>LR990288.1:12715000-15430000 GCA_905147355.2 Apotomis turbidana
GGTTAAGCCCAATTTGGAGTATTTATTCAATGCTAAAAGCCTGCATTAAAACGAAAAAAGATTTGTTATAAATATTTGGAGACGATATGTAATTTACCGAAACTATTGGCGTTTTTAAAGAAGATAAAGCCGAAATAATCTTGTTCGGATCCCATCGTCCAATAACTTCCAAAGCAAGTGTTATGGAAAATACTTCCCACTGGCCAACTAATTAATCCCAGAATGCCATTCTCCCACAGGCCACATTCACAACGAGTGTGTCAAGTAGTTTCAAATACAATTATAATATAACAGTGCTTAAGAAAAACTCATATACACGACCATAATACAAATTACGGCCATATTACTTTTAATTTTTAATGTGTGGTTCTCTCGTATTTATTTGTTTTGGATTTGAGTGTGTTTATGTTTTAAATTTGATGTGTTAAATAGAAGGCAAAATTAAATATGATTATTTTTATGTTTTGATTGTTTTTCTTGAATCTTGCATTTTCCTCGCTGTAGTGAGGAGAAAAGTTGTGTGTTACGCATGGCTGCAAAATTATTTAGCTTCTCGTGTCTTAAAAGCCTCGCTACGCTCAGGAATCTATCTTTGAATCTTTCTCTCTTCTCAAGAAATCTTAGATTCCTTCGCTCGCTCAGCTTTCAATTTCAACACACGCGCCAAATAACAACTTTGCAGCCTTGCATAACAAGTAACTATTTTTTTAAGTTTTTTTTTACCGTTTTGTTGGCGTGATACATACACATACTCATATCAGATTTAAGCGTTCTAGTACTAATGACCAAGGAGCTAAGCTGCGGACGGACGGACAGACGGACAGACGACCATGGCGAAACTATAAGGGTTCCTAGTTGACTACGGAACCCTAAAAAAACAGTTTTCTACTCCAGTATTTTTTTCTATCATTTATATAGATACCAAACTCTAATATGTATATAGACATTTATTACTTAAGTCTGTAAAAATACGTAATCTACGTATAATGTCGTCAAAAAGCAAAAAATATCGGATACCCTTGAAATGTCGACAAACGTTTCACCGAATGCTTCATTTCGTCAAATTTTCATTTCGTCGACAAATTTTTACTCGTTAGTCATAAATTTTTCAGAAATTTTGTAAATTATAACCTTTAGATTAGGTTAGGTTAGTGTTATAACATTAAAAAATATTTTATAGTTTCAGAAAAAAATGCTTTCGATGAAACGTTTGTCGACATTTCAAGGGTAAACCAAAAAATACATATATTGGACTAAACGCATTGCTACCAACTTAAAAAATAAAATTATATCTTCTATGTATGTATGTCTAGTATAGTGAACGTATATCCTTAGGTTTAAGTTCATATTTCAATGGCAGATGGACCTCAATAAAAAAAAGTTTATCATTATCACAGATGTTTTTTTTTATGGGTCCGAGTCTTTGTTGTTTATTTGCATTTTAATTAAAAATACCAGGTCGTAGAAAAAATATTGTATGCAACGTTGCATAAGTAAGACAAAAATGCTCGTGGCGTCTTCTCTTACGATGTTCGCTACGCTCACAGCGTAACCCATGCCACTCGAGCTTTTTTGACCACTCCTATACAACTGTTGCATAAAATACAATTTCCGAAAGAACTCTTTGGCCGATTAGACCTGCGTAGCGGTAAAAAAAATACCTACTGAATTTGAATATAGGAACACATTATCAACGCCGCACATCGGCAGACCGTTTATTTGTTGGGCGTGGGCCGCCGTCAATGCCAATATGCATAATAATTCAAATAAGCTGTCACATTGTTTCGCAAAGAATAGAGCAAAAATAAACTTTCTACATTCGGTTCATTTATGACAGTACTAAATTTTGTTCAGAATGTATCATAGTCAGTGAACGCATATAATCATAGTATTCTCTAAGTATGTGTAAAAACCGTTTTGTGTATCTTAATAATGGTGATAATCACTAAAACAATACCTACTTAGCGTGTGATTACCTATTATATATCAAACTTGTATCTATTACATATATATTTCCAAAATTATGTAGGTACCTACTTAGGGTTTATAATTAAAACAAAGCTTAATTGATACCTTTGCGAAACATAAGTTACTCATATCTTTTGCATGCCTAATTTTAGTTACACAAAGGACTCGTCGTAGTTTTGTTTTTTTATTAAGCCTTTAACTATGTTCATGTTTTTTTTATTAAGTACCTACTTATATGTGCAAAAACGCTACGTTGCAAAAACAACGAACGCCACGTGGAGGGCAAATTGTGATGTGGGAATGATAATATTATTGAATGTGAAATATTAAGGGCAGCTTCTAATAACGTAATAGTTTTAAGTAACCTTCATAAATAAAAGTATAAGACCAAACTAAATAATTAGGAGGATAATTTTATAAAAAAAGTAATGATTCTGTTAGTTCACTGTAACGTCTGAAGTATTCAGCGAGGAAGCTGCTAGTCTGCCGTGATACAACAGTATTGCAAACAGTAGCTAATTTGTTTTTTTTTTGATATATAATATCTTTTTATAGATCCGTCTTTATTCTTCAAAGTTCTATGTGCGGTATTGGTATTTTCCGCAAATCAGCCGCTTGAAGGCCGCAAGATCACTGAAAAAGGCCGAAAATGCCACGTCGTATTTCATGAGGCTGGGATGCTATCACATCCGATCAGGCTCAGACGTTCGAAACGCGCCCGCAAGCAGTATATATCACTATATCACACATCACACAGATCATGGCCGTATCCGGCGACCTCTATAGGGAATAACTCATATTTTTACCGAATTGATAACAAAACTCATCAATATATCATGAGAGATTTATTTTCAAACATAAATTTAAACGTAAACACTCATATTTACGAACAGAGGACAAATGGTGTGTTTGACCCGTTAGCGATCATTTGTTTATTTTCTGCCCACGCCTTGATGGAATACATTTGTGTTTTTGCACGTAAAAAGTCAGATCATACGAAAAAACATAAACAACTTATCCGGAATAACAAGTAGAAGTATTTGTGGCGAATTCACGGGATTAGACGGTTAGGCGCAAATGCGGCGCGAGAGAAATGTACGTTCAACTCAATTTAACTGGCATCTTCAATCTGCTGCCACAGCCGCCTGTCTTCGCCGACTTTACCGAGCGGATAAACTTTACTTCGACATTTCCTACATAACACACGTGCTCACTTCGTGATCATAAGCCTCTTATTGTTTTTACAGATACGGGCGAGGTAGGTATTCTTTCTGGTAGGTACATATATTTAGTGTCATGCTTTTTCAGCTACAACATTTTGGGCACATTACATTACTCGCTCGGTTCACACGTCTGGTACTATTTACCATCTCGCCCGGTAATAGCGGGCATAGGTATAATGAAAAGGAAATCTTCAGGGCATATCGCCATTCTTCGCAATTTCGTTCCCTTTTTTCCGCTACATTTTCACAAGTGCTACAAAAAGGTGTTGTCATGAAAGTTAGTGAAATTAAAGCTAGCCATGAATAAAAGATGGAAGAAAGAAATAAAGTAGGTAGGTGTGTAATGGACTTCCGTTTGCCGTTTTAAATAAAGCATTTACTAGCGCCGCGGCCGAGCTTAGAATTTAAATGAGTTCACATCCCCTAGGATAGTGTCTGGGGCAGGCATGCACAATTTTAATTTCAATGCAAGTAAGCAATTTTATTCGGGTAATGTAATTTTTATTCATCTTAATGTTAACAAATTTCGCTTATCTTCCTCTTAGCGCAACACGTTGCGTTCAACATGCTTACTAAGCCTTTAACATGCACCATCGTAACGAGTGAATCCAAAACATCCAATAGAGGCTAGTGTTGGATCCAAGAGTGACCGTATAGAGACTGGTGATATTTAAAATAAAATGTCGAGTAAGTTTTTCTCTGTGGTGTAGGTACTACTAAATACATTTTATCTGTGTGTCTCTACTAACATAGAGTCGTGATATAACCAATAAACGAGTATAGATCAAATAATTATTATGCCTACATCAATCGAATTGGGCAACTTGAAGGTAAGCTGCTGGATAGCCCCATTTATCATTTGGTTCACCTGTCCATTGTAGAGATAGAGATAGATAGTCCTATTCGGCTTGTTTTGGCTTATTTAGCGATTTCTTTGGTTAACATTAATCCAATATAACAGGCAAATTTACACTCTTAAATAGATATCCTAAAATTAGTATTAGACTTGAGAATAGACTTAGGTTTAGTTTCTGGATTTTATTTATTGCATAGTAAAATGATACGCGTCAATAACCTTAATGACTTTAGGGAGACGAAACATTTTGTATGGAGGAGGAGTAATGAGCGTGGGCCGCTTGGGAAATCCACTATGGCTGCAGAATTATAATATCGGCGCAATGTTTTAGTTCCCTCGCCTACACGACTGCCACTTATATAAATAAAATGACAGCATTGTCGATCGAACTCTCCAACAAAACACCCACTTAGTGGAACCGTTTCCACCGGCAGGGGATAGCGTGGTTAATCTAACGTTTTTATTAAACACTAAATATGAATGAGTGGATTAGCCCTAAGATAAAAAGCGTAAGCCATCACTTTTTCTTTAAACACTTAAGGCTAGTAGCCAAGGCGGTAAATTTCAAGGAACTAAACATGTATGGGTCACGGCGCCCGAATCCCCAGATAGTGTTTTGAGTCAATCCGTTCCAATCTATGGGTGGACTTAAGGCGTATGTGCTGCCAATGCCTCATTTATCTATTTATTTATTTAATGACCTCCATGGGTAATTTTATAAAAAATGTATTATATCTCTCTCTAACCCCGCAATGTAACAAAACTACCATACAAGTTCACCCCTCGTCTACGGGTTAGGTACCTATCCCCTAGATGGGCCTAATGGTGACAAATGCTTTGAAAACTGAGTTGTAAGCACGACATCAAAAGTAAGGAAGTGACTACCTACATACAACATTTTGGTACACGTACATCTAGTAAATTCATAACATCCACGAGAACAAAGGAAGCAATTAAAATACCAATTAATCATTTATTGAAAACGATTATCGGTACATTTAGGTCAGTCACGTTTTTTGGGTTACTGGCAATCCATTTCGTTTTTGCTAACCACAATTAGTAGATTGTTTGAGAACGGGCTAAAATAAGCCATTGTGACATGAAATTATTATTTGCACGAGCAACGAAGTGAGCGAGAGAAGAAGAAGAGTGAAGAGTGTGAAGTCAATATAAACCTCGAGTGAAGTCCAATTCCGCGACCAAGAGGGTAACGCTAAATTAGCCTCCAAGAAGCTCGGCGTGCTCAACAGATCGAAACAGTATTTCACTCCGGCTCATCGCCTACAGCTTAATAAGGCGCAGGTTCGCCCACATATGGAATACTGTTCTCATCTGAGGGCTGGGCGCCTGAGTAGGTACCAGCTTCTCCCTCTGGACCGCATTCAACGAAGAGCGACGTATCGCCGGCTGTCAGCGAATTTCAGATCGGCTTGACTCCTTGGCGCATCGTAGAGATGTAGCCTCTCTCTGCATCTTTATCGCTTATATAACGGGGAGTGCTTCGAGAAATTATTCGGATTGATTCCTGTCGCATCTCTAGCCATCTTTCTACGTGACAATCCTTTCATCCTCACCACTTAGATAGTTGGCAGTCCACAACTGTGCGTTTTTTCTAGAAATTTCCTGCCTTGCGACTGCATTGTGGAATAAATTGTCGCTTGCGGTATTTCCAAACCGATACGACCATACCATCAAACCTTCAAGAAAAGAGCGTACTCCCACCTGAAAGGTCCGCAATGCACTTGTGACTCCTCTGGTGTTGCAGGTGTCTATGGGCGACGGTAATCGCTTTCCATCAGGCGATCCATTTGCTCGTTTGCCCCTATGACACTATGGTTTATTTTTTAATTCGGAATACTAAAATTACATTTTGTAATTTCATATAAACCATTTTGATTTATAAATTTTAAGTTAAATCCATGACTATGTTCGTACCTGTGCTAACTCTGGCACGTTCATAGGGATTTGATATCGATAAAAAAGATGTCGACATATAGTTATTTGTGCAACAATTGAGCAAAGTTGTTTTTTGTTGCGAGTGCTGATTTTGAGTCCCGAGCAAGCGAAGGATCTAAGTTAGAATCCTGAGAGTGAAGCAAGGGATTCAACGGCACGAGATGCAAAAAACTTTGCTCTCGTGTAGCACACACAAGTTTTCACCTCATCAGCGAGAACATATTCGACTTGTTGTACTTTTTCATGCAACCATTCAGGAGTAGGTATGTTTATAGTCCTTTTTGCTGATTTCAATGATATTATTAATTAGAAAATAGATACTTGCTGCTTAAAAAGGAAAAACAATATTATCATTTAATTGAAATTATATTTACGCTCCAACACTGTACCAGTCCCTCACAACCAACACGGTTATTGTCATTATTTGATCAAATTGGAAGATATAGCAGATACATGACGTGTTTATTTATTATAACGAGATTTTGTTTATAGTTTGATTAATATTTTTACTCGTAAAGCTCCAAACACAATAAATGCAAAAGAAAATAACAATAACAATTTAAACTCGATACTTTTTAAATGATTAAACACGATTATTTTTGTACGTTTCGAATATGCATCTATGATAAATTTGTGAAATTATAAATTCTTATTATATCGTTGACCGTAGGTTCAATTGGGGTAAGGGACAAAATACGATTATTCAGGAGAGGCTGACAAAGTTTTTTTTTTAACTAAATCGTTCATAACTTTTTTTGTAGTGAACCTTTTTTGGGCCTGATTTCATACATAATCTTGTATTTTAGTGTTCTGTCTATCTATGTAGTGCTCGTTTTAATAATTTAGATATTATAGAAAATGACATGTCCCTTACACCAACTTATTTCGCTGCTGATGTCCCTTACAGACAGAATATTCTGTAGTCTCGTCCCTTACCTTAAATTTACCTATTCATTGAATCCACTATATTGATGAAGAAATGGCGTAAGGGACTAGTTGAGATTATGTGTGAAAGTAAAAATAATGTAAAGTATTCGTTGTCAGAATAAATAAGTACGTAACTTTGACGTAAGGCGTATCTTAACACCGGAAACCTTTAAAACATTAATGTAAGAGGTATATAAATGTATTGAAACTGTGTGAACATTTTTTGAGTGTCCGTTACATGCAATATTTGTATCGTTACACGTAACGTTTCTATCGAGTGGAATAACCCACATTTTAATTTATGATTATTTTTTTATTATAATCACATTAATTATTTCTCAGCCTCTATGATCGAATATTGAAATAAACAACCAATGTAATTAATACAGTAAAATTATTAAAAGTTTAGGGCTTGTGTTGAGCGATAAAAGTTCCAAAATTAAATAAAATTCAGAAATAATCATTTTACATTTGTACTTTTTTAGGAGTCCTGTAAGATAACATAGTAGTTGCTCACAATTCAGTGCCTCCAGTTAATAAGGGATAACTAAAAAATGGCACTTTTCAGAAGAGACAAAAAACTATTTTTCAATAGTAGATATTTAGAACTTGAACTTCTTAAGATTTTTTATACAAGCTATAGTGTTAGGCTCTCATTTTATAAATAAAGCACTAATGCATTGACCCTATAAATATGTTTTTTTTTGTAATTATAGCTTTTGTTCGCGAGTATTTAAAGACATAGGTACTAACTCAGGAACGACTAGAATTACCTACGCGAATGGAGGTCCACCTAGCCATTCGTTGTCTGAAGAATAATAAGGCGCCGGGGCTTGATACTATCACCTCAGAGTTACTCAAAAAAGGAGGAAGCGATATCGAGGAACGAATGCACAGACTCGTTACTCTGATATGGGAGGAAGAAAGAATGCCCGAGGAATGGAATTCAGGTATTATTGTACCTATATTCAAGAAAGGAAACAAGAGTATCTGTAGCAATTACAGAGGTATATCAATACTCTCAGCGGCTTACAAAGTTTTTTCAGGAGTTATTTACAGGCGCCTTTGCGGGTATGCTGAGGAGATATTGGGAGAGTACCAATGCGGTTTCCGGCCTAATCGCTCTACTGTAGACCAGATTCACCTCCTGCGGCAAACACTGGAAAAAGCGTATGAGTACGACATAAACTTGCATCACATGTTCGTGGATTTCAAGCAAGCCTTTGACAGTGTAGACCGTACGCAAATACTCTCCAGCATGCTACATTTGGGAGTACCCAGCAAGTTGGTTAGACTTGTCCATGCCACGTTAAAGCACTCCAAAGCTGTTGTAGCCATACAGAACGACTTGTCCGAGCCTTTTGAGATTCGCTCAGGAGTGAAACAAGGAGACGCGCTATCTTCTATAGTCTTCAACCTGGTACTTGAGGCTGCCACACGTAAATTGAATGTTAGTGGACTGATTGACAACAACACTACTCAACTCGCTGCGTACGCTGATGACATTGTCATTACCAGCAGGTCAAGAAACAGGATGGCCGACCATTGCCTAACGCTAGAGACAGAAGCCACTATTTTTGGATTGCGCGTAAATACATCTAAGACTGAGTACCTTGCGACAGCCAGGCAGCCTGGACGGCCACAAAACATTGAGGTCGGCAATCAAACCATAAACGGCGTGAGCAGCTTCAAGTATCTAGGATCGATGATTACCTCCCAGAACAGATCTGACGAAGAGATAAGGGCAAGGATAGTCGCTGGGCACAAATCTTTTTATGCGTGTGCCAAACTTTTAGATTCTAAGCTGCTTAGCATAAGATCGAAACTCACCATCTATCACACCATCATCAGGCCTGTTGTGACTTACGCCTGCGAAACGTGGACCTTAACCCAGAGAGACGAACTGAAACTTGCCGTGTTCGAAAGGAGGGTTCTTAGAAAAATCTACGGTCCCGTGAAAGAGCGTGACGGCACATATCGGCAACGTATGAACCATGAGCTAGATGCACTCATTGGGCACGAGAACATCGTCAGGTTCTGTAAGTCGCAGCGACTGAGGTGGGTGGGTCACCTTGAAAGAATGCCGGACACTAGAGCCGCTAAGATAATGACAAGGTGGACGCCGCAACAGAAGAGACCGAGAGGCAGGCCTAGAAAACGTTGGAGCGATTGTGTGGAAGAAGATCTCAGGAAGATGGGGAAGTTTACCAGCTGGAAGAAGGTGGCCAGGCATCGTGACAACTGGAGGAAGATCGTGGAGGAGGCCAAGACCCACAAAGGGTTGTAGCGCCAACGGAAGAAGAAGAAGAAGGTACTAACTCAATTTATTTGCACCAATTTTATCCTTATGAACGACGTGCATAAACGAAAGAATACGACTTGTACCTGTGTGAACGACATGCATAAACGAAACGAAATGACTTATTCTATTATTTATTATAGTATTTTATAAATTACACTACTTGTCAAACTTGAAACTTGTTACCTAAGGAGTCAAATGAGGCTGTATAATAAAATTAAAATACAATACAATACAAGTACTCTTTATTGCACACCTCATAAAATATACAGGAGAAATACAATGCAAGATTTTACAATTAGAGGTAAACAACAGGCGGTTTTATCGCAAAAGCGCGATCTCTTAAAAAAATTACCATAAGAGTAATGTACTTGAAAAACATCAATGAAATAAAAGCTCTTGTTTAAAGCTATGAAATATAATCAATATCAACATCAATGTCAGTCAATGAATAGCAAGAGCTCTAGTTAGATCCTTTGATTTCTCAACACTTATCGGTAGCGGGATTTCAGATAATGACTATTAAAGTGTGTCATTCTTAGGAATGCCTTTTAATTGACAGTGAAAATTTTCCTTTGCAATTCATCTAGTACCGAGACGATTTTAAGAAGCCCAAAGTCAGTAGGATTACCTTATCGTTATCTATAAAGTTCTACCCATGTCGACTATCCGGCCTCATATACCTAATTTCAACTCAGCTTGTCCTAGGAAAGTCAATCTAATCTTCCTTGAGATATTTTTAAACATATAATGTGTAAAATTAATTAAAAACTTTTAATAAAGAACGTGTAAATACCTCCTCCAGTATTCCATTGGTTATTGCTTTTTTCGACAATCTTAGCCCACTTTTTTAACTATCCGCTTAACAAAACACTTCACGGGTAGAATAACAATAACGAACTGTCGACAAAGAGTTCAGTAGTTACTGTCGTTCAGAGACGCCGAACTGACGAATTATACCTAATAACATAAATAGACACTTACATTTCTCGGTGGATTCATTACTATATTTTAAATTTTCTTACCAAATTTATTTGAATACCTTCTTGTATCGTAAAGTTTGCATGTAAATATGTCAAACTACGCTAGTAGTTTCAATGATTTAGTAAAGCCTAAAATTAACATCCAGTTTACACAGATACCCGTATAAACAAAGGTTATAAAACTGATGAAGGTGTTTTTATTGCAACATAACACTTTCTTTATTGTCAATAAATCAAAATAATATGAAGTTAGATGTGTTTGTATATGGATAAAGGTAACAGGGACCAGTAATTAATTGATTCTCACGAGAAAATTAGCGTAACGGACACGGAATCTAAACATAAATCGGATCAAACCTAAAATATCGTCCTAACTAAATTGGTGTAAGGTTCACACTGTTAAAAATATAAGATGGCAAATTGGGGTAAGGAGCATTTTTTTCAAAGCTCGTGCAATAATTTTAAGGTATGGGTGTTATTTATTCACGAGCAAAAAAAAAAGCATTAGTGTAAAAGCCAGTTTCATAAGATTGTCTTCAAAAATAATTCATGTAAAGGTAATTCCTTAATTGGAAAGACCTTTACCTTATTCAAAGTGGATTGGTGGCAGTAGTTACCCTATTTGATGTTGCTTTATTAAAATAAAAATCAGATACATGGTTTTTGTGGGTCAGATTTGATTTTGAACCCATAAAAATCAGTAGTGTAAGGAACACTTTTTTCAAGCTAGATTTTTTTTATATACACCATTCGATAGAGCGGAAAATTCTGAGCAAAACTGTATATTCAACTCATTTTGCGTATTTTGTCCCTTACCCCAATTGAACCTACGGCCGACGATATGTATTTAGGCAATAAGTTGAAAAATCGTATTTTATTTCAACAATAATCTATTGCTTTATATAAAAGACACAATTATTTTAATATTCGGTCGTTAAAAACAATATGTAAAATATGTTTCATTTAAGATTTTGCCATACCCTTACAGGTTCCATGTGATATTGTGATACATATGTATATTTTTAAAGATCTCTTGTAATTACCATGGTATGCAATAAAGAATATGAATATGAATATGAATACTTTTTCGGGTGTTTTTAATGACCTTTAAGTATAACACGTATCCAAACTATCCGAACTGTTCTCATTCGAGGACGAATTCGAAAATCGAATTTCAAATTGATATGTTTTTATCCCTCTCTTTTTTATATAGATATGAAAGAAACAGAGTGCATCAAGATTCGAATGATTCGAATTTTATAATTAACCTGTGGCTGATTAATGACAATTCATGGCCAAAAATTAAAAAAAATAAAAAGCTACTTTGTACTCACGCTCGTACGAAACAAAATCGCATTTTGTTCACTGTTAGCTCGCAGCAAAATCACCATGTTTGAGCTGGTGAGGTGAAAAATATATTAATACATGTGCTCATTGAATGTTCTCGATTACTATAAAAAGGTTCGATATCATGTCTGATAAAGTGGATATTTTCATCTAGACGGCAACCGACGAATAAGTACCTATGGAAAAAATATTGATTGTATACTTACTATGAAAACTATTTTAAAATAAACGACTAATAGACGTTTTATTGTTTTTACCTTAAAATGAAGAGAAAAAAAATTGGGCGAGTCCGACTCGTGCATGAAGGGTTCCGTACCATAATCTATAACAAGTTTGTTGTATGGGAGCCCCCCTTAAATATTTATTTTATTTTCTTTTTAGTATTTGTTGTTTTAGCGGCAATAGAAATACATCATCTGTGAAAATTTCAAATGTCTACCTATCACCGTTCTTGAGATACAGCCTGGTGACAGACGGACGGACGGACGCACGGACGGGCGGACAGCGAAGTCTCAGTAATAGGGTCCCGTTTTTACCCTCTGGGTACGGAACCCTAAAAATATTTTGAATAACATTTAGATCTTGACAGTAACATCGATATATTTTTTGTGTCGTGGTACTCATATTATTGTGCCGTACTATCCCTATTTTTCCATTCGTTACGTTGCATTTTTTTTATATAAGTACGACGTACGTATTATTATAATGTTTAAAAATTAAGCAAATCGATTTTATATTACAGTGGGCCGCAGCAACGCCAATAAAATGTGGCCTGTTGATGGATTCAATTAGTCTAAATTTTGAAATTTATTATTTTATAGTTAAATAACAGATCTAATTATTTAATTAATTAATAAATTTAACACTTTTATGACACGTTTTAGTCTCGTAGTAGAAACACAAATTCACTCAAAGAGCTATTCAGAATTTAATTTATTTAGCAACTGCACAAGGAGTCGCTATAATACTAATTAGTACTATATTAAAATAGAAAAGTTTTCATCACTTTTACAGAACTAGCCCCACAGCGATGTTGAGGAAGCTTTTAAGAAACTAAGCCGTTACGTAATTCTTGTACAGAGTACTTTTATAATGCAAATTTATGCTAGAATAATGTTTTCAACACTGCTACAGTGCCAGTACTGTCAAAGTAGTTTTGACGCAGTGCAAAATGGAAACATAAAAGTGTCAGTAAGTTCATCTACGGTACTAAGTAGTCGTTTTTCTAATATCTAGTAAAGTGCAACACTTTAAAGATTCTTTTGTATGGTCCTGTAAGCGTTCTATGAGCTAAAATATAGAACTTAATTGCTCTTTAATTTATAGAATTAAAACGCTCTGTTAAAAACCTTTATAGTGTAAGCAGTCACAATGGATACCAGTATAGTCCGACTATATCGCTGTTTGGTAACAAAACGCCTTGATTATAGAACTTTTTGTTACTCTGCTCTCTATATTGAATGCAAGAAATAAATGGGCAATACATTATTATTTTATTTAATCATTGACAACCCTCTCTATTGGCGATGCGGCAAGTGAGCCAATTTATTTTCACCGTTGGTACACGGCCTTAACGTTCCGTTTGGCTTGCGCTGTAGACGACGACTTTAGAATGGCCATAAATCATAATTTTTAGGCTAAATAAGCGGCTGTAAAAATCAAAGTTGTGTGCCTTCTGTACTCGTACTATTATCTATTCTGTGGTTAAGGTTAATAAAAAGCTTTGTTTTTTCTTCCAATTCCCTTTGTAGGCGAGTACATACAAATAGTATACTTACAAAGAGTTCCGAAAACCCTTACACATGACTTGAAATCTAACTAAACGACAACCTTTTTAAGAAGAGAGAGCCTTCCTAAAAAGTCTATTGCTAGACTATTATAGAGATAATTCAGAAACACGTGAAAGCAAATAAAGTAATCGTATTCATTCATTTCTTAACTGGATAAGTAAAATCCAGCATTCCAGCACTCACAAGCAGAAGGCTGGTACTCTACTCGTTAATATATAATAATAATATTACATTTCGAGTGACCTATACTCAATATCCATCAAGTAAATTTGTAAAGAATCTGATTTGAAGCCTAATTCCATTTATCTAATAATATAATCGCTGAAAGATTCGGATTCCGAATGTCCCATTGAATCTTCACCATTCATGTCAAAACTCAGGTTCAGATTAGGTACATCACAATGGAGCACAATTCACAGAAAAACTTTATTCGTTGCTTACGCAATAGCGATACAATTCCATTTTAAGTTGACCTGCCAACGGAAGCTAGTAGCTACTGGACACGTGTCTCGAAATATTCAAGATTCGATATCAATAAGTAATAATAATTCTGAGTTACCGAACTTCGTAACATTAAATAATTTCTAGCCGATGAATTACATTGTTGGAAATTAATTAACTGCGACGACGAGAAGAACAAACTTATTCCAATTTTCTTGACTAGGTACATTTCTGAAACGTGTAACTTCCAATTTATATTACTTCGTAATCAAATTGGTACTGAATACCGCCTCCTTGTTAATTGCCAATATTATACGTATGCATATTTGCATATACCATTGTATGTTACCATAGCCTAACTGTTGCCTACTATTGTGCAAATATTTTTTGTTATTCCAGATGCTTACCGAACATGCGTGCTTTTGTGTATTACAATTTTCCGCGAGGTTAGTCCACGTAGCAGAAATGTAATATGCAACGAGTGTGGCTGTATGTAACATGCCCCATTCCGAGATATATGAGACGTAATCGGTCTTGCGTCGCGGCCTCGGGCCCCAACGCTGCGTCGCCATGTGCCGAAATAGGCGCTCGCCAATAAATTCCGATTTAAACTCAAATTACGTATACTTAATTCATAAAGGTCAAAACTCAATGCAGATATTTTTGTTCAAAAGAAATAAAAAATACTAAAACAAAGAAACCTTCACTACCCGCGTTGAACGTTCATTAACAAAGTTAAAGTTTAACAAACTAACATTAATAATTAACAAACTTAAGTAAAAGCTTATTATACTTACACACATCTACCTACCCAATGGGAAAAATAATAAAGTTGGAAGTTTTATCAATGAAACGGCTGATTATACAACTTTAAAGTTTATCGACTTGGACAGGACACGAAATGGCTTTGCCTTTATTAAGTTTGGAAGTGGATTCTGTTATCTTGTGTAACATCTGTTGTTGCATGCAGATTAATGCACTGATCAAGCGTAGATGTTATGGTATCCGTTTGGCAGTTTGTTGTTTAAACAAACGGCGAACGCTTCTTGGTTTAACGTAGCCTCAATGTTGTTATGGTATATTGTATAACAAGGGCGGTAATCGATGAATTAGAATCAAGAGCCTATTATAAAGCCCGAAGCCGAAGGCAGAGTTTGTAATTTGTAATTTTTCATCACACTTGCAAGGAAATAAAAGAAAAGTAATCAAAACGAATTATACTCTACTAGCTGTGCCCCGCGGTGTTACCCGCTCATCCCACGGGAACACTAAATTTATTCGGGATGAAAAGTATCCTATGTCCTTCCCCGGGACTTAAACTATCTATATACCAAATTTCATCTAAATCGGTTCAGCGGTTTTAGCGTGAAGAGGTAACAGACAGACAGACAGACAGACAGACAGACACACTTTCGCATTTATAATATTAGTATGGATATGGATTTCATACAATTAATGCTTTTTCAGTCCAAATGGTTGGCTGATAGCGATAACGCTATAATTAAGTACGCCGTATTCACCTTCTTTAATTGACGAATATAATTTATAGGCTTAGCAACACGGATGTCTCGTATACAGGAGCAGAGTTGTAAAGACATGGTGGTTGACATTTCAGAAAACAAGATTTATACCAAGTATAAGGGCGACACGAAACCAAATAACTAAATAAATACGTAATACCATCATTTACGAGCGAGCGTGATGAAAATTAATGACGACTATCGCGTAGCGTGGGCGGGCATAGCGATTCCCTTTAAGTTCTCGTTATTAATAATGGGTAGAAATTAAAGTACAATTGAGATGTTTTGTTAATTAGGATATCGTATATGGGCTTTTCAATATGTACAGTCTGCTTCACCTCAGCTTCAAAAGTTACCCGTGATAAGTGCTTAGGCATAGGTACATACATATTTCTTTAGCTGACAGCATACATCCATAAAAAATACAATGTCCCACACAAGAACAAGGCTAGGATTATAATACTGTGCCTACACGTATTTCAATGTTAATAAAACGGCGTAAGTAAACTAATAAAATGTTAAGTTTGAGTAAACATTCAAGAAGCGAGGAAAGTCTGTGCCGTTCACAAGTACCTATCGATTCAAACTTTTTCATGAGTTGAGTTCGCGATCAAAAGTTGCCCGATCCGACTGTTTAGCCGTCCGCTGCTTGTCTTTCGGCATCTTTCGGGAGCAATCTTTTATCGCCGATACTCCAAAGTACTATTCACTATGTACATGCATAGCATGGTCATCTATGAAATGGTACAAAAATATCGGTCGTAACTAAGCAAGTGCCAATATAAATAGGCAGTTATTGAGATTATTTATAAGTAGGTAGCAAAAACTAGACGGATAGAAAAAAACACAAAACATAACAAAATATTAATAAAATTAGGTAACTAAACTTTTTGCACTACACGAGCACACGACACGACTAATGCATGAACACATCTGGACCTCGAACTGTTCTTTAAATATTTTTTTATACTCGCTACTTTAATCTGTCAATTATAATTTCACGGGCAAAATCACAATAACGCACTTTTTAATCCTGCACTGTACCAAAATTCTACTCTATGGTACTCGCTACGGAACTTTAATATTCATAAGACATATCTCTACTCAACTCTAATAATTTCATATTTGATTCAAAAAAGCACGGTACGCTTCACTGATTGGTTGAAATTACTTGTCAAAAAATTTAACCAATCACGAGGCACCCGCCATGACCATCGCGATCATGTTCTTTTTTTAATAGGTCACTTTTAGTAGAACGAAAAAGGTTACACCAAAAATAAAAATTCATAGTGGGGAATGACGATTAAAGTAAAAAATGTATTTCTGTTTTGCTCGTATAAAAAGTATTGTATGCAATTGCAACCTTACTCGGCAAGCCTCGTGACCTAAACGCGGTACTCATCTTTAAGAACCCTCAATGTGCAACGATTGCATAAAATAGGTACTAATTGAGCTTAGTGGCCAATTATTAATTTGCCGAGATTTTTTTGTACTTATTGAGCTTCGCTAAAGAAGTGAACGAGAACTACTTACAAACGAATATAAATAATAAATAAAATAATATCAGACTTAATACAACCATATACAAAACGATGTTTATAGAAACTCTTAGATCACATTATGTCAATTTGGTACAAGTTATAACCTAACAAGTGTCGGTCTGTCGGGCTTTCATATGGCAATAACGCGCATATGTCATTATAAAACGTCAGTAGCGATTTGCCAAGGATTTGTCATCAACCAAAATGTAAAACATTGTTTACCGGAATGCTGCTCAATCCTTCGTTCTTCTTCCGAAATAAATACTGTATCCTATTAAAAAAGCACCGAGGGTTCCGTACAAACACTTTCCATCCCTAAGTGGTTAAGTTAAGTTTGCACCTGGTATGTATAGCGCCCCATATAAATTAGGTGCAAAGTTAGGTATTAAAAAAAACTACTTACTAGATCTCGTTCAAAACAATTTTCGTCATCAATTACTGTTTTTATAGTAATGTATATCATATGTTTTTTTTAGATTTTTTCATTTTCTTATTTTATAAGTTAGAGGGGGGGGGGACCAACTTTTATCCACTTTGGAAGCGTCTGTCACGCAAACTATTCGGTTTAGAAAAAAAATATTTTAGAACCTCGATATCATTTTTGAAGACCTATCCGATACCCCACACGAGATACCCCACACGTATGTGTTTGATGAAAAAAAAATTTGAGTTTCAATTCTAAGTATGGGGAGCCCCCAATATTTGTTATTATTTTTTTTATTTTTGCATCAAAATCTTAATGCGGTTCACAGAATACATCTACCTACCAAGTTTCAACAGTATAGCTCTTATAGTTTCGGAAAAAAATGGCTGTGACATACGGACGGACAGACAGACGGACAGACGGACAGACGGACAGACGGACAGACGGACAGACAGACATGACGAATCTATAAGGGTTCCGTTTTTTGCCATTTGGCTACGGAACCCTAAAAATGAACTTGACTTAAATCACTGTAGATAGTTTTGGCTTTATTCTCCAAAAACTACTTGGCGAAATATTTAGTCCTATTTCCTCTTTGTTTACATTAGTGATTCACTGACTTTCAACGCCAGTTACCAAAAATGTCTCATTGCCAGTAAAATAAATGAGTACCACTAAAAATCCATGCCTATTAAGAAAAAAAATCCTTCAAGTATAGTCATACTTCGTCTCAACGTAAGGAAGCAATTAGTTGTATCACAGACTGCACAACTAGAACTGCTATCCATGATGGGTGTCATATGTATAGATATAATATGGCCATATAAAATTTAAAACACAAATGTTTACATACAAGAGCAGAGACCGACCATCCATGTAGAATTGTAGATACAATACCCGGACGAATTCGTATAGGTGTTATGTACAAATATCAAAACATAAATCTAACTGACGCTGAAATGCCATATCATTTATCTTACTAAATCTGGTCGTCACATTTCCATTCTATCTGTCCCAGTTCCCGTATACATTTCGATATCGGAGGGCCTCTGTTGGCATGACAATCACCTGACAGTGTGTAACCTCCCAAACTGGAACATTAAATTAGGTATCCCTTGCTCTTCCGCCTAATTGCCAATCTGAATATCCCCCTCTATATTATTATATTGACTTCAAAATTTCCTGTTAACAGCATGTACGTATCGGGAAACATAATATACCTCTTGAATGATTCGTGGAAGAAGCTCTTCAAGTGTGAATTGTTTCACCAAGCCGAAGGAACAGCTAGGGATAGTTAAACGATAAGGACTCTTTACCCGACAAGATTGAATCAGATACTTAGTAAAGTTGTGACTAGTTTCATCCCCGTTAATGTACCTACTTAGTTGCGGATTTCTAATCCTACATATACTTGAAAGTAACATGTTTACAATGAAGAGAAAAATTTAAAAATTTAGTGGTTCAGGCAGGGTTCGAACCTGAGTCTCCAACAGCTTCCCGGGCCAACACGGGCGTGCTATCTATTGGACCACCGAACCTTATGTGAGAGCCAATGAATTTTTCAACCCGTTGCTTCTGCGTGCCTTAGAGTGGCCATTATTTTTTTTTTATTTTTTGCTTTAATAATATTACTGCTTTAATAAAAATAATTGTCCTGTACTACATTACTAGGAAGTACGAGTAGGCCCCACTTTAAAAAGATATTCGTTTAGCGAAGGGGTTAAGATGAGACTCCTTATTTGTATTAGGCATGCATCCGATACCGATACCGCCATCGGCGCTACAGCGAGTTTCGGGATATATCATCACTTATTATCGGTACTTATCGATATTTTTATAACCAATACAACGATACTTTTTAAAAGTTAACCCTTCAAGAAGACACCTGCTGTCGTTGTATCTGTTTCTGTAAACGGGACATGGACTATGCTCGAGGAGACCCTGTGATTTATTTAGTGTATTGTTTTAGCCATTTCGTTTCGAGTAGGCAGGTGTATAGGATGTTTCGCACATGATTGAACCAACGAAAATGGCGAAATGCTATTTTCACTTAACCACAAGGCTAAAAAATATGGGGTGCGTCTCATTTCATAGAAAAACAATTAACAGATTTTCATATGACCGAATTGGTACCGTATTGGTACCATTGGTATAACCGTTTGGTAGAATTTTCAGAGTGTATAATAACGTTTCATATAATGTTTATTTCATATATCGTTATTTCGTAGAAGCACAATTGATAGAAAGTCATTTCTTATAACAATCATTTGATAGAATGTACGTTTAATATAATGCACTTTTCTTATAGGTAACAATAATTTCATAGAATGTATGATTTACATAATGTAATTTGCATAGAATGTACGTTTAATAGAATGTACTTTTCGTATAATATACTTTTCATATAAATTTAAGCACTAATAATGGTTAGGTGGATTGTTCTTGGTACGCAAAAAAAGGCCAGGCGGGAGCGAAGCGTAGCGAGCGACCTACTAACCTAACCCGGCCACGTCGGATCTGCTCTGAAAGGTTTTGCTCGCTCGCTCGTTCAAATTTTGTAATTTATGAATTCGGCTGATTATGAATTCTTATGACTCTGAATTCATACTGTTTACATACAAGAACAATCCACCCAACCATTATGATAATTGTCGGTTATGAAGTAAAACAGTTATGAAAAAAAAAATGAGTTAACATTTCTTAGTAATGACATTGATTACTTATTAACAACTTTGCTAATGCATTCGCACAGGAGTAAGCAGTTTCGATTAATATAATTATTATTTACGTACCTTTTTATTAAGTGTGTATTATGTTATTTGTTTATTCTATTAAATGTTTATTGTATGAAATGTTCATTGTATTAAGTATATATTATGTTATTTGTTTATTCTATTAAATGTTTATTATATGAAATGTTCATTAGGTATATTAAGTGTTCATTATTTTTCGTGTTTATATACGAAACAAGCAATATATCAAGTGTTGTTATAAGAAATGAAAATATATGAACTGATTTTCTACGAAATGACAATTCCATCAATTGATCGATTCTATGTGTTGAAATTATATTATATGTTATTCGATGTGATGAACGTTATACCATTTGTTGTTCTATGAATTATTATACACCCAAAAATATGGGATGGTCCACTAGCTAAAGCATCGAATTTTTTAACCAGTTACCTCATTCCACATTTGGTTTACGCTAGCAGACGTTATTGCTGTAATAAATATTAGCTAACTCTTCTTCTCTTAAATACTTAGTTCTTTATCCAGTTAGAACATTCTCGATTGAAACTTAGGTAAGATACTTACACAAAACCAAACAATATTCGACTGGATTCAACCACATCGAGATATAGAAATGTCAAATGAATGAGCAATCTACCACAGTCTCGCGTGGTTTCCGTGATTGGTTCAGTCCAGAACTTGATTTATAAGCAATCTCGCGGAGACAGCTCAGAGGGACTCAATATGGCGTCTAATCCGCCCTTCTAAATCCCTCTGTGTTCCCGAATACCGTTGTTTATCAAATTTATATTACATGTCACGAAGCATCAACTGCATAAAGTGAGAAATGTTTGTAAATTCCACGTTTCTAATTTATCTCTAAATATTAACTTCTCCATATCAACATAACGCAAACCGGAATACAAGATAATACTGTTCAGAAACGGCAGGCTCAGAGTAGTGTAGTTAATTAACCCTAAAATACTACGTTAGCTTAAAGCCCGTGCTACTGAAATAAATCTGAAAATCTAATTGAAGAATTTTCTAGTGCCTAAAAATCAGTGCCCGTTTATATGCGTTCACTGCTAAAAATACAATTCTATACAGCTGAGCGTACGTATACTGGCGGTATTCGAATCGCTACATGAAGCAGTAAAACTTTTAAAATTAGCTTCCTGTTCAAACCCAAAGAATGATAAGATGATGATAAGCGAAATGATAATACAGATGACTTGATTTATTCACAATGTTCACCCGTTACTTCCCAAATCTGATCAATACGAATTTCATTAACATAAATGAATTGTTGATGGCGCCTAATATAAACGCGTGGGCAACGTGTCACTTTAGATTTTCTTTACAAGAACCTAAAAATAACTGCTGCGCAGAATCACCTCGATAAAATGGTAAAATTATAAATATAAATTAAAGCCTGACCAGAAATATATGAGGATTGTCAAGAGGGCGCAATTTACAAGATTTATATGGCAACAATTTTACAACCAATCGCAAGTTGCAAACACACTATACTTAATGACCTCAGTTTAAACACCTGTCAGTTCCTATGGTAACCTCGTAATATTATTTTAATGGAATGCACTCTTTTGCCGACTGTTTTTTGTGTAGTAGACACTAGTCCATGGAAATGGTACATTTTGCCTTGCATTAAATCGGGTAGTTCTGATTTTTTTATATGTTCTATATGATGAAGTGGTTATGGCAAATCCAAGTTTTCGACCTCGGGAACCCTCCGGATCATTGTGAAATTCTTGAAAAACCATGAATTTTTCGGTGTTTTTTCAGTTTCCACCAATTTTTACCATGAGAGACCTATTTTACCGCAAATATCACTATGTAAACTTTAAAGAAGACTAAATTTTCAACAAATTATGTTAAAGTGAGAGGGCGATAAACCAAACAGTTTGTAAGATGCAAGCGTTCAAAAATTAGCCAAACTTCGAAAAATATATATTTTTATAAGTTTTTTTAAGTTTTCAGCAACGAGGTCAACTAAGGACCCATTTTACGTTATAAGTCCATATATTTTATTAAAGTACACACCATCCGCAACTAAATGAGACCAATTTGGTCTATTAAGACTCGATAGTTCTTTAGATACAGCTGTGTGAAGTTGCTGAGGTGAGTAAACAAAATAATAGAAGGGTTTGTAAAATGAAATGCGACGTATGAAATAAGCATTTACAGAAACACAGTAATAATAACAATTATTAGTCTTTTTTGTACATCTTTGATGGACCAGGCTGATCTTCCAGATCTACATCATTTCTTTTGTGGAGGGCTTACTCCGTTAGCATTTCTTCATCGACCGGCTCAGGCCGCTCGAAACCGCCATCCAATGATGGATCGTCAATGTCGTCAATGTCGTCACATATCAGGCTTATTTTAGCAAGATTGATCGCTGCAGTGGTTGCAAACAACCGAGCATTTGAGGCCAGATTTTCTGCAACTACAAGTTGTATAACCAACTTTTTTTGCAGTTGCAGGAAATCATTTTAAGCAGGGGTTGAGGAGCTGATGGCTTCGTCATCAGCTGAGGAATGAAGCCTCGAGTGCGAGGCCTCATTCCTCAGATGTGAGTGAGAGGAATAAGGAAAACCGCAGCGTTTTGTTTGAGGCGCGGCTGTTTTTTCAGTGTCGACAGAAACTTCATTTTTCCTTGGCCAACAAGTGCTGAAGTTGTATCACAACCACTGCAAGCGTGAAAGAACAGTGCCATTACGGGTTGTGCTTGGTGGATGAAGGAATCCGTCGAGTAGGTAAGAAGAAGATAACGTCAGATGAGGACTTTCTTCCAACTCTACGAAGACGTGCTCTTGGTGTTTTTTTCTAAAGCGTCAGATGGATACCCATCGAAAACCACAGTTATATGGGAGCCGTAGCGACTTTGCAAGTATTGGACATGACTGCAACCGATTTCCTCTAAATACACCACTAATTTGAAAAAAATTTTTTAGCCAAATTTGTTAACATTTGAATAGCTGTATTTTAGAAACTATTGGTTCTAATGTAACCAAATTACATTTATTTTGTTGCAAATTTAGTGTACTTAAAAGTGTTCATAGTGATTTTTACTGTAACAAAAGCGTTTGGTGGAAATAACTAACAAAAAATGAAAAAACACCGAAAAATTCATGGTTTTTCAAGAATTTCACAATGATCCGGCTGGTCTTCGAGGTCGAAAAATTGGATTTATCATTACCATTTCACTGTAGGCAACATATACAAAAATCAGAACTACCCGATTTAATGCAAGGCAACCCCACTTTTAAAGCACGATTTCCATGTACTACACGTGTACCTACACTATATGTAGGTATAATATCACGTTCACGAATGTGAATGGTTTTCGGCATTTTCTTTGGGTATTTTTCAATATTTGTCTTTTAAAGAAACCAGCACGAATGAAATTGACATTGTTGATAACCATCATAAAATCATTGCGAGTGTAAGAAATTAGTTCCAGCGAAACTCCGCAATATGGCGCATCCTCATATATTTCTGGTCAGGCTTTATATTATTTTGTACGGTTCTTATTTTCTGCGCTAATTTTCCTCATTTATTATTAATAATGGATGCATTAGTGAATCGAAATCACTATCCACAATGGATAATGGGTTTTTCAGTGAACAATCGCTAAATAAAGTTGATAATTAATATGGATTGTTAGCAAATGATGTAATTAATCAATCAGTGGAGACTAATAGTAAAATACTAGATTATTGGACAAGGAGCTAAAATAAGGCATTGTGACACGTAGTGGTAATTTGGAAGAGCAAATGGAGTGACTAAAAGTAGTTACTTTCATCAGATTCAGATTCAGATTCTTAATTGGTAAAATAACAATTTTACAAGTCAATGTTAACAGTAAGTAAGAGTCTAATCAGAGTGTTTAACACGTGGTTACGTGTTAAATACTCCGATTTTCTCTTCAACTGCGAGAAAATTAAAGAATATCATAAAATTTTACATTGTTGTCTCACAATAACATAGCTTACTGATTTTTGTAAATTTGGCACTTTTTTTTACTATCACATAGCGGGCATAGAGAATTGGAATATCAGAAAGACGCCTGATTTGATCGTAAACATACGTCTAACAACGCCTAACATTTTCTTAGTCGTTTTCCATTTTTAGGGTGCCGTAGTCAACAAGGCACCTCTATAGTTTCGCCATGCCCGTCCATCCGTCCGTCCGTCAGTCCTTAGCTTCTGAGGACTTCGAAATTGTATTTTGCCGAAATTAAAAGCCTGTCAAAAAGAATCCCAAAGATTTCAGTCGACCATCTCCTTTTCGAAGTTGGCGTGACAATATTCATACTTTCCAAATATTGTGGCAAAGGATACGAACCTACACGTTTTTAGTTTTTTTATTCAGGTAAAAGTCGTTTAATACAAATACATGCATACCCTACAACTAGGATAATATACGAGTATATTACACGTACATAATATTTATCCCTCGCGTCTTCGGAGCTGCGTTGTGTGTGTGCTATGTCGCTCAAATTCAATAACTCCTGGATTGGCGTCCAAAATTGAACTTCTAGTCTAGCAATCATCTATGTCATCAATGTCATCAGTAACGTAGTCCCTGTTAGACGAGTCATTTTTGGTCTTGGGGTCATTAGGACAAGTAGGACACTCGGTCCTAAAAGCATCCGAGTGACTGCACGCATCCATAATGCCGTAGTTAATTTGTGTTTTGGTTACTTCAAAAGAAGTGTTTTGTAGGAAATATGCAAAAATACTCAACTAACAGTATCTGCTAGGGAACAATAAGAAAAAATAACCCTCCTTCTGGCGCTGTCCATAAGCTAATTAGCAAAAAAGATACTTTTACGCTTCCTTTTTAGCAGGTAAATTATGTACCGATAGCCTTTTCTTTATTTTGTTGGCCGTCTGTTTTTCTTGTTGGTGGCGATGTAAACCTTACTCAGAAACGGGTTGATACCTACAATTGTCAGGAAGGTAGGTATAATAGGTACATTAAGTTTCTACGTAGTACCAAAGTAAATCCGTAGTAATGTGTACGTCGCACAATAGATTGCGAATATGCGAATGCGCTTACCGCACACTATTACGGGATAATTTCGTATCTGAACTGAAATGGCATGTCGCCAGGACAATAATAACGGTAATTACACTCGTAGTCCGAGCAACGAGGATTGTGTTCGAATAATAACACGGATAATATCCCGCTGGGCTAGCTAGCATAACTAACCATGTCTTCAATTTGTCACGCGACTCAGCATCCCCAATTTCACGCCGTGCTGAATGAAAAGCAAAAGCTTTGACGCGTGTCATAGTTGTGCTAGAAGTGTTACTTGCCTACACTTTCCGTCTAATCTCTCTCGAACACCGTGTTCCTCTTTCATCTTCCTTGTCCCTCTCTCCCTCGCTCTCCTCCCTTATCCCTCAGTAATTCCAACGCTGCCTATCCCTCGCTTTCTGTTCTTTTCCTTGTTCCGCCCTTACCGTCTGTCTCATCTGTTCCCCTCTCCCTAGGGGTGAGCTATCCCATATATATTATGTCACTCCGTTCATGCGTCCTTTCTACACCTTTCATAATCATTTTCTCTGTTCCTAAGGCACGAGAGAACGGATTCCCTCATATTCTGTCCCTTCCCGGTCGTCGTTTCTTATCCGTCTCCTTGTCCTCCCTATCTGTCCCTAACTACCTCACCCACTCGCTTCTACTATCCTTCTCCATTTTCCGATCACTGCCAGCTACCACTGGCCTTTTCGGGATGACCAAATGTGCGAAGCAGGTGGCAATTGTATGGAATATTTATTAATCTACTTTTCAACCCCGCTACCCCCTGCTATCTTAAAGAGCGCTTTAAATATCTGTCTTCGTTAAGGTGTTCTCAAAATTGTATTCTTGCTCCTGCTGTTTCATCTTCCAAATTTTACAATGACTCATTCACCTTCCAAGCGGTCCAGTGTGGAATGCTCTGCCGTTGGATCTGAGGCGTGCAAAATCTCTTCCGATTTTCAGGCAGGGTTTCGTGATACGATGTATTAAGCAATGATGACTGCAAATGTTACCCGATTTCCCACATGCATTAAATAAATCATTTCATTTCATTTCATTTCATTTCAAAAATCATCTCAAACAACATTATTTGTCGCTTTCTTAGGTCTAGTTGTCGATGTGGTTAATTCATTTTAATGTAGGTATGTCGTCGTATGTATTTATGTATGTATTATGTATGTATATTTATATATTTTAGTATCTATTTTTAATTAATCTATATGTAATGTATATTTCGTTTTTTATGTTTTAGTTTGTCTGAAGATGTATGTGTCAAATTAGTAGTTTTCAAGAATATTGCACTACCAATTTCATAATTATTTTTCGTATTTCTCACTACCCTAAGGTTGTCTGGAAGAGATCGCTTTTTAGCGATAAGACCACCTGTTGTTACCTACTGTATTGTTTTTTGCAATTTCTTTGTGTAATCCATACTAATATTAAAATGCGAAAGTGTGTCTGTCTGTCTGTTACCTACCTCTTCACGCTTAAACCGCTGAATCGATTTTGATGAAATTTGGCATGGAGATAGTTTAAGATCCGAGGAAGGACATAGGATAGTTTTCGTCCTGGAAATTATCACAAAAGCACAATTGCTCTTACATTTGCTTAGGCGCTTTTAATAATCCCTTTTATTAATTAAGGTGATTAGGTAGATATCTATCGTGTTGTACGAGGTTGCTTCCATACTTCCAAGTTCCACGCGAACGTAGTCGCGGGCAAAAGCTAGTCTTCATTTTAGTGGTGCACAATAAAGAGTATTATTATTATTATTTGTTTCTCGACTCATAGTCTCGGGCTCATACGTCCCGGTCTTTTGAAAGGCTTGCGTGGGGATATGGATCCAACACGTAGAGGCCCTTTATTATTATTATGAATACATTTCTAAAACTTACCTTACCTTTTATAAAATAATATTTAAATGCTCTTCAAAATGTCGCTTACCTACTTTATTAATTTCAGTCGTCATTGTAGGCAGACACGAAGCAGTCCAAATGCATACCATACCTATCTTGCCTGTTTGATTGAACTTAATAGCACTTAAATCCTCACGTGCTCCCAATTTAGCTCGTCCGCTTAACGAATGCAACTAAAGCCGAAATTGCAGAGTTCCACTCAGACTGCTAATAGAGGGCATTTTCTCCGATAATTATCTACTGTCTACTTATCTTAGCTAACCAATAAAGAGTTTTATAATTAACTCTACAGGTATTTTACACATCACAATATTGTTTAAAGTCTCGTTCTTTACTAAAATTGACATCCAAAAATTAAACTCCCAGTGAGATCTTGCGAGTTAATTTAATATTAAGTAGGTAAACGAAAGTAGGTATATGTTCATCACAGACATCAAGCTAACATCAAAGTCTGTTCAATATGTTACGTTGTTCTTTGTTCAATATAAAGCAAATATTAACATGATCGTATTTTCTGCTCTTAAAAGAATAGGCAGAAAATACTGAAGTTTCATAATACTCAAGTGAATTACGTAAATCATATTTCGCTTCTTATCCTTAGCAGATTTATGACGCCTAAAGTGTAAAATAAGATTCCTAAGTAAGTACCCTACTTTAAGAAAGTATTTTTGTTGAATTCGATATTTAAAATTATGTAAATGAATACACTTTAATTTTAGCATTTGCACTATTCTACCTCCCTATCCCTATCAATATATCTATCTATCAGCCACAGTCATCCACTGCTGAACATAATATATACCACCCCTATAGCTCAGGGCTTGTGCATAAATCACGTGAGGTTTTTTCGGCTACTTTTTGACCCCCCCTCCCCCCTGGTGATATTTGGTGAGGTTCTTTGCTAACCTCCCTAATGGAATTTTATTATGGGGAAGAGCGGCGGACATCCAAACCATCTTTGTGCTACAAAAATGAGCTGTACGCGCAATTTATGCACTAGGAGGTCGTACGTCACTAAGAGAGAAATTCAAGGAAACAAACATTCTCACCGTAGGTAGCATCTCAATACATTCTTGAGAATATCGTGTATGTGCGGAAAAATCTCCATGAATTCAAGCTCAACAGTGACATTCACGACTACAATACGAGAAGTAAGGACAAGCTCGCAATACCTGCCCACCGTCTCCGTAAGGTTAGCTCGTCGTTCGTGGGGAACTGTGTACGCTTCTACAATAAAATACCTATTGATGTAGTAAAATTGCCCTGTAGCAAATTTAAAGCGCAAATAAAACGTCACTTATTGAATAAAGCTTTTTATACGGTTAATGACTTTCTAAACGACAGTGATGCCTTTAAGCCAGTAGTTTAGTGTTGTGTGTCAATAGTAAATTTTTAAATAAGCATTATTTTGGTGGGTAATTTTTAATGTAACATGAGAGCACAATTTGGTGTTTCTCACCGGGCAAATAGTATTAGTCAAGTATGCCCGGCAGCTTGAGCATGTCATGCTCGCTTAAAGGTCTTTGTTTACGGTGGCGCGTGGCGTCGTTGATCGGGTATCAGCCTTCCCTATAATATGGTTGAGGGAGGCGATGGCTGAGATATGCATCATACTCATGAACGGGTGACGTTTGTGAGGTCCGGTCTGTTCATGCTAGCAAGGGCCAAATTAAATATGTAGCAACCGCATACTAGTGTTAAATTAAGTAAACGTGAGAAACTTCATCCTGTACTCGATTGAAGTTATTGTATTTGTTTTTTACTTTTTGAACTCTTAGAGACTGTATACATCTCTAAGAAACAGCTTAGTGTAGTATGACACTCAGAGACTTTATACATCTCTGAGGAAATTTAATAATTTTTAAATATTTTATTGCATGTTATGACGCCTAGAGACCATATACAAATTCTCTAAGAAATTTAGGTTTAATAATTATTTTCTATTGTAAATTATTCACGTTGACGCCTAGAGACCTTATACACCTCTGTGGAATTAAATTAATTAAGTCATTTTATTTTATATTTATTGTTAAAATTTTATTTTAATGTTCCTACTTAACATTGATTTGGAGTATCTTACATCTCCTTTACGTGTACCAGTGTAATTAGTTATAACACAAATGTATCATGGAATTGTTTTAAGTATTATTTACGAAAAAATTATTTACTGTTGAGTTTCTTTCGGCTTTCTTCTCAACAGCGGTCTCCTCTTGCGAAATGCCGGTAGATTCACAATTTGACTTGTAAAAGTGCCCCTGTGGCCTACTTACTGAATAAATTATTTCATTTCATTTCATTTCGTTTCCCCTCCCCCTCACTACCTCACGTGTTTTTTTTTCCGCCAAAATTTTGTAAAATAGACTCGCTTTTTTGAAGTATTTAACAAGTGAAGATTTTTTTTAACGAAACCGAGAAAAAATATCGATTTTTTCTTAGTTTGTTCACTGTAGAAAAATACACGTGAGGTCTCCTTATACCCCTCCCTCCCCCAACGTGATATATCGTGATGTTTTCGTGACCCCCCCTCCCCCAATTGAACCTCACGTGATTTGTGCACAAGCCCTCACCATAAAGTGCGATCTGGCGCAGACCGCATCCACCGACTCCCCGCTACCCTCACGAGATCATCCGTCCGTCTAGTCGGGGTTCCACGCTGCGCTTTCCTATAGGTACGTGGTTTCCACGGTAGGACTTTGCTGCCCCAACGGCCATCCATTCTCCTTTCCTCTTTACCTTCATTGCCACTTCACCCGTGCAATCCGTATCCCTACATACTTAAGTTTCTACAAAAATACGAAGGTATAGTACTCATCTCCAATTCGTCATTACTGAAATGAGACGTGGTTGCTTCCTACAGCTACGAAGGCCGATACGAGGGTTTTCGAGAAACTGTCACGAACGTGAAGACGTGGCGATTCATTGGAACCTAGCAGCTCACGATCGGTCATCGTGGACATCCTTGAAGGACTATGTCCTGCAAAAGACGTCATTCCACTGATGAATAACTTTTTCAATTGAATTTTCTTTTCAACATTTTCGACCAATAAAAAGATAATATGATATAATATATTGCCATTGATAATTTTCTAGCCTCCACGTTTTAGTAAGTACAAAATGAATTTCCCGTAACCAACTAACCATCCACGTGGCGGCAGCGTGGGTGTTAGCAGGAATTCCCGGGTTCAAATGTTGAGCAACAATATTGTTTGCCCCTGAGAGTTGACAACTTCTTCTACCTTTCGTGTTTGCACTATGCACTAATAAGCGTCAATTTGAAAGAAACTAAAATATTGCTAACTTTATGTTACATGACTTGGATTAATTTCTTGAGAAAGCTCCTACCAGTTTAGCTCATTGATATTATTCTAATATCACTAATTCAAGTTGCTGTATATGGGACACTATAGTTATAACGCTATTTTATCGGTCTGAAGATCTTTGCTGTATTTTTCATACAGGGATAGTCAAAATACCTAAGGATACTTGATAAATGAAACTTGAAAAAGCAAAGTAACTTCAAAAATTCCAACCAATCAATTGACAACATTTCATATTTCTAATCGAGAGAGCAATGCGTCATGTAGGGTAGAAAGGGGTAAAGGGGTACACTGTTAATGTAATCAAAAACCCTATCGATTTTCCGCCCACTGGCCCACTCACCTTACTTTAAGAAATAGTTCATTTAATGCAATTAGGGAGATGTTCCGACTTAGGTATTAAAAAACCGGCCAAGAGCATGTCGGGCCACGCTCAGTGTAGGGTTCCGTAGTTGCTCATCCTTCACAATAAACTGCTGTTTTAAGCCCGAGGTTTAAGTTAAGACAGATTTTAAGCTCTATAAAAAGGTCGTAAACGCCCTAGAAACTGTAATCACTTATTACCTTCTGGAAGTCAACTTACGACCTTTTAAAGAAAAAATATAAAATTTGGCGATAACTCAAAAACGGCTTGACCGATTTTGTTCAATATAGTTTTCATTGAAAGTACTTATAAGGCCGCATTAACATGAATTTTTCCATATTTTTTTGACTTGTGGTTCAAAAGTTAGAGGGGGGGGGACACAATTTTTTTTATTTTCGGAGCGAATATTTACAAAACTACTGACTTTATCAAAAAGTAATGTTTGAAAACCCCTATTATTTTCAAGAGACCTATTCAACGACACCCCACACACTAGGGTTGAAACGAAAAAAAAAAAATCACCCCCACTTTAGGTGTTCGAGAGGTACCCGAAAAAAAATTTTTTTTTTAGTTTTTATTTTACCGTTTTGTCGGCGTGATACATACACATACTCATACCAAATTTCAGCTTTCTAGTACTAATGATCACGGAGCTAAGCCGCGGACGGACGGACAGACGGACAGACGGACAGACGGACAGACGGACATGGCGAAACTATAAGGGTTCCTAGTTGACTACGGAACCCTAAAAAGAGGTGCCTAATAAGCCTTTGGAATCACTAGCAGGCACGAGCGAGGCCACGTTATTATACCTATTTGAAACAAACATTCCTTACAAGTAGATAATAACGTAAAATAAGGTAACAAAGCAGTAAGCAAATCTCGTTATGCGCGGCACAAAGCAGGTAGAACAATACTTGAAATTGCTTTATTACATTATTATTATGAAAAATAAAACAGCGGGTTTCTTGTGGATATTCGCTCTATTGAACTTCGTAAGATGCCACTTGTGATGTGTCATATATCATTGGATATGGTGTAGGTACCTACTGATACTTGTACCTAACTTGCACTTTAGGTATAGATTGGACTTCTATGTATTTAGAGGTCTTCAAAGTAAACAAAGTTATCCATAACATGTAATTTTGACTACGAGCCGCTTCCAAATACTTAGGTACTTATTCGAAAATAAAAATGTGGTCTTTGACACACACAAAACACACAGTCAATATTTGCTTCAAATATTGCTACGTGAGCATAGGCGCATTTGCTTACGCTCGCCTGAAACTCTTACTCTCGAAATAAGACGGAAGGTCCAGAGAACTGTATTTTATTGGTTAGTGGAGCTAGGCAAGGCACCATGGCGCACGCACGCACTCATCTAATACTGTTTATATTATATTAGTCGACGTCGGCGTAACTAGTAGGTATATTATTAACGCGGCTCGCAGTGTATAACATTTTCATCCCTACCTTGTTTAACAATCTACTATTGTACTTTGGTGAGTATTGACATGAAAAACAGCTCTTTCCAGGTAAAGGGCAAAGAAAAGAATCAAGGTTTGAACTGTACGCAAATTAAAATTCCAAGATTGCCTAATTAAATACAACAGTCCAAGTTAAACAAAACACCGCACTGAAATGGTAACGCCCCTTAAAATGTCAAGATCATTTAAGTATTTTTAATTACCTAGTTCCAGAAAAACAACGAACTCAATCAAATAATGGTTAACTAACTAATTAGCATTTCGCTTCCGTAAAGTTGAATGTACCTACAATACTTATTAACCTTATATATTCCCCGATTAAGACCGATTTGATATTAGGTATACATATGTGGTTATTGATTTCCCATACAAACTCCCATTTCTTTTTTCACACCCATAAATTATGATACTATTTAGCTTACTTTTTCCCAAAAACAAAAGGCAACATTTTCTAAGCTTGCCAGCCGGTGGGAATCGGGCTCCACATCAGTGCTAGGCAATAAAAGCAACGATCGAAATTCGATATAGGTACAGCTAGTTCGAGTCTCGGGGATAGTTTTTATCGCGGAAATAATCCCTTGAGGTTGGAGGTTTAACTATCTATATGTACTGACATATGCCACGAAGGAAGATGGAACGAAAAAATACATAGATAAATATAGTCTGGCTAATGAAATATTACGTGAAGTTTTGGCGGGAAATTTAAATATTTTGCGGCCGGTCACACTTTGTGTAGTAGGAATTATAGTTTTGATACTAGAAAATATTTTTGATTTTCTATAAATGTACCTAAGAAAATAAGTTAAATATATGTTGACGTGCACTCATAGTCAGCTCACATAATTTTTACCACTTTGTACAGTACAGTCAACGACAAACACATATGGTGTAACCATATACAAGGCGAAAAATTAGATGTAGTGTAAATAAGACCTAGCTCGATAATACCAAAATGTTCATAATATTAATCCATCACCAAAACATTACATAAGTACTATGCCAAATTTCAACTCAATCGGAACGTGAGAACTAGTTCATAAAGTATCAAAATTATTTATAGAGGACCCACCTACTAAATTGTTTAAATCATAGACAATTGGTGATACCACAGGGAAATATCTGTCAACATTATTTGGCTAGCCAGACTCTATTACCAATGAAATTAGATTCTCATACAAAACATAAGCATGTCCCATACGTCCCAATGTGATCAGAACCATGATTTTGGAAGATAGGGCGTTAGGGCGTGGGTGAGGTCCAAATCCTACCAACCTAAAGGGCATGAAGACCACGTGTTGCGTGTCAACTTTTCAATTCACGGCCATTTTGCATCGTTCCGTGTCGGCACCGGAAAATGGTGACTTGTGCAGTATTTTCTTGTAAATGGCGATCTGACAGCTCAAATTCGTAACAAGATCGCGTTCCTCTAGTGACCGACCGAAGTTTCGGTTTCGGTTTCGGCCAGTTTCGGCCTAAAAATCATGTTTCCGCCAAAGATTCGGTTTCGGCCAAAAAACAGCCGAACCTTTCGGCCGCGCCGTAACTTCCAACATCGTACTTTCGGGTCGCGTTCGGTTAACGTCGGGTGCGCTCGCCAGTCGGCACGGTTGGCAATATGGCGTCGCTCGTCTGACTGCCGACCGCTGAATCACTTTGCTCAGTGAGGTGACGTGTTTGTTCCCCGAATAATGTTAAGCAATTGACCGAGTGAGCAAAGCATTTCCGTTATGCCCGGACGTTTGGATGTCCATGCGCTTACCGGCTGTTCTTGCCTTAATGTCGAATTTCTCAATCGATTCTCATGAAATTTTGTGAGTATGTTCGATAAGTATACCGGGCGTCCCAAGACTATGGGACACCAAGGGAATACCTTACATATCGTAGATAGGATATTTTGCTGAAAGAAGACTATGTTATTTTTAAAAGTTAGTAATTCTGCATTTAAAGATTTTCTAAGAATTACTTGCTTAATAGTTCGTCGTCGGCAAAAAATAGGTTTCTTGAAATTTGACTCAAACATTTTACGTTGTTCCTTTCTTTTAAAATACTTTGTTACTTTGGACGAATTATTATATTATGTCCATTCTTTCGATTAACAGCATAAAATTAGGGGATTTTTTTTTCACATTTAAGTCGGTTCGATTCCCAGACGAAGCAAGTAATTCTTAGAAAATCTTTAAATACAGAATTGCTAACTTTTAGAAATAACAAAGTCTTCTTTCAGCAAAATCTCCTATCTACGATATTTAAGGTACTCTCCCTTGATGTCCCATAGTCTTGGGACGCCCGGTATACTTATCGAACATACTCACAAAATTTCATGAGAATCGATTGAGAAATTCGACATTAAGGCAAGAACAGCCGGTAAGCGCATGGACATCCAAACGTCCGGGCATAACGGAAATGCTTTGCTCGCTCGGTCAATTGCTTAACATTATTCGGGGAACAAACACGTCCCCTCACTGAACAAAGTGATTCAGCGGCCGGCAGAGTCAGAAGAGACTTTTTGTCGATTCAGTTTTTCAAAATTTTCAAAATAGCGGAGATAGAGAGGGTAAAATCATCACTACTTAATTTTATTTTTGTTATGAATTTGTTATCTCATATTGTAATTCTTAACGCTTTTCTTAAATTTACAAACAAATTGACGGCGATATTGGTTTTTTAAGATAAAAGTGAGGTTTACTTATTTCATGAAATGACTTTAAAGTTCGTCATTGTTGCTTGTAGTGTATGTAATAAAATTAGTACGTTTGAGTTAGCGTTACGAGACCACCTGATTGCAATTATAATAATTTAAACTCAATCAATTATTTTGTTGCTATGTTTTTAAACTTGTTTTATTTCATACCATCTACAATTAAAAGATCGCTGCCTCAGTACAGTATTACAGCTGTTAATGCTACATTATTATTTTTTTTGGGTAATTTAATTTGAACCAAGACCAAGTGTCAATGTTAAAATATCAATTGAACAAAAGTGAAACGTGAGTTTGTGGTGTAATTGCTGAAATTTGTACTTTTTTACCTTTTGCACCCCCACTCCACTCTATATACATCTTCACTTTCTTGAAATTTCTCTAATCGACAAAAATAATCTAAGTATATTCTTATAAAACCTACTCACAAAACTTCATGAGAATCGGTTAAGAAATACGACCTCCAGGCGAGAACACCCCAAAAAGCATCCAATCGTCCGCACATACGATACGAAAGAATTTCGGGCCAAGCTGAAACTGAAACGCTTTGCTCCATCGGTCAATTATACCAGCGACATGTTTCATTGTATTCGTATTATATCTAGAAAGAACGACCCGCTGACATTTTTTACAACGTTTTAATCACGTTTATAAAAGGTTCGGTTTCGGTTTCGGCCGAAACTGTAATCAGAACCGAACCTTCGGTTTCGGTTTCGGTTTCGGCAGAAAAACGTGTTTCGGTCGGTCACTAGTTCCTACCCTTATTTCTTGGTAGGTAAGTATTATTACAAATTATTACATATGTGTATTGAACTACAATTTCCAAGTAAAGAAAAACCCGATGCGATACGTAAACGACAGAGAAATGTAACCATGAGTACAGTGGTGACGGACATGTCCAACACCGTTGCACAGCTATTACATTTTTGGAACTGATTATAAAATCTCTATAGGTAAACCGTAGGTTTATCGATCAGGGCTGCCAGATCGTATAATTGGATACAAAAACTGTATAATTGGACCGCTGATTGTATCCTGGACCGTCTTGTATAATTGGATACATCAATTATTTCAAGCTAGAAGGACCGTCTTGTATAATAATTGGATACATCAATTATTTCAAGCTAGAAAACTCGTAGCCGTCTACACACTTTTTGTATCCTGGCAACCATTTTTGTATAATTTCAGAATTGTGGCTGAATAATGGAAAATATTCTACTGGCAGCCCTGTTATCGATATCACTTCGATAACAATAAGTCTATTCGGACATCACTAGCTACTTAAATTTGACACATGAGCCCATGTACCGAACTTGAAATCGACGTATTGACAAATTTACTGCCGTCTCTTTTTTTCATACGTTTCTGGTTACACGCTTGACAGAGAAAACAATACGTCGTAGGTTTCCGCTAAGTTATAAGTACTCTATTGGACTCCTAAGATCGAGACACTTCTATCTCGGTTAAACCCGTTCCAGACCTTCCGATCCTACCCGATCCGATCCTACTTATCGGATAATGTGTAGCGTAATTGTTAGGAAATCGGATAATGTGTAGAGCAATAGTTAGGATTAGGACCTAAAACTACACATTATCCGATTTCTTCCGATAAATCGGATCGGATCGGAAGGTCTGGAACGGGTTTTAATTTTACTACCACTACCGACAGTACCGACAATAATTCGTTTCCTCTTTAGGCGATTCATAAAAATTGAGAATTTTATTATTAAATGTTCTTCACTAAATTCCTTTATTTTTCCTGGATTTTTTTTATTCTGCGGCCTTCATGTTCATAGCATTGCGAATTCATATCTGACTGAGTTTCAATCACATTCAATTTGGCACTACAATTGATCGTGTAATTTTTCCCTTATAAGAAGAAACGGTGGTGCCCAAAGACTACAATGTAATATTTTCTATAATCAAAAACGGTCATCATAAGATAAATCAATTCGGCATTATGATTATAGTCTAATTTAATCTTTAGTTCTAGTCGATAACCTGGCATCTATTCTGTCTGTATATTTTTGTTAATATCATGACAAAACATGAGAAAACTGTAGGTATATAGGGATATAGGGATGCTAGATTGTGGGGACTTTTGAGTATTGCTATAGCAACACTCACGCCTTCAGGATTGGTTTGGCATTTGCATGGTACGATCGGTTCTGCCGAATATAATGCCGGCTGCAGTATTTACCTTTCCTAAACTATGCCAACTTTAAAGAAAAATGCGACTTGATATATTGATACAGTAGTGTTTGTATTAAGTACTGTTTGCGCAAGTGAAATTGTTAATAAACTTAATGTATTCGAACATGAAAGTGCGTGACTCGTCATCAAAAATGATATTCTGTATTTATTGGTTTTTGTCCGTATTTTCTTTAATAAGAAATGCGACAGGACTTGGTGAAATAATTTACGCGATCAACGCTGGCGGACCTGCTCATACTGACATATATGGCATTCATTATGAGAAAGATCCTTTGCACGGCAGAATTGGCACCGCGTCCGACTACGGCAAGCAGCTGGTAATGATCGGCAGAGCGAACCCGAAGGATGAGATATTGTATCAAACGGAGCGCTACCACCACAGCACCTTCGGCTACGACATCCCAGCCAACAAGGACGGAGATTACGTGCTAGTTCTCAAATTCAGTGAAGTGTACTTCAATGCTCCTAACATGAAAGTATTTGACGTGGTCTTGAATGGGGACCACACCATTGTGGCCGATTTGGACATATTTGACAAAGTGGGCCGTGGTGTGGCACATGACGAGTATGTTCCATACTCGATTAAAAATGGTAAACTATACTATAATGAGGAAGAATCGGATATTAGAGGAGGAAAAATAAAGGTTGAATTCATTAAAGGTTACCGAGACAATCCTAAAATTAATGCTTTGTATGTAATGAGGGGTACTATAGATGAAGTTCCTAAACTGTCACCATTAGTATGGCCTGACAATGAGGCAGAAGAGGCTAGAGAAGAGGTGGAAGAGAAGAGTACCCAGTCACGACGGGCGAGTGGGCCTAAGCAACCCGACCCCTATTCTATGGATGAGAGCTCAGTCCTCATTCCGGTGTTCATCACCATCGGAGCTTTTGTCCCACTTCTGTTCTGCCTATGCAAGTTGTAATCTCTCTTGTTTTCCATCTAAGTTGTTGTGTGACTAGGAAAACTTAGGTATTTTAATTCTCATACATTGAGTATGCTGTATGTTCTTAACTTATTGCCAACTTTTTTTTACATAATTTTATGTGCATTAAACAATGTGAATTCTTGATGTGAGGTATTAATCCAAATACCCAAAATAGTACAAAAACCTGTGAAAAAGATAACTGTTGCCCGTCCTATTTGAAATATAATATATTGCAATAATCAGAATTAGGGGCACAATGTAGTGTAATCAAGTTCCCGTTCCTTGTGCAATCAAGTGCATAGAAATTATGTAAATAAATAATTTTGAGTTACTTAATGTTTTCATTTAGCATTCTAATCTGCTCAATATGTATTGTTATAGCTGTCCACATCATTAAATTTCACTCCTATAATGCCTACTAATTTAATCTAATTGAGGAAGTCATTTAAAAAGAAAAAATATGCTTAAGTTAGTGTTTTCCTGGTAGTTTGACTCATGGAATATTTACAATCTATATTAGAGGAATGTAAGGATAAAAACCTGTAAAAGTAATATTTTAAACTATATTTTATTATTGCAGTCTTTGTTACAGTTTGTATGTATAAATTAAACATACACAACTCACACCTAAACATATTTATCTCAGATTGCAGTCCAGTGATTTATGCAGAATTATTTTGGTTTCTTCGATTTTCTCTTTTCAACTTTAGCCTCTGTGATAATTTAACTAGTTTCAGCAACCTGAAAAGAAAAATCTAAATTAGTTATATAAACTCAATGAATTTCCATAGTATAAAACATTGAAACATTGAATAGTTTTCTTTCATACATTTTTCTTTAGTTGGATATTGAATTCAAAAACATAGTCCTGTCCAATGCTTGCAACTGTTTTATTAGACTTTGAAAACAGAAATGCAGAATATATAAATTAAAAGATTACAAAGATGTAAACTAATATATTTATATACATATGATAGCCTGCTACTCTGCTATACATATAAAAAATACTAAGTCAAATCATAATTATTTTATTACATTTTCATTCATTTATAAATAAGCATTAAATTTTCACTTAAGAAATACAAAGTAGGTAGCGCAATAACACGCATTATGGCAAATTAAGTTATTCAGATTGGTTTAAGAACCTTTATGTTTGTATAAATATGCATCAGATGTGTGTATTAGATTTAAAGCCAATCAAAAACGAAAAGACGCAAAATTGCAAGTAAACCACCAATAATACTAATTAAGGTGAGGCAAGTTTGTAACTATGCGTTTTTATTACTGTCATTACTGATAACACTAATCACTTGCCCGCCTCTAAAGACCTATGATTACTAACACAACGTTCGAGTATTTATTTATTTACACTATAAACAAAACAAAGCTCAGTAGGTACAAGTGGCGGGCTTAATACATACAATTCAACTATTACGGAATATTTTTAATTTTTTATCCTTAATATAAAATAAAATGATAACTAATTCGCCAATCTGTAAAATCGGATTCTTCAAAAAGATACTGTAACACTAAAATAAATGGGTAATCTATATACATAAAAGAAGAAGTCCTGACTGACTCATCAACGCACAGCCGAAACTACTAATGTTAGAGAGTTGATTTTTGCACAGTAGGTTACTTTTATAACGTGGGCTAGAGATAAGAAGGGATTTTTGGAAATACCTCCCCTAAGAGGGTTAAATAGGCGTGCAAAGTTTGTATGGGGTACAAGTTTTTTTTCATGCTAGGAACTTGAAACTTTGTAAAAAGGTATTAAAATAAAATGGAAGAAAACTAATTTCAGCGTTTTTGAAAATTCACCCCCTAAGGTGGTTAAAAGTTTGTATGGAGATTAAGTATTTTTTTGAGCGCGGGACTTGAATTTTTGTGTAAAGGTACACTATTAGAATACAAGAAAAGTAATTTCAGCGTTTTCAAAAATTCGTCCCCTAAAAGGGTTAAAAAGGGGTTGAAAGTTTGAATCCATTAGAAATTCCTTGAAACTTCTTATCTATCTATCTATATATATAAAAGAAGAACTCCTGACTGACTCATCAACGCACAGCCGAAACTACTAATGTTAGAGAGTTGATTTTTGCACAGTAGGTTACTTTTATAACGTGGGCTAGGGATAAGAAGGGATTTTTGGAAATACCTCCCCTAAGAGGGTTAAATAGGGGTGCAAAGTTTGTATGGAGCAAACATTTTTTTTGGAGTTAGAGACTTGATACTTTGTAGAATGATTACTTATTTAAAAACACAAAAAGTACTTCAGAGTTTTAGAAAATTTCACCCCTAAGGGGGTTAAAAAGGGGTGCAATGTTTATATGGGAGAAACTTTATGTTTTGAACTAGAGACTTGAAACTTTGTAGATAGCTTACTTAATCAAATACAAAAAAAGTAATTTAAGCGTTTTGGAAAATTTCACCTCTAAGGGGATTAAAAAGGGGTGCAAAGTTTGTATGGGGAACACCGCTAATGTTGTTTATAAAGAAGTGTTACGCTAAGGTTATCAGCTTATATATTTTTTATTTCCTGTCTACTACCCAGTGACTACGTCCTTTTTTTAAAACGAACTTGCACCCCCTTTTCTATGGTTGACTGTCAACAATATTTTCTTAGTGCTGTCTCTTATTTATTGTGTTCCAAACTTTATGTGTTCCTATATTTAGTGAGTTGTCTATCAGCACATGAATAATTTATACTTTATATACCTATTCTTACTTTATTTAGCTTCTTGAGAAATATAGAGAACTATGGCACCAGAATATATTGAATCACTCTTCAAACAATACTACAAGCCTGTAGACCAAAATAGTAATCGCATCATTAAATTCGCTTATGTGCATTTAGTTTTTAATGGTCACATTTCAGCATTTTCTTTAAACACTAGCCTTTTTAATAACTGGGGTACCTGCTAGACCATTTAGAAACATTTTGGCCAGCCTCGGGAACTCCGCCACACCACTCTTTTCGTTTCATAGGCAGGCCGGCGTGTACAAAATACCAGTGCTGCCTTCTTATGAAAAGAGGTAATTATTTATTAAAGTTATGAAATAAAGTTTATTAGTTATTATTATTGAAAGAGATACTCTTCATTAAACTGCCTCCATCTCTCGATTTCCAGTGATGAGTTTAAGATTTTTTTAACAGCCTTACGATATTTAACATTTTTTTTTAAATCTCACTCATAATAACTAAGATCCCCATTTTCTAACTCCAAATCCATGCGTCGCTCTATATCTTGCAGACATTTTTACCAAAGATTAAAAGCATCAGGTAACTGACGGAATAAATATTAAGCATCCTGCAAACAATTCCCATAATCTAATTGGAAAATCTTCAAAAATTCTTTAACAATTGCATATCAGTGTCTGTCACTATTTGAAATGTAATATGTCTAGACCATTTTAACTAAGAATAAAATTCACTTACCTATTTTAATATCTTTGTCATCATCAAAAATCTACGCGGACGAAGTCGCGGGCGGCCGCTAGTACAATAATAAAATTAAATAAATAGGGTCGGCCTCCATACAACTCAAGATCAACGCCGACGGCGAATTGTAGGTATAAAAGCATCTGAATATCCGATGCCTGGCATCACTGCTAGCTAAACCGCGTGTTGCTACTGCTGCTCTTAACACTGCCTTTTGACCGCCACAGTCGTCTTATCACGACATCGGAAAATTGCGCCACTGACATCAACTTCGTCTTAGTGACGTCCAAATATTAATAATCAAAAACTTTGTAATATATTTTTATTTGTAATGTATTATTATTATTTAATATTTTTTAAAGCGAATTGTATTTTTTTTATGTAAATCTGTCGATTAGCAGCTTTACCTTCAAAATCGGAATATCCGTTCAGGTTTTAGGGTTTTTTAACAAGTGGCGCCATCTGTTCCTAAGTGGTGAAACTAATTTATCCTCGAGTAAAATCGTTTATGTTGGTCCTATTATCACTGTGCAAAACGGCATGCCTCCATCACAATGTGCAGCTTCCGGACCAAAAGTGTCCATAACAAGTAGCAGTAGCACTATCTCTGAAAATACTAACTTCCTTCGGTCGCGGCCTGCAAGGTCTATTAACGGGACTAACTTAAACGATTAATCAGCTCTCAATGCGCACGATACCACTTTGAACAATTTATTTCACCTAAAGGTATTTAAAAATATAATAAAATAAACTAAGTAGCCATTGCCCGCGACTTCGCCTGCGTTGAATTAGTACTTCCCCATACCTACTTCCACCACATTTTCCGGTTGAAAAAGTAATTACCTATCTTATGTCCTTTTTCGGAACTGAAACTATCGCCGTATCCAATTTCATCTATGTAAATTGGTTCAGCGGTTATTGTTTCCCCTTACAAAGTATTCTATGTACTGGGATTCAAACTATCGCCATACCAAATTTCATTTAAATCGGTTCAGGGGTTTAAGCTTGAAGAGGTATCAGACAGATTAACACCGTGTGATGGCATTTCAGATGTTCGTATGAATTTATTTTTTAACCGCTCTAGGCATTTATTTTGTGAGTGAACATGACCATATCAACTTATTATTTTTTTGCACAAAGCAAACAGCTTATCGCATTAAGTACCGAGGTATGTAGGTACAAAGCAATTAAATTAATATTTTTATCGTCGGACTACGTTGCTATGGACATGGACAAGATGTTTTCGTATATTGTCATTTTTTAATCATATAAGTACTTACATGTCATATACTTACCTATTAGCTTTAGTTTGTCCCTAAAACACACCAATTACCTAACTAGTACATAATTTATACATGGATGCCATTCAAATAAGTACGTAGAGCAAAACCAAAAAATATACTTATATTATAAATAAAGACAGGTAGATATTAGGTACATTAAATATTTAGCACCTTTCAATGTGGTAATGGTACCTATGATTAACATGGTATAGTTGGATGATAAACAGAGATAGTGTAGGTATCTTTATAAATTTGGCTATTCTTTCCTGCAATTTACAAACTCCCAAACCAAGAAAATAACGTAGGTACATTAAAGTAATTACTTACGCATTGCCGGTGCCTTGCAATTTCAGTTCGCAATCACCTTTGAGGTTTAGAACAAAGCCTTTTTTACATTCCGTGGTACTATTTGAAGCCGTTGGTACTGTTGTTACGTTTTTGTCATTTGAAATTGGCGATATCGACGCCATCGTAACGACTTCGGTGGGTTTTTCTGTGGTGGACGTGTCCGTCGGTAAAGCTGCTACTGTGGTGGTTGGCAGCATTGTGGTTTCGCTTAACCACGTGTTGTTTTTCATCGGCTCGGTTGACTGATCGAGCACGGTAGCTATTGTATCATTTTCAGCATCAGTAGCGTTTAACGGTTTTGGTGTCGTCGAACCGTTTTGTGGTTTTATCGTCATCTCTGAGTAATCGTATACATAGTCGTAATCCTGAAATAAAGTTAGGTATGCATTAGTGAGGAAAATACGCAAAGAATGTGATAATCCGACGGATTAAGGTCAATTGACGTATGAAGAGCACAAAGCGTGAGCTTTGAAAGAAAAAGGGTCGCTCCTTTTTATCGTCCTATGGAGATAGATCTATGTGCATAGCTTTTCAAAGCTAACATACCTATTGTGTTCCCTATGAAATATCAGAATGCTTCAAAGTGAAGGGATATTTCTTACTTATAGTTTCTGGATCACACTATAATTACACTTTGTGATTTATGACATAGATATATCACATATCTACCACATATATCATACGTGGTAGTGGTAACTAGAAAGGCAAAAGCACTTGACGCCCATCAATTAGCAAATACTTATCTATGAAACTCGACAATCACATATAATTCATTTTCAATGTCCTAAACTAAGCAAAGACCTTTTTCATTTCTCAATTAGATAGCATAAAGAAAGCTGTATCGTACCTAATTCTCCATCTAATCCCTAGGTACTAATCATTAATATAAAATATCAAGAAACAACGACAACCATTGCATTTTTTTACGTCACCCTATAAAGGCCGTAAGTGATGGGATTTACTGATCACTACGCGGGGTGAAAATCTCACTTATACTAGATAAGATGTAAAACTTTAGACAAACTACGTGTGGTAATAAGTAGGTAATTAGTAAAGCCCCCAGATCGCATATTTATGGCACGATCGCACAAACACCTCCGCTCTGGGTCACTCACTAATTCACCGTACTAGATCGTAATGTAAGAATGTAGTACTTATAATATTACTCGAATGGACACTATGTAGACTATTATTCTATTAACTAGACACCTACCGCCGCGTCATGAACCCCGGACGGTTAATTATCACGCACTTTGCAGGTTTATGGTTTTCAACTTGTTCTTTTTTGACCGACGAATATTCTGGTAACAGAAATCACTAATATGAGTTACTACCCGTCTTAGAAGTATGTCGGTAGGTACATTAATTCGTACTAATTGTCTTTGTAATTAAATTTTTAGGGTTCCGTTGTCAACTAGGAACCCTTATAGTTTCGCCATGTCCGTCTGTCCGTCCGCGGCTTAGCTCCGTGATCATTAATACCAGAAAGCTGAAATTTGGTATGAGTAGGTACGTGTATGTATCATGCCGACAAAACGGTACAATAAAAACTAAAAAAAACTTTTTCACCTCACTCGCTCGGAAAACCTCCGTTTATAGGGCGAAATCTGCGTGCAAAAGTCTATTTTATCCGCTAGCGTGCAAAAGTCATTTGAATTTCGAACACGACGATTTTGATTCTCTGTGGTGCATGTAACTTTTTTATATTTAAGACTCCTTCAACGCGTGACTGATTTCATCAGTCGATAAATCTTCGAATAACCAATCAACGCACGCTAATAAAGGGCAATCTGGTCTGGCCGGCTAAAATCATATGTACGTTTGAATACTTCTTTAAAAAAAAATACACCTACAATATCACGTCCAGAAACCTGGTTTGTGGTTACAGATTTTTAAGTTTTTATTTTTTATACACTTTATTTTATGTTGAATATGTTTATATATATTAAGAGTAAGTATTTCAGTTTCATTTACATATTTTGACTAGTAAATATATTAAATACATCACAAATTTTAATATTTATTTGTTATAAAAGTTGGAACATAAGAGTGTAATTTCTGAACGCACCCGAGAAAAAAAATAATAATTAAAAAGTTGGAAGTTTTCACAAAACTTTACGTAAACAACGTAAATTTGTTCTGTGGAGAATACATACTGTTGTCTTACTTTATAGAAATCTCGAAAACAAGAAAGTTAAGCCCAATTTGGAGTATTTATTCAATGCTAAAAGCCTGCATTAAAACGAAAAAGGATTTGTTATAAATATTTGGAGACGATAAGTAATTTACTGAAACTATTGACGTTTTTAAAGAAGATAAAGCCGAAATAATCTTGTGCGGATCCCATCGTCAAATAACTTCCAAAGCAAGTGTTATGGAAAATACTTCCGAGTGGCCAACTAATTCTTCCCAGAATGCCATTCTCCCACATTCACAACGAATGTGTCAAGTAGTTTCAAATACAAATATAATATAACAGTGCTTAAGAAAAACTCAACGATAAAATATACACGACGATAATACAAATTACGGCCATATTTTGAATATGTGTGCTTCTCTCGTATTTATTTGGTTTGGATTTGAGTGTGTTAATGTTTTAAATTTTATGTGTTAAATAGAAGGCAAAATTAAATATGATTATTTTTATGTTTTAATTGTTTTTCTTGAACTTCCATTTTCCTCGCTGAAGTGAGGTGAAAAGTTGTGTGTTCCGCATGGCTGCAAAATTATTTAGCTTCTCGTGTCTTGAAAGCTTCGCTACGCTCAGGAATCTATCTTTGAACCATTCGCTACGCTCATGGTTCAATCTTAGATTCCTTCGCTCGCTCAGCTTTCAATTTCAACACTCGCACCAAATAACAACTTTGCAGCCTTGCATAACAAATAACTATTTTTCGGGTACCTCTCGAACACCTTAAGTGGGGGTGAATTTTTTTATTCGTTTCAACACGTTCATTTTTTTATTCGGTTCGAATATGTGTTTAAAAAATAATAGGGGTCTTCCTACATTATTTTTTGATAAAGTCAGCAGTTTTGTAAATATGCGCTCCGAAAATATAAAAAATTGCGCCCCTTCCCTCTAACTTTTCAACCACGGGTCAAAAAATCATGAAAATGAGGCCTTATAAGTACTTTCAATGAAAACTATATTGAACAAAATCGGTTAGCCGTTTTTGAGTTATCGCAAAATTTCATAATTTTCTTAAAAGGACGTAAGTTGACTTCCAGAAGGTAATAAGTAACTACAGTTACTTTGGCGTTTAAGACGTTTTTATAGAGCTTGAAATCTTTCTCATAACTTAAGTCTATTGTGAAGGATGAGCAACTACGGAACCCTACACTGAACGTGGCCCGACATGCTCTTGGCCGGTTTTTAACATTAAGTAATTTTACAGATAAAATTTTGGTTAAATATGCAAGTGCATACTTACCAGCAAAGCGATCAGCAGATACATATCGAAGTTGTAATAAAATAAAATCATACATTATCTGTCTACAACTATAAAGACACAGTATACGGTCCCACGATTATAACTGGTACTTACTTTCGGAATCGTGAAACGCCTATTATCACCACTTGCGAGCTCATATAGACTCTATCATTGATCAATTTCACAGTTCGAAAGTATTTTTTGCCATACATGCCTACTTTTTTGTGCGAAAAGTATATTGTACCTACATTCAAAATGAACTTAATTGCTTATTTACTCCGTGCCAGTTCTAATAGTCCTATTATTAGGTATACATTCTTAACAATGGTACAAATCGTGTAGGTGCAGTATGCACTTGCTTAAAGTAAATACCGTAACCTTGTAATATGCTTCGGAGAAATCAAAACAGTACCTATCAAATGACAATAACATGCCACGTACAGAACATTAACTTCCATTGACCGCCATAAATTTACACTGGGTCGTGTCCTTAGCTCTATATGCTACGCCAAAATGTTTAAACAAACTTAGTGACCATGAAAAGATACTTAAATTTTAGTTTTATATTTTAATGCGCCAGGCTAGTCGTCTGTAAAGCTCGATTCCCACCGGTTTACCTATATTATTTTACAATCCCAGCTGCTCTGGGTGTCTCGATGATATCTTTGACACCACACCATTGGAGGAATTTTAACACAAAAAAGAAACGAAACAGAGAAAACTGCTAGCTTTCCTATTTAAATTCAGAGTAAACTTTACTTGAAAGCTAAAAATAGCATGTGTAAATTTTCTTACCACATATTCTTCTTTGCCGCCTTTCATCAAAGCAATAATGTGAATATCCTTCATATCTACTTGCACGTTCAAATTCCCGGTCTGTCGCTGGTCAAACGACGCCGACTCAGCGTAACTCCATAAAAATGAACACAAGAACAAAATAGATTTTGCGCACATATTGCAGGTTTGTTACGTTAGATGCCGTCAGGTGTAGTAGCCCCCAGTCCCGCGAGCTCTCGACTGGCTGAGCTAAGCCTGCCCTGCGCGCTTCTGGACACCAAGTTATTTCCAACAACATAACAGTTCTTTCAAGTAAGTAATCGTGGGAAGGTCGATAGCCTCCGCTAGTGCACTGCGTCCTCAGATTGCGTAAGGACCGTGGATAATTTGCCCGATAAACCGTTAAAACTAACAGAAGTTTTACGGAATCGGCAACACTTGCTGGAGGTAAGTTCACGTTATCTAAACATATGCGAGGCGTTACGATTTTGGTTCGTTTTATGAATTATACATTTACTTATAATAGTATAATTTTTAACCTTCATACAATCATCCTTCGTTCTACCTTTTCAGTATCTTGTGTTTTTTTTATGCGAACTAAGCAAAAAAGAAAACGACCTATCCACAAGTCTTCTCAATTTTGTTTTCCCTTGTGATCAAAATATTTCCTAAAACCTAGTATTGATTTGTTTGTTAATTTCGCAAAATAACTGTTTACTATAGTCAATACACAAGAATAAACAAAGAAGGTACATAATTCGTTGAAGCTGTTGAAAAAACGAAAAGGGTTATGCTTAAAAATAACGGGGCATCAAGTTAAAAGTAGTACTTACTTACTGCCTAGTCGCTAATGCTGATTTTATAAGGTAAGATGATACAAGAAAAACTCGTTTGCAGATACTCATCAGGGCGTCCGCGGATGTGGTCGGCTCGTCAAGTACCAGTGATGGCATTCATTTGCTATTTAGAAATTATTCATTATATCATTCATTAAGCATGCAAACCAAATTGAATGCACGTACCAAGTTGCTATCCTTGGTAATACTTGTAGCTAAGTAAACTGCAATCCTGTAACGTGCTGCCATCATATTATAGGTAATTTAATATTATGTACTCATGCTCAACTCTATCAGCACAATTATCACTTTTTCACAAAAAATAACCGACTTTAACGAGAAAAAATTTATTTCCCAACGATTATCCCTGAACCATTAAGGAGTTGTAGCTTCCATCACCAGCTCAGCATAATGCGATGATAACTACCAGTCGCAAATACCTGAATAACTTTATAAAATACATGAAAAACATTGTTAGTGCTTATTAGTACATAACGTAACAAGGGTGTTAATCGAGAAATTACAAACGAGTGTCTATTAGAAGCCCGAAGCCGAAGGCGAGGGCTTTAATGGCACGAGTTTGGAATTCCTTTCCACCAGAGTCACGTACGACGTTTTTTATCACACTTTAGAGGAAATAAAACAAAGTAGTAGTAGTCAATACCAAAATTACTTACCGCCTTAGGGCGTAATATACGACTTACCTACCGCCCTAGGGCGTAATATACGATTTACCGCCCGGTTTTCTAGCATGTAAACCCTTAAAGTGTGATAAAAATTACTTACCTTGTTTACGAGCATATCCATACTAATATTATAAATGCGAAAGTGTGTCTGTCTGTCTGTCTGTCTGTCTGTCTGTTACCTCTTCACGGTTAAACCGCTGAACCGATTTCGATGAAATTTGGTATATAGATAGTTGCAGTCCCGGGGAAGGACATAGGATACTTTTCATCCCGAATAAATGTAGTGCTCCCGTGGGATGAGCGGGTAACACCGCGGGGCATAGCTAGTGAAAAATATTTGATGGTTGCCCTCGATTTCCCTGGAATCCCATCATCACATTGGCGGACTAATCGTGTAACATACCTTCATACATAAAAAAAACCAAACACATACAGATGAATTGCGAACCTCCTTGTTTTAAGTCGGTTGAAAATGGCGTCGAAACGATACGAGAACGCGTGGTCGTAGTGCGACGTGACGTGCGACGGAGCAGTCGTAACGGCGCAAATAATTACAAGGCATGATGCTTCAATTGGTACCTATAAGTACATATTTATCGAAAAAAAATACACGTTTTGTAGTAATAATTGAGTGGTTTGGCACCGATTTCAAAAAGTGATTCAAATGTAATCTGTAGGTACATGAACGGTTTATTTTTGGCTTTTCACTTTATATTGGAGTCGGTTCTTGTTCGTTAAAAATATTGTCACGTGGAATGGAACTTATGATGAACAGCGCAGGGGATCCCCTTATAAAAAATTGTTTCTTTTACGTCGAAGTCGGTTTTATTTCGCTGATAAATGATTATTGCCTGTTATAATGATATTACATTCACTCCGTGTTGGTTTTAATTACACTTTGGGAAATAGGATTATATGCCCAGCGAAGCATACATACCTACCTTGGTCGATTGCAAGAAAATTGTACATTAGTTAAGGTCTTTAATTAAAACAAAACTTAATTGATTCCGTTGTGTGACGAAAGTTACCCATATGTACATTATATCGCGTATATTAATTATTTGAGCCTCCCTGACGTTTCGGTACCTTTACAGATACCGTTGTCAAACATATTTCAAGCCGATGAAGAAGATGTCTCAATACCTGAGCTGAGGCCCTTGAAGAGCAGCATCCCTCTGCAGAGTGCTGGTGTTTACAAGATGGACTGCGAGTGCGGTCTGTCACATTGGCCAAACGAAACGTAGTATAGACGATACACGGGTTAAGGAGCATGTAGCCGATGTCAAACACCGTCGTTGCAACAGGTCTGCCGTCTGCGAGCATGTCATGGACAAACAAACCAAACCATTCAATTAAGTTTGATAACACTTCAATCCTTGCAAGAGAGAAACGATATTTTCCCAGAATATTGCGCGAGCTTATATCGTATATTGGATGCGTGCACTTCAGAAAATTGCATGCTAAGTTGAAAAGATTATCTATCTATAAGCAAAACGGCAAAACGTTTGAAGCGCCTGCGAGGCATACGTCGCAATCATGTTTGCTATAAGTGATCCGACAAATTGCATACAACCGTTATAAGGCTGTCGGAAAATGTGTAGTGTAGCGAATAGCGTTTTACCTGTAGCTTTAGTACCTGGCAGTAGTAGGTAGCGTAATTGGTTACAGCCACAGAAAGTATGGTATAATGTGATAAAGCCGGTAAGTACCCAGACGACCTAAACCAGAGTTACGTAAATAGAAAGAAAATTTGCTCGGATTTAAACAAATACCTACTTGCAGGTTTATTAATTTAAAGTTAGGTACTTAGACGAATTTTGCAATTAAAACAAAACGACAGTTATCGCGTAAGTAGGTATAGTATTTTATGCAATCGTTGTATAAGAGGCGTCAAAAAAAGCGAGTGGCATAGGCTTCGCTACGCTCACAATATCGTAAGAGAAAAGATGCCACGAGCATTGTTTTACCTACTAATACAACGTCGCATACAATACTTTATCAACGACACTACCTACAGTCGAGTAAAAAGTAGAAGGTAAAAATTCAAAAGTATAAAGTAGAACGTAAGTAGAAATTAGAAGGTAAAAGGTAAAAAGTTTAAAAGTAAAAAAAATACGTGAATTTACGCGACTCACAACTCAAAAAATTACGCTCGTCTTGCTTCACCCATAGACTTTTCCAGGGCTCACGTATAATATGTATGTCTTTACACATGTTAAGACTTCGTAACTGTATCTCATAGAAAAAAAACTAGAGTAGAAAATAAAGAAGTTTACGTGAGGTTTGACACCGACTTCAAAAGTAATTTAAATGTAATCTATTCATGAACGGGTTATTTTTTTTACGGGTTACTTTTCAGTTTATTTTGAGGACTTTTTTTTTGCTAAACACATTTTATTGTGTGCTGCTCTGTGGCGGCGCCACCATAATGAAAATCAATGAATTATATGGTGAAATGATGTACCTTGAAGGTACACCATGTACATATCATGTTTTTGGCTGTACCTGTACCAGGGAACGAAATAATGGTCATTTTTGTGGCGCCGCTGGGGAGCATATTCTGCAGCGGCGTCACAGAGAATTCATAGATAAAAATGACATTAGCTATTATTTTCTTATGGAAATTGATGTACTAGTGCTATGTATTGTGTACGTATGGAAATTTGACATTATTAATTCGTGAATAAATTTAATTTAATTTATTTCACTTGACTGTTCGTGTTAGTTTTCGTTAGTCCCTACTGTTTTGTAAAAAAAATAAACGTCAGAATGTTTACAAGTTTATCGAAGTGGTAGGTTAGAACGCGGAATCATTAAAAATAAATAAAATCACTTGTTAATAATGATTATTATCAATACGTACACAATAAATAGCATTAGTACATCAATTTCTATAAGAAAATAATAGCTAATGTTATTTATATCTATGAGTTCTCTGTGGCGCCGCTGCAGAGTATGCTCCCCAGCGGCGCCACAAAAAATGACAATTATTTCGTTCCCTGGTGCAGGTACAGCCAAAAACATAATAATGTACATGGTGTACCTTCAAGGTATATCATTTCACCATATAATTCATTGATTTTCATTATGGTGGCGCCGCCACAGAGCAGCACACATTTTATTTTGCTTTTTAGTGATTTAAATAAAATAAGTACATATAGCTGAGTGATCAGGGAGGTCTTATTTTCATGCATCTCTGCCCACATGTCCAATGAGCTGCAGAATTGCATGGTCCATTTATAAATGAATTCATTCATAAATGGGCCATGCATTTGTGCAGCCCGTTGTACATACATACGGATTAAACGGAGAACCTATTTTTTTAAGTCGGTTAAAATACAAAAACCGCTCCTAAGGAATACTTGCAACGTAATCTCTGTAACGAATACTTTTCTGACAACCGCATCAAAATCGGTTCAGCCAAACGCGAGATAATCGCGGACAAACATACGTACATGTCAAACTGAGAACCTGCTTTTTTTGAAGTCTGTTTAAGAAAGTGTTCTTAAAAGACCGACTAGACTTCTATTTTAACAACATTAAAACACACAGGTACCTAAACCTAGGTACCCTAGTTACGCAATATTTATTATTTCAGAAAATCAATATTTTGGCTTTATTTTGATATGAACTAAATCAGAATCGGACTTAGGTCTATTTATTTCATAAATTGTTTCAGAAATTACTACTTACTACTACTTCATGCACATAGAATTTTTTATTGCGATTTGAAATTTGGCGCCGTCAAAAAAACATCTGACAGTAGCGGGACCGAAATGTTTGAGTGCAAGAATTAAACGCAATTCCGGATAGTAGAAATAAATAATTGGTTGCAGTAAAATTTAATTTTATTTTATTATTTGTTGTTGTGTTGTTGTTGAAATGATATATTTCTGTGGTTTGTCCTTTTGAAGACTATTTTATACTAAGGAATTTACTGTAAAATGTAAACCATTTTTTTAAATGGATTTGGTTTTATAACGAAGAAACACTGAAGATTATTACGGAAATTTACTTAAGGAAGATAAAATATACTAATAAAGAGGGTCCTAGACTGTCCAGAAGGACGAATTATCAGAAAATAAAGGTCATATTTATAAATAATCTGATGACGAAATAATAGTGAAATATAAACTATTTATCCTGGTTATTTAATTAGTGGTGGTAACCCTAAAGATCGGTCGTCAAACTCAAACGTGATTATGATTACACACACTGTGGATCGTCCAGCAAATCAGTCAGTAGGTACTTAGCTGAAAATTGTTTTCATTATGTTATTATTGTTTACGTCTACTAGGATACAATAAGAGAATATCCTACTTATGACGAATCCTGGTAGTTTATGCTGTGCTTCAGCTACCACATCTGATATATCAAAATGATCAAGTTTTGGAAGAGCGCAGGTAAACAGTAAAGTGAAACTCGTCACGTAAAGTTTATTTGGTGTTGTAATAACTGTGTTTTATCGTGGCTATTGTTTTAGCAAAAGGAAAAACTGGCTGTCCAGTCCGGCCTCCTGAAACAAGCGCAACCAACAGCAGTTGCGATAGCAAAACAGCTTTAGACACGCATATAGACAATGAGCGGAAAGGTACTTGAACATAATAAATTTCTCTTTACTAGTATGCGCAGTATCTTCTTTCTGTATATAACAATGTGAAATTATTTTTGTTGGTGTACCTATTCATTTATAGTCTTTACCACTTATTTAGAGTCCGGTTTTGTACGACCAATTCCATGCATTTGATTTTATATGTCATCTTAACATATAACCAGTGGTCGGATTAGGGTGTGCGTGCAATTTCCAGTTATATGTGCTTCATTTCAAAATATTACTCATTTATAAAAAAGGTAGATACTTGTATTATTATCCAGCCAATAATAAAAAAAAAATTCAACTTCTGCACTCTTAGGGCTGCCATCTATAAATTCACCTAACCCAGACAGACTTAAAAACCCAGACATTTGGTGAAAAATCTCATCCAAACTAGGACAAATCCGGCAAAACCTGGACGGATGGCAGCCCTACTTTTATCTATCATTTACATAGTCACCAACTGTAAATAAAGACATACACATTACCTTTCATTGTAAAAGTCTATAGTCTATTGCTCAACACGGCACTGTTAAACAATTCAATAATGTCACCAAAGAACTAGCTTTCCTGGAATCCCTGGGGCATATCCATGTTAAGTATAATATTTAAGGACATTTACCCCAAATTGCACAGTCTAACCCGAACACTGCATATAAGTTCAATGTGCTACTCTTTTCATCTATACTCTGTAATCTTGCATATTTAACCCAGTGGTTGACTGGTAGAGAATTCCTTAAGGCATTAAGTCCACCAATATTTACCTACTACCTTTTTATTGTGCAATAGTCATAAATGGACCACTAAATAAAACAGTTCTTTTGTATTTCACAGATATCTCAAGGATATTCTTAAAAAAATCGAAATTAAACCTAAGTGTACATGACATACTTGTAGAAAAAAAAGCTATAAAATACTTTATACAATTTATGGAAACAATTGGCCAGCATATCCTTGTCAGGTGTTGGTTGGAACTGGATAACTTTAAAGCTCTTGTATTGCACAATAACTCGACCAGTGAAATTGATAATCATTGTAAACTGAGCAGAGCTAAAAGTTTCGACCTACAGTATGATAAAGAACCTGCCACGAATGCGTCACAAAGACTTAGTTGGACTGGAGACAGTGCTAACATGTACAAACAAGGTATGCAAGAATGTTCCACAAGTTCTCTAGGGAACCTGGCAGAACATACAGCTTTAGAAAATGCAGATTGTAAAAGCAATCACTATAACCCAACCGAAGAAGCCATCAGTTTATTTAAAAAATATGTGGCACTAGAAGCACCACATCAGTTAGATTTATCAGATAATGTAAGAAAAACAGTTATAACTAATATATGCCACCCTGAAGGGCAAATGAAAGAAGATTGTTTTAAACAAGTTGAAGATGAAGTGTTCAATCAAATTGAACAGAAATATTTTAAGGATTTTCAGGACAGCCCACTCTATATTAAGGCACAAATAGACATTTTGACTAGTGGCTCTCTGGAACTGGAAGACATTTTGTATAATGAAGCAATATTATTTTACTTTATGGAGTATTTGGAGCAGGAATCATCCAGTTTATTACTAGAATGTCTCATGGCTATAATGCACTTCAGAGATAATTTAATGAATGGTAACACTACCAGCCCAGAACAGGCTCAAACAGATGCCATTGTTCTGTATGAAAAATATTTTTCTCTCCAAGCAACAAGTCCAGTTGGCTTCTCCACAAATGTTAGATCTACAATTGAAAGTGATATTTGTAGAGAAGGTGGACCTCTTCCAACCTGCTTTGATTTACCTTATCAAATTGTATTCAAAACACTGAGTCGCTATGTGAAAGCATTTTTAGAATCGGAGTTATATTATAAGTATCTCTCTGAAATGATCCACTCTGTTGATAGCATGTGGTCTGCTAATCATAAATCACATTCAGATTGCAGCAGTGAATTTAGTTTAAGCACACAAAATACTCTCCTCGCAATGGGCGATCCCATCTTCCGAAAAAAGAAACGTAACCATTCCGTGCCTGACATGACAATAGACTCCAACCAGCTTTATAATGCAGATTCATTATGGCAAAGAAAGAGGTATGATGGTTTGATCCTCGGCAGGGTCAATAGTTTGGGCAGATTTGAATCAAAGTTTGAGCCAGATCCAGATAAAAAAGATAAATCAGTTTTTAAGAAAATGGTCAGCAGATTTGTGCCAATCAATACGGCTAAAGTGGACGAAGAAATGGCCTGGCAAATTGCTCATATGATTGTAAAAGATGTGACCGACTTGACTATGGCCCCACCAGAAAATGAACGTGATGATGTATAAACATGTGATAGTTATTGTTTAAAAGTATATTTTGTAAATGATTATGTATAGACTAAAATAAAATAAAGAATTAACGCATATTACTTTTGGAATCAACTTTGATATACATAAATGGATAAGATTCAATCATTTGGAATGTAAGAATGATAAGCTAATTTGCAGCTCAATGTATGTGACATGACAGACATAATCAGATTGCGTAAAACTTTCGATAAGTAATTTTCTTATCTTCTAAACGATTACAAAGAAATTTAGTTCCTAGAAATGTTATCTTTTGTAACTCCAGAGATATTCTGAGTAACGCCACAGTCAAGGGGGTTGGACAACATTTTTGATTAGCTCATGTGGCAAGACATAAGGGTGCGCCAAAGTTCACATAATTTTTCAACCCCGATTATTGGAACTCCGAAAATGTTACTCATACAATTTTTCATCATAATAGTCACTATTTATACTTAGTCACTGATACTACCGATCATAACTCCGAAACCATTTAAAATCATATTGTCAATTATCATAAATATCTCTAATACCTACTACTTACTTTTTATTTTCATACATTTATTCATCATAACTGTTTTTGATGGGTTACCCTCATCTGGCAGAAATACACTTCGCATAACACGTTTCACAGAAACACTTTCGGTCGAATGGTAAGATGGCATAAAGGTATAGTTGGCATTACTACTACCTCGCATACGACACATTTTGCAGCACGTTGTTTTGTAGAATATCTCTTAGGCCGACTTTGGTTTAGCATAATTTTATGTACCATAATAATCCTATAGCATACGATTACAATAGCATAATTATTTTCTACTAGCAGAAAAGTGCGTTAAGTAAACTTTACGTAGTAGAATGACGACGAGCGGTTCGAGGAGCAGTGTTAGGTATCTTGCCGCCGCGGGGCAACTTATAAATATAAATATAAATAAATATTAAGGGACAATCTTACACAAATCGACCTAGTCCCAAACTAAGCAAAGTTTGTACTATGGGTACTAGACAACGATATACATAATATATAAATACATATATAGATAACATCCATGACCCAAGAACAAATATTTGCCCCGGCCGGGATTCGAACCCGGGACCGCCGACTCAGTAGGCAGGTGTCTACAAACCGAGCCAAACGCGTCGTCAAACTTGAACTGAGACCCTAACGAGCGAACGAGCCGCGCGGCATCGGCCGGCTACCATACCACTCCATGGACAAAATGTGTAATCACAACAATTTGTAATGTATAAATTAGTTACCGATTGCAACTTTAGGCAGGTCCGACTTGGATCAGGTTAGGTATTCCGCATATGTCCTGTACAACAAGATAAGACAATGAAGTCTATCTTGGAATCAAATGGTATTCGGCTTTACAACTTTATGCCGCCTAAAATATTATGCAAAAAAATTATCTGCGAAAGTACTATTCGTTTAGAAGACTGTTATGCTCATCAACATTAATTATGCCAATATATATAAGATTCGGTATTATAAAAATCTGCGAAATTATTTATGCCAAAGCATACCTACTCTGCGTAAGATGTTTCTGCCAAACGTTACTTCTGCCAAGTATCGTTATGCAAAACAAATATAATTACTTATGTCAATAAAGTTTCTACAAGATAATAGTGAACCGTTTTTGATCCTATTTTTCAGTCATATTTTTTTAAGCAGACTGGTTTGTAATCATAATCTCCACAATCCTATATTTTATAAGCAGACTGCGACAAAATGGAACATGGCTCAAAAACCGAAAACTGTAGGTTAGGTTAGGTTTGTATTATGACCACGTCAAAATCCTTACATGCTTGCTTGCATGAACACTTGTAAATAATCTAGCATTAAATATTTTTTTATAAGCAAATGCAGAACTAGGATGGATTCAGGAAGAAAGTTTGGGATAACTTCTAGTGGAATAAAAATTATTGTCATAAATTTGATTGTCATAGGTAAGTAACTCATTTCGCATAATGGCTTTTCTCATACATGTTATTTGTCATAAATTGTTATTTGCATAACATTGTATACGTCATAATTGTTGTTTGGCAGGCTTTTCATAAGCATAATTTAGTATGGCACAAAATTTCAAATCATATTATTGAATGTCATAATAATTGATAGTACGAAGAAGAGCAACGTATAAATTATGGCTTTCATAATTAATGGCAATAGACATCATATAGTATAAGTTATATCACATGTTATATTTGGTAGGTACCAAATATAACATTTGAAATAATGATAAGTACAAAACTTACATGAGCAGAAAAACAAAAAGGGGGGACGGGGGGGGCGAAGCCCCCCTCAAGGTGGGCTCGGGGGGCGAAGCCCGCGTATTAAAAAACCCTTCTCCACACTGACCTCTTGGTTGTAGGTTAGGTGAGAACTGTGAACCTATAAATACGAACATCGACCAGAAAAGTAGGTAAGGTTAGGTTTGAAAGAACGTGGTGACATGTTCGCGATCCCATGGCATCACCGCTACGGCACGGGTTGGCAGCATCCCAGAGTTTTAGTGGGTAGGCTAGTCCTTCGCGGACTAGAGAGCCCCACATAAAAAAAAAAAAAAAAGAACTGCGACCCCCTCAGAAATGAACTGCTGCCAGAAAAGCAGTATGATGATGATATAAAAACATTTTGAGATTAATATTTATGTTCTTCAGTATTATGCGCCAATGCACGATATGCATAAAAACATTATGACGATTAATGATTATGATTCATGTTGATATGCTCCGAAATTATATGACATTCCTTACTTATGCGTTAAAACATTATGGTCATAAAATTTATGCCGATCAATTAATGACTATACACCTTATGCGCAAGAACTATTATGACAGAAGTGGTTATGCACATCGACATTATGGCTTTAAAATTTATGCAACCCAATATGGAACCAGAAAGTTTATTTAAGGAAAGTAGGTATACCGTTAGGAAGAGCTGCGCCAAAATGGAGCGTGGGTCCAAAACCGAAAACTGTAGGTTAGGTTAGGTTTGTATTGTAACCACGTATAATGCTTGCATGCTTGCTTGCATGTACACTCAACTCACTATAACTCAAAACAAGCATTATGAATAAAAACATGAAGAAAAACTGTATCGATGTTTAAACGTTATGGATGATTGACAAGTTTATTGTAATTCATGATTCTGAATGAAAGAAATATGAAAATCAGCATTATGAGAACACACAATAATCTTAATGACGACATTATGAATTACGATGTTCTGAAAACTGTCTATTATGAACTCGGTTGGTAGAAGTACGAATTTATGACGAACAAATGTGTGAAGTAAAAAAATCGGAAGAGTGATGATTCTGACTACAAATCGGTAGTAGAAGCAAAATTCGGAGGATCAATTTTATGTGAGCCAATATGGATCCAAGACATAATTAGCCTTTTTTCTGCTTTTCAGTTCCACGACCAGTGAGATTACTTGCGACGCTAAGCACTTAATCTCACGCTATGTTAGCGTTACGGTATTTTCCTCGCACGCCGCTTAGCTGTAGAGAAAAAGCACTGGGGACTGTTCCAAGTTTTCGCTGCTTTTGACCGGTAGATAAATTTCCTGATAGGTAAGTACTTATTATTTACTCCAAACAGGACGCTTAGCCATAAGATGCCTATCCATTAATAGTTTGTAACGGGTGGAGTGGCGGTAGTATATAAAATAACAAGTCATAATTGAATCGTATACGAAAAATAAAAATGTATTAAAAGCTAAATCATCATATTCAAAACAAGTAAACTTCTCAAAAATTACATATTGTAATCTTATTCCTAATTATCATTATTATAAACAAATAACAAATTTACTGTCTATACAAGGAACACAGTAATAACATGGCAAGAATATGTGCTCACTCACATAAAGTCGTGCATACTTACCTAACTAACATAAATATGTATACGTACAGTACAATACAATACTGGCAACTGGAATGTACTCGTAATCAAAATACTAGATAATATTAGGGCAAAATACCTACCGGCGTAAGACAAAAAATATAAAAATGCATTTACCCAAATTTCATAATTGCGAAAAATTTATCTAAATTTTTTCTAATTTTCCGAACAAAAATCGCCGTTGACGAGAGAGGTATAATGAATGGCGCATGCGGAATTCATAGAAATTCACCGATTCAATATAACAGGGTTTTATGTCACATTTTCTGGGCAGTTGGACTTCGTGGCACTCAGAAATGTGAATGAAGGAATTGATTCAAAATTAAACACAAAACCCTGTCAAGCATAGTCAATCATGATAATTTTAGAACTTTGCCGCAGTAGCAGTCCGAGCGCATCAAAATAGGTAGGAGCGTATAAAACTACCTTGTTAACATGACAACGTACCTACAATAATCGCTCTTAAGTTATTCCTCATTTGTGCAAGTCTGTGTGCTCCTAGCAGTCTCGTATTTAATTGAAACTAAAGATCACAGGGTTGAATAACTAGTTGTTAACGCTAGACGTTAATGGGTCCAAATGCAGCCGGGGTGGCTCAGAACCAAAGAGTGGGGACTGGTAGACCAGTTTTTTCAGTGTGAACTCCAGATCCACACTGAAAAAACGTGATGTCCACATTAGGGTCTTTTTTAATCGAAGCTAAGGGCGCTCGCTTGACCACGCATTGAATGACTCACCCAGGGCGCCTAAGATGACGCCATAGCGTTGAACAACGCTTGCATCGTATTAATTATAGCATGTTCTGTTTGTGACCCACTGACAGTATCGTAATTGAAGTTAGAGATCGCAGGGAACAGGGGTGGTTCTGAGCCTAGGAGTGGGGCTGCTCGCCCCTGAACTGAGTTTTTGAGCGTGGAACTGGACGTTTTCGACGCCATGTTGTAGTTGGAGTTCCATTTCCGGTAAACCATAGCGTTGAACAACGCTTGCATCGGAATCATTAAGTCCTGTTTGTGACCATTGGCAGTATCGTCATTGACGCTAGGGATCACAGAGTTGAATAGTTGTTAATGCTAGACGGCAATGGGTCCAAATGCAGCCGGGGCGGCTCGGAGCCGAGAAGCGGGGACTGCTCGTCGCTGAACTGAAAGTTTTTGAGCGTGGAGCTGGACATTGTGGGCGCCATGCTGTAGCTGGAGTTCCACTTGCGGTAAACCATAGCGTTGAACAACGCTTGCATAGGATTCATTAGGGCCTGTAACATACAAAGGGTTAATTAGAATCAAATGAATGCTTTTCCTTTCTTCTAAAATGTTTAATCAGACTTCATAATCACTCTTTCTAAGGCAGTGACTTTTAGTTCAAGACGGCGACAAATTATAATGTCAAAGTAAAAAAAAATACATCTGCAAATTATTCATTGACACATATTTATTGTTCTACGACTGTTTAGCATCAATATACTTTTTAGGGTTCCGTAGTCAACTAGGAACCCTTATAGTTTCGCCATGTCGGTCTGTCCGTCCGCGGCTTAGCTCCGTGATCATTAGTACTAGAAAGCTGAAATTTGGTATGAGTAGGTATGTGTATCTATCACGCCGACAAAACGGTAAAATAAAAACTAAAAAACTTTTTTTCGGGTACCTCTCCTACACATAAAGTGGGGGTGATTTTTTTTCACTACAGAAATCCAAAAAAGCGTCCCCGGCCTCTAACTTTTCAACCACGGGTCAAAAAATTATGGAAAAATTCATGAAAATGAGGCCTTAAAAGTACTTTCAATGAAGACTATATTGGATAAAATCGGTCGAACCGTTTGTGAGTTATCGCAAAATTTCATAATTTAAGTGCCGCGCGGTGTCCTTACTTCGAACGTTACACATATTATTAAAGTGCCATACTGCATTAAAACATTCTGCTCAATCTGGCGCGTATAATCGATAACTTCCAGAAGGTAATAAGTTATTACAGTTACTTTGGCGTTTACGACTTTTTTATAGAGGTTGAAATCTTTCTAGTAATTTAAGCCCGTCTATTGTGAAGGATGGGCAACTACGGAACTCTACACTAAGCGTGGCCCGACATGCTCTTGGCCGGTTTTTTTACTTACCATGACATACCAAATGGATATTATAACTTTAACTGGCATATTGAACCACATAGTCCATAAAAGAATTCCATTTAATAGATTAGGAAGCCAACAAATATAGAAAACTGCGTTAATCAGGAAAAACTTCAGTCTCAAAGCATCAACGACCCTCCGCTCTTTGCTCGTAAACTGAAAAATATAAAATTACAAGTTAATATAGTATAGAAAAACTGTTTACTTGATTAAGATCAATGTTTATTTTTTAATCTACAAAATTAAGGCTAATTAGACTTTCACAACAAATAAATTTCTCAGAAAAGAAATATTGCTATCTCACAATTTGATTTTATTTGCAACAGGAAAATCACAGTAACACATATTAAATTAAAAGTAGGTATTATAAAACAGTAGTAATATAATAGAAACTTTTACGCGTGTATTTAATACGTGTGCATACATAACTTAAGTCTACTTGTGACCACGATTACAAGAACAAGCATAATAATATAGATATATGCAGGTAGCTTTCAAGCGTATGCTACGTAAGCATCTGCTGAAACTAGCGCCCGAATAGTCCATTCATGGCCAGCACGGCTAGCATAACTTTGACACGCGACTCTTTCTCGCGCGGGATAGATATACTACCTGTCTCTGTCTGTACAGTACTATGAGATAGTGACGGATGATGCTATCTCGCGCGACATGAGGCACGTGTCAAAGTTACGCTAGACGCGCAGTATGCCCATGTTGTAGACATCCGCATATGTCCCGACACCCGTATAGTGTGTAACTATATGTATATTTGTATATACAGTAATTATACATTCAATTATTATAGTAAGTATTTACTTGTAACCTAGATGCTCTCTGTACAATTAGATTTCCGATTTGCACCAACTTTTAGTACCTTTCTCTGTTTGGCCCTATGGTTGTCTGGTAAAGAACTAGATAATGCCATTTGGCATTAACTCCGCCATTTGTACGTACTTTTGTTTTGAACCATAAAGTTTAAATTAATCAAAATAAATAAATATTTTGTTCAATTCAAATCCCTAATACCAAACCCATAATAGGCTTGTAGCTTTAAAAATTAACAACGCGAAATAATATCAATTAAATTAATTATCAATTTCTCACGAGGTTCCCTATCTCTGACATAACCATTTCACGTTTTATATTTATTTTTGTGTATAAATCTAATTTTATAATTTAATTAAATAGAGAATTATAGATAATTATATATTTTATGCAATAGTTGTATAAAGGGGTTAATAAAAATTAGTGGCATAGGTTACGAACAGCATAGCGAACATCGTAAGAGAAGATGACACGATAATTTTTTGACCTAAGTACTTATATAACGTGGCATACAATACTATATCAATAAAAAGTAAAAATAAAAAAATAGAAAGAAGAAATTAGAAGGTAAAAAGTAAGAAGTAAAAAGTACAATGTAAAAGTAAAAAAGTGAAAGGTAAAAAAAAGTAAAAACGATAACATGTGACACGCATTAGTTAACAGTGCTAATCGATGTTATAATGTGTCGCCAAAAAAGCATTCTGTGCTTTTTTGGGCAGCAGACTAAAGACTTTTACAAGGCTCGCGAAATTCATGCTTGTATAATAAGACTTAGTAACTGTATAACTCATAGAAAAAAACTAGGGTAAGTAGATAAAGAAATTAGGAATAGTACCTGAGCTAGTGGTAGCGCCACAGCCATTTCAACGTCTTTGCCGGCTAGCACATACATGATGGGATTTACTATCATTACAAGAGCTATAGGTACATACGTCGCACAGTAGTTGGGAAGAATTTTTATCAGCGCACTTGTTACTGATGTTAAGTTATGACACCTGAAAATAAAAATTTAAAATCACTCAGCAACATTAGTAAAGCCCACAGAAGGGACTTGTCCATTTTATTCCATACTAGCGACCCAACCCGGCTTCACACGGGTGCAATGCTGATAAATTATGGATGTATTATACATATCGAATAAAGTGGGCTGTAATTAAATATAGACGAAAAGTCTAATAATGTTTGAATGATAAAAATTGAAACTACTGAAACAACTACAATAGTGTTGAGTTCGTCAAGTTTAAAAACAACAAAAATTACATGCAGGGCCTAAAGAAAACAGTAAAGTCAGAAAGGTGAAAAAAATATTGTGGACTAAGTAGATTCCAAGTACTGTTTGACAGCTTTCAATCCTATCCGGCGACCACGTATTGCGTCACGACAGGATGCAGTACTCTACTTGATAAAAAAAAATTACAAAAAAAGAACACTTTAAAAAAACTGAAAAGCCAAAAACAACCCGTTCATGCAATGTTACTACTAGTGTTGGGGAATTTAATTTATTTTTAATTTTGGTATATTTCCAAATATCTCTGAATCTCTAGCTAGAACACTTCTAGGTGCATTGTGAACATGCAGTGTCATTATTTATTGATTCTACATTTGTTAGTTTTCACTCTATTATCTTATCTGCTTTACACAGTAAGCGGATAACTGATAAATTAAAAACTGTAAGTTCATCAAGAATAATTATAGATCAAGGTTAACGACTAAACACGATTGATACAAAAATAATGACAGACAAAACCATGTCTAATATCAATATTAAAAAAGTTATGAGTTAAGTTACTATGACCTTTATAAATAAAATAAATAAATAAATAAATATTAAGGGACAATCTTACACAAATCGACCTAGTCCCAAACTAAGCAAAGCTTGTACTATGGGTACTAGACGACGATATACATAATATATAAATACATATATAGATAACATCCATGACCCAAGAACAAATATTATTTATATCTGTTGATGTTATGAAAACCTGTTTACACATATAAACAAAGGATTGGTACGTTAATTTTATAATATAGTAGGGTAATCTTAGTCATATCGCAAAAAAATGTAAATAAAAAGTTTATCTTATTATCAAAAAATAAATGTAAAGCTGCGTGGGATGTAATTAAACATAGAAACGATACTGTCAAGCATGTTGACTGTGTAGAATGCATTCAAACTGAATCTGCAATAATTGAGGATCCACAAGAAATAACTGAAGTCTTCAACGACTTCTTTGTCAATGTATCAAATAATACTCAAAGTCGTGGGAGTGAACATCAGATCACTGACAAGAGAAAAGTGTGTAACAGCATTTTTCTGATACCATGCACAGAAATGGAAGTTGAAAATGTTATTAAGTCTTTACGTAATACAGCTTCGGTTGGCATCGATTCTATATCCACTCGCATTATAAAATACGTAGCGAATGAACTTACACCAATTTTAACTCATCTCATAAATCAATCCCTAGCGCAAGGTGTATTTCCAGATAAATTAAAAAAATCTATTATAAAACCTTTGTTTAAGAAAAATGACAAAAGAATTTTGAATAACTGTCGACCGATAACCTTAGTCCCTATTGTTTCAAAGTTATTCGAGAAAATCATAAAAATAGAATTGTTAATTTTAATGAAAAACATAATATATTAGCGAAGGAACAAAATGGATTTATTAAAGGCAGGTCGACAGTTGATGCTGCATATTCATTAATTCAACATGTTACACAAAATATTGATAAGAAGAAGTCCGTAGTAGCAATATTTTTCGACATGTCTAAGGCTTTCGACCTTGTGGATCACGGTATACTACTTAAAAAATGAGAAAATTATGGAGTTCGAGGGTATGCTCTTAACTGGATTAAAAGCTATCTAAGTAACCGTAGTCAATGTGTTGAAATTTGTGAATTTAATAAATGTAATGAGCTTATTCAATATAGATCGACATTCCAAGCTAATAAGCGAGGTGTACCACAAGGCAGCGTCTTAGGGCCCCTACTTTTTATATTATACATAAATGACATTCCCTTTGCAACATCACATCAAATGATTATGTACGCTGATGACATATCAATTGTAATTCCTAATAGTGATAAGACTTTGACATTTGAAATTGAAATTAATAATGCAGTAAAGGATATTGATAAATGGTTAAATAATAATAATTTATTAATGAATGTGGATAAAACTAATTGGATACAATTTAGTAATTATAAAACTCAACCGATCTCATTAGCCATCAATTGTAAATCTCAAAGTATACATGGATGTGATCAGTTTGGCTTTTTGGGAATGACTATTGACAAGTTTTTAAATTGGAAGCCTCAGATTAGTGATATTTGTAACAAGTTAAATAGGTTTGTGTTTGTCTTAAGGAGACTGAGAAGTGTAGCAGATGAGTCAACTAGTCTTACAGCCTACCACGGCTATGTTGCTTCCATTCTAAGATACGGGGTTATTATTTGGGGAAACTCAACTGTTGTCAATCGAGTACTCGTTGCACAGAAAAAATGCATTCGTGCAATTTGTGGTGCTGGCCCTATGGAATCTTGTAGACCACTATTTAAAAAACTCAGTATTCTCACAGTAACCTGTTTATATATATATGAACATGCTAAGTTTGTACGAAATAATCCTCAGTTATTTGAAAAGCCAGTCCAACAGCCAAGATTGCGTAAAAGAGATTTGCTTAGGATTAAACAGCCTATTGCTAAGACAGCTCAGTGTAACAAAAACTGTTTAATGATGGCTGGAAAAATATATAACAGGATCCCTTTAGATTTAAGAGCTTTGCCACTCAAATTGTTCCTTGTAAAACTTAGGCATTGGCTTAAAGACAAATGTTTTTACTCATTAAATGAATATTTTAATTAATTTGTTCTCATGAGAGCCGGGGTTTTGGTTGCTGCGGGGTTATTCTGTGTTTATAAAATATTTGCATGCCACTAAATTGGTGAATTATGCTGATCCTTATGTTTAATTAATAAGATCTATTATGTACCGTAATTCCAGCAAATAAATACTTTGACTTTGACTTTGAATTCATTTGTAATTAAAATGAATATGCCCATCATTTAGTATGATGCCCTTCGAAATAATTGTTTTTTTTTTTGGAGATATATATACATCAACACACAAATATATTGTAATTTCTATAAATTGGAAAAGCATTACACTGTAAATGTCTCCATACCCAAGAAGGTCATGTATTTAATATAGCACTTACAGTGTTTGCTTTACCTCTCAGGTATGGAAGACTTGCAGTGTTATGCTGCCATGCTAAGGTAAAAGGCGACATTTTGCAATGGAGCTCCATACAAAAAGGTCGCCTTTTACCTTAGCACGGCAATATGCTTCTCAGGTACAATTATTATAATATGCCAAACTTTAAACTCACGTTGCATCTGGATAATAGAGAATAGATAGTCCTACTCCAGTAGTGACAGCAGGTAGCCCCCAAGCCACCGAGTGATAGACCATTTGATGAGAGTCCCTGCCTTTGATTGTAAGCCAAGTGTCGATTGCATAGAATAAAGTCCAAAACCAAGTAGCTGTATAGAAATATTGAGTCCAAGCCTGTAGGTAACAGAAATTCCATTATTTTTCTACAAAAGACATTAAGACACAATAGGTAAATGAATATCAACGTCTCAAAACCATATCTTGATGCCATGTTAGATTACCACAGTGCATTAACTTCTGATGATTTTATATAACAGATCACCTGAATCCTAAACAGGGATTGATACTGTTATTTTGCTCCATACAAAATAACACAAAATAACGTTATTATATTCCGGTTTTTCGCTCATTATCACACATGTTTATATTATAGTGGGCTAATTTCAAGGATCTATATCTATAACGAAATTCTATATAAGTAATAACATTCGAAAAAAAACGCGAAATTGGAGCGTTTTCGTGAATACCAGTATCGATCCCTGATCCTAGTTAAAGAACTGAGTAAAATAATTGATATCATGTTAGGCAGAAATTTAATAGAAACAAAATACTTACTGAAGTAATACTGCAAAACAAAACACTAAATCCATCATCTGGCATTGGCATAATAGTTTTGTATCTCAACCATAAGGAAGACCGAATCAAGACACCTAAGAACAACATTAGATATAAACATTAAAAAAAATATCTTTTGTGCAATACAGATTAAATAAATAAAAGTAACTTATTCATGTACTTAAGAATGAAATTAAAATACTAAAAATATCGGTGTATCAACTAGTCATGCTAGATCAACGATATGGCAAATACGCATATGTCAAGGGTCAGGGTAAATATTATAATATATTATTACCAGACGATGCTAGTAAATCTGCAACAGCCAGCCACATTATAATGTTACGCCCACGGCTTGGTGATAAATTGTGATACCTTTGTGGTATGTTTGTCCATAAATGGGGTAGAATCTAAAATTTTAACATACTTTGTAATGAAGACATGTAGTTTCTGCTGCACTACTAAGAAACAAAACAGTGAAATGAAATATGATCTTAAGTACAGTTACAACTAGTGGTAGGACTTTCCATTAGCTTGGATGGACTTTATGGAGATTAAATATTCAGTTACACCAAATGATTCGTTTAATAGAGATGAATCGTTAATTAATATTTATAAATGCGCAGGTTATATTTATAAATGCGCAGGGTACAATCACGGAAGTTACAGAAAAAAATGCAAAATAAGATTTAAAAAGATGTTTTGGAATTAGACACCTAAAGCAGTTTTGCTTCTACAATCATTTGATAAATGTTTTGAGGCTAGCTAGTTACCTGAAACAAAGCGCCCAATATACCGATTGTAGACGAAACTAAACAAACAGTGTTGTAAGAATCAGTATTAAACTCGTTCATTATCCTTACTGCCATATCTTCATTTTTGCCGGTATGATGACAACAGAAAGTTTGTATTGTTGGATCAGACATTCTACTTTTTTAGACACAAATATATTATTAAAAAGCTTTGTTATACTGCGATCTTCGTTTCGTACAGTACAGTAGCAAGGTGTTAGACTGACAGATCAATTCAAAACATGGCATGGCGCACTGAGTGACATCAGTGACAGATAATAAAATGAGAATAAAATTGATAATTGGTTTGGTTGGTTGCGTTCAGAAATTGTCCTTTCTTCGTTTACCAGTCGATTTCCGTGTCTAGCCTATTTGACAGAAAAATCCTAGTGATGACCGAATAGAGCTATTGATATCGACACGATATCGATAAAACTACCATTATACAGATCATTACAAAAAAAATTGATTATATTTTTATGATCAGTTCAGAAAATATGCAAAATAGCAGTGAAGCGACTAAGTAGTTTTATATAACGTGTTTGAACAGTTTACCGACGTACTTTGCCGAATGGAGAGGCCATGGCACCCGTCCATGGCATCTCCGTTCGTTCGCATGGTAACCCATCAAGATCCACAGAACTGCTAACTATCGATAACCTTTTGTAACCTAATATAATTTCTGGTACAGCCTTACCAGAAATATATTAGGATGCGCCATTTCCGGAATTTCACTGGAACTAATTTCTTATACTGGCAGTGATTTTATGATAGTTTGTCAACAATGTCAATGTCATTCGAGGTGGTTTCTTTAAAAGACGAATATTTTAAAAATATCCAAAGCAAGTGCCGAAAACCATTCACAGTCGTGAACGTAATATTATAAATAAAGTGTACACTTGTTTACTAGATACTGTGGCGACTGCCGGGGGATAACTTCAGTGGTTTATTAAAAGAGCAGCGAGAGGTACTTTAGATTACTTTATTGCCCGAAGGCCAGATAAAGAATGAATATATATTTTACAATTACTACAATCATTGACGGACGTCATTCGTCCATTCTGAATTTCAAACAATCTTTATTTCTTAAATCAGTGGCCAGGCACCGATCGTGAAGATACCATCTTCACATTTCCCGCCGTCTCGGGATAGACGAGGGACGTTCGTCTTACTATATAAACGCTAGACAAAACTACTCCTGCCTAACATATTAGAGGTCCCTACCTATGCAGGAATACCCATACATTCATACCCAGATGGTCTCTTGCTAAGAGATAACCAGGGTCAGGACATGAACAGACACTAGCCTATGGCATGTTACGTAATCTGACATGTTGTCTGACATTGGCTTTGCCTTGACAAAAAAACCTGCTAAAAAGGCAAGGCACCAACTTATCCCGAATGTTATTCGACTAATTAATAAAGCATAGACCATTCGATTCATCAAGCTTCAACAATTTAATCGCCTAGTGTAAAACCGACTAACCTGATTAAATCGTATCGAATGTTCCCACCTTAACTGCCTGGAGTATGACATATGACACACGTCGCATGCTCCAAACAATTGTACCACGATATGTCACTGCCCTTATATTAGATGCCTGACACATTGTCTATGACACTTGTCTCAAACATCCATACAGAACTAACAAATAGTGACAACCGTCTATCACTATCTTTATATTAGAATCCTGGCGCATATACATTAAATATGCCCCAGAAATCTGTACCATCGAACCAATACCTTTTATCCTAAATAAATATCTGGAATAAATATTTCTACTTTATTCCAAATATTTTTACCAAACTTAAATAAAAATAAATTATAACCTCATAATTGATTTTACGACCATAGACCAAAGCAGTACACGTCGTATTGACATGTCAAAATGCTATGTCACTGTCGAAAAACCAATCATTAATAAGACACGAAACGAAAGTTAACTTTATTGAGACTTAAAAATTATTAAATTAACGCAGACGCAACAACAAACAAAAACAAAAATAACAATCTTCAGTCTGCAGCCGGCCCGATACAGGCTACATGAAGTCCTTGGCACCACAGCCAAGACCTCATGTTCCTGCCGCCCCTGGAGGATGAATGCGCGAGGCATTCAGTCACACCAGCAGCTGAAATCCCGAGGAACTGGGACAGCTATGGCCCTTGCAGTGTTGGATTACATGAAAAAGAAAAACATATTAGTATACACAAATTAAAATGCTGGAAATAAAGTGTTATAATTAATTATTGGAATTCTGTGAAAGTAATAAGTGAAAATTATTTTAAGTAAAGGTATTAAAAGTGCAATTATAAATTTATAGTGCAAGTAATTAAAAATTGAATTTCCTATAGCAATATTTTAGAAATGCAGCATATATGTTGTGGAAAGAAATTAAATTATATTTACAACAGTGACATCCTATAGCAATATCTTAGAAATGCAGCTAATATCTTGTGGAAAGAAATTAAATTATATTTACAACAGTGACACTTGCAAATGCAACAAATACAACTGCATCCTTGTACAGTCAGCCTGAATTAAAAATTTCTGAAAAATAATAGTTTTATTATTTACACCCTAGAAATATATAGAACTGTTTATATTAATTAGGATTAACGATTAAAGAATTTCTTTAATCTGTTCACATGAATTATCACGTTCTTGGCACGACCATTAGGAGTGAGTTTTTGTACCACATAATTCAATGAAGACAATCGGTGAACAATCTTATATGGTAATAATTTATGTACAACGATTATTTATTATTTGTAGGACCATACTAATATCTAGAACTATCATACACCTAGCATAATTATTATGGGACAATTATTTACATCCTAATAAATACATATTCTACAAATTATATATTATGGTTCATTATTGCCTGTTATCTGCGTTGCGTCTTGGACAGCATTCATGGTGTCCAAGGCGTTCGTCGGCGTTTGATCGGCTATCCTCGTACAGGCTTGCTGTTCTCGATGTTGCATTTTCTTGACGAGCACTCGATCCGGCACAGCACATATTGTGGAAATAAAATTTAACAAGCAACATATTATGGAACTAATGACATTGGTTGAAATTGATGTCTTCCACTCTTTAAGAACATTTGTTACATCATTTGACAACACTGAAACTGAATGTTTCTCACTAGTAAAATTGTATACTTTCACTGACAATTGCTTGTCTGATGTCAACAACGTGTGCTTCAAGCGTAAAGGAACAAATTATTGGGGATTCTTGCGATTTTCGCTGACGATGATAAAATTCTTGTACATTATTTTTGGCTCGACGATAATTCTTCGTTTAACTCTGATATAACATCCTCAAACGATGTCTGAAATTAATCTGTAATACGGTCCCCGAATAATTATACCGTAATTGCCATTTGTGATTATTTTATTTCGTATTTTCACACGGGCCAATATTTATACGTCGGAAAAGCCATTAATTGTGCTCGTCTCCATTTTCGTATGGAATCCAAACAAATCAAATGCACAAACAGATTAAAATCGCATGGGAAGAAAAATAATAATGGGTGATTCAACTTCGCGAAGATTCGTCAACTTCACCCGTCTGTCGAACTCGCTTCTTCACGGCCCTTCAGTGCCGTCAATATACAATACCACAAATGTGCACTTATTCTTTATTGTGCTTCGTGCGCTTAAAGACGGTGCGCTTCGCTCCTGTTCGGCTTCTATGCAAACCGTAAGCTTTCAGTACGTAATTTTCACAGTTGCCCGAGAATCTGTGGACAAAATTAATTGGGAGCGGGGAAACTTTCAATACTCGCGTGACTCTAGTTAAAAATTTCGCAGACTCCACCAAGTGTGGCGACTGCCGGGGGATAACTTCAGTGGTTTATTAAAAGAGCAGCGAGAGGTACTTTAGATTACTTTATTGCCCGAAGGCCAGATAAAGAATGAATATATATTTTACAATTACTACAATCATTGACGGACGTCATTCGTCCATTCTGAATTTCAAACAATCTTTATTTCTTAAATCAGTGGCCAGGCACCGATCGTGAAGATACCATCTTCACAATACACTAAAAACAGTCGGGAAAAGAGTGAATTCCATTAAATGATATTACGAGGTAAACTGACAGGTATTTAAACTTAATGTCATTATAGTGCGGTTGCGATAGATTGGTTGTTGTTGTAATAATTATGTGCAAACGTCGGACTCCAGCGGGCATTTTCGTGGCATGTCAGAATGATAGGTAAGGTTCGCAAATCAATCAATTCACTTTCGAGTATTTGTACTTAGTATTTGGTACCTAGTATTTATAAATTTATAATGTGAAATTCCAAATATCATAGCAACTAACTGCGTTATTTATAATCGTTCTTGGACTAAGTGGAAATGGCGAAAAAGTTCGTTTGGCTTTATTCGTCACTCAGACAATTGCAGCTGTGAGAAAGGAACAAAACACAAATGAGTTAACTGGGCATGTCAAGTTCTATGAACACGGCTCGAAGGCTGTACGTTAGTTAGGTGTTTTTTTTTTATCCTGTAAATTTTAAATAAAAATAAGATTGAATAGTCTGTGTTATATTTGATTTAATTTACATTCATGGTAAATTTGTAGGTATATTATGAGAATATATTATTAATATTTTTTCCAAATTCTTGGCAGTCAAGGTTCTTCGTCGGCTTTTAAATATCAATTTCAGTGGGCTATCAGTCATCACTTCAAAGAGTATTTACACATTAAAGATGAATAAATGATAACGGGTAACTAATTTAATTAACTATGTTACAAATACTAGGTACATTATAATACTCGTAAGTAAAGATTTTTTTGTAAACCTTACCTTGCGCTCAAACTGCCCCCTATAGTCCGACGTTTGATTATGTGTGATTCAAAAAAAATATTTTTATTAACTGGAGTACCTACCTAGGCTATAGAGATCTCTGAATCGTGAAATTTCTTATTTTGATATTTTGTATTTGTAGTACTTCTCATTATAACAAAACAATAAATGTAGAGAAATGACGACTAGTCGGGAAAGCCCATGAACTGTAGGAACTAATTTTATAAACTCTAGAAACATTGAACGTCACTTTATTTCAATGAAAATAATAAAAGTAAACATGTCATGGAAAAAATGTTCAGTTGCCAATATTATGTTTTCGGACTATATTGACTGTTGCAAAATTGTTGCCATATAAATCTTATAAATAGCGCCCTCTTGACAATCCTCATATATTTCTGGTCTGGCTTGACCTACAATGCGACTAAATCGAAAAGATTTGTCAGTGGTTGGTCAGTGGTATCATAATCATCTCCTTACTCGCCTACTTTAACTTTATTATGGTAACATAATAATACTGGACTCTTTTTACTTTTAGGCAGGTAGGGTGTGACGCCCTATCTTCCAAAATCTGACTATGACTGACGTCACCAACCTGTACGGTCCAATTGCTTCCTTTTATTTCGGTTGTGTTTTTTAAAATATTCAAATAAGTCAAAATCACTGCAATGTATATTTTAAACATGTATTTGTATGCTTGATATGATATCAATTAATTTATACTGAAAACAGTAAAACATTAGGTAGGGTCTGACTATCAAAAGATGATCCAGCAATTATAAAGAATCATGATTTGAAACTTCTCATAATTTTCATACTTTTAAATATTAATCTAAATTCAAATCCAATATTGTAAAAACCATTGATAAAATAAAAAATCCACAAAAGAAAATAAGTAATCACAAAAAAAAAACCAGCCAAGAGCATGTTGGGCCACGCTCACTGTAGGGTTCCGTAATTGCTCATCCTTCACAATAGACTTAAGTTACGAGAAAGATTTCAAGCTCTATAAAAAGGTCGTAAACGCCAAAATAACTGTAGTTACTTATTACCTTCTGGAAGTCAACTTACGTCCTTTTAACACGTTGAATGCGGTACATGCCAATTTTGACTTGTACTGGACTTTCTTTTGGTGCGGCGCAAGGAAGTAGCTTGTCTCTGTCTGGTGCGGGGCCAATTTGACTATGAAATCCAATAGACTGGAAAGAGTCAAGTATACATTTATGCTTCTTTCTGCAAATTTTATCCAATGGGTACATCAAACTGTACAAGACAAATTTGAATCGTTTAGCACTAGGGGAAAAAATAATCAACCAGTGCGGTACCAGCCAAAAGTGTCTTGTATCCTACCGCCTTGTATTGCACCACGGGTACAGGCCAGTACAGGCCAGTGCGGGGGTCAATCCTTACGTATCATTTTTTTATTTTTATTTTTCTCATGAATGCGCCAAGAAAAGATCATCGAAAATGTTACAAAATATATTTGAAGAAATTGAGAGTAGTGAACTGAAAAATAATGAAATGGAGAAGAAATGCGGCGGTAGTATATTCACAATTAAAGGAGAAAACACAGGTAGGGCCGGTTCCCAGATATTTATTTTAATACCAACTGCCAAGAATGTGAACAAAATACGTTTAGAATGTTGCAATAAGTCTCATTCAAATATGTAAATTTAGTTACTTTTTTAATAATTACAACAATCGATATCGATGTTTGGTTTCATTATATTTCCCTTCCCTACTAAAACATCGACTTGAGAGCACCAGTCCTGTGTCCATGATGCGGTACAAGTCAGTTTAGTATCGCTAATTAATACGGTGAATAGAGACTAAAGTACTATGTGTGACCTTACAAACGGTCCGGTAGTTTTGAATTTTTGATATGTTGTCTAGGATAGTTAGTCAGTGTTTAAAATGCAAAATGCACAACTCCCCCCCCTCCGCGCCCGCCGCCATATTGAAAAAACCAGAACTCTCTTCATATTTTTGCTGATATCTTCCTTTAGGAGCATTTTAGCTAGAAGAAAGCTTCGACAATGTTATAGAGAGTTAAATTTACTACATTCTCCATTTTATATTTTTTTTTCTAGGAGAGAGTGTTACGGAGATATACACATTTAAAAAAACGTAAAAAATCGCAATTTCCTACTGAAAAACAAACTTCTGGATTATATCTTCGTTTAGGAGCATTTTAGCTACAACAAAGCTTGGGCAATGTTGTAGAGAATTAAATTTACTATAATTTACACTTCAAATTTTGTTTCAAGGACGGTTAGTTACGGAGATATGCACATTTAAAAAACAGGAAAAGTCGAATTTTCCGAAAATTTCTCAAAATTCTTGGTTTAGAACGCTGTCATTCAGTTACGGACTAGTCTAGGATAAATTAAAACATGTAGGAAATATAATTGCTTATAAAACTCATGTCCATTTTTACATACATTTTCGGAAAATGTGACTTTATTTTTTACATATCTCCGTAATTATCTGTCCTAGAAACAAAATTTGACATGAAAATTATAGTAAATTTAATTCTCTACAAAATTGCCCAAGCACTGTTCTAGCTAAAATGCTCCTAAACGAAGATATTATCCAGAAGTTTGTTTTTGAGTTGGAAATTGCAATTTCTTAAGTTTTTTTAAATGTGCATATCTCCGTAACTATCTGTCCTAGAAACAAAATATAAAATGGAAAATGTAGTCAATTTAACTCTCTATAACATTGTCGAAGCTTTTATCTAGCTAAAATGCTCCTAAAGGAAGATATCAGCAAAAATTTGAAGAGAGTGCCGGTTTTTTCAATATGGCGGCGGGCGCGGAGGGGGGGGGAATTGTGCATTTTGCATTTTAAACACTGACTAACCATCCTAGACAACATATCAAAAATTCAAAACTACCGGACTGTTTGTAAGGTCAAAATCCTTTATTCACTGAATTAAATTAATTGTCTTATAATTCCTAAACCAAGGTCGATAGTCTGTAACGAACTTAGATTTAGATCACTCAATTGTTTAACTTGCTATTGTTATCAGTAAATCATCAATTTTTTAAATCAACAAAGATATATTTGCCAAATTTTAGACCTCTAGTCACAAGTCAAAATAGTCTTGTACCATACAGTGAAAAACTATGCTACAATTCAAAAATGATATGTATAGCACTGCATGTAAATTATAAAATCCATTTCCCGCATTCAACGTGTTAAGAAAATTATGAAATTTTGCCATAACTCAAAAATAGCTACACGGATTTTGTTCAATATAGTTTTCATTGAAAGTACTTATAAGGCCTCATTTTCATGAATTTTCCCATCATTTTTTGACCCGTGGTTGAAAAGTTAGAGGGGGGACGCTATTTTTTTTATTTTCGGAGCGAATATTTACTAAACTGCTGAGTTTATCAAAAAATGATGTTTGGAGACCCCTATTATTTTTAAAAGACCCATTCAACGACACCCCACACACTAGTATTGAAACGAAAGATACCCGAAAAAAATTTTTTTTTTAGTTTTTATTTTAGCGTTTTGTCGGCGTGATACATACACATCTCATACCAAATTTCAGCTTTCTAGTACTAATGATCATGGAGCTAAGCCGCGGACGGACAGACGGACATGGCGAAACTATAAGGGTTCCTAGTTAACTACGGAACCCTAAAAAGGTATTTTTAGACGTAAAATTTTATATGAATATTACAATATAGAGTTTATACCTATGTGATTTTTTAATTATAATTATAAAAAAAATACACAAGTATTTCCGTGAATTTAAATGAGCTGCCCGAAAATCCTATCATCCAGAGACAATGGGATGATATATTTAGCAATAAGTATATTTACAATTTCCTCGTGGAAAGTGGCTCTGGGGGCTGACTTGGCACGCCTCGCACTCGCACTCGTATAACTAGATTCTGCACCTGGCACCCTGCTAGACAATGACACTTTAAAAATAACAGCGGCGCTCAGTTTAGGCGCAAAAGTATATGCAAGGTTCATTATTGTCGCTGTGTAGTAATGGTAGAGGAAAACGGCCATCACGGCCTCAGCTGTCAAAGGTGCGCCGGTCAGTTCCAAGGCACCACTCAACGAAATCATTTTTTTTTTTTTTTTTTAATTTAATTATCAACAAAAAACATACATAAAATACAAATTTAAGTAATTTCTCGCCAACCTGTGGAGTTATTGCACGCCGAAGACTAAGCACACTAACATGGAAAGCAACAATTTTCTTGACAGAATAACAACCATGAGCTGCGATAAAATGCAGCCTAAGTTTGTATTCAATAGGAACTTCAAGGTACAAGTTCCAACGAGGGCGGAATGGGCCGAGGGTCGCGAGCCACCTACAGCGGATGGTGAGGACATTATTTGTTACACTGATGGATCAAAAATGGGATCAGGTACGGGAGCAGGCATTCATGCAAACGACTTCAATGCAAGTACAAGTATGGGAGGTTATGCGACTGTCTTCCAAGCGGAGACATACGCTATAATCGCCTGTGCCCAGGAGAACATAGATAGACTTACCAGAGGGAAGCACATCTACATAATTCAGTGACAGTCAAGCGGCACTTAAAGCGCTAGGTGCGCCTAAAGTGGATTCTAGACTTGTGTATAATGGCGTCCTAGCTTTGAACAAGCTTGGAAGGCACAATAAGGTGCAACTGGTATGGATCCCAGGGCATGTGCAACTTGCTAGAAAAGGGTCTGCGACAAGTTTCATAGGACCTGAACCATGTGTGGGTCTCTCGTAGGGAACCATAGCAACAGCCATCAAGGACTATGCCAAAAACCAGCACCAACAAGAGTGGAGGAAAATGGCAGGCTTGAGGCACTCAAAGCTATTCATGGAATGTATAGAATCAGGCTGGACCAAGAAATTATGGGAATACAGCAAAAGACAGCTCCGAATCATAACGGGGGTGTTTACCGGTCACTTTGGGGTCAAAGGACTATTGGCCAAGTTGGGACTGTCTGACAATACAGATTGTAGAATGTGTGGCGAGGAGGCAGAGACAATGAAGCACATACTGTGTGGATGTCATGCCCTCGCCAGACTCAGAATGAAGGAATTCGGTATTGGTTACCCAGAACCGAAGGAATTCCAGGCACTACCAACTGGTTCCATCATCCGATATATGAAGGTGGTGGAACAATCCTTTGAGTAGGCGCGATGGGGGTAACTACACAAAAGATCCCATTGGGTCGAAGTGTATCCGCAAGGACCCCTTCCTAATAACCCCCTAAGACCCCTTTCTCGCCAAACTGTAACGTTTATGCGGCGGGCCATGGTTTCAGTTAATGTGCCTTGCATTTTGGTGCCATCAGGTTTAGGTAAGCCGCACGGACGGTAAGACACCGGATGGCCCCACCCATATCCCTTGGCGCAGGGGACGCTGCCACCTATGGGATTGAACATGTGTTAGTACATTTCATCAGAAATGTCGCCATAACGTGCGTTATAACAGACTTCGAAGTATCACGTTTCGGGCGGAACAACTCGAGAGAACTGTAAAGGAATTTCATACAAAGTTGAAGGCCTAGGCCTGGAAGTATTTTTTTTAAACATGGCGTAGGTATCTGTTCGTGAACAGGCTAAATAGTTGAATTATATATTTTTTGAGTGGTGTATTTTTTATTTCATTGCATATTTGTGAGAAAAGCACTATATGCCTTAGCTGTGAAAAAGGCTTGCCGGCTTCGTATCACTATCCGTCTATACCTACTCACCCGGCAAGCCCTTCTTTCCCAGCATCTGCAGTAATGTATTATTACTGCATCCCATTTGAGACAAACTTCTCGGCATGCTGGCTCCGCGGCGGAAAATGAAGGTACTCCAAATACTCCGCCCTAGAGTCAGCATACGAGATACGAGATTGTGGAAATTCAATAAATTTGTACGTGTTTCATGCGTGAGAAGTCTTTTTAGACATACTGCCCATAATTTTTCCGGTTCTTAAAGTTTACGACTTTATTATCAGGACGTGATTTTGCCATATTTGCAATTTCTCACGTCTGATAATCGTAAGGAGTATATAAGCTATCAAATCATCATAGCAGGCCATCATTTTATCGTGACCGTTGCTACCCGTTGCTGACACGACATCAGGCCAAACATCAGGTTCCAGAAGCGTTATTCTGAAGTTGGAAATTAGGGGTCGTTCTCAAAATATTTGCACCGTCACCTGTCTACAGGTTTGTCTTAGAACTTTTTTTTTACAACGCATTATTTGAAAAAATTAATTATCATCACATATGAGGCCAAATGCTTTTAAATATGTTATTTCTCGAAAGAGGGAGCCGGATGGAGACAAAACAAAACAACGTCCGTACGTAACACCCGTATATTCCGACTGACAGCGTGCGGTCACAGCCGCGTCACCTGATTCCTAATTCTACCCACATAACATCCCTCCACCTTTATTTTCTAACACAATTCTTAAATTTAAAAGAAAGCTTTGTAGTTCACTTTTTTCCGGGACCGCTTTCCGGTCGCTTCGGACGATTCCGGTTCGGACGAAGCTTGCACTCCGCGATCGCAAGCCGCGGCACTATCTGTCGGCGCGGTGGTGCCGTCCGGATCCGGAGCGGAGTCCTCCTCACACTCAAGCCAACGGTCCCCCTCCGCCGCAGCTGGGCTCTCGCCCGTTTCAGTCAGTTGGTTGTTAAGGGGGTCGCAGCCGACGGAACGTTCTCCGATCCCGGCACCAGGTAACAACAACGGTTGCGGCGGCACCATTGATGTAGGCGCCGCAATGCCCTGCTGGTCGCCCAAGGGGACAGGCAAGGTCGCGTCGAGGGATGATACGGGCTGACCCAGCAAAATGGGCGGCATCTCCGCCGGACCGGACGATGACGCTGACGAGCCACCCGTCACCGGAATAGCCGTCGAACTGTAGTCCAACAGTTGTCCTTCCTCCCCCTTATCTTTTAAAATTTGATTTGCGTGTTTTTTAACGCCACGATTTAAATTATATAAGTGAACCATATACACCGAGGAACCGAGTTTTTTCGTTATTTGTCCTTTGACCCATTGTTTATTTTGCCCTAAAAACACTTGCACTAACACTTGTTCACCTATTTGAAAGTTAACTATACGAGAACCACGATACTGCTTACTCTGTTGAAATTGTTTTTCTTTGACATGTACGTCGAGTGGCACGCTGGATGCCGTTAAGTTTTGAGGAACTATGAAATCCAATCTACTTCTTAATTTCCGGCCAAATAAAATTTCTGAAGGGGATCTGTCCGTAGTGCTGTGCTTCGAATTTCTGTAATGGAATAGAAATTCTTGTAACTTAATACCTAATTTTTTGCCACCATTTCCCGAAAGTGTGATCGCCTTAATAGCCCGTTTTATTATTTTAACGTAACTTTCGGCTTGGCCATTACTGGCCGGATTGTAAGTAGGTGACGTAATATGTTCTATTCCATTACGTAAACAGAACTCCTTGAACTCATTCGACACGAAATAAGTCCCGTTATCCGAACAAATAGTATGAAATAATCCAAACCTCGCCATTACTTCACATAACCGTTCTATAATTACGCGAGTACTGTAACCGTTGGACACATCGAAACACTCGACCCATTTCGAATAAGCGTCAACTACCACTAAAAAGGTCTTATTATCGATAGGCCCTAGTAAATCTATGTGTACCCGATACCAACTACTTGGTGGAAACGGCCAAGGCGTGAGTGGCGTGCGAGCTGGGGCTGGCCGCAGCGCCGCGCAAACACTGCACTTCGCGACGTACTCTTCAATATCTGTTGATAACCGAGGCCACCAAAACCTGTCCCGGGCTTGCGTTTTCATTTTGTGTACCCCTAAATGACCGTTATGCAACTCCTCCATTATGTTAACACGCATTGCACACGGTATAACTAACTTACTTCCCCTCATTAGAAGATCGTTTTCAATTGCTAATTCCTTGCGAATATCATAATATGGTTTTAACAACAAATCATTTATTTTGTTTGGCCAACCCTCTCGCACGAAGGACCTCACCCGCGACAGAATATTATCCGATTGAATGCCTATATTGATCTCATTTTGTGATAAAAAACGATCGCCATCACAAACAAAGTTTACAAAATAATCTTCTGACGCTTCGTCCATGTGCGAAACCGGTTCCTCACACGGCGCGCGGCTCAAATAATCAGCCGTGTTACGCGAACTTGGAACATGCTCAATGACATAGTTATATGCCGATAGGAATAATGCGTATCGCTGCAACCTGTTCGCCGAAATTTCCGGTACACCTTTATTTGGATTAAATATCGATAAAAGTGGCTTATTATCCGTCCTTAAAGTAAATGGTATGCTTCTCCCATATAAATATTGATGATACTTACGGACACCGAATACAATAGCGGCTGCTTCCTTTTGTACTTGACTGTACCGTTTCTCGGCGGACGACAGCGATCGCGACGCGTACGATATCGGTTTTTCTATGCCCGCACTGTCCATTTGCGACAAAATCGCAGCCAGACCCCACGGAGAGGCGTCTACCGTTAAAAACAATTTTGCCTCCGGATCAAAATGAGCTAAATTTTTATCCGATCCCAATTCATGTTTTATAGTCATAATTGCCTTATCATGTTCCGGTTTCCAAACCCATGGCACATTTTTCTGCAATAAATCATGAAGAGGGCTCAGTATTGCCGACGTATTATTTACAAAACTCCGATAATAGTTAACAAGTCCCAGAAATGATTTTAATTCGGTCACATTCCGTGGGACCTTCGCATCCAATATGGCTTTTACTTTTTCCGGAGATTTGTGAATACCATGTTTATCGATAATAAATCCCAGATACGATACCGCGTTTTGAAAAAAGTAACACTTATCTTTTTGCAGTACTAATCCGGCGTCTTCTAACCTACGGAACACCTCGTGAAGTTTTGCTATATGATCGTTTTTATTTTTTCCCGTAATCAGGATGTCATCCAAATAAACTAGAACCCCGTCTAAACCTGTTAATAAGGTCTCCATGGTTCTCTGGAATATTGAGGGCGAACTACTTAACCCAAAAACTAGTCTTGTCTGTTTGAATAATCCTTTATGCGTATTTATAGTGGTCAACAATTGTGAATCCTCTGACAATCTTAGTTGATTGTACGCGCATGACAGGTCAAGTTTTGAAAACTGTTGGCCCCCACACAACTTCGCGAATAACTCATCTACTCGAGGTAGGGGATATTTCTCAACCAGTAAGTGTTTGTTTAGTGAAACTGAATAATCGGCGCATAACCTCAAAGATTTATCCCTTTTCAAAACCGGCACAATTGGACTAGCATACTCTGAGTATTGAACGGGCACTAAAATACCTAAATCGGTCAGCCTATTTATTTCCTGTTCCACCTGCTCCCTTAAAGCGAAAGGCAATACCCGTGCTCTGCAAAAAATCGGTTTTACATCCGGTTTTGTTTTTAATTCTACTACGGCATTTTTATAACAACCTAGTTTATTTGAAAAAAGTTCCGGATATTGCGAGGTTAAGTCCTGTATCTCTGGCTTGCAAAAATTTACTTTTCGTAGTTCTAATTGAAATTTAGATATAAAATCTCTGCCTAAAAGCAATGGACCATTGCCCCGCACTACGAATACCGTGATATTTTCTGTTATTGATTTATATCTAAAAGGTAACTCTAAAGTGCCGAGTGTATCGATGCGGCCACCGTTATAACTTTGCAGCAGTACCTTACTCCCTTGCAGTCTGTGATTCGCAAATAACGACTTGTAACTATGTTCCGGTATTATAGTTACCGCGGAACCCGTGTCAATTTCGAAATTAAGAATATTTTCGCCTACTACGACAGATTCCTTCATGGGTTCTCCCCCGACCGTACGTATATTGCAAACAATACGCTTACCGTTCACCTCGACGTCATCGTCAGCGTCACACTCGACGTAGTACTGTCGGGACACCCCTTTCGTACACATCCGTTTTAGATGTCCTCTAACACCGCACCGCTTACACACGTGATGCTTAAATCTGCACGACTCCGCGCCGTGGCCGGCGTAACCGCACACCTCGCAGGCGGCGCCGCGCGCGCCGTCGTCGGCGGCGGCCTGGGTGCGCGCTACCGCCCCCGGCCGCCGATGCGCGCGCGGCCGCCCGTCGCCGCCGCTGCCGCGCGCCGCTCCCGTCGACATCTTCAAAACTTGCAGAGGAACGTGCGCCTCCGACATACCCGACAGCACTTGCTGGCCTCGCTGAGACCCCAGTCGCGCACTGCGCATTCCCTCTGCGACCTCTAACGCTTTTTTTAACGTCATATCCTTCATATTTGTAGTAAAAAGCTTATCTCGTTCTGGTCCGTGCGCCATCCCGAGCACGAAACGGTCGCGAAGCAGATCGCCGAAACTCTCCGCGGTGAACTCGCAATGCGCGGCCAACCCTCGCACGCGAGCCGCCCACTCCGCCATGGTCTCGTTCGCATATTGAACCGCCGTATGGAATGTATAACGCTCCGCGAACCCACATTTTTTGCTTTGAAAATGTTCATCGAGCAACTTCACCACATCCGCGTAACTTAAATTTGCTACCGCCGCCGGCAGCGCAAGGTCACGCACTAGTTTATAAGTTGTCTCGGTTAAGCTACTTAACAAAATGGCGCGGCGTTTTGCCCCGGACTTGTCTCCAGCCTCCTCGAGTTCGTTCGCTAAGAACCATTGTTCTAGCCTATCTTTATAAATGGCCCACTCTTGCACTTCATGATTGAAAGTTGATAAAGATCCAACCGTCACTTTAGCCATTGTCACACGCGTAACCGAAAATTAATTTAGTCGTCGCCACTGTTATTTCTCGAAAGAGGGAGCCGGATGGAGACAAAACAAAACAACGTCCGTACGTAACACCCGTATATTCCGACTGACAGCGTGCGGTCACAGCCGCGTCACCTGATTCCTAATTCTACCCACATAACAAAATAAAACCGAAGTATATTATTAGACAAAAAAACGTTTTAAAACTAGGTTTTGTCGGTCACTTGCCGTGTCCCAATGCGAGGTACCTACACATGTTTCGTTGTAATAAAAACATATAAATTACCAACTTGGCTTAGGTTGAGTACTCCATTTTATTTTCATATATGATCAAGATTTAAAACTACTATGTCAAATAATAATTTTATTCGTAACATACGAATTATTTACAATTTAAGATTGTCATCACCATTTTTTGTCGTTCACTTGTCATGAGACAAACATTACATCTGTGTTACCACTATTTCGTTTACCCTGCCTCACCCCGCATAAATCGAGACCTTTAGTTGCCACCTAACAGTGTTCCAAGTGACACGTCGTCAGTGTGTGCACTAAAAAGTTATGATAAATCCACTTAGGCGAGCGGGAGTTTGTAATGGGTATGTAGTCTATATTCTGCCTTCCATATTTTGGTTGACGTGTGTATTATTGCATTGATTTTAATTTATAATACGTAAACTATGGTCTATTTTTATGTCTATAAATATGCAGTGCATCTACCAAATACTTTATTTTTTTTGATGATATAACTGTAATTTTGTCCATCACCTGTATGTCGTTCACTTGTCTTTAAAAAAACGGGTGAACGTCACATACGGCAGGCGAACGACCATTATTTAATAATAATAATGTAGGCTCCCGTGAATTTTTAATATTTTTTTCATTTTTGGAATTGTTTATTGCGGATTTTGAGTTGTTTACAATGAAAACCTATTAAACACCATGGAAACCCATAAGGGAAGTGAAAAATGTGTAGTTTTCAATAGAAATCATCCGCGATGCAAGTTGACAACTATGTGTCACGCAAAATAAACAAGACTTCCAAGAAAAATACTGATGATCACAAGGAGCCAGGCAAGAAGAAACACAGCCGCGCACACCCAGAACGCACGTCCTACACCCCCCGCCCGTCTCGTCGTCCTCCTCGCCATCGCGTCGGGTGATGAGTTCGCCACAGCGCCCGACACCAGCGAATCGAGCGACGACGTGCGCGGGCCGCCGCCGTCCCCGCCGCCACGACCACCGCGCACACACGCGCGACGTGGACGGCCACCGCTGCCGGCATACTTGGGGCCTACGGGACAATCGGCTCTGACCACGGCTCCCGCTACCGGTGGTGTAGTGCGTCGCATGCGATGGACGCAAGTAATGAACGAAAACTGCATGCGCGCCTACCACGGGGCTACAGAGGGGGGAATCAACCTGTCCGCGTACCGGGACAGGATGCTGCCTCTGTTTCTTGCATTTGATCCGACCATCGCCGTATCTGCGCAGCGACTATCCGATCAAGGGCGTTTCATCCAGCGGCGCAAGCTGCTGGACGACGCGACACTTGATCGATTGCGCCTGGAAGTACTGGCCGCTCGCGCGGCTTCCACGCCGGCTCGGGATACGTCTGCTACGTCACCGGTTCCGGCGCCAGCGCCCAACCTGGTGCCGGGGGTGTCGCTGACGGATCCCGAAGCCGATGGGGAAGACGGTGTGAGCAGCGTAAGTATCCAGGCCAATGAGCAGCTGAGGAGGGCTTTGGAGGAGGCGATTGAGCGATATCGATCCACACCTGAGTCTAGGCCGCGATTACCACGCTTGCCAATGCACAAACGTAACCTAGCGCTGATCGGAGCCCTGGACGCTTTGCTAGACCCGTACCTTCGGGCTACCGAAGATTTAGCTGATACCCACTCAATCATGTACTGTGGGGCCATCGCGGCGTGCCGCGTTGCTCGTGTCAGATTCCCGGACACTGACCGAGCACCGCGGACCGCCGGGAGTGTTCCTGCCTGGCAAGTACGGATCGAGCGGCGTATCAGCTCGTTTAGGACTCTCATTGCCAAGCTAATCTGTTTTAGGAGGGGCAACAACCGCCCCCGTGTGATGCGCTACGTGACACAAGCCTTCGCGGGGACTGGCACCAGGCACTGCGATTACATGACATGTGTCACGGAACGCATCGACTACCTAAAGCAGAAAGTTTATGCATGGGCAAGCCGTATTCGTCGCTACAGAGAGCGTGTGGATCGATTCCAGCAGAATCGTCTCTTTCAAAGTGACCAAAGGAAGGTATACCGAAAGTGGGAGGTAACCGACCAATGTGTGAGCGACGGGCAACTGCTGGATCCTACTGCCATGATTAACTTGTGGCTTAGTATCTGGTCGGTGCTAGTCGAGCACACCGAGGGTTGGGTCCCGTGGTACTAAATAGCTCCTCCTCATTGACACGACCATTTGCCAACAAGTCCGGCGGAACAAGGGGTCTCTCTCGGCTGCCTGGATTGACTATAAGAAGGCCTATGATTCGGTGCCTCATTCATGGCTGGAGAGGGTCTTAGAGCTGTATAAAATCGATACAGCTCTAAGATCCCTCTTAGGCGCGTGTATGAGGCAGTGGACCACAGTCCTTCGTCAACCAGGTGGCGGGGATGGCCCCCCTGGCCCGCAGGACTTGATAAGGATTGAGAGAGGTATTTTCCAGGGTGACAGTTTGAGTCCTCTGTGGTTCTGCCTAGCCCTGAATCCGCTCAGCACTCTGCTGAAGGATTCAGGACTAGGTTGCCAGCTTCGAAGAGGAGGTGAGGTAATTTCTCATCTTCTGTACATGGATGATCTTAAGCTGTATTCACCAAAACGCCAGGATCTGGTGGAACTACTGGAAGTAACAGAAACCTTCAGTAGCGCCATCAAAATGGAGTTTGGTTAGATTTGAGGTAAGCAACTGCATCCGTCGAGAGTTTCTTGATATCCGCCATTGTTCCGCTAAACTTAGTGATTGGGCATTCAAAGATAATGTGGTGTACTGTCTGGTCTGGGTAACCACACTGGCATTCCGCTGACTTACACCAATCCCATTTGTACCATAGAGAGGCACAATTTCCGACGCCTGTCCTGATTCTGTTAAGAAGGCACCAAACCCTTCGAGTCTCCTCAAAACCCACTGGCCGGGACCCAGTATCCAGCTCGAACAAGTCCTTAGGTAGGGACCTCTCTTCCCATTCTTCTGTCCATGAGCGGAGCAAGTTCACTCTTGGTTCTGGGTTATGAACAAGTAAGGCAGGTGGTTTTCGAGACTTTAAACTGAGGACCTTAAGTGCGTCGAGATCCTGGTGAATGGGCAAGTCTGTGTTTGCACGAATCTTCGCGATTTCACGGTCGAGGCACTCTTCTCTTCGGTAGCTTGGCGGAAGGATGTGACTGAGCGCCGGTAGCCAGAACGTGGGAGTTGGTTTGAGGCAGCCGCTAATAAGACGCATCGTATGGTTCAGTTGAACATCAACCGCGGACGTATGTGTACTGTTTAGCCATACTGCTGAGCAGTACTCAGCAGAGGAGTAAACCAGGGATAGTGCTGTAGTTCGGAGTGTGGAAGCATTTGCACCCCAGGTGGTCCCGGTAAGTTTCTGGATGATGCTATTCCGAGTTTTCAGTTTTCCAGACAGGTTGTTCAGATGTTCCTTGTAATTCAGGCTCCTATCCAAGGTGATTCCCAGGTATTTGGGGAAGAAGTTGTGGCGAAGAATTTTGTCCCTGAATTTTACTCGCAGCTCCTTGTAGGCCAGTTTATTACACAGGTGAAAGCAGGATACCTCGGTCTTTGAAGTAATGATGACGAACAATTACCGGATGTCGTTTACCTGACATGGATGTCTTTCACCTGTCGACCTAAAATTTCAAACACCTGTATCTTCTAAAATATTCAATTTAACTACTTCCCTCTACGTGATAGCGATTATTAGAATATATTTCTAGCGATCGTATAAAAAAAAAATCGCAACTTGAAAAAAAAATGCAAAATTAGCGCAGCGGTGCAAATATTTTGAGAACGACCCAGACATTCATGTTGATGTCGCACCGTCCCGTGCATTCTAATCCAATCCAATACGAGAGCGAGAAAAATGGACACGAATTTCAAATGAGAAATAATAAATCCGGCCGCAGTTTTTTTTTGGCCACTTGGTCGAACTTCTCATTTAATAACTAAGCATCGGGAAAATGAGATAGCCTCTAATAAACTAATTCATCTTCTTTACAACGCCAACTAAAAATGTTATAGAAAGCGTCAAGTCAAAATCAACAATTATTATTACTTTTCCTTCTGATTTATACATAGCCATCTTATTTACTAACTCGGCCACGGAATTTGCAACTCGTCATCATTTTTCGTTTTACAGCTTCAATACAAGCTCCTCAAAATTATATATTCGAGCTTCAATAGACAGCATCATATATTATAATATAACTTAACATGTAAAATAATACTTCATATTCTTTTATCATGAAAATAGCCACTGTAGGTACGAATTGGTGCGAGTGCGCGCCATGACAGCCGTGGCCATTTGCACCAATCAGAGAGCGCCATTCGATTCTTGTACCGAACGACCCGCCCGTGTTTGTTTATTGTCATTCGTTCGTTCATATTGCAATGGGTTCATCTGCTCTAATCTAGTTCTAAGGCAGGTCCGACTTGGCTTAGGTTAGGTACGACGACGAGCGAAGCGAGGAGGAGTGTTAGGTTGAACTGCGACCCTAACCTAAAATGAGATTTAAGTATTTGGTTTTGTTCTCTCTAATCTAGTTCTAAGGCAGGTCCGACTTGGCTTAGGTTAGGTACGACGACGAGCGAAGCGAGGAGGAATGTTAGGTTGAACTGCGACCCTAACCTAAAATGAGATTTAAGTATTTGGTTTTGTTCTCTCCTCAATAGTTCATATGTAATAATAATGGCTTTAATATACTATTTGATGACAATTTTAGGTAAATTTTACGATCGATTAATGATTAGGATGACTTACATTTTAAACATACTAAATAAGTTATAAAATTAGAAGCTAATAGAGTTACTATTTTGGTGTCATAAAATAATATTTTAGAAGTTTGCTATTTGAATGCATGCCTCAAATTTAGATGCTAAAAAATAACCACCATGCTAAGTTACAATTACAGTGGCTTACAAAGAAGATAACTAGTGGCTGAGATATTATTATTCAGACGCGCGTTGGTTGTGGCTGACTTAGTAATTTAGAAGGTAACTTATATTTTCTGAGGCGAATAATGCTATTAAAAAGAAGCCTGTTTACCCATCTCAAATTACGAACTTCAACCCCTAAGGGCCTGGCCACATGTCCACGACACGGCGTCGTAAACGTAAAACGACACGGTGTCGCGTCGGAGCGCGACACATTATCCACCGTGCGAATATCCGTTGCCGCGTCGTGAAAACACACGACACGGCGTCGTAAACGTAAAACGACGCTGTGTCGCGTCGGAGCGCGACACAATTATCCACCGTACGAATATACGTTGCCGCGTCGTGAAAACACACGACGCTGTGTCGCGTCGGAGCGCGACACAATTATCCACCGTGCGAATATACGTTGCCGCGTCGTGAAAACACATGCTGCACCGGGCACCGCAGGTCGCAGGTAAATACATTTTGCCTTTTTAAACGAGGCGATATTTTCCATAATAGTTCTTCAAAACTTGACACAGACATTCTAAAATAATCATAAAACTTGTGATCACTTATTTTTAAAGCCTCGTACTTCCTTTTAAATTGACTGCCATCATGGTTCATAATAGAAAGATATGGATTTATCCAACATTTTCGTTTCTTCTGCTTTTTCTTCATGCTTCTTCTTAAAAGCAACAAGAGCAGAATACGTGTGATAGGATCCATGTCGAATTGAAAACTGATCGCAAAATATTTTGAACATGTACGAGAAGCTGCGGCGTCGTAATCGAACGTGGCACCGCACCGTGCATCTACTCAACACAGCAAAGTTAATCTGCCCGGCGGCGCGCGGCGCGACCTGCGGTGCCCGGTGCAGCATGTGTTTTCACGACGCGGCAACGTATATTCGCACGGTGGATAATTGTGTCGCGCTCCGACGCGACACAGCATCGTGTGTTTTCACGACGCGGCAACGTATATTCGCACGGTGGATAATTGTGTCGCGCTCCGACGCGACACAGCGTCGTTTTACGTTTACAACGCCGTGTCGTGTGTTTTCACGACGCGGCAACGGATATTCGCACGGTGGATAATGTGTCGCGCTCCGACGCGACACCGTGTCGTTTTACATTTACGTCGCCGTGTCGTGGACATGTGGCCAGGCCCTAAGTCATAAGTAGTTTGCGATACTTGCGCTTCTCGTTAAGGAATAATGAAATTTGAGAAGAAGTAGAGTCTTGCAGTAAGTACAAGTAAGTAAGTTTATTGCATTTAAACAAATTTATACAGTCACATCTCTATACTAACCTATATAATATACACATACAATAATTAAAGGTTCACTGTTGTGTACACAAATATGGCTTATATTAACTTAATTTCATGCTGCACTGAAATCGCTTATCTTAGCTGTTACACTGGCTCCTACACTAGGCACTGCCTGTCCCGTAGGTAACCAAGACATAAGTGAATTTGACCAAAAATAGACGCGAAAAACAAATACAACTTACAAAGTTTATACAATCAAATTGAAACCAAGTGACATTTATATTATTATTCAGACGCGCGTTGGTTGTGGCTGACTTAGTAATTTAGAAGGTAACTTATATTTTCTGAGGCGAATAATGCTATTAAAAAGAAGCCTGTTTACCCATTTCAAATTACGAACTTCAACCCCTAAGTCATAAGTAGTTTGCGATACTTGCGCTTCTCGTTAAGGAATCATGAAATTTGAGAAGAAGTAGAGTCTTGCAGTAAGTACAAGTAAGTAAGTTTATTGCATTTAAACAAATTTATACAGTCACATCTCTATACTAACCTATATAATATACACATAAAATAATTAAAGGTTCACTGTTGTGTACACAAATATGGCTTATATTAACTTAATTTCATGCACTGAAATCGCTTATCTTAGCTGTTACACTGGCTCCTACACTAGGCACTGCCTGTCCCGTAGGTAACCAAGACATAAGTGAATTTGACCAAAAATAGACGCGAAAAACAAATACAACTTACAAAGTTTATACAATCAAATTGAAACCAAGTGACATTTATATTATTATTCAGACGCGCGTTGGTTGTGGCTGACTTAGTAATTTAGAAGGTAACTTATATTTTCTGAGGCGAATAATGCTATTAAAAAGAAGCCTGTTTACCCATTTCAAATTACGAACTTCAACCCCTAAGTCATAAGTAGTTTGCGATACTTGCGCTTCTCGTTAAGGAATCATGAAATTTGAGAAGAAGTAGAGTCTTGCAGTAAGTACAAGTAAGTACGAGTAAGTAAGTAAGTTTATTGCATTTAAACGAATTTATACAGTCACATCTCTATACTTACCTATATAATATACACATACAATAATTAAAGGTCCACTGTTGTGTACACAAATATGGCTTATAGGTATAAACTTAATTTCATGCACTGAAATCGCTTATCTTAGCTGTTACACTGGCTCCTACACTAAGGCACAGTCTGTCCCGTAGGTAACCAAGACATAAGTGAATTTGACCAAAAATAGACGCGAAAAACAAATACAACTTACAAAGTTTATACAATCATTTTGAAACCAAGTGACATTTAATTTGAAAATATAAACAGATACAGACTGTTGAAAAGGAATGTGATGTGCGGGTTCGATTCCCGGTCCCTTCCACCAGGTAGCTCCTTTTTCAATTTTTCTTTAAGCTTTGATCTTTGTATTCATGGTTTAAATAAAAATTGTGGTGTACCCACATTAAAAAAATGAGACATTACATGTTTCATATAATTATATAACAGTTTTTTTTTATTTTTTTTTTCATATGCAATCTCAAAACATAAATAAGAGTTAAGGGAAACATCACTATAGTGATTTAAAATTACTTATTTTCAAAGCCCGATATTCTTTGTGAGATTTCTTTTTTTTTACAAATTTTCTTGTAGCTATTTATGGAGTGTGGACATTGGCATCGGGATCAAAGACGATGTACGTGGCTCCTATATTTTTTTGAGCATATTATTTAAGATAAGCAGTAATCAGCAAGTATCTGAAATTTTGCATACAAATGCGATGAGCAAACAATTTCTAATCTTTATAATACTTTTATAGGGTGTGACTACAAATGAGGAATATTCAGACTTTATTTATTTATACTGCAATACCCTTCTTCATATCTTATGATTCTAGGTCGAGATTAGAGCTTTTAAAATTATGTGTTTCGGCCCGTACTGATAAGTAGGTTACTTACCTGTTTTTAACGGCGTTATTAGTACATTACGGCAGAGACCAGTAAGTAAGCCATACTGGCCGAGTAGGAATTAGACGGACCGAGCCGTAGGCGAGGTCCGGACCGGATATAATACGAGGCCTGGATGGCTCTTACGGTCGAAGCAAGTATAGTGCTTTTCTCAAAAATTAAACAAGAAAATTAGATTAAAATTATATTTTGTAGGTGACATTCATATTCGGCCATTTTCCAATGAATATTTTTGTTATATCCCATTTTTATTATTACACATTGTGATATTCGTCGTCGCAGGCACCTTTAACTCCCATGATAACAACCTATAACAAAAATAATTATGAGTTTATACTTGGATAAAAGATATAGTTATATCGTTATCAAATAGTGGCAGCATTTATTTACCTTCATCGCCAAAATGGTTATCATCTAGAGCTTGATTTAAGAACTTTTCTATATTTTGCTGCTGAATATTTGTGATTTCGTTCCTTTGTAGCCATCCGATTGTCTCAGAAAGATTGTTGAAATATTCTGACCTTATCACACATTATCTGGCCAATTATTAACTTGATTTTCTTCCTTCCATTTAATGAATCTCTTTTTTTTATATCCCTTTGGATTTAGTCGGAAGTAAATTATTTTAGCTAACTCTGCCTCCGCTTTTAAGTATGGAGGAGTGCCGTCTATTCGGAATCAGACTCGTCTGAACTCATTTTTGCTGAATTATTGTAATAGATCACACAAACAAATTTGAAATTTTTGTCTTTTAATTTAAATCCCGCCTTAATTTCTTTTTTTATAAATACTGCGTTTAATTATTTGCACTGTCTTACAAATCTAAGTCTTAAAGATAAAATTTAATTACTATCATAAAGCGTACCTTCAATTTTAACTCCGAGGTTTTTTCTAAACGACACAAAAAAGGAAGGAATTCCGAAATATCATTGTCATTTTACACAGCACAATTATGAACTAAACGCTGCATACAAACTTCCGCACTAAACCTTGTCGCTACTTTTTTTTTTTTAAATATGCATCTTGAGTTACGTTTATACTGCCAATAGTGCTAACCTCTTTTTATTTTACATTTGCTCTTAGTGTAAATTGCAAGTGTATACTGCAATGTCGTCTCTTTCTATTTAATCTATGAAAAAGGGACGCCACTTTTTAATTTCTACAATTTGCTGTCGCACTGTACTTATAATTAAAACAATTTGTGGAATGCATCCTTTTTACATTTATATACGACCTCATCGCCTTCACATCCTTAGTTTTTTTATAAGTCGGTGACGATGTAAATCGTGTTTCGATATTCAAATATCTTGATACGTAATAGGAATTACATACTTACTTACTGGACAAATATTGATTCCAAATTTAAAATCTCGCTGTTTACTGGACACTTCTAGAAAGTCTTCGGTATGTTCCACTTACTGTAGTCTAGCGATGGTAAGGCAACATTACATGCAATTTTTGAGAAAAATACTTTTACAGTTTTCGGAGATTTTCCTTTCTATTCTTTCCTGGAATTAGGTAAGAAGAGAAGTTCCTACTTTTTAGTTTTGATTATGTAAGTAGTTATAATATTAAAAAATACTAAATATTGAATTTTTACCCAGCTACGTTGAATTGGCACCACTTACAAAAAAAAGATACGGCCTTTTTTTGTCGCAAAAAACGTACATTTCGACACTCTCAAGGGAATCAAAATGATAGGGTACTTCCCGATGACCTAGAACTATGAAATTTGGCAAGTAATATCGTCACATACCTACTACAAATACTTATTAAAATCTGAAAACTATAAGTTTGTAATAAAATCATAAAAAATATAGTCCTTTTCAAACATCATATTTGGAGAACCCGGTTGCGTTAAGTTTGCACCTCGTTTGTATCCGGCGCCATACATTTCAGGTGCAGACTTAACTCAACCACGCCAATTAAGATGGGATAAGTGAAAGTTTGTATGGAACCCTCGGTGCGCGAGTCAGACTCGCACTTGGCCGGTTTTTATAGTACGAGTTATAATATGAAACGTCCAAAAAATCTGATATAGGTACCTATATTTTCTTTTACTTAGTATTCAAGAAAAAAAATTTTGCGTATCGAAACCTTGCTATTAAGTCTGACACGCACTTTTTAAGATTAAAACAATATTATTATTACACCGCCCATACTGGAGACATGATATTATGGAGTGAAAATAAAACGAGTTATTATACCTAATGTATACATATATATTTAATGAAATTAATGAATGCACCACAATACATCCACGTTCTCACTTATTCCGCATTTACCTCTACAAATACTTATATAATTACTATGCAGCAGGTACCTACCCTAGCTAAATATTACTTAGGTCGTTCTCAACCGCTGCCCGCTGCGACGGGTAGAGATGGGCAGTGGGTAATAAAATTCGTAATCAAACGTTATTTATAATTATCTTTAAAGAAATTCAATGAATGAGATTGATAAGTTATATTAAACAATAAAATCATAGTCCTAGTAGGACGCTTATTTTCTTCCACTAATTAATATCAATAATATCCCATTTTACATACTTACCTAATACTAGTCGAGGTATTTACACCACTTTTAATACTATTCATGTTCTAGTATTTATTTATTTAAACTTTATTGCACAAAACAAAAATCAGTACAAACGACGGACAAATGGCTTTTCTCAACCAGTCAACCATAGGGCCAAACAGCGATACTAGAAGTTAGTATTTTTCTTATTGTGTACCTAAGACATCTAACTTTATGGGATTTCGTAAAAAAAACAAAAAAAAATCGGATAGAAAAAAAATATAGAATAGAACACGCATAATCAAAAATAATCTATATTAGCATTACGCCGCACTTGGAGTCGAGTTTACCACATTACTGGGATCTGTTGTCTCCAAAGGAATCACTGTTAAATTGTGTGTTACGGAGAAACAAGGGTTAATGGGATCCCGAACGTCACCCGGCTCCAACGTGCAATTCAAACCGCTATTATTAGGGTCATTAGCGCCACCGGAAAGCATTAATGCCGTAGGTTGATTCGCAAGAGTGACACTTTCGTTGACAATGTCCGTTCCATTAATAGGAACCTCGGGCGGCTCCGTCACGTTATTTTCTGCGGCCGTCCTAAGCAGAATAGAACATGGAATTGCTGTCGCAAATTCTCTCCCCGCCTTTGTTACGACTGTAACAATACATTCTGTCTTATCATCGGCGTTAGAGTCCTGTGAGTTTTCCTTTACGTCAGCCTCTGGCGTGAAGGAGGTAGCGATTGCACAAGGAATGCCGAGTACTTCCGTCGCATTAGTGCTGCTTATAGTCAGAGTGCAATTTACCAAGTCACCTAGTATCGGATCGACCACTGGCGCCGTACTGTTATTCGGGGCAACCGCCACTGGCTGTCCTCTGTTGTCATAAATGACAGTATGATGATGGTGACCCGTTGATCGCGCCAAATTCCATAAAGCTAAACCTGTTAACAGCGTTCCCACACCGGCACCGGCAATGCCGACACCTTTGAGTGCAGAGCTAGTGCGACTCCCACCGTTATAACCTCTGTTTCCAAAATAGCCTGGCATTTGTGACCCATAACCATTGAAACCGGATCCGCCGTATCCACCATAGCCTCCGTTACTACCGTAATGTGGTCCAGGATTCGAGTAAGGCGGTGGTGGTCCCTGCTGATGATAGTTGTTACCATAGTTTCCTCCGGGTTTGTAACCAGAATACGGCGGAGGCGCTCCAGCACCCTGGTATGGGGGATGAGCTACACCAGAACCTGGGTATGAGTGTTGCACGCCGCCTGCTGCGGAATAGGGTGGTGGTGCTGCTCCAGAACCGTACCCGCTTCCTTGTCCCGGAGGATAGCCGTGCCCAGACGACGGATTGTTTCCAGACAATCCATTAGATGGCGGATAGCCGCTGTTGCCTGATAGGCCACTACTAGGCGGATACCCATTACCAGGTGGTTTATTTGCCTGTTGTGGTGCGTTGCTTCTTTGAATACTATCTTGCGCAGGGTACCCATGAGCTGATGATCCACTTTGCACAGGATAAGCGTGACTAGGCGATCCGCTGTTGCCTGACATTCCATTAGCAGGTTGTTGTCCCCCGCTTCCTGACAAACCGTTACCAGCAGGATAACTGGGCTTGTTGTTCGTTGATTGTGGTACATTGCTCTTCTGGAAGCTTTCTTGATAACTTGATGCCGGCTTCGGCTGTGGATTACCCGCACCAGAAAGTCCAGTCTGACTCGATGGGTACGAGTGAGTTTTACTACCCGTGCTAGGTTGTCTTGACTGCGTCTGAGTTTTGCGTTGAGCGGGCTTTTCTTGCCATCCGAAGAGCGACGGTTTTGGTGCTGACGGCTGAGGGTTGCTAAATGACGTCGGTACTGGCTGAGGATTAGCTGTTTTTCTGCTCGATGATCCTCGCCCGGATCCTGAACCTCGACTTTTGCCCGTTTTTCTGCCTTCCGCACATAATAAAAACACGAAACACAACGTAATTACGATCGTTTTGTTCATTTTCACTGCATGAGTAATCTTGATTATCCGCTTTAGCTACGTGTCACTGTGGACTGTCCAACACGCGGTAATACAAAGCAATGGCCTGACACAATCTGTATTTCGATCGTTATGACTGGGAGGTCATTTGTTGGCACTTGGTGGTTGTTCACAATACCGCGCTATCGACCTAACTACGTAGGGAGGGCTGTCTACTCGTAAATGTACGTAGGTATATTGTTGTGTGAGTGGGACCCACGCAAACAAGACAATTGATTGATAGTTCGGTTCATAGAGACTAAAGTACTATGGGTGACCTTACAAACGGTCCGGTAGTTTTGAATTTGAAAAGAAACAAAATTTGAAATGGCAATTATAGTAAATTTAATTCTCTACAACATTGCTCAAGCTCTATTCTAGCTAAAATGCTCCTAAACGAAGATATAATCCAAAAGTTCGTTATTGAGTTGGAAATTGCGATTTTTTACGTTTTTTAAAATGTGCATATCTCCGTAACTATCTGTCCTAGAAACAAAATATAAAATGGAGGATATAGTAAATTTAACTCTCTATAACATTGTCTCAGCTTTCTTCTAGCTAAAATGCTCCTAAAGGAACTTTATATTAACTGGATTATGAGGTTCATTTACCAGACACTGCCTGTATAAAAAGCAATATTTTTTATACGTATTTTTTATTTCGTTGATATTTAAATAATTGACAACATTTCATAATTTCTAACAGGTGGAAATTATTAATATAGAGATAGAGATCGACAGGGCTTTGCTTCGTGTACGCGCTAAAAAAATATTTAAATTTATTCTTCTGTACTTACCTATATAAAAAAATATAAGGAAATATATGAAACTAGAGACCCGTTGCGGCGTCGAAATGCCGCTAATTCCGATAGTGTTACAGAAAATAAACCACTTTATCGATAAGAAGTTTTTGGCAATCGAAGAATAGAATACTGTAACAAAACACGTTAAAATTATGTTTTAAAAACGTTAAAATATGCCAGATGCCAGGCCTGATAGCCAACTGCTAGCTTCATCGTGACAATTTTTTCAACTCTTTTGCAAAAGCAACTTGTGCATAAATGACATGTGATCTATTTCACAAATAAAATGCATATTGGTCTATTTATGGAAAAATAAAATTCATAAGAATAGTCTAGGTATATATATCTTAGAAAAATAATTGTCATTGTTTTATTATTCTTTCTTCAGGACATAAGTTTATCGATTTAATCGATTTCTATCAATTTACAGAAATAGCACATGAATCGATACGACAGACTTGGTCACTCACTACACAGCTTTTTAAAAGGAAATCACGTAGTACGTAACTGTTTATGTATTCATTTATTAATCGTTAAATACTTCAAAATACTGATAATAAAAAATATAACATAAACTCAATTGTATGAAATAGAAAGTAAAAAACGTTTATAGATACTTGAAAAACCACTATATCACTGCTTGTTTTTTTTTTTTATGAAATTCAATAGATCGTGCAAATCATGGACCTAGTAAATACTATAGTATACCTGGACTGCTCATTGCTTCGTTCGAACGAGCCAAGTAAGAAAGCCGCCAAGGGGGCAGTTTGTCCCACTCTGCTGGGGTAACCAAATATTTAGCAATAAAGAGGGACTCATTCTTACTCCATTTTATTACAAGTTTGGCTCGGTTTGTAGACACCTGCCAACTGAGCCGACGGTCCCGGGTTCGAATCCCGGCCGGGGCAAATATTTGTAGGTATGATGAACTCGAATATTTGTGCTTGGGTCATGGTTGTTCTATGTATTTAAGTATATATTTATCTATACAAGTACGTATATCGTCGTCTAGTATAACACAAGCCTTCTTGAGCTTAATTTGGGACTAGATTGATTTGTGTGAGGTTGTCCGATATTTATAAAAAAAAATGAAAAAAATTAGTCTAAAAATGTATATTGGCTGGCACTGTAGCTAGAATTTATTTTATATACTTACCTATGGAAACTCATAAATAAATATAGTGAATGTTAGCTACTATGCCAGCAATAACACACTTTTGGCTCCTGTTATTTTAACAGAACGCAGCAATCCCGTAACTGTTAATTTGATTTGATAAATGACAAACTTCGTTAAGTCATACTTAAAAACAAAACAAACAAAAAACATATTCTGATGTACGTGGATATGAACACATTTATGAGGATATAAAAAAGTGGTTATTTGTAGGGTACCATAAATTAATTAGGGAGGTAAAACTGTAAGTATACCGTTATTTTATAAACTGCCTGTATAACTCTGTTTTACCAATGCAAGACTACGCAATACTTTTTATTACTGTACTAACGGTTACTAAGTATATGGCGAAAAAAAGGCAAAAAAAAACCGACTTAAAAAAAAACTAAAAAGCTAAAAATAAGCCATTTTAGTACAGATTACGTTTGAATCACGTTTTGAAGACGATGCCAAACCACTCATTTATTATATTTTTATATTATATGAGTATATATATTTTTTTAGTGGTTCATATAAAATACTTATGGCGGGGTGATCTGGGAGGTCTTAAAGGCATACATCTCGTTTGAGTTATCTCCTACGATTACTACTACGATTACTTAGGCGGGTAGCAATGTTCTAGGTGGGCTCGCCCTGCGGGCCCTTGGGCTCGCGCGCTACGCCGTCTCTGGGATGGGACGCTCCGCACCTTTGGTGCTACACGGAGCTCCGCCTGCGGCCTCGTGGGGGGACGTTCGCCCTTAAGCCTGCGGCCCTCGGTCGAACTAAAATATTAAAGTTTGTTGTCCGATATTTTCTGAATTTGACCGATTTTTTTAAATTTGATTTCAGATTCCGACTCGGGGCCCCAAAAACCGCTTGATACCGAATTTCAGCCCCTTCGGACCAATTTGAAATTTTCTCCATACAAATCTTGTTTTTCCGATATTTTCCGAATTTGATCGAATTTTCGGACACCGATTCCAGATTAATATTTGTGAGCCCCAAATGCCGCCCGATACCGAGTTTCAGTCCCCTAGCACCAACTTGAAATTTAGAAAAAAAAGTCGCCATTTCGATTTTTTTTTTCACGACTGTTCTCGGGTGGAGGCTCCCTATGACATTTGGTCGAGCACCTCCTACCTGAGCCAACCGTTTACGAGATACGGGCCTCTGAAAAAAATCCCCATACATTTCTTTTTATGCTAGAAAAAAAAATATTTATGGAATCAGGGGGCCCTAAGCCCCCTACATACCGAATTTCAGCTCGCTACGACCATTTTGAAATTTTGACGCCTATTAACCACCCTTAGATAGCGAAGGATTATCGTAGTATATTAAAAACGACATTACTGCAATAGTGCAATGCTCAGATTGTTTTTAGTACGAATAATATTTCTCGAAGTAAACATAGATCGGAATTATCCGGTAATTTTGTAAATTCATTGTCACTCTATTAGTACTTTATCAAAGTTTGACATGCTTTCATATTAATATACGATACCTGAAAAAATATACTACAGCCACCAAAAGATTTCCTTTTGCAACCTTTAATTCCAGTTACCATGATGCAATTATAAGTATGTAATTTTTTAAATAATCAGAAAAGATACCATTAAGCACTCAAAAATGCTGACAGTTTTCAATTATATTAATAAGATTTAAAATTTAAAGGTTTTATCCTGCCCTAACATAAAATTATTTTTATATACTAACGGATTGTATAACGTTCATATTTTTTCCGTTAGTTTCTTTGGTGACGCGTAAGAAAGTTTAGCGAATAAAATATTTAATTATTTGAAGTGAATAGTGTTAATTTAAAGAAAAATGTAAACTACCAATAACTACCATTTTATTTGAAAACTACTAATTATTACTATTTTTTGTGACTGGCAATATTAGAAAGGGACACACTACCTATGTGCGAGCTGTCTCTGTCTGACCGTGACCCCTTCACCTGTAAAATATACTTTATGTATTTATTTTATACTAAGATTTAATTTTGTGTGAACACTTATTCTGAGTTCGCACTCCTGTTGTCTTACTTATAAGCTCCTTGGTGCAAATTTACTTAATGTGGGTGCTGTCATGTGTCAAATATGTGTTATAAATTTAATCCAACCTGTTAGTTGGCATATATAAATAAAATAACTAAAAATGTTTGAAAAAATCATAGATATATTTTTTTCAAAAAAATTTGAGCTGAAGGCCTAAATACCCGAATTCTAAATTCAAACTTTCGTGTCTTTCCTCTTATTGAAATAGTGTCTGACAGAAGAGTGAGGGAGATGCTATCCATACCTACTCTCAAGTCTATGATATAAACCTAATTTTAGGGTTCCTTACCATAGTCGGTAAAAACGGAAGCCTTATAAAATCAATTTGTTTTGTTTACAGCAGAGTTGGACAAATTTTATTTTGAATGAGAATAAGAATGTTGGGCAAGACGTCGTTCACATCCCAAAAAATTCAAATATGATTTATTCTTGAGCGCGTCATTTTGAATGGCATGAAATAGAATAAATCAAGAATACGTCATTCTGATTTCCGCTAACGCGTTGAATGAATTCGTTTGTTAGAGGCTCATTTAAAATGACGTTATATTTGAATGACTGTTATCTTGATGTAAGTTGATTTTTGAAATTTGCATTTTATGTAGGTTATTTCTACCATCAAGTTTCGCATGTTAATGTAACATGTTAATTATTCCACTTTTCCAACTCGCCCCCCTTGTCCCCAATGCCAAGTCGTCCATATTCCAATCTCGTCCACATTGCCAACTCGTCCACAATGTCAGCTCGTCTATATTCCCATCTGGATCACAATGCCAACTCGTTCACACACCCAACACGTCCACATTGCCAACCCGTCCATACACCCAACTCGTCCATATTACCAACTCTTCTCCATTGCCAACTCGTCCATATTCCCAACTCGTCCACAATGCCAACTCGACCATATTGCTAACTCATCCACATTTCCAAACACGTCCATATTCCCAACTCGTCCACGTATCCAACTCGGCCACATTCCCAACTCATCCACATTCCCAACTCGTCCATATTCCCAACTCGGCCACAATACCAAGTCGTCGACATTGCCAACTCGTCTTCATTGCCAACACGTCCACATTTCCAACTCGTCCATATTCCCAACTTGTCCATACACCCAACTCGTCTACAATACCAACTCGTCCATATTATCAACTCGTCCACAATGCCAAGTCGTCCATATTGCTCACTCGTCCATAAATTCCATAATGCCAACTCGTCAACATATCCAACTCATCCACATTGCCCACTCGTCCATGTTCCCAACTTGTCCATTTTACCAACTCATCCACATTCCCAACTCATCCACATTCCCAACTCGTCCATATTCCCAACTCGTCCACATTGCCAACTCGTCCACATACCCAACTCGTCCACGTATCCTACTCGTCCACATTCCCAACTCGTCCATATTCCTAACTCGTCCATAATACCAACTCGTCCATAATGCCAACTCGTCTACATATCCAACTCGTCCACATTGCTCACTCGTCCATGTTCCCAACTCGTCCATATTACCAACTCGTCCACATTCCCAACTCGTCCATATTACCAACTCGTCCATATTCCCAACTCGTCCATATTCCCAACTCGTCCACAATGCCAACTCGTCCAATTACCAAGTCGTCCATATTACCAACTCGTCTTCATTGCCAGCGCGTCCTATTGCTTACTCGTCCATAATGCCAACTCGTCCACATTTCCCACTCGTCCATGTTCCCAACTTGTCCATTTTACCAACTCATCCACATTCCCAACTCGTACATATTCTCAACTCGACCACATTCCCATCCCGTACACATGCAAGCGGTGGGACTAAGTTTTTTCTTGTAAAATATCCATTTAATTTACCATCTCATGCCATTTTCCTTGGAATTATTTTATTGATGGATTTAATCATAGATTAACTTATTTGAATGACGATTAAATTAGTTTTACTCAATTATTTCTGCTTTGATTTATTGTAAAACTTGCCATTCAAAATAATCTATTCTTGAATGATGACGCTCAGTTTTTCTAGTCTTTCGAGCATGAGTCCAACTCGCACTTGACCGGCTTTTTTCTCCACATTTTGAACATGTAGGTATGCGAAAAAAGTTTGTATTACAACATTTTTAAAAGAAAAACAACCTGGCAATTTAGAGTATTGACATAATAGCCCCCAATAAAAAGGACATTAAAGGGTAACAGAATATGTTTACGGTCATTCATTGTCAACAAACTCTAAAAAAAAATTGTATTTTCGTACATGTTTTGTGTTGCGGATATTATGTTGCCGACTCAAAAATAATATTTCATCATGCTGAACAACTTACTACAGGTTTGAGTGCAATTAATGTTTATTATTACTTGGGCATCTTGTGTAAAAATAGGGATCAGGTCACGTGGCCAAAGTCACGTGGTTAGGGCACAGTAGTTTTTTTCAAATTAATTTTTCAGTACTTTTCAGCAAAAAAATAAAATTCCAAGAGTTTTATGCAACTCTCCGGTATGAGACGAATCTAATGACATATCATTAATCAAAATCGGACCATAACTGTAGATCTGATGGGATGTACAAAGTTACTGTTTACAGAATCGTCGTAGAATATATTTTAATATTTAAAATAATAAATCAGTAATATGAACCAAACGAAACCGACAATTATGAATTTTGACAATGTCATGTCAACCTCAACGTCATTCCGTTTTTTTAAGGGTTCCGTAGTCAACTAGGAACCCTAGGATAGTTTCGCCATGTCCGTCTGTCCGTCCGTCCGCGGCTTAGCTCCGTGATCATTAGTACTAGAAAGCTGAAATTTGCTATGAGTATGTGTATTTATCACGCCGACACAACGGTAAAATAAAAACTAAAAAAAAAACTTTTTTTCGGGTACCTCTCGTACACCTAAAGTGGGGGTGATTTTTTTTCGTTCCAACACTAGTGTGTGGGATGTCGTTGAATAAGTCTTTTAAAAAATAGGGGTCTCCAAACATGATTTTTTGATAAAGTTAGCAGTTTTGTAAATGTTCGCTTCGGAAATCCAAAAAATAGCGCCCCTCCCTCTAACTTTTCAACCACGGGTCAAAAAATATGGAAAAACTCATAAAAGTGAGGCCTTACAAGTACTTTCAATGAAAACTATATTGAATAAAATCAGTCGAGCCGTTTTTGAGTTACTTATCGCAAAATTTCATAATTTTCTTTAAAATGGCGTAACTGCCACTCGGTGTCCTTATACTTCGAACGTTACACATATTAGTTAAGTGCCATACTGCATTAAAACATTCCGCTCAATCTGGCGCGTATAATCAATAACTTCCAGCTTCCTAAGTAATTACAGTTACTTTGGCGTTTACGACCTTTTTATAGAGCTTGAAATCTTTCTCGTAATTTAAACCTCGTATTGTGAAGTGAAGTATGGGCAACTACGGAATCCTACACTGACCGTGGCCCGCCACGTGACATGCTCTTGGCCGGTTTTTTTTTTATTAGAAACCGGACTAAAGTAACTGTTCCATTGAGTGATAGTTTTAGTGTTACCACATTTTAAAATGAGTAAGTATTTATGAATTAATAATAAAATAAATACTTATTTCAGAAAATATATAAAAACAGAGATTACTTCATCTTTCTAAGCAGAATTCAGAAAAGTAATAAAATTGTAGTCTTAAAAATATGAAATGTTGTCAATTGTCAATGATTGCAGCGTAGTTCACCACTTTCACCTTAGCTTCGTGACAAAGCAATCGACCTAAATAGAAGTTCTTTTGGCTTCGAGTAGTTTCGATTCATGCGATCGTTCTGGCAATAAGGGGCATGAATCCATTTATCAATTGACTGAAGAAGTACCAAGCATAAAGTAGGTACCTTAACAGGATAACATTCGTTACACTCCCAGAGAAGCTGTATAAGGCACTTTGTACCTTGTGATGTGTGCCACAAAAGTATAGAAATGCATATCGACATCGCCAGGGTCATCAGCCAGTTGGATAACAAATGCTGTGGCGCACTGTTAACGGCGACGACGCGCGACGTAATTCTAACTACCGACATATAAGTAAGCATCCGGTTACACGGCATATAACATATAATATGTAGAGAGTATACTTATAATTAATTACGCGGCATCTAGGTACATTGTTACTGGAGCCTACCTAGGTACTTTAAAAAGAAAACATCAGTATTATTGTAATATTCGAGTTACCACTAAATGCAAAAAGTAGATAAGTTCATATTGTGTTGCCAAAAGTCGCATATACGTGCTACATAATAGAGGTATAATATGTGGCGTTATCTGGGGAAAGGGACCTTATTGTCGGTTCTAGTTGCCGAGATAATCGCGTTTAAAGTAAAATGTCGAAAAAAAACAATTTTTCTTTTTTTACTCTATATTAACAAGCAGGGTCTAAAATGTAATCTGACAAAGACACAAGTTTTTAAATCGATTTTTTAAGACTTAGAACATCCCTTAAAGTTTAGTGAAAAAGGGACCTTATTGTCGATGCCTCTCTTGTATGCTTTCTGTGAGCTCGGTATCGGTTTGAGAGACGTGTCGGTACTTGTCGGCGCGTCAAAGGATAATTATTGATCATTAGGAGTATCCTTGCTCATCTCTCACACTCCCACTTCTTGGGAGTGTGGGGGGAGGGTCTTATCTGTACTATGTACACTTAGGCTACTTCTGTCGCGGCCCGTTACTACGGGCCGGTCTTTCTGGTGACGCGTGGTTGCGACGGCGGTTTCTTGGTTGGTTGGGCCTTCGTGATGTTCCATGACTCCTCGAGGCCCGGGTGGAGCTTTATCTCCTCTTCTTATTTCCCACTGTTGGTGGTGGTGGTGGTGTCGCTGCATCTGCAGCTCGTAGCAGCTCGTGGCGGGATTCAACAGCTTTCCGGAACATTGTGCTGGCCAGTCTGCTGATCTAGGCGTCTAAGGGTTTAAGGGACCGCGTCTTCCTCTGCTCTTGCTGGTGCCTCCGAAGTACCTCTCCAGGTGTTCTGTGATGCTCTGCTGGTGTTCTGCATTGTGCATCGGGTTGGGCCTAAATTGCCCCTCCAGGTACTCGGCGAAGATCTCTGCGCGATCCTCAGCCTTGTAGCGTGGAGTGTTGTCTACAGGGTCGTAGAGTGGTCTTATTGCCCCAGGTTTTGTCGCTAGCTGTCTGCAGATACGGTGAATGAAGGGGACATCACCCTCTTCAGACGCTAGGTGGCTCTCCCAACTCTCGGCCCTGTGTTCTGTGAGCGCCTTCTTGGTTTTTATGATCATGGCGTTGAGCTCTGCCTTGATCGTCGGGCATCTTGTAGCCTGCCATTTTCTGCGCAGGCGGCGCTGCTCCTCGATCATGCTTTTAATCCTCGCCGGGAGTGGCGTGTGCCTCTCTGTGGCGGGGATGGTGAGGGAGGCTGTTGATAGCGCCGCCTGTAGTCCAGCTGTGACCAGGTCTGCCGCTTTTTCCACTTCGTCAGCTGTGGAGACCGGAGTAGTGTGGCACGTGGTGGTCTCTTCTAGTTGTTGTGTGAATGTCTCTCAGTCCCAGCTGACTCGGTGTTTGGGTCTCCTAATTCCCATTAATGGATCCATTTCGATACACATGAGGATTGTCCGGTGATCGGATGGTAGGTCCGGCAATGCCTCATGTGTAAATCTGGCGTCAATTTGGCTGGCGACGCAGGAAAATATAAATTAAAAGTATTTTTCAAGACTTATTCTTAACTATGTCACTAAACATTTTACGTCCGACACTAAGGTCCCTTTTCAAATACGTTAATCATTTAGTGTTTGCCGAACCAAAATTATAGGTTTTTGGTAAGAGTTTAACACTAAAGTGCTCTAAAAATTAAGACTATCAAAATTAAACATAAATTTATAGTCGATATCAGATGATATCACTAAATATTTTAACACCGACGATAAGGTCCCTTTTAGAAAATATAAAGTGGTTGTACCAACTTTTTACTAAACTTTATCTTGAATTTTGAGACTTAAAAAACTACTTTTTTATATTTGTTCTGTTAATTTGATCTCATTTGGCTATGTTTTAGCGTAGTAGATGTATATGTTTGTTGATTTTGACTGTTTAATTATATTTATAAACACAAAGCTATTTTTGATAAAATAAATATTTTTTTATAATAAACAACGTTGATTCAAATCGAAGTAGCTCTTATTGAGTGTCTAATTACATATAATATTTATTCCTTCTATAATATCTAACGGAAATACACTATAAATAGGAATTTAAGTAAAAAATCCATCAATATATATTTTTTACTTTATGCACTTTGGCAAGGTAAACTATACAAAAACAGATATACAATTACAAAATTGTACTTGAAACCTGAAAGCCCATACAATCTACTCCTCAAATAGCATGTTATCTATGTAACTTCCAACAATAACATACTTTAATGGAGTGTAGAAGTTTGAATTCAATTTTCTCATAATCACCTTTTCTGTCTTTTGAGTTTCATTTATTTTTTTAAAAATATCTATTGAACCTACATGCATGTTTTTTACATGGTTCGATAGCTCAATGTATGCAGATTATGGGGATATACATAACTCAATACCGACAGTAAGGTCCCTTTACCCAGATAACGCCACATATGCCAAGTTTAGCGTGTAGGTATTGGATTCTAATTTAGGACTAACAGCTGTATAACATTCTGATATAGAATAAATAAAAATGTTTATTTATTTAGTAGAACCAACAGCTTTAATAATTTTGAGGAGACTTAAAAATAATAGAAAGTAAAATAATAAAATATTAAATTTTATTACCTAATCCATGACGTTAGATTGGTCACATAATATAGGCAGGATAGGTAACAGTAGTGAGGCATCCCATAGAAGCTGATTCCCACCGGCTTGCTTACTTGAGCACTCTTCTCCATTACTTAGTAAAGAACTGAAGAAGTAAGCCCGTTCTGATACGGTTTGTCTAGGGATTCGACGCCACACTACTGATAGGTAGGTATACTCATATCTACGTACAAACTTAGTGCCACACTGCCATTCGTTGCAAAGACGAGCCCTTACAGTTTACCTACGTTGATTGAAGTAAAAACAAAATGTTACTATTTTTGCCGTTAAGGCTGATTTTGAGTCCTGAATTCCTAATCCCGAACAAGCAACGAATTCTGTGATTCAATCCCAAACATAACGAGGGCTTATATTAAAAATTACAATCCTGAGCGTAGCGAGGGATTCAACGGCACAATTCGCAAGTAACTTTGATAACGTATGTAACAAGTTTTCACCTCACTCTATCGAGAACATATTATATTATTTTCACCTAGCTCAAACATGGCGATTTTGCTGTCAGATAACAGTGAACAAAATGCGATTTTATTTCGAGCGTGAGTAGAAAGTAGCTTTTTATTTTCTTCAGTATCTGACCACGAATAGGCTAGTAGACCCAGTTTTGAAATATATTTGAAATGGTTAAGAGGCCTTATTCCTTTTAAAATTTATTTTTTTTATATTATGACAAATATACTGATAATATCAACCAACTTTTTGAAGTGAAATAATACTTTTCCCCGAGTTCTAGGTAGTAACACAGCTATATCTTGCTTTCATTGCGTACGGTCTAAAATAAGTTGAAAAAACGAATTTTCCGCGTGAATTTTGTCAATTTCGAGTAGTTTTTGAAACAAAAATTATCAATGAAAAATTCAAACTGTAGGTTTCAAATATATACCAATAAATCCCATTAGCCCTGTTCTAGGTAGTAACATCAATAATATGTTAAGAGACATGTTTGATAATAGAGAAAAATTTCTAAAAAATCAGCATTTTAAAAGGAATAAGGCCTCTTAATAATGATCTCTTAATAATTAATAGCTCTAAAAAAAATGTCTTGTATTTTTGTGAAAGCTAGAAAGCTAAATTTTATCAATTGAAAATTAGAAATTTCATAAACAGTCAAAAACGCCGTCCGCCATTTTTCCCTTTTGCTAATCTGTGGCGTGACGTAGAATTACCTGTAAATATTCGAAATTCGACCGTCGTATAGTGCCATTCCGCTCATTCCAATAAACTTTGACAGGAGATCAAGAGAGACGGCACTATTCGAAGTCGTCAAAGTAGACTTTCAGTTTTGTTTACATGACCGATGACGTCACTATCATAAGCGAAAATGGCGGACAGCGTTTTAAGCATTTCAAAATACAGATTAAAAACCATATTTTCAAATTCAATTTTTTCAGCCATCTTTCACTTTTATGAATTGAAAAATATATATTTAGGTTTCCTTTGCTAAATACTATACGGAATAAACATTAGCTTATTACAATTTGACATGAGTCAACTAGCCTATTGTCATTCTTCAGACAAAGGTTAATTATAAAATTCTAATCATTTGAATCTCGATGCACTCTGTTTCTTTCATATGTATATAAAAGAGAGGGATAGAAACTTATCAATTTGAAATTTGATTTTCGAATCCGACCTCTATTGAGAACAGTTCAGATCAGATACGCGTTATACCAAAAATTTCATTAAAAACACCTGAAAAAGTTTTAATTGCAACGTATTTTTTTTTTCTTTAATATATTTTTATTTAACGACTGAATATTAAATTTATTATGCCTTTTATATAAAACAATAGATCATTGCCCAAATTAAATAAGATTTTTCAGCTTATTACTTATTAAATATAATAATAATTTATAATTTCACCATTTATCATAGCATATTCGAAACGTACCGTGAAACATGCCAACTTTGCCCGCTTTTTTCGTAAAAACCCGAATTTCTCTCATTTTTTCCATGACGGGATAAAGTTTTTTTTTGTCTAACGCATCCATCGTATTCATATGCATGCTTTTATTACGAGAAACAATTTTTAAATCTACATTTAACCAATTTTTTTATCAATTTTCACCTCGGGTAAAGTTATCTAAACTTTTGCAAACATTGCCCAAATCGATTATTTTCGTAACTATAGCCCCTAAAACGTTAAAATAAGGATCAGTATAAAATCTGGGGTAATAATGGCGTTCTACTTAATATCTTGGTCTTAACTGTGTACACGTGTGTTACATAGGTATTTTGTTTTTCTCCATACAAGCCGAATCAAGCAGTTTGAAATTGTCAGGGTTGTCACTTTTGGTTGAGTAAACCATCTTTACCAATACCATTATCAAAATGAAAAATGTATGCTAAATATTCGATACTAATTGTTTGGCGGTTATTTTTTTAATTCACGTTAGAATAATCTGAATAAAAGTTATCATAATTGAATATTCTATGTTTTTTTGTTTTATGGACATGACATGACATGACATGCAGCTAATGCTAAAAGTACAACGGCTTAATCCCACACTCAAAAAATTTTTTTTAATCTTCATACAAACTTTCAACCCCTTTTCACCACCTTCAGGGCTGAATTTTCAAAAACGCTGAAATTTCTTTTCTTGTATTCTAATTATATCCACTAATACAAAGTTTAAAGTCCCGCGCTCAGAAAAAGGTTTGATCTCCATTCAAAGTTTCAACCCCTTATTTACCAGTTTCAGGGATGAATTTTCAAAAACACTTAAATCAGTTTTCTTTTATTTTCTTTTAATACCTATTTACAAAGTTTCAAGTTCCTAGCTTAAAATTAAAATTGAACCCCAAACAAACAAACTTTCATCCCCCTTTTAACCCTCTTAGAGGTTGAATTTATAATGACGTTAAATTAATGTTATTTTGTTATTATTATATATGCCTTAGTCAAAGAATTTGTAATGGAATCAAACTTTCAACCCTTTTTAACCATTTTAGGGGACGAATTATTGAAAACGCTGAAATTACTTTCCTTGTATTTTAATTACATGCCTTTATACAAAGTTTAAAGTCCCACGCTCAAGAAAAAGGTTTGATCTCCATAGAAACTTTCAACCCCTTTTTTACCACCTAAGAGGATGAATTTTCAAAAACGCTGGTATCACTTTTGTTCCATATTATTTGTATAACTTTTTACGAAGCGAATTTGAACCCCAAGACGAACTTTCATCCCCCTTTTAACCCCCTTAGAGGTTGAATCTTTGATGAAGTTAAATTAATGTTATTTTGTTATTATTGTATATGCCTTAATAAGAAGTTTCAAGGAATTTGTAATGGATTCACACTTTCAACCCCTTTTTAACCCTTTTAGCGGACGAATTTTTGAAAACGCTGAAATAACTTTTCTTGTATTCTAATAGTATGCCTTTACACAAAGATTCAAGTCCTGCGCTCAAAAAAATACTTGATCTCCATACAAACTTTAAACCCCTTTTTTACCCTTTTAGGGGTCGAATTTTTGAAAACGCTGAAATGACTTTTCTTGTATTCTAATAGTATGCTTTTACACAACGATTCAAGTCCCGCGCTCAAAAAAATACTTGATCTCCATACAAACTTTCAACCCCTTTTTTACCACCTTAGGGGATGAATTTTCAAAAACGCTGAAATTAGTTTTCTTTTATATTATTTTAATATCTTCTAACAAAGTTTCAAGTTCCTAGCTTTAAAAAAAACTTGTATTCCATACAAACTTTGCACCCCTTTTTAACACCCTTAGGGATTGAATTTTTCAAAATCGATTCTTATCTCTAGCCCACGTTATAAAAGTAACCTACTGTGCAAAAATCAACTCTCTAACATTAGTAGTTTCGGCTGTGCGTTGATGAGTCAGTTAGGACTTCTTCTTTTATATATATAATTTGTTAGGTTTTCTCTTTTGAAATTACAATTTCTACCCCTTCCTAATTTTCATTTCCACATTACGAAGTTTCACTTCTTCCGCGCGGAGGGCCTCCACGCACTTTTTGAAGTGAAACTTCTAATGCGACTTCCAACAAGGTTGCATTAAACGTTTAACGGTTGCGTTAAACGTTTAACGCTACCATGGAGGGGGTAGGAAAGCACTGATGCGTTAAACGTTCAACGCTCCTGGGGAGGGGGAATAGAAAGAGACAGAGCGAGAGTGAAGAAGTTTGTCTTAAAGAAACAATATGAGTTCAATAAAAATCAATTTCTACCCCTTCCTATTTTCATTTCCACATTACGAAGTTTCACTTCTTCCGCGCGGAGGGACTCCACGCACTATTTTTTTTTTTGTTTATAATTATAACCAATGCATGCCTTCCGTGTTAAATTAAGACTTATCAAAAAATAAAAAATAAAACGAGATGAAATGAACATGAACAAAGATGGCCGATGAACCCCTTTTCTTGACTAAGTAATAAAGTGAAATCTGATAATTGTCATTTTGGTAATTGGTTTTTACAAGACCTGTGTGCTGATCACCGAACACATTTTTAAAATACGAAAAAAAAGGCCTTATGGAAAAGAACTTGCTATTCATCCTTTTTGCGCTTGTAACAATTTTCTTTGTGATTTTAAATACATTGATTTCAGATTATATATACAATTAAAAAAGTATAAGCATAACAGAAACTGAATTATCATTAATAGATATAAAATTACTAAAATAATTAGTTACCGAAACAGGAAAATTATTTAATTGTCGTCTTATTTTTTTCAGTTTTTTTAGTTCTAACTACCAGTGCATATAGACGACGACGCTATTCTTTTGATGAATATTAATCTTTACATTAACAATAGCTGCATGACTTTGATTACAATAGTAGTACTTATACCAGGTGATCAATCCAAAAGGGTGAGTAGGGAGAAGTTACAAACTATAAGAGATAGGGGCCATCTGTTCTTAGGAACCATTGCATCGATTTTAGATTTAATAAAAACTGCATATTTTTTTTATAAATATCATACATAATTTCATGCACCCGGTCAATACCGTTGTAAATTATGTTACAATATGACACGCGATTACTTACAGAATTTTAAGCAGGTTCAATTGTCCGTTAAATATGAGATTTACGCCATGCTTCTTTAGAACAGATTTTCCTATCTCTTATAGTTTTCGTTTTCTCCCTACTGACCCATTTGGATTGATCAGCCTGTATAACTTCACTTCAACTATACAATAAAGTTTGCAAGTTATTAAAGTTGCAGTTGCGGAATGCAACCAGATATAATTTCTTGTATTGATTGGTAGTAGCAGTACCGCTTACACTATCAGTCATATAAATGCGTTGTTTTACTATAGGGGAAATCGGGGCAGAATGGACCATAAGTATATTGTGTTATGATGTAGGCCTTAGGCCACGATCGTATATCCTACGCCTTCGGCCGTCTAGTCTAGATTTTGGAAGGTTTCCTGAACTAGGTCAGTAAATAACCTTAACGGACTTTTATGCCATTTATTTATTTATAATAAAACCTAACCACTGCGGGCCTCTAATGTGATAGACGTCGGGTTCCCCAGGAAACAGTTTATACCGGTACGAAAGCTTACGTAGGGGGATGAGACTAACTACAGGGAAAATGCGTGCAAACACACCGCTCACGTAAGGCAGAGTTCAATATCTAGGGTAGAGCTAGCGCGTAGGGTGAAAGACACCGCTCTTGTCCCTAGAGAGGATACCCATCTTGAGATGTTAATGCGTCCTGCTGCACCGCTGCTAGCCAGGGCGGAGGTTCTCCGTGTGCTACATAACGCGTAGAGCGCCGTAACCACCGGAAGGTCCAGACACCTGCTACTGCTGTCTGTTAGAGACAACGGGACGGTCTTCACCGGCGAAGCGTTAGCAAGCGGCTGCCCTCTTTAACTTTTTTTAAGCATGACTTTAACTGTATCAGGGCTGTTCAGCCCTCACTACTGATTGAGTCGGACTTTGTGCGGGAGTATAACCCGGTAATAGGATTATCTCCGCGCTACAGGAGTAATTTGGGGAGAGTGACGCGGGCGCACTGGTTGCATAAACTGCATCTTGAATAGACAGAACCGGGTCCTCAGACGGCCGTTAACTCATGACGCGCTCTATACCGTGCCTGATACGTGTTAAAGATATCAGTGTTTAGCACCAACTTCAAAGGGTGTTTATGCATAAATGTAAAAAAAACTGGTATGTTCAGGGTATGTTTTCTAGGTTTTGATCATGATGACGTTCTCCCAGACGCATCCGTAGACGGCGCGGCGACACCCTGAAAATAACGTATAAATTTGCGTTTGCTTACGTGCGTGAGCGCTGACATGACTAGCAAACACAAATTTGGTTATACATTTGATGCAGCACATTGCACAGTATCGTTCCACATAAACTAGTGTAGTGTGTAGGAGGGTTTAAGTTGAGTTTGTCGGCTGCGAGATTACAAATGTTCACCATCAAAAAAAAAATATTGGATTTTGATTTTATTACGAACAGTCAAATTAACACTTTAAAAAACATTTTGAAATATACATTGAAAAAAAAAAATGACCTTGCATTGATTGGTAGTAGCAGTACCGCTTACACTATCAGTCATATAAATGCGTTGTTTTACTATAGGGGAAATCGGGGCAGAATGGACCATAAGTATATTGTGTTATGATGTAGGCCTTAGGCCACGATCGTATATCCTACGCCTTCGGCCGTCTAGTCTAGATTTTGGAAGGTTTCCTGAACTAGGTCAGTAAATAACATTAACGGACTTTTATGCCATTTATTTATTTATAATAAAACCTAACCACTGCAGGCCTCTAATGTGATAGACGTCGGGTTCCCCAGGAAACAGTTTATACCGGTACGAAAGCTTACGTAGGGGGATGAGACTAACTACAGGGAAAATGCGTGCAAACACACCGCTCACGTAAGGCAGAGTTCAATATCTAGGGTAGAGCTAGCGCGTAGGGTGAAAGACACCGCTCTTGTCCCTAGAGAGGATACCCATCTTGAGATGTTAATGCGTCCTGCTGCACCGCTGCTAGCCAGGGCGGAGGTTCTCCGTGTGCTACATAACGCGTAGAGCGCCGTAACCACCGGAAGGTCCAGATACCTGCTACTGCTGTCTGTTAGAGACAACGGGACGGTCTTCACCGGCGAAGCGTTAGCAAGCGGCTGCCCTCTTTAACTTTTTTTAAGCATGACTTCAACTGTATCAGGGCTGTTCAGCCCTCACTACTGATTGAGTCGGACTTTGTGCGGGAGTATAACCCGGGTAATAGGATTATCTCCGCGCTACAGGAGTAATTTGGGGAGAGTGACGCGGGCGCACTGGTTGCATAAACTGCATCTTGAATAGACAGAACCGGGTCCTCAGACGGCCGTTAACTCATGACGCGCTCTATACCGTGCCTGATACGTGTTAAAGATATCAGTGTTTAGCACCAACTTCAAAGGGTGTTTATGCATAAATGTAAAAAAAACTGGTATGTTCAGGGTATGTTTTCTAGGTTTTGATGATGATGACGTTCTCCCAGACGCATCCGTAGACGGCGCGGCGACACCCTGAAAATAACGTATAAATTTGCGTTTGCTTACGTGCGTGAGCGCTGACATGACTAGCAAACACAAATTTGGTTATAAATTTGATGCAGCACATTGCACAGTATCGTTCCACATAAACTAGTGTAGTGTGTAGGAGGGTTTAAGTTGAGTTTGTCGGCTGCGAGATTACAAATGTTCACCATCAAAAAAAAAATATTGGATTTTGATTTTATTAAGAACAGTCAAATTAACACTTTAAAAAACATTTTGAAATATACATTGAAAAAAAAATATGACCTTGCAGTTCTGATCCTTACAGCAAGGACTATCGAAAAATAAAGATTAAGCGGTCTTCCAAAAATTGTACCGAACCCATTAATTGAGAAGCTTTAAAAATATGAAACACGCATGCATCACGCGTCATAGCTTATTACAGCGGGCTCCTTTCGACCTTTATGAACAAAAGAGTTCAACCTGTAAAAAGCACGAGATGCGTAATGTTTGTTTTATTTGACTTTTTTCTAATCTAATAATCTTATTAAAACTTTCGTGAGACATATTTAATTATTGTATTAAGTGGCTTACACACGTGAACTTGTCAGGAACGGCCCGACATGTTTCGAACTCGTATGGAGCTCTTCATCAGGGACGGCTGCCCGTGCTACACCGCCGTGGCAATCTCGTCACTCACCCCGTCGTCGTCGTTGAGTGACGAGGTTGCCGCAAATGCAGACATTTAATTGGCTTTTAATTGACTTATCTGATCAAACATGACGTGTGTGATAACAGGGGAATCGAAGGCAAATTTGCCTATTTAGAATGAAATATTTTATCGTAGATACTACCTATCACTAAATCACATATATCAGTTATGTGATATAAATTCACATAGATTAAAAAAAATATTGTATTAAGCGGTTTACACTCACGTGAAATTGTCAGGAACGGCCCGACATGTTTCAAACTCGTATGGAGCTCTTCATCAGGGACGGCCGCCCGTACACCGCCGCGGCAACCTCGTCATTCACCCCGTCGTCGTCGTTGAGTGACGAGGTTGCCGTTGTATTAAGCAGTTCACGTGAGTGTTAACCGCTTAATACAATATTTTTTCTAATCTATGTGAATTTATATCACATAACTGATATATGTGATTTAGTATCTACGATAAAATATTTTATTTTAAATAGGCAAATTTGCCTTCGGTTCCCCTGTTATCACACACACGTCATGTTTGATCAGATAAGTCAATTAAATGTCTGCATTAGACCAGTAACTACTTAGCTGCTCACGAAACACCTATTTAAAAAAAACCCCCGCAAAAACGGCGTAAATTAGCAAAATGATTTTGTACCTTTTCCTTGCGCTTGTGACGACTACTACGACTAGTTTGGCACGACCATCCAATATTGAAGTTAAAAATGTTATAACTGTACCACCCAACTGCAGACCTGAGCAACAATGGATCAATGGACAATGCCGTGATGTTTTTAGAGAAGATAATATTGGCAGAACTCCAAATGTTATAACGGTGCCAACAAACTGTCCAGATGGACAGGAATATATCAACGGAGAATGCAAGGATGTTTTTAGAGAAGATAATTTTGGCAGAACTCCAAATGTTATAACGGTGCCAACAAACTGTCCAGATGGACAGGAATATATCAACGGAGAATGCAAGGATGTTTTTAGAGAAGATAATATTGGCAGAACTCCAAATGTTATAACGGTGCCAACAAACTGTCCAGATGGACAGGAATATATCAACGGAGAATGCAAGGATGTTTTTAGAGAAGATAATATTGGCAGAACTCCAAATGTTATAACGGTGCCAACAAACTGTCCAGATGGACAGGAATATATCAACGGAGAATGCAAGGATGTTTTTAGAGAAGATAATTTTGGCAGAACTCCCAATGTTATAACGGTGCCAACAAACTGTCCAGATGGACAGGAATATATCAACGGAGAATGCAAGGATGTTTTTAGAGAAGATAATTTTGGCAGAACTCCAAATGTTATAACGGTGCCAACAAACTGTCCAGATGGACAGGAATATATCAACGGAGAATGCAAGGATGTTTTTAGAGAAGATAATATTGGCAGAACTCCAAATGTTATAACGGTGCCAACAAACTGTCCAGATGGACAGGAATATATCAACGGAGAATGCAAGGATGTTTTTAGAGAAGATAATATTGGCAGAACTCCAAATGTTATAACGGTGCCAACAAACTGTCCAGATGGAAAGGAATATATCAACGGAGAATGCAAGGATGTTTTTAGAGAAGATAATTTTGGCAGAACTCCAAATGTTATAACGGTGCCAACAAACTGTCCTGATGGTCAGGAATATATCAACGGAGAATGCCGTGATGTTTGGGAATAGAAACGATTCTATGTAAGTAGGGGAGCCCTAGGAGGGTTGACACAATTTTACCTTTCCGAACATAGCTGCTTTATTATATAAGCTAGAATTGTAAAAAATATATCATTGGAAAGAGAATTTCATCTTTTAATTATAAACCTCAATAAAATAAGTAATTAGCATTAAGAACTACCGTAAAACGTTCCTACTTTGCACACAAATTGGCTCCACTTTTACCAAAAGTACTATTCTTTAATGGGGTATCATTTTTTTTATATTATTATAAATTAAGCTCATAGAACCACTCTTTGCCTTTGACATAATAATGACGCCATAGCAATTATTACATTGCATTATTGAGGAAAGGTTAGGGATCCAAAAAAAACACGATTTTAATCATCAGTCTCATTTTTAATTGAGATCAATTAAAAGAGATTTTTAGTTATTAGAGAAAATGCTTAAAATTATAAAAAATCAACATAAAACGTATTTTTTTTAAATAGGAAATTTTTGGTATATTAATCAACATTGAACTTAGAACGTAACATCAAAGTACCTATTACCTAATTGCGCTTTCATAAAGTTATCTAAATATAATCAGGTTTGTTGGTTATTCTAGCTTTTATTCTATTAATTATTGTTCTTCGAGGTATATTGTACAGCTCGGCTGCTTTTCTCTGAGTCAAACGGCGGTCCACGGCCAAGAGACATTCTTACAACAACTCTTCGCTGTAGGACTTATAATGCCGTGCATCAAGCCTTTTCATGTATTTTCTTGGCATGGTTAACCTGAATAAAATACAAAAAAGTGAATAAATTTGTATTAAGGTATTACAAAATCCGGTGCAAAATAAACCCAATTTTGAAAATTGTGTGTCCTGACTAAATTAATAAAGCAAATCAAGTAATATTTTTGTCCAAAGCTATTTGATAAAATGCCAAAACAAATGTTATTTAACTCACCTGGGTACATCAATAGATTTCTGAGATGCAGACAGATTTTTTCAAACGAGAAAAATCGTTGTGCACACGCCTTTTCAAGTTTTGATAAGTTTTCTCAAAACGTTTGATATTTGAGAATCAACTTTAATGGGTGTTGCTATATTAAATATTGTGTAAGCCATAGACACTTTTTAAATTTTCCAAATCCGCGACGGCATTCGTTTAGGAACATCTAAAGTTTTATTTTTATTTGGAGCAATGTTACCACCTAAGCAGCAAAGTAGAAACGTTTTACGGTAATATGGTATTTCCTCATCAAGTCAGTCTGTTTCAACCCTCCTACTACCGAAATAAGTTGAAACAGGTACCTGGGCAAGTTGACACATAGAGAAAGATCAAGCATTTAAGGACAAAAAAATGCAATGGTGAGATTGAAAACATTTCAATATCAAAATAAACATTTTGACATCAACATAATGAAAGAACTTTTTTGAGATCAAGGAAAAAAAAACACTTTAGTAACTTAGAATAGAGTATTTTTTTCATGGGATTGCGAGGAAGGCAGATAAATTGTTTAATGTTAACTTGTACATAAAAATCAGTCAATTTATTTTGAGAATAAATATAGAGTTATGCGCATACCCCATTGTGACATGCATACAATACAAATACAATACAAAATGCTGCACAACAAAAAAGTTTACAAATTGAATTCAGAAACAATAATTTTAATAAAGGTAGACAACAGGCGGTCCTATTGCTACAGAGCAATCTCTTCCAGACAACCTTATGGTAGTGCAGTTGATCAGCATGCCATTGTTCTTCTTTTTTTTTGGATAAAACGGTACAACGAAGATTACAAGAGAAGGTACGAGAGAAGAATAATTTAAGTTATACGATTTCGCAGCATCCCAAAGACTTTCCTCTCAAAGTAGCCTCCTCGGCGGCCAATTCATATACCTATATTTCGATGCTTACTTCCCCTCTATCCGTCTTGGGCTTGTAAATTGTTCGGCATTCTACAAAAATAAAATACGAATTTAAGATATTAAATTGAAACCGAGGAAAGTTGGAACAAGCTAGGTAGGTTGACACAAGCTGTTTTAACTTACCTCTCCCTTGGAATCGACAGTTAGTTACCTTGAATTATTATTTAAAAATTCACGTCGTTACCTAATTTAAAAATGAGTTGAACATATAAACTTGGTTAATAACACTTGAAAACAAATTTATATACATTACAAAATATGTAATATAACATGGAAATAAATGGCATCAAAAAAATTATAGAATACTTACTTTTTGCGCAGTTTTCGTCACAGACACTATAGCGCCGGGCGGCCGCGGCGTGTACTGACAAGTCGGAGCGGCACTGCGGTGGATCAGAAATGCGTTGTTGCCAAACTTCTAATGCCTATAGTTTCCGAGAAATTGAAGTTGTGTCAACTTACCTTTGTGTTAACTTACCTCGGTCTCCCCTACTTCATAGGAGTTGTAAGAACGATTCATATCATACTTCTAAACGAGTCCGTGTGATGTTGTACTTAGAGTTCCTCGGTGCCGATGATTGTTCGATGTTCTATATTCAAATGCTGATCAATATCAAGTTTGGCAAGCACACAGCATAATTGCCGACGAATTCGATGCAATTACCCTGAGTATCTAGTCAAATCGCGCCGGAGGGAAAACTACTTTTTAAAAACTAAACTTATAATTAAAATACAAGTTATTCGTACGGTGGTCGATATTAGACTGTCTTTATTTAATTAAAATGTTCTTAGGTTCTAAAGCTTATCTACGCCAGACGCAAACTATGCACTTTTGGACGCACCTGCATTAATGCTAAGTATGCCGTCTCTATACATACCGGACTCTGTAACTCCTCCCTCCTTTAGTTCGAAATTATCCGAAGAACCGTTATTCGGAGGATTATTTTGATTTTTGCAAGACTTGCATACCAAAAGTGTATATTTATACGAAAAGAATGAAAGAAAACCTATAATTAAGATTACATATAAAACAATGGTTCCTATGCTAACGCTTTCCGTATTCACTACACTTCCACTTTCCACTTCACTATTTTTCAGTGCGTACGATAACACTTTCAGGTCGGTCAGCTCAACTCCCTTCAGTTGTACTGGATCAGCGCTCCGTCTTATGTCGGTTTTCAGATTTTCAGGAAACTTTACCAAAGGTAGTTTTTGGTATATGATTTTCTCTCCATTTATGGTTTGTTCTCTCAGATAATGTTGTCCAATTTTATATTCGCAATTATCGTCAATTGTAAGCAGGTATGTGCCCAAAAGTGTGTAATGAAGGATTTCGTTAGCACACGTTCTCTCAAGATCCGTAGTTGCCTTGGTATATAAAATCCATCTGTTTTTCTGTAAAAACTCTATCTTCACATTTTCCACTTCTATCGGGATTTGCATACACGGAGCATTACTTGAGTATCGCATGAGCTCGAGAATGCAGGTGTCTTTGATGGGTACTGTTAATTGCATTTCATCACACAGAAATGTTTCTTCTTCGATGAGCTTACATGGGGTGGAGAGCGAGCTAGCGTTCAACCCCTTCACAATAAGGTAAGGATATTTAGGTAAAATAATTAGGGTGAGGTTTGTTTCAGGTTCGGTAATAGGTAAGGGAACAATTTTATAGTAAAAGTAAGTTTCTCTCTTAACTAATGGTATTTCCATGATGAACATTATTTCAGAATTCTTAAAGTATGATTTCAATGTAATTGATTGTTCAATTTTTACAATGTTTTCAGGATTTGTTGGAAAAATAAGTTTATCTGTTCTTTCTATGAGCTTAAATGTTTTTACAAGTTCATTAGTGTTAACAATAGATTGATGCAATATACCTATTTTACTAAATGCGAGTACAGTTTCAATCTCATTCAATTTAGAATATATCAGTTGGAAATTATGAAAGAACAAGTTATAAGCCTGTATTATCTGATTGACATGAGATGTTATTGAAATTTCGGTTATGTCATTATTAACTTTATTTATGGCTGTATTCAATTGTATGAGATTGTCAGTTATATTTACAGTAGTATTTGTAAAAAGTCTCACCATTTCGGATATGAGTGTTGTTTTCTTTTCTATAGAATGCTGTCGGGTTTTAACTTCATTTATCAGATTATTATATTTAATAGCATCGTCGTGATCCAAATTTCCAGTGATAAGTTTAATTAAAGATCCTAGAGGATTGATGAGTCCTCTCTTTTGCCTGCTATTGGGAACTAATTGAGTGTATTTTTCCACAGTGATATCTAACATGTGATTTACTTGTCGCTTTACGTCATCCCAGTATATTAAGTATGAGGCATTAATATTAGAAAATGAACCAACCAACCTATCCAGTTCCTTATATCTATGTATATTTAAATCTAGGTCTTGCTTAATAAGTTTAATATCTAATATCTTAATAACTAGCCACTTATTATAACTAACAAGAGCGGTACCCTCTCTTATTGGAAAAACGCCGGGGTTCTTCTCGATTTTATGAAGTTGAAGGGCCCGGGTCAGTACTGCCTGGGTCAGCAGCAGGACGAACCTGTGGAGGACGTCGTACATCTTTAATAGGGACTCTGGTTTCTCTCGCGTTTGTTTCAACTGGGATTATATTTCTGTGGACCTTGCCCTTAGCCTTGGCCTTTTGATACCTAGGTTTGTCCTTGGCACGTCTTCTATTTACGCCTCTAATGAAAATATCGTCATTATCATCTAAGTCGAAATTAGTTTCTCCTTGCCTATCTTGTTGAACATTTTCTTTTCTAGCTAACATTTTATCTGTCAAATATTTATATAGGTATTTTGTTCTTTTACAATGGTCTTTAACTAACTGCTGGGTATATTCTTTATCAAAATCTGCGTTAAACTGGTTTTTACTTTCGGTATGTCCAAAGACAACTTCGAACGGTGTGAGTCCTGTTACTGAATGAATAGTTTGATTATAGGCCAATATTGAATACGTCATTACGGAAGCGGCATCTGTATGTTTCCTTTCATACTTTGCAAGTCTATATATTTCTGCGATTGTGGAATGGAAGCGTTCTATCATTCCCATAGAGTTCGGGTTATTAGGGGTTCCAATGTGAATGTCTATTTTATAAAATGAAAGCATTTCGTTCATGAGTCTGTTATTGAATTCGGAGCCAGGGTCTGAACTGATTTTAGTGGGAATACCATAACATGAGAAATACTTTATTAGGGCACGAACAACTTCGGGGGTAGACCTATCGGGAATTTCAAAAGCTTGCGCTAGTTTGCTAAAAGCATCTATGATAGTTAAATAGTATTTGCCTTCTATTGTATATAGGTCCATAAATAATTCTTGAAACGGTTTAGTCTGAGTCTGTGTAAGCTGTAATTGTGGTTTGAAAGGGCGTCGGTCATATTTCATCCTTTTGCAGGTTTCGCATGAGTTAATTATACTAGTAACTGTTTGTTCCATATTGTTCCAAAAATAAGTCCGTTTTAAATGGCAAATTGTTTCTTTGATTCCACGGTGACATGTTTTGCCTACATGGTATCTAAGTACAATTTCTTCCTGTTCTTTTTCGTCAGTTACGTTTACTACTCTTTCAGTACATTCATAAAGTTGTATGGTATCCTTTCGGAATAATGCAATGACTATATCTGAAAATTGGCGTCTGTGTTCGGTATTGTTAAAGTGTATAAAATATTTAATTTTGGGTCTAATATAATCTTTGAGGAATTTCTTTATTAATTCAGTGTTGTCTAAGGGTAGGAAAACCTTTAGGATTTTCTGTTTTGGATGTGATTCTATTTTAACTAAAAGTTCATTTTTGAGCCAGGCGTTTACTAGAATTTGGTTTGGTTTGGTGTCAATAGCTTCATGCAGAATGGGTATGCCATTTGTATCCATATCTACGGCGGAATGGGCAGTCTCTGTACTAGATTTTGATTGTGTGTCAGTCGGTGCCGATAAAGTACTTTCGTTTGCACTTAAAGTTCTTTCAGAGGTGTTGGAATTAATATCGGGCTGGTTTTCGTTATTAGTAGGGTTCTGAGGGTCATGTGTTTGTTGCCCTAACCTAACTATGTCGTCAGTTAGTCGTTGTATGTAGTCATCCAGTTTGTCAGTATCTCCTACGTTAACTGCTGTTGATAATTGGTCGTTATCGCTGTCATTTCCTAATGCGTAATCGAATTCGTGAGAGAGCGTCGGCATTTGTGTTTTGTTTTCCGTTTTTATGTATGACTTTAAATGTATATTCACTTAATCTGAGTTTGTAACGAGTTAACTTGCTATTGGGCTCTTTTAGCGAGTCTAACCAAGCCAGGGGTCTGTGATCAGTGAAAATAGTAAATTTATTGCCGTACAAGTAGGGACGAAAGTGTTTTACAGCCCATACGATGGCTAATAGCTCTTTCTCGATAGTGCTGTATCGTTTTTCAGAATCATTTAGGGTTCTACTGGCATAAGCGATGGGTTTGTCGCTACCTATGATACCTTGAGAAAGTACTGCGCCCAGGGCGAAGTCAGATGCATCTGTTGTCAATATGAACGGCTTCGTAAAATCCGGATATTGTAATAGAGGTGCACTTACTAACAGTTCTTTACATTTTTCAGGCTTTCAGGTAATTTTCGTCAATAATAATTTTACTATTCTTTTTCAAACAAGACGTCATCGGGCGAGTAATTTTAGAAAAGTCTTTAATAAATTTTCGGTAGTATCCAATGAGTCCAAGAAAGCTCTTTATTTCGGTAATTGTTTTCGGTAATGGATATTTCAGTATAGCGTCTATTTTGTCTGTGTTAGGTTTTAGTCCGTCGGGTGTAATGGTATGTCCTAAGTAATTAGCTTCTTTACATAGAAATTCAGTTTTATCGAGTTGTACTTTTAGATTCGTTTGTCGGAGTCGTTCGAAAACTGCTTTAAGTTTTGTCATATGTTCTTCCAGGCTAGATGAGAAAATTATAATGTCATCGAGGTAAATTAGGCAGTGAATACCTTGCAGTCCTCTTAAAACGTTGTCTACTGCTCTTTGAAACGTCGCTGGAGCCGTCTTGAGCCCAAAGGGCATGCGCAGGAATTCGTAGTGGCCGTATTGTGTAGAAAACGCTGTTTTTGGCTGATCCTCTTTTTCGGTTTCAATCTGATGATACCCGCTCGCTAAATCGAGTACCGAGAAATAACTGCTTTTACCTAGTTTGTCGAAAAGGTCTGTAATATTCGGGAGTGGGTATTTGTCGTCAATGGTAATGTCGTTTAGCCGTCTATAATCAATAACCATGCGATATTTTCTTTCTCCACTAGCATCCATTTTTTTTGGGACTAAATGTACCGGGGCACTCCAAGGTGAGTGAGATTCTTGAATGACATTATCCTTTAATAATGTTTGTACTTGCTTTTTTATTTCAGCTGCTTCTACTGGGGCCTGACGATATGGTTTTATATAGATAGGGTCTTCGTTAGTGGTTCGGATTTTGTGTTTTACCTGATTTGTGAAGGTTAATGGTAAATGTTCAGTGTAAAAAATATCTTTGTATTCTAAACACAAATTGTAAATTTGATTTCGTTCCTCCGAGTTCATGTGATCTAATCGTAATTTACTTAAATTTTGTGTTAAAATTTCTTCCTTTTCACAGCTATCTACTGAATGTAAAACGTTAATTTCAATTTCTTTTGGTTCATATGGTATGACATTGAGAGGTTTACTGAATTTTATATCAAAGTGATTTTCGGATGTATTTTGGATAACAGTGGTTGCAAAGCCTTCTGTACATTCTACAAGTGCTGTTGGTGTTCGTACACCGTCGCCGAAATCTATATGGTTTATAATTGCATTGCCACTATAAAGATTTACGGGAATTTTCGTGCGTGTTTCAGATCGGGGTTCAATACGAATTGTGTAAGGTGGACGGTAAATTATAGGTATTTGTGTGTCTCGTGTTATCAGTACTTGGTTTTTCATGTCAATGTTCGCGTCAAGTTGTTTCAGTAAGTCTGAGCCAATTAGTCCTCCGTAACTATTATCGACTTCGTATACATAAAATTTATGAGTGTCACAACTCTTAAAAGTTTTCAGCAATGGGATTTCAATTACTTCAGCGTGAGAGCTTCGAGCATGGGTACTTACTACTTCAAATGGTTCGTTATATTTGAATTCGGAAAAGTATTTGTCTGCAATATCAGGGCTTACGAATGATCGTGTGCTTCCAGTGTCTATCATGAATTTGGAGTTTATTTCGGGAATTTCAATGTGTGGCAGTTTTAAGGCATTGTGATGGTTAAGGTGTACTATTTCTGGGAATCTGTCGTAGAGGCCTTTATGGGAAAATTTTCATTTTCAGGCAAGTCTTGTAACATATCAGATCAGTCTCATTTTGATCGTCTACGAAGTATTCTTCGTTTTCAGTTTGCGTGTAATAATGTTGGTAGTTTGAGTCAAGGGCGTTCGGTTCATTGAAATTTTCAGGGGCGGGTTCGATTTCTTGAAGTTCATTTGCGTAAAACAAATTGTTAGTTGTTCGCGGGGGTATGTAGTTTGGTTTTGGTTGGGGTGCTGTTCGCATAGAGACATCGTTATTATATTGGTGAGAAGATTGGCCTTGACCTTGTGGTTGTTGATATGGAGGTCGAATACCGAATTTAAATTGCGGTTGGTGTGCTGGCTGGAAATTATTAGATCTAAATTGATTGTTATTAGAAACAAATGGTCTATAACCTGCTTGTTGGGGAATCCCAAATTTAAAGTTTGGTGTGTGTTGATTGGGCATCAAAGATTTGTATACCTGATTTTGAGGGTTTCCAAATCTAAAACCTTGTGGAGCTGACTGGTTGGGAATTCCAAATCTAAAACCTTGAGTTTGTGGGAATTTATTTTGTGCGTTATTAAAATTGTATCCTGCATTTTGTGGTTGAGAAAATCTCATATTCTGTCCAAAATTATTATTTTGTGGGAAAATGGGCCTTTGCTGTGAAGGCTTACTATTGTTTCTATTTTTTGCGTTATACTGGTTTAAGAAATTGACTTCTTCCATCACTATTGTTAAGGCGTCTTCCAGCTGCTTGGGGCTATTGAGTCTCACTATGCGTAACATGTCTTCCGGCAAGTTATAAAGAAAGACGTTTAGAGACAAGTGATTATATATTGTCTTTTTCGTTTCTTTTTCACGAGGATCTTCAATTAAATTTATTTTGGCAAATAATGTACTTCTGACATTTTGAATACGATTACAGAAGCTAGCGTATGATTCACTGTGTCTAATCTTTAAATTATCTAACTCTATCGCAATACACTCCTCTGACCTCGGGTCGCCGAAATGTTGAGTTAACAGCTTTTTTAATTGCATCCAAGTATCGATATCTTGGCGTTCGCTAATCAAGTGGGCGGCTTTGCCAGTTAGCCGGCCAGTAATTGCATGAAATATATACAAATCCTGAGCAAGATTTTCCGGGTTTCTAAAAGCTTGAATTACATACTCGCTTTTACTTAAAAATAAATTTAACAATTTTTCATCACCATCAAATTTTGGAATTAAATCCATCATTTCTCTAGGAATTACTTTGATTTGATCCATATTTTCTCTGGGATTTACTATATTTTCTTCAATATTATTATTATCTCTAGGAACTACTCCTATTTCTTCCATTTAGTATTTCAATAATCGCTTTTAAACACTCTTAACTAACTTAATATTAGGACGATATAATTCGCAACTATAGAGTTTGTATAGAGAGCTTACTATAAAGTTAACACTAAATTACACAGCCAATGGAATAAGAACAGGGATAGACGGGACAGTGAAGAGGTCTACTCACAGTACGCTTTTCCCCATTTCCTCCAATTATAGCCGCAGGCGTTTTCGTGTTGTCCTCCAGGCACTGAGACAAATTTATTTGGTTCGAAGATACCAGTTCTCACGTAAATACGTTAACGAAAGTCATGCACTCGGATCAATTCGTGATCCTCACAGGCGCAGGATTTCGTACCGGTATCCTGTCCGCAGCGCCAGTCAAATCGCGCCGGAGGGAAAACTACTTTTTAAAAACTAAACTTATAATTAAAATACAAGTTATTCGTACGGTGGTCGATATTAGACTGTCTTTATTTAATTAAAATGTTCTTAGGTTCTAAAGCTTATCTACGCCAGACGCAAACTATGCACTTTTGGACGCACCTGCATTAATGCTAAGTATGCCGTCTCTATACATACCGGACTCTGTAACTATCTAGGTACATATTCTGTGAATAAACAAATGCCTGAAGCAAGTAAATAATTATTTCAGTACATTCAAACTATCGTATTAAGTACCAACATCAAGTTTCCTTTGGTTTTAAGTACCTAAGTAATTAGCTTCTTTACATAGAAATTCAGTTTTATCGAGTTGTACTTTTAGATTCGTTTGTCGGAGTCGTTCGAAAACTGCTTTAAGTTTTGTCATATGTTCTTCCAGGCTAGATGAGAAAATTATAATGTCATCGAGGTAAATTAGGCAGTGAATACCTTGCAGTCCTCTTAAAACGTTGTCTACTGCTCTTTGAAACGTCGCTGGAGCCGTCTTGAGCCCAAAGGGCATGCGCAGGAATTCGTAGTGGCCGTATTGTGTAGAAAACGCTGTTTTTGGCTGATCCTCTTTTTCGGTTTCAATCTGATGATACCCGCTCGCTAAATCGAGTACCGAGAAATAACTGCTTTTACCTAGTTTGTCGAAAAGGTCTGTAATATTCGGGAGTGGGTATTTGTCGTCAATGGTAATGTCGTTTAGCCGTCTATAATCAATAACCATGCGATATTTTCTTTCTCCACTAGCATCCATTTTTTTTGGGACTAAATGTACCGGGGCACTCCAAGGTGAGTGAGATTCTTGAATGACATTATCCTTTAATAATGTTTGTACTTGCTTTTTTATTTCAGCTGCTTCTACTGGGGCCTGACGATATGGTTTTATATAGATAGGGTCTTCGTTAGTGGTTCGGATTTTGTGTTTTACCTGATTTGTGAAGGTTAATGGTAAATGTTCAGTGTAAAAAATATCTTTGTATTCTAAACACAAATTGTAAATTTGATTTCGTTCCTCCGAGTTCATGTGATCTAATCGTAATTTACTTAAATTTTGTGTTAAAATTTCTTCCTTTTCACAGCTATCTACTGAATGTAAAACGTTAATTTCAATTTCTTTTGGTTCATATGGTATGACATTGAGAGGTTTACTGAATTTTATATCAAAGTGATTTTCGGATGTATTTTGGATAACAGTGGTTGCAAAGCCTTCTGTACATTCTACAAGTGCTGTTGGTGTTCGTACACCGTCGCCGAAATCTATATGGTTTATAATTGCATTGCCACTATAAAGATTTACGGGAATTTTCGTGCGTGTTTCAGATCGGGGTTCAATACGAATTGTGTAAGGTGGACGGTAAATTATAGGTATTTGTGTGTCTCGTGTTATCAGTACTTGGTTTTTCATGTCAATGTTCGCGTCAAGTTGTTTCAGTAAGTCTGAGCCAATTAGTCCTCCGTAACTATTATCGACTTCGTATACATAAAATTTATGAGTGTCACAACTCTTAAAAGTTTTCAGCAATGGGATTTCAATTACTTCAGCGTGAGAGCTTCGAGCATGGGTACTTACTACTTCAAATGGTTCGTTATATTTGAATTCGGAAAAGTATTTGTCTGCAATATCAGGGCTTACGAATGATCGTGTGCTTCCAGTGTCTATCATGAATTTGGAGTTTATTTCGGGAATTTCAATGTGTGGCAGTTTTAAGGCATTGTGATGGTTAAGGTGTACTATTTCTGGGAATCTGTCGTAGAGGCCTTTATGGGAAAATTTTCATTTTCAGGCAAGTCTTGTAACATATCAGATCAGTCTCATTTTGATCGTCTACGAAGTATTCTTCGTTTTCAGTTTGCGTGTAATAATGTTGGTAGTTTGAGTCAAGGGCGTTCGGTTCATTGAAATTTTCAGGGGCGGGTTCGATTTCTTGAAGTTCATTTGCGTAAAACAAATTGTTAGTTGTTCGCGGGGGTATGTAGTTTGGTTTTGGTTGGGGTGCTGTTCGCATAGAGACATCGTTATTATATTGGTGAGAAGATTGGCCTTGACCTTGTGGTTGTTGATATGGAGGTCGAATACCGAATTTAAATTGCGGTTGGTGTGCTGGCTGGAAATTATTAGATCTAAATTGATTGTTATTAGAAACAAATGGTCTATAACCTGCTTGTTGGGGAATCCCAAATTTAAAGTTTGGTGTGTGTTGATTGGGCATCAAAGATTTGTATACCTGATTTTGAGGGTTTCCAAATCTAAAACCTTGTGGAGCTGACTGGTTGGGAATTCCAAATCTAAAACCTTGAGTTTGTGGGAATTTATTTTGTGCGTTATTAAAATTGTATCCTGCATTTTGTGGTTGAGAAAATCTCATATTCTGTCCAAAATTATTATTTTGTGGGAAAATGGGCCTTTGCTGTGAAGGCTTACTATTGTTTCTATTTTTTGCGTTATACTGGTTTAAGAAATTGACTTCTTCCATCACTATTGTTAAGGCGTCTTCCAGCTGCTTGGGGCTATTGAGTCTCACTATGCGTAACATGTCTTCCGGCAAGTTATAAAGAAAGACGTTTAGAGACAAGTGATTATATATTGTCTTTTTCGTTTCTTTTTCACGAGGATCTTCAATTAAATTTATTTTGGCAAATAATGTACTTCTGACATTTTGAATACGATTACAGAAGCTAGCGTATGATTCACTGTGTCTAATCTTTAAATTATCTAACTCTATCGCAATACACTCCTCTGACCTCGGGTCGCCGAAATGTTGAGTTAACAGCTTTTTTAATTGCATCCAAGTATCGATATCTTGGCGTTCGCTAATCAAGTGGGCGGCTTTGCCAGTTAGCCGGCCAGTAATTGCATGAAATATATACAAATCCTGAGCAAGATTTTCCGGGTTTCTAAAAGCTTGAATTACATACTCGCTTTTACTTAAAAATAAATTTAACAATTTTTCATCACCATCAAATTTTGGAATTAAATCCATCATTTCTCTAGGAATTACTTTGATTTGATCCATATTTTCTCTGGGATTTACTATATTTTCTTCAATATTATTATTATCTCTAGGAACTACTCCTATTTCTTCCATTTAGTATTTCAATAATCGCTTTTAAACACTCTTAACTAACTTAATATTAGGACGATATAATTCGCAACTATAGAGTTTGTATAGAGAGCTTACTATAAAGTTAACACTAAATTACACAGCCAATGGAATAAGAACAGGGATAGACGGGACAGTGAAGAGGTCTACTCACAGTACGCTTTTCCCCATTTCCTCCAATTATAGCCGCAGGCGTTTTCGTGTTGTCCTCCAGGCACTGAGACAAATTTATTTGGTTCGAAGATACCAGTTCTCACGTAAATACGTTAACGAAAGTCATGCACTCGGATCAATTCGTGATCCTCACAGGCGCAGGATTTCGTACCGGTATCCTGTCCGCAGCGCCAGTCAAATCGCGCCGGAGGGAAAACTACTTTTTAAAAACTAAACTTATAATTAAAATACAAGTTATTCGTACGGTGGTCGATATTAGACTGTCTTTATTTAATTAAAATGTTCTTAGGTTCTAAAGCTTATCTACGCCAGACGCAAACTATGCACTTTTGGACGCACCTGCATTAATGCTAAGTATGCCGTCTCTATACATACCGGACTCTGTAACTATCTAGGTACATATTCTGTGAATAAACAAATGCCTGAAGCAAGTAAATAATTATTTCAGTACATTCAAACTATCGTATTAAGTACCAACATCAAGTTTCCTTTGGTTTTAAGTACCCATTACTTTTTATATTTTGTATTTAAATGATGAAATGTGATATATGGAATGTATCTAAGACGGAAGTCGACGATTGGTCACAGAATACTTCACTATCAAGTTATTGACCGATCAACCGATAGCTAGATCATATATCTACGTACCTATTATCTGACAAGCGTACTTACCTGCGATATTCTTAGTTCAGTTTACACTATACAGTACTTACATATACCTACCTACTACATATAATATTTATCAGTACGCTAAAGTAGACATATACCACTACTAACCCAGATCAGGTACCCAAAGGTCCCAAAGTGTGACACCCTTAGTGTATGAATCTAACTCACACTCGTGTTGGAAGATAAAACTTAATCTCTCCTTGTACCTAACTCTCAGATTAAGTCATTTATCTGCTTCTGCTGCTTATTTTTCTATAGACAAATCGTAATTGAATCTATACCAGGTGTTTCCTGTAATAGGAGCAATAAATTAAAATATAGATTCTACTCTTCAAATTGAACAACATTTGTTCAGCAACTTTAAAAAAAGTCAGTTTTCAGAATTTTATTATTTCAAACAAATTACATAGTATTTTCAATGTACATCGTCCAACATTGACAATCCCTGAGCATTGACATAGCTGTCACTCTACTAATATCGGACATTTCGCAATACATTGCTTCTTTGTCTAAACATTATTCTACAAAATATCATTTAATACACGTTATTTTCAGAAGTTGCTTAAGAAATGTTGTCCAGTTTCAAGCGAAGAATCTATGTTTTAATTTATCGCTCCTATTACAGGAAACACCCGGTATATTTGCTTATCTTATCTACTCGTATACATTAGAGATATTGGCGCAGTTATTTAAAACTACGTCACTCTATAATTAAATATAGCTCTTTTGTCTCTGAATTGAACCTTTTATACAGTTTGACCAAAAAGAGTAGAAACTAAAAACCGGCCAAGAGCATGTCGGGCCACGCTCAGTGTAGCTGAAAAGCTGAAATTTGGTATGAGTATGTGTATGTATGACGCCGACAAAACGGTAAAATAAAAACTAAAATAAAAAATGTCCTAAACGCAAATTGACCTAAACGCATAATGACCTAATCGCATATTGACCTAAAGTCGCAAAATGTGTGTGTGTGTGTGTGTGTGTGTGTGTGTGTGTGTGTGTGTGTGTGTGTGTGTGTGTGTGTGCGTGCGTGCGTGCGTGCGTGCGTGCGTGCGTGCGTGCGTGCGTGCGTGCGTGCGTGCGTGCGTGCGTGCGTGCGTGCGTGCGTGCGTGCGTGCGTGCGTGCGTGCGTGCGTGCGTGCGTGCGTGCGTGCGTGCGTGCGTGCGTGCGTGCGTGCGTGCGTGTGTGTGTGTGTGAGAGAGAGATAGTGTGTGTGTGTGTGTATGTATGTGTGTATCTAGACAGCACGTCGTACAAAACGTTGTAAATTATGTTAATACATCATCATCATGGCAGTTTAATTATATCTTAAAATTAACGCCATGCTTCTTTAGAACAGATTTTCCTATCTCTTATAGTTTTCGTTTCTCCCTACTGACCCATTTGGATTGACCAGCCTGTATAACATCACTTCAGCTATACAATAAAGTTGCACACTGAGGAATGCAATCAGATATAATTTCTTGAGTATTGCTTGGTAGGTACCTACTGCTTACACTATCAGTCATATAAATGCGTTGTTTTACTATAGGGGAAATCGGGGCAGAATGGACCATAAGTATATTATGTTGTGTTGTGATGTAGACCTTAGGCCACGATCGTATATCCTTCGCCTTCGGCCGTCTAGTCTAGATTTTGGAAGGTTTCCTGAACTAGGTCAGTAAATAACCTAAACGGACTTTTATGCCATTTATTTATTTATAATAAAACTTAACCAGTGCGGGCTTCAAATGTGATTGACGTCAGGTTCCCGAGGGAACAGTACACCGGTACGAAAGCTTACGTAGGGGGATGAGACTAATAACTACAGGGAAAATGCGTGCAACCCCTGATACAGCAGGGCTGTTCAGCCCTCACTCAGTAGTGATGTAGGAGGTTTTAATCAGTATTAAGTCGGACTTTCTGCGGAAGTATAACCCGCTAATGGGGTTATCTCCGCGTTACAGGAGTTATTTGGGGAGGCGGAGGGTGACGCGGGCGCACTGGTTGCATAAACTGCATCTTGAATAGACAGAACCGGGTCCTCAGACGGCCGTTAACTCATGACGCGCTCTATACCGTGCCTGATACGTATTAAAGATATCAGAGTTTAGCACCAACTTCAAAGGGTGTTTATGCATAAATGTAAAAAAAACTGGTATGTTCACGGTATGTTTTCTAGGTTTTGATGATGATGACGTCCTCCCAGACGCATCCGTAGACGACGCGGCGACACCCTGAAAAGAACATAAATTTGACGCAGCATATAGCACAGTATCGTTCCAAATATATCTGAGTTATAATATAAACTAGTGTAGTGTGTAGGAGGGTTTAAGCTGAGTTTGTTGAGAAACCAAGTGCTCACCATCAAAAAAAATATTGGGTTTTGATTTTATTATGAACTGTCAAATTGACACATTAAAAAACATTTTGGAAAAAGTATTGTAAAGAAAAATTAATGACCTGCGTTCTGATCCTTACAGCAAAGACTATCGAAAAATAATTATTAAGTGGTCGTCCAATAATTGTACGAAACCCATTAATTGAGAAGCTTTAAAAATATGAAACACGTCATTCATCACGCGTCATCGCTTGTTACAGCTGGCTCCTTTCTGTTGAGCAGATAGTAGCGTGTGGAACTTAAAGAATGTGGAGATGTGACGGGAATGAAATAAGAAGTTGCACGAAGTCTTCAATTTGTTTGTATTATCTTCATAATAACACTATACAAATTAAAATGACAATTACACTTATACTTATGGATTAAATTAACACAGACGGAAAAACTACGTGTGCTCTCTAGAACGAGGGGAAAAAGAAGAGACAGATATAGCAACTGTCAGACACAAGTCAAATGACAGCAGCGGCTTAAGTTTAAGTAATGTATGCACTACACTGATACAGTTCAAGTAGACACTTGTTATCGTATATTTCTAACACTTCCCCTTAAGATAACAAGATAGATAAAAGAAAACATCAAAAACAAGCTACATGCTCTACGGCTATAAACAAACCATGCTTAACCAAGTTATATAAAATTATCAGTCTTCATATTAAAAGCTATCAGGCTTAAGTATCACATTAGGAGTCTCTATATGCATCTTTACATGCAAAACATACAATATTCATTTCAAGCATAATTGATTTACAAATCGTTTATGTTTTTCAGCACTTAGAGACTTAGTTAGTATGTCTGCAACCATCTCTTCAGTTGGCATGTATTTTACAGTTAAGAAACCTTTCTGTACAAGATCTTTGAAAAAATTATAACGCAAATAAATGTGTTTAGTGCGCTTATGACAAAACTCTTTTGACTCTAATATTTTATGCGCACTCTGGCTATCATTATACAGAGTAATTACAACATTTATATCTATAATCTCTGTAAGAAAACTTTTTATGAAACAAAGATCCTTAGATACATCTCCTATAGAGAGATACTCGGCCTCGCACGAGGATAACGCGACGCATCGCTGCTTCCGCGATTCCCAATTTATAATGTTATTTCCAAGTTTAACCACAAAACCTGTATACGACTTGCGATCGACAATATCGTTAGCCCAGTCCGCGTCCGAGTATGCAGTTAAATCTAAATTACCAGACCTATAAAAATATAGACAATAATTTAGTGTACCCGACAAATATCTCAAGACACGTTTTGCTGCTTGCCAGTGAGTCCGATCATAGGCATGGTTAAACTGGCTTAGCTGGCTACAAACATAAGCAATATCTGGTCTAGTACACACACTCAGATACATAAGACACCCTAAAAGCTCTCTATATCTATAAGTATTATCATCTAGACACACAGAATTAGCCATTTGTAACTTACAATTAGTAGCCATAGGCGTAGAGGCCGGTTTGCAATTTTACATACCAAACTTAAGTAACAATCTTTTAATATAATCAGACTGGTCAAGTTTAATAAAATGTTTACTTTTATCTCTACTTATATTTAAACCTAAACAACTGGTAAGCGTACCTAGATGTTTAACCTTGAAATGGCTTTCAAGCAAAGATAATATCTCTTTATTATCCGTATTACTAAATATATAAAAGTCATCAACATAAAGTGCTAGTATTGTTAAAACTTTACCTGACTTTTTAGTGTAAACACACGGTTCGCAATCACTTTGCTTGAAACCATTTTTAGAAAGCAAATCATGTACTTTCTGATTCCAAATTCTACTGGCCTGTTTGAGGCCATAAATTCCTTTAAGTAAGAGACAGACTTTATTCTGATTATTATTACAAAAACCTGGAGGTTGCTCCATATATATTGTTTCATGCAACTCTCCATGTAAAAATGCCGTTGCGACATCAACATGACAAATATTTAAATCTAACTCAACTGCCAATGAGAAAAGTATGCGTAAAGAACAATGCCTTACGACAGGTGAATGTGTATCGAAGTAATCAACCCCATAAATTTGAGTGAAACCCCTGGCAACCAGTCTAGCTTTAAATTTTTCAAATTTTCCAGAAGCGTCAAATTTACGTTTGAAAACCCATTTACATTTTACAATATTCTCATGTTAAGGACGGTCAACTAACCTCCATACCTTGTTAGCAATAAGTGAATCATATTCACATTGCATAGCAGTCTTCCATTGTTGAGAGTCGGAGCTAGAAATGGCTTCCTCGTATGTCAGAGGATCCCCATGCAAATCAGCGCCATCTTGCGTCAGGAGAGAGTAATCGAGATCAAAATCCTCATACCTATTAGGCAATTTGTTACGAGTGCTTCTTACTGTACGGCGTGAAGGCACCGGCGACACGGAAGCAGAAACTTCCCGTTCCCCTGAACCCCCCACGACGGTGACGTCACACGCTCTCGCAGCGTCCCGGCGACGGGCGACGACACGGAGTCATCGTGTTCACTGCCAGTGCAGTACAGCTCTTCGTCTTCCCCTGAAACGATAGGCGAACTGATTACATTTTGTTCAGAATTGTCTGTCAGTTCAACAGTTATACTGTCAGAACTTTGCTCTTTGGTTTGACTAGAATTATTATTATCACTAACATTATTATACATTTGACTAGAATTCACATTATCAATTGAATTTGATTCAATATCTAAAAATTCATAATAAATAAAATCATTATTCAATTTTCTGTTGATAATATTTGAATTTAAGTAATTTGTATAAAATAGATTTTCGATAAATGCCACATTTTTACAAATCATGACGTTTCGGGGATTTAGTGGGTCTGCAAGCCTATACCCTTTAGAATTTTCACTATATCCAACAAAAATATACATCTTGCACTTAGCATCCAATTTTGACCGTTTTTCTTTAGGCAATAAAGCATATGCAATGCACCCAAAAGTATGTAAGTGACGAAGATTGGGTTTCAATCCGGTCCACTTCTCTTCTGGAGTGTGGCCAGAGAGCGCTGACGAAGGTGACCTATTCTTTAAGTAGACCGCCGTCATAACAGCCTCTGCCCAGTAACGGTTGTCTAACTTAGACTCCAACAACATGCATCTAGCTTTGTCTAAGATGGTTCTATTGAGGCGTTCAGCGACACCGTTCTGTTGCGGACAGTATGCAACGGTAGTCTGATGAACAATCCCGTGCTGTGCAAGAAAATTGGAAAATGCATGGCTGCAGTATTCACCACCATTGTCAGAACGTAGAATTTTAATAGGTAAACCTAACTGCTTTTCAACTAAAGCTTTAAAATTGATAAAAGTCATAAGTACCTCGTTCTTCTTTGTAAGCAGGTATCCATAGGTTTTCCGTGTGTAGTCATCAGTGAATGTCACGATGTATCGGGCACCCCCCCAGCTTGCAACAGGAAGGGGTCCACAGACATCGGAATGAATCAGCTCCAATGGCTTGCTTGCACGGTGTGTACTGGCCGAGGGGAATGGTTGTGCAGCCATTTTTCCCTCAAGGCATGGTACACAGTTCTTCAGGTTGTCGACATCAGGTTCCTGAAAAGATATACCACATGCCATACCATTTTTAAGAGCTAACATGCTAGACATACCCAAGTGGCCCAGCCTCCTGTGCCATATATGAGCTGGCACCTCAGCTGCGTTGTCACTCTGTGCATCTTGCGCAGGCAAGATAGCTGAAGAATGCGCCACGGCACACAACTTTTTAGATTGGGATAACCTATATATACCGTTTGAACATGAGGCCCTAAAGACTGGTTTACCTTTGATTTGACATTTATCTAAACTAGTCACAATTTGACACCCCTCACTAGTAAAAATGACATTAAAACCCTGTGAAACTAGACAACTTACCGAAATAAGGTTGGCAGAGAGTCCAGGAACGTATAATACATTTTCTAATTGCATTTTATTATTTCCTACATTTATTTTTATGTTTCCTTTGCCAATACACTTCAGCATCATGTCATTTGCAATTGCTACATCACTAATAATTGAGTCCATACTATCAAACTTGTCCTTGGTCCTTGCAGATGTGCTGGCTGCACCCGCTGTCCACAAACCAATCGCCGCTAGTAGCCAGGAATGCTGATTGAAGTTGAATTGCTGCAAGCAAGCCTTTTGCAACCGCTTGTTCTTCCTTCCTCTTCCTCTTCAGCTTGAAGCAACGGTTCTTGAAATGTCCGGGTATACCACAGAAAGCACATCGCCTGACATCAGGTGCGAAATGTGGTTTAGACATAAAAGCTGTGACACCTTCACCTCTTTTTCTAGTTTCATCTTGCAATAGGCGTACCACTTCGCTAGTTAAAGTTGATGTGATGCAAATAGTTTGCAGGTTCGTCACTAAGGTTTCATATTCCTCTGTTAATCCTGAGTGTAAAAATTACAGCAACTTCACCATCATCGATGAGTAAATTTTTCTTACAAAATTTCCAAGCGCTGTAGTTGCGATGCCCGCATAACCTTTCAAATTGATAACCTCCAATAGAGCAAGTCGACGTTGCGTGGCCATGTGACGACGATTCCAACTGCTGCACAGGCGGAATTGAAACTGGCGGCGGAGGCACATCCGCAACCTCGCCATCATTCCCAACACGTCCATCTCCAGACATTTCTTACGTATATACTTCTGGGCCCATAACCTGTTGAGCAGATAGTAGCGTGTGGAACTTAAAGAATGTGGAGATGTGACGGGAATGAAATAAGAAGTTGCACGAAGTCTTCAATTTGTTTGTATTATCTTCATAATAACACTATACAAATTAAAATGACAATTACACTTATACTTATGGATTAAATTAACACAGACGGAAAAACTACGTGTGCTCTCTAGAACGAGGGGAAAAAGAAGAGACAGATAAAGCAACTGTCAGACACAAGTCAAATGACAGCAGCGGCTTAAGTTTAAGTAATGTATGCACTACACTGATACAGTTCAAGTAGACACTTGTTATCGTATATTTCTAACACTTTCGACCTTTATGAACAAAAAAAGTTCAACCTGTAAAAAGTACGAGAGGTGCGTAACGTTAAGTTTTATTTGACTTTTTTCTAATCTATTTTTTATACTAATATCTATTTTCAAATTTATCACATATTTAATTGATATTTAGTGATATATGTGTAGTGATATATATGGGTATTAACTGATATAAATGTGATTTAGTGATAGGTAGGTAGTATCTACGATAAAATATTTCATTCTAAATAGGCAAATTTGCCTTCGATTCCCCTGTTATCACACACGTCATGTTTGATCAGATAAGTCAATTAAAAGCCAATTAAATGTCTTCATTAGACCAGTAACTTCTTAGCTGCTCACGAAACACCTATATTAAAAAGTCCCGCAAAAACGGCGTAAATAAGCAAAATGATTTTGTACCTTTTCCTTGCGCTTGTGACGACTACTACAACTAGTTTGGCACGACCTCCCAATATTGAAGTTAACAATGTTATAACTGTACCACCCAACTGCAGACCTGAGCAACAATGGGTCAATGGACAATGCCGTGATGTTTGGAGGGCTGACAGTGCATCACCAGCTCCGTTGAACATTATAACGGTACCAACGAACTGCCCTGATGGTCAGGAATATATCAACGGCCAATGTCGTGATGTTTGGAGAGCAGATAATATTGGCAGAACTCCAGCTCCCCTAAATGTTATAACGGTGCCAACAAACTGCCCTGATGGTCAGGAATATATCAACGGACAATGTCGTGATGTTTGGAGAGCAGATAATATTGGCAGAACTCCAGCTCCCCTAAATGTTATAACGGTTCCAACAAACTGCCCTGCTGGTCAGGAATATATCAACGGCCAATGTCGTGATGTTTGGAGAGCAGATAATATTGGCAGAACTCCAGCTCCCCTAAATGTTATAACGGTGCCAACAAACTGCCCTGATGGTCAGGAATATATCAACGGACAATGTCGTGATGTTTGGAGAGCAGATAATATTGGCAGAACTCCAGCTCCCCTAAATGTTATAACGGTGCCAACAAACTGCCCTGCTGGTCAGGAATATATCAACGGACAATGCCGCGATGTTTGGAGAGAAGATAATATTGGCAGAACTCCAGCTCCCCTAAATGTTATAACGGTGCCAACAAACTGCCCTGCTGGTCAGGAATATATCAACGGACAATGCCGCGATGTTTGGAGAGTAGATAATGTTGGCAGAACTCCAGCTCCCCTAAATGTTATAACGGTGCCAACAAACTGTCCTGATGGTCAGGAATATATCAACGGACAATGCCGTGATGTTTGGATTAGAAACGATTCTATGTAAGTACTTTATAGGAGTTGTAAGAACGATTCATATCATACTTCTAAACGAGTCCGACGTAGAGTTCCTCGGTGCCGATGATTGTTCGATGTTCTATATTCAAATGCCGAACAATATAGATTTAAGCAGAGTCTAAGATTGTTTGGCAAGCACACAGCATAATTGCCGACGAATTCGATGCAATTACCCTGAGTAGGTATCTACATATTCTATGAATAAACAAATGCCTGTAGCAAGTAAATAATAATTTCAGTACATTCAAACTTTCGTATTAAGTACCTACATGAAGTTTCCTTTGGTTTTAAGTACCTATTACTTTTATATATTGTATATAAATGATGAAATGTGATATATGGAACGTATCTAAGACGGAAGTCGACGATTGACCACAGAATACTTAACTATCAAGTTATTGACCGATCAACCGATAGCAAAATACATATCTGAATAGGTATTATCTGACAAGCGTACTTAAATACCTGCGATATTCTTAGTTCAGTTAATACTATTTACATCACTACATATAGGAATATTTATCAGTACGCTAAAGTAGACATATACCACTACTAACACAGATCAGGTACCCAAAGTGTGACACCCTTAGTGTATGAATCCAACTCACACTCGTGTTGGAAGATAAAACTTAAACTGTCCTAACCTAACCTAACTCTCAGTTAATAGTTTTTAGTCACTTCTGCTGCTTATTTTTCTATAGATAAATCGTAATCTAATCTATATATTTGCTTATCTACTCGTATACATTTGAGATATTGGCGCAGTTATCTAAAACTACATCACTCTATAATAAAATATAGATCTTTTGTCTCTGAATTAAACCTTTTCTACGCTAACATACACAAAAGTTATCATTTGGGCCACATCGTATTGCCAAAACGGAAGTGGGTCTTTATACGTAACACAGACCGATGCATACACTGGCCTACTAGGAGGATTCAACTACTAGGTACAATATTGTAAACATGTTTTAAATGAAATAAACTTATTATAATTATTATGTTCTTTATTTCTCTATAGTCTTCGACTTGGTTTTTCACAATATATAAGGTAGGTATATAAAAAGTTGTTGTTGTTGTCCTAAGGCACCCCGGAGGTGCAGAACTTCACCATATAAAAAGTTAAATACAATAAATAAATTATAAAATAACTAGCTGTTTCCCGCGACTTCGTCCGCGTGGAATCTTATCTTGAATATTTTACACCTTTATTATGTCCAGATCTAAGCAATGTTGAAATTACTTTTCTTTTTTTGCAAGTTGTATAAGATTTAAGAAAAGTGGATTTTGATGTTGGTTGCTTTAATTCAACATTAAAATATACCCAATTTATACAACAAAAAATACAAAAGGAGACAACTGCCAATCTGTGGCAGCGCCACAAATCACACGGATCAGATTGCCATATAGGAACGAATAGCTTTAATAGTTCGAGAGTAACGGCATTAAGGTTATATGTTTATAAATACTTGTATCCTTATAATATGACTTTAAACAAAATTTCAAGTCCCGCACTCAAAAAAATTGTTTATCATAATCAAATTCAAATTCATACAAACTTTCAACCTCTTTTTCACCACCTTCGGGGCTGAATTTTCAAAAACACCGAAATCACTTTTATTGTATTCTAATAATATACCTTTATACAAAATTTCAAGTCCCGCGCTCAAAAAAAGGTTTGATCTCCATACAAACTTTCAACCCCTTTTTACCACTTTCGGGGGTGAATTTTCAAAAACGCTGAAATATTTTTTCTTGTATTCTAATGTGCCTTTATTCAAAGTTTGTAGTCCCCCCAACCCCCACTGTCTCCAAACTGTCAACCCTTTTTATACCACTTTTGGGGATGAATTTTCAAAAACGCTGATATGACTTTCCATGTATTCTAATAGTGTGCCTTTATACATTGGTTCAAGCCCCGCACTCACAAAAATTTTTGATCTTTATACAAACTTTCAACTCCTTTTTCACCACTTTAAGAGAAGAGATAAATTATCAAAAATGCTGAAAATAGTTTTCTTCTTTTTTAATAAAACACTTTAAACGTAGTTTCGAGTTCCTAGCTTAAAATCTAATGTGAACCCCAAGATAAACTTTCATCCCCTTTTTAACCCTTTTAGGGGATGAATTAAAAAAAAACGCTGAACTATTTTCTTGTATTTTAATAATACAAAGAATTTAGTCACGCGCTCAAAAAAATTTTGATCTCAACACAAACTTTCAACCCCTTTTTCACCACTTTAGGGGATGAATTTTCATAAACGCTGAAATGAGTTTTACTATTTTTAAAAAAATACCTTTTTTCAGTTTCAAACTCCTAATTTAAAAAAAACTTGTGCCCCATACAACCTTTCATCCCCCTTTTAACCCCCTTAGGGGTTTAATTTTTAAAAATCACTTCTTATCTCTTTGTACACTTTATAAATGCAACCTAGTGTGCAAATTTTAACTCTCTAGCCTTTGTAGTTTAGATAGAAGACTGATTAAGAGGCCTCTTATTCCTTTTAAAATGCTGATTGTTTTAGACATTTTTCTCTATGATTAAATATGTTTCTTAACATATTATTGATGTTACTACCTAGAACAGGGCTATTGCAATTTATTGGTATATATTTCAAACCTACAGTATGAATTTTCATTGATAATTTTTGTTTCAAAAACTACTCGACATTGACAAAATTCACGCGGATTATTTTTTTTTCAACTTATTTTCGACTGCACGCAATGAAAGCATGAAATAGCTATATTACTACCTAGAACTCGGGACAAAGTATTATTTACTTCAAAAAGAAGGTTGAAATTATCAATATACTTATTTGTCATAATATGAAAAAAAAAATTAAAAGGAATAAGGCCTCTTAAACACATTATAAAAAACCCAGCGTAAGCTAATCCAACATAGGGTGCAGCTGGCAGCGGGGAATTGCCTAAACTACCGGTGGTTAGGGTCACAGAGAGAGGGAACCTCCAGATGTGTTGCACAGAAGCAATATTGGTTGGCTTTAATGGAAAGAGCTGACTGGCGTGATGAGTAACAAGAAAATTTCCCTCATATTAAAGGGAAATGGACGACGGTCCAAGGAGGCCTAAAATCTTTAAATTTAGTCCCAATAATAGAACTAATTCATGCAGAATGGAAAAGGATGTCAGGGAAGGCCGACCCCATGTAGATGGAATGGGACAAGATTAAGGAAGAAGTAGCTCCAAAAAACCGGCCAAGAGCATGTCGGGCCATGCTCAGTGTAGGGTTCCGTACTTGCCCATCCTTTACAATAGACAGACGGGTTTAAATTACGAGAAAGATTTCAAGCCATATAAAAAGGTCGTAAACGCCAAAGTAACAGTAATTACTTATTACCTTCTGGAACTTATCAATTATACGCGCCAAATTGAGCGAAATATTTTATTACAGTATGGAACTTAACTAATATGGGTAACGTTCGAAGTATTAGGACACCGCGCGGCACTTACGTCTTTTTAAAGAAAATTATGAAATTTTGCGATAACTCAAAAACGGCTCGACCGATTTTATTCAATATAGTTTTCATTGAAAGTACTTATAAGGCCTCAGTTTCATGAATTTTTCGATAATTTTTTGACCCGTAGTTGAAAAGTTAGAGGGGGGGACACTATTTTTTTAATTTTCGGAGGGAATATTTACAAAACTGCTGACTTGATCAAAAAATAATGTTTGGAGACCCCTATTATTTTTAAAACACCTATTCAACGACACCCCACACACTAGTGTAGAAACGAAAAAAAATTAACCCCCACTATAGGTGTCCGAGAGATACACGCAAAAAAAAATTTTTTTTCGTTTTTATTTTACCATTTTGTCGAATTGATACATATACACACTCATACAAAATTTCAGCTTTCTAGTATTAATGATCACGGAGCTAAGCCGCGGACGGACGGACATACGGACATGGCGAAACTATAAGGGTTCCTAAGTTAACCCTAAAAACCTAGAAATCGCCACCCATGATGACTATACTCATTTAAAAAAAGTTATATTATGGGCTATCTTGAACTAAATTATTTTAAACTCGAAAATAACGTATACTTTTTGATAAAGCTGTGGTTAAACTCGGTAACATTAACGTTTTTGTGATAATACTACAAACCTAAAATTGAGTGCTTAATCTGATTTCAGATCTGCGCCTTCACAGACCGTAGAAGACTTAGCAGAGCCTACCGATGAAGCAGATTTTTCTCCCAAAAACATCATCAGTGTGCCACCCCAGTGCCCTGAAGGATACAAGCCAGACCAACTTGGTGTATGTCGCGAAATATGGCGTTATATGTAGGCGACTAATTTACACAATATCGATATCTTATTGTTTACGCTATACGACAAGAAAATATATTGCAATGATTACATTTTAATAAAGTACTTTGAATTGAATTGTGTCTCCATTTGTAATACCGTGCCCATCATTGTTCATTGTAGTTCCTGTCCTTTTTGCATTTATCTTATCTAATGAGGTAATTAATATGTATCAGGGAGTAAAAACATTTAAACAGAATTAAAAAAAACACCCCCGACACAATTAGCTGGTTATTATGAGACCCTCATTCAATGAGTGATATCGACAATGCTACTAAAACTGAACATTAACTACAAAATTTGGAATTCTTGAAGCTATGAATTATTGTCTGAAATCTTGTCACTTGCTCCAATTAAGGCTTAATATCTTGGAAACGAATGGTTCTATTTCCACCAAACATAGTTAAGAACCATCTCAACGGACAAGTCTTTCGATTATAAAAACCCGCAATCAAATTGGTCCATCCATTTGAGAGCTACGATGCCACAGACAGACACACAGATAAACAAATACACAAGTTAAACTAATAACACCCCTCTTTTTTCGTCGGGGGTTAAAATAGTACACTGTGTATCAATCAACGGCGGTATATACGAGTAGCTGGAATTACAGACGACTATATAAGAAGCACGAAGGTGCCCGAAGCGAAGGCTTTTATGATTTCAGTTTGTAATTCCTACACCGTCATACCGTCATGTGCATTATATAAGTACATATAGTCGTGACGATTGAGGACATCTGTATACAGCTGATAATGACCTCCCTGTTTCCGTTTTCCACGAGATAGTTCAGCGTAAAATACTGTCTCGTCCATGCTTACAATGTAGCCACAGAACCTTCTATAACCCGAACAAGAATTCTAACTGAAACTCCAATGTCGATACCTTAGATTCCTTAGAGCACAATCGTATTTTTTTTTCTATGAAATTTCGACTTCACTATCACTACATAGTACAAAACAAAGTCGCTTCCTGTTGTCTGTCTGTCTGTCCCTATGTATGCTTAGATCTTGAAAACTACGCAACGGATTATGATGCGGTTTTTTTAATAGATATAGTGATTCAAGAGAAAGGTTTATATGTATAATATAATATATGCATAATTTATCAGCATTGCACCCGTGCGAAGCCGGGGCGGGTCGCTAGTCATAGATATGTGCATTAACGTAGAAACTAATACTTATACTGTGCTAGTGCTAATACCAACCTTTTTTTTCCGTACATTTGTGCACTACGGGTATCCATTTATACGTATACTCAGATTTTCTTTAAAATTACGTAAGTGCCGCGCGGTGTCCTTATACTTCGAACGTTACACATATTAGTTAAGTGCCATACTGCATTAAAACATTCCGCTCAATCTGGCGCGTATAATCGATAACTTCCAGAAGGTAATATGTTATTACAGTTACTTTGGCGTTTACGACCTTTTTATAGAGCTTGAAATCATCCTCGTAATTTAAACCTCGGGCTTAAAACCGCTGTTTTAAGCCCGTCAATTGTGAAAGATGGGCAACTACGGAACCCTACACTGAGCGTGGCCCGACATTATGCCCTTGTCCGATTTTTTTTATTTAATCTCGCGACGAACACAACCATCATTGGTTCAACCGATATTTTCGACAAGTTGTTAACTAATTATTCTGAAAACCTTGACACCATGGGGGTCATGGATTCGTTTTACCCTCGTTTCCCCTATTATCATAAAAGGCTCGGCCGGTTACACAAAACAATTAAATCGGACTAGCAAAATGACTGTATGTAATTGTAATTGATTCGACTAGTAATTTACAACTGTTCACCGAACTCAACAGATTGCAATAAAACATGTTTCTAATTTTACTGCTTGCCTTGATATCTACTTGTGCGTCACTACCGCTTCCGGATAACGAAGTTAAGGCTCCTGGTACGGATTTGTTACCTGATGTGGGATCTCCATCTTCACAATGCGGTCCTGGCCAGCAGTGGATATCAGGAAAGTGCCAAGAGGTTCGAGTGCGAAGGGCGGCTGATGGTACACCCGGTGGTTCGTGCCCCTGTCGTGGCTAGATGGCTTTGCAAATAACAATAATTAAGTACTGCTCAAAGACACTTATAAAAGTTATAAATTAGCAAGCAATAAAGTTATATCATATTTTCTCGGCAGTGTTTTGGTTGTTTAGTACCTTATCCTTATGTAAATAACAGCGTGGGCCGTAATCACAGATTACTATATAAGTATTAACCGTAAGCAACCATATTAAAGGCATTGCCACTATGCTGAAATTATACCCACTACCCACATACCGTACATACAAAGAAAAGTTAGTGAAGTCTACGAACCTCGCCCTTGATTTTCGCTAACATTCTTCGTGCCGACAAGACTTTTTTAGCTGATTGAACTGATCCTCCTCTTTTTACAAAGGAAGCTCTATCTACCATTCATAGAAGTTCGAAACATTGCTTTGTATTCTATAATAAATAAATCGCGTAGGTAATAGTAATAGGTGATATAAGGATTTCATTTGTTTTAACTACATGCGTCACGTTTGACTTGAGAATTTCATTATTAAACTTTATATTCGTTTCACCATATCCGGAACATTTAAACCACGCTGCGCTCACAAACAAAAAGTCTACGTAGCTCGAAAGGCGGAGTTGAAGTGGGACTGGGCTGGCCACGTTTGCCCCATGCCAAGACGCCATGTGAGCCAAAAACACCACAGATCCCACAACTCAAGACGGAGACGTGGCAGTGGTCTCGTCGGCAATGGCGCGATGGCTTGAACTTTAAGGACTAGCCAGGCACAAAAAAAGGAAAACGGACAAACCATACTTTTGAAAACAAGGCGTAGAGTTAGTAAAGTCGGGACTTGGGATCTTTGAAGACAGTTGAAACCAAACTTTTTAAACCAAGGTGTAGGGTTTATAAAGTTAGGGCCTAGGGGCTGCGCTTCTCCTGGGATCTGATAACTTTTTTACAGCGTAAGCGTTATGAGCAAGTGAGTCTTAGCAGCCAACTTTCAGTTGCCGTTAAAACTCTCGAACAGGAGGCGGCGAAGGTCGGCCTTAGAATAAGCCACGACAAAACTGAGTAACTCCACATGAAGCGCAATAGTAACCATAGAGACCCACGAAAAGACGCACAATCTACACACAGAGTTTAAATATCTAGGCTGCACCATCACTGATACCAACACCCGAGGGGAGGAAATCGACATCCGCGTGCAGAATTCATTGCGCTGCAATATGCCGCTCTACATAAGGTGTTGAAGTCCATGTTTCTCAGGAGAAGCACCTAGATCCGCATATACAAAACGGTCACTAGGCCAATACAAATGTATCGTTGTGAGGCCTGGAATTTAACGCTGAAGGAGGAAAATAAGTTACTGGTGGCTGAACGGAAAATCTTGCGCAAAATATTCGGCCCAGACCAAACACCGGATGGAGGATGGAGAGCTCTGAAGTACATCGAATTTGAACATCTTATGGCTGACCCAAATATAATGGGAGAAACTAAAGCGTGCCGACTGCGCTGGCTCGGCGACGTGATCCGGATGGGGGAAGATCGTGCTGCCAGGAGAGCATATCTGGGTCAACCAACTGGACGACTGCCCGTCGGCTGCCCCAGATATCGCTGGAGAGATGCAGTGGAGGCGTATCTGGCGGATTTGAACGGCGATACACAGCACTAAATCGTCAGGAGTGGCAAAATCTGTTATCGGAGGCCAAGACTCACTTTGAGTGACTGAGTCATCGGAGTATCTAAGTAAGAGTAAGGTTATAATTATTAAATAAGTTAATGATCATGGAAACGGAAATGAATAAATGTTATGAATGGATAGCCACTTAATAATATTAGTCTCTACGGTCAATTAGTCTTTGCGTTCAATTCTAGCTCAAGGCTATGTTGCAGCTTGAGCCGTTAGATTTATGCTGGTATGCTAGAGTTCTTTGTACCGTTGTTTATACGATGTAAACAACCTACGCAAGTCCCTCGATGCACCGTCCCAATCCCTATCCCTACTTGCACCGTATCCTTGAGTACTTCAGTATATTCTTTGACCGCTTCGCTTGGACCGACTGGGACACTTACTCTTACTACCGTCTTGCTACGTTTCAATATCTTCCAGACGTAACTATCTATACATATGGGTCGACCCTTTAGCAACATGATAGCAGCAAAGTGAGTCAGTTTGTATGGTTTGACACTTAACTTGCTTGGAAGAGTTAGCGTGATTTGACTCAAGTTCCTTAGAGCATTAAACCATGTGTGTATGTACACCCGGAGTTCACAGGGAGAGCAATGCCTACTGAAAAATAAATATCGTCATTGTACATTTGAAACAGGGATTATAATATTTAGGGTTCCGTACCCAAAGGGTAAAAGTGGGACCCTCAGACTTCACTGTCCGTCCGTCCGTCTGTCACCAGGCTGTATCTCAAGAACGGTGATAGCTAGACAGTTGAAATTTTCACAGATGATGTATTTCTATTGCCGCTATAACAACAAATACTAAAAATAAAATAAAATACATATTTAAGGGGGGCTCCCATACAACAAACTTACAGATAATGGTACGAAACCCTTCGTGCGCGAGTCCACTTGCACTTGGCCGATATTTTTGCAGCCACACGTGACGTGTTCAAACCACTGTGAATTGGTGAAAATCATATAATACGATTGGGACCGTCCACGCTCATCTGTCACGTATCATTGACATTACATAAACGTCATTATTGCGAGTTGTAGTTTTACTTTACTACTTGCAATATATGCCATTGCCAACCCAACAATCACTTTTGTTCAACTACAGATTATTCAGTTAGACTCATAAATTATTTAATTGAAGTTGTAGTCTGCTTACATGGCATAATCTCATGACATTAACTAAAGATGTCCCAAAACTTCTATGAGTCATGGTGTCGATGATGACTGTTATGGTTGTGGCTTACTTATTATAACACTAGTCGGTAGAATACTCAAAAATGTCTGAGGTAAAAGGGACGAAGGCCTTGGAATTATGGTGTAAACGGTTAATTAAAGATTGTCCTAATGTGCAAATTGATAATATGACCACATCATGGCGAAATGGCATAGCTTTCTGTGCGTTAGTTCATCACTTCAGACCTGACTTGATGTAAGTTTCCCTACTTACTTTTTACACTTAGTTTTGATTGTAACCATATTTATTATCTAATGTCTCTTCTTCCAGAGATGTGTCAACGTTAAAGCCTGAAAATATTTACGAAAACAACCAACAGGCTTTCAGCATTGCAGAAAAACATCTGGGTATTCCTGCATTGCTAGATCCTGAGGATATGGTAGAAAACGAAGTTCCAGACAGACTATCTATTCTCACTTATTTATCTCAGTTTTATCAACGTTTGGGTCATACAGGTAGGCTAATTTTAAACAAAGTTTTATGTAAAACGTCAATTGTTTTACTGATTGTTTACAATAATGATCAGGCATCAGATAGTCGGATCAATTTTTACCTAAAGTTGCCAAGATCCTATTGCTATCTCACTCAGACCTCAATCAAAGCTGCGCTGCCGCCAAAGTTTAGGTAAATATTGATCTAATTATCTGATGCCTGATCATGATATTTGCAAACTTTAAAGTGAATTTAATCACCAGCCTAAGCTGCTGAGTTTAAATCTAGTCAAGGTCTAAAGTGTTATTACTTTCATGTTAGTGTTTGTAATACATATAACTTATTTTGTACCCCAATTTATTGCAGAACAACTTTGATTAAACCTATTATCTTCTTAGTTTTTAAAAGTTACATTAAGTCGGAATCAATATTCATGATATTTCAACCTTTGAATCAGCACACTGCCCCAAATGTTTTCTTACAAAAAGCGGTTGTGGCATGCAAGAGACTGAGAAACACTGCTAACACATAAATTATGCATACTTTCCATTTTCTTTTTTTTATGAATGTCTATTCCATTTACTGTAAAGTCAAATACTTATATGCATGAATATTCATTCTGTACCTCTTGCACAACTGTGACCTGCGACTCTTTCTCGCGCGAGATATACTACCTATCTCTTTCTGTACAGTACTGTGACAGAGTAACGGGTGGTACCATGTCACGCGACATGAGTTGCGAACTATAGTTAAGTTAGACTTAGCTTTGGATGGTAGTAAATATAATTCACATGCAAATGAATTAATGTAATACAATTAATTTGTACAAATTTACAGTGAACACAAAAGCTTCAGATAATGAATCCAAGACCCCGGAGCCTCCGTCAACCTCTACAGCAGCGGTTTGTATCTTTTGGCGAATGTTATTCTTATCTCTTATCTTTTGTCATGTTTGCAACATCTTAATCTACCTTATTTCCTTTGGAACTATTCCATTTATTTATCGTCATACTACAATGTTTGATCTGCCCAGTATGTTTACTGACATCAGGTAAACTTGGAAAGTACAAAAAACACATAAATATATAGGAAAATGATAGTCATGTATAGTTGTATTTGTTGTAATCATAAACATCATTTAAGTTTATATCTTACACTCAGCTACAACTTGAACCTTTGAAAGGATGTATATTCAGATTTTTAAGTTTGCCTGATTGTAATGTTTGATGCCTAAACCTGAGTTACCTGAGTAATGTCTTTGGTGTGTAATAGCAATAGAAAAAACCACATTGTGATATAAAAAAAATAAGTTATGGCTGGCACAATGGTTATTTTGTTCTGCACTCAATTGCACATCAATTATAATGGAATAACATTGGTAGTAATTATTAATAAATATTTGATTTAATAGCTCTCCAACCGCTTCGCTTGTCTGGAGAATTTGGTCTCAGTGGACGAGATCAACGACAGGCTAGTGGAAACTGTCCACACGGTAGGGTCTAAGTTTTTCAGACCCCGCCGTAAAGATAGACCTCAGAAATTGTCTGATCGAACCTTAAACCTCATGGCTGAACGACGCTCGCTACAGTTGCAGTCTCCCGATGACGCGAGGTCATATAGGCAGCTTAATAGACGTATATCGAAGTCCTTGCGACATGATCTGCAAAACCGTGTTAAAGAGACCATTGAGCGGAACAAAGGCTCCAAAGTGTTCGCAAAGGACAAGTCTATTGGACAAAGCCAGCTGACCAAGCTGAAACGGGAAGATGGCAGCATAGCGTCGACCAAAGCAGAGGTTCTAGGCGAGATCGAGAGGTTCTATGGTCAGTTATACACTTCAGTCGCAAAGCCCGTTGACAGCTTGGTAGGAGATTCAAGAGCCAAGCTGTCCCGACATTATACCGAAGACATCCCGGACATCAGTCTGTACGAGATTAGGATGGCCCTGAAGCAGCTTAAGAACAAGGCGCCGGGCGAAGACGGAATCACCTCAGAGCTTCTGAGAGCGGGTGGAACACCGGTACTTAAGGTCCTCCAGAAGCTCTTTAATTCCGTCTTGTCCGAGGGCAAAACGCCTGAAGCATGGAATAGAGACGAGGTGGTACTGTTCTTCAAGAAAGGTGATAACCGCCTATTGAAGAACTACAGGTCCATCACGCTTCTAAGCCATGTTTATAAGTTGTTTTCAAGGGTCATCACGAACCGTCTCGAACGTAGACTTGATGAGTTCCAGCCTCCCGAACAAGCCGGTTTCCGAAGAAGCTATAGTACCATAGACCACATACATACGCTGCGGCAAGTTATACAGAAGACTGAAGAGTATAACTTGCCATTATGCTTAGCGTTTGTGGACTATGAGAAAGCCTTCGATTCGGTGGAAACATGGGCGGTGCTCGAGTCACTTCAGCGATGCCATATTGACTATCGGTACATTGAAGTGTTGAAGTGTTTGTATAGTAACGCCACCATGTCGGTCCGAGTTCAGGAGCGGAGCACAAAGGCTATTCCATTGAGAAGAGGCGTAAGACAGGGGGACGTTGTGTCCCCGAAACTGTTTACGGCCGTTATGGAAGACGCCTTCAAGCTCCTGGAATGGCAAGGATTTGGCATCAACATCAATGGCGAATACATCACTCACCTTCGGTTTGCCGACGATATCGTAGTCATGGCAAAGTCGATGGAGGAACTCAGCATGATGCTCGATGACCTCAATCGAGTTTCTCAACGGGTGGGCTTAAAAATGAACATGGACAAGACGAAAATCATGTCAAATGCCAAGGTTGTGCCCATCCCAGTCTCTGTTGAAAACTCGGTACTCGAAGTTGTTGACTCATACATCTACCTAGGACAAGTGGTCCAATTAGGTAGGTCCAACTTCGAGAAAGAGGTCAACCGCCGAATCCAACTCGGCTGGGCAGCGTTCGGGAAACTACGCAATGTCTTTTCGTCCGACATACCTCAGTGCCTCAAGACGAAAGTCTTCAACCAATGTGTGTTACCAGTGATGACTTACGGCACCGAAACGTGGTCTTTCACAATCGGCCTCATCTCAAAGCTCAAAGTCGCTCAACGAGCAATGGAGAGGGCTATGCTCGGGGTGTCTCTACGTGATCGAATCAGAAATGAGGAAATCCGTAGACGAACTAAAGTGACCGATATAGCTCACCGGATTAGCAAGTTGAAGTGGCAATGGGCAGGCCACATAGCACGCAGAGCAGATGGCCGATGGGGCCGAAAAGTGCTCGAGTGGAGACCTCGGACCAGCAAGCGCAGCGTAGGACGTCCACCTACAAGATGGACAGATGACCTTATAAAGGTCGCCGGAAGGCGCTGGATGCAGGTCGCTTCCAACCGGTATATATGGAAGTCCAAAGGAGAGGCCTATGTTCAGCAGTGGACGTCCTATGGCTGAGATGATGATGATGATTTGATTTAATAATCCGCACATATATCAACAATATTTTACCCCTCTCTTATACCCCTCTCATAGTGTGGGATAAAATTAATCTATATCGAAATTAACGGTTTAAGAATATCATATACACACCTCCCTATCCCAATGGTAGTTAGAGTAAAAAACGTGTCAAAAAATATGATGTGGGCTTACTTAGAAAATTATTTGATAACATGCAATTTGGTTTCTTGCATTCTGTAATCTATGCTTGTTTTATTTTCACTTATAGGCACCATTCAAATTTGGAAAGACAGGTCTAGACAAGTGCGCTGCATGCGGCCTGCCTGTTTACCTAGCACAGCGTCTCATTGTTGCACACAAGCTCTATCATAGAAGATGTTTCCGTTGCTCCAAGTGCTCAGGTCACTTGAACCCCAAGAATTTCCAATTAATAGAAGGATCTGAATTTTGTTGTGATAGTTGCAAAAATGAAAAGGCAATGCCTGCATTTCTTAATAATAACGATCAAATGGGAATGTTAGCATTTCACGAGGACTTGTCCAAAGAAAAAACTGAGCTCCATAATGAAGATCCGATAGTTCCGAAACATAAAACAAGACCACAGTCAATTTTAGGTAAGTATCCAACCTAACCTTCTCTTAACTTATTTCTGTTACCTATACCTTCAGATCTAGCTTTTTTGTATGTTGTTTCGTGTCTATATTGTTACCCTGCAGATAATGAATTTCGTAACATGCATTTTTTAGTGCATGCGCAACAAAATACATCTTTATAAATCTATGGTATTAATTAAGTAGTATAAGTAGAACAGTAAGTACCTAGTGGATGTATTAATGTGTAGTACTTGCAACAGAGCATTTTATGTTTTGGGTTAGCTAAGAAAACTAACACCAGGTAGTGCACCCCACCCATCTATATAATACTTTATTAGGAATACAAAAATCACACCAGGAGTAAATGTAATACTTGTATTCACTTACAAATTAACAAATTAATTAAGATCATTATCATTAGCTAATTTGATTGCACCCCAAGTATAACTTATAATATTAATTTAGTAGAAAACTAAAGATGTTGTGTAATAAGTACCTAATTATTATATTGGCTTACCTGCTTGAAACAGTATTTCACCTTAGTGATAATATTTTATCATCAATAAGTACAGGTATTTATAAAAATAAACATAAACCCTCAATTAAAATCTAGTTTATTTCATTATATTCCAGAGAAAATAAACATGTTTGAAAAACAATCAGAAAAAGAAGTCGATTTAGAGGACAAGTTAGTGAATATCTCTTTATCTGACAATTTAGATATTAAAATGAAAGAAACTATTACACCTAGTGTATTAAATACCACAAGTAAGTCACAAACGCAAACCACGAACAATATGGAAGCAATAGAAGATAATACCGCTATAAAGGACAGCACCGGTTTATTTAGGAACAGCCCTGAGAAAGTTTATAAGAGTAATGTCAGTAAATTTAATTTTCTACAAACACAACTAGCGGAGGATACAAAAAATAATGGTGACACTGTATTTCAACATGAAACGTTGAATACTTTAAATAAGGAAAATGAAATAAGTGACTCTGGTTTTAAGGAAAAATTTGACTCTTCCGATAGTGCACATAAAGATGAGAATAATATGACTGACGATATCAGAATAGCGAAAAGCCATTACAATTCCTCAACCCAAATAGATTGTCCGTCGTCAGAAACAATTGATTCAAATATCATTGAACCTCAAATATCTATAAGTGTACCTCCACGGAAGAAAAAAAACCTCGTATCGAGTGGAAAATCGGAAAATAAAAAAAAGGATAAAGAGAAAAAAGTTGATACAAAACTTTATCCTGACCATTTAAACCCCTTTTCCGAGGACGAAGAAGAGGTATGTACTTTACATTTTGTTTTGGTATCGCTGCAGAGCGTTTCAACCACCCTTTCCCGTATGTTCCCCAATAATTATATATGCGATAGCAAATGCTGTATATTTAGATGAAAACAAGAAGATCCACTACTATTTTATATTCCTCAAAAGTTAATGCACTTTTTATAACTATATGAATATTTGGTAACAGGAAAGTGCAATTGAAACGTTCCGGGGTCATAGCCGTTTGTTACCAGTCCATAAGCTCTTAGAAATTGTCTTCGGGTTCCCGAACCTTCCTCCATCGTCTACGGGTAAAATCAGAGAATATCAAATCTCGACCACACAAAATTGAGCGAGACAGGTCCAAAAAGCTATTTTACCTGATCAAAGACTGTACCGGTTTATTTAAAATTTTAGGAGGATGTGAGTAAAGACACATCGAAGCCAACTAGCACAAATCCTTTTGGCAGCAGTGACGAGGAAGACGATGATGTCCCGCCGATCCATCCGCCTCCGAGACTACCCACCGACCAAACGTCTACTCCTGCGTACGTATACACATTTCATCGCAAATATTTAAGTAACTTACGATAAGTGTCCGAATTTAAAATGTTGTCTTAATTTTGGGTTTCCGAGAACTTTAAAGAACTGACCGAATCACCATGTTGTCGCATGTATAACGTAAAATTTACATTTGGGTAACTTAGAAGAGCAAGGGAATGGATTTATCTGTGACTTGAAGGTGCTCTCGAACTTCGTCCGCAGAAGGAAATGTGGGTTATGTCATTTTACTTCTCCGTATTCGGGTAAATACCCCTGTGTACGAAAATAGTTAAAATCGGTCCAGAAATTAAAGGCGGTAATTAAAGCACAAAGACACATACGTAATAATATTTAGAGAAATAATATTTTGATCCTGTGACCTCCAAAAAGCCTATACCTATCATTTATTTTCTTAAAATATCTTCAACGTATACAATTACTTTTACAATTTTATAATAGTAAATTATTATTTGGTGATATAATGCCTATTGTCTTCCATTGATAAATTAAGGTTTCAATTGGAAAAATATCTTGTTGGTGTGTGTGCAATAAATAATTGTTGTATTGTAGTGTAGATTATTCAGTCTAGGCTGCTGACATCAGTCGGTCAGTCCAGATGTATAAAAGTGGCTTACTTACTGAATAAATTTCACTTTCGTGGCCAACAAGCCTCCTAGTGGGCGCTCTTAACATTTACTCAGATTCTGGCTTAACCTTCCAGGCGGATTAGCTATAAAAGGAGTCACGTAGCAAGCTCTACCAGTTTGTTATATAATTTTTGTCTGGTTGTGAAAGATTTCATGTAAGGTTAATCTAAATACACCCCAGAAGGGCCATACTCTCATTCTCTCTCCTCTCTCTCTTGAATCCGCACCTTATGAAGTACCTTAATTTCACATGGTTATAAACAAGTATGTTTATAACTTGTATTATCTGCATCTGCAGCATATGGTCGTGATCAAGTTTTGTAGTTGGTGGTAGACTGAAAGTTGAAATCGAAACCTTCCGTCTACCACCAATCAATCACGTTTTTAATTACAGGAAACGTCTCATAGCGGCCAATCCCTTTTGGTCCGACGGCGAGGAACCTTCATCAGACGAGGAACCTCATAACGGAAGGTAATTTCTAAGGCTCTAGTTCACTTAAATTATCAGTTACCAACACGAAATACAACTTTACCGTAAAAAAATACGAGGCCCGTGCCCAGGGCCCCCCATCTCACGGGGGGGTCATTAAAGGCATTAACTTCAGCTAGGTATCCTGTGATTTTCTTGAATAGAATAGAATTGAATATTTCTTGCGAATTGAGTTTTACATTACCAGGTCTTATCTTATGCTTATAAATCTATCTACAATCGTGACACCCTGTAAGGGCATTCCAATCAACTTAGAACTTATAACTATAAATATTTTTTTCATAACAAAAACAAACTTATATATATAGTACTTATTATCTATTAAAATTTCGTTAATGCTATAATAACACTTATTTATTAAGTAGGTATGTTTTGAGTTTATTTACAAAGCCTTTATTTTCTTCTCCCAATATATTTCCTAGTGTATTGTTATAAATGAAATAATTTATTCAGTAAATCGGGCACAGGGGCACTTTTACAAGTCAGATTATTAATCTACCGGCATTTCGCAAGAGGAGACCGCTTATGGCCATTGGGCTTTTTGTTGCACATTTGTAGATTGTGTGTACCTATTGCTAACTTATTCTTATATCTTTTTTTTTTTTTTTACTAGCCCGTTGGTGTCCCACTGCTGGGCAAAGGCCTCTCTGTTAGATCTCCACAACTCCCTATTGGCTGCTGCTTCCGGCCAGTTGCCTAGGAATGTATCTAAATCGTCCTGCCATTCTTATATCTTAAATTTAGTGAACTGGTGTCATGTATCTTTGGCTTTAGTAAATAAGTATGGGTGTTTTCTAATGTATGAATTTGACTTTCGAAAATGTCACCTAGTGCAGGCTTTGTCTCCGGTAGATCTGCCGCTGACGGTCACGACCGACCCCCAGGATATTCAAATTCTGCAATGTTTTACATAAATTAAAAACTAGTTTGTTATTTTAGCTCAAACATGTATAAATCCTCGCTGACCACGAGCACACCCAATCTGCCAAGCGGCACTCCGCGGCGCAAGAAGGTAAAGGCCCCGCCGCCGCCGCCCGTGCTCACCGTCACGGAGGTGCCCTCGACTTCCATGGACGACGTGGCTAGCATATCGTCGCTTAGCTCCTACACTTCTACTATCCATTCCGACCAAGTAAGTCCCTTGCCTCACCGGGAGGTCTATGATGATCGCGGTAAAAAAATAACATATGTAATTAAATTAATAAAGAGTTAAGTTTAATTATAAAAAAATAATGAGATTCATATTTGTCGACGCGTTTGCCGCAATTTGTAGACACCTGCCTGATCTGGCGGTCCCGGCTTCGAATCCCGGCCGGGGCAAATATTTGTGTGATGAATAGAACAACCATGATCCAAGCACAAATATTCGTGCTTGGATCATGGTTGTTCTATGTATTTAAGTATATATTTATCTATATAAGTACCTACGTATATCGTCGTCTAAGTAGTACCCATAACACAAGCCTTCTTGAGCTTAATTTGGGACTAGATTGATTTGTGTGAGTTTGTCCGATATTTATTATATGTAAGTATACTAGTATAAAATTCTAGATTTGTATTGAAAATCTCATCTATAGAGGGTCATGATTTCAGGAAAAATCTTAATGGCGTGATGCAAGACCATCATTTGTTTTGATGAACGCGCGGCGTCATGCCAGTCTGGCGCCATCTGTTTTCATAATTTCCTTTGTCCTCGCATCACGCCGAAACAGCTGGACAAATTTTGACCAATTTTGCTACAGGGCATCCAAAGATGGTTATAGGATACTTTTTACAGTATTTACCCGTCTACGGCGAAGATAAAAATACGCGGACAAATTGCGGGTGCCTCCTAGTATTTTATAATATTCATTCTCATCGGTTATTGAACGCCCTTCGTATCCTATTATAGGCAAAACATTGAGTCCCTCGATGAGATACAATGCAAGTGTTAATCAACTCACTACCAAAAAAATTGTGTTTCTCGATGACCTTACAAAACACTTGAGGAAGCGATACAAATAAACCACTTAATACTGAATCGGTTTGTTATAGAAATCATACGGCACGGCTACGCCCAGACTGAAGAAGAAACGAATAGCACCGACACCTCCTGATAGCATGTCGATGTCCGGCTGTGGCTCCATGGAGAAGGGCGTCGACCACTCTGACGTACGCAACAACTCTGATGGTAAATATGTCTTGATATGTCCTATACACAGTCGTTGAAAACGACGACGCCAAGACTGAAGAAAAAATTGTCCAACTACTCAAGTCGTATTAGAATATATTTCATATTGTTTGACTTCACATGCAAAATAACGACACTAAAATGTGTAGGTACTTACATTTCTACAAAAAAAATATGTTTTTATTGCTCGTTTTATCTCACTAATAAATATGTAATGTAGATATATCGTCATCGCCGATGTCTGGGTTTGTCATATTTTTTTACGATTATCTTCATTTGATTAAGCCAACTGCATTAAAATTCGATGATAATAATATTACCAACATAAGCAGATTGCAGATTAAAAGAATAATCCTATTCTTTATAATTTCGATACGCCAATTTTTTACTGAAGATCGTAATCAACCACAATTAATTTTCGCTAATACTTTAAATATTTTCTACTTATCTTGTAAACAACAAAATATGTTTACTTTATCTACACCCAAGATAGTAATGCTTTTCTTTTGCTTTAAATGCTCTTGTTGCTCTTATGGGAATATTACAAGCTAGGTACTTTATTGTAATGAAGTGGTGACGCGGGTGTTAAGTACTTACGTGTCGCGATTATGGAATGGACATTATTTCGGTACTAATTTTACTATAAAACTAAACACTTATACTTTCAATAAGTTATTTTCTTAAAGAATATAGCAAGTCAAATCATTGAAACCCAAACTCGATGGGATTCGTTTCCAGTAACTATTAGGTAGTTTCGGCTTTATGACAGATCTGTTCAGTAACTTTTTCGAAGCGGAGCAAAAAGATGGTGCCTCCTATATCAGATATTGCTTGTTTTACTAACACTCTATGGATACCTTGCTTGTCCGAAATAAAGAAATTATTATTATATCAACTGGGCGTTTCATGAACTTCATCTAATCGGCAAATATAAAATTATGTCACCCCCTCGAACATTTCCAGTTAACACTTCTTCTCTGTGACATCACTGAACAAGTTGTGTTAAGTTTTTTTATCCAACATTAACTACAAAGACAAATGAAAGATCTTTTGTCTGTTCGTTATTTCATAAATAACATAGTTAAACGAACTTGTACAGTCAGCATCAAAAGTAGCTGACAATTTTAGTACGTAATTTGACATCAAGCCATAGTAAAACTCTCAGTACCTTTTATGTTGACCGTACAATGAATCGGTTAGTTAATAAGTTAGTATGTACCAAGTATGTACTCGTATTTTTAATCTTACTACTGATAAAGCACTCGGAAAATGCGCACTTTATCCAGGTAAAGCCCCCTCGCCTTTCCCCGTAATAGGTATTAACAAAACAAAGTAGATGTTAAATTGTTTGTTGTATAGAAATATTTATAGTCAATACGTTATGTATGTATGTATGTGTACATGACTAATTTTTGTTTTATTGTTAGTACCTAAGTGCAATTTATATATTATCGTGTTTTAAAATCTATGAGTACTAGTTTTTTTTTAGGTTTCATCGGTTATTTATTTCATAGAAATATTATTTCAATGAAAGCATTTTTTCTGAAACCATAAAATTAAATATTTTGGAATGTTATAAATAACACAAACCTAACCTAATGCAACTTAATCTATAGGTTGAAATTTTCTAGGTTTCTGAAAAAATTATGAATTCGGGGGGAAAATGGTCTATGAAATGAAAATTCTATGAAGTATTTTTCTATAAAAGAAGAGGATTCCATTTATAGTATGTATATGGAGAAGATCTCAACCTTTTTTGACTAGCGATTTTTACAATGCAACATTTTTATGAAAACTCTCATGTATATGTGATACATTCCTACTTTTCTTCAATAAATCTGAGGGAACCTGATAGTTATACATTCAGCATTAAATTGATTTGAGGTTGCTTGCCAGGCGGGCGTCGGCTAAAGGGCCCCGCCCCAGGACTCCCTCTACCGGAGCGGCGCGAGGTGAAGATGCAGATGTCTCCCGAGGAGTTGCAGGTGCAGCTGGACATGCTGGAGACGCAGCAGCTGGGCCTGGAGCGGCAGGGCGTCCTCATCGAGCAGATGATCAGAGACAAATGCGAAGGTTAGTTCATACTTAAATATTTGGTTTTATAGAACACTAGCAACCTTTATTTTGCATGTATTATACATATAAACCTTCCTCTTGAATCACTCTATCTATTAAAAAACCGCATCAAAATCCGTTGCGTAGTTTTAAAGATCAAAGCATACATAGGGATAGATGTCCAGCAGGAAATGACTTTCTTTTATACTTTGTCGTGATTATAATTTAAAAAAACCGGCCAAGTGCGAGTCGGACTCGTGCACCGAGGGTTCCGTACAAACACTTTCCATCCCTAAGTGGTTAAGTTAAGTTTGCACCTGGTATGTGTAGCGCCCCATATAAATTAGGTGCAAAGTTAGGTATACATCATATGTTTTTTTTAGATTTTTCATTTTCTTATTTTAGAAGTTAGAGGGGGGGGGGGCAACTTTTTTCCACTTTGGAAGCGTCTGTCACGCAAACTATTCGGTTTAGAAAAAAAATATTTAGAAACCTCGATATCATTTTTGAAGACCTATCCATAGATACCCCACACATATGTGTTTGATGAAAAAAAAAAATTTGAGTTTCAGTTCTAAGTATGGGGAGCCCCCACTATTTATTATTATTTTTTTATTTTTGCATCAAAATCTTAATGCGGTTCACAGAATACAATCTACCTACCAATTTTCAACAGTATAGCTCTTATAGTTTCGGAAAAAAATGGCTGTGACATACGGACTGACAGACAGACATGACGAATCTATAAGGGTTCCGTTTTTTGCCATTTGGCTACGGAACCCTAAAAACGCATTTCTTACTAGCTACCTTCTAGCTAATTAATTATCAAATATTAAAATCTGCGTTCGAATTTAATATCGTTTATTTAATGACCTCGACGTTTCGGACGTGATGTTACGTCCATAGTCTCGAAAGGACTTCAAACTTCGAGGTAATTAAATAAACAATTAAGTCCCGTTTTGTTATGACAATTAATTACTTTTACTAATACGGGCCATAATCCTGAACCATGTATCTGTCAGTAGGTGAAGACGCCGTCCCTGCACCGCAGGAGGAGGTCGAGGACCTGGTCATCCAACTCTGCGAGCTGGTCAACGAGAAGAACGATTTGTTCAGGAAGCAAACGGAGCTGATGTATATGTGAGTATTTATATCGGGAGAGTGGAATGTGAAATATTCCGAACGGCTGACGAAATACTGGAGTAAGAAGCGTGGCATCCATTGAACCCGATTCCTATCGGTTTAACTATTATAAGGTATTTGAATTCCTTTTAGTTCTTAACCTTATACCCTTTCCTGCCTTAAAAAACAGACCTCAGTCCTCTGTTTAACATTATACCAATATATAATTTACGCTATAGGTGCCTGTAGTTGTGTAGTGTAGTGTATGATACATATCAAAACTAAAGTGACCAAACTTTTACTCCAAGAATAACGCGGAGTAATATAATATGTCAAACTAGTATGTGGTTCTGTCTGACATTACTATCTGAAAGTAAAGGTCTTCGCACATTATAACAACTCAACGGCGACTCGATTCTATGCCAAATATTGAAATTTAAGCCCTATGTCATACTTACTAGGTTTAATTTCAAAAAATGATATTAGTAGTAGACGACGAGTGGACGACGCGTCGGTGCATCGTCGAAATTAAACCTAGTAAATATGACATAGGGCTTAAATTTCAATATTTGGCATATAATCGAGTCGCCGTTGAGTTGTTATAATGTGCGAAGACCTTATGCGTTATACTTGGAATAAGTTTGGTTAAACGCAGCCTCAGGCGTACAATTGGAACGACAAAAAAAGACGGGAATCCATCCTTTTATAGGTATTTCAGCTTAAAGAGGCTTAAATTCAAGTACCAGTCTGAAGTAGTTTCACAGATTACCAGTTTTTTTAATAGTAATAATTAATTAAATTCAGTACGTGCCGTACGTGGTATTGGTATTGCAAAGCGAAGCCACATACACATATACATATAAAAACGCGGACTTGAAAAAAACTAGGTCTTGTTACTCTAGTAGGGTAAACCAACGACGAGCCAATTACGTTACCACTAGCGCTACAAGGTAACTACTTGGACTTCTTGGAATCCTCGATATGACCTCCATCCTTGCATGCTTAAAGATTAACTATATATCACGATTATCGATGTTGCTGTCTTATGAGTGACATCATCGCGGCTTGTTCTTTGAATTGAAGTTGGATAATACGGTATTTGATGACAGCTCAAATCAGCTACTTACTCTTTTATTTGTCAGTAGTTCTATGAAGATACAGTACTTTTATCTCACGAGCGCGGGTGAGCCATGTTTGTGTGAGTAGATGTACATGCACATTGGCTCTGTGTGGGTGAGCTTGGGAGCGAACAGTTCCGGCGCTCGTGAGATAAAAGTACTGTACTGGCTTGTGACGTCATAAAAATCAGTAGTCAAAACACGTCTTCTTTTTAGTATTTGTCAAATTAAAAATGGTATAATGTCCAAAAATTGGTGGTAGTTTATTTGGTTCCGTGTATTTTCGAGTGTGGGTTTAGTGATTTAAATGATGCAATTTACTTTCATTCTAGTTAAATACCGTATTAAGGCTTATCTTGTAGTCGATTATATCGCTATCTAACTTTCATAATTATGTGATATTATTTGGTAAAAAAAGGCATTTTGGGACACAATTTTGTGCTATTGAATAGATGTTAAAACTGTCATAGAACCGAATCAGTGAACCCCGACTTTAAGTGGCCTTGTCTGCCCAACCCCTAGTGTATATATGCTGGAAGCGTGGAAGGAGGGCAGTCCTCGCCTGCTGTAAGCTAGTTTCCTCACAATAGGCTAGTTGACTCATGTCAAATTGTTATATACTAATGTTTATTCCGTATAGTATTTAGCAAAGGAAACCTAAATATATATTTTTCAATTCATAAAAGTTAAAGATGGCTGAAAAATTTTTATTTGAAAATATGGTTTTTAGTCTGTATTTTGAAATGCTTAAAACGCTGTCCGCCATTTTCGCTTATGATAGTGACGTCATTGGGCATGTAAACAAAACTGAAAGTCTACTTTGACGACTTCGAATAGTGCCGTCCCTCTCGATCTCCTGTCAAAGTATATTGGAGTGAGCGGAATGGCACTATACGACGGTCGAATTTCGAATATTTACAGGTAATTGTACGTCACGCCACAGATTAGCAAAAGGCAAAAATGGCGGACGGCGTTTTTGAGTGTTCATGAAATTTCTAATTTTCAATTGATAAAATTTAGCTTTCTAGCTTTCACAAAAATACAAGACATTTTTTTTAGAGCTAGTAAGATCATTATTAACCATTTCAAATATATTTCAAAACTGGGTCTACTAGCCTATTGGCTGTAGCGTTGATAATCGGCATTATAGTATTCGGATTTTGTGTTGCTGGTGGTATCGTACCTACCTATGCCTGTTTTATGAAATCGGACTTTTTATATTTTAGTGAATTTAAATTCATTCTAAATATCAGAATTAAGTTTTTCGTATTTATGTAGTGTCCCAATTGAACTTTTGAGCACTATTTGGCTTATATATTGCTGGTGAATTCTTGGAATTCCTGTATGTTTTTAAGATAGCTGTCATAGCCGTCACGTGCACGACTAAATAGTCGTTCTGGTGGAGCGCCACCGCGATGTGGAGAGCACGCGGTAAAATTGTGACGCTCGAGGCATGTCACTATGTAAACGCACCGTCACCATTTTTTATGCAGGGCTGTGGTCGAACCTTAACAATTTGTAGAGCGCCTACAGAGCCAGCGGTCCCGGGTTAGAATCCCGGCCAGGGCAAATATTTGCTATGTATTTAAGTATACATATATTTATCTATCTAAGTACGTATATCGTCGTCTAGAACCCAAAACACAAGCTTCCTTGAACTTAATTTAGATCGATTTGTGAGAGGTTGTACGATATTTATTAGGTATTATTATTATTTTATTACCTTAACTCTCACGTTCCGTAAGAACTCTCTCCTCTCTCTTAAGGTGTTCCAGTAAGGTGACGTTTGACGTTCCTGCAATTTTATGCAGCTGTCTCTTTCTATGCAGTGGGTGCTGTGAGAGAGTGACCGATGACACCATGTCGCGCGACAACAGTCGCGTAGCGTAGTTGCGCTAGACGGGGTGGCTGTTAACTTTGCCGCCCTCGCCTCCCCTCCCCAACTTCAATGTCAGCAACGCATAGGCCTTCTTGTGTGACGTGCGTTGGTGTTAGTTTAAATGTCATCGTAACTTTCTACGTAATTCCAACGTAATATAACCAAAACCTATAATATAAAATACCGATTTCATAAACAATCTAATGGACATCAACATTTTTGTTTGAATTTTGCCCTTCAGAAGGACATAGTCGGCATAGAGGTAGGTCGGCCATCCGCCCGAATTAATGATTCTCGGAAGTAGCTATATTTCACTTAGCAAAGCCAAATTGCGAAATAATACGATTCAATTAGCCAATCAAATTTACTTATCGACTTAAATTGTCAGTAATCTACATGCTAAAATATTAAGCCATCAATTATGTTTGTTTCAGCCGACGTCAGCAAAGATTAGAACAGGAGCAGGCTGATATTGAGCACGAAATCAGGGTTATTCAATCGCGACCTGCGGTAAATCGGATTGACGCTGATAAGGTAATGAAATACGGAATATTAATTATTGTTTAACATTTGTCAATGGACTATGGACTACGTAATAGGGTTCCTGAAATCTCTATTTATTTAACCCCTTGTTTGCTATGTCAATTTGGTAGTTTAATTAAAGGTGAATTATATTTTATCGTAACGTTATATTTGCTCAAGTATCCGAGGGGTTAATCCTCATTAAAATATAATTTTCAAATTCTTTTTTCATCAACGTCCATTCGTGTACTATATATAGTTTTATAATAAAATTGACAAAAAGCGTTGACAGGTAGGTAACTGTAGTCTGTAGTAACCAAAAGCAATGAATTGGCTAGGAATGTGTTTCTGTGATCCTCATTTTTTAGGGTTCAGTACCCAAAGGGTAAAAAATGGGACCCTATTACTGAGACTCCGCTGTTCGAACTTATGTCTCTCTGTTCTTCTGTCACCGGGCTGTATCTCACGATCCGTGATAGTTAGACTGATCTGTTGCCACTATAACAACAAATACTAAAAACCGATCCCATACAACAAACGTGATCGAGTGCGTTAACTTTGCACCTTATTTCTATGCAGTGCCATACATAACAGGTGCAAACTTAACTTAACCCGGTCAGTTAAGATGAGATAAGTGTTTGTACGGAACCCTCGGTGCACGAACCCACTCGCACTATATAGGCCGTTTTTTTTTTACATTACAGATTTTTTACACTGACTCTGTCAGTTGTAAAACTTTTTTTCCGACACCCCGAAGCTACGTCGCACGTCGCTGAAATAACGTGTTCATGTTTATTTTATATTATTGTTTTATTTGATATGCTTCAAAAGATTTTGTAAGAATCAAAAGCACATCAAAATAACAAAAATAAATTAAATTAAACAATAAACTAAACCTAAATTAATTATCTAATCAAAAAGCCCGCCCCGAATGTTCCTGGTGCAAAAGTGCCCAACACGCCTCTCTCCCGCAACCGACGCCCAACTTCCCTCAGGAACTTCTTTGCATCGGAGCCCTAAACACCGGTAGTTTCCAGCGCGAGTAGGACAAATAGGTAATTGGTGAGAGCGGAGTATTTCTCACGCTTCCTATTTGCCGCCACTTCCGCTGCTGCGCCGGCTAACCTGGTGGTATGACCAAGGTGTGAAGCTGCAAAAGTGCTGACGCATGTGGCGTCCCACAGTAGGGAAGGCACCAAGGTCATACCATCCGGCCTTTTCCCATCCGTCTAAGGCCTGAGGACTCCAGCACGCATGGAACATTTGCCGAAGTTAGGGCTCTTCGGACAATGTCATGTTGATATGTGTTTTAAAGTTACATGAAAAAACAAATGATATTCATTCATTGATATTGATTGCATATACTTCGCAATAAGAAAAGTTACCTGTAAGAAATGTTTCTCTTCTTTAAAATAAATACACCTTACATCATGTTTGCTGACAAATTTTATACGTGTTTTATCCTTAGGTTGCTAACTGACTCGATCTGTTAATCTTATTTATCGATTGTGGTATTAAGATTAATTAGGCATGATCACATTACAGGCATACGTGTTTTGTTATTGTTAAGTCTTATTTTACCTTCCACTTTTTATAATAAAGGTAGATTGTTGAACAGAACCCGAGACTAACAACAATTAGGTTACTCTAGTTTTTTCCTAATCAGAAATAAAGTTTCCTTTCGTAGTGGAACACCTGGAAATAGTTATAATCTATATCTTATAGGTAAGATGTCTTATTGCGAGGTATTATAGTTGATATTGATATCTGTTTATTTTAGGCATAATTTAATAATATATACCTTACTAGGTGCCCTGCACGCGCAAAACTTTAACGTAATCGGGTAAAAACTACCCTATAACCGTTTCTGGATGTCCAGCTATCCCTGTCCCAACCAATATGGGTAAAATCCGTCCAGTCGTTTCAGCGTGATGAGGGGATAAATCATTTTAACAACAGATGGCGCTGTACGGCTAGCGTTACGCGCTCATATTCTTCATCGCTCCATTAACTTTTTTTTCACCTACATAGAAAACAATTAACTCTACTAAAGTAAACAATAAAAAATACTTATGAGGTTTGTTCTCCGCGCATGAAATTACACTTTATATGTAGGTACAACTGTTACAGGCCCGTGAGGAGCAGCTAGTGTCACGACTGGTGCAAATCGTGCGCATGCGCGACGAGCTCGTGCAGCAGATCGACGCCGAGCGCCGCCGCGAGCGACAGGAGGACCTCGCTATCGCGTCCTCCATCGCCACCAAGCGAGGTATGTGTCCACGCAGCGGCCATAGGGGTCATCCACATATTACGTCACGCAAAATGTCGACTTTTTGAACACCCCCCCCCCCCCCCCCCCACGTCACGCTTTTTTGCTATACCTTTAACATGTACTGTCACGTTTGGTATGACCTTCGCCACGATATCATAGCTGACCAACTTTACGATAGAACCAGACTGCGACAGGTAATCAGGCCCTAAGACTAACTGGAGGCTAGTTCGAAGACCCGACGCATACTGACTAACCCTTACGAAGTCCTTTAAAAATCGTACCATGACGATGTTGTCAACGATCAACAGAAGGAAAACTTACACGACGCAACGTACTATCCAAACGGGCAGGACATACGATCCCGACAGATACGTCTCTGGAATTCACTCCCTCTCTCTATCAGACAAGCCCCAAGCAAGGTAGCTTCAAGTGTATGCTGCGTAAGCATCTGCTGGAACAAGAGCTCGAATAGTTCATCCATCATCCCATGTTGTAGACTTTCGTATATATATATATATATTATATTATGTATATACATATCTATATATATATATATATATATTATATTATAGTGTGTAAATGTAGGTATATGTATTTTTGTATAAACAGTAATATAATATTTTGTATTTACTTGTACTCTAGATCCTCTCTGTACCATCAGATTTCTGATTTGCACCCACTTCTAGTATCTCTGTTTGGCCCTATGGTTGACTGGTAGAGAATGCCATTTGGCATTAAGTCCGAAATTTGTACTGACTTTTGTTTTGTGCAATAAAGTTTAAATAAATACGAACACCATACTCCACAAGTCCACACGGTCCCATCGACGGGGCTGCCCACCGCGAAAACGCTTACTTACCTCACACAAATTGTAAAGCCCAGTTGATGCAACACACAAGATCAAACCAGCTATTAGCTAGGTACAGTGCTGGTCCGAATACCATGCAGCATACGAATAGATATATGAGGACCCAATCAATTACTGGTCGAAAAACTTATGTATATCCACATTTAAAACTAACTGTTATTTCACCACTTAATGATATGAATAATCATAAAAGTATTTTATATTTCAGCTCAGAGAAACAGCGACTCAAACAGCTCATCTATGAAGTCTACGGAAGTCGTGCCAACGCCCAAGAAAAATAAAGTAAAAGACAAAGTTAAAAAGCAACTTAAGAAAGCAAAACACTCTCTTATTTCGAAGAAAAAAGACGACTCTGATAAAAAAGAGGAAAAAGGTGAAAAGGAAAAGAAATCCAAATAATATTTGGTGCAATTATTCCGGTTAAATGAAAAGACTTAAAGATATGATCAATTATTGTAGATGTTTCATATACACGGTCTGCCGCTTAACTAAGACCTTTCGAAAGGTAGAGCGGGTCGGCAAAGTGATGATGAGATAATGCCATGGAACTATGCTAAAATATAGTGTGACAGCATAAAGCTACTAGCGCCATCTAACTCTAAACCGCACTGAAGGGTTTAAATATGAACGTCTTAAGTTAATCGGTAGATATTTATGTATAGTATTGTTTTTTTTTATTTATCATCTGTACAACGTAGTTATTTACACCGTATAGAGAAAGAACACATCGCAAATTACTAAAACACCATAATATTTTAATTTAAGGCATGTAAAATACGCGTATAAGTACGAGTTTGGTAATTACAACATAACATAATCTAACTAAAAATTATAATTTACTAAATAACACTGTGATTAGTATTAGTTTACACATTGGTAAATTAGCAGAAATAACAAACTAATAGTATTACTAATAATTCGTTACTTATTACCTTATAATTTTTGTAATGGACACAAGAATAATCATTTATTTGTAATATTATTATTGCGTAGTGATGAAGGCTTTACTTATTTGTTGTATATGGAAACATTGTAGAAGGCAATGGGGAGGGCGAGTCTTAATTAATTAACTTTTAAGTCTAAAACATCGTATATACGTTTTAATAATGATGGCATTTACGTCCTTTTTGAAGTTTCGTTCGGCTGATTATCGGATTCGGGGATAACGGCAGCAGGTTTTGAAATCATCAGAAAAACGTCATTTTATTTCGTCAATTTTCTATTTAGGCCGTCTACAGACAGCGACTTTATGTAGTAAACACAAAAGCGCTGATTAATTGATTTATACTTTCGATTGTTTCGATGTAAATGTGCGTGTGTATCGCGATAGGTTGATGCAGGTGCGGGAATCATTATCTTTGCGTGTCGCATTTGCATCGCCTTTGCATCGATACTGTATCGAGATTAGGTACTTGATCGCTGTAAAAAGTCGCCGTGTTGTAGCAACTAAATTTTTAAACATGTTGCTTACTCCTGGTTAGCAACAAAATACTGCGATAACGTTTTTTCTAGCACTGTGACAACGTTGGTGAATTTAAAAGACCCTAATTTATAATGTGTAGTATACTTAAGTGGCGTGGCCTACTCGAAGTACTTAAGCAAGACTGAAACATTCCAACTAACGAAATTACGTTTGGTTAAAATATAAATATTTAAAGACTTGAAACATTGGAGCAATTGTGTCATAGAATTTATTAAATTTAATTTATTTTCCATCAGGTATCGTGCCTATACTGATAACGGAATACGCTTAGATATTTTTACTAATGTTGATTTTGTGGCTGTTCTGAAGTTACAAAATAGGACCTTTAAAACGGTTGGCCAACTCTGGTTGTTAGACCTATTCGCGATATTATAAAAGTGATATCTATGATATCTCGTAAGAATGGGTACCCCCTGTTTTATAAACAAACGTTTCATCGAATAAGAGATATGCCGTTCTCGAGAACGTCCTTTCCCCTTAAAAATCGAGAAACGTTATGGAGAACGGCACACCTCTACATCGAATTTTTCATTATGTCAATTTTTTTCATAAATTTTGAAAGTTGTATCCTATAGATTAGATTAGTTTTATAACAATCCAAAATATTATATGGTTTCGGATAAAAATGCTTTCGATGCAATGATACGTCGATGAAATTAAATATTCGAGATACGTTTGTCTATAAAAGAAGTGTAAACCCGTGTGAATGTCTCATGCGTGGTCTCGACGACACCCAGACTTGGACCAAGAACAGAAAATGGGCGAACATACAGCTGACTGAAAGGGTGCCAAGCCAGGGGCGGCATTTTTATGCTTATAATAAACGCCACTATTAGTTATATAATGATGATGCCTAAACCTATAGGTTGAATTCTTTAATATCATGGCAAAGAATAATATTTAGTCATGAATATCGTGCCACGCTATTGTAATATTTTATACTTCGTTAAGTTATTGTTGTACTTTTAATATCGGATCTGCGCTAAACACGTAATAGATATACATTGTAATCGTAACATTAAGAGGCCTTATTCCTCTTAAAATGCTGATTGTTTAGACATTTTTCTCTATGATCAAACATGTTTCTTAACATATTATTGATGTTACTACCTAGAACAGGGCTATTGGGATTTATTGGTATATATTTGAAACCTACAGTTTGAATTTTTCATTGATAATATTTGTTCGAAAAACTACTCGAAATTGACAAAATTCACGTGGAAAATTCGTTTTTTCAACTTATTTTCGATTGCACGCAATAAAAGCATGAAATAGCTACGTTACTACCTAGAACTCGGGAAAAAGTATTATTCACTTCAAAAAGTTGGTTGAAATTATCAATATATTCGTCATAATATGAAAAAAAATAATTTTTAAAAGGAATAAGGCCTCTTAAAATACGATTTATTGTTTCGTTTTTACAAAAAAAGCACAAATATTTACAATACGTCTCGAATTATACCTATAGTAATTTATCTTAAGAGAGTCGTATCAGGAAACCACGTCAATTTGTACGTATCAAATATGCATTTGTCTTTTTTTTTATTGTAAACGCATTTGTACTTCCCTTTTTTATTATGTAAGGGACAATAGCTACGTCCGTTTCTAGGGTTATAAGTTTTGTCAAATCCAAGTTGCTATACTTTTGTATTGATTATTATTTTTAGTTGCTGTTAAATTTATTTGATTAATTCTACATTTGAATTTAGATGACCCAATGTAAATGATCATACCTAGGATAACTCGGGGCACCTATACGAAAGTGACGTAGCAAAATATTTTATCGACAAAAAATATATCGATGTTACTGTCAACATTAATATTACTTTATTTCTTCACATTTTCAAATGAAAAAATAAACATATTAAAATGTAACACATGTTTAATTTAAAATAATTTTCATAATATACGTAAATTGTCATTTTGATTGAAATGACATTCTCGTACTTTTATTATCTTAATTTAAGAGGCTCGATATCAGATCAGATATGACATCGAACCTCTTTATAGTAATCCAGAATGTTCATTGAGCACATATACTAATTTAATTATATCGACATCTTTTTTATCGATATCCTATCCCTAGAACGTGCCCCGAGTTATCCTAGGTATGTAAATGATATTATTAACATGTAATTTGGTGCTGGTGCTTAATTTGTACATCAAAATTAGATGAAGATTTCAAAAAAACGTAAATGCGCCAGTAGTTTCACTAAAATAAAATCATATGATTGGGTTGGTTATACTATCTTGCAATGAATAAGAAAATAAATTAAATACTCCAGTCTTCCGAATTATTACATGTATCGTTTTCTTTTATTTGTTGATTGTGAATTATGATATTTGTATAATGTAATTAATGTATATGTTTAAAGCACAGGGTTTTATTTTAATACCACTCAATTAATTATTATATTGATCTTGAGCAAGAACTCGAATGAGGTGATCACTTTTATAGTTCAATTATAAACCATAGTTCTCTTTGTATCAGTGCACTTATATTTAAAATATGCAAAATAAAGATTTATTTACCACATGTTTCTTTCATTTTATGCCTAACAAGATGATATTGATATATGAATATGACAAGGCACAGAACATATTAGTCATAAGCAGGGGTCGGACTTTCTTTCGCATGGTAGGACTAATGGAGAAATATGGAGCCGTTATTAACATTAAAATAATGCATACTCATACTCATTCATCTATCAATATTTCATTCCAAACTGCCTTTGTGGTTATTATGGTTAACATTCCCAAGCATTAAATGACTAAAATTATGAATAACTTTTTTTTTATAATATTTCAAAATTCCAAATTAACTCAATTTATTGTCAACTTTCTAGTTAGAAAAGTTGGATATTTGATCAATATAGAATCCAATTGACTCCAGAAAACATGGATAAAGTTGCAAATATTTACGATTGTCCCTTAATATTTATTTATTTATTAGTCCTACCGTGCGAAAGAAAGTCCGACCCCTGGTCATAAGACATAAAACAAAATATTTTTTAACAAAGTATTTTTTTTTATTTATGACAGTGCATACTGATTGATATATAATTAAAAGAAGACACAAATCACTTATTCAATAGAATAAGTCTGACACAAAATATGAGCTAATAAGTAAAAACTAAACATTGATCTAAATTCATAATAAACTTACTACAGCTGTAGAAATAAATCCATCAATTTACCTAAGTCAAGTAAATTGTGCTATATCCAACCAATTTCTATGGAAATTATCTGGATATGCACAACAATTGATTTCTCAGTTATTGTCTATTTCAATGCGTAAAGAGGCTTTTTTGTATTTTCCAAGTCTATCTCTCAAATCATCTGACTTTGATTCTTTTCTGGATTTTAAAATTTGTCTCAAGTCATTCTGATCTTTTGAATTTGTAGGCTTAGACTCTAATCTGGACCATACACTTGAACCCTTAGCACTAGATATTTTTTGAACTCTGCTCATAGTATTGTGGTCAGATTCATCTGAAGAGTACTCTTCACTTGATGACTGTACGTCAACAGGTACACTTTTTGCACCTAATCTGGACTGTAAACTCCTGATGGTATTTACACTTGTGGTTTTATTGTGGTATCTAAATTTATCTGACAACACAGTGGTTTCTCTTGGTGTGTAACTACTTCTTGCATTGACCACTTCTATAGATAGTGGAGCATAAACATCCTTGACTGCAGAAACCTTAGTTGATTCCAAAGCTTGTCTTTTCTTATTTTGTTTAGATTCTTCATCATCAGCGTGCATCCTCATTCTAGGAGTTTTAGATTTCTTTTTCCACTCACTGTCTGAGTTGCTATCTTCTTCATCATTGTGATTATCATTATAAGATCTTTTGCCGAGGCGCATGGCAAGTCTCTTATTTTTAATTTGTACCCTCTCAATAGGCTCTTCATCTATTTCATCTTCATAGTCATTTTTTGGTAATCTACGATTGAAAACCTCTTGATGATCATATACCCCCCAAGATCTACATAAATCACCCCATGGGTTTTTACTTGGTGGTTCCATACTTTCATCATAATAAGCTTCTGTATTCCTCTTTTCCAATTTATTCTTAGGCATTTTTTTATCACCATTTGTAGCAAAGCGCATTAAAATTAGGTCCTTTTTTGGATGTGGAACACCTTCTCTCCAATGATGCGATGATTTATCAATCATATTTTTTAATTCTTCATTTTTTATTTCCCGGGAGTGTACTAACAACGCCAATGCTGCTGATATGTGATCTTGACAAACGATATTACCTGTCAACAAATACACATTATTAATTGCGGATACTGTTTTTTGCTTTTATTTCATAGTAAAGGAAAACAATACTACTTTGTTCATAAGTCAAGGCTGTCAGGGGATATTGCATCTTGCACCCCCTGCATCCACTCCTGGTGCTAGGGAAGACAGGTGACACATATCTCAAAAAATATATACATTGACACTATACAATTATAGTCATTAATAAAAAATAATCCTTGTCAAATCATATACAAGTCAATCTTTGTTGCAATAGGACTAATAATGATGGCCAAACATTTTATAAAAGCCCTTTTAACTGGTAAAAATCGGAAGTCTAAGGTTCTATAGCCTGATTAAAGCAACTATACTTCATATAATACACTTTTATTATCAATATCTGGATCAAACAGCTGGAAAAACTTACATGAAACATCATCAATCCATTCAAGGCTCACTGGTTTGTAATCTACCAGATACTCAAATATGTCTTTGGTGTTGAGTCCATCAATTCCATGTAAATGTATCGCATCAAAACGAAAATGTCGTTCATTTCCACTTTCTATTCCAAAGTTATTGTACAGCTCATCAATTTGTTTTTGTGTTACCACTCTGTTTCCTGAGAGATTCAACCCAAATCTTTTTGCCCTCTCCTCCAACTTCGCTGCGTCAATTTTTTCCAGTTGTGTGATGACTAATCCTTGTTTTTCGGCTTTATAAAGCTAGAAATAATATGTAATCTCAATAAACAAACACAAGAATGACTATATACTTAAAATAAGCATCAACACTTGTACTTACCAATGTGGGTTTCACGTCTTCTTCTGGAACACGATCATTATCTTCATCTACAAGCATCGGGTCATCGCTCATTTCACCTTCTTCCCTATCCATTATTGTGTTATTAAACTTCTTCGTAATAAAGAAATACAGAATTAAGATTACTGTTCTGCCACTGACTGAAGTAATTTGTGTCGAATTGATTTATTATTATTATTATTAAGCCAAGAATGGCAGCTCGAGGCTTTTGCCAATGTCAGTTGTGAGGCGCGTTTTAATTCTGCTTGATGTCAGGTCAAGTTTTGAGAAAAGCAAGAATACTATTAATTTATGAAAGTAAACAAAACAAAACGGCCAATAGGTAAACAAATCAGAATGCTGTTATATACAACGTAATGAGTCAATGATATAAAAGATAAATGAGACAAAAGGGAAAACTAAAGATGAATACTATTATTTTTCATAAAGTCACTTAAAATAGAGATAAATGGAGAGAAAACTAAACGAAGAAGAGACTTGAAATTTACAGGGCGAGGGATGAATGGAGGAAGAAGATCATAGAGAGATGAAGAAAGTCTATTGCATTCAAAAAATAGATGATCCAAATTACCTTCATCCAACCCACATTCACACAAAGAGTTATTTTTAACGTGAATTTTAAAAAGAAAGACGGGGGTACACGAGTGTCCCAAACGTAACCGGCATATGGAGGAAGTCACTTTTTTATTTGCATCACGATATCGAAAAAACCAAGGCTTTACCGGAATATTGTCCTGAATGTCAGAGTAATGCAAACCTTTAGTTTGCCTGCATCGAGCCCATTCTACGAACCACTCATCATCGAGATGAACCTTTGCTAAAGATACCAAATCGTGAGAGTAGCATCTGTATGCTGAGAGGCAGCCACTAACTACCGCATCCTTGGCACACTGATCTGCAGTCTCATTACCGCGAATACCCACGTGACTGGGTATCCAGGCCAATGAGACCCCAACACCACGGCTAGATAGGCGATAAAGAACACGTTTTATTTCTAGAATAACTGGAAATTTAACATTAGCGCGCAATTGATTAGCTAAGATAGCCTGCAGAGAACTTTTAGAATCAGTAAATACAACACAATAATTTAGATTATGCGATTCTATATACTTAAGAGATTCTAAAATCGCTAACGCCTCGCCCGTGAATACAGAAGAGAAAGAAGGTAATTTAAAACTTAAAATAACATTAAATCTAGGGATCCACACAGCTGACCCCACCGGGCCCTGATCAGACAACTGAGATGCGTCCGTATAAATAGTGGTCCAATTAGGCCAGTGCTTATCAATAGCTTTATTTAAAAGAGAATTCGCACAAACAGAATCTTTATCTATCCCTAAGTCAATTATAATACTAGGGCGAAACATAATTGCTTCATATGGAGTCTCAAATATTGGATTAAGCCTGCAATTATACACTGGGCAGGGAAGCCGAGTATATTTTAGGAAACTTTTAACAAGACAGGGGCTGTTCTTGTGGAACCAGTAACTGGAGGTATTTACTAGCCTGGAAAGGAGGAGGAGTTTCGGGATAAGAGGATGAGTGGCAGACTGCATAATTTTGAAAACGAACCGGTCCGATAAATATTGCCTTCTCAATTTAAGAGGTGGATCTACACATTCGATTTGGAGAGCATTCACAGGGGAGGATCGCATTGCACCAATAACAATACGAAGACTTTTCGACTGTATTTTGTCTAGGGCACCTAGGGCAGCCTTATTGCAAGGTTCGAGAAGGAACGATCCGTAATCAAGATGGCTACGGATTAGAGCATTGTACACTAATTTTTGGCAATAAGGATGGGAACCCCACCACACACCAGAAAGAGAACGAATAATATTAATATTTTTTTCACATTTCTGGGCGGCGTTGTTAAAATGATGAATACCAGATAGTTTCGAATCAAAAATAACCCCTAGAAATTTAACTCTATCATACACCGGAATTTGGACCCCATTACATGTTACCGAAACATCAGGAACCCGTCTTTTACGACTAAAAACTACGACCGAACTTTTGGGAATAGACAACGATAAACCATGCTCCTCTAACCAAACGCTTAAATAATTGAGTGCTGAGTTAAGCCGAGGAACAGCATCCGGAATATTAGAAACAGAAGAATATAAACAGATATCATCAGCATATTGAAGAACACTGCAAAAAGGATTTACCGTTAATTCCAAGTCGCAAGTATAGAGGCTGTACAAAAGTGGACTCAAAACAGACCCCTGTGGGAGGCCTTTCCATACTAACCTAGCCGGCAGAGTAGTATTATTAACGCTAATTAATATAGATCTAGAGAGAAGAAAATTTATAGTAAAGTTCACCAGCCTCTCTGGGAACTCCAGATCATGAAGTTTTTGCCTCAGACGAGGAAGAAGAACGTTATCGTATGCGGAAGCGATATCCAGAAAAACGCCAACAACAGAATAACAATTCGAAAAAGCAACCCGGACATCAGTCGTAAATATAGCAAGACTATCCATAGTACCGAGGCCCTTACGGAAACCAAATTGACTTTTTGCTAATAAACCTTTACTTTCAGCTAACCACTCTAGTCTATTTTTAATAAGATGCTCAAGAATTTTAGCTAAAGTGGAAGAAAGGGCAATAGGGCGGTAACCAGACGGGTCATTACCTGGCTTCCCAGGTTTAAGAATGGGAATAATAATTTGGGTCTTCCAGTCTTCTGGGGGAATGCCTGATAAAAAAATGTTATTAAGAATATTAAGAAAAAACTGTTTGGAATCATAACTAGCGCGCACAATAAAAGAATAAGGGATTCCATCTACACCAGGGGAAGAGTCTTTAAGATGAGAAATAGCAGAAAAAAATTCTTCAGAAGAAAAAGGACTATCGAAGAAATTAGCCGGCCCTTGGTTCAAGGGTGACACAACAGGAGTAACTTCCTCAAGAGAAGGGATAGAAGGAGGAGCAAGTTTCAGGGCGAACGCCTCAATCCATTCGGAAGGGTCATTGGATTGTAAAGCCGAATCAGGAGAGAAAACACCGCGAAATCGTTTAATACCCTTCCAGACCAAAGAGGACGGCGTGGACGGCGAAAGACTCTCGCAAAACTTTTGCCATCCCATTTTCTTTTTGTTTATGAGGAATTTAGAAGTATCAGCTGCAACTTTTAAATAATTATCATAATTAATCCTATTAAAATTCGATGAAAGTAAAACTTCAGCCTCCTTACGCTTTTTGACAGATTCAAAACAATCTGGTTCCCACCAAGGGGGAAGCGGAATTTTACTAGAATGTTTTTTCTTCAGGGGAATGGCTTTATTGGCTGAACTAGTAATAGCATTTTTAAAGTCATTGTATACTGCCATTACGTTATTGACATTAGGGACAGATATACGCATAATTTCACTATCCAAACTGAGACTGTACAGAGGCCAGTCCGCTTTGGATACTTGATGTTTAAGCCTAGGGGAAGGGGAAAAAGAAGGGACAGGATCGGGGAAGGATACATGAATCGGAAAGTGATCACTACCAAAAGAAGCAAGGAGAATACGCCACAACAGCCTAGAAGACATTGAGGCTGATGATAAAGAAATATCTACTGCACTTCTAGGGTCTTGAAAAGAAGTGACACGCCTCGTAGGGGAGCCATCATTAAGGATACATAACTCAAAATAATCAACAATATCAAGGAATACACCAGAAACGTAATCACAATAATAAGAGCCCCACGACGTGTGATGAATATTAAAATCTCCTAAAATCAGTCGAGGGGTAGGAAGAGCCGAAATAATTGACCTCAGTTCAGGCATTACAGCCACATGAAGATCAGAAATATAAACAGAGAGAAAAGAAATATTATTCACTCTCACAGCAACTGCACTAATGAAGTCGCTGTGAGCAGGAATAGGAATTTGAGAATAAGTAACTGATCGGGCAACCAAAATGGCTGCACCACCATGTCCATCCCGTCTGTCGTCCCGCAGACAGGCAAAGCCGGGGACTCTAAAAATAGAGTCAGGCTTCAACCACGTCTCCTGGACGGCAAGAAGGAACGGGTTATATTTATTAATAAGTTGGATAATGTCCGATTTTTTATTGCGAATGCTGCGACAATTCCATTGCAGAATCGATCGAGCCATTTTGAGAAAGGAATAAAGAAATAACGTTAAACAATTTTTGTCGCATGTTGTTCGGTTCAAAGTCAGAGTTTACTAGCAAGTCAATAAAAGATTTGAGCAATTCAATAAGGTTGTCTTCACTACGGGCATTTTTATTTTGCAATCCACAGCCATTGGGCATCACTGATTGCGGATCCCGGGTAATGTTGTTGTGAGCCGACCTGTCGTAACCAAGGTTGCCAGAAGAAGATACAGAAGAATAAGATTTGCGAGGTAAAGAAATAGTTTTGCGATACGAGAGAGAAGGTATTCCAGACAGGGGCTGAGATGGAGAACGTGAATTGGGAGAAGTGGAGAGATGAGAACGAGGGGGAGAAGAAGAATTTGCAGACTCAGCAAAAGATTTTTTAACACCTGGAAATCGAGCAGCAGCCTCTATATACGACAGATTGTCCTGGGACATCGCAAGTTTGATGTTTCGTTGCCTGTGATGCTCTGGACAAGCCTGATTATTTGCACAGTGATTGCCCGAACAGAACAGACAAGAAAAAATCGTCGCTCCACATGTGAGTCCCTCATGTTCCTGAGCGCACTTGTAGCAGCGAGGCCTGGACCTACACTGCGCCTTTACATGCCCAAAACGACAGCAATTGTTGCACTGTATTGTCGGGTATAGATAACACTCAACAGGAAGACTGTTGTAGAAGCAGTAAACGTGCGGTGGCAGTGCCCTACCGGCAAAGGTAAGAACAACCGACTGAGTAGGAACCCACTGATTGGAATTGTTCTCGCCTGAAACTTTCCTACTAAGTCGGCGGGCCTTAATAACCCTACCAAACCCGATAGGAACAGTCACATTCAGAACTACCTCCTCCATAGACCAGTCCGTCTGGATGTTCCTCACAATACCCATCCTTGTGACACAGAATGATGGAACTGTTGCTGAAAAATTTGCAGTTACAAGTGCAGGGTGCGCTAAGCAGTTATTTGCATGGTGTGCAGACTCGAATTCTACCGCGAAACGATTACGACCAACACGTTTAACTCCGTCTTTTGTCACGCCAGGAACATTATTTTTAAATAGGAAGTGGCCAAAATTAGTGGCCCTCAAAGTTACCCCTGAGGACGGATCCACCGAATTTTTTTGAAAGTGGATGACATAAGGACCGACATCAGCATCCGCATATTTAGTGCGTACATCATCGAAGTCCGGGTGGGTGAATGAAGTCTGAATGGAAGCCTGGGATGGGATGGATGAATTTACCGCAGCTTTCTTAGGATTTTGGTCATCACCACCTTTCTCAGCGCTTCTCTTTATGGGCCGAGGATTGAGATCGGAGGCCTTAGGCTCAATTGGCCTGGGAGATTCCTCACAGACCTCATACTCGCTGCCGCCGGGATCCGGCGGCTCCGCGTCCCAGTTCATGAAAAATCTCCCAAACGAGTCCCAAACGAATGATATCTATTTACAAAAATGGATTTAAATACAAATGACAAACTAAATTACAGAACAGCAAACTGAAATATCTACAAATGAATTAAAATTAATTTAAATTTCAACAGGCCTTGCTCTTGACAGGAACGCTGACAGCAGAAAAAAAACTCGAATTGATTTGTCAACCCCGTACCGTAGTATTACCACAGAGCAGCTTATGGCTTGTATATTGGACATATTAAAACCCGCTCCAGACCTTCCGATCCGATCCGATTTATCGGAAGAAATTTCCTAAAACCCGCTCCAGACCTTCCGATCCGATCCGATTTATCGGAAGAAATCGGATAATGTGTAGTGTTTTAGGTCCTAACTATTGCAGACATTATCCGATTTCCTAACAATTACGCTAGACATTATCCGATAAGTAGGATCGGATCGGGTAGGATCGGAAGGTCTGGAACGGGTTTAACAATTGCACTACACATTATGCGATTTCTTCCGATAAATCGGACAAATGATTGCTTCCGACAAATCGGATCGGATTGGAAGGTCGGTAGCGGGTTTAAATCTATAGAATATTAAACGATCCGTATCTTCGATATATGCAATAATAGGCAATAATTTATGTAATTACTGTTCGTCGATACGAATATCCTTTTTCGAAACAATTTCTTGTTTTCTTTAGTCTGAACGCTGAACAATATCCTCAAGTTGGGCAATCCGATTGTATTGTCTAGATACCACTTTAAGGCACAAGTTTGACGATCAATTTCAATTAATTAGTTTCAATGCATGCAATTTTGCGTAGTCTGTGGTAAGAAGTAGCGCTGGTGAAATCTGTCAATTCAATAGTCCGTCGAAAGAAGGTGGAAAGATAAAAATTGTATCAACTGGAAAGCTAAAAAAGCGGTTAACTCATTAATTATTATTAAGATTGTCCAACCTTTAACATTTACACTTTCATTGATCTCGTGTAATCTAAACAATGACTTCACTCATTGATATGAGTCTAGAAGATATTATACAAAAACGAAAAAAAGAAAATAAAAGGTAAGTGTTGGTTGGAACAACACTTGTGTTCATACTGTCGATTTTATTTATTTAATTTTCCATTATTTTATTAGTTACAGGCCTAAAATCAAACCTCAAAATGCTAATATCAAGAGTCAACCTAAATCTCCTACTCAAAAGCGTCTCATTGTCGATGCCAGGAATAAAATCATATCCAAAAAGCGCACTCAAATAACAGATGCTCGAGAAAAATTAGCTGAACTGGCTAAACATAAAGATGCACGCTTAAAACTTGAGCTAATGAGAAAACAGAGGGTATGTCAAGTTCAGGTTTGGGAAAGTTGATTGAAATATGATTCTTGTAATAGATCAACAAAATGTTTCATAACTAGGCATCAGACTTTTGATAGTACGTTAGGACTTTAGAGAGCTACGGAGCCGATATTAACATTAAAATACAATTCATCCTCATATTCATAAGTGTATTTAATTTTATAGCCAAGGACAATGTCAGTAGAATATACAATAACCTGATTTGTGTAGGGATTAATTTTTCCTGATCATAAAACATGGAAATATTATATACGTATATGCAGCGGGACCCCATATGGTTTAGGTCCTAAATAATCGGGTTGGTATATATTTCTACCTGTCAATTTATGTACTTTAAAATTTCTACCTTTGCAAATTAATGAAAAAAAAATTGTTCTGTGCCAGCAGGGCCCTTTGTTAATTGTAAGTTTACAGACTAAATTAATTACTATTCATCGAGCCTCTTATTTCTACCTTCCCTAGATATAAATAGTTTTTGAGAAATATGCGTTCGAAGATTTTGTCCTTCTAGCAGGGCCCTTTGGTATTTAGTAACTTACATGACCCCAGGTAATTTTAAAAAACAGCTGGTTTTCTACTTACTGAATCAATTATTACCAACTTGCTAGTGACAGGTTTTCAAGAAAAAAAAATATAAAACATATTATTGTATTATATTATCACTAAACTTTTTTTTTTTTCTTTAATTTGCAAAGGTAGAAATTCAAAAGTACATAAATCGACAGGTAGAATATATACCAACTCGATTATTTAGGACCTAAACCATAATTACATGGGGTCCTGCTGCATATACATATTTGGAAATATTTGCTACTTTTTCCATGTTTCATGGAGTAAACTGGTTTCTATATTTAATGAATAGCGAGTTACTAATATATTAACTATAATAGTAACTAAATGTAGCAGTTTCTAATATTGGTTAAAAATATTTTATTTATAATTTTAGTAATTTAATAGTTGACCTCAATAATAATAATAATAAATAGATGAATGAGGATGAATTTTATTTGAATGTAAATATAAGCTCCATAGCTCTCTAAAGTCCTACTGTGCTATCAGAAGTTTGATGCTTATTATTCATTACTGTATATCTTTCTATTTCAAGTATTTCATACAACAATTAAAAGTATTTCTTTATAATTTTTTTGTAATTCAAAAGTTTTAAACCACTTCTTGGAAATACTTATCTAGATGGTTCAAAATGTATCAATATAGTATCACATCATTTATTTCAGAATGCTAATCTTCAATTGAAGGCAAGGACTACTTTTAATAGAAACCAACTACCGTTTATGAGAACTGTTCAAAATAAAGAAAGAGGTAAATAAACCATTTTTGACGTATTTCTAACATTATTTCAGATTTTATTTCACAAGATTAATTTTTTTTATTTATTATTTTTTAGTATTTCTTGACTCTTCAAGGCAAGTACACTCTCAGCCCCTTAGTAGGACTAAGATGGCAATCAACCGCCAACTAACTACGAAAAGAAATATAGAAAGCAGATCTTTTCAAAACAAGTCCAATGGTAAGTTTTTGACACAATTAAAGGCATTTTTGCTAAAAAAAGTTATGGCTTTTAAGTTTTCAGAGTATTTTTTGAGACAATTTTTTTAAATTCATATAATTATTTGGATTAATGTATGTATATTTGAACGGTAGCCATGCAATTGCATGCCATGCTGAAAATGTAGTTTTTCAAAATTCTTAATTGAATACTTTGTGGACTCATTCCTCTTTATTTTATTTCACATGACAAAAGATGAATTGGTTCTTTGCATTTTGATCTCGTTTTCAACCGACTTCCGAAAAATTCGAAGTCCACTCAATTGGATGTATTTTTCAGAACTTCGTCATACATTAACAAAATTGAAAAAAAATATATATATAGCAGGCATCTCCAAGTGGGTTCTATAAATTTTTTAAATAGGAGATACATAAGTGAGGAATAGAAGGAACTCCTCAAATATTATAGTCATATGCTTTTTATAGTAAATCATTCAGTTGTCCTGAAAAATACGATTTTTACTTGTTGAACCCAGTGTTTTTTAGGGTTTCGTACCCAAAGGGTAAAAATGGGACCCTATTACTGAGACTTCGCTGTCCATCCATCTGTCACCAGGCTGTATCTCAAGAACGGTGATAGCTAGACAGTTCAAACTTTCACAGATGATGTATTTCTATTGCCGCTATAACAACAAATACTAAAAATAAAATAAAATAAATATTTACGGGGGGCTCCCATACAACAAACTTGTTTTTTTTACCGTTTCTTGCTTGATACTAATAACGGTGACAGGTAGACGCTTTAACTATTCACAGAATATTTAGATTTATGTTCTCTTCGAAAATATAGTAAATATTTATTAGAGAAAAAACAACATAAAATTAAAAGTATATAACTAAACCTTAACAAACTTAAATTGTGATCTAATTAAACTTAACTTGAACTATTGGGACCTAAACTATGTGTACATATATCCCCTATGTCGCTACCATTAGGTAGGGTGCCCATAAGGCTGGCCGCATTACCTCGCTGGATGGCAATGCCAATGCGTTGGGCGAGGAACGAGCCAGCCCTACGATCACCGGAGGACCGGATAAGTAAATAACTAAGCTTTTTGAAAAGCTTAGTTGCTTCCGGTCCCCATGGTCCTAAGGTCTCCACGGCAAACGCCGTAAATACGTAGCTATCACCGAGAGCTGCGTACTTGCGGCGCTTGGCTGTCTCTGCCGCAGCAGCCGCTCCACCTGCCCTCAACGACGTCGTGCCCAAATGGGACGGCGCTAGGGTATCCACACATGTAGAGTCCCATATCAATGGCCGTCCCTGTTATAGTTAATTTAAATAAAATAAATAATTAAGGGGGCTCCCATACAATAAAAGAGGTTTTCGCCGTTTATTTGCTAAAAATGGTACGGAGCCCTTCGTGCGCGAGTCCCACTCGCACTTGGCCGGTTTATAAGTTATATTTACAGTATATAGTATTTAGTATTTAACATCAGTCAACATCCTTATTATATGTATACCTAGTCACAAAGTATTCTTTCAGGTCTTAAAACCAACAAATTTTCAGCCAATGTATCAAATCGGAAATCTATGAAAAATACTGGTAAGTTTAACATGCGATACAGTTTATATCTGGTACTAGATAGTTAAGACTAACATGGCTTAGGTTGTTAACAGTATATTTTAATTTACTAATTAATGTTTAGCAAACATATCTAATTTGTGTAATATTTGAAGGTTCATCATTTTCTAATTATCTTACCTGTAAGAATTCCTGTCTTTTATTTATTTTGTAATACTAATCAACTTAATTGATCTTCAAAAACAAGCTTAAACTGTTACTTACTGAACATGTATACTATAGTATAGATGAGTTTATTGAAAAGTAGAGGTAGCACTAACCCTAAACTAAAAATCATTATATTTTTAATGATAACAATATAATGTAATTGATAATTTAATAATAATTTATACAATATGTATTTATAATATTAATAGAAAGACACAACAATTAATGTTGGATAGTCTTTTTATTTTATTAACCATTCCACAGCTAATTTAAAAATAGTTATTTGTTATACAAGGGGGGAAAGTTGTATTTTACCCGCGAGTGTTTATTTGAAACACGAGCTAGCGAAAGGATCCTATGATTGACCACGAGCGAAGCGAGTGGTTCAAAATAGAATCCTGAGCGTAGCGAGTGTTTCAATACACGAGACGTAAAATAACTTTTCGCCCGAGTATAACACAAAACTTTTCACCTCACTACAGCGAGGAAAAAAGAATAAGGGTTTGTACTATATCTTTGAAAAATAACTGCAACAATCAACCAATTTGCCATTTATTAAAACTAAGGTCTAATTAGCTTTCATGTAGGTATTTTAAACGGGATTTTTCAGAAAATAAGCTCATGTCAAATTTTACTTTAGCTGCGTTGAAACGTCAAAACTCTTTCTCCACATGTGGATAAAAAGCGATTTTCTCAATAGATATCAAACAAACAAACTGGGCTTTCCGAGCTAGTGAGGTGAAAAATATATATCTATTTTTTAATTCTTTCATAACATTGATCTAAATTACAGGTATTACTAGAAGCGCACTATTGAAGCCTATCGTAAGAACAGTTGAAAATGACCTAGAGATATATGATGAGCCAATAGACAGTGATGTGGAAATGGAACCCCCACGAGTATCTCTGAACCGTAAAGCCAGTCTGCAACTGAAGATTACGGCACGCAATAACGAACCCCGAGAAAGTAGAAGCTCTGTAGTTCACAGGTATTTAATTTACTGGTTTAGATTATCTTCATCTTCATAGAGGTTGCCCGCAGAATTCTTGAAGATATTGCTCTCCTTTTTACATGGGCTGAACTATGCCAATCAGATTATAATAAGAAAGTACAATTCCTATTCTATGATTTTCAAAAAAGTTGATTGCCAAACGTGGTTTATGTCCATGAATTAATATTATTCCTATGAAAAATTTCGTGATTCATAAATGAGAACATTTATTAAATAACTAGAAGGTGCCAACTTCTTCTGCGTAATTCTTTTTTACCGTATTCGGGTATAAAGTACCTATCCTATAATATAACCATCTTTGTATGTCCTGCTATCTCTGTACCAAAATTGGTTAAGGGGCACCCTAGTCTGAAAGACCTTCAGCATTCGGCTTCCTCGTCCCCCGCACAGCCTATCGTAAACACGTACCTATCACGTGCCTAAAGATCGTAACTACCTCGAACATTAATTACAGCGCCACCTTGAGATGTTTCGCCGTGATAACAGGACAAAGAGATTATGACCCACAGATGCCGCATGACTGGCATGGCGCCGCGCGCCCATACAAGACAAAAAACTATCCAGCATCGCGCTATTAAGATTTCCTAATATCATGACATGTCCCCTCTCTATAGAAAACTAATTTTCAATACAAATCTAGAAATTTATAATAGTATAGATTAACTTCTTGTTTATAAAACACAAGAAAGTACAAATATGAACAATATTGATTTATTTTAGAAGTGTGCCAGTTGAGCGAGATGTTAGCCCACCTAGACCACCGTCAATACTCAAGAAGCGTCCAAGCGCTGCTCTGAGGACTGAAAAGAAAGTCGAGAAGCCTTCTCCTGATAAACCCCATACAGAATACAGGATCATCGTCAGCAGCTTAGGAAGCACTGTGACTGCTGGAGACATAGAGGTAGGTAAAAATTAATTAAAGCCAGACTAAAAGCGCTCGACAAATAATATTAAGCAACTTCATGCGCATACCCATTTAGTGTGGAAATTTCACCTGTCCATTATTTCCAACACTTAACTTGCATGTGCTAAAGTACTCAATAGATATCATGGATATTTCTCGGGTGCAGTGCAGTTAATAAACAAACCTGATAAAAGTTATTATTATGTATCAAACACAGGCTCTTTTCTTAATCAGACTTAGTAAACCATCTATAAATATTATTTCAATTTTCAGGAATTATTTGGTGATGTTGGTGGTATGATTGAATCCCGGCTAGTGCGGCCAGGGACAGCGGAAGTGATCTACAAAACTTTGGAGGATGCTCAGCGTGCTGTTGATCTGTATCACAAAAGGCAGCTTGATGGTCAACCAATGAATTGCCTGCTTGTCACACCTCGCTCCAATGCTGCTCCACAGAGGTAAATTACACATTATTATTAGAAACGCAAACGCAACTTTTATGACTTGTAAGGCGCTTAACATCTCAACAAACACAACACCAAGTTTCTCCCACAGTGGGTGACGGGTAAATTTATCTTAGTGCTTTGATTGTTTATTTTAGAATAAATAAAATACAAGCTTCATTCTTATGCAATAATAAGTAATTCAGAAGAAAAGTATTTCACCACACTTAATTTTGTTTCAGAAGTGGAAACAAACCTGGATTATACAGCACCAATTCAAATGTTGAACCTGATCTATCCACTTTCCACAAGGTGTTATTCAGCAACTTCTAAGTAAATAATAGCCAGTCACGTCCATACCTATATGGCAATTATTAGTAGTCGGATAAAAACAAAAAATTGCATACTTTTGAAGCGGAATTGAAATCTATGGTTTCGCTCTTGATGTCTGCATGCAGAATTTATAAAAACTAGTTTAAAAATTGTCTGTTTATTGTAATACCAATCTATCAACATATTTTCGTGTGCATTATCATATTGTAAAAGATAATTGTAGAAAATAAAGTGGCTGAAAATCTTTTTCAACATTATACTTACTACTGGGTTTTATTGCCTTATTTTAATCTTTTGAGCACCAAGGACACCAGCTAACGTATCCAAATCATATAAGAATGTATTAAGCTAACTCACTTAGAGACGCTTGACTACCACACTTTTGTGTGGGGATACTTAAAATTTGCTCATCACTATTATGCTATCTTGATTCGATTGGAGTTGCAATTGTAATCATTTGTTAAATTCATACCTTTCTCGTATGGGCCTCAAGTCGCCCTCGATACTTTTCAAAGGAGAGTAGGTAGTATAGAAGTAGTATAAATAGTATGTATATTTCTCTGACTGATGTGACTGACCCGGTGTCATGGATACTCAGTCAGACTAAGTATCCTATAAGGTTTTATACTTACCATAATCGGTAAAAACGTAACCCTTAAATAATGAACTTCATTTTGTACTAGAAGGTGCAACTTTGTCCGCGTACATATTTTTTCTTTGTCATAATCGGCTAAAAAGTATCCTATAATCTTTGGATGTCCAGCTGAAAATATATATATATATATACACGATGATTTTTAATCGGTGATCAGGTACCAACTTTTCTACCTCAGTAGGGGAAGATTGGCACCATTCGTACACGGGGCAGCTGCATACAGTCACTATTACAGCTTATCAGGACAATATATTTATTACGGGTTTGTGTGTGTGGGTAGGCGCTGACGGCGACCGGTGGACCACGAAGTTAGCTGTCAGTGCGGTTACCAAGAGCGACACGAGAGGGCGTTATTTGTTTTCGCACCCTTTAAGTAAATTTTTCGTCGATGTTCTCGGATGTATCGTGCTTAAGTGGAGCGGTAAATCTGAAAATTTTGTTGATCACCGGTACTATCATTTCCATGATAAAGTACATATTTTGTGTATATCTCTTCATGAATTTTGTGTAGTTACCAATATTTTATTTTGACCTTTGGGGCAGGTTCGTACGCCTACGCCTGGGGCACATTCATATACGTCATACATGTACCTACCCCTATTAACATGTTTCTTTTTATTTCAGAAAATTAGCAAAAATAGTGCGGAATTATATGAAAAAAGAGTTTTCTAACGAAATAGAGTCACAATTTATCGAATATATTGAAAATTTTCGAAAATGCATTGCGGGCTCAAAAGTCAGTAAGCTGTCATATGATTATGCCAAAGAATTGAAACGGAAATGTCCGCCAATGGGATTGGCGGGTATTGACTTGTTTTTAATTATTATTATTATTGTGAGCCCATGATGTCCCACTGCTGGGCAAAGGCCTCCCCACTCTTCTTCCATTGTTCCCGGTTTTGGGCAATTTCTGGCCATTCCTTTATAAAAGAGTCTAGCTCGTCCCGCCATCGCCGATGAGGTCTGCCACGTCTCCGTTTCTGGCTGCTGGGCTTCCACTCTGTAGCGATCTTGGCCCACAGCTCATTCGGCATTCGACAAACGTGACCAGCCCAGTCCCACTTCAACTTGGCCGCTTTCTGAGCTACGTCGACTATCTGAGTCTTGGAGCGCAGCGTGGTGTTCCGGATGCGATCCTTTAATTTCACACCTAATATGCTGCGCTCCATGGCTCGTTGGCAGACCCCGAGTTTGAACCTTTGAGATTCTGTCAAAGACCAAGTCTGAGCACCGTAGGTGAGAACTGGAAGGATGCACATGTCCATGAGCCTCCGTTTTAGTGATAAGGGGAGGTCACCCTTCATCAGGTGTTTCATGGACCAATAGCTCCTCCAGGCGTTTTCAGTCCTTCTTTCGATCTCTTTTTCTTGTCGCGCCCGGAAGGAGACTAATTGGCCCAAATAAAGGTAATCATGGACATATGCAATGGGTTCACCGTTTATCTCAACCCTACGTTTTGTGCTATTGGTCATAAGCTTAGTCTTTGACATGTTCATCATCAGTCCAACCTCGAGGCTTGCGTTGCTTAGGTCTTCAAGCATGAGTTGTAGCTCAGAAGCTGTCGAAGAGAAGAGGACAATATCATCGGCGAATCGCAGATTCGTCAATCTGTTTTCTCCGACGACAAGGCCCCTTCCCTCCCAGCTCGGCACAAGTTTTCGGAAGACATGTTCTAATGTGCTGGTAAATAGTTTTGGCAATAGCGGGTCTCCTTGTTTGACTCCTCTTCGTATATCAAAGGCGGGACCAGTGGACTGTAATCTAATTGCAGCTGTACTATTTTTATAAATGTTGCATAGTAGTTTAATATAGCTTGTGTCTATGTTTTGACCTTGAAGTGCGGTGAAAATAGAATTATGTGATAAACTGTCGAATGCCTTTGAGTAGTCCACAAATGCGAGGTAAAGAGGCAGATTGTATTCCTGACATTTCTCAAGAATCTGGTTTAGGGCATGAAGGTGGTCAGTAGTGGAGAGGCCAGGGCGGAACCCTGCCTGTTCGGAAGGTTGTTCGCGATTTAGCTGTCCTGAAATTCGGGTCTCTATTATTTTCATAAATACTTTGTAAAGATGGGAAACAAGACTGATAGGACGGTAGTTTCCAATATCAGACTTGTCTCCCTTCTTGTGCAGGAGGATTATGTTAGAATGGCACATTAGTTTTGGGATAGTATTTGAATTTACAATATTATTAAAAAGCTTACTGATGTGTGGGATTAGTGAAGGCTCTCCTATTCTCAGTGCTTCAGTCGTTATACCATCCTCGCCGGGACTTCTAGCGTATTTCATCTTACGTAAATTTCATGTTCTGTAATGGGTGGGATGGTATCGACGTCTTCATTACTGATAGAACACGGTGTTTGTAGCGGTTCAGAATAGAGGGCTTGGTAATATTGTGTAGCTATGTTTAAAATTTTATTTCTGTCGCCTTGTTTAGTGCCAACATTGTCTTTTAGACTAGTTATCCAAGGGTTTTCCTTGCGATGTTCCTCCTTTGGCGGATTTCAAAGATTTGTTTTTGCTTAAGGCTATCTCGATTAATTTGGTAGTGTAGTTTCTTATATCTCTGCGAAAGCTCCTCTTTACCTCTCTGTCCCTTGCTCGGTATTCGTCACTATTTCTTGATATGGTTAAAGATTGCCTGTCTTCTATTAATTTTAATGTTTCTGCTGTTAGTTTTTTCTGCTTCTTTTTTGTTTTTATTTTGTTACTGGCCATTTTTATGCTCATTATGATATTGCTATATAAATCATCTACATTTTCATTTGCGACTTTATTTAGTGTTTCGAAAGAATTGCTCAGTTGTAAGTTGAACTCTTGTTTATGTATGATGAGGGTGTCTTTGTCGTGCTTCCGTATTAAAGTTTTTCTGATAAGTTGCTGACGAAAAATTCTACTGTTGAAAGTAAGTTTGGCTCTCAGTGGTCGGTGGTCGGAACTGAATTTTATGTTATTGATGGTTTCCACGTTCTTTACAATATGTTTGTTTGATGAGAGTATATAGTCTATTTCATTCTTAGTTATGGAATTTGGGGAAATCCACGTCCACCTACGGTGAGGTTTTTTTAAAGAAATAGCTGTTAGTGATCTGATAGCTTTGGCCAAAGGCAAACTGGACGAGCCGTGAGCCCCGTAAATTCCGGTCCCCTAGGCCATGGGGCCCAACAATTGCCGTGTCGTCCAGTTCCTGCCTTAAACCAATCTTCGCGTTAAAATCTCCAATAACCAGGTTGTATGAGGCATGGTGCTCGTCACATGCTCTATTTAAGAGGTCGTAGAATTCTTCCACTTCCTCGTCAGAGTGCGCTGATGTTGGCGCATATGCTTGAGTTATGGTCATTGTCTGTTTTTCTGCTAATTGAAATTTTAAAACTGCAATTCGGTTTGAATATGATATGAATTCTATTATATTATCTTTCCATTTTTTTTTACTAAGAAGCCAACACCACCTACTCCACCCGAGCTCCCGCAGTAGAAAAATATAGTTTTGTCGCGTTCAAGTATGTCTTCACCCTCTCTGCGTACCTCAGAGAGACCGATTATGTCCCAGTTTATTTCCTGAAGGGAATTTTCAAGCTCTAGTAGTCTTTCTTCAGTTCGAAGTGTCCTTGTGTTATAAGTCAGAATATATAATTTGGTATCGAAGTCCTTTTCAACGTTAGCCGAGATTGTTTGACGGTGACATGGCCGTTTCGCCCGGGGATTCTTCGCACCCCGAGTCCCAGATATTCCCCGCCTACCGCCGTCAGCAGAGTCACCAGGACCGCGCTCGTCTAGTGCGTGTTGGCAGGTGAACAGTGAGCCTTCTGACTCGGCTCGGGGGCGCCGCCGGTTGATGAGCCTGCCATTCTTCCGCCGCCGCCCTAAGTCAGTATCCTGTTCTGATACTGACTGTCCAACTCAGCCATGGTCTATGCCCTCGTTGGCGCTTCACACTTAGGAAGAAAGTGTGCGACAGTTTAACGTCATATCGAGGACAATGTTTTTAAAGACCATTAAAACTAATTTTGATATATTATTATTGCTGTTTTATTTAACATGTACGAAGTTATCTCATACTGTCTGAATGTTCCCCGACCCATGTACGAATGTGCCCCTTCAGTGGGGTAGATTCGGACATTTGACAGCTTCTACTAAAAGTCGATCTACTCGTTTGTTGTAAAAGTAGGCGACTTCTAACTTTTTAATTAGGAAGCTAAATGTATCTGCTATATTATAGCGGCTGATGGACGAATCTATCTTTAAAAATAAAAATTACAAAAATCGTAATGTAAAAAGTGTACGAATGGTGCCAATCTTCCCCTAATTGATGGTGATCACGTTGAAGACGTAATTACATGAAAACAAACTTTTATTTTGAAACCAATTTTGTCTTAATCGGTGTGCAAGACAACCTCTTTAATAATTTAATGGGAATGACAATTTATGAGTAATAACTTGTCATTGTCATTACATAAACAAAGTCGTAAAAAAAATCGTAAAATTTCCCGCCAAAGCGATGACACTTGACGTAGACGTATCGTACTTCAACAATTTATGTAGGATGACCATATTGACCATGTATCTAGTGGTTATTAGTTTTAATTATGTTTATATATTTTTACTTTTAATTAATTTAACAGTGAGGTAATTGCGCGGGACCTCGCGTATTAAGTTTAATTTTAGCTAAATATTAATATTTTTCTACTCCTGTTCATTTTTTTTTATTAGTAAATCGGTCCGTCCGTTTTGGCGTGATGGGGTGTCAAAGAAAATTTTACCAACAGATGGGGTTGTACGACTGGTGCCACGCTGCTGCATCGCGTTGTCACAGTTTATATACAAGTTTTGTACAAGTTAGGCTTAGCTAGGCCTTGGTCTCCTATTAGGCTCCGTCCACACTTGTATCATTTCGCCGATCCAATCCCCGTTGCGTATCCTCACCGCGTATCGTCCTGATTGGATGCCCACTGCGGGCACTCCGTATCATTTGCACCGTCGCGCGAAGAAACGCGTCCACACTTGCCGTATCGTATCCTCGTCGCGTATCACCGCACCGATCATTTCGGCGTGTAGTAATTTGGACGCTATCCGAATCGTAGCACCGTATCACCGTCCCGATCATTTTGGCATTTCGTTTTCGCCGAACATTTCATTTCGTTTGTGATCGTTGTTCTGTGCGGAGTTGCGTCCCATTTAAAAATGTCGCCCACTGAGATCGCTCACCGATCCTTGGGACAGAAATATTCTTGAGTGGGGGCCGTGTACCGGAAGTCGCAGCGAGGAGGGCCCTCATTTTTGTCATCTGCTCATGGAGATTTAGCACATGACTGTGCACGTTTTATAATACATAATGCGGCAGAAAGGTTCTCGAGTGGAAACCGCGTGCTGGATGACGCCCGCGTGGGTAGGCCTTCGATTGCACCCGCTTACGGAGACATGGCCTTCGTATGACTGTGTTTGTTTTATGGCATGCGGCAGAAATGTTCTCGAGTGGAAACCGCGTGCCGGAAGACGCCGCATGGAAAGGCCTAACAAAGTAGACAGTCCATCAGTGGTATGGTATTTTTTTATTATCGTAAAGATTAAGGATTAAAACCCAATGATCGCAGCGTGGATCGATGACTCAGATAGCGCCTTTGATGATCGGGCAAAAACCCACTCGAGATGGATCACGTCCGATCCCTCACCCCGTATCCTCACCGCGTATCATGAACGAAAGTGTGGACGTCACGCCGTCGCGATCATGCAATGCTTTCGTGATCGCGAGTGTGCGGGGTACTGAAGATACGCGTATCAACATGGATTTCGCGCGAGCATTGCATGATCGCGAGTCGCGACGGCGCGACGTCCACACGACCGTTCATGATACGCGGTGAAGATACGCGACGGGGATCGGATCGGCGAAATGATAAACGCGTCCACACTTGCCGTATCGTATCATCGTTGCGTATCGCCGCACCGATCATTTCGGCGTGCAGTAGTTTGGACGCTATCCGTATCGTAGCACCGTATCACCGTCCCGATCATTTTGGCATTTCGTTTTCGCCGAACATTTCATTTCGTTTGTGATAGTTGTTCTGTGCGGAGTTGCGTCCCATTTAAAAATGTCGCCCACTGAGATCGCTCACCGATCCTTGGGACAGAAATATTCTTGAGTGGGGGCCGTGTACCGGAAGTCGCAGCGAGGAGGGCCCTCATTTTTGTCATCTGCTCATAGAGATTTAGCACATGACTGTGCTCGTTTTATAATACATAATGCGGCAGAAAGGTTCTCGAGTGGAAACCGCGTGCTGGAAGACGCCGCGTGGAGAGGCCTTCGATTAAGGCACCCGCTCACGGAGACATGGCCTTCGTATGACTGTGTTTGTTTTATGGTATGCGGCAGAAAGGTTCTCGAGTGGAAACCGCGTGCCGGAAGACGCCGCATGGAAAAGCCTAACAAAGTAGACAGTCCATCAGTGCTATGGTATTTTTTCACTATCGTAAAGATTAAGGATTAAAAACCAATGACCGCAGCGTGCATGGGCGTCGCCAAGGGGGGGCAGGGGGGGGGGCAGCTGCCCCCCCCCCTAGAGATCCAAAAATATGTTCAGTCACTTGACTTGTCTGATGGATCATTCTTGCACATTGAAACTAAAATTAATTCAATAAGTAATAATTCCAATCCATTCCAACTCCTCCACAAAATGGATGTAATTAGGAGAGTAAAAGTCCAGGTCAGGGGCTAGAGGGAGATCGTTGATGAGATCGCCAGTGTATCGGCTACCGTCAGTAAAGCTCATGAAAAGTGACTCTACGAAACGAGTGGCGACGTGTCTCACTGACAGGTGACACTTTGTAGAGACTGTAGAGTGTACCGAAGAAGAAGAATTGTCCATATAATGTAACATTGGTACAAAAAATTAGAACTACTCAAGTGGCGCTGAGCTGAAGTCCTGAGTTTGTTCTAAAATTGGTATATTTTACGTTTCCAGTCCCAATATTAACGCCATTTTGAAAAAAAAATAACAAAACTGAATCGACAAACGTAGACCAGGTCTACTGGGCAGCCTCGAGTCTTTACTCGTCGCGTCCAGCGGATCTTCGGCTCGTTGCAAGATCTCTCGGTCCGTTGCTTCGTGATATTCTGCACTTGCATCAAAATGTATTGAATTATTGTCTTTCAACTTATGTTATGGTTACGAAAAATTTCGCGCTCGCTGCGCTCGCGCTTTATACTCGTATCTGGTTTTGCTTTGACCCTTCCTCCTCTCAAAAAACTTCGCGCTCGCCGTGCTCGCGCTTTCATCTGGTTTTGTTTTGACCCTTCCTCTCAAAAAATTTCGCGCTCGCTGTGCTCGCGCTTTCATCTGGTTTTGTTTTGACCCTTCCTCTCAAAAAATTTCGCGCTCGCTGTGCTCGCGCTTTCATCTGGTTTTATTTTGGCCCTTCCTCTCAAAAATTTTCGCGCTCGCTACGCTCGCAATTTACGTCTAACTACGTTTTGCACCGTGCGCCTTAAACTTTCGCGCTCGCGTTTCCATCTCATTTTTAATGACATTTATGACTATAAGCCAAAATACACTTCACCAAGCACGTAAATAAGGTACTTGTGCCAAAGACGGCCCTGTTCCTAAGATAGCCCACCAAGATAGCCGTACCATATATAGTCATAAATAAGTTAAGACTGTGGTACTTACCGAACATGGGGGCGAAATTTGATTTCCTTCAAACTTCCTTATAACTATAAAATTTTCAAGTGGGCTATCTTAGGAACAGGGTCGTCTTTGGCACAAGTACCTTATTTACGAGCTTGGTGAAGCTTCCTATCCTCTAGCATGACTTTACAACAATTCCTTTTCCCCACCCTGCATATATGTCAACTTGCCCTGCCCCCCCTGGACCTTCGGCTGGCGACGCCCTTGGCAGCGTGGATCGATGACTCAAATAGCGCCTTTGGTGATCGGGAAAAAACCCACTCGAGATGGATCACGGCCGATCCTCACCCCGTATCCTCACCGCGTATCATGAACGGAAGTGTGGACGTCACGCCGTCGCGATCATGCAACACTTTCCTGATCGCGAGTGTGCGGGGTACTGAAGATACGCGTATCAACATGGATTTCGCGCGAGCGTTGCATGATCGCGACGGCGCGACGTCCACACTTACCGTTCATGATACGCGGTGAGGATACGCGACGGCGATCGGATCGGCGAAATGATGCAAGTGTGGACGGAGCACATAGTGGAAATGACAGGTATTTAAACTAAAGCGAGGTTGCGATTGGTTGCAAAATTGTTGCCATATAAGTCTTATAAATAGCGCCCTCTTGACAATCCTCTTAAATTTCTGGCCATTCACAAACAAATATAACAAAATAACTGAAATCTACAGCTATGCGTCTTCGGCCTATTATTATTATTAATCCGTTTATGGCGGCTCGAAGCTTGTGCAAGTATCAGTTTTTTTGGTTTATAACCAATGCATGACTTCCGTGTTAAATGTAAATAAAACTTATCAAAAAATAAAAAATGAAACATGAGATGAAATGAACATGAACAAAGATGGCCGATGAATCATGGTCTTCGGCCTATTCACGAAAAAATAAGCTGTCAACAATGTCAACCAAACATTCCATACTCTAAGAACCAAACCATAGATATAATATTCCATACTCTAAGAACCAAACCGACTGTTTTTTTTTTCTAATATACACCAGACTAAAAAGTAACACTCATTCACAAAATCGCAAAGTATCGATAACTTTTTCTGCGTCACTAGTACTAACCGTGAGGAAATAACAGAAATTAACATATGTTTTTTTTTACTATTTCTATGTTTATTTTAATTGTAACCTACTTAGAAATCTTTTCCGTGCAAAAATTGTGACTTTACTGGTGTGTGATTGATGAGTCTGTGGCTTTGTTTGTTGCCACGCTTGCGCTTTGCGACGATCTCCCGCCATTTTGATGACATTTTGGCATTTAGTGTTGTTGGTTGGTGTGGCAGCATTGCTGCTATGCTAGGCTGAATAGGCAGGCTTTCTTGAGTTCTTGACTTCCTTCCTCCATCTTTTTTTGCGAGTCAACGGGAAAGTAGATGCGTGCCGAAACGCGTTAAAGTGAAATTTAAGAAGAACCTGCCTTATTAATCCCTGAAAATGGGCGACCGTAAGTATTTCTTATGTTACTTTTCAAAAACACGTATATGTTTTAGTTACTTACAAATATTCATGTTTTCTTTTAGATTACGCCTCTGGCGATTACAGCGGCGGCGGATATTCTACTCAATATTCTGTACCACCACCAAATTTGTCTTCAGGTGATAGTAGCTATGGCGCCGGACAACAGGGAGGCTACAACCAAGGCGGTTACGCGGCCCAGAATCCAAGCCAAGATTGGAGCCAGCAAAGCGCAGGTTAGGATTTATCTATGCATAAGACGCGTGTGTGGGTATTGCGTTTGTAAAATTGTATGTCACAATCAAATCAAATTTCGTGTTTTAGCCGGTGGTTATGGTGCCCAAGCAGGAGGGAACAACTATGGCCAAAGTTATAACTCCGGTGGTTATGGAGGAAGTGGAGGAGGTGGAGCCAGTGCTGGAGGTGCTGGAGGATATGACCGTAACGGCGGTGGTTACAATGTGAGCGGCGGAGACCGCGGCGGGAGCGGTTACGGTAGTGACCGCGGAGGCTCCAACTACGGCGGTGGCGACCGTGGTGGAAGTGGATACTCTGGCGGGGACCGAGGAGGATACGGCGGAGGTGACAGATCAAGCTACAATCGGGATAGTGGGAGTAGAGATGGAGGATATGGGTAAGCACCTTTTGATTTGTTTCGATTCTCATACCTATCACCATGTGACAAACAACCATTGCTATGGGTATTGTGTAAACAGCACTTCAAATCTAGATGTTATAAAAATTACAAGACTGGTCTAAAAAAAGGGTCTGCATTAAATGGTTTTATTTAGGGTGGTATTGGTTTTATCTATGAATTGAGTTATAAAACAAAGGTTATTATAACATGGTAAAAGCAGTAGAAATGGTAACATGTGAAGGTCTTAATATTAACTGCGAGATCCAGAGAGCCACAAGTATTAATGTTCATCAGTATATTCTGAAGTGGATTATTTGAGCAGGAATTAAACCGGTTTATTTAAATAATAAGTTTTATCAGTAGGTCCCCATTTCAGTAATAATATTTTAGCAGACAAAAAGTAAGCGTTTTTTCATAAAAATGCCATCCAAAATAAATGTTGAAATTTTACTGATGGGGTCAAAAATTGCACAAGAGAGAGGTCTGGAGCTTCTAGTATCTCCATTCTTTAACCAGTCATTAAAATGTGGATTATTTGTAAAATAAAAATCTTTACACATGTTGACAGTTAATTTTCATATAAGTTTGCCATAATTGAAATTAAACAGTATAGCAAAATCATTAGTATAATCTAATATCATAGTCTTTTTGATTTATATTAAAAACATCATAATTGGGTTGTAATCAACAATCATCAATACATCATTACAACAAAACTTAATTCATTCTAATTTTGTTTGTCTAAATAATCAAAAGAGTCTAATGTTATTAATAATAATTTTGGTACTTCATTTAATTGACTATCAACTGGTCAAATTTGTTATATACTTGTCTTACTTAATCTTTTGTAGCTTAGATATATACCTCTGATTTTTGCCCAAAGCTTCAGGTTTCACTAATGCAGCATATAAAAATACACATATCATCGGGGATAGTGCAATACCGCATAAGTAACAAGTGTAGATACGAATCAATATTCAAACAAATGCTAAGTATTTTGTTGAAATGAGAACTTTATCAACAGCTGTTATTTACGCGGTATTGCACTATCCCCGACGATATGCTGAATTTTTTCAACTGTTATAAAATTGAATTTATGTAACAAATTTGATCAAAAAGAATTTAATATAAAATTGTAAAAAAATATATAGTGAATCAATTAAAGTAATGAGTGTTACCCGTAAAGCTATGAGTTATGAAATGTTTGGATAGAGTTTGTTTTTATTGAATTATTAATCATATCTAGACTGAGAAGTAGGGCTGGGTATAAGCTCAACCAACGCTGCTGTGGCATAGCTACGATTTCTACGACGACGTGTGGAACCTTTGAGTATGCTAACACAGTATGGTATACCTACAAAAAAGATGTGGCCTCACAGATGCAATTAGTTCTAGCTCTAGCTATGCCATTGCCTATTCAGGAGCCGTCCAGGGCTATCAGAAGGAGTGAGAAACATCACATACCTGCTTTATGATCCAACATGTCATTAATTTGATCTGGGAAGTACTCAGGAACATCACATTGGGCCCACATAAACCGACTAATAGGCGGCATTTTTAGAAAACAGTTTCATACAAGCAATCTGTGAGTATCTCTTCATCGACTGCTTCTATATATAAAAGAGGCAAACAATTGGCTTGAAGCGCCTATTGACTAGCACCTAGTCACACGCCATTAGCGTTTTGCAGGATTGTACAGATATAAAGTCGCCGTCAATAGAACTTGCTAACTATGTAAACAAAGGACGTAACTTTGTTTTTTCATTGTTTCTCCTTGAATTTTCACACCACCTCATCAAAAATCATTGAAACCATACACTATTGAAACGGTCATTGCCGTAAAATACAAGACCTTAAAATATATAACTGTATCTTGGATATTTCATTAAAAGTTTAAAATGGTTTTATAAGTTAGGTTATTAGGACCTGAGGGAATGACGTTTTTGTTTCTTTTAAATTCTACAATTGGCTATGGTGGGTAGTGTTGTAACTAAAATTGGCGATATATTAAAGCCAGTACACACTATCCAACTCACTCTCTTTAACGGCCAATGCGGTGTATACACTACGCGGTAATTTGACAATTTAAATTTCAATAAGTACGTAAACAATTAATATATTTTTTTTTAATTCCCTTATTCTCATATAAACTTTTTCCATTCTTTCGCACCATTTTTTTAATATTATTTAAACTTCGGAACATTTAATATGGTCGTTTTGGACTGTTTTAAGGAATAAAAGTCACCCTATATTTTAATAAAAACAAATTTGCTAAACTTAGCAAATTTGATAATTTTACATTGACAGTATAAGGAGGAAAGTATACATCAATTTTATTTTGATTTTGATTTCGGTATTTTATTATTCGATATAGTTTGACATAAGTAAAGGAGTAAGTAAGAGTCTTGCTCATCACTAGTAAATTCCTCATTCAGAGACAATTTCAATATGGCGGTTTGTTTACATAGTTAGCAAGTTCTATTGACGGCGACTTTATTTTATTATTCGATATAGTTTGACATAAGTAAAGGAGTAAGTAAGAGTCTTGCTCATCACTAGTAAATTCCTCATTCAGAGACAATTTCAATATGGCGGTTTGTTTACATAGTTAGCAAGTTCTATTGACGGCGACTTTAGTTCATAATGTTGTCCATAGTATTTTGTCAATAAAGCTTGTTTTTATATTTGTATCCCAACTTTTTCATCGTAATTATTATAGAAAGTGTGACGAACTTTTCCGAAAAAATGTGATTAAAGCATTGTGCACTATATCTGTATACATGTACATCCAGATGTGTATGTTAAAGTGTGCTATCTCAGTCTAGACATGGTTATTGTTTACACGTGTTACATTTCTTACATAATGGGGGCTCTACCGATATACACTATAGATATACTCTTAGTGTTTCCTATTGTGATCAATTCTGGCATGCATGTTTCACAAATGATGTTATAATTGTTTATAATAATTGTCACCAACTGTTGTTCCAAGATTTTCAAGGTATCAAGGTTTAAACATTATGGTAACGAAAAGGATCCTCGCGAGTAAGGTCACTGGTTAAGGTGAACCTAGGTGTGTCAATCTACGCGGCCCGTACTGAGTCCCCGACCCGCCAGCCCAAGTGTACTAAACGCTGTTCTTGTTGTTTTAGTGGCGGCGGCAGGGGGGGTGGTTTTAATAAAGGTAAAGCTCCTCGCGATGCGAGTGCTGCTGTTGTCATATTTTTAATTCGTAATTATTCAAGGGCTGCCAAATGATACTACTACGATTGTCTACTGTGTCTATCACTACTTGGCTGTTGACAAATTGCTGCATAGGACAATGCATTAGTGCAAAGGTTTATTGGGTTTCAATAAGCGATCTTCAGTGCTTTGTGTGTAGGGGTATAAACGTATTGTTATAAAGGTTTCCTATATTCATATCTTAAAAACATAACAAAGAATATTGAAAATAATAAGGATCAATGACGTCTGGTTTAAGTGGATTGGTCGTCGGGAGTCAAATGGTGTATAACGTTGCATATATTATGTATAAGTTATGATGTAACTACCTCAGGTCGGATGTATTCCAAGGAAGAGGTACGGCGGCGTGTAAAGGCAAATTGGTGTTATATACGGAGTAACGGGTTAAGTGTAAAAGTGTAATTGGAGCTCTGTCAGCAGTCTCGTCAAGTGCCTAACAGGTTTCACATGACGTCAGGTTTCAGCGCAAACGCAGAATATACAGAGTTATTGCTATCGAGTCTTAGTTTCAGGCTGATTATGCTCATGGTTCTTAAAATAAAATAAAATCTCGGTATTGTCATATATAAATTGACGTTAGCGAGGCTTTCATCTTTCAGGATTTATATGTATTTCAAATGAGAAAAATACAAATATCATAGTTATAACTCCCTAAAATTATGACCACAATGATACCAGAAACTCTGTATATTGTTTTGGCAGCCCTATCTATGGTTTGAATATGTTATCAAATGAGAAAGCATTAGCATTTATTTACGATAAATGTGTTCGCGCGTATATGGTTCAAAATAAATTTAGTTAGTTTGAAATAGTCTGAATACAGACTGTAATGAACGTCTGGTTGGATAAATAAGCCGAGAAATAAAAAGGAAGCCGTGTTTGTTTGCTGAATATGTTAATCTGCATCAACAAGTTTAATGTGTACGTAACGTCTCATCTGCAATAAGTATTTCAAATGTCCGTTTATTTACTGGTGGATTAGAGGGTAACCGTATGTAGGTACATTGTTCTGTACTCACTGTCTGCGTAGCCTCGCCGTGGAAAAGTTTACAGTGCTGTTTGAGGATCACTTTCCGGCAATTTAATAAAAAAACTCGCTGTTTAGTGTTAATGAAATGGATAGTAAAGTCAGGATGTCCATTTTCGCATAAAGATCAGGGAAGGAGCACGAGGCGAATGTCCTGATCCTGATTTGAGTCAAGGAAATACATATTATATAAATTTCGCTACACAGACTAATTTTGGAGGTGTTTAATGGATTACAAGAAATAATGTAGCGGGTGCTTCAGGGATTTTTCCGAACCTACAAATCATTGTAGTAAAATAGTTATAGCAGCCGGTGCCATACTACAGATAATTGATCGGTAATTATCGAAATGGTACAACAACACTTTCAGTATCGTGCGCCACGTTTAATATAATATTGTAAAGTGCAACAAAGGCACAAGGTTAAATCTTTCTTGGCTATAAACTGCGTGCGGTTAGCAACAAGCAGCACGGTGCTGTTATGGTGCTGTCAGACGTCGAGTGTAATATCAAGATGTTATCATATCCAGGGAATTTATAAAGGCTATCTGAACAAATAATCGTCGAAGCTTATTAATGAAAGGACAAGGTGTTGCAAATAGCAGTTTATAAAAATATGAAACATTCGTAAAAATGGTCTTAAAATACTTGGTAATGTGTAAATAAGGTGTTAAAAGATATTGTGACAAAAATCTTTGGTTAGTGTTTATAGTTGGCACCCGGTGTTATGTTATTCATATTGATGAAAGGATACATGTTTAAATGTGCTCGAGAACCTAGATGTGAACACCATAACTGCTAATAAAATAAACAAGTTATTGAAAAAAAATACATACGCAGACTCAATTGGATTTTTTTAGAACTTAACGAATCTAAGTCCATGCTTGTCCATTGCATTGCTTCCATTCTTATAAGCAGCTATGATGTTTAAATAAGTTTTTAAAGTCAGTAACGTAGCCGTAATGGGTGTCACTTAGCGTTGTATTACATAAATTAAACAGCGATTTTTATAGGTGGCGGCGGAGGCTTCGGTGGAGACCGGGGAGGGGGTGGGGGTGATATGGTCACTCAGGAGGACACTATCTTCATTCAAGGGATGGATCCCAACACTACTGAAGACGAATTGTGCCAACATTTCGGCGCAATTGGCATGATTAAGGTAAAACTCGATTTCTTTTTGTTATTCACATTATGTATGTTTTTCGTTGCAAATAACTACATTCGCGTTCAAAGAATACGGGTCAGTATGAAAAACTGGAATATCTTAAATAATAGAGCTTAGGAGGGGCATGAGTGAAACTGTATATTGTAGATAATTTTATAGCTAATAAAACAAAACCAAAGGTTTAAAATGTTATTCATTTTTTTATTAAAATAACATAGGAAACAAAATATCAACATATTTTACGTAGAAAAATTAACAGTTGGTACTTCATATACGTATATGCAGCGGGACCCCATGTAATTATGGTTTAGGTCCTAAATAATCGAGTTGGTATATATTTCTACCTGTCGATTTATGTACTTTAAAATTTCTATCTTTGCAAATTAATGAAAAAAAGATGATTCTGTGCCAGCGGGGCCCTTTGTTAATTGTAAGTTTACAGACTAAATGAATTACTATTCATGGAGCATCTTATTTCTACCTTCCAAATAACTTTTCACTACACCCTAGATATAACTAGTTTTTGAGAAATACGCGTTCGAAGATTTTGTCCTTCTAGCAGGGCCCTTTGGTATTTAGTGAATTACATGACCCCAGGTCATTTTAAAAAACAGCCGGTTATTTCTACTTACTGAATCAATTATTACCAACTTGCAATGACAGGTTTAGTGATAATATAATACAATAATATTTTTTTTATATTTTTCTTCTTGAAAACCTGTCACTAGCATGTTGGTAATAATTGATTCAGTAAGTAGAAATAACAAAGTGTTCGCGGGCGTGGTCTTCTTGCAATTAGATGTCCTCTTTAAAATTTTGGGGCCATTTCCCGGCCTATGTGGGTCAAAAAGCTGCTCGGAGTCGCCGCCTTGCAGTCCGTTCGCTCACGTTATCTCTTCGGGTCTCTCGAAGTTGATTTTTGACTTCAACTGCCGTGAGGAGCCGATTTCGGAGCATGGTTGTAACAATAAATAAATCTTCTCGAGCCGTAGTACATCTCGGTCTACCGGTTCCTGCACCTCTTGCACAACTGTGACAAGCGACTCTTTCTCGCGCGAGATATACTACCTATACCTATCTCTTTCTGTACAGTAATGTGAGTGTTACGGGTGATGCTATGTCGCGCGACATAAGTCGCGAACCATAATTAATTGTGCTAGACGGGATGGTCTCCTAATGTTCTGCCCAGTTTCTCGGAAACGTTGGACGATTCTGCACCGTAGAAAGTGACACGCCTGTTATTCTCGCTGTACTTCTCTCACTTCTGCCTTCTTTTAACATAGTGACGATATGTGTATGTTCATCTCGTGTTTCCGACATGATAGTAATTCAATAATGACCATGAAGGACAACAATTACTGTTTCTCAGGCCTTGGTCTCCTATTACACACTATACGCAGCATACAGCGTCTTTCCATACTAAGCATTGTGTTATTAGTATGGAAAAAAGCTGCACGCTGCGTACAGCCTCTAATAGGAGACCAAAGCCTTATCATTATGCTTTGACAGATTAAAAACAAAAGTGAGAAACAAGTTATAGTACAATAAGCGCGATTTGAATTTAATACCTAATCCGAAGTTTTTAATTTTTTAATTTTCCAGTTACCATGTAAACCATTGAAGGTTGCATTTAATATGATATTAAATTTTCTTTAATATAGGGTTAGTTTCATGCAAGTATCACTATTAATTTGTAACATACACAGGTTTTCGTCATTGACTCGTATTATTTGACCGCGAGTGTATTTAAAGTACAATTATAGTCACGATATCGCAAAAAAGGGGGATTAAGTACTTTTACCCCTACCAACTAAGCTAAAATGCGTCCCCTCTTCCAGACCGATAAGAAGACCCAGAGGCCCAAGGTCTGGATGTACAAGGACAAGGCCACCGGCGAGCCCAAGGGCGAGGCCACCGTCACCTACGACGATTCCAACGCGGCGTCCTCCGCGATCGAGTGGTTTAACAACAAAGATTTCAACGGGGCCATCATTAAGGTGTCCCTCGCGCAGAGGCAGAACACGTGGGCCGGTGGCAAGGGTGGCGGCGGTGGCGGCGGCGGCGGCGGCTTCCGCGGAGGCAGGGGCGGAGGCGGCGGTCGCGGGGGTGGGGGCGGCCCGCGCGGCGGCGGGGGCGGTGGAGGCGGCGGCGGCCCGCCCTCCGGCAACCGCGAGGGCGACTGGCGATGCCCCAACCCGACTTGTGGCAACACCAACTTCTCGTGGCGGAAGGCGTGCAACAGATGTAACGAGGAGAAGCCTGGTGGCGGCGGCGCCGACGGCCCACCCGGCGGTGGCGGTCGCGGCGGCGGCCCGCCCGGGCGCGGGGGCCGGGGAGGGGGCGGCGGGCGCGGCGGCGGCGGCTGGGGCGGGCGCGGCGACCGCGGAGGAGATCGCGGCGGCGACCGGGGCGGCGACCGAGGGGGCGAGCGGCGCGGGTACGGAGGCGGCGGCGGCGACCGCAACAACAGCGGTGGCGCCATGCGCGGTGACGGAGGGTGAGTGGTGACCGCTTCCTTTTTAAAAACTTGACCCACTTTTTGTACTTCAGAAGAATACGATCGAATAACAAATATATTCTATATCGGGAGTTTGGTCGTTGATCTTATTACGTGTAAGTAGTAGTAATACTTATGCGAGGACTAAAACAAATATTAAGATTTATACGACCGCTAGGGGTACACTGTGTTACCGCACCAATTGCTCGACATTAATCGATTGGTTTTGTTACTTTGGCTGTAGTAGAAAGTATCAATCGACGTCGACCAATCCAATCTACAATCGATCGATTGATCTGTTAAGCATCTAATCCTAAAACCTCATTAGACCTCGTATTCCATGTAAACATTGTATTCAATATATCGACATAATGTAGTAGTGAGTATAAATAGCAACACACAAATACAGTACTATTAATCATTTTTACCCTGCAAGTCTGCACCCACTTGAAGTATCTCTGTTTTGGCCCTTTGTTTGACTAGTTTAGTTAGGCCATTTGGCATTAAATTCACAATTTTTTTGTACGAATGTGTATGTGTGCGATTTTATGATTTTTGCAATAAAGTTAATAAAAAAAACTCTAATTCCAGTTTCTAACATCTTTGTTTTCTTTTTGCAGAAGCCGAGATCGTCAGAGGCCGTATTAAGCTATTGTTAGTGAAATAAGCTTACATTAGTTTATAAGTAGTGTATTCTGACTGTGAACTGTTCGAAAAGTGTGTAAAACAAAAGTTGATTATTGTATGACACATGTTTATTTTTAGGGCCTGGATATTAAAACTTACCATAAGACTATTTTAGTTTTTGGTCAAATAACTTGTTTATAATGAAGTCGATTTTGTAACCGTAGGGTATGGACAAATTATCATTTGAGCAAGGGTCGAGTTGATCCACAAATAGCGGTAACTTTTATACAATTTACGCCCAATGTAGGGGATTCCCAGATATATATATATGAACTGTAAAATTATTACGGATATTTGGTGATCAACATTTATATTTCCATTAATTGTACTCAACGATAATTTACACCTCACTTTAGTTGCTAGTTCTGACACGTTTTGTATAAAATAGGCCATGTGAAAAATTCAGTTACATATTATGTATATCACCAAATTAATTTACATATTGCTAATGGGAATATTACGTTTATTTCTATAGATTGAGTGGTGACGTAATTAGGTATGAATTTTGTCATTAATATTAATTGATAGTTATATAAATAAAAGTCTCTTGACTAAACTAAATGTATTTTATTTACTTCTATATAAAATGTTTGTTCTATGAATCGTATCCTGCAACACGGACCAATAATTCCGTCGCTTAACCTTTTGACCGCCACAGTCGGCTGTGGCCGTCAGCAAAAAATCGTGCCCCTGACGCCACGTCGGCCAAAGCCGTCCAAATTTCAATGATCAAAAACTTTGTAATTCGAACCGCTACAAGTATTTTCAATCCCTGTTGATTTTGGGGCACATCTTTTTTTTTTTACTCTGGGGTCAGTGGCACGGTAAATTGCTAGACCGCTTGGCGGTCAATAGGTTAAGCTCCGTCCACACTTGTATCATTTCGCCGATCCGATCCCCGTTGCGTATCCACCGCGTATCGTGCTGTTTGGACGCTCACTGCGGGCACTCCGTATCATTTGCGCCATCGCGCGAAGAAACGCGTCCACACTTGCCGTATCGTATCCTCGTTGCGTATCGCCGCACCGATCATTTCGGCGTGCAGTAGTTTGGACGCTATCCGTATCGTAGCACCGTATCACCACCCCGATCATTTTGGCGTTTCGTTTTCGCCGAACATTTCATTTCGTTTGTGATCGTTGTTCTGTGCGGAGTTGCGTCCCATTTAAAAATGTCGCCCGCTGAGATCGCTCACTGAACCTTGGGAGAGAAATATTCTTGAGTGGGGGCCGTGTACCGGAAAGCGAGGAAGGCCTTCATTTTTGTCATCTGCTCAATGCTCATGGAGATTTAGGACATGACTGTGCTCGTTTTATAATACATAATGCGGCAGAAAGATTCTCGAGTGGAAACCGCGTGCTGGAAGACGCCGCGTCGGGAGGCCTTCGATTAAGGCACCCGCTCACGGAGACATGGCCTTCGTATGACTGTGTTTGTTTTATGGCATGCGGCAGAAAGGTTCTCGAGTGGAAACCGCGTGCCGGAAGACGCCGCATGGATAGGCCTAACAAAGTAGACAGTCCATCAGTGGTATATGGTATTTTTTAATGATCGTAAAGATTATGGATTAAAAACCAATGACCGCAGCGTGGATCGATGACTCAAATAGCGCCTTTGATGATCGGGCAAAAACCCACTCGAGATGGATCACGGCCGATCCTCACCCCGTATCCTCACCGCGTATCATGAACGAAAGTGTGGACGTCACGCCGTCGCGATCATGCAATGCTTTCGTGATCGCGAGTGTGCGGGGTACTGAAGATACGCGTATCAACATGGATTTCGCGCGAGCGTTGCATGATCGCGACGGCGCGACGTCCAAACTTACCGTTCATGATACGCGGTGAAGATACGCGACGGGGATCGGATCGGCGAAATGATACAAGTGTGGACGGAGCTTAAAGCTAATACAAAGTCGCGATGTCGGATTTTTAATTAGCTGGAGTAAACTGACGCAATTTTTACGAGCGCAATTTGATTAATTTTAATTTGGTTTAACTTTAATTAAGAGTATTCGTAACCATTATAATGGCGGGACCAGGTCCTGAATTCTGTCAATTCATATTGCAGTGTTTAGTACTGAATTGGTACTATTTGCTACCTTTTATAAAAAAAAATTACCTCTTCTATTTCAAAGTTATATTTAAAATAGTCTGAATTATGGCATTTTGTACATTTTGCGTGTGCGGCTAATTGCGTACTGCACGTTTCGCGTAGGTAATGTGCATTTTGCGAGTAGTGTACATTTTCCGATATGTAGTACTTTTTGCTTCGTGGACGTTCCGCGTATTTCACAATATGCTTGGGGTACATTGTGCGAATTGTACATTTTGCTATTAGTTACATTTTGCGTTTTGTGCATTTTGCTCCTGAGGGGACAAATATAAATTTAGTAACTTTTCACCTCACTAGCTCGGAAAGCCCAGTTTGTTTGTTTGATATCTATTGAGAAAATCGAAATTACATAGAGTTATTTTTAATATTTTTAACCGACTTCAAAAAAAGGAGGGGTTCTCAGTTCGGTTGTATGTTTTTTTTTTTTTTTTTTAATGTTTGTTACCTCATAACTCCGTCATTTATGAGTCGATTTGGAAAATTCTTTTTAGGTTCATGAATAGACATCTCAAGGTTGGTCCCATAAAATTTTGGTGAAGATCGGATGACGAGATCCATGAGGAATCGAAGGAATTCCTGAAATTTTATAGGCCTTCATAATGTTTTTCATATATTTTCTAAAACTATTTAAGTATTTGCATACGGTAGTCATCATCTTCCAATGCTGAACTGATGTTGGAAGGTACAACTCCTTAACGGTTAAGAGTTACGAGATAATTCAAACGAGATGCATGCCTTCAAGACCTCCCTGATCACCCCGCCATAAGTATTTTATATGAATCACTAAAAAGCGAAAAAAAAAAATTTTTTTCACAAAAAAAAGAACCGACTTCAGTAAAACTAAAAAGCCGAAAATAACCCTTTCAAGTACAGATTACATTTGACTCACCCTTTGAAGTCGGTGCCAAACCTCACGTAAACTTTAATAAATAAATGTAATAACTGAGTGGTTTGGGATCGATTTCAAAGGGTGAGTCAAATGTAATCTGTACTTGAAAGGGTTATTTTCGGCTTTTTAGTTTTACTGAAGTCGGTTCTTTTTTTTTGTGAAAAAATTTTGGTGGTCAATGGTCATAATGTGTGGTTCTTGAACGCATCATGGAGGGTTTATGATATTTGGATAGATAAAAGTATTAATTTTATTGAAAGACCGACTCTCCTGAACCTTGTCATAAAATGTTAGCAAATAGGTACTAAATATGTATATTAATAAAGTTTATAAATAATAGACCTTTACACGTTTAATTGCGAAATGTCCAAACACAATGGCAGGACCAGTGTTTTAATACAACAGCACAGTACCTGCTGTACACAGCCACACTTTTTAAGCATTTTTCAAGAGTACTAATTAGGTACTAATATTCATAAAACTAATCGCAGCTAACAATGGCTACCACAAGTGGTCCCGCCATTATAACATTATAATGGCGGGACCAGACTATTTTTAATATAACTTTGAAATAGAAGAGGTTTTTTTTTACAAAAGGTAGCAAATAGTACCAATTCAGTAAACACTGCAATATGAATTGACAGAATTCAGGACCTGGTCCCGCCATTATAATGGTTACGAGTATTCTTATTCATTGTTTTAAGAAATCATTTCTGAATAATCTAAATAACGAAAATATAAATTACGACATCTGTCAAGTCATTCTGGCTAATTAAAAATCACAGACCACCCCCACTAGACGGAGCACGTAAGGCGACCCGTAGGCGACCCGCGCGCACCAACGATATGGTACGGCAGAACATTAAAGTATCAACAAGGCGGCCACCGTTTAGTTGCGTCCATGTTTATGAGGTCTCTCTACTTTACCATGTTATTTATTTAATTTCTTTTTTCGTTGACGTACGCATGGATCATAAACAAGGACGCAACTAAATGGTCGCCGCCGTGTTGATACTTTAATGTTCTGCCGTACCATATCGTTGGTGCGCGCGGGTCGCCTTACACGCTCCGTCTACTGGGGGTTGTCTGTGTTAAAAATACAACTTTATACGTCTAGGCGGTCACTAAAGCGAAGTTCCTGTCCAATAGGTACATTTCGTATGGCGCTTAGACATCGAATTTAAACGCATTAGCCAGCTCTATTTACGGGTCCGGAACGGCATCTCAACATTGGCCCAATCGTTTGTAACTGCCCAGCCACGAGTACGGCACGGTATAATAAAGAGTACTCTAAGTCTAAACTACGGTCTAAGACGGCAAGGGCGAGCGGCAGCTATACGAGTAAGCGAGATACCGCGCTTGGACTTTTTGCTCCCACCTATTTAGTCGCCGTTCGCCGCTCCCGCCTTAGACCAGTCGGCCGGGCCGTAACCCCTTATGAAAGTCATAGATTCGAAGTCGTGCCTGTAAAACCTTCCTAATAACATAATGCTTGGTATGGAGAGATACGCTGTACACCTTATGGCCGATTGTTTTGGAATATTTGTTTTATAGTTCTAATTCTTTTTCTTAAGCGAATCCCATCAGCTTTGTACCCGATGAACAACTCATTATCTGTATTGTTAACTGTGGCCACAACTGCCACTTCGAAATGTAAGGCGTTATAAGTGCAAATTACTTTTACACTAAATTAGTCTTTAAGTCAAACGGAATAAGGTTTACTCTTAAACAAAGAGAACACAGATGTTGGTCACTTCGTAAGTGAAAGAGCAGTGAAGTTCGTATCGATGCTTAGGATGACGATGAATTTGCACTTATAAGGCCTTACATTTCGAAGTGGCAGTTGTGGCCACAGTTACCAATAATGAGTATTGTTCATCGGGTACAAAGCTAATGGGATTCGCTTAAGAAAAAGAATTAGATCTATAACACAGTGGGGCGTGTCATACTCCTAGGGTTGCCTACATTAGCAAAAGGGAACCTGCCCCTCATTTTGATGCACACTTAGCATCGATGACGATCACTGACAAAATGGTTTATATACCTACATCGCTTTCCTAAAATAAGCCCGTCTGTTATATTTTGTGTCAGTACGGTATACTGGGGTAATTATGATTGTTGGAGTTACATTCATAAAAACTTCGAAAGTATTCATTGTAAGTATATAAAATATTATATTACAATAATCCATGCACAAATTAAAGTAGATACCTAGAGAAATAAAAGTGGGAAGGGCACATTGCTCATAGAACCGATGGCCGTGGGCGGAAAGGTTCTTGAGTGACAACCGCGCACCTCGAGACACCTCGTAGGAATGCCCCCAACAAGGTGGACCGACGATCTGGTTAGGATCGTGGGCAGAAATTGAATGAGGGCGGCGCAAGATCGATCGTTGTGGAGAACTTTCGGGGAGGCCTTTGTTCAGCAGTGGACGACTATCGGCTGATATGATGATGATGAACAAATAAAATTGAGTATTACGACAAAGAGTCAATATCGTCAGGTAAATTTTATGATACTGGGTCTAAATGTTCATTGTGGTGAATCGAAATGTGAAAACCGCACCATGTCTGCGTTGAACCAATCTTGAGATCCAGTCCATATTTCCAGGGTCCATCATCAGGTCAATTTTATGATACTGGCTGTAAATGTTAATTAAAGTGAGTAGAAAAACGGAAACCACACTTGTCTACGTTGAACCAGTCCTGAGATCCAGTTGGCACTTCCATGATCCATCATTAGGTTAATTTTATGATAATGAGTCTAAATGTTCATTGTGATGAATCGAAATGTGAAAACCGCACATGTCTGCATCGAACCAATCTTGAGATCCAGTCCATATTTCCAGGGTCCATCATCAGGTAAATTTTATGATACTGTTCAATAAACCGAGCAGAAAAAAGAAAACCACACTTGTCTACGTTGAACCAGTCCCTAGATCTAGTAGGCAAGTGTCCCATCATCAGATCATGACTTACGGAGATAATCGGTGAACTTACGTACAAAACGATTCGATGTAGCGAACACTGAATCTCTTCCTTTTTGAAGTCGGTTAAAAATAATAAAAATATAATCTATGGGTTGTCTTCGCTTCAAATGTGCCGACCCTAGCCTAGCCGAATAAAGGTGGGGCAATGGGCGGGCCGGGTGCACAATTGTGACCCGAAATTAATAGGTATAATTTTTGACACTTTGAGCGTAGTAAAACCCCCTTGCTCATGTCATGATTTTATATAGGATTCGTTAATTAATCAATAGAACAAGATACAAGTACTCTTTATTGCACACCTCATAAAATATACAGGAGAAATCCAATGCAAGACATTACAATTAGAGGTAAACAACAGGCGGTCTTATCGCTAAAGAGCGATCTCTTCCAGACAACCTTTGGGTAGTGGAGAACTTGAAAAATAAGATTTTGTTATTAGGCGGAGCAAACATCGGACAATAATAATAATATATACCTATATATAATAAAAAATAAATACATACATACATTCAGCCAACAGATAATAGGACCATTTGAATAAAATACGAGTTATGAAAGGGATAAATATTCTTTCAGTTGAGCTTTGAAAGAAACAAGAGATTTAGTGCCTTAAGCTAACAGGCAAGGAGTTCCATAAACAGACAGCTTTAAAAATAAACTAATTATTATAAAATTTTGAGACGGAAGAAGGTACGGCAAGGAGCAAATTTTGGGCAGATCGAGCAGAAGTGAGATAAGTGAAACCCTCTTTGAGATAGCGGGGAGTTGCAGGATGAAAAAGTATACTATAAATAAGAGCAAGAATATGAGAGTTACGACGAAAACGGAATGGGAGCCACTTGAGCTGAGAACGGAAACTAGATAGGTACATGGACATATTTGCGTAACCCAAATATGAACCGAATGCAAACATTTTGAATGCGCTCAAGCTTATTAAGTTGCTCCTCTGGAAGATCGAGATAGGAGATGTCAGCGTAGTCCAGAATAGGGAGAAGTAACGTTTGAGCCAACGCAATTTTAGTGGCAATGGGGAGAAAGTTACGCAGGAACACTTACTTAAAAAAGAATAAGTATTCCGTCCTTTTTCTTTATTTTAATAGCTGTTATTTTTGCAAGTTTTCACTGAACATTTAGTAATTTTTGAGAACGTGTCATGGTCTAAACGAGACTGTTCGCCCAAGTAATGCGATTTGTGATTTTGCATTACTTGGGAGGGTGCCATTTTTCCGTCGGATAGTGTGTCCATGTAGTTATTACGTCAATAGTTCAATAAAATTAGCTGAAAATTTGACAAAATTGAAGGACAACTTCTATCTATCAGGATATGTAGGTTATAGAGCTAAGTTTAATTTTATCTACTCTCCCCCCCTCTCAGGGGTGAGCGTCACCCCCCCGCGCCCTCGAATGTGTCCCGGAGCGCGGTATTTTCCACTTTAAAAGAAAACCGTGGAAGAAAAAAAAAATGGCAAAGTATATCGTGTGACATATCAAATGAAAGGGTGCATTATGAACATCTCAAATATATATATTTTATAATTCTAAATTAAACGGTTTTGAAGTTATTTACGAAAATGAGCAAAACTTGACAATTTCCCCACACACGCCTTCTATCGTAAAATGGTGTCTGAAAAAAAAAATACAGAATATAGTTCAATACTTATAGATTACAGAAAAACATATAAGAAGTCTATGGTATGGAAAGTAACCCCGTTTAACTAGTACGAATATTTATAATTCGCTCAGTGGCCAAATTACTTAAATTTTTAAAATAGCATTGCAACGGTAAGTGAAAGAGACACCCCTGAGAGTGTGTGTGGGGGGGGGGGAATTAAACTTGGCTCTATAACCTACGTTTCCTGATAGATAAAAGTTGTCCTTTAATTTGGTATATTTTCCATACATTTTCAATCTAATTTTCTTGTACAATGCCTGATGGCAACGGAGATCTATGATACGAGTCGAAAAGTCAGACAGACGTCAGGCACGTCAAATAATGATTTATTTGATGCATGAAACGGAAATTTGAGCTCGATGTCCGATAGTACCACATGAATAGATAACAAATTGTAACAACTAGCCAACAGAACTATCATCTAAATAAAAAACTGGAATTGCAATAAATAAACTTTATTTACATCTAAAAAACAAAATACTGTGTATTTAAGCTGCAGGAAGCAAATCTAACAATGTCTTTGGTGTGAGATGGTCTAATTCAAGAAGATCTAATACTTTAGAATAATATTTTTCTACACAGGTACAGTATCTATATAGAGTTTATCGTTTCTGGAAGTTGAACATCTTAATAAGTACGAGTCCCATAACCGTGGCAGCGGCAACCCCGATCCCAGCTTTCCACCATGATGAGTTGTCTCCAGCGAAACTTGCGAAGTGCTTCAAGTGTCTATAACATAAAACAAATTAGCTTAGATGAAATATTTTTTTTTTTTTTTTTTTTTTTATGTCATAGGGGGCAAACGAGCAAACGTATCGCCTGATGGAAAGCGATAACCGTCGCCCATAAACACCTGCAACACCAGAGGAGTCACAAGTGCTTGCCTACCCGGAGGACGAAGATAGAATGCCTCTATGCTAGTAATTTCACCGGCTATCTTACCCCCACACCGGAACACAACAATAATATGGTGCTCGAAAAGCTCAAAAGTAGTTTTTATTTTAGAAAATTACACTTTGATGCTAATATAATTGAAATCGAATAGAGTTATTGCAACCTAAGTAAGTAGACATGTCCTATGTAATATAATAAAGTCACCTTGGGTGGATTTTAATTATATTATTAATTAAAAATAGAGTACATTACCTGTGTTTGCTGAATAAAATCCAAGCAGCTTGAAATTGACTGACAAAGACAATTAAAATAACAACAAACAGTCTGCAAGCTATCGGCGCGGCTTTCCGAGTTTCTATCGATCGAAAATGTCCTTCGAAGGCAGTGAAAACCAATATTTTTACTACATTTGGAATTGCAAGATAATAATAATAATAATTATTGTTTTTCATTGGAATTTTCGATATATAGCCGCTCAAAAATTGCGTTGCTCATACTTAAGGGACTATTGGCTCTTCAGAGATTAGTGAGAAGGGTGGTATTCTAAAATCCAAAGAATTTTGGTGATCTCTTTTAGAGAAAGATGTTTATAATCAATATCGAAACTCAGTAAAATTCTTAATGAAGGAGGTATAAAATATTAGTTTATAAATTACTAAAATTTGGATGTCCAGTTCCCCTTGTACAGAAATGGGTTAAAATTTGTCCAGCCGTCTCGGCGTGATGTGAGGACAATGGAAATTATGACCAACGGATGGCGCCAGGCTGGCTCGGCGCCGCGCGCCCATAGAAAACAAATGACGATCCTGCATCACGCCGTCGAGATTTTTCCTGAAATGTTTTCATGACCCCTCTCCATAGAAAAATGATTTTCAATGCAAATCTAGAATTTTATAATTTATAAATTACTAGCGACCCGCCCCGGCTTCGCACGGGTGCAATGCTGATAAATTATGCATGTATTATACATATAAACCTTCCTCTTGAATCACTCTATCTATTAAAAAAAAAAAACGCATCAAAATCCGTTGCGTAGTTTTCAAGATTTAAGCATACAAAGGGACATAGGGACAGAGAAAGCGACTTTGTTTTATACTATGTAGTGTAAATATGTAACTCACTGATTCAGCAACCTTTTTGTTCATTCAAATTAGGAGTTATTCAAAAACTAAGCAACACCACTTCAACAAAATGTACGACACAACAAAATTGAAATGTGTATACTTACGGAAACGCGGCCATAGTGGCGAGCTTGACGAACATGTCGTGTTTATTCTCGCGCACGTGGAATGACTGCGGCGGCAGCAGCTGGTACTTGCTGCAGAAGACCTCCGGCTGCAGGATGTACTCCTGCCGCACGGGGACATCGCTTCGAGCGCCTACTATGAGCACCGGGATGTGGCTCTCGGCAAAGTATTTCTGGAATAATATTATAATAACAAATTGTGGTTCTAGTCTTCTGTTTCCTCGTATTCTCCCTTATATCCCACCGTGTAAGGGTCGGAAAGAAAAGACGAGAAAGTCGGATGAAAGTGTCGAACCCTAAAACTATCCTAGTGATGATCTAAACGGGACCGAGACGCGGCCAATTACTTATATAAGAATGAAATGCGCCAAAATACTTTCGTTGGTCGCCAATTCATCCCTAGGGATTTCTTTCAACAGCAGGCAATCCTACATTTTTTTTTATTAATTTGTTTGGGTGTAGCACATCGTTACTGTGCCGATCATGAAGTATACCTACGATGCCACCCTAAGGCATGTAAGAAGGAACTGGAACCAAAATTCAATGTCTCCCGCATCAAGTTCAGTGGTCCAATGGGTAGGACGCCCATGTTGGCCCAAAAAGCCGTTGGAGACGCATGTTCGAACACTGCCTGAACCACTATAATTTTTTTAATTTTTCGCTTCATTGTTAACAGACTTTTCCGTTATAAAATGCTTACAATGTATATTCTAGCGATGTACTCGAAAGAGCGACTGGTGGACACATCGTACACGAGACAGGCGACGTCGCAGTTGACCTCGGAAGGGTTGAGTGAATCCGAAACGCGGGCGATCGGGATCTCTTTCAGCACCAAGTATTTCTCTTGCCCGTACACTTGTACGGTGTTGATGCAACAGTTTTCAGTTGAGTCGCCGCTTCCGCGCTCGTGTGTGCTTGGCTTTATTTTCTGAAACCAAACATATTCGAATCGAGTTTAAAGTAGTACCCAATAGATTTAGATTGTGGGTCTTAGCCAGGATAATTTAAATACACAAAGTAGATGCACCATTTGAATATACACATATAATATGCAAGTCTGTTATCATTATCACAATCAAATGTGATTAAGTCAGTTATAATCGGCAGATGTTGTATGCCACACATAATCGCTATATATAACGCTATACTCACCCTCATCGCGTAACAGATTATCTGATCGGCCGAATGAAAAATCGGTCGGATGTGAATACTCTTTGCCGAAGTATGGGTTTCTACGGCGAAGTGCCTCTCCTCACTACCATATTCGCCCAACGTGGTGTAGGATAATAGTGTGGAGCCAAGGCAAGATCGCTATTAACCAGGATCGGACTGAGACTGGAGCTTTACAAGTAAGAGCCTGGCTGGCAAACGCCACTTCCTAGGTCGACCAGTAGTCCAGTACGACAAATCGACTCTGGTAATACCATGATAAAGTTTGAGTTACCTTATGTGCGATGCCGAGGAAGCTCCTGCAGATGGAAGTTTTCCCGCACGACCTTGGGCCGATGACGTGGCACTGGTACACGTTGCGACTGGACTGTTTCTTGGCAATGTCCACTTTCTTCTCGCGGGTTACTGAAACAGACGTTACGTCAGTTAACTCCACATCCGGCGTTGGAGTCGAGCCGGCGTGTTGACCTTGGATATAATTATTACATAACCTAATTTGTTTAACTGTTATGTTGCATAGCTGATACCTAAAACAGAGGTTTAGGTTTGGTTGATGTCTATAAATCAACCTGAAACCTCTACCTCGGATAAATCCATCTTAGTATATTCATTTACATATTTAGTGAAAAAATATAATAAAAAACCGCAATTTTCATTGATTTCATATTCACATTACCTATATAAGAAAAACGACGAGGAGACCGGATAAATCGACCACATTTAGAGGTATCTTTATGATCACTTGATTTTTGCTGTCACTATTTTAGCAATATAATAAATACTCACTATGAATTGCAGCTTTTTGTGACTCATTTTCTAGGAAGTTGAAGCCCAGGTAGGCTAAGTAGGCACTTGTGTTTTGTAGATCCAACAGTGTCATCAGTGTCCAGCGACACATCCAGCCCTGCAGAGTCAGGTATCCCTAAAAATAATAATTTTCAACTCAAAATAAGTTAAAAATTTATCATCACAAACTACTTTGTCATGCGCATTTAGACTGAAATATATATGTTGGAATGATAACCCATATTGGAATGACTGGGACACTTCATTTGAGTTTAAAAAAAACCTTTGTAAACCTTTACATTAACCCATCCTCAAATTATCAACAAGTAAAAATCTTAAGATAAGACAAGTAAAATAGAATAACATGAATCAAACCTTTTCATTTGTAGGTACAGTATATCTCAAGTTGTGCCAAGGGATACGAGGGCAACTGGAGAATACATTTTTCAGTTCAGTAGGATTGAGCATACCATCCTTGTCTCTATCATACTTTTCAAATAGTTGTGTCAAAAACTGTTGGCCTTTGTATGAAAGTTCTGAAGTACAACCCGATGGTACTTTAATGCTGTAAATAAAAACAAATTTATGATATTTTTAATAAATATATTGAGGTTGTCTAGCAATTTGGCATATTTCCCACTTTTTTTGAACTATTTTTTTTGCACTGTAAATATACACTGCCATCCATATTAATTCTCATTGACTTACTTAGCATACAAGTAACTGTGCATCAATTCTAAAGATTCATCATATCCAAATTTGCGGAGAACTGTCCATGTAGTTTCATTCCTCCCTCTTTGTATAAACAAGCAGTGTAAAAATATGAAGCCTTTCATAGAAATACAATCATTTTCTATGCCTCCTGCAATGTTCTGAGCAATTACAGATTTCACTTCATCTAAAACCTGCAAGGGAAAAGGAAATTATATTCTACATTTCATTTCTTTAACCTCCTGGGGTTCAAAGTGATATTACTAGGACAAAATCAGTTTGCAGTGAGAGCCCAAGTATTTAAACAGAGACTTGGAGCAATGACCCACTGTGATACTACTAGAACAAAATATTTACTGACGCCTGGTATTTTTATATTACGCGCCATGTCATCTCTACGTTGTCGGGTAGTCTGTGGATATATTTGGCATTGTGGCAGCACTGCTTAAAGTGAGCGGGGAGGGGTATCTTCGGTCTTCTGTCACGAGACGTCGCAACAATGACACGTGGAACAAGAAGAGGTTAGTTTAACTTATCAATATCTTTGCAATCTTTATCTGAAACTTACTGTATTTTGTATTGTTTTTGAGAAAAACTAATAACTGATGTGTAAATACTGTTATTTCACCGCAATGTCGTCATTTTTGACATGTATTTTTGACGATAATATATTTGTACTAGTAGTAGTATGCTGGGCGGGTATCCTATACGTTGATTTTTTTTAATGATAAATATAATAAATAAATTTTGGCATCCTGGTTATTCGAATGAGTTGTTGTATTCGTGTGATAGAGAAACAAAGTATGGGATATTTATTTTTGTACAGTTTAATTTGTCATAGTTTTAGGCCGTTGAGCTCATAGGTTTTCTTTTTTTTACAGCGTTGAAAGATAGTCAAAAGTGCTTGACCTTCTTCAACAGTCCGATTTAGAAACACAATTATTCTAATTTGTATACAAAAGAAGGTTTATAATGTTAACTAAAATGAAAATAATAATAAAGTTTTGTTGATTTTTTAGTTACAAATATTATGTGTAGAAATTTGCATTTTCTATGTGATTGTTGAATTCCTATCGTAAAAATAGGCCAATAATGGTAATTACTGGTATCGTAATCGTGTTTTTTTTTGTTTAAATTCCCATTCGCTGAGGTGTGAGTTTTTTTTAGAAAATGGTTAGTTATGAAACTTTAATGGTATAAATATTATTGTTTTGTTGATTTTGATGCCAAAATATTAATTCTATGTGTGATATTTGAGCTTTCCATGAGAAAGAAAACTTATTATTGTAACTTTGATAAGGCTGAATGCTATTTTGTTGATCTCCGCTAATATGAAGTGCTTAGATACTAACTTTTTATAAGATTTTGAAGACTGTTCGATTTGTTGTAGATTATATGTGGCAGCCCAATGTGCTAAATAAAGAACAAAAGATATTGATGTTTTTTCTTTTTGTCTGACAAGCCTAAATCAATATTATAACACCCCTAAAATATGACAGCTGTATATGTGGCGGTTAACCAGATACGAACAATTTTTGGTCTGGGCGTTCAGTACTTTATTAATTGGTTCTAATATTAGGACATTGGGTCTTCCTCGGAAGTACCCTCTTCGAAACTGGGTCGTAGGAGGTTATGCCATGTAAAATTACATTATTGAACTCATGTAAAATGTTTAGAATTCATGTTTTACGAAAAAAACTGTTTGTCACTCTAATGCACATACACAATAGATAGTCAATATTTATTGGGTAATAAATAGACACTATTCACTTTAATTTGATTCAACAAGTAAATTTACATGGGTAATTAGAACACTTTTATAGTAGCAATTAATAATGATAGGAGAGTTCAAAGACCTTACCTGCAATTGCAGAGGAGTGTCAAAGCATTTTCTCTGGAATAATGTTATCTCATAATCATCCATAAGCCCATCTCCATCCAGATCACAGATCCTAAATATTCTTGAGAGGGCCTTTTTACATTTTTCAGTGAGCTAGAAAAACAAAATATTTCAATTCAGGTTTTTGGCAATGGCAGTGGTGTTTGACCTAATCTCCAAATTACTCACAACTAAAATTATCACAAATTAGGATTGAAGAAAAATTCACATCATGATTATTTTTAAGATTGGAGTATGGTGATCTTTACCTCTTGTTCCTCAATACAGTATATAGGTGTGATAGGGTGAAGCACTGCTTTTTGTGCATTGTAGAACATTTCTGAGACATTTGTGAGTGTTTTTGCTGAGCATTCTATACAACGGTCTACTTCAGGATACTCTTCAGCTATATCCCAGATATTCTAAAAAAAGACACATTATTTAATGTAAAAATTATAAATGGATTCCTTTCATGATATGAGGCAATGAGGTAATAGCACTTACATCAATAACGGAATAATCAATCAAGTCTATCTTGTTTCCAACAAGAATTACAGGCTTCCTGTGGTCGTCTGGGCAGTTTTCCCTTACAAATGGTAACCAGTATGAGGCAATTTTATTCAGTGTTTCTTGTTTTTCTACTGAAAACACTATGCATATTACATGAGCTTTTTCAATTTCTTCCCCCACTTGTTCTAATGATTGCTCAGCCACTGAAAATGCAACAAAAGCCTTAATTTCGATGAAGTTACTTTCGGTTGCTAAGGAGAAAATTAACAGAATTACAACCAAACTACTTACTGCAGATGTCCACAATGTTGGTTGGCACTTGTTCTGGCGTGACGTCTGCTGGGATTGTGATTTCTTCAGCTTTAGGAGGCACATGTTCTGAAAACTCTTCAGTCACTAAAGAGAGAATAAGCGAAGTTTTACCAACTCCAGGTTCTCCCAGGAGAAGAATGCGAACCGTACGAGGCAGAGACTCAAAAACCATTGCGACACGTCACTATTTCATTTTTAGAAGCATATTACGTATGTATTTTTTATGAAATAAATCCTGATATTATGTAAACAATTTTAATCATCTTTATTCCAACCGGAATCACAATTCTTTGACCTTTCAGAAATTGACTTAGCCACAGATAACCAAAACCAAAATCCACACCGAAATCATAGACACAGATTATATGTATATATTTATTATATGTATATAATTTTTTTTTTTTTTTTTTTTTTTTTTTTTTATGGCAATCGTCGTGAAGACATTTTTGCCAGCATCACGTCATTAAAAAAGGAAAAAAATAGAACGAGGAAAGAAAATTTAGGTACTAGAGATAACTTTAAAAGGAAAGGAAACAAACTAGAGAAAACAAAAAAAAAAAACTAAAATATACCAGAAAAAAGTACAGCGTTATAAATTAATTTTATTGGAAGTCAAAAATTTAGAAATTAAGCGGAAAACTACCGGACAAGGTTGCAAAAGGGAAACAATACATGTAGGAAAGGGAATCCCTTGAAGAACCAAGCCTTCCAAGAATTCCGTATGATTAAACAGGGGGCAACTAAAAAACATATGATTAAGGGACCCTTCATCAAGGCCACATTCGCAAAGCGAAGAGTCACGAATCCTTAGCCTCGCAAGATGCACCATTGATCGACAATGACCCAACCTCATTCGAATGATTGAAGAAACAGATGTTTTGTCCAGTAAAATTTTTGAAAACCAAGGTTTTGAAGGAATATTTGGCTGTATTGATGCAAAATATGAACCTCTACTTCTGCATGAACTACGCCACCGAGAACCCCAAGCCTTCAAGAGGTAGGATTTAGGAAGCAGCAACAGATCATTGCAACAGTTCTTAAATGGTACTTTGTCGCCGCAGGATATTGCTTCTCTGGCATACCTATCCGCAACCTCATTTCCACCAATACCAGAGTGCCCAGGAACCCACGCTAGCACAACTTCATAATTCCTGAGATTACAGCGATGGACAGCTTCCTTAATAAAAAACAAGAAAGGGCTATGAAGTTTTGAGGAAAAAGGACTTGCTAAAAGAGACTCCAGAGCACTCCGGGAATCTGAAAAAATAATAGTACGCTTTAATTTAGCCACCAAAACATAATCTAAACATTTTAAGATGCCAAGACATTCGCCCGAAAAAACTGATGACTCAGGAGGGCATTTACACTTTTGAATTATGTTGTACTGGGTGTGATAGGTGGCAACTCCTACGCAGCCCACAGGGGACAATTTGGATGCGTCCGAGAATAAAGAGTGCCAACCATTCCAATCGTTGCCCAGGAGGCCACGAAAGTGCTCATTGGCGAATAAATTCCCTTTTGCAATTTCAAAATCCAAAATGACTCTAGGTTGAAGAATAGTAATTTCAAAAGGAAACTGAAACATTGGAAGATTAACAGAATGAAACATCGGATCCTTTATAGATTTAAACCTATTAAAACTTAAAACTAAACAAGGAAGAGTTTTATTTATCCAGAAGGAAGAGTTGCGACAAAGGAGGTCTAGAGAAGAGATTTTAGGGAAGATGGGATGAAAAGAAAATTGAAGGGCACGAAATAAATACCGGTCAGCCAAGAATTGACGACGAAGATCCAACGGGGCCTCCGTGCACTCAACTTGCAAAGCATTAATTGGACTTGACTTCATAGCCCCTGAAATTAAACGAAGAGCCTTAGCTTGGATCAAGTCTAAGCAGTGCAGGCCAGATTTAATAGCCGGTTCCAATAAAAATGTGCCGTAGTCTAGAACACTACGAATGATCGCATTATATAAGATTTTAAGGGAAAAAGGGTGAGCACCCCACCACACTCCGGCCAGACATCTAAGCACATTTAAATTACGCTCGCATTTAGCTGCAATGTACTCACAATGAGCTAACCCTGAAAGTTTTGAGTCTAAAACCACACCTAAAAATTTGAAGTGTGGCTGTACGGGAATTACCTGACCGTTCAAAAACACCTGTGTAGGAGGAAGAGATCTTTTCCTTGAAAAAACAACTACATTACTTTTGGAAGGAGACAATTGAAGCCCGTGATTCTCCAACCATGAGTTCAAGGATTCCAAGGAGGAAGAAATACATTCCACGGCAATTGTAATGCTATTACTGATTGAATAAACCAGCAAATCATCCGCATATTGTAGGACACTACAATCAGGAGCTATTGAGGTGTGCAGGTCCGATGAATAAATATTGAACAGTAACGGACTCAAAACTGACCCTTGTGGGAGTCCCTTCCAGATGAAGCGAGAAGGAGCAACTGAATCTTCACAACCCCGAAACGAAATACGACGCCCTGATAAAATCTTCATTACCAAACTACTTAACTTTTTCGGTACCTGTAATTGAAGAAGCTTTTCCCAGAGGAATGGGAGTTGGACATTATCATAAGCTGCTTTGACGTCCAAAAAAGCAGCAACAACAGATTTATTATTGGAAAACGCAACACGAATATCTGTCGTGAATAACGCCAGGCTATCAGTAGTACTTCTTCCTTTCCTGAAGCCAAACTGGGAGCTAGACAGTAAACCCTTGGACTCAACGAACCATTCCAACCTATTCTTGATTAGGTATGTATATAATTACTTGTAAGTAACAAGTTACTTCATAGATCAAAATACTGTAACCACAGAGTAGATAAAAAATGTACTTCTCTTAAAATATAAGATGAAATACAGGTTGTACAACATAACTATCTTCCAAAAAGTCATCCAAGTCAAGTTTATAAGCATTGCTTTTTATTACACTGATAGTTTAATGAAAACTTTTAAACATTAATATCAAATAGTTTTAAGTCAGTGTTGCCAATTTATCACTTGAGATGCTAAATGCCAAATCAAACATGTTCTTAATCGCATTTTCCCGAAATATTTCATATACAGCATGTTGTTGAAGCAGTTACAAATATAAATACTCTTAATTATTGTATTAAGCGGGTTACACTCACGTGAAATTGTCAGGAACGGCCCGACATGTTTCGAACTCGTATGGAGCTCTTCATCAGGGATGGCTGCCCGTACACCGCCGTGGCAACCTCGTCACTGATTCTTTGATCGACGTTCCGCTCTAAGCTTTTCCTCCTTAAAAACAACTCAACTGTACCATCTGGTGATCAATGATCAATTGGTAGAATTAGGACTTCAAATTCATAAGCACACGTCGGGTTTGGTCATATCATATGTCATGTAATGAAGCGAGTGACCAAAATCACTTATTGAATTGAAAATATATAAGGCCAAATTTAGCCTTTATTTTTAGCTGGCAACAACTCTTGGCAGTGTCATCTGCTGTCACCTGTCATGTTCTCATGTATGCGGCGCGTGAAGTTGAAAGATATATAAATAAACTTTAAAATTGATATTTCGGTAAAAAAAGCCTTAAAGCCTTAAGTGCATGAATACGTTGTCCAGCAATGGGTGACAAAGGCAACGAATGGGACAAAGGCTTGCGGGAGCCTATAAAAACTTTAGAGGTTAGTGTTTTATTTTATTATTATGTTGCAGGTTATGGTCTTTTGTACTTTTTCACTATAAAAGTAGTATGTAGAACTATTTTCCATGTTAGTATCTCCTCATTTATAGTTTTAAAAAGTAACGACGAAAATAACGTTCTCACTACAGTTAAAATTCTAGTCTGCACTTGTTTTGTTAATTTTATTCAATATTTCAGGACAAATGGAAGCTGGTCCCGTCCTTCCTACAAGTTAAAGGGCTTGTAAAGCAGCATATTGATTCCTTTAACTACTTTATTAATGTGGAAATCAAAAAAATAGTTCAGGCAAATGAAAAAGTATTTTGTGACTCTGACCCATTATTTTATGTTAAATATCTCAATGCCTATGTTGGGACCCCAGATTTGGAAGAAGGGTTCAATGTCACAAAGCCCACAACTCCTCATGAGTGTCGGCTTAGAGATATGACATATTCAGCACCAATCACTGTTGATATAGAGTACATAAGAGGCAACCAAAGAGTGATAAAAAATAAACAGTTGATTGGAAGGTAAGACTCGACTAATGAATTAAATGTTTTTATTTTATAGTTGATTCGTTTTTTAAAATTGTGGCACCCTAGAAAGGCATTAGACAATTTGAATTTGAAGTACTGTGCAGTCTTCAATAGTAACTTTTAAATAATATATTATGCATAAGTACAAATAAAGCAATTCATGAAAAAAAATCACACAATTTAAATTTTGGTTAAAGAAACTGCCTTGTAATCATTGAGTTTCTGTTTGGTCATATTACAAATATGATGCTATTGATTGTTTTTTTATGATATTTTGAAAGTGAAATGAATCACTATTTCTTGTATATTATCTTGTATATAATATGATGTTGTGTAAGTACATTATTTACACTTATTTTTACAATCATTTTAAGTATTTGCTTCAAAGATGTACATTATTTTACCATTCATTATAATCATCACATTTCATTTCAGAATGCCTCTCATGCTGAGATCATCAAATTGTGTACTAACCAATAAATCTGACATTGAACTAGCACAACTGAATGAATGCCCCCATGACCCTGGTGGTTACTTCATTATTAGAGGTAATTAAAAATCAAAATGTTTATTCTGAAAGTTAAACGCAAAGGCACTTTCACATGTTTGAATCTGAATATACGGGCAATTCAAAAGTTTACACAACTTTTTTGTGTATAAATGTAATTAAAAATGGTATGAAAATTTCATTTGTTTTTTTTTACATTAGATACTGGCAAATGCTCATAGTGAGGGAGCACTCTTAGATGTATTACTTTACTATTGACTATACAGCTAATTTTTTTATTCTCTGTCTTCCTAAGGACAAGAAAAAGTGATATTGATCCAAGAACAGTTGTCTCGAAACAGAATGATTGTGGATGAGTTCAAGGGGGCCATACAGTGTCAGGTCACCAGTTCCACTCATGAGAAGAAAACTAGAACCATTGTCATTTTGAAAAATACTAAATATGTATTAAGACACAATGCTCTCTCAGATGTAAGTGTGTTTTTTCTATCATTATTATCTCCTTTATGAATCTTTCGTCTTAGGCTAGGTTTTTAACAATAAATTTATATAAAAAGTAAAATACAATTATTATTATTATTATGAGCCTGTTATGTCCCACTGCTGGGCAAAAATTTTCTATCATTACATTTTCTAAATTTATTATAAACCTGATTGAATATATTGTCTTAAATTTGCTAAAGTACATATAATCTTACAATTTGAACATAAGGTTTTTTTGTAGCACTTGAATGAGTGTGGGTTTTGAAATGTGTGTTACTCAATAAAGCATTGACTAACTTAGTAACTCATAGTATTCTTAGTTATGTTAGGGCAAATTATATTTATTACAGGTTTTTTTTTCAGGATATTCCCATTGCTGTTGCTTTCAAAGCCATGGGTATTTGCAGTGATCAAGAAATCATGCAATTAGTGGGGACTGATGATACAACTGTCAAGAAGATGGCTCCTTGTATCATGGATTGTCACAATCTGAAGATATTTACACAGAACCAGGCTCTTGCCTACATTGGCAGTAAATTGAGAGTGAAAAGGTATTGAAATAAGAAATAAACATGTGATATATATTTGGAAAATAATAAATACTCATTAGTCAACAAGACCACATATAATAAAACTAATTTCCTGAAGAAAATATAAAATAAATCGATTCTAACCACTAAATATAATTTTAGAAAATGTACAAGAATAAACAAATTGCAATATTTTCGCCTATTTGAATATTTTAAAATTAGGTACCAACAATCTTTAATTAAAGGAGGTAATTTAAGTACAAGACTGTGACGTCATAGTTTGCGTTTCTCTTATAAATTATCGACGACGCGTTTTGCGCAGTTTTTACAGCATCTGCCTACTGAGCCGGCGGTCCCGGGTTCGAATCTCGGCCAGGGCAAATATTTGTGTGATGAACTCGAATATTTGTACTTGTATAATGTCTGTTGGTTGGTTTTTGTATTGTGTATGGATGTTCCATGTATTTTGAGTTTATATCTATCTATATAAGTATGCATATCGTCTAGTACCCATAACACAAGCCTTCTTGAGCTTAATTTGGCACTGGATCGATTTGTGAGAGTTTGTCCGATATCTATTTTTATTTATAATATTTATATTTTATACTATTGCAGCGTTTTGACGTTTATAAAAAAAAAGATAGATGATTTGATCTATCAGGAAATTAGCTTATTAAGGCATTAAGAATGCCAATTAACTTACTAATGGTTTATAAATAACCAAAATTAACACCCCCGACACAAGTAGCTGGTCTCTGTTTTAATGTGTGATATAAAAATGCTACTAAAACAGATCATAAAAACAAAATTTGGAATTCCTAGCTTCAATATTGGCTGAGAGCCGGTCGCTTGTTCCACTAAAAGCTGAGACTTGGAGACCAGAGTTCCGATTTTCATCAAACAAAGCTAAGAACCATCTCGAAAAACCAGGCTGTCGATAACAAAAAAACGTACTCAAATCGGTCCACCCGGCGGGCGCTACGATGCCACAGACAGACACACAGATACACATGTTAAACTTATAACACCCCTCTTTTTTCGTCAGGGGTTAAAAAAGGTACCTAGCTGACTTGATCTATCAGGAAAGTAGCCTATTAAGGCATTGAGAATGCGAATGCCAGTTGACTTACTATTAATGCATAATAATTAAATCATGATTTTATTCCTAAAAGTAATCGGTAAAAGTATATATAGCTTTTTATTTTTATTAATTTATTTATTTATTCACTGATCGAGGGACCGAAGTGTCTCCGTTACAGCTTGTCCCAAAATTCTTCCGTATGTTAAACGCTGTTTCCATCTGTTCTTGCCTAGAGTTGAGTAGGTTCAATAAGAAGAAAGTATAGAATTTTTTGTCAATTCAGCTTTTCGATTTTTTTTAAATGGCAGACCCCCATATTGTTGGAAACCTAAAGAATGACAAATTTTGGCAATTTCGAAACGAACTCAAGGTCCCGCCTACAGCTCACAGAGCCAATAGTTTATTTGATGTAAATACGTTAAATATTCACTTGCATACACTAGAACGTAAATACCTAATAAAATACTTATTCAACAATCATGTTACCTACAGATTCCAAACAGCGAATTCAAAATCCCGAACACCAGTAGACGAGGCGCGCGACCTCTTCGCCACTACCATTCTGGCTCACGTAGCAGTCGAGAGCTTCAACTTCTACGTCAAAGCTATTTATCTAGCGATCATGGTCAAGCGAGTCATTGAGGCTGAGACCAACAAAGCTGCCATAGACGACCCCGACTACTACGGGAATAAGAGGCTGGAGTTAGCTGGTTCCCTACTAGCCCTTATGTTTGAGGACCTTTTTAAGAGGTTCAACTGGGAGTTGAAGTCTATCGCCGACAAGATTATACCGAAAGTGAAAGCTGCCCCGTTTGATGTTGTGAAGCACATGCGACCAGACTTGATAGCTAATGGATTGTTCACAGCGATTTCTAGCGTAAGTATATTAACTCGCTAATTGGTAATTGTAATGAAGCAAACGTTTTTATAGTTCTGCTTTGAATGGTGGAGATTTTCACACGTTTGTATCATGTAATTCATGTTGAATGCGGTCACAAACGTATGTACGTTTGTATATTTATATTACAAAAAGGTTGTACGCCACGATTACAATAACGTCAGCAATACTAGTCAGAATAAGTCTCGCGTTGGTTTTCTATTTCTTAAATATTCAGACTACAAAATTAATAAATATAAAGTTAACTGCTATTTAAGTAGAGTGTAGAGTGCTCATAAATTTCCTTTCCACTCAAGTAGCATTTCACTTTAATTTTTTATAATGCAATCTTTTACTTAAAATTGTTTTAATTTTATTAATACAAAAAAAGAAAAATGCTTTGACAGCAGTTCATTTAACAGATTATGAGTGATGCAGTAATTACCGAAACCGACAGCATTTAAAGTGTAACCCATCTGCAAAATTGCAGTTCCAGAGCAGTTCTGATGCAGTTGGCGTAACTGCATCCAAACTGCGAACGCTGGCGTGCAGTGGCTCCGTGTGTAAGTGGACTGCGCATTCGGTTAGTTCTTTGGATATACGGATATCTAACCAGTTACACCAACTGCATCAGAACATTTAGAACTGCCCTCGAACTTCAATTTCACAGCTGGGTTGCAGTTCCAATGCTGCCCGTCTGTTTCGGACCTTATAAAATTATTGTGATTACAATTTTAGGGTAATTGGACAATCAAAAGATTCAAAATGGAAAGGCACGGCGTAACCCAAGTGCTGAGTCGCCTCAGCTACATATCGGCTCTGGGTATGATGACTCGAGTCAACTCGCAGTTCGAGAAAACTAGGAAAGTCTCCGGACCGCGATCTCTGCAGCCGTCACAGTGGGGCATGCTGTGCCCGTCAGACACTCCTGAAGGTAATATGGTATGATGGTGTGTGGTGATAAACAAAACAAACAAACAAATATTAAGGGACAATCATACACAAATCGAGCTAGTCCCAAACTAAGCAAAGCTTGTACTATGGGTACTAGACGACGATATACATAATATATAAATAAATATACAGATAACATCCATGACCCAAGAACATATATTCGAGTTCATCACACAAATATTTGCCCCGGCCGGGATTCGAACCCGGGACCGCCGGCTCAGTAGGCAGGTGTCTACAAACCGAGCCAAACGCGTCGTCAAAGTGTAAAGAAGTAGTCTGTGAGCTCTTAGATTAGGAGGTGAAATCGGAAACGTTCTGATCAATATGCGAGCGAGCGAGAGAGGTATAAAACTCGAATCACATTCTGTCAGCTCAAATACTGTAGATGCTCTAGTGTAAGTTTGCGTTGCGCGTGAACGCCTCGAACGCATTTGTGAAACTTAAATGCGCCCGAGACGTTTTAGTTTTCAATCAGCGGTAGCGCACTGCTGCCTACCGAGTGGTCCTGTCGGTTTCTCCCTTAAAACTCACGGCGTTGATTGGCGAACAGTCATGGGCCCCTACATTGCCTCTCTCTTGACGGTCTGTTCTCCCTGACCTCTCTAAGCCCGCAATCCCATAGCCTCTTCAACTAGAGGGCTATTTTGGCCTAGGTAAAATATTTTTCGCTCCGAAATTCCTCTGTGACCTCATTTTTTAGGCACCACTAATGTGATGAAAAGATTTTATTAGAGTGGAATTAGTAAATTACTAGTTTTTTTCACATCCATCTTACGACTGAACTTTGGAAATTAAATGTTCACCCTAAACCCCAGGTGAAGCCTGCGGTCTCGTTAAGAACTTGGCTCTGATGACCCACATCACGACCGAGTGTTCCGAACACCCCATCGCGAGACTAGCTTGTAACGCGGGTGTCGAAGATGTCAGGCTGCTGGGCGGCGAGGAGATCAATCACCCGGCTGTCTATTTGGTGTTCCTGAATGGTGAGTCTGTTACTTAACCCATTATTAGTGTAAACTTAATAAAAAGGTTCTATATTTGTTTTATTTTCTATATTAGTTTAAAGAATTAATTGGAAGAAATCTAATTGTTATCGCATTTCCAACGCCTCAATTATTTTAGTCTCACTCGTCTTAACCAAACCTGTCATATTTTGAGTCAAATCAGTGAATAAAATGTCACTCTTCGGCCCATTAAAAAAAAAAGACCATGTTAAATTGTACGTTCACAACACGTTCGTTAACGTAATAGAAGAATGAGATGTTATGACTACGATAGAGAAACTTTAAGTCTTTCTTAAATATCACATATATCGACATAAGAACTATTTCAATTTATAATTTCAGGTAATATACTCGGAGTATCACGACAGTATAAGAAGCTCATCAAAGTATTTAGGATGTTTAGAAGACGTGGTCTGATATCGGCGTTCGTATCTATCTACCCCAACCACAACCAGAGGACAGTGTACATCTGCAGCGACGGCGGCAGACTGTGCCGACCCTACATAATCGTCGAGAAAGGCCACTCCTTAGTTCAGCAACATCACATCAACGAGCTGAATCGAGGGATAAGGAAATTCCAAGATTTCCTCAATGACGGGTTGATCGAATATTTAGATGTGAATGAAGAGAATGACAGCCACATAGCTACGGAAGAGTACGAAATCGATCCATACGTCACGACGCATTTGGAAATTGAGCCGTTCACGATACTAGGCGTGTGCGCCGGGTTGGTGCCGTACCCCCATCACAACCAGAGCCCGAGGAACACATACCAGTGCGCTATGGGCAAACAGGCTATGGGTAAGTTCGTGATAGGTAGAACATAATGGTATGCATTATTGTTTCAAATGTTCCCTAATCGTATCGTATCGTCTAATAATCTTAAAAGTGTCGTCACTTAGATCAGTGTTGAACAAACTTTTTGTGTTCAATAATTCAAAACTTCAGTTGCAGCTGTATATGTATTTTTATACCGTACGTTTTTTTTTACTTTATGATATAAATTTATTATTCTGAGGCACGCCATCAGTGAATCGCAGAACACTGACTTAGATAGGATATCTGTACATTAACTTACGATGAATACGATAATGTAGAGAGAATGAAATGTCATTAATTATTTTCAGGTACAATTGGATATAATCAGAAAAACAGAATCGACACACTTATGTACAATTTAGTGTATCCTCAATGTCCCATGGTCAAAACAAAGACTATAGAATTGACGCACTTCGACAAACTGCCCGCGGGTCAGAACGCCACTGTCGCCGTGATGAGCTACAGCGGATACGATATCGAAGACGCCTTGATTCTGAACAGGGCTTCTATCGACAGAGGATACGGTCGATGCCTCGTCTACAAAAGTGCCAAAACGACAATGAAGAGATATAGTAACCAAACCTCAGATAGGATATTGGGACCATCCAGAGACGCAACTACGGGAAAAGTCATCAGAGCACATGAAATCCTCGACTCCGATGGAATCGCTGCGCCGGGAGAGATGGTCGAAAACAGACAAGTCCTAATCAACAAACAAATGCCACCAGCAACCATAAATCCGGTAAATCAGGGACAACCACAGCAAGTTGAGTACAAGGACGTTCCCATAACATACAAGGGACCAGTAGAATCATATATTGAGAAAGTAATGGTATCTTCGAACTCGGAGGAAGCGTTTCTCATTAAAATATTGCTTCGGCAAACTAGAGTTCCTGAGATAGGAGACAAGTTCAGTTCTAGGCACGGACAGAAAGGTGTCACAGGGCTTATTGTGCAACAGGAAGACATGCCCTTCAACGATCGCGGAATATGCCCAGATATGATCATGAACCCTCATGGGTTTCCTTCTAGAATGACGGTCGGGAAAACAATCGAGCTGCTTGCTGGGAAAGCAGGATTGATGGAAGGGAAATTCCATTACGGTTAATATCATTATTATTAGTATTATTACTGTCGGTGTTAGTATTGGTCATTTAAAGGTTATAAGATTTTTTTATTGTGTTTGCAGGCACCGCGTTCGGAGGATCAAAAGTTAGGGATGTTTGTCAAGAATTAGAAAAACATGGATTCAATTACAACGGAAAAGACATATTCTATTCTGGTTTGACTGGTGAACTCCTCGAAGCGTACATTTATTCCGGACCGGTAAGTCCCAGTCCCAGGGGCTATTGTTTACGTATTACACTTCTCTTTAAACAAGCATTTAAAACATTAAAATAAAAAATAAATAGTAACTTTTTGATCTAAATCGTATAACTAAACGTAAACGGAACGTAACGGTTTTTAACGATGAGATTATTTAGAAATTGTATTTGACTTGTTTCCTTTTGTAAACTTTTATTGGTGTGCAATAAAGTATTGTTGTTGTTGTATTGTAAAAAAAAAACTACTTCGTCCTAGGGCGTTATTGACGACGTACCGCATACTCTAGCATGTAAACCCTTGATTTACGAGCAAGTGTGATGAAAATATATTTTACGTCACCTTAGGCCGTAAGCGGGATTTTTCTGCCCGCTACCGGGAAGAAAATGATACTTCTGGCCAAGGTAAGACGTAAAACTTTAGACAAACCACGGGCGGTAATTCGTAAAGTCCCAGATCGCATAATTACAAACACCTGCGATCTGGGACATCACTTATTCACCGCCCTGTATGCAATGCACTATTAACGTTTATGTGAAAAGTCCGAATTATACTTATCGGTATATTTTTTAGAGAAAGCATCATAATCCAGCACCTCTAGCACAACTGTGACACGCGACTTTCTCGCGCGAGAAATATTATCTATCTTTCTTCGCAGTACTGTGAGAGTGAGGGGCGATGCTATGTCTAGTTGTGCTAGGCCGGTTGATATGTGAACTCATGTCAATTGACAACATTTCATACTTATATCAGGTGGAAATTAATATAGAGATCGACAGGGCTTTATGTCGTGTACCTTAAAAAAAATCTTTGAATTTATTCTTCTGTATTTAAAGAAATATAAGAAAATACATCAAATAACTGCAATCTAAGACAATACGGGCTGAATACGGTTGTTGTCTAAACCAAAGAGCGAAAAATATATTTTTTTTTATTTGACGTGGACAGATGACAGATGCATACCGAGTTTTGAGCGAGTTTTATTAAGTTTTTTTTTAATAAGAAAACCGACTAAAGTAACCGTTTCATTAAGTTCTGGTTTTGGTGTTGCCACATTTTAAAATGAGTATGTTTTTATAAATTAATAATAAAATAAATAATCATCTCAGAAAATAAATAAAAACAGAGATTACTTCATCTTTTTAAGCAGAATTCAGAAAAGTAATAAAATGATAGTCTTAAAAATATGAAATGTTGTCAATTCCTCAGGTGTACTACCAAAAGCTGAAGCACATGGTGCAGGATAAGATGCACGCTCGCGCCCGCGGGCCGCGCGCCGTGCTGACGCGGCAGCCCACCGAGGGCCGCTCGCGCGACGGCGGCCTGCGCCTCGGCGAGATGGAGCGAGATTGTCTCATTGGATATGGCGCTAGGTAAGTCCTTTACTTCGTACTACCACTGTATAAAAAAATAATCTTTCCCCGTTATGGTAAATTCGCTAGGATTATTCAAACAATCAAATAAAACTGAATGGCAAACATTAAATGTGGCAAATGCATGTATTAGGAGGTGAAAAGGGGATGGAATTTACTTCCATAGTACATTCCTTTTCACCTAAAGGGATGATTTCTGATATAAAATCTATCCTATGTCCTTTCCTTGGACTTAAACTATCTCCATATCAAATTTCACCTAAATCGGTTTAGCGGTTTAAGCGTGAGGAGGTCAGAGACTTTTTCATTTATAATTTTACTAGCTGCGCCCTGCGGTGTTACCCGCGGTTTATCAGAAACACTAAAACGTGTTTTAAGGTGTTTTTTTAAATTATGTATAGTTGCATACACTAATATATATACACTCTTATTAATGATTGTACTGTGGGAGCCTATGCATGCAGGTGCAATTTATTCATTTATTATTCAAATAAGTTACACGGCATTATCGTGATTCGTTAAGTGTGACCAGTTCGTAGCGGGATAGTATTAAAATATGTATACGAAATACCAGAGATGGGCATTATTCGAATAAAAAATAATCCGTGATATTTTCATTCGCGAATAAATTATTCGACCGCTTTACAAATGACGAATGTTCGAAAATGATCAGCTGAATGCCACACAACAACCAATATTTCGATTTTGGTGTTGCTTGAAATTCCCAAGGCAAATCGAGGGCAACCTTTAAACGTTACTGACAGGCACTATAAGTATATATATATACATCACTATAAATATTATGGTAATGTTTTTCATATATTTTCTACAGTTCAATCATCGTCTCATGATGCTGTATCTGACGTATCTGATAGACACTAACATGGTTTCGTTTAGAAATTCAGTTTTTTATCACAATTGCTTTCTTCCTCCAGCATGCTGCTAATAGAGCGGCTGATGCTGGCCTCAGACGCGTTCAGCGCGGACATCTGCGGCGGCTGCGGCCGGCTCGCGAGCCGCGCCTGGTGCCACGCCTGCCGCTCCTCCGCCGCCGTCTCTACCGTCGAGATGCCGTACGCTTGTAAACTACTGTTCCAGGAACTAGCCTCCATGAATATTGTTCCTAAGCTGACGCTCAAGAAATACTGTTGACTTATAAATAAATATCAGACAAATCGATCTAGTCCCAAATTAAGTTCAGGAAGGCTTGTGTTATGGGTACGAGACGACGATATACATACTTATATAAATAAATATATACATAAATACATAGTACAACAATGACCCAAGCACAAATATTCGAGTTCATCACACAAATATTTGCCCTGGAAGGGATTCGAACCCGAGACCGCCGGCTCAGTAGGCATAGGCGTCTTCGCTTCTTATATTACCTGCTGTCCTATCTATCTTCTTATATCGTATGCGCTTATATTATCTCGCAAGTCGGCTTTCTTTCTGCCTCTAGTGTAATTAGTATCCATGTGTACGGATGTCCCAGACATCATGCTTAAAGTTAGGATCGATCACAAACTTTACTGCTGTGACCATGGTTTCGGTTACATTTTATACTTTTGCACGTCGGTCTGATTAATTCTTTGATATGCTACACCTAAAAACATATTTTTTAGGTTTCGTTTAAGTTATCAAATAAGAATAAAACGTTATGTTGAAAAAATATTATTTTATTTAACAATCCAATCACGCTCTCATGATTCTTAATACCTTACACGATGCCTTCGTTATAACGAAGCACACCCACATTAGGAACAGTATAAAAATATAAAACAGTCCGCTGACTGAATAAAAGATCCTCAGGAACAGGTAACCAATTACCAGCCAGAATACGAAGGCCTGGGAACCGAGACGACGTAGGGAAAGTCGGGCGGGCAGGTTCTGGCTGACGATGTTTTGGTGATTGGTCGCGTCCCGCGAGTACGTGTGGATGGTGCATGGCTTTTGAAGAACTTCGCGGGCCACGTAGCCCCAGAAGTCGTTTCTGTTCCACAGATTCGTAAACTCGTCTTGATACTGTAATAGGTAATTGTGCATTACTGAAGGGCAAAAAACTCCGGCGCTGCCTGAGGACTTTGAGTAATGAAAGGAAGCCTTCTATTATGTTCCTTTATAGACACAATAGGTACGGGGTCCCGCAGGGAAGTATTATGGGTCCACTACTCTTCCTGTTGTATATTAACGACCTTCCTAAGGAGACACCGTACCAAATGTCATTATTTGCTGACGATATATCTATACCGCATGATAACACCACGCCCAAATCGTATGAAGAAAAATTAAACTGTGCAATAAATAAAATAGACTCATGGTTATATAAAAACAACTTGCGAACCAATACTTCTAAGACATGTTACATACACTTCCGTAACTACAAAACACAGCCGTTAGACGTAAATTTGCCTTGTCGGAACCAAACAATTGAGCAAGTAACCGAAGTTAAGTTTCTGGGCATAACCTTAGACCAACACTGCTCATGGAAACCACAGGTAGAGATAATTTGTGGTAAATTAGATCGCTTTGTTTACGCTTTACGACAACTGAGGATTGTTGCAGGAGAAAAAACGGCACTGCTTGCATATCATGGTTATGTAACTTCGGTCTTGAAATATGGAATAGCAGTATGGGGTAACTCTACAGATGTATATAAAATATTTATTACTCAAAAAAGCGTGTCAGAGCAGTCTTTGGCGGTGGTCCAAGAGACTCATGTAGACCTTTATTTCAAAGACACGGACTTCTCACTCTAGTTGGCTTGTATATGTTAGAGTTGGGATGTTTAGTTCGGAAATTTCCTGCTTACTTTAAAAATCCATCTAAAAACAACCAGTTGCGAGCGAGAGACGAGTATAAACTGTTAATGCCGAAATTTCGAACCCAATTATTTAACAAAAATTGTTATTTGATGAGTACCTATAAGAGTGTACAATAAGATACCATATGACATACGTAATTTACCCGACAAAATGTTTGTTATCAAACTAAGAAATTGGTTAAAGGAGAAATGTTTTTATTCTATCAATGAATTCTTTGATTTTGGAAAATAATTGTTACGTCGGACATTATAATTTTTATTGTATTTAGTCATTAAGTTAAATTTTTTAGACATTTACACCAGAATTATATAAATATTATAATAATTGTAAAAAAGATTGCATGCCATCTTCGGCTAAACATGTGGAACTTTACATACTATATGCTGCATCACCTAACTACCATGTTTATGCAATTAAATAATTTCATTTCATTTCATAAATAAGAGCTAGATGCATCAACCAAATTGAACGTGTCGGTTAATTATAAATACATTATTTCTATATTTGTATTAAATATAAGTTTTCTATGGAGATGATTTCCGGAAAAATCTTAATAGCGCGATGCACGATCGTCTTTTATTTTGTATGGGCACGCGGCGCCATACCAGTCTAGCGGCATCTGTTGGTTATAATTTCTTTGTCTGTTTCTGGAAACGGCCGAAATTTTATCCAATTTTGGTACAGGAATAACTGGACATCCAAAGATGGTCATAAGTATACCTTTTATCCGTCTACTACGGTAAAAATTCGCGAACGAAGTTGTGGACACCTAGTAATAATGTCCGTCTTGTGCATAGTGTCAAATATGGTATACATGCATAAACTTACCACTTCATTCAACCTAGATGCTATTTGATACAACATCCGCACTAAGATTGTGCTCTCGTACGTCGCTATAGGCATGAGGTCCGGGTCACCCATGTAAGTAATGCTTTTAGACTTGCCACGGAGCTGAAACGAAAGAAATATTACTAAGAATGAAATAGGCACTCTGACACCTGCAGCTCTAGCATAACTGTACGCGACTATTTCTCCCGCGAGATAATTACCGGTCTTTCTCTGTGCAGTAATGTGAGAGAGTGACGGGTAGAGTCGCCAAGCATAGTTGCGCTAGACGGGCCGGTGAGACAAATATTTTTACTTTAACTGAGAAAAGGTCAATGAATGAATTTATATCAACATAACAGTCTTTACTTCGTTGTACCTTGTTTGTGATAGATAACGAAAACTGGGTTTGGTTCGCAAACGACGAGTGTTCCGTTATATCCTCCGCAACTGGATCAAGGGGTAGTAATGATGATTCTTGCAACTGCAATGAAAAAAAACTTAGAATTCAATACTTCACACATGCGTCCAATTAGCGTCATATATTTCTACTGTACAGTCAGCATCAAAAGTAGCTGTCAATTTTAGTAAGTACGCAATTTGACGTAAACCAGTGGTAAAATTGTCAGCTGCTTTTCGCTACTTTTTAAATGACCTGAATGTTTAAAAGCCGGGTTTCACCATCGCCGGGCTTATTTTGTTTCGTGCGAATAATTGACGTTATGAAAAAGGTCAAGTGTATGTAACCAAAATTCTACAAAGAAAAAAAAATAACAAAAAAAGAACCGACTTAAACAAAAACTATAGCCAAAAATAACCCGTTCAAGTACAGTCGCCATCAGACATATCGTAGCATGTAAGGTATTCATAAATATCTGAACACGACTCTTATTGACTGGGCGTTACAGTACATGTTCACATATTTATGAACGCCTTATATGCTGCGATATATCTGATGGCGACTGCACAGATTACATTTGAATCACCTTGTGAAGTCGGTGCCAAAACCACTCAATTATTATATTTATATATTTAATATTATAATTTACGTGAGGTTTGGCACAGACTTATTTAAAAAAAATATTTCTTTCGCTTTTTAGTGATTCATATAAAATACTTATGGCGGGGTGATCGGGGAGGTCTTGTTTGCATGCATCTTGTTTGAATTATCGCCTAACTCCTAACCGTTAAGGAGTTATACCTTCCATCATCAGCTCAGCATAGGAAGATGATGACTATCAGACGCAAATTAAAACGTTGTCCATTCAAGATTAGGTTGTCCACGATTATAAAGTTGTTCGTGAACAACTTCATAATCTTTGTAAATACATAATGACACAAAGGTAAATTAAGAAAGAAAAATTGAATGCGATCTCTACGTTTTCTTTCTTAATTTACCTTTGTGTCATTATGTATTTATAAAAATAAAAATGTGGTATTACCACATAAAAAATATGAATCGATAAAAAAGATTCTATACAAACTTCATAATCGTGGACAAACGTACATAATATGCGGGTCAAACTGTGAGAACCTCTTTTTTTGAAGTCGGTCAAAATTTTAAAACCTAAGTGTAACAAATACTTTTCTGGAAACCGCATAAAAATCGGTTCAGCCAAACGCGATAAAATCGAGGACAAACATACATACATACATGTCAAACTGAGAACCTCCTTTTTTTTACTTAGTTAAAAATACATACCCCAAATATATCAGCAAAGAAGTGAACGGTGGCGTTGAGATAGTTGGGAACTTTCTTGCACTCTTCCAAGGCCTGTGCGTCTTCGTCGTCCGAAGTTATCATGAGCCAGTGCTTGAAACCGGCCCAGAGACCTGCCATGCAAGAGATTTATAATTCTGGATACTTGTCAGAAGGCAATGAAGGTAAAAACTAAAAGCGCGTTGCATATGGCGCCACCATTGAATGGTTTATTTATTTATTTTCAGTGATTAATTTTATTATCGAACAGCAAAACATTATGTGCACCTCTAGCATAACTGTATATTTTACGAGGTGTGCAATAAAGAGTACTTGTATCTTGTATAACTGCGACACGCGACTCTTTGACGCGCGACAAACACTACCTGTCACTTTCCTTTCAATACTGTGCGAGCAAGACAGGTGAGGCCGAGTCGCGCGACAAGCGAAGTCGCGGCAAGATATGCTAGACTGCTGAACATATCAATATCGTCATTAGCACAGCAAAGAACTACAAACTTGGCGAACATTATTTAAAATAATCTTGATTTATAACTAACCTTTATGTTGTTGATTTATTTTATTATTCAGGTCTTCTAAAATTTTCTCACTGCTTATTTTGGCAGCAACAATCTTTTTGAGAAAATCGAATGAATTCTGTTTCTTGTTCTCACTCCATATGGGGTCGTACTCGAAATTAGTTGACAAATTCAGTTCAGATATGGCTTGTCTGGCGATCGGTACCCACTTATGCAGAGCCATGCCGTTGTATGAAAAACTGGAAAGAATATACATATTAATAAGTGTATGTTTCATGTACAGCAACTATTTGTGAGTTCCTGTAATTGGCTCTGTATTTCTATTTAAGTTTCTATATTTAGTGTGTTAGCTGTTGGTTCTCCTAAAATAAATAAATAAAATATTTTATATGAAATGGTAAAATTTCTAATTGTAAGCCCAAAGTACCAAACATACCTTTGGTCCACCGCAGAGGTATTGAAACTTGATTCAGGACTAGTGTAGAATCCTGAATTATTCTCTGTAATTGCTTTCTCCAGGCCTTTCAATATTGGGACTAAATGTTGCTGAGAAAACACCTAAAACAGAAGAGATTTAAGATTTAAGTTCTTATAAAGATTTGAAGCAACTTCATCCGCATGTTTTTTTTCTTTACAATAGTCATGTACAATGTTTCTAACCATCTTTGGATGTCGAGCTATCCCTGTACCTACTAAAATAGGTTAAAATCCGCCGTTTTGCGTAATGAGAGGATAAAGAATATTTTACCAATATATGGCGCTGTACGGCTGGAGTCACGATGTTGCATCGCCCTGTTTTCTTGAAATATTGATACATCTCCATAGAAATTTAGTTTTCAATACAATTTCAGAATTTTAAAATTGTACCTAATATAGGTTTAGTTAAACAAAACACTTACAAAAATGCACATTCATCTAATGTCATCATCCTCCATATGCCATTTGATATTTAGTGGCCGAAGTAGACGCCATCTATAGAACCAGACCGACCGGTTCGTATTCGGATCAGTCTCGAAACTCTGCGTGCGTACTAACTAGTATAGTAAACTGTTGGGATTTAAACACAATAAAGCTGTACTAACCTTTCCCAACCTGAACAGCATGACCGCGTTCTTGTAAGACGTGAGGTCCAGCATCATGAAGCGCGGCAGAACCAGCTGGAAGATGCAGGTGTACGCAGGGAAGTTCTCCGCGATGTGTTGTGTGAAGCTGGCGTCCAGGCTGTTAACGCCCTCTTCTTGATTGTTGTTTATTTGAGGAAACCTGCAACAATTAGTCAAGCACTCAAGAAAATAAAATAAAAATAAATATTAAGGGACAATCATACACAAATCGACCTAGTCCCAAACTAAGCAAAGCTTGTACTATGGGTACTAGACGACGACATACATAATATATAAAATACATAAATAGATAACATCCATGACCCAAGAACAAATATTTGCACAAATATTTGCCCCGGCCGGGATTCGAACCCGGGACCGCCGACTCAGTAGGCAGGTGTCTACAAACCGAGCCAAACGCGTCGTCAAATTTGGTTATTGAATGAAATCACTTGCATGATTAATTGATTATGAATCCCAAAATTCTGTTAATTTTGCAAGTAGTATACTTACTTGATGCAAGAGTAGAATAGCTTGTACAAACATAATAAGCAAAGGATACGCATTAAGAGTACATAATAAGAATTAGTAGCCAAATATCAAAATAGCATTTTTTAAACTTATTTCTATATTTAACCGGTATAGTACTGTAGTAAATAAGCATTTACAATACAGATGAAGACAGTTGCATTACAATGCAATATTTATTTTAACTCCATACCTGTCCTGATTGATGTTATTATCAGTATATCTCCACGGCTGAATGAGACTTAACCACAGCTCCATGACAAGTCTGAAAGATGCATCCAAAGGCCAAGTGGACACCATGTTCTTGATGTAATGGTACGCGCGAGCGCACATTATTTGGCGCGCGTATTTCCTCAGCGCGGCCGAACGGGACGCCGGGTCAGATTGGTGCTTGGCGGAGAATGAGTGGATGTGTTTCACCAGTACTCTCACTGTACGAACACGCTCTGGACTAGAGTTGGCGTTTGTGTAGTTCTTTTGGTACATCTGAAAAATATAAAGAAGTAAAGAAGTCATAGTTTCTTTTTTTATGGCATATTCCAAAAAGGTTTTTTTTACGGCATATTAAATAAAAGGCGAAATGGCCGAAATGTTCGTTTTATGTATGGTATAATAAAACGATAACTTACATATGTAGGTACTTAATTGGAAACTCGTCAGTTCTCCTCTCAAACAATCTTATAATTGATAATCAAAGTTCCAATTGATAATATTACACTTATAAAACGTTTTCTGCAAGGTCTATCAGTTAAGCCTAAACAAATAGGTTGTATATAAAAATCTAAGACTTTCGACAGCCAACGTTCAAACTAAAATAATTCTACATGAGACGCAACCTACAGTCCGAGCGCAAGCTCCGAGGATTCGGGGCCTGAGGAACGGGCGGGTGCGCGCCGTCTATATCACAACTCTAGCTCATTACGTCAACATTCCTTATCATTCCTCGGAGCTCGCGCGCGGACTGTACCTCTGTACAACAAAGTAAAAAATAGGCATCATATACACACACAACTGACTGTTGACACAAATCGTTGTCAGCAGTTAGTCCCTGCGCATTATGGGTATTTGCGGTTGAAGCTGCCAAACTCACCTCGACATTTCTCGCGTTAAACTGCTCCACACTCATCCAGATGTCGACAAACACTTGCAGCACAGTCTCCGAGCGCCACACCTCGTTCCGCGTCTGGTTTTGAGGCGGCGTGTGCTGATTGCTGATGCCCGGCAAGTCCGGTATTATAAGGAGAGACGGTGAATGCTGGCTGAATGGCCTGGAAAATAGGAAAAAATTAAAAACTGAAGGTTTCAAATATATACTAATAAATAGCAATAGCCCTGTTTTAGGTAGTAACATGAAACATGCCTAAAACAATCAGCATTTTTGAAGGAATAAGGAGCCTTAAGTATCTGCAAAGTATCTTGATACTTTGCAGTATTAAATAAAGGGTATTTCAAGTATCTTGACACTTTGCAGATATTTAGGACACACTTTATTTAATACTTGTATTAGAGTTGATCAGCAGATGAAACACAACTTTATTTACATAATTATAAGTATGAGTATACTTGTGGCTTTGTCTGGCATGTTATATTCACAACCTTCCCTAAAACATGGTTGAGGGAGGCGATGGCTAAGATACGCGTCATGCTCGTGAACGGGTGCCGTTTGTGGGGTCCGGTCTGTTCATGCTAGCAAGGGCTAATTAAATATGTAGTAAACCGCTAGTATGCTGTTAAATGAAGTAAATGTGAGAAACTTCATCCTGTACTCGATTGAAGTAATTCAATGTTGATTTTATCTTTGAACTCTTAGAAACAGCTTATTGTAGAATGACACTTAGAGACTTTGTACATCTCTGAGGAATTTAATTCATTAATTTTAATTATTGCATGTTGTGACGCCTGGAGACCATATACATCTCTAAGAAATTTATATTTAATCATTATTTTGTTGTAATTCATTAATTTTATTTCATCTTATTGCATGTTGTGACACCTAGAGACCATATACATCTCTAAGAAATTTTGATTAGTTAATTATTTTGTATTGTTCCCCATTCACGTTGACGCCTAGAGACTTTATACATCTCTGTGGAATTAACTTCACTAATCGTATCATATTGCATGTCAAGACGCCTAGAGACTTTATACATCTCTGGAGAAATCATTTGTTTGAATTGAATAAATTTTGTATAAATGTAGTTACTTCGTTAACATTGATTTGGAGAATCTATACATCTCCTTTACGTATACCAATGTATTTAGTTATACCATAAATATAAATTATTGTTTTAAGTATGATTGACGAAAAAAATGACTTACTGTTGAATTTCTTTCGGCTTTCTTCTCAACAGCGGTTTCCTCTTGGGAAACGCTGGTAGATTCACAATCTGACTTGTAAAAGTGCCCTTGTGGCCTACTTACTGAATAAATTATTTCATTTCATTTCAACTTTAAATTTGTTTGTATAAAACTAGTGTAGTAATTGTAAACAAACCTGTTGGCAGTCTGCAATGGTGCTGCCATATGTACTTTTCCAGAATAGTTAGGTATATGAGGCAGCACAGGCACATTTGGGTCCGTAGGTAAGAAGTGCATCAAATAGTCACAAGCCAGTGCAAAGTATGCGCTGTTCCAGTTCTCCCATGAGCTTTTATTTTGGCTGTACGTCACCAAGTGCAGAGCAAAGTTGAAAATGTAGAAATCAAATGGATCTGAATAGTCAGTTCAGGAATTATATTAATAAGTCAAATTTTAAATATTTTCATACAAAGATAACCATTGATAAAAATAACACACGCATGTTAATACGCTGGTCCGGTAATCCAGAGGTACCAGGTTCGATTCCCGGTCTCTTCCCCCAGGTTATGCATTTCAATTTTTCCTTGTGCTTTGATCTTTGTATCAATGGTTTAATATAAAAATTTACCCAAAAAAAAAAAAAAAAAACAGACATCTATATATATAAAAGAAGAAGTCCTGACTAACTCATCAACGCACAGCCGAAACTACTAATGTTAGAGAGTTGATTTTTGCACAGTAGGTTACTTTTATAACGTGGGCTAGAGATAAGAAGGGATTTTTGGAAATACCTCCCCTAAGAGGGTTAAATAGGGGTGCAAAGTTTGTATGGGGTAAATTTTTTTTTTGGAGTTAGATACTTGAAACTTTGTAGAATGGTTACTTATTTAAAAACACAAAAAGTACTTTCAGTGTTTTAGAAAATTTCAGTGTTTTAAAAAAATATGGGAGAAACTTTATTTTTTGAACTAGAGACTTGCAACTTTGTAGATAGCTTACTTAATCAAATAAAAAAAAAGTAATTTCAGCGTTTTGGAAAATTTCACCTTTAAAGGGGTTAAAAAGGGGTGCAAAGTTTGTATGGGGAACACCGCTAATATTGTTTATAATAATAATAATAATAATATTGTCTTTATTTCGGACAAGCAAGGTATCCATAGAGTGTTAGTAAAACAAGCAATATCTTAATCTAGTGTTAGTATTTACAGATTCATTATAAGGAAGTGTTACGCTAACGTTATCAGTTTATATATTTTTTATTTCCTGTCTACTACCCAGTGACTACGTCCTTTTTTAAAAACGAACTTGCACCCCCTTTTCTATGGTTGACTGTCAACAATATTTTCTTAGTGCTGTCTCTTATTTATTGTGTTCCAAACTTTATGTGTTCCTATATTTAGTGAGTTGTCTATCAGCACATGAATAATTTATACTTTATATATATGTATACCTATTCTTACTTTATTTAGCTTCTTGAGAGATAAAGAGAACTATAGCACCAGAATATATTGAATCACTCTTCAAACAATACTACTAGCCTGTAGACCAAAATAGTAATCGCATCATTAAATTCGCTTATGTGCACTTAGTTTTTGATGGTCACATTTCAGCATTTTCTTCAAACACTAGCCTTTTTAATAACTGGGGTACCTGCTAGACCATTTAGAAACATTTTGGCCAGCCTCGAGAACTCCGCCACACCACTCTTTTCGTTTAATAGGCAGGCCGGCGTGTACAAATACCAGTGCTGCCTTCTTATGAAAAGAGGTCATTATTATAATTTTATTAAAACTTTCGTGAGACATATTTAATTATTGTATTAAGCGGTTTACACTCACGTGAAATTGTCAGGAACGGCCATCCATCTCTCGATTTCCAGTGCTGAGTTTAAGATTGTTTTAACAGCCTTACGATATTTAACATTTTTTTTAAATCTCACTCATAATAACTAAGATCCCCATTTTCTAACTCCAAATCCATGCGTCGCTCTATATCTTGCAGTCATTTTTGCCAAAGATTAATAAGCATTAGGTAACTGACGGAATAAATATTAAGCATCCTGCAAACAATTCCCGTAATCTAATTGGAAAATCTTCAAAAATTCTTTAACAATTGCATTGTCTTGAACATTTTAACTAAGAATAAAATTCACTTACCTATTTTAATATCTTTGTCATCATTTAAAATCTACGCGGACGAAGTCGCGGGCGGCCGCTAGTGTTTCATAAATTAATAACTCAAATTCTGCTCTAAGCCAGTGCTAGTAGCCATATGTTCAAGTTACTTTTAAGAAAATAAAATTAAACTCATGCCCAATAATATAAATCTTTTCTTTTTAGGGTTCCGTAGTCAACTAGGAACCCTTATAGTTTCGCCATGTCCGTCTGTCCGTCCGCGGCTTAGCTCCGTGATCATTAGTACTAGAAAGCTGAAATTTGGTATGGGTATGTGTATGTATCACGCCGACAAAACGGTAAAATAAAAACTAAAAAAATATTTTTTTTGGGGTACCTGTCGAACACCTAAAGTGGAGGTGAATTTTTTTTTTCGTTCCAACACTAGTGTGTGGGGTATCGTTGAATAGGTATTTTAAAAATAATAGGGGTTTTCTAACATTATTTTTTGATTAAGTTAGCAGTTTCGTAAATAATCGCTTCGAAAATAAAAAAAGTAGTGTCCCCCCCCCTCTAACTTTTCAACCACAGGTCAAAAAATTATGACAAAATTCATGAACATGAGGCCTTATAAGAACTTTCAATGAAAACTATATTGAACAAAATCAGTTAAGCCGTTTTTGAGTTATCGCAAAGTTTCATAATTTTCTTAAAAGAACATAAATTGACTTCCAGAAGGTAATAAGTGACTATAGTTACTTTGGCGTTTACGACCTTTTTATAGAGCTTGAAATCTTTGTCGTAACTTAAGTCTATTGTGAAGGATGAGCAACTACGGAACCCTACACTGAGCGTGGCCCGACATGCTCTTGGCCGGTTTTAGTAAGTACTATAACTATTGGTGTTAATCTAAAATTATAAATAGAAGAGATGGGACAACTACATTGCAAAAATTTACATTATGCCATTTTATTAGATCATCAAATCTCTCCCAACATATCAAATTTGAAGTTAATCCAACCAGCAAAATAGGTTGAACATAGCCCATAAACATCAAGTAAAATAAAAGATTAGAAATTTGTTTAAAAAAGGATACTGAGTGCTAAAGCCCCTGCATTGAGTGTCTGTGGATCCGCAGTTAGCATGTCGGAGTAGAACTGGGAACATCTTCCTCTCTCTAATGTCATCTGTAGCTCCATCTGAAATAATTTGAAATTGTTTAATAAAATACTTAGAACACACATTTCTTAAAAAACCGAGAGGCTCACAAAGAAAAATTTTGTTGACATTCAATACTACAAAGTAAGGTTTGTAGAGACCATAGATGTTGTGAGGCAGAATCTAGTTTTTAAATATGCTCTATACGATTTAATGTATGTATATATCCGGTCATAATAAAAATAGTACTCAAAATTACCTCTTTTGGAACTATCAAATTACTTAAAGATTATCTTAAAATCATTAATGAAACTCTTTCATGATAATTATATTCTCTCATTGTGGGATAACAGTGTGGCACTGGGAGAGTTAATCATAAAAATGTTAAGGGACATACACAAATCCTTATTAGATATTAGATGAAAATATACATAAAATTTATAGATATAACATCCCTGAACAAATATTCAAGTTCATCACACAAATATTTGCCCCGGCCGAGATTCGAACCCAGGACCGCAGGCTCAGTAAACAGGTGCACTACAAACTGAGCCAACCACATTATCAATAAGATCAGATCATATTTATTGTTACATATTGTTTACAATCTGACAAACTCTCAAGGCTGATTTAGACGATGCCAATTTTGAGACGCCTAAATTACGGCGCCTCGAAAAGGCACCGTATAAACACTTTCCGCGCCATTTTTTCGCCGCATGCCAGCGCTGGCGCGGAATAGAACACGAGCCTATTTTTTGGCGCCAGTGACCCCCCCTCCGCGTCTCTCGCTGCCACTAATGACTGGTACTGAAAAAAGCACTGTGTAAACACGACTGGCGGCGAGATTTAGGCGGCTGAACATAGTCATTGTCTAAACGGTCGGAGGTGTGCTGTGCGGTAGTCACTGGCGCCGTCATTTAGGCGTCTCAAAATTGGCATCGTCTAAATCAGCCTTCATGGTTTGTGTACAGAACCAAAAAATAAGATATACATATTGTGATATTTTTAATTTACCTTAATTATTAAATGTTTCTATACAGTTTATATGGACTGGCAGATTACCAGCAGTGATCACAATGGAGCCCTGTAGACCTGTCATTACATGTATATGTGTATGATTAATAAACAAAATACTTACAGGTAAAGCACTTAGTGGTAGATTATACTTCAGTTGAGGGTCCAACAGAAGCTTGTAACAAAGTCGAAACATGGGCCCCTGAGGCTCTAGAAAGCTGATCAACAGTTCATACTCATATCTCCCTGTATCACATGTGACAGAATGCAATCCCCAGCCATTTGAGAATGAGGATGCAAATATATTGTTGATCAACTGTGGGAATATTGCTTGTAGATCCTTGTTGGGACTTGATTGGTCTATGATTCTTGTTAGCGCATTCAATTTTTCGTGCAACGGGAAGTTTAAGCAGGTGTAAAATTGGGTCTAAAACAAAATAACATTAAGATGGTTATAAAAAATATTATTTTTATTGCATAAAATGACACGATCAGCCATCTCAAATTAGAACACTGAGTAGAATGGGTACTCTTAGTTTTACATAGTCATTGAGTATCTTTTGTATATTAGTGGACAAAGAATATTAAACTCACCATAATATCGTGAGCCATTGCTAAATATGTTTACAAAACGTCTACAAATAAATTAAAAACGCTGGATGCACTATTACTTCATGCTAAATTTAACAGTTCTCCTTTAAAAGTTAGTTGCAAGTTTATTTTAATTAAGTTATTTAACGTAAATAAAATAACTAAAGAACTTATGAATACACAGTTGCAGTAAACCGGCGCTCTAAATCAAATGTCAAAATGTTTTTTTTTTTATTATCAATCTTTTATATACCTACTATACAATCAATCATCAATCAATCGACGATTTTAAAACCCGTTCCAGACCTTCCGACCCGATCCGATTTATCGGATGAAATCGGATAATGTGTAGTGCAATTGTTAGGAAATCGTAATGTGTAGTGTAATTGTTAAGATCTTTAAAAAAAAATTGAAGTTTGAGATGAGATGTCAGTGTCAGAACCATATCAAATATTGTCAAAAGCACATGTGTCGATTTCTCAGTGTTATTTATTGAGAAGTTAATATAGAACAATATTAATTATGTCCTATGATTGGTATGAATCAATTGAACGACCACGTTTCGTGGCTGCGCCTATGGTAGACGCAAGTGAATTAGCCTGGAGGTTACTATGTCGTCGTCATGGGGCCCAGTTGTGTTACACTCCAATGTTTCACAGCAATATCTTTACTAAAGACCCTAAATATAGAAAAGACAGTTTAGCAACCTGTAAAGAAGATAGACCCTTGATTGTACAGGTAGGTAGGGGTACCAGATATATCTATTTTTATAGATTCAGTTTAAAACTGATTTATAAATGATAAGCAGTTTCATTACATAAAATAATTATTTATCTGTTACGTTTTGTTTTCACAGTTTTGTGGCAATAATCCTGAGATTATGGCAGCAGCCGCAAAGCTTGCCGAAAATTATTGTGATGCTATTGACATTAACCTTGGATGTCCACAAGCCATAGCTAAGAGAGGAAGGTATGGATCCTTCCTCCAGGATGAATGGGACTTACTCCGAAGTATTGGTAAATATTAGATGAGGAAATTACATTTCAGCAAGTCTAGTTTACATTTTGCATAACCAATAGTGTAATATTGCATGATCAGGCTTGTAGTTTAATCAACCAATGAATTTGTTCAGAAGCACTATTGTCTATTTGCTTTTCCATATCAATCCTTCAAAATATATAAAACTTGTCTTATGATATTAAGAAGTTATACTACAAGAAATAAATTATATATGAGGAAACAATGTGTGCAATGTTTTTGAATAATTTTATTGGTATAAAAAAAACAATCAAGGAAAGTTATACAAAAAAAACTTATTGAATGTTTTTTATTTTATGAAAATTGTACATAGGTAAAGACACTGAGTTTTGAAATTAGCTCATTAAAATACAGAAACATCTAACAATAATATATTTTGTATGGAAATATTATACTATTTAGTCCCTTATCAGTGTATGAAGTACTTTTTTTTTTGTAATAAGTTTTTATTTAATTTAGTCAGACATGTTTTAACTCAGACCTAACATATTACTTTTATTTCAGTCCAAGCAATGTCAAAAGCAGTATCTATACCAATAACATGCAAGGTGAGAATATTTGAAAATGTTGAAAGGTCTGTAGAGTATGCATTGATGTTGCAAAATGCTGGAATCAAACTGCTTACAGTTCATGGCAGGACCCGGGAGCAGAAGGGGCCTCTTACAGGAATTGCTAGTTGGAAGCATATCAAAGCAGTTAGGTTTGTATTCAGCATAGATCTTTTGATTTTGATGCGAGAGCTCTCTCAACTTTTTTGAGTTCAAACATATATACTAGCCGCTTGCCATTAAAGATTTTTTACAATGAGCAGCAGAATTACATGAATTCATAAATGAGCATTGCATTTGTGCAACCCATAGTACATTGGAATGTACTATGGGCTCAGGGCTGCACAAATGTATGGCCCATTAATGAATGAATTCATTCCTAAATGGGCCATGCAATTCTGCGGCTCATTGTACAAAGGGTGTTTAGGCCTTATGGTTTTATTTTGGCTTGGGAGTCCTATTCATTGCTTTTAATGTAGAATACTTCTGAGCATTACATATCTTAAAACCATGTGTTCTTTGATATAATACTACCAATATTTTATTTACTTATTCAGTTTTTTATAATTCTGGTATATTTTCCTTTCATAACATACTAAGAAAATAAAATAAATGAAAAGTAATTTAAAACAAAAATACACATTCTGAGTTGGTGTATATTTTAAATTTATTTATTACCTAACTTATTGATGTAATCGTGAACCATTATTTATGTCATGTCATAACTAATTATTCTTGTAATTATTGGATATTATTTACCAAGTAGAAATGTTTGTTTAAGGGATGCTGTATCTGTGCCCATGTTCGCGAATGGCAACATCCAGTGCATAGAAGATGTATATAGGTGTATAGAATACACCAATGTGGACGGTGTGATGAGTGCAGAGGGCATCCTTACAAACCCAGCACTTTTCAGTGGAGTGAATGCCGTCACGTGGGAGGTGGCTGAAGAATACCTGGAATTAGTGGAACAGTACCCTTGCCCTTCGTCATATATAAGAGGACATTTATTTAAAATATTTCATAAAATGTGAGTTCTATTCTTAACCAATTGTACAACTACAAGGTGCTGAGGTTTCTATAGAATTAGCTCAAAATTATGGTTTTAACTAAATTAGGTTTTGATTTCAGATTTACAATTGAAGACAACAATGAAGATAGACAACTTTTGGCTACTGCTCAAAATCTTCAAGAATTTAAACAAGTTTGTTCAAATATTAAATGTAAATATGTAAATTACCATGAAGGCACGGAACATTTTGATGACAGTGAGTCGATAACTAGGGTTGGATATAATTTAATAATACCACCTTGGATATGTCAACCATATGTACGGATGTCACCTGAAGAACACACACAAAAAATGGAAAATTTAAGTAGAAATCAGGTAAATAGTCACAAAATTTTGATGTAATTTAAGTCAAAAACCCTTCTTATATTCAATTATTTGGAACACAATCTCATAAGTGAGCGCCATGAAGAGGCTGGTGAAACTAATTAAGCCTAAAGTAGTTAAGATTAAGGTTAATTGTCCTGGGCTAATCCAGTATATGTATACTGATACCTGTAGGACCAATTCATTTGTCCTGAATTCGGGTAATTTATCAGTTCTTTAATTAATAAATAGAACTGTATCTATTGCTCAGCTTTCTCTCAGGACAGTGACAACCAATATAAGAGGAATCTAGAGGATGCAGATGGAAATACGGTATCGCGCAAGAAAATGAAAAAAATACGTCGAGTCATGAGACGACCTGGGAAGCCGCAACCACGAACTGGCGAAATTTGTATGAACGAGAAATGCCCCAATCCTCTAGTAAGTATTACTTACTGAAATAATATGCGATATACTATAAAAACTAGGTCTCATATTGACACTGACATTGTATCTGAAGCCAGCAAGATAAGCAGTCATCCTATATCTATGATCGCATTTAATTACTAGAAAAAGGCATTTTTAATAGTAAACAATAGTGTATAGCAGTGTCAATAATGCCATAAAATGAAACACTGCTGAAGAGAAGGATCATTATTTTAATTATCTCCAAAGCCATCCGAGAGATAGCCTAGACTATATCTTATTAGTTGGTTATCTAAAGCGCGACCTTACTGATTGTGGAGCGTGGCATGCGACGGATGCGTGCGAATCGATCGCGCGGCTGATTGCCCAAACAGAAGCGGAAGGCGGAGGCGAATTTACGCACTGACTATATAATAGTGTATTTAAGTTGTGATAATTTGTTTTTTTGTTTAGGGTGGCAAATGTGTTTACCAGCTCTGCAAGAAGTGCTGCAAAGACAAATGTTATGAAGAGAACCTCGACTGCAAGGGACACAGAATTCTTGTACAGACCAGGCGAGAAATGGCTAGGAGGCATGCTAAAGAAAACATTGATGCATCAGAAAATCAAGTACTTGCATAGGTAGTATTAACAGACTTATGCGTTACCTCAAGCCGTAAGTAGTATTTTGCGCGCGAATCGGGCTGAAAATCACTTTCTACTTAGGGGGTGACCTAAACATGTACAGATGTATTAACAGACTTATGCGTTACCTCAAGCCGTAAGTAGTATTTTGCGCGCGAATCGGGCTGAAAATCACTTTCTACTTAGGGGGTGACCTAAACATGTACAGACTTATGGGTGGTGATAACAAGTGTTATGTGTTATATTTAACGCATTGGTTATGTTATTGCAAAGAGGTTGTTTTACCCGACGTCCGAAGCATGTAGGTATCTGACCCGGACGATGAGATCACGGAAACCATCCAAGCGATGGTCGCCGCTGACTTCAAACGGTGCCTCAGCGTAATCTCCGCCGGCGGGGTCCTTCGCGTATTCTCTGCATCACAGCCCGACTCTTCTCCCTCTCTCCTCCCGCCCTAAGTTAGGCTGACCCGGTTCAGGTCCCCCCCCTAGCGGGTTATACTCCGACTAACTGGTAGTGAGGGCTAAACAGCCCTGATATAGTTCAAGTCATGTTTAAAACAAAAAAAATGCAATCAATTGTGTAATAAACTTGGAGGGCTGTTTTTACTATGTGAATTGTATAATATACGTGAATGTAATTTGATAAGTATGTTAATGTTAATATTATAATAATTTAATTTATGACAAACCTCATATGTACTTTCATTGACACGCCCTGATAGCTACACCCTGACTTATGTTAAATATTAATGTATGTAATAATATATTGACTTAATTTAACTTCCAAAGGCAGTTGTTGTAAGGAAATGAACAGAATCATTTGTGTTTAATTTATACAAATTTGCTGCAATCATAGTGGTTTCATCCCCATTTCTGCTAAATATTTGATAAGCGCCTAAAAAACAAAGGATATCCTTGACACTATTTTCTGTCAGCAAACATGTTATGACATTTCTAAGTTTGATAGCAATAAAAGGTCGCAGTTTTAGTTGCCATGGCAATTTAGGTCATAGCATAGCAGTGCTACATGTACCTATCGCATGCTTACCTATATACAACTAGGCTTCTGTTATACTGTGGCGCCACTAATGAAGAATGTTTCATAGTTACAATCGGAAATGGTTAGTTCCTTTTTTGGCCACTACACCTTATATGTTTGTCGTTCATTATAAGTAAGTAGGTACCTTTACCTAAACTTGCGCGCGCAACTTTCGATTGACTAACCATTTTCATTTAGGAAACTAAACAATGGAACTACTCCGGCTGATGTATAAGCGTTTGATAAAAATAAATAAAAATTAATCACAAATGGCCAAATGCTGCGCTATTGAGCAGACCCCCCGGCCTCAGCGTAGAATAAACGGCTTACAACTACCTCTGCACTATCAGCAAGTTATCGGGTGGGTCGTATTTGTGATCACTGCCATAATAAACTTTACTATTTTAGCGCATATTCAATTTGAGGAATTAAAAATAATATCTCTGACCATCTTCACCATATTGTACGTGACACACATCGTATCACACTGTGCCGCGTTACTACTGGACCCGAGCGAAGAAGACTTAAAGAAGCTGAAAGTTAATAATGTTCCTGAATTCGATCGGAGCGTCCACACCCACGTTATCGAGAATGGGCGGTGCCACCTGTGCAACATCTACACGAGTAGCAAGAAAACAAAACACTGCAGTATTTGCAATAAGTGCGTGGACCGCTTCGACCACCACTGCAAGTGGCTGAACAACTGTGTGGGTCAGAGGAACTATGCGGCGTTCATCGCCACCGCTACTACGGCCTTATTTATATCAGTGTTCACCTCGTGTTTGTGCCTTACTGATATTATTATATTCCTAGCGTACCCACAAAAATTAAGTATATCTGCACAGCAATTTATTAACTGTGCTTCGTTCCAAGATGTGACTAGTTACAATAAGTATTGTAAGAATTCTATATGTTTTTTAGTGTTTCTAATTATACTGTGTGTAAGTGCCTTTGCAATAGCATGTGCCTTGTTACATTTGTGCTGTTTCCATGTTTACATTTGTATATTAGGCGTATCTACATACGAATATATTGTCAAAAGTGGAACTCCGGATGCGCCACGGATAAACTGTATACCAAATGGATGTTGTGGCAGAAAGAGTTGTTCAAAGAAATTGTATAAAATTAAGAAAGCTCATAGGTCGGAAGGGGACTCCGAGAACGCAGTGAAATCTATGAACAGCGAGGAAAATGTGGGTAACTTAATTGGCATTTTAATTAATCATGAATTAGACAAAGCTAAAAAGATGTTTCTGTACGACAAAAATAAGATACATCCTGAAAACGAGTTCGCAGAACGGTAGACAAAAGTTTTACCTGCAAGGAAGTTGGCCCAGTGCCTTACTTTCGACTTGGCAGTGCAGCAGTAATTGTTTGATAATCGATTGGGAACATTATGTGATTTATGTGGGACTAAGCTTTCTACAGCTCCAAAGCGGGCCATAACGTTGACGCACAAAAAGGATATAAACATTTATTGGCTTACCCATTGGTAGGTATAGTTATTTTAGTAATAGGGATGCCGACTGATGTTAAATTCTACAGCATACTTACTACAGTTATATGAATAAAACTAGCTCAATAATATGTCATGAAACAAAAAAAAAATATGTAAAAAGAAATTGTGAAAATGTTTTCAGAATCCTAATAATTAAACAAAACTATAATTGTATGACAACACAGAGCAGAAAAAAATCAGTTTTTTCTATTCCGTGTATGACAACCTGTGGTAAAGTTAAACGCACTTTTTCACGGTGAAAATGGCAAATTACTTATTTTCTCCATACAAATATTGGTAGTACCCATAACCATATACTTAATGACGATGACGTCACGATTAGGTGGCCATTTGTATGGAGCGTTTTTAACGCTCCGTAGGATTGTTGGAACTTTGACGGTCATTAGTCCCTTATAGACATCTGATCCTAATATAAAATAGAATAGAATGACATCCTCAATTTTTTTTCTCGTATGCCTATTATTTCATACTATGCAATACAAAATACAACCTACATAGGTAGATAAGTACCTATAGGTCAAACCGATTTAAAACAGTTCTGAATTTGGCCTACCTTTATGAATATTTGCTTTTCTAACGGCCGGAAAAAATAGATAATAATGGTTGATTTTAAATCCGTGTGATAAATATGTTAAGTTGGAGAGTAAAAGAAAATAAACGTTGTGCCTTTTAATGTTAGATTGTCGTATCATTCTATTATTTATATAGAGCTATAACGGGAACAGTGTCTCGAGCACCAGGGCCGGAGCACTGTCCTTGTGAGAGATGGGTGAACGGACATTCATTAATATAACGAACATTAAATAAATTATTAAATTTTTACTCTAGTGTTATGCTTATGTACGTTATTATATTACTTCCTATTATAGACAAAAATATTGAAACGAATGAATTGTACTGTCTTAACTTCAACTTTGCGCTACGCTGGGGCAACATACTATCAAATGAGCTACAAGGTCGAATACCTATATTATTGTTCTGTTTTTACATTCGCTACACTTCATATACTTTGATACGACAGCGATTTAACTTCTTTACCGTCCAGCTCGTTGAGGGAAAGCTGTGCAGCAGATAGTAATGATAGTATGGCATTGTATAGCGGCAAATGACGTCGTGGCGTCTGGGGCATGGCTTTCCGTCGAAGTGATTTGCCGTCTTTGGCGCTCAAAAGGTTAAATATATTATCTTGTATAGGTAGTAGCAAATAGTAGAATTACAATTCATGAATAGTGAGATCGATTTTGAGACGATTGATTTCAGAAGCTGTAAATGATTCGACCTTCAAACTAATTTTTTCTTCACAAGTTTTAAAGATGATATAGTTACCTGCTTGTCATACAGCACATTCATAATGACTTACATTTTATTTAAACGCGCGTCACTCAGTCACAATAGGATGACGTAGTATCATTCATTATTTCAATTCGTGTATATAGCTGGTGTCAGCACACCTTCATAAAACACCAGTATCTAACAGTAAACAAGATAAGGATTTAACTGGCATTTATGAATTCATTTCAATTGTCATAACATTAATTTGCAAGAAACTACGATGATGTTTTGCTACTTAGGTTTATGGGTTATTGGTAAAGAAAAAGAATGTTCCTGTTTAAATTATTTTATTTATGAACTCGTAATTTTACCAACAAATAAAGTCGTATTTATATAAGTTTTATAGATAACACATTTGTGTTATAAACCAACAATCCCTCATATCTGATTCATAAGAACTTTATGCAAACCACTTATAAAATAGTTGTTTGAATGTATTATTTATTCACGCTTGCGGCGACGATCCTGCTCCTCCTAAAACAAAAGAAAGACGTCAAATAAGAAGCTGTTAAGTCAACAGTGTATGTTTACTAGTGTACGAATATATATATATTTTATAATTTGCAGTTTCTTATGGTATCACATGTTTCCCAAATGATTACCAGCTAATTCAAAGAAGAGGAACCCATGCCAACTTTGTAAAACTACCCGGTCGAGTTAAGTTTGCACTGGCTGGCTATGATGTTGCATACAAACAAATCATTATGAAGGGATAGCTTTATGGCCAGTTATTTGTTCTATGGCGATAATTATACATATTCGTATATATCTCTATACAACAATAGGTTGCTTAGACTTACCTTCTGCGTTAAAATGATTAACAGTCTCCGGAACACGCCAATGAAGTCGATGAACAGTTCGAGAGCGTGTTGCACGAAGTCCTTGTTGCCCATGCGGCGCTTCTCGATGATGAGCTGCGTGTCGAACAGCACGAACCCGCACATCAGCATCAGTCCGAGGTACAGGTGAGCCTGGGAAACAACATCAGTTTGTATAATAGGAGGGTGGAGCGGAAGCTAAAACTATCCCTGCAATAGATCAGATTTTAGATAAAGTAACATGAAAGGCAGAAGTTTTATGGTCATGAATTATTGTATAGTGTTGACAGGCATTAATGTATGGTTTCGTCAGTTATCCATGTGCAAACTTGCGGGCTTTATTAGCATTTTTTCGCAAGATAAATATAATTTGCGTAAATACATGTTGAGGAATGACAGAATCCTCACAATTTATCTATCGCGCGTAAACGCGACTATAACGAGTCTGTTTTTCTAAGTATAGCTACCTATCACCTACATATCACTAGAAACAAAAACCGGCCAAGAGCATGTCGGGCCACGCTCAGTGTAGGGTTCCGTAGTTGCTCATCCTTCACAATACTTGTTACGAAAAAGATTTCAAGCTCTATAAAAAGGTCGTAAACGCGAAAGTAACTGGTTACTTATTACCTTCTGGAAGTCAACTTACGTCCTTTTAAGAATATTATGAAATTTTATTTTATTTTTACTCAAAAACGGCTTAACCGATATTGTTCAATATAGTTTTCATTGAAAGTTCTTATAAGGCCTCATGCTCATGAATTTTTTCATAATTTTTTGGCCCATGGTTGAAAAGTTAGAGGGGGCGACACTATTTTTTTTTATTTTCGAAGCGAATATTTACGAAACTGCTGACTTTATCAAAAAATAATGAGACCCCTATTATTTTCAAAAGACCTATTCAACGATACCCCACACATTAGTTGGAATGAAAAAAAAAAATTCGCCCCCACTTGAGGTGTTACCCAAAAAAAATTTTTTTTTAGTTTTTATTTTACCGTTTTGTCGGCGTGATACATACACATACTCATACCAAATTTCAGCTTTCTAGTACTAATGATCACGGAGCTAAGCCGCGGACGGACAGACGGACATGGCGAAACTATAAGGGTTCCTAGTTGACTAGGGAACCCTAAAAATGTCCCTAGTAATATACCGAGATTTAACTTTGAAATAGGAATATGCATATTCTAGACAAATAGCTTTAATAGATTGAAAATATAATACTTTTCTATACAAGTACAAAATAGTTTACTACCTATCCATAGTATCCATTATCTAATTAATTACTAACGGATTTACCTATCATTTAAAACATACATACCTGGTACAATATTTGAGAATGCATGAAGATGTTGAAAAGGCTCATAAGGGTCATAGAAGTGAGCAGAGTTCCCAGGGTGCCCCCAAGGAAGAGCCAGCTACCGCGCTCTGCCAGCATGGCCGCAATGGAGAAGCAAACAAATACCAGGGTTGTGCCCAACAGTGCAGTGACTACAATTGTTGGGTTAATCGCATTGACAAAAGCCAATAGCGGACCCAAACCCATACCTGTAAAACACAGTAAATTATATTAGTATGTTTTACCTGTTTTATTTCTCACTCATATGTATTACTAACTGTGTATTAGACAAATGCTATAACTTCAGTAATAAATTCCTACCCGATGTTAAACCGAATCCCAGGAGGTATCCAAGGCGCTTGGTTGTGTTCTTGCCAAAATCATCTGGGGTGGCCAAAAGCATCAACATAAAGCCAATTCCGGCAAAGGTAGAGAGGAGTCCAGCTTGGAAAATGGCATAGTCAACATATACTCCTGCACAGGCAGAAGCACATGTCATGGTAAGTGCTCCATACACATTTTTCAGATGTTGGCGGACTGGAGGTTCCCTGGAACGTAAAATTGAATTTATAATATCATACACAAAACAAGAGGTGTTAAAAATAAGACAAGTTATTTGTGTATGGGAATACTGTTTATTTAGCTTGACCCCATACATGTTTGTTTGTCCTTATGTTCATTTGTTTAAAATCTTGCATCAGCTTTCCACTAAACTGCATATAAATTCCTGAGAAAATTGAATATTTTTTATGGAACTAAAGCCCTCCAGAAACTTGTTGCAGTATTGAAATACAAGATGCTATAATAGGTGCCAATAACTTTGAAAAAATAAAAAGTGAAAATGTAACCCTTTTTTAATATAAAAGGGGGTAAGAAATGAATAGCTTAAGAGGATAAAAATATCCTACAGCCATCATAGCAAACTCAGCTGTCCAAACATTGACAAAATCAACCCAGCTGTTGAGTATGAGATAATATAGCTACTAAGAAACATATCATTTTCACAACAGAACTGTATAAAGGAAATGATGTAGAAATCATATTATTTGCAAAAACTCAAGGATATATATGTCAAAAATAATTTATTATAGGTACATAACATGAACATTGGATCTGCTAAAAAACTAAAAATCATGATAGAGCAAGTGACAAAAGTTTTTTTTTTAAATCATCAGTCACATGGTTTTCAGAAGATTAAAAGGTGGAAAAAAAATTACAAAACCTGATTTGAACCAAAATTTTTGGATACCTACCCTCTTCCCCTTAATGAAATAGGTATTTAAAGTCTGCTCCAGCTCAACCAGTGTTTGTTTGGTGCCAAACTACTAGATTTAGAATAGTTAAATGGATAAAATATAATGAATTCTTAGAATCTATTGAAAGGCTTATTTTTGCTAGAGCTAATTTAAATCTATTTCTTGTTTTGTACATGAATGAAAGCAATATTTATGACAAAAAATGTTCCTAAGCATCAATAAAATTACAGAATGAGAATGATTGCAATAAAAGAACGATATGATCTTAATAATTGCATGCTAAATATACGTCACACAAAATACATCGCCCCACTTTGTTTGTTTTTGTCACTTTCTAGAAGTTCTAGAATAATGGAGAAGTATCTCGCTAATTTAGTTAATTATACTAATAACGCAGTCTAAAAATATAAGAAAATGACCTAAATAACAACTACGTAGGAATTAATAAGTAAAACATACTGGAATAGTCCATAAACGAATTTTTGTAGAAAATTAACAATGTAATACTATACTAATTAACGATGATACTCACAGTCGGTTCTGAAAACTATTCACAAACGTTTGCATGTTGGGCATCATTGTGAAAGGTTCTAATCACGGCAAAATACAACGAAATAATTTACAACGATCACGTCTTGAAATCTTCCCAAATAAGCTTGCTTGTCTTCACTTCACTCACAGATAAATAGTACGTACTCGGGTCAAAGCGCAAAACGAAACGAATCACAACGTGACGTAATGATCTATCCATACCATAGAGCATTAACTATTGTCTATGTTTTGTTTTAATCGACTCAAATGGTTTCATATCGATTTACATTATTTCTAAATATATTTATATTATTTTTAATACACATTTTTAGTCTAGAATAAAGTCATTCTAAGTAAAAAGGCAAGCGTAGTGTGGGACACCCTCAGACTAGGTGGAGCGATGATCTTTGCAGGGTGGCTGGCAAGAGCTGGATGAGAGTAGCCGAGGATCGTTCACAATGATATGTAGTTGGAGATCTATGTCCAGCAGTGGACAAATATAGGCTGATGATGATGAAGTAAAAAGGTATCTAAGCCTCAAAGATCAGCTTCAGATATTGTTTGAGATGCCTCAATGAAACGTACATATTATTCATCTGTGAATGAAACCACTACTTATTTATATCGATTAGTGCTACTTTCGATAACTTTGTATCGATATAAGTTTTGTGACCAAGACGAACGACGACCGACCAAAACCAAATCGACCAATGAGAGTAAAACACGAACCGACTGACTAAATATTGTGAAACTAAATGAGTTTATTATTAAAGTAAATTGGAAGCTATTTACGTTTTTTTTCCTGGTGTTTCCTTATCTCTTTCTCATCTTATTCTATCTTATATGGTACTTAATTACATTTCCCAAAAAAAGCTGTGGGTTGGACCCTAAACTTGCTTTGAGGTCGAGGAGGGTGGAGGGTATTCGTTTGCCAATTTTTATTATTTGTTAAGAGAAAGAGAAAGTTTATTAGTTTTAGTTTACACGAAGTTGCAGACTGAGACAATAAGTTCGATTAATTTATATTGAAGCGTATTTTAAAATAAAATTTAACAATTTTTCGAAACCATCAAAAGCGTTCACTTAGCGCTTAATGTGGCTTTATGGGGCTTCTTGGCCAATATCGAAAATTTACATTTCGGTTTCACAGAAAACGTATCCGTCATGTGGACGATCTGTCAAAGAATATAACCTACAAAATAATATTCACACCTAACCTCCAATCACCTCGTATTTATGTAGTGGTTCTATTGTTTACCTAATGGCTATAAACTAAAACCATGGGGAAAAAGTCAAAAGTTGGAAAACAACGTAAAGATAAATATTATCAATTAGCTAAGGAAACAGGTATGTGTATTTTATCAACCTTTTAAAAACCATTTTTGTCCGAATAATTTTGTGCTGTAGTTTCGAACACATTTAACGTATTTATAGGTCTGTTTCCTTTCCAAATTAAGATATTTTATTATGATTTACAGGTTATCGTTCAAGAGCTGCATTCAAGCTTATTCAACTAAACAGAAAGTTCGGGTTTCTTCAAAAGTCGCGAGTATGTCTCGATTTGTGTGCCGCCCCTGGAGGGTGGATGCAGGTGGCGCATCAGAATATGCCCCTGTCCAGCGTTGTCATTGGAGTGGATCTGTTTCCAATCAAGGCCGTCCCGGGGTGCATTGGCCTAACTGAAGATATCACAACTGAGAAGTGTAAAACTGCCATTAAAAAAGAAATTAAAACATGGAAAGCTGATGTTGTACTCCATGACGGCGCACCGAATGTAGGTCTCAACTGGCTTCACGATGCATATCAGCAAGCCACTCTCACACTGAGTGCACTGAAACTAGCTACTCATTTTTTGAGAGAAGGTGGTTGGTTTGTTACAAAAGTATTCAGATCTAAGGACTACCATGCACTCCTGTGGGTGTTGAAGCAATTTTTCAAAAAAGTCCATGCTACAAAGCCACAGGCTTCCAGAAATGAGTCTGCTGAAATATTTGTGGTGTGCCAAGGCTATATTGCACCCGATACCATTGACCCAAAATTCCTTGATGCCAAGTATGTATTTGAGGATTTGGAAATTGTTAAGAAACAGCACACAAACTTGCTGCATCCTGAAAAACAAAAGAAAGCTAAAGCCGAGGGGTACAAGGAGAATGACTACACAACTCACCATAAAGTCCTTGTATCACAATTTATGGGCAAGGAAGACCCATTGGACCTTCTTCAAGGCTGCTCACAGGTAAGTTCATATAAGCAAATGTGTTCTTTAAGACTTTTATTACTAATAACAGACTTTTAATGCTCATTATATAATAGGTTTTCAATTCTATAGCTGCACATGTACAGTCGTGGCCCACTAATTAAGGACAAACATTTTTTATAAAACTAGCTTCAGAACATACAACTATATTTTACATAATTCAGCACAATACAAGTAATGAATGTTAATTAAAGCTCTATCATGGTCACACTAGTTCGCGAGCCTATTGATAACTGATTTATATAAAACAAGTTACAGTTTCAATTACTATATTACTGGCACTCTAATTAAGAACAGTAGGTTTGAATCCTTGTTTCTTATAAAATAATTGAAAATAACCAACATGTCACTTGGCTCTCTGTTCCTTGGCTATTCTATTATTATTTCGCGCTTGAGAATATTAGTAAAAATGGGTATAAACCTTAGTTCTGATGCCTCCATCAGAAGCATCATAGTAACATAGGTTTTGCACAATAAGTGGGCATATCGAAAGGTTTCCGAACACCTTAATTGTCGAAAACGAAAGTATTTAACGCGATCAATTATTTCAAGAATAATTAAACATGCCAGAAGGTGCAGCGGAAACAACGACCACGTAAGACTACCCCCCGAACTGACGCCTTCATTGTTAGGATGGCGTAAAAAAAACCTAAATTGTCTTCTATTGAGATAAATTGACGATATCTTGGGGAAAACTCAGGTCAGGTTAGCTTGTTCTATAAGAAAACGACTAAATGAAGCGAATTTATTTGGAAGAGTAGCTCGCAAGAAACCATTAGTGAGCAAATTAAACAGAGACGCAAGAATCAAATTTGCAAACGAATACAAAGACTAGACTTTGTCTCAGTGGAAGCATGTGTTATGGTCCGATGAAACTAAAATAAACAGAATAGGATCTGACGGTCAACTCTACGTACGCCGGCCACCAAATACGGTGTATAATCCCAAGTATACTACCGTAAGTCCGTAACAGTGAAACATGGCGGCGGGAATATTAAATTGTAGGGTTGTTTTTCTTGGCATGGCGTAGGACCATTGGTGCGAATTGACGGGATTATGGACCAGCATGTGTACACAGATATTTCGCAGAACACCATGCTGCCATATGCTGAAGGAAATTTACCAGTTGTTTGGGAATTTCAACAAGACAACAACCCAAAATACACTGCAAAATCTGTAAAGGCCTGGTTCCAACGTAATTCGGTGTATTAAATGACTTGGCCCTCCTGCAGTCCTGATCAGAACCCTATAGAGAACCTCTGGAACGACATAAAAAAAACGATAGCAATATTTTTTTTACAAATTTACACGAACTTTATGATGCGGCACTAGAAGCGTGGAAATCTATACCTGTGGATAGATGCGGAGCCCTAGTAGAGTCTATGACAAAAAGATGTTTGGCAGTGCAACTGAATAAGGGATTCCCTAGCAAATACTAATATAACTTTAGCATTATCATTATATGTCATGTGTTTTCGTTTATGTTCTTAATTAGTGGGCCAGCTTATTTTTAAACTTTAGTTTAGCTATACACTTTTTGCTGTTAACTTGCTTTAATCAACTTCATAAATAATAAAATTAAATAATATTTAACGAATATAAATAAAAGTTCAATATGAAAGCAAAACTTAGCAATTTTATCAAAATATTGTGTTATACTAAGGCTGTCCCTAATTAGTGAGCCACGACTGTATATTATATACTTAATCAACATTTCCTGTGACACATATGATTTTACACATACTGCCGTCATTGACTAAAAGGCAGGCTTCTACATAGACATTATATGCAGAAGGCCGCCTTTTAAAAAATCATGGCAGCATAACTCTGATATCTCTGCTTGGCCCTATTGTTCACTGGCAGAGAATGCCATTTAGCATTAAGTCTGCTTTTGTTTTCTTCTATTTGTATTGACTTGTTTTGCGCAATAAAGTTTAAATAAATAAATGTTAATTTCAGATTGTAATAGATGACAAGAGTATAGAGGAACATCCTAAAACTACTCCAGAAATTAAGGAATGCTGTCAGGATATTAAGGTTTTAGGTCGGAAAGATCTTAAATTGCTGTTGAGCTGGATAAAGCAGATGAAGGAACTGAAAACTGCTCAGGTAAATTAAAGATCATGGGATTTAAAATATTTTAGAAATACATTTCAATACATGTACAATTTTTTAAACCAAATAATTTAAATGATTATATTCTTATTTGAGTTCTGGTGTACTGAGTGATATAACCAAGATTACTAAATTTTTGATATTGCATACAAGGGGTTAACGTAGAGGCTCACAGTCAACAAAGAGATGGTGTCAACTGGCCTCGGCTGTAAAGGACTAAAGGGAGGCATCACAGGATCAACAAGAGTGGAAAATCCTTCTAAGATCCCTATGTCCCATCATAATCATCTTAGCATACATTGTTTGATTAATTAATACATTCATTAATGTTTAGGAGAAGAAAGAAGAAGTCGAGGAGTCCGCTGAAGTGGTGGAAGAGGCGGAGCCTTCTGAGGATAAGGAAGAAGATGCAGTGGATACAGAAATTGCTGAACTACAGGTAACTTATTAACTGGTTTTCTATTATTTAGAATTGAAATTAAGACACTCCTACTTCAGAAGTTCATAAATGTTGGACATTCAGAGTATTATATTATTGAGGTTGCTTATAATATGCTGGATTTAACAGTATACTCTTCTAGGTTGGATAGTAATGTCAAACTATTATGGGGTTATGACATTATTATCCCTTAGCAAGTGTTATTCTGGGAATGATAGTTTGGTTGAATTCAGTCTTAGTAGCGTAGATAACACGGTTGGCGCAGTGGTAATGCAGCAGTTGCCAAATTTTATTGTAATGACACTAATGAGTGGCATTTGAAGTATCAATCTGCATCATGGATATTTTCTGTTTTTTAACTATATTATGTGTATACATGATGATTCCTAATTGGTGATCAGGAGTAGAAAAATATTAATATCAGCTAACATTAAACTTAATAGGCGAGGTCTCACGCAATTACCTCACTGTTTAATTAATTAAAAGTTAAAACATAATTAAAACTAATAACCACTAGATACATAGTCATTCGACGTCAGACGACGCGTTTGGCTCGGTTTGTAGACACCTGCCTACTGAGTCGGCGGTCCCGGGTTCGAATCCCGGCCGGGGCAAATATTTGTTCTTGGGTCATGGATGTTATCTATATTATGTATTTATATATTATGTATATCGTTGTCTAATTCCCATAGTACAAGCTTTGCTTAGTTTGGGACTAGGTCGATTTGTGTATGATTGTCCCTTAATATTTATTTATTATTATTCTACATAAACAATGACAATGACAAGTTATTACTCATAAATTGTCATTGCCATTAAATTATTAAAGAGGTTGTAAGCTCATAGATACAGATTAGTAGGTTGACAAGGAATTTAAGACAAAATTGGTTTCAAAATAAAAATTATCATAGATAAATAAAAGTTTGTTTTCATGTACGTAATTACGACTTCAACTTGGCCGCCATCAATTACTGAGTTAGAAAAGTTGGTAACTGATCACTGATTAAAAATCATAGTGTATATACTATAAATTTATAAAATAGTCTATATTAATACTAGATTATGATGATAGGCAAATCACAGTCTAGTATCCATAGTATATATACATTACACAAAAATAAGCAATACATTGAAGAGATTGTCCCCTAATTATAAATATAAAAAACATTTTTTTTTCAATGATTTCAGGATGAGGAGCGACGCCAGTCAAAACGCAAGCGGAAGCAACTGAACAAGCAGAGGCAGAAGTTGGCTGAAAAGATGAACCTGAAAATGGTTCTGAAGGGAGACGATGGCCCAATACTTGAGAGCAATGACATGTTCAAGCTGTCTGACATTAAAAATGCTGATGTAAGGAACAACTACCTATGTATTTTACAACCCCTGCAGCTTTATCTGTGAAGTGGAAAAGTTAAGAGAATTAACTAACTACTTTGGCGCAGCAACCCAAAATGAGTTTTGGCCTCCAACACAAGAGCACGCCATCTTGCCCGATCCTGCGCCACTTCGTGCCAGCTGTCGCTAACTCCCAGCTCACGCAGATCCGCCTCCACCATGTCTTTCCAGCGATACTTGGGAATTAGTTCATCGAAAATTCCTAATACTTCAAAAACGTTAATTTATGCATTTTATTCAACGAATCTCTAATATGATAAGTTTATTGTTCAAATTCATGTTGGATAATAAATAAATAAATGTCAACCTCACACAAATCGATCTAGTCCCAAATTAAGCTCGTGAAGGCTTGTGTTATGGGTACTAGACGACGATTTACATACTTACATAGATAAATATATACTTAAATACATAGAACAACCATGACCTGCCCGTCTAGCACAACTATGCTTCGCGACTCTTGTCGCGCGACATAGCGCTATCCGTCACCCTCTCACATTACTGCGCAGAAAGAGACGGGCAATTATCTCGCGCGAGAAATAGTCGCTTGTGGCAGTTGTGCTAGAGCTGTGACCCAACCACAAATATTTGAGTTCATCACGCAAATATTTGCCCTGGCCGGAATTCGAAACCGGGACCGCCGGCTACTGAGCCGGCAGGTTCTCTACAAACTGCACCAAACGGGTCGTCATTAATCATAAAAATATTCATTTGTATTTACAGGAATTGGCTCGCACAATAGACCAACAGCCCGATCTTGTAGCAGACCCTAGTGATGACTCTGATGATGAGACCAAAGTGAAACAGAAATACATCAAGTATGATGTTGAGGCTTCAAAGCTTGACAAATCAGGACTTTATTACAAGGACTCTGATAGTGAACTGGAAATGGAATCTGACTCTGAGGGAGAAAATGATAAAGAAACTCTAGGTAGTTGAGTTGACATTGTTTTAAATTCTGTATTTGTTCCAAAATTATTTATTCTGAATGAATATCAGCTTAAGTACAAACTCATACAATATTTCTTCCAAAAAATTATAATGTGTGAATTGTATTAGATTTCCTTAATTCAGCTAATACTGATTAACATTTCTTGAGCTACATTGTTAATTTTACAATAGTATATGTATTAACCATGTTTATTTATATTTTCAGCATTTTCTGATGATGAAGAGAAGGCATCAAAGAAACGTGACAAGATAACGAAATTGAATACATTAAGAAATAGCAAAGCAACTAAAACGCCATCAATCCCCAAAGATAACCCGCTGCTAACCGACTTGGACAACAGGGATCCCATGTCCAAGCGCTCTATGAAGGCAGAGCTTTGGTTTCAGAAGGATGTCTTCAAAGACATTCAGGAGGAAGACGATGAAGGAGTTGATCTAGACAAGCTAGCTGAGACTTATAAGGAAAAGGGTTTGTATCTAATTGATATTACATTCATTAATTTTTTAATATTTAGCTACACATGTACCGCAAAAAACACCAGTCCATGCAGCTGTTACATGATGTAGGGCTAAACAGAGTATACAGACTTGTTATAAACAGTTTTATGTTCAGTGAATGCATGAATGTTATACAAAAATATTGAATTGGATGTCTTTTGGATGTTAGTCTTATGTTATTAGTCCTAATTATCATCTCAGTTTGTTCAATGATCGTATTACTTGGTAAAACTCGTTTCTAGAAGTTACTTGTCTTTTCTTTAGGAAAAACTATTGCCAATGAGCTCATGGACACATCTGATGACGCACCAAGTAAAGGATTGAAGAGGAAGAAATCCGACATGGAGAGTTCTGATGATGACTCGTCGGACAGCGAGTACGAAGTTGAGGAGAATGTTGCGCCAACTGTCGGAAAAGCGGGGAAAGGCGGCAAGAAAGACAGCTTCGATGTGGTGTCGCAGGATCCAGGTAATACGCGTTAGGTTATTAATTAGGCAGGAGCTGAGTAAGAGATTTTTTTAACTTCTTACGTTCGATTATTTTCACTACAGGAATTATTAACACGTTAACAACCAAATTTTTGTAACGCGTAGTTTAAATCTTAGGAAAATACAGTATATAATCGTTCTTACTTCACCTATTTAGTAGGTAAACAAGAAACATCGCAATTGTGACTTTATGCCAAAAATAGCTGTTTTCTCGCAAGATAGTAAATTCTAAAATATATTGTTTTTTTATTACATTAAAAAGTTGTTATTAGCTCTTGTCGGTAAAGTAATTTACAGCTTTTTTGACATTCCGATTTTTCTTTCACTTCTTGATATAGAAGCATTTATTTTTTCTTTTATAGGGTGACGTAAAATTATTTACTACCACGATTTAGATTGTAGGTTCGTGGGCTGTCAGAACTAGCCGCAACTTGACCCGCTTGTTGCACGACACATTGTCACCGTCTTTCTTGAACTGAGTATGGATTACATTGATCACACGACTAGAGTCGCACGATGTTATTGAGCTAAGCAGTAACACTTGTTCAAATTTAGCTAGATATATTACCTATTTAGATTGATCGTAATCCAAGCAATATTGGACTTAAATTGTATATAACCTTTTTTACTCTCTAACACCAGCCAAATGATCTTTTATATTGGTAACATCATGGGCTTATTGAAATGAATATTCTCTGATGCGGTGGATATTTCTACTAATTTTGGTATACAATAATACATAAGTACCATTACGATTACTTTCAGAACTGAAGAGGCTTAAAAAGACTCTAAAGATGGACGCCGAGACATTAGCCCTAGGGACTATGATCGCCACGTCTAAGAAGTTCAAGAGGGACCTGATAGATGACGCCTACAACCGCTACACGTTCAACGACAAGCATCTTCCCGATTGGTTCGTGGACGACGAGAAAAAGCATATGAAGAAGGAAGTCGTTGTTCCTGAGGTACTTTTATTTACTGTCGCTGTCGCGTCTGTATTAGTAAAATCAGTAATCTTACAAATAAGGTTTTTTCTTGCAATCTGTGAATATGGTTTTGAAGCTGTTAGAAGTGATTGGAATATAAACACATTTTGCTTATACGGTATTATTTTCCAAATTAAACAAAATGTGACCCGATGTTTGATGATAAATAGTCTTCAAAAGTCTGATTGATTATCATTACTCCAATAGTATAATTACAGCTTTATATTTAAAATCTGACACGTGACGACCCAACTGGTGCAATTCGTAAATTAAAAAGAAAAAATAACTTGATGTAAGTTATCTTTTGTTACAGAAATACACTGAAGAATACAAAACTAAATTACAAGACATTAACGCCAGGCCAATCAAGAAAGTCGTAGAAGCTAAAGCCAGGAAGAAGAAGCGCATGATCAAAAAGATGGAGCGCGCGAAAAAGAAGGTAGAGGCGGTAATTGAAAACGCTGAAATGTCTGAACGTGAGAAGTCGCAGCAAATAAGGACGCTATACAAAAAGGCGCAGACCGACGGTAAGAAAAAGGTTACGTACGTAGTTGCAAAGAAACATACCACGGCCAAACGTATGAAGCGGCCATCCGGGGTGAAGGGACATTACAAGGTGGTCGACCCTCGCATGAAGAAGGATCTGCGCGCTCAGAAGGCCAAGGAGAAGACCATGGGCCGCGGCAAAAAGGGCAAGCCGATGAAAGGAAAACCTCCCAAGAGCAGGCCGCAGAAAAAGAAAGGTAAAAAAGCGAAATGATTTATGTAGCTAGCAGCTAGCTTGTAATTAATTGTGATGTGGAAGCTAATTGATGAAGTGTATTATGTTTCAAAATTACACATTTATAAATAAAAAACATGTTTTTATTCGTTTGGAGCGGTTAACCTCTTTTAGCTTTCATTCTATTCTAGATAACGTAATTGCAAATAATACGTCAAAACATATCATTATTCATTGCGCAGTTCCATTTTGCCCTTGAAGAGTCATAGGCTTAATATAGAAGAAATCCGTCATTTGTAGTTGTCGTATACGAAAAGGGGTGCATATACCATAGGGCCGGGGGGTGGTGGTCGACATTAGAGATATTTTTACGGCTGAGGTCAGGGCCGGAGGTATTTAAATCCCCGTGCGTCACTCGCGCTTAACGGCCAGAGTTCAGGGACAGGCACACCATATAAATGATAATAACTTCGCCTGCTCGACCTTGGTGCCTGATTCGGATTCGCTCCAACTACGCTGTCTGCCTACTAATTCGCATTTGTGCAAATAGTTATACGCTCCGAAGGAGCTGATATTTGTTTCGTTCATCAGGTTAAACTGGTTCTTTACATCATGGCTAGTAGTATCCTTGATAAATGGCGCGGAAGCGGTCTTTGTCCGAAAAATTTAAAACATCATTTCTATTTCGTTTTGTTTTCTTCTGAATCAGCAAAATTTTCAGGATACCCACGATGTAATACAGGGTGATCAATCCAAATCAAATGGGTCAGTAATTCAGTATGGAGAAGCCAGAAACCATGAGGGATAAGGAAATGGTGTCGATTTTAGTGAGAATATAGATGGCATTAATTTTTTTTTTAATCTCATGCGATGATCGAACTTGGTCAACAATCAACATTCTGTAAGTAATCGTAGGTATGTCGTATTTACACAAATTTTGACCGGATTTGGCACCCGGTTATCAATAAGATATTTAAAAAAATTGCCATTTTCATTCAATCTAAAGTCGACGCCACGGTTTCTAAGAACAGATTTCCCTTTCTCTTCTAGTTTCTGATTTCTCCCTACTGACCCATTTGAATTGAACACCCGGTATAATTCTAAACGATGTATTTATACAATCCTGAAAGGCGTACCGGTTCAGTGGTAAATATGGTAAACGAAATGATAGCTCCTCGTACATTATGGCATACGAGATGACGGGTGACAACGGGATCCCCGGGGAAGGCAATAGTCTTGTAAATCTGCATCATTTGATATCTAAATCAAACGCGCGAAAATAAACATAAGATATCAAGTAGGAGGATATAGTGGTGGTGCGCGGGTGGGGTGGCGGGGGCGCGGGGGCGCTATATTGAGCGCGATCACGGCCAAGGTCATCGCAGCTCCCGGTGAGGCCTGTTTATGTACTCCGGACGGTTCATGTACGCAGCCCAGATATTGATATTGCTTCCTAGAAATGCGTTGTATACACGACAATGCCAAGCTTCGTTGTTAATCAGATCGTGTAATAGGCTAATTGCAATATCTGTGCTAAATTTAGCGATAAGGTAATATTGCGCAATTTCCGTTTCAAATTACCTGATAATGAGATGATATTTTAGTAAATGTAGAGTGATGTAACAGTATTCATTCTAAATGCACGACCTTTTAATGTAATTGGAAGCAACAATGCCTACTTATTGTGATTACATGCGATGTTAACATAGCCACGACCTTGTTTCGGTCGAAGGTCGCGCTATATGTCGTACGTAGGTCTATGTTGTTGAGGGTACCATTCCGTCCCGAATGACGTCCGCGGAGGCTCAGGTAGCCGGGGGGCGCTGTGACCTCGCCCCCGCAAGGTCGCGGGTTTCATTCCACTCGGTCACATTCATATACAGACTAGCCATAACAAGGAATCCTTTATACGTATTAGGGCTTTATTTAATATTTCTTTTTGCTGTTGGGTAACTCCTATCATGTAAAACAGAGACTTTGAAAAATATTCCTCGTGTCTTTTTTATTCTACCTTATTGTCGGTTAAGGCACCAGTACTAAAATAGGTTGCAGTGCTACATAAAGCATTTTACTGCATCTGACTATAAAAACCTATAAATACAGTCAAGTTGGAAGCAAACTTGAAAATTACATTAAATATGTCAATAATTAGTGGGGTGGTAAACTGCCAACAATTGACTAGTCCAGCCCACTCTGTCCGAAGACTTGCGTGACGAGCCGTTCTGTCGGTCAAGGAGACCGCTAATTCTGCCATACTCCTCTTTTTTATGGATTTCATAGTGATATACGGCTTTTTATCGTAGTACGACTAATGGCTGTAAGTTTTAAACTAGTGATTCAACCCCTCGCTAATGACGCAGGTAGGAGAAGGTGCCTACAGTGAGTCATACTTGTTTTGTTGCAGTCTGGCGGTGTGGTTGTTATTTTTAACCAACACTGAAATCATGACCCTTGCGATCAATAAATTAGGTTTAGGCTGCCAATCGTATCGGTACATTGAGGATTGAACAGAAGAATCTCGAAGCTAATTTATAAGCGTGTTTTTGTTTATAAATATTCCAATTTACTACAATTCCTTCCTCTATACAACTGGGGTAAATCGTAATATGTATGTAGATATTTAATACAATAGTAAGACTAAGAATTTAAAAAAATATGTTGACGTTAAGTCACTGCGTCGAAAAAGGACGAATATAGATGTTAGTTTCCTTGAGTACCGTTAGTACGTATGAGTGAGTAATCTGACTGAATCTGGCATCACACATCTACTATAGTTGTGTAACTTGTGTTATCAGCATTTCATGACGATCTGACCACAATGTAATAATACTCTATCAATATGCTATGCATCAATATGAATGCTTAAACGTGGACACTTGCTATACAATGTATACCTATACCTTCGCTTCAACCCCATTTCTGGAAAAGGCTATTACGCAATACCGGCGTGGAAATTTCCCTTGCAGGATATAATGTTTGTATAGATGGAAGGTATAGCTACCATGGTATAGTGCAGTACACGAGCCGGGACTCCCTGCCACCTCCGCCCCCTCGCCCACGCTCTCCTGCGCTCCACGCTCCACGCGCGCCTGCCGGCGTTCTTCATCAATATAATCCTCCGTTTTATCAGTAACTTGGGTTTGCTTTGGTTGGAATAAAATAAATATCTCGGGTTATTTTGGCTTACTTTTGTACTCCTCGCGTTCTTTTTTATGACTTCGTTTTACCTTGATTGATATCAGAGTATTTGGATATGTCTTAATCCGGGCTCGCGGGTAAATAACATCGAAATGTTCTTGTTTACCACCACTATGAATCGTTTATATACTTTTCTATGGTTATTTATTATTATGCTAATTTGTCCTTATCGTGCCTGGATTATTACGAATTCTGAAGTCTAATTTTTTGGCTTTAACTACCTATTAGTTCAGGGGCCTGTGTAGTTAACCTGGGTCAATAAAAAGTTTTAAATGCACTCGCATTTTTAATCGTCGCATAATGTTTAAGAACTGTATGGACAAATTGTACTTTACATTCTAATTGCGGGCCAAAGGGCTGCGCACGGGGGTATGATACATTTTACATTAAATCCTTGTTTTAGTGTTCGTAACTAAAGGGAGCTAACGGGACCCTATTATTAAACCTTCGCTGTCTGTCCGTCGGTTACCGGTTACACGGTTAGTATCTTTCGAACCCTCATATGGTAGGCTTGAAATTCGCATAATGTGTATTAGTATGGTCGCAATGGCTATAGGTAATATAATAACAAATACTGAAAAATAAAAATGGAGTTTCCCCATGGCAACAAACGTGTTTTATAGGGTTTCAAATGTTTTTTCCCTGATTGTTGAATGGTAATAGGTAGACATTTGAAATTTGCATGGAGTAGTAGGTAGTGTAGCCACTTTAAAAACAAATACTAAAAATAAATAAAGACAACAATTTGAAAATTATAAATAATAGACTTCGCTTGCCGCGCGACTCAGCGTCACCTGTCCTGCTTGCACGGTATTGAAATGAAAATGACTAATACTATTTGTCGCGCGACAAAGAGTCGCGAGTCAGAGTTATGCTAGGCGTACACTCGTACAGCTTTAGTGAAATTTAACCACATCACATCAGATTGACTGCATTGATTATGCTAAGGAAAAATATTCTACTATTATTTATGGTATGTATGTATGTAAACACTTTATTGTACATAAAAACAATTCACAACGATAAACAGGGGATTTCTTCCAGTTAATATTTGAGAAAATGAGAGAATAGTCGGATATCCAAGAAAACAAACGAACAATTAGTAGCTATGCACACATACACTAAGGATTTCTCTAAATATAATATGTGTAATTCCAAAATGTAATACATATTTTATCATATACTAAGTAACTACGACGAGATCAGGGATCTGAAAGACATAACTTTTCAAGTTTTCCCTATGAATATGGTATTGAACTTACCTAAATTCGCTGGCATTAAGAATCTACGGCCAACAAATACTTTATGTTATATTAATTTTATCTTTAGGTCGGTAATTTTTTTTATTTTTTTAATATAGCATGTTAGGCATTTAACGGTTCATATAAAAAAAATATCTCCACTGACAACTTGCATTGTTGATCACGTCCGGAAAACAACGATCGGTAGCAGCCGTATAACAGAAGTATTGAGAAGGCCGCTTGGCTGGAATGGGACCGGGTTGGTCACGTCTGCCGCATGCCGTTGTTGAGGCCAAGGTTACTGCAATGAGGAACTGAAGCACATGGCCGCGCAGACGATTGTGGGATGCGTTGTATTGTACATGTCCCAGATCAGCCTCCAAAGATAGCTTATATTATAGCTGGCGCAATTGTTGGGGGTCTGTGAGGCGTATGCTAACTCTCATCGCCTTGAGTATAATGCAAAAGAAAGTGAGGTGATGGTATTTAAGGCGGGAAAAATCAAGCCCTACGATATTCCCCCAGTCATACTCAACGGTGCACCACTTAAAATCGTGGATAGTTTTGAATATCTTGGTCACATAATTGACAGTGATCTCAATGATGACCAGGATATTTTGACAGAGAACGCAGGGCATTGGCGGTTCGGGGAAATATGCTGGCCCGCAGGTTTGCTCGATGCACGCCGGCAGTCAAAGTAACCCTGCAGCCTGTGGGTCCGGTATACGAAGCGAGCCTACAGCGCCCTGCGAGTGCAATACAACAATATATTTAGAATTCTGTTGCGCCTGCCGAGCAGATGTAGTGCCTCGGGCATGTTCTGTGAAGCGCGCACAGATGGATTTCCAGCACCGATGCGCAATAAAATCACCTCTCTTTTGGGTAGAATAAGGCAAAGCTCCAACCGAATTCTGAATATAATTGCAGATAAATATGACTGTCCAATATTTAAACACTGGATGGGGCAGATCACTAGTTTTGCACGAAATTTGGATTAGTTTGTTTTGTATTTAAGATGTTTGTAGTAAATAGGTATTAACTAATGTAGCTATAAGTTTTTTTTGTAACTAACAACTATGGAATCCTGAGTTCTGAAATAAAGCTTATTCATTCATTCATTCATATTTGTCAGACTACAATAAAAATAAGGAATATGCGTTTTGTCGGTATCTTTCTAGCTGGGCAGGAGCCCTTTACCGTACTTCTTGGATCCACACTGTGAAAAAATTAAATTTGAAACATCTCATAAATTATCTTCATACAAAATATACGTTATTTCACTTGAAAGTTAAGTTAAACAGACAATAAATGATTATACAGGATGTTCGGAATAACGATGTAGGAACTTTAGGAGGTGATGCATAAATAAATAAATATAAAATAAATATTAAGGGACAATCTTACACAAATCGACCTTGTCCCAAACTAAGCAGAGCTGGTACTAGACGACGACAAATAATATATGAAATACATATATAGATAACATGCATGACCCAGGAACAAATTCGAGTTCATCACACAAATATTTGCCCTGGCCGGGATTCGAACCCAGGACCGCCGGCTCAGTAGGCAGCTGCACTACAAACCGAGCCAACCGCGTCGCATGGGTATTTAAAGTAATTTGAACTCTATATGTCTTAGTCCAATCTCTAATATTCTTTTTTTATTTCGTGTTTCGTTTTTTTTTATTCGTACAATATGTTGGCATAAAAAGTTACATTAAAAAAAACTGGCCAAGAGCATTTAGGGCCATGCTCAGTGTAGGGTACCGTAGTTGCCCATCCTTCACAATAGACAAAAATTACGAGAAACATTTAAATTACGAGAAAGATTTCAAGCTGTATAAAAAGGTCGTAAACGCCAAAGTAACAGTAACTACTTATTATTACCTTCTGGAAGTTATCGATTATACGCACCATATTGAGCGAAATGTTTTAATACAGTATGGCGCTTAACCATTATGTATAACGTTCGAAGTGTAAGGACATCGCGCGGCACTTACGTCATTTCAAAGAAAGTTATGTATTTTTGTGATAACTCAAAAACTGCTCGACCGATTTTATTCAATATAGTTTTCATTGAAAGTACTTAAGTATAAGGCTTCATCTTCATGAATTTTTCCATAATTTTTTGACCAGTGGTTGAAAAGTTAGAGGGGGGGACGGACACTATTTTTTTTATTTTCGGAGTGACTATTTACAAAACGCTGTGGTGCTGGAGGCGAATGCTGGGGATATCTTGGACCGAATATCGTACAAATGTTTCCATACTTCAGGAACTCTCTCGTACAATCACGCATACTCAAGTTCTTCGGACACGTGTCGAGGCGGAATAGTGATTCCATTGAGCGCCTAGTTGTTCAGGGGAGAGTGGAGGGCACGAGACCACGTGGTAGATCACCAATGCGATGGACTGACCAGATAAAATCTGCTCTGGGCAAACCATTGCATGAATGTACCAGAAGTGCTGCGAACCGGACGAGATGGCGAGACATCGTTAGGCGGGCGTCAGCAGCCCCCAAGCCTCCCTCATGATGACCACGACCGCTCTGACAAGAGCGAAACGAAGAAGAAGAAGATTTACAAAACAGCTGAATTTATCAAGAAATAATGTTCGAAGACCCCTATTATTTTTAAAAGACCTATTCAACGACACCCCACACACTAGTGTTGGAACGAAAAAAAAATCACCCCCACTTCAGGTGTACGAGGTACCCGAAAAAAATATTTTTTTTACTTTTTACTTTACCGTTTTGTCGGCTTGTTATATACACATACTCATACTAAATTTAAGCTTTCTATTACTAATGATGAATTAATCAAATTTCTTTCTTTCTAAGTAACATCGCTAAAATTTGATATAAAAAGCGTTTTTGTAACTCACCAAATAAATTTTATCAAGGTGTAAAAGTAATTACTCAGGATATTGATGTACCTACTAATTTAAAGTCAGGCTTGATTTTTTTTTACTGTAAGAGTACGCAAGAATTACTTTCTTTATTAATAGTCGGTTAAATATTTTGTTTTTAAACTTTTGGATTTAAATGAAAAACGTAGTGATTATTAACACATTGCCCGCGACTTCGTCCGCGTGGAATCTTATCTTGAACATTTTACATCTTTATTATATTATTTCAGATCTAAGCAATGTTGAAATTACTCTTCTTTTTTGCAAGTTGTATGAGATTTAAGTCAAGTGGATTTTGATGTTGGTTACTGTAATTCAACAAATAATAATAAATATTGAAGTACTGCTCCCATACAACAAACGTGATTTTTTTGCCATTCTATACGTAATAAATGGTACCGAACTTCGTACCGTACGCGAGTTCGACTCGCTCTTGGCCTCATTTTAGTTTTTTTTTCGGCTAAATTGCTCTAATTACGCGGAATCATTATGAAATCACGTTTCAAGTCCTGCACTCAAAAAAATGTTTGATCTTCAAACAAATTTTCAACCGCTTTTTCACCACCTTCCGGGCTGAGTTTTCAAAAACGCTGAAATCACTTTTCTTGTATTCTAATAATATGCCCTTATACAAAGTTTCAAGTCCCGCCCTCAAAAAAATGCTAGATCTCAATACAAACTATCAACCCCCTTTTTACCACCTTAGGGGTTGAATTTTCAAAAACGCCGAAATGACTTTTTTTGAATTCTAATTATGTGCCTTTATACAAAGTTTCAAGTCCGGCGCTCAAAAAAAGGTTTGATCTCCATACAAACTTTCGACCCCTTTTTTACCTTTAAAATTGAACCCCGAGACAAACTTTCATCACCCTTTTAACCCTCTTAGAGGTTGAATTTATAATGACGTTAAATTAATATTATTTTGTTATTATTAAATATGTCTTGAGAAGTTTCAAAGAATTTGTAATGGATTCAAACTTTCAACCCCTTTTTAAAACCCTTTTAGGGAACGAATTTTTGAAAACGCTGAAATTACTTTTCTTGTATTTTAATAGTATGCCTTTACAAAAAGATTCAAGACCGGCGCTCAAAAAATACTTGATCTCCATACAAACTTTCAACCTCTTTTTTACCACCTTAGGGGATGAATTTTCAAAAACGCTGAAATTAGTTTTCTTCCATTTTATTTTAACATCTTTTTACAAAGTTTCAAGTTCCTAGCTTTAAAAAAAACTTGTATCCCATACAACCTTTCATCCCCTTTTTAATCCTCTTAGGGGTTGAATTTTTCAAAATCGCTTCTTATCCCTAGCCCACGTTATAAAAGTAACCTACTGTGCAAAAATCAACTCTCTAACGTTAGTAGTTTCGGCTGTGCGTTGATGAGTCATTCAGGACTTCTTCTTTTATATATACCTATAGAAGATAGAAGATTATTTTGTTGTTTGTATGCGTTTGCTTTATTTATTTATTTATTTAATCTTTATTGCACAAAAGAAAGAAAACTTATCGTACAAAAGGCGGACTTAATGCCATAGGGCATTCTCTACCAGTCAACCATTGGGCTAAGCAGATACATTGTGGGCGGTGCAACTAACTTAAAACAAACAACTTTATATATCACCCGCACAATAAAACTAATCCAATTTTTTTTATCGTGGCTGTAGGTACGAGATATTTCCATTGCCCTGTAGCGCATTTAATTCGCTATGGAAAGTTGAGTATTTGTTTTTAAATTACTTTACAACCCTCTAGTGTCGAAATGATTTACTTTCAACCCGCTAAATAATGACTAACTTTCAGAATATGAGAAATAAAAGAACATTACATAGGAGTACCGAGTTCCATACTACGTAAAGTGATATTATTACTAGGTTTCATTGTTTGGGTGTCGTCAAATTATTTTGTTTAGTTTGGTGGTTAAAGGCGCCTTACGTTTGAGATGAATACAATTCCTAGGCATATAACATGTAACTCCGTAGCTCCGTCGTGTTAAAAAGGTTAAGCCAACAGGCAGACTTATTTGTGGTTTGGATAGGTAACTTACAGCAAATCGCGAATTAAAAACTACAGGGTTAATTTTTCACTTATAGGGAATATATATTTGACAATTGTCATAGTGACACAAGTCTAATTCTAACTACGTGGAAAATGTAACACAGAGCCTGTAACAACTTTGTAATATTTAACCAGCAATATGGCATAGATTATAGAAAAATGTAACAGTTTGGAGAGTATGTATTATAATATTACAAGCGATTAAACTTGATATTATGGCATACAGCGAGTAATTCACACATGAGTAAGTCCTGATGTTTATTTCCAAGCGCTCGGCGCATAGCCATCGGGTGGATGGATCGATTAAGGGGACGTTACACAAATCCCGCGGACAGCCGCCCCCGCTCCATAAAGACGCGTGTTTAGTGCGCGGGTGAGCGACCACGCTCACGGCCGGCGCGCGCGCCGACTCGAACAAAGCGCTACCACAGCGACAGTTACACGCAGGTAAACGACGATTAACCTCTCGCCGAAGCGGTCGTTAGCCGAAATGACTTCTCAAATAGAATCTCTGAAGGTGACGCGTTACGAATACCTTTCAGACGTTTTACGGTCACGGCACGCTATAAAACCTGCGACATACTGCCGACTGCTCCATTGTCCTTTCTTCAGTTCGTTACATTGTTTCCTTGATGATGATTCAGGCATGATGGATTTATTTGTATTGTTATTTTCAGGAACATAAGACACGATTTGATTGAAATGTTTCTTGAAATGTATACCTTTGTTTAAGTATCCCATAGAAATCAATATAAATAAAAAACAAATCAATATATAAATAAAAAACAAATATCTACTTTAATAATCAGAACAGAAACAAAATGATATTCGATCATTTAGTTTACGTACCTATTAGGTACGTACTGAAATAACACTTAAAAAAAGATCATTTATCTACATACACATCTCTATAATCTATTCAGACCTTATAGACGTAATATTGTTTTGTTTGACGGCAATAAGTTTCCTAACGACAATGCATGTCTACATGAAAAAAATAATGAATAATTAAAAAACGGATTTTAGATTGTGCCAATGATGTCCAGTACTATTATAATTCGCTTCACGCGTAATTGTTTATTATTATAAATAATAAATTACTTATAAGAAAAATGGTGAGTCAGTTTAGTAGGTAATAAGTACGGATTTAACACAGGTTAATAAACTTATGCTCAGTTTAGGGTTAAACCATCGCGCGTATTTAGATCGGGAAAACCCTTACACACGTTTAAAACAGGTCTACAAATACATAATTACCCCGTACATGATCAAACAGCTAGCTCTATTCCATAGCTTATTAGGCGCCCGCGAACCGCCGAGCGTGGCGTACCCTAGTTCGCGGGTTCGTTGGCCGGCCGCGACACCGCTAGCGATAGTTAATACGGATAGCGTAGAACAATATTTGGATTCAACTTATTGCGACATGACGTCGGTTACCTTATAAGGAATACAGTAATTTTTAGGGACTTATTCCACATTGTATTTGAGGCACGAGGTCTCTTTACCTCTATAACATCGCTCATGAAGAGCAATATCGCTAGCGGTAGTAAATCGAGCGCGAACGATCTACAATGACACAATTCAATTCAATTTTATATAAAAAAAATGGCTACTGCCCATTGGGTCAATTCTGCCAGATGACACTGGATGAATTGTAATATGTTATCAACCGCCGGCGTCGCCATGGCGACCATGAGCGATGTTCGTCGAAAATCGGTTTGGCAAAAAGGAATGCCTGCATTGAAAACTGGATCGACTGCTTGCACTTTGTTCGGGAGGAAACCAGTTCGGTGCAAGGTAAAACAGTGATGAGACTTAGTTTTGGACGTTATAAATTTAAATGGATTTGCTGCAAATTTAAAAAGCTCTTTATTGGCTCTACCTACATAAAAAAAAATGCATATACTCTTACTGATTTTAATCTTGTCTTTACTATTCGACCTATAGTAAAAAAAGTAAGTTATGACTGATATCCCGATACCGTAGCATGGATAGCTATTTGCTGATACCTACATCCACGTGTCTAGAGCGGTACAATGCAAAGTAAGTATAGGTATAGGTATAGGCACGACGAAACTGACACGAGTACCCTCTTTAACTCTATTGACTGCCGTATGTGTTATAACATAACTATAGTCATAAATGTAATGTTGACAGAATTATCGCTAGTTAGGCATTATTTTTAGTTAACTTTCAGGATATTTATAAAATAAACCTAACTGAATTATACCTACTGAATGAACTTAACGAGAATCCTGTAAAGTAATTGTTTTAGAATTCACACAAACGGTTTTATGACTAACATTAGGATTATTATAAAACTATGAATTATGAGTAACAAAGCGAATGTGTTAATTTCGGCTTTTCCTTCTCATCATGTAAAACTGATGTAATCTGACTAATAAGTAATTCAATCTAAATAGGCAGTCAAGAATGTCTCAGTCAGTTGATAAGTCAAGAGGGATGGATACATAACAAACCTACCATAGCTATTTCTCGCATTGCAAATTAATATATGCTAACGTTTACACCTTTTACCAGATGCAAAACTAAACTACAGTTTTAAACCACAGCGAACAGAAAAAAACGGATGTCCTATTTGCTTTTACCCAGACCAAAGCAATAAGTATTTTTAAAAAGGAGCATTATGTATAAAAAGATACAAGGCACGCAAAACCTAAACAGGAGGCATGGCAGGTACCTGCACAAAGTGGGCAGTGCTCGTGGCTTTATGTGTATTATTATTTTGTGTCGAAACGCGGGCCGCGCGGTCGTCGACCGAGGCCCTTGACTTGCTCGAGGTTCGCTGACACCGCCTGACACCGCGCGCGGCGCCTCCGCGCCCGCGCTTGTCTCCGCTAGCCGCCCCTCGCTTCCGCCATACGCTCTCGCTACCGCTTAGTCTGTTAAATGTTACTTTTTTAGTTTTTATGAATTGCACAAAAATGCAGATTGTAAATTATGTCGCAAAAAAAGCGGCAAACTTAATTTTTTTGGAAGCTTTAGGCTGTTTATTACCTATAGAAGTCTCTAGGTACCTACATAATACCTATATTTAACGGTTCAAATTAAGCAATACAGTTAATTAACAAAAAATAAGTAAAGTTGTGCATGTAAAAATAATAAATAAAATAAATAAATATCGGACAACCTCACACAAATCGATCTAGTCCCAAATTAAGCTCAAGAAGGCTTGTGTTATGGGTACTAGACGACGATATACGTATTTATATAGATAAATATATACATAGAACAACCATGACCCAAGCACAAATATTCGAGTTCATCACACAAATATTTGCCCTGGCCGGGATTTGAACCCGGGACTGCCGCCTCAGTAGGCAGGTGTTTACAAACAGAGCCAAACGCGTCGTAAATATGGCTGAAGCAAAAAAATCATGATTAATATAAGTACCTACTAGAACTAGAGCAATGGTTAAAGTAGGAGGAACTTGTGCAGAAACTATAGGGATGAGATTTTTATTTAGGTGCCTATTCAAAAATGTTTTTGGATTGAAATACGTGTTTTATAAAAAAAATATTATTTAAAAATAACCTTTTTTCGTGTAGGCCGTGGTCGAATAAAGGGAGTCTTAATATTCTCGGACTTACTCGAGTCTTTATAAATTGGGCCACCCATCGTCGAGGCGTTCGCCTGTCTGCGTCCCTGGGAATTAAGAAGACCACATATTGTATACACGTTAATATGTGTGTCTCCTGTGATTGGAACCAGTATTTCCGAACCCGATCGTCTGGGCAGGTCTTTTATTTAGTTTGATCGATAACTTGTTTGGATGCTCCGGACTGCTTCAACTGATGCGGGTCTTTTGAGCAAATCTCTACATTGAACAGATTGAGTTTTACACTGAGCTGCAACCCCTTTCTATATTATTATTACTTATAAGCTGTATTGCAGATGGAAATATCTAACTTTCCTGAATCATTCAATTTGCTGCATAATGCAAAATACAATTAATCAAAACAAAAAAAAAAAAAAAAAATAAGTTAAAAACTAAGTACATATGTACTTAAAAAAATGGTCCAGTACTGGTATGCTCCAGTACTGGAGCTGCCCGGGGCATTGTCCATTTGTCCCTAAAACACTGGCCACGTTCTCTCTTCGCACAACCTCACTCGCTGTGCAAAGTATGACCCCAAAGTATGATGGAAATTGCGCATTATTGATTCGAGAGATTTCCTAGAAATGTTCTCTTTGCTGAATCCTTGAAGATGAAAGTAGGCACCCGTGGAAACTGACTTCCGAGTAGAAGGTTCTATAACGCAAATAAGTATTTCCACGCGACAACAGAGGCGGAGGAAATCGCTATTTGTTTATAAATAGCTGACTTTTTTTATAAAGAGCTCACTGCTTTATTATATTTTTTAAATAGACTATTAAAAGAATTAATTCTGATTTTAACGGTTAAATTTAACTTAGGTCTGGGGACCTATGATGGTTACGTTTGTCACTTATTTATCGCGTGATAAAATCAACCATCATAGGCCCAAAGAATAATTTAAATAGTTTCTGGATTTGGGGAAAGAGATAGTTTGGTGTTCTCTTAAAAATTAGGTTATAAATAAAATTATAATCGGATTAATTAATTAAGATACTTTTACGTGAAAATTGTCACGTAAAACAAACATACATCTATTTTGGGGTAGATATTCAGTGACAAATTATTTTTTTGTAGAATCACGCTTTGAATATATAAAAATGTAAGAAATTACTTATGCAAATGGTGACCACTTTTTCTTGTGTTTAATTAAATTAAATTACTAGCACTTCCATTTTAATTCTGTCGAAACACAAAAGAAAATCAGTCAAACAATGAAATAATAAAATTTTATTATAATCCCGAATAAACTTTGAAAACGATCTATAGCTAGAGATGGCGCCTAAAGCGCGTTTATTTGTACTGTTTGTCGTCGGTCAAAAGATGCACAGAGAGCGTTGAACATAGCGGTCACTGATGTTACTTTTAGTCTCTACAAAATGATTAACTTGTCATTTTCTTGCTGTAAATATTTACACAATTTACTAAGTAGTACTAGTATTTGCTCACTACTAACCTTATTTTGTTTAGTATGCGTTAACTAGACCTTATCCGTACTTTTAAGGTATTATTTTCTTGTACGTATAATTATTATAGATTTATAATTTATAGGTAATTAATTCATCTATGTAACTAATACATGTTTACGCGCATTAATCCTGGCACCATTAAAATTTTCAGTTAATCAACCACTTATCAAATTACTTCTGCGCTCGGAACTCAGTGTCACTTAACACTACCTATACCTTCTTTTAAAGAAAATTGCTGAATATGTATATGTTTAATTGAGATTTAACGGTAAAGCTGTCTTGTTTTGGTTATACAATAAAAAAATGGTTACGCATTTTATAACGTCACACTTTCTTTGCGATTTCTTAAATCTGCAATTGAAAAGCAATACTCGGAGAAAGTAATTTATTTTATCCGGATATTCAAAAATAACTTCTCTTGCTCTTGATAATATTAGTTTCATTTTGACCACAGCCACACTAAGTAAGGTTGCACTTCATTCATTTGGCAATTTCACTTTCATAAATAATAACTTTTGTTATTGATTTCATAATTCATTTCGTATAACAGTGTTGATTTTTAGGGTTCCGTACCCAAAGGGTAAAAACGGGACCCTATTACTGAGACTTCGCTGTCCGTCCCTCCGTCCGTCCGTCTGTGACCATGCTGTATCTCAAGAACGGTGATAGCTAGACAGTTGAAATTTTCACAGATGATGTATTTCTATTGCCGCTATAACAACAAATACTAAAAATAAAATAAAATAAATATTTAAGGGGGGCTCCCATACAACAAACTTGTTTTATGGTACGGAACCCTTCATGCGCGAGTCGGACTCGCACTTGCCCAATTTTTTTTGACCACATTGTTGTCCCGTTGTTACTGTAGAAAAGGTTCAAGTTACTACTACTAAACCTGTAGTTTAGAAATTTATGAAACATATATGTTGTCTCTTTTTTTTTTATGTGTGTGTGTGTGTCACAATTTTTTATCAATGGTTTTCAGTAGTCTAGAAGTCCGAAATTTCACACAGAAGTTCCTAATATGCTGTATGGCGGGCGGGGTTCATGGTTCGTTACGTTATAAATCTTTTCAACAGATTTCCAAAAAGAGGAAGTTTTCATTTCGGTTGTATTTTTTTTTATGTTTATAACACTCATAATTCCGTCATTTATAGACCGATTTGCAATTTTTTTTCGAGTTCGTGAGAAGGCATATCTCCAAGTTGGTCCCATAAACTTTCGGTGAAGATGTGATGACGAGATTCATGAGCAATCGTGAAACTCCTCAAATATTAAATATAGGCATATCTGTGGCGATTACATTGTGTTTTCTAGAAACTCGTTCAGTTGTTTGTTCTCGGCGATACGATTTCTTCTTTCAGAAGTTGTTTTTGATTTAAAGAAAGTTATTTATTTTTGTATTTACCTTTTCACCTTTACCTACTATAGAGTATTAGCGTAGTCTTGCCTACACATAATCCGCTGCCTGGCAGGATAAGGTGAGAAGGCAGTTTATGGGTAGATTCAATCAACTTTGTCTGTCAACTAGCTGCTGCCAAGAACAGGTGTGCGTGACAGCGCAAGAGGTAATTACAGTGAAAGAAGCCCTAGCGCGGGCACGGGGCGGCCGCGAGGGCGCGCGCGCACCATAGCAGTGAAAGTGGGTTGAATGCGGCGCCATTACTTTCAGTTTCTCGTGCGCCGCACGCCCGATCGCAGCTACAATAAACATAGCATCCCGTCGATTTCTCGCTCCACTAAATTTCACCTTTTCCACTACACTATCGCACTCCGCAGTATGACCTGACGAGTGTAGAAAGTGCCTGCATTTATCGGAAAGTTGAGCACTCGGTTTGTAAAGTCGCCAACTTGCTTTAGTGTTTGTGGATTTATTTACTAACATACAAACTATATTTTGACGTTTGATTCGGTGCTACTAGCGCTCTGCTAGTATATATTTGGGCATATTTTCAGTCTGAGAAAACGGTGAATAATATCCATGACGTTCCGCAAAGGGTCTGATTCACGACGTGCCTGCTGTTTGTCATAGTCTGGAACAAAAATAGAAATTCATTGTAAATTGTTATTAATCTGTGCCTTTAGACCCCATGCGTAGCAGGCAGATGTGAGTCATAACTCGAGCGATAAATATAGCGGGCCCGATTGCACATAGTTGACCCAAATAGCGCACGGCCATGTGCAGAAGTTGGGTGGTTCAGTCGTAAATTTTCCATGTCGCGGGTCTCTTTGAATATTATACTATTAGAAAACTGGCGTGATATAAAAGTGCGTGATTAGCGTGCTGGTGAAGGTGCGGCCTAGAAAGTTCTCACTTTCGACAGTAGGCGCTTGAGCCGTCGCCATCGGGCAAGAGGCGCCGGTGCCCTGCGCTGGCGCCTGTCGCAGAATACCAGAACTACCACACCCGCCTACATCTTAGTTCCCTGTAAGAACTACGATATAGGCAAGATTTTGAAGCTTCTGGTGTTGTTGGAACTTCTTACAGCACAGCGCTGGCAAAAGACTTAACGTTGTTTGATTCAAACGCATTTACTATTACGTTTGTTGTTATTGTCTTAAATCCGGTTCACTTTTAGTATTCATTGGCCCGTATCAGTTCTCGAATATATAGACAAAGCAAATGGTATGACGCCTACACCGAAGGACAACAACACAGCACGTTGCACCGAGGCGAAAGTTTCGTTTCGCAATCGAACCATCACGTTTCAAACTCAATATAATTAGTAGAACGTGACTTTGTATTCATTGTAAATATTTACATCAAATAACTACTCCAGTAGTCAGTTTATGTATAGGTATGTAATAACTGCATATCAATGACCGAAACAAATTGGCACCTCACTTAATCACGTAGGCACGCCAGGTATTTTTATTCAAGGTTGAAATGGAAACTGTACCTACATATATGTATCATACAAATCGTACCTGCTTAGGTAACATGACAAAGTTATTGAAGTATGTGTCACTACTAAATTGTATAATTGATAATAAAACCATATTACCTACAGTCTCAATCATGTTCACTGTCTAAATTATCATTTGAGGTTTTATTATTTACTTATATTAAATTAAAGTAACGTATTTTATTAGAATATACAGAAACGCAAACTACAAATTATATTACATAGTTTAAAATATTTTATGTGAGAAAATTCTAGGATGTGAAATCACGTCGAACCTATACGATTTAAACCGAGACATCCCGAGTGTCAAAGTAGAAATAATCGTACTGTATCAAGCTATGAAATGGGAAGATCACTGCCAATTTATAACAAGCAAGAGATGGGATCCACATTTTCCATCTCATAGCTGAATACCAAATCTTGTTATGAAATGGGGCTAAAGGAGAGAAAATGGACGATGAGAGAATATCAATAGTACAATCTAGGTGTACAGTTTCTAATTGTGTAAGAGCGGTTGTGTATTTATTTATTTATACATGCAGAACCAATTTGTATGATTGGTCCCTGTTTATCACAGGACCATTAAGTGTTCCCTTTATACAACAGATTTACCTTATTTATCGTCGAACAAAAATGATGCCGTGTGTTATATTCTTTAAAAGTTCATATTGCTTCACAGAATGTTCACTTGATACCTATATTATTTTGTGTTAGTTCATCGTTCCGTCGTTGGGCCGGCGACCTACTGCATCCCCTTTTTCCTTTAACTTGAACACACCGGGCTTCAGCAGTCTGGCTTCCGTCTTGTCACGTGGCCGAAGTCTGGAAGAGACCGAGTTTTTTTGAAACAATAGGTTCTCTGTTCTGGAAAAAGCTTAGTTTTTTTGCGCGACGATCAATTTATTTGACGTGCTAAGAGCTCTAACTAGAAGCCAATTTTCGGTGCATTATTGGGTGAAACAAAACAACATATCCACAAAGAAAGGAGGTAATGAATACGCGCTAACCAGCGCGGCAAACGTCAAGCACGTTGCATCCGAAAAGAAATGAACGAAAATGAAAGTGACCTAGTTCCCCGCCCGCGCCCCGCTCGCTTTCTCGCGCTTCTTTCAATCTAATCTATTAGTTACAGTTTGTGTGGCAGAGCCGTGCAGCTCCGTAGAAAGCCAGCAGGCCCGGCGCCAGCTCTCAGCACGGCCAGCGAGAAAGTTATGCTCCTCTATTTTACCAAATACCATGATTAATGGCCGACGACTTGCCTGTCCAACTCCAATTTAGTACAAAAGAAACTAAGCGTATGCCAAAATAAAATACAATCCAACAAAGACCACTGTTTGCTGTGGGATTGCGGAGACACTTTCACTGCAGCGTGTAACTTTCTGAACTCAATGACTTGGTATTAATTTGATAACTCGAAATGGCATGTAAAATTATTCGTCTACGATATCTAAATTGTATCTTGTCCGTGGTTACTTGACCATGCAACGAGTGATAGTTGCTGTTACTTGGGATAAGTCTGGTGATTTGATTACATTCCATTATGTAGTTATAGTTTAATTTTTTGCTAGATTAATAAATGTGACAAAGTAATGTTCATTTGGAAATAGACAAGTGAAATGAATCGTAAAAGTGGAGTTAGGTACCTATAATGAATCTATTTTCACAGTAGTAAAACAACTATTTTCAAAGATATTGTACCTGTTTCAATTAAATATCGCGTTGTTAATGAATTAAACTGCATACCATGTAAATTTCCCAGGTCTAGTTATGCCGAGATCTGTGTTTGGAAAGTCAGGCCGAAGATGTCAAGAAGGGAAAGCACGAGCAAGGTTTCGAGATAGTAAATCACGAGGTATAAATGAGAGTAACTTGCTTCGGTATTCTAATTAATACTATCTACGAGTAAAAGTTAAGATTAGAATTCGCATATAGGTATAGTATATCGCTGTCAGTTACTTAATATATGTACATTAGGGTGGAGCGTCGATGTATGGAGAAAAAAAAAAGTTGTCTGATCGACCTGGAACATTTGTAATATATATGTTGCCTTTAGATAAGATATTAATGAATATATATATATGTAATTGATTTTAAATATGTTTCAGCCGTTCTACTTGAGCTAGAACAATTTTTTTTTACTCATAATTGGTAAAAAAAAAAAACTTTTTTTTAACGTAATTAGTATTAGATTTATAAAGAAGGGTTTCAACTTCAAATGCTTTGAGCTTATTTCATACTCACGGCGACTACTACATGAACCTGTGACCCAAATTAAAATTCAGTATTTAAAAAATATATATATTTTTAATATTGTTATATTTTTATGCAACAAAATCTTTTATTTCGAGTATTATGTGCTTAGATAAAAATCACTTGACTTTCATTAAAACAAAACAAGATTTTGATAAAAAAAAATTTTTTTTCAGTATGGGCTTGATCATAATATTCAAAATGACAGTAGAGGGCTAAAAATAGTATTGAATATTTTTATTATTATTTTTCTCGTACACCTGGCAGCCTAATGCAACGTTTTAGAGACGTTCTGAGTTGAATTTCCAAAAAAAAAAAATTCGCTCCACCCTAATGTACATCATCCCGATGGGGAAATCTGTAACGGTATATAGGTAATGAAATGAAAAGGGAACGATATATTATATTTCTTAAGGATTTTAAGTGGTTTGTTCGGGAAAATATATATATATTCGGTTGTTGTAAGGTTATTAAAACATTATGCATGTATAGCTCCTTTTTAGTTTTTCTTAATGTTGTGATAATGTTTCATAAAAAGTTCACAATAGGTGACGTTCTCTTATGTACCTACTACCTATTCAAATTGCTTATCTTTATAGCGCGTAATTGTTTCCTTAGATCTAAACTTTATTATTCACGATATCTTATGCTTGTGAACGGTTTTAATGGTTTAAGAGTTTTTTGTATGTTGAAAGGAGAAAAGTGCGTCAGAACTGATCTGAGATATTGACAGACAACGAACACTTTGAATGCTGTCTATTATGAAACGGAGATTACATTTTAACGTTATGGAAAGGTGCACTACGTGGAAGATGTATGAAATTAAGACCTTTTTTTATTATTTTATTTCTAACTAAAGTTATTATTTTTTATTTGTAACTAATAAAGTTAATACAGGTAATATGTCGAATCCTCCTTATTTAAGAGGCTGAAAATGAGTGGACTAGCCCTTAATAAGAAGAGAGGTCTCACTTACCACACAAAACAGTGAACTGTATACTCAAATTGATCAACCTAACAACGCTTCCCAACAGCAAGTAACGACCGTATGCAATTTTTTATTGATTTACCCCAGGGGCGATCATATAGAATCTGATTGTCACTGGTTTGCCTATCCTAAAATAGTAAATGCTACTATTTTGAAGAAAAAGTAAATCAAATCTATCCCATAGATATGTTTGGTGTTTTGCAGTTAACCTGTTTAGTTCAGACGATTCTCGATAGAGCTGTAATAGGAGTAGATTAATCTGAGTACTTTATATGCTTCTCCTACTGTGGTGATTATGATTGCTGGAAGCGTCGTCAGTAGCTAACATGCAGAATTTTATCAATTAATTAGGTACACGTTTCCATTTACGCATATATATCCAATAGAGTAATCTGTAGCACTCTCGATATGCGGTTAGACTTTTGCTATTTTATGTGTACCTAATACTTAAATAAGTAGTGGATACCTACTTATTTATTAGGTAAACTCATGCGTACATACATACTCTATGTAATCGCAAAGGTTGCAGTGCTGGCAGCGTAGGCACGTCCACGCACATAGATACAAGACGAAACGAGGTCAACGACCTCGGGTCGAGGGCCTCAGCTCTACATTTTCAAAACAGAGCCCGCTTTGTACTTGTATCATAAGTCGTTAGTTTTACAGACAAGCACCGCTACGACACTTTTTGCTAAAATACCGTTTCAAATGTATAGGCAGTAAGTGGGGAGCAGTTAGAGCTTAGTGTATAATTCGCATATTTGCAATGAAAATATATAGCGTTAATTAAATTAAATGCACTTTAAAAATGACTCACACAGTACTCATGTTTTCAATTCTCTTGACTATAATACGTTAGTATTTTTATCTATGTAGTCGTATTTACTGTTTGCTTAACAATTTCCTTACAAACAACGCCATATTAAGGAAATAAATAGCAATAACCCACATACAATCAATATTATCTATTTTATATTGTAATTAAAAATATACCTCTAGTACAAGGTATACTAGATTAACTATACCCATATGCATTAGACTAACTCAAGTACCGTTTTATATCCTAAAGTAAATATCTACACACGCGGCAGCGTGTCAAGCCAAGTTCAAGCAAAGGTACTGGCTAGCCAGCGCCACCACTTGGTGCCACTTTTGACCCTTCTATAAGTCAAAACCTCTTTAACGTAAACACATAAAACCACGTGTGTTTAATTATATCTATAAAGACATCTAGAAACCCAAATTTCATGAAGCTAGCTCAAACGGTTATAAAGATATGAAGGTCACAAAGTCGTAAATTTTAGCACTGACTGACTGACATATAGTACCTAAATCTAACCTACTTCCAGATGACCTAGAAGGATGAAATTTGGAACTGCATAGGAAAAAAATTAAAAATAAAAAAAAAGTAAAAAATAGGGGTCGGGTAATTTAAGATCAAGATTTGACTTGGCTACTTTTCACCAACAAACTAAATTTTATAAAAGTAACATATAAACTTGTATGTGAAAAATAGCCAAGTCAAGTCTTGATATTGAATTACACTCCAAGTAAAATAAATGCATTGAGTGAATAATTGTTTGCTTTAATTAAAACATATATATTAACTATGAAGTAGCAAAGAACTTGGCATCCATATAGATCTCAATTCTTTTGTCGGCGAAGTCGACAACGTGGCATGCGATATTGAACTTGGCTCTCATTCAACATTTATGTTTTTGGTGGGTTATACAGTCACTCAGAAGTTAACGTAATGTAACGTTGTGCTTTAAACCTTCTTTTCATGTCATATCATATCTCATTAAAGTTAGTTTCAAGTCATTATACATTACACACAAATTATAACTAAATTAAGTACACAAATTAATAAAATATGACAGATTTTATTGATCAGTTAATCATTCTGAGTGAATATATAGAGCATGAATACCTTCTGCTCTCTGCTTGCCCGCAATTTATACTTAATCGTAATGCGTACAACGTGCTCCGGTGTAGAAATAATTAAGAGTGTCCCTTTCCACAGTTTATGGAAAATAACCTCCATTAATCACTCTTTAAGCCTGACATCACTATGTCATTGGTATTATTCGTTTTTTTCGCTTAATGAGCCTAGCTAGAGGTTCAAAATGGTTTTTTGATTATATGTTCATTATTTTAGCCTACTTGACGTTTCTACTACTTTACAGTGTTACCATTGTCAAAGGTTGACTGAGAAAAACACATTTTTTTCTCTGTCAAAGTTACATTTGTCCCGTTTTTATAAATATGAATAAAAAATTAAGATCTAGGTATATACATGAATATGGCATCCCGTCTAATAATTAACCTGTCATAGTGTCATATTCTTATTATTAATAGTGGCCCTGCTGTAAACATAACCTACATTATACAATTTCAGGTGCGGTAAGTACGTCAACAACCAATCTCTAAACATCTGAATATTAATTCTCTGGAATAAATGTTAATCGTATTGGAAGGAAGTCTTATATACACCGTGGCCGTTAATAACCCGAAAGATTTATACCAAATATTTTTGACGACAATACGAGTAAATAATGTTATATCAACATAGGTCTAATTATGTGTCTTAATTAAATTACTATTTCAGTACAAATTAAATCATATTAATTGCCCGCTTCTTTGTGAACAAGTCTTTAGGTGAAGAAGAGTGAGCGAGCATGACACTTCACGAATTGCTCCGAAATCATACGACGAACGGCGAATGCCGTGACTTGTGTTCTATGACAAGAAGTGTCAATTTATCGCTGTCTCAATATTACAGGGTTCTATGTTTCACTTTTGACGAGTTCAAATTTGAACATTGGCATAATGACATGAATTAGGGTGTGTTAGACTGGAGATTTTCTAACTTTTGATTTGTTTTAAATAATTTATGTCTCCTTAATTATGACTTATTGGATTATATGTTACATAATTAGGCTCTAGTATCGTTAGCTTAAATCTTTCGGGTTATTAACGGTCACGGTGTATATATTTTTTAATTTGTAGAATATTGAGCTGTTTTCTCTTCGTTTACATCAATAACATTCAATGACTTTCAACGTCAGTTACCAAAATTGTCTGCTACTTTTGGGTCTGACTTTAGGTACCAATTGGTAGCCCCAATTAAAGCAAATTAGGTAGTACCTACCTGGGCTAGGAACATACTTAAATGGCGGCTGGATATGAATGTATATGTATATTAGCTGAATTCTTATGTCATTTACGTATATACAGTTAGTGGCTACAACACAATAGTATTGGATTTCGGTACAGCGATGGTATCGCCAAACAAACAGCATGTCAACGACCAGCAGGGCCGGGCGGGTTAGGTGAAAAAAGCGCGGGAACGAGACGTTATGCTTCGCTTGTTTACTTGGCTTCTTCGGAAACATTAGGTTGAAATAAATTATGGGAAGAAATAAGTTATGTCTCCCTAAGATATATATACGAGTATGAAGACAGGAAATATGAAGGAATATTAAACGGACCAAAGGAGTCATTCTTTCGAGTAACCAATAGCATTTATACATTCAATTGTCATTAATAAATAAATTATTAAGAAGTTCATTTACAAGAGGGGACCTTTTCGAACCTGTTAAGTCTTTAAATAGCATTGCATTTTCTTAAACAAACCTATTATTACCAAATATTATTTATTATTATTATTTAACAAAAGGCCTCCCTCTCATTCTTCCACGCGTCCCTGTCCCGAGTAATTTCCCACCAGTCTCGGTGAAAGGCGTCAAGTTCGTCTCGCCATCTCCTACGAGGTCTACCACGACGCCGGATGCTGTTTCGTGGGACCCACTCGGTGGTAACTTTAGCCCACAGGTCGTCCGGCAAAGGGTAACCTGAAAATTTTGCGTGTCGGATAAAATGGCTTTAGTGCAAATGAAACATGTGGCAAGCCGTAAGATTCTCGCATACGAAATTTTGTTTCTGGTATATCGCTTCAGTTCGTTTTGGACTTACAGACCCCCACCTCCCTAATCACTGGTAAAACCGTATTTATTCTTTATCATTATTTTTATCTATCGTAGGTACAGAATCTTAAGTTGGTAATATGTAGTTAATAAGGATGACGCATCTTTACGCATTTTTTGTTATGTGGAGTACAAGTATAAGTAGCAAGTTTTTATATCATGATACATATCGACTATCATGGTGGGCGTAAAAAATAGACGTGTTTCGTTGTATGTCGATATCTGAATTGTGTAGGGGTGGTTTAGGGCTCGTGTTTCCTCAGGTACGGGGTGTCCGGCGTGCGTGCGGCGGTGTGCGCGCGCGCCTAGTGGGGCGTGCACTAGAGATAGCCTCAGGTCAGCGACCGACGCGAGGCCGTTGGCCGCTGACGTAACGTTACGCGAATTCCGACCGCCCCTCCACCCGCAAGCACCGACCTAATTCCTACGAGGCCACTTTGTTTCATTTATCCAACACTAATTATAAAACGTAAGCAGTAACGTTCCACCGAACTAATTCTAATTGCGCTTTAATTAACTGTTGGACTGCATACGGTTTGATGGATTTAGCTGCGACTGCGGCGAACATGGCGCGCGTGTCCGGTCGGTTAACCGATTGTTTATATGCAAATTGATATATTAAGCTGTCTTCGATTAAGGCTGGGCTTAACCCAAAAGGTTTACCCATCGTAAGGTTTGGCAAACTTTGATTGAAGAATAATGCTCAAAATACCGTACGTGTACGTACGTTTATGTACCGGATAATATAACCTGACATCTAATTGTACTATATTTTAAAGCAAATAAAGAATATTTCATTTCATTTCATTTCAATACTGACACGCGTTTCATTGACAACAATGGTCTACGTCTATGTTAGCTAAATATGTTTATTATATTAATTATTCGACTGCCTAAATGTTACTTGTTAATTTCACCCTAGTTAGTTACTACTTTTCTGGAAAATGGTAAAAACCTACATACGATAGGTATCATAATGAAATTAGGTTCCATGGATTGTATAATCTTATTTACATAAGTAGAAAAGTACAAAAGACGCCAACAAACTGTTTCACAGTTTGGCGCACTTTAAACACATTGTAAAGGATGTGCTAATATTAATAAATAAATAAAAAATGTTTCATTATGTGAGAATTTTGTTAACTTACTATATCAAATTATTTGTTGTTGTTTAGAATGTAAGAAGTTGTGTTAAATATTGCAAAACAATTTTCTAGATTATAAAATTTATAAATATCCAATGTTTTCCCGCTGTCGAACAGTGTGTACGGAAATACCGGTCTTACCAATGACCGGGATCAAGTTGAATGTTTTTTTGACATTTGAGTGTTATCTCAGACACGGTATACCGTCGTCTTGTACATATATTGACTAGTACAAGCTTCTCTTAGTTTTGGATTAAATCGCTTTGATTAAGATTGTTCTAGATACTCGTATTTATTATTTACAGGCTGGATTACACTAAACATTGATAAGATATCGATGGGATAAGATCATCGAATTGTAGAGCTCAGTTAGTCATAGTATCAGTGAGAAGTTGAGCTAAGACATGCCAATAAATATTCATGCTGTAACAACGCAGATGTATTCTCGTTAAATGAAACTAAACTAACATTTCGTTTAAAATAGCACACTAAGTATCCTGATCTTTAGTAATATAATTATATATAGTTGAGGATAATGCATGAAAAAAGTCCTTTGAAACACAGTCAGACTACAGACACAGTCCACCTAAATATAATTACTATAATTTCAACTAATTCTATTTTACAAGTTTAGGTCCGATGGACCCCTTTTAGTCGTACCTCAATAAAAACCGGTCAAGGGCGAGTCGGATTCCGGCACCGAGGGTTCCGTATGAACTAAGAAAGCTCTGCATATTGCTCTAACGAAAAGATAAACTGTACTCAGCGACAAACAAATTTACCGTTAGAAAACTGTTTTCGTACTTTCAATAAAGACTGTAGTTATTATTATTTAATTACAAATGTATAGTTTTAAAATTTTATAGTAAAAGCGGTAATAATTACCAAATTTTAAAAGTCAACGGAAAATACCCTATAAATTTTGATTCTCTTGAGAGTGCGAAATATACGTTTATGGCATGGCGGCATAAACGGCCGTATCTTTTTTATGTTAACTTAGACAGTTGTTTTTTTCACAGCTTCAGGGGATTGTAAACCTCAATATGTGGTATAATTTCAACTCGAAACCTCCACGCGTTCCCGAGATAGAGAGTCTTGACAGACGGACGGACAACAAAGTTATCCTATAAGGGTTCCGTTTTTTCATTTTGAGGCACTTGACTTACTTGCCTTATGATCCTGTGTCCCCTAGATGGGGCAGAGGGCGTCCTCTGGGATTCTCCAGCCCGATCGATCTTGAGCTTCGCGCTTGATCTCACTCTATGTCTTCCCGATTCGCTTTGCTTCGTCATTTATAGAGATCCTATTGAGGTACGGAACCCTAAAATTAAAATGGCCTTATGCTTGCGAAATATCGTAAAGAAAACCTATTTACATATTGTTTTCGGATATATTTTTGCACGAAGCAATTGAATGGATAATTAGCTTGCTACAATACAACAATAAAGTACAAGAAAACTCTCCCAAAATACTTTTTACAAAAAACGTTTGTTCGTTAAAGTAGTTATTGTTGTGTTATCAGAAACACGCGTGACGCGCGCAGTGCGCACCGTACGTGCGCATACGCGAGTGATAATCGCTATAACGCGCATTCATGCTGCCACTTCGGGGAACTCGATAACGCGGTGCAACGCTATACTTGCACTGGACCTTCTGTGGGTGAATTATAGGGTGGTAGTCCGTCTGTCAATATAATGATGTAATTGATTCAACTTTCCAAGCTCTCGTCTTGGTAATAGGCACTATTTAGGTAGGTATATTTGGCTTCCTAGCCAACAGTTGACAGATAAAAGTCATATGCTTGCGTATATTACCAAAGAAAACATGCTCCTTGCGCTTTCCGGAACCTCGACAACACAGGATCTCCTTGTCTAAGTGGGTGAATTATAGTTTCTAATAATTCGAATAGGGTGGTGGTCTGTTGTCAATATGAATTATTGGCTTTGATAGTGTATGGATGGTCGGTTTCATCGTCTCTTACCAACAGATGAAATTTAAGTCGAAGTACGTTTGTTGGAAATTTGAGCCTTAGCCCTAGTGAAGTATCTGCATTTCGTGATAATTAATAGAGATGCCACGAATAGTGAATTGGCCGAATACCGAATACCGCATATTCGGCAACGCTGTCGGCCGAAGCGCCGAATATTCGGCCGCCGAATATTCGGCCGAACGAGTTGGATTTTTATTTGGAAACAGTTCGCCTAGATCGGAAGGGAAAACAATACCCGAACCTTTCGAAATTTGCAAAAGTTTATCTTTCTTCGCCTGGAAGTAGCGTTCATAGTGAGAGGTTATTTTCTGAGGCTGGTAACGTTTACGATGAAAAGCGCAATCGTTTGCTACCAAAAAATGCTGAAAAGCTCGATTTTATCCATCACAACTTACCACTGAATAATTTTAAGTATTACTAAAATGTTGTAATTTGGAAATAAATACATAATTTTGAGTAAAATAACGTGTCTTTTTTTACATGATTTGCTATTCGGTATTCGGCCGAATAGTGCGTACTATTCGGCCGAATACCGAATAGCAAAAAAGTGGCCGAATAGGCCGAATACCGAATAGTTGCCGAATATTCGTGGCATCTCTAGATTACTGATAATGATTACGTCGACGACATTAAATAAATGACGACCAAGGTTGACTGAAATCGTGATTGTAACGTAACACGAAGTAAGTAACTAAGTATTTCATTTAATGTTCGTTTGGAACACATTAAATATAGACTAGTTACCAAAGAGAGGGATTACCCTACAACGTGTATCAACATTATTCGGTCTTTGCTTAGGAAATCGACAATAAAATGCAGTCATACATGTGACGCGTAACTAAAACAGAATGAAAATTTAAATACAACAATTTAAACGGATTACTTATATTGTGTGTATTCTTACGCTGGTAGAAATTTTATAATAAAATAATGAATGCCCTTCTGGCACATGTGTGACTGTCTTTACACATGAGATCCATCTGGCATGTATGTATACCTTTATTTTTTTATTTTTATTAATATTTATAAACTGAGTAAACTGCACAAATGTAACTTTGACAGAAAAAAATGTGTTTTTGTCAGTCAACCTACGACAAAGGTTGCCGGTTGCAAAGTTGCCGAAACGTCAGGGAGGACGACCTCAAATAATGAATTTAAACGATATAGTCCTTTTAAATTGCTTTATTGGAATGTGTGACAATCGCGTAAATCGAAGAAAATTGAATGAAAATTACCCATTCAGCTGCTAACCAAGTTATTTTTCAATACGTTACTCATTTGTTTTTGTATATAGGTAACTCATGGGAATTTTTGTACACGTATATGTCCAAATACCTATCTTATTCACGAGGACAATAATACGAATTTTATGGAGGATTTAAATACGGTCAGCCGATAAATAAAACCGCAATGACTGAAATACATGTCGCCAAATCATTCCTTTGTTATAACATTCAAGGTTAAATCGTTTACTCATTATTGACAGCGACAGTGAATATATTATGTTACTAGCTTTTGCCCGCGAGTACGTACGCGTAAACTCGTTAAATCTTTTTGGAGTTATCCGAGGCTAAGTCCCATTCGACTCTATAAGTTATCCGAGGCTAAGTCCCATTAGTTTCAATAAGTTATGCTCAGAAATGGCTCGAGATGGTGACTTTCAATCAACCCCTTTTTCACCATCTTCAGGGCTGAATTTTCAAAAATACTGAAATTACTTTTCTTGTATTCTAATAATATGCCCTCATACAAAGTCTCAAGTCCTGCCCTCAAAAAAATGTTTGATCTCAATACAAACTTTCAACCCCTTTTTTACCACCTTAGGGGACGAACTCTCAAAAACGCTAAAATTGGTTTTCTTATTTTTTTATAAAATACCTTTTTACAAAGTTTCTAATTCCTAACTTAAAATAAAACTTACATACATACAACTTTTCATCCTCTTTTTAACCCCCTGAGGGGTTGAATTTTCAAAAACGCTGAAATTACTTTTCTTGTATTCTAATTATATGCCTTTATGCAAAGTTTCAAGTCCGGCGCTCAAAAAAAGGTTTTATCTCCATATAAAAAATAAACTCCTTTTTACCACACCTTAGGGGATGAATTTTTAAAACGCTGAAATTAGTTTTCTTCTATTTAATTTGAATACCTTTTTACAAAGTTTCAAGTTCCTAGCTTAAAATTAAATTTGAACCCCAAGACAAACTTTCATCCCCCTTTTATCCCCCTTCAATTAATATTATTTTGTTATTCTTATATATGCCTTTATGAGAAGTTTCAAAGAAATGTAATAGATTCAAACTTTCAACCCCTTTTTAACCCTTTTAGGGGATGAATTTTTGAAAACGCGGAAATTACTTTTCTTGTATTCTAATAGTATGCCTTTACACAAAGATTCAAATCCCGCGCTCAAAAAAATATTTGGTCTAAACAAACTTTCAACCCCTTTTTAACCACTTGATGATGAATTTTCAAAAAAGCTGAAATTCGTTTTCTTTTTAGGGTTCCTTAGTCAACTAGGAACCCTTATAAATAGTTTCGCCATGTCCATGTTCCGTCTGTCTGTCTGTCTGTCCGTCCGCGGCTTAGCTCCGTGATCATTAGTACTAGAAAGCTGAAATTTGGTATGAGTATGTGTATGTATCACGCCGACAAAACGGTAAAATAAAAACTAGAATTAAAACTTTTTTTCGGGTACCTCCCGTACACCTAAAGTGGGGGTGATTTTTTTTTTCGTTCCAACACTAGTGTGGGATGTCGTAGAATAGGTTTTTTATAAATAATAGGGATCTCGGAACATAAATTTTTGATAAAGTTAGCAGTTTTATAAATATTCGCTCCGAAAATAAAAAAATAGTGTCCCCCCCCCTCTAACTTTTCAACCACAGGTCAAAAAATTATGGAAAAATTCATGAAAATGAGGCCTTATAAGAACTTTCAATGACAACTATATTGAATAAAATCGTTCGAGCCGTTTTTGAGTTATCGCAACAATCCATAATTTTCTTTAAAATGACGTAAGTGCCGCGTGGTACCCCTACACTTCGAACGTTACACATATTGATTAAGTGCCATACTATATCAACACATTTCGCTCAATCTGGCGCATTTAATCGATAACTCCCAGAAGGTATCAAGTAATTACTGTTACTTTGGCGTTAACGACCTTTTTATTGAGCTTGAAATCTTTCTCGTAGTTTAAGTCTTTCTCGTAATTTTGTATCCCACACAACCTTTCATCCCCTTTTTAACCCCTTTAGGGGTTGAATTTTTCAAAGTCGCTTCTTATCTCTTGTACTCTTTATAAATGCAACCTAGTGTGCAAATTTCAACTTACTAAGTAGCATTTGTAGTCAGTCAAGACACTTTCATTTATATATTTATTTATTTATTCGTATGGCAGGGTTGTAGGTCGAATACAGCTTAGCTTATATATTAAGATATATATATATATATATATTTATTCGCAGGAAAATTTCATGGATTACTAATGTTTGGCAAAAAACGTTCCCCAAAGTATCACATCGCAAACTTTGTTTCCCAAATTTTCATTTGGCAAAAAAATAATTACTTGTCAAGTTTTACTTTCCCAATTTTTTTTTTGCAAATATATCGTTTGGCATAACATTCTTATCCCAAAATATTGCATGGCATACGATTTATATCCCAGTATAAGGTGAAATAAGTAATACTATGATGTTTGGCCCACTCACTATAGGGCCGCGTGGCTCGCTCGCTACGCTCGCTCGTTAAGGTCGCAACTCAACCTAACACTCCTCCTCGCTACGCTCGTCGTCGTACCTAACCTGAGCCAAGTCGGATTTCCCATAAGGTGAAATAAGTGATATTATGATGTTTCGCCCACTCGCTATCACTATAGGGCCGCGTGGCTCGCTCGCTACGCTCGCTCGTTAGGGTCGCAATTCAACCTAACACTCCTCCTCGCTACGCTCGTCGTCGTACCTAACCTAAGCCAAGTCGGACCTGCCTTAGGTACTACTATTAGGTAATATTTAGGAATACTTAGGGCTTACAATTTACCAGACTTTTGCTATAAGTTCTGCTTGCAAAGTGACTAATTTGGGAAAATTTTGTTTGGAAAATAATTTATGACAAAATCAAACATTTGCTTTATAAGCATTTGCTAAATAAAATCTTGACAAAGTGAAATTTTGGGAAAAGATGATTTGACCAAATGAATACAATGGGAAATGTAACTTTGCTAGAGATGCATTTGGGAAATAAAACTGTTGCGATAAGTTATTTGGGAAATGGGAAGTCATATTTGGGAAACATTATTTGCCAAACGGCAGTACACCAAATTTTATTACTACAATAGTTTTATTTTCTTACATCATTAGGCACTTGAATTTCTTTATTAGAAAATGTTCATTAATAAATGCCAAGTTCCAAAACAAGATGATATGAGGAATTATATACGTAGTCCATTCAGCAAGTGGTACCATATTGTACTGTACTGCATTTTTATGTCTTTATAGATGTATACCATAAACACTAGGTTTTTTTACCTACGATTGGTGCGATTTCATCTGCTACAATTTAAACGATTCCAACTATTTACAAAAATCTCGTATATTTTTGATCATGCGCGGCCGCCGAAGGACGCAGACGCAGTATACAATTTGGGAATAGTGCCTGCGTAGTAGGGTTTCATTGGTTACCTTAAAAAGCTTATAATTTATTGCTTGCCATTGAATCTAATATTAGTTTAACCACATCCTTCCTTATAATAATCGTTTGGTGCGAACTGACGCAAGTAGCACAATATAAGTCCCGAGCCCGAGTGACGACTGACGACTCAGTCAGTCTCCCTCTCAGGGCACGGTAACACGATTATATGAGCTTCGCAGCAGTAGACAGCGGGTATACTGACGATTGCCAGTATATGACGTCGTAAAACAGTTTACTGGACCCACCTATAAAAAAACCGATAGGTAAGTTGATATGTAAGGTCAACATCGATTAGGCACTTTGTATGTTATAGGACTTTTCAGCTCGTCTAATCCTTGTGGTATAAAAAATAGGGGAAAAGTGTATGATAGTGATGAAATATAAATAGAGTATTGCTTTATTGTATTTTCTTGTTTAATTATGAAATATATTACAAACGTTCCAGCAACAAAAACAAAACCAGCAATAGAAACAAAAAAAAACTATCACTTTAATAGACCAGCTTGTGTGACGTCCCGCCCTCTAATGGAAAATCCAAATGTGAGCGCGAGTCCCCAGTGAATTGACTCACTTTTTGACTGTCAGCGCGTGCATAATTCAGCCGATAAGTGTTTACATCTGATGCCTCAATTGCGTGAGTAATCTTTTCTGGAATAAATACCTACAATTCGTAGATAACGTATGTATATTGAAAGGCATGTGTGAAACTTTCAGCTAATGTCCAGTGATACCTATATTCTACGTAATATGTGACTTCCTACTTAATAGAGAGGAAATTATTCTGTTGTATTATTTGGAAAGCTTAATCGCTAGGGACGAACATAAGCTAATTTATTTTGAGATTTAATCCTTCAGGGGTTATCTCAAAGGGTGAACTTGAAGAATGCAAGGAAAACGTTTATTAAAAAAAAAGTGAAGATTTTCCTAAAAGTGCCTCGGAAAATTAAAATCCTAGTTTTAGATGCTGTAAATGTCGATTATAACGAGGTAAAATAAGGGATGATAGTGAGCTTGGTTCTTGCATAGGAGGACCCTTATTTTTCAGTTACCTATGCACTCTTTCGTACGCGATTATGAATAACACATCATTTTAGTAGTACAATCAAACTGACTCACTTATTGTTCGTAATCGATACGAAATACAGACCCAAAGTTTTCCTCAACAGGTAGGTACAGACCAGACACAACACAAATAGCGACACTTAATAATCAAATTTGGAAAGCTTAATCGCTAGGGACGAACATAAGCTAATTTATTTTGAGATTTAATCCTTCAGGGGTTATCTCAAAGGGTGAACTTGAAGAATGCAAGGAAAACGTTTATAAAAAAAAAATGAAGATTTTCCTAAGTGCCTCGGAAAAATAAAATCCTAGTTTTAGATGCTGTAAAAGTCGATTATAACGAGGTAAAATAAGGGATGATAGTGAGCTTGGTTCTTGCATAGGAGGACCCTTATTTTTCAGTTACCTATATGCACTCTTTCGTACGCGATTATGAATAACACATCATTTTAGTAGTACAATCAAACTGACTCACTTATTGTTCGTAATCGATACGAAATACAGACCCAAAGTTTTCCTCAACAGGTAGGTACAGACCAGACACAACACAAATAGCGACACTTAATAATCAAAGGCGGTACGTAAAGCATCTCCTACGTCAACCAGTCAAGCAGCAGGTGTGTAAAAACGCAGCGGGCGCTCAATGTCACCCCCCTTCCGGCAGGGACGCGGCGCCCGCGACGGTCAACAAAACATCAATTTAACATCTCGACCTGTATACGTCCTCAACAATTTGTCTTTCATACTCTGTAAATAAAATGTTGTCCTTCATGCTGTTTGGCGTAGTGAGATCATTGTCGGGTGACTTTATGACACTGCCTGTCTGGCTTGCGATACGCAATATAAGTCGTACCTTACTTACGTACTTACATCAATTATCTGCTAGGATAACACTACCGCCCCCAAAGCGTGATTTCCGGGTAACAACATTAACCGCATCTCTGGCATCGCACTGAATGGGATGAGAAACGTCAAGCACTCTAAAAGGCAAGGACAGTGTAATGTCGTGGCTAGATCTCAAAATTTGCCACATCATGATTGGCCATCCATGTTTTGAAATAGTTCAAATAAAATCGTTATATTTAATTGAATACTTGCTGGCCGCAGCATGATGTGGTCTGGCAGTCCAATGAATAAATCAGCGTTTGACGAAAAATTGCGTAATCATATCAAGGAGTAAACCGCTCAGAAATAGGAGCCCCGCAGCGGCGGGGCTCCACCGATTCGGTAGTTATATAAATAACTTCTTTTTTAAATTTATTCATATCACTTAATCAATCAAAACATTTATTTTCTGACAACTGTTTCCTTTACTTATATACCTTAAAACTAACATATACATATTAAATATATACCCAATAGCAATTAAGTACATTAACTTTTTAATGATATGGCCTAACGGATTAAAATATCATCAAAGGCTGACGTTTAAACGATAATTATGGTCACTTCTAGCTGGCTATTTCATGAAATGGTTGGCCACATCATGATTTGGGTGCAACATATATACTTACTTACCTACCACCACAAATATATAAATCATGTAAGTAAATATATTAAATTATGTCGCCTACATGACTTAAGCAGCTTCTCTACGGTGCATGATAAAAAAGGTTGACGTGCCAAATAAAGGAAAATGGCGAGTGAGATAAAAGTGATGTCGTTCCACGGCCATGGCGATGTTTTGTGGAAACTGGTCTACGATGGATGACAGCCGACCGTCGAACCAAAAATTACAAATGAACAAAAAATCAAGCAGAAATCCTTTAGAAACATGCTTATGTTACCATGTTTCCAGTATAATTACGTATGCATGTGTATATTGCGTAGCAGCAACATTGTGCACGTGTACGTTTATTGCTTCGGCGAAGGGAACGCGGCGGCGCACGCGCAGCGCGACCTTGCGCTGCAGCGCAGAAGCAGTGGTACGAAAACAGACGGTTTAGAAAATCTTGCCGCGACTTCGCTTGTTGCACGACTTAGCATCGTCCGTCAAGCTCACACGGTATTGAGAGGGAATAAGATACGGATAGGTACTATTTGTCGCGCATCGAAGTCGCGTGTCATATGTGCTAGAGGTATATTGCACTACCGCAGCTCGACTCAGTTTGATGTTGTTTTCCAGGAAAAACTGGTTGAATTTTATTTGATGCTTTTGAAAGGGCATTCTAAAATATGAGGTATACTTTATTCGTGTACCTAATTAAGTTTTTATAAGGTAGTTTGCACAAATGCGAGGAAACGCACTTGTGACTCGTCTGGTGGTGCCTATATGCCTATGGGCGACGGTAATCGCTTTCTATCAGGCAAAGCGATTGATCGTTTGCCCCCTGTGACAAAAAAAATAGGGAACTGTGAAACTTCCAAAGCATCAGGAACTCAAATGAGTGAACAAATGTGATATACTCGTAAGTAACTATTTTAGATTATTTTAATTTATATGAGCGAGAATCAAGGAAACCGGATATATTTAATAGGTATTGTGCATATTGATACCTATTTAATATTTACATTCCATTCATTGTTATATAGTAGTATTAGTAGTATTGTTGTATAGTAGTAGTTAATCCAACACCCGTTTCGCCGTCAAAATAAACATTGTTCGGTTCATGACGCATTGGTGTAAACTGTAATGTTATGTAACCTGTTTTTCAATAAATAAATAATAAATAAATAGCACTAGTCAAGGCGGGCTTTCGCTTTTCTATTATAAATTATATTTTTTTATTGAAAATCAGTTTTTTTTAATTATTATTTTTATTAATATTATTATTTACCAGGCCACGGTAAAGAAAAAAAAATCACGTGGATGAAGTTGCGGGCACTTTCTAGTATAAAATAATTGTAAACCCAACTTTGTTTCGAATGAAGTTATGATTCTAAGTAAAATATAAATCGCACAAGACACATTCAGCGTCATAGTGGCGTCGGTGACCAAGAGTCATATTGGCTCAGGCCACTGGCATTAGCTGAGCCATCTTCCTTTTCATTGTTTTGTTACTATACAACTGCTACATGTTCCATAACCAAAATGTACAAAAACATTGAATAAATGTCTTATTATTATTATTATTATTATATGTTCAGCCAACAAAAATAATCATGTTATAATTTTTGACAAGGGTGATGATGATAAGAAATAAATAATGAGTAAAGTACCTATGTATCCGAGGTAGTGGCGAGAGTACCGTCACGAGAAATGCGCGCTACGAGTAGGTATTGGTCCTTATCAGCGGATGTTCTTATCGCAAGGCTGCACCACGTGTCGCTGACCAATGCAAGGCCGAGCTTTAACTGCATTCGTCATGTTCATCCAATTTGTGCTGGCCTTCAGATTTACCTATTTGCGATAGTTTATTGCATTTTGTGGCATGTGTGGCCACTTGCCGTTTTACGGTCTCAACTGGGATGATGAGTACAGAGTAAAGAAGGGCACGCGTTGCGGTTTATGATTCTCTGGAAACTAAACTACTCTGGTTCGACTAGCTAGGGCGAACTGAAGTTTGGGAGCCCCTGTCTTAGAACAAAACGGGTAGAAAACAGTGCCGGATTTAGCCAGCGCGGGGCCTGTAGCAGATTCTATTAATAGGGACCCTTGGTTTGCATTAGGTATATTGTATTGAAAATCAGGTCAAGTACGAGTCGAACTCGCGCACCGAGGGTTCCGTACAAATTATGAAAGCATTGAATATTGCTGTAACGTTAAGATAAATAACGTTAAGGGGTAAAACCTAACTTCGCCGTGAGTCAATTATTGTCCCCATAATATCAACATACCAACTGTTTACCAACTGAAAATAAGTTTTGAAGTGAAAAATTCTTTAGCGGCGCTTGGCAATTTTTAGATGGGTAAAAAATGTTAAACTCGCGACAGATAACAGTCAGTCGGTAACCTAGCAACCGCATCTGTTTCAAAGAAAGGGGGCCTTCGAACAACAGATGGTGAAGCGTAATCATAAACATACATTAGTAAGAAAATAGAGATTAAAATAGAAATCAAGTATCAGTGAGATATAATAAAATCGGAGTTTTCACTTCTGCCGGCACTCCCGGAGTGCGACCCGTCCTTTTTTTTTTCAGTGTTGATTTCATATGTGCGAATCATTTATGGTTTTGGACTTTTTCTTTTACATGATGATGTTTCTTCCCAAATTTTATGATTATACGCTCAGACCATAGAAATTAATATAAATTATTTCTATGGTCTGAGATTATACGTCAACGGGCAGTGCCCTATAAGTTTTGATACTGTTACGCCGGTAGGCTAGGTCAAAAACTTTGAATGTCAATTTCAGTGCTTTAGAGGCGTTTTCAGCAGGCTGAAAAGTCATTTCAGGCCGTTTCAGAAGTTGCTCTATCACATATCTAAAGATCGAAATTTCACCCAAGTTGCCGTCGTTTTCAGGCGCCTGAAACATGTTTTCAGTCCGTTTCAGGGCACCCTCTATCAGATGACGCCATAACCTGAAAACCCGTTTTCAGGCGTTTTCAGGACCCCTTATGGGCCTCTGAAGCACAAATCGTTATATGGCGAAATATCCCGTAGGAGTGACAGAGATAGCACTAGTAGAAAGAGATAGCTATGCTCAGAACATTCGAGAAGTGTGTAACAAGGATGGGACTACTAGAAAGAGATAGCTATACTCGGAACATTCGAGAAGGGAGTGACAGAGAGTGCACCATTAGAGAGAGACATATATGGCCTCGAATGTTCTCGGCCCTTACGCTGGACCTTACTAGAATATTCGCGATATGTGTGGACAACGCATCGAGAAAGCGGTTCCGCGGGATATATAAGGCGCCGACGGCCGGCGCGAGTTAGTTACATTTTAACTGCGATACAGTGCGAGTAAAAGGATAATCTGAGAGAAAGATTCATAAGTGATTAGTGCGCTTTAAGTACAGTTCGTGTGAATAGTGAGTGCGTAATTTGTGTTTGTGTTAATTAGTGGATTTTAAGTACAGTTCGTCTGAATTGTAAGTGCGTAATTTTAGTAATAAAGTGTGTGTTTTAATTTGTGGATTAATTTGTGCTTTTCTATCAAATACGAACCCCACGCTCGTAACATTTGGTGTCAGAAGTGCGGATAGAAAATGCCGTTAATGCCACGAGAAACAGAGCCGAAGGGAGTGACGACGCGAAGCCAAACATCTGGGTCTGGAGACTCGACGCCTGGTACGTCGGAATCACCTGCTCCAGCTGCACAAGGAGTAGACCTCAACGCTATCTTCGTCCTCCTAAAGGAACAGGCGAGAGAGCTAAAGGAACAGTCGCGAAAACAGGACGAACAGGCCCGGAAACAGGAGAAACAGTCTCGCATCCTCCAGAATGAGCTTAGGGAACAAAAGGATCACCAGGAGGTACAGGCACGAATGCTTCGTGAGGTACACGAGTCCACGACTGAATGGAAGAAGGAGTTGTTCGAGGTCCAGGAAAAATTGGCCGATATGGATGAAAAACTGGAGAGTCGAGTCCATGAGGTGGATAAAAAAATTGAGACCTGTGAGAACCGTCTCCAAAAACTTGAAATAAAAGTGGCTAATGGTCTAAGTACCTATGTACCCGACGCATCGGTGGCCGGAGGTGGCAGGTTCAAGGTGCCCCCCTTTGATGGTACTTCATCGTGGACCGCCTATAAGCTGCAGTTTGAGTCCGTTTCCCAGGCTAATGGCTGGAGTAAGGAGCAAGCCAGGACAGCACTGACGTTGGCGCTGCGCGACGAGGCCCTTACCATACTCGAAGCTCTGGGGAACGACCGGACTTACGACCGCCTTCTGGAAGCCCTGGAGGCACGTTACGGCGACAGTCACCTGGAGCACGTATACCGAGCTCAGTTAAAGGATAGGACGCAAGGACGTAACGAGTCCTTACAACAGTGGGCCTTGGAAATCGAGAAGTTGGTTAGGAAGGCCTATCAACGTACGTCAGCATGTGGAAAGTATGCTGGTGCAGGCCTTCATCGATGGGATCCGGGATCTGGAAGTGAGGGCAGCCGTGCGATTGGGACATCACGGCAGCCTGAAAGATGCCGTAGCCCACGCTCTCGAGGTGGAAGCTGTACGACAGGACCCATCCAGGTCTTTCAGGGTGCGAGAAGTGCCGACTACGAAGTCGGTTGATTCCCGCCGCAAATTCGGGCCACGTTGCATTGTGGAGAACGTGGTCACCTGCAGTCAGGCTGTCCGAAAAGGACTAGGAGGGACAGAGACCACGCTCCAATGGCGAGGACAATAGGCTCTGTGGAGTCAGAGCCCCAACAGGGAAACGAATAAAAGCCAGGACTATGGGACGAGTGCTGGCTGGTGGTCGAAATGTCCCAATTATGATCTCACAGGCGAACGACGGGAATAGTCTGGTTGTTAAGGGAGAAATCTGTGGAATACAATGTCTCCTTACCATAGACACCGGAGCTTCTCGGATTGTGATCAGCTCACGGCTACTGAAACACCTGACCGGAGATCATCTAGTCCGACCTAGGCATCTCCAGCTGCAGACCGCTACCGGCCAGTACATTTCCGTCCAAGGGGAGCGAGGGTTGGCCGTGAAAATAGGTGAAAGAGAATACTGGCATAAAGTGATCGTTGCTAACATCGTGGACGACTGCATTATTGGATTGGATTTTATGAGGAGATATGACTGTAAAATCGACTTGAAGGTTGGAGTTCTAAAGTTTGGAGTTGATGAGATTCCTATACAAGGTGGAGTAAATGGAAATGTTTACTGTACCAGAAGAACCATTCTTCAACCAAGGTCGCAGGTTTTAGTTCCAGTGAAATTGCCAAACTCCACAAGGCCGCAATCTCACTGCTGTGTGGTGGTAGAGAGGTTGGATGCTGATAAACCGTGGATAACAGCCCGTACAATGGTAACCACGGCATCTACAGCATTTGTAAGGATCCTTAATCCAAGCGACACGGAATGCGTCCTCAATAAAGGAACGCTGGTAGGATCATGCGAAGAAATTTCTTGGATACGGGGCTGTCGGGAATCTGAGGTAAACGTGAGACCTGGAAATGTTAAACCTTCAGTGGATATCGAAAAGTTACTGAACGACTCCAGGAAGGGCCTTACCAAGGAGGAATTCGTTAAGGCACGTAGCTTACTGCTGCGATATCGCAATGTCTTTTCTACGCATGACGACGATATTGGAAGAACTGGAGTGGTCCAGCATGAGATCGACACTGGGGAAACCATGCCTATCCGACAGCGCCCTCGAAGAGTTCCAGTAGCTCGGGAGAAGGAGGTTGAGGGCATGATCGAGGAAATGCGAAGAAGCGGAGTTATTGAACCTTCAACAAGCCCGTGGTGTTCTCCCGTAGTTTTGGTAAAGAAGAAGGACGGCACCATGAGATTCTGTATTGACTACCGTCGACTTAATGATGTGACCAAGAAGGACAGCTACCCACTTCCTCGAATCGACGACACCTTAGACACGTTGAACGGAATGAAATGGTTTTCAACGTTGGATCTGAAAAGTGGCTATTGGCAAGTCGAAATCAAGGTCAAGGATAAAGAGAAGACGGCCTTCTTTACTGGCAAGGGACTCTGGCAGTTCAATGTTATGCCGTTTGGACTGTGTAATGCACCAGCCACATTTGAGAGATTAATGGAACAAATATTAGCTGGACTTCTAGGAGAAACTTGCTTGGTCTATTTGGATGACATCATTATCGTTGGTAGAGACTTTGATGACCACTTGAATAAATTGGAGCAGGTGCTAGCTAAACTACGAGGGGCAAATTTAAAACTCAGTCCCAAGAAATGCTCGTTTTTCAAACGTAATGTGAATTACTTGGGACACGTGATTTCGAAGGACGGCATTCAAACAGATCCTGAGAAGATTAGCGCCGTGAAGGATTGGCCGACGCCAAAAGACAAGACTGCAGTACGTTCCTTCTTGGGGCTTTGCTCATACTACAGACGTTTTGTGAAGAACTTCTCGGATATAGCAAAGCCTTTGCATCAACTAACGGAAGAAAAACGATCATTTGACTGGAACGAACAATGTGAGTCAAGTTTCAACGAGCTTAAAGGAAGACTTTGTGAAACGCCAATATTGGGGTATCCAGACCCGGAAGTGGATTTCATTGTGGACACAGATGCTAGCAACACTGGTATTGGAGGTGTCTTGTCGCAAAAGAAAGGAGATAACGAAGTTGTGATTGCATATTTCAGTAAGTCATTGTCGAAACCAGAGAGGAATTACTGTGTCACTCGGAGGGAACTGTTAGCAGTTGTCAAGACGTTACAGCATTTCAGCAAATACCTGCTGGGAAGAAAGTTTCGTATCAGAACTGACCATGCCGCTTTAAAGTGGTTGCTAGAATTTAAAAACCCCGAGGGACAAGTGGCAAGATGGATTGAACAACTGCAGGAGTATGATTTCATCATAGAACACCGTAGTGGGAAATCACATGGAAATGCTGACGCCCTATCACGAAGACCTTGTGCGGACGACTGTAAACATTGCTCAAGACAAGAAGATAAGGAATGTGTTCGCATGATAAGAACTGATAGGGTCCATATTGGCTCACATAAAATTGATCCTCCGAATTTTTCTTCTACTACCGATTTCTAGTCAGAATCATCACTCTTCCGAATTTTTTACTTCATACATTTGTCCCTCATAAATTTGTACTACTACCTACCGAGTTCATAATAGACAGTTTTCAGAACATCGTAATTCATAATGTCGTCACTAAGATTATGTGTGTACTCATAATGCTGATTTTCATATTTCTTTTATTCAGAATCATAAATTACGATAAACTTGTCAATCATAACATTTAAACATCGATGCAGTTTTTCTCCATATGTTTTTATTCATAATACTTGTTTTGAGTTATAGCGAGTTAAGTGTACATGCAAGCAAGCATGCACGAATTTTGACGCTCCGCTCGCTTCGCTCGCTCCGCTATACGTGGTTACAATACAAACCTAACCTAACCTACAGTTTTCGGTTTTGGAACCACGTTCCATTTTGGCGCAGCTCTTCCTAACGGCATTATACGAGTACACTTAGTAAATAAAGTTTCTTCCCGAATCCATCCTGGCTCTGCATTTGCTTATAAAAATTTGATGTAATAGTAGATTATTTACAAGTGTTCATGCAAGCAAGCAGGCAAGCATTTTGACGCTCCGCTCACTTCGCTCGCTCCGCTATACGTGGTCATAATACAAACCTAACCTAACCTACAGTTTTCGGTTTTTGAGCCACGTTGCATTTTGACACAATCTGCTTATAAAATATAGGATTGTGGAGTTTATGAGTACAAACTAGTCTGCTTAAAAAATTTATGACAGTGAAAAATAGGATCAAAAACAGTTATTATGAATAAATGTATGAAAACAAAAAGTAGTATTAGAGATATTTATGATAATTGACATTATGATTTTAAATGGTTCGGAGTTATGATCGGTAGTAATAGTGACTAAGTATAAATAGTGACTATTATGATGAAAAATTGTATGAGTAACATTTTCGGAGTTCCAATAATCGGGGTTGAAAAATTATGTGAACTTTGGCGCACCCGAACTGATACGGTTAGCGACGAGTGGAATGATGAAATGATGCAGCAAGCGCAACAAGAGGACCCTGACGTGAGACCCATTTTTGATTGGATTAATGCTGGTGCGCCTAAACCAAGATGGTGTGATGTAGCTCCGATGAGTGCAGTAACAAAAAGCTACTGGGCACAATGGGATAGCTTGGTTGTACACAATGGCGTGCTGTGTAGAAAATGGGAATCAACAAATGGGAAGGATGCTCACCTGCAAGTCGTTGTCCCAAAGAGAAGGGTGAGAGACGTTTTGAAAAGCTTTCACGATGGAACGTCTGGTGGACACCTTGGAGTGAAAAGGACCCTAATGAAAATTCGGCAACGCTTTTATTGGATTCACTGCCGAGAAGATGTTGAAAATTGGTGTAAACGATGCACTAACTGCGCATCAGTCAAGGGACCGCATACCCGTAGCCGAGGAACACTCAAGTTGTACAACGTTGGAGCCCCTTGGGAAAGGGTTGCATTAGACGTCGCAGGGCCATTCCCAGTATCTGACTCCGGAAACAAGTACATTCTTGTCGTGATAGATTACTTCACGAAGTGGCCTGAAGTATTTGCCATTCCAAATCAAGAAGCGGTAACCATAGCTGAAAAGTTAGTGAACGAAGTATTTTGCCGGTTTGGGGTACCTCTCGAAATCCACAGTGATCAAGGTAGAAACTTCGAATCTGCGGTCTTTCAGGAGACTTGTCGCATAATGGGAATTCACAAGACAAGGACTACGGCGTATCATCCACAGTCGGATGGAATGGTCGAGAGATTTAACCAGACACTGGAGAGACATCTAGCCAAGGTCGTTGAAAGCCACCAAAAAGATTGGGATCGGCATATCCCCTGTCCTTCCTGTTGTCTTATAGGTCGGCAACTCATGAAAGTACGGCGGTTACTCCATCGTATGCGAAGTTTGGAAGAGAACTCCGTTTGCCTGCAGATCTCCTGACTGGACGTCCGCCTGATACACCGAGATCTATCACAGAATATGCGAGTGATTTGAGGGATCGGATTGATGATGTTCACAGCCTGGTACGTGAACACGGGCTCCACGCTAGCATAAAGATGAAAACCCGATATGACCGGAAGTCTTATCAAGTGGGTTTTGAGGAAGGTTCGTTGGTGTGGCTACATAACCCTATGCGACGAGTGGGAAAGTCCCCGAAACTGTCTCCGAATTGGGAGGGGCCTTACAAGGTAGTCACTAAAATAAACGACGTCACGTATCGAATCCAGCGGAATCCTCGTAGTCCGAGCAAGGATTGTTCATGTTGACCGGCTGGCCAGATACCACGGAAATAATGATGCTCGGGAAGAGCATGTCTTAGGAGGGGGCAGTGTTACGCCGGTAGGCTAGGTCAAAAACTTTGAATGTCAATTTCAGTGCTTTAGAGGCGTTTTCAGCAGGCTGAAAAGTCATTTCAGGCCGTTTCAGAAGTTGCTCCATCACATATCTAAAGATCGAAATTTCACCCAAGTTGCCGTCGTTTTCAGGCGCCTGAAACATGTTTTCAGTCCGTTTCAGGGCACCCTCTATCAGATGACGCCATAACCTGAAAACCCGTTTTCAGGCGTTTTCAGGACCCCTTATGGGCCTCTGAAGCACAAATCGTTATATGGCGAAATAGATAGCTATGCTCAGACCATTCGAGAAGTGTGTAACAAGGATGGGACTACTAGAAAGAGATAGCTATACTCGGAACATTCGAGAAGGGAGTGACAGAGAGTGCACCATTAGAGAGAGACATATATGGCCTCGAATGTTCTCGGCCCTTACGCTGGACCTTACTAGAATATTCGCGATATGTGTGGACAACGCATCGAGAAAGCGGTTCCGCGGGATATATAAGGCGCCGACGGCCGGCGCGAGTTAGTTACATTTTAACTGCGATACAGTGCGAGTAAAAGGATAATCTGAGAGAAAGATTCATAAGTGATTAGTGCGCTTTATTCATATTCATATTCATATTCATATTCATATTTATTGGTAATATTCTTTTACACGTCAATAATTAATTAAATAAAACATTAATTAAACATTACATAAAACTATTACACTACTGCATATATAGCTCCTTGTAGTCATAGAACGCCTGCTCGACAAGCCATTTTTTAAGGTTTCGCTTAAATACTGGTGCGCTTTGGGCAGCGACAATGTCTTTCGGGAGGTGATTGTACACCTTGGGACCCAAAATGTGGATAAGTTTTTGAGACTTAGCCAGTTTGTGTGATACTAAGGGCAACTTATCAGCGCCCGCGCTACGTGTCGGGTACCGACGAGCCGGTTCGTTAATGGGTATTGCCCGTCTGTTTTCTCGTGCGTGCATTGCTACCTGAAGGATGAGAAGTGAAGGTAGGGTTAAAATGCCCAGCGACTGAAAGTGGGGTCTGGCAGATTCAGTTTGCGGGACGCGCACTATAGCTCGTACCGCTCGCTTTTGCAGCCGAAAGACCCTCTCCCAGTCGGCAGCTCCCGCCCACAGCTCGACCCCGTACTGTAAGAGCGACTGCACAGACGCAAAGTAACAAGTTCGAACCATTTCGACGGAGACTATTCTTGCCAATCGTTTTAGGGCAAAGCAGGCGCTAGACAATTTGGAACACAGCTTGTCTATGTGCAACTTCCAAGTGAGACCTCTGTCAAGTTCAAAACCCAGAAAAGTTGTGCTCATAACTTGTTCAATGTTGGTACCATTAGCTCTTACTGACAGAGGTCTCACTTGCCGGCCTGAAAGGTCGAAACTGATGATGTGGGTTTTGCTTGTGTTCAATATTAGGCCATTATTTTTGAACCATGTGGATACCGATGCCGCGGTCAAATTAAGTTGGCTTTCGAGTTCATTCAACGTCGGTGCATGAACAATTATAGCGACATCATCAGCATACATAAACGTCTCCCCGCTACTGACGGCGGCAGGCAAATCGTTTAGCAGCAGAGAGAAGAGAATGTTTGACACAGAGGACCCCTGTGCTACGCCCATTGTTGTGGTCACGGCATCCGACCGTACTCGACCGTTATCGCCGACCACAACCTGCGTTCTGTTACGTAGTAGGTCAGCCATCAACGCTAGTGCAGGACCTTCGAAGCCATAATGACGCAGCTTATCCGTCAGAACCTCGTGATCTGCTACGTCAAATGCCTTCGACAAGTCGCAGCAAAGAACGGCGACCTGGTTCCCACGTTCACGCGCATCCATTACCTGGCGTACCACAGCACGCACCAACGCACTCGTCGACCGACCTTTGCGATATGCAAATTGCCTATCCGACAGCGCATCAGTCGAGTTCAGGAAACTTGTCAACCTTGAACTTAACCCGTGCTCAAGTATCTTTGCCATGACCGGAATTATCGCTACTGGTCTATATCCATCGATGTCGTCCCTCTTACCCTTGCCCTTATACAGCGGCGAGATGCGGCTTTCCTTAAGCGATTCAGGAAATACGCCCTCGCGAAGGCATCTATTGTACACGATAGCGAGTAGAGGAGACAGCTCCATGGCGACGGAATTAACTAGGGTTACAGAGATGTCAAAAATATCTCTGGTATTCTTTTTGGCCACGCGGGTGGTGATGATGCGAAAGATCTCGTCAGCCGTGAACGACGTGAACCTGACGCAGCGGTCTGCGGGCGGGCGCGCGGCGGCCAGCGCGGCGAGCGCGCGCGGGTGGTCGGCGGGCGCCGCGCCGCACGCGGCCGCCGCGCCAGCGAAGCGATTGTTCATGGCATCGGCTGCGGCCTTTTTGGTTACGAACTTTATACCGTCCGCGTCGGTGATCGCGTCCGTAAAATCCAACTCATTGCGATAACCTTTACCCCTTTCTTGGTTGATTATCGCCCACATGGTATTGATCGTGTTAGTACTGTTATTTATTTTATTGGAGTAAAAACTGGCTTTTTTTGAATTTAAGAGAGAAATGTACTTAGTATTCATAGCAGAGATCAAATTTGTGATATGGTCATTATCGGGTGCGAGTTTTCCTATATCAATAATCTCGAATATTAATGATTTAAGATTATAAATATCCCTTGTCACCCATGATTGAGATTTCTTGTTTTGTATAACCTTGATTGGGAAGCAAATTTCAAATTTATTTTTCATAACATTAATTATTGCCATCATCAGTTCAGCTACGGATTTAAAATTTCGTTGAATAATATCATACCAGTCAACACTCTGAATAGCGTCTCGAAATTGAATATAGTTGCGCGGCGAGTAAACTCTTGAGCGTCGGGTAGGGTGCGCGGGCGGCGCGCTCAGGCTCCGCAGCTCTGCGCGCACGGCGAGGTGATCGCTGAGGTGCGTCGTGACTGGTGTGGCGCGCACCGCGTCGCGTGTTCCATTCCAGTATGCATGATCCAGCGTAGTGGCTGTAGTGGCTGTAACTCTCGTCGGAAACTTCACCACATTTATGAAGTCATGGGTCCCGAGGAGATCGTACAACTTTTTTAGCTCCGGTCGTACATTACTGACTGCATCGTCTATGTTTGTGTCTCCTAAAATTAAGCAGTCCCTATCATTGCTACTTAATTCGTCGAGCAGACGTTCTAAATAGGAAAGAAAGTCATTACTACTAATATTACAATTAGATCTGTAAATACAAATAATGGTTACATTGAAATCGATGAGATCGACTGCTGATATTTCACAATATCGTTCTTTCGCTAATAAAGTTATATCTCTGTTTTCTACCGCTCGTATGTCATTGCGAATATAGATACATGAGCCACCGTGCTCATAATCAGATCGGCAGAAACTAGAAATTAATTTAAAATCTTGTACACATACACACTTTATTTTATCGCTCGTTAACCAGTGCTCGGTCATAGCGAGGACGTCGCATTGTAATTCATTTCGCAGTAGTACCTCTAACCGCTGCGTCTTGTTGTCCAGCGCGCGAATATTTTGATGACACACGATTAGTTTGCGCGGTGATTCGGGTTTTTTACATGCGCTAACTGCGGGTGGATTATCTATGCTGCGTCGGCGCCTCGTCGGTTGATTCCGTGCGGCGGCGTTCGGGTCCCCGCGCAGAGCGGGGCCGGGTCCGAAACCACTCAGTAAATCTCACGCCCTGTGGCCACACAGCCGGCGTATTAAATTGATCATACAGATTTTCAGGAATACCAATTAAAAATGAGGCGTGCCTTTCAGTGCGTATATTCCTTTTTTCCACTACGTAATGTTCTGAGTTCGCAGTTTTGTTAAGAAAATTAGAAACGTTGTCCACAGTTGTCGCGGGGTGGAATGACCATGCCTGTACGTATTTCAGCTGCTCAACTGCTTTGATGTCATCATGGTGACAGCCCGTACCCACCGTTATATTACTGCGCTTAGTTTTTCGTTGTTTATGAGACACCGTCTGCCACCGTTGAGCGGCAGATAGCGATGACTCCGTCATATTTTGTTGGTTAGTCGGATCCTCGGCTCTTATGGCCACACACGGTGGCGACGATACGTCTCCGCCGACGCTGACTGTGCGCTCGGGAACGTTCGGCGCTGGTAGAACTGGGGGCTTACGTGCTGGTGCGACAGTGACAGGTGCAGGAGCTGCGGGCGCTGGGTGCGAGAGAGATTTCCGTTGGGTGAGAGCGGTAGCTTGCGCGTGTAGACTCCTCGCATTCGCACGCGCGCTGCGCGCGGATGTTACTTCGGCCACTGCTGGTGACGTACCTGTCGTGTTGCTTCTTCGTGTTGTCGTCGGGGCTCGTTCGTCCGTCTTCGGCGTCCTCTGTGTGCATTCTTGAGTGGTCGGGTTGTCGCCATTTTTGACTTTAGCCGTTTGCTTGATTGTTTTAGTTGGTTCTAATTTAGCTAAAATTGCGTCGATTTTAAAGTGGATTTCCGTAATTTTCGTCTCCAAAGGCTCTATAGCCTTCTGGATTAGTGTTTGAATGGCTTGATGTGTCAATTTTGCCATGTTAACTCGAAAATTAAGTAAATAACTAACGAGAGTTTAGTTTAACGTCCGTCCGCGGTGAGCGATCCGCGCGGTAGCGCGCTTTAAGTACAGTTCGTGTGAATAGTGAGTGCGTAATTTGTGTTTGTGTTAATTAGTGGATTTTAAGTGCAGTTCGTCTGAATTGTAAGTGCGTAATTTTAGTAATAAAGTGTGTGTTTTCATTTGTGGATTAATTTGTGCTTTTCTATCAAATACGAACCCCACGCTCGTAACAATACCCTTGTCAGCGTCAACACATACAGTATTAGGCGCTCGCATCTGTACAACCATATGCAGTGGCGGCTTTAAGGATACCAGGGATGTTTAAACCCTAGGGGCTAAAACGAGCACTTTCGCCCCGCTTCGGGAAGCTAAAATATTAAATAGCGTACATTTTCTTGATGCGCAAGAAAATCGCCTCGATGCTGAGCAGGCTCAGAGGGAGCTCCAACAGCATCCTGTGTGTCATTGCTGATAGGTTTGACTGTCCTATACTGTCGTACTGGATCAGCCAGATAAAAGGGTTAGTGTTAAGTGATAGTTGTAAGTTACGATACATATATATATATATATATATATACTAATATAGAATAAGATTTACTAACACCTTATGGATGTAAAACGTCTGAAATAAAGATTTATTTAATTAATTTTAATTTAATTTTCGCTTTTAAAATTGTATAGGTACTAATATTTTATATTATAGTCGTAACCTCCACCAAAGAAAGTAAATTAGAGTTTCTTTGGTAGCGCTTTAATGGTTTTCGTCGAAAAAATGTTTTACATGTTATATATCGTTATCATGTGTTATCGACGTCATTACAAGTCAAATTGTGGACATGTCAAATTAGGTGTCCCAGGGTTCAAAAATGCTCAAGCTAAACCTTAACCACCCTCTAAATGACAGACAGATATTTAAAAATTCATCCCCAAACAACGTTAGATATACGGCTACTTAATAAATGTATACGTACTCGTATGTATGATAGTAAAGAGTTTGTTGCACATAATACATAAACCATGAAAACAATTATATGCAGATCGATCCTGGACTGATGTATTATTAGCCTGTACGTACCAGCTCTTGTTTAAGTAGGTTTTACAAACACACGCTAGTTAGCAGGCACGAGTTTTGAACCTTATTTTCTTGTCATAAGTTCCGAAACCCGACTCGATGTAGAGTTTACCACTGTTCCAAACATTCTGCCAATCGTCCCCGGCACCTTGACCTGTTTTGAGCTCTACCTACGGCCATGGGACACTCGCGATAACCAAGAGCGAAAACAAAAGCGAGCTTTATAGGCAAAATGTTACGTGATAAGAGTGCCAGAGTGCCAGATAAAACTCACCTCCTAATTAAATCTTGGTTGGTTTAGAATGCCGTTTTTATGCATTTATTTTATGAAGAGTACAAGTCTGCTAGTTTAAACACGTCATGTCGTTCAGATTGATCGTCCGTCTTTATAGTGCCTCCAACTGCTTGCCTTTTGTTAACTGGAGTTGTACCTGCGAAAATTTATTTGAAATCCATCAAGAAGAGTAATTCAATTGGACCATTGTGAGAAAGTCCGAAACAAAAGTGACATAGAGGGGATTGGCATTTTGTTGTTAGTACATAATGTACTTACATATACAGATGAAATAAATTCATAGGCCCTGGAGGATTTTTGGAGGACCTTTTAGTTAGTAAAAACTCCTTATATTTAGGTTCTTTTATGTTTGTTTTTAGCAGTTACCCATACCAATATTACATAACCGCTGAAATCTTTGAACGATGTGTTGCCTATATTTCACTGATTACCTAACTCGGTATTATTTCGCTAACTTCGACTGACGTGGACGAACGTAAGTGCTTTCTTCAGTACATACTTTTATTAACGTCATTCGATTTTATTCGACACGTTTTATTGCAGACATTTTCAGCTATTGCGTAGTTATTTAACCCAACGTCTCTTTTGCGCGGTATTTTAAATAAATGAAATACAATAAATGTGTAGTGAAAATATAATGTATAATCTATACTGCGTTAACAACGAGTAAGTAACTTCAGTCACCTACAGAGAAATTGAGAACGTGACCCCCTACCATACATTGACAGTAGTAGGGTCAAGTACCTACTAGACGACGATATAATATGTACTACATATTATGTAGGTAGGTATAGTAAAGGAAACTGAAACGCGTACCTTTTTGACTAATATTGTCAGTGGGATAAGAGTGAAAAAAGGGTAGGTACGTGTTTAAATTTCGCCGACTGTACATACGTACCCCTGAAATATTACACAGTATTAACACAGTTACTTTTGAGGCAAGTTTTTGTACCAACTATACGTCGTACACAATAAACTCGGTTTGCACAGTTTTACTACAGAATCCCATATACTCACGTTTTGGCCCCATCATCAGCTGTATGCGTAGGTACCTATGCCATAAATAAATAAATAAATAATAAATATATTAAGGGACAATCTTACTCAAATCGACCTAGTCCCAAACTAAGCAAAGCTTGTACTATGGGTACTAGACGACGATATACATAATATATAAATACATATACAGATAACATCCATGACCCAAGAACAAATATTTTGCACAAATATTTGCCCCGGCCGGGATTCGAACCCGGGACCGCCGACTCAGTAGGCAGGTGTCTACAAACCGAGCCAAACGCGTCGTCTATAAGTATATAAATTGGAAACGTTTAGATTTATCTTCCCAGATTTGATGACAGACATACACTGTAGTACTGGTGAAACTAAGTAAAGTTTTGCTATAAAATGTGTGTACATTGAAGAAAGACGATCATTGTATGATTACCTTTCGGCAAAAAGACTAGACGACCTTGTGTATTGTTGCCATGTACACGGGTAGCTGGGCATCCATCACAGATGGTTATATCAAACTTTTGATCTGATTAGGGTTATCGTCTGCGCCAACGAACTAGTGGGTAATTTCTAGTACTTAAATATGTATAAAAAGTAACCACACGAGCACGCAAAAACACATACAACACCCAGATAATTGTGCTCATCAAACAAATCTCTTGCTTCACGATTCCAACCCGGAGCCGTTAGCTCCGCAGGCCACGCTACCAACAGGCTGTCATGATTCTGTAGGTATGTTCCAAGTATTGTTTGTTGCCAACTGGAGCGATAGGTGTCGATGGTGTCGTATCGGAGTCGCGGGCGAGCGCAGCGGCGCGGTCGTCTCAAGATCAAGGTCGCGTGGCAGACGCGCCGCCGCAAGGTCACCCCGCGCCCCGCACCCCGCGCCGCGCGCAAATATTTGCGACCGTCTGTCCTCCGCGACCGATACGTCGAGGTCAGCCTGTCAAGCGGACCTTGAAATAATATTAGTCCGACCTCTTAAAGACGAGTACCACGTTGATAGGTGATTTATGTATCGGCTTCTGTGTAAGAATCAAGGATGCCATTTGAATTTAGTTAACTGATCTTTATGGGTGATAGCGAAGGCTACGAAAATAAAGATTCATGGCTCACATGACATCTGATAAGTTTAATCCGATATCTTATGCTCGAATTATATTAATTTTCTGTATATCCATTTAAGTATAGGCCCAAACATTGCGTACCGTGTGCTTTATCTGCTTAGGTACATCGTCAATAGCCTTTCAGTAGGTATTTTTCAACATCCCTACATACATAAAGTGTTATAAAGGAAGACAGCGTGGCTATAAGTACAATCCAATACCAGAGCGGCATAAATGACCACAGGCTAGGCAGACTCGCGGTATTTCTATATACAACCAATATTGCAAATCACACGTACATTACTGTACAGTTAAGTACTTACTATCTTGAAGAATTTGAAGAGGTATAGTAATATTCCTTGATGTCTTAGAAGTATAGAACTTGATCGTACTTATAGAAACAATGTCAAATGCCACATATGTACGTTGAGAACCGTGCGTACGCTGAAGCCACGCGCTCGCACCACGTGCTTTCATGCTGCTCAATTATGGACATACCTTAATTTATTTTACTTCAAATCCATGGCACTTACCCATTCGCAGGTTAGTTGCCATTAATTGGCCTTATACAAGTCATCAATCATCATTAATAATACTGGTGAATGCCATAACATTGGTAACTAAAATCACTAATAAGTAATATTACCTTGTCCTTGTACTTTATCATTATATTGAATTGACCCAGATTATTTATTACGGCTCAAAGAATTATATATAATTACATGTGCACATGCGCACAGTACAGTAGAGTTCTTAACTCTTCCTTAATCATAAGACATCATCTTGCCCGATCTTTTAAACCTTTCGTTTCGTTTATACAATCGTCATCCTGTATTGATGTAATATTAGGTTTATTATTTCTTCATTACCGTTAAACTCTTCATAGAGTGTTATTTATCATCGTATTCTGGACAAAGCTGGTCCAGGGGCAGAGCGAGTGGAACCACAATTCTAGGCGCCATGTAGGGAAATAATTACACGGCAATTGTGCAAAAAAAAACATATCGCTTTTTGAGCCGCAACGTACTTTCTGGTAGCTATGTTTAGTTTGCACCAAAATTGTGTTGCATAGAAATGAGGTCAAAACTTAATGTGACCATAGGAATAACTCTTATTATCGTATAATATCGTCCCGTTTTCCGATTGAGGTAAGGATTACGGAACCCTAAGAAACGACCGACTCACGGAGCTAAAAGGAATCAAGCGTCGCCATTCATAAAAAATACATAACATTTATATTCCCTGCTTAAGACACAAAATTAATTCGCAAATTGCCTGCTTCCATATCTTGAAGAAGAAAAGACCTTGAAACACGAATATCATTGCTCTAATTTTAAGCAATTCATAAGCCTACGCTCTGGATGACATCATAATTCATAAGGCAAGCTGCTTCAACGGATTTATAACTGCCTAATTGTCCAATACATAAGTATCACTAACTAGTGGACATCAATTGCAAAACAGCTGTGTAATGTAATATCGATTTCTACGGGATATTAGTTCAGTTCAAAACGACATCTATCCGTATGTATATTTGCTTTTATTCTGTGGTATAGGTATATCATAATTGTGCCTATATAAGATAAACTTACTAATTCTGGGAGCGAGGCAGTACCCCGCCGGGACGAAATAAAAGAGAAGCAGGCCACTGCCTACCCTTTTTCAAACCCTTTCGTAACATAAAGTTATGTTGAAAAAAGCTTGATTTCATGTCTATCTCATCTTTTTCATTCAAATAATAGAGAGAGATACTGAAACGAACTTTTCCGACAAAATACGATGGCAACACATTATTCACTGATCAGCAGATCCCAGTATCATCCAGACGGTTTGATTTTCACACTGACTTCTGTCGGAGATTTCTCCGCTATATTTGTACCATCATTGTAATGGCATTTTCTTCCTCGTCAAGATAAGCGATAAGCGTTCAATTCAAAACTGCAAGTAATTTCGCTAAAATAAAAATTAAAGGAGCGAGCTATATGTCTAAGTTATATTAAATATAAAGAATCAACTTATTAAAATCACTCAATGCAACTCGAATGGAAACAAAAACAAATTGATATAATTATGTATAAATAATACCGCGATAAAGTCGACAAATTGGCAACTTTAAGATAACGCAAAACTGTCAAATGAGCTCCATTTTTTCAATGAAACCTACTTTGAGTAAGTATTACTTTATGAGTAAGTATCGTTAGTAGACACTAACCTAGATCGAAGGGTCGACATTCCAAATTGACTTTCCTCGGTTAGAGAGTCAACCTAAATAAACAGGCTTTTAATATTACGAAAAAGGTCTCTCGAATAGTCTTGACAGAATGCGGTCGACAAAAGTTAGGTACCTAATTTTGGTGACTAAGTGGGACAACCTCCAGACGGGTTGACCGGCCCAAGTTCTGTGAAGTCGCCGTGCATCCGTCCTCGGGGGACCATTGTCTGCGTGCTCATTTTTTTAAACATACGAGTATTAATATGAGTCCCTTTTGTCTCCTTGAGAGGCCATTGAAATTTTGGTATTTTATAGCACAAGTTAAAACAAGTAGGGTAACAAAATTTCGGCTTATTATGTGGGAGGTTTCACTATGAGTGGTAAATTTAGGAATAGTTAGTGAAAACATTACTCAAGTCGATACATAATACCTAGGTATGATTATTGTCTTTATTCTGTGATATTATACGAATTTGGATTTGAAACGTATTTTAGAGTGGAGCAGTAACTTTGGCCTAAAAGTAAATCCGTCAAAAACTCAGGCTATCATCATCGGTAGTTCTAAATTGATTTCCAGAATTAACTTAGTCAATATTCCTTCTGTTGTTTTTAATGGCGTCTTGATCCCTTACTCTTCCCAAGTTAAGAACCTGGGTGTCATTATGGACATTTGGGCGCCTCAATTGAATGAAGTGAGCAGGAAGATGTTTGCCGCTGTGGGCTCTCTTAGAAGGCTTCGTAATTTCCTCCCTATCGCCACTAAAATTGCGCTCGCTCAGACGTTGTTTCTCCCAATTCTAGATTATGCCGATATCTCTTATCTCGATATTTCAGAAGAGCAACTTAATAAGCTTGAGCGCATTCAAAATATCTCTATACGATTCATATTTGGGTTACGCAAATATGATCATATTTCTAGTTTCCGATCACAACTCAAGTGGCTCCCTATTCGTCATAGGCGTAACTCTCACATTCTAACTCTTCTATTTGGCATACTCTTCAACCCAGCAACTCCACAGTACCTTAAAGAGCGTTTTAGTTATTTTTCATCTGCAAGGTGCGCTAAAAATTTCCTTTTAACTGTCCCCGCCGCACATTCTAAATTTTATTCCAATTCTTTTACTGCCCAAGCCGTTCTGCTATGGAACTCGCTGCCTGTTGAATTGCGAAGTGCTAATTCCCTGTCTATATTTAAGAATAAGATTAAAGAGCATTACCTATCTCTCGAACAATAAAATTGTTGGTTTAATATATGAAACTGTTTTTCGTCACTGACTGTATTGCGTTGTGTTATATAAGATTCGTATATATCTAGTGTCTATTTATATTATTGTATTTATGTATGTATTATGTAAGTTTATGTATATCTATTTATGTATGTGTATATTTACCCATATGCGTACTTGTTTTCTGTTAGTATCTAATTATGTGCTCCCTTCACCTTCTGCTGCACCTACTCTGTATTAAGTTAAAATTTTCATCAATTTCACTACCCAAAGGTTGTCTGGAAGAGATCGCTTTTTAGCGATAAGACCGCCTGTTGTCTACCGTAATTTATAAATTGTATTTGTCTTGTTTCCATTTGTAAACTTTTATTGGTGTGCAATAAAGTATTGTATTATTATTATTATTATTCTTATTATTATACCAAAATGACCTTTTACATGAAAAATTTAAAGTAACTAAATCGTAGAGCGTGGGAAATAGCTAAAGTTCTTGAAGTCGCTTGTAAAACGAAGTAAAATCAAATTGTAGTTGTTACTGAACTGCTTAACACTTAACTGCTGTGGTACAATTACTTTAATTAATTATTTTAGTGTCATTTAAAGTGGTAACGCGGCGAGCGTGTTGGGGACGATGCCTCAGACGGCCTCAGTACTGGGGGATTCCTTTGAATTAAGTTTTATTATGTTTAGTTATTTTTTTACATTGTATGTATTTAATAAATAGCATATTTTTTAATAAATAGCAACCTAAACAAACAGCTTTAAATTATACTACTAACATAGAATAAGTGTCATTGTTACTAATATTTTTTATGGGTCTATGACCTGAAATAAAAGTTTCTATTCTATTCTAAGAACCATCTTAATAGACAAAACTTTCGATAAAAAAAAAACACATTCAAATCGGACCATGCGTTTTTAAAATGAGGTATCTCACATACAAAGCTCTAAATACATTAAAATAAACAAAATTTTTGCCTAGTAATATCAAACGATCCAATGGAATTGACGTTGGTCCGATTAAATAATTAAACTCAATTTAGGATCTGAAGCGACATGTAAAGTGCGCCCCATCAAATAAATTTATAGCTGATGATTCACCTCACAACGGCAGAACCATACACTATTTCGCTATAGTTATTGCACGGTGTTTAGTTAATCATTCATTCGGAGTCAAGGCTGATAGAGTAATCAAATTAATAACTTGGAATGGCGCTGATATCATCGGCCTTCACTCCTTTTTGGGTCGGGAGCACTTGGCGACATCTCCCTACCTTCCGCTATTTGGAACCTTGACACTTTTTCGCTTGCTCTATTTTTTGTTAACATCCTAACGTAATGACGGCGACAATTAACGGCTTAAGGACTTAAGTAGTCTATTTATTTTTGCTATTATATATGTTTTCTATTTTTCATTAGAATATATCTCAAACAATGATCCGTTATCGCCACCGCAAAAAAAGAAAAGAAAAACTAAATCTTATTTACATATAACATCTGCGTAAACTAAATACAAGAAAAAAACAAATAAATATGTAAAGTGTGTCTTTATTCTGTGGTAAAGTCTAATATTGTTATAAAATTGTCTGGAACATAGTGTGAGTAACCATTGGGTGTATTTTACATAATAAATAATAGAGTCATTTTAACAATTGTTTAATACGTATTAGCTGTAGAATATGTTTTGTTCGTAATGAAATTGAAGTTAATTAATATTTAGCACCACAGACGTCCACAAATTTATGTTTGTCTGTTTTATTGTTAATATATATTTTATACAAACACGTAGATATGTACTTTGTTTTATTTTATACAAATGTTCGTTTGTGAATTAAAGGACACGGGTTCATTATTCACAAGTATTTTAAACACAAAACAATGAATGTCCGTAGGTAAAGGTCATAATACGTGGTACACGACGAAATGCATTCACTAACTACCTTGATCTACGCTCAGCCTATAACAAATCGGTCTTTGCTCTGATATAACCCAATTATAAAACTATTAGAATATGTTTTCCCATGATTTGCGGGTATTAACGAAAAATATTGGAGGTATGAGAAGTATAATTTCTGAATAAGATATCTATTGTTCATAATGAAGCGAAAAATTGAAAAAATTAGTGAGTCAGGCGCAATTCGAACTTGCGTTTCCACCGGCTCTCCGGGCCAACACGGGCGTCCTAACTATTGGACCACTGAACCTGGTGCGAGAGCTAAATCATGTATTCTTATAAATAACTTTTAAACTACGTATTAGTTTACATTTGTAAAAAAATAATATTTTAGTTCTTAGCCCTTTTATTTAATATATTACAAGCTACAATGTTCAAAATTTTATTTTTAAGTTTTCTGAATCACCCCCCAGAAGTGACCCTCATATTTAAATTTAATTTATTTACTTTACGTCTCCTTGTTTAGGTCACAATCCTACATATATGTACATACCAAATTTCATCTTGATCTAGTAGATTCCGAGCAAATTGGCTGTGACAGACGGACAGATAGACAGACAACCGAGTGATCCTTTTCATTCGGAGGTAAGGAACCCTAATAATGATACCTATTATTATTAATTATCTGTTACCTTAACAATAGTAATGAGGCAAATACTATGTAAATGAAAATAAGACCGCAGGGTTATTTTATTCGTGTCCCTCAACGTAACAGATAATTTGAAATACAATTACCTACAAACATCTAAATGTAAACAAATGTTAATGGGTTAACCGAGCCCGAGGTGAGAACCGCGGGGAGACAACTAGGAAGTGGGGCAAGGGTAAGCAAGCACCATTAAAATTGGGTAGGTATTCTATTCGGGGGGCTATTCAGTGTTTGCCATTGTCGCTGGGAGCTGGTGAGGCTAGCACCTCACGCAGCATCGGGGCCAAGGCCGCTATGAATTATGGAGTAGATGGTATTATTCAGGCGCGATGTATGTCGGCGCTCGGATTTCGCGGCCGAAACGTTAATAATAGCGGCTGAAGGTTCCATTCGACAACAGGAGGTCGCCTCTCCCACGACCAGTTTCCGGATTTTCATTGTTACTTATTTATTTCTGTGCAATGTCAGGTGCTGATGGTTTCGTCAATGTTAAGTACAGCTGCGCTGTGCGTATAGCGTTTTAGATACATACATGGAATACTATAAATAGGTACAATTTTTTTCATTGTTTGCAATAAGAAGTCAGCCTATAGTTCTAGTTTTTAAAACTTAAAAATAATATATATTAAAAACAATCTGCAAAATAATTATAAAAACGGTTTAAACTCACGTAAAAATTGTCAAGAACGGCCCGACATGTTTCGAACTCATTTGGAGCTCTTCATCAGGGGTATAGCTATCCGTGCTGCTACGCGACTCAGTGGGTCGCGAGAGCTTCAAATAAGTTCGAAACATGTCGGGCCGTTCCTGACAATTTTTACGTGAGTATAAACCGTTTTTATATTCAAATTCAAAAATTCAAAAAATTCAAAATTGTTTATTTGTCAGAATACAGTTATATACATGGTCTTAAGGTATAATATAAAAGTCCTCGTATTCAGCATGCAAGCATGCGTACAAATATTATGTGTAAATACGCTAAAATAAAATTTCAATTTGGTATTATTAATTAATTTTACAATAATTGTCCAGTAATCATTCCGTCAATTTTCGCTTAAATATTGGTCCCGACAATAATCGTAACTCATGTGGTGAATTATTGTAAATGGTTATACTCATATTTAGCGATATTTCTTTTGTACATGTCTTTGTAGCAGGGAGGTTTATACAAAAGAGACATGATATGTGGTCTTGTCTGCCTCTGTATGACTTCACTACGTTTATTAAAGTGCTCTTTATGAGAATTGATAAAACACATACGTCTCTAATGTACAAACATGGTAACGGAAGAATATTCATCTTTCTAAAGAGTGGGACACAACTGTCATTTAATTTGACATTACTTATTAGTCCTTATACAATTTTTTGAATTTTAAATACTCTTTCAACCTGTACAGAGTTTTCCCATAATATTAAGCCGTAAGTAAGTAGGTACTGATGACACATAGCCATGATAAGCTGTTAAAGCAGCTTCTTTGGAGACGGTTTGTGTTATAATTATTAAAGATGTATCACAATAGTTTTAATAATATTAATTAGCAAAATATTACATTCTCTAAATCTTCCGCCTGTTTATTTCAATGGAGTAACGATGTTTCTTCAAATTCAAACCTTATCAAGTATTTCTAAAATTCTTTTACGACTGGCGAAAATATCGTATTATCCAAATAAAAGGTAAGAATAAATTACATACAGCTTACACGAGAAACTCATGTTTTGTAGGGTAACGTGCAAAATTATGAAAACAAATTGAAGTAAGACATTCAAACTACTTAGGTGAAGGAAAACAAACAACACCTACTTGCACAAACCATCGTTAAATCCATATACAAAATCATTGTTTTGGCATTTTTCCCAAGGACAGCTTCTAGTATCGATAAACCGTAAACTCAAGGCGTAGCGGAATGTCAATACGATTCTACTTAAACAAAGGCAAGGCAATATCATTATATTATTAATGTCTATTCGGATTTTATTTAATTTTATTTTTTGGCATTGAGTTTTACTCCTGAGTAGCCCAGTATGTGATATAGGTACTTATTTAAAAGTATCCGCTAAATAGTGTTAAATTGGTGGCGATACTGTGGCTGAAGGTAGTTACGTTATTTAGCAACGGTTTATTTATACATTTTTAATTAAAGCCATCGTGAACTAAATTATGCGCATTTCCTGTATATACTTTAAGGGACTATAATTTAATAAAAAAAAATATATCCCGCGATGTTACTTACGTGTCGGCCTCTGATATTTATAAAAGTTACAATGAAGTAAAAATTGGATAGAAATTATGTCTCCATTGTTTTGACGTTTTGGCAATACAAATAGTTGCTAAAATACCTATACCCTCCACAAGTTATGAAACGGTAGACAGTTGCTGAACACTTTTACAAATATTCTCCTATGAAAGATACCGCTCCTCTCTTCCACACCACTCTCCATATTTTCAACTGCCATCTTCCCACATTACTTTGAATTAGGAGGCCGCTGGAGGCATGACTGACCCGATCCCAATGAACTACATATTTACTATATTTAGCCACATAGTCACTTACTTATCATCAGGCGATAGGATCAGTTGTTGGACTTGCTGCTATGTTTGTATGAATAAAAAAAAACATAGGTTATTAGGTTTTGATCAACGGAGCGCGTAAAGCAATAAAGAGAATGTATAAAGACATAGGTACAATGAAGAAAATGTATATTTTTTTTTGTATTTTTATCATATTCATAAAATGGCTTTGATTTCTAATGGGAGTGATAGGAAAGCCAATTTTATTGACATTTTAAAGAAAACTAAATGCATTTCAAAGAAGAGTAATCCATGTGGGAGAATACACGCGTGTACCTACTATTACCATATCATAGGGAACCGGGGTATATATTTAAAAAAAGGAGGCTTTGTTTCACCTGCAATAGGAACTAAGCCTTTGTTTATTACGACAAAGATTATTTTCACAATATCTTCTGTAATTGTTGTATGATTCGATTTAGCTATTGTGAATTTCTTGTGAGTGGCGGTGTACAATTGCTTATACTTAATTGTTTTTTTTTTTCAAAGATGTTATATTTGATGAACTTGGGCAAACTAGGACATATTCGTATATGAAAGGCGAGCGAGCGCGGTAGCGGCCGTCGGCTCCCAAATGAGGTCAGTAGAACGCGGAGCATTACACTTGACCTCTTTCTGTCGAGTCCTTACCTCCACCAGACCTTCGCGCTTTTTACAACTGCTTTTACGAGCTACGTCGGGCCAATTAAGTTTCGTCGAATGCACACACAACACAATGACGCCTCCGACCGGCAGATGCAGCGACCCTACGGCCGCACATACTTGACACACATAGCTCAATGCCCAGTTGTGTTTGTTCTTGACGAACGATGTATTGTTGAACGTACGTTATCGATTTGAATGTCATATTTGTTTTATGATATCCGTTTTTATATTTATATTTAGATTAGTGATTGTGCGTTGACATGATTAATAAATTGATGATATATAAATTGGTCGAACATTTGTAGCGTAGATTTGTTAAAATAATTTATTATTGGTACTTTAGTACCATTGGTATTTTTTGGAAATGTCAAAATTATTTTGTAACTTTTTTTTTACTGTAACAATGAAAATCTTTTAAACGACCAGTACAACTATCCAGCTTTTTCCAACTGTTATACCTAATATGCTCAATTGTCTTTGCTCGTCTCTTGTATTGCTAAACAGATATCTTAATTTTATAACATTGCCGATTATTAGACCTTCAGAAGCTTAATTCCGGTAATTTCTGCCTTCGCTTGTCATTGCATGTGGCATAGGTAGCCTGATATCTTCATTTTATATCATTGCACATTATTAGCCATTGTTAAACTTATTCTTGTAACTCTTACATTGTATTTCACGCGTGATATATCATAGATATATAGCCCATTAGAAACGTAATTCCTGTAATTTATGTTAAACCTTAATGTTTATATAGTTTTATAATAAAAGTAAGAACACTTTTTGTATATTGGTATTTTATAAATTTCAATCGCCATTTAAATGTTTCCAAGATTGTCTCTAAGAAAACTCTATCTTCGCTTTGCACTATATTTCTCTATTATTTAGTATTACATGTGTCACACCATTGCTCTTCTTCTTTTGTATCTTCTAATTAAACAGAAATACATAGTGTTTAATGCGTGATGTCTTTATTTATTTATTACTTAAAACAATGCTCTTCAGAAGCCTTCATTCCTGTTATTTATAAGAATATATTCGCAAATACGTAAAAATGTAAAATGTTAATGAGTAGGTATAACTCGACATTAAATCGTTAACACACGCGGCCAGACCTCAGTTCCTAGTAAACAAGGTCGGGGTGACCTTGTCTTGTATTGTATTCTTATTTTTATTATTTTTGCAATAATTAAAACACAAAAACTGTAAGGAAGTCAACTGAGGTGTTTAGATTACCGGGTTATTTAACCAGTACTATCATATATATTTATAGGTATCAGTTTTTGATATTGGTATTGTTAGAAGAAATCTTAGATACCTGTTTGCATATAAAAATAATATATATGTATGTTTTTTTTTAATCGGAAGCTAAGTAAGTATATAGTTTTATTTCACAACTGCAACTTTACAGACTTGTAAACGTGCCCAGTAGGTAATTAGGGAATACTTCTGGAAAAGTCAGATCTCAATAAAATAGTTAAATAGGTAGTCAATAATTTTTATGCATGTTTAAATGTAAGGTAGGGCTCGCTACTACACATTCTTAAACCATTGTTAAAAATATTAAAGTGTATAAAACGGAAGAAAAAGCGACAAAAACTAACATTCTACTCTACCACCAGTGAACCACAGTCCGACAATATCGACGCCCATAAACCCGATTTAAATATAAGTGATGATACCACGTATTTCGATGCACAATCATATTTTTTATTATCCGTATTTAACTATTTACACATGTCACATTATATAAACGGTTATCTAAAAGGTGCAACAGAATCTGGGCGCCAACAAAATTCACAGAATAAAATTAGGTGCAAAATATTTGCTCGGCACTTCACTACACAAAATTGGGTCAAAATTGAATTGATATGACGTGTGTACTGAACGATATTGTATGAAACTTAAATAGCTCTATGCTTTATCATGTTTTATCGAACGAAATCAATAACTCAAATATACTTGTATATTTATAAAATGTGTCATAAAGAACTCAAAGAACAGTTTCCTGGTAAGTACGTAAGTACATGCGTATCTTCCCTTTCGCATAATGGGCACAAAGAGCCTTTGTCAGGCGCAGTGTTGTACTAGATATCGTTATAACTCTTTATCGGTGACGACAGTTATGGTGCGCTTATTTGGGAATGTTATAGGTATTTTTTAGATTATTTAATGAGTAAATATTTCGGAATTGTAGCTTTTCGTTGTATGCTTTGGATATTTTTAAATTATCAGTATTCAACAAGTTTGGATTTCCCTGGTAAAGGTTCTGCATTCCTAAAAGGCCTAGCGTGTAAAACGGTTCTTGAGATTGCTATAACTACAAAAATAAACATTTTAAGTTAAAAATTAACGGATATGAGGATCCGTACAAAGGGCGTGGTTTTCTTCACTGTTTATAAATACATACAGTCCCTGAAACCCTTTGTGCCTGAGTCCGAGTTACGCTTGGTGTGGTTCTTCCACCCATCTTTAAGTTGTTTATTTTCCTCCATTTTTTTGTGTATATTCCTCCATAGTATAAAAAAAAACAGAGACATTATAAATCAATGCATAAAAACTGATTGACACGGGGTTACCTGTTTTAGAGATACGATACTTCAAGAGGTACTGAGGATAGTTAAGCATTCCACACCCACTCACACATACTTTACATACACAGAAACTATGAAGTCGTATTTGGTCCCGCAATGTTCAAAAGTCAGATCATATGACAAGGAGTCAGCATCTTAACTGATGAACACTTATTACATCGGAATATACGAGTTGCAATTCCATGCTTAATTTGTTACTTTAACACCAATTTATAACACGGATAGATTCCTTGAAATGAGAACGACTTTGACTTAGTAGTTCATGGGCTAGTTCAACTTGCCTTCATAGAGAAGGTTCGTTAAATTTATTTTGATTTAGTGGAGCCCAAATGTCAAGAGCGGCGCGACCTAATGACTTTGGGCTTGTACATACATACCTACTTGAGAATGGGTGCGGTTATGTTAATTCGTTGGATAAAATATTAGGTACAGTACAATTCGGTTGCTGTTGCTGCCGCTTGATGTCCGGACTCCGGGCTTACTTTTATCAAATAATTTTACATTTAGCTTTTGTTAAATGTCTATTATTATTAATGTTTTGCGAATTTATAGGCTGAAAAACATGATACATGCGCGCATGGGCTGTGCGAATTTACATGTGTTTATATTTCATGAACATTATTTAGGTATAGATAGTTAAATACATTTCTGAAAATTTAACTTCGAGTAATAAATCCCACTCCAATAAATAAAAATAGATGATATAAAATATGTAAATAAATGAATTAAAATTAGGTATTATGTACCTATATCATTGTCATAATTATAGTGACGTTGACGTACCAACGACGGATATAAGTATGGCAAACGTACTATTATAGGATTTATAGGGTTGTTTACTCAAATATAGCTTCCACGAAGGTTATTAAAGTTGAAAATAAGATTAGATGATTTTTTTATTTTTCCTGTCAGTGTGTAGAAAATCGTACCTAAGAAACTCGTGTGCATTGTCTAGGACATGCTCAGAGTTATTCAATCCTCGATATGAAAAAAAACTGTGTGACCAACATATCAAACTCGTATCATAAATTACTATTATAATGGTAATGGATTGACAATACCTTAAAAGTTACTTTTACCTTATTCCTAACTATTGCCTTATTTTACTTTGTAATTTTCAGTGTTATTTTTACCGTGTTAATTTTTTATTTTGACTATCCATTTAGGAGCTTCTTTGAAATTTTTATCTCAGAATGTTTAAAATTTTGACATGTTATTATTTTATTAGTTTTATAATTTTGACGACGCGGTTGGCGCAGTGGTTAAGCAACTGCCTACTGAGCCGACGGTCCCGGGTTCGAATCCCGGCAAGGGCAAATATTTGTGTGATGAACACGAATATTTGTGCCTGGGTCATGGATGTTTTATGTATTTAAGTATTTATTTATCTATATAAGTAATGTATATCGTCGCCTAGTACCCATAACACAAGCCTTCTTGAGCTTAATTTGGGACTAGGTTGATTTGTGTGAGGTTGTCTGATATTTATTTATTTATAATTAAATCTGCTGTCTATGTCATCAGATTTTATCTCTTAGTATTAATATATGTGACGATCATAGTATAAGTGCATGTAAATTGACTTGTAATGTAATTTGTATTGACATTTTATATTATGAAATAAATAAATCTAAATCGAATATATTTAATGAATAACATTAAACATATTCATATTGATGTTGAGCCAGCATTACAACGCAATACAACGACCTCATCCTTAGAATCGCCTGTGGTGCGCAGTCCAACAATCAATACAGTAGCAATACGTATACATTGCAGTTAATTTGTTTTGAATGTATGAACAAACACACGATCTGGCAATAACCCGGTCGGTAAACACGCGCAACAAGTGGCCGATAAGGCGGGCGCTGTGCCGGCTATCGTTCAAGACTAAGGTCACTCCATCTAACGCCCTATCGTGACTCGTGATGCTCTGCGCGTACGCACCAGTGCATACTAAGGAGGAGAGTAAGTACTTATGCATGTAATCGCGGCATGGATCTGAGGTTCAATAACCAACCTACATCAAATAAAATAGCATTCGTTGAGTTAGACAGTTGTTGACAGGCTGGCAAAGGAACGCCACAATTTAATTAACATATTTAATGTTATTTTATTGTTAATCCTTAGTAGTAATTGTCTTCTTCTATTATTAATGACTTTATAGTGTTTCGCCCGTGTGCGAAAACGTAAAACGGTTTTATTGGGGTGTATCTAAATGTTGCGATTTCTTGCGCTTTCCCATAAGAATACCTAGTTGTTCATTTGACCATCCTTTTCACCACTCACTCCCGCTCACGACTCCTGAATCATCCTGTAGATTTAGCTAAAATAAAATGTTACCTAGATTGGTTACGCATTAACAGTGCAGAGTGATATTGGCCCCATATATTATTATTAAATAAGTAGGTATCAAACGATTAAGGTATCTAGGTACGCGTATTTACGCAGTAATAAGTTTAGTCTTAAGCCAAATGGTCTTCGAAGTCTTAAACCAATACACTCCAATGACTTTGCGCTATTTTTACAAGGTTGAATAAAATTTAAGGACAAAATGTCAAGACTAAATGATTTCTGTTAGCATAACAACTACGCGAGTTTACATATGAATTGTACCTACGTACCTAGCTGTGTCGTATATTGTTGCGACAAAATCGACAGTTGGATCACCGGTTTTATCGACCTTCGCCCTAACCGTCTACCACTGAATTCGGATAAAACCGGAACAACCTGCATTGAACTATTGATACAAAGGTTGATCCAGCTCAACTAAAATAATCAATTCAATGCACTGCAATGAAAATGAGGAAACTGTGGTAATGGTAAGTATTTGCACATAAAAATATATATATATATATATATATATATATATATACTTACAGTGATGCTGATGCATCGTGATTTTTTATTGGGACATATTTTTGAGAAGGTTGAGCCCACCATATGTTTACACTTGACTTTATATGTTTATCTTGGTTGTACGCAGTGTAGTTTGCCTATTTTCTTCGTATACCCATTCCTTCAATTGCTCAAAGGTTAACTGGAAGAGATCCCTAATAGGGATAAGTTCGCCTTTGTACATATTTCATTTGTTATCAATGTATTTATAACCAGTTGTTGTGTACAATAAAGCGTTTACATACATACATATACATACATACTTTTTTTTTATGACTTTGACATTAGGCTAAGGGATATCTTCCCTAGATATAGGTCAAGGAAATTCCGGTACTTTCGATACTGGTCATACTAGCCAAATCCGGAATTGCAAACCAAGTTGTGGACGAGCACGAGTTTGAAAATTTTCAAAATATTACTTACTTAAATAAGGATACTTTATTTCTTAATTATGTACCTATGGGCTGCCTATATTAAAGTAAAATCCGGTATAGTAGGTAGGTGTGGTCTAGGTGATCTATCTGAAGTCTTACAATTTACAAAGTTCAGTTGTGTCATAGATGATAGGGCAAACCCAAGTAGATAAAGTCATGAACATGACCAATCGTCATCAATACTACGTTCATTTCCGGTTGAATTTGTTTTGTTTAAAATAAGAACTAATTTTGAATGTCACGTTTGCTTCCTTAACATAGACTTCCGTAGTGGTTATGACGATACTTTTATACCTATTACATATTTAATGATGGAATTAAGAATCGTATTTACATTTATTTATTTGCACAGCATACCATACACTGTGAAATTAGGCTAAGTTTCAGATAGAATACATTACGTAAGTTAAATACTAGAAAATACTGACAAACAGTTTTTGCAGCGCGAGAAGACTCCGATATCAGCGCCTCTAGTGCAACTGTTACAAGTGACTACTTTTTGCGCGAGATAATTGTCTGTCTCTTTCTGTGCAGTAATGTGAGAGGGTGGCGGGTAGCGCTATGTCGCGCGACAAGAGTCGCGAAGAATAGCTGTGCTAGGCGGGCAGGATCGCGTCAAGAAGCGCAAGAGCACAAAGCAGCGGGGGATTCCTGTCCCAAATCTACGTGGTACGCAAACGCACTGATGGTAATACGAACAGCGGACGCAAGCACTATCTTAGATTAATGCTGGGTACTTGTGAAACAAATAATTTGTCCAGTTGCATCTCCATTTCAGGGAATTGTGAGTTTACATGCAGTTTTCTACATTTGACAATGATCGAGCGGAATCTCCTTCATTCTTATGATATTTACTCTATTGTCGATTTTTTTATTAACTGAGTGCACACCCTTAATCGGTTCGCAATGTAATAATATAAATAAGCCTATAGTTATAATTATAATCCTCTAATAGTGATAATTGTATGGACAAGAACTATCTTTTATGAAAATAAATTAATGAATGATAAGATAATAAAACAATGCAACATTTCATTTGGCAAATATTGTGAACTGGAATAGTTTCGATATATTCTTGTTCTTAATTACCTACTCGAGTTCCTAAACTATATTTACCCTTTTAAATAAAACAATTTAAACGGATTATATCGCGTATATTAATTATTTGAGCCTCCCTGACGTTTCAGTACCTTTACAGATACCGTTGTCAAAGGTTGACTGAGAAAAACACAATTTTTCTCTGTCAAAGTTACATAGTTATATTTACCCTACCTATATCTTTAAGACGATATATCACTGCTCCTTTTCATCACTATCATTTTACGTTAAGTTTGCACCTGGTATCTATGACGTCGGATACAAATGAGGTCCAAAAATAACGTAACCGGGCTACAGATATCGATTTTTCTTTCTTGGTTAAAAACAGACGCCAAGTCCACAAATTATATAATAATTGGCGCAGAAACGGAAACGGTCTGACACAGAACATTTCGTTCCCATGTAGTTCCTATACAATTTCCTAAAGATTGGTTAAAGTTTTGAACTTGACTGCCACAGTAGGTACCAATACTGATAATTTTTCAATTTGGTTAAGATAATGGTACTTAAGAGGCCTTATTCCTTTTAAAATGCAGATTTTTTACACATTTTTCTCTATGATCAAACATGTTTCGTAAACATATTATTGATGTTACTACCTAGAACAGGGCTATTGGGATCTATTCGTATATATTTGAAAGCTACAGATTGAATTTTTCATTGATAATTTTTGTTTCCAAAACTACTCGAAATTGACAAAATTCACGCGTAAAATTAGTTTTTTCAACTTATTTTCGGCTGCACGCAATGAAAGCATGAAATAGCTATGTTACTACCTAGAACTCGGGGAAAAGTATTGTTCACTCCAAAAAGTTGGTTGGTATTTGTCATAATATGAAAAAAATAAATTTCAAAAGGAATGAGGCCTCTTAATAGTATCTTATATCTTCTCATTTTCCAGTAGGTAATAAAGTAAGTATAACTAAGTAAACACTTTATTGTACACAAAAACAGTTAAAAATACATCTAAGTATTACAGATAGCATAGGTACAAAGGCGAACTTATCCCTATAAGGGATCTCTTCCAGTTAACCTTTGAGCAATTGAGTGAGTACGAGAAGAACATAGACAAACTAAAACCGTGTACAAAAAGGTATTAAAAATAATAAAACTATATAAGTAGGTACACTACACTTAATGAAAAAGTATTACACATAAACATACACATATTTGTATATAAGTATAAAGTACCAATACAATATAGATATAAAGTACCGACTATTCGGCATTTTTTGCCGATTAGTCGCCAACTAAGCAGTCGAATATAAATGGTGCCGAATATAGTCAGCTTGAATTCCCGACTACCCAAGTAGCACAACTGGGTCTAAATAGCTCGTATATCATATCTAATTAGATGCTTAAGTGAAATTTACCACCATGACTAAGTGCTATATAGGTGGCAAGAACCCTTATGCCACCAGTATAGAACCAAAAGGAGAAAAATTGCAGCCTATTTTTGGTGCTAAATAGAATCCATAAGAGATCTCACAATTACCTTAAGTGGTAATTAGAACTTATGGGTGAAAGTTATGCGCAGTGAACGAATGAAAACATTTCAGTTCGGTCAATGAGTGATAAATGAGTCGCCAAAATTATCTTTGAGTGGCGAGGCAACTGTCAAATTGTGTTTTATTAAAAGTAATACGTGATCCGCCATATTCATTTTGGATTTATATGTCTGTTTGATTGTGATTAAAACTTTACGTTATACAAGCATTGAAATAAATTCTTGCGATTTTTTTTTACTGTGAAACTATAGTATGTTTTCTTTGTAAATTTCGACGCGCCCTTCATTTGATCAGGAATATTAAAAAAGAGAGTGCTAAATTAAATAAGGAATAGATACTGATAATAAATAAAACTGTTAAAAACCTGACCTAATGATTGTAGGTTACGTACAATGTTAAAGTAACATCGTCACAACTATCAAAAGTCTGTGATTATGCGTGAGTGTGATAAAATTCTGGTTAAAATAATCAATTTTCATAGGCTTCCATTTGTAAACATGGCGAAACAAAAAAGATCCTACAGTGTTTATTTTCACTTATTTGTTCCTTATTTGGAACTATCAAGTCTAATAATCACTTATTTGTATCTTGCGAGTGGCAAAGCAGTGAATGATATTACCAATAGTAATTATTTGCTCTTTTGTAGACTATTAAACAAGCAAGACTATTAAATATATTTTGACAAGGCGCAAATAGGAACTATAATAGAACTTTTAGTTCGTTAGTGGTTTGAAATAAGTGAAAATAACTGCTTTTGGTTCCAAGAACCTCTTACTGAGACCTATTTATGCGTTGGAGTGGCAATAAGGTACTTCTTAGGCCTTAAAGTTGCAATATTTTTTGGTTCCAAAAGAGCCGTAAAATTATCCCTTTAGCCACTATTGGTGATATAATTCGCTATTGTACTAGTCATTTGGAACTTTTAGTTCCAAATAAGGGTATGTTCCCACTTATATGTAAAAGTTGCTTATAAGTGATTTTAAGGCCTTATATAGCACTATTGCTTCTTATTGAGTGACAATTTGAACCTTCATGCAACTTTAAGTAGCAAAATCGACTTTATCCTACCATAAGTTATAAAGTAGAAACAAAAAACGCTCCTATGCAACTACAAGTGATAGGATGAACTCATATACAGTTTTGAGTTGTGTTTAAAGCTATAAGTTGTATCAAACACTGTTAAACCACTCATTTAGAACTTAAAGCTATAAGATAAGCTGCAAAATTCACTAATGTGCTGCTTGGGTAGTCGGCCCATCTCAACTAAATATTAATCAGATCACGGTCGTCCATGATGACACATGTCATATTTGTAATTTTACAGGCATTTCCACTTGCACAATGACTATGTTTGTCAAACAGGGTTGCGCAAGAGTTCGAACAATGCCTCTCGCAGACGATGTTGGTAAAACAACTGCCACCGGCGACCGTATTGCTCATATCGAATATTTGAACGAAGTTTAGTTCTTAGGATAAATGTTCTTATTTTTCTACGTATTAGCAACCCTCACCGTGGTCTTCACTTGTGCAATTGATGTTGTTATAACTACATAAGTCTCTATAACTTATGAGTAAATTGGATATTTGCATTAAACCATATCCAGGATTCAAGCTAGGTACACCAGGATAGAGAAGTAGGTAATCTTTGGTTGCTTGAGCGTCATAAACACACCAAACCAATTTAGGTAATTTAGGTCAAAGTAGTATAAACTTTGGAGGAAAACTGAAACTCCTTTCCCGATTAAGTGTATGGCTCCTGTTGTGTATGGCTACTACCTTCTTTTTATTTAGGTACAATACTACTATGATATGTCCTGACCTACCACATGAACGTGTGCACCGTGCAGTGTACACGCATGCCTTTGTTGAAAATTAGATATCCGCCAACTTGTCAATGTATGCTACCGCACGCTCGGCATCATGCCCCGATGACACGCTAGTTATAAGAGGTGAGTAACCATGCTATGAAGTGGTCACGCCAGCTCATGCAGACATATGTACCTAATGATTAATTCTCATCCAATCCGTGAATGGTACTCGTTGCTATCGATACGAACACGAAACTGCAAAAAAAAAAAAGAAATAGCAAGACGAACAAAAAAGAAAAAGGCTAGGCACGACCTTCTTTTTCTCGACCCGTTTCGTGTCATTTTCAGACCCTCGTAGCTTCGTCCTATATTATCGGTTGCAATGACATTAGGATTAAATTATTTCTGCTTTTTTTGGTTTACTACCCAAACTGACTGACTGGTCCAGGTGCTCAGAATGAACTGGCATCATACTTTGTAAATGACCCATAATATTTTTTTTACAGACAATTATTTATACCCTGTGAAATTAGATCCCATCCCAATGATCACAACACACGTATTATTTCCTTCTCCTAATTAAAATTGTGCATTTTCGAAAGTATCTTATAATTCGTACCGGTTTATGACAGAGCAGCGTGAGCATTTGAGCATGAGAAATTGAGGACTGTCAAAGAGGCAAGTTCCATTGTTATGTACTTGATTTACAATGAACATGAACTCAGTTGATGATACCTAATCAAATTTTCGAGTGGCACTTCCGTCATATATTACGACGCTAATAGAAATAAAGTGGGCTGTCTGGCCTAGGATGAACTAAACTTACTAAACTCGAGACAGGAGGATTAGAAAGCCATAAACTAGAAGTCTTCCAGGTCCGCGGCTGAGGCAAATCATAATAAGTACAATATTTGTTCTACTATAAGTTATAAATCTTGTTATTTTCCGCAAATATTGACCTTCAAATGTGTTCCGCAGTGTACGTCACCGCTGAAGACGGCATATTATGTTTCCTATACGTAATATTACCCATTATCTCATTGTAGTTTACAGACAGTTTCGAGGTGACTTAAGAATTCAATGTTAGATATCAATGACTACTGAAAGCTCTAACTAAACGAACAATACTTCCTGAATACGCTGTCAAATTGAGTCTGGAATACATTTAAATAAAAACACCACCTCGTTTTATACAAGGTCTGTTTCCAAAATCAGTGGGTAACTTGGTTATTTGCGAATATCTTCTATAAATTTGTTGCTTTGATTTATGCCACCAAAGTTAAATTTTGTCTATGACATGACGGTAAGACGAAAGTGTGCAACAATAGTTATTTGTTATGCAAGGCTGCAAAGTTGTTATTTGGCGCGAGTGTTGAAATTGAAAGCTGAGCGAGCGAAGGAATCTAAGATTGAACCATGAGCGAAGCGAATGGTTCAAAGATAGATTCCTGAGCGTAGCGAGGCTTTCAAGACACGAGAAGCTAAATAATTTTGCAGCCATGCGGAACACACAATTTTTCACCTCACTACAGCGAGGAAAATGCAAGATTCAAGAAAAACAATTAAAACATAAAAATAATCATATTTAATTTTGCCTTCTATTTAACACATCAAATTTAAAACATAACACACTCAAATCCAAACCAAATAAATACGAGAGAAGCACACATATTAAAAATTAAAAGTAATATGGCCGTAATTTGTATTATCGTCGTGTATATTTTATCGTTGACTTTTTCTTAAGCACTGTTATATTATATTTGTATTTGAAACTACTTGACACATTCGTTGTGAATGTGGGAGAATGGCATTCTGGGAAGGATTAGTTGGCCACTCGGAAGTATTTTCCATAACACTTGCTTTGGAAGATATTGGACGATGGGATCCGAACAAAATTATTTCGGCTTTATCTTCTTTAAAAAACGCCAATAGTTTCGGTAAATTGCTTATCGTCTCCAAATATTTATAACAAATCCTTTTTCGTTTTAATGCAGGCTTTTAGCATTGAATAAATACTTCAATTTGGTCTTAAATTTCTTGTTTTCGATATTTGTATAATATAAGATTTACGTTGTTTAAGTAAATTGTGAAAACTTCCAACTTTTTAAATATTATTTTTTTCTCGGGTGCGTTCAGAAATTACACTCTTATGTTCCAACTTTTATAACAAATAAATATTAAAATTTGTGTTGTATTTAATATATTTACTAGTCAAAATACGTAAATGAAACTGAAATACTTACTTTTAATATTTATAAACATATTCAACATAAAATAAAGTGTAGAAAAAATAAAAGCTTAAAACTCTGTAGCCACAAACCAGGTTTCTGGACGTGATATTGTAGGTGTACTTTTTTTTTAAAGAAGTATTCAAACGTACATATGATTTTAGCCGGCCTGACCAGATTGCCCTTTATTAGCGTGCGTTGATTGGTTATTCGAAGATTTATCGACTGATGAAATCAGTCACGCGTTAACATAAAAAAGTTACATGCACCACAGAGAATCAAAATCGCCGTGTTCGAAATTCAAATGACTTTTGCACGCTAGCGGATAAAATAGACTTTTGCACGCAGATTTCGCCCTATAAACGGAGGTTTTCCGAGCGAGTGAGGTGAAAAATAAATCATCTTCGTAAATACACATGGCAGAACTGCAACATACCACGAGTATAACTAATCCTTGGTATAAGTATAACGCAAGATAATGAATTGGATTTAATTTAAACACATTGTGGCTATACTGGCTTATTCTACATAGTGTCGAAATACTACCCAATTGGACAAAAGTATCCAATATTGGAGCATCGCGCAAACTCACGCAAATTCACGATCTCGACGCAGACTCCACGCTTCTTGCTCCCGCAACAATAGTGCTTCGCTTACGCTCGCAGTGCTTTCGCTTTAGGCTAACACTAAATAGACTATCCTGTGACTCTTCTCTCTTCCGCTTGTGCTTGTGACTTTCGTGTGTGTGCGCGAGTGCTTTATAAATATTAAAGAAACAATTACATGTTCAAAGTTATTTATTAGTTTAGTATATAAATTGTGGGACCCTAATTAAATAGTGTGTGTTAATTTGGACTTACTCATTTTACTCACGGTAGGGTACCTATACTGGTTTGACACAGGCAATTTTTTATCTGACAAACTGCTGGTTGTTACCATCCGCGATGTTTCGTGGGGCGCAGATAAAGATTACGACGTAGTTAAATAATCAATCTGCACTAATCACATCACAATGTCTTAAATCATTACGTGTCTTCTCCGGGATTAAATAACTAACTCTTGTACTTATCATTCCTCAGTGTTGAAACGCTGACAACGAGGCTAATGGCGAAAATGGGTTAATGGAAGTAGTTGGGAGGATAAGAGGAGGGGCCAGGAGGGATCGGGGAGAGGCTCGTGCGTTGTCGAATATTTTTTCGCACACACAAGGTCGAGGTCGGATCGCTTGACTTCCTAGATCTACAGCGAGCGACCTTGCGCGCCTCGTAGCGACTCGATCAATGAGTACCTACTGTCGAAGTACCTATACAAATTTATTTCATTTCCAATTTGCAGAAACTAGGAATACTTACTTAGAAATAACTGGTATATATGAAAAATTTAAGATTTCTCGAAAGATAACATGTTTCTTTTCATAACTGGTTGGGATAGGTAAATATCCTTTCAGGGTCGCCCCGGGAGTGTCGTTTACAGTTTATACATTACAGTTTATAGACCTAATATAAGACAGCACGCCCATTAGGCCAAAATTGTGGTATTTGAATTAATGAAAATAAATTCGGTTCTCTCCGTGGAATCTGGATTTTAATATTTTCTCCCGTATTATGTAAACAGATGATATGATACTTAGCTTATATTTATTCCGACGTTAATGCGTATTTTTCAGTAGGTACACGTCATCGCGGAATACGCGATATAATTCATTTAAATATTGTTTTTAATGGTCTGTAGTAATTTATGTATATTTATATAATGTACGAATTATTGTCAGGTTAAACTTATTCGTTGATTGGACTGCGATGCGACGAGAGCGTGCTTCACGATAAACGATAAATGTATTACTTACCATTGAAATTGTCACGTACGTACCACGACATTAAGCTATCGTACGATACCTACAGCTACATAACACCGCTCTTCATTTCCTGGCACAATGTGCGTTATGTACCATTGTACTAGAATAATATGCTTCTGATAAAAACACACTACGTATTATTTGTGTCAGATTATCAGAAGATACCACAGTATATAAGTTTGGCAGGACCTTGTTGTTGTTCTCACATTCCTATCTACGCCAGAACGTTCTGCAAAATATTCGAACTAAAATATCCAGGGTCATGCTCAAGGTCTGCCGCTTTAACTGATTAGTACGATGACGATAACAGTCGCCACGTACGATCTAATGTAGCGGTTTTGCTATAGAAATTAGGACTAGTTTCTCGTACACGCGCCAGCTTTGATAAAAAAACAATAACTGTAACGTTGCTGATTTGTTGCTCTTGCAAGGTTACAGTTTATTTGCTTGAAATAAATAAGCGTGTACATGTATGAGCGCTGAGGTAATAAAATATTTATACCCGTAAGGTTGGTACCTTCCTGAGTTTTACTGCGGCCTTATTATTTAGGCCTTCCTCGAAGGTTTTTTTCAACGACTTGACCCTAAATTAGTTTAGTTTCAGAAGGGGAAGGTCACTCTTATCAAAAAGTAGCCACAAGTGGTCACTCCGCGCGTAGGCGCTCTACTTAGTGTCGCCGTCGTCTCTACTAAGTAATACGAAATGTTAGAACCATGTATATTTTATACATGTCACAGATTATAATTATACCGATTTATTATATATGTTAAGGGCATAAAAATGATTTTCATACCTAATCATGAAAACTTCACAAGTACTAAAAAAAGAGCAAGTTGGTAGAGTACTAGAAACCACCTAACTTTAGTTACACGCAACATCCTAAAATACACGTAAGAATATATGGAAGTTTCCGGTGGCTATTATTTCGAATGCACAATTTTCTACTCGTAATTTTGGTAAATACGACTATCTACCTAAAAGTAGAGTGTTTAATGCGCGCTAAGTGAAGAAAAAAATAGTTACACGAGATGTGAAAACAGTAGTCTCTTTGTAGGGCATTAAAATGTCAATTGACACGCAAAATTAAATGCACATGGTTAATCTCAAAACTATAAAAGAATGTCTATAATAAAACAATTTGGCGAGTAACTCCGCGGTCGTTGGCCAGTCCGCGCGCGGGGCGGCGGCGGCGGCGCGCGACCTTGTCCGCTGACATTGGCGCGGAGGCTTCCTGATATCTCATTTGCGATCCTCGACAATCGCGACCAGCATTAATCATTATTGGAACAAAGAATGTCCACTCGCGGTAATTGCAATTAGTACGGGGACCTTGGCGCGCTCATTATCTGACCGCGGTCACCATGCGTAGTACGTCACAAAGGGCCATTCAATATTTATGTAAACAGGAATGTTTCCTTGATCATTGTTTTTGCTATTTATGAACGTGCGTAATTTTATTGAGTTGATGTCGTACACCAGGAAGCTACTACAATTACTGGCAGAAGGTTTCATTCGTGTTTTATTTGTTTCACCAAGGATACATAGTGGACACTACGACTACGATTTATGAACATAGTATCCCACCAAAAACATAAATGTAAGAAAGAGCCAAGTTCAATACAAAAATTATGCTTGGCTGTGGGCTTCGCCGCAAAAAGAATGGAGATCTAAATGAGTGTCAAGTTCTATGCAAAATCCAAATATGTATTTATAGGAACAAAATAACATTATGAACAAGTATTAAACTCTATTTCTTTGCTTTATTGGATACCTATAACAATTGCTGTTGTTTAAAAATGTGAGATCTTAAAGTAGGTTAGATTTGACTTGGCCTTTCATAGAAAGAAGCAGGATGAACATAAATGTAATAAAACAATAAATAACTAAATTGGTATTCGTAAGCGGTGCCTATGTTTATGTGTTGCTCGGGAGCGCTTTTATGTAGATTTACTTCTGTTCTGTGTAAAATTATGTGGTGCCGCGCGCCGCCGACGACACACCGTTGGCCGGTTGTTTAGCGCGTATTACAAGTTTTTTGTATGGGGACACCACTTATTTTTTGACTTAACTTTATTTTTATTTCTGTTATATATACTCCGATTGTATGGAGACCCCCCCTATTTTTTATTGTTTTTTATTTTTTAATTTTTTCCTACGCTTACACACAATTACCGAGCTGGATTCCAAATTTCATCCTTCTAGGTCATCTGGAAGTAGGTTAGGTTTAGGTACTATATGTCAGTCAGTCAGTGCTAAAATTTACGACTTTTTGACCTTCATATCTTTATAACCATTAGGTAGAGCTAGCTTCATGAAATTTGGGCTTCTAGATGCCCTTATGGATATAATTAAACACACGTAGTTTTATGTGTTTACGTTAAAGAGGTTTTGAGTTATAGAAGGGTCAAAAGTGGCACCTAGTGGTTCGTGTAATATTACACTCGGCGCTGGCTAGTCAGTTCCTTTGCTTGAACTTGGCTTGACACGCTGCCGCGTGTCTACATTCATACTGTCCCACAATGGCTATGACAGATTATCAGTTATCACGAATAAAGAGGGGATCTGGCGGCAGTTAATACTTAAGATTAAGATTTATGGAATGGTATGAATAAATATTTTTAAACCGGTTTGATGTATGGATTCAGTAATCATGTACGGACATCATTTCATAGCTTTTAGCTGATAGATACTCTCGTGACAGGAAAGAACTTAAACTTGCTATTGTACAATCATGTAATCAACGAGATCAGAATCGGTACAATATCGTTACAAACCACGTGCGTCAGAGGAAAATTTGAGAACCAATTGTGATAGGAACAGATGTTGCATCAATGAACATTAAATTTACAATTACTTAAATAAAATCCAACATATATATACTGACACAAATTTACAAAGTAGCGAGTACACAAGTTACCGTTACTAGTTTGCAATACATATGATGATATAATATATATCGGATATCGCCGATATCAAAGCACGTGGTGGCCTATGGCGATGGAGGAAAAAACCGGCAAATTGCGGAGTGTGTAGGGCAAGAGACGTCACAGTATAATAACGAGTGCGCACTGCGCAAACATGTTTACTGGCGCGCTCTCAAAGTTCAAGGCCCCGGCTAACGACAGTACATAGCCGAGTACATAGGTACTCGCGCTTTCCATGTGTCGGTCTCGAGTACACCGATGGCTAGACTTAAAGAAGCGCCGAAGGTTACGTCTGGCTCTCGGTCGTCATTCGAATTGCCAAGTCGATGTTTTGCGGTAAACAGTAATTTCGTTATTTGATTATGACTATATTTGATGATAAACTCACGGACTATAGTTATCCGTGGATAAACTAAACACTCTTCCTTATAGAAAATTATATAAGGTATATAAGTTATAAGTATAAATTATATAAGTTCAGTATTTGTATAAATGTCACCTGATTTTGGTTTGAGGTAAATATAGTGGCAATAACACACTTAAGATATGGTAGTTGTGACACAGAGCTAAATTAGTTATTTTATTGTAAGATTATAAACAATTTTGAAGGTTTATATTCCCGTTCCGTTTTGTCTATCTCAGTATTTTGCTAGCTTTTTATTACAATATCAACAGTTAACTGCCGAGAAGTATAACCCCCTGCATATAATTGTCACTTGTTTTGCAACTGACTGTACGATACTTGTATACATATATTTTATAAGTAATTCTGGATACGACTTATGATCATGAAGGAGCTCACGGTCTGTTAAAGTTCAATCGTATAATATATTTGTATTAAAATCCTTTAAACGAGTTTACACACATCGTAGAAGTCGAAAACGCTCGACACGTTTCCAATCGGTACGCGATTCATCGTCAGGAGAGACGATCAGTCGCGGTGGCCACCCGAACACTGCGGGCACGCGCCCTGTCCTCGCGGCTGCTCGACGCGGATGTCACCGGCGGAGGCGAAAAACTACCCCCATCATGACGCAAAATGTCAATTGTCGGGTTGCACAAAAAAAATATTTGTAGCTAGGTTATTAAAGGGGTTTACCTCTTTATTACTTAGAGCAAAACATGACCTTTAGGAATATCTAAATATGAACAACAGTCACTTCCTATATACAAGTACGAGGCCCGGAACTGTGGCTTTACGTTATGCATATAATACTGAATTAAGCAAACGTCGAGGAAGGAGACAAACACCCAGTCAGTGATTTAATTAAAGCTGGAATATAAGTAGCTCATTAAAAGAAATTAAAACTTCGAATTTGGTCCTTATACTCAATATAAGGCCTTTTCAGTGTTTTACAGTCGTTTGTCATGGTTGTTTTTGAGGTTGGTTTTTGGGTAGGATTTTCTTGACTGTACGTCAAGTACCTACCTAAGGAATTTGATCAAAGAAAAAGAAAGGAAACTAGGATTAATATAATCTATGTAATAACGTTCACTGGCTGTAAAAAATAAATGAATTAAAGAACATATCGGTTATGTCATGTCAATGTTTCTGCACCCATCTGACTATAGCATATTTAACAATCAAGCTAGCTGTTAAAAACTCACGCTTTTTCCGAAGTTACTCGCGGCGTGATGCCCTTTAACACTTCCACCCCTGGAGCATATAGCTCTATCGCTCCTCTCTGGACGGCCAAGCCCGGTCCTCTTGGGTTTCCACTCCGGCCGATGAAGGCACACCGGAGACGAGGACCCTGACCGACTCTCTGGAGATCTCGGGTCCGTGGGGTCGTCGCTCCCCAACAGCTCGCCACAAGCTGCCCTGCGGGCTAATTATTATTTATTTATTTATTTATTTTTATTATTATTATAGTTTACGTGAGGTTTGGCATTGACTTCAAAGGGTGAGTCAAATGTAATCTATACTTGAACGGGTTAGTTTTATTGATGTCGGTTCTTTTTTTGCTAAAATTTTTTTTTTGCTTTTTTGTGATTCATGTAAAATACTTATAGCGGGGTGATCGGGGACATCTTGCAGGCATGCATCTCGTTTGAAATAACTCCTAACCGTCAAGGAGTTGTACCTTCCATCATCAGCTCAGCATTGGAAGATGATGACTACCATAAGCAAATACTTAAATAGTTTTAGAAAATATATGAAAAATATTATAAGTGCCTATAAAATTTCAGTATTTCCTTTGATTCCTCATGGATCTCGTCATCCGATCTTCACCAAAATTTTATGAGACCAGCCTTGAAATGTATATTCATGAACTTAAAAAGAATTTTCCAAATCGACTCATAAATGACGGAGTTCTGAGGTAACAAACATAAAAAAAAAAAACATACAACCGAATTGAGAACCCCCTCCTTTTTTTGAAGTCAGTTAAAAAGAATACACGCTGACGTCAAAGTTTCACCCGACCTGAATCTGGCAAATTAGCAATCAAGCTGTTAAGTGAACCTTCGCTAAGGAGTGGTGCCAGGACGTTTACGAGTACACTACGCATTATAAACGATGTGATAGCTAGCGTAGCGTTAACTTATTGTAAATATTAAATCAAAAGAAAATGTCGCTGACGTCAAAGCTTCACACCCAGTCTAGTAAATTAGCAATCAAGCTAGCCGATAAAAACTCGCAAGTGGCGGCCGCCATGTTGCGTATGCAAGGGATCCTGTGACCTTATTCGAAAGTGCAGCAATAAAGGTGTGGTGCGAGTGCCAGGTGCGCCTCCACCTGCGACTTACAACTGCCAATGACCGTTGTTCGGCACTGATAAATTACTTCCAGATGTTCTCAATCTGACATTCTATTTGCACTCGTAAATTTCGATGACCTACTAACCAGCGGTACTTTTGTTCAGTTATTGTGTGTTAAATAGGATAGCGTTAATTTTAACTAATAAAAGGCTAATCTCAACATGACATGATCTTAATTATGAAAAACATGGTTTTCAAAAGTCAAAAAATTACTATTGTAGAATTGTGTGGCAGTTCAATAGATTTAGGTGGAATTATTATACCTAAATCTCTGTGAATGCGAAGATGATGAAGTCACTAGGGAACTGGGTGAGAGCAATCATCAACAGTGACATTGACTTGTTCTGCACATTTAATTAACAGCTTAGGTAGGTACCTAGCCGTACCGTAATATTATGAAATGACCATGTTACGATAGTCAGAGAACGTATCGCCAAAACCGAGTAGGTATGATGTATTTGAAGCGGATAAGAAAAAATGTCAGCTGTAGAAAAAACTGAGGTCAAACTGATATTAGCATTCGCCTTGGTTTCATTTTCAGTCTAGTCTTGTTAAGTCTAGAGATGATCTCAGCCTTGCGTGCGACTTATACGTACGTATATATTTAAATCACAATGGTTTTGTGATGCAAAATGGCTTTATCTGAATAAAGAAGTAAGGTAAAAATGTGCGAGACTGTTGGGCTTCTGGCATTGACTGGGCTTCCTGTCTATTACCATCTCTATAGTTCGCCTTCGCATCAATGGCTGAGGTTGAGGTCAGGCTGAACAAGAAACCGGCGACTTACAATTGTCGGCTAAAATTATACTCAAGTACAAAATTGGCTCATTGAGCCTCGGACGGTACACACGAACATTGCGAAAATTCGCACCAGTTGTCGATCATGTAATATATTATTTATTTACTCAATAACCGACTCGAGCCGTTACTAGTCGCTAATAATTAATGGGCGGTCAACTGCTGAACGAAATGTTTTTCGGACATTATTCTACACTTTATCACTTCTACGTTCCGTACCCAAAGGATAAAACGGGACCATTATTAAGCCTCCACTGACCGTCTGTCTGCCTGTCACCGGGCTGTATCTCATTAACTGTGATAGCTTTACACTTGAATGTTTCTCAATTATGTTGCCGCTATAACAACAAATACTAAAAACAAAATAAAAATAAATATTTCTGGGGCTCCCATACAAGAAACGTGTTTGCCTTTTTTTATTTTATGGTACGGAACCACACCCGGCCGGTTTTACTTCTATTATATTTTACTTTTCTTTTCTCTTATATTCTACTTCTATAATAAAAATCTCAAATTGTTTTAAAACAGTTTTCTATGGCGAGGAAATATCTTACCAGTACAACGCTTTTGTATGGGCGCGCACGCGCAGCGCTAGCCGTATGGCGCCATCTGTTCGTAAAATAATATTTGCCCGCTCATCACCCCGAAACTGCTGGACTGAATTTAGCTAATTTTAATGAACATCCGAAGACGGTTATAGGATAGTTTTCACCCGACTACGCGGACGAAGTTGTTTGCACCTTCTAGTATATCCAGTCAGTGTCAGCTTTACAAAACAATATCTGAAACATTTAAATCAACTTCTGTCCTGAATTTAAATTCGCGATGATAAGCAGATATGCCGAAACGTGATATTTCTCTATTGCTACGAATATTATTATAATGTCTGAAGGTCGAGGCTGTTACATATTTTACCCAAGAAGGTGTATAACTTTTATATTTTTATACGCTGTAACTTTTAGCTACGACCTAGGCCTATATAGATATCTATAGCAAGATTTATCACGATCACGTTTTTGGTATTTAAAAGTGTTTTAAACGGTTATTTCTGATCACCTTATCATATTGGAAATAATGGAAAATTTTAATTGTCATATAACTTCCTGGGTAGGAAAATACACTTGTTATTGTTTGCCGCGTAATATGATGTCTATTCTTGGTATTTTCCATCTATCTAAGAAAATAGTTCGCAAGAATAAAAAAGTCCATTTATCTCGAGGCTTTGAAGAAGCTTAGCAAATCTACAAAAAGTTCCGCTTCCATCAGGCTTTGTGGTATTGACAGAGCACTTGTTACACGTAATTGAATAAAAACGACACATTTACGTAGTTCTGTCAATACTCGCATTCTTTGCTTACGTAACTAGCTACACCTTATTTCCTGATCGCAATAACCAGGCTCATGGCACATTGCATACAATTCCACATACAAAATGAAATATCCCATATGCCGGAATGTCAAGTATAACTGACAGCACCCGGTAGTGATGCTCAATTGTCAAGATCACATAAGGGTTGAAACGGCTTCGAGTTGCTGAAACCTGTACAAAACCCCCTCCCCTCTATAAAGAATTTTTATTTCTTTTTAATTCATAATAATATGGTTTCCCTTTCTTTAATGGCCAAGGCGTGATCTTCTAGCGGTTAGGACCCTTGTATACGTTAATGCATAGTTACCCTGATTCTTTAAGTTGACTAAGAGATAGCTCAAGTCCATTGACATATATTGGATAAAAGAAATAGGAAAATTAGAGTTTGTGAACTAAATAATTAGCCCAAGATGAGTGTTATCCTCCCATTAACTACCAGCCAGTCGACTGTAATTAGTTATTAAAACCTCCAACCTCCACACTTATTCTACTACATAGACAGGGTCTCGAAGCAGTTGAGTGGCTGATAGTGGGACTAGGAACACCTAGCTAGCTTAAGATGTAGGGTTTCTAAAAATAGAGGAATAGGATTACAATGAAACAAATTATAGATTAAAAAGTATGTATATTGAATCTTTGTATGATTGTATTAAGATTTAATGTGTTTTATTTTTGCCAGTCAGGCCTGATTTGTAATTTAATTATTTTGTGCCAGCAGGGCTTTTATTAGTTTATTTTATTTAACTTTACCAACGGTTCACTATAAGGTTTACTGTAATGGGAAGAACCGTCAAGAAACCCATCAGACTGCCTTAATACAAATTATATTTTGAACAATTAAGCAAGTGAATTATTACAAATATGAATAGCTATCATAGGCTCTGCCTATACCTATACGATTAGCTTAACTTATCTCCAACCATGAAATGCATTTCACGAAGAGTACTATAGTAACCTCTCAGTGTATTTTGTCATGTAGTCTTTCATAAATATCATAAAAATACTTCTTCCTAGCCCTATACATAATGACACGCCAATGCCTTAATATAGGCAGAGGAGGAAAGTTCACTTTTAAGAGACTCCATATAGCAGCAATAGACTCTAGACAGTTAAGTTATGGTCCAATTGAAGTCCTGTGGTATTTGGAATTGAGCTCCTAAAATCGAACTGCTTAGACAGATCAATTACTGTGTTAAGACGCTTGTTGTGTACGCCTAGCCCAAATCCAATGACCACAGTCTAAACTTTCATTTGGATGTTTATGTATTAAAGCATAGAGTCCCCTAAAGAGTTAATTTTAATAGTTTTATTTCTCAGCAATTCCCTAAGATCCTGCCAGACTCCGAGAGACTCCACTAAGTCCATAAGACTGATTTAATTCAAAACCAGTTGAAGTGACCTGAAGTTAAATGTGATCAGAGGTTGTGTTAACAGCGTTGTCGACGAAGTAGAGTAGTTGTAATTTGCGCTGCGGATTCTGACCACATCTACACAAACAGATGCCTTCTTTTGGTTATTTATGTATTAAACAGGTAGCGTAGTGTCTCCCTAATGAATTGATTTTAATAGTTTTATTTCTCAGCAATTCCCTAAGATCCTGCCAGACTCCGAGAGACTCCACTAAGTCCATAAGACTGATTTAATTCAAAACCAGTTGAAGTGACCTGAAGTTAAATGTGATCAGAGGTTGTGTTAACAGCGTTGTCGACGAAGTAGAGTAGTTGTAATTTGCGCTGCGGATTCTGACCACATCTACACAAACAGATGCCTTCTTTTGGTTATTTATGTATTAAACAAGTAGCGTAGAGTCTCCCTAATGAATTGATTTTAATAGTTTTATGTCGCTGCAAATCCCCAAGATCCCGCCAGGTTCCACTAGTTTAATAATTAGCAGAAACTCCACTTGATCCATCTGACCTAAGATATTTAGCTCTAATCCAGTTGTAGATACTTGGAATTAAATGCATTCAGGGGTTGTGTTAATAGCGCCTTTTGACGAAGTAGTTGTGGAATTGCACTATGAAACCTGATTGCATTAATCCCGAGCTGAAATCTATCTCTGGCTGTTTTACTATTAATAAAGCATGGAGTTTCTGACCTATCAGCAATTATAAATCTACTCAGTTAGCGCGCGGGGCTATTGGAGTGTCATTATTGCAGTAGTCCTACTGCTAAGGTCAGGTGAAAATTGAATTCCAAATAATCAAAGTTATCCCTTGGGTAGGGTTGAAATAGTCCTAAAAGGTTACTTCGATCACTTTGGATAAAAGTTATGTACCCAACAAAATCCCAATTCTCAAACTTGATGGCATAACTATTAGTAGTCTACATTTAAACAATCTATGTACATAACTTTGCTCCGATATATGACTAAGTTACGATACGTTAGTAATATATCAACCGAATTAAGCACATGAGAGATATCAGTCCGTATCCAATTCCGTCCTCGTAACTAAACATAGAATTTTCAACAATAAATTTCGAAACAAATATTATCAATTAGCAGTCTGTTTTTAACTTAATCTTTGTGACAAACTCAGAATTAAACGCAGTCTGATATGAACACATAAAACAGAATGAACACTTATAATGGCACAATACAATACAAAAGAAATTAATGCATTAGCAAACAGTTCGCAAAGCATGACAAGGCAATAGGAATCTTAAATCTCCCGGCTTTTATTAATACGGAAACTATGTCCAAACTAAACATTTTTCCTTTTGCAAGAAATATGTTTGTTAACTACAAAGATTCTAAGTCCAGTCTGGTAAACATTATCTACCAACCGACGAAGTTAAAAGTTGCTTTTTAGAAGAAGAGATCGGTCATTCTCATCGTTTGGTTTAGGATCTCTCCTCCTAAAGATTCTGAGTAAATAAACAACCCCGATAATACCTTTGTTGTCACCATGTTAGGTTGCCCAGTATTATCGGAAAAGTTCTAAGTAAATACATGAGGAATAACGCCTTGTTATCACCGTCCGGTATTCCCGGCGTTATTCCAAGTAAATAAAACCCAATACTACTTTCGTTGGCACCTTGTTAGGATCAGGCAGTATTGGGAGATTTCTTACCCGAAGTCCTGGAGAGAGTTCCTGTACTGTTCACTGCTGATGACTGAATGAATCCCTCATCCCAATGTATGGGCTTTTATACCAATTTTCTAACTTTTTAATAAAGTTATTTTCCCGATTTTCGCGGGAAATTGGTTCCACGTCAGCAAAACGTCACCGAGCCAATTTTAAAACCGCTGACTTTGTATATTCCAATTTGATTGACTAGAACTTTAAATTACAAATCTTATACCCATAAATGACGCTTAAATCAGAGTATATTTTATGATTAATATAGTTTATAAATCTAATCTTTACTATTTTCCATTGAAATTAAATGTTTGAGATACCTTTTATAACATCGACATTCTATATTCCATAGACCATATTTGGTGTGCTTTGCCTATGGTTATTGCTCAATGTTTCCCCTCAATATTTGCAGTCAATTCTCCATACTTTTAAAGAACATTTCTTATTTTAACAATCACATTGATTAAATAAATACTAGCATTAATTGTACTCTCTATTAAAATTGTTTACTAAAATTAATTTTCACTTAATTCCGTCAGTACGACAATCACTTTGCTCAATGTACTGCTAATCCCTGGCTACCCCAAATTGACTCAAAGATTATAGAATATTAAAAAGGTACGAATGTAAACAAAGCAAAGGAATCTCCTGTGTTAGGATTCCAATATATCTGAACTTGTTTGGAATAATTGCAAATAGAATATTTGCTCGGTAAGTAAATACTAATCCCCCCTTCTATGGCACAATCCAAACATCCCTCGGCAATTGCATTGCATAACCTAACAACAATAACATTGGTTACAACTCTTACTTTTCTGCTTTAACAAGCAATAACCAAATGTTATCTTGTTACATATTTATATGGTTCCGTGATACAATTAATGATGCCTTAATAGACAAGCTCTAATCCATACTTTGTTCACATTTCAGTTAATAAACAATGGATGCGTATACAGCATTTATATGAATACAATGGGTCGCCGACAAAGGAAATTTTCCAAGATCCATTCATAAGAATCACAAATCCTGTGCTGTCGGCCAATAAAGACAAGAAGGCTTCCTATATAACGTGTGTTTAAATTCGGAAGATCCAAGAGTTGCAGCTAAATGAAAAATGGGATATTTATTACAAAACATAACCTTACTTTGAACAAGAAGTGGATTTTTGACCATAACCTTTAGAGTTTAATACAAAATGGAGTCTGTCTCAAGCTTTGAGTATTCCAATGACGATTTTTTTATGAAGCAGCTTCAGGATGAGAATGTTGACGAGGTGCTGGGTTTGGTACAGCTCTGCCCCCTGCGTATTGAAATTTTGCATAGGTCTATGCAAAATTACAAACGCAAACTCTAGATTGAGATACCTAGATCCCCCTCACGCTACAGTAAAACTCCTCTCGAATAGCACCATCTTCATTCAGTTCATTCCCCTTTTTTTTTTTTTTCTCAATTTTCACATTCTCTCTTAGTGCACTTGTTCTCCCTCCCATGCTCTCCTGTCTCGTTCACTTGCCCAGGTTTACCTAAAAGTATGTAGTATTAAGACCTACCCAAAACTTTTTACGAGAACTACAATTGCTAATTATTTAACTGTTATGCATCAAATGAATAGACTCCTAAACCCAATATGAATATTCAACAATACAAGCAAAAAGGTTACCATGAGTGATATGGATTCGAGTTGGTTGGCGCGAAGAGGGATCCCCGATGATTAGTATATTGAGAAAGTGTCAGACTATAGAAGGAGCTAGCTAACTATAGAATTAATATTCATTAACAGAAGCGTTAGTGTGCTAAGTTCACTTCAGAGAAACCAAAGGAAGTGTGCCTCAGAAATGCACCAGAGCCGGGTAATCCCTACTACTGATTTGTAGGTTCCGAAGTCAGTCTCTCTCCGTACACGTGGAGGCGAGAGCAATGCACAAAAATTCCCTAGTTGATCAAAATCGAGAACATATACATCGATGGACCTCATCAAATCAAGAAAAAAAAATTAACGACGTGATGTAAAAATGCATGAGCAGCGTACAGAGTCATCTATGGGGTAGCTGGGTAAATACTTTATATACAACCAAGATATGGTTGTTTTTAACTTTAACAATAACTAGGCCATTAAACACATCGTGAAACACATTGCAATTATTTTTTTTCTTCTTATCAGAAACTTGATATAAGCGTGTAAAGATCGATACTAGTGCCATCTAGGACTGAGCGTATTAACTACAAAATCAATATAATTTTCTGATATCTAACTTTGTTAAGTTTTTACAAGCAATATTACTCAAGGTATATGCAAGCGTTATAAAGCGCGTTGTCTTATATTTTTAAAGCATTCTAATAAATGATTATAAACAATGAAAGCAAACACTAGCGCCATCTGGAATAGATGCTGAGTATTAACTATGCAGAACTTACTAAAATGTTGCCTATAACAAAAATAAATTCAATTAGAGTAGAATTTACAAAAGAACCACTAATAAAGGGACCCAAAACCCTGTTCGTAACAAAACTACAATTTTACTATATTAACTATTAATCGCACCCCTTAATCGTAACTTTCAAATCAAATGGGTTCAGATTTCTATAAAAGATAAATTTGACCAAGGCTGAATCATAATGTTATTTATCACAATTATAATTATATAATAATCGTACATGACCCTTAATGTAAGTCTGAATAGTTATACCAGATTCAGAGTTCAATCAATTTCAAGTCTGATCCGGTCAAATTGTTGGTATCGTTCTTAAAATATTGATTTAAGCAAAATATATTCAAATTAAAAAAATTAAATATCGATAGTTGATCAATAATCGGTAGCATTGACAAATAATATTTCTTTGCTACATTTAGCAATTACACAACATCAAATGTGTGTTCAAAAATCTGAACCAAAAGACTATATAAATCCTGAATGTTAACTGATACATGATTCATTCGTTCCTCTAAGATAATTTCAATGACGACCTAATTGCAAACCTGATTTGATAAGATTGTTCGAACCATCCAATATGTCAAATTCTATCCAATCTAGTCAGCTAGTCATGACAGTGAACCCATATTTTCGCGTATGGTCACTGCTTTGACTGTCAAGTGTCAAACAAACAAAATTAAATATTACACAGAAAGTGTCGTTAAAATTGTTTCATTACATTTATTATAAAGAATCGACATAATGCCACCATGAACAACAGATTAAACTAAAAGAACAACTGGCAGCCCGGCACATTGTAATTGGATTCGCGATTCAGCACTTCACGAACCCTCTGGTCATGCAATAACCCAAACAACTTGCCGAAAAACATGCCACTGATAAAACTACGCAAGAATCACACTGGTAAGTATTTTCTATTTTATCTTATTTACAACCTGTAAAATGCTAATGTTATGTAACCGAACTGACCCCCTTTTATTTTCAAAATCGCCCTAGTTCTAACTGTACAGAAAAGACAAATAACAATAATCGAAATCATGTCGAAGGCAAAATTTCGAATTTAAATGTAATCCAAAGAAACTTCCTTCCTATAACCTTGTTCTAAGCTATGATTTTGTTTGTATAACTATACAAATGTCGGAATTCTATCCATGAAGTATTTAAATCTCAACAATACTTATATAAGTTTTCTTTTTCAGTATATAGCAATGATGTCTCGAAATAAAATGATCAGTGACCGCTGCAGAAGCCTATGAAAATCAAGAGAAGATCCAAAGATATAATTTGCACTTACAATTTTCATTAAATAAGTTATCCAGTATTGTGGCTCTTCTGACAATCCATGAACATGCAGTGCTTGCTCGGAGCAGTCAAACATGAAGACCTGCTTCGGCTCCAATAACTCCACGAGTTGAATAAATGAACATCAAACTCTTACCTTTATTGTAGTAGAAGTTATCTGCGTTTCTCACAATATTGTTGCCATGATGAGTGCGCCCCCCAATACCTGGTTTTGTTTGTAGGCCTTGGCCGCTGCCTTATGAAAAATGTAAAAGGTTAATTAAAGGATTTGTAAATGGTGTTTATTTTTATTAAGAGCTATGTGTATACATAAAAAAAAAAAGTGTTCATGAAATATCCTCCCAACATGTTATTAAATATTATACCCAAAATCTGCCTCCCACAGAGGCAGGTGGTTCTTCATTTCAGCCTGAATCTTAACTGCACATTGTTGGCCCTGTATAGGCTCGCGGAGTCTGGTGCTCAGCATCATCTGTTGACATCAATCTCCTCGTTCGCCCAATCTTTAGCAACAATTTGATGAAGAAGAAATTCGTATATTCCAGTGGTATACCAAGGTTAGCCTCTCTAAGTTGCTAAACCCTCTGCCCCCCGAATATTAATCTCATCAACCCATCATTTTTTTTTTTATAAATGTGTATATAATTCTATTTAGATTTAATCAAAATCTTATCAAGAAAATCGCCCTCATAAGTGGCGCCACCTGCAGGAATATTTGATAACTATTGATAAGGTATGTTAGGGTTGTGCAAGTGTGAATAGGTATTATATCGATAGTTTTTGAACCCAACATCACATGGCGTTTATTCTTCTTGGTCATGCACTCTTGGCATTGGTCCTGGGTAGCTTTTCTACTGCTTCTGTCGTATGCGTTGTTTATGCCGTAGCTTGTCTTTAATTTGACGGTCCATCATGTTGAAGATCACCCGAATGTTCTTTAGTCCAATAACTGATGATGAATCTGAAGATCTTGATAATTAATATTTATTTCCGTGTAAAAATATTTTAATTGCTTGTCAAAGCACGTATTACACAGTTTAACACACACGCACTCATTTATAGACACATTGTAGTTGTGGTCAATTCTCTTGAGATTGGATGTAAATGAACCCTGCGGCTGCCACTAATTTCACATCATAAACACATACACTCGACACGTTTTAGACACTAACACTCGCGTTAATGAAATAAATAATTGCTCCATACTAAAGTATGTGCAAAATTTTGAAACACCGCATGACATTGTTAATTGGTAAATTCTAGCAAATCTGATCTGATAATTGAAGTTAAATATCGATGAACAACCTAAACCCCAATGACAAAATCTATAATCTGTTCACAAATTCCGCCGTATATCGATATTTCTTACAAAATAGTATCGACCAGTACAACACTATTTTGACCCTGAGAATCATGATAAATTCAATAATGGTGATATGTTTTCTCTTTTAATACTTTACTATACTTTGAAATTTAAATGTCTACATTTAATTGATCCTATTAATCTACCGTTGACATTTTATTCATTTACATGAATGTTTGTTTGTGCCGGCCGGTACCATCGTGTTGTGAAAACATTATACATAACAAATAACCATGTGGAGTTGTGTTTATAACGTGATTTGAAGTTAAGACTATAAGTGAATAGTTAACCGTTAAATAATATGAATAAAATAAGAGTTTCAATTATTATTCCTATCGTAAAGTGTATGGATGATAGAACAAAGTTTATGACATCAAACTAACCTACAAATTGTTGTGACTTGATGACAATTTCTCATATCTATATTGACTAAACCCGGAGCCCACAATGTACAAGGTAAGCACTTTTCTCCTTTTATTTTGTTACAGACTAACATTCTGGTTAAAACCATTTATTTATGCAAAAGAAATATTACATTTTGCTTTATGAATATTTCACTATAAAAACAATTATAGTCGCTATTCGTGAGTATATAAAACCTAATTGTTACTAATGTAACTAAATAAATAAGCTTGACAACCTATAAGTAAACAGATTACAACTATGTATGAATAAATCACTAACAGATAATAAAGGCATGTTGTTTTTACGTTGGAATACAGGGAGTACCCATTTGGTTTTATTTTTAGATTTAGTTTTACTGTGAATTTATAATACTCACATTGTACATTTATTGCCCCAGAAGTAATATCAATACATTATATAACATTGAAGGTGAACTTCTGGCAAATTAGAATTTTATTGTCACCGTCTACTAGTTCTAAAATGTTAAATGAAATATTGAAAAGTGATAATTTAACTGTAAAGTGTCTGTTGATACTTGATGCATAGAAAGAAAATGAACAAAAATAGTGTAAACAATATACTTGTTAACAACTAATTTGTCTTGGCTTTGGACATAACCCATATAGGTAAAGTGATTATTTATTCACATTTGCCTTTTATTTTTCAGATTCGAATGGTGAGAGAAAATATAACAAACAACAATTACATATTCAATACATGTCAAGATTTTTCTCTCAAGAACTATTCATGGTAAGTCAAATTTTAATTAGAACTACTAATAACAATGTTGATATATAGTTAAGCTTATGTACACATATTGATATATAATTAAAGAGTTCCTGTCTGCCCCCTAACTTCATGACAAATGATAATTGCTAACAAAATTTAATATTCTCCCTTCTGTTTACAGCGAGAACCGAGATGGAAGATAAGAACTTTAGAAATTGAATAGGAGATTTCCAACAGGTAAATATTTAACCTATTTTCACCAATACCTTTGTATTAATACATTGAAGATATATGTAACAACTGATCTGATGAAATTGTTTTGTTTATCAATTGTTTTTTCCTACAATTACTATTGGCTAAATTTTAATCCCTAGAAATAAATTTAATGAACTATTTTGAATCTAAATTATATAAGACTGCCCCCCATATCTTAATCTTTTGCCCACATATGGAATTATATACATGATCTGCCCCCCATGTGATCAACCCTTTGACCGCCAAGCCGATGAAAGGTGTCAATGTTGATACATTACAGCTAAAACCACCATGAACTTTAAAAGTTCCCCGTTAACTTTCCCTGTGATATATGTGTCACAGTGAACAACCCCACTACCTGGCGTTCAAAAGCCCGATCTGAAAGCACTGTTGGAAAATAGTTTTCATAATTATAAAAGATATCTATCATAGTGAACCAGTACTTCAAAGCGTATATTAACACAAAATTTAGACCTTGATTTTTAATTTTTCAGCGGAAGATAAATCCAGAGCCAAGCGGGACTACACTGGAAGTTTGAAAATTAAACAATTCCTGCGAAGCTATGAAGAACCAGTCACTAGTCAACAAAATTAGTTTTTAAGACTAGACTAAATAATGCATGCATTAGTGGAGATAAAACACAATTTTACTTGATTGGACTTAAGCTATTCTCTCAGAAAACCTCCATTTTCACGAACAGCAAACTGTGACCTAAAAAAGGTCACTTAGAAACCATATTATTTCCCCCTGCCCCTGATAAATACCCCTAACTTATTCTGGTCACGGTACTTTTAAACTGTACAAAACCCCCTCCCCTCTATAAAGAATTTTTATTTCTTTTTAATTCATAATAATATGGTTTCCCTTTCTTTAATGGCCAAGGCGTGATCTTCTAGCGGTTAGGACCCTTGTATACGTTAATGCATAGTTACCCTGATTCTTTAAGTTGACTAAGAGATAGCTCAAGTCCATTGACATATATTGGATAAAAGAAATAGGAAAATTAGAGTTTGTGAACTAAATAATTAGCCCAAGATGAGTGTTATCCTCCCATTAACTACCAGCCAGTCGACTGTAATTAGTTATTAAAACCTCCAACCTCCACACTTATTCTACTACATAGACAGGGTCTCGAAGCAGTTGAGTGGCTGATAGTGGGACTAGGAACACCTAGCTAGCTTAAGATGTAGGGTTTCTAAAAATAGAGGAATAGGATTACAATGAAACAAATTATAGATTAAAAAGTATGTATATTGAATCTTTGTATGATTGTATTAAGATTTAATGTGTTTTATTTTTGCCAGTCAGGCCTGATTTGTAATTTAATTATTTTGTGCCAGCAGGGCTTTTATTAGTTTATTTTATTTAACTTTACCAACGGTTCACTATAAGGTTTACTGTAATGGGAAGAACCGTCAAGAAACCCATCAGACTGCCTTAATACAAATTATATTTTGAACAATTAAGCAAGTGAATTATTACAAATATGAATAGCTATCATAGGCTCTGCCTATACCTATACGATTAGCTTAACTTATCTCCAACCATGAAATGCATTTCACGAAGAGTACTATAGTAACCTCTCAGTGTATTTTGTCATGTAGTCTTTCATAAATATCATAAAAATACTTCTTCCTAGCCCTATACATAATGACACGCCAATGCCTTAATATAGGCAGAGGAGGAAAGTTCACTTTTAAGAGACTCCATATAGCAGCAATAGACTCTAGACAGTTAAGTTATGGTCCAATTGAAGTCCTGTGGTATTTGGAATTGAGCTCCTAAAATCGAACTGCTTAGACAGATCAATTACTGTGTTAAGACGCTTGTTGTGTACGCCTAGCCCAAATCCAATGACCACAGTCTAAACTTTCATTTGGATGTTTATGTATTAAAGCATAGAGTCCCCTAAAGAGTTAATTTTAATAGTTTTATTTCTCAGCAATTCCCTAAGATCCTGCCAGACTCCGAGAGACTCCACTAAGTCCATAAGACTGATTTAATTCAAAACCAGTTGAAGTGACCTGAAGTTAAATGTGATCAGAGGTTGTGTTAACAGCGTTGTCGACGAAGTAGAGTAGTTGTAATTTGCGCTGCGGATTCTGACCACATCTACACAAACAGATGCCTTCTTTTGGTTATTTATGTATTAAACAGGTAGCGTAGTGTCTCCCTAATGAATTGATTTTAATAGTTTTATTTCTCAGCAATTCCCTAAGATCCTGCCAGACTCCGAGAGACTCCACTAAGTCCATAAGACTGATTTAATTCAAAACCAGTTGAAGTGACCTGAAGTTAAATGTGATCAGAGGTTGTGTTAACAGCGTTGTCGACGAAGTAGAGTAGTTGTAATTTGCGCTGCGGATTCTGACCACATCTACACAAACAGATGCCTTCTTTTGGTTATTTATGTATTAAACAAGTAGCGTAGAGTCTCCCTAATGAATTGATTTTAATAGTTTTATGTCGCTGCAAATCCCCAAGATCCCGCCAGGTTCCACTAGTTTAATAATTAGCAGAAACTCCACTTGATCCATCTGACCTAAGATATTTAGCTCTAATCCAGTTGTAGATACTTGGAATTAAATGCATTCAGGGGTTGTGTTAATAGCGCCTTTTGACGAAGTAGTTGTGGAATTGCACTATGAAACCTGATTGCATTAATCCCGAGCTGAAATCTATCTCTGGCTGTTTTACTATTAATAAAGCATGGAGTTTCTGACCTATCAGCAATTATAAATCTACTCAGTTAGCGCGCGGGGCTATTGGAGTGTCATTATTGCAGTAGTCCTACTGCTAAGGTCAGGTGAAAATTGAATTCCAAATAATCAAAGTTATCCCTTGGGTAGGGTTGAAATAGTCCTAAAAGGTTACTTCGATCACTTTGGATAAAAGTTATGTACCCAACAAAATCCCAATTCTCAAACTTGATGGCATAACTATTAGTAGTCTACATTTAAACAATCTATGTACATAACTTTGCTCCGATATATGACTAAGTTACGATACGTTAGTAATATATCAACCGAATTAAGCACATGAGAGATATCAGTCCGTATCCAATTCCGTCCTCGTAACTAAACATAGAATTTTCAACAATAAATTTCGAAACAAATATTATCAATTAGCAGTCTGTTTTTAACTTAATCTTTGTGACAAACTCAGAATTAAACGCAGTCTGATATGAACACATAAAACAGAATGAACACTTATAATGGCACAATACAATACAAAAGAAATTAATGCATTAGCAAACAGTTCGCAAAGCATGACAAGGCAATAGGAATCTTAAATCTCCCGGCTTTTATTAATACGGAAACTATGTCCAAACTAAACATTTTTCCTTTTGCAAGAAATATGTTTGTTAACTACAAAGATTCTAAGTCCAGTCTGGTAAACATTATCTACCAACCGACGAAGTTAAAAGTTGCTTTTTAGAAGAAGAGATCGGTCATTCTCATCGTTTGGTTTAGGATCTCTCCTCCTAAAGATTCTAAGTAAATAAACAACCCCGATAATACCTTTGTTGTCACCATGTTAGGTTGCCCAGTATTATCGGAAAAGTTCTAAGTAAATACATGAGGAATAACGCCTTGTTATCACCGTCCGGTATTCCCGGCGTTATTCCAAGTAAATAAAACCCAATACTACTTTCGTTGGCACCTTGTTAGGATCAGGCAGTATTGGGAGATTTCTTACCCGAAGTCCTGGAGAGAGTTCCTGTACTGTTCACTGCTGATGACTGAATGAATCCCTCATCCCAATGTATGGGCTTTTATACCAATTTTCTAACTTTTTAATAAAGTTATTTTCCCGATTTTCGCGGGAAATTGGTTCCACGTCAGCAAAACGTCACCGAGCCAATTTTAAAACCGCTGACTTTGTATATTCCAATTTGATTGACTAGAACTTTAAATTACAAATCTTATACCCATAAATGACGCTTAAATCAGAGTATATTTTATGATTAATATAGTTTATAAATCTAATCTTTACTATTTTCCATTGAAATTAAATGTTTGAGATACCTTTTATAACATCGACATTCTATATTCCATAGACCATATTTGGTGTGCTTTGCCTATGGTTATTGCTCAATGTTTCCCCTCAATATTTGCAGTCAATTCTCCATACTTTTAAAGAACATTTCTTATTTTAACAATCACATTGATTAAATAAATACTAGCATTAATTGTACTCTCTATTAAAATTGTTTACTAAAATTAATTTTCACTTAATTCCGTCAGTACGACAATCACTTTGCTCAATGTACTGCTAATCCCTGGCTACCCCAAATTGACTCAAAGATTATAGAATATTAAAAAGGTACGAATGTAAACAAAGCAAAGGAATCTCCTGTGTTAGGATTCCAATATATCTGAACTTGTTTGGAATAATTGCAAATAGAATATTTGCTCGGTAAGTAAATACTAATCCCCCCTTCTATGGCACAATCCAAACATCCCTCGGCAATTGCATTGCATAACCTAACAACAATAACATTGGTTACAACTCTTACTTTTCTGCTTTAACAAGCAATAACCAAATGTTATCTTGTTACATATTTATATGGTTCCGTGATACAATTAATGATGCCTTAATAGACAAGCTCTAATCCATACTTTGTTCACATTTCAGTTAATAAACAATGGATGCGTATACAGCATTTATATGAATACAATGGGTCGCCGACAAAGGAAATTTTCCAAGATCCATTCATAAGAATCACAAATCCTGTGCTGTCGGCCAATAAAGACAAGAAGGCTTCCTATATAACGTGTGTTTAAATTCGGAAGATCCAAGAGTTGCAGCTAAATGAAAAATGGGATATTTATTACAAAACATAACCTTACTTTGAACAAGAAGTGGATTTTTGACCATAACCTTTAGAGTTTAATACAAAATGGAGTCTGTCTCAAGCTTTGAGTATTCCAATGACGATTTTTTTATGAAGCAGCTTCAGGATGAGAATGTTGACGAGGTGCTGGGTTTGGTACAAACCCGACACTAGCGCGTGACGGCGAGCGCAGGCGGCGGGTGACGCTGCTGACCCTGACTCTTGAAATAGTCTTCCGTGTTAGCGCCGATACTAAAATACCAGATGATGTGGCTCTTAAGGCACCTCTCCAGCTGAAAAAAACCCGCTCCGCAAAAGGACATAAATTGCGTCGTTCGTAAGCTTTTTTAGATATTTAGGTATATGGAAGGAAATATGAACCGTAGGGACAGGGACGTACCTACTTCACAGGTGGTACCTAAGTGTAGGTCGATGGGCTTAGTGAGAAATAGATTTAGCAAAACCTTTTTCTGGGGAATGTAGATACAAATATACTTGTCTATTCCATAGTTTTAATGCATTAATTCGTTTCAGAACCATCCAAAATAGTTAATAAGAAAATTTAGATTGTTAACCCCAGCAATTCCAATTTAATCGTCTTTCAGAGGTTTTTTATTAGTGTTTTTCGCGTAAAATAGTTTCATTATGTAATTATTGCGTCACATACAAAGTTATTCTCTTTAGAAAAGGATATTTTCTGTTTTTAGTAAACATGCACCGATACAATTACGTATTTAGTTTATATCGGGCCACGTGTGTCCGTGAAGGTTGACATTTGATAGCAACTGTTCTCTGAAATATATAGCAGTTTGTCTGTAAGCGATATTGTTCTCGCTTGTAAACGATTCCTTTGAAACACGCTGCGACCTTGTGTTCTATACACGCCTGTATACTGTGTAAACGTATGTATGTATGGACATAGGTACTAGTTGCGTACGTAATGTAGTAAATCACACGCGGAACGCAGCTGTAAATATTCAACCCACTCTTCGCGAAAAAAGAGTTGGCTTAAAAAACGCACGCCTTGAAGAAATTAACAACCTTGTTTCAAATAAATAACACCGATGTGTCGGTGCCAATTACTTTCCAACTTTCAAATGTTTTTGAAATAGGTGGTACAAAATTCATGGCAAATACTGATTGAGTATTGAAAATTTAATTTTCAATCAGTGAACTCAACAAGTACCTTTATGTTTTTATTGAAACGTAATATTGAGCTATTTCTTCGTAGTTTAGAATTACCTGGTGGAATTTGATTTTTTTTAACAAATACATTGTATTTTCGAGTAGAGAACTGAGGTGACTGGTCCGCCCGTAGCTCCAGCATTCTTCGCAGTGTAAAGAGAAATTACCGATTCGTAAGAACGTATTTATTCTTGCTGCACTAAACTCGCACAATATAATGTACGACAATGAACTTTAATTGTTTTAACCATCATACTGTCGGATGATATTATTATTTGATATATTTAGAAGAGAAAAACGAGTAACAAAACTATGTAAGTCACAAAATAATTGACAGATAATCAGCACATTTCTTTCATCTTATCATTCGCGATCCCTTTTAAGGTTTCATCAAAGGATGCCGGCTTTCGCCTGCCTGAGTCATTTCTCCCAACCATGCAGTGCCTGCACATGTGCAGTCCACACGAGGCGCCCCACGTGCGGTCACGTGGCGCGATAACCGCTTCTGCGTCGCACTACCATGTCTTTGCACTCGAGTCAATGTCAGCAGAAACGGTGTCCTCGGCGATGAGATGACCGACCAACTACCCACGCTGTCAGCTCTGTGGAAGTCAAAACATTTAGTTAAGTATTCTTTTTATGGTATTCTAAGAAATGAGGTAACAAAATATTATATTATATTACCTATTTAAGGAATGTCGGCATTTCTTTCAGTTTTTCTAATGCCGTGGTTGGTCATTGTCACATTACTGTTTGAAATGTGCAAGATCTATTTGAAGAAATCTCTTCAAAATGACCAACACGAAAAAATTATATCTTTCCTGTAGAGAGAGACGAGTGGCGCTGAAAACTGCCAATTCGCTTTCGACTTTAAAAGACTCAGGGAAAGGTTGTAAGAAAAACGATTCACGAAACTCAGGACGTGTGGAATGTGAGTGATCAATATTTTACCGCGACATTTTTCAACCAATAGTCTATATTGCTTTTATGCTACATTGTGTTGGGCATCACATTTATTGTCTTTGCATTATTTGAGACTATACCAATGAAAACCAATGTTGTCGCCTCTGACCGCTCAAATAGGTATTTTCGCTGCCAGGTTTACAAGTTAGAAATAATGAATTGTTGAATATAATAACGTATTTATCAATGGATATGCACATACATTAGCAAAAATAGCCATCATGTACTTCTACCTACAAAATCTTCAGCTGACGGATGACTTCGGATTACCGGACAACCATCCGCGCAGTTAACTTATATCAGTAAATGAAGACGATTGTAACGGCGTGCATTGCTCTGAAGAGTTTTTATTTTAATTTTGTTTTTATTATATTGAAGAAGGCGTTGACTTCGATTTTAATTGTGTGGTTTTGCATTAAATTAGGTAAGTAAATGGTAACTCGTCGAAATTTGAGTTGAAATTTAATTTTGAAACCTCACTCTCTCTGATAAAAACATTTTGTGTTCATTTTGGTAATTTTAGAATGGATTATAAATTTCCGAGAACGAATCTGTTAGTTTAGACAGCTTATAAATTGTGTGTTGAAATATTGTCTTGATTCTTAATCGCTTCATTTTAAAAGAGTGTTTATTTTAATGATTCTAATTCTGTAAATATCCGTCGTGAGACGGTCATTGCGCCCGTTTGTCGAATTGTCACGTTTGGTTCCACAGATAATGAATTAACAGAGGACAAAATAATCGGGAAAACAAATGGTTCGGTTGAACTCGAATGCAGGTCGGCGACCGAGGAAAACAACACCGCTCGCGTTGCGCTGAAACATGAGAAATTGGGAGCTCGGTTATACGATGCAGTACTTAATAAATAAATACCGTGAAAGTATGTCGCAAGTGCAGCGCCACTCGCTGAAACCTACTTATCCACAGCGTTGACGATCAACATTTGCATTTATCTGTCATGATTCAGTACACCGTTATTAGATGTATTCATTACTTTTTCATTTAACATTTTAATTAAGTACCTCGTACGTTCACTAGCTCTGTTTTATGACGAATATAACGGCGAATGTATTCGATAGTTTTTCATAACTACATATATATAAATTTGGCGATTTCTACATGCGCAGGATGGCCCGAGCTGAAGCGAAGCATGAAGACGGCGCGAGCGCGTCTGCACGGCCCACTGCCCTGGCCTACATAGCAGATGATTGTATGTAGATTTTTTAAGTCATAAGTCAGTCGACCCACGAATGCGATGACAGTATCCGTCTGTTTTCTCCGGCGATTATACGAAGGTACCAGCACGCCATCGTACAGAGAAATTGAGGCGATATGGCTTGGAATACGACCACATGTGGTGCGTCCTAGTGGCCAACAAAGTGCTTCTCCATTCAATACTATGTTCACTACTACTTACCACATGTCGTTTTCACAAATTCTTAATTTCCTTACTGATTCTTTTGGGGGATAAATGTGAAAGTGAGTTGGTTTAACGTACCAGTATGTACCTACTTATATTACTCCGGTTCAATTTCGGTACTTCATGCTTTCATATTTGTGCAGGCTTAGGTAATTGTAAATCGTATGACTTTGAATAAAAAATAATAATAACGGATTATATGGCGTATATCCATTATTTGAGGTTACCGAAACGTCAGGAAGACTCAAATAATGAATATACGCGATATAATCTGTTTAATTTTATTTAAATGTGTCACTTTCGCGGAATCTGAAGCTAAATATATTATGGCAAAGTAATAAAAAAAAAGTGCTTAGCTCTAGAATCTAAATATAGCCTTAACTCATTACAGCTTATAGGGAGGATTTATCGCTAGAGCTTAAAATAATGCTTTAGCATGGGAATTCAAAACTCCACAGCCAGCTAGTGAAATGCTAAGCCTGCTGTTTATAGTACCCAAAAAGATTGAGAGAAAGGATGAGAAGAGGATGATAGGATAGGTCCCATATTTGAAAATAAAAGTTTTTGTCTGTGAATTCAAATATTAGAGTAATACATAATTATGTAGGTGTTACATGCCATAAACACCATAATCAACAGCTTGGATTTACAAAAGGAAAATCTACTATAGATGCGCTTTCACGCTAATGAAACATGTCTACAACATACTTATTTAGGCAAGCTTTTGTGACTTGGTCAGGATCTTCTGCAATTTTGACGACGCTTTTGGCGCAGTTTGCAGCCACCTGCCTACTGAGCCGGCCGTCCCGGGTTCGAATCCCGGCCAGGGCAAATATTTGTGTGATGAACTTGAATATTTGTTCTTGGGTCATGGATGTTATCTATATATGTATTTATATATTATGTATATCGTCGTCTAGTGCCCATAGTACCAGCTTTGCTTAGTTTGGGGCTAGGTCGATTTGTGTAAGATGGTCCCTTAATATTTATATTTATTTCCGAACGCCTTCCATTGCGTTAAACATCAAACCATAAAACTAAAAGGTTCAAACTTTAAGGATTGTGTGAGACAGTATAAAACTATTTCAAGTTATATATCTCAAAGAAAACAATATAGTTGTTAACGGGACTCTGTGTGACGAAGCCGCTGTCAAACTAGGGGTACCGCAGGGATCCGTCCTAGGCCCATTCCCTTTTCTCGTCTACATAGATAACTACGAGTAGCCCAATATTGCTAATAATGATTTCCACACGGTGCTATTTGCAGATGACACATCCTTAATCCTTAAAGAGAAACCAGTAATCCGAAAACTTCGATGAGATAAATTGAAGTATTGAATTGGGTTAAAGCCTGCCATCTGATAATACAAAAAAATGCATGAAGTTCATATTACCGAATGTACCTAATATCAATTAGTTAGTTTACATAAATAATGTCTAGAATTTGTTGATAAAACCATATTTCTTGGTTAAGCTATTGAATAATTTACCATGAAAGCAAATATGATATTAATTAATACAGTGTAAAGTGTAAATGCCTAATATAAACTTTCTGAACGCGCACATTGCCGGCACTAGAAACGAAGATTTCACTAGGAAAATCAACTTCACTTACTTGAATATCTTGCAGATAGATAGGACTATAATCATCTCAGTCAGATTAGACTTTCTTTTTTCTTTTTAAAAGGACAAAAGTGTATCCATGATGTACTTCATGATAATGAAAACCGACTGTAATATTCCATATGCTTATAGGTACACATGTGTATTTGCATAGTTCAATAAAATATAATTAAGTGTACATGAATAAACATGCTTAGATTATTAACAAATATCATTGTAAAATGGTAATATGCCGATACCGATGCAGCTGTTAAGTGCGATGTCCAAGTGATTACTGTTTGATGACACCGTTTTATTTATACTAGTAGAAATGTTATTACAAATATGAGAATAAGCTCATGAAATCGATCCAAATGTAAAAATAGAACTGTTATGCATTAAGGGGCCTTACTCCTTTTAAATTTTTTTTTTTTCATATTATTATGAATATATTGATAATTTCAACCAACTTTTTGAACTGAATTATGCTTTTCCCTGACTGATAGAAAGTAACATAGCCTTTTCATGCTTTAATTGCATGCAGTTGAAAATAATTTGAAAAATAAATAAAAAAGTTATCTGCGTGAATTTTGTCAATTTTGAGTAGCTTTAGAAATAAAAAATATAAAAGAAAAATTCAAACTGTAGGTTTCTAATTATTATATAGGTACCCATAAATCGCAATTGCCTTGTTCTAAGTAGTAACATTCATAGTATGTTAAGGAACATGTTTAATCATAGAGAAAACTGTCTAAAACGATCAGCATTTTTTACGGAAGTAGTCTTATATCCTAGGTAATAAATTGGCGATTAATTATAGACATGAATAATCCAAAACGCTGCTCACTGAGATGCACCATGCGTAATCTCAATACTCTGTTTGCGTTGGCGAATACTTGCCGACTGCGCAGGACTCGGGTCCTTTCTCTGAGTTTCATCTGGCTGCGCTCGCGCCTAAGATTTCTCTCGCGTGCCCGTATTGGGATTCAGGTCGTGCGCACTCGCCCCGCCCAAACGTACTCTCGTTTACTTAATGCGCTACATTTAACTAAACCACACTAAACTAAGGTCCAATTGCAAGTCGGGTGTTTGATCCAGTTTGTGTTTAGCGTAGAATTGTAGGTAACTGGGCACGGTGTACCTGGTGTGCCAATATTATGTTAATTCAACATGTTTTTATCTATATAGATTTAATTGGTTGTGGGCCGGAAAATGACGCAGGCTGCCTTTCAATTAGGAAAACTGCATTTGTTTCCGTGGGATACGCGAAATTCGCCATATTTTGTCATTATAAGTAAGTAAGTAAGTAAGTATCAGACAACCTCACACAAATCAACCTAGTCCCAAATTGAGCTCAAGAAGGCTTGTGTTATGGGTACTAGGCGACGATATATATAATTATATAGATAAATAAATACTTAAATACATAGAACATCCATGACCCAGGCACAAATATTCGTGTTCATTACACAAATATTTGCCCTTGCCGGGATTCGAACCCGGGACCGTCGGCTCAGTAGGCAGTTGCTTAACCACTGCGCCAACCGCGTCGTCAAATATTCAAGATATTAATTTGAAATGTGGGAATGAACAAGCATGCTCGTAATCTAATTTTCAGTAAATTAATTGTATGAAGTGAGAGCTATAACATAATGCATTTAATATTATTAAAAATATATATTAATTATAGAATGTTAATCTTGTTCATTCCCGTATGGTGATACGATGATATGAGAACGAATAAAAGTTTAACAATGGTCCAAGTATACTATATATTTACACTCACTATCCTAAAGGCCGCTTACTTCGAGTATACTATCAAAAACTCTAGCGTTCATGTTAGTGATGTGGCTGTGGGTATCGGTGAGTTGAGCATGATCTTAACTTGGCCTCGAGCCTCGAGGCGTGGCGGCACCCGTGGCTTCCTGGTCAGCAACTTAAACATCGGGAAATCGTTTAGAATGTCAAGTTGATATTTTTGCACGGCCATGAAAACACAAGGTCGCTATATTTACGGAGCAATAATATGTACGTATGGCGCGGAAAGTGATTCTGATCGACGTTTTATTTTTGGCCTCGTGCCAGCGCCTGAATCCATGTTTTATTTCGTCGTACAATGTTTCTAGATAAAAATCGAACTGAAATACCTCTCGATGTCAGATGCAACTATCTTCTGACCTTGCCGTAACTTAAAAATAATCTATATAAACTGTACATTTTAATGATAACGATGTGATACGAGTTCCGTGTTTGCCACATGGAACGCCTCGTGTTATTGTCGGTCCGAGGCGCTTGGTAGGCAGGCGGAAGCGGTCATAGCAGAATCGCTTCTCGGAGCGCTATCGGTCGCTATCTGTTGGCGGGCACCTCGGCGAAGGTCGCGCGGAGGTCACGAGCTGACGTCACGCTGATAACGATTCGCGCGATGACCTTGTCGCGCGCGCCGAATTTCAAGGTTGCAGCTATTTGTACAGTCAGATAGGCGAGCGCCGCCCGCGCCCGCTCCGCCGCCGCTCTGCGTCACCCGGAGGTGCCATTTTATTGCTATTATTTGTAGAGGCCACCAAGTTGTCTCCTCTTTATTGGACACGCAACATTCGTTAGCTTAGTCAGAGCCCACGTGCCTGCATAACCTCTAATGTTGCCACGTTGCTGGGCTGGCTTTTTTAAATAATCGTTGTCGATGTTCGACAAGAAATTGTTACAGAAGGTGATAAAACATGCAATCGGTAGATCTGGTGGCACTGTGTTCGCGGAAGCGTATGTTGACCATGGGAGCAGCGCAGCAACCAAATTAAAACGAGCGGGAAACTGCGCGACTCGTCGCGGAAGCTACGCGCAAATTAGACGTATTGACCGGCAAATTAGAACCAAGGCCATCTCATTATAAAGGCCAGACTATGTATAACCACGTAAAGTATGAATAAGATACGTAGGTAATTCACTTTCCATGGTACGCTGGTTTGATAAAGGTCGTAGCAATTATTCAAATGCAGCTTGCATACACAGATATCATCATCATCGTAAACAATGTTATTTTAAAGTCAAATACTGTCGAAAAACAAATGACGTTTGTCGGAATGGCGCGCCAAGTTTAGTACTATATCTACGAGAACGAGTGATTTAGACATTTAGGAACGAATTCCACCCGAGAGAGTTTCTCACGAAAAGTGAAACTGGCATCACGACAGATAGTTAATCGACATGTCATGTCAGGAGGGTACAACACGGTCTCACTCCGTCATCTGTTGACGTGACGTTGACGCGCTAGTCATTTGTCTGCCCCTGCTGCTTTCATTTGTCTCAATTTTTTATGCGATGCCTATGAAAATACAATTATTTCAATTTATTCTTTATTAAGGACAAAAAATACGAAATGGTATCAAATTGATTGTTTTTGCCAGGACTTATCGTTACGGTTGTTTGCTTGTTTGTTATACATAAAATGATGAAACGTAATGTATGTGATCAGTGATCAAACGTAAGTATTCAATATCACTTTACAGTATAGGTAGGTACATACTATTAGGATTGTCAGAATAAAAAAGGCCTTTTTTTTGGAAAAATATACAAACACAAATAAAAATACTCTTTTCTCAAACATCCAAGGAAATGTCGTTCTTATGATCGTGGTAATAGACCGCGAAATACGTCTTTGTATAGCAATTGTTGAAGATTCGTTCTAATTTCAAATTAGAACGATATAAAGGAATTTCATACAACATTATTGGCCGTAGCCAACAAAGAGATTGTCTTTTGTTTCAGTGGGGTTTATTTCTTTTATTGATAATCTATGGCATACTGCCAATAAAAAAAAACTTAGTTTGTGCATGTATATTTACGTTTTATTTCTTATATTTAACTAGATTATTAAATTAGATTAAATCAGATATTCAATAAAATAAACAAGGAATCACGTTTATTGTTAAAAAATATAACAATATCTAATTAATAAGGTGTTGTCATTTTTTAATAAATAGAATCATCTTAACATTTGGTGGCAAAAACATTGACCCGAACAGCTTAAAAAAATAAATTTGTTTTTTTTATTAAATTTGAAATAAATTTGTTTTTATATGAATATATAAGTTGAACATTTGTATTATTTCCTTGGATTTATTTGAGAAAAGCACTATACAAGCCTCGGCGCGAACAGGGATTATCGGCCTCGTATCTCTAGATGGCCTCGTTATCACTCGGCCATCTATCACTACTCGGCCAATAATCCCCTATTTCGCGGCCTCTGCAGTAATGTACTATTATTGCACACCTCCAACATCAAGGAATATACAACACAACATGAGATACATTCAAATAACAGGCAGAGGTACACAACAGGCGGTCTTATCGCTAAATAGCGATCTCTTCCAGACAACCTTTAGGTAGCGGAGTAGTTGAAAAATAATTTTTGAAATTAGTAGGTGGTGCATAATAATAGAAGGACTAAATGAACGACTACCATAAAATACAAAGGTAATAAACATACATTAATAAAAATATGCAAAAATACTTACATAAATACTTAGACATAATAAATAAATATATTGTAAAGTAACTATATAGTAGTTGAAACAAGTTAAATTAAACAAATGAACAATAAATCACCCGACTGTCGTAAGTAAGTAGTCTAATTTAAAAGAGAAGAGATAAACGTTGACACGACTATTAGGGCGCCAGTCGGACGTGTCGTGCGACCTCGAACACGCCCAGGTGTCAGTGTCATTGCCGAAATTACACGTTGTACCAGCTTAGGCAGGCGAGTACACTCACAGATACACTTTAATCTCTTAATAAATTACCTTTTTGTGCGATGCTCGACTTTGGGATCACGAAATTAGGATACGTATACCTACGTATTTGTTTACTAGTATTGAGGATAGTTCGGAGATCAGCTTTTCTACAATTAAGTCTACTTTTAGTTTAATATATGTATATATATATATATATATATTACTTACGGATATGTACCAGCCGTAGCCTGAGCACAGTAGATCTGAAATAATATTTAATGATAACTGCGTAAAAATCTGATATTCATATGAATAGACGCGATATTTCTTATTTACCTTCATAATCTAACGTTTCGGCGCGGTTGCACACGCCGTGGTCTCAGATGTACTCCACCACGTACTCTCAGACCAGAGAGATACTAAAACAATGTCCCACAAAACCGAAAATGATTTGATTGCGAGAACGAATTTGAGAATCTCATTAATTATGACATGTGGTTTAATGATAAGGTGATGTAGGTTATAAATACTTAGACAAGTAAATACTACAAGTGTTTTTTAAGAGTGTATTGGCCAAGTATAGGACTTGTTTTCTAAGGGTTCTGTCCCCATAGTAATTGTTAATCCTTGGTAGGTGCCAATAGCTTGTCGGTAGCCCATAGATTTCGGATTTTAGACATTTTCCACAGCTTAGTCCAGTCCTTCTTACAGTCTCCTTGATTTCTCAATAAGGATGTTTCAGCAGACTTGCTCGTAAAGTGGCCCTTGTTTAACTACATACGAGTAGGTATATGGCCGAAAGGTGTTATATTTATTATAGACAGTTATAAGACAAAAATAAAAACTCCTTATTAAAAAAAAACTGTAGAGTAAAGACACTAGTGCGATAAAGAAAAGTAGAAAGCACGCGTGTTTATTAGGATATTTTGCGGCCATATAAACAGTTTAATAAGGGCCGTTTTACGAGCGTGTGTTCAAAAATTTAGTATGAAACGCGTGTACTTGTGGTCAATACTCTCTTGGGCTCTCGCCTTCGGCTCGGGCTGCAAACCCGTCTTGACTGTAATGACCAACTTACCACACTTGTATCATAATGTACTATTTATGATCGATGTATAGGGAGAAAAGCTGCTCACTTTCTTTTTGTACGAACAAGGGCCTTGAGATGCACTTAATAGTCAAATGAACTTACCTACCTGCGTAAAGTTCGACTGTAATTATGTAAAGTTGTTATCTCATCCGAAGATGATGACAGTTAACTAATGTAGTCCCGGCTTGCACTCTGTGGCGTCACATAATTTTTGTTTCATAATTGTTATTGTTCCTCTTATTATAAAGGAAACTGAAATGCGTACCTATTTAACCCTTATTGTCCTTGGGACAAGAGCCAAGGAGGTACGTCTTTCACTGGATCCTGTACATTGCGAAACCAATAGTATCTGGAAGACGTCGAGCACGAGACTAGTACGGTTTTGTAAAAGTTAACGTAACAAGGGTGGTAAACGAGGAATCACAATGGAATTCCTTTACACCAGAGTCACGTACGACGTTTTTCATCACACTTTGGAGGAAATAAAACAAAAGTAATAAATAGTAGTCAATACCAAAATTTCTTACCATCCTAGGGCGTAATATACGACTTCCCGCCCGGTTTTCTGGCATGTAAACCCTTCAAGTGTGATAAAAATTATTTACCGCGCTAGGGCGTTTTCTAGCGTGTAAACCCTCGTTTACTAGCAAGTGTGATGAAAAAGAAGTCGTAGTTTTCTTATTTATTTAATTCGGCTGAATGATTAAAGATAGGAAGCGTTAGCCCATATTTGGTGGTAGGTACACGTTTGAGCATTAGCCTATCATTGTCATCTTCTGTACCTTCTAATGAAATTATATTTTATGATATGCTTATATTATAACTTAGACTCATCCTGTAAGTTGACTGCTTGGCCGTAAATTTACATAGCCGATATGATATAATAAATAATAATAAATAAATAAATCCATACTATATACACGATGATTCTTAATCGGTGATCAGTAGTAGAAAAATATTAATATCCAGCTAAAATTAAACTTAATAGGCGAGGTCTCACGCAATTACCTCACTGTTTAATTAATGAAAAGTTAAAACATATTAAAACTAATAACCACTAGATACCTACATGGTCATCCTACATAAATTATTGAAGTACGATACCTACGACGTCAAGTGACATCGCTTTCGCGGGAAATTTGACGAAGTTTTTTTACGACTTTGTTTATGTAATGACAAGTTATCATAAATTGTAATTGCCATTAAATTATTAAAGAGGTTGTAAGCTCACGGATCTAGATTAGTAGGGTGACAATTGAAGACAAAATTGGTTTCAAAATTAAAAATTATCATAGAAAAATAAAAGATTTAACAGGTTTTCATGTAATTTCGACTTCAACGTGACCGCCATCAATTACTTAGTTAGAAAAGTTAGTACCTGATCACCGATTAAAAATCATCGTGTATATGTATACTATATATACTATTAATACTATATACTATATATACTGTATACTATATACTATATATACTATATATACTATATCCATACTAATATTATAAATGCGAAAGTGTGTCTGTCTGTCTGTCTGTCTGTCTGTTACCTCTTCACGCTTAAACCGCTGAACCGATTTAGATGAAATTTGGTATGGAGATAGTTTGAGACCCGGGAAAGGACATAGGATACTTTTCATCCCGAAAAAAATTAGTGTTCCCCTGGGATGAGCGGGTAACACCGCGGGGCACAGCTAGACTTGTCCTAAACGGCTTCATAAAATATCTCGGATTCCACTTAGACGCATACTACTACATAAGAGATTTGGCCACTCCTGACGATTTAGTGCCGTCTCTAGCCAGTTATCGGCGTTCAACTCTGCCAGGTCCGTCTCCACTGCATTTCTCTAGCGATACCTGGGGCGGTGGACAGACGCATGATCTGGAAAAATCAAATAAAGGCAAAAAGAGATCAAGTGGACTAAAAGCTGCGACGACTGTACTGGCTAATAGGAAGGAACTCGGTGTTTTCTCTGGACAACAAGATTATCAGTTATAAAGTGATCCCGAAACCTATCTGGACAAATGGCATTCCGATATCGGGTGGTGCTAATATAGCATGCCTGCAAAAGGTTCAAAATTACTTAAATAATAATAAGCCAAAAGTTAAAATAAAATTAAATGGCTATCACATCAGGTTCGGAGATCCAATAGGTAGGACGTCCGTAGTGGCCTGGAAAGCCGCCAGAGACGCAGGTTCAGGCAGGGTTCGAACCCTGCCTAACCGTAACAAATGCTCTATGGTTGACGAGGAACGATGTAACTCACGAATATGTGAACATGGCAACGGAAGCATCCTATCCACATGTAATATCTTTACAACTGTTAAACTATGGTTCAATTATTAGTTGAATTTGTTTCCATCTTTTAGCGTAGAAATTACTAACATTAATCCAAAAGGCGTTCCTTTTACTACCTCTGCGACCACCGGTTGGGCGCCGCCACAATATTTTTTTTTATAATCTTGTGACTCTGAACTTGGTCTATGACTTTTCTGTCTAAAAAGCTTACATGCAAACCGAATAGTGACAGTAAAGTTAAGGTATTATTGTATGAGCTAATTATACTTATTATATAATAAATAATAATAATTAAATAAATAAATAATAAATATCAGACAACCTCACACAAATCGATCTAGTCCCAAATTAAGCTCAAGAAGGCTTGTGTTATGGGCACTAGACGACGAAATACATACTTATATAGATAAATATATACTTAAATACATAGAACAACTAAGACCCAAGCACAAATATTCGAGTTCATCACACAAATATTTGCCCTGGCCGGGATTCGAACCCGGGACCGCCGGCTCAGTAGGCAGGTGTCTACAAACCGAGCCAAACGTGTCGTCAAAATGGATCTTCTCCTAAGATTGTCACGTATCCCAAACATTCCCAAAGTGGCAGTCAACGGCCCGTCACGTTTTCAAAATAAACCGTTCGTAAACTGCATCCATATTGCATAAGTCGCTGAAATTGACGCTGCGGACTGGATTGATAATGATAACTCACGCGGTCCTAGACGTGAACCCGGGCGGGTGGTTACGCAAGCGCCGCGTGAAGTGTGAAGTTCAATGTCACGCGCACACACGCGCCCGCGCACCTCTGTGTGTGTGTTGTGATATCTGAATAATCGCCGCTAACCCGTTACTCGCCTCTGTTAACACTTCCCGGAATAATTCGCGAAAACAATTTTCCGCTCGCCTATTGTGCAAGGTCGCTGAAAAGTCGTTGTGCTAATTTTAGAGGGCATTGGGCATAAACATATCATTCGGTGACAATAACAATAGTGGTGTTTCATAATCCCGTCGCATATTGTATATTATTTTTTATTTCAAAACAAAACTTATGATTCAACAGCAGTTCATGACTTAGTCATCCCGGAAGGCAGAATCAGTCGCAATCGGTGTGGAGCATCATCCATATACATATATACCGAGTCAAATATGTATCGACTGTAAACATTGTTATTTGTCACCTTGCTCGCGATTTTGTGGAAAAGTTTGCTAATTGTGTTACTTACAGTCAACAATACGAGTCTATTTTCAAGTCCTGAACATGAAACAATATGAATAACGGTGACACATTAGTCCCACTACCTAGTGGCTCTATGAACTGTCTTTCAAAATGTCTCGCAAGTCTTTCAAAATGTCTGAAATTTTCAAAACTTTCGAATAACTAAATCGACAAAAGAATCCATGAGTATATTTATCAAACCTGCATACAAAATTTCACGAGAATCGGTTGTAAGGACAACCTCACACATCAATCTAGTGCCACAGTAAGCTCTATTAGGCTAGACTGTAGAGTAGAACAGCTGGAAATCTGAACATCTGGAAATACGAAAGCATTTTTAGCTAAGCTGAAGCCGGAGATGTTTGGCTCCCTCGGTCCACTAGTCTAGCCTACCACAATTCAGAAATCGGTATTAGAAGACGGTTTTCTACAAACATATATATTCGATTGTATTCTTTATATTCGTTTATTCAGGCTTTTTTACGACAGTTTGTATAGTTTCTGCTCGAACCTGTAATTAAATAAAAAATAACTACTATATGGTCCTAATTGCACGAGTCTGATACATAGGTATTATGAAAAATCTTGTACCTTAATGTTGCCCTGATACAATTGGGTCATTGTCAGTTCAAAAAACAAAATTTGTCCCTTCGGTGGTCAAAAGTTAAGAGCTTGTATGAATCTAGGTTAAGTTGCTATTACATCGGATTATAGAAGAGGGAACGTTCTTTATTCTCACAGGCATTTAATCAGAAAATTAGGCCCTGGAATCCTTAATTTCGCAAATGTCGCCGGAAAGACGCGCACCTAAATCTGACAATGACCCAATTGACTACGTTTTCCTTCTTGCCTTAGAATATATATCAACTATTATACATATAATACCTTTCCATTTCACGCCATTTCCAATACTATAAAGTTTCGCTACCTATAAATAATATTACAACCCGTAATGCCGCCCTCGATTCAGCCGAGCGACAACTCACTTATGAAGTGAGTGAGCTCCAATAAACCACATTAGGTATTTATTTAGGTAATATCGTTACTGCTCCAAGTTGTTCGCGATTGGGGCGCCCTTGTCTAGTGTTACGGCGTAGGGCGCCGAGGGCGGCGCGCCCTAGGTCAAGGGCGACACCACTGACCTACTCAGCGGTGCCCTCGCAAGGTCACGCCTACACGAGCTGGTATTAGGCATGTCCCAAATACCTAGTCGACTGAACACGAACTAATTACACATTTCGGCCCAGCGGAGCTAGCCCTTTACCCCTTTTAGGTAAACTAGTTTCGTGGAAATATTTAACGCTGGAACATAATTGGTTAAAGGTACAATTAATGTCGCTTAGGGGTGATTCTTGAAACCGCGCAATTAAAATAATTAACCATAATATTTTTTATACATTACATTAGCATCTAATCTAACTGGGGCACGATTTATTTTTTATTTAAGTTAAGTTTAATTAACTAAAAAGAAATCAAACACCTAAAACTTTATTCCCCTGGTGCTAGCAGCATGAGCGTGCAGAGGATCTGCGAAGACCTGCAATCCTCCCTGGATGCACTGGGCCAATGGGTTAATCGTTGGCGCATCCAAGTTAACCCTGAGAAGAGCGCCGCTATTCTCTTTCATCCGACTTCTTATCATGCAAAACTTAACGGCCTCAAATTACATGACGAGGTGATCCCTTGGGTCGGGGAGGTCAAATACCTCGGGGTACATCTCGACAGAAAACTTAATTTCAAGCGACACGTCAAGGCGGTCAGGTGCAAGGCCACCTACGTTCTCAGTAGATTGGGGGCAATGATATGCAGGCGTAGTAAAATGCGACTTAGTAGCAAGCTTGCGTTGTACTCCACCTGCATTAGGCCCATTCTTACATATGCTGGGCAAGTCTTCTTTCACATAGGGGAGAGGAAGCTTCGCCCCCTCCAAGCTATCCAAAATCGATTCTTACGCAGGGCTACCGACGCACCACTGCGCGGAGTCACAAACCTTCAGCTTCACCACGACGCCACGTATCCCACCCTCACCGACTTTGTTAGGCAAAAATCAAAAACCTATTACGAAAAAGCATCTAAACATAAGAACCCACTCATCCGGGAGATGGTGGGATACGTGCCGACTCCAGACCCGCTTCAGGTAGATTTCACCATACAGATGCCCCTTACAGACTCTCACCCCAGTCAAGACCTTGACCGAGACCTAAATGACAGACTTCACGTACTGACACAACTCACGACAACACAACCCGACGTAAAGGCCTACCGGCAGGCCAAACTTCGACACGTAAGACGACCCAGGAACCTTCTGACTGACCCTGATGACGTCATCACGGCGACCATTAAAAAATGGTACCCTGACGACACGTCATCGGGTAGTGAGGCAGAACCGGAACCTGGAGTCAACCACGACGCCGATTACTACTACGAGAGAGACCTCCGACGACAAGAACGACGTAGACAACGACATAGTCGTAACACTCTACGTGCACATCGTCGTCTCCGCCGGCGGGGACGGCCACCGCGATGATCACACTTTCCTAACCACACGATCTAAATTCCAGCTAGATGACATTCACTAACAGACTGATCTCAAGACGACGTTGTCAAGCTAGGTACACGTCTGCTGGTTCGAGTGCCCGTGCACGCCAGCACACACACGCTAGGCGCTGGGGCAGTGCGCTGCCTACAGCCTAGCAACACGATGTCGGTTACAGCCGCCAGGCTACCGAGTAAGCCATGATTTACGATACGATCCCCTGGTGCGTCTATTCGCCATTTTGTGAACAAACTACCCCGAAAAGATCATGTTATGAATTGAAATCAAGTATTGAATTGAGTTATAGTAGTTTATGTGACTGTACATAATGAAGGGTATTAAACACGAGTGTGGGTTTATGAAACGCGCCGAAGGCAAGTTTCATAATAATATCACACGAGTGTTTTAATGCCTAATTATGTACAGTTACATACACTACTTTATCTAGCCACATATATAAGCCTCCATGATTCATTCAGGAGTCGCACATTATGACAAATATTACCCGGTAATGGCGGTAATGAAACTAATGAAATTTTCTGGCAGCTGTCATAGTTGTTTTTAATTCAAAGACAAAGTAAAGTCGACCCCAACTATCATATCGTTCGATATCTTACTTACGTGCGACATTTATCAAATTTGATTGCAAATTGACAATTTATTTCGAACTAAACGTCATCTCGAGTGATATTAGAATATAGAGATCAAATCAAATTTCTTTGTTTTTCAGAGATGTTCGAAATTTGAATAAATAATACTATCGAAATCGATGTTATTATTTAGAAATAATATCATTTTTAGGGTTCCGTAGTCAACTAGGAACCCTTATAGTTTCGCCATGTCCGTCTGTCCGTCTGTCCGTCTGTCCGTCTGTCCGTCCGTCCGCGGCTTAGCTCCGTGATCATTAGTACTAGAAAGCTGAAATTTGGTATGAGTATGTGTATGTATCACGCCGACAAAACGGTAAAATAAAAACTAAAAAAAAATTTTTTTTTCGGGTACCTCTCGAACACCTAAAGTGGGGGTGATTTTTTTTTTCGTTTCAACCCTAGTGTGTGGGGTGTCGTTGAATAGGTCTCTTGAAAATAATAGGGGTTTTCAAACATTACTTTTTGATAAAGTCAGTAGTTTTGTAAATATTCGCTCCGAAAATAAAAAAAATTGTGTCCCCCCCCCTCTAACTTTTGAACCACAAGTCAAAAAAATATGGAAAAATTCATGTTAATGCGGCCTTATAAGTACTTTCAATGAAAACTATATTGAACAAAATCGGTCAAGCCGTTTTTGAGTTATCGCCAAATTTCATATTTTTTCTTTAAAAGGTCGTAAGTTGACTTCCAGAAGGTAATAAGTGATTACAGTTTCTAGGGCGTTTACGACCTTTTTATAGAGCTTAAAATCTGTCTTAACTTAAACCTCGGGCTTAAAACAGCAGTTTATTGTGAAGGATGAGCAACTACGGAACCCTACACTGAGCGTGGCCCGACATGCTCTTGGCCGGTTTTTACAGATAAGAAATTTGTTCTAACAAAACAGTCTATTTTTATGTCATAATGTGCGGTTCTTGAACGCATCATGGAGAGTTTATGATATTTGGATAGATAAAATATTTAAGAATGTATGCTAAAGGTTTGTCCAAAGCTAAGCTATGATTCCCCTGGTGCCTCACTCAACACGGTGCACAACCCTACTTAAACGTCACCTGACCCGTTGCGATCAGTGGATCACCAGGCTTGACAAACGTTAGTAACGCTTCCAGCTCCGCGGGGAACGGCGACTCGTTGCTGGAATTCTTGGCTATAATAATAATAATAATTCGTTTATTTCAGGCATCAAAGGCCCATAGATAAATACCTTACAATCTAATATACATATTAAATATTAAAATAACTACGTCACGATGTGTTGAGTCCATGGTGTTGGATAGCCGACCGCGGAAATCTATGCTATGAAGGCTAATATGTGATTCCCTTGACTTTGGTTCACTGTGATTTTGATTCCCTTGTATTTTTATATAAAATGATGTCCCTGCAATTGGTAGATTGTGTTTAGTAAAAAGAAAACTACATGAATGCTTTACATACTTTTTCTTATTCCCCTGGTTCTTATTCCCTTGGATTTATATTTTGAAGGTAATCATAGTTTTCTTGCGTTTTCTTGCAATGAAAGTCAATTTTCCTTTAATTCGCGTTGCAGGTGACTGATTCACTTATTTATTTAATTCCATTGATAGCAGGTCTCAAATAATTTTGAGCTGAATCCAAGACATGATGCTTATGCCCAGCAAAGGGTAGTAAAAAGGGTAGAATATAGTAGAGTAGTAGTTGTAATGGAAGCAAGGCACTTTTAGTGAAGGTGCCAAAGAAGGATGGTCTGTCCCGATGCGATAACTGGCGCGGCATAATTTTGCTACCGGCTGCCGCAAAAGTTCTTGCTAAAATCTTGCTCAGTCGCATCGAGCCGTCAGTAGCTCAAACTTTAGGCGATAAGCAAGCAGGTTTTCGCCCTGGTCGCTCCTGCACTGACCACACTTAACGCATAACGCATCCTGATAGAAAAATGTGTCGAATGGCAGTTGGAACTGTTCCTAGCCTTCGTCGATTTCAAGAAAGCCTTCGCCAGTGCGAAGTGGAGCGCGCTGTGGTCAAGTTTGAGGCAACGAACAAACCCGGGGTGTATCGTCCGCATCATTCGTTCGCTGTACGAGGGCAGTACTTGCAGGGTGACCCACGAGAAGGACTTTGGTTCACCTATTCAAATAACTGCAGGTGTTAAGCAAGATTGCCTCCTATCACCGCTTTTTTTTGTGATTCTGTTGGATGACGTCATGAGAAAATACCAAGGGGCACAAGATGGAGCACAAACGATCTGGAGGACCTGGACTACGTGGACGACATCGTGTTGATCTCACCAACTCTTGCCCATCTAGAAGCTAAACTTGAGAGCCTTCAAGAAGAAGCCGAAGTAATGGGCCTGCGAAACAACAAACAGAAAACAGTCGCCATGCGAATAAAGTCTAGTACAACGAATACTCTGCCGTTGTGAGAAGAAAGTCTAAACTCAGTTTCCAAGTTTGTATGCCTAGGTAGTGTAATAACTTACCAAGGTGAAACAGCTAGACGACGATGTTGACAACAGAATAAAAAAAGCCATGGCTGCGTTTGCCCAACTAAAGCCTGTTTTGGAGTCCAATGTGCTCACACTACGCGTTAAAGTTTACCTCTTCGAGTCCATCGTCAAGTCTGTATTGCTACCTATTTGGCTGCGAGACGTGGAAAATAACAAACAGCCTATCGAACAAGTTGCAAGTCTTCGTCAACAAGTCCCTGAAGTCTATTCTCCGCGTATTTTGGCCAAAAACAATGCGAAACGAGGACCTGTGGAGGATATGTCACCAGTCCCCCACAAATGGGGACATCGCGGTACGTAAAGACGGAGATGGATAGGCCACACCATTCGTAGAGGAGAAACTACTGCTTGCATAAGCATCGCTTTCGAGTGGAGGCTGCCGGACGGAAGGCGTAGCCGTGGACGCCCAGTACACTCTTGGCGTCGCACCATTGAAAGCGAGCTGCGAACTATCGGACTGAGCTGGAACGTGGCTAAAGGAGCAGGTGAAGATAGAAGGGCGTGGCGTGAGCTAATGAAGGCCCTCTGCACCTTCAGGGACAAATAACAACAACCCTTGCCCTTTTATGTTGTCCCTAGAAGTTTTCTTATTCCCCTGTCATCTTTTCTTTTTCCCCTAGCAGCAAAAACGTAATGTGGTATATTTCTATACTAAACTGACCAAACGTGATGCCTATTCGATAAATCTGCATATAATTAAAGCCTGACCAGAAATATATGAGGATGCGCCGTGTTGCGGAATTTCACTGGAACTAATTTCTTACACTGGCAATGATTTTATGTTGGTTTGTCAACAATGTCAATGTCATTTGTGGTGTTTTCTTTAAAAGACAAATATTTAAGATTATCCAAAGAAAATGCCGAAAACCATTCACAGTCGTGAAAGTAATATTACAAATGATGTGTACACGTGTTTATTACACGAAAAACAGTGAGAAAAAGAGTGCATTCCATAAAATTGTATTACGAGGTTAACATAGTGGAGCTGACAGGTATTTAAAGTAATGTCATTAAAGTGGGTTGCGATTGGTTGCGAAATTGTTGCCATATAACTCTTATAAATAGCGCCCTCTTGACAATACTCATATATTTCTGGTCAGGCTTTAAATACAATTTCATATTTTATAGTAAATAGGTTAAAAGTTGTATAAATAAAAAACGCCAAGGGAATCACATGAAGAATCCGATTCTCAAAAATTACCCTTAGACACTGCGTTGAGGTCGATTTGACATGAGCCTGGTGAGATTGGATCAACCTATTGGTTGGGATATGCCCAATTGATCATGATACGAGTATTTAAACACCCTACCCTAAACTCCAAGTCTCTCCTAGACGACAAGTCCGAGAAGGCAACCGAAATGTCGGATGATTACCAACACACGGTTACTAATAATAGTCATACACGAGTTAATCAATATGAGGTTGTAGCCTCCCTAACGTTTCGGTAGCTTTACAGTTACCGTTGTCTAAGGTTGACTGAGAAAAACACAATTAAATTGTTTTATATAAAGTGACCGTCGCGGAAACCGAAGAAAATGTTAGATGAAGGTTTACTTATAAATTTTTCTTATTACCTAAATGGGAAAGTTAAATTTGGACATTGAATATTGTTAAGGTATATATATTCATGTTCAGTGGTCGACAACAACCTAATAATTTGCTCGTTATATCTTAAACTAGCAGCGCACCGCGGCGTTACCCGCGGTTTATCAGTTACCCGTTTTCCCGTAGGAATGAAGCATTTTCCCGCGGTAAAAAATAGCCTATGTTCATCAGGGATAATGTTGGCTTCTAATGGTAAAAGAATTTTTCAAATCAGTCCAGTAGTTTCGGAGTCTATTCAATACAAACAAACAAACAAACAAATCTTTCCTCTTTATAATATTAGTGTAGATAATCCAAATAGAAATTGCGATAAAAACACAAATGTTGGAATGTTTACTTTTTACATATTAAATATATGTATGTACCTAATCATTTAATTTATAATTTTGCAAAGCATTGTCACTCCGTAGTCTGTTTATGGTTTTCCGGGGATTTCCTTAAATATGTCACAGCATTCGCGAACGCGTCTGGATTCCCCGAGCTGTGGGTGAAATACATAATAAACATATAAATAACCAATCCATGGGAAGGAACTGGTAGTGTAGAAACATTTGTATTTAGCAAAATATAATTAAAGTTTCGTAGAAAAAATGAATTAAAAAAGAAAATGTTTATATTTTTTTTTATGGTTCACTATTGATTTTTTCTATCCTCAAGTATTTTTACAACATACCTTTGTTACTTCATTATTTATATTCGTTATTTGAAGAAATTTCTAATGTCAACGACATATTATATAATATTAGTTCTGTGAGAGGATGGATGTCCGTCTGTCCTCAGTTTGAATTTGTAATGTATAATTGATTTCGTTAATGTATTGTTTTTCAAATGTTTGTATATCATTGTTACATTATTATTATTTATAATTTCACAGTGCCTTGGTTATCTGTTATGCTGTGTAATTAAGTTAAATAAATAAATAAAATAATAAAATAAATTACAGGAGAGGACTATCTGACGTACAAAAATGCATGGCCTGATCCAGAAACCAAGTCCTTAATTTGTGTTACATTGTACCCGACTAGTTTAAGGGACACAGGTCTAATAAGAAAGCCTATCAAACGTACATAAATTTTATTATTATATATTTCCTTATTTATTATACTTTTTATTATTTGATAGATTCACTTTTAATATGTTTTCTTCGAAGAATACGTATAACCTTAAATTCTTAAGATATGTAGGTACAGATTAGGCTAAATTCATATTACTGTAATAGTTATAAATACTTTCTGAAAAAAAAAAATTAACAAAAAAAAGAACCGACTTCAGTAAAACTAAAAAACCAAAAATAACCCGTTCAAGTACAGATTACATTTGACTCACCCTTCGAAGTCGATCCCAAACCACTCAGTTCTTATATTTATAGTTATATTATAGTTTACGCGAGGTTTGGTTAGGTTAGGTTAGTGATTCATATAAAAGTTCTAGTGGCCATCTGTGGTGTTCATCATCAGTTTCCTGACACCAAATCCTATTTACTGAATGTAAATTCTTGACTTTATCAATAAATTACCGAAAGCGCCGTACATGTCCCTATAACATTTGAAGAGTTCCCTCGATTTCTCCAAGATTCCATTATCAGATCCCGAATTAGTGCCAACGGGACCAACTCGGAGTTATACCCTTTCCAATTAAAAAAAAAATAAAAAATCGGTTTACGGTTCTCGGGGATATCGAGTAACATACATACAAAAAAAAAATATTTCGAATTATTATGTGAGCGGTGACATGTACCTTTGGCAGGTGATTTTGCAGACGGAGCTGCTGTCGCATTTTCCCTACAGTTAGACAGGTAGACGCATACTATAACAAAATGACCACTGAAAACGCTAAAGCTCACCGCGTCTACACATTTAACGCTGTAGATGAATCTCGCGAGACGGCAACGTATGGTAGGAAGCCACCAGACAACGTTACCCCTAAGGACGTCAATAACTGTGGTGGCTTCTTACCAACCATAAAATTAGGCGTCGAATCACGAGTGATGCTGAGGCGAAACATTTCCGTTTCCGATAGGATATTATATCTTTAGTGTAGGTACATAATATTTTACGTATAAAACATTATTGTTAAATATTGAAACATTATATTAATATAACATAGGTGACATAGGTATTATTATTTTAATTTTAAGGAGATGCCTTCTATAATTAACCCTGAAGCATAAATAATGATTGTAAATAAATAAATAGTTATTTGTTATGCAAGGCTGCAAAGTTGTTATTTGGCGCGAGTGTTGAAATTGAAAGCTGAGCGAGCGAAGGAATCTAAGATTGAACCATGAGCGAAGCGAATGGTTCAAAGATAGATTCCTGAGCGTAGCGAAGCTTTCAAGACACGAGAAGCTAAATAATTTTGCAGCCATGCGGAACACACAACTTTTCACCTCACTACAGCGAGGAAAATGGAAGTTCAAGAAAAACAATTAAAACATAAAAATAATCGTATTTAATTTTGCCTTTTATTTAACACATCAAATTTTAAACATTAACACACACAAATCCAAACCAAATAAATACGAGAGAAGCACACATTAAAAATATGTCCGTAATTTGTATTATCGTAGCGTATATTTTATCGTTGAGTTTTTCTTAAGCACTGTTATATATTTGTATTTGAAACTACTTGACACATTCGTTGTGAATGTGGGAGAATGGCATTCTGAGAAGGATTAGTTGGCAACTCGGAAGTATTTTCCATAACACTTGCTTTGGAAGTTATTGGACGATGGGATCCGCACAAGATTATTTCGACTTTATCTTCTTTAAAAACGCCAATAGTTTCGGTAAATTACTTATTGTCTCCAAATATTTATAACAAATCCTTTTTCATTTTAATGCAGGCTTTTAGCATTGAATAAATACTCCAAATTGGGCTTAACTTTCTTGTTTTCCATATTTCTATAAAGTAAGACAACAGTATGTATTCTCCACAGAACCAATTTACGTTGTTTACGTGAATTGTGAAAAGTGAAAACTTCTTTTTAATTATTTATTTTTTTCTCGGGTGCGTTCAGAAATTACACTCTTATGTTCCAACTTTTATAACAAATAAATATTAAAATTTATGATGTATTTAATATATTTACAAGTCAAAATATTTAAATGAAACTGAAATACTTACTATTAATATATATAAACATATTCAACATAAAATAAAGTGTAGAAAAATTAAAAACTTAAAAATCTGTAACCACAAACCAGGTTTCTGGACGTGATATTACAGGTGTATTTTTTTTTTAAAGATGTATTCAAACGTACATATGATTTTAGCCGGCCAGACCAGATCGCCCTTTATTAGCGTGCTTTGATTGGTTATTCGAAGATTTATCGACTGATGAAATCAGTCACGGGTTGAAGGAGTCTTAAATATAAAAAAGTTACATGCACAACAGAGAATCAAAATCGTCGTGTTCGAAATTCAAATGACTTTTGCACGCTAGCGGATAAAATAGACTTTTGCACGCAGATTTCGCCCTATAAACGGAGGTTTTCCGAGCGAGTGAGGTGAAAACATAATTAGGTACGTGTTAAATTGTAATACTTTCGTCTAAGCACCAGAACTGTTATGTAGATATTGTACTTACTGTTATTGTGTAATAAATATCGATTAAGAAGTCGATTAATAATAAATATCGATTAAGAAGTCAATTAATAAAAAAAATAAGTCTTCTGTACTCAGAATGCTTGTCAGGACAATTCCAGTAACACCAAACACGACTCGGTTACGTTGTTTGGTTACCGTGTTCTGTAGGGTCCTTTCCGGTTCCAGCATCAGACCAGTTTTATGGTACCGTATTCAATAGCACCATGTACATTTGTTTCCTCCTAGTAATTTAACTATCCGAATCGGCACATCTAATCGCTACCTTCAAAACAGAAGTAAAGTTCTAGTGGCCATCTGTGGTGTTCATCATCAGCTTCCTTACACCAAATCCTATTTACTGAATGTAAATTCTTGACTTTATCAATAAATTACCGAAAGCGCCGTACATGTCCCTATAACATTTGAAGAGTTCCCTCGTTTTCTCCAAGATTCCATCATCAGATCCCGACTTAGTGCCAATGGGACCAATTCGGAGTTATACCCTTTCGATAAAAAAAAAATTGAAAATCGGTTCACGGTTCTCGGAGATATCGAGTAACACACATACAAAAAAAAAAAAAATTAGTTTGAATTGAGAACCTCCTCCTTTTTTTGAAGTCGGTTAAAAAATATACTGTCTGTTGGGTTTCATTTGGCGTTTCTTCTCAACAGTGGTCTCCTCTTGTGAAATGCCAGTAGATTCAGACATGTAAAAGGTGCCCTCGCGTACTTTCAGAAAATATTTAAATTTTTAATCTTCATTGCACAAAACAAACATCGGTACAAATGGCGAACTTATTGCCAAATGACATTCTCTACCAATCAAACATAGAGCCAAACAGAGATACTTCATGTGGATGCAGATTATACTTAGGTATAATCCTATTTTGTTTTTGATATGTGACACGAGAATTCGTGAAAAAATATGAAGTTAATTACGTGTGTCCAATTGAAGTGGAACACATATGTCCTTGTTTTTGGCTTCACCAAGAAGCATACAATTAAATGACAAGATGTCTATGTTTGGCCAGTTGCGAATAAATAAATAATAAATCGTATCCGTCACAGTCATGCGCTTTTTGCAGTAGGAGCGGTGAACTCGATTTATGTTATTTTATGAGTAGTATTAAGAATTAGACGATTACGATCCCCTACACTCGACTTGTTAACTGAAGGTGGCAAGTAGCTACCCAAATTATTACTGGTTATAATAACCTGCTAATTTACCAGACCAGAAAGACAGTACTTTTCTATGAGTTGCTTCTACTGTAGCTTCGTATTTAGACGACGTTTCGGGTATTTCGTCAAAGTGGCTTCTATCTGAAAACTTAGCCTTGATAGAGTCCTTGGATTCTTGATAGCACTGGGATCGATTGGAATAAAGATGATGTTTAAAAAAAGGGTATTTTGTCTAGGTGTTCTTATATTGATTTATTTATATGTTCCATGCTGTATCACTAAAGACTACTATAGGTACTAATTCTTAAAAAAACTATGATATATGGTTTTTAAATTTATAGAAGTTAAAATGCCCTACCTACTAACTATTTACAAATTGTTATCCGTTCATTACATACTCACCCTTGTGTTAAGAGTCAAACTAAGTGGTATAATTGTAGGCTTATACACATTTCAGACAAAGCCCGCGGCCGGGTCCTTGGGCGACCTCCATGCGACCTTCAGGCCGCTTCCCCGGGACGGAGTGAACTTGAATTGGGCACACGGAAAATTCAAGGCTACCAAGGATTCGAGTTTCATTAACTATATACATTCCGAGAAGCTGTTATGAGAGCGCGCCCTATATAAAACGCGTAGAGACGATATTTAGAATAATGTATAATGTAATGTTCTTGACGATATAACGGATAATTAGTCTATGCGTTATAGATAGGTTAGTTAGTTTAGTAGAAAATTAATGAAATTCAGATTGAACTGTACAAATGTTTAATAAAAATAAAATAAAGTAAAAATAGGTAGATCCGGCTAGGTTGTGGGTAATTTAGATTGTTAATCCGAGCTGAGTACACTTTAGAGGAGACAAATCCTTGTTAGGAGCCACTTCCCTGCACACGTCGTCTTCGTCGCAGCAGGCTAGGTTCGGGCTAGGTTAGCTCTAGCCGTCCTGGAGTCTGGGTAGGGCAGACTAGCTCCAGGCTTGATGATTTTGATGTAGTCCTGGGCAAGCCCCAGGCTTAGTCTTGGAAGCGTCAGGATATAGGAATCGGTAGCCGGGATTAGAGGCTGCGGGATAGATATCGGTGGCCCTAGGATAGGTTTTCCGGCCCCGGGATAGGTTTGGTGGCCCTAGGATTGCTCCCTGGAAATCCCGTAAACATTAGATGAAGTTCGGTATGTGACTGCGACATCTTGATGGCTACGCGAGTTTCGTAGGCTAGTCAAGTGAACTCCTAAGCATTTATTATTAGTCATCAATGATGTGACAGTCACAAGCACAATAATATTAAAGCAAAGAAATACATTTAGAAAATAGTTCATATTTAGAGTAGACCGAAACGAAATCAAATAAGAAATATTTCTTAAGATAAAAAAAAAATGTAGTACAGGAATGAAGTTAATTGTTACCATTTAATTACATTAAAATATTAAATAAATTATATTATTATAATTACTCAAACACAATACAAGATATCTAGCGATATCAAGAAACTTAACCTACGCAGAATATAATTTTCGCAACACTCACGCGTATTGGGCAAAACACAGCAATATATTTACAAATGTACAGACATAGTAGGGAAACTGTACATAAAAGTATTATTTACACATAGGTAGCAATTTATTTACAAGATATTTAGATATGTATTCCAGAAATACAATTTAATTTTATAAAGTTAATAATTTTAGATCGAACATTACAATGCCAGCGCATGCCGTGTTCCTTTTTCTCACGATCGTCTTTTTAGGGTTCCGTAGCCAAATGGCAAAAAACGGAACCCTTATAGATTCGTCATGTCTGTCCGTCTGTCCGTCTGTCCGTCCGTATGTCACAGCCATTTTTTTCCGAAACTATAAGAGCTATACTGTTGAAACTTGGTAGGTAGATGTATTCTGTAAACCGCATTAAGATTTTGATGCAAAAATAAAAAAATAATAATAAATATTGGGGGCTCCCCATACTTAGAACTGAAACTCAAAAATTTTTTTTTCATCAAACACATACGTGTGGGTTATCTATGGATAGGTCTTCAAAAATGATATCGAGGTTTCTAGAATATTTTTTTTCTCAACCGAATAGTTTGCGTGACAGACGCTTCCAAAGTGGAAAAAAGTTGGTCCCCCCCCCCTCTAACTTCTAAAATAAGAAAATGAAAAATCTAAAAAAAACATATGATGTACATTACTATAAAAACTACCAACGAAAATTGTTTTGAACGAGATCTAGTAAGTAGTTTTTTTTTATAATTTAATACCTAACTTTGCACCTAATTTATATGGGGCGCTATACATACCAGGTGCAAACTTAACTTAACCACTTAGGGATGGAAAGTGTTTGTACGGAAACCTCGGTGCGCGAGTCCGACTCGCACTTGGCCGGTTTTTTTTCTTTACCACGAGTTCTTTTTCGGCCAGTACGTAGTTATTCAGCCAGTGCTGAATAAAGAGGTTTAATTTATTACAGATGCAAATAGTAATCAGTAAACATTTAGATTTAAGTTTTTAATTAGGTTAGTGTTTGTAGATAATAATATTGTACTTAGATTTAATTTTATGAGTAGTTATTAAGACTTATTTACCGTTACAACGACGCGGCTGGCTTAGTTTGTAGAGACCTGCCTACTGACTTCGTCGGTCCCGGGTTCGAATTCCGGCCAAGGCAAATATTTGTGTGATGAACTTGAATATTTCTGCTTGGGTCATGAATGTTCTATGTATTTAAGTATATATTTATCAATATAAGTATGTATATCATCGTATAGTGCCCATAACACAAGCCTTCTTGAGCTTAATTTGGGACAAGATCGATTTGTGCGAGGTTGTCTGATATTTATTTATTTATTTAACGAAAAGATAAATGTAATAGTGTAATGTGGGATGCCTAGTTCGGTACAGAAATATGTATCTTCTACTGCTTCTACATTTAACTGTATTCCAAACCACGCAACTACAGACCAAATTACTTAGTCTTTACTTGTAGGTAGTTTAAGCACTAATATCCCGCTTTGACCCTCTCTAGTCTCTATATTAACGCCTTAAGAATTTTTTGTATCCCCACTAGTAGAGTTGTTAGTCCGCTGTTTTCTAACATAATTATGCGCATCGGGTTACAAGCATGAAATTTCTACCACAGATAGAGTGTTCCCCAGTGATTATTTTCAGATGTGGAGGGAAGTCAGATTCGTCCCCTGTGAGACGGGAGAGCGGAGTGAAAAGGACCAAGTATACCTCTTTTATTTCTTTATTGCTAAGTCAGTCAAGTCTACTAGGACTTGTCTGGTATCGTTTTCGTATAAAACAGATATCAAAAAGTTTACAAATGAAGCGAAAATTGAAAAATTTAATGATTCGGACAGGATTCGAACCTGCGTTTCCAACGGCTTTCCGGGCCAACACTGGCATCCTCCCAATTGGACCACCGAATCAGATGTCAGAGCCATTGAATTTTTCAACCAGTTGCTTCGACATGCCTTAGGGTGGCATCGTAGCGCCATCTACCGTAAATATTTAGACTTTATCGTCGGCACCACCCAAATATATACTTAAATACATAGAACAACCATGACCCAAACACAAATATTCGAGTTCATCAAACAAATATTTGCCCTGGCCGGGATTCGAACCTAGGACCGCCGGCTCAGTAAGCAAGCGCTTACAAACAGAGCCAACCGCGTCGTCGATCGATTATATCGCGTCATATTCATTATTTCAATTCAACCTTCCTGAGTCAAGCTTTGACAACGGTAACTGGAAAGTTCCCGAAACGTCAGATAATCCGTTTAAATTGTTTTATTTAAATGTGTGACAGTCGCGGAAACCGATGAAAATATTATGTCACTAACTATATGATGCATAGGTACGAGTATGTAGTTGCCAATAATTCCAGAAATAAAGTTTTCATCCCAATGAATGTCAATCGAACGCGAAGTAGGTTTCCAAAGACATATAACCTAAACAGACAGGTGTATATTATGTAAATAATGTAATTTACTGCTGCGACACACAAACGTAACGAAAAAAATGCTCAAAGGAACTCGTGTGTTGTTGACCCAGAGGGCATGTGCCCACGGGATCGCGAATACGATGGAAAATTTACGACATTCGTGTCTCATCTGGCGCAAGAATTACGACACGGGAATATTATAAGAACATTTCATAGTAGGTACGTTAGTACTCGTAAGGAATAAGAATAGAATAGAATAGAAAATCTTTATTGTATAATACTATGTAGGTACTGTACCAAACCCAGCACCTCGTCAACATTCTCATCCTGAAGCTGCTTCATAAAAAAATCGTCATTGGAATACTCAAAGCTTGAGACAGACTCCATTTTGTATTAAACTCTAAAGGTTATGGTCAAAAATCCACTTCTTGTTCAAAGTAAGGTTATGTTTTGTAATAAATATCTCATTTTTCATTTAGCTGCAACTCTTGGATCTTCCGAATTTAAACACACGTTATATAGGAAGCCTTCTTGTCTTTATTGGCCGACAGCACAGGATTTGTGATTCTTATGAATGGATCTTGGAAAATTTCCTTTGTCGGCGACCCATTGTATTCATATAAATGCTGTATACGCATCCATTGTTTATTAACTGAAATGTGAACAAGTATGGATTAGAGCTTGTCTATTAAGGCATCATTAATTGTATCATGGAACCATATAAATATGTAACAAGATAACATTTGGTTATTGCTTGTTAAAGCAGAAAAGTAAGAGTTGTAACCAATGTTATTGTTGTTAGGTTATGCAATGCAATTGCCGAGGGATGTTTGGATTGTGCCATAGAAGGGGGGATTAGTATTTACTTACCGAGCAAATATTCTATTTGCAATTATTCCAAACAAGTTCAGATATATTGGAATCCTAACACAGGAGATTCCTTTGCTTTGTTTACATTCGTACCTTTTTAATATTCTATAATCTTTGAGTCAATTTGGGGTAGCCAGGGATTAGCAGTACATTGAGCAAAGTGATTGTCGTACTGACGGAATTAAGTGAAAATTAATTTTAGTAAACAATTTTAATAGAGAGTACAATTAATGCTAGTATTTATTTAATAAATGTGATTGTTAAAATAAGAAATGTTCTTTAAAAGTATGGAGAATTGACTGCAAATATTGAGGGGAAACATTGAGCAATAACCATAGGCAAAGCACACCAAATATGGTCTATGGAATATAGAATGTCGATGTTATAAAAGGTATCTCAAACATTTTATTTCAATGGAAAATAGTAAAGATTAGATTTATAATGATATATTAATCATAAAATATACTCTGATTTAAGCGTCATTTATGGGTATAAGATTTGTAATTTAAAGTTCTAGTCAATCAAATTGGAATATACAAAGTCAGCGGTTTTAAAATTGGCTCGGTGACGTTTTGCTGACGTGGAACCAATTTCCCGCGAAAATCGGGAAAATAACTTTATTAAAAAGTTAGAAAATTGGTATAAAAGCCATACATTGGGATGAGGGATTCATTCAGTCATCAGCAGTGAACAGTACAGGAACTCTCTCCAGGACTTCGGGTAAGAAATCTCCCAATACTGCCTGATCCTAACAAGGTGCCAACGAAAGTAGTATTGGGTTTTATTTACTTGGAATAACGCCGGGAATACCGGACGGTGATAACAAGGCGTTATTCCTCATGTATTTACTTAGAACTTTTCCGATAATACTGGGCAACCTAACATGGTGACAACAAAGGTATTATCGGGGTTGTTTATTTATTTAGAATCTTTAGGAGGAGAGATCCTAAACCAAACGATGAGAATGACCGATCTCTTCTTCTAAAAAAGCAACTTTTAACTTCGTCGGTTGGTAGATAATGTTTACCAGACTGGACTTAGAATCTTTGTAGTTAACAAACATATTTCTTGCAAAAGGAAAAATGTTTAGTTTGGACATAGTTTCCGTATTAATAAAAGCCGGGAGATTTAAGATTCCTATTGCCTTGTCATGCTTTGCGAACTGTTTGCTAATGCATTAATTTCTTTTGTATTGTATTGTGCCTTTATAAGTGTTCATTCTGTTTTATGTGTTCATATCAGTCTGCGTTTAATTCTGAGTTTGTCACAAAGATTAAGTTAAAAACAGACTGCTAATTGATAATATTTGTTTCGAAATTTATTGTTGAAAATTCTATGTTTAGTTACGAGGACGGAATTGGATATGGACTGATATCTCTCATGTGCTTAATTCGGTTGATATATTTCTAACGTATCGTAACTTAGTCATATATCGGAGCAAAGTTATGTACATGGATTGTTTAAATGTAGACTACTAATAGTTATGCCATCAAGTTTGAGAATTGGGATTTTGTTGGGTACATAACTTTTATCCAAAGTGATCGAAGTAACCTTTTAGGACTATTTCAACCCTACCCAAGGGATAACTTTGATTATTTGGAATTCAATCTTCACCTGACCTTAGCAGTAGGACTACTGCAATAATGACACTCCAATTGCCCCGCGCGCTAACTGAGTAGATTTATAATTGCTGATAGGACAGAAACTCCATGCTTTATTAAAAGTAAAACAGCCAGAGATAGATTTCAGCTCGGGATTAATGCAATCAGGTTTCATAGTGCAATTCCACAACTACTTCGTCAAAAGGCGCTATTAACACAACCCCTGAATGCATTTAATTCCAAGTATCTACAACTGGATTAGAGCTAAATATCTTAGGTCAGATGGATCATGTGGAGTTTCTGCTAATTATTAAACTAGTGGAACCTGGCGGGATCTTGGGGATTTGCAGCGACATAAAACTATTAAAATCAATTCATTAGGGAGACTCTACGCTACCTGTTTAATACATAAATAACCAAAAGAAGGCATCTGTTTGTGTAGATGTGGTCAGAATCCGCAGCGCAAATTACAACTACTCTACTTCGTCGACAACGCTGTTAACACAACCTCTGATCACATTTAACTTCAGGTCACTTCAACTGGTTTTGAATTAAATCAGTCTTATGGACTTAGTGGAGTCTCTCGGAGTCTGGCAGGATCTTAGGGAATTGCTGAGAAATAAAACTATTAAAATCAATTCATTAGGGAGACTCTACGCTACCTGTTTAATACATAAATAACCAAAAGAAGGCATCTGTTTGTGTAGATGTGGTCAGAATCCGCAGCGCAAATTACAACTACTCTACTTCGTCGACAACGCTGTTAACACAACCTCTGATCACATTTAACTTCAGGTCACTTCAACTGGTTTTGAATTAAATCAGTCTTATGGACTTAGTGGAGTCTCTCGGAGTCTGGCAGGATCTTAGGGAATTGCTGAGAAATAAAACTATTAAAATTAACTCTTTAGGGGACTCTATGCTTTAATACATAAACATCCAATTGAAAGTTTAGACTGTGGTCATTGGATTTGGGCTAGGCGTACACAACAAGCGTCTTAACACAGTAATTGATCTGTCTAAGCAGTTCGATTTTAGGAGCTCAATTCCAAATACCACAGGACTTCAATTGGACCATAACTTAACTGTCTAGAGTCTATTGCTGCTATATGGAGTCTCTTAAAAGTGAACTTTCCTCTTCTGCCTATATTAAGGCTTTGGCGTGTCATTATGTATAGGGCTAGGAAGAAGTATTTTTATGATATTAATGAAAGACTACATGACAAAATACACTGAGAGGTTACTATAGTACTCTTCGTGAAATGCATTTCATGGTTGGAGATAAGTTAAGCTAATCGTATAGGTATAGGCAGAGCCTATGATAGCTATTCATATTTGTAATAATTCACTTGCTTAATTGTTCAAAATATAATTTGTATTAAGGCAGTCTGATGGGTTTCTTGACGGTTCTTCCCATTACAGTAAACCTTATAGTGAACCGTTGGTAAAGTTAAATTAAATAAACTAATAAAAGCCCTGCTGGCACAAAATAATTAAATTACAAATCAGGCCTGACTGGCAAAAATAAAACACATTAAATCTTAATACAATCATACAAAGATTCAATATACATACCTTTTAATCTATAATTTGTTTCATTGTAATCCTATTCCTCTATTTTTAGAAACCCTACATCTTAAGCTAGCTAGGTGTTCCTAGTCCCACTATCAGCCACTCAACTGCTTCGAGACCCTGTCTATGTAGTAGAATAAGTGCGCAGGTTGGAGGTTTTAATAACTAATTACAGTCGACTGGCTGGTAGTTAATGGGAGGATAACACTCATCTTGGGCTAATTATTTAGTTCACGAACTCTAATTTTCCTATTTCTTTTATCCAATATATGTCAATGGACTTGAGCTATCTCTTAGTCAACTTAAAGAATCGGGGTAACTATGCATTAACGTATACAAGGGTCCTAACCGCTAGAAGATCACGCCTTGGCCATTAAAGAAAGAGAAACCATATTATTATTATTTAAAAAGAATAAAAATTCTTTATAGAGGGTAGGGGTTTTGTACAGTTTGGTGCCGTGACCAGGATAAGTTAGGGGTATTTATCAGGGGCAGGGGGAAATAATATGGTTTCTAAGTGACCTTTTTTAGGTCACAGTTTGCTGTTCGTGAAAATGGAGGTTTTCTGAGAGAATAGCTTAAGTCCAATCAAGTAAAATTGTGTTTTATCTCCACTAATGCATGCATTATTTAGTCTAGTCTTAAAAACTAATTTTGTTGACTAGTGACTGGTTCTTCATAGCTTCGCGGGAATTGTTTAATTTTCAAACTTCCAGTGTAGTCCCGCTTGGCTCTGGATTTATCTTCCGCTGAAAAATTAAAAATCAAGGTCTAAATTTTGTGTTAATATACGCTTTGAAGTACTGGTTCACTATGATAGATATCTTTTATAATTATGAAAACTATTTTCCAACAGTGCTTTCAGATTGGGCTTTTGAACGCCAGGTAGTGGGGTTGTTCACTGTGACACATATATCACAGGGAAAGTTAACGGGGAACTTTTAAAGTTCATGGTGGTTTTAGCTGTAATGTATCAACATTGACACCTTTCATCGGCTTGGCGGTCAAAGGGTTGATCACATGGGGGGCAGATCATGTATATAATTCCATATGTGGGCAAAAGATTAAGATATGGGGGGCAGTCTTATATAATTTAGATTCAAAATAGTTCATTAAATTTATTTCTAGGGATTAAAATTTAGCCAATAGTAATTGTAGGAAAAAAACAATTGATAAACAAAACAAGTTCATCAGATCAGTTGTTACATATATCTTCAATGTATTAATACAAAGGTATTGGTGAAAATAGGTTAAATATTTACCTGTTGGAAATCTCCTATTCAATTTCTAAAGTTCTTATCTTCCATCTCGGTTCTCGCTGTAAACAGAAGGGAGAATATTAAATTTTGTTAGCAATTATCATTTGTCATGAAGTTAGGGGGCAGACAGGAACTCTTTAATTATATATCAATATGTGTACATAAGCTTAACTATATACCAACATTGTTATTAGTAGTTCTAATTAAAATTTGACTTACCATGAATAGTTCTTGAGAGAAAAATCTTGACATGTATTGAATATGTAATTGTTGTTTGTTATATTTTCTCTCACCATTCGAATCTGGAAAATAAAAGGCAAATGTGAATAAATAATCACTTTACCTATATGGGTTATGTCCAAAGCCAAGACAAATTAGTTGTTAACAAGTATATTGTTTACACTATTTTTGTTCATTTTCTTTCTATACATCAAGTATCAACAGACATTTTACAGTTAAATTATCACTTTTCAATATTTCATTTAACATTTTAGAACTAGTAGACGGTGACAATAAAATTCTAATTTGCCAGAAGTTCACCTTCAATGTTATATAATGTATTGATATTACTTCTGGGGCAATAAATGTACAATGTGAGTATTATAAATTCACAGTAAAACTAAATCTAAAAATAAAACCAAATGGGTACTCCTTGTATTCCAACGTAAAAACAACATGCCTTTATTATCTGTTAGTGATTTATTCATACATAGTTGTAATCTGTTTACTTATAGGTTGTCAAGCTTATTTATTTAGTTACATTAGTAACAATTAGGTTTTATATACTCACGAATAGCGACTATAATTGTTTTTATAGTGAAACATTCATAAAGCAAAATGTAATAATTCTTTTGCATAAATAAATGGTTTTAACCAGAATGTTAGTCTGTAACAAAATAAAAGGAGAAAAGTACTTACCTTGTACATTGTGGGCTCCGGGTTTAGTCAATATAGATATGAGAAATTGTCATCAAGTCACAACAATTTGTAGGTTAGTTTGATGTCATAAACTTTGTTCTATCATCCATACACTTTACGATAGGAATAATAATTGAAACTCTTATTTTATTCATATTATTTAACGGTTAACTATTCACTTATAGTCTTAACTTCAAATCACGTTATAAACACAACTCCACATGGTTATTTGTTATGTATAATGTTTTCACAACACGATAGTACCGGCCGGCACAAACAAACATTCATGTAAATGAATAAAATGTCAACGGTAGATTAATAGGATCAATTAAATGTAGACATTTAAATTTCAAAGTATAGTAAAGTATTAAAAGAGAAAACATATCACCATTATTGAATTTATCATGATTCTCAGGGTCAAAATAGTGTTGTACTGGTCGATACTATTTTGTAAGAAATATCGATATACGGCGGAATTTGTGAACAGATTATAGATTTTGTCATTGGGGTTTAGGTTGTTCATCGATATTTAACTTCAATTATCAGATCAGATTTGCTAGAATTTACCAATTAACAATGTCATGCGGTGTTTCAAAATTTTGCACATACTTTAGTATGGAGCAATTATTTATTTCATTAACGCGAGTGTTAGTGTCTAAAACGTGTCGAGTGTATGTGTTTATGATGTGAAATTAGTGGCAGCCGCAGGGTTCATTTACATCCAATCTCAAGAGAATTGACCACAACTACAATGTGTCTATAAATGAGTGCGTGTGTGTTAAACTGTGTAATACGTGCTTTGACAAACAATTAAAATATTTTTACACGGAAATAAATATTAATTATCAAGATCTTCAGATTCATCATCAGTTATTGGACTAAAGAACATTCGGGTGATCTTCAACATGATGGACCGTCAAATTAAAGACAAGCTACGGCATAAACAACGCATACGACAGAAGCAGTAGAAAAGCTACCCAGGACCAATGCCAAGAGTGCATGACCAAGAAGAATAAACGCCATGTGATGTTGGGTTCAAAAACTATCGATATAATACCTATTCACACTTGCACAGCCCTAACATACCTTATCAATAGTTATCAAATATTCCTGCAGGTGGCGCCACTTATGAGGGCGATTTTCTTGATAAGATTTTGATTAAATCTAAATAGAATTATATACACATTTATAAAAAAAAAATGATGGGTTGATGAGATTAATATTCGGGGGGCAGAGGGTTTAGCAACTTAGAGAGGCTAACCTTGGTATACCACTGGAATGTACAACTTCGTCTGTATCAAATTTATAATTACTAAGGATTGGGCGAACGAAGGATTGATGTCAACAGATGACGCTGAGCACCAGACTCCGCGTGCCTATACAAGGCCAACAATGTGCAGTTAAGATTCAGACTGAAATGAAGAACCACCTGCCTTTGTGGGAGGCAGATTTTGGGTACAGTATATAATAATATGTATGTCGGGAGGTTATTTCATATTATACTATTAACACTGTTATTTTTATGTATACACATAGCTCTTAATAAAAATAAACACCATTTACAAATCTTTTAATTAACCTTTTACATTTTTCATAAGGCAGCGGCCAAGGCCTACAAACAACCAGGTATTGGGGGGCGCACCCATCATGGCGACAATATTGTGAGAAACGCAGATAACTTTTACTACAATAAAGGTAAGAGTTTGATGTTCATTTATTCAACTCATGGAGTTATTGGAGCCGAAGCAGCTCTTCATGTGAGACTGCACCGAGCGAGCACTGCATGTACATGGATTGTCAGGGGAGCCACAGCACTGGATAACTTATTTTATGAAAATTGTAAGTACAATTTGTATCTTTGGATCCTCTCTAGATTTTCATAGGCTTCTGCAGCGGTCACTATTTTGAGACATCATGGCTATATACTGGAAAAGAAAAAAAGTATATAAGTATTGTTGAAATTTAAATACTTCATGGATAGAATATTTGACTCCGACATTTTTATAGTTATATAAACAAAATCATAGCTTAGAACAAGGTTATAGGAAGGAAGTTTCATTGGATTACATTTAAATTTTTTGGTTGTGTGTCCATGTAATTATTACATTACATATAAATTCGAAATTTTGCCTTCATCATGATTTCGATTATTGTTATTTGTCTTTTCTATACAGTTAGAACTAGGGCGATTTTGAAAAAAAAAGGGGGTCAGTTCGGTTACATAACATTAGCATTATACAGGTTGTAAATAAAATAGAAAATACTTACCAGTGTGATTCTTGCGTGGTTTAAGCAGTGGCATGTTTTTCGGCAAGTTGCTTGGTTCATGGAGTGCTGAGTCGCACATCCAATTACTATGTGCAGGACTGCCAGTTGTTCTTTTAGTTTAATCTGTTGTTCATGGTGGCATTATGTCGATTCTTAGTCATTTATAATAAATGTAATGAAACAATTTTAACGACACTTTTTTTTTTTTTTTTTTTTTTTTTTTTTTTATGGCAATCGTCGTGAAGACATTTTTGCCAGCATCACGTCATTAAAAAAGGAAAAAAATAGAACGAGGAAAGAAAATTTAGGTACTAGAGATAACTTTAAAAGGAAAGGAAACAAACTAGAGAAAACAAAAAAAAAAAACTAAAATATACCAGAAAAAAGTACAGCGTTATAAATTAATTTTATTGGAAGTCAAAAATTTAGAAATTAAGCGGAAAACTACCGGACAAGGTTGCAAAAGGGAAACAATACATGTAGGAAAGGGAATCCCTTGAAGAACCAAGCCTTCCAAGAATTCCGTATGATTAAACAGGGGGCAACTAAAAAACATATGATTAAGGGACCCTTCATCAAGGCCACATTCGCAAAGCGAAGAGTCACGAATCCTTAGCCTCGCAAGATGCACCATTGATCGACAATGACCCAACCTCATTCGAATGATTGAAGAAACAGATGTTTTGTCCAGTAAAATTTTTGAAAACCAAGGTTTTGAAGGAATATTTGGCTGTATTGATGCAAAATATGAACCTCTACTTCTGCATGAACTACGCCACCGAGAACCCCAAGCCTTCAAGAGGTAGGATTTAGGAAGCAGCAACAGATCATTGCAACAGTTCTTAAATGGTACTTTGTCGCCGCAGGATATTGCTTCTCTGGCATACCTATCCGCAACCTCATTTCCACCAATACCAGAGTGCCCAGGAACCCACGCTAGCACAACTTCATAATTCCTGAGATTACAGCGATGGACAGCTTCCTTAATAAAAAACAAGAAAGGGCTATGAAGTTTTGAGGAAAAAGGACTTGCTAAAAGAGACTCCAGAGCACTCCGGGAATCTGAAAAAATAATAGTACGCTTTAATTTAGCCACCAAAACATAATCTAAACATTTTAAGATGCCAAGACATTCGCCCGAAAAAACTGATGACTCAGGAGGGCATTTACACTTTTGAATTATGTTGTACTGGGTGTGATAGGTGGCAACTCCTACGCAGCCCACAGGGGACAATTTGGATGCGTCCGAGAATAAAGAGTGCCAACCATTCCAATCGTTGCCCAGGAGGCCACGAAAGTGCTCATTGGCGAATAAATTCCCTTTTGCAATTTCAAAATCCAAAATGACTCTAGGTTGAAGAATAGTAATTTCAAAAGGAAACTGAAACATTGGAAGATTAACAGAATGAAACATCGGATCCTTTATAGATTTAAACCTATTAAAACTTAAAACTAAACAAGGAAGAGTTTTATTTATCCAGAAGGAAGAGTTGCGACAAAGGAGGTCTAGAGAAGAGATTTTAGGGAAGATGGGATGAAAAGAAAATTGAAGGGCACGAAATAAATACCGGTCAGCCAAGAATTGACGACGAAGATCCAACGGGGCCTCCGTGCACTCAACTTGCAAAGCATTAATTGGACTTGACTTCATAGCCCCTGAAATTAAACGAAGAGCCTTAGCTTGGATCAAGTCTAAGCAGTGCAGGCCAGATTTAATAGCCGGTTCCAATAAAAATGTGCCGTAGTCTAGAACACTACGAATGATCGCATTATATAAGATTTTAAGGGAAAAAGGGTGAGCACCCCACCACACTCCGGCCAGACATCTAAGCACATTTAAATTACGCTCGCATTTAGCTGCAATGTACTCACAATGAGCTAACCCTGAAAGTTTTGAGTCTAAAACCACACCTAAAAATTTGAAGTGTGGCTGTACGGGAATTACCTGACCGTTCAAAAACACCTGTGTAGGAGGAAGAGATCTTTTCCTTGAAAAAACAACTACATTACTTTTGGAAGGAGACAATTGAAGCCCGTGATTCTCCAACCATGAGTTCAAGGATTCCAAGGAGGAAGAAATACATTCCACGGCAATTGTAATGCTATTACTGATTGAATAAACCAGCAAATCATCCGCATATTGTAGGACACTACAATCAGGAGCTATTGAGGTGTGCAGGTCCGATGAATAAATATTGAACAGTAACGGACTCAAAACTGACCCTTGTGGGAGTCCCTTCCAGATGAAGCGAGAAGGAGCAACTGAATCTTCACAACCCCGAAACGAAATACGACGCCCTGATAAAATCTTCATTACCAAACTACTTAACTTTTTCGGTACCTGTAATTGAAGAAGCTTTTCCCAGAGGAATGGGAGTTGGACATTATCATAAGCTGCTTTGACGTCCAAAAAAGCAGCAACAACAGATTTATTATTGGAAAACGCAACACGAATATCTGTCGTGAATAACGCCAGGCTATCAGTAGTACTTCTTCCTTTCCTGAAGCCAAACTGGGAGCTAGACAGTAAACCCTTGGACTCAACGAACCATTCCAACCTATTCTTGATTAGGTGCTCAAGAATTTTTAGGAGAACCGAAGAAAGAGCAATGGGACGGAAAGAGCAAGGATCCACTGGGTCTTTATTAGGTTTAAGGATTGGGATTATCAGCTGAGTTTTCCAAGACAGCGGGATAGTACCTGAATCAAAGATACAATTAATCAAATTTAAATAATAACAGAGAAAGCCGGAACTTGCATTGCAAATGAAGGAATAGGGAATACCATCATGTCCAGGAGCGGAATCTTTAAGAGAACTAAGAACAATCTTCAGCTCGAGCATTGAAAAATGAGTATCAAGGGGATCAGAAGAATGAGAGAAGTACTCGGCATTAGCTTCGAGAAGGCTAGGAACATATTGCGGAGCAAGGGAGTCCATGAACGCTGCTGCCCATTCACGTGATAAGGGATGCGACCGCGAGGACACCTGTTTACAGCCTCGAAATTTACGAATATTCATCCACAAAAAACGAGCAGGAGTAGACGGAGATATAGAAGTGCAAAAGGACCTCCACCCATCTCTCTTTTTTGTCCTCAGTAGAAGTTTAGTTTCAGCAATACACTTACTAAGGGCATTAAACTTTGACTGACACATATCAAAACGGTAATCATTTTCAGCCTCTTTCCTGTTCCTTATAGCCATAGTGCACTGAGAATCCCACCATGGGGGCGAGGGGATTTTCCCCGAAGCTGCATTCTTGATAGGGAACACCTCCTCAGCACATTGAATGATGGCGACTGCAAACGCCTTACTACAATTATGAATATTCGCAGTAGAGACCAATGGCAGGCCAGAAATTGACTTTTCTAACTCATTCTGAAAGTCCTCCCACTCCGCATTTAATAAATTAAACTTAAGAAGAGGGGGAATCGGGATTTGATTTTTAGCAGAGAAGTGAGGGAAATCAATTAAAATAGGAAAATGATCACTCCCGAATGAAGAATTCAGGGTTTCCCAGGAAATTTGGGGAGCCAGATCAGGGGAACACAATGAAAGATCAATCGCACTCGTTGATTGGCCTGGGCGAGTACGCCTTGTAGCCGACCCCGTGTTTAAAATGCACAGGTTAAGGGAGTCCAATAATTCGAGCCATATAGATCCTACAAGGTCATTTTTACCACAGCCCCATACACGATGGTGACAGTTGAAATCCCCTAAGACAAGCAATGGTCGGGGAAGAGATTGAAGGATAGATGACAAATGTATTAACACCGATTTAGAAGGATGAGGGACGTAAACAGAGACATATGTAATGTTTTCAATTTTAACCGCAACAATATCACACTCATTGGAAGACAAAATTGGAAGTCTAGAGAAGAGAGCATTATTTTTAATAAGAAATGCACAGCCTGCATATCCATCAGGCCTATCATCTCTTACAGAGATATATCCTGGAAGTCGAAGGATATAATCAGGCTTAAGCCACGATTCAGATAAAGCAAATAATTTAGGATTATACTTGTTAATTAGGTATATTATGTCAGATTTTTTGTTAATGAAGCTACGGCAATTCCACTGAAGGATTAACTGACCCATGGTCTAAAGAAGAAATAAAGGAAGAAATAAGAGGGGCAACGTGGGACATCAAATCATTATGAGGCGGAAAAACTTTTGAAAAAATTTGAGAGATCAGCTTAAGAAGAACAGCGATAGAGCTCTCAGACACCGAAGATGAATGAGGATTATTTAACGCAGTACCGTTCCCAGCCTGCAGATAATTTTCATTAAAAAGACCCATATGGGCCGACTTATCATAACCACTCCGAGGAGGAGCAGGAGAGCGGGGCTTCTTCAATATTGTTTTCTTATAAGAGTGGCTCGCTACCGCTGGAGCAGACGCCACTATGTTCGCATACGATTTCCCATACACTGGGAGGAGCTTGCTCGCTTCAGCATAGGAAATATTATTCGAGGCCATATACTTTTTAATATTGCATTGGCGTAGGAACTCGGGACAGGACTTACTAGTGGCCTGATGACCCTCCTCACACTTGCAATTTATGCAACGAGGCGACTCTTCCTCGCAAGAATCGCCAGAATGATTGGCCCCACAACGGAAACAGCGAGGGTTCGACCTACATTTATCCTTCGTGTGCCCGAATCTGCAGCAACGATAGCATTGAATTGTAGGAAACGTATATTGCTCCACAGGAAGAGAATTAAAACATGCAAAGATTCTGGGAGGAAGAATCTGGCCATCGAAGGTTACCACCACCGTTTCAGACGGAACCCATTTAAATGACCCATCCTGAAAGTTATTTTTCTTATAATTAAGCCGCCTGGACTTGACTATACGTCCACAGCCAACAGGGACCTTGACATAATTTAAAATATCATCAGGGGACCAGTCTACGGGGATGCCTTTAACAAGACCCACCCTAGTAACATTGAAAGACGGGATGAATGCTTTCAATTTCTTGTTTTTAAGAGTTGGCGAGTTCATGAAATCATTAGCGTCCTGGTAAGAGTGGAAACTTACGGTTACCCTGTTGCGGCCCAGACCCTTAACCGAACCATCGATAATATTACAGAACTCTCGGTGGTGATTCTGCAGAAATAGCCCAAAGGAAACAGGATGCAAAGTGGCTCCCGGCGATGGACTGTCGTACTGAACATGAACAGTAAATGGACCAGGGTCACTTGGCTCATAATTTACTCTCCCCGTAAAAGCCATTGAGGAAGACATCTGTGGAGTAGTAGCAATCGAGCTAGGAGGAGAAGTCTGTAAGTGAACCGGTGGTGTCCCTTCCGAATCTTGTAATGGTGCATCCTGCGACTTGGATACTTGACCCAACGCCAGTTCTGAATCTTGAGAGACCTGTTGATATGGGGGTAAACAAGAGAAAGAATTTCGGAGCTCAACTCCTGAACTCGACAGGTCTTCATCTAGGGTAAAACGAGTGCGAGAGTTTGACCGAGATCGAGCTCGACCAGAATCGCGTACGTTATTAGGACTATTAGGAGAGATTACGATATCCCTGTACTCCCTTCTGCGACCTCGCGCCGCAATGTCCCGCTTGTCATCAGAAATTGTGATGAATGCTCCCGGGGAAGGGGGGGGCAGGTTACCTGACCCCCCAGGGTCCCCGGGGGAATGATCCCCCATTGTAGCCCCTAAGGGCGGACCTAACAAAAAAATAAACTAAATACTAAAATATATATAATTAAACCAAAAAAAAGAAAAAATAAATAAGAATATAACCCAATAAAGAAAGCTCTAGTACTAACTAAATAAGAAATTCAAGACTAATCAGGCAAAAATAAATAATTTAAAACCGATAACCAAATGACGTTCCGCTAGCGCTCGCTGTCACCACTATCAGTTTTAAGCTTATAATTAATTTAAACAGACTGCGAAGTGGTCGTGGTCGTCCGTTCGATCATGAATGGATTTATGAATGGCTAACGACACTTTCTGTGTAATATTTAATTTTGTTTGTTTGATTGACACTTGACAGTCAAAGCCGAGCAGTGACCATACGCGAAAATATGGGTTCACTATCATTACTAGCTGACTAGATTGGATAGAATTTGACATATTGGATGGTTCGAACAATCTTATCAAATCAAGTTTGCAATTAGGTCGTCATTGAAATTATCTTAGAGGAACGATTGAATCATGAATCAGTTCATTCAGGATTTATATAGTCTCTTGGTTCAGATTTTTGAACACACATTTGATGTTGTGTAATTGCTAAATGTAGCAAAGAAATATTATTTGTCAATTCTACCGATTATTGATCAACTATCGCTATTTTATTTTTTAATTTGAATATATTTTGCTTAAATCAATATTTTACGAACAATACCAACAATTTGACCGGATCAGACTTGAAATTGATTGAACTCTGAATCTGGTATAACTATTCAGACTTACATTAAGGGTCATGTACAATTATTATATAATTATAATTGTGATAAATAACATTATGATTCAGCCTTGGTCAAATTTATCTTTTATAGAAATCTGAACCCATTTGATTTGAAAGTTACGATTAAGGGGTGCGATTAATAGTTAATATAGTAAAATTGTAGTTTTGTTACGAACAGGGTTTTGGGTCCCTTTATTAGTGGTTCTTTTGTAAATTCTACTCTAATTGAATTTATTTTTGTTATAGGCAACATTTTAGTAAGTTCTGCATAGTTAATACTCAGTATCTATTCCAGATGGCGCTAGTGTTTGCTTTCATTGTTTATAATCATTTATTAGAATGCTTTAAAAATATAAGACAACGCGCTTTATAACGCTTGCATATACCTTGAGTAATATTGCTTGTAAAAACTTAACAAAGTTAGATATCAGAAAATTATATTGATTTTGTAGTTAATACGCTCAGTCCTAGATGGCACTAGTATCGATCTTTACACGCTTATATCAAGTTTCTGATAAGAGAAAAAAAATAATTGCAATATGTTTCACGATGTGTTTAATGGCCTAGTTATTGTTAAAGTTAAAAACAACCATATCTTGGTTGTATATAAAGTATTTACCCAGCTACCCCATAGATGACTCTGTACGCTGCTCATGCATTTTTACATCACGTCGTTAATTTTTTTTTCTTGATTTGATGAGGTCCATCGATGTATATGTTCTCGATTTTGATCAACTAGGGAATTTTTGTGCATTGCTCTCGCCTCCACGTGTACGGAGAGAGACTGACTTCGGAACCTACAAATCAGTAGTAGGGATTACCCGGCTCTGGTGCATTTCTGAGGCACACTTCCTTTGGTTTCTCTGAAGTGAACTTAGCGCACTAACGCTTCTGTTAATGAATATTAATTCTTTAGTTAGCTAGCTCCTTCTATAGTCTGACACTTTCTCAATATACTAATCATCGGGGATCCCTCTTCGCGCCAACCAACTCGAATCCATATCACTCATGGTAACCTTTTTGCTTGTATTGTTGAATATTCATATTGGGTTTAGGAGTCTATTCATTTGATGCATAACAGTTAAATAATTAGCAATTGTAGTTCTCGTAAAAAGTTTTGGGTAGGACTTAATACTACATACTTATAGGTGAACCGGGGCAAGTGAACGAAACAAGAGAACATGGGATGGAGGAAAAGGGCACCAAAAGAGAATATGAAAGTTGAGGAAAAAGGAGGAATGGACTGAATTAAGGGAAGATATTCGGGAGGAGTTTTCACCGTTGCACAGGGGAATCTAGGGGTTTCAATTTAGAGAATTTACGTTTGTAATTTTGCATAGACCTATGCAAAATTTCAATACGCAGGGGGCAGAGCTGTACCAAACCCAGCACCTCGTCAACATTCTCATCCTGAAGCTGCTTCATAAAAAAATCGTCATTGGAATACTCAAAGCTTGAGACAGACTCCATTTTGTATTAAACTCTAAAGGTTATGGTCAAAAATCCACTTCTTGTTCAAAGTAAGGTTATGTTTTGTAATAAATATCTCATTTTTCATTTAGCTGCAACTCTTGGATCTTCCGAATTTAAACACACGTTATATAGGAAGCCTTCTTGTCTTTATTGGCCGACAGCACAGGATTTGTGATTCTTATGAATGGATCTTGGAAAATTTCCTTTGTCGGCGACCCATTGTATTCATATAAATGCTGTATACGCATCCATTGTTTATTAACTGAAATGTGAACAAGTATGGATTAGAGCTTGTCTATTAAGGCATCATTAATTGTATCATGGAACCATATAAATATGTAACAAGATAACATTTGGTTATTGCTTGTTAAAGCAGAAAAGTAAGAGTTGTAACCAATGTTATTGTTGTTAGGTTATGCAATGCAATTGCCGAGGGATGTTTGGATTGTGCCATAGAAGGGGGGATTAGTATTTACTTACCGAGCAAATATTCTATTTGCAATTATTCCAAACAAGTTCAGATATATTGGAATCCTAACACAGGAGATTCCTTTGCTTTGTTTACATTCGTACCTTTTTAATATTCTATAATCTTTGAGTCAATTTGGGGTAGCCAGGGATTAGCAGTACATTGAGCAAAGTGATTGTCGTACTGACGGAATTAAGTGAAAATTAATTTTAGTAAACAATTTTAATAGAGAGTACAATTAATGCTAGTATTTATTTAATAAATGTGATTGTTAAAATAAGAAATGTTCTTTAAAAGTATGGAGAATTGACTGCAAATATTGAGGGGAAACATTGAGCAATAACCATAGGCAAAGCACACCAAATATGGTCTATGGAATATAGAATGTCGATGTTATAAAAGGTATCTCAAACATTTTATTTCAATGGAAAATAGTAAAGATTAGATTTATAATGATATATTAATCATAAAATATACTCTGATTTAAGCGTCATTTATGGGTATAAGATTTGTAATTTAAAGTTCTAGTCAATCAAATTGGAATATACAAAGTCAGCGGTTTTAAAATTGGCTCGGTGACGTTTTGCTGACGTGGAACCAATTTCCCGCGAAAATCGGGAAAATAACTTTATTAAAAAGTTAGAAAATTGGTATAAAAGCCATACATTGGGATGAGGGATTCATTCAGTCATCAGCAGTGAACAGTACAGGAACTCTCTCCAGGACTTCGGGTAAGAAATCTCCCAATACTGCCTGATCCTAACAAGGTGCCAACGAAAGTAGTATTGGGTTTTATTTACTTGGAATAACGCCGGGAATACCGGACGGTGATAACAAGGCGTTATTCCTCATGTATTTACTTAGAACTTTTCCGATAATACTGGGCAACCTAACATGGTGACAACAAAGGTATTATCGGGGTTGTTTATTTATTTAGAATCTTTAGGAGGAGAGATCCTAAACCAAACGATGAGAATGACCGATCTCTTCTTCTAAAAAAGCAACTTTTAACTTCGTCGGTTGGTAGATAATGTTTACCAGACTGGACTTAGAATCTTTGTAGTTAACAAACATATTTCTTGCAAAAGGAAAAATGTTTAGTTTGGACATAGTTTCCGTATTAATAAAAGCCGGGAGATTTAAGATTCCTATTGCCTTGTCATGCTTTGCGAACTGTTTGCTAATGCATTAATTTCTTTTGTATTGTATTGTGCCTTTATAAGTGTTCATTCTGTTTTATGTGTTCATATCAGTCTGCGTTTAATTCTGAGTTTGTCACAAAGATTAAGTTAAAAACAGACTGCTAATTGATAATATTTGTTTCGAAATTTATTGTTGAAAATTCTATGTTTAGTTACGAGGACGGAATTGGATATGGACTGATATCTCTCATGTGCTTAATTCGGTTGATATATTTCTAACGTATCGTAACTTAGTCATATATCGGAGCAAAGTTATGTACATGGATTGTTTAAATGTAGACTACTAATAGTTATGCCATCAAGTTTGAGAATTGGGATTTTGTTGGGTACATAACTTTTATCCAAAGTGATCGAAGTAACCTTTTAGGACTATTTCAACCCTACCCAAGGGATAACTTTGATTATTTGGAATTCAATCTTCACCTGACCTTAGCAGTAGGACTACTGCAATAATGACACTCCAATTGCCCCGCGCGCTAACTGAGTAGATTTATAATTGCTGATAGGACAGAAACTCCATGCTTTATTAAAAGTAAAACAGCCAGAGATAGATTTCAGCTCGGGATTAATGCAATCAGGTTTCATAGTGCAATTCCACAACTACTTCGTCAAAAGGCGCTATTAACACAACCCCTGAATGCATTTAATTCCAAGTATCTACAACTGGATTAGAGCTAAATATCTTAGGTCAGATGGATCATGTGGAGTTTCTGCTAATTATTAAACTAGTGGAACCTGGCGGGATCTTGGGGATTTGCAGCGACATAAAACTATTAAAATCAATTCATTAGGGAGACTCTACGCTACCTGTTTAATACATAAATAACCAAAAGAAGGCATCTGTTTGTGTAGATGTGGTCAGAATCCGCAGCGCAAATTACAACTACTCTACTTCGTCGACAACGCTGTTAACACAACCTCTGATCACATTTAACTTCAGGTCACTTCAACTGGTTTTGAATTAAATCAGTCTTATGGACTTAGTGGAGTCTCTCGGAGTCTGGCAGGATCTTAGGGAATTGCTGAGAAATAAAACTATTAAAATCAATTCATTAGGGAGACTCTACGCTACCTGTTTAATACATAAATAACCAAAAGAAGGCATCTGTTTGTGTAGATGTGGTCAGAATCCGCAGCGCAAATTACAACTACTCTACTTCGTCGACAACGCTGTTAACACAACCTCTGATCACATTTAACTTCAGGTCACTTCAACTGGTTTTGAATTAAATCAGTCTTATGGACTTAGTGGAGTCTCTCGGAGTCTGGCAGGATCTTAGGGAATTGCTGAGAAATAAAACTATTAAAATTAACTCTTTAGGGGACTCTATGCTTTAATACATAAACATCCAATTGAAAGTTTAGACTGTGGTCATTGGATTTGGGCTAGGCGTACACAACAAGCGTCTTAACACAGTAATTGATCTGTCTAAGCAGTTCGATTTTAGGAGCTCAATTCCAAATACCACAGGACTTCAATTGGACCATAACTTAACTGTCTAGAGTCTATTGCTGCTATATGGAGTCTCTTAAAAGTGAACTTTCCTCTTCTGCCTATATTAAGGCTTTGGCGTGTCATTATGTATAGGGCTAGGAAGAAGTATTTTTATGATATTAATGAAAGACTACATGACAAAATACACTGAGAGGTTACTATAGTACTCTTCGTGAAATGCATTTCATGGTTGGAGATAAGTTAAGCTAATCGTATAGGTATAGGCAGAGCCTATGATAGCTATTCATATTTGTAATAATTCACTTGCTTAATTGTTCAAAATATAATTTGTATTAAGGCAGTCTGATGGGTTTCTTGACGGTTCTTCCCATTACAGTAAACCTTATAGTGAACCGTTGGTAAAGTTAAATTAAATAAACTAATAAAAGCCCTGCTGGCACAAAATAATTAAATTACAAATCAGGCCTGACTGGCAAAAATAAAACACATTAAATCTTAATACAATCATACAAAGATTCAATATACATACCTTTTAATCTATAATTTGTTTCATTGTAATCCTATTCCTCTATTTTTAGAAACCCTACATCTTAAGCTAGCTAGGTGTTCCTAGTCCCACTATCAGCCACTCAACTGCTTCGAGACCCTGTCTATGTAGTAGAATAAGTGCGCAGGTTGGAGGTTTTAATAACTAATTACAGTCGACTGGCTGGTAGTTAATGGGAGGATAACACTCATCTTGGGCTAATTATTTAGTTCACGAACTCTAATTTTCCTATTTCTTTTATCCAATATATGTCAATGGACTTGAGCTATCTCTTAGTCAACTTAAAGAATCGGGGTAACTATGCATTAACGTATACAAGGGTCCTAACCGCTAGAAGATCACGCCTTGGCCATTAAAGAAAGAGAAACCATATTATTATTATTTAAAAAGAATAAAAATTCTTTATAGAGGGTAGGGGTTTTGTACAGTACATGGTGGTGTCATTAAATATAAGTTCCAACAGTTACCCCTCCGGGCATACAATGTTTAATGGCCTTAATAACTATCATAAAATTAATTAAAAACTGAACATTGTTGACCTCAGACAAATTTTAAGTATTTTAAGTTTAAATAAAACAATTTAAACGGATTATATCGCGTATATTAATTATTTGAGCCTCCCTGACGTTTCAGTACCTTTACAGATACCGTTGTCAAAGGTTGACTGAGAAAAACACAATTTTTCTCTGTCAAAGTTACATTTGTGCAAACTACCCATTTTGTAAATATTAATTTAAAATAAAGGTGTTCATACATGCCAGATGGGCCTAATGTGTAAAGACAGTTACACATGTGCCAGAAGGGCATTTATTATTTTATTTAAAATATCTACCAGCGGTTCACTAAAGGCTTACTGAGGAGAAAGAACCGCCAAAGAAAACTCCCAGATTGCCTTATTTATTACTATGAAATACTTTTAAACAAAAACTCTATATATACTACCTTTAAAACTAATTTGTTTTACACTGTTCGAGGCCCAAGGTTTCCAGTCTTGTGTCTTGCTTGATCCTTGATAAGATGTACAACAGGATCCCAAGCCGGTGGTAATGACAAACCATCTTCTCTATTGAAATTGGGATATTTTTTGATTTCAATAGCCTCGCGCAACATTCTGGGAAAACGTCGTTTCTCCCTGGCAAGGATTGAAGTGTTGTCAAACTTAATTGAATGGTTTGGTTTGTCCATGACATGCTCGCAGACCGCAGACCTGTTGCAACGACGGTGCTTGACATCGGCTACATGCTCCTTAACCCGTGTAGCTATACTACGTTTCGTTTGGCCAATGTATGATAGACCACACTCGCAGTCCAGCTTGTAAACACCAGCACTCTGCACTTCACGGGCCTCAGGTATTGAGACATCTTCTTCATCGGCTTGAAATATGTTTTAATGGAAGCCCGTCTCAAGATGTTTCCAATCCTATCCGTGACCCCTTTCACATATGACATGTATGAACACCTTTTCTAATCTAATCTAATTTTAAAATATGGCTTCCATCAGGTTAATGATGATTTCGCCAATTTCAAGTTTGCTCGTAGAGCATGCCGTTGTTCGGTGAGGTTTTGCTTTTTGTAAAGTGATAGCGATTTACAAAAAACCACGCGGACTATGAACGCTTCAAGTTGAATTCTTCATTAGCTATTCACTCATACGTTAGATCACTGCACAATACGCTATCAATACTACACATTGAACAACAAAAATGAATATATAATGAACAACGCAACTTAAACGCATGCGGCCATCTTAAGTCACAAACCGGAAGTCCATGAACACCTTTATTTTAAATTAATATTTACAAAATGGGTAGTTTGCACAAATGTAACTTTGACAGAGAAAAATTGTGTTTTTCTCAGTCAACCTTTAACAACGGTATCTGTAAAGGTACTGAAACGTCAGGGAGGCTCAAATAATTAATATACGCGATATAATCCGTTTAAATTGTTTTATTTGACGACGCGTTTGGCTCGGTTTGTAGACACCTGCCTACTGAGTCGGCGGTCCCAGGTTCGAATCCCGGCCGGGGCAAATATTTGTGCAAAATATTTGTTCTTGGGTCATGGATGTTATCTATATATGTATTTATATATTATGTATATCGTCGTCTAGTACCCATAGTACAAGCTTTGCTTAGTTTGGGACTAGGTCGATTTGTGTAAGATTGTCCCTTAATATTTATTTATTTATTATTTATTTATTTAAATGTGTGACAGTCGCGGAAACCGAAGAAAATATTATTTTAAGTTTACTGAACAAATACTTAAAAGAATAGGAACACGACTACTTTGCAAATATCTACCGTAAAACACGTATTATCTTGGTCTACAGGAATGGCAACATATTTGCAAGCGCGTAAGTAGAGCGTGGCTGCAAGGAAATTACAAAAGTTCTGTGACATATTCTGTATACACACTTGAGACGCGTTTGCTTATGGTCAATGGAACCGCAAAGTCCCGAATGAAAAAACACGCTTCGACCCTCCGTTCATGATATTGGGATTACATTTTTTGTTGCCCGCAGTTGGTAGGCCACGGAACGTATGGAGGTCTCCAAGAAACATAGACTCACATCTCTTTAATTTTAAAGGTTTTATTTTCTATGTAACGATAATCATGTCTCATGGCTCCGTCCGTTATCTATTAGCCATGTAAAAAAACGCGGGTAGTGTAATTTAACATTTCCGCAATATCCGATCTATTACCACCTACTGTATTTAGATTGGTAAAAAATACTTGAACTGATTGTTTCTACTTCAAGGAAAGACTCCGGGACGCTATGTAGCACAAAATCCACATTCTGTCGGGGCGGTGCGTGCTCGTAATTCAGGGCTATCTAGGGCACTCCACTCGGGTAATGATGTTCGCCCTCGATCCCTACGCCTCCGCACGGCCTAGATTCCCCAAAAGCCTGCTCAAGGCCGACCAAATTGGAGGACTGAGATAGCGTTCTAACCCAGATTCAGCTATTGACAGATATCATAAATTAACTAAGTATAAGGCGCGCGAAACTTCATTCGCGTGGGAACAAAAATATCATAAAGTCTTTTTTTTTGCTTTACCGATGTCGGGCAAAAAATATTCTTTAAAAAAAAATTAATCCTTTCAACCACTTGGTGTGATGGAGTCGAAAAACTCATAAACAAACTTGTGTTATGTTGCTCAAAAAAATGCCGAACGTACTATTTGATTACAGTTCTGTATACAAGGATTTCGTGAGAACTTATTATAAAAAAGTATCTACTATGTTACCCATACCAAGTATAGACAAATCGGTGTATAAAACACAATTGTTTTATTATTAATCATAGTCATTTTTTTTTATCAAGCCGAATTAATAAATATGTATTCATCTTTTTCCTGAACTAACTCATTTGGAAGTTTAGTCGAGTGTGTCAAGCTAATTCGGAAGCGTAAATGTCACTTATTATTAACCTGAAATGTCGTACGTTATTTTAAGGTAACTGAGTGGTTTATTATTGACAGAGTATTCTAGATAGTTAACTTACAACACGTGTCGCTCCAGGCAACCCACGCTTTTTTAAGTAGCGTAGGCGTCCTGTGGAAAACTAATAAGCTGGTAGTACCAATGCATTTCTTCATAAAGCGGCGAAGTTATTCTAGATAAGGGTGATTATCTCAGCGAAAAAAAATTGCGGCGGAATTGATAACTATAGTGTGAAACAATTGTTTTAAAAGTTTTAATTTTTTTCTGAAAAGAAGACACTAATTTTTATCTTAAGCCAAATCGCAAAGTTTTGTAAAAGTCATTTATGATTAATAATTATTTTTTTTGCGGTAAAATGATAATTTTGGTGCGGCGTCCAGTATTCGTTGTTCCTCATTAATGTCTTTGATAGAGCCATAACAACAATGTTTTAAACTAAAATTGCATTTATTTATAATCTGTATTAGTTTAAGTATCGTATAAGGATATATAAATAAAGATTAATACATAAATAGATACTCAAAATTGAGCACTAAAAGTTGTCCGGGTGAAATTGACAATTTTGGTGGTAAATATTGAAAATGTGTTTATGGTTAAACGAAACGCAACAAGACCAACATCCGTGTGTTAACCTGTTCGTTTAGTTCTGCTCCGGCATTGAGCGATGACACACATGTCGTAACTGGCTGGATTTGTCCACTCAGCACGTAAGTATCTAATTTTGGTGTGTTCAAAATACTTTTTGACACAATTTTTGTGGTATATGTTTCTAGTGACTTAGCAATAATTGACTGTGTGTGAATTGTGTGTAAGACGTGTTAAAGGTTTCCTTTTTTAAATATAAAGTTAAATTGGAAGTAAATAATACAGATATTTTTTAAATATTTTTTTAATCTCTGTTTCTAATTTTGGTGGATCAATTTTGGTGGTAATTTGTAACTCGGTGTAGTTATTTGATTTCAAGTATAAACACAATACATCTAATATTACAAGCTGTCGGTGAGGGTAATACTAGATTAGATTATGCTTATGCTGGTGGCGGATTCTATAGCTCCTATCCTTTCTTATATTACTATGTTTTCTTTCCCATCTGGCACGTTTCCTACAATTTGGAAATGCGCCCATGTGATTTCTCTCTCTTAAACCCCTAATCCGTCGTACTTGTCGCAGTATCGTCCTATGTCCATTCTTCCCATCTTATCCAAAATCATTGAATCCTTTGTAAATCCACGTCTCTCATCACATCTAGATAGACTTGTTCAATTCTTTAGCACAACCACCGCTTTGGTTAAGATCAGCGACGACAATCGTCTTATGATTACCTCTTTGGGGGGCAACAGCGGGTTCGAGTTGATGACCGATTTTCTAGCTGGTGTGATCTGTCTGCTGGTCAAGTGTCAAGGGGGCATGCTCTCTCCATTACTCTTTTCTGTCTTCATTAACGGAATCACCAAGTCACTCTCCTCCTCGTTCCATCTCTATGCAGACGATTTGCAGCTTTATGCGGCGGCCAGCATTAATGATTTTGGCTCCTTGGTTTCGTAAATCAATTCAAACCTGGAATCAATCCGTGCTTGGGCTTGATTCTTTGATGGTTTGATGAAGAATGCCAAGAAGTCGCAGGCTATTGTCGTTGGAAGCCCACATTTTATTTCCAAGCTTTCAGATCAAGTTAAGCCAGTTATTTTCTTTGATGTACGCCTGTACCTTTCTCTTCTACTGTAAAAAAATTTGGATCAATCTTTGTCATGGGCACCTCATATTTCTGAGATCAGTAGGAAACTTTTCGCGTCCCTTCATTCATTGAGGTGTCTGCAGAATTTCCTTCCTCTTTATACGAAGATCATGCTTCCCCACTCTCTTTTGCTTTGGTCTCCGCAAGTTTGATCTTGTGTCTCAATACCGCGCTCAAGTTAAATAGCTTCCGATCCATCAGCGCAGAGACTTAAATGTTCTTTGTATTTTGTATAATGTCCTTTTCATTCCTTCTTCTCCTCCGTACCTTGCAGAGAAGTTTTTTTACATGGCGGATGGTAGTGGCGATCGTCTGCGGTCAAGTGCGAATCTGGCTCTATCTTTCCCACTGCATAGATCTCACGTTTACGACGTGTCTTTTGCTGTGCGCGCCGTGAAATTATGGAATAAATTTTCTCCCGCCCTTATGCAGACGCAGTCCGTAGCATCGCTCAAGGGAAAGTTAAAGAAATTGTGGCTGTCGAACGAACGATTATTTGATTAGGTTGCTGTTTTTGTTATAATTATGATTATATTTATGTTATATGTATTTATATAGATATTACGTAATATGTATTAAGTACATTGACTGTTGGCCTATCTCTCTCTCATTTGGTTTTTGCATTTTCATTTTTTACTATGGTAAAGTTATCGTATTATACATGTTGCTTGGTTTGTCTACCATATGTGTGTTTAACACTATTTTACTCGAAGGTAAATTAGAAGAAATCCCTTAAAGGGATAAGTTCGCTTTTGTACATGCTTATTTTTTTTAAATGTATATTTGGTATTGTGTACAATAAAGTGTTTAGATACATTACATGCATACAATTAATCTAAATCATTACTTTTGCTATTCATAATTGATTTATTTTTTTAGGATGGCTAATCGCAAGAAAAATCAATCAAAAGAAGTCCTCGAAAAGAAAAAAATATATTGTTGTTACAAACGAGTTAGTGATTGTATTTTCATAGATATTTTGGTATAATTAAAAATAATTAATAAAACATTTACTTTCTTTTCATTTTTCCTTATTTTCATTGAAAATTATTAATTTTTAGCACAAGTAACTAATTTTGGTGTAGATGTACAATTTTGGTGGCCAAGATATCAAATTTTTGTGGACACAAGCAATTTTGGTGGTAGGCAAATTACTAAAATCATAATATCTCTAAAACTATTATGTATAACAAAGGGCCATTACTACACAATATTGGTTATGACTTTATTCGTATTATTGATATATAATTTTGACTCTAACATCAAAAATAAAAAAAAACCACCAAAATTAGGTAAATTTCGAGCTTGTTGAAATTCACCCATAAGGTTGTTGATTTCCACGTGTACCTTTCTCGAGGACGGGCTTAAGATAATGTTACAAGAGCTTTCAGGTAATTTGCTTTTTTCTTTATAAAGGTCGCACTATAAGTGCAGGTGAAGGACAACGACGCTGCAGAAATATGACTTGTTTTTGTAGCAAGAGAGGGGCGATTATTGATCATCATCATCATCATCATCATCATCTCAGCCATAGGACGACCACTGCTGAACATAGGCCTCCCCTTTGGACTTCCATATATACCGGTTGGAAGCGACCTGCATCCAGCGCCTTCCGGCGACCTTTATAAGGTCATCTGTCCATCTTGTAGGTGGACGTCCTACGCTGCGCTTGCTGGTCCGAGGTCTCCACTCGAGCACTTTTCGGCCCCATCGGCCATCTGCTCTGCGTGCTATGCTAGATTATTGATACCTACATATAATTCTAACTCTCCGAAAGTCACAAATAAATTATATTTTGGTTATGTATATTTTGTAGTGTCTATTATTTATTTATTTATTTATATTAGGCACTCCCTTAGGCACACTCTAAGTACTAAGTTTTATAAAAAAGTTCAATTATATAATACACCTAATCAATTCATAAAATTGAAAAGTATAGTATAGTACCTACGTATAGTCAGCCAAAATCGCAATAACATACCTACCTATCTATAATTATATACAGTGTGTTGTTTTAATACCAGCAATTTTCACATGCAGACAGACGGAGAGAGCGACAGCGAAATCGAAAAACCAAGCTACATATTAAGGACCTTTTACCGACCCAGTCCTGTACTGTACCCCAACAGGACTTTAGAACACCTGAAGATACTACTATGGGCATGTTACTATCGCTGTAATAAATACACTTTGTAGGGTACTGAAACTCAGCCAGCCAGGAATATTTCCATCTCTTCAAAGTGCCGGTAGGTACTCAACGTGAAGGAAGGGTGATTTTACCCGGGTCAGTATTCCACGTTCAATTGTCAGTGATATTTATGAATTCGTAATCGTTCCTATTCCATTTGAGCAATGTAATATTTTGCGACTTCACTAATGGATGTTGAAATATTGTAGTTGATAGTTTGTATATCCGCTCTCGCATTGTTATGAGTTATGTTATGAGAGATATCACTGAAGCAACCTAGATGTGAGAGCTTTTTAATATTGAATAGAATTTTAATTGGTATCACAGAGTAACATTTATTAAATTCACCATTATTTACCGTTTCTATACATACGCAAAGTAGATATTTACCTAGTATGATTTTCCTATTGTTTACGTATCTGTGGTGTAGTATTTATTATTACGTGTATGTAGTGCATATAGTGCATACTCTGCGTAGGTTAGATAGATACATAACCATATTGCATGCTAATTTATTTCGACGCCCCTCTTTCAGGATAAAGTGCTTATACCGTTTCGTGGAAGTGATTAATAAAAAACATAGCTTGCTCGCAGTGCGTACCTATCCTACAGTAAGTAGGATATTCCGAAGGCCAGGTCAGTGACGTCACGCGAGGGGCGGCCTCCGCGATATCATCAGTATCGCTCCCGGAAAAGTCACTAATCAAGCATCACTCATGACAAGCCAAAGGTCACGCAAGCAATAATTGTCGTGGAAAAACTAATTTCACTTGTCATCAGTTGTCACTGTGAAAAATGATTTTACAATGATTGTATTTATGATTACGGGAGTTTACTAGTAAAGCGTATAGTCGTAGGTTACGGTTGTGTTTATTTGTTATATGGGACACCATTTCGACAGTCTTTGTACATGGTCTAGATCCTTATAAAGACTCCGCAGACTACGAAACCAACAAGTAATTAGGTAACTCAAGTTCAATAATTCGTTTTTGAGATCGTAATTAACGAAACACAAAGATACTCAAACAAAACCATAAAATTAAAAGTTTTTGTATAGGTTCCGTCGAGCCATTTCTTTAAGCAAACTCCAAAAACCTCCGCTCTGTTGGGTGAGTATAATATATATTTTTCAGTCCTTGGAGAATGAAAGAAAGTTGGAAAGGTAGACACTGAGAGGTTTCAAATGGACGTTTTCGGCTAGAATGAAGTCGAGGCAACACCAATATTTGTATAACACTGGATTAGATTTTTTTCTCATTGTATTCCAAAGTAAAATCATCTTCTAATTCTTATTATTCATTGTCTGTACACAATCCTATTTGTAATCGTGTAATCTTGAAAGATTACAAATAAGATTATTTTTGTTCATTTTATGACTTCTAAATTAAATATTATCTTGTGTACCCATTTAGGTAAATATTTAGGTAAACATACATCCAGACTAGACCTGATTGCCATCGACGATTCATGGTCGTCATCAAGTAGTCTAAGTATAGCCTAGAAACTATTTAATATGAATTATCTTCTTACACAGGTACAGCGGACAGCCCAAATTATTGGCATCAGAAGCTGATCAGGTTGAATATTGGAACGGGCGTAAAAGAGCACTAAGAATCAGAACTGTAAAAATCTTTACAGGGAAATCAGGGGCGAATGATTATATAGAGAGACAGTCGTAAATGTAGAAATGTTTATTATAAATCAAAATGTAGGTATGTATTTGTTACAATTTTTTATTATTAAAGTCTGCAATGTAATGTACGTATTATTGAGTAACGTCCGGGTTCTTGTTACTGTGTTCAGATTTTACATGTGTGTGTACTGGATCAGTTCTTCTCTAATCTGAGGAAGGCCTTATTACGTTTGTACATACATACTAGTCCCGGGGCATCAAGTAGAATCTCAAGCCAGGAACGATCTAGCTTACTTTCTTAACAAAAACAGTAGAGAATGGTCCTCAAACGTGCTGGTGGGGAGCCGGTAGGAATCGGGTTCCCTGGACGCCACACCACTGGTAATACATACATACATCGAGCGCAGTTTGAGTGTCTCTACCATATCTTGTAGCATTGTTATGAACTTAAGTAATACGCGAACCTAATGAGATTTGCAGAATATGCTAAAGTCCTTCTGAATAAATTAAACAAAAATAGTTATAATATTTACCAACTTCAGGACTATTCCAGTCTACTACTGTTTAATGAAGTCCACTAACAGACTAGGACTACTCCTCGGACCATCCATGCTAATCACTTAGCGCAAGTTAGACTAAGCCAGATTCCCGGACTATTTTTAGAAGAACATAGTAAGCTAAGTTCGGTGTCGCGATAGACCTCGACGGAGATGGCGGGACGATCTGGACGCATTCAAGGATTCGGCGGTTGCTGCTTTGGACTGGGATGAGTGGAAAAAAGAGAGGAAGGCCTTTGCCCAGCAGTGGGATAGTATGTATGTATGTAAACGCTTTATTGTACACCACAACTGGTTATAAATACATTGATAACAAATGAAATATGTACAAAGGCGAACTTATCCCTATAGTTCAGGCTGATATAATATAATGTAATATAATAAAGTAGGCATTCATAAAAAAAGACAGTAATAATTGCTATTCAATTCTATGAAATCACTGTAGGTATTAAAAGTATATGCCGGAAACAAAAAAAGCCTTCCTTAAAGCGCTTTCGTTATTTATTTCAATATTTAAGCTAAACTTTTAGGTTTAGTTACATAAGGTTGCCTTTATTGAGAAGTAAGTATTTGTTACAACAGACTTTCCATCAAAGTAGGTAATTAGGTAGGTAGTTACTGGAAGTAACCCCTCCCATGCCATGAGTCTCTAAACTTTTCACTTAGAGACTTGTCGTCACATTATCCATACCCATTATACCATCAGCTATGTCAAAGTGACATGCGTCTGTGATCAGAATGTTCTCTTGAAGTTCGTAGTTAAGGAGGAGACAAAACTGAATGAATATAGAACCCTCCACCGCGTACCGTTTAACATTCTGAAGGTTTCCTGAAATCCCAATAAGCATTACATATTGCGTAAACCAGAGGGGAAAAAGTTGATGTATACAATTATTTGTCCGGAGCGTGGATAAAGGTCACATCCCACGCAAGGCTAGGGTGTCATCGGGTGTGGGGGTGGGGGGAAGCGGGCACGCGCGGGCACGGTGACCTTGCCCGGCTGTGACTCTGCGACCTTGGAGCCGACCGCCCGCGCTCCCTGCGCCCCCCGCCAGAAAATCCTCACCCCCGCGCTCGCCCTCCGTACCACCCCGAACGCCTACGCTCATCCCACCCCATCTGCCTACCGCCTACACCTCGTGCAAAATTTAATAGCTATCCCTAAAGTATGTTTATGTACCTACATCAGAGGGCACGGAAGAGAAATAGAGCGACCGACCTATTGCTTAACAAGTCCGAAGTGCGCGGTGCTGTTCTTGCGTAGTTTAACCTAAACCTGAGACGTCGGCCATGGACACCCTTGACAAGACATGGCGGGTACTTTATACGAAGGATGGAAGGTTCCGAGGAAGGAGTTACAGCAATCTAAACTTTATGCAATAGTAGGCAATACTATCGTACTCATGATCACTTTCGCATCCAAGGACAAATATGATTGGCTTATCTGTATTGCTATATGTAGGTACCTATTCAATTAATCTTATCGCACACATGCTATTCCTGAAATTAAAGATGATAATTCGAAAGGTCACATCGTTAAAAATTCATCTGTATCGAGTACCTACATTGTAAAGTTTCTCTATGCATGAAAGCCTCATCCTGTCTTTCAGCTACTTACTCTTATCTGAAAGTTGGACATGGAATTTCGGTGTGAAATATGAACTTGGCCTCGACCTCGGCTAGGACTATTAATGCGATACTTTCCGCCATTTTGACGCAAAACGCAGTAAGTACTCTTTGATAAATGAATGTCTACGGGAAAATCTTTCTTAGGCCCGTTTAATCAGTCGACCACCATCCATTCAGATTATTTCTGTCCGTCAATGAGATATATACACAGGTTTTTGTTGATCATATGGTGTGGTGTCGTGAGTGAACGACAAACCCAATGAGCCTAACTTGTGCTTAGCTTAGCTATCTATCTTTTTTCACATTGACTTGGCTAATGTGCGCAATCAAATTAACCAATGACGGTTTGGCGTCAATGTCAAACGAGTCGAAATAATTAAAATGAATAATGAAATAAACACAATGAAACTAAGTATCCTGTGTCGGGTGACCTCGGCCTGCAAGGTCGTGGGCAGTCTTTCAGGCTTTCCGCGTAAGCCCAAGGTTACAATTTTATACAGGAATTATGTACACGAGTACACAAATGTCACTGTCATACAATGTGTCGACAATGTGTCTTTGATTACAATGCATTAGGTTGCATGATAATGTAATTTCCAAGAATATTGCTCGGTGATGATATTTAATCTTGTAATTATAATCTCTCATTAGATGTTTCTAACTCAATAGCTGTAAAATCTGGTTTTAATTTGAAATGTATCTCGAAAGTTGATAAGTGATAACTTTTCTGACATACCTACGGAAGCTAGAAAAATACCGTTCGCTGTCGAAAATAACATAAGTGGGAATTAATCCAGGAACTAAAACAATACTACAAAATAATAACTTTTTCACAAAAAAATACCCAATTTCAACGAGAAGAAAATATATTTCCGAGATACTATAAAAATACAACTAACGGTGTTAACCTACCTATAATACTTAAAGAATTATCCACTAACTCCTAACCATTAAGGAGTTGTACTTCCATCATTGCTCATCAGCATAATAAGATGATGACTATCAGACGCAAATACCCGAACAACTTTATAAAATACTTACATGAAAAACATCGTTAGTGCTTTTAATATTATTTGAGGGTGGCCTTCGATTTGTCTGGGATCTAATAATCAGATCCCGAAATGGTGACAATGGGAGCACCTCAGAAGTATTTCTTTTTTTATGTCATAGGAGGCAAACGAGCAAACGTATCGCCTGATGGAAAGCGATTACCGTCGCCCATAAACACCTGCAACACTAGAGGAGTCAAAGTGTTTGCCTACCCGGAGGACGAAGATAAAATGCCTCTATGCTAGTAATTTCACCGGCTATCTTACCCCCACACCGGAACACAACAATGCGAACATTGCTGTTTGGCAGTGGGTTAGTAGGCAAGGCGGTACCTAGTAACAATCCGGACGGACCCTGCACGAGGCCCTACTACTCCACACCTACCTCCCACATATACCTACTCTTTAAAACAAAAATAAAATAGTTTTGAGAATCGGTCCACACAATTGGTGGAATGATCGCGTAACGTACATAGCGCAAATAAAAAAACAACATGCAGTCGAATTAATAACCTCCTTCTTTTTTGAAGTCGGTTGAAAACAGATTGCTTAACAACTACAGAATCTGCGTTCTTAATGCATCAACTTAATATTTTTCCAATTGGGTATCGGTTAATTCAAAGTAGTTTTTGTTAAATATGTTTACAACCATCTAGGTTACAGTTAAATTATTAATTAATTAAGTATTCGGTCCGGATATTAAATGTGAAACATAAACCTACATGTATTTGTTTACCTACTTACCCGGTAGGTAAACTAGCGCACATCCGCTATTTACAGCTACTCTGACTCATTTTATGTTTTACAAGTTCATAACTTATAATACTAATACTTTGCCTGCAATATATCTTTATCTTACTATTTTTTATATTTAGACAATGTTGCATTTTGTAAATAAGCTAATGGCACTACGCAAAGGGATTTTTATGGAATTTTACTTTGTGATAATGTAGTATGTTGCATGCACAAGATAATGTGTCTGTAGCATGTTGGTAATGTTAATGCCCTTGCCCTTTGTTGACCGAAGCCTGGTCGGCTAGGTCCTAATCAGTTATTATAAATAATGACACGCAGGTATAAAAGGTATGAATCATAACGAACTTAATTTGAAACTAATCATAATAATTAAACTCGAAATAATTTACGAGATTTCGATATACGTACACACATTGAAAAATAAAATTATTGTAAAACATGTAATTCACCACAATTTTATATATTGAACGATTGATACGAAGATCAAATCACAAACAAAAATAGAAATGCTTAACCTGGCGGGTATCGAACCCGGTACTTCGGGATTACCGGTCCAGCGTGTTAACTTCTCCACGCTAAGGTGTAAAAGCCTTTCAAATAAACAATGCATAGATCGACACACAATAAAGCATAAGGATAATTTCGAAAGGTTATCTGGCGTTAGGGTGGTGGAGGGTTGGCGAAGGCAATTTCCTCTGCAAGGTTCAAAGGGTCGTGATGAAATTGCCTTACGTCACTAGGACTAAAAGCACCAGATGCAATTTCAAAGGATAAATATCTGGTAAAGCTCAGTTATTTTTACTAGTTTCCACCGGTATTGAAATTCGTCGATGAGTAATTACAACCTAAATTAATTGGCTTATTGCGTCGTATAAAATGAGCCACGGGACACAAGATGGCGCTCATCACATATAGGTAGCGCGATTAGATCGGGCCGCAAAGTTCAGAGGGTGCCGTGGGCGGCGGGGGGCGACGCAAGCGCGGGCGATGCACCGGAGTCAAGTGCAGGGCCGCACTGCGCCGCTGCAGTGCCATGCGCCCCGCGCCCGGTCAATAGCCGCTTCAATGACACCCGTCAAACCCTTATTGACTTTATTAGATCTTATTGCGTTTCGGGCAAATTCCACATGTATTACTAACCTTTCTCTTACTTTGTGGTTTATCGGAGGAGATATTTATGTCTTTGTTTGTAGGAGTAATCTCAGAAACTGTTGGATGGATTTATTTTTAAATCTTTATGTTTATATATGCGGGAATGTAAATAGGGTTTGTCTTAGAATGCAAAATTCAGTATATTTCTTTAACATATTGATTTGACTATTTCTGATTGTAATTACACGTCTAATCTAATAAATTACATTCCAAGGTTTAATTAATTCAATTGTTTCTACTGTCTACTGTTTAAGTTATTAGTCAACTAAGAATAAAATAAATCAAATATCTCTATTAATCATTATCATCAGGCATTGCGGTAGGCTTTAACATTTATCTACACTGTGCTTAGTATAGCTGCCAAGATCACTAGCCACCAACTTATCTATTCAGCTAGGCACAATAACTTCATATGATTATATGACAGGAGTGGAACCGACATCACATATTGCCAAGTCCAATAGTTTGTCTATGATATGAGAAACGAAGCCGAGGATGAGATCTATGTTAAAGAACAATTGATACTTATCTAGGGGTCCAATTAAAGTGGTAATTAGCTCGTTAGGGCGGCGCGGCGCGCAGCGCAGACATTGTTTTGAATTCATTCATTCATTTATTCATTCTTAACAAACAATAATATGTTGAATGTCCATATATAATTCTAATTAATCTAAGTTTTACTACAATAACAAAAACATAAGTACTTAAAATAACACACAATTTCAAATAATTACAAAAAAAAACATTATTATTATTTTCCCTATGAATCAATTAATTTAGATTACATGTCATAGGTATGTTACAATTACATGTCATTTAAATAACCTAATAAAGAATAACTATGTTGTACGCACATCGAACTCATAGCGACGCCGTTTTTCGTCAAGACAAATAAAGCTTAGTTCACACTTGTTACATCACCGTGTTTACCCATTAGGGATAACCATCGCATATGTGGTATCAATCACCTATTATATCCTAAAGTAAGGTTATTAAATCGGTTATTTTCAGAGTGGAAAAACCGAGTTTTAATAGTTTTAATAAAACCGGCCAAGAGCATGTCGGGCCACGCTCAGTGTAGGGTTCCGTAGTTGCTCATCCTTCACAATAGACTTAAGTTACGAGAAAGATATCAAGCTCTATAAAAAGGTCGTAAACGCCAAAGTAACTGTTATTACTTATTAACCTTCTGGAAGTCAACTTACGTCCTTTTAAGAAAATTATGAAAAACGGCTCGACCGATTTTGTTCAATATAGTTTTAGACCCCTATTATTTTTAAAAATACCTATTCTACGACACCCCACACAATAGAGTTGAAACGAAAAAAAAATTCACCCCCACTGGTGTTCGAGACGTACCCGAAAAAAAAAATTCTGTTTTAATTTTTATTTTACTGTTTTGTCGGCGTGATACATGCCCATACTCATACCAAATTTCACCTTTCTAACACTAATCATCACGGAGCTAAGCCGCGGAAGAACAGACGGACATGGCGAAACTCTAGTTGACTACGGAACCCTAAAAACGTCGGATTTTTCTAATAATTTAGAACCAATTGCATTCCGTATTTAACTAAGTGGCTCACTTTTATCACCTATCGACAACACTTGTCAAAACAGTATTGTATCTCTTTCAATATGAAAAGTAGTCGAGATGTAGCGAGTTTTAGGCTGCAGAAGAATCTGTATTTTTTTCTAAGAACGATGGGGGTTAATCCTACCTATAAACTATGTATTGTTTTATTTCATCAATTCTCCATTATACTGTCGTACAGACAGTGTCATTGCATGACCTAAATTATGTTAACTCAATTCAAATTGAGTTACCTATGTTGTTGAAGTGTGCGTGCTTAATTGCGTTCGCTCCATAAATTTCACAATTCCTACTCGAATCCCGAAATAGCACGACCGTTTGCTATGATTATACAGTATGATTATACATACATTCCCATTAAGTATGATTATACAGGGCTACTGTGAAATTTCAAGTATCTAACTTAAACTAATTCCCGCCATATTACGACTATTTATTTAATCGACTATACGTAGTACGACTCGTATGCTTATTCTCGAATAGGTATCATACGGCCTGGTTCTTTGGAGAAATAGCTGTGATGTCGATAAAATATCCATTTTACAAAAGAAATGCATTAGAATTATAGTAAATACGAGTATAGACCAAATGGAGTCATGCAAACCTTATTTCGTCAAACACCAAATTTTAACCGTTACGTCCATGTATATTTTTGAAGTAAATTTGTTAGGAAACACCAAAACTTATATTCACCCTAAGATACATGCCAAATTAAAAGAAATGATCTTAACGTAATCTTAACATCTTAACAAACTGATATTGCCATTTTCAAAACTAAAACTTGTCACTGGTAGCCCTCATTAAGTATATGACAATCAAAATCTACAATCACTTGCCAAATTCCATTAGAAATATCGAAAACCCAGGTTTGTTTCAAAAGCAATTGAAATTATTTCTAATTAATAAATGTTTTTATAATTTAAACGAATATTTTAATAATGATAATTGAGTGAATAATGTAACCGTAATGTTTTGTTTTGTGTAAATATACATGTGTATCTGATCCGTAGCATGTAAAATAATTAAGTGCCCTCTGACACTGATATTGCTGAACCCTTGCAGGGTGTCACATGTCTCACTATTTCTTAAAATTCCATCTGTTATAATGTGATATGCAATAAACGATTCTATTCTATTCTATTCTAGTAATTGCACAGAAAGGTAACCCGTCTACACACCCGTCCCGTTTACATGTTTATAAGCCAGGGTGCATAGTTGGGATGTGTAATGTTTTTCATAACAACAATTTGCGAATTTACATTTTTCATAAAAGGAATTGCATAATTTCAACTTGTTTAAGTGATCATATAGCATAAAAACAAAATGCATACAAACGAATTGCATAATTTCGAAAATGATAATAGTTTTATTGCATAATAATGTATTAATAACATAATAGACAAATAGCATAATAGTCACTTTGTATACTATACAATTGTCATATCATACTTTTTTCATAACAACCTAGAGCATAAATTATATTTATTTCTTTTTCATTCTTCCCCATTGCCGAGCCAAATTAGGAGCAGTTAGCTTTTAAGGATCATAAAAAAAAACTAACCTATCGATATACGTGTGTGTATCAAGCTGAAATTTGGGAATAGCTCGATTTGCATACGATTGTCTATTTTTAAAATAATTTAGGTTTATTTGAAGAAGCCATTGACATGCCGCCGTTTGGATTGACTTGACTAGGATAAAATAAGGTCAAGCCATGGGAAAACCTTATTTTATCCTAGTGATGTTAACTTGCGCAACAAACAAACCTCCAATATCAACATTCAATGTCATCATCAATTCATCATCCTTTGACGACACGTTTAGCCAAGCTAGTTAATTTCATTTAATTTTGAAATAAATTAATCATTTCACGGGCCTACGAAGCCTCCGATTGGAATCCCAGTAAATGCGAGTATATAAGTAGGTATGTGATGAGCACGGGTAAGTACCTACTCGTGCAAGCAGTTTTGTAAATGTTTAAGTATTTAATTATGTACTATATTTATTTTCATAAGTATAGTCGTCTAGAGCACGTAGGTACCTAGTATAAGCTTTACTTTGTTAGGAAAATCTGGTGCCGATTTGTGTAAAATGGTCACACATATTATATAAGCGTCTTCACGAACCGTATACGTGGGTAAACCTTATGCATATTAGCGGCTCTTAGCACACAACCTTACGAGTTATCAGTCAAGATCACACGGAACTGCGGTGCGCGGAAGTGCCAGGGCCGAGTCAACGACCGGCCGCCCTCGCTGCGGGTCCGAGCACCATTGTCACGATATTTTCCTAATTCTTTTACCGTATTATTGCGATCCATATCTATTTGGTCGGTTCTTTAAAATGGTATAAAACATAGTTAGGATTGTATAGCAGTAGGTAGATAGATATGAATAGTAACTTGTCTATTATTTTATGTATTGCCATCGATTAATGCATATGGGCAAGCATGTATGTTCACTATATAAGAAGAATCATTGACATATTTTATATTACTGAAAGATACTGCTGGTTATCAACAGTTTTGTCACTACCTTCAAATGTTATTAAATATTTTTATTTATTTACAGCGTATTTTTTCATGCCTGTATTTTTTTATATGTAGGTCTTGTATAAAAACAAAGCCAGATACTTACTGAATTACTACGTACTAAATATATGTACCTATAGGTTCACAGCTTCTGTCTTGTTGTTTCCTCCTGCGCGTCCGATTGTCCATGGACTGATGATTATGTGGTTTCGTCGATGGTGGTTAGGTACACATCTTTTCCCTTTTGTTTATAGTGTTTGGTGCATTTCTATTTGCAGTAAACAGTGCATGCTTCTTTAATAGCCGTATGCTTTAATCAAGTAGGTACCTGTCGAATAGAGTCGAAAGTATACACCTGCCCGTCTATCACAACTTTACTACGCTTTGCGACTCTTGTCGCGCGACAAAGCATCGCCCGTCACTCTCTCACAGCGCAGCAGACAGTGACAGGTAGTATATGTCGCGCGTCACAGTTTTGATAGACGTGCTGGGGTCTTTCATTCGAGACTTTTATGTATCATAGTACATTGTAATCTGTTCATCTCATCATGTATGCTGCTATTAAGTATGTTTTAACAGGACAATAATTGACTTGAGAATTTATTATTTTCCTGTTTCCTTATCAGTATAAATGTTCAAAGTTACTTCCATGTTTACAATACTTTGATAAGAAGTGACGTGTTTGATTCAGAATAGGTTTATGATCGATTTAGATATCATTTATGTCCTCTAGTGTGACGTCGCCGCAGTAGAGAATGTCCCGAGCATTAGACCCACCGCCACGTCACTCGCCTCGGAAAATTATTTAGTACGAGTGTTATGACAAAGGTATATTTCTAGCAGTTCCGTCATTGCCTTGTCGGTTTGACCTTGGCAAAATGAACGGATACTGATTATATTTATATTTTATTGGTTGAATTCATCAATTTAATGTTATGCGCTATATATTACATCATTGATTTCTGTTGAGGTTATATTTTTTTACTTTTCTTTTTTTAATAAATACATTTCTCAGTCGAGGTAGTAGTTTTCTACTTTGTAGGTATATGTTTTTGAGGAGTTGGGATTGAAAAACAGTAATAATTTTTACAATTCTGATTTATTTTTAATTCGACAACCTGTCATTATATTAACAAACAAATGACTGAGCACGCTCTCATACGCACATAGATACATACACACACAAACACACCGCGACCGGCGCTGCATTGCATATAAATTATACTTATATAGTCTTAAATTATATTTCAGTCTGTTTGCACTCTCCTCGTCCGGCGCCGGCCACGCACGCACGCGTCCTAAACGAATTATCACATATAATATATTAACACGATCTGCGAACGTTTATTATACTAGTTGATTTAATTTAAAGTAGGTCGGGGTGGGGTGGCGGAGACAAGAGGCTCCGCGAGCCGGCCTCACGCCTCCAGCATCGGCGGCATGAAGGAGCGCGGCGGCGACGGCGATTTCTTGGAGAGATTGAGCGGCTGCGGCGCGTCTCCCACGTCCACTTGTAGCGCGAGTTGTGCGGGCGCGGGCGCGGGCGAGCCACCCCGGTAGCAGGCCAGCAGGCCCTCGGCCGACGCCTCTCCGCGGCGCATGTACTGTTGGATGATGTCGGTGCGCTTCAGCTGTTCCGGGGTCATGCGTGGGCCCTCCATCAGGCTCTTGGCCAGCACCGAGTGCGTCGATGAGAGCGACGCCCGCAACGGTCGGGGCGAGTGCGCGGGATGCGCGGGGCTGCCCGGGTGCGGATGGTGCGGTGGCTGCGGCGACGGGGTCGGCCGCATCGGCCGCGCCTCGGCCTCGCCGTAGTCGCGACGCATCGCTCGGAACTTTTTGTGGGGCTTGTAGGCCTCATCCATCAGAGAGGAGGCGTCGTATAGGGGCGGCGCCTGGAGGACGCGCTTGAGCACGGGCATATCGTCGGCGGCGAGTGGCCGTCGGTCCTCGGAGTGCTCCTCGAGCGACGAGCGCGGGCTGGAGCAGCCAGAGCCGGGGCCGACGATGCGCTCGTGTTTCTCGTTGCCGGATTCGATGCCAGAATCTGTAGGCGAATCCAGTTTGCGGTAGCGGGGAGGAGGTCGCACCGGCGTGACCGTGAGTCCATTGTGCGCTAAGTGCGCCACGCCGAGGGCTTCCTCGTCGACGGAGCCTCGAGAATCGAGCCGCCGCCTACCGGCCAGCGTGGCGGCGAGCAGGGGGGTCCCGCAGTCTCCGAGAGCTTCACCAGATTCACTGCTGGATACTGAGCCTAGTGGGCTGCGAGCGGAATCGTCCGCGCCGGAATCCGCCCACGGGCACACTTCATCATCACCCCACATTTGTTGTCTCAAGAGTTCTTTGTGCTCCGTTCTGAATACGACGAGTTTCTCCGTGTGGAGGGTGCTGAGCGTCCGTAAGTCGGGCAAAGTGTCCATTAGTTCCCGCAGGAAGCCGGGCCTGTCGGGCCTGTTCTGTGCGATCACGGTCTGCAAGCACGACTTCAGGCGCGCATGCATTCGCTCGACGAGCTCGATGTTCCTCAGGCCCGGTCGGTCGGGCGTGATGAGAACTATGGCGCAGAAGAGGCCGATCTCGGCATCTGTGAGGTTCATGGAGTTCATGCGCTCAGCAAACTTGAACGTCGAGTCGACGAGGAACCGAGCGTTGGCACCGCTCTGGATAGAGTCCCGCTTCATGAGCTGGCCGTTGAGGCAGATGATGCTGTTGAGCGGGGCATCGAACATGCAGATGAGACGCACAAATAGCGCGTCGAACAGGCCACTCTTGAGCAGCGTGAACTTGTCATCTTGCGTGAGCAGCTGGAAGCCGGGGATGAGGCCGGCGAAGTCGATCACGCCACGGATCACGTGGGCGAATCGCTGTGAGAATTCCTTCTCTGACTGCAACTCTGGCGCCGGGTTTAGTGGGCAAGCCTACGACAAAGAGAAAAAGATAATCAGACAATGTTTTAACATCATCAAGGGTTGCCTAAAGAAGTTTAATCGCAAGAATGTGAATGTACTCATCAATTTATCAAGATACTCACCAAAGTTGGTTGTGAATAGGTGGGACAATCGCGTGCTCTAGCGCGCATGGCGGCGACGCGGTCTCTGGTGAACTCGCAAGTGTCGAGGTGCGCGCGCACCACGCGGGCCAGCAGCCGCGGGCCATCGTCAAGCTCCGCGGCCGCCGCCTGCTCATGTGCGCGCGATGACGACGACTGCTGCATCGCTGCCAGGATTCGCGCTTTCTCCCGCTTTGGCACGCGACCGAATCGCACGGCTGCAACAAAAAGAGAAAAAGTTTAACGACATGTTCCATAAAGAACACCTTAGCATAAAATTAAGTCGTTAAAACGAGACGAGTGCGTAGCTAAACGGGATTGTTGTGCAAGGTCGCGGCTAAACATACGCGATACGTCGGGGTGCAGCTGTCCGAGCCATGTGCACGCGCAGCTGACGCGAGGGTAGAGTTCATCGCCCGTCCCGTCGACTATTGTCTGGCGAGCCTTTTCGAAATCCGCGGCCGGATACGTAGCGATTCGGTGAACTAGTTTGAATGACGAGTGACAAAGCGTAAACCGCGAGGTCACGTTAAAAAGTGTTACGACTTTCTCGCGCTAGGCCGGGGCGTGCGCGGGCCGTAAGGTTGTAAGTGCCCGGGGGCTACGCGGCGCTTGCTGCGTTTGTGCGCGGGCGCCGGAGAAAGTGTTTGCGCGGCTCACGATTGAAAACGAAAGCGGAGAGCGCCCTCTCGCCATTTCTCCGAACTTTCGCTGCGCGAAGTGGGCCGCACCAGATGCACGCGCCTATTGTTCGAGCTGCGATCTGTTTCGCTTATCTCTCGCTGTACTCACGTCGCACCGCTCATAAGGGCAGCTATAAATTGTGTCAATGTTACTTGACATGATTTTTAAGCCGAGTTTCACGGATATTGATGTTCTACGCGAATAGAATTATTTCTAATTTTGTCATTCGTTTTTTTTTATGATTAAAGATTAAGAAATATATGATTAATTCAATATATTATTTGTAGCTTTACTTTAACTTCAACATACAATACCTAAATAATTATATAGAACTGACATGAAAATTACGTATCCCAATTATTGTTATTTATGAAGTTTTGATAGTAAAACATATAGAAACGATAGTGTTATTAAAACACTCCACTTGCTTTCATTCATATGATCTTCAATACATTGGTAATATTCTATAATTACTATAAATGAATTATTTGAAATTAAGTTAAATCTCCAAAAAGACCTATTAAAGTAAAAGGTGCGTAGCTGCTACGCTGCGTAGCGCTACTCGTAGCACGTAGAGGCTAGTAGCGAAAGTAATAAAAAAAAACTAGTATTTTTTTATTAAGTATTTCGTAGACTAAAATTACTATAAAAAATTCCGTAAAAAAAAAATACATACGAGCATTGTGATATTTCACAACTCCGTTCAGGATTCCCTTCAGGATCGGCAGGTCCTCTCCCATGTCTAAGACCATTACAGTTTTTTTTTTCACTAAACTAGGTAATTCACAGCCGAAGCCACAAGCAGGTAACTTTACGTAGTCTAATCACTAATTAATATTTTATTTTATTCACTATCAATGTCACATAGCACATGTAAGTTTATTCACAAGCACTGAAATCCGGTGATAATCCAAAGTTGGGTTGCGGAGTTGTTGTTGAGTCGCGATCTCGTAGACGAGTGAGCGTTTGGCATAGCGGCAGGAAGGGCTGACGACCGATGCGCGGCTCGGACTCCCTCGCACTGCGCGCCGGCGCGCGCCGCTCCAACCTTGAACTTGAGCGGAGGGGAGCGGAGGGGGGCGCCGTCAATAAACTCCGCGCAGGCCCCTGCCCCCTACACCCCTCCCGCCCCCCGCACACCACTTGAACCTTGCCGATATTACGACGTGAGAATTTTCCAAAACTAATTTCCGGTTTCCCCGAGATTATGCTACGTCCGCGTTGTCTTTGTAACTAGTTTATAGCGCTAATGACGAAATTGGTTGTTATTGTGTTTGTTACTTTTTATTTATCGATCTGATTTGTTTTGTATCTATTAACGTTATTTCAAGTATTTGTTAATTTAGCTACGAATATATTCCGAGAATTAAATCTAACTAATCTTGTTCAAACCACAAAATATGTTTTCCAAAATATTCCTTACGAAGACGAAACGAAGGTTTTTTCTGTACTTATTTCTAAGCTGCAAATTAAGCGCTAATAAAGCTTCATTACTATAAATAATACCAAAAATTGCATCATTGTAGCATTCAAAAACACTTAATACTAACCTGTAGTTCAATGAACGAGCGCTCCCTGTTCGAGCGCTAGTAGCGCTGATGTGCGCCATCTAGCGGCAAGTAGCGGAACTAACCGTGGAGCGCTAAGAATTTGTTGACGGGTTTAGACCAATTTTTTGTGAGTCATTGATATTAAATATTTTTTTAATCAAATTAATTACATTATTTAAAAACATCTTATGATTTTAATACCCAAATTCGTACGTTAATCGGTTAGGTGACCGAGTACCATAGGTTCTAATATACTTTATTTTATAAGTTAATTTTTTACTCATTTCCATGACTCATTCTGTGTAAAGTCATGGCATTTAATATACATTTTGTTTAATTATTAACTGTATACAAAGAACTATGTTTACTATTATGTGATTTAAAAGTACCCAAGTTATAATGAATATAATATACACATCCCGTTGCAATCTTATCAGTTGCATCGTCCAAAGTGTATCAACCGTTGACATCACGCTACCTGGATCTATTACGTGTCATGTGCGTATACCGGAGAAACGCGAGTTCAACGAACTGCATTACGAAAGTGAAAACATAAATTTCCCTCTCACGCTTACGAAATGCGCCTTTCTCCGCTTTCACCGGAGACGGGCCCGTGTCGCAAGTCTGTGGCGGTTGTCGACCCCCTTAGCGTGCGCTCACCCGGCTTGCATAACCCGACCCCCACTTCACGTAACCCCCCTCCTCCCCACTCCGCGAAATAGGATCTCAATTCTCGCAGAAGCTCGGAACGCTTGGCGCGCGCGGAGTTCTGTGCGTGCCGTTCGAGTATGCACGCTGCACGCACGCTCGCCTCCGGGGCACAACTCATTGCATCATGATCGCACTCGTTTCGAATTAACATGACCTGTTTTAAGTACTAATTTTACTAAATGAGAATTATGGTTGCAATAACACAAATTTTGCTGAGTATGAAAAAAATTACGGATCTCGATAGGCGTAAAACAGACAAAACTAAATTTATTTAATTATGTTTTTATTATATTTTATCATTTCTCAAAAACAAAACTATTTTTTAAATTTTTTCAAAATTTCAAGTTATCTTTAAATATCACACATATTATTACTAAAATATGACATTTTGTAACACATATTTTTTGCAAACACTAAGAATTTTATGTCAAACGATCAGCTGATTAATTTTATTGGCGGATGCAGGTGTGATATAGCAACAGCTGTTAATGAAATGACATTTTGTTCATACTCGCAAACAGAAAAATGTAAACAAAAAAAAACAACTCACCATCTCTGCTCATGCCCACGGCGATACATTTTTTCAATCGGCAATATTGACACCGATTTCTGTTGATTCTAAGGATGGAGCACTGCTGGTTTTTCGTACAGGGTCGGTACTGGATCTTCTGTTGGATGGACCGCCTGAAGAAACCCTGCGGATCACAGCGGCAGTTAGAGTCGGGCTCCACGTCCGAGCCGTCGCTGGAACAGCCCGAGTCAGAGGACTCGCGCCGCGCCTCCAGCATGCTCACTAGCACCGAGTGCCGCTCGCGCAGCTCGCCCGCGGTCTCACACGACATGCCACACACCATTCACTGGCACACACAGCCACAACCACTACCACAGCTCTAGCTTCACGTACGCGCGCCTGAGTCGGTACGGGTATGACGCAGAGAGTAACTACTGCACCGACACGGACGATGGTCGACTGCGAACTGTGCGGGCGCTGCGGCGCGCGGCGCACAGTTAGCGAGCCGCGACCTACTTGCCGGCCGCCGACCCACCCGAGAAAGTGAGAGTGCCCCCGGCCCCCGCGCGTCGCGCTCCTAACGGTCCTCGCCGCTCTAGAATGCGCCGCCGCCGCTGCACCGGTGCGCCGGATATAGGCCGGGCGCATCCCGGCGGCGTCGCGGCGCGCGGCCGTTCACCCCGGGTCGACGACCGACAGATTGCACAACGCTGCCCCCCGCCCCTCCGCGCCCCCGGGCCCAGGAGCTAGGGCGCGGGCTGCGCGGGTCGACAACCGAAGAGCGCCCGCTGACGTCATCGACGCGTCACGGCCTACCTCAATGCGCGCGCGCTCCCCGCTAGGGGCTGCAATGATCCAATTAGATAGCTACTAGTACCTACTTATTGTGCCGATTACAATTGCCAACGGAATGCTACGATTCCACTATCGTAGTATTACCCATTACGACCAGATCTACTACGAGAAGTAAGCGTTCGGGCACTCAAACAACGCATCGTAAAAAGTTTCATAGATAAGCGAAAAAACCGGCCAAGAGCATGTCGGGCCACGCTCAGTGTAGGGTTCCGTAGTTGCTCATCCTTCACAATAAACTGCTGTTTTAAGCCCGAGGTTTAAGTTAAGACAGATTTTAAGCTCTATAAAAAGGTCGTAAACGCCCTAGAAACTGTAATCACTTATTACCTTCTGGAAGTCAACTTACGACCTTTTAAAGAAAAAATATGAAATTTGGCGATAACTCAAAAACGGCTTGACCGATTTTGTTCAATATAGTTTTCATTGAAAGTACTTATAAGGCCGCATTAACATGAATTTTTCCATATTTTTTTGACTTGTGGTTCAAAAGTTAGAGGGGGGGGGACACAATTTTTTTTATTTTCGGAGCGAATATTTACAAAACTACTGACTTTATCAAAAAGTAATGTTTGAAAACCCCTATTATTTTCAAGAGACCTATTCAACGACACCCCACACACTAGGGTTGAAACGAAAAAAAAAAATCACCCCCACTTTAGGTGTTCGAGAGGTACCCGAAAAAAAATTTTTTTTTTAGTTTTTATTTTACCGTTTTGTCGGCGTGATACATACACATACTCATACCAAATTTCAGCTTTCTAGTACTAATGATCACGGAGCTAAGCCGCGGACGGACGGACAGACGGACAGACGGACAGACGGACAGACGGACATGGCGAAACTATAAGGGTTCCTAGTTGACTACGGAACCCTAAAAAATGACGTGACTTAATAAATCTACACCGTACTAAAAAGTGCATTTCCTATTTGCTAATTAACCATATTCCTTATCTTAATGTACCGTGCTACTATTCTACTAGCACACCTCTGTGTAGCAGCATTTTTCAATGCGAGTTACCGAACTCACCTACGCAGGTAGAGTCGGCTACTAATTAGCGTAGAGCCTCTTCAGCTCGTGTCGAAGTAATTTGCTGAAGAGGCAGGACAAAGAGTGGCACCGTATCTCGCGGAGGCTGCGCCGGGGACGGGGCGCGGGCGGCGGGCGGTGGCCCAATTTCGCGCTGCCATCGATCCATTGTGCGCTGTGCGAGTGGCCCATAATTGGTCGCTGCGCGGGCACTGACCGGCCGCGCGGTCGTTGACCTCCTTCCGCGAAAACAAAACCTTCCCGCAGCTCCACACTCCTCCCGTGACATACACCAGTATGACATACAGAACTAGTTACAAACGGGAATTCCAGTTATATAATTAATTACCGACACTATTGACGAGTCAACGACCTCCGACTAATTAACACGGTGACTCCGTTTGGAGTTCCAAAAAAATAATAAATAATACTATTTGTCATTTACTCCCTATTTAGTTCCATTAACTGTAAACAATGTGGGTAGGTTGTTTTGATATTGCGCTGGTTCCAAATGATCCAATCAGCTTCGATGCCTACTATGAGTATATAAATATGGGTAACGCGGTATGTATTGTACAAGAGGAAAACGTTGTAAAAACGATAACCTATTAATATTGCGGTTGTTGGGTAGTGCGTGGCCTCGATGATTAATTACGTTATTTTTATGGACGAATAATGAATAATATTATGCTGTTATGCGGCGAGATGCAGGCGTTGACCGGGAGTAGGCGGGGGTGGTTTGTGCACGGTGCAGTAACATATGAATGGCGCGCATGACCCGCCTCGCATGCGCTGCGGTAAAAGCACGTAACTCGCCCTCTCCGGTGAGTCAGTGCAGGCATATAAATAAGTAGCACATAAATAAATACATAGCTGTACCGTGCAGGGTTTCGTCAGAGCGCGCGATGTGGGTCGTCGAGAATTTTCGACACAGCTAGTCGCCTAGCCGAGCGATAAGCGATCGACCGACACTTTTTGGTCGTTAACGTTACATTGACACAGTTAGCTTGGATTATCGCTAACTGGGCTCATTGTGCCTAATTTCTTTAAGTTATAATATGGCGCTATTCCTATAAAGGAAGTTGTGATGATTCGGTCGAACGCTTCGGAACTTCTAATAAACCGGTCTGTATGTGTGTATATATAAAACAGTAACTGCTCAAAAAACCCAAATGTTTAGACAAATGTATTAGTCATACTCGCCGCTTGTCATTCCAACAGCGTACGAGTAAAACAATAATTTGTAGCGGATCGTCGTTTAAGCTGACTCACTGCCTGGGAAACAATGCCGTACGCATTTGGTGCTAAGCTTACCAAAACTGATATTAAGTGTTAATAAATAATCGTAATAGTGTGATGGCGGCGGTGACACGGCCGGGTACCGGTGCAGGGGCAACGACTCGACGCACTGAGATAAGGGACCGCGCGCAATCACTGTTTCGTCTCACGTTTGTCATCGGTGACGGAGGCGGACGTAGGTTTGCGCTCGCACTGTACAACAATGACAGAACTATCTTGTATTTGGTTGCGACAGACTAACTGTTTTTAATTAGTAAAAGACATAAACACATTCTTACACAAATCTGCATCTACTTAATACAATAGGGTAGGTACAGATTGGGGAAGACAATTAATTAGTATACTTATACAGCGGCCGAGAAAATGGGGATACGAGGCTGGTATAATATTATTTATTATGCTTTTTCACGCCGAGGTATGTATAGTGCTTTTCTCAAAAATGCAATGATATAAAAAAAAAACGAACAATTAAATGAAATCACAATATGAAATTATTTATAATTTGACAACCAAAAACTTACTTTTTTATATATTCTGTTTGAGCATGTAAATATGTATATTTTATTATTAGACTTTCAGACGTCCAATCGGGTCAGATCAGATAAAAAAATTACGGAAAACATTTCAGATTCCAAAAAAATACTGAACTTTAGTTGAAAAAAAGTTATGTATTTTAAGAAGGTTGCGTATTAAAAGTACGACAGCCTTTTTTACGGTTCCGTAGCCAAATGGCAAAAAACGGAACCCTTATAGATTCGTCATGTCTGTCTGTCTGTCTGTCCGTCTGTCCGTCCGTATGTCACAGCCATTTTTTTCCGAAACTATAAGAGCTATACTGTTGAAACTTGGTAACTAGATGTATTCTGTGAACCACATTAAGATTTTGATGCAAAAAAAAAAAAAATAATAAATATTGGGGGCTCCCCTTACTTAGGGCTTGTGCACAAATCACGTGACGTTCGATTGGGGTGGAGGGGAGTCACGAAAAAATCACGATAGATCACGTTGGGGGAGGGAGGGGTATAAGGAGACCTCGCGTGTATTTTTTACAATGAACAAAGACTAAGAAAAATCGATATGTTTACTCGGTTTCGTTAAAAATAAATCTTCACTTGTTAAATACTTCAAAATTGCGAGTCTATTTTACGAAATTCTGGCAGAAAAAATACACGTGAGGTAATATGGGGGAGGGGGGGTTAGCAAAGAACCTCACCAAATATCACCACGGGGGAGGGGGGTCAAAAAGTAGCCGAAAAAACCTTACTTTATTTGTGCACAAGCCCTTAGAACTGAAACTCAATTTTTTTTTTCATCAAACACATACGTGTGGGGTATCTATGGATAGGTCTTTAAAAATGATATCGAGGTTTCTAAAATATTTTTTTTCTAAACCGAATAGTTTGCGTGACAGACGCTTCCAAAGTGGAAAAAAGTTGGTCCCCCCCTCTAACTTCTAAAATAAGAAAATGAAAAATCTAAAAAAAACATATGATGTACATTACTATAAAAACTACCAACGAAAATTGTTTTGAACGAGATCTAGTAAGTAGTTTTTTTAATACCTAACTTTGCACCTAATTTATATGGGGCGCTATACATACCAGGTGCAAACTTAACTTAACCACCTAGGGATGGAAAGTGTTTGTACGGAACCCTCGGTGCGCGAGTCCAACTCGCACTGGGCCGGTTTTATTTATACATATTTATGTAATTAAAACTGCAAACATCGCTTATTGTTATTTTTTTGGACGTAGTGGCCGAGTGTCATAACCAGGCGCGGCGCCTGAAATGTTGGTTGAAATATCATGACATGCTCGCTTCATGTCGACCCCCGCCGCACCCGAAACGTGAGGCTTTTAATTTAAGCCTATAATAGGGAACACAACGTCAATATTTCATATTATATTTCAGAAAATTATATTGGTTTCACATAGTCCTTGCATTTTATTAAATGTTCGTCATGACAGTTTGCTTTCTTTATGACTGAACTCTCTGCCTTTAAACCCCAATAAAAAAACTGCTCGATAGCTGACAATTGTCAATCTCAAAATTTCAACGGTTTGACAGATATGTGCCAACATTTCAATGGTTCGACACACTGACATGCCCTTTTGTCTCATTTATCTTTTATATCATTGACTCATTACGTTGTAGGTATATAACAGCATTCTGATTTGTTTACCTATTGGCCGTTTTGTTTTGTTTACTTACATAAATTAATATTCTTGCTTTTTTCAAAACTTGGCATCAAGCAGAATTAAAACGCGCCTCTGCATAACTGACATTGGCAAAAGCCTCGAGCTGCCATTCTCGGCTTAATAATAATACTGACATGTGTAAACATTACAACGGTTTGACATTGACAAAATATCGCAAAAGTAAGGTAGGTAACGTTTCTATTCGTCAGTGCATAATATGATTCGCCGCAGCAGTAACAACAATGAATCTAACTAGCAATTTGGGCAACCAGGAGAATATGAATGGCAAAATCACGTTATCCCCATAAATGGCCCCGCATTTCCTAGGAAGCAGCCTTACCGCGCGCGCAGATGGGGCCAGATACCGCGATAGCCGTTGACTCACCCGTGATTCACTTCCCATTCACCTATCAGCCCCTTATTTATAGCACAATCGCGTAATCGACCACGTTCATAATATTCAAAGATTAGATTAGCACTTACTTAAAAGTAGACTAAGTGTTTCTATAAAAATACAAGCGTGCTTCACTGCTAGAGGAAAATACTAAAACATTTGATGTTTACGAGTATTAAGTACAGTAATTTTACGGGTCTGTTCCACGTTTACTACACAAATAGGCCATAACTTGTTACATTTTCCTGTAACGACCAAGAAAAGCACTTAAATCTTTATTGTGAAGAGTCAAGTTCGTTCAACACAGCGACCAGGAAACCATGAGCGTGCAGTGTGATGCTCCCAATAAATGTGACCGCTCGGGGTTCGACGAACTTTTGAGCTGACAGTTCAAAAATAATGTGGGTTACGTTCACGTAGCGTACGTTGGCCGTAGAAGTTGTTTACGGGTCTCGCGAGGTAAGCGTTAGGTCGACGCCCGCTGCACCGCAGAATGGTGTCGAAAAATGAGCGACCCACAATACGACGCGAGGAAATTGTGTCGGTTTAAGAACAAAGGCGCGAGCCGAACCAACAGTAAACGAGAGGTGGGCTTTGGATTTGTGACAATCTGAATTATGAGGCTCTTACATATTCGTTTTTTAAAGAGACACAGGTTACTTTAAATTGTTTAAGTAAATGTCCAATCAGGAATTATTGTTTCAATACAACGACTGTAGCATAAGGCAGGCCTCCTACTATTTGTTCAATTTGTTTAGTTCCAGACACGGATACCCAAATTCGTATTAAATAAAACAAACTTATGATTGGGCGGTAATGCTGGTCATAATTATTAATGGCATGTGCTAGCCATGTGATCAACACATATATTTAATCAGGCTATTTAATAAAGACTATGTTTCAATGGCAGCACGCATTACCCGTATCAGTAATAAAACTGTAACTGAGAATAGACATGACGAATTTTTTTTTGAGAATGTCATTCGATTCTATTTTTTATCGCGATCAAATATCTATATGGGACTAACTACTTACACTTAAGACTGCTCTAAAAGTCAAAAACGGCCGTCAAAGTTCAACATTCCTACGGAACACTAAAAGCGCTCCATACAAATGGCCACCTAATCGTGGCATATGTTATGGGTACCAATATTTGTATGGAGAAAATAAGTAGGTAGGTAATTTGCCATTTTCACCGTGAAAAGGTGGTTTTAAGTTCATGGTGGTGGTATAATTATTGTTTTGTTAAATTATAAGGATTCTGAAAACAATTTAAAAATTGGTTTCGCTTTAAAAAAACACATAGAATATGCGTAGGTACCTTTGAAGTCACGTATTTCAGAACATTTTCTTTTTTATATTTTTTCTTTGTTTCATGACATATTGAGTTAATTTTATTCACATTAACTACAGTATGCTGTAGAATTTAACATCAGTCGTCATCCCTATTGGCCAGCTACCATCGAACTTAAGTGATAGTGAGTTGTGTAAAGCTATTGAAGTCAAGGGCCTTCCAAGTCATGTACCTCTGTATGCCTATAATACGCAATCACCCAACTGATTTAGAATGTAGATATAACTTGGCGCCTGCTCAAGATAAATAAAAGGAGGTTTTAATAAAGTAAATACAGTTAACCTTTGTGGATATTAATACAAACCGTATACCTACGCTACGTAGCCTTCGAAATTACTAATAGCCATTTAGTATCGTATCGCGTATATCAATGTACAAAACCAAAGGTTCGTTGACACCAGTCTGCGTAGGCAGATTCGAACAAATGAAAACCGTCGGCCCGTCACCGACGTTCGCGCCATTCAATGAGCGTTTGCCGTCGCATCCGCCGAGCGCCGTGGCAGCACAGGCGCTTCAACCTACCCGTAGCGCCATCTCGCGGCGAGTAGCTGAACTTATACAGCGCGTTGTTTATTTGATTCACCAGTTGGCGCTTCGCTATTCGCTCGAGTTATGTGTTAGGTAATAGCCAAATTCGTTATGACAATGTTAAATAATAATCATTTTAACTTGTAAATTACGCTTTTATTCATTTGAGTTCCACTTATAAACATTGATAAAGTTGCTAATTAGGAACCTATCCATTCCAATAAGATAAGATTACTTACGACTTAAATTAGTATTTTGTATCATATTCGATACTTATTTAGGTAAATACTAATTTATTTGTAGTATAAGAAATAAGTAACTTATTTGAAATGCGCTTTAAAATACATTTAACAACAAATACAGACATATATACAGCAATCAAACGGGTGAGTTAGGGTGTCCCAGTGGCGTTGATCGCTTTCATCCGTGAAAGCCGTCTGGTGCATTGTGCGCTGGCCAGACGGCGAAGGACACGCATTGTCCGGGAGCGGCCCTGCTGCCCGCTGCCCGGTCCCGGGCGCACACTAACCAGTTTCTGTACACTTGCACTTCTATCCTCGCTTTCACGCTTGCAACGACCTTTGTCGGGGTCGAGGGTCGGTTACCGACTGCGAGATTGTTAAGCTATAAATTAGATTCAAATGCGCGGATGTTATTATTTATAGGAAGTTGCATATTCGCATTCTATTCGCCGTTAAAGGAAACATAATTGAACTTGTTGGCACTAGGAAGTAATTAGAATGCTCTTGCAGCGTTCACTAGACACGTACTGATGCTGCTTTCGCTAACATTTTGCGACCGTACGTGAGACGAACGGGTTTCCACAATTGGGCTCCAGTTCTCGCTTCTGGTTTTATGTGTACTGACATTACAATACATCGGATGGCCACCGCCTCGAACGTTCGACCTTGTCAAGTGTTTTACTTTTTGTTGACGACGGCGTTCGAGTGTTCCTATTTACAGCTCGTTTCTCACGTCTTGTCTGCCTACTTTCAATTTAACGTCGCCCGGAAGACTAAACTTAAAATTAATAAGGACAAGCTGTCCGTATGTTTTAAGTGGTGGAAGAGCGCAAAGATGCGGGCCGTCGGTGCGGGCGATATGGTCGGTATACGAGAACGTGACACTTTTACTACCCTAATAACTAAATTTGTATTGCTACTTGACACAAGTAAAATCATGTACCTAACGCATTTAACCACGTGGTTCATAAATGTAAACACGAAACAATGTTGGCATGTTGATTAACTTGATACCCGTCCCATCAACACGAACCGGGTCAAAAGTATATTTACGGTTGGGGTGGCTCTATTCAGAGACGTTTAACCTTTCCGCGCTGACCTCGTCTTGCCCATCGCACAAAAAGAACTGAAGAATTATAACTTTATAAAAGAGCTCGTTCCCGTGTGATTGTTCCGGGACAGGTATCAAACAAAATAAAAAGTTATCGAGTGAAGAGGGGCCCGCTGACCGTCGGCAGGTACCTGTACCCCGACCCAAAAACCGCTCTCGATCTAACAAGTTCACAGGACGTTTTTATAGCGATTCGACTAGACATGTAAATCGGATTTACACTGTGTACATAAATAAGGTCATCTGGTGGCTTTGTTCGCAGAGATTGTCTTCCGTGTGGAGCGGCCTTGCGGACCCGCAGCCAGGATGGAGTGCAACAGTCACTTGTCAGAAAAACTTCCTGCTCGCACTACCCCGGCACTACCTCGTGGACTAGGTCTAATTAATTCGGCGTTGCGAAGGCCTAAGTGGTGTGGTGGCGATATCGATATTAATTTCCATTGAGCTAGTGAGCATGTTGGATTGCGACGAACTCTTAGTAAAGAAACATACAATAATCAATGCATACTAAGGAGCATTTCCAATTTATCGGCATGTTATATGTAAAACGTGTGTAGTAAGTAGTTCTTTGCCCCCATGCTTTTGTATTTACATATGTGTCATAATAACATCATAACATAACACAACAACTCTGGAAGCGCTCGTAGGTATAGACGGGTGAGTCATTATGATATTTACCTTGCAGCCCTCGCAGGAATGCACGCCGTAATGAAAACCACTGGCTTTGTCGCCGCAAACGCGGCACAGCACCGTGGTGCCGTCAAATTCTGCAACAAAAACAACAATTACATCACCTGTATATTTGCGTTACGTGCATCGTTGGATGGTGTTCCGGGGCCAGAGCCAAGCCAAACATCCTGAGTCGTAAGGTTTGTATAATAAACACAGGCGCACGTGAGCATAACTCGGTGGCCTTGCAGCTCTACATTCACAACAGCTAATAGCGAAAATGCTACTATTGCAACGCCTTTGTACTGTCACTTTAATAAAGTTAAAGACTTACTCAACACGCGCCAAGTTATGTTTATATCTAATCCAATCTTAGCCAATAATGCGTAAAGCTGCAAAGCTGTAAAGCGTTTTCAATAGATAACTTAGATCTTGAAACATAGATAATTTGATCGAATGGAAAGATCAACGTTGAGTTAGCGTCACGTGTGCTCGGAGTCAGACCGCGAGTCTCATGCATGAAATTACAAGTTGCACGCACAATGCTATTCACACTATATTTTCTCTCGCTTTTCACCTTGTTAAATTTTATAACCTTTAAGAAATTCAGTCGCATTACGTAAAGTCCACGGAGTATACTTATGTATTATCTCCAAATCTGTCTCACTAATGAAATGTGTGACGCAACCGCATCGAGTTGCGTGCGTCAAGGTGACGCTCAATAGTTATTTTGGTTATATTAGAAAGCGTAGACCCACCAGCCAAGGAAGTCAACGACCTCTACAGCAGCTACACTAGCATAATACAGTGATAGCATCCAGTCTACCTAACTAAAGGATACGTAAGAAGATTCTAATATTAGTGTCTTCGGTCATAATCGAGTAGATGATTAGTGATTGCGGACTCGTTAGCGTTTAGTTGGAACATTAGACTTCCATGCCAGTAGATAATGGGTGAATCGATTTGGTTAGTAGGTCAGTGATAGACAAAAAGTCCTGCGGCGCGATGCGTTGCACCGGCGGGAGGCGAAGGCGGGGGCGCGGGAACAGGTTTGCTGCGCCCTCACTGCTCTCACTTTCCTCTCCCAGCCGTTTGTTTATTTGTTAAGGGAGCGCGGCGAGCCTTTTGGAAGAAACTTTCTATTTCTGGCGTGCACCACTCGCCGCAGGTCGTCGCACCGTCGCTTTCTATGGAGTTACTTTCTTTTTTCTACAGACTCTGCATGGTTACCCTCGGAGCTATAATTTCGGTCTCATCTCTGCTTTCAATGGTGCGTATTCGCAGATGACTGCAGTGGGGATCACAATGGGGCAGGGAAAGTGCTCGGCGCCGTGAGACGTAACTGGTGCAGTTGCAACAGCCGTAGGTGGCGTGCAGCCATTTCTCCTCGGGTGATGCAACTCGCGCGTTTTTCTAAACAGCGCGTGTGAGAGCTCGCTAGTTGGTTACGTCAATTAGAGGCGAGGAAAGCGCGAGAAAGTCTCCACGTAACGCGAGCACCGACCGTGCATAACATTGACGCTGCTGTTTCGACCGCGTTCCGAATTGGTGTCATGGCGATTCTTGTTTGTAAATATATTTTGTATGCAACGGTGCAAAAAGCACGTCTCTATGTGAACATGACGGTAGCACACGTTTGTGCACTATCCGGAAATGTGCCCAAGGTTGCGATGGTGCCAATTGCTGATAAATCATAATTGACTTAGAATCAAAATTATACAAGTCAGCAAATGATACTACTCGGTGATTTAAGTTTAGAGAGTATAACAATTATTTTTATGTGCATGTTGCGTGTCTACTGTCTAGTGGGTACTTTACTGGCGAGTAACAAGACATGACAGCATCGCCGCGGGAGAAAAGTAAAAGTGATAGCGAGAAAGCAGCTGACGTTTCGTGACGTCCATCGCGCGCATGATTACCATTAGGTATATTCATTCTGAATCGTTGGGAATCAAAATCTTAATACACTTTTGCGATGCAAGAAAGGAATCGAGTGTGTGCAACGGTTAACTCTTTTGTTATTTTAAAAAATTTCATGGGAGAGAAAACAGTATAAAGGCAATCGATAAGATCATTAGGAATCGAATAGAAATCTATAAGGACTCCCTGTGGGCATGCTCGAGACCCCTCAATTTGCAGGAGACCAAATCGATATTATTCGACGAGTGCATGTTTTGCACAATGCTGTTTTAATTGATTCTGAGCCCTTCCGCGCGGAAGTGTTGCCAGTTACATCAATCCATCAATAATTCGTTCTGCGAACAGTCCGTCATTCTGCTAAAACTTTCCTCTGTACCCTTTCATACTAATGATTCCAGGTAAATCATTAATCTTATGAAAGTCGTTGGAAACTAATCTGGCATAAAATTGTGATTTCTGTCGTGGGCTTTTCATTGTAGGTATGTAGTTATTTTTATATTATTTGTCCGTGGGTAGATTTACCGACGTTTTTGAATAGAAAAAAAAACTCTTTTGTGACTTTTAAATTAGGTGTAACAATTGCGATAATAGGTACCTATGTACAGTTTCGTGTACTAGTGTTATTTTGGTTGAAAGTTTGTTACGTCAACTACAAACTTTGTAAACATGTCACCTTGAAACATTGAACTCGTAACGGACGTTTTGCCTGTTCTGGCTACCCGATTTGATTACTAGGTGTGTTTTTGGGACATTAGATTAGTTCCAATTAGGTATTTGAAAGATTATTAAATTAAAATATACTCATAAGTAGGTAGGTTCTTACACTTACCTAGTTTAGTTAGTTTAAGTAGTTACCTAGGTATATATTTTGTAATGTAATATTATTTTCTTCAATTTAGCAACCCAGCAAAGATTAAACAATTTCAAAGACGATTTGAGAAAAGTTTCTAAATAAATACTGGTCTGACTACCAGTGCCAATTTTTTGTTCTAGTTTTCTGTACGGCGGCTAGTAGGTAGAAGCAAAAATGTTATGGTCACGTTTTATGTAATATTATAGGTAAGTACTTATTTACGACATTGTTGCAGTTTACTTTTGTCATAAATTTATATGTGCAATGGCATAATATTATTATTGGGTAAATACCTATTTCATAGGTACAACACGAATTAAAGCTATGAAATGCGACGAAAAATATTTGCGTAGGTAGTATTTTAAAATTATAAAATACATCGCTAATAAAATAATTATTCCAACCGCGTAATCAACATATAACTTAATACAAATATATCACTAAATAAAAGTTAGCTGCAGGAAACACTGTTTCCTCGACGCATATTTAGGTAAACAAACGGTCGGATAGTGGTCGTATAAAGGTCAAGTCGTACCTATATGCAGTTCTGGTTCCCGTTCCCGGTGCGCCGGGTTGATCATCCCGCCATCGGCCGGCCCCGGCGCATCGTAATGGCCGTAACTGCTGTCCGGAGACATCACTAGAGTCATTTATCAGTCCTCACTGCACTACACGCTCGGCACATCAAAGCCCCTCGGGCCCGCACATCGGTCCTGTCCGCAGCCGCAGGACACGGCACACACGAATCGCTCGGGAACGAGGGATGAAGGTCGCTTCGCACTGCACGCGTCGCGTGCGCCTCGCTTGAGCTCGATCGACGAACTGAGCGGTCTGAGCGAAGCCCGCGCGCGCTCCTGCTCGAAACCACGCGAGCTTCCCCTTAAGAGTGAAAGTCTGCAAAAAGATCGGCGCTCCGTGCGATACAATCGGTTCGACGGCGGAGAGCGCGCTTCATGCGGTTCTCGCCTCTATCGACTCGTAACTCTGACGGCCTATGTGCTTCGGAGCGAGGCTCGGCGCGCTTCGAACTCCGAGGTCATTGCCGCGCCGCCGGTGGACCAATCGTGAGCGCGCATGGAAGTGCGCGGCGACTGATTGGAGGACTGCCGAGCCCCTCGCCCCTCGCCTCGCTCGCGCTCGAGTTCGAAGACCCGAACCTTGCGGCGCGCGGCGGCCAAGGTCGCGCGCGAGCGGCACCGCGGCTACGAGCTCGAGCGTTGGAGTGGGACACCGCTGGAGCGTTGCGTCACACTACCAAAATATTTTTGGTGATGGAACGCGAGTGAACTTGAACACGAAATCGAGCTCATGGATGGTAAGCGAAGCGCTGCCTGTAGGTCGCCTCGTGGCGGAGTGACCCGCTGCCTTCAAGCCAGCCGAGCTTGTTGCAGCTATTATAGGTACTCAAATAATGCCCCCTGTATCCCCTTTTCCTGCTTAGCTTTGGCCGTATGATCAATTAGCCGAGATTAATACTTAATTATCGTTATCAGAATTTAAGCGTACCTATGTACAAAACATAGGTATTCAATATATAAGTAAATAATAATTAATAATGGGTCTCCAAAATTAAAGCAAAAAGGTAGTTTCAGCACGATCCACATAACGCGTGTTATTCTTAATATTATCGATAAACAAGTTTCCATCAACAACACGCAAGTGTGTACGTAACTTGTTACCTATGTATAACATTCGGGTGTTGTTGATGCGAACGTGGGTTCTATGGCGTTGGGAGAAAGGTGGTATTAGGGGTACGGTTGGCAAAATAACGCGGAGTAGGCGGGAGGTGAACGACCTGGAAATTTTGGCGCAGGCCGGTCAAGGCCGCGGCGCATGCGCGCGGACCGCGTGACTCGCTCCTGCCACACTGAACCACTGCGATGTCCTAGTCCATTTTCGCGCCATTTTCCTACTCCTGCTCCACTACTATATTTACTAAAACATATTTATGGCAACAATTCGCACTCCTTTTGATCTAAATCCAGACAATGAATTTCACGGCTATTCTTCTACGATTTTCATTTCCTCTACGAACTATGAATACTACTAATGTTATATGCTATTTTAACTCCAATATTTATAACAAAACCTTAATATGTTATTTAACCGAATGCGAAACTTTTCTATCTAATCGCTGCGGAACGGAGGAAGCCCTAAATAATCTCAAACCCAGTGAACCACTGAGCCAAATAATTATATCCTACGGTCCCTTATACTTACGCACTGTTTTCCTCGTTTTGTTAGCTGAAATTTAATGCCTTAAGTGTTAGGTATTATTAAATTTAATACCACAATACATATTGTTACAATATGTACAAATATCAATAACGACTATACTTACTTATTGAAAACGTGTGGCCCAAATAAGTAAAACTTACACCTTATGCTATAGCCAGAAATAAACATCAACGACACCGCAATTTAATTAGCTTTAAACTTATTTTCCCTACTTCGATTGCCAAAAACATCAACCAAGTTATAAATAAATGCTACAAACCTACAAAACAATATTTTAGCAAGCTCCCGAGCCAGATGCCAAGAAAGTTTCTTTTTAAAAACAACAATTTAAGTAAAAAACATACACACGTTTTGCGTATTTTAAAGGGTTGCACCCAAACCATCTGACAGAAAGGTGCGTTCATTATTTTTTTTAGTTTTTGCCTCAATTATTTCGCTCCGATACTTTCCCTTTTGCACAAAGGGAAGCATTTTTAATGGCTTCGCAAATATCCTTCCACGTGCAACTTTAATAAAAAAGCTTGCTTTGCTTCTTTTAGTAAGAAAAACATCTTTATACCTACCTATCTAGAGTTAATTTCGTTTCTTAATTCACATATTCACAAGCACTGTTAAATTTTTTGAATGATTTATAAAAATGTTCACAAATGTTATATTCTTATATGTGAACTAGATATTAGATACCTGCTATGTTTGGATTAAATAACCAACAAAAGTAAATTATTTTACCTTAAATTATTTTCACCCCTATTGATAAGCCAGTAAACAATAAAAAATACATTACTTAGCAACATGTGTGCATATCGAATTAAAATACGAGAAAGTGAGTGGAACCCATTTTTTATTTCCTTCCGCTGCCCTCACTTTTAGAAGCCCGGGCGAGAATATCAAATTTCGTGCTCGGGCTCCCTAGCGTTTGGTGCACTCGGGAGTAAAATGGTATTTTATTATGTTGAACATAACGCTGAGTATGTAATGTCAGTGTCGAGGTCCGCGAGTGGCGTCGTCAGACGGTAGCCACATGTGTTGTTGGCATTGTGCATTGTGACCACTGACGGGATCGGCGTACTCATGATCTCGATTGAACGCTGCCATTTTTTATGAAATTAAAAAACAGACCTAATGCCATATTGTTGGCAATTTATGGCTTCCCCTTTGCAGTTCCGGCCGGATAAAGTTTTTTTCGCCGATGCGTTGTTTTTAGGATAGACCATCACGTCATCAACTGGCGAGTTATGCACAATTTCAACGCTCGCAAATATCGATGTTAAAAATACGCCACCAAAAGTCAAAAAAGAAACCGCAGATATTTGTGTGTCACCAAGCCCATTAAAGCTTGTTGATAACTGCGAAGAATACAACGAATTATGAGGGTGCCCTTGTGCCGTGAAGGACACTCGGACAATGCGCATGCGCCCGTGCGCCAACGGGACCCAGCACTTATTTACTACGCCCATTATTCCCGCTCGTAATTTAGTTTAACAGCTCCTTTCAAAGAACGTCAAGGATCCCTTTACGACTGACTGACAACCGCAAGGGCCGTATTGAAAGTATATGAAGTATTAAACGCGTATTATTATCGTGATGACCTACTAATGCAATACCAATAGAACTTGACTCCTTTAGGAACTTGAGCTCGTGTTGACATTTCAATTTTACGACGTAGACACTAGTGAGTGTAGGTACTATTTCCCGTCCGCTCCCAATAAACAAACTCCTAAGCTAAGCTAAGACGCAATAGCTTGTAATCGGAGGCGTGTCGGCCGCAAAATTCGTTTGAAACATATCGCCAAGTTCTAAGAAGTCACGAGGAGCCTCGTAGGCAGGTTGGCAAAGACGAGCGTGGGCCCGGTCAAGGCCTCGGCTGATTCAGTACCATTTGAGAACAACAAAACCGGCATACTGACTGATGTGCCGCCGATTAAGATTACTCCATTCGCAACGGACAATTTTTATGCGAAAGGTGGGTAGCCGGTACTTTTTTACAAGCTAAACTAACAGGAGCTTCTAAAGTTGTAGTAAGCATAAAGCTACTTATTGAAAACTACAGCCATAATGGGTGACACGCAAATTGAGACAAATATTTGAAACCGATGTCCCGTCCTTGATTTGTTTAAAACATTGGTTGTTAAAAATGCACATTAATCCAAAACCCTAAAAGCTCCACTACTTTTGATGTCGACTGATGTATTACGTAATCATAATGATGATTGACAATTTAAGTAGGTATCTGCTTGGGGTTGCGCTATTAATGAACGACAGCATTGCTCCACGACATCGCAAAAGAAGCAGATGACACCATTATGAAATATGCGATATTATGCATTACATAATGTATCGAATGAGTCGAATGAGTAGGTAACCCCACATTACGTCACGTTATTACTTTATAATGAACTATACTGAAGCTCTAGCTGCAGTATAGTTCATCAAGTACCAATAAAAAATCTATTGTTATTGGTACTTTATTGTGTTATAATTTTGTTTTATTTATCAATTTTCAGGCGTCATGAAGGATGTTTTTGTAACGTCTACAAGTCCTTGTTTTTTGTGGTTTCCGTGTTTTCTTAATAAGGAATAAGCGACGAACTATACCGAGCGCCGTCGAGTTTTCCCGAAGCACCGAGGTCAGCACGAGTCATTACCCCGCGAAGGCTGCGCCCGCGCCGCCGCGTTGGCCAACCGACTTGCTAAATACTGGAGCCATCAAATACAATTTTGGATTTAGCAAGATCCTTCTGCTGGATTTTGTTTTGTCAAAATGCCAGTTGACAATAAGGCAACGAACTGAACACACGTTATAGGGGTTGACTCGGATGTGTACCTACTCGGTTTTTATCTGGCGTTAGCGATGTCTTATACTTATAGCTAAATATAACAAGCGGAATAAAAGCAGATTGATGTATAAAAAACCGGTCAAGTGTGAGTCTGACTCGCGCACCGAGGGTTCCGTCCAGCTTCAAGGGACCGTAGACTAAGTATATGGTTTAAATTTTAACCCCATACCTCCACGCGTTCTCGAGATAAAGGGTCTTCACAGACAGACAGACGGACGGACAACAAAGTGATCCTATAAGGGTTCCGTTTTTTACGATGGAGGTACGGAACCCTAAAAATCATCAATGCTTATGGATGTAATGCACCATGAGAAGTGCTGTTCGTTCTTATATATCCCTCTAAGTGGCTGGTCACAAATTTTTAGTGGAAATTAGCGATAGTGGAAAAGTGGAATGTTTATGTCAGAAAACGTGGGACAGACACAAACGTGTTCGCCCAAATCCGGACAAAAATCCGCGTGTGTAAATACACACATATATAAATATATAATATACAGGTTGCCCTAGCTTGTTGCTTGTAGCCAATTTGCCGGTGCCTAGGCTTGTTGTTCTGAATTAGCAACACACAGGCGTGTGATCCGGACGCACCAATCGCGGGCGACCTCGCGATTCGGCAACTGAGGCAAGGCCAAGGCCAGTACGTGCGGCTCAATTAGCAGACACGGGCCCCGGCTGGGTATAGTGGGTATTGTCGTATTGTTTAAAATTTTCATGCCTAAACAAATTGCTAGCGCAGGTGCGTCCAATTGGCGAATACATCGTCAACAACTTACAGTACTGTTTTTGATAACTTTAAATACTTAGAAGAATCGAGTGATCTTTCGTTTTAACCAGTATCTTGAGTTCAAACTTGGCTAATTGCATGTTTAATAACGACATTAATGATTTAATGATACGCTATTTCCTGTAAAGTGGCTGAGCTAATTGTGAAAACTTGATTTAATAGGCTAACTTATTTATGAGCATACTAGCTGTTGCCCGCGACTTCGTCCGCGTGGAACCTTTATCTTGAAAATTTTACATCTTTATTATTTTCAGATCTAAGTTATGTTGAAATTGCTAAACGTGCTTTTTTTTTAAATTGTATACGAAATAGTAACGAACCCTTCGTACGCGAGTCCGATTCGCTCTTGGCCTTTTGATGAGTCAGTCAGTCAGGACACTTGCATTTATATATATAGATTAGCGGATTTCCCCATACAAACTTTGCACCCCTTTTTAACTCCCTTAGGGGTGAAATTTACTAAAACGCTGAAATTACTTTTTGTGTTTTTGAATAAGTTCTTTCTACAAAGTTTCAAGTCTCTAGCTCAAAAAAAAAAGTTTCCCCCATACAAACTTTGCACCCCTTTTTAACACCCTTAGGGATTGAATTTTTCAAAATCGCTTCTTATCTCTAGCCCACGTTATAAAAGTAACCTACTGTGCAAAAATCAACTCTCTAACATTAGTAGTTTCGGCTGTGCGTTGATGAGTCAGTCAGGACTTCTTTTATATATATACCTAGATTACATAGATTAGGCATGCCTAACATAATTTTAAGAGATAATTCATATACACCTAGTATATCTATAATAAGTTTCTATACCTACCTTAAAAAATATTTTGTCCGTACAGTTGTGTTATTCAATAAAAGCACCTAATAGAATTACAAAGCCAACGTGGCTAGTGACGTAATTGGCCTTCAAAGCTGAGCAAAATATTTTTAAACGCGCATATAAAATGGCTACCTATTCGTTGACCCCGATCGTGATTCCAAACATAATTTTAAATAGAATCTAATGAACACGTTGTTTGGCAGAAAACTGTCGTGACTCATAACAACTGGTATTTCGTTTAAAACTTCGCAATTTCTAATGCATTGCCAAAACATTACACGCATTAGTATCCTAGTTCTTGGTAGCAATGGTTTTTCAGTCAGGTCTAACGCTGCCAAGTGTTTTAATTGCTTAGCCATCAAAATCCTACTCGTGAATGTCATATCAATTCGTTTCATTTTCAGTTTTACCAGGAACCAAAATACGGCAGTGAATGTACTTGAACGCAAATAGCCGACATCCTCGCGGCGGCCGTGGCCAAAATAAAACTAGCGAGAATACTTCCTCGTCAAAATTCGGAAGTTAACAGGCACATGTCAAACGTCATTGACGGATCGCTCGAATTAGTCGTCATCCCAGCTACTCGTATAAGGTGAGTCAAAGCGTTAGGAGGAAGACTCGTCTATACCTTCGCAGAGACCTTGTTATAGTTTCGACCTTAGTTACATTTGATGTTATAAACGTGCATAGCGTCTTTATCAAATTATTATAAGTTAATTATCAAATTATTATAAGTTAATGACTTTTGGAATTAACGTTAACAATCATATCATAACCTGATATGAGGAGTGATATTGAACCATGAAAGTTAACCATGAGTACCTTTCAGATGCTTCACCTTGATATTTACTTGAAAACTTCCTGCTCTCAATTCAATGGCTACAAAAAGCGCTCTAAAATACCAAGAGAAGTTCAGGAATTGTGGAACATTTCCACCCTAGTCTGTCGACCGAAACAAAACCGAACGCGAACGTGCTAAGTAGAGCATTGAAATCGGCCATTAAAATATGCCAGAGCTTCCTCTGTTTAATTACACGCTGCAGGAGAGAAATGTGGTACAAATACGTGAAGTATCGGAGAAGTTATTGCGCAGACTTGGCGCAATCAGAGCAACGCGAGTCCCGCGAGTGATGCGCGTTGTATAATCTCCTCGATTATGTGCGCGTTAACGCAGCGTAACATTGCTGCACTACTCACCTACACTGCACACAAAACGCGCAAGAATGAGGAAGGACCTATTTACTGACGCTTCCTACTCGAGAAGCGCTGTCACAACACCATACGTTGTGATCATTATTTCACATATTCCATCGCCACTTATTTGTATCATTGTGATCAGTATAGCTGCGCAGTAGCCGAGCATTAGCATTATTTATGGGGTTGCTTGTATAAAGAGTGAGATTGGGTGGTGTCCTAAATATTGTGGTGTGCCGCGTCACATTAGTATAAGTCTGTCCCGAATGTTCGACAGGCGATATATACTAATATCGAATGCGACGACCACTTGAACTCGAACCAAATACATTTTAATAAGCCTTCACCTCCGTCGAAAACAACAGGGAAATAACATTATGCTGGTAAACAAGTCTACCTAAAACATATAACAGTATAAAACTATAGTCAAAGAAAGCAGGAAACTTAAATAATATAAAATTTAAAAAAAATAGTGACGGACGATACGACCAAATAAACCAAACTAACCTAAGTGACAAGCTTAAAAGTCTATTGGGGCACATATCGTTTGTCTTGTCCAGGATTTCGTTTTTATCTATCTAATATAAAGCACCTAACTATCAACATTTTCTTGATATTACTGCCACTAATCACAATGTAAGTAGGTAATCAAAGGCCAAATACCCCTCTTTAATTAAGAGCATGAATCTGCTAAAATAAGTCATACATTCCAATTTCGCAGATCTGTTAAAACAACGTGGCCCCAGGAGGTAAGCGCTGAGGGGGCAGGCGGGGAGCGTGGCACGCAGGCTCATCCGCGAACTGCGCACCATCTATCTACTCCTGAAAACGTGCCCGAAGAAAGTTCACGGCCGCGCGTTGACGCTCCCTCCCCTCCCTGCGCACCGCTGCCTCTTCCGCCTCTCGCAGCCTTCCGACTCGCGCCCACATCTATTTAGGTATCTCTCTTATTCATTCGCCAAAAAGAGCACAACCTAGATGCGAAGGGGGCTAAACATTATTGGTTGATATTTAAATTCGGGCCTAGATTGATTCCGTTTTGGATCGGCGCCTCAATTTCTGCCCGAAAGGGGCTAGAGATACTGAAAAAGAAAATTCGAAGGTAGAAATGGGTTTAATCTAGTTAGAGCCAGTTAACCGATCGGTCAGGCTCAGGCGTAAGCTATCAATCCACGTGGAAGCTATGATGTATGGTATGGCTGTATGTGCAGGTTGGTGGCGGGCGGGCCGCAGCAGGCCGCAAGGGAGGCTCGGCCTTGGCTCGTTCGTTGGCCGTGCGGCGCGTGTAAGCGCGATAATTTCGGCACTCGCCGGTTGAGTCTACTGACCCCGTGTTTACGACCAAATGGTCCCCTTCACTATATTTAACGGCCGCTGTTGAAAACAGTATCCATTTTTATTAGCGTTAACTCAGACTAGGAAATAGCGAGAAACAATTGAAGGGTATTTGACAGGCTCTCGTCATGAATTTGAATAATCGGCAAATTATAGAATCTCTCTGTACCTATCTAACATACAAGCCTTCTTGCAGAAGCAGGTCATCCGAAGTATTATAACATTTTAAGGCAATACGAGTAGTACACTCATCACGCAGGTCATTAAGTGCCAATTACTTATTGACTTCAATTCGGTGTCTCGCAACCTACATCGGTCTCGTGTGTGAAACGTAATGTATGTTTATTGACGGTAATCGCCTATTGATTGGGTTATCTATTATGTTATCAATTTATCATCATATTTACTCAACGAGTTCACAAATGTTTATTTGCGCATTTTTAATGATGAATAGCAAAAATTCTTTTACGGGAACTACTGAGTGAGAACTTGGTAACAAATCAATATTTGACAAAACTAGCAGCAATAACTCTATCCTTTCCTTTGTTTTTTTTTACTAGCAAGTTGTCATCGAAAATGTCGACGGATATAAGTATAAAGCTAAACCCCGAAATTTCGCTCAGTTGGTCATAGTTGATAGTTGAGGTCTGTATGTAACAAATAAGTCACCTGGTGGCGTAACATTTGACGTGCTAACCGAGTAGGCAAAGGGTATGTGCTCGGTTGAAATGCAAGCGCAAGTGGAGAAAGTAAGCGCACTATTACAAACTTTCTTCTGACCCGACCGGTTTCGATTGATTTTTTCTACCAAATGTCGTGGCGCCATTTGGCTTTCCTGCTTTTTTATTTTATTTCCTAATTTAGTGACATGTTCTTTACATTATCTGTTAAATTAACTGAAATACTGTTACTAATTCTAACAACAAAATTTTATTACATTAATCAATGTTTTAATTAAGTTACATCTTATTGCGAGCCATTCTGCAATAAATATATATGTGATATATTATTAGTCAGGGCTAACGATTTGGATGACCTTTTGTATTTAGATAATGTTTGACCTTCCAGGTTAATGTAGTACCCTTGCGAATCCAACGAATCGTCTTTGCCAAATGTTGGTTTAACCGGTCACTATTTGATAACCTATCATGACTACAGTTAGGTAAGTTAGTCACCCAGCATTATCTGCGAAGATGATTATTTGCGAACAGTACGAGTTATGGTAGTGACTCCTATAATTACGTACGGTTAGTTCGGATTATTACTAGTTGCTGGTCGCAGTTCATTACACTGATATGAACTTGTACAATCTGCGTAGGCAGCCAAATTGCTTTTATAAACCAAATTAAAACAGAAGATTTATTTGATTCACGCGGGGTGACTAAGAAATAAAGGCGACAAAAAAATTGGCGTAAATGCTTGAACCATTGTTATGATTATACGTAGTACGAGTTATTATGTATAGCAGTTTGGTTAATTATAAATATATATAGAAGTTATAATTATTAATTAATAATAAAATATTATTGTATTGGGATTTAATTGTTAGCCAAATTGCGTGTCAAATAGATAACTTAATTTCATATCTATCTGCAAAACTGTTGCAGTTCCGACAACATACCTATTGACAAACAACATCACGAAAAATCTAAATATAAAAGAAAAATTGTATTACTACCACTGCATGATCCTATTTTTTATGGTTTACCATTAACTAAATAAAGATCTTATATGCCTCTAGAGACTTCATTATTTTAATCATATCCTTAACTTTACAATCGTTTACAAACCGAAATCGCATCTGCTGCATCGAAAGTTTATTTTATGTTAAAACTAAAAGCAGCCCGTCAAGATCGAATGTATTATTACTTTCAAGTATTGCCAAAACTTCCTTTTATGATCGGAGTGGTTTCGATTTTTGGCAATCGGTAATTTGTGAATGCTTCCGTCTCCCAGCTGCCGGTGAAACGCGGCACCCGACCGCACCTTGTGATTAGTAAAAAGTGGATAGGTGGAAAGATCGTCATTTACATAGCCGGGTCTTTTGTTGTTTTTTTTGGTGGGCGGTGCAATACGCTGCGTGCACGCATGTGTCGCGCACGCGCTGTCGTGTGCTGCGGCCAGCCGGTGGTCTACGCTTCGGCAACCGCCAAAACGACCTGATAATAGTTCTTAACTTGGAGCCAGTTACATTGTAAACCATAATGCTATATGGTTTACGAAAGTTTTCCAAGTGTTTTAGTAAATTCGCGGAGGTTGTATAAGATGACGATTCTTCATCTGTAGATAAGTTAACTTTCCCGTTAGTTACTTTTTGTATTAATAGAGGAGGAAACAAAGGGAAGATTAAGTTGATACATACAAGATTCCCGAATAATCATTTCCGTGTTCAGCAAAAAGATTGAATTAAATCACCATACTTTTCCAAACTATAACTTAACCCGGCACGGTGTCTTACGTCGCTGCTTAAGAACAAAATAAATGAGTTAAAACAAGAAAGTATAAAGGTAGAGAGTGACACTGTATAAGAAAAATAAAATTACGTATGTAAAAGCTGAATCAATAGATGATGTTATTCATGTTGGTCATTCTCAATACGAGTGTACGGAGAGTGTTCAACGAGTGATTAGACGATGATATATTTAGTGCAATGATTATTATTAACTGGTTCTCACTTTTCTGCTGGTGGTAAGGGGTGGGTGCGCCTTTGTAAATTGTTTTTTTTTATTGAATAAAAAACAGAGGGATAACTTCAAGACATGACTTTACAGTTAGCCCTAGGTGCAGTAGGGACCTGGGACGCCGACACGCGGGTCACGTGTCGGCGACCGAGCGAGCACTCAACTCCAGTAACGGTGCCGCGTCGGCTGAACTCAGCCCTAGCCCGAGGGCGAACCCATAGGAATGCCATGAATACAAAAAATGCAATGGCCAAGAATGAAATAATGCAAGCTGTTGTTGCAAAGTACCTACTATTGACCCCATCAGCTACCCAATTGAACGGTTTGGATAGATAAAAAATAATTATCCGTTTACTTTACTTTAACTAACGTTGCAGTTTTCTATTCAATACAAAATGTAAATACGAATGTGAACTCAATCAGACGATTCTAAAAGTGCAATTGTAAATTCAAAATTTAACTCTTTATAGTTCCCTTGTTAATTGAGTATCTTTAAACGTGTATATCTACCAAAAATAAAACTACGAATGTATATCAAATATCACTAACTAAAGGATGTAATTTAAGGCACAGCGTGACTTGTCTGGACAACAGGGCGCAGTAACGCTTAAACAGTTCTATTGTCGGTCAACCGTAAGAGAAAGATGTCACATTGTTGTTAGAAAAGGTACGCCGAAATTTATTGGGGAAATTATGAACGATAATTACTTTAAAATTTCATAGAATATTCATTATTAGGTCTTTTGTTCTCTTTGCCTTTGACAGCTTTCGCCGTTCGAGGACACCCAGAGCTACTAAAACATTGATTGTTTTGTGACATTTATGCCAATGGTCTAAATTATGACGTAGGTTTTGGCATGAGTTATTGTGCCCGGTCGGTCGTGACCCACTTTATATTGGGATCAGGGAGCAACTAGCGAATTTAATACCATCTGCTCCCATTACAAAGAACTTTTCTAACCCTTAAGCGACTTCCTTTCATTTCGAGGATTTGTTCTTTTGAGGATTCCAATATTTAGTTTTTACCTATTTCGCAGGTAAACGCGGGGGTCATTGATAAAAAAGCGATGCGATTCGACCTACCCTTTCTTTAGATCTCGGGTTTCACGAACAGGTAAGTCTCAACTTTTTGCCGAATGTGTATCTTTGTGCAAGTTTCGCGATATCCAACTCTTCTGTGAGGATGCGAAAAAGCTTAAAATTATTGTTTAATCGAAACCCATTTTTGACGACAAAAAACGATTGGATTGAAATCTTACAAAGAGAGATTTTTTAGCATTGCTTTTGTTGGATGGGTTCGTAACCGACATTCCCAGATAGTCGGCGCATTGTCCCGTCGCTAAACGATCGCGGGCGAGGGACGCGCTTTCAAATCTGCCTGTTAATGACAAAATACCAGCGGGAGATCTCGCAATATTTTCACAATATTGTATTCTCATTATATAGTTACATGATCAAAATTTTGAAGCTTACAAGAATGATGAATAGTTCATAATAAATCGTGCGATTACTTCTTTTATACGAACAATAAAAAATGGTAAAACGCTAAAGTACCTATGCGATATCAAAATCTGTTTGTGACTTTCTTTAAATATTGCAATTGGCACGAAATTCGCAGTTTTGCCCACATAATGGAACAGAGAACAAATAAACAAATGGTCACCCAAACTGTGTAGTGTTAGGCTAACACTACACAGTTTGGGTGACCATTTGTTTACGCTTATTCGCTTTAGTAACAGTTACTAAAGCGACGTTTATTTTCTGTAACAATAGTTGGGCTGTGATGACTTTGTGGTCCCTTTTGCGTTAAAAGCCCAGCGGGACGCTCGGACATCATTAACGCTGTTAATTGTACAATGGGTGATTTGTAAAGACGTGAATTCCAATTTCCCAGCTTCCTCAAATCAGTAGGGGCGTGGTAACCGCGGTGAATGCATTTTGTATGCGCGGTTGATTTGCAGTTGCATTAGTAATCGCGATTGCACGACAACCGCTGGTGGCGCGATGACGGCAGCGAGCGGGCATAGGGCGAGGCCCGTTAGGACGGGGTGACTGACTCCGCTGCAGCCTGGTGCATTGTGCTCCAATGAGAACACCACACTACGTGCAATAGTAAAAACCGAGCCGGCAAACCTAGGTACTTTACCGACACTCCCTATGCGTCGCCGCTGTCAGCGATCTACTCGCTACATAGTCACTTACCTGAAACAAAAGAAGACAAAGTTAATTCTCTAAATTCTCTAGAACGATACGAGGTTTCATATTTGGAGCAGTGCTATTTCCATCTATTTTGCTTACTTAGCAAAGAAAACTGATACTTCCAGCCGAATAGGTAATTATAGAGGCCGTTCACACTTCACATAATCGCTTTATATGCAAATGCGGTATTGTTTCTAAGTCAAAGTCGATTAAAAGGCGTACGTTTAAATAGAAATTCAGTTCTATGATATATTTTGTTCGGTTGGCGCAGGAAGTGAGGGTCAACGATCGAAATTATGTCGTTCACTGTCGAAGGTGGCTACTGAACTCCGGCGGTCGTCCTTGAAACCACCGAAATTGCCAATCACCAACACAGGCGTAAGAAAGACTGTCTCACGAAATCATTGTAAGACCCGGGGCACACTCCGGGCGAAACTGCCCACCGGCGCTGTGTCAGGTGACTCCAAAAATATGTCAAAAAAAAGAATCTTTAGGTACATCCAACTTTATATCATTCGAAGTAACGGATGATGATGATCATACGCCAAACGTGAACGCGGCTATTTTTTGCTAGGCGCGAAGGTAAAAAAATTATAAACTTTCATATTATGCATACAAATCAAAAATGAAATGGTTTCATAATTTGTTTCTTAAACGACCCCATATTGATGCTATGAAAAAAAATGGTAGCACTGTGTATCCTTAGGCTTAACATTGAAAAAGAGACGTTAATATAACTCAAAGTAAACCCACACATGAGAACGTTTAGACGTTACAGCGTGTTTCGGCTGAAGGAAGGATTCCCACCAGCACATGCAAAGAGAAGTCAATGCACGCCTTCGAAATTGAACCGTGGCATGAAAATATGGTGCGTTTATTGAACGCTCGCGTTCATGTACTTACTTTGTTTTAATATAAAGAAAATGCACGCCCGATGACGTCACTGTTATTCAGTGATAACGGCGGGTTTAGGCAGATGGTAAGTACTCGGAAATAAATAATACTGATAAGAATAGCTTCCACGTGCTGTCGTGCAACGTGAGCTAGAACAGAAAAAATATACCTATCTTTCAGCAAAAATAGCTGATCATTTTGTTTTGTTACCTTGTCACTTTGACTACCTCTGAGTTCATACTGTTAGTGTAATATCACGTTACTAGAATTATGTGTTGCTACTCATCTATTATTATGAATTGACTTGCACAAATTTGTTTACTATTAAGTCATTGTTAATTGTAACCTGGGTATTCTATTACAAGCGGTATGACGACAAGTTTTCTAACGGCAAGTTCGATAATAATTGGCACATAGAGTGTAAGCTAATGAAGTTGAACTTGCAAATATAGAAAATCCCAAAAAGTATCAAAATTATGCCATCGTTGTAATCAAACCGTTGCCCGATGTATTTTTTTGGAAATTACGGCGTTCTCACAAGTTAACCTTTCATTCGCCTGATTTTATTTTATAACTATAACTAGGTACCCACCCTGGCTTCGCTGTACCCGTGCGAAGCCGGGGCGGGTGCTGATAAATTAGGCATGTATTATATATACAAACCTTCCTCTTGAATCACACTATCTATTAAAAAAAACCGCATCAAAATCCGTTGATTCGTTTTAAAGATCTAACCATACATAGGGACAGACAGACAGGAAGCGAATTTGTTTTATACTATGTAGTGATTAGTAACGAGATTAAGGGCAAGATCAAACCTCACATAAGCCAGTCGTTAAACAAAACGGGCGAAAACAAATTGATGTTCGTGTGCCGATGAGTAATTTCCGGATGAAAATTAGTCAAGTCGCAAAACTCGCCGGCTCGAGTTCGGTAATAATAAAATTTGTTTCACATAGGCGTACGCCAGTGTGCGCGCGGGCGATGACCGTCGCCGAATTTCAAGGTCTGCGCACATCGCGGTAAACAAGTGCCGATCCGATAGCTAGGTGCTTGGCTACATGCCGGTCTATATACCGACGTTGGCGACGTTCGTGGAACCCGGGCGTGGCCACGTGACCCTAGAAATTCAAGGGGTTAAACTATTGTGGCTTTGTTTAGGACAAATCATTTTTGAACACTAAAAATGAAGCTGGAACGCGCGATTCTTATTAAACTACCTTGCCCAAGGGATACCCGCAAAAAAAGATGTAGGTGGGCATCTTTGGCTCTGTAATTATTACTGGGATATATTTGATTCAAAAGTCACGTAAATAAGTCTTTAGCTATTGGAATTATTAGAACCTTGATTGGCAAAGCGGACTAGAAATATATATTTTTCTCTACAGGGACAGGATCTGAATCTAAATCTACCGGCATTTCACAAGAGAAGACCGCTGTTGAGTAGAAAGCTGAAAGAAACTCGACAGTAAGTAAAATTCGTAAATTATTCATATAATATTACAATTTTTTTATAACTAGGTGACATAAAAGTCTCAAAATGACTACACCTACGAGTCTATAGGTATGTATTTGTTACAATGTATTTTGATTTTAGATTATGTTTTTGTAAATCAATCGCGACGTGACAAATGGGATCCTTGAAAAAAGACAGGTAGTTTGGAAGTTCGATACCACATGCAAATGCGTAGCCATGTATAAAACATTTACAAAAATACATGGCTTTGAATAGTGTCATTTGAATATAGTCATCTTGAATTCAATGGTCATGATACGCGTAAGCGAAACCATAATAACTTGAAATTGACGCAAGTACTCATATATCGTGTAATTCGCCGATCGTATTATGCCATTATTGCGTAGTGAAAATGGAATCGTGTGCTGTAACGTTATGGTTGTTTATGTGACGGCTACGCGCTACGCGTCTACGTGGGCTACGGGCTACGAGCATCTGCGCACTGGAGCAGGCCACGTCTCGGGGTCTGTGGGCGACCGGCCATTTGGGGAAATGGCGCGCGGTCACCGGGCTACACGCTCCACCAACCGCGTGTACCTAGGGCCTCAATTCGACGTTTGACACTGCAATCTATCCAAGATCGCGCTACTATATTGTCGGTACTTAGCGTCATGCGCTATTTGACCATGAGATTGTTATTGAGCCTAATATACTCCGTTTAGTACTATAAGCGGAAAATTTAAAACGACGAGTCATATCGCTTAAATACAAATGACAACATACTATATCTCTAATTTAACCATATCTCCTTTGAATATTCAATTTATTGATCTCAGTCAGCAGTTTAAACAACTAAACGGGATATATAAGGGAGAATAAGGGCTATATTGCTAACTCAAAGATATAGCTAAAGCTTCATCGAATACAGGCCCTGGCTCCCACTTCACCGAAAAACGTTATCAAAAAATGTTATCCAGCGGTTAGCAAAGGACGCGACCGCGAATTAACAGATAAAGTACACGTTCAGATAAACTCGCCTCGTGACTTAAACCTGGCTAACCAACAATATAGATGAATACCTAACAAACCGTGAGTATTTTGTTGACCCGAATTCAATTAGACTGAATCCGTATCATAACAGTGGAAAGTTTTTGGAACAAAGCGAACATTCGGGTGAACGCAAGCAACTAATTAAATTTCTCTTTATCAAGTTCAATGACATTTTATCATTTCTCCTTGAAGTTATCGCCTTTGTCTTCACAATTGACGAATTACGTACACCTGATAAAAGTTTGGTAAAAAACAATGTTACCTTACCTACAGTGTATGATCGCTTATGTAACTTTTCGAAAATTATGTAATACTTTTACCATATGCCGCGCGTTGAAGCCTTTTGCCTACACGTCTCATTTCTCGCTCGGTTGACGAGCGAGCTATTGGCGGCGGGACCTGTGAAACCCGAGCGAACTTCCTGATCGCGCCAGCGCACCTCGCTCCCGGGCGCGGGTGTCCGCGAATAGACGCGATTTTCCGTCGACTGCACCGCTAAAGTGCCGCCGAGATGTCGATGCCCTCTTTGAACTTTCCACTCGTTAAACTTGATTATTGACACATGGCGGGTGCTAGCTCACCGGTGTTACGTAACGCCGGATTGAATTTCTAAACATTTCTCTCTGGAATCCAGTTAAAATTTCTCCAGTGTATACAGGTTCGAAATGTTTATGCTCTGGCCGGCGTACGTTTAGGTTACTGTTTGAACTTCACATGTTTGTACGTTTAGCCTTTGAATTTTGAATGCTATATCAGACTAATTAGAAAGTAAATGAAGTTTTAAACCAATGGTCACCAAAGTTTCGTTTAAAAAGAGGTACATCTTCAAGAAGCCATTCAGGTCTTAGGCATTTTTTAATCCTCATATAAATATATTTTTTGCTCGGTTACTGAATAGCTGCACGATAGTTAGCATAGTTGTTATGTGCAGCGAATAGCGTAATTCGCATGCGTAACGCGTAATGATGGTGCCGACAGGATTCGCACGGTGCAGGGTGCAGTGCGAGCGGGACGAGGCGAGTTCAATGGTATTTTATATAGTGCACGGGAGTTCTTTCACCCCTTAGCCTACCTGCGAATGAGGCACTGAGGACGTTGAGCCTTCTACTATCACGGACTCATCTTTATAGGTCGCTTCGCTAGTAAAGACAGGATTCTAAAGCCATTGTTTTAAACTACGCATGGTTCAACGCGAATAATTAGCACAGCTCATCTTTTTAGGTTGCTGCTACGTGTAAAAGCAGCACCTTCTATAGGCGGTATTGTGTTAAATTAGAAACGTTCAACCCTAATAGTGCCGAAATTTTATATTACGAAAGAAAGTGGTGAGAAATAAACTCATATAAGTGAATTGTATAACCGCAAGTCATGACTAGTGAGAGTTTTTAAAAAAGAAATTAATTGCCATGAAAGCAAAATAACGCTGAGCGAAATTCGAAAAGTTTGCTTAGACAACCGGCTTAAAACAGGTTAAGAGAGAATTAGACTCACGTGCTGAGAGTTCAGCGATAAAGGTTTTAACAATAGTAATAATCTCGTTTTGAAATACATTTTATACGTTAGTAAATAACCCTAACAAGTTTAAAAATGCATTACTTCATTTATAAACGGAATTGTAACGTTCTATGCAAAATAGTTTCTAGTAAAATCGGCACAGAACCCTAAAGCGAACTGCAAGTGTCATTTACTGCACTAGTGATGTAATCACTCTACATATGCGGCTCACGCGACTCCGTCGCTCCACGCATGTCAACTATAATCTAGGATTTAAAAATTCGCAGCAGGTGTAGGCTGCGTAGGAGAGGGGGGAGGGGCCCGGTGGACGGGTTTCCGTTGTTTCGCAATAACACGGGTTCAACGCCTCGGTATAATTGTTGGCGTGGCATGCGTCGACCCCTTCACTTCTCTAACCGAGTGTACCCGCCGTAAACATGATACACTGACCTTTCTATCACTTATTTACTCGACAACCATAAGCTACACTTTACAGATACTCTCTACTTTTAACAGTAAGTATGTTGCCCGAAAAGAAAATTGAGTGCAAATGGCAAATGGCGATATTTTATCACTTTGAGCTTTTAGGCCTTTAAAAAAGACGGAGCAAGATTCTATGAACATACGATTATCTGTGAGCTGTAGACTGCGATCATACTCATATTTAATGACTGAAATATGTTTTTTTTTTGTACGTTTTTAACCCTACACTCCGCAAGTTTGAAATGTTTCGTAAAAACTGAATCGACAAAAAATCTATATATTCGAAAAAGTCTACAATCTACATATATCTACAAGTCTACATATATATAATTATCGAACCTACTCACAAAATTTTACGAGAAATGCGACCTGTATGTGAAAACAGCCGGACATCAAACCCCCGGAATTCGGAGCATTCCAAGCTGAAACGGAAACGCTTTGCTCGCTTCACTCGGCCGATCCATTACGTGATCACATCACGAGGCATGAACACATTAACAACAGCAACATTGTCACCAGTTTCACCAAGAACACTCGTGAACGACAAAGATAACGCAATATTGGTTAAGAAAGGGCAGCCAATCAATCTAATATTGACTTGTCTACTGACCTACAAAATTGATAAGTGGAAAGTAAATATAATCAATTAATAGCTCAATCAAATAACAGCTAACATTGTTCTGATATTGACCTCTTTGTAATCACAACTCGTTGCTCGTTTAACGAAAATACGTTGACGGTCTGGTTATTTGAATATATTAATTTAAAATAATATAAGTAGTAAAGCCTGACCAGAAATATATGAGGATTGTCGAGAGGACGCTATTTATAAGATTTATATGACAACAATTTTGCAACCAATAGCAACTTACTATAAGGACATTAGTTTTAAATACCTGTCAGTTCCACTATTTTAACCTCGTAATATAATTTAATGGAATGCACTCTTTTCCACTCTTTTTTTCTGTAGAAAACACATGTCCACTTTATTTATAATCCTACATTCACGACTGTGAATGGTTTTCGGCATTTTCTTTGGATAATTTTAAATATTTGTCTTAAAGAAATCACCACGAATTACATTGACATTGTTGACAAAATAATTAAAATACATCATAAAATCATTGCCAGTGTAAGAAACTAGTTCCAGTGAAATTCCGCAATATAGCGCATCCTCATATATTTCTGGTCAGGCTTTATATTTAAATTGTTTTAACCACAGCAATATCGGACTATCTGACGTTTTTTACAAAATATATCAGAGTCAACGAATAAATGAAAGAAAGCAAAAATTGCGAGGCGTTATACCTAAATATCATTAGAAGCAGATTTGACTTAGTTTTTCTTTAAGAGCAATACATAAGTACAAAACTGCTAAAAGTCTTGTAATAGGCATGCCGGTAGGAATAGTTCTACCGACCGATATCTGGTAAATCACACAAAAATGTATCAACACATAATGATACATTTATTAGCCTTCGAATTAACATATCAAATTTACAAAACGTAACAGCACATAAAGCGAATTAATAACATAAAATGTGAATTAGCCACGTTAGAAGTTACATAGTGTGTTACGTGTGCTAGGAAAGCTGCGCCGGCGCCGTCGATGACCTCCGCGCGAACGACGACCCGCGCTAGACGATCCACTTCTTATTATCACTACCACAGATTAAATAATTCTATAACTAGCCATTTATAATTGCTGTTCAATGTCATACCTGTCTCAACAGGAAAAAACAGCATTTCAGGATGAACTAGCAGACAACCAACTTTTTACTTAAACTGGTGGAATAAATTGTTAAGCAGGTCTTTTAGCAAATAAAATTCGGCCTTAAATTCTATTACTTACAGCAAACATAAAAAATATCCTGACATTGAAAATTATTTATACTATTTTGTTGATAATCCATATCCATACTTATATTTATATACTTATATACTTATATATACTTATATTAATATTATAAATGCGAAAGTGTGTCTGTCTGTCTGTCTGTCTGTTACCTCTTCACGCTTAAACCGCTGAACCGATTTAGATGAAATTTGGTATATAGATAGTTTCAGTCCCGAGGAAGGACATAGGATAATTTTCACCCCGAATAAATTTAGTGTTCCCGTGGGATGAGCGGGTAACACCGCGGGGCACAGCTAGTTTAAAATAAATGTAAAATCCATATCGTCCACAATACAAAAAATTTAAATTATTTTGAATGTAAATAGAATTGTAATAATCGCATAAACATGTTAATACATTTCACTCTAATAATTGGAGTATCAGCAGTCGAAACTCGAAACACGAAATTTGAATACATTATGAAATTGTGATACATAGGTCCACGTGTCAAATAATAAACGAGGGAGAGACTCTCTGTTGACTGTTGACTGGGCGGGACGCGTCACGTGGCCGTGAATCTGACAAAATCCGACTCTAATAATAGCACTATTGGGCATGAACGATGCGCTTTTATGTCGATTTGTATCTGTGACCTATGAAGAATGAAAATGCATTTACAGTCATGACATGCTTAAATTAAATATTGGAATACTTATTGCCCATCCAAGCCCTATAATACAAAAATTTATTCCAAAGTACCTATATCTACCTACCTTTTATATAGTAGATGTGATAAATTGATAAGTGAAAATATTCTGAAACTATTGACTAGGTACGTACTTATTTCAAACTTCATGCGATCTCCGAAAAATACTGCCGAAATAAAATATGCGTATGAATTCTAATTGAAACGGGTCTTAAGATTTGCTGGGCATTTTTATCTCGAACAATTCGAGAGGCTAAGCGAGTGCGTTTCGTAAGCCGTGGTCGATGACTTCGAACGTTCTAGTACATCTCCGCGAGCTTACGTAACCGCGAGAAAGTTGACATCCGCCAACGTCCAACTGCATTTCCAGGGGCTCCATTACAAAGTTCGAGAACACTACCTCTCTCGATCGACACAATATGCTCTACATATATACCAATCGCGCTTCGAACTTTGAAGTATGGCTTCAGTTCGAGTCAACGATCCCCGATGGAGTCAATTAGCACCAATACCAATAATGGACGATCTGGAAGATCGATTCATCGAATCGCCGGGATGTAAACATGCAGTAAATAAACAACGTAAACATAAACGCGTCACATAATTTCGTAATGAATGTGATTAACAGCTGTTGTTTAACGTTGCGATGGTTACAGCGTTTGTTACACGTGAATTATTATTGTTACGGCGTGGCGTCACGTAATGTCACTGTCACATTATCACTATCGAGGACATTTTTATATAATTCTGGGTCAATGTACCGCGATGTTTTGTTCGGCTTATCGCAGCCCTGTTATCGCGAGCTATGTATGTCACTGATAATGCTGCTCCTTGTGTTTGCATAGAGCGAGCCGTATTTGACAACCCTAGTCCCCATGTTCAGTCAGACAATTGATAAATAACAGTTATAATAAAATCATTTTAATACTAACTATATGATCGAATCAATTATCGGCTCCAGTCGAAAAATAATCTTATCGTTCTTTAAATTTAGAGTCTATTAGAAGCACAAAAGAAGTGAATCAGAAAAGAAAACCATAAACATGATGCGCATGTTTTGCTTAAAAGCTTTGGTTTTTTCTAAAGGGTATGCAATACGTGAAGGGTATGAAATCGGATAAATATGAATTTGTATTCCATATTCACCAATACGGAATGCAAAACAACTTCAATAAAATTCAAGGAATAAGCTCGAACAAAACAATCTAATAATAATCTAGATTTTATTGTTTTATCGCTCTAGCGATGTGGAGCGTCCGTATTGAAATCCGCCTGGAGAGGTGACTGACCTATTCACAAGTAGATTTTATTTGTTCAATTGTGTTTGTAGATTCGATTCAAGGACGGTGTTTGCGTCAACCGGGCAGTCGGCTATCCGAGAAGCCGATCAGACACGAATTTAACACGTTTTCGGCCTTATCGTATTCGAATAAAGTAAAATTTGCAAATACTTCAATTTTGTAAGCACGGTCGAGCTTTGGACGTAAAGGTGAACAATTTCGGGTTAATTGTGTAATTTTATAATCTCTTTGTTTATGTCTTAGTTTTCTTCGTGGCTGGATTACCTACAGGGGTCAACCACCTCTATTAAAGAGCGTATAGATAAAGCTAGTATACAAAGCTGAAGTGGTATGGCAGCGAGGACGGCGCTAGCTCGCGACTCACGACAATGCGACGTGTGACGGTCATTCACCCACTACTCCGCCCTCCTCCTCCTATCCTCGCCATTCAGCCACTTTCCAAACACTTTTATGTAAACATCGCAAACGGGTGCAATTTCAGGTAAGACGCCCGCGGCACCGTTACTGGGAGCTTATCAGTACTTCTGCGTCTTAATCATAAACGCCGTATGAGTAAGTATACATACACTCCATACGCAATCACGTTTTTCTTAGTAATGATAGGTAATTGTAAACAGCCGAAACTTAGAAGGACAATCGACTAAATTACTTCCTATTCTAACTGTTATAGAGCTGTGTGCTCTACTCGTACTTGCTAATAAGAATGTAACGTAAAAATACTAACACGCTAGATTAAAAGCGATATGGAAAAGCTCTGAAAAAATACACTTCCTCATATCGTACCTCGTTTTTTCAAACTTAGAAGGCGCATCTACTAGGTAACTAGTGTAACAGAGTAGTGTTTTGTTTTTTTTTTCCTTAATAAAAATACGGAGAACAAGTCTATTGAGCTCCATGTTTACCGCCTCAAATATTATACTGAAGATTTAGTTCTTTATTTTAATTTCTCAATCATGCATTCACAAAGATAGAAGGTTGGTTGGCTGTATGTAATTTCTCCTTTGTCATTTTAATATTTGTAAGAAGATTTAAAAAGTTAGAGCAGCGGACATTTGTGAATTTTAATACTAACTTTACAGGCGCTATAAACGAGAAACTTTTGGGCACCCTACCACGGGGTCCCGATCTTTTTTAATGTTATATAGTTGTACGTAGTTCCTAGTTTAATGTTTTTATACCATTGTTTATAATGAAATAAATTATTATTTATGAGTGCAAAAAAAAGAAATTGTATCTATACATTTCCGAGCATGTTTGAGAAAACACTCTTTCTGAACTTCGAAAAAACAACCCAAGGCGAACTGATTATAAATACTTATGCGTCACACATGTCACTCGATTCTTATATCCTTAGGTTCAGAAAATAAGTGACGCATCGCATCGCCACTGTTATGTTGGTATACAATACAATACGAAATGCTTTAATGCACACCAAAAAAGTATACAAATTAAACACAGAAACAATAATTTTAATAACGGTAGACAACAGGCGGTCCTATCGCTAAAGAGCGAGCTCTTCCAGACAACCTTTGGGTAGTGGAGTTGATCAGTATAAATAAACCACACAATGGGCAGGTGATACAGAAGGGGAAGGGAGAACAAAATAATTATCAACAGATAAAGAAGTAAACATATCGATAGATATACCTATATAAATAAGTATATATATATATATATATATATATATATAAGTATTCTTATAGATATATATTTAGACAGGTATGAGTTAATCTATAGATAGATGTAGCTCATCAATGCAGGACATGTCGCAGGATAGGGTCGCCTATGCGTGAGCGCAGGACTCATTCGTACAGTTACCTACTCGTAACGGCACCGGACGTTTCCGCGTTCACGAATTCTACATTGTCTATTACTTTTTTCATATTTCTATAGTGTGGTGAGTTAAAAACACCTTGTGATTTTTTTTATTCGGATTATTCAGAAACGCTACCTAGTCGTCGGCGTTGGTGCTTTAGAGTTAGACCATGGTATTTCTTGATCAATGATCAGAAATTACATAAAATAAGTATACGTGTGTTCTTAATGAACACTGAAGTCATATAATCAATCGTTTTTATGGAACATCTGATATGAGCAACTTCTAAAATCTAAACAGAACACGACCAAATTTCCAATTAGTTTTAACTCTTCATTGATCATTTAACTTTTTTTTTGTATTTTGAAAACTCTACGTTATCTAATTAGATGGCTAACTTTTATTACCTACTGTAACATAACAAGTTTACCGCGAGATCGATTAGATTAAATTTCTTATTTGGCAGTCTCATATGCTAGACATCGTTTGTGTCAGTAATTATCGTCGGGTCGAGTGCTAGAGAATTAGTTTCCGCGCCACAGTTACATTAGCCGATATAGGGAGTCGTGCACGCAGCGTTCAACGACCGCGGGAACTTGTAACTACATCCGCGGCCGCGGCTCCACAATGTAACAACTACGCCCGACACTGCCGGCGTTTACGACCTTCTCGTAGCCACACGTCTAGCGAGCTATGAACCCGCACTCGACAGGGCACAGGCGTTCGCAATGCTCGGGGCTTCCGCGTTTAAACTTCTTCGATTTTGTTTATTCTGGTTTAAAAATACTACTAAACTAAACTCGAGTTAGAGGCATTGACTTATTTGATCAAAATGTTGAACGTCATGTAATTAAATTACGCATTGAAGCTACGGCAGTGCTTTTATGTTCCTGCCTGACTAAATACTCAAATTTCGTAACCGTACCTACTAAAAATATTTCATAAAATCCCCTTATGTATGACTCAACCGAACACTAATGAATTTTAAAGCGACCGATATGCGGAGTCACCGCGGACGTTGTCCTAATATAGTAATAACTGCAATGAAACAAAAGCAATTCGAGTTTCCAACTGCATTCGTTGTGAATAAAGAAAGCGTATAAAGTTGAAACTAGAGTCTCATGAACTTTTGACCGCCCTAAGAGAAAGGCCCGAACAGTCCCCTGTTACGTGACCGCTGGAATTAGCGAGCGAGGATCGCGATGGAAAAGGAAAATCGCGCGAAGGCACGGTATGAAGCGCGGGCGGGGCGAGCCCGGGCATTCGCGTGCACTGGCCTATATGCAGTGCGACGACTCTGGCCGGGAGCGATGCACTCCAAGTGCATAGTGCCACGTACTCTACACAGTCTACGCACACACCGGCGCGCACCTATTTTCCTATTTGCAGCGTGTAGGCCGCCGAGTCTCGCTTTAGAAAAATGTTTGCATCAAACGTCTTTCAGACTGAAGGAGCTGAACGCATGACGGGATTGGAGTTGTAATCAAATATACACGAGCTTACCTACTTGTTCCACACTCCCTTAGTAAACTTTAGCGCAGGATGGAAATCTAAGACATAGGCTGCATAAACACATAAGTAAGTAACATAATGTGGTACTCCTTTGAAATATAAATGTGTTAGGTGTAGTAACTATGATTTGTGGAACGTGGTTAAATTAATGTAACTTTTTATGATAAGTGGAAATTTAGAAGTCCGTATGTCAATTTAAATTCATAGCAAGGAACATGCAGTCAATTATTAAAATAGTGAACTTTAATTTTGTCAACATCTACCTTAATACGGTAATTAAATTTCGAGTTAGATATATGGTAGATTGAACAAACATTTTTAAAAGCAAGATCTATAAAAGAAATTTATAAGCGCAACGAACCTTTTTTTCGATGGTAGTTTTTTACAGACACAAAATAGACGAATGATGTAATTCGACCGTTGAATCGAAACCATAGCAACCACCGCATTGTACATACGATTACGTGCATGCGTAAAAGTGGAACGGATATCAATGTACCGATGGAATATGCATAAAGTGCAATGGAGCGCGGTGACCGCTGAACAGGTTCCGCTCTACAAGCGTGTGAACGGCCAACGCGGCCAGCTCTAAACCGACGTGCACCCTAACTGGTTCAACAACTAATGTGCACAGTGCTTAAAAATAGTGCAACATGCAACACCCACGACGCCTAAGTGACGTAAAAATTAGCAGTTCTTTGGAGTTATTTAAAACATACATAAGTATGTATATGCGAAAGTAACTCTGTCTGTAGACTTTTCAAGGCTTAACTACGAAACCGGTTTGGATGAAATTGGGCAAGTAAAAATAAAACTAAAGGGGCAGTTTTGTATATGTATATGCATATTGTAGTTTCTGAATCCAAATACAATGCGGGCGAAATAACCGATAAGTCCGTTCATATAATAACCTATAAAGGTCGAAAATAGCAGCCCCTATTCAACGTATGCCCTGACTGAAAACAGTGCACCGCGTGCCGCCCACACGGCCAACTGACGCAAAGCGTAACCTCGTGTCTTATCAATGGGAGAGTCGGCAAAGTATGTATCAGAGTTTATAATATAATGAAATAGGTTATGATGAAATTAAATATTATGTTATTAATGTGGAAGAATTGTGTGAAAGAAACTAGTTTGATTTTGATGAGCACTGATTGAACCAACTTAATTTTTTTTATGGATTCAATAATATCTCTCGCCGTATCTTAATAATATAAAAACCAGTTTGATGAAAAAACTTTTAAAATAGTGTTAATAAGAAAAGATGACTACATTTAAAGTCAAAACCATCCAATTTTGAAATAGGCTTTTAAACTTTAAATATCTGAATTTGCATCACACTACCATAACTGACTACAGAAATAAACAACTTACAACAACTTTTAAAAGTAATAAGGTGTTATCAACTAAAAGAACTATTAAATATATCCTTCGACTTCAAAAATACGCGATGTTAATTAAAACAAGTTCGTTAAACTCACCGGCAACTTGAGCCCGCGAGCCCGCGTTCATGTCTTGCCGAGTCGAGCAAAGTAGGGTTAGGAGCGTGACTGGCGCGAACCGCGGGCCGCGTGGGCCCACGCGCATGCGCCCCCCGTGACGTCAGCACTACCACCCAGATTAATAATTCTAATTAACCACCCTGTCCACAATCTAGGCACTAGGTTTCCCTTTCCCTTCCCAGAAAACCCACGCAACAAGCGCTGATGCAGCTTTATCGTAACAGGAAAACTACCGATATTTTCCTTCTATGCACTTTTTGAGTTTTTATCCGTAAATACGGGCACTTTCCTAGAGCTTTAAGTATGTATCGTTGAGATAAAGGTAGGATAGAAAAATAAGGAAACTGATATGAAAACGAAAAACCACTCGTACACGGCAATATTTATGGGTCATATAAATAACCACAGAACATAAAAAAAAAAATTAACAAAAAAAAGAACCGACTTCAGTAAAACTAAAAAGCCAATAATAACCCGTTCAAGTACAGATTACATTTGACTCACCCTTTGAAATCGATCCCAAACCACTCAGTTATTATATTTATATATTAAAGTTTACGTGAGGTTTGGCACCGACTTCAAAGGGTGAGTCAAATGTAATCTGTACTTGAACGGGTTATTATTGGCTTTTTAGTTTTACTGAAGTCGGTTCTTTTTTTTGTTAAAAATTTTTTTTTTCGCTTTTTAGTGATTCATGTAAAATACTTATGGCGGGGTGATCAGGGAGGTCTTGAAGGCATGCATCTCGTTTGAATTATCTCCTAACTCCTAACCGTTAAGGAGTTGTACCTTCCATCATCAGTTCAGCATTGGAAGATGATGACTACCATATGCAAATACTTAAATAGTTTTAGAAAATACATGAAAAATATTATGAGTGCCTATAAAATTTCAGGAATTCCTTCGATTCCTCATGGATTTCGTCATCCGATCTTCACCAAAATTTTATGGGACCAACCTTGAGATGTCTTTTCAGGAACCTTAAAAGAATTTTCCAAATCGAATCATAAATGACGGAGTTATGACGTAACAAATATAAATAAAAAAAAAAAAAAAAAACGTACAACCGAACTGAGAACCCCCTCCTTTTTTTGAAGTCGGTTAAAAATATGGAGCGGCATGGAGATAAAAAAGAAAACAAACGAAGTACGCAACAGGAAATAAATTCGGTTACGTAAGCGAATATAAGTTGAGATAGCGAGCATCTCGTTTGTTGTGAGACTTGTGGGCGATAGGGGGTGTTGGGGCGGGTAGGGCAAAGGGTCGCACGAGTTCATGGCCGCCACCCCGCTCCACCCGCCCGTGGGCGGCTAGCCCGCTTCCTCTATTTTTAGTGCTCAGCTCAGGAGCGACAGCCTACGCGGAAGTGAAGGTTTAACGTAGATTAGAGCAACAACGTAATTCCATATTGATCCATTTCGAGGTGGTCAATATGAACGTCTTCTAACCTGAGGCTTTCCGAGTTTCTGAGTTACACCTACATATACGTAACTATATTATAATTTGAAACCGATTCCCTAAATTAATTAGATAGTAGGTACAGTTTCACATAAGGATATTTAAACTGTGAAAAATAAGACACAATTTGCTTAATAAAGGTAGTATTTAAGGAATAAATTATGTCGGCACTCGGCAATGAACAATTTCATTTAGTGACAGTAAGGAGTATTTATGTTCGAAAACAAGTTTGGTAAAATATACAGTTTGTTTACGAAAAAATAATACCTTAATTTCGGAAGCATAACTAATTTACGTGACTAAGTATGTATGATTCCTATTTACTTAGGCTTAGGCGTAACTAATCAAGTACCTAACAATTATTTTTCCCGAGATCATAATGAGAATGATAACGTCGAGTAATGGAATTCGAGATTGACATTTGAGTGATCGCCAAACGTCAAATCTCTATTAGATAACAGTTATATCGCCATTGAACTGTCATTTAAATGCGATGAGCTTAAAAGTGACATATCTCATCTCAATTTTGGTAATACGAAGGCGATAATGATTGTCAAAAATGTTATTCATGTATATAAATTTCTGTTTTGAACGAAACGTAACGGACTAATTTCACGTACTACGCGGTCAATTTAAATTATGCGCCTGTTATTTATGCCGTCACTTACAAAGGAAGTGAAAATTTTGCGCGCCCGAATTGACAAGTGGCGATGCTAGGGATATCGCCACTTGTCAAGTAGGCACACGTCAAAAGTGACGGATGGCGATGAAAAGGAGAGATCTCCATTATTTCTCTAAAATTGGTCGAATACCCCCCCTAGTTCTGGTTAATATAATATCACCCATTTATTTATTGCTATATCGAATAATAATTAGATTTTTTCCCTCTTAATACACAAATTAAATACGAACATTTTATATAAGATTAATAATTAGAGATTTCCACAAATTACGTTGTTTAGTTAATAGCATTGCTGTCTTGTACTCTATTTTGTGAGGTGTGCAACTAAATGTTATTTTTATTCAATATCTGACGGCAATAAATCAACAGACGTAATTACAAATTATAAAAATACACTGACATTTAATTCTAACTCCCTATTCATGAATCCGACAAGCCCAAGTGACATTAAATTAATAATACTTTCTTTAAAAAACACTAATAGTACTGGGATTGATGGTGTACATACAAACGTTTTGAAAAGGGTATCTGATATTATTTCTCCTATACTTAGCTACATTATAAACATGTGCATTGAGCAGGGAGTATTTCCCGCTAAACTTAAAGTATCTGTAGTGAGACCTCTTTTAAAGAAAGATGATAAGCATAACATGAGCAACTATAGACCTATTACGTTAATTTCTGTTTTCTCTAAGATAATCGAAAAAGTAATATATGATAGTTTATACAGTTATTTTGAAAATAAAAATTTTATTCGCGCCTGAACAAAAAGGGTTCCGTAAGAAAAAAACGATTAACTTAGCCATATTTGATTTACTTTAAAAAGTTATAACGAGCATGGATAAAAAAGAAGCAGTATGTGCCTTATATATGGATATGTCAAAGGCATTTGATTTTGTTGATCATAGTATCCTCTTTGACAAACTTTTTGCTTACGGAATACGTGGAAACGTTCTTAATCTGTTAAAATCCTATATGACTAATCGTAATCAAATAACACAAATTAAAAAGCTATCACTCAAAACAAAAACTGAAGAAATATATTCATCCAATTGTAGAGAGATTAGGTATGGTGTGCCACAAGGAAGTGTATTAGGCCCATTACTCTTTCTTATCTACATTAATGATATTCCTAAAGCCATAGAGCACCCAATGGTTTTATTTGCTGATGACAGTACAGTCATATTCACTGGACGGAACAAAGAAACATATGAATCAGACATTAACAACACATTAGAATCAATAATAGCATGGTTAACGAATAACAACTTAAAAATAAATTTAGATAAAACTAATATTATGACATTTAGACAAAGGCTTAAACCTATTAATTTAAGTATAGCTTTTAAGGGACATAATATAACTGAAACCGACATAACAAATTTTTTAGGGATTAATTTAGATAACAAATTGACATGGAACAACCAGATTGACCTTATATGTAAGAAGTTAAGTAAATTCTCATATGCTCTGTATAATTTGAGAAAGATTGTTAATCAGTCAACTGTGTTAACTGCATATCATGCCTATGTTACGTCCACATTAAGGTATGGAATCATGTACTGGGGAAATTCACCAAGAAGAGATAACGCATTTATAGCCCAAAAGAAGTGCGTTAGGTCAGTATGTGGTCTTAAACCAACTGATTCATGCAAACCACATTTTATAGAATTAAAAATACTAACACTACCTAGTTTATATATATATGAAATAGCTATTTTTGTAATTACTAACCATAATCTATTTAGAAAGTTTAGAAGTCAACGGCTTCAAAATAAAATCAGGGCACAACCGAGTAACACAGCACTATTGCAAAAAAGTGTACTTGGAATGGCGCATAAGATATTTAACAAACTGCCACAAACAATAGTAGCTAAAAAGGAAAATGTTATTGACTTTAAAAGGAATTTGAAATTATTTCTTATAGACAAAGCGTATTACTCTGTAACGGAATTTTTGACTGACATCATTGACTAATAATTAATTTGACATAAGTACTCAATTTTTCTTGTTATTATATTTTTATTTCCTTTTATCATGATTTCTAAGTTAAGTTCTTAAGTTAATGATTGATTATGATTTAGATCTAGATAATGTAAACTTTTTATATAATGCACGCTGCATGTACGCCAGGCATGTACCTACATTATATTTTAATTTGTATGTCCAATGGCACCACATAGTGGTACAATATATCTTGTAACATCAAATTTTACCTATGTTGGACAATAAATATTTTGATTTGATTTGATTTGATTTGATTTGATTTATTATATCATGTTTACATTAGTATGGTGAAATCACATATTATATTACATAAGAGGCACACATACCTATATACATTTATTTTATAATCTGGCGAATCACAGGTAACATTATACCATTACCACACTTAATATTGCAGTATTCGGTTTTTTACGCGCGGTTTTAATGCATTAACAAAGCGTTAATTAATACTTATTTTCCCATCAAAGTATCTTAATTTTTAGTTATGCTACAAAAGAGACCGACGGCAGACATAATGTAAAATCATAAAAAAATATGTATTAATTCCTACTATCTAATAAAATAAATAATACATTGAATAGTAGTTAATTTAATAAACAAATATTTTGGCCTTCTGTATAGTATTATCATATAACCAACACCACAATTCAGGAAGCCAGCGACATCTATCAGGCGTTTACGTCGCACGCTACTCGACACTAGGTGGCGCTAGCGCTCTGCGATGTTTCTCGTTCGGTCCGCTCAAGCTTTGTAGCTTTATAAAATAAATAAATAAAAGAGTTGAATAGGAATAAATTTAGTGTTACTATTTTACGAAAATTATAAAATATTAAATATATACTGAAAAATAAAGAAATTTATTGATGATTTTAATGCAAAAAAAGCTTCTTCAATTTTACGAATCTAGGTACCTAAGCGATTATACTGGGGATATTTCAAAATGATTAATATTTACTACAGTAATATGGTTTATAGATATATATAAGTCCATCTTACAAACTGATGTTAGTAATTAACTCTAAGCATTGTACCTACATGTTATAAAAAGTTCGCACAACACGACGGTTATACCTACTCTTTCCAAACTTGTATTCGCAACAAAAGTTCATACCGTATCACCTGCACCGCTTCAAACTCAAAGAACACAGAGACAAAGGAACTTAACAGAGTTTAAATTTCTTGATTTCCGTAATTCGGCGGGGTAGAAAGGGCGGGCTGAGTTCGTCGACCCCGCTCCCTAACCTACTCCGTATTTGGAGCACGTAGGCCGCGCTCCCGTGGTGCCTGCATCTAGGTCACTCAGTAACTCACTGACTCACAGTTCACTTAATCATCGAGTTAAGTCCCTTACGTCTCAATGCTGTCAAAAGCGCGGCCTAGTTTTGTTCGCATCGGAGCGTAAAATTAGATTTTTGTTATCTTATTTTTGTCTATTGTATTTAGGATAAACACAATTTTCATAATCTCTTCTTGTATTTTGGATATCTGACTATATTATTAATTTAAGCTTAGATGTCAACTCAGTTCAGAATATTGAATGTTTATCTACATCATGTTCTTTTATTACACCGTGATAGCTGAAATAAAAAGTAACATTTTCTAATCGGTCATATCGTATCCGTCACCGAAACATAACGGGCAAGAATGACGCATTTTCTTTGTATCACGAAATGTTCGTTGACGTCAAAGTTAGCACACCTGTTATTTCTTTATGTTAATTAATGATTAACTGTTTAAACTTATGTTTTTATTTAAGGTTTATATATATCTTCATGTCATATTTGCAGGCGATATACGGCGAAGTTTTATAAGCGCTGCAACGAACGCGCGGTTACTCGCGCACTGCTCAACTTATGTATACTTACTTACTCGGATATGAGGGTATTACAGCTTATTCATTAACTCGCTTTTTCGTACACTTAACTATTTCCACTACCATACTGAACGAACGTAGAAAGTATGAGACGGTGGCGTAGTAACAGCTGTTGTAATTTTATTCCATCTTTCGGCTTCCCCCAATTGATAAAGCGCTCTCGTTTAAGCTTAACCCCATTCGTAAAGTGGCTCAAATGTTACGTGACCTACAGACATCAATAAAAGTGTTTAAAAATCAGTAACGAAAGACGCTCAGTTAAGGATGCGGGTCGGCTAAAAAGCAACAAAATTGGACCAGACAAAACGAGGCAATGGAGACGATTTTGTGGACCGCCGCCTCTATCGGGGCTAGGTTACCGGGCTACGGGGCGAACGTACGAAAAAAGTGTTAGGGCATCACGCGAAACATACAATTATGTATCTATTAGTAATTAAGTAATTACGGTCACGTTATATCTAGTACGTAATGAGTGTTTTCTTCCAAGAGACACTATTTTGTAATTTCTACCACATACTCCAAAAAATATCAAGACTTGAAATTCTTTCATACAATTTGGATACCTTCAAGTCACCAGCAGATTACCTACAGCGCGGTTAAAATTGGACCACAAACATAGAATATGCAACGAATGTGTGTTTCTGTAACGCTTGCAATATTCAGTTAAATCTTTCATTATGTTTGTGTCGAAACGTTATTGCAATGGGTATTTTCCGCCGCGCCTGGACGCGCGAGGTCCGTGGTATGACGCTAAAGCGGATCAAATTGAGGTCAGGGCGGCGCGGCCGTCGACCTGCCGTCAACTCCCCCCCCCTCCTCCCCCGTCGCCGCTCTCCGCTCTTCTCTTCTCAATGCCTCTCTCGGGATTTGAATTACGCATTTATTTTTACATGATTGCATTAGAGATAAGAATAATGTTAACAGCATCTTAATGGATTTTGTTTCGGTGCGAATCGAATTGTTGGTATAGCTAGGTAGGTTTTTGAATATTTAATTGTAATTAATTGTCATTATGTTACTTTTTTTTCGAACAAGTTTTCCAATTAGTCCCCTTTATTTAATATTTTGTATTAGATGATTCTCCCATTCAACAAGTTTACCTATTAGAGTCATTTTTGGAAAATTCATTGTACTTGTATACATTCTAAATAAAAAAAAACGTTAACTGTTACAGGGTGGCTATAAGTGTTTTTTTTGAGGTTTCCTTATACATATTGCTTTAAAAATAAACTATTACTTGGTTACGTAACCTACCTGGGTCTACGTACATTTTCAAAAATATTCTTATAAAGGTCAAAGTAATTAATAAAAAATATAGGTATAACATCAGTCTCAGTAAGTACAGTAATGGTGATCCTTCTAGCTCATGTTTTATTGCAGTTAAAAATCTATGAAGTTTAAGCAAGCAAAAGACCTAGAGGCATTATTTTGAAGATTTCATGTGCCTAACTTTACTACTTATATATATTTAAATCAGAAATTCTAAAACAAGCTACAGTCCAATGTTTCTATCCTGTTTATTAACTGTGAAAACTGACATATAAAATAACCACTAACTACATTCTAAATTTGTACTATTTTGTAAATTTGACTAAATGAGTATGAGTATGAGTGTTATAAAATAGTTTGACGTCACATGGACGGATTTAGTGATTTTAAAACGGTTATTATGGCCCTCGGGCCGGGTCGGTAAGCACGACCTATTTGCGGAGGTGAACGAACGCGAGGCCTTGATCGCAATACGCTCGCCCCGCCCCTGCCCGCGCCCGCGCCGCCGCGTAGGTACGTCACAGTTTCATAAACCCACTAAAATAACGATGTGAGATGAGATATGAGGTTTCTTGTTATTTTTCGCTGTTAATCTGGGCAATCGACGCCAGCGCAGTGTTTTAGTTACTAGTCGCGTAAACGTTTCATTTGTATAATCTTGATTTCAAACCAATCATGAAAAATAATGTATGATTATAAAGGGTAACGTTGAAGGGTTCTTTATCGTAGAGGCTCTACGGGTATCGTTACGTCTGCTGCTACGAAGTGTTACGACGACTCACACGTCAGCTCAGTCATGATTACCCACTAGTAAAGTTCGTATCAGTTAAACAATGGAACATTAACTGATTTCACTAGTTCCATCTCTATTATATCAAGTCATATAACTAGAGTGTATATTTGAATAATAAGTATACGAATTATTTTTCAAAACGTGCGATATTTATTAATTGTATTATGATACTATTTATTTTTCAGACAAAGGATCTGCATTTGCAAGTCTTTGGCATCGATTCAAAAATCATTTTGGTCCAAATGGCAAAGCAACAGTCGGAATGTAAGTCAGGTGTTATGTAAACGTACTTATTATTAGTGTGAGTATGACTATGGCCTAAATGAGATCTAGAAACTTCTGTAGGGCTCGCTCTGTCGTACAGTATATCGCGTCAAGGGGGAAAGAGATGGCATGTTGTTGCTTCGGTGTGCGTACGTGTAGTTACACACGTTAAGTGTTGCGAAAAGAGTAAAGCTGTTCGTATGTAGGCAGGTGTCGCGAGTGAGAGCGGGACGGGCGTATGTCCCAAGGCTTCGCGTGGATTATTATTAGAGTATCGGCGCTAGGTTATTCTGAGGCGACCTAGATAGCGCGGGGCCGTTGACCGCGGGCCCTCGGCGCGCGCGGCCTCTAAAATAAAATGGCATTCAGCGATGGGTTCTACTTGCGAAACGCGCGCTCGCCTAAAGCGCGAACGCAACGGATCGCATTATGCAAACCTTACCATCAGATGATTAACGTATTACGTCTGATCTAGATTCTAATTTCATTTGTTCTGAAAAATGCAATCATCATCAAATCTTAGAAGCTCGACGGTAAATCGTATTCCGTAATGAGTAAGCAATTAAACTTTAAATTGCCAAATCTGTTACGTTTTGCTAAAAAAATGCGTATCGTTGTTCAAATTAAGATGTTAATCAATTACAAATATAAAGCCCAACTAAATTTTCATTGCATTCCCGCCAAAATCTTAATTTTCAAATACGATAAGGTAGAGAGGTGACGGTGGTACGGCGGCGGCGCTCGGCGATTAGCGCCGTCGAATATAGCCGGGAAGGCCGAGGGCAACGAACTCCGCTTGACCCAGATCCCCGCGCGCCCCGCCGCCCCCGCGCGCCCCGTCGCATGCCCGCCGTCGCCTCGTGTCGCAGGAAAGTGAAAAGGACGTTTATCCCTACCAGATCTATTTTTCTTCACTTATGAATTAGTAATGAAATTCAACTTTCGATTTTACCGGCTTATTTATACGCAAACGATGCGCCATGAATAATTGACAACACAACGATGCACATTACAATTAGAAAAATTGCATTTATACTTTCGTGATAAACTTAACACAACACTGATAAAATTAAAACGTAACTTCAAAAACATTGCAACATCATCACTACTTGTACGCATCTACAGCAGAAAAAATGGCGCGAAAACTTGACAGATACAAAAATTCACTAGTGACACCGAACATATGATTCGAATTATCAATATTGATGAGCACTGCACGTGACGTAACAACAAAAGCATGACATCTGACCATCGGGGTATTTTTTGACAAAAGAGGTTCAATGTGACAAAAGAGGTTTGGTCTTACCTGCCATGACTCTGCCGAGGAGTTCGTCGGCATCCGAGGGGCCCAGGCCCTCGGCGGGCTGGCGGCACTCCGTGACTGTCATGGCGGGGAGCATGCACGCGTGCGGCCGGCGGCGGCGGTCGGCGCGAATGCCGCGCGGACGGCACCCTGCGCGCCGCCCCTAGCGCGTTCAAGCGCTGATAACTTTGGGGGTTGTTGCTTTTAAACTGTTTGAAGCCTATGCTCAAACTCATTGAATTAGGCTATGTGCTTTCCGTTACTAACTCTCCCTACACCTAACCCTAAATAAAGTACTAACTCGTTGTCGAATGATTCTATAAAAAAAAAACAACCATTGCAGCGTTAAAGGTCTGATTAGTGATTACTTTGGGGTTGATTGTTTTTAAAGCGCGTGAAGCCTGATGTTATGCTCAAACTTGACTTATTAATTTAGGCTGTGGCTATTCAGTAGCTAAATCTATGAGCGGCATGGGCCACTCTGTGACAAAGCTTTTAAATAAAACCCAGCCTCTAATCCTAACTGAAGTTATAAACATTCTCGAATGACTGCTAAAAGAAAAAAACATTTTTAGCGTGACAATACTGCATGATAACTTTAGAATATAAAAACAATCGATTTATAAAGAGTTTAACGCCAATTATGCTTTAACTCATATATTTAGTCTATGGTTATGCTTTCAGTTACTAAATCCTCTTAGTCATACCTAACTAACGTACCCGTAACTAAAATATGTGTAGGGCTTACATTGCAGTAGATAATATAAAAAAAATCCTTCATAATTGAACTTAGGTACTCTAAAATATTTAAAATAAAATATGGTCATTCCACATTGGAAAATAAATATTGTTTAAACACCTATAATATACTAACTCACTCTCGAATGATATTGATATTATACATATGAAAACAATTGTTACGTATTTCGTTTACTGTGCACGTTTACAGTTAATTGAACAGTTTTACAAACATTTTTTGTAAGTACTAATATTTCCGCTTATTAATACCTATAGATGTAAATCGGGTCATTGTCACATGAAAGAAAAACTATAATGGAAGGTTAGAGATTATAATTGTTATCTCCTTTGTTTCCTTACCCTGTTTCGTCCACAGCATATAACCCTCGCTTTAACTCAGTGTTTGACTGATAACTGGATTAAGTCACCTGTTTTCTATTTTTTTTATTATGCAAAGTAAATTTAATAAATACTTTTTCTCCATCTTGCTTGGAAATGTTCCCATTAATGTAGTAAAACTGGACCGCGAAAACGTTAGTTATTTGTAGAAGGCGTTAATACAAATTAAAAAAAAAAAATATGATTGGCATTAGCCGGGAAATCAATATTATTTAAATAAGACGATTAAGTAAAAAACACATCTTCCGTTTATGACGTCTCATACAAATGAGGATGAGGGTGAGGGTACTCTTAATTTGGCCGGTTACTGCATTTTTACTTTTAATTTTTTCAAAGACTGATACTGATAATCCACCATACAGCCACTCCACTAAATTTAAAAAATAAAAACTATTATAAACTTTTTAATCGTTCTCTGCGTTTAGTTCTTGCACTGAACATTTTTCTGCTCTGCTACTGTCAATGTATTTTAAATGTCGACAAATTTCGAATAACGGACAAACAATTTAAATAATAATCTTATATTCGGTTAATTTATTTTCATGATTCTTAGTTATTTATTAGAGATTTGTCACGAAAGTTAATTTTAATAATATGATGGTATTTAATGAGTGAGTTGAAAATTTATAAGGTTACCAAACGTAAACAAATAAAAAATAAAACAGAAATGATTGTGTCCAAATCAATATAAAAGTTATTTTGCACTTATGATCTTCTCCGAATGATAAATATGGTATTTTTTTTTTTAATAGCCGTTTAGGTGTCCCACTGCTGGGCAAAAGCCTCCCCTTCTTTTTTCCATTCGGAAAAGCCTCCCCTTCTTTTTTCCATTCCAAATATGGTATGGTTTCTAAAAAAAAACAGTGTGTTTAGAAATTGTTAATTTAACTAAAATTAATAATTACCTTATAGTGCATATTTTTTTATTGTGTTTTCATATAATGTATATTTAATTCTTATTAACATATTTTGTTTTAAATCAAACATTTGATTCGGACCCGAATTATTAACCCTATTCCTAAAAAAAAAATAAGAACCAAATGAACTTCATGGTACTGATATATTAAATTAAAATGTAGATTGGTGATTATTTCCAAGCATATTTAGAGAAAAGCACTATACAAGCCTCGGCGGGAATGTACTATAAATTTTCACTCCCACTTGTTCTTTTTTTTTGGGAATGGTAGTTGTGCCCACGATTGGTTTACGACAGACTGCTGTTAAATTTAAGAGTTGAATTGATCATCAATGTACGAAAAAAACGAATTATAACCTATTCTGTATATATATACTATGTAGTTATTTATTAACAATTCCGCAGATTTATTTTGCAAGCAATGCAGTCTTACTTTAGTATTGGGTCAATGTCATATACGTATGAAAGAAAAAACGTGGTTTGAATCTTAAAGCTGATTCTTATACTTTATTCATATTATTTAAGTAATAAATGTGTTATAAATATACACAATCGTACATATATTCGTAGTCGTACTGCGATTGTATAGGTACCCGTTGGTCTGCCCATGCGTGGGTATTTAAACTTAAAAACATATACCTAAGTCTAAGAACTGCGGGGTTTTGTTCAAAATTATTGATCAACGATAGGCGTCGGTAATAAAATCTTCAAATCACTTAAGTCAAGAAGCCCTATATACAAATAATATATACGAAAGTTTAGTATCACTAAACAATTTTCCATTTTCCAAGCGAACGGAGCCGCGTGCAAGACTAATCTACAAATAAACCAACAGCTTTAAAATCGAAGTTCAAAACTCGGGAAAGTGAAAACCGCAGGCATTGATGAAGCGGGAAAAGTTTCGTAGCACACGCCGGCCTAGTTATCCGAGGGTCGCGCGCTACGAGCGCTACGCCGCCGTAGCAGGCGCTACGAGCGGGCATGGATTCGTGCGTTATTCCATGCGAATATCTATATTATTAATTACAAAAATTAAAATAGTATTGAAAAATAGTATTTCTATGGAGATGGGTTTTGCAGGGTCTCTATGGGCGCGCGGCACCAACAGTATAGGGACTACTGTAAAAAAAAAATATCGAAATGGCGGGACGGATTTTAAACAGTTTTGGTATAAGGATAACTGGGCACCCAAAGATGTTTATACGATACATTTTATTAGAATACGGTAAAGAAAAAAAGGCTTACTTGGATGATGATTGGACAAAATGGTTTTATAAGAAAATTGCCTCCAATTATATTTTTCATGTGTTAAAAGTTGCCATCAAATCACATGAGCTGAGCTGAGTTCTGAAACCTATAAAATTCAGACTTCTTTCTTAACTACATGTCTGTTTGAGTTCACTTTTATACTCTTGCTTTTTAATTAGAAATGTTGGTTTTTGTTAAAATTTTAATAATATATATTGTTAATTTAATCCTTGGTAAGAAACCAGTTTGTTCTTGAGTTAACTTTAAAAAGCGAGCAATCTTAAATTTACTGCATTTCTTTTCATTTTCAACTGTGAGTACAATTTGTAAAATCATAATATTTTTGTAAGAGCGACAGGCAAGCGCGTACATAAGTTTTTTTACATATTTTTATAAGTAATTACGACAATTCTCAAATAACTTATGTACGCGCTTGCCTGTCGCTCTTACAAAAATATTATGATTTTACAAATTGTACTCCAGTAAAATAAATTAAATCGAACCTAACAACTATCCTACATTTTCAGATTCTACTTTAACCGGCCCGCAGTTCATCTTCAAATAATTGTATTAAATTGGGCCTAAACAATACAGCCGTCATCATCAGAAGCCAGCACAACCCACTGATCTGGAAACCTAAATCTAGAATTGGCGAATCGGTCGGACAGCGCAGTTTTTAGGCCAAGGCGACCCATTACACCGACAGGAGTGCAGCCATGAATTTGGCTACTTTACGAGACGCGTGCTCGTAACGCACCGAATTAGCGATGGTAATTAATCGGTTTAATAACCGAATGCGCCGAACTCTAAATTCTAAACTTTATGGGTTTTAGGCTTCAGATGTACTGTTACATGTCTGACTGCAGACGTGTAGACTAAAAACTTAAAGGGGATTGAAGAAGAGACTTATGTATTATGCTAATAGTTATTATAACTACTAGTTCGGTGAATAGAGACTAAAGTACTATGGGTGATGGGTGACCTTACAAACGGTTCGGTAGTTTTGAATTTTTGATATGTTGTCTAGGATGGTTAGTCAGTGTTTAAAATGCAAAATGCATTTCAAATTTTCTTTCACCGAAAATTCAAAACTACCGGACCGTTTGTAAGGTCAAACTCCTTTATTCACTGGATTATACTACTATTTGACTTATTTATGTCTGTCGGTAAAACAAAAGTCGTTTTGCCTGAGGACGAAGGTTATGTAGGATTATTTATAAAAGAGACGTCTAATTTGAAAACTAGCATATCTAGCCGCGAGTTTGCTTTCGCGCGAGTAAGCATCTCCTGTCTTGCTCATACGGGCCTGAAAGGAAAGTGACAGGTAGCATTTATTCCTCGCGCGACAAAGAGTCGCGTGTCAAAGTTATGCTAGACGTATTGCATTTTTTAATTTTACATATGACCACAGGAAAGACGTAAACATATATCTGAAAATTACCCATTTTAACAATTTACTAAGCTTCAAGGTGATGTATACGTAAAGTGAAATATTAATCTTGATGATTGAGACTACCGTTATAAACACAAAGATATATATTCTAAAGATTTACGCGTTGGCTTCAAATAAAGCAATTAATCTCAATTGTTTAATATATTTTGAACTGAAACATTTACCACTACGTTTGATTATTCTAGTACATATTTATAGCTTTATTTCATAACTAGGGCCACGCCTTCGGCTATACTGATAAATTATGCATGTATTATACATATAAACCTTCCTCTTTAATTATTCTATCTATTAAAAAAAACCTCATCAAAATTGCGTTGTTGCGTAGTTTTAAAGATCTAAGCATAAATAGGGACAGACAGTTTTTGAGGACCAGCGACTTTGTTTTATACTATGTAGCGATACTGAAGTAGAGCACTAGATTTGTGTACTTGAGGAGCAACGCTGCATTCTATTAAATAAGCTTATAAAAGCATTGTTCTAATTTGCTGATCGTCGTTAACCACGTGATCGATGCACGGAATAGATCACCGCGGCGCGGCAAGAGCTGTGCGCCAAATATGTTTTTGCACATCCATCATAAACAACATTAGCAGATTGTTATCACGTCAGAGTGCGTCTTCATCATGTCATGTCGATATGTACCCGCGCAACATGGAATGATGATGGAAAAAAATATGAGTGGCATATTACAGAATAACGGTCAAAGTAGGTATGAACAAGATGGATTCATATTCATAAAAAAAAACTTAATTTAATCAGTCTTTAAATATCTTGGAACAAACACAGAACTTCATAAAATGAGAGCTTAGAAAAAAAACTGCACTCAAATCAGTATATCCTTTAAGATGATGACGTACCACATGTAGTTTCAAGCTTTTAGGGCCCAATGACGTTTTATAAATATGATGATGCGAAGCAGGGAAGTCGTAGATATATCAAACTGTGATTTTCTACATATGTATTTCTATATGTATTTTTATCATACCCCGGGGTTTTCGATGCATGAATGATTTAACTCTTGATCGACAGTAGGAGTCAAATCATTCATGGTATGATTATTATAACTAATAGCTCTGTTGGTTCTCCTAAAATAAATAAGTAAAAACAAAAACAGAAAAGTGTTGCTATAAGCAAAAATTAGATACCTAAGTCTTACCACTATCACCTACACTTTTTCAAAGGAAAATCTATATCATTGGAAGGTACTTCAGCAATAACAACTTGTATGATTGTATAAATAGTTGCACTTGTAAGCATTCCCCCCAGGCGATACCTTCAAGGATGAATCGTTGCCGTACGGTTGATATTGAAAAGTTGAAGTCTAACTTTTGTTCTTGAACGCTTAAACTGAACGGAACTTATGTATGACCTAGTTAGTAGGATTAATTGTAGCGACCTTGGGGTGCTGAACAGTCGTAGCTATGGTAGCTATTATTACTGATATTGTGACTATTATTATTGAGCCGTTACGTCATGTGCGTACGTCAGATAATTTTTGTCTTACAGTGGAAAATAAGTAAAAAGGTCTTGTTTACTTATTTTCTTGATGGACATAGCTTTATTGTTAACCTAAAACACGATTTCAGCTAGTAAAACTAGGCAAAACAATATGTATAATATACGGTCAGCACCAAAAGTAGCGTAAAGTAAGTAATCGTCTTTGGCAAAACGACTCTACTTATTTATTTCCAACATCAGAGTTCGATGGATAACAGGAAGGGTACAGAAACTAAAAACATTTTGGTGTTAAATTAAACTTCAACTGAATAATAGTTTTAACAATGACCGGCAGAAAAATCATTTTGATACAAACCGTAAGTGATAATGAAGAGATGATTGCTGGACACTCAAGCTTTTCTTATTTTGAACAAATGATCAAACGCATTTCTAAATAAGATAAATATTTAAAAGAGTCGGTAATTAAATATGAAAGGTTATGATGGTGATATGAACAGAACCAGAATAACAAATTGGCATTGGCATCACTTAAATGTCAGACTTATATTGACAAACAACTGATGGTAGATAAAAACGAACAATACTCTAAAATGAAACCGGGTGACATACTGAATTATTTGATAAAAGAACTGGCGTTATCGAATCCATGCATTTAGTGCACAAACGTTTAGATTACTCATGCGAATATGACTTTAAATGAATTGGCATAGAATGTATACCACAACTTTTTGATATCACAGAAATCAAGGTAACGATATCAATGCTCATTCACTCAGTATAGGTACACCTAAATCTGAACAAAATAAACCTAAACCCTCTAAACGTCCATATCAGCTTTTGTCTATACTGTTTGTATTAAATATTTCATTTGACATCTACAAGAAAGGAATAATAGCTAAGCGTCAACCGCTTTGTAAATAGGAGGATATTTTTAATTCGAATTTACTTTTTGATTAGGATCAACCATGCTGTACTACACTACGATTACGCAGAAACTTAGTATATACTCGTACATACGTCTGTTGGGATTACTTACAGATCAATTGTAGATTTTTATCCTGCAAAGTTGTTATACAAAATGTTCGTTAATTCAATATTCAGATATACTTATCCCACATGCTCGTAACAACTTAATATGTACAGATGCATATGTAGGACGTCAGAGCTCGGGTTAGCTGAAGCCGGGGCAGGTCGCGGTGACGTCAGAGCGGGTCGTTGACCCGCCCTCGCCATCCTCGTTCCACATTCATGCTGCACTGGTACCGGGCTTCATCATTATATATACCTACTGGTACCGCGGTTACGAATCACGTTACTCGATTAAGTTACGATTGCACCCGGTGGACATGATTTCGCGTACAAATGAGGTGCATACTAAGCGTGACCGGATTATAGCTTGTAATTGAAAGGCCTATGTATTGCTAAATATTTTTTGTATAGAATGGTATATTATAGAAATAAACTTCACTTAGCTGTGTCTTACAGTATCGTCAATAAAACAATCGTCAAAAAAATTCACAAGTAAAAAAGGCTATTAGATTGCATATATGAATCATTTTCAAAAAAGAAGTGAGTAAATAAGAATTGGTGTATTACCAAAAAAAATTGCACCAGAAAGTGCCCGCAACCTCATCTGCGTCACCTTGTCTTTTTATGTTGTAGTCGGATAAATAGTATCTTATTAACCATCTTTAGATGTCCAGCTATCGCCGTACCAAAATTAGTTCAAATATTTTGGCGTGATGAGAGGGCAAAGACATTCTGAGTAACAGCTGTAAACATGGGCCTCCGGCATCGCGCTATTAAGATTTTTTCTAAAATATACAAAACTGATTTTCATTACATATCTAAACTTTTATTATAGTATAGAAGAATATGACTTGCTTTCGCTACACAGAGGGTACAGTCCGACCAAAAATAGTAGAAATTGAAAAGTGACAATACTGTAGTGTAGTCCCCGACTGAGTCGGAGTCAGACTGTAGATAGCCATTTAATATTTTTAAATTTGATTCGTATCCTTAGACGTCTAACCGAAAACGAACGAACGACCAAACTTTACATCTATTTTAGTGCGACCTATTGATTACCACTAACGTAAATAGAGATACGCCCTTGGGACTCCACTAGGGAATGCAATACCCGGTCATTTTTGCTACCCGGGTATTACCGGACCTTAATTTTCAAATGCAAATGTAAAGGTAATACCCGGACTTGAACAAAAAGTATTAAATATTGAGTTTCATGGGTTTTACGGGTATTTAAGAATGAAAAGCACGGCTGATTACGATTCCAGACTTTGAATCTTATGGCGCTACTTAGGAAGGAGGTGCTAAACTTTTTTGCGGTGATGCATGGTATGGTACTCGATCTCACGAGATAAAATGCCTGCCTGAAGAGGTCGGTGTTGTGGCCGAGAGTGCAGAAGCTGCGCCTGGCTGAGAATATGCGAGTCCAACAAGGAGGAGGCTCACATGTTTAATAATTCGCCCGGGTACTGCTTCAGGTTGGAAAAAAGACTTCTGGAGAATCTGGAGGAAACCAACGGGCTGGGTCGATTACCATACACGTTATGCAGGGGCTTCCCGTCCGTTGAAGACCTCATTCGGAGCGTAAACGGATACGGAGACCTGAGCCAGGTGACGGGACGTGAAAACTCTTGGGTTTGTGAGAGCCATACTCACGCCGAAAAATGTACAGGCAGCGGCATTTAATGCGTGGATATTGGTGGAAATCGAAGGTGAACAAGCAGCGTATAATAACATTAACACTGTCTTGGATGAAAGTTCCTAAAGCATTCATTGAGCCCTGAATGTCTCCCCCAGCACACACAATAATCCTGAAAGTTGTAGTTCCGATCATGCTTCTTCGGAATTGGTCATCTCCGAAGTTTGCAACGGAACCCGGTTAAAAGTAGTGTAGATGCAGCGAAACCTCATTGAGGCGCTGATTCTGACAGGGTGCAGCGCCGGGCTGATCTGGACTACAGTCCACTATCGTATCCATCTGTTAACTTCCGCCTCCAGGGGATAGGGAGAGAAATTAGGGGTGAATTAGCCGCTTATTGACACAGACCAAATTTCACGTGGGCGGAGCCACGGGCAAAGCTAGTAAGATTACAACGCAGTAAATAAGGGTTACACCCGTAATAGAACATTTTGTCATAAGTTATTTATGATTTCACGCATTTTTCTTAACATTTCTTAATTTCGGGTAAAACCCGGTCTATGAGTTGAAAACCCGGGTTTTTACCCGACCCCAAATGTAGTCGGGTACCCGGGTACCCGGGTTTTCGGGTACCCGGGTTGCATTCCCTAGACTCCACCACCCATAGCTGCGACCGATGTTTACCCATCGGCGACTTGTGGTTGTGGGTAAACTGTTGATCCCATGTTACCAAAATATTTGTAAACACAAATCCTATTAATTAAATTATATCTGTTAGACCAGCAGCTTGGTCCAGCACAGTAAGCCTTTCGTGTTCCGGGTCGGATTATATTCTGTCACACTTTGATTTTGTAAAGTTTAAATGTGTTAGTTTTAGTCACGGTTTTGTGAGATAAACATGCCTACTTATAGTACTTTATATAAATGAATTACAATCAGTTTGTTCACTCTATTTTTGGTTTAATGGGAATATGAGTGTATAACGTGCAGTCCTGTTCCGCTCAACTTGTGGATCCACATAATACCAGCCGTCAAGTCACCCCCGTGGTTTGGCAATGTGCTGAGTGGACTCCTTTTTCGCACAATTCTTATAATTTTTATGTTATAATATGTAATACCTACTAATTGCGGCGAAATAAATTTTCTTTCTTTCTTTCTTTCTTTCTTTCTTTCTTTCTTTCTTTCTATTTACGTAACGGTAACCGGTGCAATAGAGTCAGTGAATAAGCAAGGGACAAATAAAGTCAATACTCAACTTGTTACGTATATTGAAACCGGATTTATAGTTCTGTGAGTAAAAATTCGGGTTGCTTCTCAACTTCGAGGATCATAACTTCAGTCTAACATGAAATCTGACTGTTATTTAGCTCAAAGTGTTTCATTTAATCTATGTATAAGTATCTACTACACAAATAAATTGGTAATATTCTAAACTAAACAAACATAACATGCTTTAAAAACGGCTATGTAAATATAAGAATAAGGTGTATACGTTTTGTGGATTCTTATTTAATAGTCAATCACTTTCATCTTCACCCAACCACATACAAACATACAACCGGTCAGCTTGTTTAAACTGAGTTGACAACACTTATGCATGAAGTCGTCTGATAGATACATAATTAAAACTAAACAGGCTTAGAACAGGGCTGGTGAGGTTCTTGAACCCCGCTTCGAAAGTGGATCATAATAGCCCACCACTTTCATTTTCACGCAACTCTCACCGTCAAGTTGAGATCGAAAGTGTACTACTTTTGCGGCTGCGTGCGCGCAGCCCCCCCCCCCCCCCTCAACAGGCCCCCTACCCCTCGATACAACTTTCTGCCTCGGTCGCGCTTTCTTCTGAGCGTCACTTGTGCAATTCGCTTTCTAATCGCATTGTGATCACTTGTGACTGATGCTAAACATCATCTCGTTGCTCCACTTTCGTACAATGATGACCATTCTATTTTAATTTGTAGACTCGAGCGAGAGGTCTTTAGCAATGCTTATGTGACACGATACCGCTGCAATCATGGCGTTTGAAACGCCGCGTTTCAAATTAATTAACTAGAGAATCACTCTATCGTAACAAAATATTTAATTGCTAGTATTATTTCGGCATTTGCATATTCTTAGCATCGAATTACCCTCCGAAACGCCGATGATTAATGTGAATTTAAATACCACAATTATTATGTAAATTCAGGTTTAAGTAGGATGACTCTACACTCTGTGGCCTCGTTGTATTAATAATTTTAACTAGAGGATAAACAAGCGATGGCTATTACTTTTAACGGCCACTAAACGATACAATCACCAAATGAGTTCCACTCCGTTTGTCACTTGTTTATTATGACATTAGAGTTTACTGTGTCGTAAACGAAATGATAACTGGAGGTCGACATCACTAATGCACTTATAAACAAAACAATTAAGGCAACGAGGGTACCAACACGGATTTCGTCTATACTCATTCTTCGAACCGGTATTCTAGGTAAAGCTGAGATCCCATTTGAGCAATCACAAGGCAAACTGGCAAACCTCACTCGGTTAAGCCGAGTTAAGGTTAGTTTCATAGATTTTAACATGGTACCGCTACCATGTTAAAAAAATAATAAATATTTAGAAGAACTCATAAATATATACTATTATTTGTTAACTCCATAAAAATATGCAGATATGCAAATACATGTGTTTGAATTGGTGGTCTCGAGTTATATGTACTTAGTAGTAACAAGGATGAAACCTAAGCGAATCTCGTAGGATATAGTACAGACCATTGATATACTCGTACAATAATCTGTCTCCTTAGACATAAAATATGATAAACAAAACACAAATGGTCACATTTGCGTGTAAGATGGTGAATAATGAAATGCCACCATACATGGTGTGCCACACATGAAAACCGCACCCCGCAGTCATTCTGCATGATCGCCCTGACTTACTGACCCTGGGTGCTAAATATGTATTTAACATAAATTATTTCACACTAACCAACCATGTACCTAATTAAGTTCCAAAAAATATGCACACTGAAAACCAAAGCGAACTTTTATTTTACTATATGTTTTATCTGAGGATATTTTCTTCGGTTTCCGCCACTGTCACACATTTAAATAAAACAATTTAAACTGATTTTATCGCGTATATTAATTATTTGTGACTATGTTACGAACAAGGATTCAAGTTAGTAGGTATAATTGACTTGAAAATCGGTGACGGACCATCGAATAAAATAATAAAATCACCTGGCGTCAACAATATCACTACATAGAGATATTATTCGTCCTAGTTCATTAAAAATAGATGATTGGATCAAACAACTGGTCTATTAGGGACAAAGCTTTAGCGTAACGCTTGAGCTCGGTGTCCAAATGACGGTAATAATGCATCGAGCCGATCTGGGTCAGCCCTTTCACGTGCAAAGCGCAGGGGAAATGAAGGACTAATGGCTTGCATTCATCTTGCTTCAACAGGATGTAAAATAGGATACCTTTAGCTTAAAATGGATCGACTTGCTAAAAGTACTACAATCTTTCACGGCTATCGATGACTTAATTACATAATTTACTTGAGAACCATACTTCTTCTTAAAACAATTAGAAACAATATGTAGCCGATATAAATTTGTTTTTGTATTAATTGAAAATATGAAGACGGAAATATTTTCGAAATCTCTAATATAATAGGAGGTAAGATTGGTTCTTTTTTGCAGTGAAAGCCTAGTTCTCAGTAAACCATAACATAACCGATAACAAAGACCGGAACGTAAAGCCAAAGAAATGTTAGCAAAAACAAGTAACAATACGCCAATACGCCAGGAGTCGTAAACAAGTTACGTCTTTTTACAATAGTTATTGTGTTTCACAGACGTAACAGAGTGTTAAATGTACTGAATTGGCTAGCGATTCAACGGGTCACGTGACAACACGTAACGTTCAGCGTATGTGTTACTTAGATCGCATTTGTATTGTATTTATAACTACGGTGTTTCCCAATACGATCCCGTATACTGTTACTAAGTCAAAAAGACGCAAAGCTGTTGCCAACCAACGTTTATAAGCCTGTTTGGATCACCATGGTTTTATACGGGTCACGGAGGGTCTGTATTCGATGTAAATGAACCATTTTCTTCCGGGACAATCACAATGCATGCATATGCATATGTTTATTGTGTCTCACAGGAAATGACTTGTAAAAGTGAACTAGTTGTATTGTTACGGATAACGGTACTGTTCCGCTCTTGGGGTCATTTGTACATCTGTTATTATTTAAGCATTGGAACAATTAAATTTAACTCTGATGTAATTTTTCAGCAACTTTTTTTTTACTCAAGCATAGTCTATTATTTCAGAGATGTAGACAAATTAAATACACGACGTAAACGGATTATATGCGCGATATAATCAGTTTAAATCATTTTATTTAAATATGTGACAGTCGCGGAAACCCAAGAAAATATTTTGTAGACAAATGAGTACTTGGACTTAATGCATACTTAAGGTATTCCAAATGTTAAATTAGAAACGTTACATGTAGACTTTATGCCGAGGACTTACCTATGAGCGTTTTTCAAAAAAAGTGTACATGGCAAAATTTGAATGTCCCACACGTTCAACGTGTTTTTTTTTTACTTTACCTTTAGTATTTGGGTATATGAGTGGTATCATTTGATTCTGTAGATGTGGGGCATTCATTTTATATTTATAAAACGATTATATTATATTTATTACTAGATTTATTGCAAAATAAAGATATGAAAAGTGCTAAAATGGGTATGTCCCACGTCGACTCAGTCATGTTCAGAGGCTTGCAGAAACTCGAAATAAATTTGTATGAATATTGAATGTGGTCACACAGATAAAGTAATGAGTCTAGATTATAGTCGTGTGCTTTATTTATAAACAAATACGGTTTATAATGCCGAAAAACTACTTTTTCCACTGTCCAAAGAAATCGACAGACCGGAACTTCCGGTTATAGTCACAAGCGATTTTAACATACTTGTGCAATCGATATTCCCCAAAAAGCGTTAATTTTTCAATCCTGGCAACATTTTAATGCTATAGGCATCGGATTTCATTGCAAATATAACGTCAGTTCCGTGAAAACGGTGACGAAAGGTGGACGCTGTGTCAGTGCGCTAAAAATAGGATTTCGAGTTAGTAACAGTTTTTTCGGTAAGTAGATTATAATTAACTTTTTAAACACAATTAGACATAGAAGAAACTATCGTAGTATCCGAAACTAAACCAAAAACACATTGAATTGGTTCAGAACACGTTGAAATTTTGATTTTAAATTGTCGAGGTAGAATTCGTCACGTCCGATTCGTGACGTGATATACTACCGGAACGATTTTGTGACGAATTGGAACTATAAAGCTTAGTACACAATCGAAATGTGACCGATGTTTTAACCGACTTCTAAAAAAGGAGTTACTTAGTTTGACCCATATGTTTGTTATACATGCATGTTTATCCGCCATTATCTCGCATTTGTCAGAACCGATTTTGATGCGGTTTTCAGAAAAGTATGTGTTATCTCCGGAAGAAATGACTAAAAAGCAAAATAACAATTAAAACATTTATAAAAACCGGCTAAGAGCATGTCGGACCACGCTTACAGTCGAGTTTTTAATTAGGCGAACTAACTTGACAGCTGAAAGTGTTGTCAGAAATGAAGAAAAAAAATTGTGATTGGTTTATGTCGATATAACCTTAAGTATACACCCATAAACCTTAACATATTGCAATAAGGTTTATATTTGTTTATAACTGTCAAGAAAACAAAAGGCAGACAGCGTTCTAAGCGATAACCTAAAATAAAGTTCGTTCGATGTAAGTATTTTAATTACAACCGTTTTTAGGGTTCCGTACCCAAAGGGTAAAAACGGGACCCTATTACTGAGACTTCGCTGTCCGTCCGTCCGTCTGTCACCAGGCTGTATCTCAAGAACGGTGATAGCTAGGCAGCTGAAATTTTTACAGATGATGTATTTCTATTGCCGCTAGAACAAAAAATACTAAAAATAAAATAAAATAAATATTTAAGGGGGGCTCCCATACAACAAACTTGTTATAGATTATGGTACGGAACCCTTCATGCGCGAGTCGGACTCGCACTTGCCCAATTTTTTATTAATGAGAATTAATACTGTTATTCTATATTTTGAAATGTTCATGTTGCTATTACTTGCTAAAGGTAATCGTAATATTGTATGTTTTATTTTAAACATTTTTAATAAAACATTATTAATAATCTATAAAAATAGATAAATAACACTAATAAAACTTTCAATATTAAGATTATCATTTACTCATGAAAGATTTTTATGTAATACATTATAATATACATGGTAAATATTTATTATTACTAGTTTAATACATGCTTTATTATTACATATATAAACTAGTAATAATATATATTATACCATTTTGATTCCGTTGCAATAAATACGATTCATGACATAATATTTTTGTGATTTTATTTCAATATATTCAATCTATGTACACTATTCCTTACATTTTCCAGTTAGTCACATGAGATTCCGTTTAGTTACTGTCCCAAGATTTGGGATGTTGAAAATAATTATTTCTGGCTGCTGCAGTGCAACAATTCACATATTTAAGCGTTAACATTACTAAATGAATATTCCTTAATGTAATAAAAAATATTATTCGTTGATTTGTCGCATTTTAATGCAAAAAAATACATGTTTTAGCAGTCATTTGGTGGTGATTGTGACGAACTGGACCTTTATTTTATCCTCAAAGCTTGCTCGTTCCATTAATTCTATAAATTAAACCCGTTTTAAATAGTTTATTGTCTGTATTTTAAATGTGTAAACTAAAACTGGTCCAAAAAATACTTCAATCAATTTATACTGAATTTTATATTAGTGACTATCCGGAACTAGTTTCACCACAATCTGAGTTTAAAATGTCGATATTTTCTATATTTTTTAATATTTTAATGCCATTTTCTCAAATAATACACTATAACTTATGGGGAATTAAATAAGCCACGAAAATTTAAAATCGGTGTTATAAAAAAAACCGTTTTCCGGTTCGTCACGTGTACACTTTTTTTGAAAAACGCTCCTATGCAGGCAGGCAAGAGACAGCTCGTGTAAGCGGGTTTGAATTGTTTATCTCTTAGTGCTTAGACGTTTTTGATAATGAAATTATCATGTGCCAATTTTAAAACATTCAATTAACCCAGTTATTGATTGGACCAGTTATGGATTAGTAAAATAATGACTCGAAGATATAATACTCAGATTTTGTGAAACGACGCAGGTAAATCCTGATATAAATATCCTCTTCACTTAATAATTTCCGATTCAATCAGTGCCTTTTTATACATATTAACAGTTTCTCTAACTTTAACTATAATATTTTTGTTTCATCAAAAATCGTATCATATCATACCTGGTACCGACGTTTCACATAACTCCTCAGAAAAATTTGGTATTACTCAGACTTAGATTCTTATCAGAATAGATTATAGTTGCAGACCCCAGAACTATGTCAGTGTTCAGGATCTGGGTTTTGAGCGCATGTCTATGTAGGTAAGTTAAGTATGTATGTCAAAATGTAACGAGGGCGCCTCCGCAATCGCCTTTTGTGTTGGCTACTAGTCCTCGCGGTCTCAAATGTGTTATCCCAAAAGAACTTTAAGGGGGTTATGTTGGTTGCGTTTACGACGTGATAAATAAGTCGCAAAGCATCCGTCACGTTTTGGCAAAATGCGAGTGTGAGTGATAGATGCTTTGTCACTTATTTATCGCGCAAGCGGCAGGCTCGCAGCGGACCTAAGATGGCTGCGTCCTAGACACAACATTTACGAAGTTCTATATAGATTTACCACCGTTTATTATTATTTAGAGCCGGTGGTAAGTTCGACACATGTAAAACTTAAATACTAATGTCTAAGATATAATATTAATAATATAATTTTAGTCGAGTTAGTTTTGTTACATTAATGTGGACACGCGACTAGAATTACTTTATTATACCTCACTCATTTCGTCCAAAGAGTAAAAAAAGGGGCCCTATTACTAAGACTCCGCTGTTCGTCCATCTGTCTGTCTGTTTGTCCGTCTGTCACCAGGCTGTATCTCATGAACCATGATAGTTAGACACGTGAAATTTTCACAGATGATGTATTTCTGATGCCACTATACTACAAATACTAAAAAACAGTATAAAATAAATATTTAAGCGGGCTTCCATACAACAAACTTGATCGCTAGCGTTAACTTTGTACCTCATTTGTATCCGGCGCCATACAAACCAGGTGCAAACTTGACTTAACCCGGCCAGTTAAGATGGGATAAGTCAAATTTTTAAGATATTGCTATACCCTAACAGGGCCCATGTAAAGGACTCAAACAAGTGTAACATCTTTGTAAACAACCATGGTGCAATGAATAAATGAAATGAAATGAAATGAATAAGTATTTGTACGAAACCCTTGGCGCGCGAGTCAGACTCGTACTTGGCCGGTTTTTTCCTAAATCATATACAGTCTATGAGCTCTCGGATTGCGATACGGGTTTGGGTGAAAACTGAGAGGTTCTTATATGGATCGCGTAAGTGCGAGCGAGACAGATATAAAACGCAAATCGCATTCTGACATCTCACGCACTGTAGGGTTGTATTTAGGTATAAGTATTTATTGATTTATTTATTGCACAAAAGAAAACGTATCGTACAAAAGGCAAACTTAATATTAATTAGTATCACAATATGAATGATGAAACTGCGATGGTGACGGGAATCGTAAAGAGAAATACATTTATTTTACGAGCAAAGCAACCAAACGTAACTTTTACAACTGAATCGTACTAACAATGACGCCAACTGAACACGTGTATGCATTAAAATGCCGTATTTCATATCGTTATTACTTAACATTACCAGTAATATGTTATTTGTGTGATTTAATAAACAGGTGACAATGAGACAAACAATTAGCTATTGGATATCCTTTTAAGCAACGCTCTGCACACAGAGATCCACTGAAAATCTGTTGGTATTGCAAAACATTAGGGCCTGAATTTGCGAGTCACATGCATATAGTAATGAAATGCGATTTAAAAGAAGAAAATGGTAGTACCTACCTAGCCGCATACCTACTTTTTGTTAAAATGAGACTCAAGGAAAATAAATTATGATGAGCTCTATTTTCATGACGACTTCCTCATTCCTGCCACACCTGCATAGTTTCAGAGCGAATTAGGACCGCCTCGCCTTTAATCTTTTTTCCGTCACGACTACACACCGACACCAAAGTAGATCGGGCTATTATATAACATACAATAATATTATTAGCACATGTTTTCAGAAGAGACTTTTAATGTTAAATTTTTAATTTCAAAAGCAGACGGCGACGGCCTGTTGGCCCAATTTTGTTCAGGTTAAATGCGGAGCCCATAACCATTACCCTTATACATATATTTATCACCGACATTAACATTTCTGTAGCTTTTATAAACTGCTAGAACGAGAAAGACGTTTTAACTTAAATTCTAGTATTTTAGACCAGCTGCGAGACGCCTAACTCATACCTGTGCCGAAGCACACATTTCCATATGGTCATGATGAAAAGTAAGAGGCTCACTCGTCGGGGCCTTGATCGCGCTGAATTGGCAATATCCTGGAGCCGCGAGAACCCCGATTGGCGAAACCTTGCGACCTGCAAAAGTCGGTCGGTGAACTCCACAAGGCCGCACCGCGACCGCTTTCTTTGTTGCCGATGTTGCAACACCAGGCTTGGATCACTTTATTACGAGTATAGCTCCACGCGTCTGAATATCAATGTTCATCTTATCCCTTATTTATTTAAATCTTGCGACCCATTTACAACTGGAGGTGCTTTTCAAGGAAAGATTAGGGTAAAACGGTAGGAGGTATTAATCCACTCGTGGAAAATTTTCTTACTGGAGCTAATACGAAGATCCTCGCTAAATGAAATTTACCTGCGATAATCCCAATGGCGTAATTCTAATAAAAATATGATTTATGTACATTTACATTTAAGCATAGGTACACCTGTCCTGTCGATGTAAAGTTGTAAACCGATGCTGTGTTTTGCTATCACGCATCAAATTATTTATTAAAAAGTGTATTTAATAACTGAAAAAATAAATTTTTTGTAAGAAAATAACAATAGCACACAAGAGAAAATGTACAATAGAAAAGTGTCATGATTTTTAAAAGATGAAATTTATTTCGTGTATTAATTTTTCACTAGATTAAATTCGACCGTACCGACCTACCTCAATGACTTGAATGTTCACTTTTACTTGGAGCCTGGACAAGAATACAAATTTACATACCCGTAGTCTTTGTGCTACTGGTTCTATGATGGAATTTTCTAGGCGTTTAGTTTACTTTAAAACTATATAAATGTTTAAGCAGTGGTAGTTACTGAACTAATTAACAGAGCGAGCGAAGCGTCCCAGTTTCTGTTTGGCCCAAAATTCTTGGGTATCCGGTTGTTCGGCTGTTCTCGCCAATAGGTCGTAGGTATTTCTCAACCGATTCTCATGAAATTTGGTGAGTAGGTTTGATAATTATGTAGATTTATTTAGATTCCGTTTTTCGAAAAAAATTAAAGTGGCGCAGATTTGGGGTTTGAGGCCGTAAAATGTTAGTATTCGACAAATAGAACCCTGCCCAACTTTCGGGATCAGGTTTACAATCTGAAATAAGGAAAATTGTGCATCACATATACAAGCATTGCATAGTAAATAAATAATTGTTACGTCACGTAATTTTGGAGTAAATCACCTGTTACAAGCGGCCAAAAATTCGGCTTACTGTGAGGCGATATAATCTTCACAACATATTTGAATCAATTCAAACTAGAATCACATTTCTAATGTTTTTAACAGTGATGGCGCCCTAATAGAATACCATTATGCCTGTCAACGACGACGAATCTGAAAAATTGGGACAGCAGAAGACTTGCGTCACAGCTCAGTTTGCAACAAAGAATTAATGTCAACAAAAACGTACTTATCCTTATGTTACATAACAAGAAGAGTTAAACTTATTATGTGGGTAAGTGCTACATTTACGTAAGCAGAGGGCCATTCAATAGCAATTCACTACCGACAGATTACGTAACCGGTTCGCGTATCGTTGCCTATTCTCTATCGAACAATATGAGTCGTCGCTATTTCTTCTAAACCATATTGCCGCGATGATGCCAGTTCCGAGTAAAACAAGGCTTAATTGAACGCATGCGCGTAACAACATTAGCAACTCGCTATAGACGCCAGCGAGATTTATCGCTCAATTGTAAAGAGAAACGTTACCGTTCTAAAACTTTTCAAATGAAAGCGATTAGGCTTACCTTTGAATAGTAAAAAAATATCGTTCTGCGAATTGAAATTTAAACGAAACTATCAAGCTGCGACGCTCGAATGTCCCAAAAAATGAACACGGTTCTGGATGCTTGAGAAACACGACATGCCAACGAGGTCGTCTTCAAATAATTATCTTTAAAATTAGGGTAGTAGGTGAACTCTCATAAAACTAATATATATTTTGCTACGAGTACAAAATATTGCCAATGACCCAGTCACAAAAGTTTGCGTCAGCATTAAATGTCTGAATCGAGATTTTACGCTTAGCTCTGCAATATTGTTCTAGCTTTGATTATACAATTGTACGCCATGTTGGTAGGTATGTCATACGATTGAGTACAAATAAAGGCCATGCATTTACATTTGCTGCTGGAGCGTTGTTTCGCAGTTATCGTAATAGGCTCCATGGCCAAGTTGCAAAAAGGCAGGCGCGTGCGCCGCGCGCCTTACCGCCATTGGAGGAGCGCGGAGGGCGAGGGCACGGGGGGGGAGCACTTTCACCTGGCGAGGCTGCGCGGGCGACGACCCCCGATGTCCTACTCCGCTGACCCACTATGAGCCAAACGAAACACTTCACTTTCATTTCTGTCCAATTTGTCATTAGGCCCATGGATGCGTCTTGCGTCTCCGCGCGCGGAGTTGCGATATTCTGTTGCCGTTTCTTTATCTGCGGGGGGATGTTCTCGATGACGCGGTGATAGTAGAAAGCGGCTTGCGTAAGACTTGTTATTGGCGAGAGTGAAAGTGCCGGCGCAGTCGCCATACTAATGAGCGCGAAACGGGTGCTCTCGGGCTCCGGAACCTCTCTGGGTTAAAGTGTCACGACGACCAGTTAAAGTTACGCAATAAACTTATGATTTCGGAATGAAAAACGAATGTGGACGTGAGATGTGTGAAAATTTCACGCTCATTAACATTTTTCGAAGGTAACGATGTTCGTCATTAACATTTTTCATCCATGTAAAAATAAATGCAGCAAATTTTGTAGAAGCAGAATATATTTGTATTTACTAGTTAAAGATATCAAAGCCGTTCTCTCATCAATTATAATGTAAATTGTTTTTCTATTTGCGAAGATTCATTTTTTACATATTACTGAAATATACACAAACAGTTTTACGTTTCATAATTGATTATGGAGTACGGATTAGCTATAAGACCGCCTGTTGTTTACCTCTAATTGTAATTGTACATATGTTTCATGAGGTGTGCAATAAAGAGTACTTGTGTTGAACTGTATTGTACAGAGTACCTGCTTAAAAACTCCTGATGTAACTTAGGTTCAAGCTTGACATTATTTTCCTAGTTTTTTAGTGTCACATTACCAAATACCGCCTATTGTTTGCCTCTATTGTAATGTTAAGTGTCATCTGTATTTGTATTTATTTCTTCTTGAGGTGTGCAATAAAGAGTATTCTATTCTATTCTACCACAAAATTATAACCGAACCCACCATGTTGTAACATTCGAAATTCGCGCCAAATAGCCGTTCGGCAATTTCCGTGCGCGTTCGGGCGCGTTCGGCTTCTTTGCAGCGACCTCGGCTCGGAGGGCAACGAACGCTGACTAGGACGAATGTATTACAAAGTCCGAGCTATGGCCGCTCCCTGCCTCTCTGCCTTTGAGATCCTGCCTCTTACTGTACCTACATACAGCCTGCAAGTCAACAACTCATTACATCAAGGTGAAATATATGTAGGCAAGCAATCTGCTATAATTTATCTATCCGTGTACATAACGCTTCACGTAACTAAGTACACTATTTTCAATGGTATCGATGTGCAGTTTATATTATGTGTCTGCAACAACATTTTACCAATTTCGTGACAATGATTCATGTATAAAAATTCCACTAAAATATACAATTAGAATAAAATTCTAACCTCTTGCTGAAAAGACTCAGAAAAATTTACAGGAGAAACTACATTAGATTCCTGTCATACATGTTTGGCGCCAAGGTTATATGCCTTCGTATAACTGCATAGGTAGGCAGTTGCATAGTTCCAACGTTAATTAATTTGGTCCCCGCGACCCATTCTGCTACGTCACAGCTGGGAAGATTAATGAGGCTCTACGAGGCTACGAACCTCTACGGACGTGTGCTACGCCGCGCTACGGATTTACAGTGATTTAGTACACCTACTTGACAGCTTTGAATATGTCAGAGAGGACTAAATGAGTGCAGTTTGCACTGGAAATGCCGAGGTGATACTAAAAACTGTAATGACAGCTACCATGTTAAAATTGGCAAACTATAATTGGATTTTCATGTCCGTACAACATAATTAAAGTAAACATCACAGCATGTTTTCTTGATTTCAATAATTAAGCCGACTATTATTTACACTGCCAATTCTTAACTCTATGTAAGAAACGCGGATTAAAACTTGTAGAAAAACAACAAATCTATGCAACATGATATGGAAAGAATTCACTTGGCCGTTCCACTTGCCACATTGTTACACCGCTCGATCGCAAAGTGCAATGCCAAACCAAATGTCACCGAATGGCAAACATGAGCGCTAATCCGAGATTAGTACAAATTGCTATTAGAATGCGAATTTGCTTAGTGCGCGGGGCGCACGTTCGCAAGATAAGTCAGTCAGGGTCGGCGCGGTGCCGACGAACGGCCGTGCACCCGAGTTGCGACACCCGCGCGCCGCGCCCTACCCGACTGCCCGCGCGGCGAGCGATCCTATTCCAGCAACCACACTTCAACTGTACTGAAACTACAACAGAACCTTTAACTAAACACGCCTCAACTGCGCTATGCACGGCTATCAACGGGACCAAGCGATGCGCCGACTAATTCGAAAGTTTGATAGACGTGCAATGAAAATTCGCGTTAATCATCTCTAAACCTATGTATCTAAATACAACTTTACATTACAACTTTACAAAAAGCAAAACATCAACCAAACTGTTTGAGAAATAGTCGTGCAATAAATTTTTGCTGCAGTTTTTTCAATAGAATCCATCGCCGTCCGCAACTCGAACACAGCCATAACCATGAGGAAAACAACAACACCCACGCTGCCAGCCATGACGTGTTTTGTACAACTGTATTTATGAAATACATGTTGCTAACGTGCCAGCCCCATGTTTCAGCAACCACCTGAACTCCACAGGTTTTCGATTTTACTAAGTAAATGTCATAAGACAGTTGAAGTAACAAACGAATATTTACTGAAGTTCTGAAACTGATATTTGATGTTCCGGCAACGCACTTATATGACTCTTCTGGTGTTGCAGGTGTCTATGGGCGAAGGTAATCGATTCGAATCATCAGGCGATCCGTTTGATCGTTTGCCCCCTATGACATAAAAAAGAAGATTGTTAACTGTTATCAATATGTAAGAGTCAAACTCTTGTTGAAGAAGCTGATGAATTAATTATTTTACATTCCCTCCAAACCTATTGGTATCCCTATACGACGTGACGTCTACCTACCTTCTTATATTTATTGCATGTACCTATCCTCGGTCTCCTCATTCCTCGCTACCTTTTACCCTTTCCTTATATGACGTTATTCATAAAAGCGTGATGTCATATGCTTAAGTAGACCTAAACATTTTTCCGATAGATTGCACAGTGATATGCGTTTTGTTTTATATGTTATGCAATGGGGCAAACATACATTATAAGGCAGAGCCTAATCATCTATTTTTTGATCCGTTTCATAAAAAATCAGACCAAAAAATATGCCATAAGAGAGTTGATAAATACTAAATAAACTACTAATACTAAATTAAAAATAATAGGATTATAAAAAGAACACCCCCTCCAGCAGCTCTGCCTGTGGCATGGTCCCCATTACACTGGCGGCGTTACCTCTCTGAACTGCAAGGCTGATCCTTTGCGAGACTTAAGCGCCAGCTTTTGGATCCCCCGTGGCGTCGACCAAACGCGACGACAGGGCCTTCAAGAAGCTTTTCATGTCGTGTCATGTCATGGCCAGCGCCGCAAATACATGATCCTTTAAAAGGCATGACTATTTTCGGCGCTTCAGGATCTGGGCCTGCCGTAAGGGTATTTTAGCCTATTATCCTAAATGCTTAACGATAATCTAAATGAAACTCAAGACTAATAGTTAAAGCAATGGCTAAAACAGCTCGAAATAATTCGTTAACATTTGTTGATCGTTGGATTTAACCCGTCTCTCTTGAGAGCGATAAAGTTACCCGGGACCAGCCCGCGTTGCTCAATGCCGTCGTATTTGGGTCGCCCCGTGGCGGACTGATAACCGAAACGCTCGCGGCACGTACACTATCGAACGATGTGCCGTGGGATTCGGTAAGCCAACAATGGCCCGTGGAGTGAGATATTCTTATGTTGCAAAGTGGGATTGGTATGGGTAAGAGAGGGAAGCACAGTACAAAGAGATAAATAAATAAATATTAAGGGATAATCATACACAAATCGACCCAGTCCCACACTAAGCAAAGCTTGTACTATGGATACTAGACGACGGTGATATCAAATCCATGGCCCAGGAGCAAATATTCGAGTTCATCACAAAAATATTAACTCTGGCCAGGATTCGAATCCAGGACCGCCGGCTCAGTAGGCAGATGCACTACAAACTGCGCCAGCCGCGTCGTCAATGAGATATCAAAGAGCGCTTGCAGATTGTCTAAAAGATAGATCGATATTGTAGTGAGGGTTGCAAGAAGCCGCTGTTCTTGGATGGCACAAGATCGCCCATCTAAGACTTTGTTGGAGATGGGTGATTCTACAGGCGTTTTAACCGCCGTCAGTCCGCTGTCAAAAATACTTTCATACAATGATAATAATATTCCGTACCCGTACTTCTACCATAATTTATCTAATTTAAATCATAAGTATTATGGCCCACTGACGGCGGTTGAAATGCCTGTGGAATCACCCAGATGCACTTGTGGGGGCGACACGTGATGATCTGAGATGATGGGGAAGATATCAGAAAACACAATATGCATAAATACTCAACAAATGTACCCTTGATTTAACAGACAGCAATGAACGAATATTCGTAATATGTAGTGGCACATGAAATTGGCAATGACAATGCATACTTTAATCGACAAATACGACTTAATCGTGCTCTGTTGGTAAAACTTAGCTCAATATTTTATGCAAAATTATGTTAGCACTTCATATTTTAACATATTTATACCGTTGTAATTACTTTATAATCCGATTTAATTTAGATTACACCCGGTTTGTATGACGTTGGATACAAATCAGAGGCAAACTTAGCTTAACTGTGTAGTATATAATCGTTGTTACATATTTATGAGGAGGTTGAATGCACCCAGATTTTTCCGACTGCACAACACGAAGACAACGCATTCAAATGGTATTTAATTATTAAATTGGATATGAAAAAGAGATGATTGACATATTTTAGCTATTTTGAATACTTACGTATGAAGCTTGAAATGTGTTTTCATCAAAGACATACTTTACGTGCACTTCAGCTCGTTTGTGCCGCTCCAGGACACCATCGCGTGTGCTGATTTCTGGCCGAAAGGTGTCGTGTTTCGTCGGTTCCGGGGCAACCTACCAAATCCAACACCCGAGATGTCGGAACAACGGGGCCACGCCGTTTTGCCGTCAAAATAAACATTTTTCGGTTCATAACGCATTGGTGTAAACTGTAATGTTATGGAACCTGTTTTTCAATAAATAAATAAATAAATAAATAATAAATAAATTACAATATATAATATATATCAACACATTACAATATACGATCTAAATGTTAAAAGCGATGCCTTCTACCAAAAATATATGTTATATAATATAGGTTTACGGGTTTTCCCTACATAAATACAATTCTTTAGATATAATATGATCAACCTTTCCGTGATAAGTGGTTGTATCGTTTATGTAGTAGGTACGTTTATTATGAACTTTAAAATTCAATAAAAATATAAATACAATTAAAATTCAATATTATAAATACAATTTCTTGAATAAGGAATATGACCAACCTATCAGTGATAAGTCGTTGTCTAGTTTATGCAGTATATAGTTACATTCATTATGGATCAAGATATTTGATTTGTTTCAATAATGATCGTAGTAAACACGCCCGTGTGGGAAGGTTACAATCGTTTGTTAACTCTTTTATTGATTACGGTGCCCTGTATACGTAAGCTTTACGAGGTCGTGTACGGGTCATATACTTAATTGTAAATAGAAAGTCTGGTGGACTTGTTTATGTAATTATTTATGTACGGATTGAAATAAAATTGAAAAATATCGATCAACGATACGTTTTCAAGAAACGTGAAGAAAATGTGGCTTCTGAGCATTAACTTTAAATATCCAGGTTTGGGTTTTGCAGGCAGTTTGTCGGGTCGGGTCGACATGGTACGAAAATGATTTTAGTTGACTATTAATTATTGTATATGAATATAAATTCAAAACCTAAGACGCTACCGATCATTTAATCAAAATAAACCTAGCTAATATTTTTCAGACTGATTTGGAAACAAAGTTAATTAATAATTGCAGGAATTTCGGAGTAGATATTATTTCATCTTTATAAATTTAACAGACTGTATTTCACTTCACATACTATATTACTGTATATCAATAACAAAAGTTATACATTTGAGCCTAACTTAAACTATGCGACAATGTTGTATATCCCGAACAAAGGAGAATTCTTGCAGAACATCTACCTAAATAATGTTACGAGCTATCTAGATAAAGCTGAAAACTCCTACGTTACCTTAGCACAAAGTATGCAAAAGTCCTTGAGGATTGTTGGTACCGTATCCGTAGGTAAGGGTGCAGGGGCCGACCCAGTTTCGGTTCAACGACCGCGCTATATTTAGCTTTCCCGGGCCCCTACTTACTAGGCTTGCATGTGCATTCGTTATCATAGTGCTGCTTCGCATACGTACATGAAAATTCTGTGGATTTCATGTTTTGCAACCGGCCGGCGGCCGGCATGTTGAATTGTTGACGGACTTACCTGAAAAAAAAAAAAATATTTATGGATTAATCTAGAATTGTTACGAGTTACACATACATTATGTATTATGCGAACGTGTTGTTATTGTTTACGTGTACTTAACTGAGTCTTATATAAAGCATACCTAAAGCTTTTTATGAATTTAAATCGTTTTCAGGAGTCGCTAGTCATTCAGTCCTCACACAGTTTAATTTCATAGAGACACGCTAATTTGGCCTAAGGTGTAGTAAATCTTACAATGTACCTATAAAATTCTATTAATTCTTTTTCTACAAATAATTTTCATCTCTCTCTCTATCTCTATGTCTAATTCAACCCAATCTACGCATCGTCAAATTCTTGGAATCAACGTGAACTTAATATCATACGAGTGAAACACTTCAAGCTAGTACTGCCGTCAGAGTCAGCGTATTTGCCTAATTGATCAAATATAGTTCACCAGAAAACCGCACACAATAATATGTCATAACAGTGTACATTGTTAGTCGAAAGTCGTGTGTGGCTCGCGGGCGCTCGAGTCGTTACGTTGTCATCGCCCTAATTTTGCAGTGTCCTCGTTTTTGAGGTCAGCATCTATCGGGGCAACGAACTCGTGCCCTTATGCCGGGGGCCTGCGGTGCGGGGCGAGTAAGCGCCACTTACGGAACTCAAGTTTACTCTACTCCACACCAGATGGCGCGCTGTCGTGCCGTTGCAATATATTAAACAATGGAAAGGCGAAATGAGAATGCCAATGTATTTATATTTTGATTTGTAACTAAACGCAGAAGTGTATTTTACTATTTTATCTTTCTTTAAATAAACCAATAAAAGTTAAATGCTTTTTAAAAACCATGATGCCATAAATTCCAGGTTATATAGAACTTATTTGAAGGTTATATTCATGTGCAACATTTATTTGGAAAACAAAACTCGAAGCAAATTCGTCGGCGGCAGTGTTGCAACCCTATCCAGTTGCTACGGGCTACGTCAGAGCCGAATGCATAATGGCCCGTATATTTGCCCGTAGCGTAGAATCGAAGCTCGTCGACGCACACACCGACGATCGTATAAGTACACGCGCGACTACGCTGGTGGTGGCGGGTCGTCGGCCGAAAACCGGGGCAGCCTTGCTCCGTCCTCCGCGCCCTATTTCTGTCGCCACACTCGCCCCGCTCCCCTCCACCCGCACTCTCTACGACCCTCCACTTCGAAAATGACTATCTCAAAATCGTAATATTATTCAATACATCTATGCATATACAGGAAGTTACGCGAACATTTTTACGACTTCCAAGTGTTAAAATAGAATAACTTTCACATTTATATTATGAGAGAAATCACTGTCTTGTTATTCTCGTTACGCGTATCGCGTGCGAAAATAATAAAATCTCACGAGGTGGCTACTGTCTTTTTATTAGTTAATTTATTTTTGCTTCTTTCATGGCGAGTTGGCACGTTGAACTTACCTAAATGTGCTTGCTTTATATTACTAAGCTTAAACTAAGATACTCCAAACTCCAGTTTTCTCCGTGCCAGCAATTTCCGTTAAGAGGAGACTATTAAAGTATATAGCGTTGTTAAATGGAACGAACAACTTCAAGCGAATATACCTTAGCACTATCTTAATGTTAACGGAATCGAAACTAGTTAACACAGAAATCGTAACAAACTAATTTATTAAGGTTAATTAAACCAGATATACCTATTTTGGTTCAGTAACCATTACAGTAAGTATGTAAAAGAAAGAAGTGTTATTAGGATCCATTTATATGTATGAGTTTAAGCTATATAGGTAGCGCGCAATCTAAATGATTGAACTCTAACTCGATAAATATATGAATTTTGGTACATCTTCATATGGTTCACGAGAATTCGAATAGTAAACAAAGCAAGTAGGTAGTCCTCGCGTCAAATATTATGAATGGAAGTAAGGCATGCGTCATAATTTCTAGTTTATTGTTCGTAAAATTATATCGTAGCGTAATTAAATTCTTTGTTGCCTCGTTGTCTCGTGCAGTTTTTAAACCTTCGTTGCGGTTTTAGTACAACAAAAATAGTGTAGGTACCCTAATTTATACTGCCTCGTCGACAAATATGACAATGTGCAGGGCTTGGTCTTTTATAAAGTCCATTCAGTTTCCGTTCGTTGTATAGTAGCTGAAGATTCGAAACTTAAATGGTCCGACACATTTTTAATGTAATAATGGCGATAGATGCGTTTATCTCATGAATAAACATTAGAGCATACATGTACTCAGAAAGGAACAGGTGCTTTAGCATTTATCTATCGCGTGATAAACGCGTCATAGACCTGCTGATCGCAATTCGGCAATGTTCAGTCATCATTCTGTGACGCGTACCGCGTATGCAGGGTGCGTGTGAGGGTATGTCGTGGCGAGGTGTGACGCGCGTTGCGTCTACTTTTACTCGCACTTTCTCGAGCGTTGCATCGCGCTTGCGCAACCAGCACATAACAGCGCCATACTGGTTCGCTCGCATGCGGTGACAGCATTTCTTTACACTCAACACCAAGGCGATCTCTTTATAATTTAACCATAGAAAGGTAAATAGAAAAATATAGGAATGAAAACACATGAACCGTAGGTAATAGTTTTTCATTCTTAAATTGAAAGCAGAGGCCTTTTTCGCTTAGAAAATTGTTTTATTTCCTGAAACTTACCATTGGAGTATGGAAAATTTTAATGAAAACTTTTTGTTAACGGGATAAGAGGGGGCAGAGCGGACGGAGGGGGCACGCTATACGTGCCCTAGTTTCGCGCGGGTGCATGAACTCAAACGAGGTAAGGCCACCGACCGGCGAGGCGCGCAAACAAAACTGCTCTTTATATTCAGTTGCTTATGTAATATTTTTATTTGCGAGCAGGCTAGTATATCGTCACTGGCCTATCTGATAGTGTACGGAGAAGTTGCTTGTGATGCCAGAACCAGCTAGTGACGCGACCTTCGCCACCGGCCTCGCTTCCAGCACCCCGTCACCGCCAGGTGTATATGGCATCATCAGTTCAGATTTCATACAGCCTTTATATTTTTCATCCTGTCACAAGATGTTATGACCTTAAATGAACGAATTAGATACTATATAAGAGTCTTGTTGTTTTCATTGTTTTCTAAATATTCTGCAATCTGAATTATATGCCGATATTTCTCGTTTAGTTAAAGATTTGAATGCAAAAAAATTATAAGACAATAAAGCTTACGAAAATTATATTTCAAAACTTGTGATATGCATGTTAATTGATTACACAAGCGTGGATACAATTACGCCATGCTAGAGGACTAATTATCAGGAATACCTTTACATGTTCACGCCAAAGTAGTCTTATTTATTCCGTGTGATAAAGTTGAAGTTATAGAAATACGACTTTATTGATGCTTATATCTACTTTTATAACTTTTGATGTATAAAACTTTTCTTTCTTTTGCGCAATGTAAACATCACGATGAATTAAATATTTTCTTTAATCCACATATAGCCTACCCAGATAATGTTTTCTACAAATACGGTTTACAACTTCGATTATCAAATGCATAATTGATAAGACGCTTAGCCAGTTCATTGGCTTACGCCAGTGTCCTATTCATAAAGACCTCGTTAGCAGCATCATTATCTTCTAGGAAAATCGACGCTAGCACTACAACAACACGCTCACTTATTTGTCCTGTGCCAGTTAACCATGCTAGGTATATAAATAAAGAATAAACACTTGGAACCTGGCGCACAAATAGCTTGCTAAGTAAATAAATAGATGGAATATTTTCCTTTAAAATAATGATATTGACCTCGCTGATAGTAATTATAGGTTAATTATAAATAATAAATATAATGGGTTCATGTCATGGCGCATACTATTTATCTTAGGTTGGGTATGTTGTCGTCTGAGATCTATTGTGATATGACACACCACTTTTCTAAAATGTTAACCTAGGTCAAAAAAACCCTTTTGGTATTTAAGTATAGAGATGGTAATTTTCACAGAAATGCGATATGGTAGCTCAACACATATATGTACTACACTTGTAATGCAGTCAACATGCTACTCTATGAAGCATCATATATTTTAATGAACATTTTGCAGCTAGACTATAAGCATATGAACAAATTTTCTTTTAAATATATGCTCGACTGCCGTGCCCCCTGATGTATCAGCAGATGGGTCGCGAACCGCCGCGGGCGCCGAGGATAAATGCTGCGAGTCCTGAGCGTTTGGGCGCGATCCAAACGCGAAGCGCTCAACACTGCAGCCACTGAATGTAGGTATACCTCTGCGACAGTGCAGTTGGTTGTGTATGTTAGTGGAAATATGAGTTATTATACGTGCGACAGTTATACAGGGAGGATGAACTAATGACTGAAAATGCTAGCAATGCCTAAGGATAGTTATTCCTAATTAACAAATTTATACTAGCATGTACCTTTAAAGAACGAAAATTGAGTACATTATTTATTTATTTATGTATGAAGAATTTTCTGAATGGATCCACATTTTAAGGTTTTTCCCCAACGCACTGTGACGTCTGTGACAGCATGAGCAAACCATGTCAATAAAAATTACAATTATAAGCCTCGTGAAATTGTTGAATAGGGATTCCCTAACAACAACGTGAAAGATGGCTCCTTTGTATTCTTAAATAAGCGTTGATATATATTATGGAAACAAGAGAACAAACACACACAATGCACTCCAATCAATCATAATAAGCGATGTTGTCACGACGTCCAACTTTCTTTATTCTTATCCCTCTTTTAAATGCGGCCGCAAAGCCAGCCGGAGTGACAGGATTCATGAATAATTCTATTGTATTTGTTTGTATATAGGTCACGTCGTCTTCGGATGCGTAAACAGCTGAAGCTGCCTCGGAGACTATGGAATAATCCGCGACAAGTTATCCCTAGAACTGGGACATCATAACACTCAGTATGCATAGGTATTTTACTCGAATACAACATACACTCCGCATCAATAAGCCCACGTTTATAAACTGTAAGTATGTTGTATGTTGATACAAACAATGCATACGTATGCATAATGATGCGTTCAAAGCAAAAGTAAACAACCTCTATTTAGGACAATAAACTTCATCAAGAACGTTCGATAATTGTGTTCGATTGTTAAGTAATTAGGTATCTCATTATGTTTTAGAAGCGATAGGCGGTTATCGGGGGATTTGCATAGCAACGCACGCGTTCACGGAGGGGGCTGAGGTTATTGGCTCCTGGCACAGCTGCGGCGATTGCACGGTTTGGTGTGAAGGATGCACAGTTGGTGCATAGAGTGGCATGTCAGTGCACGGTATTGCAAGCGTGTCGCTAGAGGCCGCCTCCCGCGCCCCGCCGCCCGGAGCAACAAACTCTGCAAGGTTGCGCCGCGACCGACTGCGCTATCGGTAGCTACTGAAAGCTACGATATTGCCCTTCTCTGACAACTATTTTACTTTATAGCTGTCATATCGGTAGCACGAAGGTCTTGTTGCTGTGAACGCTTGGCATTTCGACGTTCTAACTAAAGTACAGTTAGGTACATTAACATGCTCTTAAAATGCAAAACTGTTTACAAGCAGCCTTCATATCTAGGTTGAAGCTCAAAGTTTGCACATCGATAAGATCTCTAAAATATTAGAACCAATAATACCCAACAATATATTTAACAGCTAATAACATGATAATAAACAATATTCTATAAACTGTTTAGTGTGATGGATGTGCTTCTATTTAGTCACTTATTAGAATATCGAATCAGTTAATGTACTTACATTCATTACTATATATATCATAGATATTCAAAAAAGTACTTTGTTTTTATTCAACTGATTCATATTTAGATAGTATAATATATAATAAATTCAGCTTCATGCTATCCTGGGAGTTCTAAAATTAATGAAAAACACCAACATTGTAAAATTTACACATGCACGATAATATAGTTAATATATGTAAGTCCCTATTTAAAATAGTATTTTAAAAAATCTGATGCTTTTATTACAAATTGTTATTTTATTGGTCTATGTGTAGCTTTAATGTGCACTGCTACGAAAGTAGCCGTGCGATCAAATCATACTTCTAGCGCCATCTGTCGACAAGTAGCAGAAGTTGTGGTTACGAGTTTCACCACAGTGGAGTAGCGCTACTTTCATTACAATAAGACAATTTCAGCTATCATGTATATAATAAATATATTTTTGGTATATAAGTCAATTTAATAAACAGGTAATTTTGTTAATATTATGTATGTAAGATAGATTGAGTTTTTACAATTTTGACTAGAATCTGACAAGTTTGCAGTTCTTTATACAACTCTAAGAAAGTATTTTTTTTTAATGTTTTCTAGTCATCGCTACGAAAATGTTTATACCTATGTAACAACCAGAGCTCACAAAAACATCATTGTTTACTTGTTTTTGTTGTTTTATCATACGGATTGCCCAAATTAGAGTTGACTCATGTCAATATTACGCACATGCTAAGTATTATTGTAATTACAGAAACTCGTGTAAAATGCATCGGGCGAGTGTGCGTCATCCGGGTAAACAGAGCGACGACCGCGTGACGCGGTCGTCGTCACGCCAACGTGCAAAGGCGTCACGCGCGTGTTACTCACTCTGACGTCGGCGTGCAACCAAAACGCACCTTATAAACAAAAGCCAAACCAGTACTGGCTGTTTTAAACTGAATTGTGTGTGTACAAGATTGAAAATATAATGAATTTAGACGTTGTCATAATCCGATTTTGTTTTAAATCTATTGTCATATCGAAACATTGTATAGGTGCAGGTGCAACGACCGAAATTAATGAACACGATTCCAAATACATTATAAAAAAACCTATTGTGTTTATTATCATAGGTAATTGTAACCCATTGTGATTTTTTTAATTATCAAAATACGGAAACCGAATAGAATATTATTTTATTTGTTCAAAATGTACAAATATGAGGTTACTTTACTTAGCTAAAAACTATTCACAATAAAATTAAACCCAGTATTATATTATAAAACTGTTAGGTATGTAGGCGAAGTAAATTTAGGTACCTCCTCCGGCCAACTTTCAAAAGTTCCTACCCTACGGTGGCGCTATAGTGCCTGAATATTGAACGATGGCGCTACAGTCAGTAGAAGCTTCTGAAACATGAAAGCTCGCAGGTTTTGCGCCTAATGCCGCCATCTAGCGGAGGACGCTTGAAGCTGTGAAGGCAGCAAGCTCTCTCGCTTGGCATCGCCATCTGGCGGAAATTTTCCGAACCGCGTAGGCTTCGTGGGTGGAGCGCTCTGTGGAAAGTCGTAGACGTGCTACTAGAAAGCGCTGTCTTCAATTTACTTTTTGGAAATGTTTACATGCTAATTACATGTTACAATGAGTGAGCAAAAAAAAGTTTTCCATTTGTTTTTCTTATTGTGTAAAAATATACTCACAGGGAAAATGAAAAACAAAACCGGTCTACCTTCTTGTATGTATTTTTTGTAATAATGTATGTCTTTATGGCCACATCGCGCCAGAACTGCTGGACGGATTTCAACTATTTTTGGTACACAAATAGGCATCCATGAATAGTTATAGAACATTGAATACTTTAATTTGACTGCGGATAAGGCAATAACAAAGTACGAATACCTTCTATAACATATCTATTCTATATTAGGTAAAAATATCTACTTATAAGCAGGAAATTTCGACTTTGCTTCTTATAAATTTAGAGAGGGAGTTCTTGAGAAATATATATACGCATGTGCTATTGCCAGTAAATCGGTGTTAGAATATATTATTTATAAGAAATAAATTTGATTACTATGGACATTGTATTTCCAAATTTATCACCTTAATTTAAAAGGACAAAGGACAACATTTTTTTTAACGTTGTCTAGACATCCAGGGAATTAAACGTTAATCAACTTTTGTTTTATAAACCAGGAACATGATTCACAAAACCGGCCAAGTGCGAGTCTGACTCGCGCACCGAGGGTTCCGTACAAACACTTATTACATCTTAATGGCCGGGTTAAGTTAAGTTTGCACTTGGTATGTATGGCGACGGATACGAATGAGGAGCAAAGGAACTGATCACGTTTGTTGTATGGGAGCCTCACTTAAATATTTATTTTATTCTGTTTTCAGTGTTTGTTGTTATTGCGGCAATAAAAATAGAGCATCTGTGAAAATTTCAACTGTCTGCAGCCTGGTGACAGACGGACGGACAGTTCAGTCTTAGTAAGAGGGTCCCGTTTTTACCCTTTTGGGCACGGAACCATAAAAACAAAGACAGGTAGCTTGAACGAATCCAGAGGTGAATGACGCGAGCACTAGTCGGTGCTAATTTATCATGTGCATTATCAAATTGTACTGAATTCAAACGTCAATAAAGTCATACGTAATGCAACCTCCAGCCGACTTTCCGACTATCGTCCGGAATAAATAACACGACTGACCTACAAACAGTCGCGAACGCAGAAAGATGTGTTCCCCGTCCTTTTCCTACCTCAACACGGTCCGTATTGTGCGGAAGAGATAGCAGCTCTCGTAATGATGACGAACCTCCGTTCTCAATGTCAAGTTCACCTATTATTAGTGTTCAATGCCACAAAACACACGCAAGTATAATGGCGAAGCGCTGGTCAGGCGGATATACAGCAGCTGTTCAAACGATTTTCCAGGAATTGTACATACTACAATTTTTTTTATGTAAATTCAAAGGAAATGTTGCTTCTTACTACGTTGAAAACTTCAACTGCAACATAACTATACATGTTTATTATTTTTAAATTAACGTGTCTTCAGCAATTAAATTATAGTTATGCAGATTGTGTTAGTAAATATAATATATATAAATAGTATAAAATGACAATAACCTTATATAAGGACAAAAAAGATGGAACATAATATTGCACGACCTTTTTCAATTCACATGTGCAGTCAAGATAAACAAATGCGTGCGCATTATGTAAGTATATAGGGCTTCAATATAAAATGTAAATTTTCGTGAAGTCAATCAGGACGACCTCAAGGTTATCTGCGCCTGAGTAGTCTTGAGTAAATAATTAATTTGTAAACAAAACATGATTATAAGTACATATATGAATGCGAGAATGTGATATTTGACTAATTAGGTAAAACGTGTTTGTTTTCGCATCCATTCACCATAAACAACCTAAATCAGTCCATTGCTGGATATAGGTATTTATGATCTTCAGCCGCTACCAGCCAGCTCGCTAATATCATCATTCATCACTTCAACTAACCCGAAGTTCGACACTGTCTGCCAAGACGTGGTCTCCAGCCAAGATCACTAACTTCATAAACGAGTTGGAATAAATCCATACTATTATAAATGCGAAAGTGTGTCTGTCTGTCTGTTACCTCTTCACGCTTAAACTGCTGAATCGATTTTGACGGGCATGGAGATAGTTTAGTTAGTTAAGATCCGACGGAGGACATAGGATAGTTTTCATCCTGGAAATTATCCCTATAAAGATTGAAAAGTGAGTAAGTAATTCATGATGACATTGATGACCCTGTAGGAAATGTAATGATTAGACCAAAAGCACATTTGCTTTTACATTTGCTTAGGCGCTTTTAATAATCCCTTTTATTAATTAAGGTGATTAGGTGGATATCTATCGTGTTGTACGAGGTTGCTTCCATACTTCCAAGTTCCATCGCGGACGTAGTCTCGGGCAAAAGCTAGTATCCTATATTTACCTACAGAAATCTAGAGTACTTGCATATTGGTATATGCAGTTTGGACAACGCGACCACAGTATAATAAAGAGTATTACTATGACGCGACAGAGAGTGCCTTACGTAATCGAACTGCGTTCGTGCCGACGCCGCGCCAGCCTTGCACTTGACCAGATGCAAGGTCTCTGTCAGTTGCTGCGCATAATATTACTGGGGAATTATTGTATGTAAGCCAGTTATCTTTGAGGATTTTATTTATGGTAAATTTTGCATAGACCGAATAGCAATAATCTTAATTAATAACGATTATAACAATTAAAGCTGCGCAACATAGGGGAAAAGCGCAAAATTGTCAGTAAGTCTTTTACCGTCATTTAGAATATTCTTCGTTTCAGGGTCTACCAAATAAACTTTTCGATATTTTCAGTGCACAAACAATTACATAATAATACAATAGCCATCACATCACATATATTTACAGTGTTTTTGGTTTTACAGAAATGCTTAAATATCGGCTAATCTGTGCGATGTATCGTATCCCTATCGGAACGAAATATATTACCGCTTATTTAGGAACCGTTTTCGTATATATGACACTTTATACTCTCGCGGTTTGAACTCATAATTAACACAAATTATAACGGGTCTAACGCGATATTTCCTATTTACCTTCATAATCTAACGTTTCGGCGGGGTTGCACACGCCGTGGTCTCAGATGTACACCCCCACGGCGTGTGCAACCCCGCCGAAACGTTAGATTATGAAGGTAAATAGGAAATATCGCGTTAGACCCGTTATAATTTGTGTTAATTACGTTTTCGTATAGTAGATTTTATAGCTCCTATAACTATTAGGTACTAATTAGATTTTTACAACTTCCGTCAATGTTAGAGATCCAAAATTCAAGCAATTATCATGTGTCCGAAAATATTGAGATAAATAGAATGATATTTTCCTTTTGTCAAAAACACGATTACCTACCTACCTGCATCATTTATTCACATGCTTCTCTTTGTAGTTTACAGTATTAAACTAAAATATTTTAGACTCATAAAACTCGTTGTATTCGATCGAAAAAGGTTGCAAAGCAAATATCTCACTAATACCTAACCTAACAATCATAAATATAGGAGACGAGTTGCATAACGCTTATGATAATTTCATTTAATACAACCAGTTCTACTACAATAAAAAAAAATTGTCTATACAATAACAAATTTAAAGGTCACATTCTTATAATGTTCGTTTTTATTTTTTCATTTTTAGGGTTCCGTACCCAAGGGGTAAAAACGGGACCCTATTACTGAGACTTCGCTGTCCGTCCGTCCGTCCGTCTGTCACCAGGCTGTATCTCAAGAACGGTGATAGCTAGACAGTTGAAATTTTCACAGATGATGTATTTATATTGTGCCGCTATGACAACAAATACTAAAAATAAAACAAAATAAATATGTAAGGGGGGCTCCCATACAACAAACGGGATTGGTTGCGTTAACTTTGCACCTCATTTGTATGGGGCGCTTAACCACTAAACTTAACTTAACCACTTAAGGATGGAAAGTGTTTGTACTCGCACTTGACCGGTTTTATAACGATTTACATTATCTATATATATAAAAGAAGAAGTCCTGACTGACTCATCAACGCACAGCCGAAACTACTAATGTTAGAGAGTTGATTTTTGCACAGTAGGTTACTTTTATAACGTGGGCTAGAGATAAGAAGCGATTTTGAAAAATTCAATCCCTAAGGGTGTTAAAAAGGAGTGCAAAGTTTGTATGGGGGAAACTTTTTTTTTTGAGCTAGAGACTTGAAACTTTGTAAAAAGGTATTAAAATAAAATGAAAGAAAACTAATTTCAGCGTTTTGGAAATTCACCCCCTAAGGTGGTAAAAAATGGGTTAAAAGTTTGTATGGAGATTAAGTATTTTGTTGAGCGCGGGACTTGAATTTTTGTTTAAAGGTACACTATTAGAATACAAGAAAAGTAATTTCAGCGTTTTCAAAAATTCGTCCTTTAAAAGGGTTAAAGAGGGGTTAAAAGTTTGTATGGTGGGAACTTTTTTTTTTCAGCTAAAGACTTGAAACTTTGTAGAAAGATTACTTATTAAAAAACACAAAAAGTACTTTCAGCGTTTTAGAAAATTCCACCCCTTAAGGGGTTAATTAGGGGTGCAATGTTTATATGGGAGAAACTTTATTTATTGAACTAGAGAGTTGAAACTTTGTAGAACACTTACTTAATCAAATACAAAAAAGTGATTTAAGCGTTTTGAAAAATTCTGCCCCTAAGGGGGTGAATTAACTAAGAATAAAATTCCTTACCTACCTATTTTAATATCTTTGTCATCATCAAAAATCTACGCGGACGAAGTCGCGGGCGGCCGCTAGTTTACTATATAGGCAGATGCATTTTTCCACTCTTCTATCGTAACTAAATTCGTTAATATTTTTCACCTTAGTTAAAGATATTATTATGTATGTACCTAAGTGTATACTTTAATACTGCCTAATAACAGTTTGATACCCAATACTTATAAGTGATATATTGGCGAGGTGCATCGATATTACCAATCTATGAATTATCATAATCACAAGACAGAAATGACCCGACTCGTGTTTCATGCTCGCCTTAGTTCTTTTTGCTCTTAATTTTTTTATATCAACCGCAAACATGATATTTGGCCATGATTGATAGAACGGACTTAACACATTAGCAATATAAAAAAAGTTTGATCATCAGGACAGGAACGGCTTAGGTTATAAAACTGTAATGTATGATTTTTAATACGCAATTCAGTTAGTAGATAAGAACTTAGGGATGGCGAGATGACTTAGAGGTAGTGACAGACAGGTAGGTAGCTATAGGTCGTACCTACATACCTAAGTCATAGGTGTAGCTCCCTCGACTGAATCGAATGTGATAACAGGGTAGATATCCTTTATGCACTAGATTTTACCACACAAGACAAAATAAACACAAACTGCAATAGGTAGATACAGACAAACAGTCTGGACCTAAATTATGCTCCCAACCCCCCGGCGTGGCGCCGGCGGCGACAGCGGAAATTGGAGGTAACTCTATCTAAGCCCAGAGAAGTGCGCAATTTGTCAGAGCAGATAGTAAAATGAGAATACTATAACGAAAATTGTAAATGCAATAGGTACTTCTATTGCAATATTTTTTCTAGTAAGTCAATTATCACCTGCGCTCCTGCTATCTAGCGGGCGATACCTAGTTGAATTGGATCTGATTGGATTGGATTGGATATAATGAAATATACACATAGAGGTAGCTAAAGAACCCAGATTTTATCCGCGACTTTGTTCTCATCGGTTTCTGAAAAGCCTTCACCAAAACTGGAAGTTCTACGCAAAATTTCAGTTGTTAGAGCTGTTCAAGGAATTTTAGGCCTTGATAATGATAAGTCAGGAAAACTGACAGAATGCGACTGCAATTCTATTCGCGTAGGCAAGAAAAAAGGTACCATTAAAAATATAATCATGCATCTGCATACCAAAAAATAAGGCCGCGGGAATAAATGGATAATACCCAAAATTTTGGGTAATCTCGTTGGGTATGTGTGCATGTACGAAAATTTAAAACTATTTTTTTATTACCTCCAAATTCGTCTTTTCCACTTGGTTTTGTAATATATCATCAATTAGCTAGCTTTCTTTTCTACAGTTGTATACCTAATACTCGTAAATATATATAGAAATAATGTGTTTTACCAAAATCATATTCAGTTCCCCCCTAAGACACATGCAAAAAGTACTACTTAAGTACATTTCTCCAATTTAAGCTAGGTAGCTAAGCAAGCAACCGCACATTTAATCGCTATTCGCTAAATCAATGTTTGTCGACTCTAGACTAGGGATTCGTTGCTACGTCCCAGACAGCCATAATTCGGTTTACCGAGACATGCGTAGTGCACCAGTGACCGGCAAACGCACAGTTCCCCTGCAGTATTGATCGCGGCCGTGACTCAGACCGCCCTTGCCCGACTTTCACCCCCCACCTTATCAACGCTACCCGGCTCCCGCTGCGTTGGGGTGCATTTACTACCGGAACTCATGGAAATGAAAGAAACTTACTATGGAAGATACACTTTGAGATTTGTAAGTAGGTACTTACGGATTATCTTTAATGCGGGGTTAGCGCGATAACATATTTTACGCGTGTCAAAAAATCTGCAATTACCATCAGGGTCTTTTGTTTTAGTTTATTTGCAAACCAAATTATTCTCACTAAAATATAAGCCAATAAGCCAAGCGTAATCGAAAAATTATAACTGTCAACAGCGAGCCACGCCAAACTGTCAAAAATCGTCTGATATTTTATTATTTTCGCGATATTTGGTACTCTTGGTACTAACTGCCAGGTCGAATGAAAACCATTTACTTGTTTGCCGCTATATGCACACGTACCTATAAGGTACCTATGCATCTTTCCAGATGCGCATAAATACGAAAGTGAATTCGTTTGTTCAATTTACAATGCCATTAGGTAAACTGATTACTTTCATCCCGGAAATATTCCTAAATATTTCCCTACCCACGCCTCGCATGCACAGATGACTGCGACTGAAAATACATTGAAACTTGGAATCATATTTGTACTTATCAGCTAACTGAAGTTATAAAACTTAATTTATATAATTGATTGTGAAAACCCTGATTTAATATTTGTTCATACCAGATTAAATTATTAATTTTGTATTAAGGGCAAAATCTAATCGGTAACCATGTTGTCAAATTCACAAAGCGCACTTAAAATATACACATCTAGTTACACAAGAGACATATCGTATACATACACAAACATAGTTTATACTCGTATAGCAGATAGGTATCTATTGCTCTATATCTACCCCGATAGCGCGCTACCCCCGTGACCAATACACCCTACTAACTTTTATACCCTTATTCGAGAGGGTTGCTAACAGGTAAAGATTCGAAGGAAAGTTAGGAGACGCCACGCGGCACTGATAGTCAGAGGGCGATATTTTGTGTCAAAACTCGAGCGTTTCAATACAGATTGATTGTAATTTATGTTTAGGATTTTCACCCACGTTTAATTCATTTTCACTTATTTAGAGCACTCGCTGCTTCAAATCTTGAATGTCGGTTTAGGCACTTAGCGAAAATTTTCTTCAATTGTTCGGGAAATTCAAATGTAAGCTTAATTTTAACCTTATTTGAATATTAGGAGTGATCAGAGGCCGTTTAAAACCTTGTGCAACGATTGATCTAAGTAATTTTGCTCGAGTAACGAAAATAAAATAGGCCGGAGATGCGAAGACGAGGTCTCAAGACACCCTCCCGGACTGGCAAGGTACGGGCGCGGGCCGGGCCTGCCCCAAGGGATTACGTCATCGACATGCTCGCGTTAAGGAATTCTATCAAATCGACTTTGGAACGTATTGTGGTGAATTCCTTTACATATCTTGATGTATGTTGACATTTGATATAACTCCTTTTTGTAAAGCTAATGTTAATAATAACAGACATAACAATATTTTAATTGGGTTATTGTTTATTTTGTTCTGTTATATTTATAATAAGTAACAATTGTTATTCAAATAAAACAATGTTACTGTTGCAGCTAAAGGTATATAAAAATCTCAATATCTTAGCTTGATTAGGCATTATATAAGTGACTTGGCCCATCAAGGATTGCTCAAGTCCTCCTTCATTAACCGTTATTTAATGGCTTATCAGATCTAGAAAAAAAAAATAGAGCAGTTTCAGTTAAAGTACTTAATAACTATAATTAGGAATTCCATGAGGGCTAGGTTCGACGAGGCGGCGTAAGTCAACTGCGAAGGGCAGGCCTACTAGAGCGACCGGCGAGAGCTTTTCCATGACGCTGTACATTGCGCGCGACGTCCTGTCTCGACGCTTGCTTTCGTAATGTTTGTTTTGTCAAGGGTAGGGTAGATATTACTATAATACAATATTTTCTCATTAATTAATAGCGCTTGCTTTTTGTATGAACATATTTATGAAATGTTAGAAAAACTTGTATGTAATACCTGGGAATACAGTTTTTATGTATGTATGTAAACACTTTATTGCACATCTTACATGATGCCACGGATTGTGTTGCCTCGCTGACACTAGTAACGCACACAACTTCACAGAGTGAACTGTGAAAGATTTACTATATGTATGCGACTTATAGTCTCAAACTTAATATATAATCTGTAATCGACATATAATCCTGCCATACATTTAAATAAATAAATTGCGTGAAAGAATTTTTATATTGTTATTTTTTTTTGGGACCGTTTCCATGGTGATTGCGCGCCCGGATACCCGCCGTGTAGCCCGCGATGCGCGACGCCGGGCTTGAAGTTAATGTTGGTTCAGTTGAGCGGGATGAATGTGAACACTATGGGAATGCAGCGAATTTCAATCCAATTAATTCTTGCATTAACATTGTCGTGGGGTATTTTGATTCGTGTGAAATTAAACTTGCTTGTACGTAATTTCAGATTTGTTATCATCGATATTTAAAATGCGTTAAAAATTTATCGAAATCTAATATCGCCCGTTATAAAAAGTCATCAAGGCAGAATCATTTGTTTCTGACATTGAAATAATTTATGCATTAAAAATATACTCTCGTATAAAAATCACATTCCTTGAGCATCAGGGTGTACAATAACGCCGACTAGGTTGGCGTGGAGCATGCGCTATTGCATCGCGTGAGTCAGCGAGCAGCGACGCCAGCGACATACACTTTCCCGTTGCGCGAGGGTATGGCTGCAGGATCGATGCCGCCCCACGTTCACGGTCAACGCCCTACGCCCGCCCTACGCTTCCGCGTCAACGGAGCCCCCCTACCCCGCCAGCTAAATATACCCTGGCATCCCCTCAACGTTATGAAACACAATTGGCCGCACTATTTCGAGATAAGTATTCTGTTCTTCTTGAGGCAGGTTTAGGGGAGCACGCTTTTAATCTATATTTGTTATGGTTTTTTATCGAATCCATGGCCTACTTCGTTAGTGGCTTAATAGGTTTATTTTAAGCACGCATTCCATGTATAAGCATAAGTATTTCGATAAAGATAATAATGTATTTTGAATAAAGGTTACAGACTTTGGATAAGAACGGATATCCGAATGGAGTTTATTCGGGCGGTGTGGTTCGTGTGGTGTGAGCTATGAATGTTTCCGTAGTTGCACTTCCTAAAACTTAAATGTTCGATGTTTTTGTGATGACTTATAGATAATATATTAAATAAATTCCCAGGGTATGAAAAATAAGTACAATGTCCTTAGCTTTGATGATATTTCAGTAACGGAGAAATGATTTATTTATTTATTTTAATGTAACTACAGTAGTGTTTTGACTGCAGTAATGAATTCGTTCAATTTCGAAACTATTTAATCATGCAAGGCGAGGCACTTCAATGGCGTGGGGTGTTCCAACTTTAATTAAGTCGCACTGCTGGCCCAATTCTCGGTTCCATCTAGATGCATCTCGGTCGTAAGGTTGCGTAAACTGCCATTGTTATTAATATAGAATCTCATATAGACATCGACATCATCGAGACTGCTAAATCATACAGTTACTTGTAAGCTCTTACAAAAGGCTTAAACATTTCAAACGTAGCTATTATTAGCATTCCTACAGTTGTTGCTCCTGTGTCAAACACATATTCAGAATGAGAATTTGTACTATACTCATTAAATTGATAAGATATAGGTATTGAGATTTATAAAACTAAATAAACAAAAACGAATGTAACTATTTTGATTTCTAGAAAGTATCTTAGTAATATGTCTAAAATATTCCAGGAAGATGTTGACAGCCTTAATGTACAAAGTTTCACATTATTAGATACATGTTATTAATAGGTAAGGTACACGTGCCAAAGTAGGCACATGAGTCAAAATCGATTTTACCACAATCCGTTCGATTGGTTTGCAAATATTTCACATTTTGACCATTAATGATAACGCAAATCCTTCAGTGTTCGATATAAGGGGCCATTTCAATGAGGAAAGTTATTTTACAGTACAGAATTCCAGATATATAATGGTACTTGTGTCTGCTATGACTGGTACACAAAATATGATATTATTGCCCTTACGGTAGTTTCAATCGAAATTAGCAATCTGATGTTGTAAACATTTATTTATTTATTTATTCGTAATAACAAAACATTGACCTGAAACGTGCAGTATTTAGTGTTCTTAATTGAAACAGTACTTGAATTTACAATGTAGTCTTCATTATCAAGAGATTGAAACCATTTTTTCTTCATACTTTTAAATTCCTTTAAGAACTACTAATTCAGCTTTGAAAAGTTACCGCTGCTTACAAGCTTTTATTTAACTTGCAATGTATGTATGTACTCGTAACTACGTTTGTTCGGGTGAAATGTTGCAGCAATGTGTAAAAACCTTTACAATTCAAGTCATTTGACAATTATCTTGGGTTACATAATAGGGTTTTACGACATACAATGATCAGAGACGATTTATATATGGCAATAGATACATATCATTCGAGTTAGTGGCTCAGATACGCACTCTTAACCAACCTATTTTAAATGTAGTATTATTGTGAAGGATAAATCTTTAAAATATTTAGCATCAAAAAGCTTTTTTATCTATATTGGAATTCGACATTATCATTATGGAAATGCGTATAATACCTATGTATAGCCTAGCAAGTGCCGGTCCGGCCCAGGGATAGTAGAGCTAAAAACAGCTTTCATATGGCAATAATGAGCATACGTCATATATTTGCATTACTAAACGTCATAGCAATTTGTTATCATTTTGTTATTAACCTCATTAACGAAATTCAAAACATCTTAGTTCATGTTCATTTCATCTCATGTTTTAATAATTTATTTTTTATTTTTTTGATAAGTCTTTAACACGGAAGTCATGCATTGGTTATAAACCAAACAAACTGATACTGGCACAAGCTTCGAGCCGCCATATACGGATTAATAATAATAATAAAACATTGTTTACCAGAATTCTGCTTAATCCTTCGTTCTTCTTGCGAAATAAATACTGAATCCTATTGAAAAAAACTTGACTTTAATCACTGTGGATAGTTTTGGCAAAAAAAACTTATAATTTGCGGAATATTTAGTCCTGTTTCCTCTTTGTTTGCATCAGTAATATTCACCGTCTTTCAGCGTCAGTTACCAAAAATTTGTCAGTTTGTGCAACATAATTGCTTTAAATTTAAATGCTAAGCGGACGTCAGTAATTGATGCTATTAATGGTTAATAGGATTAATGAAACTATGTCCTAGACGTTAGTGCACCTATACAATGGACCCGATATCACAAAGGCTACTTAGAAGGAAACTGCCTATTGTTCCTAGTACCTACCATGGTACCATGAATCGGTTGTTTAGGTTGCCTTTAGTACACATCCCAGGAAATCATCCCATGGTATTATATGACATGTTACCCTAGAAGTTTCTAGGTGATACCGTGATAATGAGGTTAAGACTACACTACACCATACCACCGTACACTGTGTACATATCTGCATATGCACTACAACTGTCTGGTCAACTGCTGTTAACACATATATCTATACCATATTCAGAGCGCCTATCCAATTAATTCGTCTCAATGTAACATTCCAGTTATTGATCGCGCCACGTCCTCCCTACTGACATACGCTGCGTTCCACCACCATGGATACCAACTTGCATAGCTACATACAGAAAAGTAACACGAAACTGCTTCAAAAGCGACGAGGGCCCTCAGACGATTTCATGTACCTACCTATAAAATATATTGTATAGCTACATTGCAGTGAGTGGGTGAGCAGACTGCAGGCAAAGCTGGCTGAATCCCGGAAAACTACCGACCCAGTCTAGACATGGGGGCAGTTCCCCTCGGGCACCCTCCCCGCCGCGCCGCGCCCCGCAGCCCTGGCGCTTTCACCACCGACTTGCAGACATTATAAAAAGAACACGCGCCAACGCTTTTGATGATGCGTCGTGTGACAAGCAAACAAAACCCATGGAAATGAAGACGAAAAATTATGAAAGGTGTTTTCAGCAGCAAGCTCTAAATGAGGGACCGAGAACATGAGGGATGGAGATTTATTTTTACGTTATGATTATGAAGGCACGCTCGCGAATGTAGAGCGGGGGAAGTGGCTTTGTTTTAATTAAAGTCAACACAAATGTTTATCTTTTTTGTATTCAATGTTAATAGAAGCAGTCTAGGATTAAGATCTCCAAAATCTACAAAATTTATGATGCCTTTATATTTTTTGTTTTACTTTTACCTCTCAACTTTAAAATTAATTGCAAAAAAGTTATTTGTGATTTTGTGGAACATAAGTATTTGACATATGACGCAATGGGTTTTTATTGGTAGCATAAACATTGTGTTTTATGGTTTACATTTTGTAAATATACCGAAAAACATCAAATACGCCCCTTTAAAGATAGTAAACCGTGTCGGTTAGATAGATATGTTCTGCATGATTGACTGTGCTGCAGTGGGTTAGTGAGAGTGAATTGCAGTCGGGGGTTGCAGGGAGGCGGGCAGACAGGGCGGCCGGGGTGTGAGGCCAGACGGGAGGCCGACGCACCTCATTCCGCACCGCACACCTACACTTACATGCACTATGGCTGATTACAGTCAGCCCACAATTCCGTCTGCAGGCTTCATTACTACCTAGTCAAGTACCTACATATGCTTTAACACGGTAAACAAGCCGTTATTATGCCAAAGGAATTCCCAGCGATCATTAAAGGACGCATGACGAAGCACTCCCTAGTATTTTCGATTTTTACTATGTTGCTATGTGTGTACAACGATACGCATTTATTAATAGCAGTGTAATAAGGGTAATATGTGTAAATCAATATTTATTTATGATAAAGGATATTTTACTGAATAAAGAAGGACTACAGATATTTAACAGCCTGAAATATTTGGTTCTATTTACTATAATGTCATAGGTACTTGACGAGTCACTTGTTGTAAGTACCAAAATATGAAAGTAACAAAAAATACAATACAATACAGGTTCTTTTTTTTGCAGACCTCACAAAATATAGGAGAAATACAACGCAAGAAAATACAATTAGATAAAATATAACCGCATTTAGAGAGATGTCAGACGACCTGAGATAACGTGGGGCCTACGCCAATACTATTTCAAATGAAATAATGCATTCTAGGTAGATGCACTGTTTCCGAAATTTAAAAAAAAAATACATTTTTCATTTTCTCATTTTGGTGGGAACTTTTCGGAAACGGCACATCACTAATTTTAGGTTACATACACTATGTTACAGTCGTAGTGCCGCCATCTAAATTTAATCTAGTGTTATGCATTCATCTGTAATGTAATGCAATTTTAAAATATTATTTTTGTTACAGTCTGACCAAAAAGAGTAGAAATTAAAAAGTGGCAATACTGTAGTGTCGTCCCTTTCTAATAAATTTAAGAAAACAGGGACGACAGCGACACTACAGTATTGCTTTTTGGTCAGACTGTACATTACAGACGAATGCTCGCGGTGAGGACGCTCCGTTTGCGATCTAAACGCCATTCAAAATGTTCGTGACACCACCATGGCGCTGTCTGCAACGGGCTGATGAAACGCGACTTTGTATAAATATGGACAGTCATGTCATGGTAGGTACCTATTTAGAATTTTTCCTCATGCAAACGCGAGCAACTGCGAGACCAGTACCTTCAGGCGTAGACGGATTAAGAAAATGTGGCTGAGTATCTTAATTTTACCGTCTTCAACAGATTATCAAAAAATTACGTCCACGAACACAAATGTTCGTTTCGAAACTAAGAAAACCTTAGCAAACTTTTGTGAATTTCAAAAATTTCAGGCATTTTATTAAAAATTCGCTAAATTTTGTCTTGTTTCAACTGACATCTTATAAAATGTTTTAGTTGTTGTTTTGTTTTAGTATCTACTTAATATAATATGACGAACCGATTAACAATATACCTACGAAACTTTAACGCCCTTTATGTTAATAATTGATCGCAAATTCAACGCGCTCAAACAAAACCCATATAGAGAACACTAAAGGCAGCAGTTATTATTCGATACCTCACCTCTAAGTATCATGTTGGGATACAAGTTTCTAAGTCAGCTCACAGCTAGTAGGTGGTTTGGAAAGTAACTTGTTTAATAAACGGATAGATGGCGTTACTGTCTGTTCTGCACTTATTGAGAAAGTTTAATTAGTAATTACTCAGGATAATTTATCTGTGGCGTCAATTTCGGTGGAAATTTTAGATTTGACAGTAATTGAATAAAAAGTGATTGGTGTAACATCGCGGCAAAATTGGCAGAATTGGAATTCGTCGTGGCATTAGGCAGGCATTTGCACATGAAAAAGCTTTGTGCAAGATGTGTGCCGCGGTTACTCACTCGCAAACGAAAGCGTATTCGCATGTGAACGTCTGCTGACAGTGCTGACAATCTGCAGGTGTTTGAAAGAAATACAACGGAGTTTATTCGCCGTTTCGTTACAATGGGTGAAACCTGGACTTATCACGCATGATCCCGGAGACAAAACAACATCCTGACAATGGGTTACTCGTGGTGAGCCAGCTTTAAAGAAAGCCGAAGGCATTCTGTCTGCTGGACATGGCCATGGCGTCTGTCTTTTGGAACGCAAAGGGAATCCTCTTAATTGATTACCTTGCGAAGGGAAAAAACCATTACTGGTGCGTACTATGCATAACTTTTGGACCAAGTACAGGTTGCGATAGACGAAAACGGCCAGGTATGGCAAAGAAACGACTGATGTTTCACCATGACCACGCTCCGGTGCATACAAGTCGAGTCTCTGCAGACAAATTGACGGAATTACGATTTGAACTGCTTCCTCACCCCGCTTTTTCGCCGGATTTGGCTCCTTCGGACTATCATCTATTCCCGAAACTTAAAAACTTTTTGTCAGGGCATTAATTTAACTCCAATGATGAGGAAATACACGACGTAAACAGATATTTCGAGGGCATTTCATATTGAAGAGAGTTCTGGATGGCTTCGTTTCCTAACAGAAGTTTCGGGAAACTTTTGCAAGGCGCCGCCAAGTTTGTGATAATATTACGTTGATTTTTACGGGTCATCCTTCTTAATAATATTACATATCCGTTTTTCATAGAATCTTTCGTAATGTTTTATTTATGATTTCTTTTCGAGCATCTGGAGGTAAAAAACAACATTTTTATGAATTTCAGTTAGTGTTTAACATGGCGACATTAATTGCATCTTTCATAAAGCAACATTCAGTGAAGATAGTTCCAGGGACTACGGGCTGGTTTTGGGAACCAAGGAACTTTTACATCCCACATTCGCGGGCAGCAGCTCAGTAATGGTTGCACTGAAGCTGGCAGGGCAGCAGAGGTCAACCGCCGGCTCGGGTCGTCAACCGGGTCGGTTGCAGCGCTGGCGCATCTGTATGCACCGAGCGCGGCAAAAACCGCCCGCTCTCTGCCGCACTCGATTGCCGCACGACGTAATTCCATTAACATTAATAACCTCGGTTCACCTGCGTTTAAGCTAAGCCAATAAATTGTGATAAAGATAGCCGGTGTAATAACTCGTTATTATTGTGTAACTACACGCGACGGGACTGGTGGCAGGCTGTTGAAGTTCACGGGAAAATAACAGGGCTAAATTGAACTCTTGTTAAGTGTGCCTATGTCTAATAATAAATATATAACAAGATAAGCTTAGTAATATATTACATTAAGACAAATCATAAAATTAACTTTTTTACTCTGGTTAATTTTCTAAAACCTAACCTAACCTAACCTAACCTAACCTAACCTAACGGTTACCCCAAATTCAGTAGCTAACTGTCGTATCTGTCACTCGTCGTCAGATACGGCAATGGAAGTTTACAAGAAAATTAATTGAAATAATTCCTGAGTACGCAGTACTCCACATTCGAAAATAAACAGATAAAACATATCTATTCTTTGAATGTTAGTATAGGTAGGGGTAAAGGAGAGGCATTTTAAAATAAAAATCTTACAGAATAGCTTATTTTCTTTGGCAGATAACAATTAGAAATCAAAACTCGTTTACTTCATCAATGCTATGTCAGATGATGGCCAAAGAGGAAAGAGTTGATTTGAAATACTTTAAACCTCTTTGTTTTAAATCATACGAGTAGGGTAACCATATTAAGCCTAACAAAGTAGGATTATTTAAATTTAAGAAAAAAAAAAGGTAATAATCAGATACTTTTGATTTTTTAGTGTACAGTGGTTTAGGGATGATGTGTGCAAAACATTTCTAAGTTAAATTTGAAACTTTGTTTCGGATGACATAAAATTGAAGTAGGTGAATACATAGGATGTCAACAATCAGCAACCGATAACCCATAATTTGCTAATATATGAGGCGTCACACGTTTTGCAATTAATCATCTAATAAGGTGAGGTGGCAGCCCATAATTCCGCAGCTTAATGTAAGGCTGCTGGGTTTTCCGGATAGTTTCATTTTCCGAGCCATGTAATTCCACGTAGCCACTCGGTTTCACTCAACTGTGTGATTTCACTTGCACTTTCCACAGCAAATCAAACAACTATATAGGACCTGGTGGTTAGTGCATATGATTTTCTCTATCGAACCCATAAATGAGAACACGTTTTCAGTTTCATTTTAGTTTATCTCAATCCACGTAACTATATCAAGCTCGTATCGTCTCGAAGCTAATAAGACTCTATTTCTTATCCAGTTTTAAGGTAATAAGTAAGTATATAAATATTATTATATTATTTTAAAAATCAGTAATTTTTATTAGAATAATCTAGAAAATAGTTTCAGACGTTAAAATACTCGCAAACACAATACGTTACACCCAAAACTAAAGCAATATTGTTATTTTATCGGGCAATAGTGTAAAAAATGGTTTATACATATGTAAATGTAAATCCTGCGCAGCTATACCTACTACGGAGCGGTCACTGAATTGCAAACGCCGCACTACGAATCAAAGTTACTAATACAGGAACCTCCAATAATGTTTTTGAATCTATGCATTAGGTAAACTTATTTGTACCGATGGTGAGATGTTTTGTTGTACCCGCGATGCTGAAATGTAATTTTGTAGCCGTTTTTATTTGCAAAATATCGTAAATACTTTTTAAGCCATTGACGTAGGAGCTTTTTACCCCGTATAAGTGAATAATTGAATTGACTAATATTTAAAATAAAATTAAACAATATCATATAATACGGTGGATAGAGACTAAAGTACTATGTGTGACCTTACAAACGGTCCGGTAGTTTTGAATTTTTGATATGTTGTCTAGGATGGTTAGTCAGTGCTTAAAATGCAAAATGCACAATTCCCCCCCACATTTAAAAAAACGTAAAAAATCGCAATTTCCGAAAACTTCTCAAAATTCTTGGTTTAGAACGCTGTCATTCAGTTACGGACTAGTCTAGGACAAATTAAAATATGTAGGAAATATAATTGCTTATAAAACTCATGTCCATTTTTACATACATTTTCGGAAAATGTGACTTTATTTTTTACATATCTCCGTAATTATCTGTCCTAGAAACAAAATTTTAAATGTAAATTATAGTAAATTTAATTCTCTACAAAATTTCCCAAGCACTGTTCTAGCTAAAATGCTCCTAAACGAAGATATAATCCAGAAGTTTGTTTTTGAGTTGGAAATTGCAATTGTTTTTTTAAATGTGCATATCTCCGTAACTATCTGTCCTAGCAACAAAATATAAAATGGAAAATGTAGTAAATTTAACTCTCTATAACATTGTCGAAGCTTTCTTCTAGCTGAAATGCTCCTAAAGGAAGATATGAGCAAAAATATGAAGAGAGTGCCGGTTTTTTCAATATGGCGTTGGGCGCGGAGGGGATGGGAATTGTGCATTTTGCATTTTAAACACTAACCATCCTAGACAACATATCAAAAATTCAAAACTACCGGACCGTTTGTAAGGTCAAAGCCCTTTATGCACTGAATTAATAATACAACCCATCCAATTTTGTTTATTATTATTGATCGGAACATTTTACCCATACAGTTTTTTTTTTCAAAACGGCGGAGTAATGGGTGTTGAAAACGTAAAAAATGGTTTACCCTTGAATCGCCGACACTCATTACGTCGAATTTTACTTCAAAGATAACGTTTCAAGTATTTTCATTTCAGCGACAACTTACTTCATCGAAATTTCATTACGAGTATTTTCAAATGGCGTATGATTCATTACACAGATGTATTATTTCATAGAAGTACGTTTCATAAGTTCATAACTTATCGTTTAAAATCTTTTTAAATTACATAAAACTTACTTCACGTAATATCATTTCAATATGCAATTTTTTATTGTATTTTTTTTTTGCATGCTTGCCTGTACATCCAACTCACAACTACAACAAAAGGAGCGTTTTATTAGGGATATAAAAAAAAAACTAACCTAACCTAACCCGGCTGAGTCGGATCTGCTCTGAAAGGTTTTTTTTTTTATAAAGAATGAGTTGAAATGAAACGTCGAAGAAATGAAAGTCGATGTAATGTAATCCCTCCATTTAAAAAATATACGACATGAATCATCGATCAAATAATATTACTTGAATTAAAAGTTTTTCTACGAAGTTGAAATGAACTGTCGATGAGATTAAATTACACTAAATGAAAATACGCGAAGTAAAAATTCGGCGAAACGTTTTCGATGAAATGATATTCGATGAAAAGTTTGTCGGCGAAACAACAGGCACCCGTAAAAATACATACTTCAGACATTTCAAAAAAAGTTGGCGCGTTCTGCAGCTCGTAGAGTCATTAAGTAAATACATGAATCATGTAAGGCTTCCCAAAATATTGTGAGATCCAAATTCAGTCCATGAGTCACGCAGGGCCTGAAATAGGACGATGCGGTGAGTCAGAGATTAGGAATTCCCAGAACCTATTAACTTAGGACGACTCACTGATCCTGTTAGAGGGGAAAAGAGATGATACAGCCTTTTAGTTATTTATTATTGCCCTAGGGCTGCCCATTCTGACCTTCAACTATGCTACGAAAAAAAGAAGAAAACTTTGTTTTATCGTTTCACGATTTACATACTTATTCGGTAAATTTATTCCTCAGCAACACCTTAAACCCTAGAGATTTATTGCTCATTATACAAAACGACATTATAAAAGACAAAACTACCTTACATAATTCATCTTCCCGGTATTTTCCCGCAAACATAATTACATACATTAGTATCTAATGCCTTTAACATCACCATACACTTGTTTTCAATTGCACAGGAGCTCAAGAAAGCTAGTTTGAAATTGCATAATTACGTTGAGGCTGTGCTCTGTAGCCGTAGCAAGCTCGTAGCGGCGCTACGCTCCAGGTCACTGGCACTGCCTGGCCACTGCACTCGACTTGCTTAGATACTTCTAAGGTTGCAACTTTTTTTTTCTATCCCTAACAATCCTGTTGGGCCGCAATAGAACAACTTTTATATGTACACTTTTATATATACAGCTGGCGGGTGAGGTTAGGTCTTGTTGCTCTTTGAAGGTGTCTACTTGTATGTACTTAGGTATGTAGAGATAGAAAGAGTAAATTTATGAGGTCTATTAGTTCAAACATATACAAAATTCCTAAAAAAAACAATGTGTAAACGGATTAGGACATAATTTGTATGACAAGGGGCGAAGTAATTGTGACACGAAGTAATTATTTGCATGACCACTTCAGCCTTAATTTGCGAAGCTAAAATAACCAATTTTTCGAACTGGAGAAGTGACAAATAAGTTTTGACATCAAACTTTTTTTGCGACCTTTTTTACTTTCCATTGGTTTTGTTTGTTTAGACCCCGCTTATAGTCAAAAAGTAAAGTGGGTAATCAAGAATTGACGTAACTAGTGCATTGTTTGCATTGAACATTATCATCATATTCATATTGTACAATTTGTACACTAATCGATTGTCGATAGAATTTAGTGGCTAGTGTGGATGTGAATCACTTTCTCGGCGCGACACGCTGCCGCTGCGCGGGCGCATAGAAAGTGCAATGCCCCGATGAACTTCGCGACTAAGTGGGCCGGCAACGCGCATCCATCCAGTCGATAGCTTTTCTATTGCCTAGTAGAGTTTACCCGCAATTATGCCCGCGTGAGAGAAAATTAATTTTTTATTTCTCTGAAATCGGACCAGTGACCTTGAATTTGAAGAAAATCTGTGGATAAATATATACAGGCATAAACAGACAGAGGCTTCACTTGGAAAATTTATATTACAAAATAAATAACCACCGAGTAAGTTAGCGTTAAAAAAGTCCGTGTGTGCAGCTTCTTCTTTTGTTTTTGGAGGTAGTTATTTTGTAACATAATCGGACATGTAAGTATTATGCCACATTTATTAACAATTTATTAATTCTAGATATATGAAATCAACATATTTTCATATGAAAATTGTAAAATATAAGTTGTTTTATTTTATACATACCTAGGTACCTACTTATTATTTGACGACGCGGTTGGCTTGGTTTGTAGAGACCTACTTATTGAGCCGGCGGTCCCGGGTTCAAATCCCGGCCAGGGCAAATATTTATGTGATGAACTCGAATATTTGTGCTTGGATCATGGTTGTTCTATGTATTTAAGTATATATTTATCTATATAAGTACGTATATCGTCGTCTAGCTCAATTTGGGACTAGATCGATTTGTGTGAGGTTGTCTGATATTTATTTATTTATTAAATATAAACTTAAATACTTAAAAGTTTGAAAATTCAGAAATCAATAAGTAAAGTAATAACTTAGTGCACCTAGGTTAGCTCATTTTATTTATTAAGGGGCAAATATATATATATATATATTTATATTTCATTTATTTTTCATCATATTGATCTGTTTCATATACCTTCATTAGAACAGCATGAATAAAAGAAAATAAAACACACCTATTTAGTGTATATCTGACGGGACCGACGTGGCAGTGATTTGTCAAAATATACGATAGAACCAAACTTTCCCCCTTTCGCACTGAATACAATCCACCCATTCTCAGGTCTTACATTAGAGGCATTTGTGAAATGCACAAAGCAATGCAGGGGTATGGTAGGTATCTAAGCGTGCTCTGAAATAGTCGGGACGGGATCTATTTCCCGGGCAGCTGCGCGCGGGCGTTGCCCCGGCGCAGGGCGTTAGAAGTCCAACGATCCCTGAGAGGGTGAAGACACACTGGCATTGACAAGACGTGCTAGAGATGACAACTAGATAAGAACGTGAGACAACTATAAGAAGCTCCATATTGATTATAAACCGACCTGATTAAAGTAATCAGAAGTAATAGCGCGTATTGTCAGCATTTTCGTGCATGTGGTGCTATTCACACGTTACTTAATTTAATTTTTTATTCTAGGATCAATGCAATATACTATACTAAGGTTTATACGTTGCAATAATTATAATATTAAATAAAATCTAATTATAAAAATTGTAAGAACATGTTATGTAGGGATATTGTCACTACTTTGGACCCATATCTGGAACCAAACTCGGGAAAAAGGGCAGTAAGTGCCTATATAGTACGGTAAGTTGTAGTGTTATATTATATACGTAGTTGTACTACATTTGTCGTAGGGGTAAAGTGAGTTATGATTAACTTATGTTTTTTTTTTATTTTAAAGTAGTAGTTTTGTTTTAATGACAAACGTACACACCATTTGCGTGCCGATGCCACTGCCAATTTGTTATAGAAGTCTTTCTCATGGAAAATCCGTTTTTAAGATGTTCAGCAGAGTTTAGAAGCCCAGTGTGCACCCCGCCTTACAATCGCAAGCGCAGCTAAACTTGAACTGCGTGCATGCGCGTGCACCTCACCTTCGCTTAGAAATCAACGCCTATTACATCTGAGATCGCCGCGTAATCGCCGCGCGTGGAAACTAAAAGGGAGAGCGCTTGTTGCTTCTATCGCGCATTATGAAAGTAATAAAGGTTAGAGCTAAACGGCAGGGATATGTGTAGGCCGGGTATATTAGAAAGGTTTTATTAAGAAAAGTTAGGTATCAGTACGTAGTAGATATAGTAGATACATTGGATTAATAATATTGCAACAAGTTTACTATTTACAATGGCTATTTACAGTTACCTTAACGAACAAATCATAATGTACTCGTATGAAGATTGTCTGTCGCCAAAATCTTTGGTTTTCAGGATGTTGCTAGTTGATAATGTCCTAAGGTACATGAAATATCAAAAATATTTCTTCTTCTTACTTTCTTCAGTTTTATACGCTCTTTATTTAAATATAAAATACGCTTGAATGCAATAATTCAGATTAATTGTAAGAAAAGCAGCATTGGATATTATTATGGCCATGGTAAAATATAATATGGAAAAGAGAAGTGCCTCCGAGGATAATTGAGAACTCGTCTACAAGGCCTAGATATGATGGTGATGGCACAATACCTTTTATTCAATACAACTAGAGTTCTCATAAGTTTCGCTGTTCTTCATCTGGCTGCCTTGCAAAATAATTATTATTTACAGGATTTGAACTCTACTAGGACTTCCGGTTTGTGACTTAAGATGGCCGCATGCGTTTAAGTTGCGTTGTTCATTATTTATTCATTTTTGTTGTTCAATGTGTAGTATTGATAGCGTATTGTGCAGTGATCTAACGTATGAGTGAATAGCTAATGAAGAATTCAACTTGAAGCGTTCATAGCCCTTCCTGGGTCAAGGCCCGATAGTCCGCGTGGTTTTTTGTAAATCGCTATCACTTTACAAAAAGCAAAACCTCACCGAACAACGGCATGCTCTACGAGCAAACTTCAAATTGGCGAAATCATCATTAACCTGATGGAAGCCATATTTTAAAATTAGAATTAGAATTAGAACTCTACTAATTCTCCCCACTTATGTCTTTCTAATGGCATAAGTCTTCCCTTCCTTCTTAGTATATTTATTTATTTATTTATTTAAACTTTATTGCACAAAAGAAAAACTTAACGTACAAAAGGCGGACTTAATGCCATGAGGCATTCTCTACCAGTCAACCTTAGGGCAAAGCAGAGAAATTGTAGGCGGTGCATCAGACAATATAATTACATATAATTAAAATACTCATATTAGGTACATACATACATATAATATACATATATATAAATAGATACATACATAAATATATACGACGATGAAACAAACCAAGCAGATATACTATGAGACTTCAGTTCTGCCAGCAAAGAAACTTCGCACGGCCCTTTTAAATGCCAACTTACTCGGAGCCTGTTTGATTGTGAGAGGAAGACCGTTCCAGAGGCGAGCCACTTGCAAGGAGAAAGAATTAGACATGAAACCAGTACGGTGAAGAGGAATAGAAAGGGCAAGATTGCCGGAAGAGCGAAAATTACGGTTACGAGTGGATTCAACATAGCAGAAAAAGGTTTTCAGGTATTCAGGAGCTTGTGGATCATTGAGTATTGAAAAGAGAGTGCAGAGCATACGAATATTGCGTCGTTGACGGATGGGAAACCAGCCAAGCTGAGAGCGGTAAGAAGAAACGTGATCATATTTACGGAGACAGAAAATAAAGCGAATACAATTATTAAGAAGTCGATCCAACTTATCAAGAAGATCCTCATTTATTAGTATACACCATAGACCAGCAGATAATTGCTAATTGCCCTGCAAAGAACTATGGTGGTGCCGTCTGCCAATAGCTCGATGGAACGTGATATGGTACTATTGGCTGCACAAATGCATGGCTCATTTACGACTGAATTTAATTCATAAATGGGCCATGCAATTGCAATGGTGCAGCTCATTATACATTGGCAGTCTTTTTGAATGATTGATCCATGCCATTTCGCACATATTGATAATCTTGTTTACTTGATTAGGCAGTTTGCTCCCACGCTTTCTTAAATAAAATATCTCAATCACCATTATGCTATCTCGATCAATGGGAGTAAAGAAAAATATTTTAACAAGAGAATGTTATGACTCCTCAAACAAATTGACCACTTAGTTGTCTGCTAACAATTGCAACCCGTAGATGTTTCCATAACAGTCATACAATAAAGAAAATTAGTATATACTTTCTTTACATATAAAACTGTTCCGGGATCAACGGCAACGAAGATTTGCCAGTAAAACATATGGAAATCATCTTAAAAATATATATTAGGTTAGTAGTAGTGAACTGTAGCTTTAGTTCTACTGCACTTTGTTGACTTTATATGTAGGTATGTCCATACATTAATATACAGTATTAATATAGAGTAAAACTTAAAGACCGACTTTGGGACAAATTACGGCTATATTCACTCCAGTTAAATTAAAATTCGCAACACTTCGATTTTTTAACGAGAACTTAACCGATCGATATCTGAATGAAGTTTTATGAGAAAAAAAACAAGTACCTAGCTATGTTACTGAAAACCAATCGTAAGCCATGGAACTTGCGCACAATATTGCATATGATATTGATTTTGACTTTATGTTCTCTATCTACTCGTACACACGTATTGTATTAGCTATAGCAAAAGTGCATACAGTGCTCTCATATCTTATGATATCCTAGTACTCGGTTGCACTGAAGTGAACTGCATTTCCAAGCGAACGGCGCGCGAGGCACGGAGTCACCCAGATGACGCTACGTGGCGGTTATTGCGTTGTTTACCTACTAAAACAACAATTAACTTTCGGTTGGATAAAATAATTATCTTCATTAATACGTCATAGTCTCTATCATATTTTTTATGTAAGGAAGTACAATTATGACAGAATAATTATTATAAAAGTAGTGTACCAAACGAACTTGTACAAAGTAAATAAATGAAGCTGTAAATAATCTTTTTTCATTTTATGTACATCTAAATGTTGTTTGTTATGATGGGACGTTATCTACTATATACTAAAATACACATATGTACCTTACAATATTGAAGCAACTCATAAAGTTTATAAAAATCCTTTTAGTAGCAACCTATATAAAAATCTGCAGTTGAGTGGCGTGTTTGATCAAACAGTAATCATGAACTGTTAGTTTCACTTTAGAACTACCAGGGCGACCGAACTGTCGAAGAGATTGGACGCGCCAAGAAATTGACGCGCTGCAATCGTATGCACTTCGAGAGATATAGCTGCAAGCAGCGAGTGTAAGAAGGATAACAGCATTTTGTGCATGTTGCGAATGCGTTCTGACGTTTAAATTGCACGTGCTTGTAGTTACGCATTTTCCATTGGTTGGAAGTGTGTGGTGGTGTTTGATTTAGCTTGTTAGTGGTGAACGGCGCTGCGACGCATAGGCATGTCTCGTCTGTAAATAAATGATGGTCCCGTCCCTTATCAAATCAAGGGTATGTTTGTATGACCTCTCAAACCTATGTTATGCTATGTAATGATAGCCCTTTAGTTTTACATTATTGTGAAATCAAGTTTAAACAGGGCCAGCTAAATAAAACCGTTTAAAAAGTACTTAAACGAATTTACTTACAACTTATAAAACCATCCCTTGACTGGGTGCTTGATTCCTAGAAAACTCTCTCATTATTCACCCTTCTGCGAACTCAACAAAGAGAATATAATACTTATACAAATCTGATTTATCGTTGAGCTCCTAAATTCGTGTACATCGCAGCGGGCCGGTGTCCTGTGAAATTATTAAACGTTTCTCTTTCATTTGACCTCTTGGGACGACGACCTGCTGCTTGCAAGACCTTGATGTTTGGAAAGTCATGCCGGTTGGTTTGAAAATAAAAAGTGCCCAAACAACTAACTAAATTCTTATCATATTTATAGGGTTGTGCATTTCAAATGGAATATGTTCCATTATTTATTTGAATGGGCAGGTAAGGTATCGATTTAAAAGAAGTTATTTTTATCTTATTCATATCGATTCAGACTACCGCAATTTACCCACCACACCTTCAACCGCAAGTGTGAAAATATAAATACCCATCTTTTTTGTACACCATAATTGGATGAAACATTTGATTTAGCACCTATGGTATCATACATGGATACATACTCTTAAATTGCATGTGTAAACGGATATAAACCTTAATGTAACGTGTTAACTGTGTTTTATAAATAATGACACAAAGGTAAATTAAGAATTAAATTTTTCTTTCTTAATTTACCTTTGTATATTTTTTTATAAAAAATAAAAAATATGGTATTTCCACAAGAAATTGAATCGATAAAAAGATTCTATAAAAATATGTGTTAACTGTGTGTTCGTTTGTATTTGCATTATAATATCTCATATAGAATTTCTATTAAAAATATGTCCTCAGAAAAAAAACATAATTTTTATGATAAGTGTAGCAAGCAAGTGAGACTTTACAAACCATATGCATAAAATATAATAAGTGTATATAAAAAAAACAACTAAAAAAAAACTACTCCTATATAAACAATGACTCCAATACGTATTCGGCACGATATTATTCTATGAAAAGAAAACTAAACTAAGTCAATAAAATGTGCATTGCATTCCCACATTACGTCTGTGTGGGTTGCTATTCTGTGCAATGACCCGACCGCGCTGCACTCGTGACGCTGTCGCAAGGGCGTCCGACCGACGACCACCGCGCGCGTTCTGCTCTCCTGGTGACGAAGGTTCGTTTACCACACAACCCTTTTCTGGTCCTAAAACTACTCCACTGTGAAAAGGACTTAGTTGAGCGTGCATTGTTTGCAAATCACTCTACTATGGACGCCTGCATAATAAAACGAGTGCCGTCTACTCTACTCGTCGGTAAGTTTTGGTGGCTACGTGATTTAATTCCATGCCCGAGTCGCTGACGTCTTAAAGGTTCTTCGGTCAAGGTCGGACAATGCAAATCAGGTTTCATGGAAGCGTGAAGCTCAAGAGTCAAGACACAATTAAGTGAACACACGCTCTTTTTGCAATGCGGTTTTACGTCTACATTGTTTGGCTTACACATGTATAGTTACTTAGCCGGTTGTCAATTATATCAGAGCGACATCGTTACTGTTGTGCGTAAATTTAAATATTTACACCATGTGTATATTATACCTATAACTAAATAGTGACGACAGTTGAAATTAATGTTTTTATTTATTTTTTCACTCAAGTGTGGCCAAAGTATTTAATGTTACTTACATAACAATAAACAACAAGTACAATAAACAAAAAACAATAAACTTTTTACGAGATTTTTTTTAGGCATGTATTTAAATCGATATCTGTATATTCCCTTTTTCGATCAAAATATTTGAAAGTTTCACCAAAAATACTGACTTGTACACTACCGAATAATGTTGCTACTTGTTGATATGTGTCTTTCATAATCATAACCCGTTGTCGCAACATCTTAATATTAAGGGCCAAAGTCTTAGAAATGACACATTTTTTTGAGAACAAAGTTTCGGGCTCAATATAAGGAGCGAATCGGCCTTTTATATCTCATAGCCTGGCCACCCTAGACGCGTGGGCTAGTTCCCTTCGCCACCATATTTAGGGGCCTTTATTTTTACACCCGCGGCCGTTGACACGTATCGAACAAACAATGATGAGAACTTGTCAGCCATTGCTAATAGCGCGGTAGCTTATGGAAAAAAAAACAAATGAAGTCATAGTCGCAATTGTCCCAAGCATTTTGTTTTTATTACATGTACTTATCGTTGAGTATTACAGATAGGTACAATTAAAGTTATAGGCCAAAAATCGGTTTTTAGGCCGTGTTCAGACCGGGCCGACTGTCGGCCGCCCATTACTGCCCAAAGTGAGCGAACGTTACGCAGTTTCCATACATATTCACACATTCGGCGGCCGACAAGTCAGCCCGGTCTGAACACGGCCTTAGGACTAATACCTAATTAACGACGACCCCACACAGCATTAACAGAAGTCTGTCAACAGTTCATCTACGTACCGATAATTACCAACTTTAATCATATTCTGTTACGATACTGCAAATTACAGACTACGAGTAACATTCCAATCCAAAATATAATGTGTTAATTCGCATCCGAACGTGAATGTACTGTATGTGAACTTCACTGGAATTTACTTATTTTTGATTGAAATACGTGGTGTGTTGACCAGCAAACGGGGCCCGGGCAAGACCTCCGTTGAAGGTCCCAGCCTTCAACGTGCTCGCGCCCAAGGCCCAGGCCCAAGGTCCCGATGCACCCGGGAGCCATCGATCGCCCGTGACCATGGTAACCGAGCTCCGAGCGTGGGTCAGGGACACGTCTCCGCTATGATTGCTTCCGACTTCGCGGATAGGCTTTTAGAGAATGTAATGTATTGTTGTATTGTAAGGTGGAAAATAAGGTGCTGATTTGGTTATATTTACTACGAGACTGCTACGAAAGTTGACTGTATACAACTGTGTCTTCAAGCTTTGATATTATGAAATGTATTGAATCTGCTATCATCTTCTAAAGAAGTCTAAGTGAGAGACCAGCGTGTAAATAAATATTATATACCTGCACTAACAGGGCTTAATAAACTATTGCTAAGAAGAAAGAGAACAGAAGTAAGTGGCTACAAAACTAACTAACTTCGATATTTGAAGACCGAAAAACGCAGTATTTATTGTCCATCGCTTGGGTCAAGATCAAGGTTTCATTACCAACCGAGCGAACTAAAGAGTGCGTGAGACAACGATCCACTTATAACGGAGCTACGCTAAAAGCAAGGCTTTATTGACAGACTTCCTTGCACTCGGCATATACTTATCATGTAAAGCCAATAAAATAGCAGCCAAATAAATCCAGAAAGGGTATATAAAGGACTATCAATTTTCAGATTTAATGCTCTGATATTTCAGAAAATTTAACTAATTCTTCTAATATTCATGTTACGTGGCGGAGAGAGGGAAACGACACACATTCCATCGACAATTCAAGATTCGATAACAGCATAGAACTATTTAAATGGAGTAACATAACATATCTTTATCTCTGAAACATTACAACAACAAACCCTTATATCGTTGACAGAGAGAAATTACAACAACAGTTCCAGACAGACCCACTAAAGCTGAAAGACTTCTTACAATGTCACAGAGTTACAAATTACGCTAATAAAATATATACCAACCTATGCAATGTTACGTTGAATGAATAAGTAAATTCTATATATTTTTTACATTATAAACGTGAAAGTTTTTATGGGCACCTTATTAATAAATAATAATAAATAAATAAATATCTGACAACCTCACACAAATCGATCTACTTAGTCCCAAATTAAGCTCAAGAAGGCTTATGTTATGGGTACTAGACGACAATATACGTATTTATATAGATAAAAATATATCCTTAAATACATAGAACAACCATGACCCAATCACAAATATTCGAGTTCATCACACAAAATATTTGTCCTGGCTGGTATTCGAACCCGGGACCGCCGGCTCAGTAGGCAGGTGTCTACAAACCGAGGCAAACGCGTCGTCAAACATTATTTTTTTTTTTTATAGTTTTCAAAGTTAATCGGCACAAAATATACTCACTTCACCAGTCCATTTTAGAGTACCAGCTTTAAGTTTTTAGAATATTGTTTTAAAAAGCCCCAAAATATATTTTACTCAGATTAAGCCGCTTTAAATCCTTCTGCGCAGGTGATGCCGTAGGCAAAGGCTAGTTTGCTAAAAACAAATAAACGATATGGCTTTATGTCGAAGTAGTCTTTGAATTCTCGCCGGTGTAGCACTCTTGTTATGATTTTTATTGCGTAAAAGCATAAAGCAATGTTACATTTGCAGATTTCTTATCAACGACCTTCGCTACGAATCATTACGATTTCTACGTTGAAAAGAAGTAGTTATTCTCCGTAGTGGCTACCTACACCGTCATTGGGTTATATATATATATCCATATGTTCACATTTACTGCGCAAATCAATGGTAGCAACGAGATAATGACTAACATTTTATTACATACAGTCCATATTTCGGTATTTACCCCATGTACGAGGAACTTATATTATATCTATAGTTGAATATTTTTAAGACGTCCAAATAGACGTATAAATAAACATGACCCCCAAAAAGCGAAAGAACGCAAAATTTATGTCATCTTTTCAAGGTTGAAATTGGAATAGCATAGCTCTTGTGAAGCGGAAATAAGGTAAATTTTCGGCTATAGTGTCCAAGTATCTTATTCCAACGAGTTAGGATATTGCAATTTCAACCTGGTGACTTAGAAAAGACATTTAAAACAAGAAGATATTCGTTTGCGTTTTTTTGTTGCTTGCTTCCATTTGTCCCAAAGTGAACTCCTATACAGGAATAAGACAATGGCTTTGTGGGGTTATGTTTACTAGATAAGCTCTCAAGTAGAAATCGGACAGCTTAAAACATTTCAACTATACCCATAGTCAATATCTCGGTATTTGGTATTATGCTAAATATAATAAATAAATATTTAAATAAATATTAAGGGACAATCATACACAAATCGACCTAGTCCCTATCTAAGCAAAGCTTGTACTATGGGTACTAGACGACGATATACATAATATATAAATACATATATAGATAACATCCATGACCCAAGAACAAATATTTTGCACAAATATTTGCCCCGGCCGGGATTCGAACCCGGGACCGCCGACTCAGTAGGCAGGTGTCTACCAACCGAGCCAAACGCGTCGTCAAAATACAAATATGTACAAGGTATCAGCCATATTCGCGGAAAATTCAAAGGACTTGGGTGACAAGGCTTAGGTCGGCATCGATAAACTGGTGATCTTCATTTCTTTAGAGGAAACCCTCAACAAGCACAACAACATCTATATATACTTAGTCTGTTTTTATTTCAGTGTCACGATTTATTATTAAATAAAGAAAAAAATAAAACGACTTGTAATTTACTCTTACTTCCATAGCTCAACTTCACTCAATCAGCTGGTAGTGATAATAAAGCAAAAGCCTCGAATTTGTATAATATTCGCAGTACGTCAACATTAGTTATGCAAAAAAACCTAAAGTAATTTATCTCCATTGAGAGCTTCGGAGACACGTGCTCCCAAAATACAACGATTGGCCCTGACCCCTGCCCGGTCACGAGGGGCGAAGGGGAGGGGGGGAGGGGCGATGAATAGACCTTTCCGAATTTCACTTGTTTCCATACCAACTGTTAAAAGCCTTTTAGGGACAAAACAAGTAGGAAAAATGCCGCTTTCTTGGAAACAGTTCTATTCGCAATGTTAGGTATAACTTTGATTAGGTATGTTATGAAACAATTTATGTGTCGCTTGTGACGCGCAGTGACCTCCGCCAAGGTTGCCGACGAGCACTTCCCTGTACTCAATCGGCCATTATGTATAGTACTAGCTTGACTAGTTTATTTGCACCTCAATAGAGCCATCATAAGGTCTTTGTTTTCCGGTATGGATAATAATTAGATCAATTTGCACGTACGTGAAAATCAGCTGTTATGATATCATGAAACAAGATGAACTGACCATATCAATATGCTGTGTTTCTAAATTCCTCAATGTTTGCTAACGTATAGATTTTTTTTCAACTTCAAACAAACCTTTACAACGATTGAACACAAATAGAATGTTAAAATTACCATTGTATTAGAAGTAATATTTCATAATACTGTAAATGTTGTTCCATAACTACAATCAGTAGCGCAAACATTCTCATATAAATCACAGATAGTGTAATATATACATGAACATATGATATACAGAACATGTCGCTCTTCATGGAAATCAATAAATAAGCATAGATTTTCAACTGCCTACGATAGAGCAATCAAATTTAGGAGTATGCATCTACACTATGATTATATGTAAGGTTTTTAATCAACCTAATAGGGCAATGAAATGGGGTGCAAACGTTTGCGTAATTCTTACACTTACAACTTCTACTTCCATCAGCAAAATCTAATCGACCTTTATAATAGGAAACGCTGTCATAAATAAAAGAGGATGATAATACAAGAAGTAAGGCTTATTGACTACTACATCAACAAGTCGACCCTATTACATCAACAACTGCTACTCTGCCAGTGTTCTTGTCAAGTTTGCGGCCGGATATGCCGATCGCGTAACATCGGTCTTTTCAGACACCAAAGACAGTGCCTCGCAGACTGAAGACCACAAATCGTCTGTAATAGACTGAAGGGCCTATGATAATGATGAAGGCTTGAAGGAAATCGGCTACATAACATCGTTCGCTAATTCAAACATAATCTGTGTCCCTTCTAATATTAGCCACTATTAATACCTAAGTATTAGAGGAAGAGCAAGAGTGATTACATACGTAAATAGTCGGTTAGGTTGGAACATAATCGCGTATCGCATATCAGTAGGAAGTAATTTGCTCTTACAGAAGGTTACGTTGATAATGATAACACATTATGCGTATTCATAGAAATAATATTTACTTTTATGTGAGCAATTTGTATTTCGGAACGTGTTTAGCGTCCTTGTCCTTGTGCAAAATGTACTGTGATAAGAATGAAACCCTATCGTGCCCTGATTCGAGACTAGAATAATTAAAACATTATCTGTATCATTATTTGGGTGGCAAATTATTTGGAATCATTAATAAATCTAAAGTAACTTGCAAGTTTCAAAAATCAATGTTTCCTTAAACGTAAAACTACATGCTTATGTTAGCAGATCAATTGTTGTTCATGTTAATTAACCGTAGCAATGCCAATGGCATAACTAATTTAATTTATGCTGAATTTGATAATATGGTAGCTTTAGCTCTTCCTTACAAAAATCACATACATACTAATTCGTTTCTAATCTTCTGCAGAGTGTGTTTTCGGTTGAGAAGATTCCAGACTCTAAGGCAGTAACAATATCTTTTGTAGAATTTGAAGATAAATTTGTATCTCGAGCACTGCGGGAATTGGGTCGCTGTAAATTTGCCTCATCATACCTATAGTTCAAATTAAAGTCTCCTTGATGTTTGCCCCTGTAAATATCTTTACCCGACAGCAAGGTCGGGTTATGATCCACATTTTTGGTTAATCTAAATAACCGGCACGTGACCGTGGACAGTATAGAGTCAAAACAATGACACGGTGATACGCAGGGCTCGCAAACAAGCAGGGTGCAGGGGTCGCGCACCTGCGCTGCGCCCGCGCGCCTGACATTGTCAGATAAGCACCGACTATTATTTTGCCCAATGTCACATTGACCTCAATGACACCGACGCGTCATCGCCACACGTCGCTGTGACCTTGCCATATTTATCTAATCTTGCCGTCCGCGAAAATAAAGTTAACAGGATTATTTTCAACAGGTAGGTCACGTGGATTACCGCATGCGTTTCACAATGTTAAACGTGTATTTTCAGATTATCGATATCTATTATGCTAAATGCATCTGTATGTGTATTTTTTTTCGATACTGTTTTTAGGGTTCCGTACCCAAAGGGTAAAAACGGGACCCTATTACTGAGACTTCGCTGTCCGTCCGTCCGTCCGTCCGTCTGTCACCAGGCTGTATCTCAAGAACGGTGATAGCTAGACAGTTGAAATTTTCACAGATAATGTATTTCTATTGCCGCTATAACAACAAATACTAAAAATAAAATAAAATAAATATTTAAGGGGGGCTCCCATACAACAAACGGGATTGGTTGCGTTAATTTTGCACCTCATTTGTATGGAGCGCTATACATACCAGGTGCAAACTTAACTTAACCACTTAAGGATGGAAAGTGTTTGTACGGAACCCTCGGTGCGCGAGTCTGACTCGCACTTGACCGGTTTTATTTTAAGTTACTTTTATTATTAGCCAAATGAATTTTATAACTACATTCTGGCTTTTATAATCTTAGCTGGTGACAAAGTGGTCCGTGGGCGTATTTACGTACCTACTATGTATGTTATGAAACACCTCATGATCTGTTGATTCGTATAATCAGAGGTGCAAAACAAATGCAATAGCATTTTCTGCCATGGCGGTAATAAATCCAGTACTTCTAGCGACGTGTTATAGTCGATACATTGCAACAATACTATGTGGTTTGATAAATACGACCTTCGTCACACGTCATCACCCGGAAATCACTGTTAGCCGTTGACGCGTTGTTACAATTTTCCGAAGCAGGAAGTATAAATCCTCAGTCAAGGCAAAGTAAAATTGTTCATATTATGTGTGTGCTGATATTGACCCTGAAATAGTGACCTGGCGGGAGAAGCCTCAATTTGCACATGCGTCCTGAAACAGGAGCGTCTTATACTTAGTTCCGAATTAAAGTTGGGGGTCTTGAGTGCTCTAAATATAGTTCAGCCGACTGAGGCGAGTTGGTATTTGGGTTATTAACATCTAGGTATATGATTTTATAAATTTTTGATATGTATTGAATAATACAAGATAACAAATGCATCTTATATAAATAACGAGTTAACTCGATTTTACAAGATTCACATTTATTTCAAATGTTACATAATTGAACAATGTGCAAAACACGATATATAGGCAGTATTTGTTACCATTCTTAGGACTGCATTTTTATAGGTAGGTACGTGTCTATTCAGTTATTTATAAATAGGTCAGCAATAAAGATAATCCGGCCAGCATAGGTACCCCACGTTCGCCTACTTAATGTGGATTTAAATATGCCTTAGATTATTTTACAAGAAATAAAATTATTAACAAAATATTGCTTGAAGAATCCTATATATACCGTGAAACCCATTACATGAAGAGTGTCTTTTCAAAAGGGCTTATTTCTCTATGAATCTCATACAAATATAAGCCCTTTCGAAAAGACACTCCTCATATTATAGTCCAATACCCCAACTATGGCCAAAACTACACCAATTCGTTCCCTATTATCAAGATCCATGTTCTATTGGTAATTTTATACGTTTTCATTTAAATTTGTTTATCCTATATGTTATTAGTAATAATTGACATACTATTATTATCGAGTACCTACCTAATTTTTGAATTAATTTGGATTACATTTGTTTCGATTGGTCTAACTAAGGTTGGGTAGTTTTACGATATCGGCTTTGCTTCTATGTTTTCTGATCTTATATTGTAAAAGAGTAATTTTAAATGTTCCTTGATCCGTATCCGTACTTATATAGTCCATCAATATGTGGTCAAGTAAAAGTGACAGGTAATGCCTGACGTCTACGACTGGTCTACGAGCCATGTGCAAGTTGACCTAGGTCCAATGTGACTGCTTCATTGCATCGCTGTATCTAATTTTATGACTCACCTAGGTCAGGAATGGAGCTGGAAGGTTCCTCGAAGGATGGGGGCTTGTGGAGCCTGGGCTGCGGCGGCGGAGGTGGTGGCGGCGGCCGCATGCACTGGATCACCGAGTGCGTGGGTGCCGGCATCAGAACTGGCGCGCGAAATTCTTTCCCGGGAGGAGCCGGCAGCTCCAACCGTCTCACGCCGGGCAGTAGCTCCGGCTCGTAACCATTGTCCATAGGCTCGCGCTTAGGCGACATCTTCGGATAACACTGCATTGTTCCTTATTAAATACTGACAAGTCTCTAACTTAACTAATAAAACTATTCTCAACTTTAAATGTTTTCACACATTAACATACAAAAGTCCTGACATTGGCATTTTCAGGGGATTCGTACAAGTGCAAGGGCGGGAATGCCGGTCGTATCGTGCGGTGCACGAGCGCCGCGCGTTCGCGAGACTCGTCCGCTCGCCGCGGGCAACTTTCTCTCACTGGCGGCGGTCGCGGCCGGACGAAAGTGAATCTGCAGCGTGCGCCTCGGCACCCTCCGCCCCCCACCACCCCGCCCTCATCTCACCCTCAGGTGCCCTGCACCGCCCGCCCAACCAACGTTGACGATGCAACGCCCAACCGACACCAACTTTAACCTTAACTCTGACCTTTGCTTAGGTGCACTGGACTCAGGCCTGCGGTTATACACCTTGCCTAAATACTAAATATCTAATTATTTTTTTTATCATCGAAAATAATATTATTTAATTAGCAACAATCGCTATCAATTATGCTTTTTATTTTATGCAACAACTATTATAATGTCTGCGTTTTAAAAGAAAATACCAAATTATGTAATTTTTATATACTGATATTACCTTCTTTTTCTAACTTTACATGTATGTACAATACAATGTCTCAAATATTAAAATGGCAATATAATAACAATAGTAAAATTTATAAAATCATTCATAAGTAACGTCAATTCAATATTCTTGGCCAACTAAAGCGATCGTTAAATCCATACTAATATTATAAATGCGAAAGTGTGTCTGTCTGTCTGTTACCTCTTCACGCTTAAACCGCTTTATCGATGTTGATGAAATTTGGCATGGAGAAAGTTTAAGATCCGAGGAAGGACATAGGATAGTTTCATCCTGGAAATTATCCCTAAAAAGATTGAAAAGTGAGTAAGTAATTCATGATGACATTGATGACCCTGTAGGAAATGTAATGATCAGAGCAAAAGCACAATTGCTCTTACATTTGCTTAGGCGCTTTTAATAATCCCTTTTATTAATTAAGGTGATTAGGTGGATATCTATCGTGTTGTTCGAGGTTGCTTCCACACTTCCAAGTTCCACGCGGACGTAGTCGCGGGCAAAAGCTAGTCACAAATAAATGTATCGTCTGACTCCGGATCCAGAAGCCAAGAAAGTTCAAACATTAAACATCTAAAACTGCACTACACAATTTACACATTTTTTTTTCTTATAGAACATGAGTACATTAGATATTTAATTTCATTACAGCATTTATTAATAAAATTTAAAATATATTTTGTAAATTAAATTGCTTATTATTTATTCATGTTTTCAAAAACACATACATTTTTGATTCTGCTGGATTGAAAACATACAACTCGAATGTAAAGTCATTAAATACATAATATATATAATTCATACTTCGATGGCTTGACTAGGTAAAACTCTGATTAAAAAATAAACACAAAAAATCGGCTAAGAGCATGTCGGGCCACGCTCAGTGTAGGGTTCCGTAGTTGCTCATCCTTAAGAATAAACTGCTGTTTTAAGCCCGAGTTTTAAGTTAAGAAAGATTTTAAGCTCTATAAAAAGGTCGTAAACGCCCTAGAAACTGTAATCACTTATTACCTTCTGGAAGTCAACTTACGTCCTTTAAAAGAAAAAATATGAAATTTGGCGATAACTCAAAAACGGCTAGACCGATTTGTTTCAAAATAGTTTTCATTGAAAGTACTTATAAGGCCTCATTTACATGAATTTTTCTGTTTTTTTTTGACCCGTGGTTGAAAAGTTAGAGGGGGGGACACAATTTTTTTTGTTTTCGGAGCAAATATTTACAAAACTGCTGACTTTATCAAAAAATGATGTTAGGAGACCCCTACTATTTTTACAAGACCTATTCAACGACACCCCACACACTAATGTTGAAAAGAAAAAAAAAATCACCCCCACTTTAGGTGTTCGAGAAGTACCCGAAAAAAAAAAAATATTTTTATTTTACCGTTCTGTCGGCGTTATACGTACACATACTCATACCAAATTTCAGCTTTCTAGTACGAATGATCACGGAGCTAAGCCGTGGACGGACGGACGGACAGACGGACATGGCGAAACTATAAGGGTTCTTAGTTGACTACGGAACCCTAATAAAAAATACAAAAATATGTAAGATTAATAAATATAAATATTATTTACCAGCAGGTATCGTATACTTTTAATATTAATGGCATTGTCACCTATCTTAATAATATGGCAAAAATAGGTGAAGAAGCAAGTAATTTTCATATTTTTCTGTTCAAACTGCGATTAGTTATTTCGACTGAGATAGATATTTTTTTGCGCGTATATAAGTAAACAAGGTTACACGACCTAACATATCGCTAATTAGAAAAACCACAAGGTTAGATAAGACAAAATACACTCAAAACAAGCTCAAGCGAGGCCTATATCTATTTGTAGACTCGGCTTAAAGGACGACGCAGATTTACAGTACGACGATCTAGGTATATATTATCTTAAATATTTAGATAACTAGATCGTATAGCATCGCGGAATTGGTAACCTTCAAATATTTCATAACAAAGGAAATTCGGTCAGTGTTAATATCATCGGCTTTACTTACTTATCGTCATATGTTTTATCAGTCCGTTTCGGGGCCCGCGCGACACTGATATTGAAATATACGATCGATCCTCGATGACCGTCGAAGCACGCTCAATGATAGCACTGATAAAGATCAAGATATACCGATGGCACATCACGAACCAATGTGCCCGAATGGAGGTTCAACTTGACCATATCGAGCTGCGAGATAGTACACGAAGTTCTGATTAACTTGACGTCATGCGAAGAGTATTCTATCTTTCTAGACGAAATGTTACTTAAAAACGCTGACGCGTGGATTACCTGCAAATTTAACACATATTTATATGTAGGTATATAAGCGTAAATACTGAGGCTTTAAGGCAGTATGGTACAGAATGTTGTGGTGGACAATCCACTGATGCTGCTTTTCGTATGATATTACGTCATCATCCTCCTAGCCTTTGTCCCATATCTTTGTAGAGAGTGAATTCTCAATCGGGGTCGGCTACCAAATACCAAGATGTGGCGTAGGCACTAGTTTTTGGTATGATATTACGTATAAAAAAATAAACAGCGTTAAAAAATGTTCACAAATATAAGATAAGAATAGGTCACGTAGGGAAAATTTGAAACCACATTATTATGTTATTGAACATATAGATTAAAACATCATAAATACTGATTGAGGGTAAACTACCCAATTGATTGTATCTTTTCGTGTTTCATATCCAGGTTAGTGTTTTTGTAAAGTCTGACAGGGTTCAAAGTCTTTGAATTTTATTAAAAGCTAATCAAAATATAAACTAGACGAAAAATGCAATCCCCTTGAATTTGTACTAAATTAAGCCTAAAATCTAATTTATATCAATAACATAATGCGTAACGAGTACTGAGAATCAACAGGCTATCGCCTGTGTTGAACGTCAAAGGAGGGTAGACAGAGTTCAACCAGCAGCCCCTGGGCTGGCATGATACTGGGATGAGGAGTGCACAGCGGCCGCGGCGCCCAGCGCCCAGGTCACTGCCACCGCACTACATCTATTTTGGAGCCTAGTCAACGACCTCGCCATTTTCAAGCCTTACAATTTAATTCGATAGAATTTTAAACTTAATTTACTTTGATGGAATGGAATTTAGACAAGTTTGCGCATTGTTATTTCGTATTTTCTGACGACGCGTTTGGCTCGATTTGTAGACACCTGCCTACTGAGCGGCGGTCCCAGGTTCGAATCCCGGCCAGGGCAAATATTTTTGTGATGAACTCGAATATTTATGCTTGGGTCATGGTTGTTATATGTATTTAAGTATATATTTATCTATATAAGTACGTATATCGTCGTTTAGTACCCATAACACAAGCCTTCTTGAGCTTACTTTGGGACTAGATCGAATTGTGTGAGGTTGTCCGATATTTATTTATTTTTATTATTTTGTTATTGAATGCTCTAAGTATAATGCAAAGAGTAAAATAAAGTTTATTTAATCTGTTAGCCGTCCACGCAGCTAGAGTCCAGACCCAGTACCCGTTTGACCTTCAAAATTCAAATTCAAATTCAAATTAGCTTTATTGACACAACATTAAAACACAATATTACAATATAAGTATACATACTTTTATTGTAATATTGTTGATTATTTAATCAACAGAAGCACTAAGCCTATTGAAAAAATAAATAATATGTATATATGAAGATGGAGAATTACGGATATATAAGTGATGTGCGCCTTCAAATGTAACCCTAGTGCCCTAAGTATTATTTTCTACTCCAGTACTTTTTTCTGTCATTTATATAGTTACTAACTCTAATATAAAGACATAAACTATGAAAGTCTGTAAAAGTATATACTCTATTGCCCAAAAAAAACACTGCTAAACGATGTTATAATGTCGCCAAAAAAGCATCACTTAGTACCACAGATTACAAGATAAACAGCTGCATTCACACGATTTGCAATTTAAAAAAATCTTATTGTACTAAGGCATTGCTGCCAACTTAAAAAAAAGTTTTATCTTCAGTGCATGGATGTTTAGTATAGTGAACGTATACTTTTATGTATAAGTTCATATTTTTTGACAGATGTTTAGTATAGTGAACGTATACCTTAATGTATAAGTTCATATTTGTTTGACAGAAGGACGTCTATTTTTTTCATTTAATTTTGTTGATTCCGAGAGGGAACATGTTTGAAAGAGAAAGAGCATCGTGATTTTTGTAAAGGACCAACATGCATTGAAGTAGTTACATCCTCATATGTAATACACAATTAAATGATTTCACTTTGCATCTTGCATGGCCGTTTAACTACTATTTTGCGAGTAATGCATACACCTATTGAATAAGTAAAGGTATGAAGTGCTGAAAATATTTTCGAAATAAATAATTACGAAATAGCATTAGGAAGAACGTATACGTATATTCCCTGACAAAAAATAGCAGTCACAATAAATGCTTCTAAAAAGTTCGCTATTCCATAATATAATAATTGTTTGACTTAGTTACCACCTACATTCATAAAGACAAATATTTCATATACGATATTTAGCTCTATATCGAAGAAGACACTAATCAGGTAAAATCAATACACATACCTAAGCATGGATGTAATTAAGCAATGCGTAACGTAAGTGATAATCGGGCGATAGGTTAAATATAATATTAAACGTATAGACGTGACTGGTGATATAAAAAGTGGATGCACGTGTCTTATCGATAAATGTAAGATGAAATCTTAGAAGATATATTTTCAATCACTTTAGCACTTCCAGTCTTATGAATTAACCAATTAATATATACCTACCAAATAAATTTTCACGACACTGCTCTACAATGTGGTCATAGATGACCTCAATCCAGTACACAAAATAGCTTATATTTCTACATTTGAAAACTACACCTATGTCAGCACGCAACACGACAACAATGTAGCATGTTACGATAACAAGTCGTATCTATGAATTCAATATACTTAAGAAATAAAGACACGAACGTTTAGGCTGAATGTTGGACAACCATCCTCGGTCTCCTCTAATGTTTAGCCATCGTATTCTGTCGAAATGAAGAAGTTGAGATAGATAAATAAAAACGTTTTCCTGGCAAAACTTTCTGTACTCGATTTGTAGTTCAATCGCGCGTGGTTGTGTTGTTGACATTTATTATTATGTAGGTACTAGCTTTTTCCCGCGGCTTCGCTTGCGTAGACGGAGGAAATGTGTCAATACAAATTTTCAAGCCTGTTAAGGTTTCGAATGTTGAGCATTGAGCATAGACTCATTATGTTCTGTTTTTCTCATGGACGTTTATTTAAACTGAACTGTGTACTGAAACAAAACATGTGACCAACCGAGAAACTAAACTTAAAAACTTGCACTTGTACTTTATAGGTACCTACTCAGTCCAGTTTAGACACATCCATGGTTTTACTTTATTTACGTCTCATATTGGCATTGGAGAAAAAAGCCGCATTTCTCCATTTATTAATTAAAGCAAATTTTGAACAGGTTCATGAAAAACGAGTGGAGTTAGAAGTTGTAGGTAACAGCGATGAAGAGAAAAAAAACAAATAGGCAAAGACCAACCAGCAAACACAACGTTATTTTTGTTTATCTGGTAGATATTGTTTTAACTGCTAATGTTATTTTGCTGTGCTTGATGCTGACACCTAGTTACATTAGAAACTCATCAACAGTCAAAAATTAACGAAAACATCTGGTTCATAAATAAAATTGTATTTGTATAAAATTTTTGAAAAAGAAATATGCGTTGTTTTTCATATTATCATCAGTGCCACGAGTGGGTGTTATACACTCTTTCTCTGACTCCCACTCCATTGTACCTGTAGATGATTGACGTCCGAATCAAATAGAAACAGACTGTAGCGTGATTGACGTGTGAATCAAATAGAAACAGACATGATTGACGTTGTGTTCTGCCTCGATGAGGACTGTTGATGATGCAAGATGGAGACGATGGAGTCAGCGTTGCAGGTGCGAAGTATGTGGCACGAAGCACGGAGCACGTGGCGATGTTCACTCGACGGCGGCCGGCAGCAGTAAGAGCGAGCGCGGGCTGCAGCGCTGACTCCATCTTGCATCATCAACAGTATTAAAAAAAATGGCACAGTATATCGTGTGACATATCAAATGAAAGGGTACATTATAAACATCTTAAATATATGTGTTATATAATTCTAAATTAAACGGTTTTGAAGTTATTTACGTGCGCGAGCCGAGCGAGCGAAGCTAGCGTGCCGCGGCAGCAGCCGGAAAAACGAAAAAACCGACCTGGCTGGGTTAGGTTAGGTTAGAACTGCGACCACAACAGTGCGCGAGCCGAGCGAGCGAAGGTAGCGTGCCGCGGCAGCAACCGGCAAAGAGCAAAATCCGACCTGGCCAAAAAAATTTGCCCATACAAAACACGCTTATTTTAGCGTATTCTATACGATAACATCATAAAAAAAAAACATGTGTCCAGAAAGTCCATCTCCAACGTTTACAAAAGTTTGACGATACAATTCATTTGCCAGTTGGCATAACATATGTTACGTAAAATATGTTATGCCAACTAAAACATTTGACTAAATGAAATTTGGTCAATGTACCAGTTGGCAAACAAGTCATTGTCTAAACGTTGATGTGCCAAACATTAGGTTTGCGTAACAATTGTTTGCGAAAAATAAATTTTGAAATTCTTCGAAAAATTTCTTGGGAAGTGATAATTTGGCAAACATATTTTGGTAAAACATAGGTAACCCAAATAAATATTATAATTGTTTATCATGTATTTTATAAAGGTTCTTTCTCGGAAATACAATTTCTTCTCGTTGAATTCGGTTATTTTTTTGTGAAAATGTGTTTATTATTAGGTATAATGTGAAACCGTAGGATTGTTTCTTGTACAGTCATACAGTATAACTTTATTAAAAGATAACAAAAAAGGAAAAACAAAGTGACACTAAATAAAAAAAACTTAAACACTACTAACTACTATGTACAAAAAAGCAAAAATTAAAATAAACTAAAACAAATTAAAAAAAAATCCCCTTTGGCAAAGTACCGAAAATGCTGGCAGCATTTCCTCGCTGAACAGCTATGCTGATACGCTGTGCTTATGTGCTAGGAAGCTGCCTCTTCTTCTCTTCTCAGCTCTTCGGTCCCCACTGGTTTCTTTAAGCCTTTTGGAGAGCTCTTTGTGAAGTTGGTAGTCATACATAGGTATAAGGTATAAGTAGGTAATAAAATCTGAAAGATCTTATTTGAATTTTCATTTTGTTAATTTGAAGTTTAACTAAGTAGTAATATTTGACGCGGTATCTTCAAACAAAATCATAGATACGAAATGAAATAAGTTTCTATCAAAACTTGTATTTTTATAACAAGCTTTTATTGCCGACTTACTTTTCTTTGAACATCCATCAATAGCTCACTAATACGATTCTTAAAGTGCCCAAACTTGGTAGGATTGCTTTAAGCTACAGTATTACAGAGTCCCTAGGGCTATGTTCTGGCTCCCTATTGTCAGGAGCATAAAGTCGTGTTCAGATATTTTTGTTCTCGTAAGTGTGTAGATGTAAATGAACTCGACTGAACCATATTATTGTATTGTCATGAGACAGTAGGTATGCAAAATGTCAGCTCAATCGGTTAAAGATTGAGTTGCAAGATTCCACCCGAACAAACATAGTGACATACAGTCATTGCAAGTTAAATAAAAGCTTGTCAAAACTTACCTACCTAATTTATTCGTGTACGATATAGGGAAATTCATGAGCGTTTAAGCATCTATTCCATACATATACGTTTGTATGCATCGTGAAAGCATTAATGCAAGCAATCAAGTCAACGTCCATCCACGACAAGTCCGTCCCCGCGTTCTTTATACGTCTAAGCGAATTGAATGAAGCATGCAAATACTTTGAGGAGTGTGTCTGTGAGTCCTCCGCACTAGGTTTAGGGTAAAGATACAATATGCGTCTCGCCGCTGCATATTGATCCACGGGGCCCGCCGCCGGCTGTCTGATGCGGGGATGCATTTACACCGAACCTTGCATTTAATGCATCAATGATTACTTAATGAATTGTAGTTGAAATATTGATTTGATTGAGATATATACGCTGCACATTGGCACGTCTGTAAAGGCATAGTGTATGTGCAGAGACGTTTGTTTATAAAGAATTTTAGTCAGAGGGGTTACCATAATGTTCGAAATTTTAATTTCGTGTTACACCGTGTCATTCGTTCAGTGAATACAAGTCAACACAAGAGTGAGAGAAATAGGCCGATACAAACTTCTGTTTTCTACCGTCAGAGTAATAATGCATAGTGCTGCGCCCGCCCACTGCCACTTACTTGCGTGTATTTAATATTACGAGTATTATACAGTTGCACCAAACGAAGCATATACATGTATAAACATTGGATTGTAATAGTACAATGTTGTAGAGGCTGGAAAGTAAGCACTAGATAAACGAGTAAATTTCCAATCCTTCAATAATACTAGTTCATCTACTGCACTTTCAGCCAAAATTAAACATAGTGCTTTTCACGACTAATGCGAGGAAACATATTATAATACGAGTTTGGTATGTTGGTCACTGACGAGTTGACGACGCGGTTGGCGTAGTTTGTAAAGACCTGCCTACTGAGCCCGCGGTCCCGGGTTCGAATCGCAGCCAGGGCAAATATTTGTGTGATGAACTCGAATATTTGTGCTTGGGTCATGATTGTTCTAATATGTATTTATCTATTATAAGTATGTATATCGTCATCTAGTACCCATAACACAAGCCTTATTGAGCTTAATTTGCGACTAGATCGATTTGTGTGAGGTTGTCTGATATTTATTTATTATTAATATCTATATATTATTGGTAATTAAACACGGCGCCTTTTTGCAGACTCATTGTTGTTGTTGAGCCAAATACTTGTGGAGTTAGGGCTTATATAGTCAGTATGGCTCTACATGAGATTTGATAACTTTTTGACAGTGCATGTCTCCTCTTAACATAATTTTAGATGAAAATGTTATTGGTGGGGCTTCACTTTTTTTTGCAAGTTGCTTATGATAATATTTTTTTTTTGTTTATAAACATGGTTAGTTTAATACATTTTTATTTTATAAAGGGGTTAAAGTTCCAAGTTTTAGATTTTTTAATTGTGTGTGTACTAATACTAGCTTAGCAATTTTCAGCATTCTATAGAACATTAGGAAGTACCTTGAAATTTTGATGATCGGTGAGTAAGTGACGAAATAAGGGTTTTTTAGATATCAATAAAATCTAAAGTATAAATGTAAACAAAATATTATATTTTTAATTAGCCCGCTATTGACGACATATGCCGTTTTGTTTATCTGGTATAATCCAAACCCAAGTTATAAGGGTCCAAAAAAACGAGGACGCACTTCGAGAAAAGTGGCTTGTTTTGGCAGGGACACTACCGTGCCCCCAGATTCAAACGTGCATCGATCGACGGTCGGTCAACACAACACAACACTTGTGAGGAAATAACAAAAAATGTTTAAACTCACTCACTTTCAACTAAATAAGATTTAGTCTAGGTTACACTCAGGTAAAAGTACGTTCTACACTGAAGAACTAAGAACTCCATATAAGTTCCCAATAAACATACAAGCACTTTTTTGTTCACAATAACAAGTAAAATACAACAAATAACAGAAACAAATAACACGAGTACAAAGGCGAATTTATACCTATAAGGGATCTCTTCCAGTTAACCTTTGAATAATATAAAAAATAGTGGAGTTCATGCCATGAGGTATTATCTACCGTTCAACCATAGGGTTTAAATAGAAACTAGCAGTTGGTGCAGGATCATTAAAAGCCATGTTAAAAAAATCAAGACCGAAATCAAAAAGTTACATACAGTGCGACACAAAAGAGTAGAAAATAAATGAGGGCGCCACTTCCTTCGCAACTGTCACATTTTTGACGTAAAGTGCTTGAATATGGTAACAATTTTGTATGAAAAATTTTAGTTCCTTTTTCATCCGTTTTCTACTCTTTTGTGTCGGGCTGTATATAATTTGTCAATATACACACTTATTACATATTATAATACACATACATAAATACCTACAAAAGACATGCAATCGTAGCAACAGCTGAAATTTTCAAAACGTAATTATTAATGCCGTCTTACGAAAGTTTTACAAACCCATGAGTATTCTTTATAGTTAAGTGTAAATGCATCCGCTGCATGATCCTGTGGACGCATGCGCTGCACCGGCGACACCCTCGGCTACCCTCGCTGCCCCGGTGCCCTTCCCATAGCCAACTTTCACTCCCGAATCCACCTCGTACATACTCGTAGCTATGGCTATGAGTAAAAGTCTGCTGCGTTTATTGCGCATCGCTTTTAGCACAAAATCGATGACATACACAGACTGTCTGAAGTAGACCTACCCATTTAGGTATGCATCTTCGCGTAAATGAGTAGGTAAGTATAGCAGTAGACCAATTCTCGGTTTCATCCAGAGAAATTGAGATGCTTCTCCATGTGCAATTGTAGTAGTTTATTGATGTGTTTTAACTGAGGTAGGTATTTAAATCTCTCGCCATGCTTTGAAATGAATTTTATAAAAATCTTTATAAGTCACTATTGTAAACTATTTCACACAGTGTTGTGCATGTGGAATCTGTCATAGCAAGACATTTTATTCTAATAAGCCGCGTACAATTCTTCGAAGAGCATTAATAGTTATTTGCGCAACAAGAGAGCAAAGTTGTTTTTTGTTGCGAGTGCTGATTTTGAGTACCGAGCAAGCGAAGGGTTTTCTAATTTAGAATCCTGAGTGTAGCGAGGTAATCAACAGCACGAGATGCAAAAAACTTTGCTCTTGTGTAGCACACACATTTCACCTCAACAGCGAGAACATATTCGACTTTTTGTACTTTTTCTTCCAATCATTCAGGTGTAGGTATTTTTATAGTCTTTATTGGTGATTTTAATGATATTATTAATTAGAAAATAAATACCTGCTGCTTGAAATGGAATAAAAATATAATTAAATTGAAATAATACGTTCCAACACTGTACCAGTCCCTCAGATCAGAACTACCATGGTTGTCATTATTTGATCAAATTGGAAGATTGAGCAGTACATTACGAGTTTATTTATTATCACGAGATCTTGTATAAACAAGATCTCGTAATAATAAATAAACTTATAAACGACTTATTAACGAGCAAAAATATTAATTAAACTTTATAGTTTAATTAATATTTTTGCTCGAAAAGCACCAAACAAAATAAATGCAAAAGTAAATAATAATTTGGAATCGATATTTTTTAAAGTACGTTTCGAAAGTGCGTCTATGATAAATTGGTGATTTCATAAATTATTGGTACGAGTATTTACAGTATAAAGTTGAAAAATCTTCTCATTTGAACAATAATCTATTTGATTTATATAAAAGACACAATTATATAAACATTCGGTCGTCAAATATAAAATGTTGTAATTATAACTTCTTCGGGTATTTTTATTTTATTTTATGGTATAAGGCGCATCGGAACGTGTTCTTATTCGAGGTCGGATTCGAAAATCGAATTTCGAATTTATATATTTTTATCACTCTTCTTTTCATGTAGATATGAATGAGGCAGAGTGCATCAAAATTCAACTGATTCGAATTTTATTATTAACCTGAGGCTGAGAAATGAGAATTCGTAGACAAAAATTAAAAAAATTAAAAAACTACTTTCTAGTCAAGCCCGAAACAAAATCGCATTTTGTTCACAGTTAATCTGACAGCAAAATTGCCATGTTTGAGCTGGTGAGGTGAAAATTATATTATTTTTTCGATAGTCTACTGTATGGATCTACAGTTTATCTATCTTTCTATCAGCCCCAGACGTCGACTGCTGGACATAGGCCTCCCCCATGGCTCGCCACAAAGTGCAATCCCGTGTAGACAGAATCCATTGACTCCCCGCTACCCTCACAAAGTCATCCATCCATCTAGTCGAGGGCCGTCCGACGCTGTGCTTTCCTACACGTGGTCGCCACTCTAGGACTTTGCTGCCCCAACGGCCATCCATTCTCCGGGCTACAAGTATGTAGTGTACACTACATTGACGACGCGTTTGGCTCGGTTGGTAGACACCTGCCTACTGAGTCGGCGGTCCCGGGTTCGAATCCCGGCCGGGGCAAATATTTGTGCAAAATATTTGTTCTTGGGTCATGGATGTTATCTATATATGTATTTATATATTATGTATATCGTCGTCTAGTACCCATAGTACAAGCTTTGCTTAGTTTGGGACTAGGTCGATTTGTGTATGATTGTCCCTTAATATTTATTTTATTTATTTATTTATTTACATATCTATATCAACAGGTCATTATTATTTTTTACAGTGCGACACAAAAGAGTAGAAAATAAATGAGGGCGCCACTTCCTTCGCAACTGTCACATTTTTGACGTAAAGTGCTTGAATATGGTAACAATTTTGTATGAAAAATTTTAGTTCCTTTTTCATCCGTTTTCTACTCTTTTGTGTCGGGCTGTACCATGGCTTTTCTAAATTTTCTTTTAAATCACTATTTGACAGTTCGCAATAGTGTTGGCTGAAGGGATCTTTGTCTTCGAAACCTAATTTAAAAAAGTAAACTTGTTGACATTGACAAGTGTCAACCATGGACTAATCTTTTTATAGTTGGGTTTCGAAGGCAAAAGTCCCTTCAGCCAACACTATTGCGAACTGTCAAATTGACAATTTAAAAAAACATTTTGGAAAAACCATGGTAAAGAAAAATTAATGACCTGCAGTTTGTAGATCCTTACAGCAAGGACTATTGCAAAAAAAAGCTTTTGGTCTTCGAAAAAATTTACCGCTTACAGCATAGGATATAAAATATACTAAGATAACAGATGTCCCACGCACACAGCCCACGGCTTCATCCGAGCGTAAAACATTTATTTTTCGGGAAAGCAAACATGCATTAATATACATCATAATATTGTCTGTAATAAAAACACGTTGAAATGAAACCGTTGCCCTGTGACTTTGCAAAAGTGTAAGACAAAGAAACAAATACATAGCTGTATCGTGTTTATAGCGTAACGGATTAAATAATGATTAAAAAAATTAAACGTTCTATAATTGACCACTCTCATACCCTCCCAATTTACTTTCAACAGTAAGTTAACCCTTATAATTTCGCTAAGCACTGTAATTGTAACATTAGTTTGCATTATTTTTGTACGAGAAAATACAATCCTTGTAACACAAAGATAGGTAAAGTTTGTTGGCCCAATACTTTTATTTTGGCGGGGGCCACCCCTCGGGTCGTGGATTGCAGCAGTGGAATGCCCTTGCAAGGGTAACTCAATGACGGCCTTCAGGTGCCAGTCGATGCCCTCCAACCCTCCCCACACCCCTCAACTCCCGACAGTTCATAGTAGATGAAACCGAAAATTACAAAGGAAATATAAGTAACCACACTGAATATGTTCACGTGATCTATCGATGATATGTTCAAAGGTTCTGATTTCTGCAAATGGGACATGTACCTATTTTTATTCGTTAACATTTTAACACTTTGGTCTCCTATCTTAATAAGATTAAATCAGAAAGGTTAAGTTCGTAGTAATATAACAATCATAAAGTAGGTGTACGGTAAAGGAGATAATGCTAATTTGATAGTCGCACGAATCGCCATCTGTCGCATTATACCGAAAGACTGCTTGTCGCGTCGCGTGACACTGCATCAAAATATTTACCTGCAACAGTAATCCTTACCCCGTTACCCATAATATCGTTGTGAAAGTATGTTGTTGTACACTTGTACCTATTGGCCGGGTGCATGACGTTAGCGCCACCTAGCGTTCACAACTTTGGAGGGGGTCTGTCAAAAGTGTTAAATAATGGACGCAATAAAATTAAGGTAAAAAATTGAAAATATTGATTGTAGAGCACCTAACAAGTGCAAAATCCGTTTGTTTTTAATGTGAAACACATTTGGTTCTTAGCTTTATTGAACAAAGTAATTATTATATGTGTTTAATATTATTATGTCAATTTACTTCTTTGTTGCTTCCTTACAAATTAAAGGAAAAAAATAATGTTTTATTATGTTTATTTTCAGATAATTGAAGAATTACTACTATTTTCAAAACTGGCTTCCAAAGCATCGGTCAGAACATAAGGTTTCAGCCTCAAACCGAGAGTAAAGGGAAGCTGTTAGTTTTGGCACATTAATAAACAAACAATAATGTAACATTTACAAATTATAAGTAATTTTACATTTCATATTTTTGAAACATTGTAATAATTCTATCATAATAATATTATTGCACTAAATAGATAAAAATATGTTCAGTTTAATACACTTACTTTATTTTTCTAGCAACAGCGATCCAATTCATTTTCTGATCTTGTTTCCAACTCGGTGTAGGAAAGCATAACATTTGCAATTGCTATTTCGTCCTGTATTATTGCAGTTTACCACACAATTACACCTATCGTGACCCATTTTACTTATTTCAGTTTCTTATTTTATAGTACAAAACGTAAGCATTATAACTGAAAAGTATGACGTTTGACAGAAACAGAGAGGCCAAAGTTACCACTTTTGGCCACATCACGCGCTGCGATCATTTTCGCTTTCCCTACGCGACCTCTGCACCCGGCCAATAGGTATTCTTCTCTAACACATGAACAGGCCTACGTAATTTGGCTTCCGTACCTCAGTCGGCAAAGACGAAAGTCTTATAGGATGACTTTGTTGTCAGTCTGTCATGATTTTTTAGGGTTCCGTACCCAAAGGGAAAAAACGGGACCCTATTACTGAGACTTCGCTGTCCGTCCGTCCGTCCGTCCGTCCGTCTGTCACCAGGCTGTATCTCAAGAACGGTGATAGCTAGACAGTTGAAAGTTTCACAGATGATGTATTTCTATTGCCGCTATAACAATAGATACTAAAAATTAAATAAAATAAATATTTGAGGGGCGCTCCCATACAACAAACTTGTTATAGATTATGGTACGGAACCTTTCATGCGCGAGTCGGACTCGCACTTGCCCAATTTTTCTCAGAAATGCGTGAATTGCGTGGAGGTATATCAAGATGAAATTAATATCAAATACTTAGATTTGCAATCCCTTGGAGCAATGCAAAAATCAAACTTTCAAGTCAACACAATCAAAAGATACGAGACGCAACGCTGCCAAATGATTTTTTTATATCTTCACTAGCGACCCGCCCCGGCTTCGCACGGGTGCAATGCTGATAAATTATGCATGTATCATACATATAAACGTTCCTATTGAATCACTCTATCTATTTCAAAAAAACGCACCAAAATCCGTTGCGAAGTTTTAAAGATCTTAGCATACATAGGGACAGACAGACAGACAGCAGGAATAAGCGACTTTGTTTTATACTATGTAGTTTACGTCGATTGAAAGTAAAGTTACTATAGATATGTTTTTTAGCTGTTATGTTTCTGCGCCAAATTTATTTTTAAAATGTGACGTTTCATGTTTTAATATAAAACGTAGCGAGTTGTAGAATAAATATTGTATGCAGGGTTGTTATCATCATCATCATCAATTCAGCCATAGGACGTCCACTGCTGGAAACCGGCCTCCTTAATAGACTTCCAAATTGGTGGGATAGAAGCGGTCCGCATCCAGCGAGCCCCTGCTACTCTAACCAGGTCGTCCGACCACATTGCGAGTGGCTGCCCTACACTGCGCTTCCCGGTACGTGGTCTCCACTCGAGAACCTTTCTGCCCCATCGGCCATCGGTTTTTCGAGTTTTGTGCCTCGCCCATTGCCACTTCAGCTTGCTTACCCGATGACCTTGTTTCGTCTATGAATCTCCTCATTTTTGATTCGATCTCGTAGCTAAATCCCGAGCATAGGTCTTTCCATAGCTGTTTGAGCTTCCTTAAAAGGACCATTGTTAGAGAACACGCCTCGGTTTGTAATAAGTAAGTCAAAAATACTCACTTCGTTCGCTCGTCCAAATAATCATTCCGCGTCACAATTATTTTAGCTATTTGTCAATAAATCTACCATTATATTATTATACCTACAGACCAAGGTGAAAATGTATACTGTCCTTCAACTTGTACTTATGCTGCATCATTTTATTTTATTCATTCGGTAAAAAAATAGCCGTCTGTGAATATTGCTCTCCCTCTCATACCTACTCTAAATCAGACGTCTGGAAACGGGAAACCTACACCGCGATTACACGTTCATTACTCGTACACGTTATTGCAAAATGATAACTAAAATGCAGTCATTTAGAGTAATAACAGAAAACAGTAAAGGAATTTAATCTAACTAGTACTAATAGCTATCTGTGAAAGTAAAATCTTAGATGCACGCCGTAAACGTATATTATGTTTAATCGCTATTTTATCGCGATCGTATATCAGCCATCAGCCTCGGCAGCTTGCTGGACAGTAGGTATATACCAGGCCGGCAGCCATAGCCGTCCTTCTCTGTCACCGTACGCTAGAGCAAGATGCAAATAATGGCCGGGCCACAAATTGCAGCAAAACATGGCCCGTTTAGAAGCCCCTATACAAAACTACACTCACGAGCAAAGAAACGGAATCACTTCACATTTTTCGGTTTTTATGTCGTATCTTGAAATCTAAGTTTTTCCTCGAGTACCCAGTGCTGAAAATATATTTCCTGGGCCTTCAGCTTTCAAATAAAGCACTGAACATGAAAATCGGTTCAGGATTTTTTAGTTTACAGACATTTTGCCGATATGTGGAAATTTACGCCATGCAAGGGCCGCTAATTGAGCTCCCCTTAAGGCGTATAAAAGGTGTAAGGGAGGGGGAGGTTATCAGTCGCTTATCAGAAGTTGACCGGTATACATTTTCGCTTATTTCCTCCCAGTGAAAAGTGCCTGAAGAAAATTCATACCACGGAAGTTGAAGCCGCCCAAATGGTGACTTTGCTGGAGAGTGGTGAAAGTCAACGCTCCGGTGCCGCCCAGCTGAATTTGGGCGTGTCCACGGTTTCCAAAGTTTATCGGTGGTTTCGAGAAACTGGACGCCTCACTTCAAGACCAGGAACCGGCTGCCAGAGGTGCCCACCGTTGAGGGACGATCGATCAATCGTCATTCGTCACGACCGCTCTCTGAAATCGCCACCTAACAGGAGTTGAAGTCCTGCAACAGCTTTGGGAAGTACGAGAAGTGGCTGTCAGCGAGTCGGCAGTAATATGAAGACTGAGGGATGCTAAACTGATTGCAAGAAGACCCGCTACCAGGCTCAGACTGCTGGCAGGACACCGTGAAGCTCGACGGATTTTTGCTGACCGGTACAAGGACTGGACCATTTAATAATGGAAGTCCGTACTCTTCTCTGATGAGTTCAGGATATGTTTGAATAGCTGCGATTGAAAAGGAAGACCTTCCGAAGATCAGGAGTGCAGTTTTCACAATGCTGTATCAGGGAAACTGTCGCCTACGGACCCTACGGTGGAGGGTCAGTCATGTGGTGGGCGGGTATTTCTTACGACGGACGGACGGAGCTTAAAAAATATTGCATGTTTACTAGTGATGTTAGGACACTTAGGACACATCTATGAAATTTGACTGTTAAGTATTTTTGGTAGAGTCTGTGGAAAGAGAAGACTCGTAGGATTTGAAGGCGTGCCAGTGCTTTTTTATGGTTTTTGCTACGCTGACAACACTGTCACGTCTCAACTGTCAACTCTAATTTTTGACAGTTATTTTAAGATCATGAATCACCTCCATATTTATCTAAATTAATAAATTTTGTACGAATGTACTTACCGATTTTGTGTCGGAGACTAATTACTTAGAGGGGTATATGAAATAAAATCTAAGACGTAATACCTATTAAATATAATTTCCCTTGTGGAACTATATACTCTTTAATCCCGTTTCGTTTAGGATATTATTTTTATTTTATAATATAAAATAAAAATACGCAATGAAGTGACAATAAACGATAAAGTTTGTTTATTTTTATAAGACAGGTGTCGATTGCCATGTAAAATGCATAATGTTAGTTCCCGTTTCTGCCACGACTCTTCTCTGTCCGCACAGACTCTGTCCCCCTTTTTGCATCCATACTATATAATATACTATATACTATATTTACTATATAATATTATAAATGCGAAAGTGTGTCTGTCTGTTACCTCTTCACGCTTAAACCGCTGAATCGATCTTGATGAAATTTGGCATAGAGATAGTTTAAGATCCGAGGAAGGACATAGGGTAGTTTTCATCCTGGAAATTATCCCTAAAAAGATTGAAAAGTGAGTAAGTAATTCATGACGACATTGATGACCCTGTGGGAAATGTAATGATTAGACCAAAAGCACAATTGCTCTTACATTTGCTTAGGCACTTTTAATAATCCCTTTTATTAATTAAGGTGATTAGGTGGATATCTATCGTGTTGTACGAGGTTGCTTCCATACTTCCAAGTTCCACGCGGACGTAGTCGCGGGCAAAAGCTAGTACTTAAATAATGTTTTCACTGCTTTTGGTGCGAGCAGCGAGATAACAGAGTAATCTAAATTCTAAATGCGATTTAGTTTGTCTGCGTGAGTCAAAGTAACTTTTTCTTTTTCAGCCTAGAGTGTCATGATCATGACATGAATAGGGTATTTGACATAGATTTTGGAAGATAGGGCGTTGATGACGTCACAGCGTTCGGAGCATAAACGGCCTATATCGGTCAAATGCGCCTGTAAATGTCAAATTATTATACTACCATATTAAGTAAACAAGTAAGCATACGATGATGACAGCTCTGACAATCCTTTTCAACTTAGTCGCATTATAACGTCTGTTTTTAGTGAAGAACAAAAACATGAATATTTGTGTTTTTAAATGAAAAAAAAACCGGCCAAGAGCATGTCGGGCCACGCTCAGTGTAGGGTTCCGTAGTTGCTCATCCTTCACAATAAACTGCTCTTTTAAGCCCGAGGTTTAAGTTAAGAAAGATTTTAAGCTCTATAAAAAGGTCGTAAACGCCCTTGAAACTGTAATCACTTATTACCTTCTGGAAGTCAACTTACGACCTTTTAAAGAAAAAATATGAAATTTTGCGATAACTCAAAAACGGCTCGACTGATTTTGTTCAATATAGTTTTCATTGAAAGTACTTATTAGGCCTCATTAACATGAATTTTTCCGATTTTTTTTGACCCGTGGTTGAAAAGTTAGAGGGGGGGGGGGACACTATTATCTTTACAAGACCTATTCAACAACACCCCACACACCAGTGTTAAAAAGAAAAAAAAAACACCCCCACTTTAGGTACTTACCCGCAAAAAAAAATTATTTTTTTATTTTATTTTACTGTTCTGTCGGCGTTATACATACACATACTCATACCAAATTTCAGCTTTCTAGTACTAATGATCACGCACGCAGCTAAGCCGCGGACGGAGTAAGTAATTCACCATTGTTTTTTAAGCAAATGCACCAGAAATTATGTTATTATTAAAGCTATAACCTTAGAAAAAGGATTATTATTGCACGCAAATGATATCTAAGTAGGCTACAATTAAAAAAAAAAAAAAACTAGTGAAAAAAACAATTATGTTAATTTCGGTGGTGAAACCTAGTGACGTAGAAAAAGTTATCGATACTTTGCGATTCTGTGAATCAAGATTACTTTGGTCTGGTGTAAATTTTAAAAATTAATGACGTTTTTGTTGACATTGTTGACCGCTTATATTTTTTTGTAGATAGGCCGAAGACGACAACTCTGACTAAGCATAGTTGTAGATTTCGCTTATTTATTTTGTTATATTTGTTTACGATACATACAGAAAATTAAATTCATATAAATATTTTAGTGTGTCCACGACGCAAAGCTCTCTAGATATCTATATTAATTTTCATCTGTTAGAAATTGAAATGTTGTCAGTCGTATGTTTAATCAGCAAGGTGAGAGAAGGGAAGATAGTAAAATAAATGTATTCTAAATTTATAACAATTTTTTGGTTCATTCCATTAGTTTGCATAATAATTTTCAAATTTTCTAATAACCACAGTCCAGTTCCATCGTCAGACGTAACCAATATACTAAATTTTAGCTCGATCGGTGCCCAGAAGAGTGAATTTTAATCTACTTTTCCTTTTTACACTTACACGATCAGACAAAAAATTAACATTTGCCTAAAAACCTACACAGTTCGCCAGCCATGCAGTGCAATAATGTTGATTATAAATAGGTACTTTTCGTCCATTAAGTATATGGGTGAATGTCGAAGGAATTACATATTTGTATTGTATGATAATGTCGTATCTGTTATTAAGTAATCAGTGCTTTGACTTGGCTTTTTATTGATTCTTCAGCCAAAACAGCAGTCAAGTGCCTTGGAATCCTTTTGGCTTTGTGGCTTCGACTCAATTTAATCGCAGTACTTAATCTTGTTTTTTTTTATATAATGCTCTGTTTTTCATCTTTAAATAATAAATAAATATTAAGGGACAATCATACACAAATCGACCTAGTCCCAAACTAAGCAAAGCTTGTACTATGGGTAGGGCCTGCAATTCGAATATTCGAATATTCGAATAGTACGAATATTCGACTCGTTTTGATATTCGAATACTACCGGGTGCGGTATTCGAATATTCGAATATTTTTTTATTAATGAAAAATGTAAGAAATTAAATGTAATCCTTTCACTTCGGCAAAATAGGGAATGTATAAAATTGTAGACTAACGTAAATAATCAATATATCCATAAAAATAATTTTAGAACTATGTATGTATGTGAATATGAATGATAAGTCTTCTTCTCCTGGTCCGCAGAATTTGATAGGGATTGAGAAAGTTATTTCAGGGCTCTGTGGTTCTGCCTGGCCCTGAGCCTACTTTTCTGAAGGTTTCAGGATTGGAATGCCGGTTTGGAAGAGGGGGCGAGGTCATTGCTCATTTTCTGTACATTGACAACCCTAAACTAAGTTCCCCAGAAGGCTTGGTGGAGACGTGGTGGAGCTACAGAAAGTCACAGAAAGAATAAGTGGCGATAGCACCTTAGATCTCTTTCCGAAATTAAATTTAAGTACTACTATTTGGACTACTATTTGGTATTGCGGGGACATGAAGCAGGCTTCGAAGGAGCGCTTCTTTTGTCGTTTGACAAAATTACTTAATTCTTGTCGGGTAGCTACAAGGTGTGTTTGGGAGATGCCTCTGTTCACTTACTCCTTTGGCATACTGAGGTGGACTCAGACTAAGCTAGGCGCTTTGGACGTGAAGGTGCTACTCACTACATATGGGTTAAAGCCATCATTTATGAGACTGTTCAGTCTGGGTAAGAGTCGATGCCGTGACTTTAAACGCCAAGAATCTCCACAACCGCGAGATGTAAAGTCTCAGCACAGTAGTCTCAGGGAGTATTTCCTAAACAACAAGTATGGAATTCAGCGCAGTGTAGTAGTAGTAGAAAATATGTGGCAGTAGATAAAGCCTTTACTTCTACCAGAGCTACGTAGCACCGATGACCGCAAGGACGTATGGAAGAGCAAAGAGCAGTACGGGTTGTTATACAGGGCCCTTAAAGGGTTTCGCTAAAACACCTTAAGAGGATCTCGGTCTCAAGCCATCTGGCTGGGTCAAGGGACAGATACAGAAGGTTTCGCTTTTGGACACACAGGGTGTAACGTCGATTTCGCTTTGCATTGTCGTCGTCACCGTATGTTTAGGTATTCACGAATTGCTCTTCGTTTAATTTTACCATTGGAATTCAAAAAAAAGCTACTTTTAATACTTTTTAAAAATAATTTCAACTATTCGAATAGTATTCGAATAATTCGAATACCTGCGAAAAAAAAAAACGAATATTCGAATACTTAAAATGTTCGAATATTTGCAGGCCCTAACTGTGGGTACTAGACGACGATATACATAATATATAAATACTTATATAGATAACATCGATGACCCAAGAACAAATATTTGCACAAATATTTGCCCCGGCCGGGATTCGAACCCGGGCCCGCTGACTCAGTAGGCAGATGTCTACAAACCGAGCCAAACGCGTCTTTGCACGAATATAATAATGATAACGGTCTTATAGCGAAGAGTCTCGACAAACATCTTAAAATACTCTCGTTAGATGGCTGGATCAAGGGCCAGTTACAAAAGGCGGTACTCCTGGACACGGCGCGCATCGTCAGGAGGTTCCTCTCTGTGCAGCCCTAACCACCGGTAGCCTGGGCCCCTCCTCGCTGCCGGCGGCACCCTAGGTTAGGTTTTTTTACAATGTATTAATATTTTGTAATAACTTTGTTGTATTTTACTTTTTATATAAATTTATTGTAAAAAAACTTAACCTAAGAGATTAAATGGATACACGGAATAATAATATCGAAGTGAAAACAAAGCTACTGTGCAGCCCGGCCACCCCAACAACGACAATCTAATTAAGAATTTATGTTTTGTTTGATTATCTAGAGGTATCTTTATGTTTAATAAATATTACGTTTTGTTGTTGTTTATTAGCTATAAGAAATATGACGCTTTAGTAGTATAATAGGTAAATAAACGTGTAGTTTAAGTAGGATAGGTTAAGGATAATAAATAATCACACTGACTACATTTCATTCCCCCATAGAATAACCTAGTACTTGGATAAGTACTAAGTTATAACGATTAGATCCTAACAGCACGACGGCAGTCCGCAGACTGGCGGGCGACAGAGGGGAGGTAACGCGGAAGGTATATCAAAATGGTTGGGAGGCGAGGTAGCCACGCCCCGCTCTCACCCGCGCCCCGCTGACGCCCGCACAGGTCGTTTTCTAGTCGAAATTAGGATCTAATCTAGTGTTTATCTGATAGTTACCAATTAGAATCTTGTTAGACTATAGTTAGGTATAAGGTACGATTGTTATTATATAAGATTTATTAGTGTTCTTTGATGTTTAAGTCCTAATTGTGTAATGTAAACAAAATTAATAATAATAAAGTGTTGCGGCAGGAGAGGGGGAGGCACGGATCGAAATATAAGGCGATACATTGCGCCGTACTAGCATTATTCGATCCAGCAAGCTACAAGTGCTAAGAAGAAATCCCTGCCCGTCTCTCTCCCCGGCCTTCAAGACTCAAGAAGTATTTCATTAGAAGAAATCCCTGCCCGTCGTTATACCGGTCAATCCAACGCTATACCCGTCAATCCAACGTTGCTCGTCAATCCAACGTTTCGCCTACCAGTCATAGGTGCGTCAGGCACATCATGGTCCTTCAGAAGCCGAATCAAGAAAGAAGATTCCACTAAGAAGAATATTCAAGAAAGAAAATTCAAGAAAGAAAAGTCAAGAGAGAAAATTCGACATGCCCGTTACAAGATCGCAAGGCAAGGGTCGGTCTCTGATCTCGCTACTGGCAGGATCGGAGACTACCTCGCCGGGAGAGGGATCTGGGCAGGGGGACTCCGCGACGGCAAAAACACGGACGTCGGTCACGGGGGACACGGCAGAGAGCGCAACCGCCACGTCCACCACGACCACGACCACCGCCGCCACAACCACGCCGTCAAAACAAGCTTGCCCCGCCGCTCCGCCGTCGATGATGTCCACGAAGACGACGTCAAGCCGCCGCGTGCTACGCATCGCCCAAGCTAAAGAAGAGGTCCTATTACGCATCAAGCTAGAACTCGCCCAAGCACGCATCGCCGTCCTCGAAGCCGAAAACAGCGACAACGACGACGGAGCCACCGTTCTGTCCGCCCAATCCAACAAGCGGGTGGACGAATGGCTCGACTCCAGTCAGCAGCACATACTGGCATTAACAGAGGTGCCACACAACGAAGAAGAGCAAGAACCACAGCCAGCCACGGTTCATCGAGACGCACCGCGCAACACCACAGTCGACGCCGGGCAGGGCCGCCCGCTCCCCGCGGAGCCCTTGCCGCCCGCCGTCGCCCCCCCCGCCCCCGCCGCTGCCGCCGCCGGGTGGGCCGGGAGGGGAAACGCGCCGCTCTCCGCCGCCGCTCCGCCGTTCGAACCAGCGCAGCCAGCGCAGCCCTACGCGCAGCCAGCGCAGCCCTACGCGCAGCCAGCGCAGCCCTACGCGCAGCCAGCGCAGCCCTACTATGAAGCAAGAAATGCACCGCCGTGCTACAACAGCGAGAACATCAACACAGAAAAGGCCATCGTCGCAGCGAATCAAGTCAACCTGTCCGAGTTGGCGTCCGCCATAGCCGTCGCTGCGCGTGCCGGCCACACCTCTCGCTACCACGCCGAACTGCCGCCGTTTAGCGGTTCACATGAAGAATGGCTGTCGTTCAAAGCCGCCTATGAAGAAACGAAGTCAACTTACACCGAGGCAGAAAACGTATCAAGACTACGAAGATGCCTGAAAGGGAAAGCCAAAGAAGCCGTCGAGAACCTACTCATCTACCACGGCCGCTGCGAAGAAATAATCAAGACACTAGAATCAAGATTCGGACGTCCTGACTCCATCGCCCTCAACGAGCTCGCACGCCTACGAGCACTGCCGCGGCTGACCGACGGACCGCGCGACATCTGCTCATTCGCCTGTCGCGTGGCCAACACGGTAGCCACACTGCGAGCCCTCGACCGGAGTCAGTACCTCTACAGCCCCGAGACGATGAAGGCGGTCACAGACAAGCTCACGCCTGCACAACGGTACCGCTGGTACGACTACGCCGCCTCTCATCCGAACAATGAACCCGAATTAATCAAGATTTCATCATTTCTTCAACGCGAAGCCGAATACTGCGCGCCGTACGCCCCGCCTGAGAACTATGACGTCACGGGGCAACCGCAGCAAGCAAGAAGAGTACACAAGACGTTCGCCGCCATAGAGAAGCCGCCTGCGAAATGTTCCTGTTGCAACGCCGATAGTCACCGAATAGAAAAATGTCCTAAGTACAACGCCGAGTCGGTCGACGAACGTTGGAAAATAGCTAAAAAACAGCGGCTATGTTTCCGATGTCTACGCTTCAAGAACAAGACGCATTTCTGCAAACGCGAGAAGTGCGAACAAGACGGCTGCGAATACTTCCATCATCGTTCATTATACCAAGCCGAAGGGGACCGCCATCGAAGCCGTCACGTCAACGTGGGTACCCCGCAGCCCCCGCGCCTACCTCAAGCTAGTACCAATAACAGTGCGCGGACCGGCGGGAGCTGAACCCACACTCGCCCTGCTGGACGACGGATCAACGGTCACACTCATCGACGAAGACATCGCACGAAGAGTGGGCCTCGACGGGCCGAACGAACCCCTACACATCGAAGCTATCGCCAATCAGAAGGTGAATGCCGCCAAGTCACGCCGAGTCACGCTACACATACGGGGCCATGAAGAGGAAGTGAAAATACGTGCGCGCACTATGAACAGTCTGCAGTTGTCGTCGCAAGCCGTATCCGACGACGACATAGACGCCTGCGAACACCTGCGCGACATACGAGAGCACCTCAAATACGAAGCCCAAGAACCCCGTGTACTCATCGGCCAAGACAACTGGGACCTGCTTGTAACGAGAGAGATACGTCGAGGCAACCCCGGACAGCCGGTCGCCTCACTCACGCCGCTCGGTTGGGTACTGCACGGTACTAACTCGCGACTCGCCTGCCGCCGCGTCGAAACGTCGAACCACATCGTACAACACGAAGACGACATCGACAAACAACTCGCCGAGTACTTCGCCATAGAAAATCTACTCATCGAGCCGAAACGCCCGCAAAACGATCTCGAACAACAAGCACTTACCCAGTTAGTCCAGTCAACGCGGCATACTCCAATGGGCAACTACGAAGTCCCGCTACTGTGGAAAAAAGAAGACATGAAAATGCCAGACAACTACGAAAATACACTCAAGCGTCTTCACAACATTGAACACAAGCTGGACAAGAATGAAGCCTTCAAAAAAAGATATAATGAAGAAATGGAAGCATTCGTCAACAAAGGTTACGCCGAGCCTGCGCCGCCTACGAAAAATAAGAAGATATGGTACTTACCTCACTTCGCCGTACTTAACCCCATGAAGCCGAATAAAGTACGCATCGTCCACGACGCCGCCGCCAAGACGAGAGGCCTATGCCTCAACGACTGCCTACTCACCGGTCCCGATCTGCTGCAAGCTCTCCCCGGAGTACTGATGCGCTTTCGCCAACATCCCGTTGCCGTTGGAGCCGACATTGCCGAAATGTTCATGCAAGTAAAAGTGAGGGAAGAGGACCGGGACGCGCTTCGCTATCTCTGGCGCGGCGACCGTCGTGACGACACGCCACCACAAGAGTACCGTATGACGTCATTAATTTTCGGAGCTACGTGTTCGCCGTCGATTGCCATATACGTCAAGAACATTAATGCAGAATCACATAGAAGCACGCACCCTGAAGCCGCCGATGCGATAATCAAGAATCACTACGTTGACGATTACCTGCAAAGCTTCAAGAGCGAGGAGGACGCCATTCGAATAGCCAGCGATGTACGTGACATACATACACGTGCACACTACAACCTGCGTCAATGGACATCGAATGCGCCCGCCGTACTACGGGCTCTCGCGTGCGAACAAGGCGACAACACACACGTCGAGCTGAGCAAAACAGAAATGAAGAATGAACGAGTATTGGGCCAAGTCTGGAAGCCGACGACCGACGAAATCGCCTTCAACCTCGATCTCAGCCGATTGCCGCCAAACAGCCTCGACGTGTGCTGCCCTACGAAACGTCAACTGCTGAAGATAATGATGTCCGTCTTCGACCCGCTCGGTCTCGCCTCGCCCGTCAGCATTCAAGCCAAGAAGATACTGCAAGAAGTATGGCGCCGCGGGACAGGATGGGACGAAAACATCGACGCCGATCTTGGCGAACAATGGGCGCAATGGACGACGCAACTGAAGGCTCTACGAGACGTCGCGATCCCGAGATGCTACCCGCAGTACAGCTCGGCACACACACGCGAGCTGCACACATTCGTGGACGCAAGTAGCACTGCATACACCTGCGCACTATATTGGCGGGTGATAACCGACGACGGCCGTGTACACGTCACACTCATCACGGCGAAGGCGAAGGTCGCACCGCTCAAGCTGACGTCGATACCGCGGCTCGAACTGCAAGCTGCGGCAATGGGCAGCCGCATGGCCGCCGCCGTCATCGACGAACACGACTACAAGCCGAACAATCGGGTGTTCTGGACGGACAGCCGCACCGTGCTCGCCTGGCTGCGCACCGGCTCGCGCGCCTACAAGCCGTTCGTCGCACATAGAATAGCGGCCATAGAAGACACGACAGCAGTAAGCGAATGGCGTTGGGTACCTACCAAACTCAACGTCGCCGACGAAGCCACCCGCCAAGCACCCGCCGACTTCAACGCGACACACAGATGGTTCAACGGGCCCGCCTTCCTGCTCGACGACCCGTCAACATGGCCCGTCGAACAAGCGCAGCCGCACGACGTCAACACGGACGAAGAGAGAGCCGTACGCGTCGAAAAATGCAACATCGTGACAACGTCAACGTGGTTCCCACCGGCTGGCAGATTTTCCAAATGGGAGCGTCTACTGCGCACTATAGGCAGAGTGCTTCAATTCATAGCACTATGCCGCCCCCATCGAGCCAAGACGCTATACAAGAGAACAAAGAAAAACAAGCAGGCGGACGAGGATTGGCGCACGACGGCGAAGCGGCCCACAACTCGCCCCACGACGCGCCCGGCGGAAACTCGTCATACAAAATACCTAACGCTCGACGCAACGTACCTATTAGAAGCCGAAAATCTAATAGTACGAGAAGTGCAACGCGCTGCATTCGCCGAAGAGGTCGTCGCCCTACGACGGGGGCGCCCCCCTACCCCGCACAGCCGACTCCGAACACTGGCCGTTGAACTCGTCAATGACGTCATCATCGTGAAAACACGCATCGACGAAGCAGCGGGAATAGCGGAACGAACAAAGAAGCCTGCGGTACTCGACGGCAACCACCCGGCGACGAAGCTGTACATCGACTACGTACACAGAAAATTGCATCATAGCGGCGTAGATGCAGTCGTAAACGAGTGCATACATCATACATAAACAAATCTAACAACAAATGTAAAGCATCTTGGAATGTTATAAAGAAATATACAACTTCTGATGAACATCAACAACAAATTCAGAAAATTCTTCATAAAGATAAATTATGCAATGATCCTCAAACTATAGCGGAAGTTTTTAACGATTTTTTTATTAATGTAGTCAAGAATAACTGCTCTATTGATCTGGGCTTATCGGGAATAAGTGACTCTGTACCACAGTTTGAGCAAACCATTTTTCTTAGGCCTGTAAGTGTCTCAGAACTGAGGAAGGTGGTTAACTCCTTAAGTAACTCTAAAGCTGTTGGTTACGATGATATTAATACCGACATCATTAAAATGAGTATTCATGTGATAGCTGAAGCCTTAAGCCATGCAATAAATCTTTCTTTGACACAAGGCTGTTTTCCAAATAAGTTAAAGAAATCAGTCGTAAAACCCTTATTCAAGAAGGGAAACAAACAACTTTTAGATAATTACAGACCCATCACATTAATACCCATTTTTTCCAAAATTTATGAGAAATTAGTATACGCTAGAATTAGTAACTTTATCGAAAAAAACCGTTTGCTTAAAGACGAACAAAATGGATTTCGTAAACATAGAAACACATCGCTTACTATATTTCAATTAATAAAAACTGTTACTGAGTGCTTAAATGATAAAATTCCCGTATGTGTTCTGTTCATGGATATGAGCAAGGCCTTCGATTTTGTTTGTCACAAGCGATTGCTTGAAAAGATGTACCGATACGGCATTCGTGGTTCAGCACATGACTGGCTAAAGTCATATTTGTCGAATAGGGAACAATGTGTAGAAGTGTCCCAATATTGCCCTGGAGACAACTGCATTAACAAATATAAATCTAACTACATATATAATGTATATGGCGTGCCACAGGGCAGTATACTGGGACCATTATTGTTTCTTCTATACATTAACGATTTGCCGAATAATATAACCCAAAATTGTTATCTTTTTGCTGATGACACTACGATTGTCGTTAAAGGTGATAATCCAGAAACATTCGAGTCACAGATCAACGAAACTCTGTCTAAAACTATACAGTGGCTAGAAGTAAATAATCTTAAAGCTAACCTTGATAAAACAAAGATAATGCAATTCCACACTAATAAAAAAAAACCTGAAAATCTGCACGTTAATTATAAAGGTCACAAAATTGTTGAAGTAAATAACATAAAATTTTTAGGAATCATTCTCGATCGATTTTGCAGCTGGCGTGATCATGTAAGAGATCTTTGTTCTAGAGTCAATCGTTTTGTCTTCGCACTAAGAAGAATAAGTCTAGTCGTTTCTAAAGAAGCAGCGCTAATTTCATACTATGGATATATACACTCAATACTACAGTACGGAATAACGATGTGGGGCAGATCTTCCGATATTGACAGTGTATTTATAATGCAGAAGAAGTGTATACGAGCTATATTTAAACTCAAAACTGTAGAATCATGCAGACCTTACCTTAAACTTCATGGAATACTCTCTCTTCCGTGTATTTACATTTTCAATGCATGTCTATTTGTGTTTCAACATGGCCATATGTTTCAACAAGTTAAAGATGTATATAAAAATCCCACACGATCACAATATCGTAATAAACTGTATGTTCCTTCAACTAAATTATCACTTGTTGCAAAGAACTCCTACATTATGTGCATTAAATTGTTCAACAGACTCCCAGACACCATTAAGGACTTACCATTTGTAATGTTTAAAAAGTCTCTTAAAAAGTGGCTCACTGACATGTGTTTTTATAGCATTCAGGAGTACCTAGATTATAAGTAAATAGATCTAAGATTATTGTTTGCATGCCGTGATTCGGTGGATTTTAGTGATACCCTAATGTACGTGTTTCATTAATATCTTAATGTACCTAAAATCACGCAAAATAAAAGTTCATTTCATTTCATTTCATTTCATTTCATTTCAGTGCAAACAACAATACTGCATACTACGTTTGCGCACCGTCGCACGCGGAGTACTACATCGATGTCTGCCCTGTCAACGAAGAAAAGCGCGGCCGACTGTACCACCAACGGGAAATCATCCGCACACACGCCTCGCGCACCACGAGCGGCCATACAAGTACACCGGCCTCGACTTGTTCGGCCCGCTTACCGTCACCGTCGGACGCGGCACGCAGAAGAGATACGTGGCGCTGTTCACGTGTCTGACTGTACGCGCCATACACCTGGAAGTCGTACCGAGCCTTAGTGGGGACTCTGCGGTGATGGCCCTGCGACGTTTCATCGCGCGACGAGGCTGCCCGACGGAGATATGGTCGGATCACGGGACGAACTTTCACGCCGCGGACAACGAAATGCAACGAGCCGCCGCCGAAGCAGCTGCAGCGTGTCAAGAGGAGGCGTCGCAACGACAGATACGCTGGCGCTACATTCCCCCGGGCGCCCCGTTCATGGGCGGGGGGTGGGAGCGCATGGTGCGCGCCGCCAAGGACAGTCTCTACGTGGTGCTCAAGGACAAGGCCCCCAGTGAAGAAGTGCTGACTACGCTGCTCGCCGAGGTGGAGTTCACGGTGAACAACAGGCCGCTGACACACGTATCAGTCGACCCAGAAGAACCTGAAGCCCTGACCCCGAACCACTTCCTCATCGGAGGCGCCGGGCGCACGCCGCTGCCCGGGATCTACACCGACGCCGACGTCGCCGGGCGCAGCACATGGCGAACAAGCCAACGCCTTGCCGACCACTTCTGGACGAGATGGATCCGAGAGTACCTGCCCAGCCTTCAAAACCGGCGGGAGCCCTACGGACACGGCCGGCCCATCGAGGTTGGCGACATCGTCTTGGTGGCGGACGGCAACCTGCCGCGCAACACTTGGCCGCTCGGCCGAGTCACCGCGGCGTACCCGGGCCCCGACGGCGTCACGAGGGTGGTCGACGTGCTGACTAAGGGGAAGGTGATGCGACGAGCGACGAAGAAGCTGGTGATCCTGCCCACGAGCTCAGCCGACCTGCACCACGAAGATACGCAACACTCCGGAGAGTGATGCGCGGCGGGAGAGATGTGCAGCCCGGCCACCCCAACAACGACAATCTAATTAAGAATTTATGTTTTGTTTGATTATCTAGAGGTATCTTTATGTTTAATAAATATTACGTTTTGTTGTTGTTTATTAGCTATAAGAAATATGACGCTTTAGTAGTATAATAGGTAAATAAACGTGTAGTTTAAGTAGGATAGGTTAAGGATAATAAATAATCACACTGACTACATTTCATTCCCCCATAGAATAACCTAGTACTTGGATAAGTACTAAGTTATAACGATTAGATCCTAACAGCACGACGGCAGTCCGCAGACTGGCGGGCGACAGAGGGGAGGTAACGCGGAAGGTATATCAAAATGGTTGGGAGGCGAGGTAGCCACGCCCCGCTCTCACCCGCGCCCCGCTGACGCCCGCACAGGTCGTTTTCTAGTCGAAATTAGGATCTAATCTAGTGTTTATCTGATAGTTACCAATTAGAATCTTGTTAGACTATAGTTAGGTATAAGGTACGATTGTTATTATATAAGATTTATTAGTGTTCTTTGATGTTTAAGTCCTAATTGTGTAATGTAAACAAAATTAATAATAATAAAGTGTTGCGGCAGGAGAGGGGGAGGCACGGATCGAAATATAAGGCGATACATTGCGCCGTACTAGCATTATTCGATCCAGCAAGCTACAAGTGCTAAGAAGAAATCCCTGCCCGTCTCTCTCCCCGGCCTTCAAGACTCAAGAAGTATTTCATTAGAAGAAATCCCTGCCCGTCGTTATACCGGTCAATCCAACGCTATACCCGTCAATCCAACGTTGCTCGTCAATCCAACGTTTCGCCTACCAGTCATAGGTGCGTCAGGCACAGCTACAGACATAAAAAAACATTTAAAAAATCCGTCTCATCGTTTTTTTTTTTCATATAAATTTCAATATAAAGGCTTAAATTAAAGACGTAATTTTTTTGGAACAGCATTAAATCAATCCAAGTTTAAGACGTTTCTTTTTTTTTAAGTTGATAAAGTTATGAACTTCATAACTATATCAACTGTATAATTGTAATTTTATCGATATCGATAAATGTATTCGGGCATCACTACAACGAAAAATTTGACACATGGGCTTGTACATTTTTTTAAAAGACGTAATTGACAAATATACTGGCATCTCGTTTTTTCTTGCGGAAACTTGACGTGCTTTACAGAGATAGCAATATTGTTGTAGGTTTCTACTAAGTAACACGCGCTCTTTTAACTGTTGTTCCTTACTCAAGGTATTTGATGACAGTTCAAAGCAGCTACTGCCTATGAAATGTCAAAAACGTTTGTTAGTATGAAGTTAGTATGAGGCTTTTGACGTCATATAAATCAGTAGTCACCACACGTTTTATTTTTAGGATAAAAAGTCCAATTCAAAATAGTAAAAATCTCAATCTCAAAGTTAGTGGTAGTATTTTGTTCCGTGTATTTTTGAATGTATGTTTAGTGGTTTCAAGTACATAATTAATTTTCACTATTAGTCATATAGTCAAAATCAGCACTCGAAGCAAATAAAACTTTAATTGCACAAATAACTATTCCATGCTATTATTACCTACTTTTCCCAAATCGCGCTTTGTCCGTAACCGATCTTTTTTACTTTTTTTTTCAAAATAATTTTTTAGAAAATTAAAATTTGCATGTGTTTTTTTATTATTGTGCACTTGATATATCCATGCTATAATTATTTAAATCGAAGCTATATTCAATAATCTAAAAAACGTTAGGTAATAAACCCAGCAATAGGGAAAAACTATAGTACATTACTGCCGCGAAATAGGGAATTGTTGGCCGAGTAGTAATAGATGGCCGAGTGATAACGAGGCCATCTAGAGAGTAGAGATACGAGGCCGACAATCCCTGTTCGCGCCGTGGCTTGTATGTATAGTGCTTTTCTCAAATAAATCCAAGGAAATAATACAAATGTTCAACTTATATATTCATATATTTTTACTATTCCCGCCAACTTTTAACTTTTTCAAAATTTATTTTTTTAAGCTGTTCTGGTTAATGTTTTTGTTACCAAATGTTAAGATGATTCTATTTATTAAAAACCGGCCAAGTACATGTCGGGCCACGCTCAGTGTAGGGTTCCGTAGTTGCTCATCCTTCACAATAAACTGCTGTTTTAAGCCCGAGATTTACGTTAAGAAAGATTTTAAGCTCTATAAAAAGGTCGTAAACGCCCTAGAAACTGTAATCACTTATTACCTTCTGGAAGTCAACTTACGACCTTTTAAAGAAAAAATATGAAATTTGGCGATAACTCAAAAACAGCTCAACCGATTTTGTTCAATATAGTTTTCATTGAAAGTACTTATAAGGCCTCATTAACATGAATTTTTCCGATTTTTTTTGACTTGTGGTTGAAAAGTTAGAGGGGGGGACACTATTTTTTTTGTTTTTGGAGCGAATATTTACTAAACTGCTGACTTTATCAAAAAATAATGTTAGAATACCCCTATTATTTTTACAAGACCTATTCAACGACACCCCACACACTAGTTTTGAAAAGAAAAAAAAAATTCACCCCCACTTTAGGTGTTCGAGAGGTACCCGAAAAAAAATTTTTTTTTTAATTTTATTTTACCGTTCTGTCGGCGTTATACATACACATACTCATACCAAATTTCAGCTTTCTAGTACTAACGATCATGGAGCTAAGCCGCGGACGGACGGACGGACAGACGGACATGGCGAAACTATAAGGATTCCTAGTTGACTACGGAACCCTAAAAATGACAACACCTTATTAATTAGATATTGTTATATATTTTTTTACAATAAACGTGATTCCTTGTTTATTTTATTGAATATCTGTTTTAATCTAATTGAATAATCTAGTTAAATATAAGAAATAAAACGTAAATATGCATGCACAAACAACGTTTTTTTTTTATTCGCAGTGTGGCATAGATTACCAATAAAATAAATAAACCCCACTGAAACAAAAGACAATCTCTTTGTTGGCCACGGCCAATAATGTTGTATGAAATTCCTTTATTGACGTCTAATTAGAAATTAGAACGAATCTTCAACAATTTCTATACAAAGACGTATTTCACGTTCTATTACCACGATCATAAGAACGAAATTATCTTGGATGTTTGAGAAAATAATATTTTACGGTTAGTATTTAAAAAAAAGAAGTAGCAGACAGATCACTTTGTAGACCACATATCATGTCTCTTTTGTACAAACCTCGCTGCTACAAAGACATGTACAAAAGAAATATTGCTAATATGAGTATAACAATTTATAATAATTTACCACGTGAATTACGATTATTATCGGGACCAATATTTAAGCGAAAATTGACGAAATGGTTACTGGACCAATGCTTTTACAGTGTTAAGGATTACTTGAATTATAAAAATGTTTGACATGTGCAATTATTGTAATATTAATTAATAATACCAAATTGAAATGTTATTTTAGCCTATTTACACAAAAATATTTGTACGCATGCTTGCATGCTGAATACGAGGACTTTTTATATTATACCTTAAGACCATGTATATAACTGTATTCTGACAAATAAATAATTTTGAATTTTTAGACAATAAACATATCACGTGGTTAATGTATTTGACAGGAATATTACATGTATTCAATGACATTTGTTCATGACAAAGGTCTAGTCTGGGACCTGCGGATAGACGCTCTATTGAGTCGCAAATAACATAAGAAAAATAATTTTAAAAGGAGCTGTGATCTAAGGAGCTTTAAAAGAACTTGATACTGATACCGTTTAAAACTTGGCATTTTTGTCACATTTATGTTTTTGATGCGATATCTGTTAGTCGTATTATGGTCGTATCTAAAATGACACCAAGGTGCTGAATTCCGCTTCCCGCCTTCGTTCGCGCAAATACAGCGCGCGCTCGGAGCTACCATAAACGTCGACCAGACATATTTTACAAAAACAACCGTAGCCAACCTTTACCAACGAATTTCTGATGATTACACATTTTTAGCATCAAATTCCAATAAACGGATCTAGATCTAGAGCCATCTCAGCCATGCAGCTATAAAGTCTTTGCCTTACTTACCACTTATTCTTACAGGTTAATAAAAATAAAGTTAATATAATTTGTGGAAATGGTCGGATATCAGTGCGGGCTGGGTTCGAAGTTTGGGGGCCCTCCCCAACCCCCTGTTTGGGGGGATATTTAGCACGCGCGGCCGAGGCCGAAGGCTTCGCTGTCGTTGACTCTTCCCGAGGACGCGCGGTCCAAGGTCACACCAGAACTCCCGACATGATCCCTTTCAGTATTCGGGGGAAATAATCCTACGGTCGGCAACTTCCCCGACAACACCGAATAATAAACTGTATCTTGGTTACAGCCGCGTCTCCTAGTCACCAAAATTTGTGTCGCTCAACAGCGATCATTAGTTAGGACTTTATAGGACATCAATGTATGGGAACCAATATATTTGTCATTAAAGCATGAGCCTTGGCACACTTGTTACTTAGGTGGACTAGAGTTTAAAACGCCCGGGAGACGAGCGCGGACGCCCCGCTGGTGGGGAGGGGGAGGGGGGAAGTTACGTTCCGCCACGCGTTCTTTCGGTCCTCCTATCATCGTATTTATAGAGACTATGGCAAGTTTGGTATCGTTTTCGGATAAATTGAGGACGGCCAATCATTTTCTGGGACATTAATAACATGTTTTCATAGAAAAAAATAGAAATAAAGGCAAAAATCAGAAAATCTTAGTAAAAAAAAATCTTACTACAACGATTACGTGAAAATGAGCAACGATTTGGGCATGAAATGGGCTACATTGTACCAGCATTTCCAACGGGCAATTTTTCAAGCATTTCATGTATGGGGTCAAATATAACCGATCCAAAATATTCCTAGTCCATCTGATTGGGGATGTACAAAAGTAGATGAGAGATGGGAACCTACATGGACTAGCTTGCCAGTAGGTGTCGAGCCCAAAGCCTGCATGGAAATGATCAGGTGCAGCAAAAATAAATGCGCTGCTAGATGCAGGTGTAACCAATAAAAATTAAAGTGCACCGAGTTGTGTGCGTGTGATGGAGCATGTTACACATAAATATATGTACCAATTTAAGTATTTATATACAGATTAACAATAATATCTAATCAGATCTGTGACTTGTTAGTTTTATTTTGAACCAGTCATTTGAAGTCATCAAACGGTTATATTATTCGCAATTTAAAATATAATACACATGCTAACAAAGGTAAATACAGCTTTAAACTACGTATCATACAATTAAGCTACTTACATTACATATTCCAACATTTATAACATTTGTTTTTGGGTCTTTATTTTTATGAAGTAAAATTTTGAGGAATCCGCTGTTCAAAAAATTTTTTTTTAGTATTTGCTATTCATAATAGTTATAATAAATTATATATTTTTAAAATCTCCATAAATGTGGCTTTATAATAATATTTTTTTCATGCCCAAATCGTTGCTCATTTTCACGTAATCGTTGTAGAAAGATTTTTTTTTTACTAAGATTTTCTGATTTTTGCCTTTATTTCTATTTTTTTCTATGAAAACATGTTATTAATGTCCCAGAAAATGATTGGCCGTCCTCAATTTATCCGAAAACGATATCAAACTTGCCATAGTCTCTATAAATACGATGATAGGAGGACCGAAAGAACGCGTGGCGGAACGTAACTTCCCCCCTCCCCCTCCCCACCAGCGGGGCGTCCGCGCTCGTCTCCCGGGCGTTTTCAACTCTAGTCCACTTAAGTAACAAGTGTGCCAAGGCTCATGCTTTAATGACAAAAATATTGGTGTTGTCCTATAAAGTCCTAACTACATTGCTGGAAATAAGTGGTTTTCTAATCACAGACCTCTGGTGGGATCAGCTAGCTGATTGTTATCTTGACTATCTATTGGTAGCTTTCCGGTTACCGTTGTTAACTGAGAAAAACACATACATATTTATAAAATGGGATGTAGAAAATTGTGTTTCTCAGTCAACCTTCGACAACGGTAACTGGAAAGCTACCGAAAGGTCAGGGAGGCTCAAATAATGAACATACGCGATATAATCCGTTTCAATTGTTTTATTTAAATGTGTGACCTGCGCAATAAAGTTTAAATAAATAAATAAATATTTGAGATGTCATAATGTTCAATATTGACAGGTACTTAGTGAATTATAAACTGTAATGCAAATCAGAAGGGGTGTAGACTGATGTTGAATTATATTATGCTATACCTACCTAATTATATATTTAAAAAAAAACTCAATATGTCATGATATAAAGAAAAAATGTGACTTCAAACGTACGCAAATTTTAATATTTTTTAAGTCCAAGAGATCATTTGAAATTGTTAAGTACATGAATGCATGAATTATGAGGATTCTAATAACCATTTAAAATTAGCTTTTGGACTCCTAAAAAAATCTTTTGCGTATCTTTGAACTTATATAAGTAAAGTAAAGTCATCGTAGCCACAAAACGTTTTTTTTTAAATACTGTCAATACAGGGACTATAAAAGGTACTACTCTACTGTGCGGGTATAGTTTTAATACCAGCTTATGTACATAAAAAAGCTAGCGAAAGTAGTATTTATATTTTTTTATTTACCCCTACATCTTGTAACGTTTAATAATACTTCATGTTTAATATTGCCGTCTAAACGGCCATAAAACTAAGATAACTTAAATGGATTAATAAATTAACCGCCTAAGTACGTATGAGAAAGATATAGGCGAACCTACCCAACATAACAGTATCACTGAACGAATAACTGCGAACTTGTCCTAAATTTGACATCAGGGAAAGATTTTGGCATGGCACTAGCCCTTGGCAATGTCACAAACAATCGACCTTGCTCCTCGACCCTACGGTGCGGCTAACTTACATCATAGTCACGCTATTATGCTGGAATGAAGTGCCTATTTACTTAAAATATTCTACGTGACTTAGAATCGTTTCTTTTTAAAGGGAGTTGTGCCACATTGAAAAAGTTAGGTTGAAAGTCATTCGTCTTTTTTATAAAAAAAAAACTTTTCCGATAGCCTTTGCTGCTTGTGTTTTGATATTTTATTTCATCAAAATAGCCGAAATACGTTCATTGTTGGACAAAGTAGGATGGCCATCATCGACCTCACGAGAGGGCTACCTGTAGGTAATCCTGATCAGACCGTCGCGCGTCGGTCCAAGCAAAACAAAAACATCCTTTAGATGAACAATCCCCATTCTACCACGATCTGTAAAAAAATCGCTCGATTTCGTAATATTAATGAAATACTCGTATGACTAAAGTAGATCTCATTTTGCATGTATGTAGGAGTACATTGTATAAATATTGAGGCTTAATATTGATAACATGCACAAGAAAACAATAGAGGCCTAGGAAGGTCTTTACACTGGTTTACAAGGTTCAAGGCCTAAACCCAGCTAACGGACATTACTTACCCACTATCGTTATCACAGGAAAACGTTTATGTGGCACAAACGGCATGTTTTACTACTAAACTATCGTATACCTATATGATTCCAGCACTTGTAGCACAATTGTGACACGCGACACTTTATAGTGCCACAAATGAGGAGCTTCTTCTCAAAAGGGCTTATTTTTGTATGAGTTTCATAGAGAAATAAGCCCTTTTGAAAAGACACTGCTTAAATATAACAAGCTTGAAGGTAACGAAGGTATCCTACGTCCGTGTGAAGTTCCACGAAAGACGTTAAGAATATAATTCATCACACTTGCTCGTAAATCAAGGGTTTGGAAAGGCTAGAAACCCGGGCGGTAAGTCGTAAATTACGCACTAGGGCGGTAAGTATTTTTTTTTTAATTGTAAATCTTGGCGTTTAGTAATGTACCTAATATGATTTAGAGCAAAAAATTTTTATTAAAAAGTTATATATATCTTTCTAATTTAATGTCTTAAATGCTTGTTTAAAGAAAAGAGTAGATAATTATTATTATAATTAAGTATTTAAACACGTATTTCCTTTCCATGATATAATCAGTATATTTTTATTTGTTTTATTGTATTTTGTAAATTTCTATTTTAATAATTAATTTTCGTACGTTGTGGAACCAACTAGAATATAAGCTATAACACAATCATAGCCATTAGTATACTCTTTCAAACAAAAAATAATATTTTACCAAATCGGTTCAGCCATTTTTAAGTAGGTAATCGGGAAACAAATAAAAAATACCTACCAGACATGCTGCTTCGTTTTTGACGTCGGTTAAAAAGGGCTGAAATCTATAAAGCCATTTTGACTTGACCGCGAAGTATTAATTAGGTACAATCTTCACTTTGTAACCGAGAAAGATAAAGGCCATCCTCTTGTTTATTTTCGTCGGATTCTAAGCAGCTCTTCCATTTCCATAGCTTCTCTTCTGCTATACTATAAGTACCTATACCTGTAGCAACGTGGTTCAAATCTATTCAATCGTTTAGACATGCATGATACGGCTTCAACTATGAAATATTTTCAATGTTTTTAATTAAACATATTTTTAAAACACAGGTTTAATTTCACTACCTATAAAAAATATATTAAAGTAGTGTTTAATTTTATCTGTCCTTTCTAGATAATTGTCCTTTCTAGACTGTAAGATAGTTCGTAATATCATATTTTTTTTCAAACTTGTTTACCATCTTATTTCAGGTCAATAGCGCTTTCGGAGAATGTGGCTAAGGGGGCTGCAGAGGTTTGGTGCCCCTCCCGTCTAGGGTGGGAGGGTTACGGTGCATCGTACGAAAGGGCAACTGCAGATAACGCAGGCTGGGCCCAGACCAGACAGTCAACGTCCCGATGCACTCCCGCCCCCCGCCGCTCCACCCCCTCCGCCATCCTCAGTCCAGCAGGAACCCGTATCCGGCGAGCCACCGTCGCACCACGGTTTTTACATCGCCGCGGCCCATTCTGTCGTTCATTCGTTAAACTAATGAAAACGATTACCCGGTCGCATACTTGAGACAATAAGCCGGTCAGTTAATGTCCCCTCGACTGTTTTTTGCCATTGATACAATGAAATCGAGACGATGATTAAAGTAGGTACATTATCTCATAAGAGGACCCTTCTTGCATTCTTTACATTATAAGAACAGGATGCTAATTATTATAATGCCTATAGAGTACATAGGCAAATATTAAGAATTTATCGATCATCGTCGTTAATTACATACCTACCCTGACACTTACTCAGATTTTTAATTAATTAACTGCATCTACCTATAAAATAACTATTTTCAACTCCTCTTTCAACAGCATTTCAAATTCAAATTCAATTTGTTTATTGCGTTTCATGTAGATGCAGTGCAGATGAATACGAATATAGTTCTTGTCTCGACATGTACAATGTAATACATGCATTACCTAAACTACAGATGCATGTTTTGGATTGTTTTATATGACTATGGAAGTGAGTTTAGTTAATTTAACAACTTAGCTAGCGTAACCCACCCTTTCATGATCATGATCATATAACCGCGAATTACAACTCATTAAAGGATTAAATATCTACTTTACATTGCTATGCACGCCCCGCACATACTTGAGCACACCTCATGCGAAATGGTTTATATTCGCTCTCTGTGGTCTTGTGCAGTCAGATATTTGATGAAAATGAAAAACAGAAAAAAATTGTGAAAAGGTGCGCGCACGTGGGTCGTTATATTTAGAGGTACCCGGTTATTCAGTAGTCTGGCGTCGTTGTACAGCGCAGTTATTAAACAAAACATACAATATGACACTTTATACTCTCGCGGTTTGTACACATAATTAAAACAAATTATAACAGGTCTATAGATGTACATCTGAGACCACGGCGTGTGCAACCCCGGCGAAACGTTAGATTTTGTGTTAATTATGAAAACATACTAATGCTTTGCAAAATAGAAAATATCACTTAGGTAAGGCCCTCCAATTTAATCGAGTAAGTAAATAACGTGCCAAACAAAAGCATCTGGATGATTTATTCTGGCATTTACCTTCCAAAATTATGTAACGATAGTATAAATACCAAATTGTCATGTTTTTGTCATAAGCACACATTATTTTAATCTTAATGCTTATTAGTAGTTTATCGCTCACTTCGTTATCTCGTCTAAATAATCACTACGTCTCATAATGGCTTATTTTAACTACTTGTCAAACTCTAGGTTTCATACGGATTGTGAGACCCGCGACGCGCGACGTGGCGCGTGGCCAGTCTAAAAACCACCCCACCCGCTAATATGTATGTATTATAAATTATAAACCACGCAACTCCTGTGTATGCCACCCAAGTGCATACAACGCTCCACTGCCATTCATAACCACAGACGAAAAGTTTGTTATTTTTAAGCGACTTCATAGAAGGAGGGGGTTCTCAAATCGTTTTTTTTTTAATGTACAAACATTACCTCAGAACTCCTTCATTTATGAGTCGATTTGGAAAATTCTTTTTTGGTTCATGAGTAGAAATCTCCAAGTTGGTCCCATAAAGTTTTGGTGAAGATCTGATGACGATATCCATTAGAAATCGAAGGAATTCCTGAAATATTATTGGCACATCTAGGGCGATTTTGGTATTTATTACAATAGTTCAAGCATTTACACTCTAAAATCTCCATTTAGTGAAGAGAAATTGATAATGAAGACACAAGCCATCAGTTAGTAGGTACTGAGGACTCAACCAGTGTTATTTAATTCACGGATCGTAAGTCGATTTGGAAAACCGATTTGGACCGATTTTAAAAGTATTTTTTTTATTTGATAGAGTATACTCCTGATGAGGTGGTCCCATTATAACCGAGTTGGGATCTGATTATGGGATCCTAGGGAAATCGAGGGCAACCCTCAAATGTTGAAATGAAATGAAATATTTTATTTGCTAAACAATACGTAAATGTATAGGTACAGATGGATCACATTAGTCAACAGTCTCAGTAATGTTTGTACCTTATATTAGGCATGCAAAATTCAAATTTATTAAGTCAATCGTATGTCAAATGAAGAAATATATGAAAAACATTATAAGTGCGTATGTTATAGGCACTTATAATGTTTTTTTTATATATTTTCTAAAGCTATTTAAGTACTTGCATATGGTAGTCATCATCTTCCTGTGCTGACCTGATGATGCAAGGTGTAAGATGGTGTAGAGATGCATGCAAACATCCCTCCCCGATCACGCCGTCATAAGTATTTTATGTCCTATATTTCAATAAAAATATATTTCATATTTCAACAAACAAATCATTTCACAAATATTACAAATGATCATTTCGCAAATATGAACATAATCATGTAAAAAAAAAGTTGCACAAATTACTCGTTTTACGAATTTGTCTTTTTACAAAACAGGGATTTAAATATTCCTAGCCACCCGCCCCGGCTTCCCACGGGTGCAAAGCTGATGAATTATGCATGTATTATACTATAAACCTTCCCTTTCAATCACTCGATCTATTAAAAAGTTGGACAAGTGCGAGTCCGACTCGCGCGTGAAGGGTTCTGTACCATAATCTATTAACAAGTTTGTTGTATGGGAGCCTTAGATATTTATTTTTATTTTATTTTTAGTATTTGTTGTTATAGCGGCAATAGAAATACATCATCTGTGAAAATTTCAACTGTCTAGCTATCACAGTTCTTGAGATACAGCCTGGTGACAGACGGACGGACGGACGGAATCCGCAATATGTCGTGGGTGTAAAACCCTCTGTTGAGCTACATAATATAAGGCTCAGGTATATGGAGACCTTAATAACATGGAGTTAAGGCAATAAATCGGTACGTGCTAAAATTAATCAAAATTTATGTGGTTTCGCAATTTTTGACAAATCACTAATCAGACATAGTAATATAAGTCACTTGCTGCAGTGTGTCTGTCTGTCCGTCCCTATGTATGCTTAGATCTCTAAAACTACGCAACGGGTTTTGATGCGGTCTTTTTAGGGTTCCGTACCCAAAGGTTATAAAAACGGGACCCTATTACTGAGACTGCGCTGTCCGTCCGTCCGTCCGTCCGTCTATTACCAGGCTGTATTTCAAGAACGGTGATAGCTAGACAGTTGAAATTTTCACAGATGATGTATTTCTATTGCCGCTATAGCAACAAATTTTAAAAACAAAATAAAATAAATATTTAAGGGGGGCTCCCATACAACAAACTTGTTTTATGGTACGGAACCGTTCATGCGCGAGTCGGACTCGCACTTGCCCAATTTTTATATTATAGCTGTTTGTAGCGCCATTATCCCTGGACCGGACCGACGCTTGTTACGCTATAAATTACAACAAAATATCAAATACTTATTCGCTGTTCGATAAGAACATTAAGACGAGCGTCATACGAGTACTAAAACCGGTGAATGCTCGGATCGCTATTTGTTACAAATCGGTTCAGGCCTTGCAATTTTAATTTTTAGTTTAGAGAAAACAAATTTCATGCCAATCCTCATTTCGAGCTATTAAAATAAAGTAAATAATTTGTGTAGGGACAATATTTTGTGAGACGACTATTTCGTCAATGGGTTGTCAAGTGGTTGGCAAACGTTTCTAAATTTGTAAAAAAAATATTTCTAAAAATTTTTATGAAATGATTGGATACCTACTTATAGTATATACACTTGATACAGAAGTAAATGTATCTATCTATCTATCTATCAGCCATCAGACGTCCACTGCTGAACATAGGCCTCCCCATGACTCGCCACAAAGTAAATGTATGGCGGGGGAAAATGTATAGCAACAGCAAGGATAAATTACTTATATTTTAAATTTGTGGTTAAATGTGCCCTAACCGAACTGTTAGGTATTTTTGGAATTACTGCCGGTTGTATAAAATTGGGGCATACCTTCTTTGGAAGTAAGTGAATAAATCGCAAAGGATCAGGTTGACATGCTGTTTATGAAACACGATCTCACGAGCTCGTAGGCTGGAGTCAAGGCCGCTCTCATTCCGGGAGCAAAGCCTTCCGCCTCGCCCCTCGGTTGTTACGCAATCATCCCGTTGTGGGAGCAACATTACATAGTTGTGTGTACAATCAGCTTGAAAATACCATTATTGCGCATGATCTCATTGGAGCGTTACTGTCACTAATTAAACTACCCATTATAAAAGTCGTTACATTTAGTTCATATAGGTTTACATACCTTCATACGGAAAGGGATTGATTACCATTTTCCAACCATACGCGAAAATCACTAAACGACCAAATCTGTTAACCAGTGCGTCTGTCATAAGAATATAAAGTTGATTAGTTGGTGCTTAAAGTTTACTAAATATGAAGACAAAACTAAGTTTAAATGCGTACCGTACGTGACACACTTGTTTGTGACAATTATTGATGAAACGTTACGGCCTTCGTTGAATTGACCTAATATTACTAGGCCGATTATATATTCGAATGGCAGCTCAATCATCATTATTAAGGATAAACACCATGTACATATAAACATAACTGGATATATGTCCCAAGGCTCTGTCAAGGTCCCTATACAAGGCCCGTGGCGGCAAGGGCGGCCGGGTATCTGTAACGAATACGAGTGTCTGTATAAGGGCGTTTATTCACAGCAGCCATTCTGATCCCATTTTAGAAAATGAGATGCAACATTATTATATACCTACCAACAAAACTGTAACCAGCAGATAGCTAACAGAATACCGCAACAGCAGTTAGAAGTTACAATGTTGTCACCCCAAGGACTACGAAATGCCTTAAAGGTGCTCCTATACTGGGTAACGAAATATCATGAAAATATCAAGTATTGGCTAAATCTTTGTCATTAATCTGAGATACACAAAGTAAAAAGAAAACAGTTGTTTATTGTTGATTGAATATTATGTTGCCAGCGCCAGCGCCCAGAAGTCGAAATATTTTTTTATAACTCCTACCAAATTATAATAGCACGCAAATTACCGTTCTGTTGGTATTTATTATAGTCGCCAGTGTCTCCCAGGCGGCACACTTGCCGTCCCTGTGAAAAATCACAAATCATCGCATAAAGAATACAAGAATAACAAAGCTTCAGTACGGTTATTCGTATTTTTGTATTTTTTCTGTTTTTTTTCTTCTACTAAGTTAGTTTTGCACAATATTATGAAATTACTAATCTTTTGTTGTGTATGTTTGTTTGAATGCATGTGTGTGTTTGTGTGTGTGTGTATTGCGGCCACATGCCTGAGATGTTTGAATACCCAGATAAGTTTTCGCACTCTGGACATGAGACTCTCTATGTGGTCATGCCAGGTTAAACGCTGGTCAAGAATAACACCCAAATATTTTGTGGTTTTCACCTTATCTATACCTGGGCAGTAGCAGATGTTTTTTGGAGTGTTATCGCAAGTATGGATCCTGATAGAGAAGTTTGTGTCTGGTTGTGTGTGACTGTAGTTTGTGAAACAGATGTAGTAAGTTTTGTTTGTATTTAATGTTAATAGGTTTCCGTGTAACCATCTAGCAATTTTGGAGAGTCCTCTTTCTGCGGCTGAGCGTACATCCTCCCACGTATACCCCGAAAATACTATGGCAGTGTCGTCAGCATATGTGAAGATTGTACCTGCCTCTATTTGCATATTACATAACTGATTAACACAAATTAAGAACAGCGTAGGTCCAAGAACACTACCTTGTGGTACTCCGTACGCTCGTCACTGACGAAATTGCCCAATTTTACCTTTTGATTACGGTTTACAAGATAGCTAGTAAAGAGACGAAGAGGGATACCTCTTACACCAATATCCTCTAAGGTTTTGACAAGAATGGGAACAGAGACTGTATAAAATGCAAATCAATTGGACAAGGGGCTAAAATAATTTAAGTCATTGTGGCACGAAGTGATTATTTGGACGAGGGAACAAAGTGAGCGAGGATAAATATAACCTGAGAGTCATAATCACTAATCAGGGATCGTAAAATACAAGCAAAATCAATTGAAATTATGTACCTATGATAACCAGTGACGGCTCTAGCACTTCAATTAATTTTGCTCGCGTCTTAGGTATACGAACGCTGGTCATATGGCTTTAAGCCTTGTGTTAAACACTCTGCTTTCCCTTTGACTGCGAGAAAATAAATTGAAATTGCTTTGTCACCATGCGGAGGTTTGCTTTTTTTTGTATTTTTTGCACTTTATTTTATTTTAACCTTATTTTTACTATGATTTTCTAACATAACAATTGTAAGATCAAAAAAACGCTTAAGACGATTAGAATGATTAGATCGTAAAATATACGTCTAACTGCGCCTACCGTTTTTTAATTTGTTTTTCCATTTTTAACTGCAAATGTATACGTTTTAAATAGTTATTTATCTAACAAAACACAAGGCAGTAGTAGTAGATTTTGCAGTGCCGTATGTAGGATTCTCTGCCCGCCGGAGAAAATCTCACTTCCAAACCAATGCAAGACGTAACACTTTAGACAAACCAGGGTCTTTAATTCGTAAAGCCCTAGCTCGCATATTTATAGTATAATTACAAACACCAGCGATCTGGGACATTAACTAATTCACCGCCCTAGGTATGTAATGTATTATTACGTCACGTAAAGTTAGTAGGACGTGTAAGTAGGATTTTCTGCCCTGGGGAGAAAATCTCACTTCCTGGCTAAGGTAAGTCGTCAAATTTTAGACATCATTTACGAGCAAGTTTGATGAAAGTGGTCTTTTCTGGGATTATCTAGGATCAGACGTGGCGTGGTGCGTAAAGCGCTCTATGAGAATGACACTGAAAATAAAATCTCGGCGCTACTGAATAGGTACAATAAGTGTACGAATCTTAATTATTCACTAGAAAATTCTCTCATAGACGAATTACTCCAATTAAAAAAAACCGGCCAATAGCATGTTGGGCCACGCCCAGTGTAGGGTTCCGTACTTACCCATCCTTCACAATAGACGGACTTAAAACAGCGGTTTTAAGCCCGAGGTTTAAATTAGGTACGAGAAAGATTTCAAGCTCTATAAAAAGGTAGTAAACGCCAAAGTAACTGTAGCTACTTATTACCTTCTGGAAGTTATCGATTATACGCGCAAGATTGAGCGGAATGTTTTAATGCACTATCTATGGCACCGGTGGTTGAAAAGTTAGAGCGGGGGGCGCTATTTTTTAGATTTACGGAGCGAAAATTTACAAAACGGCTGACTTTATTAAAAAGTAATGTTTGGAGACCACTATTATTTGCAAAAGACCTATTCAACGAAAAAAATCACCCCTTTAGGTGTACGACAGGTACCCGAAAAAAAGTTTTTTTTTTACCGTTTTGTCGGCGTGATAAATGCACATACTAAATTTCAGCTTTCTAGTACTAATGATCACGGAGCTAAGCCGCGGACGGACGGACAGATGGACAGACGGACATGGCGAAACTATAAGGGTTCCTAGTTGACTACGGAACCCTAAAAACCCTGTTGAAGAATTTATTATATTTTATCTCTCTTAAAACCTACGTATAGAGCAGTGTCATTGCGTTAATTTTGAATACGAGGGTGATTCAACTTTAATTTAGCCAGTTTTTATAGGATTAAATTTATTCACATAAATAGAAGTCATCGCGGCGTAATTAGTTAATTGATAAGTCTATCCATATGCGAACTATTCAAGACTGAAAACTGAAAATAATAGTTTTACAATAACGTCAGAGGCGTTAAGGATAAAGAAATGTCTTTTCAGCGTTAACGCCTACTCGGTACATAGCGGTGAAGGTGAATCGATCCCCTGGTAGCAACCCTGAAATACAGGCCCTGGTCAACGACCTCAGAAGAAATCTTCCAGGGACCTGACCTTGACCTTTCAGCGCGCACGCGCTGTGCCTCTTACCCAGTACCCTGAGTACCCTGACCCTGTTACGAAATGATCTGATTATATACTTCTGTATTATGTAGGCTGTAGGGTCGCCATCATACCCGGGAAGATATCAGTTGACCTATACAAATATTTGCCTGAGCTATAATTATTATAATTTGCAATTTAGCACAAACTCAATTGTAGTGTAATGTTCGCTCACACGCTACAATTACAAATTATCTACGCAATACCTATCAAAGGCCTTACTAATAGACTTCAAGTTGAAGGCTTAGTTACATAACGTGCTTTACATAAATCTAGTTTTCTTAAGTAGTACACTTTACCAAACATTATTTCAATTTATAACAGTACAACCATGAATATTTATTAAGTTTTAAGCGTAATAAGTCCGCTCGACGCCTAATTTCTTAGACTTCTAATCTTCTGAGCCTTTCAACCTTGACTGTTGTACGGCCGATCAACTCTAGAGCGCAAAGACCCGATCTACCGCAGTAGATACAATTATTATTGGCACCTTAACTATTATTTCAACTCACCCACCGCCTAAAACGTAAAAATAATTTGATAGTAGATAATAATAAATATCGGACAACCTCACACAAATCGATAACTAACTAAAATCGTCATTGAGCTCTTAATATAAAATGAAAGGGGTGTGTGCCTAACGGTCGCTATAACAACTTACTCGTATGTTATGTATGCAAGTACGCTCGAATTGGCCTACCAACTACGACCTATGTTCATTTAGAAACCATTACTGGGAATAGGGTACCGCAATAAACAATTAGATTATGACACCTGTGAAAAGTTATTCATTTTTAATTTTCGACTTTCACTCGTCTTTCACTTAAGCGAAGTTAATATTGACGGCAAGGAGACAAACAGCTTGGTACAAATTTTGGATGACCATGAAATTATACTTTTTTCTGTAGTCCTTTTTGTAAGTAGCCATTACACTCGATTGAGTTAAGTTTCCACCCCGTGTTTGCACCTGAATCTTATGGCGCTAATTAGGAAGGAGCCCAAGTAGCATTCGGGGTTCTATATAAGATGTCTAGTCGTTCACATGTACTCCACAAGCTGTGTAAGTCAGCTGTATAAGAGCTGTATAGCTTGCTATAACGCTCTTATAGAACCAGTTTGGGTACAAATTAGACAGCCTTAAGTTCACTATGGCTGTACATTAGCAGTATAATAGCAGTTCAAGTAGTAACATCGGACTTAAGGCTGACTTGCGGCACTATATGGGACGCAGTGTGATCCATACAATGTACATGAGCGTAATAAAGAGTAACAAGTGGCTAAATATACAGCCTTCACAGTTATAAAATCCGACAAAAGTACTCCAGTGCTACCTAAAATTCACGTGTGTCCTAAATTATTTCTTCATTTTATAATTATTCACAATTGATTTTGTGGTTTTGTGTGTGCCATCCAGAAAACATTAGCTCCGGCGGATATTTGGATAAAAATTTATGATAACACGCGGTATTAAGTACCTGTTTCAAAGACAATGCAACTTTATCGTGAAATGTATACATATTTACAGCTAAAATATTCACGCGCCTCTGTAAAAACGCGATATTCATTTTAAAATATTTAAAACTGGCTGAGAGGAAATCTACAATTTTCAGTTTTTGATATTATATTGGCATTATAATTATACTACGGTAATTAATTATAACATGAAACCAAAACTCAATCGCTCTATCTGCGTATTTTGTGATATCTGCATGATAATTTTTGAGATTTATATTTGGTAAATATTTTAGGTTAGAACAAAATGGTGGAAATGAAATACCGCTATGTGAACTGTTATAACTCCAATTTAATGCGGTTGAGCGTATATAGGTTCACAGTAATCCTTTTAACAGCCTACAGTGCACATGCGAATCATTTAAACACTTCTGTACAGATAGTAAAAAAAGGTTATTTTAATGATCACAAACAAGTCCTACTACAGCTACCAGCTGTATAACAGTCTAAAACAAGTAAACATAACAGCCTTTGGCTTTATAAATGACCACGTGTGTTCTATTAAAATGCTAGCTCTATAACATCGTACAAGTAGGCCGTTAAACAGCGGTTGCCGTATCTCTACCCTCCTATGATGCTCTTAGTCAGACGGCTGACTAAAGGATAATTGTTAGAGTATTATAACACCAACAAACGTATAAAAGTATAACTCTACACTCCTATAAGTCCCTTAGACAGGTGTAGGTGTAATTTATCGCAATAATGCAGCTTATACATCACGAGTGAACTGTAATAATGCTTCAAGTACACCTGGGAACTAAATGTATACTCTTAAATGGAGTAAAATGCTACTTGGGAGGTGCAAACTATTTTACTGAGACAGACCGATTTCCACGCGTGCGGAGCCGAAATCACATTAGAGGGTTAAAAACTACGTAATTTCTTATATAAATTAATATTTTTTCCCTTTTTTAAGCAACATGCTGTATTTAAGGAATTTAAAATCAGAATCTAAAATTACGTGGCCAGTATCATTATTTGAGCAGTATACTTTATTTATATATTTTAATAACAAGACGAGTAGGTATAGTTGGCTAGTATAATTTTTCAATACGTCCTCCAATTTAAGTAGATAAACAAGTAAACGCTGAAACAATAAGGGACACAACTTTAGCGGCAAGCGGCGCAGCGAGCGGTGGAGCGAGAGATGAAGAGATCCGAGCGAGACACTTTTCGCTCACCGCTGCCGCTGCCGCTGCCACTGTCACGCAAGTCGTGGCCGATCCATAAAACACCCCCAAGGCTAATAAGAATAACTCAATAAATAGTGACTTTTTTTGAGATACACCACCATTTGCTTTAAGAGGGCAGAACTGATTAGGAGCCAAAACGTTACATAGACATACAAGGTTGACCTAAACCCCCTCTTTGTTTATCCTGGGTAAAAATACTTAAATATTGTCCACAAAGAAAGTGATTGATAGTCACCCTACAAGCGGGCTACTTGTGCCGACCGATATCCACGTGTCGCGAGATTTACTGCCGCGCGGCAAGTTCGTTAACACGGAACACTAGTCTTTCCCGTACCAAATACATATTTCAGTTGCGAACTTGCGAGTAGGTACGAGTAGGTGAGAGGAGGATACTTATAATTAACTGAGTAAAATTGTCCTGTGAGATTGCGGGAATTGGATTCACTTGTGCCGGGCGAATACACACGTAATAACAACAAATGTTATTATTCAAATGAATACATACAGAGATAAAGATAATTTGTACCTAATATTAAAACAGGATTGATCATAGGAACCGTATCGCACCGTACGCACGTAGCATCATGTAGATGGTCAAAAGTTTTTTATGTTCTCGAGGTTTAAATGTGAAAATGATGTCTTATTACTCTTAAAGTGGTTACACCACATTTTTTTTTATTGTACCATTGAATACAAAGATCAAAGCACAAAGGAAAAATTAAATACGTAACGTGGCGGAAGAGACGGGGACTCGAACCCGCGGTACCTCTGGATTACCGGTCCAACGTGTTAACCTTTCCACCACCCTAGTGCCAAATAACCTTCGATTTTTTATGCTTTGTATGTCGATCTTTGCATTGTTTATTTGTAAGGCTATACACGTTAGCGACCTCTATGTGAATACGTTAATATTCACATCTTACCGCGCTTCTTTACAGCTGTGACCGAGCAAGCGAGAGAGGGCGCTGTTATTTATAAAATTATGAAACATGTAATGTCTCTTTGTTTTTTTTGTATCAGTGGTACAATATTAATTTATGTGTTCATAGATTCCATACTTTTCTTTAAGATATACTTAATTCTGATAATTGACCCTGTAACCACCGGCACAACCGCCGTTAAACTGACAGAAATATATGTGGATGTGCCATATTGCGGAATTTCACTGGAATTAATTTCTTAATGGCAATGATTTTATGGTGGTTTGTCAACAATGGCAATGTCGTTCGTAGTAGTTTCTTTAAAAGACAAATATTTAAAATTATCTAAAGAAAATTCCGAAAACCATTCACAGTCGTGAACATAAGATTACATATAAATTAAGGGTAGGTACACGTGTTAACAATGAAGCGAAAACGAAAAGACGCAGGTTCGAATCCTGCCTGAACCGTTGGATTTTTCAACACTTCGCTTCATAGTAAACAAAGTGTACACGTGTTTATACTACACGAAAAACAGTCAGGAAAAGAGTGCATTCCATTAAATGATATTACGAGGTCCACATAGTGGAACTGACAGGTATTTAAACTAATGTCATTATAATGGGTTGCAATTGGTTGCAAAATTGTTGCCATAGAAACAATCCTCATATATTTCTGGTCAGGCTTTAATACAATTTGCCTTTAGACAAATATCAACTTTATTCGCGTTAGACTTCAGAGATTAGGTGCTAAGGTCTACATGGTTACTATTATGGGTCATCACGGTCCTAGCTGTCAAAGCTGTGACCGCAGTTTCCCAAGGCATGACAGAATAAATGAAATCATCCGGCGGGCTATGGTATCTATCAGTTAATATGCCATGTATTCTGGAGCCTCCAGGGTTACGTCGCACGAATGGTAAAAGGCCCGATGGCCTGACGCTGTCAGATGGGATGTAACGGGCAACCCCTCTAGTCGCATAACAACTATTGTCATAATATCGATTGTCATAACACTTTACGCATAAAGTTGCTGCCCATAATTTTTTTTTGGCATAAATTGTACGATGTCATGATCGTTTGCTGTCATATTTTCACTACGTCATAATTATTTCAGCCATAATGTCGTATGTCATAGATTAATTCAGTCATAATATTGATAATTATAATTATTTTTGATAGGTCCGACTTGGCTTAGGTTAGGTACGACGACGAGCGAAGTGAGGAGGAGTGTTAGGTTGAACTGCGACCCTTTAAGCGAGCGAAGTTGTAAATAAACCATTTGGCTACTAAGAAAAACGTAGGCTTATGCGTTTTGCAATGTATGCGTTTATAAAGTATGGTTACATTGTTTAATGAGTAACCAATTTATGACCATTACAAAGTGTGCATAAGTCATTTTATGCGCATCAAGTTTATGCCCATTACACAGAATGTTCTTAAACATTGTGATTAAAAACGTTATGCGCATAAATGTATGACTATTTACAGTTATGTGTAATGATGAGTATGACGAATCCACGTATGCCTATCAAAAATATGACTTTAAACTTTATGCAACCCGAGCCCTACCCGGATGTAACATAGGTATGTAGCACATTTGCAGCATCCCACTGGATTGAAGGCACGGCGGCGGTGTGCCGGCTCAGCAGCAGGGAGTGCTGCATAGTTAAAACACAATAAATATTGTGCTTTGGAGTTGGTGAAACATTTTTGTTCCAGTTGCAGTCGATACGGTGGGACCCTGGTGCTCAGAAGCTCGCAACGCAAGCTCTTTATATAATTGGGTCGCCGGTTGGGTTTGCTTTGACAGAATTAACGACATCTACGTGTATCTGACGAAATTAAATTAATGAGAAGCTAAGGCAGAGTGAGTTTATTCTAGTTATTTTTATTTTATCGTTAGGTAGTCGGCGCAAAAGTTTAAAGTTTTACAATGCGTCCCGCTAGGTGGCGTTAATCTACAATGTGTACGCGCAGTCCAGCCGTATTGCGAACTAGCAATTTTCACGGCAAAATAGTTAGACGACGCTCTACAAAGCGTTAAATATAACTTTAGAAACACCTTACTCATAAACCATAGTAGAACTTGCTCATTGCTCCCTATTATTGTTTGTGCTCATTTTTAGGGTTCCGTACCTCAATCGGAAAAACGGAACCCTTATAGGATCACTTTGTTGTCCGCCCATCTGTCTGTCAAGACCCTTTATCTCGAGAACGCGTCTCTCGTCGGTCTACGGTCCCTTGCAGCTATGAAAAAATCTAACTTCTACGTTGACGTGAAAAAAATATACGGCCGTTTATGTCGCAAAAAACGTACATTTCGACACTCTCAAGGGAATCAAAATGATAGGGCACTTCCCAATGAGCTAGAACTATGAAATTTGGCAAGTAATATCGTCACATACTACAAATACTTATAAAAATCTGAAAACTATACATTTGTAATAAAATCATAAAAGTATAGTCCTTTTCAAACATCATATTTGGAGAACTCGGTTGCGTTAAGTTTTCACCTCGTTTGAATGCGGCGCCATATATTTCAGGTGCAAACTTAACTCAACCAGACCAATTAAGATGGGATATAACTGAAAGTTTGTACGGAACCCTCGGTGCGCGAGTCAGACTCGCACTTGGCCGGTTTTTTATTACATACACAAGATTTATATTCCATCACTGGATAGAGTTCTTCAAAATTTAAATATACTATACCTACACTACCTACTTAACGTCTGAAGTATATGTAACAAGGTGCTGCGCATTTTAACACTTCCTAAAAAGGATTTTGCTAATGATTTATTCGTCAGAGACAGTAACTTGTGAGTGTTTTTTGGACTTGTCAAAAGCGTTTGACCTGGTTCTATATGACGTTTTGTGGGACAAACTATCTAAGATAAGACAAGCTTGCCTGGAGTATGCGCTCTTAAAGTTTCGGTACAACAATCAGGTAAATCGAGTGAGATGGGCTGGGGTAGAGTCGGAAGAGTATAGGCTTCAATGTGGGGTTAGGCAGGGGGGGCTGACTCTGTTTAACTTATATATGTTAACGAGTTGATCGAGGAACTCAGCAGTACCCGGGTAGGATGTCATATAGGCGGTGTCTGTTTTAATAACATAAGTTACGCGGACGACATGGTGCTGCTGGGGCCCTCGGTTGACTCAATAAGGCGGCTAATTTAAAATTTGTAAGAGTTACTCTGAGCAGCATGGTCTCAGGTACAATGCAACGAAAAGTGAGTTGGTCGTCTTTAAGGCGAAAAAATACAACCCGACGTGTGCGGAGTACTCCTAAAAGTGGTAGACAGGTTTAAGTATCTAGGGCACATTGTCACAGAAGACCTGAGTGACGACCGTGACCTGGAGAGGGAGAGAAGAGCGATGGCGGTGCGCGGTAACATGCTCGCCCGCAGGTTTGCACGATGTAATGAACAAGTCAAGCTGACACTTTTTAAAGCATGCTGTCAATCGTTCTACACGTGCAGCCTGTGGGTGAAGTTTACAAAAAGGGCATACAACACTTTGCGTGTCCAATACAATAATATCCTTAGGATGCTGCTGAGGCTGCCGAGGCACTGCAGTGCATCAGGCATGTTCGCCGATGCGCGTACAGACGACTTTTATGCCATCAGGCGGAAAGAATTGCTTCGTTGATAACTCGGGTGCGCGGCAGCAGCAACAGCATGCTAGGGATATTAGCAGAACGCCTAGACTGCCCACTCATGCAATACTGGGTCGAAGTGGCTATAGGCAGGAGCAAGTAAAGCGCACAACTGGCTATTTACGTTCCCGCGACCTAATGTACTTATTATAATATCGTAAATCTTCTGCTGTTTTCTTTTTGTTGATTTTTTTTTATTTTAAAATAAAACACTAACTCAATGATAAGGTTTTAAAATTGTCTAACATAACATAATATGGATCGTAAATTGGTCTGAAATAAATGTTTTTTTTTTTTTATTACTCGTGGAGCGTACCAAAATACATAAATTCTCAGCGTACGGAACTATCCCAAGAAGATATATATAAAGACTATTTTGGCAGCCCGAATCACAACGTTGGTTATGACATTGATGACGCAGTAGGCACCTAGGTACGCTTAGTTTGAGTACAATCAGCGTCAGATATGTAACTATCAGTTGAACCAAGGAAATAAGTGACATTCGGAAGAATAACTTCAACAATGATTCTACTTCGTGAACTTCGTCGCATGGATTTATCTCAAAAAACCTATACTTTCAGGTATTGTAAGAGAATACAATTCCCAATTTGAATTGTTATAAACTGCCTAATTGGAGAATAGGGACTAGAATGTAACCCTACCATACCGAGGTACCCTAGGTAACGGAACGTTTTCATTGCGCATACATGTCTAACCACTAGCTAGTCTATTTCGCTTCTAACACAGACTGTGCACGTGCTAAAAACCTTGAGATCATTTGGCATTTGACTACGGTATTATTATGAACATTAACATTTACATGATTATTTTCCTACGCCATATGAGGTCACCTGAAATACACAAGTATTACGATTATGAAACTGAAGGTCGATTGAATGTAGAGTTTTTGTAATAAAAATATTTTAAATAAAACATTTCCTTGTCAAATATATGAAAACAGTTCACGTAAAAATTATGCGAATAATTGTCAGGGCAAGAATAATACTTTAATAAAATGATGATACGTATAACGTCCATTTTGGTCCCAAGAGCACGAATTCTTTGGAACCGGCACGACAGCAGCTTTTCTGATATTCACTAATAATTTCAATCTCACAGCCGCTACGTGCTACGCCGTAGCACTAGAGGTCCAATTTAAGATCTTTTATAGTACATTTAAGTACAGTTTACATCTCCATTGTAAGTAGGTATAGGTGCGTATATCGGTAGAGATCAGTACCCTTACCATGATTCGACTGTGACCGTTGTCGCTAGCGACTGCGTAAACGATTTGTATGGAGAATTGTGTTTTTTTTTTTAATTTATTTATCTCATGCAATGCTTACATTTGGTACATTTATTTTACTTTCGCCAAACATACGTTGGCGAATGCTGCGCTCACTTTTATAACTACGTTTGTCTACAAATGTACCTAACTAATTATATAATAATTATAGTGTTCTCTCTCATGTATAGTTTGACCTTAGTAATATTACAAAGGTCAAACTATATACAGATTTTAAAATAACTATATAGTTATGGGGTATTTATTATCAACAGTTATGGGGTATTTATTATCAACAGTTATGGGGTATTTATTATCAACAGTTATGGGGTATTTATTATCAACAAGGTTCTACAAAGTAATCGCTAGGGTCGCTGTACTATTCTCCATGCAAATTTTTTACGCTGTCGTTACCGAGCACGGTCACGTTATCTCATGGTAAGGGGCTAAGGACCTGTGCCCTTACCATGAGTTAATTGTTTACGCTGTCGTTACCGAGCACGGTCACGTTATCTCATGGTAAGGGGCTAAGGGCCTGTGCCCTTTCATGAGTTAATTGTTTACGCTGTCGTTACCGAGCACGGTCACGTTATCTCATGGTAAGGGGCTAAGGGCCTGTGCCCTTACCATGAGTTAATTGTTTACGCTGTCGTTACCGAGCACGGTCACGTTATCTCATGGTAAGGGGCTAAGGGCCTGTGCCCTTACCATGTGTATGGGCTGGGCCTCATACACTTGATTTGTAGGTTGTAGTTAGATGTTTGTTGAATGGAGAAAGATAGTTAAAGTTAAAGTTATTTATTATAGTAACACAACAAAGTAAATTAATAATTCTTTCTCTTGATGCTTAGTGCTCGGATGTTAATAGCAATCTCATTTATATTATAATTGAAACTTATTATAAATACGTTGTTGCCGTGTGGCCTAAAGTAGGCCGCAAGTAAGCATAAATAAATGTACGGTAATGAAACCGTACATATTGGCAACCCCAAAGAAAAAGGAAAATTAACCGACAAGAGAAGGAACCATTACAAATAAAATTAAATAATTAATCAAATTGGAATGCAATGTTGTCTTCTGCGTGGTGTCCTCGAGGGCGTCCAGCTCGGCTCGCGGATGACTTCGATTCCATCTCTCGTTGCGGGTTAGTCGGCGGAATGGGTTGCATCTCGATTTCTTCATGATGTGGTTTTACTGACTCGTGCGAACGTTGTCTTCGTGGCACGTTACGTTTCGTACAAAGTGTGGGGAAACGTCGCTTCACAACCCACAGGAGAAAAAAGGCGATGGCCAATGCCAGCAACAGATAGCTGATAGTATACTGATGAATGTCATGGCCGGATATTGATGATAGTGGAGTTTGTTCGTTTCTGCGTTGCTCTGCCAGTTTATTATCAATATCTGCTTCTTCTATGTAATCCGGAGTTGATGAAGATATTTTGTAAGATGTCAAGTTTAAAATTCGGTTTACCGACGTGTTTATGGTGGGCACGTTGACGTTGTAGTTTATTCCAATTTTGGTGTTGTACTGGTTATGAGAATGGATTGTAAGGTACGATGATTGTAGCACACATCCTTGCGGCAAAGTGACGATCCCGGATGAAGTCATTGTATGTGCCGTGACGTCATTCTCACATATGGTTCGTAGTGAACAGGTGTCGCAGCAAACTGCTAGCCAAGTGTTTGATGCGTGTAACTCGATCCACTCGTCCTTGCATGACGTACTCCTAACGTCACATGATGTGGAGGTATGATGACTTAATAGTTTTGCTTCGCACGGGGCATTGTTATTGTTTAAGTTGAATATAGGTAGATTTTTGTTGCATACATAACTATCTGGCGTTTGTTGTATGCAATGTTTTAGAAGCTCTTCAGTCAAAGGTATATAAATGTTTTTTCTGAAGTTCAATGCGATGTATTCGGATGTTGTCTTCATTATTACCGCCCCCGAGTTGGACTTGACGGGTAATGGTATGGCACGGTAGAATGTGAAGTCTTCGTCAGAAATGAGTGGTATATGGATTTCGAACAGAAAGTAGTGATCTGTTACTCGTGCTTTCACGTACAGTAGTTTGTAGAGATCTTTGATGTCTTCTCTTATGTTTTCTATAGGAAAAGAAAGCGTCCGAGGCAGTTTTCCGGAGATCACGGTTAGTTGTTTGATTAAGTTGACGGGCGTGACGAGATGTACGTCGATGTGTCCTTTGTAAATGTCGGTGAGAGTGTTGAACATCATTTCTTGAATGCTTCTCAGGTTATTTATTAGTAGATATGCTGCTAGCGATGCGGAGTTAAAGTAGCTAGTTGCCATTGCTATTTCTAATTCCGATTCGACTTTTGCGAAGTTGTAGTTGGATTGATTCATGAAGTCCTCGATTACATTAAATTGTCTATTTATATTTTCTTCGGATTTCTTCAAAGCAGTATTTTCAAGTTCCACGATTGACGTTTGGTTTTGAATAAGTCCAAGTAGGTAGTTTTCATTATTTTGCACGGCCTTTATGTCGTTATGGTATTTTTCTGCAAATCTCTGATCTAAGATGCCAAATAGACTGTTTGTTACGTAGCCTACTCCGTCGATAAGGCCACGCTTCTTCCGATTGGATAAGTGCTTATGGGGAGCCAGTAGCAGGGAGTTGTAATAGTTTAAGAGGTCCATTTCGTGGTAAAGTTGCTCCAGTGTGGTTTTGCAGTATCGAGGGTCAGTTTTTTGACATAGCTCGTCGACTCCGTGGAGATAAGTTTCGATTCGACGAGCGCCATTCCAGTAGCTGGTTAAGTTGTAGTACATCAGTAGAGTCCATTCATCATGGATCACTTGTAGTTTTCCCATCGCGTCATAATACACCGGGCGCTCTGGTTCGAACGTAGAAATCTGAGCCGCTGTAGTAGCGCGGCTCGCGTGTGATCCAGATATCAATCCACACAATATTATGACTGACGTAAATAACGTCAGGAGAGCTTTGCTTCCGAGTTTGCTTGATTGCGTGGTGTGTGCATTTTTTTTCACCTTGGTTTCCAAGTTAAGTTTTGATTCTTGGACTTCCTCTGCGTCGCAGTTTATTTCAATGGGGAGCGGTGACAGTTTTACGACGGGACGCTTCAAAATTCCCGATTGTGTTTTTATAGTTGTCACTCGAACGAATCCATCGGCGCCTGGATGCGTTTCCAATACACGCCCCATAGCCCATTTTCCGGGCGGCAAGTTGTTATCCTTTACAAGTACGACGTCGCCTTCTTTGATATTTTTTGTTGGCTTGTTCCATTTGCTTCTAGTTTGAAGCTGAGTTAGGTATTCGTTGGACCAGTTCTTCCAAAATTGTTGGTGCATATGCTCGATGAGTTGCCATCGACGCCGCAGATCTATTGTATTGACGTCACTATAGTCGGAGAGCGGTAGTGACAGCGTAGGACTTCCGTTTAAAAAATGACCCGGGGTCAGCGTGTTGTAGAATTCTTCAGGATCTTCGGTGAGGGGGCAAAGCGGTCGTGAGTTCATACAAGCTTCAATTTTTGCCAGCAACGTTGTAAACTCTTCGAACGTTAGCTTCTGATCCCCTATCACACGTCGGAGATGATGCTTCATCCCTCGTACGGCTTGTTCCCAGAGTCCTCCCGCGCTGGGCCATGCGGGAGCATTAAAATGCCACTGAACTTCCAGTTTCCCCATCTCATTGAAGAATTCTGGTGGTAGCAGGAGCTGGAACCCTTCGTACTCCTTCTGCAGAGCTTTTGCTGATCCAATGAAGTTAGTTCCTTGGTCTGAGTACATGTGTTTAGGAACCCCACGACGTGCGCATAGTCTTTGGAAGGCAGCGAGAAAAGTCTCGGTACTCAAATCCGAAACAAGTTCAATATGTACGGCCTTTGTAACCATACATATGAAAATTGCCACGTAGCCCTTGGAAGTTTTCACCCCTCTGCCCTTGTTCAATTTGATTTCTACGTGTCCCGTGAAATCAACCCCAGTGTGGGTAAAGGGTTTTGACGGGGTTATCCTTTGTTTCGGTAAATCTCCCATGAATTGGTAGTTCTCAGCAGGCTTGAACCGATGACATGGCACACAATGACGTAGTCGAGCTTTTACGGTCCTGTTGCCAGAGATTATCCAATACCGCTGCCTGATATAGGATAAAGTTAGCCGGGCTCCCCCATGAAGAGTCAGTGCGTGAGCTTGATCTATTGTCAGTTGAGTTAATCGGCCGTTTTTTGATAAAATAATTGGGTTCTTCATTCCGGCGGGTAAGTTGGATTTGTTCAAACGGCCGCCGAGCCTTATTATTCCCTTGTTGTCCAAAAACGGGTGCAGTTTGTAGAGACTTGATTGTTTATTGACAATTTCTTTTTTCGTAAGTTGTTTATATTCACGCTCAAAGTCAGTTTGCTGAGCATATTTTATAATTAGTTCACTTGCGTTAGCTAGCTCGGCAGTAGTTAAATATGCAGAGTCAGGTTTGTTATTGCGGGCCGTTGCACTGAAGCGTAGTATCCATGCGATGATTCGTATTACGCGTGTCAAAGAACTGTATTTGAGCAATAGTTCATTTGTCACGTGTTCATTTTGTTTTGATATTTGAGTTAGTTTTGTTTTATTTACAACACATATGTTAGTTGTAAATATAGTTGGAGTTTTTTCGTCGTTATGGTTGTCGAATGATTTTAAAAATTCCGGACCCTGCCACCAAAGCTTGAAGTTAATGAGCTTGCTCGGATAGAGCTCTCTCGTGGCACAGTCGGCTGCATTAAACTCGGACTTGACGTAATGCCATTGCTTCGCCGGGATGATGTCGATAATTTTGATAACACGATTCGCGACGTATTTTTCCCATCTAGAGACGTCACCTTGGAGCCATGCTAAGACTACTTGTGAGTCGCACCATGCATGCGTAGTTATGACGTAGCCAGGTAGCGCCAGCTTGATTTTCTTGATAAGCTGCGATAAAAGTAGTGCACCGGCCAGTTCCAGCTTTGGAAGAGATTGTTTGTTCGCCAGGGGTGCCAGTCTAGTTTTGGCTGCGACTATGTTGGTGGTGATGTTTCCTTGTTCGTCTGAGGTCCTGTTGTATACGACACAGGAATAGGCCTTTTCGCTTGCGTCGCAAAAGGCAAAGAGCTCAATTTTGTTTTCTGTTGTTCCAACCCATCGCTCGATTTTAATAGTTTTTACTTCGGGTAGTTCCATTTTTAGTTTTTTCCAGCTATCTTGAATGTCGCTGGGTAATACGTCATCCCATGCTAGTTGACTCATCCAGACCTTTTGAAAAAGTAGTTTTGCTGTGAGGATTATTGGAGCCCAGAATCCCACGGGATCGTAAAGTTTCGAGATCTCCGAGAGTAGGATTCGTTTAGTTATTGCCTTTTCTGTTTTTGGAGTTAAGTCCCAATTGAACGTGAACGTGTCGTTGCTGGGATTCCAAGAAATTCCGAGTGTTTTTGAAGATTCTTCTTGTTTGAAATCAAATGTCGCATTATTTGAAATTTGATCTTCTTTCAGGTTTTCTAATAGTGCGGGGTGGTTAGCCGACCATTTCCTTAAGTTCATTCCGGCTCCTTTTAATAGCTCGATAAGTGATAGCTGTAGATCCTTTGCTGCCTCAAGTGAGTGATGACCGCTAACTAAGTCATCAACATAAAAATCGTTAATTAATGCGTTCGCTGCTGCAGGATACTTATGGCCGTCGTCCATAGCAAGCTGCTTTAGTGTTCTGATAGCGAGCCATGCAGCACTCTTAGTTCCGTAGGTAAGAGTGCATAGTTCATATTCTTCTAGTTTTTCGTTTGGTGAATCGCGCCATACAATTTTTTGCAGTGGATGCTGGTCTTCAGCTATCCATATACAGCGATACATCTTCTCCACATCGGCGGTATAAGAGTACTTGTAGGTTCTCCATTTCAGGATTAAGTTCTGAATATCTTTCTGTAGGTTGGGGCCTTTGTGCTGCAGGCTGTTCAAGCTGTGCTTACTGCTCGTTGTTTGAGAGCCGTTGAAAACGACCCTCAATTTTGTTGTTTCTGAACTGTCTCTGATGACCCCGTGGTGTGGTAAAAAATATTCAGGAGATGAAGCTCGAACTGAAAGTTTCATGTGTCCGAGGTCAGCATACTCCTTGATGAAATCTTGATACATTTTTGCCAGTTTCGTTTGCCTTTGAAATCTTTTTTCAAGTTGTAAAAATTGTGAGACTGCTATAGATTTCGAGTTTCCGAGCTTGTTTTCGTAGTCGGGATGAAAAGGCATTTTCACGATGTATTTCCCATCTACGGCTCGTTGGACAGTTTGACGGTAGTAGTTTTCGCACTGATCTTCCCTAGGGACGTCTTCGCTGCTTTGCGCTATATCTTCGGTTTCCCAGAATTTTGTAATCTCTTCCAGGTTAACAATAGTTATGTGACAGTTGAGCGTTTCGAGCTTTCCGCAGAGGATCCATCCTAGGTGACTCTGTTGAGCGACAGGGGATCCTTGGCTGCCCCTGAGCACTCCATCCAGGATAATTTTTGCATATACATCTGCTCCGAGTAATAAGTCAACGGAGCGGGACACGTTGTACTCGGGATCAGCGAGTTTTAAGTTTTCTAGATGAGGCCAGTTATTCTTTTTAAATGATGAGTTAGGTAAGTTGTTAGTTAACTTGTTCATGACCAATGCCTGAGTTTCAAAGGTGTAATCCGAGTAAATGGATTTGCAGTTCAGCTGTACGCGTCCTTTACAATCTTCAGATGACGCTCCGATGCCGGAGACAATGGCGTTAAGCTTCGTTCTTGGCAATCTTAACTGTTGGGCGGCGTTCTCATTGATGAGATTTACTTGAGACCCTTGGTCAAGAAGAGCTCGTAGGGTGACGTACGTTCCGTCGACTGACTGGACTCTCAGTTGAACTGTGGTGAGAAGAATCTCTGTATCATGCGTAGATAAATGACTCGAAGTTGGAGTCGTAGTCGAAGTTGTCGGCCGTCGCCCCGCTTCGTTATGTTTGTTATATTTGTTGACGTTCCCTGAGTTGTGCAATAAAGTATGATGTCGCATGTCACATTCTTTGCACGTTTTTGTCGACTTGCATTCGCTGTTGCCGTGACTATACAAACAGTTTTTGCAAACGCGCAGTTTAGCAATAGTTATGTTTCGCTGACCCGGATCCAGGTCAAGAAACTTCTGGCATTGCATCAACACGTGACTTCCATTGCAGAAAATACAATTTCCATACAACGTGTGATAGGTTTTTGGCAATGATGATTTATAGTTGGAGTACGCTTTCTTCGCTGGATATTGTTTGTTGGAAGTTTTATTGAAAGTTGATGGCTTTTGATAGTTGAACGTAGGCGTTTCTCTCTTCAGCTGCTTCATCGTTTCATACGCCATGAATCTGGCCTCCAAAAACGACAAAAAATCATTCAAAGCCGGCAGCTCCCTTGGGTTTTCAAGCTCCTTTTGATAATCGTTGTAAGAAGATGAGTCGAGTTTTTGTAACATAATGTGCACGACTATCGGATCCCACGAAGTTGTGCTGACGCCAATGTTTGACAATCCGTTAAGGCTTTCAAGTATGACGTCATGCATCCTTTTGAAGCTCTGCGCATCAGGATGCTGGAAGTTTGGCAGATTAAGCATGGTGTTCAAGTAGGAAGTAAATTGAAGACGCTTGTTGTCATAACGTTGGTTTAGCAATTCCCAACAGGATGCGTAGTTGTCGGTGCTAATTGTGAGATGCTGTACTAATCTTTCAGCTTCTCCACGTAGCTTAGTTTTCAGGTGTTGCATTTTCTGAGCGTTATTAATCGACGGATTGTTGTGGATAGTTTCTTTGAATAGATCTTTAAAAGATATCCATTGACTGTAGTTCCCCGAGAATTCAGGAACCTCGACCCTCGGTGCTGAATGTTGATAATGCGCAGCAGACCAAATCTGACTGTTCAGCCTTCGCTTTAGTTCGTCGTATTTGTGCTCGATGCTGATGAACAGGCTGTAATAGCCTTCATTGGAGCCTTTAAGTATGGCATCCAACTCCCAGTGAAGTTTGTCGATGGGTTCCCATTTCGACTTCAAGATGCTGAGATGATCCTCAAGTTCCCATCTTTGAGTAATGTTCTTAATTTCGACTTTAGACATCGCTCGATCAATAGCCTTAAAGTTGCATTCTTGCCTGTTTAGCAACAGTCGTAATTGGCTAGTTTCATTTTCGCTTTCTTCCTCGATGTCAGTTAAGCTAAATTCGATTTTATCCTCTTGACCCAGGTGCTGACGTAACAACGTCAAAATATCTTTCTTCGTTGATTCGCACATAAGTTTTGTTTTGCTGTAAATATCTTCTTTAAAATATTCGATAGTCTTGTCTTCGAATTCCTGCTCAAGGACTTGGTGTCGGTTTTCGAAGTCCTCCCACTGCTCAACAAGTGAAGTAAGCCGTTTGTTCAAGTAGTCTTGGTTCTTTCTGGATATACTATCCTTTTTGTAGTTAGCGCACAAGGTCTTGATGTTTTCAAAACTGACCTTTTGTTGCTCCAGGGTGCTCATGATGATTTCCTAGTCTTGACTATTTAGTTAAAGCCAAAACTGTAGTTAGTTGAATCGTAGTTGATCGGAGCCGTTGATTGTGTAGTTGCAGGTAATTGATATCACCTCGTAGTTCAGTGAGTTTCAAGTTGAAGTTCTTGATATCAGCCTCGTAGTTGTGAGTTTCAAGTTGAAGTTCTTGATATCAGCCTCGTAGTTGTGAGTTGATACCAGCTGAAGTTAATTTCTGGAACGTTAGTTACCCAGTAGTTGAAGTTAAAGTTGAATGTAGATGAAGCGGAGGGGCATAGACAACACTGGAAAGCTCCTCAGTGCTGCAGAGCCAACGATAGTTCTTGAGTTTCACTAGTTCACGACCCGAAGCCCAAATGCTGGTCCGCACGTAGTTGACGGTGCAGGAGCTCCTCACCGGGTTGGTCGCTGGAGATAACCAGTGTAATTGCACTCGTATTACGATATTGCGCGCCTTCTCAATTCACTGGTGAGACCCGCTTGTGGGAGGCCAGCAAACCGATTCGCTACCGTAATTTAAGTACAAAAAACACTAAATTACCTCAAAGGTTCGAAGGACCATTAAATGTATGGGCTGGGCCTCATACACTTGATTTGTAGGTTGTAGTTAGATGTTTGTTGAATGGAGAAAGATAGTTAAAGTTAAAGTTATTTATTATAGTAACACAACAAAGTAAATTAATAATTCTTTCTCTTGATGCTTAGTGCTCGGATGTTAATAGCAATCTCATTTATATTATAATTGAAACTTATTATAAATACGTTGTTGCCGTGTGGCCTAAAGTAGGCCGCAAGTAAGCATAAATAAATGTACGGTAATGAAACCGTACACCATGAGTTAATTGTTTACGCTGTCGTTACCGAGCACGGTCACGTTATCTCATGGTAAGGGGCTAAGGGCCTGTGCCCTTACCATGAGTTAATTGTTTACGCTGTCGTTACCGAGCACGGTCACGTTATCTCATGGTAAGGGGCTAAGGGCCTGTGCCCTTACCATGAGTTAATTGTTTACGCTGTCGTTACCGAGCACGGTCACGTTATCTCATGGTAAGGGGCTAAGGGCCTGTGCCCTTACCATGAGTTAATTGTTTACGCTGTCGTTACCGAGCACGGTCACGTTATCTCATGGTAAGGGGCTAAGGGCCTGTGCCCTTACCATGAGTTAATTGTTTACGCTGTCGTTACCGAGCACGGTCACGTTATCTCATGGTAAGGGGCTAAGGGCCTGTGCCCTTACCATGAGTTAATTGTTTACGCTGTCGTTACCGAGCACGGTCACGTTATCTCATGGTAAGGGGCTAAGGGCCTGTGCCCTTACCATGAGTTAATTGTTTACGCTGTCGTTACCGAGCACGGTCACGTTATCTCATGGTAAGGGGCTAAGGGCCTGTGCCCTTACCATGAGTTAATGTGATCGTACCTACTCGCTAGCAACTGCGTAAACGATTTGTATGGAGTAACGGCGCCCCTAGCGATTACTTTCTACTACAATTCTCCATGCAAATTACTGCAAGTAAATGTCAAATAAAAGCTTAATTATTTACAACCTGTAAATTTTAGTTTTGAGGTTATATTTACCTTATATAGTCTGGCTAATGTTACTTAAAGTATTGGCGGGAAATTTTAAATATTTCTGCGGCTGGTCACACCACGCTTTGTGTAGTAGGAATTATAATTTTGATACTAGAACATATTTTTGATTTTCTATGCACACGTAAGGTACCTAAAGAAATAAATTAAATATAATATATGTTGACGTGCACTCATAGTCAGCTCACATAATTTCCATCACTATGTCCATTTCCACCACTACAGTCAACGACAAACACATATATTTACACTTTCTAACATATACAAGGCGAAAAATTAACTGTAGTGTAAATAAGACCTATCGAGCTAGGTCTTATTTACACTACAGTTAATTTACCAATACCAATATTAATCCATCACCGAAAAAAATACATAAGTACTATGCCAAAAACTCGACCGGAGTTTTAGAAGTAGGTACATAAAGTATCAAAATTATGTATAGAGGACCCACCTACTAAATTGTTTAAATCTGGTCCATGTTTAAATCACAGACAATTGGTACTGCCACAAGGAAATATCTGTCAACATTATTTGGCTAGCCAGACTCTCGTCCAGTGGGCCATTGGTCGCGTTTATCGAGCGAGAAATAAATGATAAAATCATCCATTGCTTTGGCACTCTCGTACTTGACATAAAAGCGATAAATCTGTTCATTAGACGACCAGTGGTGTCAAATAATAATAGATATAAAATAACGTCTGAAATAATTAAGCTCTCTCTCTCCCTTTAAAAGATTTGTGTCAGTGCATCTGGAAAGGTCTAGTCACGATATCTAGTTACCGAGTTACATGAGTTTTTGTGGAAGCTGGTGAAAAAGTGCCAAAATAGGTTTGTGTTATAATTGGGTTATTTACATCCTAAGGAACACGTGTGTACAAGAATATCAGTAAAATTATGTTTTATTAGTATATTTCTCCAACTATAAAGTTTAGTAGTCAGGGTACCTTGTCACGCCATGTCTTAAAAGCCTTTAAATTTTGAATAATTTTGTCAATATTTCCATCGCGGGTAGTCAACTACCTCTTTCTAAGATAAGGTATAGGATCGGCTATAGCAAAATAATTTTTTGAACAAAAATAAATACTTCATGTTTTTTATAAGAAAACATTCAACTTGCATGACTCTTGTATGAAATAACTATTTATTTTAATTTAAAGACTGATAAATCATAAATTAGGTGCAGTTATGTACAAAAATTGAGTATTTTTTTCTAGTTACTCCATTTATGTAAGATAATGACTTAGCGTGACAAGGTACCCAGTTTAGTAAAATGCTAAACTTGATGTCTTACACGACTAAAACAGAAGTTTTTATAAATAAGAATACATTGATTTCCGCTATAATTATCCTAAATAACATTTTGTTACAGATATTTCTTGCATTATAGGTACTAAAATAGTGATCTTCGAGTTTAAGTTACTAAAGTTTAGTAAATGTCGTGACAAGGTACCCTAGTTACGTTTCCATACAAAAGTTTCGACCGAGTCACTAAACTTTATTGTTAAAAAAAACTGCTTTAACACCATTTCTATTATACCATTGTGGTACACCACGCTAAATACCATTTGATCTTGTGATATAGCATGAATATATAAATTATTTTGTTGGTTTTTAATATTATAAGTGATCTTTTTTGTAACTGTTAAAAATGCGGTAATTATTAAATTTCTTTATGATTATGGATTTTTCCTTCATTAAATTGTCCCAAAATGCCATAGAATATGTAACTATGATGAGAAACTAACAGTTTTAATCTCTTCATTTTATGAATTAGGTATAATTAACACTTTCGTGTTTCTTCCACCCTGGCATGTTCAACCTAAGAAATCAGAATAATTAACATGTATTTTTAGACAATTCACCTCTATTATAATTCTTTAACATTCAAACATTATGATTATACCCTTCACTATGTAACTTCGAAGTAGAAGTGTGTTTTTTGCCACTATAAACTTTAAATGCAATTTTCTCAACTTGTGCATTTCGGAAGTCGAAAATTCAAAAATTTATATAAAAATAGTGGTTCCACCTACAGTCATTATTCTTTTTTGTATTGATAGCAAATTTAATTTACTTTTTACTATGCATAACTCAATACCTGAAACAAGGTACCTTTCCAGATGCACTGACACATTTTATTCACATTTATATTTATTATTTTGAAGAGTTTAAAGTTTTACCTTCGCGAGAACGCGCGCAATAAGCTGACTTTGGGCTTAACAAAAAGTATTATATTTTTAAAGTTGTAAAACTATAAAGCCCGTGGTAAATGGAGCTCTTGAATTTCATAGAATATATAATCTGATCAGCAAAAATATCTCTACGGAAAATAAATACTCAATCAAAATGTATATGCATAATATTAGGTCCTTACATATGAAATTGGCGTTTCATATGGCAGAAATGAAAACGATTTTTTTTTATGAAGCTATTTTTTTATTTAGTCAAATTATGTACCATGGCTATCTATGCACTTTTGCCATCTCAAAGGTAGTTCATTGATTCCTTTACTAAAGAAAGTGTGTGAGCGAGATCAATAAAATCTTTGAAGGCCGTTTGGACAGCCTCGTGAGAATTTTTTTTTTCCTTGCATGAAGTTGTCCAAATTCCGAAAAAAATGGTACTCAGTTGGAGCAAGGTCCGGGGAGTATGGTGGGTGTCGAAGACATTCCAGTCGCAGCTCCCTTAGTTTTGCGGCCGTCAAACGTATGTGGTCGAGCGTTGTCCTGAAGCAGCAGTGGGCTAGATCGATTGACCATTCATGCGGTACCCATTTCTCAAGTTTTTTCACTTTTCCAGTTTATTTCAAGTGAATCAAAATGGTTTTATCGCTCACACAGAAGCCTGCCGCTAACTCTGATGTGGTTTGCGATGGATCTGCTTCCACAATTGCTTTTAATTCTTCGTTGTCAACTTGTGTCTCCGGCCGTCCACCGGGCTTGTTCTGTAGGTCAACATTTCCAGAACGGATACGTTGAAACCAATAACGTACCGTATTTTCTTTCGCAGTAGCTTCCCCATACGCATTGTTAACCCTACGAGCCGTTTCTGCAGCACTGGTGCCGAGCTGAGGTCATATTCGTAAATATAATGATATTTTAAGTTCTCCATATTGTGAACAGAACGATGTGAAAGAAAAAACAAATGACGCGATAACAAATAAATTTCGTAATTCGAAGACAACAATACATGATCTTAAATTTGAAACAAATTTGAATTTGGAATTCCTAGCCGAACGCCACATATTTTGAACCAAAGTTACCAGTTCGCCAAACGCCAATTTCATATATAAGGACCTAATAATTGCATAGGACTCAATCAAATACCGTTAACAATAAAATCGCAACTTAACTATTTGGTGAGACAAGTACAACGATTTCATGTTAATTTTGATAGAGAGGGATCTATTTAGTCTCAACCGGAAGATCAGCTCTGGCTTTCGAGATAGCATTATGCTAAGGTGGGATTATCATTCCGAGGCATAGTTTAGTTTTAACCCCCGACGAAAAAAGAGGGGTGTTATAAGTTTAGCATGCGTATTTGTGTATCTGTCTGTGGCATCGTAGCTCCCAATCGGATGGACTAATTTGAGTGTTTTTTTTTTTATCGAAAGACTTGTCGGTCGAGATGGTTGTTAGCTATATTTGGTGGAAATAAGACCAGTATTTTCCAAGATATTCAGCTTTAATTGGAACAAATGACAAGATCTCAGCCAATATTGAAGCTAAGAATTCAAAATTTTGTCATCACTCATTGAATGAGCTCATCACTCATGATGACCAGCTACTTGTTTCGGCGGTATCATCAATTTTTAATTAAGATTAGTTATTAAATGTCTTATTGTTATTACACTCTTTTTTATTACATTTGGACTATTGCGCTCGAATATATGTATTTATTATCTTAAATTTATCGCATTGTACCCCGATTGAACTGTCTAACCTCAGGCTCCATATTCCTTAACGTCACATTTAGTTAGTTTCCGTGTCACCTAGCACGATCTTACAGTGCCAGCTACGCTATGCATAGGTTGGCAGCATTACGTGGGTGGCAGTCGGCGATGCAGGGGAAGCGAGCGTTAACCCTTCTGCAGTTCATTCGCCGTCTGGCCTCACCCCTACGCTTCGCCTGCCACCCCGTCGACTGCAAGCCAGGCTATACTGCAACCCAACACTTTTTATACCTAATACCTATTTCTGCGAAAGCCATTACTGAAACCACGCAAAATTATCCCCCACTTGGGGTATAATTTGCGACAGGCTGACATATATTGATATAGAGCAACTTTTAAAAACTTACTAGTTTTTTAACCTATTGCGCTGATAAAACAATGTAAAAACAAATTTTAGCGAAAAACTATTTTTTTTCGCAGGCAAAACGGTGAGTAACGCCTAGATAGTGGCGCTATGACCATTCGTCTGTCTGATTTAGCTCAGAGAATAATAGATTTGGCATAGTTCTATGCTGAGAAAAAAAAATGGAAATTCCTTGTTAGTATTTGAACTTAATTGAACGTAAAAATCTACGACGCATTTTCGGAGCTGTGATGGAACATAAGGGATGGCGAACGCGTTATATAATCACGAGCTATGCGAAATGTACGAGGAGCCAAACGTTATTAAGACCATAAAAGATCGGAATCGACGAGGCCAGAGTACCCAAACCCCTTCTAGAAGGCCGACCGGGTCGCAAAAGTACAGGCAGGCCCAAGCTCAGTTTTTGGTTGCGGTTGGACGGCGTCGAACAGGATACAAGAATCTTAAGGGTGATAGGTTGTAGAAGGAAAGCCACGAATAGATCAGACGGAAGAGATTTGCTACACTAGGCTAAGGCCCACCCGCGGCTGTAATACTGATGATATATAGGTACTTACTTATAGTTTTTGCGCTTATAAATATAATTCGTATTTTACGTTGCAACCCAAAATTGGCCACAAGTTTTATGCGTATTTCCATAATTTTTTTATTAATTCTTGTTTTGCTATGATTAGTCCGAGCTATGATAATTAGGTACAGATTTAACCTAAAAATTATAACTTAATTTAATATGTGTAGGGTAGAGCGGGGCTTAAAGGTCCGCGTGTAAAAAGGTCCACCATACCTAACTCCGAAATTAAAAAATCCGTTTGACATCGAAGTGACTCGACTGCTCTCGACTGTGAGGGGTTTGCGGGGGGAGTACGCGTGCCGCGCGTTGGTGCGATACAATACACGACTATGCGCGTCAAGCTGACGTCAGAACGGCGTGTCTAGGTCACTATCTATTTAATATTTAATTGCTTGAGTGTAAATAAAACTGGGAATCCACGGTAAATAATTAACTTTTATTAAACTATAATAATTTGTAAAGCAATCAATTAAGAGATGTTCCCGTGACGAGTGCTAGTCCAAAAAAGTCCGCGCTCAGGCTAGTGCGTCGGTTTTGTTCTCCGAGGTGGCGCCCCCTGTCGGCCGGATGCGGAGACAGGAGTTTTCCCGCCACAACGTTGGTTTGAGCACGGTGTTGCCAACATGAAGTTCAGTTTTTTTCACATAGGTACAGTTTAGGTACAGTTATTTGGTGAGCATTTTTCAAAATATGTTCCGTGACGTAATGGAATTCCACCCAGATTTTTTTTTTGTGATAAAAACGCTTTTTTTGAATTCTCCATCTTATATATTCTTTGAAAATAATACGTGTTTCAATTTAAATTGCTTAATTTGGCAAATAATCTACTTTGAACCTGACTACTACCACTATGACGTTCCATTACGACACGAACTTTACATATATTTTTAGTTAAGTTTAATGTGTTGTTTGTAAATCAGTAAATGATAAATGAAATAAAACGCGATAATATTATATTATAAATGAATAACATTTGCAATACAAAGCATCACAATAAAGTTATTTAACAAAATCTTTCCTTTACGTTACTTTTTGGTTTTCTCATAGCTTAACTATCACCTTACCTTGAGACATAATGAAAAAGACTATCAAAAGTTATGTTTATCATAATTGGCATATATTATTCTAACGAACGCGATCTAAATGGTATAAATTATTCTTAATAACAAATATCAATTCTTGAAAAAGCAATCACAGCCAAAGTAGGACAAAGTGACGTTATTGAATCATTTGTCACGTTTAGGAACGACGTGAGGGGTTTACATGCGTGGATAATTGCTTACAACTCTACTAAGTTTTCAGTACAAAATTCATATGAAACCTGAGCAGCAGCAGCTTGCAAGCTGAATAACTCATACTCATATTAGAGCATTACATATTCAGTAGTACAAGTGGTGTACAAGTATTTTACCTCCATGCAGTCTTACGGTTTTCGAGAACAATCCTATAATCAGACCCCTCTGATATCCATCCTATATTATATACATCCCCTCGGGTATACCATAATATTTTATTAATAAATGATTGAATTGAATTGCAGCGCATTTCATCATTAGGTATACAAATTACGCGAGCTATAGTCAAATCAAATCAACTTTTACTCATACTAATTTCTTTCATTATTAATTCCAAAACTTCAATCATCATATTTTGTAATATATCTAAAGTCTAAATACGTTACTAAATAATGGCTTTAATTATTTAACTGACATTTTAAATCGTAATAATATTATAAGTTTAAACGTTTGTTTATTCATAGGTAATTTTAATCTAGTTATGCATACCCACTAACTTATTTTTTTACTCCGGCTTTAATATAAATAAATATATTTTAACGGCACTCCGTGCACATAAAACCGGCGGCATGTAAACCCTGTATTTTCGTTCCATACGTCACGTTTTTTGTTTCCCTAATACAATACGTATCGTAGCGGATGTGACATGCCAGCAGTTATTTAAAGTGAAATAGTGCTTTGATTTCTTGCAATCTGCTACTTCTAACGATTTAATAAGTAACTGCATATATCAATATGTCAAAATTCATAAGCATTTAATCACAAAGTAGCTTACTTACCTTCAGTTTGTGCCGTTCGTATTGAAAAAAAAACTACACAGCGTGACGCACGTTCATCCTTTTACATTTTCAAAGCGAAACTGACTGCCATACCTAAACAACGGGTATAATTAGGATCATAATGTTGCCATTGATTAAAAAACACAACTGTTTTGGTAGTTTTCTGTTGTTAAGTGGGTAGAAATGCCGTTACGTAGTGGAATTTTCCACCATGCTGGTTTTAGAGGACATCAAATAAATTGTAATTTTTCAAGTTTATTACACTAGGCGTTAAAAGATAAGGTTCAAAATTAGTTTACGACGATATAATCATTTCACACAATAGCCATGGTCAGGCCTAGAACGAGACAGATATACTTAAACTTCGCTTCAAAGTTAGCAGTGTACGTGGGACACCCAAAAATCGGTACCTTTTCTTCGGTTTTTTTGACAAAAAAAAATAATTTCTGTGGGTTTAAAAGGGAGTTTTTATCTTAATTATATAGTAAATAAGTTACAGAACGAATAAGTTTTAGAACAATATTTAATAGTAAAAAAGTAGTCCAAAGTCATGGGACAGCGATATTTGTATCAAATATTTAATTTGAAAAATGCACTGGTGCAAATTTTGTGACTATTCAGACATCTCTCACGCCATCCTGACAGACACGACAAAACGGTAAAATATTAAATAAAAATAAAACTTTTTTCGGATACCTCCCGTACGTGGGGGGGGGGGGGGGGTATTTTTTTCGTTCCAACACTAGTGTGTGGGATATCGCAGAAAATAGGTCTTTTAAAAATAATAGAGGTTTTGAAACATCATTTTTTGATAAAGTCCGCAGTTTTGTAAATATTCGCTCCAGAAATCCAAAAAATAGCGCACCTCTAACTTTTCAACCATATGTCAAAAAATTATAGAAAATATCATAAAAATGAGTACTTATTATGAGTCTATCTGTCAAATTTACTGAAATTATGAAATAAGAAATCATTTAAAAAAAACATGCGATAAAAAGGGCATCGGCGAACTATATATACCTACGTACTCCTTGTGAGTATTATATTCCTTGCCTACGTACAGTAAGCTGCAGAGAAACCTGACCCCTCCGCCATATTAATCACTATAGCAGGTGGGTCAGGTTTCTCTGCAGCTTACTGTACGTTAATACCACTTATTGAGCCAACAGAGCCAATATAAATAACAAAAATCCGTATATTTCAAATCAATTACAGTAAAAAAGTCAAACATTATGATATAAAACTACTTAACTAACTACATAACTACTTAACTAACTACATAACTACTTAACTAACTACATAACTACTTAACTAACTACATAACTACTTAACTAACTACATAACTACTTAACTAACCATTAAACTCTGTTAAAGCCTCTTGTAGCGGTTCTTAATACTTAAACAAAGCCACCGTCGTCCCTATAGGAAGTCTGTCAGAAGAAGCATCTGAAACTAGAAACAAAGGTTTTAGAAGGTTAAGGGAACATAATTCAAGGAATAAAAGTAGGCAAGCTACCAATGAGGACATTTTACATATGCTTCTATTGTCCTCCGGTCCCCATATAACGGCTACAAGACCTAGCTTGGATGAAAAGAAAAGACAAGATTTTTTTACCGAAACGGTGTGCAACGTGTGGGAACTGTCCTGGAACATATATCAATAAACTGTACCTAAACTGTACATCATAAAACTGCCAATAAAAGAAAATTAAATCACACTTGATATGTGTCAAATCTACAACAAATATTTTTTTACTGCTCATTTTTTATAATAATGTATTCATTATAAACATTGTTCAAAGTGTTCAAACTCTTATCAAACATCATATTTATGTGTAATTAGTAAACTCTCAAAACTTTGTGTCATAGGCTACTTATTTTCTTGTGTAAAGAAAGCGAGACAGGCACAAAATCCGAATTGTCATCTGTGTGCTTACGGACTGTATCTCACTATTAATTAAAAATAAGTCATAGCTTTCCTTCCTGTTTATATGTGCATTTATTATATTCTAATAATATTATATGTATCTATGGATTACGAGAAAACAAGCGCCTGTTGCAAATTGATCGGCAAACATACATGTTATTCGTTTAAATCAAATCCCATCAAAAACATAACATGTAAAAAATTGCAAGTCTCGCAACCTTCTATCGAAAAAAGTTGTGAGATACAATATAAAACCAAGTCGGTTAATTTCTTCAGTACCTATCAAAGTGACCCCCCGCCTATATGACAACTTTGACATACATTTTCACCGGATTACATAACTAAAAACATAAGGGCTAGTTGACTACGGAACCCTAAAAACGAGAACTGCCTATGTAGCTACAGTCGCGCGTCGTGTGTAGTTTTGGCCACTTAACACCGGGGGCGCTGCACTCGAAATCGTTGACTGATGCCACTATTATAATATATTCAATATACTCTATGGTTCAGAGTATTATTTTAGAATGGCAGCACTGTTATTATCACGCGTGCAAATCGCAAACCACCAAACGTTCAATTAGATCATTTCTATTTTAGAAACTAGTGTAATCAAACTATACTTGAAATTAGTTTAAGTGCTGAATAATCTTTAGGAATAATAATCAAGGCTAAGTTCATTTTAAGCTTGGTAACATTAATCTAACATAATCTATATCGACCTTTTCTGACAACCCAGTACACCACACTGTGCCTGTGCGTGGCTGTTTGTCAAGAACATCAGTCAAAAAAAAGGAAAGGAAATTCATGAGATTATCATAGTATAATTGTATATGTTTGTACTCAAGATTATATAAATTATGCCGAAAAACAAAGGAAAAGGTGGTAAAAACAGGAGGAGGGGTAAGAACGAAAATGAAACGGAGAAGCGTGAATTAGTATTCAAAGAAGACGGACAGGAGTACGCCCAAGTCACAAAGATGCTCGGTAATGGCCGCTTGGAGGCCATGTGCTTCGATGGCACGAAACGTCTTTGTCATATTCGAGGGAAGCTAAGGAAAAAGGTATGGATAAACCAAGGTGACATCATACTCATAGGTCTGCGAGATTACCAAGATGCCAAGGCAGATGTCATCCTAAAGTATACCCCTGACGAGGCAAGAAATCTGAAGACGTATGGAGAGTTCCCAGAAACAGTGCGTATCAATGAGACAGTGGTCTATTCTGTGGATGGTCTGGATGAGGACATTGAATTCGGCGATGAAGTTAGTTCAGAAGATGAAGCAGATGCGGTAGATGCTATATGAGAACACATCCACCTTTATTTATATTGTTTACAGTAAGTCCGTGTACATTGTTTCCATGTTATGAATAAACATGACTTGGTGATTTTAGTGATCAAAATATTTTCATGAACCCATTTTAAATTATCTAGTACTATCAGCGTCAGTCCCTAATGAATACTTGTAGCAAACACTCAAATATTGTTATTAAATTCTACCACAAACATAATATTGTGCAACATTCCTTAGATTAATCAATCACCAACAATATTGTTTCACAAATTTAAAGGAATGTATATAAATTAAATATAACAACCAAGACTCATTGTAATTATTTATTTCTAGTACCCAATGTGGCAAACTGATTTCATGCAATGTAACCTATTGGCCAAAATTTCTTTTGCAAGGAAAAACTGGTTGAGATGCTGGTGGAAGACATAAATTAACTCATACTTATGAACGGTTCAAAGGTTTATACATATTAATATTGGCTCAGAAAACTACTTAGCATTCATTGCCAAGAAAATCCTCAGTCCAATTTAAACATTGAAATGTGGTGGTAAGATATGTACATTTCTGCTGTGCTAGGGTCTCCATACAAAAAGGTCACAGATTAGAGTTTTACTATATCAAATTGATGCTAAAAGATTGATTTTGTTGGTGTCACTGATTTGTCCTAGAGATGATAGTATCTTAACACCTTTAATGTGTATCAGGCCTTTTCTACCCGATAGCAAATATGGTTGATTACAAGTTAATTTAATTGTCGCAGCTAACATGTTCAATTTTACTAATTGACAACATCATAATTAGTAACAGACAAGATATAACCACAGTTCAATACTTTAGCAATCAGAACCATCAACTTGCCTATTACACTTGCAAGTTTTGCTTAGGTGCCGGTCCATTTCACTATGTAGGCTGTAACTATGAAAGAACTCGCCTAGTTGTATCTGTTGGAATCATTGTTAAATTTTTCATCTAATTGTGAAAGTGTTAATGAATATTAGTAGTGACAATATTAGGAATTATCAGTTCCAAGCTAATCCAATTATAAAATGGAAATAATTGTGAACAGTAAGGATCATAGTGGGCTTAAGGAGCCCAGCATGACATTGCATTAATCAGTAATCAGTCATTTATTTGCTTAAACATGGTATAACTATACAGTTGGTCTTAAATCTATTTACAGAACTACATGTTTTGTCACAGAGACATGCAAATCTTAGGTACTATGTGTGTGCAGCATATGCGTAAATTAGTTATGTACTAGGAGTGTCATTTAAATATTCCTGAATTGTGTAGTAAGCTTTAGACGCTAAAAACTTAAACAATGCATTCTTAAATTCAGTCATGGTTTCTAATTAAGTTTGAGAAGGACCTCGAACATCTGTATCTAGTCAGTCTGACTCAGCACAGGAGTCAAAATTGTTTCAATAAAAAAAGGAGAAAGCTGCACAGGATTTAAGTTACTTTCATACAAGTTAATAGTAATTTGATTGTATTTTTTTTATAATAATCTATATTAGAACCTTTAACACAATCACAAAATTTAGACTAAAGTGTACTATCTGTAAATCTCCAATTTTAAGTTGTGTAGTTGTTTAAGTGAAAGCAGGTGAGTTTCCAACATTTCAACAATGCTCTACATTGACATTTATACAACAATAAAATCAGGACTGCACTAATGCACAGTCTTAAGAGGATCATTGCAATGTAATACGTATTTGGGGGGTGGCCGGGTGGGTCTAGTGCCCACCCCAGAATTTTGGGCTACCCATAGAAATTAATGACTTCAACTCATAGGCCATGACCAGGCCCCACCTGAAAAATAATCTTAGATACGCCAATGTTGTGAACTACTAAAAATAAGAATTAGTCTTAAATACCAATGATAACTTTTTCTTTCATAATTCATAAGTTATAGACGTGGAATCCTCAATTAGTCAATACCAACTGATTACTTTTACAGATAGTTTAAATCCTCCTTCCATAGGTTTTGATTATGCAAGAAAGTGAGCAGCAAGGACACTGGAGAAAAATGCTGTTGGTGCATCAGTATTGATAAAAGGTATGAACAATTGGCAAGCCTTTCTATCCCTTGGGACTACCAATAGTGTTGTGGGTCAATTTTCTTTCCCAGGACGCTACTATTTTCGTTAGGTGATTGAAATCATATATTCAAATTACCAGTATGACTACTAAGAGTAAGTAAGTAATCGAAAGTGCGTTCTAGAAATAAATAAAGGTGGCCACGAACATGGTTTGCGCCGAAGAAAAAGTGGGTTATGACATGACCTTTTTCATCACCATCACCAGACAGGTATAAACATTGGCGTATATAGGGGGGTGGCCGGGTGGGCCGTGCCCACCCCAGTATGGTCTAGTGCCCACCCCAGGATTTTGGGTTACCGATAGAAATTCATGGTTTCATCTCATAGGCCATGGCCAGGCCCACCCCCAGGCCCCCCCCAGGCCCCCCCTGAAAAATAATGTTAGATACGCCAATGGGTATAAAATTGGATCGGTCCCTATGCCAAAAGTAGTTGAAATCGGTCTAGCCGTTTAGGCATGATGAAAGGACATCGACACATACTTACATACATACAACATTTAAAAAATATATATATTTTTTTTTCTAAATCGGTACCTAATATTTAAAATATACGTACGTACTAGAACTATAAAGTCGTTTTAGGTGGGTTACATTTGCAATTTTATTCATATAACAATTATATAGCCGGATAGAGTCAAGCTACGCTAACTCTGCCAAGCAAATGAACTGTCAAACCATACGAACTGACTCACTTTGTATGGTTTGACAGTTCATTTGCTTGCGTGGTTTGACTTTAGTGCCAAGAGAGACTAAGAAATATTAGTTTTCGTGACACTACTGTACAAGGTTAGTAGGCCGTTTAACCACTGCATTACTGGTAGATTAATGGCAAACAGGTGGGCAAGTAGAGTTAAACCACGCTAACTCTTTCAACCACGCAAATGGACCGTCAAACCATACAAAGTCAGTTAATAAACTTTATATAATCATCATCAGCCAATAGATGTCCACTGCTAGACATAGGCCTCCCCCAGAGAACGCCACCATGACCGGTCCTGCGCCGCCCGCATCCAGCGACCTTCACAGGTCATCAGTCCACCTTGTGGGGGGGGCCCTCCCACGCTGCGTCGTCCGGTGCGTGGTCGCCACTCAAGAACTCGGAAATGTAGGTAGTGCAGTATACAGTAATTATTGGAACGCTTTGTACAAAAAAAAATTGAAAATATAAAACGTTCTTAGCTTCCATTAGTTCTCGGAAACGGAATATCACTGAACACAGGATGATTAAGCTGGGCATCCAAAGCTGGTTATATTCCATGACTGGGATAAAGATAATAAACAACATGAGTGTCCAGCATGCTTGTATCCAAATTGGTTAAATTAAAATCCGTCACGCCGATTTGGAGTTAGATATGCCTGATAAAGCCGCAACGATATTGCAACCGATAGATAGCGTCTTAATCAATGTCCCTTAGCAATATTTGCATATGAAACTAAGCAAAACTTGTATTTTTTTTTTCCGCATACTTTCATTTGCTTAGTCCGCCTTTTGCAAAGGTGTAATAATTATAGCAGTCCTAATAATTCCGATCACGAGAAATAAGTCTTCATTTGTGAAATTAATACTAGATTTTCGAAATTCTTATTATTAATTAAATAGTAATAAAATAGGTGACGATTTGAATATGCAATTTGACATGCTAGTAGTAAAATTGTTACAACGTACGTCCGATCTATTCGATTCAACTCTTGTCATTTAAAACCCGCTCCAGACCTTCCGATCCGATCCGATTTATCAGAAGAAATCCGATTTATCCTGACAATTGCACTAGACATTATCCGATTGCTTCCGATAAATCGGATCGGATCGGAAGGTCTGGGGCGGGTTTTATCCGATGTCTTCCGATAAATCGGACAATTGTACTACACATTGTCCGATTGCTTCCGATAAATCGGATCGGATCGGAAGGTCTAGACGGTTTTAATCAAGAAGTTTCCACTCCACTTACACTCGCTCAAAAGTCGCAAAACTTACTGCGATACACAAACTCTGCGATATAAGAAACAGATTCCTCTAGAAAAACCTTAGAAAAACTCACACTTCATGTTAGCCAACATAAAAAAAGCTGATGATTTTACGTCGAAAATACCGAATTGCTCGCGTAGTTTATTACTTGACATAAAAACACCTCTAGATTTTATTTGGTAAATGTTGCCATCCTGCAATCGCCATATTGAATTTTGTTGTGCTTCGGAAAACATTGTGAGCACGTGGACTGTTGGATTTTAAATAAGGCGAAATTGGATAGTAATAACAGTAAACGCAATAATTTCGTTGTTTTTTAATTCTTTCGGAATAACTTGAATTATTTGTTGAGTGATTTCTAAGTAAGTATGCTTGTAATTTGCCGGCGACAAATCAAATTTCACATTATGGTCATGGGGTTTCGATGTAGATCACGGTGCTTATACTAACACCTAAACAAATAGTAATACAATTTCCAATAGCTCTAATATAATACAACTTTACCGATATTACGTTTTCGACATGCTTAAAATTGCGTAACCTTTCTTTTTAAAATTCCTCTAGCTTACGTGTTGCCCGTGAAGGTTTTTTTTTGTACGTCGCTATTTGCTTGTGACCCTCACTCGAGGACTCGTCGGGCGCCGAAAAACTGGATACATATGGTCTTATTTTATATAACGTGATTGATATCGAGTATCTGCACTGTATACGTGTCGTAAATACAGTTGCTGGAAAGTGATTGTGATAGTCGCATAACACGAGTCGTGGCTCATATCGCCTGCAGCGTTGACGGGCCGAGTGCCGGCGGCGCATCAGATACAGCAGATATCTTTAACCCTAGTAGTTATTCTTAATCCTTCCGAGTTGAGTGTTACATTAAAATTTTCCTTATTGTGCTGTGACTATTTGTCAAATTAATAAACAAACACTATATTTTGAGGACAATAACCTACAAAACAGTAAACCCACATTTAGTTGCCATGTGATGATTACTACTTGCAAACATAATAATATGGATTTGCCAAAAGTAAGTAGGTCAATTTCTTATCTAATAGTAGATATTAAAAACCACATGTTCACCGTGTGATTTCTTTGTTTGTTCTTTAACGGATAATTTCGTTTTTTTCTTTGTTTATAATTTAGAGATAGAATTGTTTGAGTACTTCATTATTGGGATTTAAATTTTATCACTATCATACATGTTTAAGTGAAACTTCTAGAATATTGTTCCTTTTTTTATTATTATTTATAAAAAACTGACTAAAGAAGCATTTTGCCATCTAAACGTGTGTGTCACCTCTCATTACTGCTGTGTTGAGTGAGTTTATTGGTGCTTTCTGTTTTCATTACATCAATTCATAAAACTATGTAGTGCATGGTTTAAAAGCTCATCTGTTAATAATTTATATATAGTTGTCAAGGTCTAATAGTAACATTGAGTCGTTGAATATATTAAAGCTTTTTATTTCATAATAACTTGTATAGGAGAAATAGGATTCAATTAAAATTTTATTTATACTGTACTGAGTTAATTTTGGTCTAACATGAAGAACTTTGCCATTAGTGCGTTTGATGAGACAATTTTTTCCAGTTTTGATTGAAACATTAATTTCTTACAATTAATATGAGATGGCGAGGCCTTCAGGGTGTTTCATTACATAAATAGCTACCTCAAAGTTAAAATTGCAACTTTCTCCAATAGCGGTTTACATGATTCCTTGGTGAGATGCCACACATTTTTCATATGCAATTTTTTGTGCTATAAATGCTTTATTTACATTAGTAGAATTCCCCCATATATGGAAGCCATATTAGGTATTGAAGCAACATATCCATGATATGCTATAAGAACTGTATTCCAAGTAGAGATATTGCAAAGATGCCTTAAAATGATATATAAATCTCATGATCTTATTGCATACTAAATGTACTTGATTTTCCAATTACGATTCCTATCACATTTAATTTCTAAAAAGTTTGCAACATGGACTTCTTGGATTTTAATATTATTGTAGTGAATATTTAATTTCATATTTTATTTTTTTTAAATTTCACAATGGGTTACAATGGGATCATTATTTGACTCAAGCCACTCTAATTTTCTATGCCACTGCTTGTTACTCAAATTGATATCACATCTGCAAAAATGGTAAAGTTATTTTTAGTGGTATCAGGTAAGTCATTTATGTATGTTAGGGAAAGAAGCGGACCCAATACACTTCCTGTGGAATGCCTTAGCTGTTATCATATGATGTATGATGAATCCTAAACTGTAAAGTTTGGATACTCCTGACTTGAGCACATTGTTGTATGTGACCCAGATATGGCTTAATTCATTCTAGCTGAAAAGCTGAACTTTGAACAAATTATATTCTATATATATAGCTGGTTATAATTAGTAGCTTATGTGAAAGAAAATTGAAGGCTTTTGAAATATTGAAAAATACTACCACTGTTGGTTTCTTTTTGTCAATATTTCTGACCACATTATTTATCAAGTTATAAGCAGCAAGTGTAGTACCCTTGTTTCTTTCAAACCCGTTCTAGACACATGAGTCTTATGCCTTTTCAAATATCATGCCATTGTTGTTAAAAAGCAGAGTAAAATCAAACCCTGGAGACGGGTTATGTATCCTATTCTTTGAAGGGCCTTTTTATTAAATTTTAATAATTATGTTGTAATATGTATGTATTATTTATATACTCATCATAGCATAACATGTGGTGTGGTGTCCAACACATCCTTCAATAAGTCACAATATTAATGGCTTAATTTTTATTAAAAGTGCTCTAATGCATTAAAATAGGCAAACCAGTGGGTTCCAGTGGGTTCTCATGGTCCAATACTATTAGAGAGAGAAACAATATACCAAAAAGGCTTATAAAAATACATTACTTACTTTACAAAATTTATTCTGAGCTAGAGGTGTAAATTCTATAGGTGTATTTCTGAAATGCAGATTAAACTATGGAAGGCATTATAAAAAAACTCATCATCTAGAGTGTTTAGGGATAAGTTTGCAAGTAAAGCTTCAGGCTATAAATTAATTAAAAATATTAAGTGTAAATTAAATGACAACACGTAGCTTTACTTAAATAATTCAATGAAGATATTTGTTTTTATTTTACTTCTTTTTATGCATCCAAATCCAGAAAATTGAGCCTGTCTTCAGTTTATGGTTTTTTAACATTGGATTATCATTTTTCTTATATCATACAATAACGTGAATTGAGTAATATGTATGTTGCCAATTTGTAATAGTTTAATTTCCGTTTTAATTTGTTTCACGCTGGATTACTGCAATCGTTAGAAATTAGATTTCCAGCAAATAATGATGATATGACATTCTTATGTGAAATTTTTGTTTTAGATTGTTGATAAAAGTGGCTCATTACAATGGTTCCCTGCCGCCAATTGTTTATGTGGTCAGTCCCATCCATAGCAGTTATTATTGGCATTTTCTGGTTCCGAAAAAAGAGGGAATTTGCCAAATCTGACCCCGGTGGAAGAGAGAGGATAAAAAGTTTGCAAGAAGAACTTGCAGAAGCACTGAAAGCTGAAATTGAGGCTAAGAGAGCATCCCCACTGGGTAGAGCAGAGCGCTCGGTTATTAAATCTGCCCCAATTGACATTGTACCACAAGGCAGCAGCTCGCAGCGATCTTCACCTCTTGAGCTGACTGATGAAGAGATTGACATAGAGATTGAAAAGATAATAAGAACGAAGTCTCTCGGAAAGGATAGGTCCTCGTTTGTCGGCAGCCAAACTTTAGTAATGAGTACTAGCATTAAACAGGCTTCATTTATTGTCAAGGATTCCCCTCCGAAGCAGATTTCTATGCTTCAGTCTGAGATGGCTTGTATTAAGAAAGAATTTGATAATTTATCACTAAAATCTACAAATGAGACAAGTGTTGAAAACTGTAAAGACATGTCTGAGTCAATAGAGAAGAGTTCTCAGACATCTAGCATAAAGCTGGAGTCAGCTTTGTCAGAATTGGACACAGCTGATATTGATAGTACAAAAGCTGATACAGAAGAAACACATACTAATAATTTAGATAATCAACCTAGTGATAGTAGTGACAATGGTAATAATAGGTTCACAACAGCACCAGCTAGACGCATTTCCGAGAGAGATTCAGCAAACCACAGTCCTGTTGATCCTATGTTAGCTAGTCCATCAATGTGTCACTTCTCTGATAACCATAGTGAGGTAATCATTGGAATCATTTAATTCAGATTTATAATTCACTTAAATTCATTAGACATATTTCCCTTAAATTTACTTGTATATTTAAGTAACTTTTGCATTTCCAAGTTTTGCTTCAGGTTTGGGTGATGCTTATTCATTATTCACTGGGTTTCGTGCCATTTGTTTGTCCTATGTCCTCCTTTACTAAACATATGTAACTCAGACAACCAATGACAAATTTCCATTGGTCAGTAATTTCATGCATATTACTTTACAAACTACAGTCACATTATAAATAAAATTGTTGGTTAGACACTTAAAAGGTGTTATTGTGAGGACATGAATTAAATGCTTCTGAGTGTATCTAAATATACTCATTTTTTGTTGGACATTTCCGTTTCGCAAATTGCTGTTATATGGTATGAAGCTGTAGTTGATAAAATATTAAACTGTTGACAATGTTTCAGGGCTCGAGTGACAGTGGAAAAGGTTGCTCAGAAGCGGCCAGCCCTCCCCCTGCTGGCATGAACATTGTGCCCACTGAAGCTGGGATTAGAATACACCAATTTGTAATTTCTCAGACCCTGGTTGGTCTTTTAATAGGAAAACAGGGTTCATTTGTAACCCAAATTAAGGCTAAAACTGGTGCAAGCGTATACGTCAGGAGGCATCCGGATTCTGTGAAACAAAAGATTTGTGCAGTTGAAGGTTAGTGATTATATGAAATATCCACCTGAACCCATTTTTGTATCAATTATATAAACTAGAACATAACAATACAATTTAAAGTTTAAAGGAGGATGACGTTAATTATTTCATTCATAACAAATTGCGAAAGATTCGGACAAGGTTACTTAATTGCTCAATGTTTTGCGGATTGTCTGTTTTTTCTGTCTGAATAGTTCACACATTAAAATGTTATTGAATATAAAATGTAATTATTTTTTGCAGGAACTCAGAGTGAAATTGAAACAGCATTAGATATGATTAAGGAAAAATTCCCTGAAAAAAGGTTTCCAAACTTTTCACTGCAAGAAATCAGTGCTGAATTATATCAAAGGCTTGTACCACTTGTACCAGAGTTCCTCCAAGTAAGTAAAACTGTTTGGGTACCATATACAGTTGTTAATTTCGGTGTGAGTGATGCCTCATTTTCTTATAACGTTGGAGGTTTTTCATTCAATATTGCTTTAATTTAATTAGAAAACATGTAAAAGCAAACGTCATGGTACCAAGTTATATTGACATTGCAATAATTTTTACCAATTTCACGCATTTTATTCACAATTTTTTTTTTTTTTTTTTTTTTCAATTATTGATCTCATACTCTCATAGGGTAACGTCGGTCAAGGTGAAGGTTACGTTTACAATTTAAACCTATTGCGCAAGGATGTGGCTATGAACACTGTATGCTAACTCCGTCAGTTGCAGCTCGTCGAGTCGGTGAACAACGACACCATCATGACGTGCCTGGTGAGCGCGGGACACTTCTTCCTGCAGCAGCCGCTGCACCCCACGTTCCCCTCGCTGCACGCGCTGCATCGCCTGATGGCTGCCACCTACCAGAATCCGGATGTGCCGGCGCTGCCTCGCCCTGTGAAAGGTAAGCGACAACCGGTCCCTATCTAGGTCAACATTGCAATATTTTTTTCATATTTAAAGCGACTAGTCTGCACGCCAATTATTAACCAAATTGCGAAATTGTCGCGTTTTTGAAGAGCGGTAGGTTTACTGTTACAAAAGGTCAAATGACGCCTTTGACGATTATTTCGCAATTTCAATTCTACACTGTGTTGTGTTTATTTTAGGCTGGTTCTCTAGTTTCCGCTCAACGGTGTATAGGTATTTGATGTGTGTAAGTTTTATTTCAACAAAACGAGAATTAATCATGTTTATTTCACAAGGTACAAAGTTTATTGAAAAAATTTATGAATAACCGTGTATCACTATCACTACATAGTATAAAACAAAGTCGCTTCCTGCTGTCTGTGTGTCGGTCTGTACCTATGTATGCTTAGATCTTTAAAACTACGTAATGGATTTTGATGCGGTTTTTTTATTAGATTGTGTGATTCAAGAGTAAGGTTTATATGTACAATACATGCATAATATAGCATTGCACCTGTGCAAAGCGGGGGCGGGTCGCTAGTCATTAATAAAAGAGTCATATTTCATACTTCTGGAATTTTATGGTAAGACTACGTAGTTCTTTGTCGTAACTTATGATTATCGGACTATGTCTATAATGTAGGACTTTTAGAGACATTTAAGTTATTCCATTCCATTAGGCATTTGATTTCCCAAAAAAATTGTGAAGGTCATAAAAAAAATAACAGTACTATACCGATTAGATCTCGCGTCTTAATTTAGCAATACCTATAGTTAGAAACAGTTAAAATTATTCGTATGTATTTTATACATATTGACCTAAATTTCATAAAGCCAGAGTTTAATATTTTATGTTTATCAGATTTCATTGTTTTCAAATAGTATCGTGAAATTACTACCATTATTTTGTAATAGGTAATTTATTTATCTATACTCCTTAAAAACCGGCCAAGTGCGAGTCGGACTCGCGCACGAAGGGTTCCGTACCAAGATTGAACAAAAAACACGTTCTTTGTATGGGGTCCTTTAATTTTTACTTATTTTTTATTTTTATTATTTGTTGTAATATAGCGGTAACAAAAATATACATTCAGTGAAAATTTCAACTGTCTACCTATAACGGTTCATGAGAAAATGCCCGTTGAACGAAATATCTATAAAATATGCAAAAAGCTCTATTTTTGTATGGGAGCCCCCCTTAATTATTATTGTTTTATCATGAATAACATTTGTTGCTATAGCGGCAACAGAAATACATCATCTGTGAAAATTTCAACTTCCTAGCTATCACCGTTCTTGAGATACAGCCTGGTGACAGACGGAGGAACGGACAGCGAAGTCTCAGGAATAGGGTCCCGTTTTTACCCTTTGGGTACAGAACCCTAAAAAAAGAAATGTCTTTTAATTGTCAATTGAAAATATTTTCCATAAAATAAGTGAAAAAGGCTATTTCGAGGTTACTGAATTTCTTTTTTATGTCTTTTACAACAGGATCTGCCGAGTCCTGCCAAAATGTTGGGGCCATGTCCTACCCCCATTGGGGGAGGTATTGGCAGGTGGCATATTTTAAAATATAAACATTTTTACTGTTTTGAGATGGGTTACCTGTCTAAACGGCTGAACCGATTTTAATTATTTTTGTTACACGGAGAAGCAAAAAATTAATTTCCTAGATTTTCTTCCGCCTGGACGAAGTTTGCGGCCACCCTAGTAATATATGACAAATTGTTGGACAACATCAAACGCTGTAAACTTTTAATAATCGGGTACCTAATATAGAAAAACACAAAATTTTCATGGGCGGTTTTATTAAAATATAAAAACGAGTATACATATAGTTCATTCATGGTTAACCACAGTGACTGTGGCAAAATTGTCTGGATTAATCCAATAACAATTTTATTACAGAGGGCTCAATCTGCGCCGCGCCGACCGAGAACAACTGGTACCGCGCGCAAGTGATCTCAACTTCGGAGGAACAGGACACCTCCGTGGTCAAGCTGGTTGACTTCGGCGGCTACCTTACCGTCGACAACGACCAGCTCAAACAGATCCGCTCGGATTTCATGACCCTGCCCTTCCAGGCGACGGAAGCCCTTCTGGCGTTCGTCAAACCAGCAAACAACGGTTTTTAACTTTATTTCATTTATTACCTACGCTTTGTAAATTCTTGTAATGCTTTGCCAAGTTATTAGCACTATGCACTTTTCAGATTTGAGTTGTTTAGAATTTTATTATAATTTCTCTTTTATAATTTGCCTCATTGCATGACATAATTCACATAATTTATGACATTTCTATTTAATTGGTAATTTTTTTATAATTCATTCTAATGGCGAATTGACTAATTCGAGATATGATAATACATGTAAGCTTATTTTGTTTGTTTTTGCTTATCATTTATCTACTTAATCATACATTTTAAAGAATTGCGGTGAGTAGTTATCTGTTTATTGTTGAATCCTTCATATAATTTCATTGACTTGAATGCGAAAACTCCCTCCTAAGCAATGTATGTATGTCAAAATGCCTCAACATCTTCTATATGTACCTGACGAGATAACACAATTTAAAAATAATCACCTCCAATATTTTTAAATATTAAAATAAAGATGTTTAGTCCGTGAGCTGTCAGATTGCGATTTGGCTTCGTGTGAAAACTGAAAGGTTCTTATCTGGATTGTGTTAGAACGAACGAGACGATACGACGCGAATCGCATTTTGACAGCTCACGCACTGTATACGTTTACATCCTAAATTCATTAAATATGACATAATATTGATTATTTGTTTAACCTTTTGAACAACACAGTCGGCTGTGGCCGTCAACAAAAAATCGTGCCCCTGACGCCACGTCGGCCACAGCCGTCCAAATTTCAATGATCAAAAACTTTGTAATTCTAACCGCTACAAGTATTTTTCAATCCCTGTTGATTTTGGGGCACATCTTTTTTTTTTACTCTGGCGTCAGTGGCACTGTAAATTGCTAGACCGCTTGGCGGTCAATAGGTTAAAATCAATCGTCGGTATTTTCTTAAATGTGACGCATTGGAAGCGCGTTCATTTTGGTTTATCTCTTCAATATATCGTTTAATATTTTTAGATATAGTATACTAGCTGACCCGGCGAACTTTGTACCGCCTGAAAGTCGATAAAGGTAGAGATAGCTTTTACTATTAATCCCACGGGAACGTGATAAAAAGTATCCTATGTCCTTCTCCTGGTTCTAAGCTACCTCCCCACCAATTTTCAGCCAAATCATATCAGCCGTTCTTGAGTTATAAGTAGTGTAACTAACACGACTTTCTTTTATATATATAGAAGAAGAAGATATAGATATAGAAGATATATAGATATGTACCCTGGTTTTATAAAATATCTTTTTGTGCTTAATCTCTTTTTCATGCTCATTTTTTCACACACGTCTATCGTAGTGTGTGCGCATTTTCTGTTACTTTCCGCTCACGCTTTAGAAATTATGGAAGTTTCATGGTTTACTGCTTGTGTAACAAATAGTGTTAAGATGGTAATTATCGATTTGCAAGTGAGTGCGGCGAGGCGGCTAGTAACGTAACGTCCTACGCATATCTAGTCGACATCAGAATAGGGAAGGACGAATGTCGCCAATTCTTTCTACAATTTATCATAACTTCCCTATTCTGTATCCGCGCTCCGTTCTAACTGCATTGTCGCACACATTTGTATATAATTGACAACATTTCATATTTTTAAGACTATCATTTTATTACTATTCTGAATTCTGCTTAAAAAGATGAAGTAATCTCTATTTTTATTTATTTTCTGAGATGATTATTTATTTTATTATTAATTTATAAAAACATACTCATTTTAAAATGTGTCAACACAAAAACCAGAACTTAATGGAACGGTTACTTTAGCCGGTTTTCTTATTAAAAAAAAACTTAATAAAACTCGGTATGCATCTGTCATTTGTCAACGTCAAATAAAAAAAAAAATTTTTTCGCTCTTTGGTTTAGACAACAACCCTATTCAGACCGTATTGTCTTAGATTGCAGTTATTTGATGTATTTTCTTATATTTCTTTAAATACAGAATAATAAATTCAAAGATTTTTTTTTAAGGTACACGACATAAAGCCCTGTCGATCTCTATATTAATTTCCACCTGTTATAAATATGAAATGTTGTCAATTGTGTTATGTAAAAATGCTTGCACAAATAATAAGATGTGTGGATTAAATTAAATATAAGATTAGATTATATACTTTAAACTCTGACCGGACAAAAAAAGAACTTAAATGAGACTAAATGGACTATCTTTATTTAATGGGCAGTTTACGCTGACAAGTAATCTCTACGAATAGGCTGAAATTATAAAAAAAAAATCTAGAAGGTATCTAAGATAGTATACTACTAACTTTTACGAGGACGGTTTTTCCATATTATCCAGTGTAATCAAAACATCGCGAGTTAGTTTTTTTTTCCTTTTATGTATTCACTGAACAATACATAAAATAAAAGTAACTGCCGATACGAATTCAATTTACGGCAAATACCAATTGATACTACATAACATAGTTGGACCATAAATAATGTCACACATCACTGGTATTTATTAAACATGTGATCTTTTCTTATCGCCGCTGCTGCCCATTTCGTTCGTACAATTTTACGGCATAGCTGGAAAATTTTCAGAATTTTCTGCTGTAAGTATATGCCATTTAGGGTTGGGTGTGTCGCTTGTAAAGAAAAGACGCGCTGCGCCTATAAATCATACGTTATGACAATATTTAATCAAGATCATCATCCTCCTAGCCTTTGTCCCATTTTTTGAGAATGAATTCTCAATCGGGGTCGGCTACCTAAATCCCAAGATGTGGCGTAGGCACTAGTTTTTACGAAAGCGACTGCCATCTGACCTTCCAACCCAGAGGGGAAACTAGGCCTTATTGGGCTTAGGTGGTTTCCTCACGATGTTTTCCTTCACCGAAAAGCGAGTGGTAAATATCAAATGAAATTTCGTACATAAGTTCCGAAAAACTCATTGGTACGGGCCGGGTTCGAACCCGCGACCTCCGGATTGAAAGTCGCATGCCCTAACCACTAGGCTACCACCGCTTCCACACAATATTTAATCAAGATCTGGACATATTAAATAACGTTTACATTAACTACTTGGTTTTAGTGGGAAAGTGTTAAAAATATTGTCAAAAAATGCGTTGTGAAGGAATGATACTTAATGCAACCCTATAATTTGCTATATTGTACATTATATTCTTTATACTGTATTGAATGTAGTAAAAAGATTAAGAAAAAAAATCATCAAATCTTCAGTTGCAGAAAAAAAAACTCATATACACGCTTTACGGTTTAAATCAGAGTTCATTCACTTAACTCGATGAACTACTTAGAAGATTCTGTAACTGGACACTGATGAAGCTTACATCAACATTGTCAAACATGTGTTTTGTGCAGCTCATATTCTAAGGAATTGTTGCCGATATTTGATATTCATACTCTCCCGCTAGAATAGACTGCTACTACAGAACACTTAATAGTATCTACTGCATACAGAATGGACACGCACAGCCCCGCACCAAATCGAGGTACCTCACTCCGCAGGAGTATTGCGTTGGAATAATCTTGGCGTTCTGCGTAGATAAATGGTTGTGTTCTGTGCATAAATGGGAATTAATACGTGAAATACTGATGATGATGATGATGATGATGATGATGATGATGATGATGATGATCGTGGTGACTGGTAGTGATGATGGTGCTAATGATGATTTTCAATCATCATTACCACCATCACCACCCCCACTACCACCACTACCATCATCACGACATTCATCACCAAACTCAATAACCACCACTGTCATCACCACCATCACTACCATCGTGGTGTATGGTTGTGATAATTTCCTATTTGTGTGCAACTAAATTACCAACTAGTTGTTGCAATGGGTCTGAGGCAGCCCTGTGCGTCTTATACACATTGACACTAATATTCAAGATTCAGTTTTTAGTAGGCGATGTCTGCCGTGTGATGCTATTATTACCATATCTGTCTATATGCTACTGGTTATATCAGTTTATTGTTGTTATGACGGGTAATTAGATGTATGAATTTGAATAACTTGTGTAGAGCCGGAGTGGAGCAGCGAGGCGCTGCGGATCATGGCGGGGCTGACGGCCGGCCAGCTGTTGCACGCACAAGTCGCGGGCTACGACGAGGCCGGCCTGCCCCTGGTGCATCTCTACCTCACACTCCATCCACAGGTAATGTGATCATTTACACCATTGTTGTAGCACGCAGTGGGTTTCACGGGTTTCCATTTTCCTATGTGAGAACTCATCGATTCATTGCAGTATTGTTATATTTATCATTAGTTAGGATTGAGGCATCATAAGACCTATTCGTACTTGCGACAGAACAGTTTGCCGTCGCACGTTGTGCATAGAAATGTTACGTTTCCCATGCTGACTACTCGCAAGACATCACAAACGTGTCGGAATAAAAATGCTGCTCGACAACTGTAACCCAGCAACTGGAAAACAGACATTTGCCAAATAGTTGGGTCACTTTAATTACGGAACGTCGCTATCCAATAGCAGTCCAATCCTTGGGCCTTAATCATGAGCATTTACTTACAGTAGCGACCCGTTTTACTTTACGATTAAAAGGCCCTGACAACCGACTTACAGATCGCGGTAGTTTTCAAGTTTAAATCAGTTGCCTACCTTTTATGATATTTTATATGTGTATCAGAATCTACACCTAAAGTGGTTGAAGTGTGATATGTAAAGCCTGACCAGAAATATATGAGGATTGTCAAGAGGGCGCTATTTATCCCTCTTTTAAAGAAACCACCACGAATGACATTGAAATGTTGACAAACCATCATAAAATCGTTGCCAGTGTAAGAAATTAGTTCCAGCGCATCCTCATACATTTCTGGTCAGCCTTTAGAGTAAATATTTGATTTCTATGTATGCTTGATGGTTATATGTATGTATGTAAACACTTTATTGTACTTACATAAAAACAACAAAACTTCAAAACTATAGATGTCCATCGTAAGTTGTATCGTAATCATTTTAGGCAGCTCATTGGTTGGATGGTAGTGACCTGTTATCTGTTTCCCTTCCAGCAAGTGATATTCCTGAACAGAGAGCTAGTGGACCGCGGACTGGCGGAGTGGGAGATGCCGGCCGACTCGTGAACGCTCGGCCACTGACGCTGACTAGTAGTATGGGATTGCATTTCAATCGACGTGTTATCGCGTGCTCGGCCCGACCTCCGGGCACCGCCTAATGTAGTTAAGCAAACGCGGTCTCGCAATTTTATTTGCGTACTTTTTAGTCGACGACTTGGCACTTGGAGCTCTTTAATAAATGTGTTTTACCCTTTGTTTATGAATAGTTTATATATCAACAGAAACTTATCTCTAACACTAGCTTATTTACGATAGCCTGACATAGCAGTGAAGACTATCTATTGATGTATTACGACGCTCTGATCGCTTCTAACTTACTATTTATGCTACAATATATCTAAGCTCCCGCGACCAGTACACTAGATTGCAATACGCTTATAAATAAACTGTAGTCCTAGTAACTGCAATAAATCATGTGTCTATTATTTTTAAGATTATCTTTACGTCATATAGTCTGATACTCACGTTTCGCGACGAAAATGACGTGAGCTTTTCAAATAAGAGTTTCAGGATGCTCATTATATTACTAACAGCACTGCCGACTGCATTTGTTATTTAAACTTGACAAAACATGCAGTGGTGTTATTTACAATAACTATTAAGTAACTGGTTTAGTTTCATAACCTGTTTTATTAGTGCCAAAACATTTTTTTCTGTTATCTTTGTGTCGTAAATGTGTACAAATATAAACTCTTCATGTGTATACATGATTTTTTTGTATGTCAAGAGGCTATATTATGGCCTTATAAGATGTGCCTTTGAAAATTCTTCTGTTACACTTCTGGCATACACCAATGTATGTAAAATATTATTTGTCAACAAAGATGCTTATTAAAAATATTTAGCGGAACTTCGCCTGTAGGTCTTAATTCTAAAACATGTGGAATTGGCCATTGGCCTGTAACCTCAATTGGCCATTGGCCTGTAACCTCAATTGGCCATTGGCCTGTAACCTCAATTGGCCATTGGCCTGTAACCTCAATTGGCCATTGGCCTGTAACCTCAATTGGGCATTGGCCTGTAACCTCAATTGGCCATTGGCCTGTAACCTCAATTGGCCATTGGCCTGTAACCTCAATTGGCCATTGGCCTGTAACCTCAATTGGCCATTGGCCTGTAACCTCAATTGGCCATTGGCCTGTAACCTCAATTGGCCATTGGCCTGTAACCTCAATTGGCCATTGGCCTGTAACCTCAATTGGCCATTGGCCTGTAACCTCAATTGGCCATTGGCCTGTAACCTCAATTGGCCATTGGCCTGTAACCTCAATTGGCCATTGGCCTGTAACCTCAAAATCGAAGTTTCGCCAATATAAGTTAAATTTACATGTAGGGATTGTTTGTGACAAACAAGTATTTTATTTATACTTTTAGATAGACCTCGACTATTTCGGAGGAATTTTGCTTTTGTAACAAATGACTGAGAATAAATGTAAATTATATCTGTATAAAATGCAAGTGCGTTAAACGTAGTGTGAATGAAGCAGGTGATATTGTATCGGTATGAACTTGTCATTATTCTTGTTGTTAATGTTGTTGAGAAAGATGGCTAGAAACATTGAAATACAATAGGTTAACTCAAGATACTATAATAAAAGTACCCTTGGGATTTTAAATTACGTTCAAGAGGTCACACAGATGCAATTATCTATCTAGCCATTTTTATCAATGATTTTCCGCTCTCACAATATAGATTACAATCAGTTTGCTTTCTTCCAGATTTCAACATACAGAAAACGTCAGTGTCGTAAAAATGGTAAATTTATGTTTGTATTATAATTATAATTGACGTATAATGAGCACGTTGGTTATCCTGACTTTCATTAGCCGATTAGTGTACATAATAGAAACGTTTAAGTAGATTTAAAGTGATTTGATATTTGTAGTATTTTTAATATGTTGGATTTATTTTTGTATGCGTATTGTGTAGAACTTCGCATTTGGGATGCTTAGAACGTGACATTCGTTTGTAGTTATGCAGCCGATAAGCGCTGATTTAGGATTAATTACGTCGAGTATCAGCAAGTGTTAATTTTATAGAATTTACCCGTCGTAGTGGTGGCGACAGTAATACATTTATTAACGTAGATTACACTTGGCTCTCGGTTTGCGTATTGTTGACGTCCCTATTGTACATAAACTAATATATTTGAAGTTAAATCAATAAATTATCGTTTTGAAAACCACTTACTAAGCATTTTTTATTTATACATAAAATCTCCTAGTATGGCAATAAAGGTCATTAGAAATATCATTATCAATATTGCATATTATCTAGTACCTATAGGATTCTAAGTGAAAATATCAGCCGTATACAGTTTCTATTAGTTACGTGTTTTCCGTATCCAAATCCGTGCACATTATGATAGTTGTATCCGAATAGTAGTGATACACCAACCTATTTATTTTTCTATAAACGATTACATCATTCCGATTTAAATCCTGAGTTGATTAAATTCGTGTAAAAATGTGTGTATTTAGTAAAACGTCCCACTTTGTCGATTCTAGTTACGGAGTTACGGGCAGTTTAGTGAAATATGGCAAAACCAACCGAAAATCGGCTTTCAATAAAAACTAATGGAACATTCTGTAATGAAGCTATGATTTTGATATCGACGCATACATGTCCAATTTAAGCACCTTTTTAGGGCCTCAAAGTTTAGTGCCTAGCGTCCCACTTTGTCGAAAACCTAAAAAAATCGTCGATATCATATTTGTGACTGTATTAGGGAAAACTTCCTACTTTGTCGATATGGAGTTATGAGTAGTTTGTAATATAAGGTGCGTTGGGGTAAAGTCGAAAATCACACATATCTACTAAACTGGGAACAATTACTACGCTTGCAACGCTTGTCAAGACGCCATGTTTATCTGCTCCCCCGCTTCAGTTCACTTCGTGTCGCTAGTCGTGAGCGCACGGGTGTTGCGGACCATTAAATAAAAATAGTGCTATTTAGTGCCTTATGAGGACTTTTTAAATTACCCCATACCACATAACTCGGGAACCTGCTAAGTTAAATCATTGTTCGTTTGTTTTACGTTACATTGTCATTTTTGTCGTAATAATGAGTACAGCATAACGGTCTATCTGTCTGTAGTTTAAAAAAAGCAATCAAATTTATCCCACGGGTGAAATTCGGCAAAATGTACTTTCGAAATAACCCCAAACTAGGTTTTCCAGTCCATTATCAGAGTTAGGGCCGATTTTTCAATCCCCAGATAATTTTTTCTGCCAGTTAAAATTATTGCTATCCTTTTCTCCCGTCATATAAAAGAAAAGTGGCAGCCAACATTTATCTGACGGATAAGTTTTATCTGGTGATTGAAAAATCGGCCCTTAGACTAATAATTTCTTTATAAATGAGTTATTGAATTCTCTAAATGCAAATTTCTAGATTATTAAACATATAAAAGAAACATTATTTTATAAAAAAACAATGATGACAATGACTGATCACAGCGCGGGAGAAATTCGAAAATAAATTGTGATTTAAACAAAAAAAATATGTTCTTTACCGTGAATCAGCGGGATTTTTTGAGGGGGTAAATTAGAACTAAAAAGAAATATGATTCTTAAACTCATATTGCATAAAATCATTTCTACAAACCTTCGAAGTTACCCAACTCGCTTTAGAAATTACCCACTCCTTAAAAAATGGTATTCAAAATATTTATTTTTTTATTTACATTTATTTCCAAATTCAAGCAACATATTACAACGCCATTTTCACAAAGCGTTGATGAATATATCCAATTTCGTAAAGATCTCATTACTTGGAAGGAATACTTCTTAGGTTCTTATTTACGAGCCCAAACCCTAACATACTCTACACTCGCCTAAAAATATGTCGAATATACTCCAAAGCACCTTAACAAAACATAAACTATCTTTTGGTGAAAGAATTATGTCTCTAGGTGCTAAAGATATATATATATATATATATATTACTTGTTTAGTCTAAATATTGTGCAGATTATATTATACTTTTATTTTTCTTGAATAACAAAAATCCATTTTGGGATCACCTCTAGTGGAATAAAAATTCTTGTCATAAATTTGATTGTTATAACTCATTTCGCATAATAGCTTTTCTCATACATGTTATTTTATTTGTCATAAATTGTAATTTGCATAACATTTTATACGTCATAATTGTTCTTTGGCAGGCTTTTCATAAGCATAATTGAATGTCATAATAATTGATAGTACGAAGAAGAGAAACGCATAAATTATAGCTTTCATAATTAATGGCAATAGACATCATAATTATATTGTATTTCGCTGCGCAGTCTCTTCATGATAATTAACTCATGTAGTATACGCAGTTTATACGGCTTTTCATCACATAATTCAGAGTACAGAAGTTTAAGCTTTCAATTCAAAAAACGCGCCAAATTTCCGAACGCAAACCCCGCTTTCCGCACTCTGACCTGTCAATCTCTTTTTTTTTTTTTGTGGATTTTATGGCTTGGCTGCAGAGGCCTTTAAGCCACGGCTTAATTTCTTGATGCAGCTTCGCAGAATTTACATTTACATTAAATGTTTTTAATTGTGTTTTTAATATATTTGTATAGTGGTTGATATGTTTCACTGTTTTTTAATAGTTCTATGAGCGGCGGCGGGCGGGAAGAAATATCACTGTAATTTTGACACACATCACTGAGTTCACTTGCAAGTATTAACCTGTCAATTGGAAAGCTTTGACAGCTGAAGATAATGTGTTCCATGGTTGCTTCATTAATTCCACAGAAAGTGCATAAACTACTTTGGATTATATGGAGCCTCGCTAGGTGTGATGGTGCAGCATTGTGCCCATATCGTAATCTAGTTATGGTGGTGATAAAGTCACGGCTGGCTCTCTCAAGTCTGTCATACCACGGTCTTACAGGTAGGTCTTCTTGAATGCTACCGTACCAACGGCCTTTCGACTCTTGATCTTTCTTCCACATTTGCTTCCATAACGTTCTTATAGCTATATTTACACAATATTGGTAATCAGTCATAGGTACATACATGGAGTCGGAAACATCAAGTGCATTTATACCTTTGAAAGCAGCTTTATCTGCCATTTCGTTTCCAGTAATTCCTCTATGAGAGGGTACCCACATCAACGAAATTTCTATCCCTTCAAGATAATATTTAAATATCAATTCCTTAATTGAATATAAAATTAAGTTAGTTTTAAAATGAATTTTCAAATTCTTTAACCCCTCAATCAAACTAAGGGAATCAGTTACAATTAAAAAATATTTACAATTATTTACATTATTGATTCGTAAAAGAGCTTGATAAACAGCATAGGCTTCTGCAGTAAATATTGTACAGACATCCTGCAAAACAAAACTCTGAGAGAATTTTATTTGTGGATCATAAACAGCACAGCGCACATAGTCACTGCCTTTACTTCCATCTGTATAAAACGTGTAATATTCATTTTCTGAAAGAAATTCTAACATGTCTAAGTTGTTTAACACTGTTGAGTTAACAATTTTAATTGGATGTATAATACTTGTGTAGTTAGTGGAATAGCAAGGCCATGGGTGCTGCTTTCTGATTTTCTTACAATTGCTTTCTATTTCCAGAAAAACATGGAACAACATTGGGGAGTTGCCAATTAGGAGACCCTCTCCTGTTGCTAAAGGACCCGACATAGTGATTCGATGAGGTAAAATTTTATTAATAATTTTTGTGTTATTAGAGTACAGCAGTTTGAGGCAATACCTTTCAGCTAGGACAAGACGTCTCAAGATAAGTGGCATAATTTTGGTTTCAACTTCCATGGCCCTTATGGGAGTTGAGCACATTGCACCAGAAATTATTCTCAGAGCCTTATTCTGCAAAATGTCTAGTTTCTTTGCATGTGGACTGTTCATATATGCTAAAGCACTGTAGTCGAAATGACTTCTCACTATTGCTTTATAAAGAATGGACAATACTTTGGGATCAGCACCCCATGAGACACCAGCCAGACATCTTATTATGTTTATAGCTTTTAAAGCATTTTTGGAGATATATCGGATGTGCTCTTCAAAAGACAATTTTTGATCTATGATAACTCCTAAAAATTTTGTGGATCTAACTCTGCTTATAGCTTCTCCACAGTACATTATATCATAGGTTGGATCATCATCACCAAAGATCATTAGGTTGCTTTTTGATGGATTTATCTTTAAATGTAATCTATCTCCATAGTACAGGCTTAGCTGATTTAAGGCTATATTCATATTGTCCATAGCAACATTTAAATTCCGGTTACTACTGTACAAAACAATGTCATCTGCAAACTGCAAAATATTTACATCACTAAGGTTAACATATTTACATATTTCACAAGTGTACAAATTATATAACAATGGTGACAATGTGGCACCTTGCATTGTGCCTTTGGATGACGCTTTAGGCCCATGTAAAATATTATTATATTTAACATACAAGATTCTATTATTTAAAAATGTATATATCCACTGACATAGTTTGCCAGGTATACCTACACTAGACATAACTTTAACCAAGATACCTGGGTCAACATTATCGAAAGCTCCCTGAACATCTAAAAATACACAGACTGTGTGTGACTTTAAATTATTTGCTCTTTTCAGGTCAGAGATCAACGAAATAAAACTGTCTGCACAGCTACGCCCTCGACGGAAGCCATACTGTACATGTGGGATGATACCATTAGCCTCTATGAACCAGTCTAGACGGACTTTAATCATATTTTCAAAGAGTTTACCTAAACACGAAGACAAAGATATAGGACGATAGGAACTGGCATGCTCTGGAGATTTATCTGGCTTGAGTATTGGAATAACACATTGTGTTTTCCATGGCTCAGGAATGATTTGATTATGCCATAAAGCATTCAGAATGTCAAGAAATAGGCGCTGAACAGATATATGGAGTTGTTTAATTACAATATATGGAAAATTATCTAAACCCGGACTAGTGTTACGCCTAGATTGAAGACTGTTAATAAATTCATTCCAAGTAAACGGATCTAATAGGAATTTTGATTCGTTATTATTATTGTTACTATTAAAATAATTAAATAAGTTACTTGTATCTACTAAATTATTATTGTCTGATAGTCTATTTATGAAAGGAGAAATGAAGTTGTCACAGTGAGATTTATTATTGGCCTTAATACCCTTAAACATCTTAATCATGTTCCAAATCCTACTTATAGGGGTAGTTCTGTTAAATGAATGGCACAAGTTATTCCAACCAGCTTTCTTTTGTTCAGAAATTGTTCTTTTCTTTAATGCATCTTTTTTCTTATAATTTATGTAGTTTTCCATTGTAGAATCTCTTCTGTACAATTTCAAGGCATCGTAGGATGCTTTTACACTTTGCTCGCAGACCTCATTCCACCAAGGTGCCGGAGGTCTGCTAGTAAAGCAAGTAGACTTAGTGAACTTAGGAACAACTTCATCTCTAAGGCGATCAAGACGTTTGCAAAATTCTGTATAAGAATGAAGTGGTTGCTCGTCATTAATTTCTAAATCCTGAAAAGCATTTTCAGAAATTTCTTTAAATTTGTGCCAATCGGTTCTTTGATAAAGATATTTATCAACAGGGGGGTTAATTTGATATTTGTCAATGCCTAGGGATATTACTGACATAGTGGGATAATGGTCGCTTCCCATACAGTCATCATGTACAGACCATTCACATAATGGCGCTAAGCACGCACTGGCAAAACTGACGTCGATAGCTGAAGGATTGGTTCTGGGGCGGTTCACTGTCGTGAAACTGCCATCATTTAGGATACATAAATCTAACTCATCAATAATGTCATATAAATCTTGCCCTCGACCCTTTGTTGATAAGCAACCAAACGCAATATGATGAGCATTAAAGTCACCACTAATAAAAATCGGTTTCGGAAGGTCTCGAATAATATTGCGCAGTTTATTTATTCTTATGTGCCCGCTAGTAGGTGGACAGTATACACAAAGTATAGTTAAGCTGCCGTTTTCAGTAGATAGAGATATAGCTATTGTTTGGATATCCTCGTAAAACGGTGTATTTATGACATTATATTTAAATTCTGGTCTAACTAATATAGCTACACCATTGTGAGCATTACGGGATATTCTGGAGTGGAGATTATAGCCTGGTATTCTAAAATTATGGTACTCTTTGAACCAAGTTTCATTGAGTAGACATATATGTATATTTTGTGTTTGTAAAAATTTAATTAGCAACGGTTTTTTGCTATTCGCACTTTGACTATTAAACTGCGCAATACGTAATTGGGACACTGTGGGGGAACTTAAATCCATTATTTAGACAGATTTTTTATTAGTACGTCTTTAATACTCGTTGTAGTGATCGGGGTGGAATCAGTATTGTTACCCAGCTCCACCAGTGTTTGTACTAGGGCCATTAGTACTCCACTGTCGCAGAGGATCTGGGCTTTGATGTCCATAGGCTGGACATGTGTATTTACAGCCTGGGAGGCAGGCTTAGTATTTACATTTTTATTTACAATTTTATTTACAGAATTTACAGCTTTTTCAGAATTTACAGGGGTATTTACAAAATTTTTATTTACAAATTGACGATGCTTGGGCATCGGTAAAGCAGGGTATTCAATATCAGGTTTCTTAGTTTGGGCTACACTTGCATATGTAATTTTACTTTTCTTTTCAATTATTTTATTTATTTTAATTGGACAAAGTCTTGAAATGGCCAGATGAGGGCCGCTGCAATTGGCGCAGCATAGCTCATTGGGCTTGTCACATTCTTTATATGTATGTTCACCAGAACAAATTGAGCACCTCTGCTTGCCGTTACAAATCTTTGCGGAGTGGTTGAACTTGAAACATTTAAAACATTGTTGCAATGGAGGGATGTATTCGAAGACTCTGTATGAAAACAAGTCATATTGTACGTTATCTGGGAGAGTATTCGATAGAAATGTTATACTGACGGTCTGTAGGGGAACTCTATCCTGTCCTATTTTTTTCGTAAATCTTCTTATAGAAATAATTTCGTAAATTGATGTTAATTTTGTGTATAAGTCCTTATTTGAGATATTTGCTGGAACAAATCTGATGATGCCTGTTTTTTCGATTTTATTTGCCGGTATATATGCTTTCATGCCGTGTTTTTGTAAAAATAAAGAGTTATTCAAGAAGTTATTTGCCGTGTTATATTGTTTAAATATTACTGCTATTTTATTGGCATTCAGTCTTTGAATAGCCATCACACCTTTGACGTCAGTCGTGAATATATGGTTGAGGTATATGGGACTCTTGTTCCCTAGTCGCTCCTTGTGGTTAACATGTTCCACGAACACCTTGAACTCGATATTGGTCGAGTTCTCAGGATAGAGTCTTTTATAATTAGGTTTGTAATAGGGTAAGAATTGTTCATCGATACGCTCACCGCCGCCGCTTTCGCCGCTGCAGTTGCCATTCGTGTCCTCGGGCTCGCCGCGAGGACGCTTCAGGGAGTTGGGCGGGTTATCCCCGCCCCCCTCATTACCATCCATTTTTTTAAGTTTTCTTTCACTAAAAATGGGTTTTATAGCACTTTTATGAGAATTTTAATATAAATAAAATTTTTAAAGAAAAAATCACTCCCGCTTCTTTCAAATTCCCGCCAAAGAATCCCCTGTCAATCTCATTAACGCTTTTGTGCGGCCAAGATCACATTGCGATTTTTCGTTTTAATTATAATAATGTAATATGGTGTTGTGAAAGGTGTTAAATACTAATTGTTATTATAAAGATGATGTTGAAACATCGTCTAAGCGGTTTGATGGATATATCTCGACAGGAATTCCGTCGTTTGAAAAGATTCACGGCGTCATGCGCTCGAGTCGGTCGGCAAGCCGGAATCACTCAAGGGATTCGTGAGCGATATCCCGGGCATAATGATCGTCTTGTTTACGTTCTCACAAATCGTCATCACCGAACAGGCGCCATGCGGAGCGGGATTCTGGTGGCGAAGCCATTTCAACTGCTTGAGCATGAGAGATGACAGAAAAGGGAAAACATTAGGTATGCTAAGAGGATTATAACAAACAAGGTAGGACAAGAATTCTATAAGTTTGGATCGCTGCCTTGCCTGTCTTCCGGAAGGCCGTAATATGCATAACTTTAGCAGAGAGCGGCGTGTGCTGCTGGCGCATTGAAATATATTTTTGCTCGCTCGCATCTTGTAGCAATGTGGAGTGCTAACTATTGGATGGTTGGGTACTCTCTTTGCTCACTAAGCATTGTGGTGCGCTTTAGTGGATACACTTGTAGCTTTAAACTTAAGTTATATGGTGTGTTACGTGGGTTCACTCTATGCTTATTACCTTAGCAAATGTGGTGAATTAATCTGGGTGCATTTTCTGCTGGCTCTGCTGAGTAGAATGGTGTATCAGTTGGATTCACTCGTTGCTTTATATGCGCAGCATGGTTTTGGGGGCTCAGGTCACCTTAGTCCAGTTCATGCTGAAATCAGTGTTGTGGTGCACCATATTGGGCTCACATTCTGCTGTTTGTGCCATACATAACAGTCTGATATATGGCTTATTTCAGGCTCGTTAGACAGTGCGTTATAAGCGCTTCCTTATACTACAGCTGATGAATTATGAATACATCAACATAGAGACTGGCCTTACCAGCTGAAGCTCTCTAGAATTTGACACACTTGGCCCAGATCCAGTGAGTCAGATCTGCTCTTGCTGAGAATAATATGAATAAATTCCCATTATAATCAAAAATGTCATCGAAAATGGCCTACTAACAGGAAAAATTCAAAAGTATACCGTTCCGGACTATTAAAAATTGGAGGATGCCTCAAGACTACATAAAGGCCGAAGTGGCTAGTTGATAGAAAGTGAAGAGCATATGTTAAATAAATGTCAAGTAAGTACGACGAGGTCATAAACAACTATAGGAGTTGAGACCAGCGGCCAGCTGGCAGCGCTAAACACACTATATAGTATGTAAATCACTTGGGAATTCTGATTCCCATAATCACAGTCCTGAGGGATAGTGTTAAGTACTGCTTAGTACAATGGCAACTTATCATTTTATAACATGCAGCGGAGAGTAATTAAAAAATTAATTCTGAATTAGATATTCTTCAGTTGAAGAATTTGTAAATTAAATAAGTAAGATCTTTTACTATGCTGGACTACTAAATGCAAGCAGTCATTATTAAAGGCCTACCTGGCAGAGGCCAATATTTACCTATGATATTCTGTCATAAAATCTGTCTTAAGATAAGTCTTATTACAATTGAAAGGAATTAACCACTCAATTGCTTCGAATTTTGAGTTGGACTCTATTTATGTAATAAAATAAGAGCGGTGACAGGTAGCCGTAGTTACCAAAAGCAATCTAGTGGCTATATAACCATATTGCAAGGTAACACTCCAAGCAAGATATTTCTAGAACAGCCTTTAGGCTGATGCTTCCTAACTGCTATATTGGTACTATAAAATTTAAAATTTAAATCATGAATAATCTACAAATAGGCCTCAAGGACATTTTTTACATGTCTGATTCTGTCTTTGAATAACAATAATAAATATAAAATTACAATTGTAATTACATCACAACAATAGAATAGTAAATTAATGCAACAAATAAATCACAGGGCACACTTTACCCGGAGATGTATATTTTCTCCAAGTCCATTAATAGAATTCTCTAAAATTATCAGAAGATTGAACATGTCATCCTACGCTTACACAGAGTTGCTTAAACCTGTCATGCAGTTCTCTGATTGATATCAGGTTTGTGATTGATATGTGCAGTGTTTTATTTATTCATTATTATTTTTTTTGTTGGGGAAATTACATATAATGATACATAATAGATGCCTACTTCCAATATTTACTAGTAAGTATCTCGGTTTGGCCCTATGGCTAGAGGAGGCCGTTGGCATTGTGTCCGTCACTCATACTGACTTGTTTTGTGCAATAAGGCTAATAAACAAATAAGAATAAATGAATGCTTTGATAGCATACAGACAACTCTAAAGTTGTTAGAGAAGCTGGTTTTTTCAAGCTCCTTTTTTATAAGTACCAGGGTAAATTTTTATTAATTTTTTTGAAATAAAAATAAATGAATGCTTCAATAGCATACAGGCAAAGCTAAAGTTCTGTTACAGAATCTAAGTTTTCATTGTAAACTAGGAGGAAAGATCCTTTTATTTTACCATGGTCCAAATTTTTTGGATCTGTGTGGGAGTCTGACAATTATCAAGTCCCTTTAAAATTTTAAACAACCTTTTAAAGTTTTTTTTAGCTAAATTATTATTATTATATACCTATATATATATTTTTTTTTAAACTAGAGCTATTAAACTATCAACATGATGAATAGGACATTTAGCCTATTCAACAGGCTTGCTTGTGCTGGTCGGTCTGCCACCGATTTTGGCTTGATGCTCGAGGTTTACAGAGTTAGAAAGGCATAATACATATTTCCGATAGAAATATTGAAACAATTATGATAAATCCAAGCAAATTTATTTAATGGTAAAGAATGAGCTATTTTGGTGGATATTATTAATCTATTATAGTACTGCCTTGTCAGCTTTTAGGGTCGTAAATCTTTTCTGCTTTGACTAAAAGAACTGTGGGATCTTTTAGAAAATTGCTTAAACCACAGATTATCTCATTCATAAACTGAATTCAGTTTTCAAATTATCCTACACCCACATTCTATTGTTACACAAATATGACAGTGGTGTGAGAAAGTAATGTTATTATTTTCTCGTTATATATATAAAATCTGAATAAAATAATATCCCTGAATAAAATCTACAAGGAATCATTCAAAAATTGAATGTGTTAGCTACCAAATAAAGATTTTAAAATATTAAATTTACTTAATGACAAGGGATTGCACTGATGATGTCACTGTGTTAGGCTAGGCATGTCATGGAAAAAGTTATATATTATAATTGATTTCTCAGACTCCGTCACATATCGAACTACTGATGTAAATAAACATCCCTCACATAAATATATTTACTAAACGTTATATGTATATGATATATATTATAGCTGGCGGGCGCTAGTGTGGTATCCCGTCTTGCTCAAGCTGGTAAGCTCTACATGTATAACAATTGGTTCTAACTTAGATTTTAGCAAGTTACCGTTGGTTGCTAGCAAAAATTCTTGGAACGCTTTATCCTAGTTACGGTGGTGCTGTGCGAAATGTGTTATATTTAACTAAGAGAAGTGTCCATCAGTCTCAGCAGACATAATGCGGGCCTGCTGGCATCACTCTCACATAGTACCGCATAGCGGTAAGACACATGCTGTAAAACTGTCATCATTTTGGTTTTGTGTCAAAACATTAACGCAATCGCTACCGCGTAGCGCTACGGGCTACGCTCGTAGCCGATATCATGGGAAAAACCGTATGTAGCGAAAACTTACCACGATCAGAGCGCCCGGCTACCGGGTTGTTGGTGTCGAAAGTGTTAATTAAACATTATTTAGATGCATCAGTCCTTCAGCACAAATGTTTTAAACTATTTAGGAAAAGCGAGCCGGAGATAGCAGTGGTAACTGCTATAGGTACATCTACAAACTCTATTCATTAAGGATGCTTTTATCCGTTAGTTTATATTAATCAAGATGTAGCGCAACTTGGGAACCATAATTAGTGCCTAAATTACTTGGCATCATTGTCTTCAAATAGTATCTAGTTTTTGCTTAGAGGAATTAAACAAGAAATAATACCTTGCTTATAAGTACTACTGTACAGTGGCTACAAACACTGTCTTTTATTAAATTATCCAATATTTTCCAATATCTGGATAAAGTTTTGAATTAAATTCCGGTTTTAATTAAGACATCTAGGCAGGTTTCGAACAAGCCTCTACTCTTGTTGCCCTTCCTTAGATATAAACCTGTAATTGGTCTAATAAAAGCCCTGTTGTCATATATATGAATAAGATTATACATAACTATCATTATGTCATGTTATTTTTATTATTGTTCTAAATAATAACTTACAAGGAGACAACTTCTCAAAATGCTTAGCTGTCTTCTATATTTACCGCCCACTCGACTCGGCCTGCCCGGGTCTTGGCCATGGGCCTGCTATGTCTCAATATTGATGTTATAAGATAGACTGCAGGCACCTGCAGGTTTGAATGACACATCATAATTTCTCAATTTTATGAGAGGCCTCTAGTGCCGCGTATATCATAAATTAAGTATTGTTATGACGAGTAACACTTACGAGTTACTCGCAAAGCTAGAAATAAACTTTGATTTGACTCTGAACATCTACATGAGTTAATTATCATGAAGAGACTGCGCAGCGAAATACAATTAGAAATTAAACGAACTTACCTGAAGTGAAGTTCTATTTTAATTGTATGAGCTGCGCAGTCTCGAAATGATAATCCCCCCCACCCTATACCCGTTTCAAAGTTTATTTTCCAGGACATTTCCATAGGATCTGTTTTCTCAGGCGTCACGTCAGGATGGGGCAGCTGCTGTAAGCTACTAAACTCTAAACTAAATGAGATTGACAGGTCAGAGTGCGGAAAGCGGGGTTTGCGTTCGGAAATTTGGCGCGTTTTTTGAATTGAAAGCTTAAACTTCTGTACTCTGAATTATGTGATGAAAAGCCGTATAAACTGCGTATACTACATGAGTTAATTATCATTTCGAGACTGCGCAGCTCATACAATTAAAATAGAACTTCACTTCAGGTAAGTTCGTTTAATTTCTAAGTATAAGTTATAAAGTCACATGTACCAAATATAACATTTAAAATAATGATACAAAACTTACATGAGCAGAAAAACAAAAAGGGGGGACGGGGGGGCGAAGCCCCCCACAAGGGGGGCTCGGGGGGCGATTCCCCCCGCATTATGAAATCCTTCTCCACACTGACCTCTTGGTTGTAGGTTAGGTTAGAACTGTGAACCTATAAATACGAACATCGGCCAGAAAAGTAGGTTAGGTTAAGTTTGAAAGAACTGCGACCCCCTCAGAAATGAACTGCTGCCAGAAAAGCAGTATGATGTTGATATAAATACATTTTGAGATTAATATTTATGTTCTTCAGTATTATGCGCCAATGCACGATATGCATAAAAACATTATGACGGTTAATGATTATGATTCAGGTTTATATGCTTCAAAATTATATGACATTCCTTACTTATGCGTAAAAACATTATGGTCATAAAATTTATGCGGATCAATTAATGACTATACACACCTTATGCGCAAGAACTATTATGACAAAAGTGGTTATGCACATCGACATTATGGCTTTAAAAATTATGCAACCCAATATGGAATCATCCATTTTGTTGTTGTTTACAAAATATTAGGAGGCCCCTGTATAAGAACGGCACCCACCAATTCGGAGGCGGTGGTCCTCGGAGCAAAATGTCCTCGTTGAAAAAACGACCGTAACGTGGTAAGTCATGGGAGCAAAACGTCCGCAATTTTAAAGGTACTCTTTGTACAGAGCAAAACGTCCTTACTATCAAACGACCGCAATTTAAATAGTCACGGGAGCAAAACGTCCGCAATTTAAAAGGTACCTACTCGTACCTGATTAAAAACATATTTCATGAGAGTAGGTATTGTTATGGTCTGAGCATGTATGAGAAACTAGCTGTGTTGCCCGCGACTTCGTCCGCGTGGAATCTTATTTTGAACATTTTACTTTCAGATCGAAGCAATGTTGAAATTACTTTTCTTTTTTTGCAAGTTGTTGTATTTAAGTGGATTTTATGTTGGTTGCTGTAATTCAATAAATAATTTTAAATACTTCATAATAAATATTGAAGTGCGGCTCCCATACAACAAAAGTGATTTTATTGCCATTTTAACGTAATGGTACCGAACACGTACGCAAGTCCCACTCGCCCTTGGCCGCTTTTTAGTTTTTTTTCGGCTAAATTGCTCTAATTCCGCGGAATCATTATGAAATCAGGTACAGAATCTAGGAACCCCTTAAACGACCCTTTGTTCACCACCTTCTGGGCTGAATTTTCAAAATCACTGAAATTTCTTTTCTTGTATTCTAATCATATGCCTTTTGCAAAAATTTACAAGTCTGGCGCTCAAAAAAGAGTTTGATCTCCATACAAACTTTCAACCCCTTTTGTGAGTTCAGAGATGAATTTTCAAAAACGCTGAAATCAGTTACATTTAATTTTATTTTAATACTTTTTTTCGAAGTTTTTAAAGTTTCTAGCTTACAATTAAATTTAAACCCCAAGACAAACTTTCATCCCCCTTTTAACCCCTTAGAGGTTGATTTTTTATAACGTTCAATGAATGTTATTTTGTTACTGTTATATGCCTTTACAAGAAGTTTCAATGAATTTGTAATGGATTCAAACTTTCAACCCCTGTTAACCCTTTTAAGGGTTGAATTTTTGAAAACGCTTAAATTATTTTTCTTGTATTATAATAGTTTGCCCTTATAGGTACAAAGTTTCAAGTCCCGCACTAAAAAAATCTTCATACAAACTGTCAACCCCTTTTTTACCAGTTTAGGGGATGAATTTTTAAAAACGCTGAATTTAGATTTCTTCCATTTTATTTTTATAACTTTTTACGAAGTTTCAAGTTCCTAACTTAAAAAAACTGGTACCCCATACAACTAGGGCCTGCAATTCGAATATTCGAATAGTACAAATATTCGACTCGTTTTGATATTCGAATACTAATAATGTGTGCGGTATTCGAATATTCGAATATTTTTTTATTAATGAAAAATGTAACAAATTAAATGTAATCCTTTCACTTTAGCAAAATAGGGTATGTATACCTATGTATAAAATTGTAGACTAACGTAAATAATGAATATATCCATAAAAATAACTTTCGAACTATGTATGTATATGTAAATATTATGAATGATAAGTTCTTCTCCAGGTCCGCAGGATTTTATAGGGATTGAGAAACTTATTTCAGGGCTCTGTGGTTCTGCCTGCTCCTACTCTTCTGAAGGTTTCAGGATTGGAATGCCGGTTTCGAAGAAGGCGCAAGGTCATTGCTCATTTTCTGTACATTGACAACCCTAAACCGAGTGCCCCAGAAGGCTTAAACGTGGTGGAGCTACAGAAAGTCACAGAAAGTATTAGTGGCGATAGCACATTAGAACTCTTTTCGAAATTAAATCTATGTTTGGTATTGCGGGGACATGAATCAGGCTTCAAAGAGGCGCTTCTTTTGTCGTTTGACAAAATTACTTAATTCTTGTCGGGTGGCTACAAGGTGTGTTTGGGAGATGCCTCTGATCACTTACTCTTTTGGCCTACTGAGGTGGACTGTGGACTGACTAAGCTAGGCGCTTTGGACAGGAAGGTGTTACTCACTACATATGGTATGTTAAAGCCATCATTTATGAGACTGTTCATTCTGCGTAAGAGTCGAGGCCGTGAGTCGTGACTTTAAATGCCAAGAATCTCCACAACCGCGAGATGTACAGGCTCAGAGAATATTTCCTAAACAACAAGTATAGAATTAATCGCAGTGTAGTAGTAGTTGACTGACAAGAGGCAGAAACGACATCGAGGCGACCATATACTACATCAACAACGGTCAGTGCCTCTTGTCAAGTTTGCGGTCGGATATGCCGATCGCGTATCGGTCTTTTCAGCCACCAAAGACGGTGCTTCGCAGACTGAAGACCACAAATCGTCTGTAATAGACTGAAGGGCCTATGATGATGAGAGTAGTAGAAAATACGTGGCAGTAGACAAAGCCTTCACTTTTACCAGAGCATAGCACCGATGACCACAGGAACGTATGGAAGAGCAAGGAGCAGTACGGGTTGTTCTACAGGGTCCTTACAGGGTTTCGCTAAAACAACTTAAAAGGTTCTCGAGCCATCTGGCTGGGTCTGGGTCAAAGGACAGATACAGAAGATTTCACTTTTGGACACAGGGTATCGTCGAATTAGCTTTGCATTGTCGTCGGCACCGTATGTTTAGGTATTCACGAATTGCTGTTCGTTTAATTTTACCACAGGATTTAAAAAAAGCAACTATTAATACTTTTTAAAAATAATTTCAACTATTCGAATAGTATTCGAATAATTCGAATATCTGCGAAAAAAAAACGAATATTCGAATACCTATAATGGTCGAATATTTGCAGGCCCTACATACAACCTTTCATTCCCTTTTTAACCCCCTTAGGGGTTGAATTTTTCAAAATCGGTTCTTATCTCTTGTACACTTTATAAATGACACCTAGTGTGCAATTTTCAACTCTGTAGCATGTGTAGTTCCGGCTCTGCGTTGATGAGTCATTCAGTGAGTCAGTCAGTCAGTCAGGACAGGATACTTGCATTTATATATATAGATTTGATATAGATAGATAGATAAGGGGATAAGTTGAAAAAACTAATTTTCCGCGTGAATTTTGTCAATTTCGAGTAGTTTTTGAAACAAAAATTATCAATGAAAAATTCAAACTGTAGGTTTCAAATATATACCAATACATCCCAATAGCCCTGTTCTAGGTAGTAACATCAATAATATGTTAAGAAACATGTTTGATCATAGAGAAAAATGTCAAAGCAATCAGCATTTTAAAAGGAATAAGGCCTCTTAAATATTTATTTTATTTTATTTTTAGTATTTTTGTTATAGCGGCAATAGAAATACATCATCTGTGAAAATTTCAACTGTCTAGCTATCACCGTTCTTGAGATACAGCCTGGTGACAGACGGACGGACGTACAGCGAAGTCTCAGTAATAGGGTCCCGTTTTTACCCTTTGGCTACGGAACCCTAAAAATAAAACTCTATAAATTATGTTTTTACTAAACTTGTTTCATTATATACTATCTACAATTAACGGGTCTGCCAATTACTTAGGTATTTAAAAGACGTGGTTATTATCAATATTTAAAATCCTCTTAATAGTAGTAACCCTTCTTAAAAATTCAAAGGGTATGATACGCTTTTCTTCCAATTTTTTCAACTCTTCTGAGTACTTAATGTTAAAACTGATGTCCACCTTTTTTCTTTTACTACCATGAAATATATTGTTTTTAAATCTCATTTCCTGCCATTTCGCTTCTTTCCTTAATGCATCAAGAAACAGTATGAATGTTGGTTTTTTGTTCACTCTGGAGTTAAATCGTCTATTCCATCCTTCTATGGGATTGTTTGTGCGAAACACATCATTGTAGCAGCTTATGTCCACAGTTGGTTTAAGCCATTGTTTTTCAAAGTAATTGAGAAACTTTTCCATACAGTCAGAGTCTGTAGCGTGCTGTTTAATGTACAACCAACATTCAGTGTAGTACGCTGCAGGTAAAAGAGGAAAATTTGCACAAATTCCGATTAAGTCTCTAGACTCCTTGTTTTCATCGGCCTTCAAAGCCTCAGCTTTTTTCCAAACAGCTTTATTTAGGTGAAAATAGCATCCTGATATATTTATTTGCGGAAATGCTTTTTTTAAAGCATTTATAATAGCAATTTCATAATCGCATTTTATCTTATTAATAGTTATTCCCAAATGTTGTTTCAAGAGTTCAAAAAACCGTTCGTAGGTACATTGCAATTTATCAGGTAGTAGGGCATAAATCACTCCCACCACATTTACCGAATCGCTGGTACTATGCAAATCAACATGTATAGACACAATTTGGCAAAATGGTTTCGGCGTTCGTGTGAACGTGCCGTCAATAAAGAATAGTTTATCTTCAAGTTTCTTTACGGCAGATCTCATAAACTTTGTAGAAAATATTAATATTTTGTCGTCTGCGCCATCATCACATAGCAAAAAATGATTTGCCAATATTTCCAATTCGGAGGCGGTGGTCCTCGGAGCAAAATGTCCTCGTTGAAAAAACGACCGTAACGTGGTAAGTCATGGGAGCAAAACGTCCGCAATTTTAAAGGTACTCTTTGTACAGAGCAAAACGTCCTTACTATCAAACGACCGCAATTTAAATAGTCACGGGAGCAAAACGTCCGCAATTTAAAAGGTACCTACTCGTACCTGATTAAAAACATATTTCATGAGAGTAGGTATTGTTATGGTCTGAGCATGTATGAGAAACTAGCTGTGTTGCCCGCGACTTCGTCCGCGTGGAATCTTATTTTGAACATTTTACTTTCAGATCGAAGCAATGTTGAAATTACTTTTCTTTTTTTGCAAGTTGTTGTATTTAAGTGGATTTTATGTTGGTTGCTGTAATTCAATAAATAATTTTAAATACTTCATAATAAATATTGAAGTGCGGCTCCCATACAACAAAAGTGATTTTATTGCCATTTTAACGTAATGGTACCGAACACGTACGCAAGTCCCACTCGCCCTTGGCCGCTTTTTAGTTTTTTTTCGGCTAAATTGCTCTAATTCCGCGGAATCATTATGAAATCAGGTACAGAATCTAGGAACCCCTTAAACGACCCTTTGTTCACCACCTTCTGGGCTGAATTTTCAAAATCACTGAAATTTCTTTTCTTGTATTCTAATCATATGCCTTTTGCAAAAATTTACAAGTCTGGCGCTCAAAAAAGAGTTTGATCTCCATACAAACTTTCAACCCCTTTTGTGAGTTCAGAGATGAATTTTCAAAAACGCTGAAATCAGTTACATTTAATTTTATTTTAATACTTTTTTTCGAAGTTTTTAAAGTTTCTAGCTTACAATTAAATTTAAACCCCAAGACAAACTTTCATCCCCCTTTTAACCCCTTAGAGGTTGATTTTTTATAACGTTCAATGAATGTTATTTTGTTACTGTTATATGCCTTTACAAGAAGTTTCAATGAATTTGTAATGGATTCAAACTTTCAACCCCTGTTAACCCTTTTAAGGGTTGAATTTTTGAAAACGCTTAAATTATTTTTCTTGTATTATAATAGTTTGCCCTTATAGGTACAAAGTTTCAAGTCCCGCACTAAAAAAATCTTCATACAAACTGTCAACCCCTTTTTTACCAGTTTAGGGGATGAATTTTTAAAAACGCTGAATTTAGATTTCTTCCATTTTATTTTTATAACTTTTTACGAAGTTTCAAGTTCCTAACTTAAAAAAACTGGTACCCCATACAACTAGGGCCTGCAATTCGAATATTCGAATAGTACAAATATTCGACTCGTTTTGATATTCGAATACTAATAATGTGTGCGGTATTCGAATATTCGAATATTTTTTTATTAATGAAAAATGTAACAAATTAAATGTAATCCTTTCACTTTAGCAAAATAGGGTATGTATACCTATGTATAAAATTGTAGACTAACGTAAATAATGAATATATCCATAAAAATAACTTTCGAACTATGTATGTATATGTAAATATTATGAATGATAAGTTCTTCTCCAGGTCCGCAGGATTTTATAGGGATTGAGAAACTTATTTCAGGGCTCTGTGGTTCTGCCTGCTCCTACTCTTCTGAAGGTTTCAGGATTGGAATGCCGGTTTCGAAGAAGGCGCAAGGTCATTGCTCATTTTCTGTACATTGACAACCCTAAACCGAGTGCCCCAGAAGGCTTAAACGTGGTGGAGCTACAGAAAGTCACAGAAAGTATTAGTGGCGATAGCACCTTAGAACTCTTTTCGAAATTAAATCTATGTTTGGTATTGCGGGGACATGAATCAGGCTTCAAAGAGGCGCTTCTTTTGTCGTTTGACAAAATTACTTAATTCTTGTCGGGTGGCTACAAGGTGTGTTTGGGAGATGCCTCTGATCACTTACTCTTTTGGCCTACTGAGGTGGACTGTGGACTGACTAAGCTAGGCGCTTTGGACAGGAAGGTGTTACTCACTACATATGGTATGTTAAAGCCATCATTTATGAGACTGTTCATTCTGCGTAAGAGTCGAGGCCGTGAGTCGTGACTTTAAATGCCAAGAATCTCCACAACCGCGAGATGTACAGGCTCAGAGAATATTTCCTAAACAACAAGTATAGAATTAATCGCAGTGTAGTAGTAGTTGACTGACAAGAGGCAGAAACGACATCGAGGCGACCATATACTACATCAACAACGGTCAGTGCCTCTTGTCAAGTTTGCGGTCGGATATGCCGATCGCGTATCGGTCTTTTCAGCCACCAAAGACGGTGCTTCGCAGACTGAAGACCACAAATCGTCTGTAATAGACTGAAGGGCCTATGATGATGAGAGTAGTAGAAAATACGTGGCAGTAGACAAAGCCTTCACTTTTACCAGAGCATAGCACCGATGACCACAGGAACGTATGGAAGAGCAAGGAGCAGTACGGGTTGTTCTACAGGGTCCTTACAGGGTTTCGCTAAAACAACTTAAAAGGTTCTCGAGCCATCTGGCTGGGTCTGGGTCAAAGGACAGATACAGAAGATTTCACTTTTGGACACAGGGTATCGTCGAATTAGCTTTGCATTGTCGTCGGCACCGTATGTTTAGGTATTCACGAATTGCTGTTCGTTTAATTTTACCACAGGATTTAAAAAAAGCAACTATTAATACTTTTTAAAAATAATTTCAACTATTCGAATAGTATTCGAATAATTCGAATATCTGCGAAAAAAAAACGAATATTCGAATACCTATAATGGTCGAATATTTGCAGGCCCTACATACAACCTTTCATTCCCTTTTTAACCCCCTTAGGGGTTGAATTTTTCAAAATCGGTTCTTATCTCTTGTACACTTTATAAATGACACCTAGTGTGCAATTTTCAACTCTGTAGCATGTGTAGTTCCGGCTCTGCGTTGATGAGTCATTCAGTGAGTCAGTCAGTCAGTCAGGACAGAATACTTGCATTTATATATATAGATTTGATATAGATAGATAGATAAGGGGATAAGTTGAAAAAACTAATTTTCCGCGTGAATTTTGTCAATTTCGAGTAGTTTTTGAAACAAAAATTATCAATGAAAAATTCAAACTGTAGGTTTCAAATATATACCAATACATCCCAATAGCCCTGTTCTAGGTAGTAACATCAATAATATGTTAAGAAACATGTTTGATCATAGAGAAAAATGTCAAAGCAATCAGCATTTTAAAAGGAATAAGGCCTCTTAAATATTTATTTTATTTTATTTTTAGTATTTTTGTTATAGCGGCAATAGAAATACATCATCTGTGAAAATTTCAACTGTCTAGCTATCACCGTTCTTGAGATACAGCCTGGTGACAGACGGACGGACGTACAGCGAAGTCTCAGTAATAGGGTCCCGTTTTTACCCTTTGGCTACGGAACCCTAAAAATAAAACTCTATAAATTATGTTTTTACTAAACTTGTTTCATTATATACTATCTACAATTAACGGGTCTGCCAATTACTTAGGTATTTAAAAGACGTGGTTATTATCAATATTTAAAATCCTCTTAATAGTAGTAACCCTTCTTAAAAATTCAAAGGGTATGATACGCTTTTCTTCCAATTTTTTCAACTCTTCTGAGTACTTAATGTTAAAACTGATGTCCACCTTTTTTCTTTTACTACCATGAAATATATTGTTTTTAAATCTCATTTCCTGCCATTTCGCTTCTTTCCTTAATGCATCAAGAAACAGTATGAATGTTGGTTTTTTGTTCACTCTGGAGTTAAATCGTCTATTCCATCCTTCTATGGGATTGTTTGTGCGAAACACATCATTGTAGCAGCTTATGTCCACAGTTGGTTTAAGCCATTGTTTTTCAAAGTAATTGAGAAACTTTTCCATACAGTCAGAGTCTGTAGCGTGCTGTTTAATGTACAACCAACATTCAGTGTAGTACGCTGCAGGTAAAAGAGGAAAATTTGCACAAATTCCGATTAAGTCTCTAGACTCCTTGTTTTCATCGGCCTTCAAAGCCTCAGCTTTTTTCCAAACAGCTTTATTTAGGTGAAAATAGCATCCTGATATATTTATTTGCGGAAATGCTTTTTTTAAAGCATTTATAATAGCAATTTCATAATCGCATTTTATCTTATTAATAGTTATTCCCAAATGTTGTTTCAAGAGTTCAAAAAACCGTTCGTAGGTACATTGCAATTTATCAGGTAGTAGGGCATAAATCACTCCCACCACATTTACCGAATCGCTGGTACTATGCAAATCAACATGTATAGACACAATTTGGCAAAATGGTTTCGGCGTTCGTGTGAACGTGCCGTCAATAAAGAATAGTTTATCTTCAAGTTTCTTTACGGCAGATCTCATAAACTTTGTAGAAAATATTAATATTTTGTCGTCTGCGCCATCATCACATAGCAAAAAATGATTTGCCAATATTTCTGGAACTTTAACTTCTTTCAGGGATGCAGCTTCCGTTCGCTGTGTTTGCAGGAAATTTCTTCTAGCACGTCGTAATATATTTTTTTTGGACTGAAAATTTGGTATATAACCTTCATTTTCTTCTGCTGCAAATTCCTTTTCAAATATCTGCTGAACCGGTTTATATTTCTTACATACTTCTTTTTTGCACCGATCCATAACTACATCAACCCTATTTTTGATATGGTTAGACCTGCATGTATGTTCTGGTGATCGCAAAATTGATGTCTTGTCCTTATTAATTGTTATTGTCGCACTACAAATATCTCGGTTTGCACATCGCCACCTTGAAGACCCACCTTTGTTAGTAACAATGATGTTGTACCTGTAACCGCCAACCAACACAGCAGGCTTGTTCTTTTGACTGTCTATAAAAATAAGCTTCGTGTCTGAACACCCAGAACTAGTGCTAGGTTTTTCATCCATTATAGTTGAAGCCGGAGAACGTATATGTAATAATGCGATTAATTAGAGCAACTTAATTTTCCTCATGCTATTTTATTAGTTTCATGCAATCAAAATGTCATTTGTCAATTGCAGACAGGTTGTTTTTAATATTCAAGTACGGCTTCCGAATAGGTTTTATTCTACGCTACTACCAAGTCAAGGGGGATTCACTACCCACCGCGAGTCATGAAATATACCTAACTAACTAATTTCGGGTCACAATTGTGACCCGACCCGCCCATCGCATTTTTTATGATTATATATTACTAGCTGTGCCCCGCGGTGTTACCCGCTCATCCCACGGGAACACTAAATTTATTCGGGATGAAAAGTATCCTATGTCCTTCCCCGGGACTGAAACTATCTATATACCAAATTTCATCTAAATCGGTTCAACGGTTTAAGCGTGAAGAGGTAACAGACAGACAGACAGACAGACAGACACACTTTCGCATTTATAATATTAGTATGGATATGGATATTATTAACCAACTTCAAAAAGGAAGAGTAAGTGTTCGTTTATATTGAATCGTTTTGTACGTAGGTACGTTTACCTACCGATTTTTCCGTGAAATATAAACCGTTTTTTAATCAAATGAGTATACAACTACGGTTTTCCATTTTCATTCATTCAGGATCTCAGGATTGGTTTAACGCAGAACCAACCATGAGATGTCTATTCTTGAACCTAAAAAGAATTTTCCAAATCGACTGATAAATGACGGAGTTCTGAGGTAACAAACATTAAAAAAAAGATATATATATATATACAACCGAATTGAAAAACCCCTCCTTTTTTTGAAGTCTGTTAAAAATTTACCTGATTATGAACTCTCGAACTGCCCACTGGATCTCAAGATTGATTTAGTGCAGACGTGTGTGGTTTTCACATTTCGATGCACCTTAATGAAAATATAGAGCCTAGATTTTCAAACCACACATGTCAGCGTTCCAATCAATCCTGAGATCCAGTGGACATTTCCAGGGTTCCCCATCAGGTTAATTTTATGATACTGGCTCTAACCTCATGAAAGTGAATCGGAATGCGAAAGCTGCACATTTTGTACCTTTAACAAGATTTACATTCAGTAGATACTTCCAGGCTTCCAGGGTCATCATAAAGTTCGGGTCAGGTTCGTCTTATTTAGGACGTCCTGGTTGTTGTAGGCAACCCTAGGAGTAGGACACTCTCACAACGCGCTACAAGCAACGACGTTGTATGTCATACAAAATTAGCAATGAGATACTATTAGTCTATTAGGCTAACACCGTTGCAAAAGCGGTAAATGACAAAAAGTGTGCGGCTTCTGTAGTATCTTTATTCTGCGCTAACTTGTAAAACTAGGTCCTAATGCGTAAGGGGCGTCTTGCTTTCATGACATTTTTAATTAATGACGATTTGCTTTAACGGCCTTTTTATTTGCGGACAATTTACTGCTTGGCCTTTCTTCCCTGTGGTCATTTTGGTTCAACGGACATTATGGTTAGGGGACTTAATGCCAATAAGGACGTTTTGCTCCGAGGCCCACCTCCTCCGAATTGACCCACACTGACACTGGAAGTGACAAGTGACATAACTTTCATTCAATCCATTCGTGCCAGCTTTTAGTACAAGAAAATTAGATTGAAATGTATGGAAAATTTGGCAAAAATAAAGGACATCATTTATCTATCAGGATATGTAGGTTATAGAGCCAAGTTTAATTTTATCTACTCTCCCCCCCTCTCAGGGGTGAGCGTCAACCCCCGCGCCCTCGAATGTGTCCCGGAGCGCGGTATTTTCCACTTTAAAAGAAAACCGTGTACGATACATACAAAAAGTATAGGAACGAAATAATCCTGAATAAATTTACTATAAACCTTTCATACATACAAAAGCGATATCACTTATAGAATCAGCGCAATCTGTTATCAAATACTAACGTTTTTAATTATTGATCTTTTTTTTCTGCTAAAAGGTTAGTTATCTCAAAAACTTCACACTTTTCGGCCAAAATATGTATGACAAAAGTAAAGAATAGAAAATGTTCTTTCTAAAAATGTATAATTTATTTCTGTTACTCTTTCATTTACCGTTGCAATGCTATTTTTTAAATTTAAGTCATTTGTCCATTATGTGAAATATAAATATTCGTACTAGTTAAACGGTGTTACTTTCAATACCATAGACTTCTTATATATTTTTCTGTAATCTATACGTACGTGTACCAAATTTCAACTCAATCGGTTTAGTAGTTTCGGAGAAAATTCGCTATGATTATAGTAGGATCACTCGTGTGTCTGTGTCAGTCCGTCCGTCTGTCATAGCCAATTTTCTCCGAAACTACTGAACCGATTAAGTTGAAATTTGGTACACGTATGTAAATTGATGACCCAAACATGGACGTGTAACGTAACGTAAAGTAAATCAAGTAATTTGAAACATGGGGGCCAGATTTGGGGGGTAAATTAGAAAAAAAAATGGCAAAGTATATCGTGTGACATATCAAATGAAAGGGTACATTATGAACATCTCAAATATATATATCTCATAATTACGAAATTAAACGGTTTTGAAGTTATTTACGAAAATGAGCAAAACTTGACGATTTCCCCACACACCCCTTATTTCCTAAAATAGTGATTCTAAAAAAGGAAAAAAAATACCGAATATAGTTCAATACTTATATATTAAAAAAAACATATAAGAAGTCTATGGTATTGAAAGTAACACCGTTTAACTACGAGTAGTACGAATATTTATATTTCTCATAATGGCCAAATGACTTAAATTTTAATAATAGCATTGCAACAGTAAATGAAAGAGTAACAGAAATAAATTATACATTTTTAGAAAGAAAATTTTCTATTCTTTACTTTTGTTAGCATATTTTGGCCGAGAAATGAGAAGTTTTTGAGATAACTAACCTTTTAGCAGAAAAAGAAGATCAATAATTAAAAACGTTAGTATTTGATAACAGATTGCGCTGATTCTATAAGTGATATCGCTTTTGTATGTATGAAAGGTTTATAGTAAATTTATTCAGGATTATTTCGTTCCTATACTTTTTGTATGTATCGTACACGGTTTTCTTTTAAAGTGGAAAATACCGCGCTCCGGGACACATTCGAGGGCGCGGGGGGGTGACGCTCACCCCTGAGAGGGGGGGAGAGTAGATAAAATTAAACTTGGCTCTATAACCTACATATCCTGATAGATAAAACTTGTCCTTTATTTTTGCCAAATTTTCAGCTAATTTTATTGAATTATTTAGTGTATCGACCTATATTACGTAACGTATGTGACACTGTTGTGTGGCACAAATTTATATGCGATGTAATTGTTCAATTACTACTTTTTTTTGATGCGACGGGTGACCAGAGAGCTGTCTCATACCTATGCCGAAGAATAGCCCTGGCTATTCAGCGTGGTAATGCGGCCAGCCTCCTGGGCACCCACCCGCTCGGCACCGATCTCCAGACCGATGTTTTGCCCATGTCTCATTTATAGTTAGGATTATATAATAGTATGCATTTAAAATTATCTTATTATCCATAATATAATTTCAACTCGACTCTATTCTAATAGAGGTCAAATCAAATTTCTTTGTTTTTCAGATATGATAAAAAGTTTGTTCTAACAAAACAGTATTTTTATGGTGGTCATAATGTGGGGTTCTTGAACGCATCATGGAGGGTTAATAGCCGTTCTACACCTTCCGATCCGATCCTAATTATCGGATGAAATCGGATAATGTGTAGTGTAATTATTAGGATCTATTACAATACATTATCCGATTTCATCCGATAATTGGGATCGGATCGGAAGGTGTAGAACGGATGCGGCGACAACCGATCGTCTCCGGCAGCATGTCGACGCATACGATCGGACGGTAACAGCCGTTCACGACCATCAGGATGTTGACCCACACGATCGTCAACGTACGGTCGACAACGTCGGTATTTGCAATCAGTCAAATAGTTTCGTTCCTACCACCTACCACGTTGACGTGATGTAATTTTTGAAAATGGTTGAAGTTGACGTAGTATTGGCTGCATTAGAATAAGACGCCCGCGATCAAGCTGTTGTGTGCAGCTTGGTAATATAGACTTAATGTACATAATTATATGGTTCAGTATCGTTTAAAGAGCATAATATTCCTTCCGTTCTGATCCGATCCGTTTGGAGGAAGGAGGAGTACTTTACTTTATTAATCATACATATACATTATTATTAACACATATTTTTGTACATCACATCAGATCTACAGTTATGGTCCGATTTTGATAAATGATATCTCATTAGATTCGTCTCATGCTGGAGAGGTGCATAAAGCTCTTGGAATTTTAATTTTTTTCCTGAAAAGGTACTGAAAAATGGATTTGAAAAAACTACTGTGCGCTCACCACGTGACTTTGACCACGTGACCTGTGATCCCTATTTTGACATAAGATGACCAAATAATAATTAGCATGATTTGCTCACAAACCTGTAGTAAGTTGTTCAGCATGATGAAATATTGAGTCGGCAACATAATATCCGCAACACTTAAAACATGTACGAATATGCAAAAATAATTTTACAGTTTAAACCATGAATACAAAGATCAAAGCTTAAAGAAATATTGAAAAAGGAGCTAAAGTGGTGGAAGGGACCGGGAATCGAACCCGGTACCTCTGGATTACCGGTCCAGCTCGTTAGCCACTTCGCTACCCTCGCTCCACGTAGACCTGACGAATTTTTCCTTATGCTTAAAATCAACTCTGCAGCGTTATAGATCAAAAAGTTTCGCGTATAATTATTTTTTTACTACTTAGCGCCTGACACAAACATAAATACACCACAGATTTGGATTGCTCTGCTGATACGCACAGGCGTTCATGTTGTAAGTAGTCCAAAAAATAATTATACGCGAAACTTTTTGATCTGCAACGCTGCAGAGTTGATTTTAAGCTAAATGTAGGTAGCAATTAGGTAGCAAATTTTGGTTGGTAAATAACATGAAAATTGTGCGTCCTTCGCAAAATATGAACTTTGTCCAAACATCCTGACGTCAGAATGACTGGTCATAAAAAATATGTGATATCTTTTATTATAGGTACTGAGGTAGCAATTATTTGGTAAATGGTAGCAAATACTAGCAAATAGGTAGCAATTTTTACGTAAGCAATCAATGCAGAATTCAACAGTCAACCAATCATTCTGACGCACACCGTCTGAGACCGGCGCTGCGCCTCGCGAAGCCGCGCGACGCCGCGAGGCGCAGCCTGAGGCCGCCGTTCTCATGCGCTTGCAATAGGTAGACTGCGGGGCGGTTGGACGCGGCACCGCGCCACAGTACATATATAGGCTAACGCAGTATGGAAACTACGAACAAACGGTCGAAACAGCGCACACACACAGACGCAAGCGTTTACGAGGCGGCTAAGCGTACTTCGCGGTTCGCGGTGCTGTCAGTAGCGCGTGGCGCGTCGCGACGGGCGGACTGTTTGTTTTTATTGCGTGTTACGTGCGCTGTCCGCGAATTTTTAAAGATGCCACGAGTGTATTGCGTTGTATATGGTTGCTTGAACTCGGCTTCTTCTAACCTTTTAGCTGTTATTTTCAAAGAGAATACCTAAATGTGTAAAGTAGCTGCATCAATTTATCAATAAGTAGACAAAATCAGTTATGGTGCCGTGCCCAGCATGGTAATTTATTAATTAGAATGAGAATTTTTTACACGTTTAAATTGAATAATAAATCGTCTCGAACGTGTCGTAGCAGGCGAAAGTATTTCTCAGTCAGCAATTTATAATAATTACGCTTTAAAATGTTGAAGTCTTTTAATTACATAATTTTGTTTTTAAACCAGTCAATTCATTCGATTAGGCTAGGTTTTTTACAATAAATGTATATAAAAAGTAAAATACAATAAAGTAATTACAAAATATAAATACATTATAAAAAACCCTAACCCAGGGTGCCGCCGGCAGCGGATGACAACCCTAGCGCGTAGGTATTAATCTTCAAAAAAGGCCTTAGTTTCCATACTGCTTTAGCCTATATATATACTGTGACCGCGCGGCGTCGTGCTGCCAACGATTTTACGATGCGCCTCGCTACGTTGCGATGCGTCTCGCGGCGGCGCGCGGCGCAGCGCGAAATCACCGGCCTCTCCCAGTATCGTCGCGTCGCGTCGCGTCACGTCGCGTCTCGGTGTGAGCTGACCCTTAGTCCTTCCGCTTGCAAGTCGACGGGATGGGAAATGTGGTCGAGTTGAAAATATGGACGACTTGACAATGTAGCTAAGTTGGGAATGCTACATTGGTAATATGGATGAGTTGGTAAAATGGACGAGTTGGAAATGTGGACGAGTTGGGAATATGGACGAGTTGGGAATGTGGATGAGTTGGTAAAATTGACAAGTTGGTAATATAGACGAGTTGGGAATATGGACAAGTTGTTAATATGGGCGAGTTGTTAATTGGACGAGTTGTCTATGTAGACGTGTTGGGAATATGGACGAGTTGGCAATGAAGACGAGTTGGTAATACGGACAAGTTGGTAATATGGACGAGTTGTCAATGTGGACGAGTTGGGAATATGGACGAGTTGGGAATGTGGATGAGTTTGCAAAATGAACAAGCTGGGAACACGGACGAGTGGGCAATGAAGACGAGAAGGACGAGTTGGTATTGTAGACGAGTTGGGTGTATCGTCGAGTTGGGAATATGGACGAGTTAGAAATGTGGATGAGTTGGCAATGTGGACGACTTGGAATTGTGGGTGTTGGGCATATGGACAAGTTGGAAATGTGGACGAGTTGGCATTGTGGACGAGCAAGTGTGAACGAGTTGGCAATGTGGAATAATTAACATGTTACCCCAACATGCGAAACTTGATGGTAGAAATAACCTACATATGATGCAAATTTCAAAAAATCGACGCTCTCAAGAATAAATCATCTTTGAATTAATGACGTCTGGCTGATCATTCTTATTCTCGTTCAAAATAAAATTTGTCAAATTCTGCTGTCAACAAATTGATTTTATAAGGCTTCCGTTTTTACCCACTATGGTAAGGAACCCTAAAATTAGGTTTATATTATAGACTTGAGAGTATATGTAGATAGCATCTCCCTCACTCTTCTGTCAGACACTATTTCAATGAGAGGAAAGACACGAAAGTTTGAATTTGGAATTCGGGTATTAGGCCTTCAGCTCTAAATTTATTGAAAAAAATATATCTTATATTCTTTTTTCAAACATGTTTAGCTGTTTTATATGTTGGATTTTTTTTATTACACATATTTGACACTTTTTTTTATGGTGGAGTATTGTTGGTCAGTAATTTATTTAGATTAGTAAGTAGGGTTTGATTAAGTATAACTAGCGTAAGAATTTCTAACACAATGTGTAATGACATGGCAGCACCCATATTAAGATAATTTGCACGATCTATTGAATTTCATTAAAAAAAATAACAAGCATTGATAGAGTTTGTCAAACGCACCGTGTCACCTAGGAGGGGGCTGATTTATCATATCCATCTCTTTTTTTCGTATGGTATATTATGAGATAGATATATAATCAGCCCCATACCCGAGGGGCGCGACTCGCTTGACAGACTCTAATAGTAGTTTTTCGTGTATCTATAAACGATAATTTTTTCCATAAATCGAATAATATGCATTTTATTTGTGAAACAGATCAGCAGCAGATCACACGTCATTAATGCACAAGTTATTTTTACAAAAGAGTTGTCACGATGAAGCTGGCAGTTGGTTATCAGGCCTGGCTCTAGCCTGGCATGTTTTCACGTTTTTAAAACATAATTTTAACGTGTTTTTTTACAGTATTTATTCTTTGTTCGCCAAAAACTTCTTATCGATGAAGTAGTTATTTTCTGTAACACTACCGGATTTCCATATTCTAGCGGCGGTTCGACGCCGCAACGGGCCTCTAGTATACTATATTAACCCTTTAACCGCCATCAATTTTTCATCAAACTTGCTCGTGTCGCCGCCGATATATATTTATCGGACTGTGGCGAAATGAGCTGGAAATGTTATGTCTTATATATCAGACTACGGCGGTTAAAAGGTTAATCGATCGAATATTGAGAAAAAACAAGACAAAGAAAATTCATGTATATCTCTAATAGAGAAACAAAATTGCAAATAGTTTTACCCCTAAACAACTTCCAACTTTTTTTTCAACCACCAACTTATTCTTTTTATTTACCGCTAATTTGTTTCAAGCTATACCTATGATGGTATAAATAACTTACGGCCATTTGGTTTAAGTGTGCAGAGTTGGTCTTAGACATGTCATCCCCACAAAGAGATCCTTTGGCATAAAATCATTCTAATCTGCTTCTATTTAACCAATCATTATCGTTGCTTACTCAAGACCCAAGTATAAATTTACGAATAGTAGTATCATGTCATTATATCTCTCAATATCAGATAGCATTATCTACTTTGTAATATATTAGACTGATCCGAAAGAAATAATACCGTAAAGTAAAAAACAAAACTTATATAATATAAAATTGTTTTAATAATGTCTCATAAATACAAAAATACATAAACTTTTATATACTTAATTCTATTCCCAGTCCACTTACATAAAAACATGACAACAATTTATTAGTTTTTACTTGTACAAATACAACAATAACAACCATTAACACGTTCTACAATATTGACTATGTTTTCATTCGTAGACATATTGAGCACCATTCCATTTGATTAGGTACTAACACACAAAGGTTCTAAAGCTTCCGCGGAAAAAAATAAAAACTCGTATTTGAATCCAGTCATAAAAATGCTATTCCTAAGTATATCTATTTTCACAGCCGATATACATATCTATTGGATCAGTTGTCCAACAAATTCAAATGGAATAGTACTTAACATAACAATATAAATATTTGTTCTGGAATATGAATAACGATTAAGATAATTTAACTTCAGTATAAATGAAAAAGATAATCTACATTAAATTAGCCGTTGAAGGTCAACAGAACAATGTTTTATTTCTACCTAAGGTCATTGGAATACGGACGCTCACGTAGAGGACACGCAATATTATAATGATACTTCAGTCGAACGATACGAATCATACGTGACGTCGGTAACTTCACGGTCAAAATTAACATAAAACAAAATTACGTTATCCATCACTCACTCTATAACTACAGGGATTTTTAGAGTCCTTAATACATATCTTTCTGGTTATGTATACACTCTACGCCTGTAATGCACACTATGTGCTGAACGGGGAAGGTAATGTGGAAGTACAATTTTGTGTTAAAAGAGCGCAAAATGGTGTCGTTAAGAATCATCACTTTCAATACATGTAGGTATACAATATAACTAAACTGCGATGTTAAGAAACTGTTTTGCCTTTGTGTTCAGTCTTCGCAATTCGCACAAGGTACACCTTGTTGTAGGGAATTGGTTATTGAAACATTTAATTTCATTCAAAAACAGTTGATTTCATTTACCTAGCGCGGGCTAAGGAGATTTTAACTCCATACGTCTGCGGAATACTTTTTCATAGACTCGAGTTTCTTCAGGAATTGGACAGCCTCGGCCTCGGTCTTGCCTCCCTTCTCTTGGATGGCTCTCAGGATGATGTTACGCACGTCGACGGCCATGTTCTTTGCGTCACTGTAACCACACGGCGATATTAGTCGGGCCAGACGAGTCATTAACCTTCAGTCTTTATATAACCGACTAATCACTTACCTCGTTAACAAAAAGTTAGATAAGTGAGCAACATGGTCAAATTATATCAGTACTGTTTAATTGGCAGTTTGATTTAATTATATGTGCAATGCTCTCTACTATTCTAAAACTATTTTGAAATATATCGGCAAACGAGGTGTTATTAATGATTTTAGCACATCATTTTAAGGATTTGTAGGTAATAGGGATTGCAAGTATTGCAATCCGGTCCACCGGATTCAGCGTCCTTTGGTAGAGCTTCACGCAAAAGTGGGGAAATAGAAATACAGTGTATACTAGTGAAGGTCGTGCTATTTTAGGATAGGTACACGATTCGTAGGCGATTAACCCCTGATGTCAAAATTTTACTGATAAAATTTAAACTATGTGGCAATTTAACGTAAAGTTGATATGTCCCGCACGAATCCGTGTTTAAGCATACGAGGAGTTAGTGCCTTTTCACACGTCCCGGTTGCCGGGTAGCCGGCGCCGGGTACCCGGCGGTGAAGTGTATGGCCATGTACGTTACATTACGCCGGTACGTATGAAAGCTAACGTACATGGCCATACACTCCGGCTCCGGACCGGCGCCGGCTACCCGGCAACCGGGACGTGTGAAAAGGCACTTAAGGTAAGATCCGGTAGACCGGATTGCAATCCCGCGTAGCAAAGCATTAGTCGTAGATCTAATCTACAGTGATAGGGATTCTAATTCTGAGCGTAGCGTGGGAATTCCCACGGAACTAGTTCCGCTCCCGAAGAACACCCAATGCACTTTACTCCAGGTTAATAACGGTATCACTCTTTTCTCTAATACATATTTACTAAGGTCAACCTACTCGCCACCTTGGTGACAAGCCCGTAGTATGGCCCGGGATCGACTTACCCGCAGATATAGAAGTGTCCGTTTCGCTTGCCGATGACGTCCCACAGCTGATCCATGTTCTGCTCCAGCAGGTGCGTGACGTAAACCTTCTTCGCCTGGTCCCGAGAGAATGCCAGGTGCAGCGTCACGTCGCCGTTATTGGACCACTCCTCCAACTCCTGGAATGTTATGACAATATATTAGTAAAGTTGGAAACGGCGGTTAGATCCACTACGCAATTTTTGCAGTACGCCGTCATATCTTGGACCGAATTGTCATTAACGAGACAATCGACAATTCAATCGATGATCTCGCTTAGCCAGATAGTATAAATGACACTCTGCACATCAAACAACATAATATTTGCGGCATTTTTTTTTTTTTTACATAACTGTTGTTTGGGAAATTCAGGCCAAGCGGCCAAGTAGATCAAGCGTCAAGAATTTTAGTATTTCGTTCCACGTTTGTTTATTTATGCCAAGCTATGGATTATTTTCTTAATAATCAGGTAATTTCAGAAATAACCAACCAGACTACAACATTACGAGATGCGATTCAATAATTAATGTTTCAACATGTCGGGCCGTTCCTGACAATTTTTACGTGAGGTTAAACCGTTTTTTATAATTATTAAAGATGTCTCACGATAGTTATAATAACATTATTGAGATGCGATTCCTTACCTACGTCAATAAAACATGTGGATTTTAAAACTTGTTTGAAATCCTATACCCAGATTTTAAAACTTGTTTGAAATCCTATACCCAACTCAAATGTTAACGAAGTTATTTCTTTTTATTGTTTTAGTCCTGTTTTCGAAATGTCGTTCTTCCAGCTAGGCCTTCTTGTTGCTTTTGTGTTGTGTGCTTTGCTAATTTGACCCTTTACGATTTAAGGACATATCAAAATCAAAATACAAGTTTATTTAATAGGCACTTTGCCTGTATTTTGTATTAACTAATATGACGAAATACGGTAGCAACTCAACATTAGGTCAACGCAAATAACGTGGCATGAATTGTGTATCGTACGTGATACATTGTTTGACATACGAAGACCTTTTTAAAATAAACATGACATTTACCTTTCCGTGTCGAAATACGTCAACCAGGCAAAGGTTTCCTCCAAGGATTTTAACAACTACCTGCCGTGTGATAACTCATCCGCCGTTTTCCTGCTATCATGGCCAGATCGTCAACCAAAAGTCTTTTCAGCAAATAAGGGTAGTCAATAGTAAAAACTTGCCTCTTGGTAAATGTAGTCCTGGGCGCGATGTCTGCAGCCGAAGTACAGGATGTTGTCTCCGACCTCCTTGCCGTTGGCGCGCGCGTGCGCCCTCTCTTGGAGGAACCCTCGGAAGGGCGCCAGGCCCGTGCCGGGGCCGACCATCACGATCGGAGTTTGGCTCTGCAGAGGCAATCTGAAAAGACAAGGCTGCGTTAAACCGATTGCATGCATTTACAGAGATAGTCAAATATATAGTATTGTAGTAAGGGTAAGACCTCAAATTAACGCATTTAAGCTAGTTAGGATTATGTTTTTATTTATTTGATAAATTTTATTCCCGCGAATTTTCACAACTACCGGATATATATTTTAACTAATAAAATATATGAAGAGGCCTTATTCCTTTTACATTTTTTTTGACATAGCTATTTCATGCTTTCATTGCGTGCAGTCGAAAATAAGTTGAAAAAACTATGTTTACGCGTGAATTTTGTCATATTCGAGTAGTTTTTGAAACAAAAATTATCAATGAAAAATTCAAACTGTAGGTTTCAAATATATACCAATAAATCCCAATTACCCTGCTGTAGGTAGTAACATCAATAATATGTTGAGAAATATGTTTGCTCATAGAAAAAAAATGTCTAAAACTATCAGCATTTTAAAAGGAATATGGCCTCTTAACATATACATGATTATTGATTTATATGCTAAACTAGCCCCTAAAAATGCAAAAAGGAAAGGACTGAAAACGGGCGTTTATTGCAGTCGTCTTTTTGTTTTTTATAAATAGGAGGATACCTAAGGGACTTAGGTAACTTTAATAGGAACACATGATTACAAACATGATGATTAGAAATAATGACACAAAGGTAAATTAAGAAAGAAAAATTGAATGCGATCTACTTGCAATCGAAGCGGATCCCGTCCCGTCTTAATTTACCTTTATGTCATTATTTATAAAAATAAAAATGTGGCATTACCACATAAATAATATGAATCGATAAAAAGATTCTATACAAATATGATGATTAGAACCGATGAAACCTAGTATGACTCGACATTTAACAAAAAGTATATTCATCAGTAACTTATTTGGCTTACTTCACGTGCGCCACTTCATTAATCACGTCAGTGACGACATGCACCTTTTTCTGATAAAACCGATAAGGCATGATAAGTTCCTGGTCACTATCTATTTAAGCTAAAGAGCTCCTAGTAATACTTTCCTAAAAAAACCGGCTGGCTCCGTACTTGCCCATCCTTCACAATAGACGCAATAATATGTAAATTACGAGAAAACTTTCAAGCTCTATAAAAAGGTCGTAAACGCCAGAGTAACTGTAATTACTTATTACCTTATGGAAGTTATCGATTATACATCCTAGATTGGGAGGACGCTATTTTTTGGATTTCCGGCTGCTGACTATCAAAAAAATATGTTTTGACCCCCTATTATTTTTAAAGGACCTATTCAACGAAACCCCACACACTAGTGTTGAACGACGAAAAAATCTCACCCACTTTTGGTGTACGAGAGATACCCGAAAAAACATTTTTTTTTAGTTATATTATTTTACCGTTTTGTCCGCGTGATACATACACATACTCATACCAAATTTCATCTTTCTAGTACTAATGTTCACGGAGCTAAGCCGCGGACGGACGGACAGACAGACATGGCGAAACTATAAGGGTTCAAAAGTCAGGAGTAAGATTGCCACTACACTCATACGTGACGCAAGAAATAAAAAATATCAATGTAAGCTTGTTCATGATTATTTTTGTTTTTAATATTCCCTGATAAGATAGCAAGCCGTTGGTAACGCGGACAATACGAATACGAACACGATCTTGCGAAGGTCGTATTAACAATTACTCATTAAAAATACGTTTATCTATATATATACATTGTAAGTACCTATTATTAAACTAAACCTAAAACTAAACTATGTCTAAAAATGGGTCCCATGGCATTGTACCAAGGTCGCTGGCAGCATTACCTCGGGCCTCGCTGTATTGCTATACCCTGATATATGTCGTGAGCGAGGAAGCTGCCAGCCCTTTTGTCAGTTCCTTACCAAGAATTCTAGCGCTTGGACCCCACGGGCTAGTCTCGACACCAAATGCGGCGAAGTGGTATTGAGAGCCGAGACCGTGGTATTAGAGTTCCAAGTATGGTGTAAGTTTGTATTAGTCTAGTAGTGGGTTATATAATTCCAGCGGCGATATAGAAATAATACATAATCGGATAATCGGTACACAAGTTAACTCAAACTCAAAAACATATCTGAAAGTGCTGTGTCGGCAGATATAATAATAATAATCAATATCGGCCAACCTCACACAAATCGATCTAGTCCCAAATTAAGGCTTGTGTTATGGGTACTAGACGACGATATATTATATACCTACATATTTATATTATAGATAAATATATAGTCTAAGATCCCGATATAGAACGTCTAATCGTCGAATAGAAAGTCCGTAATATGTTCAATTTTCTTTTTTATTAAATTTTTAACAAAACATACCCTGGACTAAATTTTGTTAGGCAACCCATATGCAATATATTTATTGACATATTAAATTAAATATAAAATACATTTCATCAAATAAACATCTCGGTGAAGCTGGACTAAATTTTGTTAGGCAACCCATATGCAATATATTTATTGACATATTAAATTAAATATAAAATACATTTCATCAAATAAAAATCTCGGTGAAGGTCGTTCTATATCGGGATCCTCTACTAATATACTTAATTACAACCTTGACCCAAGCACAAATATGATATGAGTTCATCACACGAATATTTGCCCCGGCCGGGATTCGAACCCGGGATCGCCGACTCAGTAGGCAAGCGCTCCACAAACTGAGCCAAACGCGTCGTCAAGAGAGTATGTACGGACCTAATTTGCATAGTGTGTGACACGCTCACCTGAACTGAGACTTCCTGATGAAGACAGGCACGCGCGGGTACTCGCCGTCCCTGGGCTTGTGCTCCGCCAGCCAGGTGGTGGCCACGCCCTTGTTGAGCCGGCCGGTGGGCGTCTTGTACTGCACCACCACCGCGGTGATGTGCACGGTTTCAGGGTGTAGCTACAAACGGACAATGCGTTTTAATAAAAACTACTTTGTAAAACATACAACACACACTAATTTGTAAAAAGGTGTCAACAATTTTACTATTTTTCCAGAATAAAGCTAGATAGAGATAGGCCAGATAAAGCCAAACCTTTTAAGCCAAAATTACTAAATAATTTCAAAGCAATAACCATCGTGCCCTGTTTATCGATGGCAATAGTCTCGTTTGTACGCAGTGTAGTTTGCCTGTTTTTTTCAAATACCCATTCCTTCAATTGCTCAAAGGTCAACTGGAAGAGATCCCTAACAGGGATAAGTTCGCCTATGTACATGTTTCATTTGTTTTGAATGTATTTATAACCAGTTTTTGTGTACAATTAAGTGGTTACATACATACATACATACATACATACCATTAGCAGTAACTTAAATTTGATTAAGGATAAAATCCAACTAGACCACTTTATTAAATTTAATCTATCCTAAAATTCATAACCTTAATCTAGATAAGCAGTCATAATGTTAACTATAATTAAATTGAATGACTCCGGTTAATTAATAAACAAAGTCTTCAAAATAAAATATATCAACACAGAATAGTGAAATAATATGAAATGTTACAAAATTACCTTAGGACTTGAAGAAATGGAGTAGTATCTAGGCTGCAGGCGGGGCAGCAACTCGCAGAGGTGGTCCAGAGGCGGCTTACACGACTTGATGTCCTCCAGTATGTGGACAATGTTTCTGCAAGCCTCTGCCACAAACGACTGGTACAAGTCCTTGCCCTCCTGAGAGTTTGTTGCCATTAGTAACAGCTTTTTCTTGTCCTGTAAGTAGAAATGTATATGAAGAGTATGAAGACTTGCTTGCTTATAAATAAATATTCTACACCTAACAATGCATTGAGATTATTGCATTATGATTGGACGGGCTTCCTGATATTCGTTATTAAAATAATTCGCGTGGCATTTATGTGCGTTTTTCTTCACTATTAAGGAACAATTTGGATTTGATCTTTTGTATCAGTGATTCTATAAGAGAATAATCAAAAATAAATAAATATGTAGGGCTGGGACCTAAATAAATCTACGAATTTCATGCAAATTCCGCGAAGGCATAAAGAAAAACTGCGACGTTGCCTGGTTCTCAGATTAAACGGTCTTAAAAAGATATAGTTTATCTTTAAGGCAATTAGTAATGATACAAGTCATTAACGAACATAATTACCTCCTCATCAGTACAATATTCAGCCAATTCTCTAAGAATGTGAGTTCTGGGCAAAGCCGTAATCTCAATGTAATGAGAGAGGGCAGTTCTGTAGGAGGTGGGGCAGGGGAAGGGATGTTTCTTGCTGCTCTCCATGTCAGTGTTGATCAGAGAGAAGATCTCGTCTAGATCTGCACCAGTCAATTTGCCTAATTGGTCAACTAAATTAGAGTCGTTAATAGGATAAACAGCCACATGATCACCTGTAAAAGAAAAGTAATTGTTATACATATTGTTTAAGTTTCCATTCTATGGTTTTAATGACATGGTAATGACAAAGTAAATTAGGTAATTCTTTAGGTTATTTCAAGTGCACAGAACACAATAGACACAGTCGTCAGAAGGACGTGAGGAGATGAATGTGTAAGTGATGTTATCGTATGACTTATGCCTTGATCACACGTACCGAGCAAACGGGCGAGACAGTAATATGTTTCTCGGCCGAGACAGTGATGTGAGCGAGTAGCTGTTTACACATGTTTTGAAATTAGCACAGTCAATTCAGTTCTATTAAGACTTTCGGATACGATGGATTGTAAAAAAATCGCCGAGTGGCGAGACAGTGCTCGTTCAGACCGGCCGAGTGAGCGAACGAGACAGTGCGGGGATGCGGGAGGGTGGACACGGCCTAGTAGATAGAACGGGAGCCGAGCTACTGTCTCGCCACTTCGTTCGGCCGAGCGCTCGGCCGCACTCGGCGCTATGTTTATACGCACCGAGTACTCGGCCGAGAGCACTGTCTCGCCCGTTTGCTCGGTACGTGTGATCAAGGCATTAATGTGTCACTCCCCTCCTCACAGAACCCTCCAAATATCACTGTATGTGAATAGATGTGCATAATAATGTATATTTATTTTTTCATCATTAATATGTAAAGTTAAATTTGTTAGTTTTACCAAAAATAAAGAACCAGTATTCTAATAAGTATCTTCTGCCCAACTTGTACCAGAAATAACAAAAAAAATTAATTACGAGCCATGTCATGTTACAAAGGCTGCTTAAAAATTATCTTTTACCATATAACTCAAATCGCATTGTTTGTCCATTACATAATTTAAAGTATCATATATAAAATAATAGCTTTTGGAAATTGTGTTTATAACATGTATTTGTTATAACAAAACTGGACTTAATCGCGTTCAGTGTTTATTTAATTACCTCGACGTTTCGGACGTGTTGTTACGTTCATGGTCACGAAGGTCCCTTGGAGACCATGAATGTATCATCACGATCACAAATAATGTAAGTAATTAAATAAACAGATATTCAACGCGATAGGTCCATTTTTGTTATAATTAGGCATCGGAGTTTCGTTAGCACGGTAGGACTAATATAGAGCTATGGAGACGATATTAACATTAAAATACAATCATGTAAGTTTAAATCAATCTATATGTATTTGTGTTACATTTTTATCATGACTGTAAGTAATGAGTTTCATACAATGCCATAGAAAAGAAATATAAATACCTGCTTCATAACGCATTTTGGATTCAGAGATGTCTAGTTCAACATGAAGGCATGACCTGTCGCCACCCTTGTGCAACTCTCTGTTCACCTTTATTTGAGCCAGGAACGGGTTCTTAGCATCATAAGGCCTGAATAAACAAACAGGTTTTAGTAATAATGTTTAGTACAAGAATTCTATATTAAATAAATATTGCCACACAACATAACTTTTGCTTCTAAAGTAGTATGTAATGTAATAATGATTGTCATTGATAGTATAATGAAAACTTACGGTCTCTGTACTTGCAGCGAATGCAATCGAGCAATTTCACCAGTGAACACACTGTTGGGGGTGATATCCTCTGGAGTGTGGGTAACCAGACGGAACTGTCGGACAAGCTCCTCTTCACCAGTGCTTTCAATGTTGAACATCTCGCACACCGATGGCCAGAACTTGTCTTTCCATGTGATAAAGTCATCTTCAATACTGTTGATTATAATAAAAAGATAAAAAAATGTAAAGGACTTAGTGGTATACATATACGCATAAAATATATTAAGGAAGTGAGCGCTTACTTGGCATCATCATCTCCTAGACCCACTTCATACACCCGAGTGGCTCCCAACTCTTCCAATCTTTTGTCTAAATAAATAGCTACCGCATTATAATGCTCATATGTCTTATTACCAAGACCAAAAACCTGCAACAAAATAAACATAAGTTATGCTCTTGAACACAGCTATATCAATACCGATTTTATAGATATTAACACTTTTACGTGAGCAATCTATAGACATCATTTGTTTCTGTTGGCCTATGAGGCTGTGACACTTGCTGTCTCTCTGCTCAAAGAAAAGTATTAAATACAAGTATAAAGTTAATAAATCAATGTTACAACAAACATATTATGGAACAGGTATGTCAATGCTAAAAAATGTAAACTAATTGATTACTTAAAAACAAACTTGATGATATTTATGTAATTTATGTATCAGTTACAAGCAAAAAGCCTTTAGCCAGAAAAAAATACTATTAAACACAAGTAGTATGAACAGTTATATTTATGTATTTTATATATTTATTTGCTTTTTGAGTATATAATTATTCCATTTTCTACTTTTTGCACCACCAAATAACAGAATAAATTTTCAGCCCGAAATTACCCAAAGACTCAAAAATCGGTCTTTAGCAATAAGACCACCAGTTGTTTACCTCTAATTGTAATTTCTTACATTGTATTTCTCCTGTATGTTTTGTGAGGTGTGCAATAAAGAGTACTTGTATTGTAATGTAGTAAACTTTATATGACAGACAGAATAACACAGCTTTAGTATATTCAAATAAAATCCTATATTATAGACACTATAGTGAGTAATGGTTACATAATTTAGACAAATATATTAATCATTATAATCATATACATTCTGAACTAATGTTTCCAAGTGTATCTTTTACACATTGACATAAGTTGACCTTACAGATTTTTTGCGTTAACTTAACGTAGGATAAAACCATACCATATATCGAAATCTAAGCCATGGAGATACACTGCGTCTTTTACATATTATCTTTTTAATGAAAAAGGGTAAAGTCCTCACTAAAACACTCATAATAATGGTACGTGAGCTATTACTATCGTATTATCAACGACAACCTTGGGAGTAAGGGAATACAATTGTACTATGCAATACACCGTATGTGTTACATAAACGTGCCGTAAGCATAACGAACTAATACACTATTATATAAATATTATTGAAATAAAGTAAATTTACGATACACTGACTGCCACACTGATCGTGATCGAGATCGACCGGACGGACTGACGTTTCAGTTGACAGCTGTCAGATGTATTACGTATGCGATGCGTTCGGAAATACAATGATTCATTCTCGGCGACGTTAAAAATAGTACCTAGTTTTTAATACAGATGCTCAAAAAGTGGTATAGTACTTTTCGTAGCTGCAAATCGTGCGAAAAGTTGGTTATTTCGAACTAGTGCTTTTTACTTTTAATTTTTTTTTCTCTTGTACTATCACGTCATACCCATCGTCATACCTTATAAACTCCAAACAAAGGTCAATCACTTTCTGACTTTATTTATTACGTCATGCAGCATTGCAAGTGTACGTAATAATTATGCTTAAAATATTTAAATTGCATATTGGATTAATCAAAGGGTTATTTATTAAAAAAGACTCAAAAACGATCTTAATCATTTGTTTGAGTGACTATTATTTAATGAGCAAATTATGAGTATTATGCGTGACCTATAAAAATTAAAAAGAAAAGTATAGTCACAGATTAGATAATACAGTATTAAACGTGACCGATGCGCTGCTTTATTAAATAATATATTTATTTACAATGAATATGAAATGTAAAGAACTAAAAAAGTTTCACGATGTTTATTGTTTAGAATCAATTAGATTACTGTGTAAAACATTATCATATCTCTTCTGAAATATAAAAACTATTTCTTTTAATTTGGCTGAATGATGACAGCCGACGACATCTTGAAAAAAAATATTACAATTAAAAGTAAAACTTTCTTTTACATTCAAGATTGTTTTAATTATGTGTAAATTACACGTAAGTTTTATAAAATAAGACTTTTTGATAGAGAATGATGGATTCTGATGTCATCTAAATAGATTTAACACCGCCCGATACAGTCAAGGCAAAAATTGCAAGTGAGAGTATTTTACCTACCCGCAAAATCGAAAGAAAAATTATATTGCCGAGAATACGAAAATTATTAACAACTTGAATAAAACTTTAAACTTGCAAACCAGCAAAGGCCTTAAATGCGACTCTTCACAATTACTCAAAAAAATGTACTCTTAATTTCTATTAGACAGAAATAAATATAATTGTCCCTTTCAATTACTGTTTTAAACTTGTATTATTGCAATTTTTCGCAAATGTATTAAAAAAAGTTGTTTGGTACACGTGTGGAAACTCGTCCGGAGTCTTGACCCTCGCCTTGCGGCTCGGGCCAAGACTCCTCGGGACTCGTTCAAAATGACACACTTTCCACCTTGTATCAAAAGCTACTATTATTTAATTTTATCCTTGTATTTTACTAACGTAAAATAAGACTAATTAAGTATGGCATTTTGGCGGTAAAATAGCTAAATCAATGACACACACTTTGTTTTATAAGTTTATAACTTTATCTTGGCACTAAAAATGAGGATTTGCCGACTCCAGCCAATTTTTTAACAAACTAGGCTTTTAAAGTACAGGTAAGCTAATTAACATATACCATTCATTAATCTTATTATATCTTCAAAACTTGGGTTCATCTTTGGGAAACAATTGACATATTTCATACGAATGAATTCCAAGACCCATTGTTATTGACGTATAGTCTGAAAATAGGGATGACGACTGATGTTAAATTCTACAGCAAATATATATAGCTATATGAATAAATTTGTGAAAATGTTTTCAGAATCTTCATAATTTAACTTCTTCATAAGTATATCGTCGTCTAGTACCCATAGTACAAGTTTTGCTTAGTTTGGGACTAGGTCGATATGTGTTAGATTGTCCCATAATATTTATTTCATTATTTAATTAAATGTTACCCATAACATATACTGACGTCACGATAGGTAGCCATATGTATGGAGCGTTTTCAGCGCACCGTAGGAATGTTGAACTTTGAAGGTCATTTTCTGACTTTAGAGTAAGTGTAGTCAGTCCCATATAGATATTCAATAAAAAAATAGAATAAATATAAATAACGGACACGGACGACCTCACACAAATCAATCTAGTCCCAGAGTAAGCTCTAGTAGGCTTGTGTTTTGAACACTAGACGACAATAACGGCCGAGAAAGAACGCCCGAGTTCGCTTGGAAGAACGCCCGAGTTCGCTAGCGCAAGACAGTCACGTTATTCTCTCCCTCAGTTCTTTTAATTTATAATCGTGTGAAAAGTTGACTATTGCAGTTGAATGTTATATTGATATAAAGGCAGTGAATCAAGGATTGCAGTGAAAACAACAGTTTTTATAACTTCATACGGGTTTAAAAGTTATGACGATCAACATTTCAAATTTCTATACTTAACGTCTTTTATCAGTGCGCGCGCTCGTTAGCGAGCGGTGAGTCATCCGAAACCGGTGTCGCCCGCGCAGTGCTGTGCGTGGCGCGAGCTTACGAGTGAAGTTGACGTAAACAGACACACGAGCCAGGCGGACATCTGTCTTTTATAATTTTATATATAAGTATTATTTTTTTATTGCAATTAAATCGCAATGCCACCCAAACCAGTTTGCGCAAAGTGCAATAAAAAAATACTCGGAAGACAATATATGGTATGTGCAACATGTAAAGACTCTTTTGATCTGCCGTGTATAAACTACGAAAAATTTTTTAACTTAATGGACAATGATCGTAAAGCGTCATGGACGTGCAGTAAATGCAGACAGAACAAATATCAGCAAACGAAAACCAACACTCCAACTTTAACGAAATCAAATATTGCAGTTGCCTCCACCTCTAACCCAGCAACAAATATCCCTCCCAAGAAAAACGAAGATAACGTAATTTTGGCTTCGGTTTCTGAGCTTCTAATGCAGAAATCCTTATATGACACAGAGCAAGAACATATCACGGTGAGAAAACCTCAAAAAAGACAGCAAATCTGGCCTGAGACTTCATCCGATCAAGAGTCTGAAATAGAGCTGACGGGAGATACAGAACTAAATCTTAGTTCTCGAAGCCTTCCCAGCGTGTCAATCAGTGAAGACCCGCAAGTCCGTGAATTAAAAAAAGAAGTAAGTGCTGTATTATTGCAATTGGCGAGTGCTCACGAAGAAATTGACCGACTAAATACAGAAATCGCTGGACTAAACAAGAGGCTAGTCGAACAACAGAAAAAAGGGGATGTTTATAAAAAACTTCTTACAGATAAAGGCCCGTTAAAAAAGCTAACTCCCCTAAAAAAGGTCCCCTTGTTTATAAATAAACCCAATGTGGATATCATCGATAGTGATGACGATACACCGCAATTTCTTTCACCAGCACGTACCCCAATTGACGATCAAATAAACCCCACCGATCGGAAAACAGACATTATTATTAGCGAAACAATAGAATTCAAATCTCCACTCCATGAAGAAAATACAAATGACAGCCATATGAAGGGAATCGTAGAAATCGTCGAAGACAAAAAAACAATGCTTCTGAGATACTTAGAAAAATGTGTATTATAAGCAGTAACAATGCTAACAAGATTCTAGAAACTGCGCTCACGTTATTTGAAAATCACAAAATTTGTCACTACATCAACACGAATGCCGGCATAAATCAGCTACTGAAGGACGTTGAAAAAAAAACACAAGATCTGTCGATGGAAGACTTTTGCGTCGTACTTATGGGTAATGCCGATTTTGAAATCACGAGGGACTATTATGCAACCGTCTGCTATATAAGATCCAAACTAGAAAAAATCAAAAATACGAATGTTATCATCTGCTTACCGAATTTCCGATTGCATAATGCCGGAATATTCAACAACCGAATAGAGTTATTCAATAAGATTTTGTTTAAAGATATTTGTAAACATAAATAAGCTTACTTGCTAGATAGCAATAAAAATTTAGATTATTCATATAAAATGTTCAATAGACGTTCAGGTGTAATAAATACCAGTGCAACCAAAGTTATTTTTAGGGACATAAAGGCAAAAATATTGCAAATAAATTGTGATTATGAATTAGATATTAATAACAGTTCCTATGCAAATGAAGAAAATATTTTACAGAGCCACACACTTGGAATGCCACTTTTAAATTTGAACTGTGAATCTGTTGGTACGCAAACTGAGAACAATTTTTTTCTTGGCTAAAAATTTAGCGAGTAACTTCTGTAATATTCTCCATCAGAACATTTCTGGCCTAGTGAGCAAAAAGGAGTCTCTTGTAGTATGTTTAGATGAATTCCTGGATGAAAAAATTAGTATCGATGTAATCTGTATCACTGAGCATAATATGACAGAAGCATGTAAGGATACCTTATATGTCGAAAACTACCAGATGGCAGCGTCCTTTGTGAGGACCAAAAAGAGAGGAGGAGCATGTATTTTAGTTAAAAACGGGCATGTCTTCCAAGAACTTAAGGAAATAGCTAATCTGTCAATATGTGGATTATTCGAGTGTTGTGCTGTAGAACTAGTTAAACATAAGCTAATAGTTGTATGTGTGTATAGAGTGCCAAAAGCGAAACAAATGTACCTGAGTGTCTTTTTCGAGAGACTAGAAACAATGTTGCATGTTATAGGTAAAAAAAGTAGACATAATGTTGTTCTTTGCGGAGATTTTAATATCAATACTTTAAAGACAAATAATATCACAAGGGAATTAGTAAATAGTCTGAATGGTTATAATCTCAAATTGCAAGTTAAGCAGGTTACAAGAAACATTAGTGGTACTTGCATTGATAATATAGCGCATAACATACCAACTACATGTGAAACAGACGTAATCGAACTAAGTCTATCTGATCACACAGCACAATTGCTAAAAATTCCCGTAAAAACCAAGTCTAATATTGACTTCTGGCGAGTAGAAAAACGAGATTACTGTGTGAACAATCTTAAAAGTAAAACAATCTTTAAAGAAGTGTATATGTATCTCGAAAAAAAATGTATATTAACGAAGGAACAACAAGGTTTTCGTAAAAATAGGTCAACAACTATGGCAATCTTAGATCTGCTTGGTATTGTCACAAAAAATATGGATAACAGAAAGCCAACTTGTTCTATTTTTATGGATATGACTCAAGCTTTTGATTGTGTAGACCACGAAATTCTATTAAAAAAACTTAGTGCTTATGGTATAAGGGGAAATATACTTCAGTTAATGAAATCTTACCTAAGTCAAAGGCAACAGTATGTAGAAACAACTAAATTTGACCATCAGACCAAAAAAGAAGTTGCATATTTGTCTGGAAGTCGCATTGCTAAGTATGGTGTTCCACAAGGTTCGGTACTGGGGCCGTTACTTTTTATTATATATATCAATGACTTACCAAGAGCAGTGGATAGCCCGATGACTTTGTTTGCGGATGACAGTACAGTAACAATAGAATGTAAAGATATAGCGAGTTACGAAAGTGACATAAACTCTGCGCTAAGTAATATTATTGCTTGGCTTAATAATAATAACCTTAAGGCCAACCTGACCAAAACTAAGGTAATGCACTTTACTCAAAGGAAGTCTACCTTACACATAAGCACATCTTATCAAGCATGCACGATAGATGAGGTCGATTCTATAAATTTCTTAGGTATAGCTATTGATCAATCCTTAACGTGGAAGAAGCATGTAGATTTAGTATGTCTAAAACTGTCAAGGTCATCTTATGCATTACATAGGCTGAGTCGGATAGTTACTGTGGAAACTTTATTAACTGCATATCACGCCTTAGTCGCATCTGTTTTGAGATATGGTGTAATTTGTTGGGGGAATTGCACAGATAGTGAGCAGGTTTTTAAAAGTCAAAAGAGATGCATTCGGGCGATGTTTGGTCTAAAACCATTAGATAGCTGCAAACCGTATTTCGAAAAATATAAAATACTAACATTTCCATCCATCTACATATATGAAATAGCCATTCTTGTCAAGGGTAACCCTGATGTGTTTGAACGCAATAAAACTACCAATATAGGATTAAGACCACGTGATAACAGTAGGATTATGAGTAATTTCACGAACACTGCACTCTTAAGGAAAAGCGTATTTGGTATGGCACCCAAAATTTATAATAAGATACCAAAGGCAATCAGGGATGCTAGTATGAATAGATTTAAGCGAGAATTAATGAAATTATTGAAGGAAAAATGCTATTATAATATAAATGAATTTTTAAATGACATGGCTATTTAAATTTGATATTATTACTTAGAATATGTATAAAATTATAATAATGTAAATAACAATTTGTAAACCGAAAGGTAAAACATGACGAACATTATTTATTTACTATAACATCCTTGTAATATTATTTATACTCATGTTTATGCAAATAAATGATCTCTCTCTCTCTCTCTCTCTCTCAATAAACATACTTATATACATAAATACATACTCAAATACAAATAACATCCATGACCCAAGCACAAATATTTGAGTTCATCACACAAATATTTGCCCTGGCCGGGATTCGAACCCAGGACCGTCGGCTCAGTGGGTATAGGCTCGCAGGCAGTTGCTTAATGCGCCAATCGCGTCGTCAATCAATTGACATCCTCAAAAAAAAACGTACAAATGTACTCGTATTCGGTCGTATGAAAATATGTCAATTATTTTTCTAAAATACGAGACGCACCCTAACCTCCCTACCTAGTAAAAAAAATAGCTACCGACGATTATATGTTTCCTTTCAAAATTTCAGTTTAATATTTAACTAGATTAGTCTCAAAATTGCGATTTTAAATGCAGCTCATTAATTATCTGGCACAGTTGAAAGTGAGAGTCATACACATTTGCAGTCCACAATTACCAACATGTTGTGATAATAAATACCTACTGTCCTTATCGACATAATATTCTATGTTTACTTATTATACAACGGAGAAATAGCTCATGCTTGTAGGAACTGTTAAAAATGCTGTTATACATATTATGTACTATAATAAAACGTAATGTTTTAATACAGGTAATATCGGTTACTTACGGCATAATTTAGCCCAGTTAGGTCAGGGTCTCCATTCTTCAGCCACTCGTAAAACTCCATAGCATTGTCTGTGGGGTCTCCTTCGCCATATGTGGCCATACAGAACACAGCCAAGGAATTTGAAATATCCTTGAGTTTAGTTAATTCTTCCTGAAATCAAAGGAAACAATAAATGACGCAAATAGTTACGGATATTAACATACGAGTATATTTTGTTTACTCAAGTGTCGCAATATAATAACTAATATGTGTCTACAAAATATCGACAGTAGGCTAAAATCGTGATTCATTAGTTCTTATCCACTCTTGATATAATTATTTATTATTTCTATTCACTCCTTTATCAACTTACCATATCGCACTCCTCGGGGTCAGCGACCATGCCCTTCATCTTATAACGAATGCCTTCCTTGGCAAGGCGGCCGGCAAACTCTTCGCCGGTCCCAGTTTGGGATCCATAGAACACGACTAAACTCCTTCCGGACGACTGCAATTTCTTTATGAATGAATTTTCGGTGATTTGTATGGTTCCGGCGGGCCTGTGAAAAAACAAAAACAATGTCATTGTCTTTGTGTCGTCCTAATTGAATCATCGTATTATAATTTATATCAATTTAACGTGGAATTGTCTATATCACATTATTAATGATATGCACAATGCAAATGCAATTGTGAACAATTTCGTGAGAAAAAAAATGACATTGCAATTTGATTCACGGTGTTGGTAGGCTATGTGTGTGTGTACCTACCTACCTACCACTGCCGCCGGTCCCTGCTACTGTTTCATCATTGTTAGTCTAACTACCTACTACTAAATAAATTATTAGTTTGATAGTTATTTATTCATAAACAATGTACATTATTTTATGCTACTGTCTCCTGAGAGGGTAATGACCGTCGAAGGCACTATACTATAGGCACCCAGGTTTAGTATTATTAGAATAGACACTTGCTGCCGACGTCTGATGTTACTCTACTACTTACCAGCGAACGAATTAAAGTGTGGACATTAATAAATCTGGTCGGTTTGAATTCGATCTCTTTGCGTCGTTTTGTTTAAACTTAATAATTTTATGTCAAACAATGCTGCTAAAATTCTATTTTATCAAGACGTATCGGAATTTTCATGATATTCGATATATTAAAAAAAATGTCGTCCAAAGAACTTCAAATACGAAGAAAAATCGTGAACATTTTGCTAAGTGCCTTAAAATCAATAAATCGACGGTGCAATCTGTCCAAATCATACGTATACGTGATGATTTAAATAGATTTAGATAACTTTTACATTAGTTACACGATGGTCTTCTCAAGTGTAGTAAAGCAATGTAGTCACTGTGTTACTTTGTTGGTTCAGCAATGTGTTGATGATAATAATTTGTATGATAATAATAATTGATAAGTTTTACGAGTACAATGTATAATATAATGGAAATACGTCGAGTTCATTTATATCTACAAAAACCTTATGCTCCTGACAATAGGGTCGTGTTCAGATATTTTTGTTCTCGTAAGTGTGTAGATGTAAATGAACTCGACTGTAAATAAATTGAATGGTCAACCTGTAAATGAGAGGGACGTTTCCTGACAGATCAAATCAGCAATGTTACTTTTCATGAAATTTATTGTCAATGGGTCTATATTTTTTTTTGTTGCTTGACGCCATGGTGATGTCCCCTGGGTTACTCTTTAAAACTATGATTTTTGGCAGCAATATTCAACAAAAATACTGTAATTGCAATAGTTATAAACCCATTCTTATTAAGAATATCGCTTGAACATTTAAAAAATAGAATATCTCTTAGAATGTCTCCTGGGTGACGGGACAGAATAACAACAAGAAAAAGTTGATCCACCCCAATACTGGAATATATAAGAAAATCACCAACCGTTACGGTCAAATTGGTTTCTTTTATTTAGAGATTTTATTTATTTTGTAATATTCATCTAAATAATAAATTACTACAGTGATTCTTCAGAATACATTTTTGATATTATTTTTAATAATTGTTACCGAATAATTTATATTTGACATTAGGGAATTAGCATTATCTGGCATTTAATTAATATCTGGAGTTTGTTTTGATTACTTAATAATTGTCTAGTTAATTTTGAAAATGTGCATGTAGATAAGTATACACCGGGAGGTGCACTCAAGCGGATGGCCTAATGTGATGATTTTTGCTAAATGTAGGGTAGAATTATAGTTTTAATACATTGTGTAAAGGTTTTTGTAAATGCAGCGTAAATACTTCTTTTAAACATTATACATTATTTTGTGTTGTTCACACTGTCGAGTGACAAGACTGGGGAGAGGAAAAATAAGTAAAGATTAGAAATTAGAGAATTAAGCACTGAAAGAGATTGTACTTATGAATATAAATAAATATCATTGTATCCTGTTTCTAACTGAGTTTCATTTTATCAAACGTTCAAAAAATTCAAAGTTGCGAAGGCTTAAAGACATACAAAGCTGTAACCAGACCTAACAGATCAGAAAAACAAGAATATTCTGTCAGATCACGCTGTAGAAAATTGTACGACCAGTTTCTGACAAAATATGATTGCCTAATCATGGATGACGAAACATACGACAAAGCTGATTTTAATCAGTTACCTGGGCAACAGTTTTATGTGGCAAAAAATAAGGAGACATTCCTAATAAATATAAAAAATAAAACTATCAAAGTTTCCAAAACGTCACATGGTTTGGCAAGCGATATGCTCCTGCGGTAAGAGGAGCAAAGCTTTTGTCGCGTCGGGGACAATCAATGGAAAAGTTTACAAGAAGGAGTGTCTGCAAAAGAGATTGCTGCCTTTCATCCAACAACACATGGGTTCTGTACTTTTTTGGCCGGATTTGGCGACGTGCCACTACAGTGAGACTGTCAAAGAGTGGTACAAACTTAATAACGTGACTGTAGTACCAAAACAGGCAAATCCTCCTAATTGCCCAGAACTAAGACCCATTGAGAAATATTGGGCCATAGTGGAAAAAACCTAAAAAAATATAGAACAGTGCAAAGATGTAAAAACCTTTAAGGCGAAGTGGCAATAAGCTAGCAAAGAAGTGTCTGATTATGTTGTTCAGCAAATGATGAAGAAGGTGAAGTCTCGCAAAGAATCGCAAAGCCGCTAGCTACCGCATTAGCACGTGCCACTACAACATTCATAAGAAAAACAAACGGTATCGTCATAGAATTAAGGTTCAAATTTAATGTCACTGATATTCTAGATATTGCGTTTTGGTAGTGTAGGACAATAGACCGCCCCGAAGTAATACAGCAGTCATATTATTTTGATTTGAGCCTTAATACTATGACGATACAGTTTGTTTTTCATATGAATATTATAGTAGCACGTCCTAACTCGGTAGCTAGCGGCTTTGCGATAATAGAGACAATGGCCTTTGTTTGAAAGATTAGCGCTCGAAGCGAAAAATTAACCTCGGAAGAGCCGTACTATAGGAAGAGTTCGAACTTGAAATTCGTCAATCTGCCGTGTTAAGCCAAACTCACGTATCTTGAGTTACAGTAGTTTAGGTTAACCGCGTTTAATCGATTCGAAATAGTATCTTTTATATATACTTTAAAGATTTTTAATTTTTACCCTCAATTTTCGTAGATAATTGACTTGTCAAACTCCTGTAACTTCGATTTTCAACTATGGATTTATGCGGATTGCTGTATTTTTAGTTACCACAAATACGCTTAACAAGCGCGACACGATTGAGTTTTGTCAATTTGCGGTAACTTTCATTACATGAGTTTGTCAAAACCACACAAGTATGAACCGTATGAACCTGTCGCGAATGTAATGTCCTCGAGTTAAGTACTCGAAGTAATGCGAACCTTTGAAAATAATGACAATCAACCTAAAGGCATAAATGCTGCTAAGACACAGGATCTTTTGAAATTATGTAAAGTAAGCCTTCTGATCAATGTAGGTGCTTTTATTGAAAATTTGCCTATAAATGAAAATGCGAATGATTTAGATAGTGAATCCTATTAGTTTTTACAAAAGTATACCAAATATGGTTAAATATATATATGATAGATGTTTATTTTAAATTAAATTCGATATTGCATAATTAAGGAGGTTCCTGGAGGTTTAGTGACCAAAATATTTTAGTTTTATGTTTCAAAGACAAGTGATAACTGATAACAATTATTAAGTTAGGTACAAGATGACTTACTGTAATGATTACAAGATTTTTTCTCCAAATGAGACTTTTCTTTAGTGTTACGTCAGATTTATTCAAAGCAACACTAAGATACAAGAGATCAGCATAACCGTTGGGCTTCCACTTGAGTGAAGGCCGAGGGCATATTAACGTATCTATAGATACCATATTTTGCGTAACTTAAACTCTATGCAATTTTAGACCGTCATTATTTTTAACTTTACATAATTAAATCATATAAATGCCGTAATAGTTGAAATTTGACATGTCATTAGTAATTGTTATTTTTATTCACATAAAAAAACAAGAAAAAAAAACATCCATAATTTAGTGAGTTATGATAAGTTTCTTGTCTAAAACTTTAACAGCGTTTTTCTCGAAATGGCCATTTCGAAGATACATGAGATTGGTTTAATAGGGCAGCAATGCCACAAATGTTCTCGCTTAAACCCGTTTGACTCAAACGGCTCAAACAAAAGAAGCTATAGACAGGCTATAGTACAGCTGTTTCTGTTTACACGCTTAGTGACAACCCTCGGTGCGCGAGTCAGACTAGCACTTGGCCGGTTTTTCGTATTGGTCGGGCACTAACTATTACTGTGCCCCCAGAGATCTTAGAGCGCGCGATAACAAGTGAGGTATCTACGTAGACATCTGACTTATTTAATAATAACGAAAAAATGACTTACGGTTGAGTTTCTTTTGGCTTTCTTCTCAACAGCGGTCTCCTCTTGCGAAATGCCGGTAGATTCACAATCTGACTTGTAAAAGTGCCCTTATGGCCTACTTACTGAATAAATTATTTCATTTCATTTTCATTTCATTTCATACTTGCCAACTCTACGGCGTGACATTTATTTAGAAATCAACGTCATCGTTTTTATTTTATACAAGAATCTGGTTACGTCGTAAATACACCAGGAAGTAGATATTCGGCCTCAAGGTTAAGGTTGTCAATTTTCGATGATAGGTAACGCTTGCTGTGTTTATTGCGATTAGGTTGTATTGTACTTGTACGAAACAGATGAGCCAAAATGAAACCGAATAAAGGTATGATATGAATAATCACACAAATCACATACCTACCAGTCCGCCATTTTAAATTGCATGGTAGTGAGACAAGGAGAGTAAATTCTTAAAATAATTCAATTGTTTGGAGATAAAAACATTTTGTGTTTACAAATAAGTATCTAAAGTTGAAAAAGAAAACGTTTCCGGTATGGACAGATCTTATCTACTCTTCGGAGTTAGGGTTGCGGGCGGGTGCCCGGGTTTTCGTGGATTTGTCATAGTTTAGAGGGCGTCCAGGGAGCTTCCGGATGGGGTTTTATTTGTAGGCCGGTTTAACATTTTCACGCACAGTACGTCGAGAGACGTTAATTCGTTCGTGATACAAGACCACGTTTGTGGTCGGCGACTTTTATCTGCATGAAATTACCAATCCTTCTACAGACGAACAAGATTTTAAGATCATGAGACTTTCCTTCCTTCCCTCCTTCCTTGTATGAAGGCACAGTAAGTACAAAACCGGCCAAGAGCATGTCGGACCACGCTCAGTGTAGGGTTCCGTAGTTGCACATCCTTCACAATAGACGGGCTTAAAACAGCGGTTTTAAGCCTGAGAAGAATTACGAGAAAGATTTCAAGCTGTATAAAAAGGTCTTAAACGCCAAAGTAATTGTAATTACTTATTACCTTCTTGAAGTTATCATACGCAATTATATTATACGCGCCAGATTGAGCGGAATGTTTTGATGCAGTATGACACTTAACTAATATGTGTAACGTTCGAAATATAAGGACGCCGCGCGGCACTTACGTCATTTTAAAGAAAATTAATGCAATTTTGCGATAACTCATAAACGGCTCGACTTATTTTATTCAATAGTTTTTATTGATAGCACTTATAAAGCCTCATTTTCATAATTTTTTCCGTAATTTTTGACCTGTGGTTGAAAAGTTAGAGGGGGTAAGGGGGAGGGGACGCTATTTTTTGGATTTCCGGAGCGAATATTTACAAAACTGCTGACTTTATTAAAAAATAGTGTTTGGAGACCCCTATTATTTTTAAAAGACCTATTCAACGACATCCCACACCACTAGTGTTGGAACGAAAAAAAACATCCCCACTTTAGGTGTACGGGAGGTACCTACCCGAAGAAAAGTTTTTTTTTTTTGTGTTTATTTTACCGTTTTGTCGGCGTGATACATACACATACTCATACTAAATTTCTAGTACTAATGATCACGGAGCTAAGCCGCGGACGGACGGACGGATATGGCGAAACTATAAGGGTTCCTAGTTAGTTGACTACGGAACCCTAAAAAATATGGACATCTCCGCCCGTCCGGATTCTGAGCTCCAAAATCCGGGGTTTTCACGTTTCTTGTCCTGGTAGCCAGGTTTTAGATATGGCAACCCTAGAGTTCACTTTGTTTGAAGTTGGTATTTTGCATAAATTATATATGGCATTTTGGGAATGTCAGGCGATCATATTGCTGATTAATTGGTTAATGCCATTAACCGGTTTGTCTTCAGCATGTAGCTAGAACAGTTATCTAAATGAAGAACAGGAAAATCAGTCAACTTCCATTTTTCCTTATTTCAATGGTTTTTAGGGTTCCGTAGTCAACTAGGAACCCTTATAGTTTCGCCATGTCCGTCTGTCCGTCTGTCCGTCTGTCCGTCCGTCCGCGGCTTAGCTCCGTGATCATTAGTACTAGAAAGCTGAAATTTGGTATGAGTATGTGTATGTATCACGCCGACAAAACGGTAAAATAAAAACTAAAAAAAAAATTTTTTTTCGGGTACCTCTCGAACACCTAAAGTGGGGGTGATTTTTTTTTTTCGTTTCAACCCTAGTGTGTGGGGTGTCGTTGAATAGGTCTCTTGAAAATAATAGGGGTTTTCAAACATTACTTTTTGATAAAGTCAGTAGTTTTGTAAATATTCGCTCCGAAAATAAAAAAAATTGTGTCCCCCCCCCTCTAACTTTTGAACCACAAGTCAAAAAAATATGGAAAAATTCATGTTAATGCGGCCTTATAAGTACTTTCAATGAAAACTATATTGAACAAAATCGGTCAAGCCGTTTTTGAGTTATCGCCAAATTTCATATTTTTTCTTTAAAAGGTCGTAAGTTGACTTCCAGAAGGTAATAAGTGATTACAGTTTCTAGGGCGTTTACGACCTTTTTATAGAGCTTAAAATCTGTCTTAACTTAAACCTCGGGCTTAAAACAGCAGTTTATTGTGAAGGATGAGCAACTACGGAACCCTACACTGAGCGTGGCCCGACATGCTCTTGGCCGGTTTTTATAGTTTGCAAACTAATAAAATATTACGGCGATCAGTTAGTATAATTACAATCTCTCTCAATCGAAGAACTTGTTGAGGCGCTCCCGCGTCCCCGGTCTTCTGTGGTAGGTACACCTACGTAACTACTGACATTCGATTTGTATGGACGTAGATTTTTGTTGCAGCCAAATAAACGACTGATAAAAAAAAACACTGAAGAGTATAACTTGATCCTCTTCAATTAAAGTGTGAATTGAATAGGTAGTCACTATCTGTTTAGTTATGTGGTAGGTAAATACCTACCTATCAATATATTGTACGCTCGAGATTGCTATGTTAGGTTGTTTCCCTTGATCGATAACACGAAATTATAAATTAATGTTTATGTATTCAATACGCCCATGACACCTATTAATAAACAATTAACCGGTTTATCGATTTTAATGTTCATAAGAAGTTAGTTTAACCAAAGCACAACCAGGGTCATTCTCATTCCGGGATTCCCCGGTAAACGAGCATAACTACGAAACTGCCTACTAAAGTGAGAAACGTAACATTAATACACCACAACGGGCCCGTTTTCATCTACTAAACTAACTCTTTTTCTTCCCCGCTTTTTATCGACACCCTTATATGTGTAAATTACCTACTACAAATAAATAACATTACAACATCGTTACATTAATGCCAATCCTTTATGGTTTTTGTTATGCAGCTGTCAGTTGTCAGATAGACTACTAAATTACATCATTTCTATTTGTCATTCAAATTAGCATATGATTCTAGTCTAGTAGGTAATCTATGAAATAGGTAGGTACCTGCGTTCTATTAATGTCTGACTAATTATTATCTTCATTTCTCTTAATTGTCTCCCGTTTCATAAGGAGTAGATACCTCTTATAACAGAGTATATATTATTATATTTGTATAGAATCTTTTTATCGATTCATATTTGTTATGTGGTAATACCACATTTTTATTTATATATTATTATGTTGAAAGTAGTTAGGCATTATTACAAAATTATTTTAGACTAACACTAGATTAGGAATAATCATGACGTCGTAAGTACCTAATGATAATGGACTTCCAAGCACACCGTGTTATCTGTAAACTTCTTATATGCTATATTCATTTACTTACCATGAATTTTGAACGGCCAGGTAAATTTAAGTCACTTTGGGCACGTAAGCGTTAAACAAATTGTCACTAACTTCATAAGCCTCATTATTATTTACCTTCCAGTTGATTTCAAGCGCGTCCAAATGGTACATTGTTTAAAACTTTCTATCTATCTGTGTAACTATTATGTAGGTAAGTATACCTAATCGACGCAACAAGTTGAATTTACTTACTGTATGGAATATTTGCTGAGAAGTATTTCATCTTTCTTGTTGTCTTTTCTTGAAGTATACAACCACCATATTGCGGCGCCCAACAATATAACTAACATTATAATGTCAAACGTGCTAAAAAGTGAACCACCAGCAACAGCGGCCGCCGCGGCTGCATCCTTTAAAACGTCCTGCGTATTTTCCGACATTTTGTAGGTTATGTGAGTTACTGAGTTCGCACAAAAAGCGGCTGATGTGGTCGTAATCACTCAGATGCGAAGACACAAGGTCACCGTCCGCTTTGCGGTTAGTTCCAGTACTTTACGCGAGGACTTTGGGTTTGTCCTGCCACGGCACGGCACACCGACACGACTTCCAAAAGTACACTGACGTAGAGGTGTTGAAAATGTTGAAATCTACGATTCAGAGTGAGCGAGAACGAGAACGATGTCAATTCATTATCTATCTGCTTCGCACTGCGCAGACACGACACCAAAATGACGTAACGCAACCGGATGGAATCGGCAGGGGCTGCCTCTCAAGCACACGTCTACACGGAGCGAAGCGATTGAGGCAATTCTGACATTTCTGATTCTGACTCGCTTGCATACTATTAAAAGTGTATACGTGAGTGAGCTCGGTCCACGCATGCGAACGAATCGCTCCACGTGCCGGTGCCGCGAACGTTGAACGGCGGCGCCGCGACCGGCGGGCGGCGAGGCGAGGGCTACCTACTCCGGCCGAGACGCGAGATCGCGCATCGCGGTCGCTCCGTGAATTGCGCCATTATCTTTGCAATTCAATGCAATCTTATCGGAGTGAATTATATTTCTAATTAAATTAGGTGTAACAGAGGATGCAAAGTTGCTTAGGTACCTACCTACTTTTATTTGTAATGTTCTTATATCGAACTTGTTTATTAATGATCAAGGAAATTTGAATTTAGTCTCCTTGAACTCCTGACTTGCTTACCCACCCACCTTGTTCCACTTTACGATGCCCATGCAATAAATTTCCCAAGCTTGATTAGCTACAGGTTTATTACGACGGAACCTTCAACTTGGAAATATCCATCGACTAGGTCAATTTTTTTTTTTTGGGCTTACGTTTTCCGGGATTTTTATTATTTTTATTTCATGATAAGTATTTCGTACCGGCCTAATCTAACTATCCCTTCCGCCAGTAGGTATCTCGTACAATTATTATGTTCTCTCTGACTTCTCTCGAAGTCTCAAATCACAGTCTCAATTTACTCTTAGGTTAGGCTTTTAGATATAAAACTTAAAGTAGACCTACAGATGTAAAGTTTCAGCCCCAAATCACGTTAATCTGCACTGCACATGCTTTGCACATGTGACTTAGGAAGAATTATTATTTTTTGTCCATTCTTTCGATTGGCATCATAAAAATAGGGGTGATTTTTTTTTCACATTTAAGTCGGTTCGATTCTTAGAAAATCTTTGAATGCAGAATTACTTACTTAAAAATAACATAAAGTCTTCTTTCAGCAAAATATCCTATCTACGATATTTAAGTTACTTTCTCTTGATGTCCCAGTCTTGGGACGCCCTGTCCCTGCATATGTACCTAGGACCTAGGTAGGTATACATAATATTATACAGTGTGGAGAAATTAATGAATCCTGGAGACAAACTGCCTTATATCCTTAAGTTTGCTCACTTTACTCAAAGAAAACACGGCCTTTTTTATATGAAATAAAATTGAATTTTTAGCTTATTTGATTCCCGGGTGAGACGAGTGAATTTTAGAAAATAGAAAATGTAAGCAGTTTGTTTTTGTTCTAATATAAAATAATGTTTCCTGTAGGTAAGTAAAATGAGCTAACTTAAGGATTTAAGGCTGCTCTATACTGTGGCGTCCATTAATTGATGGACTAGCTCTTTCCTTCATTATTGAGCACACTAATCGATCTTTTATTTAGCTTTGACGATTGCTCTGGTTGGAGAACGACCAATTTGTTATTTTACTTCTAATCCACTAACCACGACTAGCTTGAAGAGACCCTTCCCATGGTGCTATTGATTGAACATACTTTTCATTTATTTGGTTCTAAATAAATGAGGGAAGGTAGTTCTTTAGTCCTCTCTCTGTTAAATTCATATATAATAATTTGTTATTTTAGTAAGGCTTCATTTTTACCCATTTAAGTTCATCGTTTATTTTATTTTGGAAACATTTGATGAATACATAAAGTAATAAAAAGAAAAGTATAAAACCTTAATCTTCATAGTAACTACCTTAGTCAACATAAATAAAATACCTCGTAAATTATCAACACCGGAACTGGCGGACTGATGACCTGGTGAAGTTTGTTGGAGTCCGCTGCATGCAGGCGGCGCAGGGTCAAACACGGTGGCGTTCTTAGGGAGAGATATTATAAGCCAAATCCAAATAACTACACCTCTACAAATACGTGTAAAGAACATGAATATACCTATTCACGAGTAATTTTCTTATCTAAATACCACACTTTAGTCTTCTAAACTTGCTTGATCATGCTCACGAAGTGTTTGACTACATATGTGAAGTCATGCTGGCTTTGCAAAATTTACTGATAAATGATAAAGTAAACAATTTATTTATATAAATATTAACACGCAATTATTAATATAACAACAACATATTTTCATTGCTACTACGAGTATTAGGCAACAAAATCTGAAGTCACAAAATAATTATGTACTTTCCTATATTTGCCTGTGGCATGCATACTTTTGCTTTTGTAATTTACTAATAATGTAAAATATAGATAAGGTGACTCGGGGCTATTGTAGCTATGGCGGGGCTATCCTATATACACAGACCATTATAATGGTCTGTGTATCTATAGGAAAAGAGTTAATTAGATAAGATACAATAACCCCATAGCTACAATAGCCCCGAGTCATCTTACATGTTGATTTGCCCCTCGAGTCAACAGGAAAAAATAAAACAGACATATATAGGTAGTTAACCGGTTGATTTTTTAAAGACTAGGTACCTGCTGAGAAATACTTAAATGCGGATCATTTGGCTACAAGCTATAATACCACAGAGAGACACACATAAACATGTTAAACTTGATGACAATGATAACATTGATAACGTTGTTTTTTAAGGTGACGATTTCATGGCTTTTATGATTATGACGGTTTACCATTGAATTGCCGACAGACATTTAATCGAATATTATTTCAAAGCCAACGTTTCAAGTATTTTCATTTCATCGACAAGTCATTGCGCCGAGGACTCGATACTAGGTAATTTGAACAGAGGTCTTTCAATTGCTAGTTGACTTATTTCAATAAAATTCATGTCATGGCTTTTCATTTCGGGTCTTTTTAATTCATATTTTTTTACATGTAATAATATTTATCCCGCCTAAAATTATTTCAATTGGTTATCGAAACTAAACGCAATCACGTCAGGCGGCTCACTACAAATGGTTGGTCGTCTAAAGTGAAGTTTCTTGGGGATCGCAGTTCTAACCCAAGCTAACCCACTTCTGGAAACTGTTCGTTTTCTTGTGGGTCGCAGTTCTAACCTAACCTAACCCACTTCTGGCAACAGTTCGTTTTCTTGGGGATCGCAGTTCTAACCTAACCTAACCCACTTCTGGCAACAGTTCGATTTCTTGGGGGTCGCAGTTCTAACCTAACCTAACCCACTTCTGGCAACAGTTCCTTTTTTTGGGGGTCGCAGTTCTAACCTAACCCACTTCTGGCAACAGTTCGTTTTCTTAAGGGGTCACAGTTCTAACCTAACCTAACCCACTTCTGACAACAGTTTGCTTTCTTGGGGGTCGCAGTTCTAACCTAACCTAACCCACTTCTGGCAACAGTTCCTTTTCTTGGGGATCGCAGTTCTAACCTAACCTAACCTAAGCCACTTCTGGCAACAGTTCGTTTTTCTTGGGGGACGCAGTTCTAACTAACCTAACCCATTTCTGGCAACAGTTCTTTTTTTGGGGGTCGCAGTTCTAAAACGATTTACACCAATGATCGTTATTTTTATTATACATACATATTATACATATAATTTGTATGTCACACAATTAACTACATAATTTGAAAAATGTATAAATGTGCAGTAGGACATATAAAATTGTATTAAAGTAATACGTCGAAGAAATGAATTGCAATGTTTTGTAGTTGTGCCAATTAAGATAATTTGAAACAAATCAAGGATTAAGTAATATTCGTTGAATAGTATTTCTACGTATTAAGATAAAGTTAAATAAATAGTAGTTGAAATAAAATAACGCCAAACAATATTACTAGTACTAAAGTTTCGATGAATCGTTGTCGATGAAATAATATTCGATGAAAAGGTTGTTGACAAAACAAGGGTACACCGATTATGACTCAAGGGACTTATTGTTTCACGCTTGCTAACTCAAACATTCATTTATTAATTCTAGAAAACGTAATCAAATTGTGTAAAAATGCTGAATAATAAATAATGATGTGCTGTGGCAATACGACTACGCTAGTGATCAGTCATAGTCGTCAACAATTAAAACCCTTGACTACGAAATTACTGTGGGTTTCAATGATAAGACTGGTCAGGCGGCAGAGGTTTCTTCCTACCTCACACAATAATAATCCATGTTTGTCGCGGCTGGCTATTGTAGGGTAAGGCTGCGTTTCCACCAGGTATGTGTAGCGAGGGTTGTGTTTTTATTAACCAATGGAATAAATTCATTTACTCATCCTCGCTCAGCGCAGCTGATTCTATTGGTTAACAAACACACATCCCGCGCTACACATATCTGGTGGAAACGCAGCCTAAAGAGCCAAGGAAGTATTAATGAAGGGATTTTCAATTCTCCAAACTTTTTTTCCAAATTGTATTGATATTTGCATATTTACATAGGAGATCAAGACGTAGTGATTAAATAACTTATTGTGAAACTATTGGACGCGGATTAGGCATCTTGCAGAGATACAGACTATTCGACCAGAAAAGTGTAGAACTACAGCACTGAAGAGTGAATACACTGGGAAGACCACTACGTAAAGCTCATGTGATACATGACATGATAGCGCAATCCTCGACGTTCATCCGATCAGAAAGTGTGAACGGGCGTGACTTCTTTTACTGCTTCTTATGAATATAATAAAACTATATACTTATGTGTTTTAACTTCGTGTCAGAATATACGTTTGGAAACTTCAGTTGTCTTCGAATGCAAGGTATTTTTTAACAAAATTATCAACTTCCATAACGGCAATATTATCTGTCTATATACCAGTGTATATCAGGTTAAAGTCTAATTTCAAAACATTCAGGCGTTCATCAATTACATTAACACATTTTACACATTGTTTTATTGCCCTTTAGTATGACGTATGACGTACAAAAATACGAACACCTAGTGTAGAGTTAGTAACAAATTATTTTACTGGTCTATATGTCACACTGTATTAAATAATCACTGATATATTACACATACCTAATTACGTTATGTTACGTTTTATCAAGTTTTATGTTGCATTTACAGCCATGCTAAGCGCAAAAGCAGTATATGACGCTGTGGCGATCTCATTGAAATAACGCTTCTTAATATCCACTGATCAAAGAAAGCTAAGTTAACACAGACAAAAAGACTCGTAGTGTGAACTTGCTAACGTATCAACAGTATTGAGCCGTGAACGTGTCATCACATAGTAGAACTATTTGGACTTTTTTTCCAAATAGTTAGAGCTATATAAGTTAGACTAACTTTCCCGTCCCGTGGACTTTTTTTCTAAATCTGGATGTTGATTAGATCGGTTTTGATGTAATTTTGTCTACAGTGTTCTAGAGGGAATACAGTAAATGTATTCGGGTAACGAACATATTGATTTTATAATGCCATACTGAAATTCATAAATGCACATATGTTGTCATTTTATCTAGGAGTATAAATTATTAACTCCTAGACCTGTGTGACCGTAATAAAGTAAAATAAATAACTATGTATCTTATTACGGTTTTAGGGTTCCGTACCCAAAGGGTAAAAACGGGACCCTATTACTGAGGCTTCGCTGTCCGTCCGTCCGTCCGTCCGTCTGTCACCAGGCTGTATCTCAAGAACGGTGATAGCTAAGCTAGACAGTTGAAATTTTCACAGATGATGTATTTCTATTGCCGCTATAACAACCAATACTAAAAATAAAATAAAATAATTATTTAAGGGGGATCCCATACAATAACCTTACAGATAATGGTACGGAACCCTTCATGCGCGAGTCGGACTCGCACTTACCCAATGTTTAATGATCCTGCACCAAATGCTAGTTTCTGTTTGGCTCCATGGTTGACTTGGTAGGGAATTTCTTATAGCATTAAGTCCACCATTTGTACCTACTATTTTGTACTGTTGTAAGTTTCGTACGTTTTCTATGTTTATTGTGTAGGAGGACACCTACAGCCAAATCATGAATTGTATATTTGCCACCATTTCAAGCGGAACTGTTTTAAAACAACAAATAAGCGGCTCCAGACGTATATTTACAAAAGATGATATGGCAGAAAAAAACACTTCGCCCTCCATTTCAATAATGTATGACCGCGTGACGCCACAGCGGGTCAGCCACTCAAGGTGACGGCCAGTCGGACTACCGCACGCTGCCGTTCTTGGCAATTTGCGCCCACTACCGTGCGACAGCCAATTTGAACTTATACAATTGTATGGTTTGAACTTACACGATTTACGCGCACTGTCAAGGCAAAAACGGGACCTATTTTACTTATTATTTACATTGTGTTGGCAATTTCTGACGTTTCGACCGTCTCGTCACTCTCGACTCACACTTTGTCTTTATTATTAGTAACACCACCGACACAAGTAGCTGCATGGTCATCATGAGGCCGTCATTCAATGATTGATATAGACAATGTTACAAAAACAGCATAACTACAACATTTTGAAGTCTTAGCTTCAATATTAGCTGAGCTGAGATCTTGTCACTTGTTCCGACTAAAATTGAATATCTCGAAAACTACTGGTCCTATTTCCACCAAAAATAGCTAAAAACCATCTCAACGGATAAGTTTTTCGATAAAAACACACTCAGATTAGTCCATCCGTTTGGGAGCTACGATACCAGAGACAACCACATAGATACACACATTTAAATAAGACAATTTAAACGGATTATATCGCGTATATTAATTATTTGAGCCTCCCTGACGTTTCAGTACCTTTACAGATACCGTTGTCAAAGGTTGACATACGCGATATAATCCGTTTAAATTGTTTTATTTAAATGTGTGACAGTCGCGGAAACCGAAGAAAATATTAGATACACACATGTTAAACTTATAACACTCCTGTTTTTACATCGGGGGTTACAAATCAGTCTTGCCCCCTAAAAACGTTATGCACTAAATTCTGTATCTTACTATTACTAAAGACAATAAGTAATTTACTTAAATATACCTATATTTTAGTAATTAATGTCCCATCACCCTGGGCAATATAAAATTAAATTAACCTGTTGACTTAACTTAGGTACTTCAATGGCTCATTAGAAGTTGTTTCTTTCAATAGTTACAATAAAAATGCTGCGACTGCTGCGCTCAGAGATCTAATGTTTATTTTTAAAAGACCTATTCAACGACATCCCACATACTAGTGTAGGAAGGAAAAAAAAATCACCCCCATTTTAGGTGCATGTACAGTCGCCCTAAGATACATCGCAGCATATAAGGCGTTCATAAATATGTGAACATGTACTGTAACGCCCAGTCAATAAGAGTCGTGTTCAGATATTTATGAATACCTTACATGATACGATATATCTGATAGCGAGTGTACGAGAGGTACCCGAAAAAAAGTTTTTTTTTTTTAGTTTTTATTTTACCGTTTTGTCGGCGTGATACATACACATACTCATACCAAATTTCAGCTTTCTAGTACTAATGATCACGGAGCTAAGCCGCGGACGGACAGACGGACATGGCGGAACTATAAGGTTTCCTAAATGACTACGGAACCCTAAAACAATGGACTGAATGCAAGCAAATTCAGTGTGGTTGTAATAAATACCACACTTGAGGAAAATAAAGCCTACTTTACATTTTTTTAATATTTCTAGCGTAGCGTAGATGAATTTACAAAATATAGTATCGAGCAAAGGAAAAGTCCAAGTATTGCGCACTGCATTGCGTACGAGGACAACTTGCGAACCATTCAAAAGCAAACTGGTTTGACACGAGGTTTAACATAACGCGTCGCTGTCGTCATCGCACTGATGAGAAAAATATTATGTAGAAATACATATACGCATTTGTCCAACGTCCATTACTTTGACCAAACCTTTCGATACCTATTTCACTATCAAGAATACGTATTTAAAAGGTCATGATGCCACAATAGCGTGGCTCAACGTCTTATGACGTAAAGCTAATGCTAATTTTATTAATTAACTATCAGCCTCTTACGTCACATATATACATCCATAAGGTTATTTTGATAACTTCAGTGGCATTTTTTTTAAACCTCAATTTCTCGTGGCTTTTTCATTTGGTAGAAGAAACCCTCTGTCTGTCGATGCGTGTTATTTGACCTTGGTTCGTAATTTCGGTCGCATTTTGCAAAAGCCTGTAAGTATCAGCTGTAGAACAGAAAGTGAATCGTGCGACAGCTTTGAGTATCCAAAGTCATATGAATATGATATATTATTCTCGCCTATTTCAATAAGCCTCGCGTGTTTAAATATAGTATTTTATGCGATAGTTGTAGGGGTCAAACAAAGCGAGTAGCATCTCTTACGAACCTATGCATGCCACTGGCTTTTTGACCCCTCTTATATACTATTTTACTATTTTAAATACTATTTTACCTCAGTGTTTCGTTTCGTCCCCAGACATAGAAGTGTTAGTGGCACGAACAAAATTTGACTAGGGAGAGCCACATGAAATTATTTTATCGATAAGTTGTACTTTCTTATGACAGTAGTTATGACTATGAGATACCGTATATTTATTTGTTTAAACTTTATTTATTGCATATTACGAATAAGTATAAATGCCATGAGGCATTCTCTCTATCAGGCATAAGGTCAAACACAGATATTATTGGGTTTACAACGAAACATGTTTCAAATTTACAAATAAAATACATTTATAAATACATACATGAAAATAAAAAATATATATTATAAAGTTACATAGGTTAATTGTTTTTAAATGACTAGGAAGAGATTTAATCTTAAAGGTTCTCCATAAGGTTATTTGTGTGTTATTATGTCACCATAAACTACACTACATTGCTGCAATTTATAATGACAATATCAATAGTTAGTTTTTTTCACATCACCAGCTCCAACAGTTTCTGTATCTGATTTTTAGGGTTCCGTAGCCAAATGGCAAAAAACGGAACCCTTATAGATTCGTCATGTCTGTCTTTCCGTCTGTCCGTCCGTATGTCACAGCCATTTTTTTCCGAAACTATAGAGCTATACTGTTGAAACTTGGTAGGTAGATGTATTCTGTGAACCGCATTAAGATTTTGATGCAAAAATAAAATAATAATAATAAATATTGGGGGTTCCCCATACTTAGAACTGAAACTCATTTTTTTTTTCATCAAACACATACGTGTGGGGTGTGGGGTACTATGGCAACAGACAAGAGACGATGTTGACCATCAGGCTTATAAAATTGCTAAGAAAATTGCAAAGCGAGCCGTCGCACAGGCCAAGGCAACCGCCAGGGATGATTTCTATGCTCAACTTGAAGCCGCTCCAAACGATAAAGAAATCTTTAAGCTGGCAAATCGCAAACACCAAAGTAGTAGGGATACTGCCACAAATAAATTTATCAAAAATGAGCAAGGAAAACTACTAACATCAAACGAAGACATCAGAGACCGCTGGAAAGAATACTATACAGAACTGCTAAATGAGGTATTCCCTAGTGAGGCACTACAAGATATCCCTGCTACAGAAGGACCTATCCCATGTATAAGGCCCGAAGAGATAACTCTGGAAATCAAACGAATGGCAAATAACAAAGCCTCTGGCCCTGACGATATCCTTGCTGAATTCTGAAAGCGAATGGGAGACACCGGTGTACTGTTCCTGACGAAACTCTTCAACAAGTTCCTGGCCGATGGAATTCCTGACGAATGGCGAAAGAGCTTTCTCATCCCTTTCTATAAAAATAAAGGTGATATAAGACTCTGCGGCAACTACAGAGCTATAAAGCTAATCTCACATATTCCTTCAAAATATGGGAAAGATCAATAAAAGGCTACTTGAAATAACTAGCGTCACTGAAAACCAATGCGGATTCGTCGCCGGTACATCCACAACTGATGCCATACATTCGGTCAGAACACTGATGGAAAAATACAGAGACAACAAAACAGACTTGCACATGATATTCATTGACTTAGAAAAAGCTTTCGACCGAGTACCGAGAGAATTAATTTGGCACGCTCTAAGGGCCCAGGGTGTCCCGGAGCATTACATAATGATTGTCAAAGATATGTACCACCAAGTATCAACCAAAGTTCGAAGTCCGGCCGGAACAAGCGATGAGTTTTATGTGAAAGTTGGTGTGCACCAAGGTTCCGCACTCAGCCCTCTGCTATTTAATATTGTAATGAACCATCTCACCTCAAATCTGCAACGAGCGCCGCCATGGGATATCTTATATGCGGACGACGTCGTCATCATTAGTGAAGGGGTGAACAGCCTACAGCAGATTTTAGAAAAGTGGAGAGAAGCTCTGGAAACATCAGGTCTGCGAATAAGCAGAGAGAAGACCGAGTACATGCATTGTAACTTTAGTGGTGCCAACAACAAACACACCATCTGGCTGCAGAACATCCAGCTAAAAGAAGTGGACCATTTCAAGTACCTAGGCTCAGTCATCAGTAAAGATGGGTCAATAGACACTGATGTCACCCATCGTATAAATACCGGGTGGATGAAATGGAGAGAACTGTCTGGCGTGTTATGCGACAGCCGAATGCCCGTGCGCACAAAAGGACGAGTATACAGAGCAGCCGTCCGACCGGCCATGACATACGGAGCCGAATGCTGGCCACTCAAAAAGCAACACGAAAATCAGTCACACTGCGCAGAAATGAAGATGCTCAGGTGGGCAGGCGGTGTAACTAGGCTGGACCATGTCAGAAACACGCACATAAGAGGCACCTTCAAAGTGAGACCTATCCCAGAAAAACTACAAGAGAGCCGTCTGCGGTGGTACGGACACGTTATGAGGCGACCATCCGACCACATGACCAGAAAAGTACTGGATATCGAAACTAAACCCCGAGGACGAGGAAGACCCCGAATCACATGGATGTCCGTAGTAAATAAGAACCTCAAAGAAGCCCAAATGAATAAAGAGACGACCCAGGACCGAGCAGCCTGGAGACGCATGATACGGAGGGCCGACCCCAAATAAAATGGGAAAGGGCCAGGCAAAAGAAAGAGACATACGTGTGGGGTATCTATGGATAGGTCTTCAAAAATGATATCGAGGTTTCTAAAATATATTTTTTCTAAACCTAAGTTTGCGTGACAGACGCTTCCAAAGTGGAAAAAAGTTGGTCCCCCCCCCCCCTAACTTCTAAAATAAGAAAATGAAAAATCTAAAAAAAACATATGGTGTACATTACTATAAAAACTACCAACGAAAATTGTTTTGAACGAGATCTAGTAAGTAGTTTTTTTTAATACCTAACTTTGCACCTAATTTATATGGGGTGCTATACATACCAGGTGCAAACTTAACCACTTAGGGATGGAAAGTGTTTGTACGGAACCCTCGGTGCGCGAGTCCGACTCGCACTTGGCCGTTTTTTTTTTCAAAAATACGATACATATATTCATATTACTATTACGACGATCACACTAAAACTCCAACATCGATAGGTCATGTAGAGTGTTCTCATATCTGGGTCATGAAAATTACATTTCATTTTTATTGCTTAAGAACAGGACTACTTACAAAATTTTGATTAAAATACATGAACCCGCGTATAATTCCCTACCATTTGCTTTTTCTACACTTACCGTGATTACTTTCGGAGATATATATATTTTTTTACACTTACATGTGCATTTATCAAAAGTATTTAAATAAATCACGATCTAAGTATAATTCTACGGAAAATAGAAGATAAACCTAGAAGCTTACTTTTATACCAAAAATCATGCTTATTTGTATATCCGTCCTGAGAAAAAAGTCGTTTGAATACGACGGCTAAACAACACGTTTCAATGTAAAACAACAAAGTGATCTTACTTTACGATTTCATAAATATGACAGTCGGGCAAAATATTGTGACAAATAAAATTCGTGCATACCAAAAAATGTGAGTCCCGAGAGCAAGACTCAAGTGTGACGAACAGACATAAACTAAAATCCACAGACCTACGGACTAAATTGACAAATGACTGACAGATAAAATGATACCAGGAACAGCAAAATAAAAATAGTGAAGGGTATATGTCGATAACAATATATCGACAAGTTGTAAAGTACAAATAACAGACTAGTTTAAATCAAAAATAAGTATATTAGTTTCAAATAAGAGGTACAAATTTTGGTTTGTTTGATTTTCGAGGTAGTGGATGGATAAAATGCGTTTTTACCCACTAGTTTTAAAGCATAAAAAGGTTTCCGAGCCTGTAGGTAAAAAATAAAACACCTTGTCCGACGATGATTTCATGACACACGTTTTTATTCACATGAATGTCCACTGGGATATTTTGTTCGTCCTGCAATCTGTCTACCATCTCATTATAAATATAAACGTAAACTTGATGAATCGTCTCTTTTTCAGTTTCACTAATAGATTTTTTTCTCCTTTTTATCGGAGGCGAACATTTTGATGAACATGGCTCTGGTCCCGAATCTTGCGAATCCATAATAACACGTAACAATTTCAATAAACACTCGTAATAGCAATGATAACGTATATCGTTAGATACATAAAAGTAGTTTTGTAAACAGCGGTCAACTATTTCTGAAGATACCCGCTTTTTTTTGTTAAAAAGATGGACTACATTGTTGGGAATTTGAAAATAAAGAACAATAATTAAAGCCCGTTAATAATTAATTCATTTAATTAAATTATCAACTATCAAACTATCATAAATATATAATTTTCATGTACATAATTGCTGGTTTGACATTAAATTTTTATCTCTAATTAGCCGTGTACAGACCTTTTGATCTGTCAAAATCACTGGACAAAGTTGGTATATAGATTAGCCGATCAAATTGCCAATTTGATTATCCCGTCTGGGTGGACCTTAAACCTACGATGTAACAATAATTTTAATATCGATGAGAACGACACTGGCCAAACTGTGGCAACATTTGTTCATACTTACTTGCCAATTTAGTCCGTAGGTCTGTGGATTTTACTTTAGACGTGTTCGTGGCAATAACTAGGGACATCCTTCCGATAAAAAGAATATCGATAACTGAATACTTATCCCGAAATTACATTAGGTACATAGTAGCTATTAAGTTCACGTTATTATGCTGATTTCTAGCCTTGTTACTTATATAATTATACTTTTTAGGAATATTAAAATTCAAATAAAGATCAACTTTCAAGGTAGACTTATATTTTTTTTATATTCAATCGAATTCGAATACTATACGGTCATTATATACGATATATATAACTATATTATTCATGATAAACAATATTATGTCATATTTATAAAATCTGTATTAATAATTGCGTTTATGATTACTTATAGTATTTACACTTTTAATGTCAATGTGTGGGCCATACTAATAATAATGGTGCCCCCTTAATTGATTTGCATCGTTCCAAGGTGAGGTGAATGATACTTAACTGCGGTTAGCCAACTACCCGAATTATTTGATAGTGTAGTTGAAGATAGGCCATTATCCTCAATGTCAAAACGATTGGCATTGTCATTGGTAGTACCTGTGCACTCAGATGACGTGACATGATTTCTAACGTTTCTTCCTGTTCTTGTGGTAAATTAGTATTTCTTTGAATTGTATGCACAAGTTTATTATAATAATAATACAGCCACAGCAAATTTCTCCAAGGGGTCTCTACGTGTTGGATCCATATCCCCACGCAAGCCTTTCAAAAGACCGGGACGTATGAGCCCGAGACTATGAGCCGAGAAACAAATAATAATAATTATATATATATTTATTTCAGAAAACAATATTCCATAGATTGATTAGTAACAGCCTTAGCGCTAAGTTTTTAAACAATGACTTAAATAATTTAAGTAAGTAAAGACACATAAACATACAAAAATTAATACTCTATAAAACTATGGGTTTTCAGTACGGGGAACAGAGTGCAACCCCTTTAATTTGCCCAACCCAGTACATAAAGATTCGGGGCAATCGTAATATTTGTCTACAATTGTTTTCAGAATGCTGTTGGGACTGCTTCTAGTTCTGCACAATAGCGACACAATCTTTTTTAGCATGATTGCAGGAAACCCATCCGTACGTGACTCGCAAAACATGCCTGACGCACTGCACCTACTGGGCAACCCCATCCCATCAGCATTCTGAACGCATTATTGTACTGCACTCTCAGGGGCCAGGGCATTGTCGGCACGCTTTGTATGACTGACCCACAGGCTGCTCGAGTAGAAAGCTTGGCAGTATGATTTGAATAAAGTTATTTTTACTTCTTTAGAGCATCTTGGCCATCTTGCAAACCTGCGGGTCAGCATGTTTCCACGTAATACCGCCATTGCCCTACGTTCCCTATGGTCATCACGTAGATCACTAGTTATTATGTGACCAAGATATTTGAAAGTTCCCACGACATTCAGTGTACATATTGAGTACAACAGGATGCACATAGTGAGGCTTTATTTTTCCTGCATTGAACACCATAACTTCGCTCTCCTTTGGGTTATACTCAAGATCATGGGATTTGGCACACGTCTCACAGACTCCCAACAGTGCACTAGTAGCCGGCGCCAGCAGCACCATATCATTGGCATAACTGATGTTATTGACTGAGATGCCGTCTATATAACAGCCAGCATGCATGCTGCTAAGGCTGGCCACCAGCTTATACACATACAAGTTAAAGAGCTTGGGAGACGTTAGCCCCCCCTGCCTCACTCCGCATTCAAGCCTGTACTCACTTGACAACGTATCGGCCCATCTCAGATTCAACCGCTTAGAGTACCAAGAGCGAAAGAGTCGCACACACTCACTGGGCATACCTGTTTCCTCTAACTTTTTCCACGTTAAAGTTTATCAAAACCGTATACTCGCTATTTTGTTACGTTTCCATGTATTAGGTATATTTAACATGTAATGCTATTCTTTGTAGAAACAACACCAGAAGTTTTATAACGATAGAACTAAGACCGAGTGGCAACGAGTAACTTTTTAGTACCTATCTGCCCTTAGGTGATAAACAATTTAATAGTTCTACTCTGTAAATTGTACAGTACAGACATACCTACATACCGCACTGAAAAGGAACTACTTTCCGGTACTTGTCGCGTATTTTTTTAAACATGTTTGTTCAATTTACTGTACATAAATTGAAGAAATACGATAATACCATAAAAATTTGGAAAGTAAAGATCTAAGATACGGCGCCGGCATCGGCATGTAGATTTTTTGTACAAGTTTTCTCCCAGTCTTAGCTCTTGACTACATTACCATGTCTTATTAATCTTATTATTAGATTCTCATTTACATACTAGTTAGATGTTAGTATAGTCTGGCCATCGAAACGTGATACTGAAAATTACCGCCAAATTTAAAAATTCTAGCACATATGTTCATCGCCAATGAGCAATAACTGATATAGTGACCACAATTTAAGCTAAGCTAATCCACTTACCTGCATTCACAATAGCATTGTGTCTAATACAATCCTATCTGCTTTTGTTCTCGTCAGCGCCAACCAGTTACTTACAAAAAAAGGTTAGAACTACATTGCGTGGATATTGAATTTTCAACCTTATTCCTTGTTGAATAGGTTTAAAATGGTTGATGATGAGAGTTCATAGTCCTTTTTCAAGAGAATACGTTCTTGTGAAGAGTCGGACGGTTGTAAAAATCCAAAAAAGTATGATTACCATTATTCTGTTAGTGTATTTTGTAGTTTCATGCCTAAGGAAATAGAGTCGATAATCTATATTAACCTTCCAAGGTGGTAACAATCTGGTTTTACTACGAGCTCGTTATCTTAATTTGTGGTTTACCAGGTGTGGTTTGTTCAATGGTATTCAGTTCTTAAGTGGATTAGCTTAGCTTATATTGTGTTCACTATACCAGTACCAGTACCAGTGCAGATATATTAGTCATTGGCGATGAAAAATATAATGTCAAAGTACCAAAATTGTTTAGCCCTAGTTTGTACAGCGATACTAGAGCTAGAATTTTAAAATTTCGCGGTCATTTTCAGTATCACGTTTCGATAGCCAGATAGCCAGACTCTAACAGTGACAGATCTTGAGGTATCTAAGTCTAGATGTTTATGATTATGAATATCGTTCTGCTCGTGCAGCTAGTTTCCAGAATACGTGTGTCATTGACATAAAAACTATATATTTGTATAAAAAAAAAACACGTTTTCACTTCAATAACTACGCAAGATAGGTCTTAAATAAACTAGTCATCTACTCAGTCAGGGAGAATAGTTGTTGCCAGTTACCGGAAAGGTACTTGTGGCTTATTTTTACCAGAAATAATTTTTATTACATCTTTTACTTAACTGCAACTTTGATTTCATGACTTCATGAGGCTTGGCACTATTTTTAGAAGTCCATTATTTTTTATTTATTTTTATAGTGTTTGCTGTAAGGATCTACACAAAAAGCTTTAAGCTTTCGTCTTCCTGGAATCCAGCCATCAGCCAAGGTATATCACATAAAATAGGTCGTTCTCAAGCTATAGATATCGTAAAGTATTGTGTGTCGGTTGAGTGGGAACCCCAGTGGGCAAACTGATAATAAAGACCAAATGCGGGTAGTACGAAATACTCCCGCGACGAAAAGTCGTTGATGCCCTCTTCAATTTTACTTCGGTCCCTTCGAGACCATGAACGTAACATCACATTCAAAACGTCGAGGTAATGAAATAAACGTGTTTTTAACGAGACCCGTTTTGTTATAATCACGGGTTATGATAATGTAATTTAATAGCCTTCCAAAAATTGTACCCAGCCTATTTCAGGTCAATCCGATATTTCTGGACGTCAGTAAAAATTAAAGATTTACAATATTTGTATGAACAACTAATAGCTTTACAAAACTATATTAACTAAACGACTATACTTGAAATAATAAGCGTTTATATAACTTATAATATCACGATTAAACTTTGTCATTGACTGGTTATGGCGGTTATGTATGACTATGGAATTCGAGGGTCCCATAGCAAAGTACCTATATTTCAGCTAAAACATAGACTTTACTATCGGTAAACCCCCGACATTTCGAAATCTCAAGATTTAGTTTTTTTACGTATGTCTAATTTTACATGTTTACTTACCTTATTGCAAAACTATGACCTATTGTTTTAATTTAAGATTCGGGATTTCCTATTGGCAAACGTAAGCGTTGCGTAAGCGTAAGCCACAAAGAATGTTCATACATTGACAGACAACCAACGTTTTTATGAATATAACGGGAAGATTAAAAGCCAGTTCCCATAAATATACTGGGTACCTTTGGGTCAGGAAATTCCCGTGTAAGAAAAATGGCGAACGTTTTCCGCGTTCTTGTTCCGTAGAACTCTTGTACCTACCTACGTACCTAATCAAGGCTCGATACGATAAACACCGGCCAAGAGCATGTCGGGCCACGCTCAGTGTAGGGTTCCGTAGTTGCCCATCCTTCACAATAGACGGGCTTAAAACAGCGGCTTTAAGCCCGAGGTTTAAATTACGAGAAAGATTTCAAGCTCTATAAAAAGGTCGTAAACGCCAAAGTAACTGTAATTACTTACCTTCTGGAAGTTATCGATTATACGCGCCAGATTGAGCGAAATGTTTTAATACAGTACGGCACTTAACTAATATGTGTAACGTTCGAAGTTTAAGGACACCGCGCGGCACTTACGTAATTTTAAAGAAAATTATGATTTTGTGCGATAACTCAAAAACGGCTCGACGGCTAGACCGATTTTATTCAATATAGTTTTCATTGAAAGTGCTTATTAGGCCCCATTTGTATGAATTTTTCCATAAATTTTTGACCCGTGGTTGAAAAGTTAGAGGGGGGGGACGCTATTTTTTGGATTTCTGGAGCGAATATTTACAAAACTGCTGACTTTATCATAAAATGATGTTTAAAGACCCCTATTATTTTTAAAAGACCTATTAAACGACACCCCAAACACTAGAGCTGGAACGAAAGAAAAAATCACCCCATTTTAGGTGTACCCCAAAAAAAAGTTTTTTTTTTAGTTTTTATTTTACCATTTTGTCGGCGAGATACATACACCATACACATACTCATACCAAATTTCAGCTTTCTAGTACTAATGATCACGGAGCTAAGACGGACAGACAGACTGACGGACAGACGGACATGGCGAAACTAAAGGGTTCCTCGTTGACTACGGAACCCTAAAAAGGACCTGTATACGAATTACGAAAATTCTACGAAAACATCTAGAAAAATCCCAATATTGAAACCAGTTTTAAAAACCAGCCAAGTGCGAGTCGGATTTGCGCACAAAGGGTTCTGTACCATCTTTTTTACTTTACTTTACTTTACTAAATGAAACACCTGGCCGGGATGGGTTCGGTTTGCACCTGCAGCTCTATCACAACTGAGACAAGCGACTCTTCCTCACGCGAGTTATACTACCTTTTCCTTTCTGTACAGTATTGTAAGAGAGTGACGGGTGATACAGTGTCGCAAAGTATATAGTTGTGCTGGACGGGCTGGTGTGTATGGCGCCGAATACAAATGAGATGCAAAGTTAGTGAACCTCAATGCAATGCTTTGGGTAGGGACAGTGACAAGACTAAGTCCTTAGCACAAAAAAGCCGGTCAAGCTGGATAACTAGGCGGACAACAAAGTGATCTTATTATGTATAAGGGTTCCGTTTTTAGGGTTCCGTAGCCAAATGGCAAAAAACGGAACCCTTATAGATTCGTCATGTCTGTCTGTCCGTCCGTATGTCACAGCCATTTTTTTCCGAAACTATAAGAGCTATACTGTTGAAACTTGGTAGGTAGATGTATTCTGTGAACCGAATTAAGATTTTGATGCAAAAATAAAAAAATAATAATAAATATTGGGGGCTCCCCATACTTAAAACTGAAACTCAAAAATTTTTTTTTCATCAAACACATACGTGTGGTGTATCTATGGATAGGTCTTCAAAAATTACTATAAAAACTTGTACGGAACCCTCGGTGCGCGAGTCCGAATCGCACTTGGCCGGTATTTTTCCTTTTAAGGCACGGAACCCTAAAAACAGGCCCAAGATCACCACAGCGTCACGTAACCACGTAATGTACGATATTCTATACGCACTGACGTCACAACAAGTTGACATAAATATGGATATAATATTATGTTATGGTATAGTGCCGTCATCAAAGATAGTGGTGTACCAATTTTGGACCTTAATACACATGAAATAGAGTCGGAATGCCATACATGCCTAGGCCACTATCTTGACTTACTGTTTACTGTACATACTACATACCATACTCAGATTACGACGCGTTTGGCTCGGTTGGTACTTGGTAGACACCTGCCTACTGAGTCGGCGGTCCCGGGTTCGAATCCCGGCCGGGGCAAATATTTGTTCTTGGGTCATGTCATGGATGTTATCTATATATGTATTTATATATTTTGTATATCGTCGTCTAGTACCCATAGTACAAGCTTTGCTTAGTTTGGGACTAGGTCGATTTGTGTATGATTGTCTCATAATATTTATTTATTTATTTAAAAAAAAAAAGAAAGAAAGAAGAAAAGAAAGATATGCAGATGCGTTGACGGGTCCTTTGTAGAATCAGTTTATTACAAGCTTTTATTTAGCTTGTAGTAGAGTTGTTAGTCCGCTGTTTTCTAACATAATTGTGCGCATCGGGTTACAAGCATGAAATTTCTACCACAGATAGAGTGTTCGACGGTGATTATTTTCAGATGTGGAGGGAAGTCAGATTCGGCCCCTGTGAGGCGGGAGAGCGGAGTGAATACGGCCAAGTATCCCTCTTTTCTTTCTTTATTGCTGGTCAGTTAAGTCTACCAGGACGTGTTTGGTATCGTTTCCGTGTAAAACAGATATCAGAAATTCATTTTTTATGTTACTTTTGTATAGTTAAATATGAGTGTATGGCCGAAAAGGTAAAAATCACAACAATTTTTTTTATTCAGTGAGGTAAATTAGTTCAATTTCGTGAGCATTTTCAAATTATTATTATTATTTCAAAAAGCTCATCTATTCTAGTTTCTAAAAATATATGCATATTGGGCACTTCTCATACAAAAAGTTGCTTAAAATATATCTTTACGTCGGCGTAACCAACGTAAATCTCCGAGCGCATCCTATTTCGCTTCATTAAGAGGCCTTATTCCTTCTCAAAAATTTTTTTTTCATATTATGACAAATATATTGGCAATTTCATCTAACTTTTTGAAGTGAATAATACTTTTTTCCGAGTTCTAGGAAGTAACATAGCTATTTCAGACTTTCATTGCATGCAGTCGGAAAAAAGTTGTGAAAACTAATTTTCGTCGTGAATCTTGGCAATTTCGGGATGTTTTTGAAACAAAAAATATCAATGAAAAATTCAAACTCTAGGTTTCAAATATATACTAATTACTAATACATCTCAATAGTCCTGTTCTAGGTAGTAATATCAATACTAGAGTATGTTTAGAAACATGTTTGATCATAGAGAAAAATGTCTAAAACAATCAGCATTTTAAAGGAATAAGGCCTCTTAAATACATTAAATAATGATTATTAACATGCTTTTACATATAATATTTACTATATACGTCCTAGAAAAACAAATTAATGTAATTAAAACAAAATATTTTTTTGCTAATGTATCACGAGCACACGGGCTAATCTCAACATCAACAATTTATTTAAGTTACTGTTTGTATGAAGAGTGCCCAATATGTAATATTCAGGAAATATACCTAATTTATCTCGTACTATGAATAAATAACATGAAAAATTAATTGCTGATATCTGTTTTACACGAAACCGACACCACACAAGTCCTAGTAGCGTTATCTAATCAGTAATATAAAAAGAAAAAGAGGACTCCTTTGACCAATTCACCCCGCTTTCCCGCCTCACAGGGAACGAATCTGACTTCCTTCCACATCTGAAAATAATCACCGCAGAATACTTTATCTGTGGTAGAAATTTCGTGGTTGTATCCCGATGTACACAATTTCGCGACTTAGCAAAATGTACTAGAACACGCAGGCTAAGCTTAACATCAACATTTTTTTCTAGGTACTTTTTGTATCAGATGTGCCCAATATGTATACATTTTTAAAAACAAGATTAAATTTACTGTTTAGTAATATTTTTTTAAATTGTAAATATTCAGGATAGATAACTAATTTATCGTTCTGAATAAAAAAAACTTGTTGTGATTTTTACCTTTTCGGCAATAAACCCAAATTTTAATATGAAACTATTCTTAAATAACATGAAAAATTCATAGCTGATATCTATTTTACACGAAAACGATGTCGCACAAGCCCTAATAGTCTTAACTGATTAGTAATAAAAAAAAGAAAAAGAGCAGTACTTGGTCCTCTTCACCCCGCTCTCCCACCACACAGGGGACGAATCTGACTTCCCTCCACATCTGAAAATAATCACCGTGAAACGTTCTATGTGTGGTAGAAATTTCATGCTTGTAACCCGATGCGCACAATTTCGCGGCTTAGCAACTCTACTATTGCATGTATGTTTAATGTATGTTTGTTCGGGTGAAATCTTACAACTCAATTTTGAAGCAGATATCGTTAACCGATTGAGCTGAAATTTTGCATACTTACTTAACTTTGATGACAATAAAATAATATGGTACCATGGGGCTGATCTGATGATGGAGCTCTATAATAAAAAAAGCAATCCTACCGAGCTTGGGCTCTTTAGAATCGTCTCAGTGAGCATTTGATGGATATTCAAAGAAAAGTACAGTCGGCTATAAAAGCTTGCCACTAAAATGTCATTTTTGACAGAAACTTATTTTTAGTTCAGGTTCGGGGACGAGATCTGCCGCTTATTTAGAGGAAGTATCAGTTACGTGGTGATTTTCTGATTGCCGATAATCGGCATAATAGTTCCGAGGAAATATCATTATTCCTTGGCAAATATATAAGATTTCGAATCTTAATGATAGCTTTCATAACAAAGTTCACTACAACGGTGAGCAAGTACATAATACTCCTATTAAAATTCCTTGTGGCGGATCTCCACCGGCCAATGCGTGCTCACAACCGGACCATTTGCATATGCATACTTAATGAATTAAGTTATGGATGATTGCGGCAAAACCATTAGAAGCGGAAATGTTTTTAACAAAATAAATAAATATAAGATAGATAAATAAGTAAGAGGCCTTATTTCTTTTAAAAAATATTTTTTCATATTTTGACAAATATACCTACTGACAATTTCATCCAACTTTTTGAAGTAGGTAAATAATACTTTTGCCCGAGTTCTAGGTCGTAAAATAGCTATTTCACGCTTTCAATGCCAGCAGTCGGAAATAAGTTGAAAAAACAAATTTTCCGCGTCGTTTTGTGGATTTCGAGTAGTTTTTGAAACCAAAATTATCAATGAAAAATTCAAACTGTAGGTTTCAAATATATACCAATAATCCCTGTTCTAGGTAGTAACATAAATAATATATTAAGAAACATGTTTGGTAATAAAGAAAAATGTCTAAAACAATCAGTATAGGTATTTTAAAAAGAATAAGGCCTCTTAAATACTCTTTCTAGAAATTTCCAAAATACAAAAGCTTGCTCTTTTGATTCAGGGGGTCTTTGTACTTGTAGTTTATCCATCCTTCCTTGCCTTGCTTTATATTATTACAATAGGTACAGCTTATCCATCTTTTCTTTGTCTTCCTCTTCTTCTATAACCCTCCACATTCATGCTATCCTTGCGAAATAAATTAGAAAGGATAAAAGCTTTTGTTAGAAAGCCGTCGTACGCATGGACACCATTGAAAGTGTATCCTCGATACGGATATAAGGCATATATACTTCCCATACAAAACAAGTCATGGTATGGTACGTTATCCTCCAAAGTAGGACACATTTGAACTGCGGCGTAGCGTAGTATCTGCTCAGATACTTTTGACCAATATTGTTGTGAAACTGCGATATGTATGATAGTTTTAATTGTTATACACCCCCACTACGAAAGTACAAAACAACAGTTTATTTGGTCATACACCTGTCACTATTTGCCGTAAACATCATCCGTAGACAGAGAGCCGGCAACGGGTAGGTACAGTCTGTTTGATATTATAACAAACATTTGATAGTTCTCTGTTGATGTTTGTAGTGATGTAGCAGACATATTGTTTGCCAAATCTAACGATTATGAATGGTTGATCAAATCGATTTTATCGACGAACTTTTTTTCAAACCTGAATATAAATTTGTTTATTTTGTGTAAATCAATATTTTTTTGAGCTACGAGCCGCCATACTCACTGGAGCTTTCTATGTAAAAAGTAATAGTTGGTTTAATTGTTCTTTCTTTAGGTTATAAACTTATCGATTTAATCGATTTCCACCAATTTACAGAAATAGCACATGAATCGAAACGCAAGATTTAGTCACAACACAGCTTTAAAAAAAATAAGGACGTAGTACGTAACTGTTTGAGTAATGATTTATCATCGTTAAATACTTCAAAACCGTGATAAGAAAAAATATAACATGAACTCAATTGTATCAAATAGAAAGTGAAAAACGTTTATAGATACTTGAAAAATCACTATGTCATTGCTTGTTTTTTTTTTTTTTTAATTAAATATGTCGCGCAGATTTACGTTATATGGGTCCTGTGATGTGTCAAATGTTTGTTATAATATCAAACAGACTGTATGTTTATGACACGCCGCCGGTACATACTTATTGTAGTTTTAGCACTTTCCGTAGTTATACAAATGCGTATTTACAAATTTTGAACGGAAGTAAACAACTTGTTGTCACCTTTGATAGGTTGTTTTTAGTTGCATAGTTATTTGCGTTGTCATTAACAAAAACTTTTTTTTTAATTTATTGAGTGAATATGAAAAAAATGAAAAAATGTTTTTTTTATCAACACCACATAATGATTTATGCCTTTGGGTCCTGAGCTAGGATAGGAAGATTATCTCATTATCTGAATTCTCAAGAAATAAAAACATAAAAATTTTACACATTAAGAAATCAACCTAGAATACCATGGACAGCCCATCGCACTAATAGGTACCCGCATCCAGCAGATCATCTAAAATCTACTCCCGTAGAATCTTTGAAATCTTCGGTCACATACCTAGGCAGGAGGAAAAATGACAACCTGGAAAAGCTGCTGTGACAGGAAAAAATCAAGGAAGACGACTATAAGAGGTAAGAGTGCCATTCGCTGGCTGGACCGATCAGATTCGCCACGAAAGTGATACATATTTACCGACGCCATGCGTTCTGCAGTTGTCTGAAAAATGATAAATAAACAATTTTCCTAGGAAATCCTTTTATAGACGACGTCCGGTCGCAGTTTCAAGAAGTTTCATTTTAATTGGCGACAAGCAGTACAATAGAGAATAGGTCAGCGTAGTTTGATGTCGGAGGCCAAGATCCACTTCGGGTCAATGAGTAAGTTACGCTTTAGAAGAAGAAGATACGTTTATTTTGCAAACCAATTACATTCAACATTATAACAAACAGATTACATTTAGTTAGTGTTTTTTTTTACTTACCTACCTATCTAACTAGGATTGCTATAAGCTAAATGGTGATTTGTTCGATAATTTTCACAAAATCATTTTTTCATAGTAGCGAATTTTCACATCGCGTTTTTTCATGATCGCCAATTTTATTATTCGTCTTTCTTCATGTAGCGATTTTTCATGAAGCGTTTAATAATTTTCACGTTTATTTTTTTCGTATATTTTACCAATAGATTATATTTTCGGCTGCATTAGGCAACATACGCCTTATGTCGACGGAGCCCCACTTCGTCTTCTATTTCTGGGCGGTCTGCCCTTCGGGCATCTGAAGATACCTAACGACCCTAACCTACCTCTAGTACCTATTAATGTGTAATAATGTGGACACGACAGGAGGTAACGGTTTGTTAGAATTATGTTTTCGAGTAAAATATCTATTAAACCGCACTATATTATATACTCTATAATGTACTGATGATATTTGCGAATAATAAAATAAAGCGAAAAAAATAAACACGAACATTATAAAACGCTTCATGAAAAATCGCTACACGAAGAAAGACGAATAATAAAATTGGCAATCGTGAAAAAACGCGATGTGAAAATTCGCTGCTATGAAAAAAATATAATGTGAAAATTTGCGAAAAAACCTAAATGGTATCTAGGCTGCAAAAATGGAATCCACTCAGCATACGTCATAGCACTTGTGAGCACCACGACGCTGGTCTTCCGTGGATCCAGATCAGGATATGTGCAGAACAGCGTCCTGTATGTGTGTTTGTTTCAAAAATAGATATAAGAAATAAATAATAGGTCATATCAATACATACACTAGTTTGTGCATATGATAATCGAAACATTGTTATGCTAATGCTACCGCTTCAGACAACCTTGACAGATTGTCACAGCTCATCCCTAACTCTCTCTATGGGCTCAAAACATCCGCGCAAGCTATCCGCCCGAACAGCGAACATAGCTGTTTTGCCAATAAGAAGTGCTTTAAACGTTTTTTAAATTCGAATAAAGAAGGTGCTCTTCTAATTGGAGGAGGAAGATTGTTCCAACATTTCGTAGCAGCATACCGAAAGCTGCCACGAAACGCCGCCGTACCGTACCATGTCGCGGGCATACGAGCCGGATTGCCTGCCTTTCATGCGCTCGTGAAAATATAAGTTTGGAGTAGAGATATGGAGGCTGTTTTTCTCTAATAACTTCAAACAAGGCCAAGTGATATGTTCGACGAGCCTCCATATTAAGTAGACCACCCTTATTTAGGAATGGAGTAAAGTGAGTCCGAGGAGGAACTGGGTAACAGAACCTTACACAGACGTTTTGAACGCGTTGAATGAGTCTCTTTGTTCGCGATAATAAACACTGTCCTAAAACTGTATCCGCATAGTTAAGTTTTGAAGGAACTAAAGAATCACAGTTTGATACGCATATCAATGTTCAGGTAGTTACTGACTTGGTACAAAACTTTTAGGCGGAAGAAGCAGTTACGAACGGTTTCGGATATGTATTTTTCAAAGTGCAGCATACCATCCATGCAGACGCCAAGATCTTATGAGCTCTCTCCTGATTGAGCTTATCAACGGCGTGCTGCATATTACGCTTTAACATAGTCGTATATATATATACATATATGTATATTAACTACTTATTATTTATTTATTAATTTAATGCACAGGCAGCTTAAAGCTGATGCGTGCATATCACTGTTCACATGTGTTCTGTGTTTGTAAATGTTTGTCAAGTCTATTTTTGAAAGAGTTCACTGAGGGTGCACTAATCACGGATTCAGGTAAACTGTTCCACACTTTGACCACGCGATTGGCTAGAAAGTGACGCCTAGGGTTGCTAGTACTGGCCGTTAATACCAATTTCAAAGAGTGTCCTCTCAGTCGCTCGTTCGTATTTCTTGTGTAGATGTCTTTTTGGAATTGGTCTTATGTCGCTCATCGCAGGAACATTGTACACTCCTGTGAGTATTTTATATGTTTCAATCAGATCACCGCGTTGTCTTCTCTGTTCTAGCGTTGTTAAGCCTAACTCCTTTAGTCGGGCTTCATATGGTTTGTTGCGCAGAAATGGTACCATTTTTGTAGCTCTTCTTTGAACTCTCTCTATCATGATGATGTCTTTTTGGAAATATGGGTTCCAAATTTGGAAAGCATATTCCAATAACGGTCTCACATATGTTTTGTATAGCTTAATGAAGAGGTTCTTATCCATATAAGAGAAGGCCTTCCGGATCATGTATAGAAGAGAGTTTGCTTTCTTTGTAATTTTGAGTATGTGCTCCTCCCATTTCAAATTTTCACCAACGACAACACCAAGATCCTTCTGTGAAGTAACACTTTGTAGGGCTTGAGGTCCGATTTTGTATGTGTATCTGGGGTTCTTATTCCCCATGTGGAGTAAATTCTACGCTACCTAACTACGCGTTGGTATTCGATACACATGTGGCTTACATTATGTAATGCATTAGCATTGATATTGTTTGTGAGCCATCGGAGATTAATATTGCAAATAATGTACGGCCTGAGAATCTGTGGCGGTTTTTTTTTTCTCTGTCATAGCCTGACCCGCCCGCGGCACCCTCCCCAAATTACTCCTGTGGCGCGGAGATAATATCCTATTAGCGGGCTATATACTCCCACACAAAGTCCGATTCATTGGTATTGAGGGCTAACCAGCGCTGATACAATTCGAATCATGTCTTAAAAAAGAAAAGACATCCGGAAGATAATAGCTGAATATTAAGCTGAAGTGTTACTGATCCATTCCGGATCGATTTGGAGGGATAATGTACGCAAGGTGGCTGGCAGGAGTTAAACGAGATTGTTTGGTCAGCTATAGTATTTATTTCTTGTTTTTGTGTACAATAAGTGTTTACATACATATACATGTAGTTGAACATTTTTAAGACATCCGAATTGAATAGTCATAAAAAGCTTATCTTGTAAACATGACCCCAGAAAGCCGATATCCGAGGACAAATGGATGCAAGTAACAAAAAAGCAAACTGAAAAATTGCCCCCAGCGTTTTTGCTTCGAAACTATGTATAACCAAACGATGCCTTTTGAAGGGGTTGAGTTTGATGTACCTGTATACTTATTTAGCCCCACCTTTTTAAAATCGAACACAAGCAAGCGGTCCGGTCACAGGCAATTGTTTATTAATCTTGCACGGTTATTAGGAGTTAAATAAATAGTAGGTACCAAAGAGCCCATTCGTATTAATTTCGTAATGTTCCTTCTTGGGTACGTCGATAACACTTTAATATCATGTAGATTAGAAGTTGGTACATATTTAAAAAAAAATGGTGTTTGTACCACGAGCTGAACTTGTTATACAAGCTGTTTCAAATTTGTTTTTTTTTTTTTTTACAAGAATTTAAATGGTTAGGAAGGTATTTTTTTTTTACTTATTGCTTTATTCACAATAATGAAACAGTTTTGAAGTTAATCGGGTATTTTCAACCTCCAGGGGGTAAGAAAGGGATGAAAATTTGTGCAGGGTACCTATTACCCTTTCAAAAGGCATCGTTTGGTTATAGTTTCGAACCAAAAACGCTGGGGGCAATTTTTCAAAGGCTATCCTAAGTTCTGTACTCTTTACATATATCATCTATTCTTTTATGGTTTTATTGTCAAAGTATCTTATTCGAATGAGTTAGAATATTGCAAGATCAACCTTGTGACTTAGAAAAGTCATTTTAAATATTTGTTTTCTGATATTTGTTTGCGTTTTTTTGTTACCTGCTTCAATTTGCCCCAAATGCGTATAATTATATTATATATTATCCCACCAAAAACATTTCATGTAAAATTGACGGCCAAGACTCACATTCTCATAACGCTTTCGCTGTAAAAAAGTTATCTGATCCCAGGAAAAGCCAAGCCCCTAAGCCCCGACTTTACTAACCCCACCACCTTGGTTTAAAAAGTATGGCATCAACTGGCTTCAAGCCCCTAAACCCGGAGTTTACTAACCCTACACCTTTGTTTCAAAAGTATGGCTTGGCCGTTTCATAGAGTACCGTAAATAAGTCCAACGGACCGTCTGGCCCATATGGTATCAAGAAACTAAGTTTATGTCTTTGATAATATATACTTATAAACTTAATTCCTTACGATATGGGCCGGACAGTCCGCTAGACTTATTTACGGTAATCTATGAAACGGCCAAGCCATACTTTTGAAACAAAGGTTAGTAAACTCCGGGTTTAGGGGCTTGAAGCCAGTTGATGCCATACTTTTTAAACCAAGGTGGTGGGGTTAGTAAAGTCGGGGCTTAGGGGCTTGGCTTTTCCTGGGATCAGATAACTTTTTTACAGCGAAAGCGTTATGAGAATGTGAGTCTTGGCCGTCAATTTTACATGAAATGTTTTTGGTGGGATCTCATTTCTTTTTGTAAGGTGCTTTAGTTTTTTTATTTTTTTTGGGCTGTAGGGTTTCTTGAGCGACAACTGAAGTAGACAATTGTGTATTTAAGAAATACTTAATTCTAGCCCCATATATATACACTTTTATCCCCTATTATGGGAAACCCATACAAACTTCCATCCCCTTATTTAAAGGGTGGAGGGTGATTTTTTAAAAGTCCTACAATATGTATTTGATTTATAACAATGAGTCCCTATAGGTTTCAATTTTCAGACCTCTAGTATCAAAATTTGCGGAAGTTTCATACAAACTTCCATCCCCTAGTTTAAGGGGTTGGGGGGTAAAAGTTCCAAGTTTTAGAATTATTTTGTTGTTTGTGTACTAATACTAGCTTACATACCAAATTTCAGCTTTCTAGGTCATCGGGAAGTACCCCAGAGGTTTTGATACGTCAGTGAGTGAGTGGCAAAATCGGCGTATTTTAGGTACCTATAAAACCTAAAGTATAAAAGCTAGATCAATTAAATTTCGTACATTTTATATGTTTGCTAACTGCATCTTAACCTGAGAATTTGGGCGCTCTAGTGTTAACTGGGACGAAACTATGAGGGTTTGAATATGAGACGAAACGGTTCGAGAAAAGGTAGGTAGTGCCCCCTTCTTTTTTGTTCGTCTTGGCGGGGGCACTAACGTGCCCCCAGATATTTAAAATACGAAGTCGAAGTGTAGATATGGAAGTAGTAATAATTGTGTATAAGAAATACTTACGTTTAGCCCGATATATACTACTTTTATCGCCCATTATGGAAAACCCATAAAAACTTTCATCCCCTTATTTAAAGGGAGGGGGGTGATTTTTTCAAAATCCTAGAATATGTATTTTATTATTTATAAATAATAAAGGAGTCCCTATATCAATTTTCAGACCTCTAGTATCAAAATTTGCAGAAGTCTCATACAAACTTCCATCCCCTAGTTTAAGGGGTTGGGGGGTAAAAGTTCCAAGTTTCAGAATTATTCTATTGTTTGTGTACTAAACCTAGCTTACATACCAAATTTCAGCTTTCTAGGTCATCGGGAAGTACCCCAGAGGTTTTGATACATCAGTGAGTGAGTGGCAAAATCGGCGTATTTTAGGTACCAATAAAACCTAAAGTATAAAAGCTAGATCAATGAAATTTAGTACATTTCGTATGTTCCCTAACTGCATCTTAACCTGTGAATTTGGGCGCTCTGGACGGGACTGGGACGAAACTATGAGGGTTTGAAAATGAGACGAAACGGTTAGGGAATGCAACCCGGGTACCCGAAAACCCGGGTACCCGACTACATTTGGAGTCGGGTAAAAACCCGGGTTTTCAACTCATAACCCGGGTTTTACCCGAAATAAGAAATGTTAAGAAAAATGTGTGAAATCATCATTGAGGTATTACGTCAATGGAAATCATAAATAACTTATAACAAAATGTTATATTACGGCTGTAACCCTGTAACCCTAACTTACTGCGTTGTAATTTACTAGCTTTTCCCGCGGCTCCACCCGCGCGGAAATTGGTCTGTGTCATTAAGTGGCTAATTCACCCCTAATTTCTCTGCCTATCCCCCGGTGGCAGAAGTTTAAGTAAAGTTAACAGATGGATTATGATAGTCGACTGTAGTCCTGTCCAGATCCGCCCGGCGCCGCACCCTGTCAGAATCGGCGCCTCGATGAGGTTTCGCTGCATCTGCACTACTTGTAACCGGGTTCCGTTGCAAACTTCGGAGGTGACAAATTCCGTAGAAGCATGATCGGAACTCCTACTTCCAGGGTTAATGTGTGTGCTGGGAGTCCTGAAGCGCTCAAGAGTTTAGGAACTCCCCCGAGCGATGTTGTGACGTTGCCTTCATCCAAGACAGTTTTAATGGAATTATATGCTGCTTGTTCACCTTTGATTTCCGCCAATTTCCACGCATTAAATGCCGCTGCCTGTACATTTTTCGGCGTGAGTATGGCTCTCTCACAAACCGAAGAGTTTTCACGTCCCATCACCTGGCTCATGTCTCCGTATACGCTCCGAATATAAGGTCTTCAACGGACGGAAAGATCCTGCATAACGTTTCTGGCAATCGAAGCAGGCCGTTGGTTTCCTCCAGATTCTCCAGAAGTCTTTTTCCAACCTGAAGCCGGGTGAATTCTTGGACATGCCTCCTCCTTGTTGGACTCGTATATTCTCAGCCAGGCGAAGCTTCTGCACGCTCGGCCACAACACCGACCTCTTCAGGCAGACATTTTACCTCGTCGGGTCGGCTCGAGTACTATGCGTTACCGCAAAACGACATTGTAAAGCTACCCATTGCGCGCGCCGTCCTTCTGAAGTCTTGGAGTATCCTTACTACGGCTTCTATGGCCTTTTTATGCGCCATAGTACACTCGTCCCAAACGATTAAACTGCATTCATGTAGAACTCTGGTTTTATCACAGTTTCTTGATATCCTAGACTTGAGTTGCAGACAGGAGTTTCCGCGCTGTCCAAATCTATTGGGTTCCTGAAAGTTGTGTGAGTCGTTTTGCCACCAGGCAGTAACGTAGCAGCGATTAGTCAATTATAAATTTGTTGATATCCGTACCTTCTAAACATTTGGCAAAATCCTTCCTCAGTGGCTTATTCATGTCACAACGTATAAATTGCAGCGCTATCTGTTAGTTTATCCGGGTACTCGACAATCGTAACACATGTTTGAAAAAGTTTGCACCTCCTTCCTAAGTAGCGCCATCAGATTCAAAGTCTGGAATCGTAATCAAACGTGCTTTTCATTCTTAAATACCCGCAATAACCATTAAACTCAATATTTAATACTTTTTATTCAAGTCCGGGTATTACCCGGGTACCCGGGTTTTGAAAATAAAGGTCGGGTAATACCCGGGTAACAAAAATGACCGGGTATTGCATTCCCTAGAAACGGTTCGAGAAAAGGTAGGTAGTGCCCCGCCTCTTTTTTTTCGTCTTGGCGGGGGCACTACCGTGCCCCCAGATTTTGAGATTTACCCAACATTACTTTGTAATTTGTAATTTTAGATTTAAGTTTTTATTTTATTATTTTGTAATTGTATTTTATTTTACTATGGGTGTCCTATCTGCACAATAAAACTTTATTATTTTATTATTATTACTGTATGATGTCACTCATTAGGTTCAAAATGTATAATTTTCATTGCGAATAATAAGGAAACAAATTATGTAAACGGTATTAATACTTGTCTGTATTATTGTATAGTTAAGAGTACAGGAAATACCTGAGATAAACATCGCGACGGTTTATTTGTACTTCTAATTTAGTTCAGCTACTATGCCGTCTAAACATGTTCTATTACGTTCTACCTGAAAATTCTGAAGTGCCAAACTGTAAGTAACTTGTCTTTAAAATAAATTACAGAGTGTGTGAATCGATACTTTGTTAAACCGCACATGTAGTGTAGTGTGTTGATATATAGACGAGTAAGTACTAAGACAAATCTCAAAACAGGTTATTAGGTATCGAGGTTTAGCGTCTACAAGTCTCTGACCTTGTAGTACTACCTATGCTAATAAACACAATAATTACCTAATCACTTAAACGATATAAGTACAGTGCGACACAAAAGAGTAGAACACGGATGATAAAGGAACTACAATTTTTCATACAAAATTGTTACCATATTCAAGCACTTTACGTCAAAAATGTGACAATTGCGAAGGAAGTGGCGCCCTCATTTATTTTCTACTCTTTTGTGTCGCACTGTAATACTCCCAACCCAACACCGCTAGAACTTAGCTCTCAACCTTCGATTGTTTTAAATCATGTTCATAATCGTCTTGTTATAGATCAAGATTTCTAGAGATATATTATAATCAGTGGTCGGAATTAGGTGAGCTAAAATACCTACAGTTCGCGGTGAGACATAATATAGAGTGGTTACAACCGGATAAAAATAATGTTATATTTGGATTCCGGGTATTCGATATTTATTCGGGTACGTGTTGTAATATTGAACGTGACATGTTTTGTTTACAGTGCAGCATGTTTAATGTTAGTTTTTAGTGAAAAGGGCTAGACAAAAGAAGGTATGTACAGGATTTCTAAGAAGTAGTTGTAAGATGAATAATATGTGTTTCCCCACGTATTGTTTGTTAATGACTCTCAAAGGGGCTAGTACTCGCAGTGCCCGGATGAATATCGAATACCCGGAATCCAAATAAAACATTATTTTTATCCGGTTGTAACCACTCTATATTATGTCTCACCGCGAACTGTAGGTATTTTAGCTCACCTAATTCCGACCACTGATTATAATATTGTATAGATAGACTCACGGATCCCACAGTCAAACCGTGAAAACAGTTTTGTGGGACGATGCACCTTCAAACCACGCTAACTACTCTAAGCAAATGAACTGACTTATTTTGTATGGTTTGACAGTTCATTTGCTGGGAAGAGTTCGCGTGGTTTGACTGTATTTGACATTTGAATAAATAATAAATGAAGGGTACATGGAAAGAACATGTTTAGTAACTTTTTTGAAAACGAGATTATTCAATGAACTATATCTTACCACTCAGTTACATATAAGTACAAACTCAAACTTTTTATTGCACACATATTACAATTTACATCATATGCACCCTGCAAGGGCACAGCAATCAACTTAATTAACTTAATTCTAATACAATATTTTCTATTTCTATTTTAGCCTAACTGCTTTCTTTTACTTATTGTATTAACTTCATTGAACATCATCTAAAAATTCTTGTAGTGAATAGTAACTTTTGTCTAATAGGAATTTTTCTAGTGCTTGTTTAAATAATTTTCATTTTTCTATGCTTTTTATTTCAAATGGTATCTTGTTATATTGTTATTGTTGTGTTATACAAATATGTATCTAACTTGTATTTTTATCACTTAAAAAAAGATGTATACGAAAATTACATGGTTAAATACGTCGTTCCAAACTTTCAAATTGCGATAACACAAAAAGTTGCTTAATTAATAATTAGACATTACATGTACTTTCCGTGTAGCCCTTCATTTATAACTAAGAACACCTTTATAAAGTCGCATTTCATACAAAAGACTGCCTTAAAAGGCGTTTGCTTGCCCATTTAGGTGCAATAATACCAGACACTTTCCGCCGAATCTTGGTGGGCTATTCCCCAGCCCAGTCTGTCCGCGTCGCTTCCGTCATTTGTTTCTCGATTACTAAAACGGAAGACTAGAAACTGCAATTAGTCTAGTTACTAGACACACCAATACTTCCTTTCGGTTTCTTTAAAATGTAACCAGGCGGGGCGCACTCCGCGATTAACGTTTCCCGCTACAAGTACATGCCGGTGGCCTCATGCATGGTGCCTATTCAGTGGCTGCCAGGCACTGTCTCGGAACGCACGTACACGAAGTTCGCGCGCACGCTCTTCCGATTTATGTACGTCGCAAGTGAACGTTCCTCATTCATCTGTTGATACCAGTGTTATATTATAATATAAAGTGTTTAAATGAGTAAAAAGACAGCGAAAAGATATTGTATCGCAGCGGGTTGTAGGAACAATGATCGAAATTGGAATCACGCGTTTTTCGTTCTCCCAACACGTCTGAAGGATGCCGATAGGTAAGAAAATTAACATAATATATAATAAGTAGTTACTGAATAATAATAAAAAACATATTGCAGGTGTATCTACTTCCATATTTAACACTGGTTACTCAGATCAATTTTAATTGTTAAGTAGGTACTTATGTAACTTTGAATTGATTATTTGCTGATATTTGTCAATTTAAATTCTAGTAAAATAAGTATGTCTACTACTAAATCAACAATCATAGAGGTTTTTATAATAATATTTGATATCAAGTTTGTAAAATTACTTGTAAGTAATGAATAAACGATTGAGTGATAGTTTGATAGGTAAGTATATAAAATATATAAATAAAGAGTTAAAAGAAATGTATTGGAAGAGATCCCTAATAGGGATAAGTTCGCCTTTATACATGTTTAATTTGTAACTAGCGACCCGTCCCGGCTTCGCACGGTGCGTCCGTGCGTATTTTTAAAGATCTAAGCATACCTACATAGGGGCAGACAGACAGACGCAGGAAACGACTTTGTTTTATACTAGGTGTATAGTGATGAATATATATGAACAAATAAATAAATATCGGACAACTAAGCAAAAACAAAATGAAGCACAAGAATTTAATTGCATGTTAAGGTAACGCATTCGTTGCATTAATTTAATATATTATACGTATTAAAATGTTTAAAAATAAAGCTAAAATGTTTTGCGGCCTGGTGGTGGATTCAATTCGTCCAAATTCTGTGATTGATTATTTTATAGTTAAATAATGAAATAATAAATATGTATAATGTATGAAGATTATAAACATATTACTCTCTATATTGAATGCAAGAAATAAATGGGAAATACCTACATTTTTATTTTTAGTCGTTGACAGCCCTCGCTCTCGGCGACGCGGCAAGCGAGCCAATTCATTTTTACCGTTGGCACGCAGCTTTAACGTTCCGTTTGGCTTGCGCTGGGGACGACGACTTTAGAAGGGCCATAAATCATATTTTTTCGGCTAAAAAAAGCGGCTTTTGTAAAGATCAAAGTAGTGTGCCTTCTGTACTTGTACTATTATCTATTCTGTGATGTAACTGACCGAGAGCCTAATGACGTCACGTCACTGTGCGCGGCCCCGATTTCCGCTATAGGTAGTATGTATGTATGTATGTAAACTCTTTATTGTACAATAAAATATACATAATACATAGCGAGGACATTAAACTAATGATATGTACAAAGGCGAACTTATCCCTGTAAGGGATTTCTTCCAGTTAACCTTTGAGCAAATGAGAGAGAACAGAGAAGATCAAAGAAGATAGGCAAAACATGGCAAAACTATTAAAAATGCACAGAGACACTAAAGGCTTCCGCAAAAAAAAAACTTAAATATACTATAATATAGTTCGAGCATTTTGGCGCGCATTCACGGACATATAACACGACTTTCGGCGGCAAGGTCCGCGACGAGCGGTTGAGGGAGAGATCCGAGCGCGGCGGCCACACGAGTGAGCGAGACACGTACCGCGCACCGCTGCCGCTTGTTACGTGTATCTGTATTTATGTAATCTGTATGACGGATGCCGAGGCGAGACATCTGTATGGGATGGTATCTGTGGTCACTTTATTAAAAGATGGCGATTCGTAAGCTTCGTGTTTCATTTATAATACTATATAATAAACATGGTGTCATAAGTGCGTGAAATAGAATAACCCGATAAGGGAAAATAATACTATATACAAGAGAAAATGTCTCTAAATGAAATAAAGCGGCGGCGCCGCCGCCACCGCCACCGGCCCGCCCTGCCCACGTCGCAACCCCAGCCTCGTGGTCAGCAGCAACAACCCCAGCCTCGTGGTCAGCAGCAACATCATTACCATAATGTACAACAATTAGCCTTCGTGGGCTGCATGGAGAACAATTGGAAGATGTGGCTTCAAAAATTCGAAATTTTCCTGCTTGCGGAGGATCGGAGATGCAACGGATCGGAGAAAAATTGCACTACTGCTGCACAATATGGGCGAAAAGGGTGTGGAAATATACAATTCATTTACAAGCGGGGAAAAAGATGAACAATACAAAGATTCAACAACCATTTCATCCCTAAAATAAACATAACAATGGAGAGGCACAAGTTCTTCACGCGGGTTCAAGGACCCTCTGAAGCTTTTGATAGCTTTTTGACTGATCTACAAAATAAAAGTATGACATGCGGGTTTAAAGACATGCGGGAGCAATTAATCCGTGATTTCCTTGTCATTGGCCTCAACAATATAAACATGAAGGAAAGATTGTTGAGAACAGAAGACCTCACATTGGAAAAAACTATTAATATGTGCAAGGCTGCTGAGCTGTCTCTAAGGCTCCGTCACCTGAGCTAACTACTGGTGACACACCTTCGTCAGTGCTCAATGTTAACAAAATAAATAATACGAAGACGAAAAATTGTTATCGATGCGGGTTCAAGTGGGATCCCACACACAGATGTCCAGCAATAGGTGCTAAATGTCAAAAATGTGGAATCCGAAACCATTATGCTAAAGTATGCAGAAATAAGCAACTAGTGGCTACCTTAAAAGAAGACACAGTAGAACAAGACACTGAGGAGAGCTTCTTCATTGGTGCTGTGAACAAGTTAGAATGTGAGTGGGTTGAAAAAGTAGTTATCAATAATACAACTGTAGAAGTTAAATTAGACACTGGTGCTCAGGTGAACTGTATGTCCTATACAACTTACAAAATGCTTAACCTTAGTGAAAAGTATATTGTTAGAAAGCCTATCAAATTAGTGACACTCAATGATAAAAACATACCAGTGAGGGGTGTTTGTAATATAAAAACTTACCTGAATAATGGGAAATATGACAATGTTGAATTTGTTATTGTCAATTCTGATTGTATGACTATTCTTGGTCTTCCATCATGTATAAAACTCAAATTGGTCACAAGGAATACAATTCATACTATAAAAAAATTAAATATTACAGAAACACATAAGATTATAGACACATATAAGGATCTGTTTGATGGTATTGGATGTTTTAAGAAACCTTTTAAAATTATTTTGCAGGAAACCGCAGTTCCCAGAGCCGATCCACCTCGCCGGGTCCCAATAGCACTTAAAGAAAGCCTTAAAAAGGAATTGGACAATATGGTGAAGCAGAATATTATTACAAAAAATGAGGATCCCGTCGAGTGGGTTAACTCTGTGGTCATAACTAAAAAAAGAACAATAAGATTCGTGTATGTATTGATCCTCGTTATTTAAACAAATTTATTATACGTACACATCAAAAATTACCAACAGTTGATGACATATTAGATAAATTAGCAGGCTCTAAATATTTTACTAAGTTTGATTGTAATAGTGGGTTTTGGACAGTCCCTCTTGATCCAGAAAGTTCAAAACTGTGCACATTTTCCACACCATTTGGAAATTATTCATATAAAAGATTGCCGTTTGGTCTTTCTGTATCAACAGAGGCATTTCAGGAACGCATGGAAGAAACATTTAAAGATATTGACAATGTAGAGTTTTACTGTGACGATTTAATCATATATGCTAACACCATAGAACAACACAATGATATATTATTAAAGGTTCTTAAAAGAGCACAAGAACATAATGTAAAATTTAATAAAGAAAAGTCTCAAGTGTTAAAGAAGGAAATCTCTTTTCTAGGCATGATTGTGAATGACCAAGGAATAAGACCAGACCCTCTTAAGATAATTGCGATTTCAGAAATAAAACACATTCATGATAGAAAGGAGTTGGAACGCTTTTTAGGAATGACCAATTATTTGTCTAAGTTCATTTGTAATTACTCGACTATTACAAGTCCTCTGCGGGAGCTTCTTAAAAAAGATATACTCTTTAAGTGGCTTTCTGCTCATGAAATTGCCTTTACTAAACTAAAAGAAGCCTTAACAAATGCACCTACATTAAAATTGTTTGACAGTAATAAAAATATTGTTGTATCCGTAGACTTGAGCTCTGAAGGTGTCGGTGCTTGTCCTTTGCAAGATCGACAACCAATTGCATATGCATCTAAAGCGCTTACTGAATGTCAAAAAGGCTATGCTCAGGTAGAACGAGAAATGTTTGCAATAGTTTTTGGTTGCATTAAGTTCCATGAGTACATTTTAGGAAAACAAGTTTTAGTTGAGACAGATCATTCAGCATTGGAAATTTTATTCAAAAAACCACTAAGTTTAGTTCCTGTTAGGCTTCAAAGAATGATGCTTAAAGTACAAGGATATGACATTGTCGTTAAGTATGTACCTGGAAAAGGGATGTACATATCTGATTTTCTGAGCCTCGTATTTACCTAATAAAAATGATGAAACTAACCAGTTTGACCATGAATTTAACAAAGAAATTGTTTGTCATGTTGAGGTTGCTCTAGATTCATTGCCCATTTCCAGTAGTAAAAGACAACTAATTGGTATGAAAACTAACGAAGATGCTATTATATCAGTTGTAAAAAAATACATCCATAATGGCTGGCCTAGTTTTAAGGACAATAATTGATGACCTAGTAAAAAGTTTTTGGAGTTTTCGCAACGAGTTGACTATTATAGACCATATAATTTTAAGAAATAATTTAATTGTTATTCCAAATTCATTACAAAAAATGATGTTGGAAATTATTCATGAAGGGCACCTAGGATTAAATACATGTCTTAGAAGGGCAAAATATATAATGTTTTGGCCTGGAATGTCATCTCAAATAAAAGAACTCTGTAATAATTGACAAATATGTGCAATGTTTAGCAAAAATAACACAAAAGAACCAATCCAATTTCATGATGTACCTAAGTTACCATGGTTAAAATTAGGCACTGATCTTTTTGAATTTAATAAGCAGTATTATTTAGTTGTTGTAGATTACTATAGTAAATTTTTTGAAGTAGTACAACTAAATGACTTATCTTCAAAATCAGTTATAAATCACATTAAGTCTATGATAGCCAGACATGGATATCCCTTAGAAATCGTTAGTGACAATGGTCCACAGTACTGTAGTAAAGAATTTAAGGAATTTGCTAATACATTTGGCTTTAAGCACACAACCTCATCACCTGATTATCCAAAATCAAATGGCCTTGCCGAATCTACAGTTAAAGTTATTAAATCACTATTCAGGAAATGTAAACAGGATAATACTGGCCATACATTGCCTTGTTAAATTTTAGAAGTAGCCCGAAAGAAAATAGCCCATCACCTGCTAATCTCCTGTTTAATCGTAACTTGAACAATCGATGTCCTGTATCTGCCAACTATCTTAAACCACAAATTTATTCCCGAGATCCTATTATAGATAAGAAACAACAAGATAGAATAGAACATAATTATAATAAAGATGCTAAAGTACTGAAAGAACTTAATACAGGCCAAGACATAAATTTTCAAAAAATAAATTACTGATCAAAACTGGCGAAGAGGAAAAATTGTAAGTAAAGCCAGTTTACCCCGTTCATATATTGTTGAAGATAATTGTGGTTACAAATATAGAAGGCATAGGCAGCATTTGCGTATAAATAATGGTGCTCAAGTAGTACAGCATAATGTTGATCCAAGGGTTATAAATTATGATGATGATGTATCATTTGATGGCACAGTGGAAAATGACTATAATCAAAATCTTGGTGATAAAAATATTGTATGTCACGGTAGCAGTAAAGTCATTAATAATAATGATAATGTGCAAATACAAAATGACTTGTATGTAACAAGATCTGGTCGAACAGTGAGACCGCCAGCAAGATTTATAGAGGATTAAAAATTTTAAACAAGAAGGGGAATGTTACGTGTATCTGTATTTATGTAATCTGTATGACGGATGCCGAGGCGAGACATCTGTATGGGATGGTATCTGTGGTCACTTTATTAAAAGATGGCGATTCGTAAGCTTCGTGTTTCATTTATAATACTATATAATAAACACCGCTAAGACCGAAGTCGTGGCCGGACAGATAGTCAGCGGCACGCTTCAGTTGATTCCGTCGTCACGCCCTACGTTGAATTCTAGTACACAAACAATAAATAAAATAGTTCAAAACAGAGAACCTGCTGTTTTATTCTGTGCCTCGACCATTATCTATTCCATTTGAATATTTGCACAAAGGATAATGACTTAATGACGAAATTAACGTTGGACATACTGGTGTTGCCGATTAGTACAAAACAAGGTTGAAAACTGACAGGTTTTTACTATAAGCCTATTTCCGGAGTACTGCCTTTTCGCCGAATTATGTTTCGTCAAATTTCATTTGGCAACCAACTTTTCGCCGAAGTTTTATTACGCAAACCAATCCTTGGCATAATTTTAGTTCGTAATTTTTTTATTTCGCTACATTTTTATATTCCAAAATTTTATTATGTCAAATTTTATGTGGTAAATAATTGTGTAGGAAATGATTTGGTAAGGCAAATAACATATCGTCAAATTTTATGTGGTAAATAATTGTGTAGCAAATCATTTGCTTAGTCAAATAACGATTCATCAAAAGCCATTTGGGCAAATTACCTACAACCATTGCTTACGGTATGATGATAATGCAAAATAAAACACAAATATAAACCGAAAAAAATATTTTTTTATCAAAATCAATTTGTTGTACTTGTGATACGTATGTATGTGAGCAGATCCGACTCGGCCGGGTTAGGTTAGGTTAGTTTTTTTTTTTATATCCCTAAAAAACGCTCCTTTTGTTGTACTTGTGATACGTATGTATGTGAGCAGATCCGACTCGGCCGGGTTAGGTTAGGTTAGCTTTTTTTTTATATCCCTAAAAAACGCTCCTTTTGTTGTACTTGTGATACGTATGTATGTGAACTGTAGGAATTCTAGCCGTCGGGATTAGTCTTCGGGACGAAACTGCTCCCAGAGATAGGTAGGTGAGGGTTATTTTTTTTTATGCACACACGCACATTAACTATCAGCGATGATAACTCAAGAATGAAATGCTATTTTGAGCCACAAAGTATGTAAACAAAAGTACCCTCTAAATTTAGGTGCATGGTGCATCACCCTACCCGCTTAATGCAATAAAATTATACTGCGATTTGCATAATGCCATTCAATATGTTGCTAAATCAAGGTATGCCAATCAATACATTTGACGAAAACATAATTGACATCTTATAAAAATCCCAGATAATAATTGGTCTAACAATAGTTTATCAAATCATTAATTGGGAAAAGATATCAGTGCGAAACGTTGAGTTGGGAAATGAAAATTTGACCAAATAAAAATATGGGATACGTATTTCGGCGAGTTAAGAATTTGCTAAATAATTTTCGGCGAAACATTAGTAAACCCCTATTTCCACACTTGGTATTCCAGCGAACATAATCAAGCACACGTTCCTGAGCAATAGGCACTGACATAGCCCATAACCATAACAATTTTGTGCTCGTGTTCTGAAAGTATATCGCACGCTATGATCTGATCAGAGATGAGTCTACATTGTAACCATTTGATCGTTAATTTGGAGGCTAAAAAATACGCGATCATGTAACTCGCATTATCAATAAACACTTGTTACAAAAAATATCAAAGTTCAACGAGAAGAAAGTGTATTTCCGAGAATAAGTAAATGATTTACTTTAGTGTGCGTGTGGATTGAGTGAGCACCCTTCAAAAATGAAAAAAAATGTGCTGATCATTTAGTAAAAGTTCTAAAACAATTGTAAAACTAATTGATGAATTTGTAAAACGATAAATAAAAAAAATACATTCATTAACGTATGCTCTCTCAGTTCTCACAAACAACCAACGAAATCTGTGAATGTGTTTATTTAACATATAATATTTATATCCTAATTTTTAGTAAAACTTATGCTTAAGGTAGGTAATAATTTGTAGATCACCTGGTTACGTATTTAAACTTTTACAAATAATTTCGTATGCTCACTCAATCCGCACACTTTCGAAAACCCGATTTCTGATGAAAATACTGCAGATTGAAACTTCTATATATGTATATAATTTAGTAAAAACTCATGGGAATTTGTAAAATACAAAACAAACCGCTAACGTGGCAGATTTTTGGATAATACATGTTTGTAAGTGCTCACTCAGTCCACACATTATTCGTAAGGCCCAGCACAGACGGTGAAACGCAACTGCAACGAAACCCTTTTGAAATTATTGGTTTGAAACCAGTTTCAATCATTTTCCACACACGCCGCAACCACAATTTGATGAAATTATTCATACCTACTCATTTCGCTTTTGAGAACGGACGTCTACAAAATGTCTAGTTCGAGTGATGAAGAAGTTGTGGTTCTATATTTGTATCTTTGACAAAGAAGGAGGCGTAAAAGAAGAAGTATATGGATACATCCCTACATTGAGAAGAATATCAACTGCCGTATGTGTGTGGCTGCCAAAGAATTACAACAAACTGATAGACAATTCATGGATTGTTATCGTATGAGCAGAAGTAATGTTTTTATTTTCGTCGTCAGCCATTTTGGAACCGAATAGGCGTGAAATCCACAACGAACGCAAACACGAGTTTCCTGCACGCCGGTTTCATAGCAACTGATTTGCAACGCGTTTCAAACCGGTTTAAAAATGGTTGCGTCATGTGCGGTCTCTCCTTGGAGTCTATGGCATAAACTCAAATGAAACTCAAAAGTAACTAGAAGTTGCAGTTTCGTTGCAGTTGCGTTTCACCGTGTGTGCTGGGCCTTAGTTAAAAATGTAAATATCTCAAGATTTGTAGTATCTAGGAAACTACAAAGTGGTTTGTTTTGTATTTTACAAATTCCCATATGAGTTTTACTAAATTATATACATTTATAGAAGTTTCAATCTGCAGTATTTTCATCAGAAATCGGGTTTTCGAAAGTGTGCGGATTGAGTGAGCATACGAAATTATTTGTAAAACTTTAAATACGTAACCAGGTGATCTACAAATTATTACCTACCTTAAACATAAGTTTTACTAAAAATTAGGATATAAATATTATATGTTAAATGAACACATTCACCGATTTTGTTGGTTGTTTGTGAGAACTGAGTGAGCATACGTTAATGAATGTATTTTTTTTATTTATCGTTTTACAAATTCATCAATTAGTTTTACAATTGTTTTAGAACTTTTACTAAATGATCAGCACATTTTTTTTCATTTTTGAAGGGTGCTCACTCAATCCACACTTTACTATAATAATATTAATAATATAACTAACGGTGTTAACCTACCTCTAATATAATTATGAAGAATTATCCCCTAACACCCAACCAGTTCCATCCATCAGCTACGATGACTACCAGACGCAAATACCTGAGTAACTATAAAATGGGTTGCCCTCGAATTCCCTGGGATCCCATCATCAGATCCCGACATGGTGACAATGGGGGACCACATCTTCTAAATAAAATAAAAAATTGAGAATCGGTCCACAAATTGGCAAATTTCATTTTGTTAACCATGCTTCGCACCCGGCCTTTCAATTCATGGAGATTTTATGAACCCTTTGAGCCAAAGCTCCAATTACTGGCCACTTTTCAATCTGTTCACCTACAAACAGAATTCATTTTAGTATAACCTGGCCCGTTATTGAAGGGTAGCCAGTAATTAACACCTTAATTAAAAACGGAAATTATTTTACGAAAAACATTGAAATAATAAGAATGGGGATAGTTTTTTTAGGGTTTTATTATTATATATAGTATAAACATCCGCTTATATGATGCCGATTTTGTTGGCAACATCTAATGCGTCGTAGTCTCGGGCTAGCCGTACGTACGCCTTCTTCTTGCCGTCAGGTCTGCAAAAATAAAAGATCGAGCTGTTAAAACACGTCATTTGAAAGAGCAAATTCTAACTTAATTTAGCTTATTGAATCAGAAGAGTGTAATTGTGATATCATTATAAATCAATGAGATTCCCACAAAGTATCATCATTTTGCAACGTTTCTAAGGCTACACTTTCACACAAGTCTATTAATTACCAGTGCCTTATGCCCATACTCAAGACCACACAGTATATCACATTTGAGTACAGTTAATTATTTTAAACTATATTGCCTAAAATAAAAGTACAAATGGCGGACTTAATACCAAATGACATTCTCTACCAGTCAATTATAGGGGTAAACCTGGGATACTAGAATTGGTGCAGATCAGCAATCAATACAGACGCGCTACAAGTTTCCTATTTCAGATATTTTGACGATTATTTTCTACTTCAGCCTCTACTACCTTAGAATAAATACACCTAAACAGAGTCTTCATTAAAATTTGCGAAAGAAGAAGCCGCTGTTGGTTTTATGTGTGCGTGTCTACAAACCAATCATAGAGACCTTTTCCTTGTGAGATAATGCACACGGACGAAACTTAGCCTGCTTCACTTTCAAGCACTAACTAGTTTTATAGGCGTATTTATTCTGAAGCCTCTTCATTCACTCACGTATGCAACTTGAGTAACACATCTATGTTCTATAACAACAATTATTAAAAATAAAATACATATTATACTAACCGGATAAGGGTGTTAACTTTAGCGACATTAATGTCATACAGTTTCTTAACTGCAGCCTTAATGTGGTGCTTGTTTGAGCTGGTGTGCACAATGAACACCAGGGTGTTGTTGTCTTCAATCTTCTTCATGGCCGCTTCAGATGTCAGCGGGAACTTGATAATGTTGTAAGCATCCATGCTGAAAATAAATCACAATTGCTTTGTAACTAAATGCTATCATCATTAACATCTTTAATAAACTACTGAAAAAATCAGAATTGTGTAATTTTATATCATTGTCTTTCAATGAGATTCCCACAAAGTTCTCATCATGTAATTATTAGATACCTACTTATAATAATAGTCAATAATATCTTCCCATGTGTCATAATCATAATTTCACATGAAGAGTAAATTATCGATCGCAAGTTTCGCCACCTCTATGCAAAACAGTACTTTAATCTTTTGTGCTGCATAACATTTTATAAACACATAAAACTATTGTTTTCATTTATGGGCGGTAAAGAGCGCAGAACGCATATCGCTGGAAATCACAATACTCTTCAGAAATCTATGCTCTATGAGATGGTTCCCAATGTTTGCAATGGAGCCAGTGAATATCCTGTTGGTGTATGTATCAGCACTACAAGACTGTTAAAAATTCGTCAAATGAAAGTAGTTAAAAATGGGACTTGTAAATTTCTAAATCACCCATAATTTCAATTTCAATGATTTAATGATAATTTTTTGATGGCTATTTTGACCAATTTGGTTTATAAAAAGTTCACTTCAGTTATATTAAATACTTTTCAAGTTCAGTTATATCAATGAAAAAATTCTTGAAAATAGGATTGCTTTTAAATAGATTTTTTTTTTCTTGGTTTGTTTTCTACTCTGTATACAACCACATCCGCAAACAGTGATCAAGTATACCAAAATAACAAAAAAATAACTTCTTACTATGTATATATTAAGAGGGTTGATCGTTAAGTACCTTATCTTCTGCACAATCCCCTTTAGTCTTTACACTTTTCCCAACATATCTGCCACTTTTTTAACCCCGCAACATATCGGCGCTAACCTCAAAGCGCTAAGCTGAAGCTTTTTCGTTGCGATTCGAAAACCAGTTACTTTGTGATTGACCCTCATATACTACACATGCAAAGGTCAAAACATTTCAATGTGTAGTATACGAAGCTATTTTTTTAGCTCAAGATCGGAATTGAAGCCGAGGCTTGTGTCTTGCAAAGGTGAAACCTCTGAATCCGCTAAGCAACAGGAATACTCAGGCTGACTTTAACACTGGTTGATTTGTTAGTATCGTCTTTATACTTCATGAGGTTTGGTTTAAAAACCCAATAAAATAATAAAACACTCACCGATTTCTCTTCGGCAGGGATTTCCTGGGGTACTTGGGCTGCCTAGGTGCCTCAAAAGTTTTGGGCCTGCGGAAATGCACAGTGTTGCGGATCTTTCGTACGCGCTTGCCATGTTCTCCTTTGACAACCTGAAAATTAGAACATAATCATTTTATTACAAATTGTATTTTAAAAACTTAAGAAGATGTAAAATAATTTATAAAATGCAACATCCAAACTTAATACTAGGCATTGGACTTCTGATAGCACGGTAGGACTTTAAGAGAGCTATGTAGCCGATATTAACATTAAAGTACATTTCATACTCATAAGTGTATTTAATTTGCAATTTCAATTTTATAGTTAGTCAAGGCCAAAGTCAGAAGAATATTATATATAGTAAGAAGAGATTTGTGTACGCATCTTTTTTCGTGAAATACGTAAAAATATGCGTTTTTACCATGCTTCCTGGAGTAAATGGGTTCTATGCATATTAATCGAATATCCAGTTATGACTGGAAAATGCATGAAATCATCAATTAATATAGATAGAATTTGTGACACTGTACAAATTTAATTTATAATTTAAGTGATTTAATGCTTGGGAATGTTAACCACAATAGCCATAAAGGCAGCTTGTAATGAAATAGATAAATGATGAATACTCATTAGTATTAGTATGAATTGAATTTTTATACTAATATTGGCGCTATAGCTCTCTCAAGTCCTGGCGTGCTGTCAGAAGTCTGATGCCTACTCACTATGTAGTATAAAACAAAGTTGCTTCCTCTCGGTCTAGCCCTATGTATGCTTAGATCTTTACAAACTATACAATGGATTTTGTTGCGGTTTTTTTAATAGATTGAGTGCTTCAAGAGGAAGGTTTATATGTATAATACATGCATAATTTTACAGCATTGCACCCATGCGAAGTCGCTATTATTAAGTGGCACGAAATACAGAAAATACTGGCCAAGTGCGAAGTGGCCCGCGCACCGAGTCGACGAAGACTTCCCATCTTAACATTTAAGTTAAGTTTGCACCAGGTACGTCTGGCGCTGCATACGAATGAGGTGCAAATTTAACGCAACTGACCATGTTTCTTGTAATAAAATAAATAGTGGGGCCACTTAAATATTTGTTTTATTCCATTTTTAGTATATTTGATGTTATAGTAGCAACAGAAATACATTATTTGTGAAAATTTTAACTGTCTAGCTATCACAATTCATGAGATACAGCCTGGTGACAGACAAACAAACCAGACAGATGTACCGACACAGTCTTAGTAATAGGGTCCTGATTTTTACCATTTGGATATGGAACCGTAAAAACAAACCAAAAATTATTTTCCAAAAGAACAAACATTCAGAACTAGAAAAGCATACAGTACTCTGTCATTTGTTCCAATTAAAGCTGAATATCTTGGAAACTACAAATCCTATTAACATTAAATGATTGTCCTTACCTTTCTTTGTGCTTTAAGAGCCTTGACAACAGGTTTCACAACCTTCTTCTGTCCCTTAATACCAGTCTTCTTGGGCTTAGGAGCGATCTTGAGCTTAGCAGCAGCTGGTTTAGGCTTAGCTGGCTTAGTGGCTGATGCAGCCTTCTTAGCTGAAGGCTTAGCACTGGACTTAGCCTTCAGGGCAGCAGCCTTGGCAGAGCCAGGCTTGGCTGTGGGTACAGCTGACTTCTTTTCAGCAGGCTTAGCAGCAGCTGGGGCCGATGCAGCTTTGGCCGCAGCAGGCTTGGCCGGCGCTGGGGCAGACTTCGGCGCCGCAGCCTTAGGAGCGGGAGCGGGAGTCTTGGCAGAGGCTGGCTTAGCAGCAGCAGGCGCAGCTGGGGCTGACGCGGTTTTAGGAGCCGCCGCTGGAGTTTTAGCCGTGGCAGGCTTCTTCTCCGCGGGCTTGGATCCTAAAACAACCAATGAAAAGTTATTAAGTGTACAAATAACATATTCACATCGAAAACAGTTAAATTTTCAAACGTAAATAAAAAGAAAGTAACAGGAATACGACACATAATATTTTATATCTAAACATTATCAATTCGTAACGATGAAAGCAAGTGAAATGCTACTAGATCTGTAAATACATAACCTATAATGTACATACCATTATCACAATTGTCTTACAGGACACATATTAATACATCGGTGTGTTCCTTAATATTGCAGTCATAACAAACGACGTTAGATCAGTGAGTAATATTGCAATTATTTTTTTATTTAGAAGTTACACATGAAACAACCGCGTGGCCATACAAACGTCAATCTAGAAACTGGAATAACATTGTAAATCTTCAAGTTTTAGAACTGAAACTCATGGGTCGCACTAAATTAATTTCTTTTAACGCAGTGAAACACTAATTTAATCGTATATTAAGGGATAAAAGTAATAAATATCATATCATACCGGATTTTTCGGGCTGCTTCTTAGGAGGCATCGTGACAGAAAAGATGGAGTCTGTCTGAGTGTTGCCAGACTAATCAATTCCACGTACCATAGATATCATTTTTGTAGTTCAATTGTTTTGATTATATGTAAATTAATAAAAAAACATTTATAAAAATAAAGTAAAAGAGTAACACATGAGAAGCATTACATACACGTTGTTCCTCACAATTTGCCAGGTGTTAGTCAATCGTGCCATGGTCCGAATAAGGGGACGACCAGACTGATCTGACCAGATTGCCCTTTATTTCGAGGCATGTGGACGGTGCACCTGGACACCACAGACCCACCGACTAATACTATAGTCAATTAGTCACCAAGGGTTCTCATCTCAGCTGAAGAACTAATAACGTTGACCAAGGTTTTTTGTTAAACCCGTTCCATCGGATAATGATTTGTGTAGTGTTGATGATGATTAATGATCCTAACAATTGCAACGCTTGACTTATACTTTTGTATATTATTTGTAAGACTTGACTTGTTGGTACTTGACATATATGTATACCAAATGTAAAATGAGAATACTGAATTTAATTTATTCTATATGTAATAATAATAATGGCTATGATTGTGTTATAGCTTAGATTTACAATGTATGATTATTACAAATGAAAAATCTATCTATCTATAAACTAAGTCCAGGTTATTAAAATTGGTAGAAGTCGAGCCACACGTATTATTAACATGTGGTTTTAATCGAAATCGACTCCTTCCCATGTTACATGTAGGTATCATTTTCATCGAATTTTTTAGCCCGGAGTTGACAATGACAACCCTAGAGCCGGATATAGAGCAAAATTATGTAAACACAAACAACTTTTGAATAAATGGTATTTGGAATCGGCAAACATTTCTTAAAGTCCGGAAGTGACAACCCTAGTGCCGGAAATGGAGAAAAGTTATACACAATAGTAGTTTTTGATGCAAGTGTGGAAAGTGTGTCATTTTGAACGAGTCCCGAGGAGTCTTGGCCTGAGCCGCAAGGCGAGGGTCAAGACTTTGGGACGAGTTAAAATGACACTTCCACACGTGTACCAAACAACATTTTTTAATAAATTTGCGAAAAAATGCAATATATATAATAATAAATTTAAAACAGTAATTGAAAGGGGCAATTATATTTATTTCTGTCTGATAAAAATTAAAAGTACCTACAATTTTTAGAGCCATTGTGAAGGGTTACATTTAAGGCCTTTGCTGGTAAGTTTAAAGTTTTATTCAAGTTGTTAATAGTTCTCTTTTTCTCGTTTCCAGCCAATAAAATGTTCATAGACGGCAATGTAATTTTTCTTTCGATTTTGCGGGTAAAATACTCTCACTTTGCAATTTTTGCCTTGCCTCCTATATAGGGCGGTGTTAAATCTATTCTGGTAACATCAGAATCAATCATTTTCTATCAAAAACTCTTATTTTATAAAATCTTACGTGTCATTTACACATAATTAAAACAATCTTGAATGAAAAAGAAAGTTTTACTTTTAATTGTAATATTTTTTTCAAGATGGCGTCGGCTGTCATCATTCAGCCAAATCAAAAGAAATAGTTTTAATATTTCAGAAGAGATATGATAATGTTACACAGTAATTTAATTGATTCCAAACAATAAACATCGTGAATCTGTTTTTAGTTCTTTACGTTTCATACAATTGTAAATAAATTTAGTATTATTTTAATACACATTAATAGCGATCATTCATAATTACTATGAATTTATAAAGCAGCGCGTGGGTCACGCTTAATACTGTGTTTTCTAATCTGTGACAATACTTTTCTTTTTAATTTTTTTAGGTCACGTATAATACTCATTTGCTCATTAAATAATAGTCACTCAGACAAATTATTAAAACCGTTTTTGAATCTTTTTAATATATAACCCTTTGATTGATCCAATATGCAATTTAAATATTTTAAGCATAATTATAAGATATACACTTGCAATTCTGTATGACGTAATAAATAAAGTCGGAAAGTGATTGACCTTTGTTTGGATGTATGAGACATCACGTGTAAGTACAACAGAAAATTAAAAAAGTTTGAAAAGTAAAAAGCACTAGTTCGAAATATCCAACTTTTCGCACGATTTGCGATACGAAAAGTACCACTTTTTGAGCAACTGTATTAAAAATAACTTTTGTAACAAGTCATTGGGATACGAAAAAAATATGGTAGACACGCGTTATTATTAGCTAGGTACATTTTCATGTAAGAATTGTTATGGTTGAGAAAAAAAACATTTTTTTTTTTAATTGCTCTATATCAATTACTGTTGGGTGTACAGAGCTGAAACACGGCAGAATTGTGTATTGTATAAGGGTCTTATTATAATTAAAACTCAAAATTTTGTATTGTAGTTTTATAACGAATTATTCGTGTTTTAGGGTTCAAACGGGACCCTATTACTAAGACTTCACTGTCCGTCCGTCTGTCACCAGGCTGTATCTCAAGAACGGTGATAGCTAGACAGTTGAAATTTTCACAGATGATGTATTTCTATTGCCGCTATAACAACAAATGCTAAAAATAAAATAAAATAAATATTTAAGGGGGGCTCCCGCTCCCATACAACAAACTTGTTATAGATTATGATACGGAACCCTTCATGCGCGAGTCGGACTCTCACTTGCCCAATTTTTTAAAAGAACCGCCACCATTCATAACGTTTAATGTGTCTTGTACTTCTTTTAAACGCCTGTTTGCATAGAGTCTGGCCATCGAAACGTGATACTGAAAATTACCGTCAAATTTAAAACTCGAGCACATATTTCATCGCCAATGAGCAATGAGCCAATGACTGATACTGATACCAATGCACTGGTGCAGATATACAGGCCATATGTATAAGTTATTGGCGATGAAAAATATAATGTCAAAAGTACCAAAACTGCTTACACTGCTACGTACAGCGATATTAGAGCTACAATTTAAAAATTTCGCGGTCATTATCAGTGTCACGTTTCGATGGCCACACTCTAAAATCAAGTGTATAAAATTTATTATCACGATAAAAAAACATTTATTAAAGGAATATGACGATTGTAATGCAAATTATATTTTTTTGGTACGACTGGCGTTGAATATCTTTTCCACATAATAGACATGCTGACTAATTTTTTTTGAGGATGTCAATCGATTCTATTTTTTATTGTGATCAAATGTCTATATGGGACTGACTACATTTAAACTGCTCTAAAAGTCAGAAATTACCGTCAAAGTTCAACATTCCTACGTAGCGCTAAAAACGCTCCATACAAAACGCGTCAGGCTAGTGACGTCACAGGCCGGTATAGGTACCAATAATTGTATGGAAAAATTAAGAAATTTGTCATTTTCACCGTGAAAAAGTGCGTTTAAGTTCATAGTTGTCATAAAATTATTGTTTCGTAAAATTATGAGGATTCTGAAAACATTTTCAAAATTTATTTTGGATTAAAAAAAATATCTTAAAATTTGCGTACCTTTGAAGTCACATATTTCCAAAAAAGATATATGTTTCTGGATTTTTTTTCTTTGTTTCGTGAAATATTTAGCTAATTTTATTCATATAAATACAGTACGCTGTAGAATTCAACATCAGTCAAATAGCCTATTATTGTTACCAGAAAGCGGCAACTAAACAGATTACGTCACATGTCTGCCTTGTCGGAATGCCATGCCTTGTTTTTCTCAATGTAAACAGGCCATAAGCCATAACAATACAATACTTTTATTTATTATGGTTTAGGAAAGGTGCGTAGGCATTTGAGCGTTTCAGCTCGAGGCTTTTGCACACACACATACTTACATTAAAATAAACACAATTTGAAAGTCTAATATAATAACTATATTTGTCACACTATTAATATTTTTACAAAGATAGCATGTGCACAGTAAACTTAAATGCGAAAAAATTTAATATAATCAGACATATTACATTATTCACAAAAACAAAATAGATTAAATCAATGCTCATGTCAGTGCAATAGAAGTGCAAAAAAAACTATTAAAAATACATCGCTATTACGAATATGCATTTGCATCTCTACTCTCAAAATATTTAAAATATATTTTCTTAATTTTTTCCAGTTATCTGAATTAGTCATTTGATGTAATCGCTGGGGGCCTGAGTAGAACTAGTTCCTGTACGGTGAAATGAACCAAAGTTCCAAATGGGAGTACTGTAGTTGGCATTAACAGAACCTTGGCATGGAGAAGCGACATTAGTAACTGATTGAATTGGCCTTTTGCCTATTATTAATGGGAAACATTCATCTGATATACATGATAGTGCATCTTGTATGCGTTTCATTCTATTGGAGCAATCCTCAAAATGATCAGTTAAGTGTTTCAATTCAGGGGCTGTAGTAATATTATGATGGGTCTTTAAACTTTTGTCAATTATCTTAAGTCCTTCAACTGAGTTGTATGTCACTTTTTCACCATTATAAAAGAATATTTCAATATCTGTTCCATTTTCCATAAGCTGGCATTTAGCTAATGCTGAATACAGAGTTATTTTGGGGGTTTTCGCCTTAACAAGATCAACAAAACGAGATGCATACAAATATTTCTTCCAATGTTTTTGTGGCAAATTATGGTATGTAAACACTTCATTAGGCTTAGGATCATGTTCCAGATCAAGTTTAGGCTTATCCTTATTATTATCAACACTATAAATTATTATTTTCATACCATCTTTGGATATTTTACATATTTCTACAACCTTCTCTTCCCTATCCTTGCCTTTCTTTTTAATAAATTCTACTATAACACCACCTGATTCAATTTTCAGAATTGCATTTCTAGTCTTGTGTGTAATTGGTGGCAGTCTGTCAGCACAAAGCGGAGGCACACTTAAAACATTGGAGTTAACTTTGCATGCCTTAGATATATTTTCTTTATTTTCATCATTTATTTTAAATTTGAGTTCATCTTTCACATTTTTACTATTCACATCATGCTTTTTTATATTCTCTAAGAATGATGGTCCACTCGCACTGGAAACAATACCTACTTTTTGGGCAAAATCATTGCTTAGTTGATTTTGATTATTAGTATCCATATGATTCCATAGTACATTATCATTTCCCCTATTAGCTGCAAATTTATAACCACTGCTCTGACCTGATACATTATCTTGCATTCCTGAGAATACATTCATCACTGGCGGTTGTGATTCTTGATTAATAGGGCTAGCAACATTGCGAGATCTACAAATACCCAAATAATCTGATCCCGTTTTGTCTTCACTTCTTAACTTGCTGCTGTGTTGTGTGCTGTGCAAGGTTGTTATGAAACCAGAATCCCTCGACAAGTCCTGCCTCCCCAAAGAAGGCACCATTACCATGTTAGTTACAAATGGATGCTCAGTGATGGCCTTGAGCGTTATTCTCTTAGTTGGATCTTTACATAGCAGTCTTTGTAGGATGTCTTGGGCTGGGATTGATAATTCTGTCGGTATTTTGTAATCAGCTTGTATAACTTTGTTAAGTGTGGTTTTGACATGCTGGGTATGAAATGGAGGACTGCCCACCAGTAAGGTATACAACAAACACCCGAGGCCCCATACGTCTGCTGGTAGTCCATGAACTTCTCTGGAAGCCACCTCTGGAGAAATATAATTAGGTGTTCCACACATGGTGACATGTTTTTCATCCGGTCCATTGAGTTGTGTTGCTAATCCAAAATCAGCTATTTTTACATTTTGGTCTTTTGTCAACAACAAGTTGTTTAACGATAAATCTCGATGTATAATGTTATGAGAGTGCAAATACAGCACTCCACTAACCACTTGTCTGAAAATATCAGCAGCTGCTTTTTCACTAAGGCCACGGGTTCCTAACTTAAAGTGTCTTGCCAACTCTCCATTATGTGCTAATTCTAATACTAAGTAAACATAATGTACATCTTCAAAGAAAGTGTACAATTCTAAAATAGCTGGATGCTTCAATCGAGAGTGTATGGTAACCTCTTGTCTCACTCGTCCTATCATCCCAGCATTTGCCATTAAGGCTTTGTCTATCATTTTGATAGCAACAAATATATTTGATTTGCGGCATCTTGCTCTGTAAACATGTGCAAATCCTCCCTTGCCTAGATGTTCAAAAATTTCATAATCTTCTATCTTCTCACCAAACACACTCATAGTTAGTAAATTCTGTTGTCATACACAAAGTTAAAATGTTTGTCAATTCTGAACAGTGAATGGTTTTTTACATCCATTATTTTTGAGTGTACTGAAACAAAAAATATTATTTAATTGTTTGACAACCCAATATTTTTATCAATATAACACAATCAGGCATAACAATTACGATGTAAGTATTTGACGACGCGGTTGGCGCAGTGGTTAAGCAACTGCCTACTGAGCCGACGGTCCCCGGTTCGAATCCCGGCAAGGGCAAATATTTGTGTGATGAACACGAATATTTGTGCCTGGGTCATGGATGTTCTATGTATTTAAGTATTTATTTATCTATATAAGTATGTATATTGTCGCCTAGTAACCATAACACAAGCCTTCTTGAGCTTAATTTGGGACTAGGTTGATTTGTGTGATATTGTGTGGTTGTCTGATATTTATTTATTTATTTATAAGTAGCCTTACTTTATTTACAATCCATTTGGCATCTTCAATACTTTTTGTTATCATTTGGTTCACCCTCTCTGGGTCTGGCTCTACTCTGTGTTGTTTATAACTCTGAAATACATAGAATACATGATTGTAATTGGTATAACTTCATTAACAATATTATATTTACACGTTTCTGTGACAATATGTGGTGTATAACTATAATCATTTATTCATTTGTAAGATAGGTACAAAAGGTGTTACATTAATAAATAATAGTATCACTATGCTTCGCCATGTGGCATACAAATTAGAAATAGGTTTATATTATATCCCTTGAATTAGATAAAATAAAATAAAAATAAAAGTGAAATTAAAAGTAAATATTAAAGTAAGGCATAAGTACATAAGTTATCACACGACATACATACATTAAATATAGGAATGCATATATATGATAAATAAATAAATATAATACCTGTTTGATGGCAAATTTGTAATATTTACCAGCATCAGGCGGTAATTTCTCGCATTGACGTAATAAATATTTGTATAGTTGCAAAGATGTCATATCAACCTTAGGATTTCCTGCAAATTGTGACAAACGACAAAACATTTGAGGTTGTTTCGATTGCTTAATGCAGATGTAATCTTGAAAACCAACACTGAACTTTAGATTGCGCGGGCGCGCAAATATTTTATAATAGCCAAGCCAAGCTTACAAAATGTACCTATGCAAGTAAGTAATGTAAATCCAAGTGAACTGTCACTTAGACAGAAAAATAGTCTTGCTAGAGTAAAAAAAAACTAAGTTTCCGTGCGTTTTTTACTCTCGCCGAGACCAAGCGAAACACGTAGGCGATACGCTTCGCACGATGTAGGAAAGAAAAGGGATGCTATACTAGTATAAGCTGAACCGGCGAGAATGTACATCTGAAGGTAGATATGCCAGGCCAGTTTCGTTCGAAAATTCAACTTCAAACAAGCTTGAGAGTAAGCAGAAAGGAAAAAACGCCTCACGTTTCTGTCTGTACGGATATTGCAGGAGGAAGTTAGTTCTTATTTTCAACATCGTATTCGTATCGTTAAATCACTCCTTGTCCTGCGTCAGACAATAGACCAAATGTGCTGAAACAAATCTTTATCCTGCCGTGTAAATAGTTAAAGTGTATGTGCAGAATGTGAGACATGTTTGATTAGTTTAGCATTTAGTGGTTCGAGTGAAGATTACTAAAATTATGAGAAGTAATTTACCTTTTATGTTCATGATTATGTTACTCTGATAATGATTTGTTAGCACTAATGTGCTATGGCACTTGTTACGATTCGACGATCTTCGAGTGTACAAACACCAAGGAAAACGGTAAGTAATAAAGCATAATAATGTCCAAGTTGACTAAAGTGCACTCAATATGTTATTCAGTAACCTACAAGTTTTTGGTAATCAGCATAGTCTGTTAAAATTGACAGTTGGGAAGCTTTCTTTCGTCCTTGATCTATATTTTGTTTAAAGTATAATTAAATATTTAAATATGAACTGGTCCAGTACTGTGATCTGCACACAGCTGTATCTGATATGAAACTTGTATTGACTAAGCTGCTCTTTCCATGTATCAGCTGCAGTGATAGCTTCAGTACTAGGTACACTAGTTGATACAATTAAAATGTACAGTCCTAGGTAATATAATGTAATGTACTGATGATTTTGACAGTAGGTCACAAAGGAAGCTACTCTGTATCTTTTGTTTAGATGCAAAGAGTATAAATAAAGTGTGTTGGTTGATATGTGTCCTATTCCTAGTTACATTTATGAAACTTGCCATATATTAAGACAGTTGAAATGTAATTTCAATACCATATTCCCTGTACCAACATTTAACATATATATACATGTCACAGACATACTAAGGTTTTTTTTTTCATATTATATGGGATAATTTTATTATCTTTTTCAAATTGAAATATTTTCTGTACCTACTATATTTTTGTTATGAAAACATTATAAGCATATAATTAATATGATTTTTAAATGTATTTACATACTTATGCTCTACATGTGAAGCAAGATTTGTCATATAATACATCTATTTAAATATATTATTACTAAACTTATTATTTTCATTAGGTTTTCTTGTTTAGCCGTTAAATGCATGATGATGTAAATTTACACGGTACTGAAATGACACAAATAAAATCTACATATTGTCAATAAAATCTTTGTCAAGATTGTCCCGAAATCTCTGATTGCTAATTATGTAATTGCAGAAGCAAAATAATGATATCCATTTAAGGGTTAATAAGTTAATTTATCTGTATAGCTACATGGGAATAAGTAAGATTGCTAACCCAGAAACTAAACCAAGTAAGTTTAAACTGCATTTAGACTATTTTGGCCATATAACCCCAATTAATGAAAAACATATACATATACCTAAAACAAAATATTGTGTGGCTATTTTGGTTGGATTCGTGTCTAGATGAATCAAACATTGACAGTGACAGCCACTTTTTGAATGTAAAAAAAACAAAGAAAAAAACATATTAGTGTCTGAGAAATTAAATCAGAATGTGCTGCACTGTTCTGTCCTAGACAACTGTGACTGCTGTAGTCTCAAATTTAATCAAAGTAGTTGGCGAAATATGCTGATCCACTACCATATGTAACTAACAGCTTTATTGTTTACCATGTCTCTAGCAAAATAAATTTTAATTTCATTGCAAAAAAAAAAAACATTTTCATTTCATTCCATTAATATTTTTGGTATCTTTAATTTAGGCTGTATTGCGTGTCAAGTGAAGTCACAGCCAGTTGAGCTCCCTGGCATAAAATATAAAATAAAGAGATATTCTAATTCTTATATTTGATCCCTTATGCTATTTACTTACTCAATAAGGTAAGATGATCTAAATTAATTTGCATGCCAAAATTACTTCAAACAATTCTTGATCTAGGTTAACATAAAGTTCAAATCATAATACACAATTTTTTTGTGTTTAAAAATATTCTACTAGTATGTAGTTTCTGTGATCCAAAAAATAGTCGCCAAAAAATAGTACCTATTTTAAAAACCTTTTTTTTACCGTTTTAATATTAGATAAGAATATAATTATGTTTTGTTCTGACCAATAATGCTATTTCAGTATGAACAGAATCTGGCCTCTAAATTTAATTTCCATAATTGCTAAATAAATATCCACTTGCATAATTAAATGAAATTGGTGTTTGGGCATATATGTATAATTTAATCTACAAGTATGAATTCTGTTTTTATTAGTAATGTTGGAGTAAACCTAAAACACCTCTTTATTGCACTCTTCACAATTCAATTAGATGTGAACAACAGGTCAGCTTATCACTGAAGAGTGATCTTTTCCTGACAAATTTTGGTTGATGAAGAAATTAAAATTGTATCAAAATTAAAATATTCTACACTACCAAATTTAGTTTAATTTAATATAGTAATACTACTACTTTTGTGTTTAGGAGAAACTTCCATTTATTAATTATTTGGGGAAAGCAATACTGCCAATATACTGACAAATTCTGCTATGATAACACTATGTAGAACTGCAGTTAGGAGAGCACAATATGATAGAACAATGTTTTTTTTAAACATATAAACAATGAAATTGTCTAGAAAAAAATATTCTACAGTTAAAATGGACTACATTAAATTAATATTGATCATAGTGCTCAAAATATATAATAAATATTAAAATATGGTGCCTAATTGTTTCATACTAGATGAGCTTCTATGCTTCAGGCTCAAATTGTGAAACCAAATATCAGCGTTAATTGTCACACTAGCAACTTTTTTGATAATTGTTTATGAATAGCTAGTTTGCCTAAAGCCAGCTATGTCTGAAAAAATACCTCTATGATGTGTTGACCAATAATTTTAATAACTGTTGTTGCTATGCAAGCTGTAATAGACTGCTATCTCTATTCTTTTTACTCAAAACCATTGTTTTCTTAGCCACTCAATTGCTTCGAATTTTGAGTTGGACTCTATTTATATAACAAAATAAGAGCGATGAAAGGTAGCCGTAATTACCAAAAGCAATTGAGTAGTTAATTAATAATTATTATTATTTTTTACGTACCTATGTATTAGGGTGGGTCATTTTTTTTTTAATTTCTAACGGGCACAATTGAAAAAAGGTGCCATTTAGTGCCATTAATGGATACATATTTTTATTTATTTTTATATTTCCGTTTTATTGCCTCCGGATTACTCCAGAAAAAAGTACCTAATGTATGGAGCACTAAAAAAAAAGTGGCCTTGTATATTATTATTTTTTGTTGTATTTAGTTTGTGATGCCCTACTTATTATACTCAGAATAAAAATACATTAAAATATTGGGCCAAATTTAAAATAATGAAACCAGACTTCATAACGCTCATTTAATATGGGCATTTCTATACTAACTTAAAAAATTGATCCGGAGGCAAAAGATCAACATCAATTACAATACAATTTTGGTATTTAGTTTATATTATTATGAGTTACATTTGTTTTGCTATGCCTAAAGAAATAAAAGTATTAATTTTTTACCCATACAAAAGTGACCCGTAGGGTGGGTCACTTTTGTATGGGTAAAAAATTAATACTTTTATTATATGTATGTATTTAAAATCTTTATTGCACATAAAACAATATTGTCAAAAACTCGAAAACAATACACAGGTACAAGGGCGAACTTATCCCTATAAGGGATTTCTTCCAGTTAACATTTATTTACTATCAACCAAACTAATACACAAGTTTTATATAATAACTGCTTAAAATCTCTTTATGCTAATACCTATTTAATTTATAACTTAAGGACATTGTTAGAAACACTGAATGATTTAGAAGCTACCAAGCAGGTTTATTGTTAAAACAGAACAGTCATAAAAAGATAAAATCTGAACAGATTATCAATCAATCCATTACATTGTCTTAAATTATACAATCCAAATACAATGCATTACAAGTATATTCCCTAAAGTGTTAAATTTCAGAAAGTGTAACTTAATAGTATGTTAAAGGGCAGTCAGTTATATGTGCTGGAATAGTTTCTTTGACCATGATACATTTTACACTTGTTAGCGCTTTTCATTGCTTAATAATACTTGCAAAAGTTTCAACCTTTAACCTGGCTCATTTTGATGAAGTTATACTTGTTGCAGGATGAGGCAACCAAGCCAAGCGAGAGCCCTGAAGACGATGTCGGAAACCGTGCCAGCAAGAGGTAGGTAATAACCGTTTCAATCACATTTATAAGCTGTTCTCTAATTTATTACTAACAGGTATTTATTTGTTGTTATACTTGTAAAAAGAGGTGGTGAATGCACACTGCCTAAAATATTAATGCTTATAATGCTATTAACTCAAAGGATATCCGGAAAATGGATCCGATCTTTTCTTTTTACTTCACCATATACTCTAGGTCCATAATGTACCTACGTCGGTAGTAAATAGTTATCAATACAGTAAAGTATTCTCGAATATACTTACTCGCAAGTACACCACGCCTGCTTTATTTTCGTGTTAATTCTTATCGAGGAGGTAAAGCAAGTCATGCTAGATTCTAGAGACTCGGCACGACGTCAAACTACATAATATATAGGCTAAAGCAGTATGGAAACTACGTACATACGGTCGAAACAGCGCACACACAAAGACGCAAGCGTTTACGAGGCCCCGAAGTGGACTTCGCTGTGCTGTCAGTCGCGAGTGCCGCGTCGATACGAGAGCGGTCACTGTTTCTGTTTATTGCGTGCGCTGTCCGCGATATTTGGCACGAGTGTATTGCGTTGTATACAGCTGCTTGAACTCGGCTTCTTCAAACTTTTTAGCTGTTGTTTTCAAAGAGAATACCTAAATGTGCAAAGTAGTTGCATCAATTTATCAAGAAGTAGACAAAATCAGTTACATGTTGCCGTGTCCATGTTTACCGATAATTTATTAAAATAGTTATTTGCGATACAAGTGTGTAAGGTAGGTGATTTCAGACGAGTGTGATTTTTATTCACGAGCGAGGTACGAGCGAGTGATTAAACAAACACGAGTCGGAAATCATCTTATACACGAGTTTCGTACAAAACTTTACTATGCATGTACGAGAAAATAGAAAATACTTTAATACTCACAAAGACTTTGCATTGGAAGAAAGTGTTTTGATTTGATTTACCTATCCAACAAGAGGCCGTCGTTAACATTTTTTACTTCTTCAAAAACATTTTACGGGTTTAAATTTATGATTCGTCCCTTTATCTCGACATTGTTTCAGCAGATTTGCACAAAACAACTTCGAAATAAACTAGACATCAATAAAAATGACGGGGTTATTTGTAAACTGCGCTCGACATGTCTGCTAACTGCGCATGTGCAAAAGTATTTTTTTAATATTCCTCTTATGTCAAAATGGCACAAGCGCGTGTACATTCAGCCAAATGTATTTAATGAATAACGATTTAAAGTTCGTTTATTAATCAAATTTCTTATCTAATGTAATGAATGACGTGTTAACTGAATTAATTTATGAAGTATTAATTGTACGTTTATATGTAAGAATAATCGGTATTTGACTAATTTATCAAACTTTTTGTAAATAATAAAACCTCTTTGTCTGAGGGTGTCGGATACAGCTAGAAATAAAAAAAAAATTGAAAAGTAAAAAGCACTAGTGCGGAATAGTAGTACTTTCCGCACAGTTTGAATGCCTAGAATACGCTCTTTTCGAGCATATGCATTGTAAAAGTATTTATCAACTCCTTCCTCCTCTTCTCATCTGAATATTGTAAATATGTTTTTTTTTTTACATAAAATCACGCCTTTTTCCCAACGGGGTAGGCAGAGACCACATCTTTCCACTTGCTGCAGTCCTGAACTGTTTTATGTTATGTTTTTTTTAACTAAACACTTATCGCATCTTAACTGGCCGGATTAAGTTAAGTTTGCACCTGGTATGTTTGGCGCCGGATACAAATGAGGTGCAAAGTTAATGCAACCGATCATGTTTGTTGTATGGGAGCCCCCCCTAAATATTAATTTTATTTTGTTATTTTGTATTTGTTGTTATAGCGGCAACAGAAATACATCATCTGTGAAAATTTAAACTGTCGAACTATTACGGTTCATGAGATACAGCCTGGTGACAGACGAACAGACCGACAAACGGACGGACAGCGGAGTCTTAGTTAAGGGTTCCGTTTTTTACCCTTTGGGTACGGAACCCTCAATAAGGCCTTACTAACAGCTGAGATACAGATAAACTAAACTAAACAACTTTTTCAATTTTACCCTCCCCCCTCAATAAGGCCTTACTAACAGCTGAGATACAGATAAACTAAACAAAACAACTTTTTCAATTTTACATTACCTAATTAAGAGGACAACCCTAGGCCTAGTTTCCATACTGCTTTAGCGTATATATGTACTGTGACGACATTTATCACAGTGGTCGGCGTAAACCACTCGAACAACTTTTGCACAAACTCGGCGGAAAGAATCACCCTCCTAAAAAAACATGTCACCTGGTAATCAACATTACCATGCTACAGGACTGCCCCTTCTAACACGATACCGTAACAATCATAGTGGCACCACAGTACTCGCTACCCTCTTAGGGGCCGTTTTTTGAGCAGCGGTGCGGTCGAGCCTTTACTTACTCGCCAACGCGCAACGCCACAACAGACAGATCTGGTAGGGCTGAAAATCATTCGCAATGATTCTCTATCTAAAACAAACAGCCCGATAACCGATCCTTTATTGAAGTCGGTTCAAAATACGGATCATCATAATAAAGTTCATACTTTTTATATGGTTTAGTTTCATCAATCATCAGAAGTATTCTGTGAGTAAAGAAAGAGAAACTATTTGATACATGGTCGAAAAATTTATCTGCCCTAAAATATAATTTTGATATGAACCATGACAGTTGTTATCTTGAACGAGTAAGGTACTTGAACGTGTTTCACTACAGCCCAGTGTTTTTTGTTTCTCCGATCTCAAGGCGAATATGATTTACCTAGTTAGTCGAGAGATGCGGTTCGCTGATCAGTGTTCAAAGCATGAGCTGACCTTTATCTGGCTGAAAAGGTGAAGGCATAAACTTTACCTATCTGTAAAGCCGCTCTAGTGAGTTATTTTGAATTCAGTCAAGGCTTGTTTCACCTTAAGCCGAATCGATTGTGCATTCAATTCTGGATCGCACGTAGATATGGGGAGTATGTGTTTAGATATAATCATTCGTTTAAATTAAGGTAAATGAACTGGCACGGCATTGTGGAAAACTGCGGAAAAATCAGACAATCTCAGATAAGAAACATGTTGGGCCGTTCCTGACAATTTTTACGTGAGTTTAAACCGTTTTTATAATTATTAATTATCTCAGATAAGATTAGTATTCTCTTGTTATTGGGCACTTCGTGCCCATGCAGTTTCAGAGTACATCAACGTTTGCCCACGATGTTGTGGGCCATTTTGTCTATTGGTAATTTTTGCAAATACATCGGAATTTACTTTTAAAAGTAACTCTAGCAATATCATATATATATGTAAATATGTTGCAGGTGGATTAGTTAATTAATCAATTCATCTTTTTTTGCTCTCTGTTCAACTGTTTTACAAAAAGTACATGTTTTGTAATGAGCTTATAACAGCTTATTCTGCAATCCATCTAGAATGAAGACTCAAGAATAATCAGATGTGTTAAATAAATATCTAAATCGCCCGTCCTTTGTAATTAATTAATGGCCCTAAATCACAGAATACTTAATTGTACTGCCTAAATCTTAAACATCAGTGAGTAGTGCTGCGCATTTATCTGGCCTCATACGCACATATTATTTAAAATTGGCTAAAAGAAACGTCAAACTCGGGTATGCAGATGCGTGTACGCCGCTACACGTGCCGTTGTATGCACCACACATTATTAGAGAATAGAATAGACTGTTATGAACTGTGTTCAAATAGTTTAATTTCATTACTCCGCGTAAAGTTATGTGGAGAGTGCTTTTACCGCTATCGTTTTTTTTTAAATGACTGGAAACTGCCACCAGAAATAAATTGTTTAAAACTCTTTCGTTTATCTCTATTCTAAATAGAATCCTCATACTCGTACATCCAAAGAACATAGAAAAGTGACAAAGTATCAAGTGAACATATTATCAACAAATATTATAAATCACAGACACATACCTCTTGAATTCTTGATTATGGTACCTATTAGGGCTTGTGCACAAATCACATGAGGTTTTATCGGCTACTTTTTGACCCCCCCTCCCCCCTGGTGATATTTGGTGAGGTTCTTTGCTAATCCCCCCTCCCCCTCACTACCTCACGTGTATTTTTTGCGCCAAAATTTCGTAAAATAGACTGGCTATTTTGAGGTATTTAACAAGTCAAGACTTATTTTTAACAAAACCGAGAAAAAATATCGACTTTTTCTTAGTTCGTTCACTGTAGAAAAAATACACGCGAGGTCTCCTTATACCCCCCCTCCCCCAACGTGATATTTCGTGATTTTTTCGTGCCCCCCCTCCCCCCTATGGAACCTCACGGGATTTGTGCACAAGCCCTTATACATATTTATGTAAACGGATCCTTCAAATGAACGCTACCTAAGTTTTTATATCATATTAATTTCATGCATACCGCAACTTGTTAGCTCTGCGAAAATCCCCATCAATATCATATCCCTGAAACCATTAGGTACATACTGAGAATAGCTTGATAAATGATAGCAAGTGCAATGGAAATCCCCTCCAGACAGTTTCCAAGAATCTTTCATGAAAAACATTCACGATCATGCATCGAACATTTTTGATGGTATTTTTTTCTTCGTTTCTTGTACGAGTATTGACTTGCGGCTTGTTAACATGGCGGTGTTATTTAAATTAATATGCGTATTTTTTTTTTCGGATAACAATTCAGGATTATGGAGGACTGGACGTCATATAAAAATTTGGAGATATATTTTATACTCTTGTATTTAATTGAAAATCGTTGCGGCGTGTTTACAGAACGACGTTATTTATATGCTTATATTGTTATCCGTCATATAAAAGCAATAACCGAGTGCCACGCGTCAAGCGAGCGTTTTGTCGACTGCGTCGTGTTCCTGTTCTGCGGCATCTGCGTCGAGTTTCTATATTTACGCGGCAGTTCAGTTTGTACTCGACTCTGCAAGGGAAGGCAGGTCGTCCCCGTCGGGCGCGCAGTGGTCTGTCGCGCACGCACCGTGTCGCTCGGGACGACTCGGCTCCTTCGGCACTATGTTGTTGTCCCACCGCTATGTTTTGTGTTCATTGACAGTTTACTAGTGATTTGTGATTGTTGCAGTCTTTCGCCGCAATGGTTGCATTTAGGTAAACATTTTTGCAAAGTATGCCTTAATTATATCTATAGACTTGGTTCTTTGTTTATATATATTTACAGTCTTTTTGTTTAATACACTTCACTGCTGCAACGGATGATTAAACTGCAAAGTTTTTAATCCCCTGTAATCTTAAAAGATTTTACTCTAACCGGTATAGAGAAATGTTGTCCACGGGGAGATACTGGACTGATACATTCTTATTATAACTTCCGGCCTGTGAGTTCCTAAAGTCTAATTTTGAAGGGTGGTTTTACCATGGGTTTAAAGTGCGTTGTCTTGTATATCATATAGGTTGACGTAAACAAAATTATATATGCCGGCTAAAACTATTCGACTAGACAGTAGGTAGGTATTGTATTTTATAGGCTCTATTAAGTCGTAATAATATTTTATCTCCTGGAAAATTTTCATAATTCCAGTAAGTAAAAAATATCTACGATTTTAATATTCATCATACTTGCTTAGCCACTCAATTGCTTCGAATTTTGAGTTAGACTCTATTTATATAATAAAATAAGAGCGGTGACAGGTAGCCGTAGTTACCAAAAGCAATCTAGTGGATATGCATATCTACTTTACATTCTTTATTTTAACTGCCATTTCATACCCAGTGTTTGATTGAGCCTATCATCAAATGTGTTTTGACTTTAGTTAGCAATTTTTGCGAAAATTGAAGAAAACCTACCGCGACCCACCTAATAGGATTTCCCTAATTTCTTTGTGGGGAAATTTATCATGATCTCATACAAAACAAAAGAAGAAGGACAGAATCAAATGTAAATCGACGTTAAATCGATGTTAAATTATATAGTTTACACAATAGTCTACTTGATTACAATATATTGTTAATCGTAGAAATAATATAAGTGAAATATTATGGGAACGCATTAAATGTTTACATATAGCTCATATGTTTACAGTGCGGCACGTTGTCGCGATCATGATCGCACCAACCAGATCGAAACGTGATGGAAATTTAATCGCGTACCTAGGACCTAGGTAGCGAGTAGGTACCGTGCCAGGTTAGGTCTAGACAATTACGAAGTTCACCGGAGTTGTGTTGCAAGGTGCTTGCGATGACTCGTGCAAACATATCGACTTTTACTTTGCGTGTAGGTTTTTAGCGCACATCCTGCTAAGTAATTCACGAGACGGACGTGAGATTTGTATAAATCATGAAACGTTTGGTCAAAAATACGTAGCTAATAGTAGAAAACGTGCCGAGGCCTTGCAAAAAATTGCGAAGTGCGTGACAACCCGGAAGAGATCTTCAAAAAAATCTGTAACATTTCTATATTTAATTTAGTATATGAATGAATATTTAACGAAACAGAACGGCTTAGTACGCGACTTCCACTGATAAAAAAAACGGCCAAGTGCGAGTCGCACTTGCGAACGAAGGGTTCCGTACCATAAAATAAAAAAAAATGGGCAAGTGCGAGTCCGACTCGCGCATGAAGGGTTCCGTACCATAATCTATAACAAGTTTGTTGTATGGCCCCCCTTAAATATTTATTTTATTTTATTTTTAGTATATGTTGTTATAGCGGCAATAGAAATACATCATCTGTGGAAATTTCAACTGTCTAGCTATCACCGTTCTTGAGATACAGCCTGGTGACAGACGGAGGGACGGACGGACGGACAGCGAAGTCTCAGTTTGTTGTATGGGAGCCCCAATATGTACTACATACAATTTTATTTTGCTGTCTCGAACTTTTCAAATTATTATTTCATAATATTTAAGACCGCCAGCTCAGTAGGCAGCTGCACTACCACTGAGCCACGTCACTCAATACGCACGTTTACGTTTTTAGCAACGGTTTGTTTATGTGTAAGTAGGTAATTTTGAATTGGTAAGCTACAGAAACTTCAGGGAATTTAAGAGTAAGTTTAAGTTTGGAAACCTACAAGCTGCCTATCACTACTCTGGACCTATATGAATTTAGTGATCCAACCAATTGATGGTTAATTGTCATTTCTGCGTTTTCGATGTTCGCATAAATGTTTATTTACACACACATCTTTACAAAATTATAGTAACTATCAATCAAAGTCATGTATCTAGAAGTGTAAATAAAAAACTTTGGCCTTTAGTTAATCCAGGTGGGAGAATACCTACTTTGTATTTCCTCTCCTAATAAGTGCTCATCTAGGTTACGAGTATATATCATGTAAGAACTATACAAATATCGAAAAAAAAGTAGAGACCGGGAATGGATACTCGTACCTCTTGGTTACAGGTCCAACGTGTTAACCACTCCATTACCCCAACGCCAGGAGACCTCTCGAATTTTGCCTTTATGCTTTTGATATTGGTATTGTGCATTGTTTATTTGAAACGTTTTACACCTTAGCGACTCTATCTTCCTCCTCTATGTTAGTATTCACATATTAACGTACTCCTTTATCATGGAAGACGTTCTTACACAAAATGTATGTATTTCTGCTTCTATTTCAGTAGTCCATGTGTACGTGATACATCATGGTTAAGATTGTATTCATTAACTACAGTACCATTGCTATTAACTAGCTGAATGCTACCATGGTCCCACGGGAAGATTTGCTGGCTCTCGGGGCTAGCTCTATGCTGAGGTGACCTTTACGAGGCAAATTCAAAATTTGGCGAACTGGTAACTTTGGTTCAAAATATGTGGCGTTCGGCTAGGAATTCCAAATTCAAATTTATTTCAAATTTAAGACCATGTATTTCTGTGTTCGAATTACGAAATTTATTTATAATTGCGTCATTTTTTTTTCTTTCACATCGTTCTGTTCACAATATGGAGAACTTAAAATATCACTATATTTACGAATATGACCTCACCTCGGCACCAGTGCTGCAGAAACGGCTCGTAGGATTAGCAATGCGTATAGGGAAGCTACTGCAATAGAAAATACGATACGTTATTGGTTTCAAAGTATCCGTTCTGGAAACTTTGACCTACAGAACAAGCCCCGTGGACGGCCGGAGACACAAGTTGACAACGAAGAATTAAAAGCAATTGTGGAAGCAGATCCATCGCAAACCACATCAGAGTTAGCGGCAGGCTTCTGTGTGAGCGATAAAACCATTTTGATTCACTTGAAATAAACTGGAAAAGTGAAAAAACTTGAGAAATGGGTACCGCATGAATGGTCAATCGATCTAGCCCACTGCTGCTTCAAGACAACGCTCGACCACATACGTTTGACGGCCGCAAAACTAAGGGAGCTGCGACTGGAATGTCTTCGACACCCACCATACTCCCCGGACCTTGCTCCAACTGAGTACCATTTTTTTCGGAATTTGGATAACTTCATCCAAGGAAAAAAATTCAATTCTCACGAGGCTGTCCAAACGGCCTTCAAAGATTTTATTGATTCTCGCCCACACACTTTCTTTAGTAAAGGAATCAATGAACTACCTTCGAGATGGCAAAAGTGCATTGATAGCCATGGTACATACTTTGACTAAATAAAAAAATAGTTTCATAAAAAAAAAAAAATCATTTCTGCCATATGAAACGCCAATTTCATATGTAAGGACCTAATAGTTTATATTTAGTTTTAATATTTTCGTCACTATTTATGTAATTACATTACACAGAAAAAAATTGCCCAAGCCTATCAACTGTTATTGCAGTTAGGCTTACTGAAATGTCAGTAGGATTCACTGGCTATTTTTTTCTCGGTGTATGTTTTGTCCCCAAGATGATTTCTTCCTTCCTACAAGTTTTGTCATTCACGAATGCAGTCTATTATATTTATGCTACGGGAATTCAGATTATTTCCGAGTTAACTAGCCCGCCTCTACGGCTCATAAACCATTGCTATGCAAAAAACCACGTCGATCCGTACCATCCGCAGAACTGCCAAATAAGGACCAATAACGCGCTAATCCAATCCGTATTGTATAGCTACTAAAAATACATATCTAGACACTATTTTCATTTATAAGTATTTATTTATCAGTACTACGTATTTCACAATATGTTTAGTAAATTGTATATTAAATAGGTTGCGGAACAATCCACGGTAGACGGCAACTAGACCTGTTTCAAAAATTTTAATCCATTCATTATTATATTTATTACTAGCTTTTGCCCGCGACTACGTCCGCGTGGAACTTGGAAGTATGGAAGCAACCTCGTACAACACGATAGATATCCACCTAAACTTAATTAATAAAAGGGATTATTAAAAGGGCCTAAGCAAATGTGAGGGCAATTGTGCTTTTGGTCTAATAATTACATTTCCTACAGGGTCATCAATGTCATCATAAATTACTTACTCACTTTTTAATCTTTTTAGGGATAATTTCCAGGATGAAAACAATCCTATGTCCTTCCTCGGATCTTAAACTATCTCCATGCCAAATTTCATCAAAATCGATTCAGCCGTTTAAGCGTGAAGAGGTAACAGACAGACAGACACACTTTCGCATTTATAATATTACTAGCTGTGCCCCGCGGTGTTACCCGCTCATCCCACGGGAACACTAAATTTATTCGGGATGAAAAGTATCCTATGTCCTTCCCCGGGACTTAAACTATCTATATACCAAATTTCATCTAAATCGGTTCAGCGGTTTTAGCGTGAAGAGGTAACAGACAGACAGACAGACAGACAGACAGACACACTTTCGCATTTATAATATTAGTATGGATATGTAGTATATAGTATGGATAGTATGGATTTAATTTTAAGTACATCTACCCGTCTTGGGCTACGTAGCGGTTGTTTCTCTTAATAGTTAAACTCAAATTGTTAAGAGATTTCCTTTAGACTCGTGGACCGTGATGACAATTGCGTCCGATCTTTACTTTCCGTCCTCTTGTTTCGTCATTAAAATGTAAACAGGACATTTATTTTGGGAAATCTTTAATTCTGACTCGAAACATGACTTCACCAAAACAAGGCACACAGTCTTGATCCGTTCTCAGCCAAGGACTTTCTACCAATTTGTTTAACCGTAATGTTGCTTGTAATCTCTGATTCGTAACGTAAACCTTGTCCCTAAAACGGTACAAGGTAATTTCATTAATGTTTCGCACTTTAGATTGCGAGACTGGCGTACGACTTTATACATAAAATTATAGGCGATACGTTCCCGAAAAAGTCTGTTCTGAGTGTTTGAACTCGATTACTCATTTTGCACCTTGCTTGTATGCGACGATATTGATAAAATAAGTGCAAATTTGGCTTGCCTAAAACGATTAGTAGGTGTGAGCACCGAGCGACGTTGACGGGCCATGTGGTGGAGCCGCGCGCGGTCGCGTGGTACCATGATGTTTGCGAACGCGCGCCGAATTGGGTAAAGCAAAGCGATGAAATGAGCGAAGCGCGCCGCGCTCCCGCGGGGCTATATGAGGGCGCAACGATGCTTTGGCAACACGCCGCTGCTATTTATAATGAACCTTGAAAGCAACCGCCCTTGCCGCTTTATTGCAACTAGACATTTGAAAAATATCACAAAATTACGCGATACTATCGTGGATACGTTTGTTTCCCGCTCTATTTTGGGATGCCATTCTCGTCGCCTTTTCATGCACGATTACGGCTCCACCCGTGCACCCTCCCAAAATATTCTCGCAATGTATTTTCAGATTCCCTCTCATCATAAAGTTCGCTACAGACGCTACAGTTCATTTAGTCGCCTTTAAATTAGGGATTTTGCTGCTCGGAATATACGTAAATGCCAAAGGTATTAATATACCTCTTCAAATTAAAATGCCTTCATGTAAAGATCAATAACCACCGGTATTTTCCTTATACGTCTCGGCGATAAAGCAACAATTGCGAGTTGTACGAAGTGGGTATACCGGGGAAGCTCTCATGAGTCACCGGCTCGACGAGCGGAGGCGGCGACTGCGAGGCAAGCCCGCAGGCCAGCCTGCGCGTCGGCCCTCCGGAGTCATGTCGAGCTGCGCGCGCGCCCGGTGCACGGTGAAAGGGAGGTTAAATGCCGCCGATTGCCGCCCGCCGCCTCAAGACGGATTGCCGCAACTTTACTAAAAATGGCGTCATTCATACACCTCGCGGTTTCATTCAAATATATTATTGAACCAATTATTGCCAAATAATTTTACTTAGTTGTAATTTGGAGAGGGATTAAATGTAATTCCCAATTAAATTGAAATGCATTTAAATTGCAAATTGAATTTACTATTTTAGTAGGTAAAGCTAGGAAATGACTACCAAAAATTTGATAATGATTTGGTACATTATGACTTAGTGAATCACTTTAGTTAGGGGCTTTTGTCCAATCGCCAGATAAGAATTATCTGCAGGATAACTACTTCATTATCATCGGCATGAGTATGACTAGTTATCCGAAGTATAGCTTACCATAGGAATTCGGTCTTTAGAAAACCTACATTATTATCAGTAAACAATACATTTTCGCTAATTTCGTTTTTTGCACATAAGATATAATTATACGAACAGTAAAAGTCGCTTAGTAATTGCAAATTATATTGTCTAGGAGCACGGATCACGGCAGCGCCCGGCTAAGTCGGAAAACTAACACTTGCCATAGGGTGCCGTTGCGATGTCCGTACAAGGCGGGAAAAAACAATATCACCTTACAGAATAATCTGTAACTTTTTCTTATAAACAAATATTGAAGATTTAACAAATATTTGTTCTATACCCCATTGACCCGAGTATCAGCTAATTATAGGATACCAATACTACGGGACCGAATATGTAATTCGCTGTTTCAGAAACAGCCTGTGTACTTAGGGATAGGCGTGGGAAGATGGCAGCTGAACAGGTTAATCCTGCTCAGGCAGTCTTCCTAGTTGGTTCTGACTACACACAGGGCCACAGGAATATGAGTGCATGCTTAATGTTTGCTTTTCTAATTATACCAAGCGATCTTCGGCAATTGTAATTATGTATAAATAAATAGCTTATTACGTGTAACATCCTTACTTCACACCACGTATAAGCATCTGTGATTTCTGTGAAGTTGCAACTTCCTCTGCTTCCTGCGCCCGTCGAACCTATTAGGGATACCTATCTAACTCCACACATTGTAAAACATAACATTCGGTAGGATCATTAATATGTTATTGTTTTTTGTTTTTTCACTTTGTTATTACTATAAAATTTATAATATAACTATTGCGTGGAAGCAATGTATGACACCTAGTAGCGCCGTAACTAGTAGCACATTTTGTCCTTGTTTTACAGCCTCAATGAGTGCTACTTCGCGAACAAAGGCGCGGCGCTGGTGCTCGCGGGCTGCGAGCGGCGGCGGTCGCCAGCGCATGCGCTCGCGCCGCCGCCGCAGCCGCAGCCCGACATACAGCACCACCTGCAGGCCATGTTCTACCTGCTGCGGCCCGAGGAAACGCTCAAGATGGTAACTATACCGACAGTCACTTCGCAATAGGGGCGCGGTACCGCAGCCCGGCATGCAGCACCACCTGCAGGCCATGTTCTACCTGCTGCGGCCCGAGGAGACGCTCAAGATGGTAACTATACCGACAGTCACTTCGCAATAGGGGCGCGGTACCGCAACCCGGCATGCAGCACCACCTGCAGGCCATGTTCTACCTGCTGCGGCCCGAGGAGACGCTCAAGATGGTAACTATACCGACAGTCACTTCGCAATAGGGGCGCGGTACCGCAGCCGCAGCCCGGCATGCAGCACCACCTGCAGGCCATGTTCTACCTGCTGCGGCCCGAGGAGACGCTCAAGATGGTAACTATACCGACAGTCACTTCGCAATAGGGGCGCGGTACCGCAGCCCGGCATGCAGCACCACCTGCAGGCCATGTTCTACCTGCTGCGGCCCGAGGAGACGCTCAAGATGGTAACTATACCGACAGTCACTTCGCAATAGGGGCGCGGTACCGCAGCCCGGCATGCAGCACCACCTGCAGGCCATGTTCTACCTGCTGCGGCCCGAGGAGACGCTCAAGATGGTAACTATACCGACAGTCACTTCGCAATAGGGGCGCGGTACCGCAACCCGGCATGCAGCACCACCTGCAGGCCATGTTCTACCTGCTGCGGCCCGAGGAGACGCTCAAGATGGTAACTATACCGACAGTCACTTCGCAATAGGGGCGCGGTACCGCAGCCCGGCATGCAGCACCACCTGCAGGCCATGTTCTACCTGCTGCGGCCCGAGGAGACGCTCAAGATGGTAACTATACCGACAGTCACTTCGCAATAGGGGCGCGGTACCGCAGCCGCAGCCCGGCATGCAGCACCACCTGCAGGCCATGTTCTACCTGCTGCGGCCCGAGGAGACGCTCAAGATGGTAACTATACCGACAGTCACTTCGCAATAGGGGCGCGGTACCACGACGGCAGCCCGACATAAAGTACCACTAACTCGCCATGTTCTGGCTGCTACGACGCCCTTGCTCAAATTGGTACCTTATAACTGCCTATACCAACAGCTTCAAAGTCTAACTATATATCTGTGTTCAAAGTGCTTCTTCGCCGTCACAACAAGACTCCCGGACTGCAAGCAGCGGCAGTCGCCGGCTTACACAATGTTCACACATACCAAAAAAAAGCGGAACCATATCGCGTAAAAATATGATTTAATTATAACCTTCTTCGAAACCATGGTCGTAACGCCACGGCCGAAACATCCGGTTAATTTAGTAAATATTATTTATACCAATTGTTATTTATTCATCTCGATAAAGTGTGAGCGGAATCGTATATGCCACAATCGAGGATGCAGTCTAACTAAACCACCCGACCCGACGACCCGGTCTCAAGAAAATAGCCCTGGTTTATTCAATATTGGACCACCTAATTATATCTAAATCTACGATCATTTAGGGCAATGTTATCAAGTTCCTGCATTAACAATTAGCTGTAACAACGTCATCTGAATACCATGCTAGTGACGAGACAACTGATTTTACAGATAAATTTCCATTATTTACATCTGCAAATATTCCATACCGATATCGTAATAGTATTTTATCTATCCAAATATCATACACCCTCCATGATGCATTCAAGAACCGCACATTATGACCACCATAAAAATAGACTGTTTTATTAGAACAAATTTCTTATCTGTGAAAATGTTATTATTGCTAAATAATAACATCGATTTCGATAATATTATTTATTCAAATTTCGAACATCTTTGAAAAACAAAGAAATTTGATTTGACCTCTATTCTAATATCAGTCGAGATGACGTTTAGTTCGAAATGAATTGTCAATTTGCATCAAATTTGACAAATTTCGCATGTAAGTAAGATATCGAACGATATGATAGTTGGGGCCAACTCTAGTTTGTCTCTGAATTAGAAAAAACCATGACAGCTGCCAGAAAACTTCATTATCGCCATTACCGGGTAATATTTGTCGTAATGTACGACTCCTCAATGCATCATGGAGGCCTATGATATGTGGCTAGATAAAGTAGTGTATGTAACTGTACATAATTAGGCATTAAAACACTCGTGTGATGTTATTATGAAACTTGCCTTCGGCGCGTTTCATAAACCCACACTCGTGTTTAATATCCTTCATTATGTACAGTCACATAAACTACTATTATGCAACCGTTGTATAAGAGGGGGCAAAAAATGCGAGTGGCGTGGGTTACGATGTGAGCGTAGCGAACATCGTAAGAAAGATGCCACGAGCGTTTTTTGACCTACTTATACAACGTTGCATACAATACTTTTTCTACGACTCGACATTTCATAAATAAGATGCAAATAAACAACAAAGAAAATAATTACATGTTCCCACTCGGAATCAACAAAATAAAAAACAAAAAATAGTCTCTGATAAACTTTTTTTATGACGTCCATCTGTCAAAAAAATATGACTTTATACATAAAGGTATACGTTCACTATACTAAACATCTGTCAAAAAATATGAACATATACATAAAGGTATACGTTCTCTATACTAAACATCCATGCACTAAAGATAAAACTTTTTTTTAAGTTGGCAGCAATGCCTTAGTACAGTAAGTCTTTTTAAATTGCAAATTGTGTCAATGCAGCTGTAATCTTGTAATCTGTGGTACTAAGTGATGCTTTTTTGGCGACATTATGTTATCGTTTAGCAGTGTTTTTTTGGGCAGTAGGGTATAGACTTTTACAGACTTTCATAATTTACCTATGTCTTTATATTAGGGTTAGTAACTATATAACTGACAGAAAAAAGTACTGGAGTAGAATAAAGTATGTTAGAAATCATTAGGAAATCCGTCCGGAAATATAAATCGTATACCTACTAGGGCTATAACCTTAGTCATTCATCATAGTTAGCATCTAAGTAGAGATCGAACGTTTTTCGCAGAACTTAATTGATGCGTGATGCTAAATAAAATAAACGGTTCGTTTTATGAATTTAGGCGTCTGTGTTCCTTCTGCCCTACTCCTACTGCCCAAGTGACCGCGTTACAGGTTACAGACACAGCAAATAGCTCGCGTGTTTCAGTCGTTAAAAGGTTAACTGTTAATAAAGAAACATTACCACGGAATCATCGACTTGCTAATCGTCAAACACGTATACTGGTATATCGTTGGAGTGACCTATCGCATCAGTGCAACGCTGTCTGTAAAACTCGATTGCTATCAGCTAACCAACCACAGAAAAAATAATTAATAATAATTCGTGGAAAAATAAGGAAAATTTACAAAGACGCTTATAATGTATTGTGTGACATTGTCTGAGCTGCCAAAACGCGTCACTAAACATGATGCGAACAGCGTCGAAAACGGGGGGGGGGGGGGGGGGGGGGGGAGGAGGCATCAGTAACACCAAGCTATGTACTTGACCAACGACTGTTTATAACATATTTCTGTTGTACAAACTAACTCTCCGCCAATGCTGTGCACCAGCTTTACAATTGCAGTTGTTGAGACTTGGACTGTCACAGGCGGTGAAGCTGGAGTCGGCGCACGCTGGCCGCACGCGGTACCTCGTGGTGGTGTGCCACAGCGACGAGGCCGCGCTGCTGGGGATCGACTGCAACGAGCACACCACCGTCGGCCTCGTGCTGCGGGTGCTCGCCGACACCTCTATCAAGCTAGACGGAGATGGGTAAGCAACACTATCTAGCGACGTTCATAGGTATTTGATTGGTCTCGAAGCTGGAGTCGACGCACGCCGACCGCAGGCCGACCGCACGCAGCACTTCATGGTGGTGTGCCACAGCGCCGAGGTGACGCTGCTGGGGATCGAGCGCACCACAGTTGGCCTTGTGCTGCGGGTGCTAGTCGAGACCTCTATCAAGCTAGACGGGGGAGGAAAAGTGTATTCTTCTTTTGGAACCGTTTCCACTCACAGCATCATTTATGCCGAAATTCTGATACAAATGTCATTCAAGGATATCAACCAAGGCCAACCAAGGTGTTTTAGATTCTTCAGACTTCAAATAGGCCTAAATACTATAATACTAGTAGTTTTATGAACATCCTGCTTGTTTGAAAGTCGTTTAGAAGGTGTGTCATTGTTGCGATGATTGTCCTGAATAATTCACTTTCAGACTTTTATTCTCGTTAGAAATACGAAGACGTAGGTGCTTTATCAATATGACGATGAAAGTGATTGTTTACTTCATTTATCTGTCCCATATTTTGCGTTTAGAGAGGTTTCCAACTGAATTTCACCAGATTAAACGACTGGCACTTGAGAAAAAGTAGTCCCGTGGCATTCTGAACAGCCTTTTTGACTTTTGTATATTGAATCGTCTTCTTTGAACTTACTATCCGTGATATTTTTTCGTTTCTACGAAAGACATAGTGATGCTTGACCTAGGGTACTGCTCATTCTGCCTACGCTCAATCATATACGGTTATTAACTACACACGCGGCAGCGTTTCCAGCCAAGTTCACCCCAGGAACTGGCGAGCAGCAGCCGTGTGTTATATTACACGAACCGTTTGGAGCCACTTTTGACCCCTCAATAACTCCAAATAAAATAAAAACATGAAATTTGGCTTATATATTAAGATCCTTTAGAACAACTAGAACCCTAAATTTCATAAATATAGGTCAAATAGTTATTGAGATATTAAAGTCCAAAAAACGGCATTTTCACTGACTGACTTAGTTACTAGTAATTAAAAATCTAACCCACTTCCAGGTGACGCAAAAAGGGTGAAATTTGGCATTCAGCTAGGTAATTGTGTGTGTACACAAAAAAAAATCGAAAACAGTGATATTTACTTTTCTTTTCTTCAATATCAAGATTTGACTTGGTTCACAAACTAACTAAATTTTATAAAAGTAGCAAAGTATTATTATCAAGCTGACAGTATAAGTAACAGGACGTACACTAACTTGCGTACTTACCTTTACAAAAATAGGTTAATGATTAGACAAATAAAATATAAACTTGTAATTTGTATGTGAGAACTAGCACAGTCAAGTCTTGATATTGAATTACACCCCAAGTAAAATAAAAGCATTGAGTATGTCGCATGTCCTTGTATCTCAAAATTTTAGGGCAAAGAAGTTGGCGCCAGTATAGATCTGAATTCTTTTGTCGGCGAAGTCGACAACGTTGCATACGATATTGAACTTGGCTCTCATTTAACATTTATGTTTTTGATGGGATACATATATATGATGAATTATTAGACTCGAATTCTCCTAGTAACTAGGACTGTGTAATAAATTTGAATTGGCATGCTACTTAACCCACTTTAACCTATTAAAGTTGGCCGTAAATAATATCCATTCAATTGAGCCAGACAAATCACTTACAGCATTGTTACATCGTCGCAACTGCATACGTTTTCCTTCAAACCAAAAATGGTTTGCGACTCTATTTACACCGGCACACCGAAAAAAGAATTCCTGTGCCGTATTTGTAGAACAGTGGGCATTTTAACTTGAAGTTGTTTAGCTTACTGCGTACTTTTAAGTATGGTTAGAACAATAACTAATTAAGGATTCATTGTCCGCAGAGGGTTCAGCGTGTGTGTGTGCAACCGCCAACACATATTCAAGCCGGTGTCGGTACAGGCCATGTGGTGAGTACGGACATAGATTATGATTATCGTCGCATATAACGTGATGCGTGGACAATGTCAATGTTGACCTCATTATATGGGCAAATAACAAACGTGCCTTTAACGTCCGACTGTTTTTCATTGATATTAAGAGAATGATAGTTATCTATTAAATAAGTCACGTTTTATTTCTGTTTATTAGGATTTTCATAGGGTAACAGTTGAAGATGATTCTAATTATTTGGTTACACATTATTGTTAATATTCTTCACATCGAAATCTTGAACGTACTTTTCTGTTTATTAATAAACTGAAGCTATGTTTGAAATAATCAATTTAAAAAGCTATTTCACAGTCATAGGCATCGTTTTCTTAATTTATTATACACGTACCTAGATCCGATATAAATTGATTCTTTTTTTATTATCTTGCATCAAGAATAGCTCTAGGTGATGACATCTACAAAAATAGCCCGATTAAATAATTCTATTAATATCTGCCCGATGCGATTTTGTTTGTTATTCGAATGCCAGAAATCGCATATTGGCGAGATATGAGTGGAAGTCAAGCAAGTTAGTCATTAATTGATAATTACAGTCGTCAATTAGCAACTGGGATTCAAAGACGAGATTAATTTTATTTATTTATTATGGTTCAGCACTTGTTTACACCAATACAAGTAAGAAATTGTATGCTAGACACAATTTAAACTAATGTAACAAATATACTTGTAGGTAAACCACGCATTCAAAATTATTGTGAAGGTGAAAACTAAACTAAAAAATATATATATTATTTACTTATGTTAGGGTAGTTCTCACCGCCAGCATTCGCCTGTAATGTATCGTTACCAACCTGTAATTTTGCGTTCTGTATTTTTTTTATACAACTTGTAATATCAATGCACACAACTTGTAAAAAAACGGCTGAACTAAATGGTCGAAATTGAATCATAAATGTTCCATTGCAGGCGAATGCTCGTCATTCAGGGAACACTGCCAACCAGCTACAACTGAACTGGTGTAGCTGCTACTACCCGTCACAGCCGCTGTATTGTTCGCTAGCGTTCGCTTCGTTCTGTGTTTTGAGCAGATAATAATTTACTGCGTGGGTCGAAGACGTCGAAGTGGATCTGTGATATCACTACAACTCTCGATACTGCTCTTCTGACTGGCGGTTTTAGTGGTGATTGGGTTGCGGGGGATTCTAAAAGCTCTAAAATGAAAGAGGCTCAAGAGTTGATGACAGTCTATTTTGTGACAAATGGCGTTACGTACTCTTTTATGTTTGTATGCCTACTCGCATATAATCTTCGTTTGTCATTAAATTTGAAAATTGACTATCTAAGGCGAAAAGCAAAGTACATAATCCGAAAACATTTTCAATGTTTCAAAGGCCTTTGAGTAATCGACGAAGGCTAAATATAGGGGGAGGTTATGCTCCTGGCATTTTTCGATGACTTGGTTTAAGGCGTGTAGATGGTCCGTGGTGGAAAGGCCGGGGCGGAAGCCTGCTTGTTCTGGGGGTTGGTGGAGATCGAGTTGCCCTGAGATGCGGTTTTCTATTATTTTAATAAATATTTTGTAAAGATGGGAGACAAGGCTGATAGGGCGCAAGGTTTAGGCAAGCAAGGTTTTACGCTACCAAAATTATTTTTGCTAAATCTTATGGCAAAGGTCCCTAAGATTCCGGTCCCGTCTGAAAACCAAGCAATCTCTTCCGAATGTCCAAACTGCAATGTTTGATTTCGAATGCAAAGCTAATAATTCTGCATGTATTTTTGTTGAAGTTTAAATCTTTCTGGCTGTTAAAAAGAATTAATACTTGTTTTGTATTTATTGACGTTTCTTAAAAATGCTAAAATTGCCACAGGTCTGCCCTGCAAACCCTGCACCGCGCCAGCGGAAGGGCGCGCGCCCTCAACCACTTCGCGGGCGGTACGTCGCATGCGTGGTGCGCGCACTACGAGGAGCGCGTGGACTCCGACCGCTCCTGCCTCAACGAGTGGAACGCCATGGACTGCCTCGAGTCGCGCCGCCCGCCGTCGCCCGACTCGCTGCGGCTCAAGTGAGTTGCTGCTATATCCCGGTTGTACTGAGTGCGCACTACGAGCAGCGCGTGGACTCCGACCGCTCCTGCCTCAACGAGTGGAACGCCATGGACTGCCTCGAGTCGCGCCGCCCGCCGTCGCCCGACTCGCTGCGGCTCAAGTGAGTTGCTGCTATATCCCGGTTGTACTGAGTGCGCACTACGAGCAGCGCGTGGACTCCGACCGCTCCTGCCTCAACGAGTGGAACGCCATGGACTGCCTCGAGTCGCGCCGCCCGCCGTCGCCCGACTCGCTGCGGCTCAAGTGAGTTGCTGCTATATCCCGGTTGTACTGAGTGCGCACTACGAGCAGCGCGTGGACTCCGACCGCTCCTGCCTCAACGAGTGGAACGCCATGGACTGCCTCGAGTCGCGCCGCCCGCCGTCGCCCGACTCGCTGCGGCTCAAGTGAGTTGCTGCTATATCCCGGTTGTACTGAGTGCGCACTACGAGCAGCGCGTGGACTCCGACCGCTCCTGCCTCAACGAGTGGAACGCCATGGACTGCCTCGAGTCGCGCCGCCCGCCGTCGCCCGACTCGCTGCGGCTCAAGTGAGTTGCTGCTATATCCCGGTTGTACTGAGTGCGCACTACGAGCAGCGCGTGGACTCCGACCGCTCCTGCCTCAACGAGTGGAACGCCATGGACTGCCTCGAGTCGCGCCGCCCGCCGTCGCCCGACTCGCTGCGGCTCAAGTGAGTTGCTGCTATATCCCGGTTGTACTGAGTGCGCACTACGAGCAGCGCGTGGACTCCGACCGCTCCTGCCTCAACGAGTGGAACGCCATGGACTGCCTCGAGTCGCGCCGCCCGCCGTCGCCCGACTCGCTGCGGCTCAAGTGAGTTGCTGCTATATCCCGGTTGTACTGAGTGCGCACTACGAGCAGCGCGTGGACTCCGACCGCTCCTGCCTCAACGAGTGGAACGCCATGGACTGCCTCGAGTCGCGCCGCCCGCCGTCGCCCGACTCGCTGCGGCTCAAGTGAGTTGCTGCTATATCCCGGTTGTACTGAGTGCGCACTACGAGCAGCGCGTGGACTCCGACCGCTCCTGCCTCAACGAGTGGAACGCCATGGACTGCCTCGAGTCGCGCCGCCCGCCGTCGCCCGACTCGCTGCGGCTCAAGTGAGTTGCTGCTATATCCCGGTTGTACTGAGTGCGCACTACGAGCAGCGCGTGGACTCCGACCGCTCCTGCCTCAACGAGTGGAACGCCATGGACTTCCTCGAGTCGCGCCGCCCGCCGTCGCCCGACTCGCTGCGGCTAAAGTGAGTTGCTGCTATATCCCGGTTGTACTGAGTGCGCACTACGAGCAGCGCGTGGACTCCGACCGCTCCTGCCTCAACGAGTGGAACGCCATGGACTGCCTCGAGTCGCGCCGCCCGCCGTCGCCCGACTCGCTGCGGCTCAAGTGAGTTGCTGCTATATCCCGGTTGTACTGAATGTGCACTACGAGGAGCGCGTGGACTCCGACCGCTCCTGCCTCAACGAGTGGAACGCCATGGACTGCCTCGAGTCGCGCCGCCCGCCGTCGCCCGACTCGCTGCGGCTCAAGTGAGTTGCTGCTATATCCCGGTTGTACTGAATGTGCACTACGAGGAGCGCGTGGACTCCGACCGCTCCTGCCTCAACGAGTGGAACGCCATGGACTGCCTCGAGTCGCGCCGCCCGCCGTCTCCCGACTCGCTGCAGCTCAAGTGAGTTGCTGCTATATCCCGGTTGTACTGAGTGCGCACAACGAGCAGCGCGTGGACTCCGACCGCTCCTGCCTCAACGAGTGGAACGCCATGGACTGCCTCGAGTCGCGCCGCCCGCCGTCTCCCGACTCGCTGCGGCTCAAGTGAGTTGCTGCTATATCCCGGTTGTACTGAGTGCGCACTACGAGCAGCGCGTGGACTCCGACCGCTCCTGCCTCAACGAGTGGAACGCCATGGACTGCCTCGAGTCGCGCCGCCCGCCGTCGCCCGACTCGCTGCGGCTCAAGTGAGTTGCTGCTATATCCCGGTTGTACTGAGTGCGCACTACGAGCAGCGCGTGGACTCCGACCGCTCCTGCCTCAACGAGTGGAACGCCATGGACTGCCTCGAGTCGCGCCGCCCGCCGTCGCCCGACTCGCTGCGGCTCAAGTGAGTTGCTGCTATATCCCGGTTGTACTGAGTGCGCACTACGAGCAGCGCGTGGACTCCGACCGCTCCTGCCTCAACGAGTGGAACGCCATGGACTGCCTCGAGTCGCGCCGCCCGCCGTCGCCCGACTCGCTGCGGCTCAAGTGAGTTGCTGCTATATCCCGGTTGTACTGAGTGCGCACTACGAGCAGCGCGTGGACTCCGACCGCTCCTGCCTCAACGAGTGGAACGCCATGGACTGCCTCGAGTCGCGCCGCCCGCCGTCTCCCGACTCGCTGCGGCTCAAGTGAGTTGCTGCTATATCCCGGTTGTACTGAGTGCGCACTACGAGCAGCGCGTGGACTCCGACCGCTCCTGCCTCAACGAGTGGAACGCCATGGACTGCCTCGAGTCGCGCCGCCCGCCGTCGCCCGACTCGCTGCGGCTCAAGTGAGTTGCTGCTATATCCCGGTTGTACTGAGTGCGCACTACGAGCAGCGCGTGGACTCCGACCGCTCCTGCCTCAACGAGTGGAACGCCATGGACTGCCTCGAGTCGCGCCGCCCGCCGTCGCCCGACTCGCTGCGGCTCAAGTGAGTTGCTGCTATATCCCGGTTGTACTGAGTGCGCACTACGAGCAGCGCGTGGACTCCGACCGCTCCTGCCTCAACGAGTGGAACGCCATGGACTGCCTCGAGTCGCGCCGCCCGCCGTCGCCCGACTCGCTGCGGCTCAAGTGAGTTGCTGCTATATCCCGGTTGTACTGAGTGCGCACTACGAGCAGCGCGTGGACTCCGACCGCTCCTGCCTCAACGAGTGGAACGCCATGGACTGCCTCGAGTCGCGCCGCCCGCCGTCGCCCGACTCGCTGCGGCTCAAGTGAGTTGCTGCTATATCCCGGTTGTACTGAGTGCGCACTACGAGCAGCGCGTGGACTCCGACCGCTCCTGCCTCAACGAGTGGAACGCCATGGACTGCCTCGAGTCGCGCCGCCCGTCGTCTCCCGACTCGCTGCGGCTCAAGTGAGTTGCTGCTATATCCCGGTTGTACTGAGTGCGCACTACGAGCAGCGCGTGGACTCCGACCGCTCCTGCCTCAACGAGTGGAACGCCATGGACTGCCTCGAGTCGCGCCGCCCGCCGTCGCCCGACTCGCTGCGGCTCAAGTGAGTTGCTGCTATATCCCGGTTGTACTGAATGTGCACTACGAGCAGCGCGTGGACTCCGACCGCTCCTGCCTCAACGAGTGGAACGCCATGGACTGCCTCGAGTCGCGCCGCCCGCCGTCGCCCGACTCGCTGCGGCTCAAGTGAGTTGCTGCTATATCCCGGTTGTACTGAGTGCGCACTACGAGCAGCGCGTGGACTCCGACCGCTCCTGCCTCAACGAGTGGAACGCCATGGACTGCCTCAAGTCGCGCCGCCCGCCGTCTCCCGACTCGCTGCGGCTCAAGTGAGTTGCTGCTATATCCCGGTTGTACTGAGTGCGCACTACGAGCAGCGCGTGGACTCCGACCGCTCCTGCCTCAACGAGTGGAACGCCATGGACTGCCTCGAGTCGCGCCGCCCGCCGTCGCCCGACTCGCTGCGGCTCAAGTGAGTTGCTGCTATATCCCGGTTGTACTGAGTGCGCACTACGAGCAGCGCGTGGACTCCGACCGCTCCTGCCTCAACGAGTGGAACGCCATGGACTGCCTCGAGTCGCGCCGCCCGCCGTCTCCCGACTCGCTGCGGCTCAAGTGAGTTGCTGCTATATCCCGGTTGTACTGAGTGCGCACTACGAGCAGCGCGTGGACTCCGACCGCTCCTGCCTCAACGAGTGGAACGCCATGGACTGCCTCGAGTCGCGCCGCCCGCCGTCGCCCGACTCGCTGCGGCTCAAGTGAGTTGCTGCTATATCCCGGTTGTACTGAGTGCGCACTACGAGCAGCGCGTGGACTCCGACCGCTCCTGCCTCAACGAGTGGAACGCCATGGACTGCCTCGAGTCGCGCCGCCCGCCGTCGCCCGACTCGCTGCGGCTCAAGTGAGTTGCTGCTATATCCCGGTTGTACTGAGTGCGCACTACGAGCAGCGCGTGGACTCCGACCGCTCCTGCCTCAACGAGTGGAACGCCATGGACTGCCTCGAGTCGCGCCGCCCGCCGTCGCCCGACTCGCTGCGGCTCAAGTGAGTTGCTGCTATATCCCGGTTGTACTGAGTGCGCACTACGAGCAGCGCGTGGACTCCGACCGCTCCTGCCTCAACGAGTGGAACGCCATGGACTGCCTCGAGTCGCGCCGCCCGCCGTCGCCCGACTCGCTGCGGCTCAAGTGAGTTGCTGCTATATCCCGGTTGTACTGAGTGCGCACTACGAGCAGCGCGTGGACTCCGACCGCTCCTGCCTCAACGAGTGGAACGCCATGGACTGCCTCGAGTCGCGCCGCCCGCCGTCGCCCGACTCGCTGCGGCTCAAGTGAGTTGCTGCTATATCCCGGTTATACGGAGTGTGCACTACGAGGAGCGCGTGAACTCCGACCGCTCCTGCCTCAACCAGTGTGACCGAATAGATATCCTATTAAATCTGTTAATGATAACTACTTTTGGCACTAGATAATTAATTATGCGTTTCAAGACATTTGAAATCAGCAACAACCGTAATTAAATCGTAATTCGTAAACCGTAATTATATTCGGAATCTAGATTGACTAAATATTTATGCGGCATTATGTAAGAATTATTCAAATAGTTGGTATGCTCAATTCAATTTTTATAAATAAATGGCTACTGTCCGTGCTCTTCCTGTACCTACGTTGCGTGTAGTAAACCGCTAGTGTAATAGATCATCGTGCATCGCCTAGACCTCATTCCTCGGCCTCGAATCCGATCGGACGTCGGCCAAAGTGTTAATTAAACGTGTTACTAGCATGAAAAGCACAGGTTGAGATCAATTCATAATTTATGGTCAATTAACGTACCTAATCATTTAACGTTGTTTAAACACTTAGCGGTTTTTTCGTGTGCATCTTTATTGAAATAATTGATTCAACGATTAGTTAATTTGTATTAAATTAAATACTAACTGAAATTAAGAGAAATTATTACAGCACTTGAAGTTGATAAACTTTGGCTTATGTGCATCCTTATTGGGTCATTGTCAGTTCAAAAAACAAAATTTGTCCCTTCGGTGGTCAAAAATTAAGAGCTTGTATGAATCGAGGTAATGTTGCTATTACTTTGGGTTATAGGAGAGGGAACGTTATTATTCTCACATGCATTTAATCAGAAAATTAGGCCCTGGAATTCTTAATTTCGCAAATGTCCACCGGAAAGACGCGCACCTAAATCTGACAATGACCCTATTATAAGATACATTTAAGTAAAAGGTAATCATAAATAGTTAATTTACACAACGAATAAAAAGCTGGACAACAAAATAGAAAACTCGGTAGGTACCTAACAAAGAGGGAAAAGCATGCGTCGTTATTGTACAGTTTTTGTGAGGTCAGTCCTTTATGCGATATCGTGACTAATAGGTATCAGTAAATGGTAAATACACTAAAGCGAATTCTACAAGTTGTACTCACCTATTAGTTGTAACTCTAACGTTATAAAGGTCCAGATTCATATCAATAAACCTTTAAATCCACAGGCCACGCGAGCGAGATGAAACTGAGCGCGTGATCCGCTGCACCCTGAAGGAGATCATGATGAGCGTGGACCTCGACGAAGTGACAAGCAAGGCCATCCGCGGCCGGCTCGAGGACGAGCTCGACATGGACCTGGCGGAGTACAAGTCCTTCATCGACCACGAGATGCTGACTATCCTGGGCCAGATGGACGCGCCCACCGAGATATTCGAGCACGTGTATCTCGGCTCCGAGTGGAACGCGAGCAACTTGGAGGAATTGCAACGAAATGGGTACATACGCTCGCTGATTATTTTCTTTTATTGTCGCGTATAAGTATATGCATTTTTAAATGACGTTGTTCTGCATCTACCTACTGACTGATTTGAAGATTAAGACATTAAAGTTTCGAAAATCCATACAATGAGTCGCCTTGTCACTTGATCGGGCCTTTTGAATCACCATTTAAGTATTTTATAAATTTCATATTGTTTCTTTTCTTTTCAGGGTTAGACACATATTGAATGTGACAAGAGAAATAGACAATTTCTTTCCCGGTGTATTCGATTACCTAAATATAAGAGTGTATGACGACGAAAAGACTGACCTCCTGAAACACTGGGATAACACTTTCAAATACATAAATAAGGCCAGGAACGAGGGCTCAAAAGTATTAGTCCATTGCAAAATGGGCATCAGCAGATCGGCATCCGTCGTGATAGCGTACGCCATGAAGGCGTACAACTGGAACTTCGACAAGGCTCTCAAGCACGTCAAGGCTAAGCGGAGCTGTATCAAACCGAACACCAACTTCCTGAACCAGCTGGAGACGTACCAGGGCATCCTGGACGCCATGAAGAACAAGGACAAGCTGCAGAGGTCGAAGTCCGAGACCAACCTGAAATCCCCAAAGTGTATATCTAAGAGTGAGAACAAAGTAATGGACCCAACGCCGCTCGTGCTGGCTCTGACCGGCTCGTACTCGGGCCGCCCGCGCTCCTGGTCGCCCGACACCAAGCTCGCGTCCGAGCTGCTGCCGCCCACCTCCGTGTCGCTCGAGAACCTGGCGCGCGAGACCCGCCACATGCTCATGCCGTACGGCGACGGCTCCTACAGCGTCTCGCCCAACCAGATCATCCGCCTCAAGGAGGAGGGCGCGCCGTCCGTCAAGCACATCGTCAGCGAGATCGAGAACGCGGCGTCCGGCGAGCGCCAGCCCGGCAAGCGGTACCAGAGGCTGAACTTCGGCACGAACAGCGACTCCTCCAGCAACAGGTCCTCCGACGCATCCGTCGGGTCGATAGTGGCCGCGGAGCCCGCGCCGCGACCGCCGCAGGTCTCGCCGCTGCGGAACTCGACTCACAAAAACCCCCTCTCCAATCTAGACGCCGAAAGAATACACACGTGGGATCCCGGGGAGCCCGGCTGGCCGCGGACAGACGAGAGTGGGAACGATAATATTGTGAAAAGTGACAGTGGTATCATAGACGTTAAGACGAAACTGAGTGACGTTTTATCTAATTTAGTCGAACGAACCGACAGCGACGAGAGGAGAGTCGCCGACGAGGAGGTCCCGCCGAGCCGGCAGAGCTCGTGGAGCTCGTTCGACAGCGCCGTCGTGCCCGACCTGTCGCGCCACTCGTCCTGGGGCTCGTACGACACGCGTACGCGCGCCGAGCGCGAGCTCAAGCGGCCCAAGGACGAGCGGCCCGAGCCGGCGCCGCAGCCGCCGCCCGCCAAGCCGGACCTCGGCAGCATCCGCGAGCACGAGCCGCGCCGCCGCTCCGACAACGAACGCAAGTTCAACGAAACCTGTGCCATACTGAACGAGTTCGTGACGGCCGCGGCGCGCATGGAGCGCGCGCGCGACCGCGGCGCCTCCACGTGGAGCGGCCGCCTGTCCGCGTCCGCGCCCGCCGACACGTGGCTGCGCTCCGGCCTGCGCCGGCGCCGCCTCGCCTGCGCCTCCTACGGCGACCTGCCGCGCGCCGCCGCACAGGCCGCGCCCGCGCCCGGCCTCGTCAGCAACCTCAAGCGCGAGTTCGAGGCGCGCTCCGAGACCGACTCGCTGCGCCGCTCCAAGTCCCGCGGCCGCGCGCCCGTCGAGCGCGAGCGCGTGCCGAGCTCGCCCCCCGCCGCCGAGGACGTGTCGGTGAAGCTGCTGGTGGACCGGTACGACCAGCCGAGCCGCGCGCGCTGCGAGTCGCTGTCGGACGCGCCGAAGCCGAAGGCGCCGGAGCCGAGCTCCAAGAAGGTGCGGGGCGGCGAGACGGAGCCGCGGCGGCAGGCGACGCTGCGGAACTCGTTCTGCGGCGCGCTGCGCGTCGGCGCGGCCGCCGAGCGACCGCCCATAGCGCCGACGGTGGTCTCGATCGCGCCGCTCGACTACTCCAATGTGGTGGTATCAACTGTGATGTCGAAAGCTCAAAACAAAAAACAATTGCAACACGGGAAGACCCACCCGTTGACGAGGCTCAACTTGAATCGGTCGAATAATAATAGATGTTCAAATCCTGTATATAATACTATGTAGAAGTATTTATGTTTTTTATTTATTATGAACGTAGACCGGTAATTTGGGTGCACGAATGGTATGACTGAATGGGTGTGAAGAATTTGTTTACGTATTGTCTTTTTTATTGCGCATATTTATGGGCTGCTTGTAATTGTAATATTTACGATTTACAAATCAGTAACTGACCAATTTTTTTTAAATAGATATTCCTTTGCACGTGAGCAAAATTAGTCAGAAACGTCACCGAATATTTTGAGTCAAATGATTAGGCTCGCCGCGTGAGCGCTGTCTACTCATTCGTGCGCCGACGCAACTACCGATCTAGTCATATATTATGAATTCTTGCCAAACTCGATATTTTATCTTTGTAGAGTTTTATATACTGTTTACAAAATGAAATCACAGTGTATTTGTCTATCACGTAAAATTGTATTAAGCGGCTGTTTGTGCGTAGAAAAATGTTAAAAGAGAGAATAAATTCAATACAACTGATGTACAACTTTCAAGTGAAGTTTCTATGAATCCAGCCCATGATTTCATGAAAAATAAATCACGAAGTACTAAATGACAATCGTAACTACAATCAGGATCGAATTATTTGGCTCTGTAGTGTACGGTATTGCGCTGGTTTGATTTTGTTTGGTTCGATTCTGAATTAGCCTCGGCTGTATATAGGTCTTCGCACATTATAACAACTCAACGGCGACTCGATTCTATGCCAAATATTGAAATTTAAGCCCTATGTCATATTTACTAGGTTTAATTTCAAAAAATGATATTAGTAGTGGACGACGAGTGGACGACGCGTCGGTGCATCGTCGAAATTAAACCTAGTAAATATGACATAGGGCTTAAATTTCAATATTTGGCATAGAATCGAGTCGCCGCCGTTGAGTTGTTATAATGTGCGAAGACCTTATGGGTCACACTACCACTATACATACCGTTTGGCCGGTGTGATACTTGATATGTCTAAACCTCAAGTGGTTGCGCATGAAACAGATAGCAGTTTCAAAGTCCGATTTTCCGACAAGTGAAAGAAGTGCGCTTTGCAGCGATAAATCGCAATCAACTTTTATTCGTGCTCGATCTTAGCATCAATGTTGCGACAAAAATTGTGGTGTAGTCAAAAAGTGATCATTGATACACCCTGTGTTAAAACCAACAGTATATAATCATAATTCATAAATATATAAAAGCCATGAAAGACATAACACATCAAAAATCATGAAACGTGGTTACCCTCCAAAGTCAACTATTTGCAACCTCTTCCCGCTGACGAAGGCGACGCGCGGTATGCTCCCGAGTTCACTTATTTTCTTATATCCAGTGTCAAGAGTCGTCTTTCGTCGTACTCGCCCATAGTCGAAACCGTAAATACCGCCTGGGTTGTTGCGAATAGAGCATTCCGTCTGTGAAACATCTTGTATTTGATACAGTGTATCATGTATTTATGTATAGGTATACATTGTTATAACGACGCGGTTGGCGCAGTTTGTAGACACCTGCCTACTGAGCCGCCGGTCCCGAGTTCGAATCCGGGCCGGGGCAAATATTTGTGTGATGAACTTGAATATTTGTTCCTGGGTCATGGATATGTACCTATTTATATATACCCATAGTACAGACGCCATCAGATATATCGCAGCATATAAGGCGTTCATAAATATCTGAACATGATATATCTGATGGCGACTGTACAAGCGTTGACTCGGCCGATTTGTTTAAAATTTACCCTTAATATTTATATAGGGAAGTACTTAGACTATTTTACAAGTATTAGGGTCCAAAAGTGTTAAACTAGTTTCTTGGCTTACTGCACTTAGCACGACAGGAAAATATGAAAAAATGATCGAGTACGAGTCAGTTTGTCGTATTGCACCTAGCTGCCGTAACATAAGAAGCTAATTTGGTAATTTGTCGTTTTCATATACAGGGTGTCCCTAAAACCAACGCCAAAATAAAGAGGGGTGATAGAACAGCTCATAAGCAACCATATTAAGTCAATTTGACCTTAATAAAAAGTTCATGGTTTTCGAGATATTTGCATTTTTTTAAAACTCGTGACTTTTGATGCCCTGCGTCAGTATGTCGATTGCCACCACTGCAAATTTAGGTATTTTGTAAATCTGTTTTTTGCAGGATGTTACTAAAAACATATCCTATCGAATGTAATTTAAATTTATTACATATCATGATGCTTTGTCGGTAAAAATAATAAAAAAAAAACGAATTATAGCAATTTATAAAATTTAGCCTGCGGTTTTGATCGAGTTTCATTTAAAAAAAGTATTGTAAACTAACATGGCACACAGCATAAAAGGATAGTAAATTTATTGTAGTTTTCAAAAAGGTACAGTATTTTCTAATTTACGCAGCAGTTTACGAGATATTGATATTTTACACCAAAAGGAGCTCATACTGCAGTTATTCCATAGTATGGTACCAGAGCCCCTACTAGGCTCAGAGTTAGAATTTTGAACAAAAAATCGATTTAAAGAATACTTTATTTAGAATAGGAACACAATTCAATTTTAGAATAAAAAAAATTGAAATGTTCATAGCGAACCTGGCAAATAACGTAAAAAGATAGCAAATTTAGAGTTGTTTTTAAGATGGTATTGAAGTGACTTAATTATTTAGCGGTTTATGAGATAATGCAAAAATAATACTGGTTGCCATTTTTATCTGTTAAGTGAATAAAAAACTAAAAACATTAAAAAAAAACGAAACCTGTTTTATGTAACTAAATTAAATGTTCAAATTGTCCGCCATTGACATGAATACAAGCCCGGCATCTCCTTAAAAATGCTCGACTGATGTGACGTGCACTTCTTGATACGTCGTTTTGGGACTTTTGGGCCTCTGCGTAAATGCGTTGTCTCAGCTCCGCTATACTGTTAATCGGTTCATTGTAAACTTTTTCTTTAATATAACCCCAGTAATAGAAATCCAGAGGATTTAGGTCTGGAGATCGAGGAGGCCACAAAATGGGACCCAGACGGCCGATCCATCTCTGTGGATAAGTTTGGTTTAAATGTAGTCGCACTTCGCGTGCATAATGTGCTGGACAGCCATCATTCTGCAGCCACATTGACCTCCGCGTAGCTAAAGGTACGTCGTCGAGAAGATTTGGCAACTCATTCTCTAAGAAATGCAGATAACTTGGACCATTCAGCGTTTCTGGTAATTCAAATGGGCCAATTATTTTCCCATCTAATATTCCAGTCCAGAGGTTCACTTTAAATTGGTACTACGACCGATCTTCCCTCATTAAATGAGGATTTTCTAATGCATAACTGTGTACATTGTGCATGTTCATAAATCCATCTCTCTTAAAAGTGCTTTCATCGACCATAAAACCATATTTATAAAATTGGGATCCTCTCTGTGTTTTTGCAGCATTTTCTGGCAAAACTGAACACGAAGTGGGTAATCACGGGGCAGCAACGCTTGAACACGTTGTATGTGGTATGGATGAAATCCATAACGACGTAATATTCTATTGGCAACAGATTTTGATATCCCTAAATTACGTTCAATGTTCCGTGTCGAAGTCGATGGGTCGTTTTGAATCTCTTGTAAAACATCTTCATCGTAATCTCCTCTAGGTCTTCCTAATCCGCCACGATTGCCAGGCAAAACGCCTTGTGAGTATGCGAGATGAACATTTCGAAATACTCGATGGTCCGGATGCCTTACATTTGGATATCTTTCTCGATAGAGTCTAGCTGCAGCACAAGAGTTACCTTGACATTCCCCATAGACAAAATGCATGTTGGCATATTCTTGAGGAGTATAATTCTCTGGCATATTTGTAACAAACGCACTACAATTAATCTTAACAGAGTCAAAGTAAATCGAAGTTAAAATCAATAGGCAGAACTCGAGTCCAAGATGCACAAAGCAAAGTTAAATTGTACCAAAAATCCAAATCACAAGGCCAACACGAGTTCTATTGGTAAAGCAAGTCTATTTAAGAAAATAAGAACCCAAACTAAATAAAGCACATCAAACGAATTGACGAAGTGTACTAAAATTACTAAAATAGATACTCTTTAATCAGAAAGCCGACTTGAATTCGAATTTCGAATTGTGTTCCAATTTGAAATTATGTATTCTTTGATTCTATTTTTAGTTCGAAATTCAAACTCTGAGCCTAGTAGGGGCTCTGGTTCCATACTATGTAATAACTGCAGTATGAGCTCCTTTTGGTGTAAAATATCAATATCTCGTAAACTGCTGCGTAAATTAGAAAATGCTGTACCTTTTTGAAAACTACAATAAATTGACTATCTTTTTATGTTGTGTGCCATGTTAGTTTACAATACTTTTTTAAAATGAAAATCGTTCAAAACCGCAGGCTAAATTTTATAAATTGCTATAATTCTTTTTTTTTAATTATTTTTACCGACAAAGCATCATGATATGTAATAAATTTAAATTACATTCGATAGGATATGTTTTTAGTAACATCCTGCAAAAAACAGATTTATTAAATACCTAAATTTGCAGTGGTGGCAATGGACATACTGACGCAGGGCATCAAAAGTCACGAGTTTAAAAAAAATGCAAATATCTCGAAAACCATGAACTTTTTATTAAGGTCAAATTGACTTTAATATGGTTGCTTATGAGCTGTTCTATCACCCCTCTTCATTTTGGCGTTGGTTTTAGGGACACCCTGTATACTGAGACTAGAGATAACTGAGAGCGTTACAAATTAGAAATTGAACCAATCAATCAATCAATCATTTATTCATGAACAACAGAGTTGTGTATGAAATGCATATAAATAGGTACAACATTAGGTTTAACACAGTTTAAATTAATAATCTAATCAATAAATTTCAAAATGTTATCAAATGATCAAAGTCAACACAATTGTAATAAAATAAGTTGAAAAATAACAGTCTCATTAAATAATAATAATAATCATCAAAACCAAAAAATAATATCATTAGTCTACATCATCATTCATAATATACTAAAGATCTAAAATTGAGAATCTAAACTTGAAATAAATAAATTAAGTACCGTCAAAAACAATAATAGTCATGATTAAATGAGTCAATACTAATAAACAAATACAAAATTAGCTAATTAATAATAATTGTCAATAATCACAAATTCAAATTATCAAAATCACATTTCAAAGAATCATCAATGTAAACATAAATTAGGGAATGTAAATGTACTTTAGGCTTGATCGTAATATTCCTCAACTGAGTAGAAGCACTTTTCCAGCAAGAATGCTTTCAATTTATTTTTAAACATGAAGCTATTTGTTATCGACTTCAGCTCAGTTGGTAACTTATTGAATAATGTAATGCCCTGATAGATTGCCGTGTGCTTGACAACATTGAGCCTAGTGTCAAGAGTTTGCGGTAAATCCTTCCGTCTTGTTGCTAAACGCTTTTCCCTCTGCTCTAGTGTCTCTATATTATTGAAATGTTTCACTAAATCAGTCAGTACTACCAAAATGTATAAACACGGAACAGTAAGGATTTTGTAGTCATTAAAATATGACCTACAAGATGTCTGTTGACTTATTTTGGCCATTATTCTTATCGCCCTTTTCTGTGCTACAAAAGCAGCTTGGACATTATATTTATAACTGTGTCCCCATAGTTTTATGCTGTAGCGTATCTTAGACTCAACTAAAGCATAGTACACCATTTTTAGCTGCGACAATTTTAATTCATCCCGAAGACTTCTAAGGGCATAGCACGCCGAACTAATAGCGTTTACAACGGCGGCCACTTCAGTCTTCCAATTCAAACTACAGTCTATAAAGACGCCAAGAAATTTTGCATCTTTAACCTGCTTTATTTCAGTACCTTCAAGTGTAATTTGCAACTCACTCTTCATTCTTGACGTAGTTTTAAACAGTATGATATTTGTTTTACTACTATTCAGCTTTAGGTTGTTAATTTCAAACCATTCTAAGCAGAAGTGAAGAGCGCTATCTACCTTGTCATTTAGCTCTGAGATAGTATTCGCCGAAACTACCGCGTTGGTGTCATCAGCGAAGACAACCAATTTACTATCAGGTACCTTATTATGTATGTACTGAATAAGGTCATTCGTAAGTATAATAAATAGCACTGGACCTAGTATGGACCCCTGAGGCACTCCTCTCAGTACACTGGCCACACTGGATTTATGAGCTGTTCGACGATTACCTTGAGTCCACATCACTTCCACAAACTGCTTCCTGTTTGACAGGTATGACCGAAATAGATCCAAGAACGCGTATTTAACTTGTTAATTTTAACTAGACCAAATTAAAACTCACAGTTTTTAGATTGATATCCACAACACGCAGCATATTAACGTCTGACCCGCCGCAAACTATCAGATTCGTTCGTGGCACCATTTTTCCGCAATAGAGTTTCGATTGATGATTATCAGGAACAATAGTTTCTATCAACTTGCAGGAGCCATAGTCCCATAACTGAATGCAGTCCTTCTCTTGCCAGGAACAGGTTAAGATCTAAAACATATAATGCTGTCGTCAAGTTAGTTAGTTTTACCAGTATTTTTTTTGTATTATACTTTAGGTGCGCAAATCCTTAACGAAAAATTATCATCTATATAAAAATAATTTTTGATGTCGAATGTATATAGGTACATGTTTTATCTGTAACCGGTACCGTACCTGCTACACGGAACCTTAACCTAATCAAATAGGTATTTTGAAAATAGTAGAGGTCTCCAAACATCATTTTTTGATAAAGTCAGCCGTTTTGTAAATATTCGCTCCCGAAAATAAAAAATATAGTGTCCCTCCTCCCACTCTAACTTTTCAACCACGGGTCAAGAAATTATGGAAAAATTCATGAACATGAGGCCTTATAAGTACTTTCAATGAAAATTATATTGAACAAAATCGGTCGAGCCGTTTTTGAGTTATCGCAAAATTTCATAATTTTCTTAAAAGGACGTTAGTTGACTTCCAGAAGGTAATAAGTAATTACAGTTACTTTGGCGTTTGCGACCTTTTTATAGAGCTTGAAATCTTTCTTGTAACTTAAGTCTATTGTGAAGGATGAGCAACTACGGAACCCTACACCGAGCGTGGTCCGACATGCTCTTGGCCGGTTTTTTCATCATTGCCCGAACCTCGTAGACGTTTGACGCATTGTGCTACACGCTTACCTGTTTTCCCGGTTTATCAAAATCCAGGCCTTCTCCACACATGTGAACACCCTCGAAGCGCCGCGTGGCGTACGGCACCCTGTCATCCCAGCACATGACGTAGTCGTCCCAGCCACCCGACACTAACTCGTGGTTTGACTTCGGATGAAACGCGCACGCGAATATCCTCGACATGTGCCCATCTATGGCTCCTCGTGCACCACTGTCGCAAATCATATATAAGCACCTTATTAACACAGAATAAAATACTACAGAAGTTTCTCTCTTTTGACCGCCTCCGAACCTACGAATCGAGTCGCCTACGAACTGTATTTTATTGGTTGTTTGTGTAAATTGACGCAATGCAATTGATTGTGGGGCATTGCGAAACGACCGATTGACGGTGTGTGCCACTACAACTGTCTACGTGTGCGAGTGAATTATGAATAATAATGATGTTAGGCGGAAGCGTGGCTCGAGCCTCTTAGTCAGCGTGTCTTGAAATTGTTACCTACTTAAAATGTGTCAAAGGTAAAGTAACCAGACCAGACATTTTAGGTCGGTCATTATTGTAAAGGGACGATTACCTAGCGTAAAAAGCTCTCTCTTGCGTCTTTGCTTCTTCATCGTACATGTTTAGTTTGGCGTCGTCTCCGTATGTCAGAAACTTCGAGAAACGTGGGTGATATGTGAGCCCCAGTGTCTGCCTCTTCTCCCTTATCGTATACAGGCATTGTTCATATTGGTAGAGCCAACACTTAATGCAACCGTTGACATCTTGAAATAAATATACTTTTTTTTAAGTAACTACAAATGCAAAAGACTGTAAGTACCTAACTGCCGACAATAGGTAGAGTAAGGGCCATTTACGATAAATGCGTCGTCGTTGGAAATATGTACCCAACCAATATAAGTGCGCGTTATAATTAAAGCTACAAATTTAGTTAGTAGTAGCTACAGAAACCAATGAGGTTTTCGGAACTTATGTACGGAATGTCATTTGATATTTACCACTCGCTTTTCGGTGAAGGAAAACATCGTGAGGAAACCACCTAAGCCCAATAAGGCCTAGTTTCCCCTCTGGGTTGGAAGGTCAGATGGCAGTCGCTTGCGTAAAAACTAGTGCCTACGCCACATCTTGGGATTTAGGTAGCCGACCCCGATTGAGAATTTATTCTCAAAAAATGGGACAAAAAGGCTAGGAGGAGCTACAGAAACGCCATTCCAATGATGTGTCCCAGCTAGGGAACCAAGTATTAAATTTACGACTATCATGTAATCTTGTGGCGACATCTAGTGACATACCTTGACATACTTCCGCAGCTACTCCTATTGGACAACAGATGGCGTATCCTGAAGCGATCGCTGGGTGCGCGATGACAGCGTCAACTAGCGGCTACATTTACGGCGGGCTTTTTAATGTCAAATGGCTGACTGTCTTTACGAATAGTAAGTAAACAAACAAATAACTTCAATGAAATATCGTAATTTTCTTTCATTTATGTTAATATATAGTGTCGATAAAACGTTGACCTTCTTTATTTCCCGTCTAAAATGGCAAAATCAATAACTTTCAGATGTAATTCACACGGACCTTTTCATGGCTGTCTTCACGAGAAGTAAGTTACAAAATAAACAAATTTAACCGAAAAACGCATTTCATGCATAATGCAACCGATCATTTATGACTGTATTTTCGTAATAATATAGATGATTTTGTTTTTTCAGCTAAACAAGGCCAAATTAATTATTATAATTGGATTATTAATTAATAAATAATTAAATTGATAAATTAATTATCAAACACAACATCGCTTTCAAATCCCAAACTACAATAAAATGGGAAACAATTAGTTTTTGCTCAACATGTCCAAAATGTAGAAGATAATAAACGCATAAACATGCTACTCCCTACAACATTCAAGATATAATATTAAAAATGTTGTTCTATAGGTTATACTAACTTTTTCCTCTTGATAGCGATTATCCATTTAATTCGTTGTCCTCGTTTCCAACTTGCTTGTGGAAATTTATTTATTTATGATTACTGTTTTTGCCACTGTTTTTGCATTTAACCCTTTGACCGCCAAAGACGGCAAATCACGTCATCGGGAATTCGTGCCACTGACGCCAACGACGCCTATTGACGTCAAAAATTTCAATGGCCAAAAACATGCTAATTCAAACCACTATCTGTGTTTTTCAATCTCTGTTGATTTTGGAGCAACTTTTTTTTTTTGGTTTGGCGTCAGTAGCACGGTGAATTGCTTTGCCGCTTGGCGCTCTAAGGGTTGCAGGTTTCGTGGCGCATATTTATTTATTATTAGATGCCTTAATTTCGCTAGTAAAAAGTGACAGTTGGCCTGACGAAAGTTCCTTTTTTGGCCACGGCGCGCGCTGCGATCGATTCGTGGTTCCCCCACCACCTACTTCGCACCCAGCGAGAAATCCGTTACAGGGATAAGTTCGCCTTTGTACATATCATTAGTTTAATGTCCTTGCCGTGTATATATATTTTTTAATGTACAATAAAGAGTTTACATACATACATACATACAAACTAACATACGCGCTATCAAATTCTCTTATCTAAGTCAGATGCACATAATTTAGTAGATATAACTTCTGAGTCTACTAATTCTAAGTATACTAGTCAGAACTTATGGAGACGCCTCGACTTTGCGCGACCAGCGGCGCGGTGAGCGGTTGAGCGAGAGATCCGGTTGTATCTATATATGTTAAGTATATTTGGTTAATAAAAATTTGCTCACATGTAGACAACAGCGTGTTAGTATTAGGGTGGGAGTCGCTGACGGGGCGGTGCTTGATGGCGGTCACGGGGCCAGGATACGTGCGGCACTCATCGTCGACCAGCGTATGTGTGCATTCCCCAGTACTGCAGTCGAATAACCTGATCGTGCCATCGGCGAACCCGACCGCAATTTCTGCGACGTCCTCTGTGTATTTGCAGCATTTTATGTCTTTATCGGCATCTCTTAAAAATAGAAGTGTCATTTTTGGTTTAAAAAATAAGGGTGATTTTCCTACATTGGAACAATTATCGCTACGCGTGACGCTGTTGATCTCAGCTGTCGCCATGCGCTCAATCAGTCGTGCTTGGACAGGGGCAGAGACAAGTAAGACTATAACAATTTTAACTTTTTGAGCGTCAAAGACGGCAAGTCACGTCGAGCGATCAAGTCATTTGCCACTATGACATGGCATATATATTATCTGCTGGTTGCTTGCCGTCTGGGTCTGGGACACAGTTTTCCGTTGACTAAGTAGTTGAGCAGTTAAAAGGATAATTAATTTTTTATAAGATATTGATTTCCTTACTATGCTTTGTGTTGGAGTGTCGTAAGAAGGTAGTCTAGGTATGCCCACTTACATGATAGACAGGACATTCACTTCGCCGCTATAGATTTGATTTTCCTCGCTTGGAAAGGAACGATGTTCAATGGTCGGCGTGCTCGTGCGTGCGATCTTTATTTCCTTATTCTGTACCGCCGATTTCAGTTCAGAATTCTTTATCCCGGTATTTTTACGCGTCGCTTTTGACTTAGGCCCGGCCACTACTTTTCTTTGTGGATCCATTATTTTTATATAGAATTATAAAACAAAAAATATTCATAGGTTAAAGTAAACGTAATATAAAAGAGTTGTATGCCTAACAGTGGCTCCAGTATATTATCTGAAAATATTTACGTGGTTCACTGTCAGATGTGATAGAAGAATGACAATGTTATAAAGGATACCAAGTATAATGTCAATCTGACACTTCACAGCGTTTAGATATGGTTTTGGTTCTCCGGCCTTAAAAATTAGGTTCTCAATTAGGCTGTATTATTTCTAAAGTTTAACTCTGTCATTTATGAACCGGTTATGATTTTTTTGTTCGAGAATAGGTATCTCCAAGCTGGTCCTATAAAATTTGGCGAATATCTGATGACGAGATCCTTGTGGAATCGAGGGAACTCCTCGAATATGAAATGCACATAGGTATATTACGATATCGATATTTTTTATAGTAGCTCGTTCAGTTGTTCTCGGAAATAAATTTCTTCGAAATCGGTATTTTGTGTTTAACTTTCGGCGATACTAAGTTTAAGAATTAACCGCTATAATCGGTGGCATGGTAGTAATATGTACATGTATTTTACTACCATGCCGAAACAAAACAACGTCTTTTTATTTTACGTGATTTATTGGACCCACAAAGACACCAACACCAAAAAAGTCAGAAATAATGAAATACTTATTGATTCCTACGCGATACGTTATCAATTAATCAAGAAGAATATAGCAGACATTTTTATTTACGTAAAGATTGGAAACGAAAAGTGATTTAACAAAAAAACTATATCTGATAAGAATGCTGCTCGACACGTGATAAAGAACCATTCCAGAATAGATGAAGTGTGAGGGTAGGTTACTTTTAGAACAAATATACTATGTAATTTCAACAAAAATCACCGTTTATTTGCTAAGCTTTTGGTTATTGTTAAACAGGTAAGTAATATCAAAAAAAATCTAGTGATTATTAAGTTATTACTTATTCATACTAAGATTGAATGGTTTCTAGCAAAATGTCAAGCCTCAATATTCCATTTAATGTAATAAAATAAACTGTATTGGGTAATGTAAGTATGTATACCTACTTTTAAAACAACAAATTTAATTGAAAAATATTACACTGACAATGCCTCAACATTGATGGTTGATATTTTATTAATAACATGTTGCTTTGTAAAAGTTCTAAATAGCTTCGTGATTCTCGTTCTTAAAAATGTATATCAGAATTGATTTAATATATTTTGCCGATTCAAAATTATACAAATTATTCAGTGTAAATGGATGTCTGCTTGAATATTTCAGTCACTATATAAGTAAATATACTAAATTAATCTTATTCCTATAGGTAGGTAATCTCAAGTCTTTATTTAAAACTAATCAACGAGTTTTATATTTCTAATAAGTAGTTTATAATAAAAATTAAGATATTTCTATAATTAGATAATTCTATAATTATCTATATTTTCATATTGATTAAATGTCACTTAATTTAAACAGATAAGAAATAATTTGTAGATAAGTATACATAAAAATATGTATTGAGATTCTGGCTTTAGCCAAACAGCATAATTAATATCTACTTTATACTTCCTTTCAACTCTCTAATAACATTGTACATAAATTAAACTGGAACTAGAATCAAACGTTTGATTAACAATTTTCGTCGACCCGTAGGTCTCACATCACATCACATAATTCTTCGTTGCTGTATTCTACCCACGTTAGATCATGGGGTTGCATAGCACAGATACATAGGTAATCCCAATTCAACAAGGACTCGTAATCATAATCAACAGCTTTAATCGAAGGCACGACACGTTCCTAGCAAGTATGTATAATAAATTGTACCGGAACCTTGCGGTATAGTATACCTACCTACAGGGTGCCGCGACAAACCGTATGCTAACCAATGACGATGATTTATACAGTCAGCTTTTGCTCCAAGTCAGCCCACAGTGGGTCTAGCGGAGCGCAGAAGCTGTAGTCTCGGAGAAAAGACTGGGAAGTGTCACCAAACATGACGTAGTCATCTGACGGTTCTTGGATAGGTCCGCGGCGGCGTCCCGACGCCATGCGGACGCTGCGCATCATGGCTGACGATTTGAGGCGTTCTGTAATGTAGGTAGGCAGCCTCTATTGTAATGTTTAAGTACAAAATTTTATTGGTTCAGTAATGACAGAGAGTACACAATACCGACGATTGCCCCAATATGAACGTATAATAGACTGTTCAGTTTCTTTTCTTTAGAGCAATATGCAGTGCTTTCATAATTTGAATGGAACCGACTCGCACTTGATCGGCTTTTATAAAATGATCACTGTAAGAAAACTTTAATGTTTATATAGTAAGTGACCGGCAGCATATATCTGTGTTTTTACAGAAGCAACAGACCTGACAACCTGCATGTTCTTAGACACTTGCCTTCGTCAGTGCTGAGCGAGCAGTACTTGAGGGTATGCGCGTTGTCGCCGCGCGCGCCGCACCGCTTGCACACGAACTTGCGCAGCACGGGGCACGTGACGCGCCCGCTCTGGTCCTTTAGCACGTGCGAGCGGTAGTATGACTCGCGCTCGCCGTTGTTCTTGCAGAAGCGACACTCCTGAAAACAGTATGTACGGTGTCATTCTCTAAAATTCTCAAACAGAAGTACTATCGCCACTGGCGTAGTCATTTCACGAGTTTTATATTAGTAAGCACCATTCGTAACGTTGAAGATCGATAGTAAAAAATGTCTAAGTAATAAGGATAACTTATAGTTACTGTTAGCGGGTCATCATATCATCAGATTAATCTGGCTGTCTCGCGTTCCTCTTTTGTTCCAGGTCACGCAGCAGTCAGTACAGCGTCGGGCAGCGAGTTCAGTAATTGCGCTTACTTGTTGTTCTGCCATGTAAGATACTCTGCTCTAATAATCACTACGTCGGGCACTCACTTGATCCTAGCACTCTCGTTCCTCCTCTGTCTAGGTCGCGTAGCAGCCCGTACAGCACGGCGTTGGGCAGCGCGTTCAATACTTGCGCTTACTTGTTCTGCCATGTAAGATACTCTGCTCTAATCATCACTTACGTCGGGCACTCGTCTGATCCTGGCTGGCACTCTCGTTCCTCCTCTGTTCTAGGTCGCGCAGCAGCCCGTACAGCACGGCGTTGGGCAGCGCGTTCAATACTTGCGCTTACTTGTTCTGCCATGTAAGATACTCTGCTCTAATCATCACTTACGTCGGGCACTCGTCTGATCCTGGCTGGCACTCTCGTTCCTCCTCTGTTCTAGGTCGCGCAGCAGCCCGTACAGCACGGCGTTGGGCAGCGCGTTCAATACTTGCGCTTACTTGTTCTGCCATGTAAGATACTCTGCTCTAATCATCACTTACGTCGGGCACTCGTCTGATCCTGGCTGGCACTCTCGTTCCTCCTCTGTTCTAGGTCGCGCAGCAGCCCGTACAGCACGGCGTTGGGCAGCGCGTTCAATACTTGCGCTTACTTGTTCTGCCATGTAAGATACTCTGCTCTAATCATCACTTACGTCGGGCACTCGTCTGATCCTGGCTGGCACTCTCGTTCCTCCTCTGTTATAGGTCGCGCAGCAGCCCGTACAGCACGGCGTTGGGCAGCGCGTTCAATACTTGCGCTTACTTGTTCTGCCATGTAAGATACTCTGCTCTAATCATCACTTACGTCGGGCACTCGTCTGATCCTGGCACTCTCGTTCCTCCTCTGTTCTAGGTCGCGCAGCAGCCCGTACAGCACGGCGTTGGGCAGCGAATTCAGCACTCGCATTTGGTCCGCGGAAATTGTTTCCAACTGCTGTACTGGTGTTGTCAGGTCGATATCTAATATTGTATTTCAATAATTATGTCATTAAATTAAATACACACTTTTAACGCGATCAAGTCTTGTTTTCTTATAACTTATAATAATATTGAGTGAAATCGTAACATTTTCATTTAAGCCACGTACCATCACATAATTTCTTAGCCGGTGTAAAATCCGGCGCTGTGGTGTACGGGATCCACTCCGACTTCGGACGTGGCAGTCGCTGCGCTGGCGTGGATTCCGACTCGGGCCAATATTTCTGCCGGAGGCACACGCTCGATGTACCGATGAGATCACCTGATTTATAAATACACATTTTTTTTCATACATCACGGTATTTTTCTAGACTAGATTGATAATTTAGCTTTTCTAAGATCGGATGCGGAGGCAGGCGGGACACTAAAGACCAATTTAGACAGGGAAAGAATATGCACGCGAGGTTCATCACGCCACGTCAGCCCCCAAATCAATGAATGAAGGCATTGAGCTCGTTTGGGATCGATAGAATTACCTATGACTAAACAAAATATGGGCTGTTGAAAAGTATCATCGGTCACTCTCACTCCCCATGCGTGTATCGTATCGTCTAGAAATGTTTCTGCACCCTCCGAATTTCTGGATAAGCTAACTGATATTGATACTAGTGGTGTGGCGTCATACAAATTTCTTTAAAATTCGGAGCAAATGTGGCATATACTTCTACAAGAAAGCAATAATAAAGTAAAAGACGAACTTAAGGTATAAGAAGGCCGTTGGAAATGGATGCCTATCTACTGACTACTCCTCCCCACTTATACATACCATCACTGTATTTTTTAGCGGGTGTAAAATCAGATGCGGTGGCCGACGGGATCCACTCTGACTTTGGGCGCGGCAGTCGGTGCACTGGAGTTGCCTCGGGCTCGGGCCAAGACTTCTGCCGGAGGTACACGCTGGATGGCCCCATGCCGATGAGGTCACCTATAAATATGAACGTAATCGTATGAAATATCGATACAAAAATCAAAGAATGATTGAAATGCGTAACCTGGCTGAAGAAACTGGGAATAGTGGGAATCGAACTCAGCACCTCTGGAACCGGTCCAATATATCAACGACTCCACCACTCCAACGCTAGGTGACCTTTCGAATTGTGCCTTATGTTTTGTGTGTTTATTTGAAAGGCAGCTTATTAATGGTTCAATAAAAATTAAAAAATAATGGAAAGTCTACGTGTTTCATTAATTTATATCAGTTTTTCTATTTCTAAAGGGCATGTATTTAACGCGGCGACAAATTAATCTGATTTAGGGATTTATAAAAAATTAAAGAGGGTAGCAAAAATAATAAGTTGGCGACTAATTGCGGAGACTAGTACCTATGAAGTAAAAAATAGCAGCTAAGTAATCAATTTTCGGCTTTGTTTCAATATAAACTAATAGCATCTAGTTTTGGCGACTGAATTAACTAATTAAGCGGAAACATGACAGCGGATAAAAAGTTGAAAATGGCCTACTCTAATTGTTCAATGGAGATTGCATATAAAATAAATCAAGGTCATAAAAAAATAAAGGAGCGCTTTTTAGGGATTTCAAAAAAAAAACAACCTAACCTAACCCGGCCGAGTCGGATCTTCTGCTAATATTAGTCGCCAAGTCATTATTTATAGTACCTCGCCTATGATTTCAGTCATCTTGTTTATAATTTCTGCTACCTTAAAGTAGCTGCCATTATTTGAATTTTAAAATATCCTTAGTTTAAAGCTCATTTAATATAAATGATTGCCAAAATATTTAATCGCTGACAAGTTATTATTTTAGTTGCAAATAGTTTGCTGCTCTTTAATTTTTCTGTCGCCGCGAAAATAATAAGCCTTTCTAAAGGGAGTTAATATTGTGTAACTAACTACTAGAACGGTAATAGTAGTTACCCCACAGGATATATTGTAACTGCCATGGTCTGACCTGATCGGCTGATGGATATCCTGTCTTCCTCCGGGTTGTATGGCGAGTCGTACCCGTTCAGTTTGAACTCCTCCATCATATCTTGCAAGGTGCTTCGTCTGACCATCACTGAAATATAACCATAAAAAATACAAATGTGCAATACTGGTAATAATATACCTTCGTAAACGGTTTCGTTTTATTTTGCCTTCCTTCTCCTTTATCCTTTACCTTTTCTTACCCTTCAATGTTTACCTCTTAGCCATTACCCTTTATTATTTAAGTTTCACCTTTAGCCCTTACTCGCTCCCTTCACACCACACTCTCATCCCTAACCCCTTACTCCTAAAACTTAGAGAGATACGAGCTATGTTTTAAGTAGGTATTTGTTACTTAGTGGGTTTTGGTTGTCAACAGACGATCTATACAAAACCGGCCAAGAGCATGTCGGGCCACGCTCAGTGTAGGGTTCCGTAGTTGCCCATCTTTCACAATAGACGGGCTTAAAACGGCGGTTTTAATCCCGAGGTTTAAATTACGAGACAGATTTCAAGCTCTATAAAAAGGTCATAAACGCCAAAGTAACTGTAATTCCTTATTACCTTCTGGAAGTTATCGATTATACGCGCCAGATTGAGCGAAATGTTTTAATACAGTATGGCACTTAACTAATATGTGTAACGTTCGAAGTATAAGGACACCGCGCGGCACTTAAGTCATTTTAAAGAAAATTATGAATTTTTGCGATAACTCCAAAACGGCTCGACCGATTTTATTAAATATAGTCTTCGTTGAAAGTGCTTATAAGCTTATAAATAAGTTATAAGGCCTCGTTTTTATGATTTTTGGTTGAAAAGTCAGAGAGGGGGGGGCTATTTTTAGGGTTTTGTACCCAAAGGGTAAAAACGGGACCCTATTACTGAGACTTCGCTGTCCGTCCGTCCTTCCGTCTGTCACCAGGCTGTATCTCAAGAACGGTGATGGCTATTAGACAGTTGAAATTTTCACAGATGATGTACGAGGGTGGTGTGATAAGTAATGAGCCTTGAAGCAATGCGGTATGGCTGAATATTAAAAATGTCTTTACTCAGAGCCGCCATCTTGGACGCGGGAAAATTTACAGTTTCAAATGATTCTGTCAATTACTTCATGATCATGAATTATAGCTTTTTAAACAGTAGAAAGTGGCAGTCTTTGTATAAAATGGAAAAAGAACGACATCGGTCAGTGATTCGTTTCCTGTTTTTGAAGGGAAAAACGCGTGATGTAATAAAAAACGAGTTAGATAGCGTGTATGGCGATGCTTCGCCTTCGATTGCCACAATTAAGGGGTGGTATAATGAGTTCAGAAATGGAAGAGCATCTGTGTTTGATGAGGCCCGCCCAGGACGTCCAAATGAAGTTACCACGGAGGAAACCATCAAAAAAGTCTGTGATAGTTTGATGAACTATCGTAGACTGAAATTAAGGGAGGTAGCTGAGGAATGTAGCTTGTCACTGGAGCGGGTACAAAATATCATTCATAAACATTTGGACATGAGCAAGCTATAAGCCCGATGGGTACCGCGTTTGCTAAGTGAAGAAAACAAGCAGAATCGTGTGGCTACTTCCAAAGAGTGTTTGGCACTATTAAAGCGTAATCCGAAGGACTTCTTTATGCGTTACTACGTTACCGTGGACGAAACGTGGATCCACCACTATACTCCAGAAACAAAACAACAGTCAAAGCTGTGGACTTGTCCCGGCGAAAGTGCTCCAAAAAAAGCAAAAACGGTTCCGTTGGCTGGGAAGGTGATGGCGACCATATTTTGGGATTTGCAAGGAATTATTCACATAGATTATTTAGCGAAAGGAAGAACAATCACGGGGCCATATTACTCTGATTTGTTATCACGATTCGATGAAGAATTAAAAAGAAACGACCCCGTTTAGCCTGCAAAAAAGTGCTGTTTCACCAGGATAATGCTCCGGCCCATTCATCAAACATCGTCAAGGCCAAACTGGATCAAATTGGTTACAAAATACTGCCGCACGCGCCTTATTCCCCGGACTTAGCTCCGTGCGATTTCTTCTTGTTCCCAAACATGACATCTTGGCTCGGAGGCAAACGCTTCATGTCAAATGAAGAGGTCATAGAGGCCACGGATGAGTATTTTGCCAAGTTTCCGAAGACATATTTTTTGGAGGGCTTAAAGAAGTTGGAGACGCGTTGGGAAAAGTGCATAAATTTGAAAGGGGACTAAAGGTTGAACACGTCAAAACTTGGGCGTGTAAAATCGGCTATTATTACGCGAAAAATAGAGTTATGCAAATTTTTTAGACACCTATTTGATTACAAGGAACTATCCTATAATACGTCAATATATTTTTTTCTTTTTTTAATTCGCTGTCAAAATGTCGAGCAAACAACATCAACAACGCGAACCCATTCTGCACGAATATGCAGAAAATTCAATGCTACGCTATAGAGATATCGCAAAAAAGCTGAAATGTCCTCAATCTACGGTTTGCCGCGTATTAAAAAGGTTTCGTGAAGGTGGGTTGCAGGGAGTCAAGAATAAAAAAAAGGACGAGAGTGTTGTAAGGATTCTTGCCTCAAATCCTAAGATCTCATCTCACGATGTTGCCAAGAAAGTGAAAATGTCTCTGTCCTATGTTCAAAAAGTTAAACGTAGGGCACGACTAAGAAGTTATAAAGCCCAAGCTGCACCAGATCGAGACTCGAGACAGAACCTATCTGCAAAGAAACGGTCACGAAAATTTTATGAAAATTTCATTACGAAGTTTGCATGCGTGGTCATGGACGATAAAACATATGCAAAGGCAAACTTAAAACAAATTCCTGGCCAAGAGTTCTATACCAGCGTAAGTCGAACAGACGCTCCTGAAGAATGTAAATTAAAAAAACAGTCTAAATTCCTAAAAAAAATACCTTCTTTGTCAGGCAATATGTAGCTGCGGAAAAAAAAGTCGCTCGTTTATTACCACCGCGACAATAGACAGCGGTATTTATTAAAAAGAGTGTTTACAGAAACGTTTAGTGCCTTTCATAAGAAAGCACGACTCACTACCGCTGTTTTGGCCAGATTTTGCTACTTGCCATTACGCAACAGCAGTGTTGAAATGGTACGAAGCAAACGGAATCTTGGTGGTACCCAAAGTATGCAACCCCCCAAATAGTCCAGAACTGCGGCCTGTTGAAGAGTACTGGAGTATTATGAAGGGAATCTTAAAAAAGAAAGGCGGTGAAATAAAATCGGTCTCTGAACTACAAAAAGTATGGACATGGGCGTCGAAACGGTGTCCTAATGAGATGGTGCAAAGTCTTATGAGCCGTGTGCGCAGGAAAGTTAGAAGTATGGCTTACAATGTAGACAATTACTAAAATAGGAAATGTTGTTATAAACTTCATTAAATTCGACATTAAATGTGGAAAACATAATGTGGTTATTTATTATTAAAATGATTTAATATTAATCTTTGTGTGCCCCAGTTTCGGCGTGTTCAACCTTTACGTTAAAAAATAAAAATAAAAAACAAACAAAAAAAATTTTTTTTTCATGGGTAGGCTCACTGCTTATCATACCACCCTCGTATTTATATTGCCGCTATTACAACAAATACTAAAAATAAAATAAAATAAATATTTAAGGGGGGCTCACATACAACAAACTTACAGATAATGGTACGGAACTTGGTGTATTTTTATTCGGATTTCTGGACCGAATATTTACAAAACTGCTGTCTATCAAAAATCATTTTTGAAGACCCCTATTATTTTACAAGCTTTTATTTAACTTGTATTGTATGTATGTAATGTAAGTATGTTTGTTCGGGTGGAATCTTGCAACTCAATTTTGAAGCAGATATCGTTAACCGATTGAGCTTAAATTTTGCATACTTACATAACTTTGATGACCATACAATAATATGGTACCATGGGGCTGATCTGATGATGGAGCCGGAAGGTGGCCATAGGAAGTCTATAATAGAAATAGCAATCCTACCGAGTTTGGGCTCTTTAGAATCATCTCAGTGAGCAGAGCATTTGATGGATATTCAAAGAAAAGTACAGTCGGCTATAAAAGCTTGTCACTGAAATGAAATTTTTGTCAGAAACTTATTTAAAAGACCTCAACGATACGACACACTAGTGTTGGAACGAAAAAAGAAACACCGCAAAAAAAAGTTTTTTTTTAATAGTTATTTTACTGTTTTGTCGGCGTGATACATACACATACTCATACCAAATCTCAGCTTTCTAGTACTAATGATCACGGAGCTAAGCCGCGGACGGACAGACAGATAGACAGACGGACATGGCGAAACTATATGGGTTCCTAGTTGACTACGGAACCCTGAAAATGCGCTCCATAAGTGTATCACTGCCTCACAATTAACAGCTGTGTGTGCGCGACCGGGCGACCAAACGAACATTTGTTATTAGGGTTCTGTAGTCAACTAGGAACCCTTATAGTTTCGCCATGTCCGTCTGTCCGTTCGTCCGCGGATTAGCTCCGTGATTATTTGTACTAGAAAGCTTAAATTTGGTATGAGTATGTGTATGAATCACGCCGACTAAACGGTAAAAAAGAAACTAAAAAAAAAAACCTTTTTTTCGGGTACCTCTCTAACACCTAAAGTGGAGGTGTTTTTTCTTTTCGTTTCCACACTAGTGTGTGGGGTGTCGTTAAATAAGTAGATATTTTAATAATAATAGGGGTCTCCAATTATTATTTTTTGATCAAGTCAGCAGTTTTGTAAATATCACCCCCTCTAACTTTTCGACCACGGGTAAAAAAAATATGGAAAATTCTTGAAAATGAGGCCTTATAAGTACTTTCAATGAAAACTATATTGAATAAAATCGGTCGAACTGTTTTTGAGTTATCGCAAAAATTCATAATTTTTTATATAATGACTTAAACGCCGCGCGGTGTCCTTATACTTCGAACGTTACACATATTAGTTAAGTGCCATACTGCATTAAAACATTTCGCTCAATCTGGCGCGTATAATCGATTACTTCCAGAAGGTAATAAGTAATTACAGTTACTTTGGCGTTTACGACCTTTTCTATAGAGCTTGAAATCTTTCGCGTAATTTAAACCTCGTAGCCCGGTCTACCTTGAAGGATGGGCAACTACGGAACCCTACACTGAGCGTGGTCCGACATGCTCTTGGCCGGTTTTTTATAGCACACTACACCCACAGAAACACTTCTTGCGCAACGAAATTCAAGCTCGGAAACAAAGTGTAAGTACTTAACCGATAGCGCGGCGTGTCCCAGATCACACTTCACAAAAAGCGTAGTTAGGAGGCTATGGGGGTGGCCACCACCAACCACCACTTATAAAATTACCACTCAGTAGGTAGAGTTGGGCATGTTTCCATGACCGTACTGACAGTATCCTATGATGATTTTCTCCCTCCTCGAAAAAGCCCTCAATCATCACACCTCACTCTTCAACCGTCAATCCTCATCCCTTTGGAGCTTTAGGTATATATTTTATGGGAACAATCATTATCAGACATTACTCCACATGAGATCTGGCAGCAGTTGGATGAGGCAGATAAGGGTAGCGTAAGACCTATGTCCATGAGGTTTTTCAGCTGAAATAATGATGATATTATCTCACGAATTGTACTTATAGTTGCCGAGAATCTTCTTGAGCCTAACCTTGACTGCGCAGTAGCCGATTTACGTACAAATATGCATGCGCAGATCCGCCATTTTGGGTCAAGAAGATTCTCGGCAACTGTACTACGTATGAAGGTAATGCGAGCATATATGTTTCTAGCTACGACGTGCGGTATTACCCGCTCATCCGACGGGAACACTATTTTTTTTCAGGATAAAAGTATTGTATGTGTTAATCCAGTGTGTCAGCTACCTTCATGAAGGTATACATACCAAAATTTATCAAAATTAGGCCAACTTTCGCCTTTATAATATCAATAATAAGTGTGATGAAATGTTTTCTATTTGGCTCTAAATACTTACAATCTAACAAATCCGCAGATTGGTGATGGTTCGGCGTATCAGTCCCCAGTCGTAGCTGTGACCGCGTCGGCGGCCACGACTCCAAACTGTTCCACGACTGAAAAGACGAGAGATAAACCAATTTAAAATGAGCCTGCCTGCTATTGTGTTATAACTTTGACGATTAAGTACTTGGCTAGATTTAAGACAACATTTGATATTTTTGGCCATATTAAGGAGAAAGCATGATAGAAAAAGTGCGAGTCGGGCTCGTACACCGTGAGTATACCGTGAAATACGCCAACTTTGCTTCCACATGGAACTTTGCCCAAAACGCTACTTAAAAAAAGAAACGTTACTGTAGACAATTTCAAGATGAGGCAAAGTTGGCGTATTTCACGGTACCGTACAAACAATGAAACTGCCGTTAGAAGACGATGTCGCCATACATCGACATAGGTCTGGGTTAATTTACCAACTGCAAATAACTTTGTAATCACAAAAATATATGTTTGTTGAAGAAAATTTGTTTTCACGGCTCCTAGGGGTAGCAGATCTGAGTGTTTGATTTGTTATTAATTAACCTACCTACCTCCGCGCATTCCCGAGAAAAAGATCTTGGCAGACAGGCAGACGGATAACAAAGTGATCCTATCAGGGTTCAGTTTCTGACGATTGTGGTATGGAACCCTACAAAAGGGAACCTCTGGCTTAGCCTTTACTGACCTTGCTTAATTTGTGGCGAAAAACGTAGTGTAGTGTAGCCCGTATGAATGCGCAGTACTGCATTGTTTCCATTAAGTATACATTAAGTATAATTTTCATGCAGCGAAAGTGGCCGCACATTTGCTGCGAAAATTGGCTACGTCAGCCACCTGAGAGCTCATGAGCGGCGCTCTCATTAGCCAGCGTTCAGTCGCCGTGGCCGAAATCGGCCGGATGCCATGATGATGGCAGTAAATTGTAACTTTGTAACACAAGAACTTGTGATTGTTTAAATCAAACGTCGATGACACGTGACGTTTTTGGCACGAATAAATACAATTTTAATGTACAGTACCTAACTAATAGAACCCTTTCACAGCATTGTTTGGTTTCATAACTTTGATTGGTACTGCCCAACCAGAAAAATTTCATAATAGGCTAGGCCTTATATGTCTATTTAGTCGGGAAAAGGTAATGTTACAGTAGTCGTCGTGACGACATGTCGTATAGAAGCTGATTATATTACAATATGGCTTATACAGCAATTTAGTCAAATAGTCATGTCAAATAATCGTTTACACGACCTCGTAATGCGATAATTATGATACAGCACTGTAGCAATCACGAGATTACTTTTATACAGCTAATTGATGCTGTAGCTGTTTATTATACCCATCAAAAACATAAATGTTAAATTAGAGCCAAGTTCTCGCATGCGAGCGTTTTTCAAAAAAAGTGTACACGTGACGAACCGGAAAACGTTTTTTTTATAACACCGATTTTAAATTTTCTTGGCTTATTCAATTCCCCATAAGTTATAGTGTATTATTTGAGAAAATAGCATTAAAATATTAAAAAATATAGAAAATATCGACATTTTAAACTCAGATTGTGGTGAAACTAGTTCCGGATAGTCACAAATATAAAATTCATTATAAATTGATTGTAGTATTTTTTGGACCAGTTTTAGTTTACACATTTAAAATAAAGACAATAAACTATTTAAAACGGGTTTAATTTAAAGAATTAATGGAACGAGCAAACTTTGAGGATAAAATAAAGGTCCAGTTCGTCACAATCGCCACCAAATGACTGCTAAAACATGTATTTTTTTGCATTAAAATGCGACAAATCAACGAATAATATTTTTTATTACATTAAGGAATATTCATTTAGTAATGTTAACGCTTAAATATGTGAATTGTTACACTGCAGCAGCCAGAAATAATTATTTTCAACATCCCAAATCTTGGGACAGTAACTAAACGGAATCTCATGTGACTAACTGGAAAATGTAAGGAATAGTGTACATAGATTGAATATATTGAAATAAAATCACAAAAATATTATGTTATGAATCGTATTTATTGCAACGCAATCAAAATGGTAGGTATAATATATATTGTTATTAGTTTATATATGTAATAATAAAACATGTACTACGAGTATACTAGTAATAATAAATATTTACCATGTATATTATTATGTATTACATAAAAATCTTTCATGAGTAAATGACAATCTTAATATTGAAAGTTTTATTAGTTTTATTTATCTATTTTTATAGATTATTAATAATGTTTTATAATTTTTTTTTTAAATAAAACATACAATGTTACTATTACCTTTAACAAGTAATAGCAACATGAACATTTCAAAATATAGAATAACAGTCTTAATTCTCATTAATAAAAAATTGGGCAAGTGCGAGTCCGACTCGCGCATGAAGGGTTCCGTACCATAATCTACAAGTTTGTTGTATGGGAGCCCCCTTAAATATTTATTTTATTTTCTTTGTAGTATTTGTTGTTCTAGCGGCAATAGAAATACATCATCTGTGAAAATTTCAACTGCCTAGCTATCACCGTTCTTGAGATACAGCCTGGTGACAGACGGACGGACGGACAGCGAAGTCTCAGTAATAGGGTCTCGTTTTTACCCTTTGGGTACGGAACCCTAAAAACGGTTGTAATTAAAATACTTACATCGAACGAACTTTATTTTAGGACATCGCTTAGAACGCTGTCTGCTTCTTGTTTTCTTGATAGTTATAAACGAATATAAACCTTAATGCAATATGTTAAGGTTTATGGGTGTATACTTAAGGTTATATCGACATAAACCAATCACATTTTTTTTCCTTCATTTCTGACAACAGTTTCAGCTGTCAAGTTAGTTCGCCTAATTAAAAACTCGACTGTAAGCGTGGCCCGACATGCTCTTAGCCAGTTTTTATAAATGTTTTAATTGTTATTTTGCTTTTTAGACATTTCTTCCGGAGATAACAAATACTTTTCTGAAAACCGCATCAAAATCGGTTCTGACAAATGCGAGATAATGGCGGATAAACATGCATGTATAACAAACATATGGGTCAAACTAAGTAACTCCTTTTTTAGAAGTCGGTTAAAACATCGATCACATTTCGATTGTGTACTAAGCTTTATAGTTCCAATTCGTCACAAAATCGTTCCGGTAGTATATCACGTCACTAACCGGACGTGACGAATTCTACCTCGACAATTTAAAATCAAAATTTCAACGTGTTCTAAACCAATTCAATGTGTTTTTGGTTTAGTTTCGGATACTACGATAGTTTCTTCTATGTCTAATTGTGTTTAAAAAGTTAATTATAATCTACTTACCGAAAAAACTGTTACTAACTCGAAATCCTATTTTTAGCGCACTGACACAGCGTCCACCTTTCGTCACCGTTTTCACGGAACTGACGTTTTATTTGCAATGAAATCCGATGCCTATAGCATTAAAATGTTGCCAGGATTGAAAAATTAACGCTTTTTGGGGAATATCGATTGCACAAGTATGTTAAAATCGCTTGTGACTATAACCGGAAGTTCCGGTCTGTCGATTTCTTTGGACAGTGGAAAAAGTAGTGTTTCGGCATTATAAATCGTATTTGTTTATAAATAAAGCACACGACTAAAATCTAGACTCATTACTTTATCTGTGTGACCACATTCAATATTCATACAAATTTATTTCGAGTTTCTGCAAGCCTCTGAACATGACTGAGTCGACGTGGGACATACCCATTTTAGCACTTTTCATAACTTTATTTTGCAATAAATCTAGTAATAAATATAATATAATCGTTTTAGAAATATAAAATGAATGCCCCACTATTTTTTTGCATTAAAATGCGACAAATCAACGAATAATATTTTTTATTACATTAAGGAATATTCATTTAGTAATGTTAACGCTTAAATATGTGAATTGTTACACTGCAGCAGCCAGAAATAATTATTTTCAACATCCCAAATCTTGGGACAGTAACTAAACGGAATCTCATGTGACTAACTGGAAAATGTAAGGAATAGTGTACATAGATTGAATATATTGAAATAAAATCACAAAAATATTATGTTATGAATCGTATTTATTGCAACGCAATCAAAATGGTAGGTATAATATATATTGTTATTAGTTTATATATGTAATAATAAAACATGTACTACGAGTATACTAGTAATAATAAATATTTACCATGTATATTATTATGTATTACATAAAAATCTTTCATGAGTAAATGACAATCTTAATATTGAAAGTTTTATTAGTTTTATTTATCTATTTTTATAGATTATTAATAATGTTTTATAATTTTTTTTTTAAATAAAACATACAATGTTACTATTACCTTTAACAAGTAATAGCAACATGAACATTTCAAAATATAGAATAACAGTCTTAATTCTCATTAATAAAAAATTGGGCAAGTGCGAGTCCGACTCGCGCATGAAGGGTTCCGTACCATAATCTACAAGTTTGTTGTATGGGAGCCCCCTTAAATATTTATTTTATTTTCTTTGTAGTATTTGTTGTTCTAGCGGCAATAGAAATACATCATCTGTGAAAATTTCAACTGCCTAGCTATCACCGTTCTTGAGATACAGCCTGGTGACAGACGGACGGACGGACAGCGAAGTCTCAGTAATAGGGTCTCGTTTTTACCCTTTGGGTACGGAACCCTAAAAACGGTTGTAATTAAAATACTTACATCGAACGAACTTTATTTTAGGACATCGCTTAGAACGCTGTCTGCTTCTTGTTTTCTTGATAGTTATAAACGAATATAAACCTTAATGCAATATGTTAAGGTTTATGGGTGTATACTTAAGGTTATATCGACATAAACCAATCACATTTTTTTTCCTTCATTTCTGACAACAGTTTCAGCTGTCAAGTTAGTTCGCCTAATTAAAAACTCGACTGTAAGCGTGGCCCGACATGCTCTTAGCCAGTTTTTATAAATGTTTTAATTGTTATTTTGCTTTTTAGACATTTCTTCCGGAGATAACAAATACTTTTCTGAAAACCGCATCAAAATCGGTTCTGACAAATGCGAGATAATGGCGGATAAACATGCATGTATAACAAACATATGGGTCAAACTAAGTAACTCCTTTTTTAGAAGTCGGTTAAAACATCGATCACATTTCGATTGTGTACTAAGCTTTATAGTTCCAATTCGTCACAAAATCGTTCCGGTAGTATATCACGTCACTAACCGGACGTGACGAATTCTACCTCGACAATTTAAAATCAAAATTTCAACGTGTTCTAAACCAATTCAATGTGTTTTTGGTTTAGTTTCGGATACTACGATAGTTTCTTCTATGTCTAATTGTGTTTAAAAAGTTAATTATAATCTACTTACCGAAAAAACTGTTACTAACTCGAAATCCTATTTTTAGCGCACTGACACAGCGTCCACCTTTCGTCACCGTTTTCACGGAACTGACGTTTTATTTGCAATGAAATCCGATGCCTATAGCATTAAAATGTTGCCAGGATTGAAAAATTAACGCTTTTTGGGGAATATCGATTGCACAAGTATGTTAAAATCGCTTGTGACTATAACCGGAAGTTCCGGTCTGTCGATTTCTTTGGATAGTGGAAAAAGTAGTGTTTCGGCATTATAAATCGTATTTGTTTATAAATAAAGCACACGACTAAAATCTAGACTCATTACTTTATCTGTGTGACCACATTCAATATTCATACAAATTTATTTCGAGTTTCTGCAAGCCTCTGAACATGACTGAGTCGACGTGGGACATACCCATTTTAGCACTTTTCATAACTTTATTTTGCAATAAATCTAGTAATAAATATAATATAATCGTTTTAGAAATATAAAATGAATGCCCCACATCTACAGAATCAAATGATACCACTCATATACCCAAATACTAAAGGTAAAGTAAAAAAAAAACACGTTGAACGTGTGGGACATTCAAATTTTGCCATGTACACTTTTTTTGAAAAACGCTCATGCCACGTTGTCGACTTCGCCGACAAAAGAATTGAGATCTATATGGGCGCCAAGTTCTTTGCCCTAAATTTTTTAGATACAAGGACATGCGACATACTCAATGCATTTATTTTACTTGGGGTGTAATTCAATATCAAGACTGGACTTGGCTAGTTTTTACATATAAATTTATATTATATTTGTCTAATCATTAACCTATTTTCGTAAAGGTATGTACGCAAGTTAGTGTACGTCCTGTTACTTATACTGTTAGCTTGATTAATAATACTATGTTACTTTGATAAAATGAAGTCAGTTTGTAAAAACTAGCCAAGTCAAATCTTGATATTGAATTACACCCCAAGTAAAATAAATGCATTGAGTATGTCGCATGTCCTTGTATCTAAAAAAATTAGGGCAAAGAACTTGGCGCCCATATAGATCTCAATTCTTTTGTCGGCGAAGTCGACAACGTGGCATGCGAGAACTTGGCTCTAATTTAACATTTATGTTTTTGATGGGATATCATTACTTTTTGTACATAAATTATTATGATGTGTTAATTATTTAATCATTACTTGTGTGTGTGCTATTCTAGTACATCTTTTAAACAAACAAAGAATTTTCCAAATCGGTTAGTGTTGGATTCTTGTGTGTGTATGTGTGTGAGAGAGAGAGAGAGAGAGAAAGAGTGTGAGCTATGCTAATACATCTTTAAAACAAAGAAAGAATTTTCCAAATCGGTTAATAAATGACGGAGTTCTGAGGCAAGAAGCATAAATAATAATAATAATTAAAAAAGTAAAATAATCACTGTTTTCGATTTTTTTATGTGTACACACACAATTACCAAGCTGAATGCCAAATTTCACCTTTCTAGGTTACCTGGAAGTGGGTTAGGTTTTTGATTACTAGTCAGTCAGTCAGTCAGTGATAAAAATACCGTTTTTTGGACTTTAATATCTCAATACCTATTTCACCTATTTTTATGAAATTTGGGGTTCTATTTGTTCTAAAGGATCTAAATACATAAGCCAAATTTCATGTTTTTATGTTAAATAGATTTGGAGTTATTGAGGGGTCAAAAGTGGCTCCAAACGGTTCGTGTAATATAACACATGGCTGCTGCTCGCCAGTTCTTGGGGTGAACTTGGCTGGACACGCTGCCGCGTGTCTAGATGTGTCCTTCGCAACTAGAAGTAGTGTAAACGTTTTTGATAATGCCATTATATGACTAGTCATATTGTCAGCGCAATTACATTTTTTTAAATAAATAAATAAATATCGGACAACCTCACACAAATCGATCTAGTCCCAAATTAAGCTCAAGAAGGCTTGTGTTATGGGTACTAGACGACGATATACGTATTTATATAGATAAATATATACTTAAATACATAGAACAACCATGACCCAAGCACAAATATTCGAGTTCATCACACAAATATTTGCCCTGGCCGGGATTCGAACCCGGGACCGCCGGCTCAGTAGGCAGGTGTCTACAAACCGAGCCAAACGCGTCGTCAAATTTTTATACAAAATACTCTGGTATAAAAGGGACTTAAATGACTTTTACACTACAAAAAGTTGTGTAAATGCACTTTATCTTACGATTATTAGAATATCGAGTAATGAATGTTATAATGATGGCTTATACGACGCAAAACAGTAAATATTCAGCGAAGCCTGTTTTAGCGATAACTATGCGACTCAGACTCATTATTTATTATGTCTTGTAAAAGTACTTTATAGCTCTTGTATTAAACTATACTTACGCTTTATTAAAATTTTAACCTACTACTTTTACTTGTCTATAACTCTTAAAATAATATTATCGTGACTTTTAGACAGCAGTCTTGGCGGTCATCATAGACCTACTTAAATTAATAAACATTGACTTATGAAATAATGATATGCACATCTACACTCCTACATACTTAACACAAAACAATTTAGAGTGCTTTTGTCTTTTTTACTAAGAACCCTAAAGCTTGCATCATGGCGGTAACTAGTCGAGTAATATAAGTAAGTTGTTACCCAAACAAGACTGGATGTCGCATACTGGTTGTGTAAGTGAAACGAGGGTGCTTAATGGCGCTTGCTGATCAATTTATTTGGTCGGTTTTTTTTTTAACATAAATTATCACTTAAAGCTCAAAATCACGAAGGGGCATTAAAAATGTATATACCAATTAGTATATGATTTGTCACTAAAATAAATTTGAAGGGATCTACCCAGTACTATTTCTATACACACACCATGGCACAAATTTCGAATATTTAACAAGTCTTAGGAAAACTACACTTCAGTTTCCTCGACATTATATTTTTTTGATAAATTCTTTAAGCTTTCTTCTTTAAGAGTTCAAGAAATTGAAAAAGTCGTATAAAGGCTGCCCCAACTTCGCTATAGAACCAAATAATCGCTTAGTGATATATTCTAATAACAGTAAGTCGGCTATTAAGTCGAGTAATCGTCGTGAAAGAGACCACTATGATGCAAAATCAGACATAGCGCGACTGTTATATCACTTCTACACAACATACCTGTTCTATAAGTCCTGTTTCGGTTGACTTTTAATTGCTTTTAATCACTATAATTGTGCCCAAACCCCGTCGTATAAACTAGGACTCGACTGTTATACGACTATATACCATGACTAACAGGTCATGCAGATACGTTGTCATGATGTTTATACGACCTGATTTTGCTGGTTGGGAGGTTACGCATATTGGTATTGGTACGCAAGTTTAGGGTTTCGTATCTCAAAAGGAAAAACAGAACCCTTAAAGGGTCACTTTGTTGTCCACCCGTCCGTCGGTTTGTCAAGACCCTTTATCTCGGTAACGCGTGGAAGTTTCCGAGTCGGAAACCTCATTAATATACAGTCTGACCAAAAAGAGTAGAAATTAAAAAGTGGCAATACTGTCGTCCCTTTTTAATCAATCTAAGAAAACGGGGACGACACTACAGTATTGCCACTTTTTAATTTCTACTCTTTTTGGTCGCACTGTACACAGGCCTACAGTCCCCTATTTCAAAGTTAACGTAAAAAAACCGGCCCAGAGCATGTCGGGCCACGCTCAGTGTAGGGTTCCGTAGTTGCTCATATCAACTGTATTCACTTATGTGACCGGATTTTCACCAACAAACTGGGTTTTGCGAGTCATATCCGCGCCCATCGTCGTAGGAGTCCTACGAGCCCTACAACTTGAAGTCGCTGTCATCTGACCCGATGAAGAGGACATCATCATTCACTTATTACCTTCTGAAAGTTAACTTACGTCCTTTAAAAGAAAAAGTATGAAATTTGGCGATAACTCAAAAACGGCTCGACCGATTTTGTTCAATATAGTTTTCATTGAAAGTACTTATAAGGCCTCATTTACATGAATATTTCCGATATTTTTTTGACCCGTGGTTGAAAAGTTAGAGGGGGGGGACACTATTTTTTTGTTTTCGGAGCGAATATTTACAAAACTGCTGACTTTATCAAAAAATAATGTTAGGAGACCCCTATTATTTTTACAAGACTATTCAACGACACCCCATGACCCCATACACTAGTGTTGAAAAGAAAAAAAATCACCCCTACTTTAGGTGTACGAGGTACCCGAAAAAAATTTTTTTTTAACAATTTTTTTTTTACCGATATGTCGGCGTTATACATGCACATAGTATACAATTACAGCTTTCTAGTACTAATGATCACGGAGCTAAGCCGCGGACAGACGGACAGACGGACATGGCGAAACTATAAGGGTTCCTAGTTGACTACGGAACCCTAAAAAGATACGGCTGTTTATGCTGCAAGAATAGTACATTACGTAACAAGGGTGGTAAACGAGGAATTACAAACGAGTGTCTATTAGAAGCCCGAAGCCGAAGGCGAGGGCTTTAATGACACTTTGGAATCACTTTGAAATGAAATAATTTATTCAGTAAGTAGGCCACAGGGGCACTTTTACAAGTCAGATTGTGAATCTATCTTTGGAATTCCTTTACCACCAGAGTCACGTAGGGTAAGGTTGCGATCATTGGACCGGCTCTTTCATTGGACCGCGTTGGTTTCTCGGAAACGAAGAAATTTAAAAATCCACGATGGCGTCTAAACGCTACCTATTTGTACCAGTAAACCCCCCCGGTCCTGCCGGTTCGCCCGTGGCCTTCGTCGAGAAAGCACCTACGTCGGAGTGTTTCGCGCGCTCCCGATGTAAAATTACGGCGCTTTTTTATACCAAGTAAATACAGTTTTTAAAGATGTTTAATATGGGTTTTTTTATTAATTGCGTACTTTATTTATCTGTTTATCCAATTTTCTAATCAATACGGTTCAATAAATAACGGTTTTTTTTCTAAAAATGGTTTAGTGCTTGCACAGCAAATTGCCATGATTGGACCGGAGGGAGGTTCTTTGATTGGACTGGTCCAATCATAGAAACTTAAAATTGAAATTTTAATTGGTGTATTTTGTTTGAGCATGGCAAAACGTGTCGAATATTATGCATGGAACGAAGAACTAACTAAGAAGTTGGTCTGAACGAGGCAAGTATAATGTATGGTGTACCAAAGGCGACACTAAAGCATAGATTTGACGAAAAAAATGTAAAGGCTTACTCCCGAATTTTTAAATTGTACTTACCTTTTAAAAAACCGCTCTGATAATAAATCATTGGTTTGTTTATAAAATTTTATTAATTTGTTTGAATTCCAATGGGTGCGTTGAATGGACCGCTACAAACAATTCCCCAAGTCCAATTATAGCAACTAACTGGTCCAATCAAGGAAACAGTGGTTCAAACAAAGCAACCTTTGCGAAACCGGTTTTTATTTTTTTATTAATCTATGCTAATAAATAAAAATCAACAAAATCTACGGCGTAATTTACGACCACCCGCTTTTCTAGCATTTAAACCCTTGTTAACGAGCAAGTGTGATGAAAACGTATATTTCGACACTCAAGAGAATCAAAACGTATAGGGTATTTTCCGTTGACCTAGAACACTTAGGACTAGACTTACAAGTATAGGTTGTACTATTATCTATTCTGTGGTATAGGCAAATACTACAAGTATAGGGAAAAAACTGAAACTATACATTTGTGTGTGTAATTAAATTACAAAAAATACATATAGTCTTTATTTATAAAGTATACGTACTTTGTCATTGTCATACGTACCTTAATCAATCATTAAGGTTAAGCAAAACGGTATAAATGTGATGTACGGAACCCTCGGTCCGACTCGCACTTGCCCGGTTTTTTTTTATTTAGGTAGGTAAGGTACTCATAATTCAAATTTTTATCTAGGTAGGTACTCAAAATTCTTAGGTCAAAATGGCAAATTAATTGTGTATCCATACGTCCCATGCTAATAGTCACATATAGACATTTTGATTTGGCCTATGAGATGAAGCCATGAATTTCTATCAGTAACCCAAAATCCTGGGGTGGGCACTAGAGACCATACTGGGGTGGGCACGGCCCACCCGGCCACCCCCCTATATACGCCAATGCTAGGGAAATATAAACTTAGGTAAGTACCTAATTGGTCATTTAACGCATTGCATTTTGCTTACGATACGAAACATATTCTTACATTCAGATATAGGTACTTAACATTTAGGTTAGTTTTTGCATGAACATTTAAGTAATACCGCGACTAAATAAGTGTACCCGCATTTTTAATATCATTGATGCATCAGTTTATTTGGACGCCTTACTATTGGATAATGTGGGTCGATATGACTAAATGTAAAAACACGATTTTCATTAAATTATAGATACTAAAATTAATAAAGATTAAAGTTGTTTCAGTAAATACATTCAATGAATAGTTATCACACTCACCGATCTTGTTGAACTTCCGCTGCCATAGTCGCTATACACGTAGTTGTCCATTTACGTTCGAAATAAAATTATGATCCAAATATAAAATTGCAATACCGCCCTGCGCACGTCCTGACTTGTATACAGTTCGACCGAGAATGAGTGAGATGAGATAGGGTCCTAATCCTAAGGGTCCTTATTGGTTCGTTTCAAGTTGTGCAATGGTTTCAAGTTCCGAAGCGTCGGCAAAACACAAAGCTGCTTTTGTTTCTAATAATTTATTACCATAACAATAACACTTTAATGTTTTGTAGATGATTATGTTTCGGCTATACAAAAGTATTTTCGAGTAATATTTATTCTTATCGGAATTATTGCACTCTTTGGGGAGTAAAAGTAAAGTGTAAAAAGTTAAACATTTTCATCTCGTTCCATGCTTTAAAAGTCTAGGTATAGCCTGGTATCATGGTATAGGTATAGGGATGGCTACCTATGTAGGTATTTCATGGTTTTGATTCTGACCGGGCGTAGAAAATAGAGGAATCGCCCTTGCCGCTTAGATCATTGATAAATGGAGATGCCGTAACGTAAACTCTTCGTTTCGCTTATTTTAGCGGGGGGCGAGGTAAACACGTACAGCATCACCAAAAGATGAAGAACTCAACAGACACAAATTTTGCTGTTGCGATAAACGCACACTACAGAAAAATTCAACACATCAAAAATTATACGCACTCCTCGCACGCACACAGGCACCGTTTACGCGTAACTATGCAGACACAATAGTGATGTGATATGTGATGGCCTGATGGGATGGGACTAGCTCTAAAAAAAATGACAGGTATTTTTTTGAAAGCTATGAAAGATATAATTTATTAATTGAAAATTAGAAATTTCATGAACAGTCAAAAACGCCGTCCGCTATTTTTGCCTTTTGCTAATCTGTGGCGCGACGTAATTACGCGTAAATATTCGAAATTCGACCGTCGCATAGTGCCATTCCGCTCACTACAACATACTCTGACAGGACATCGAGAGGGACGGCACTATTCGAAGTCGTCAAAGTAGACTTCCACTTTTCTTTACCGGACCGATGACGTCACTATCATAAGCGAAAATGGCGGACAGCGTTTTAAGCATTTCAAAATACAGATTAAAAACCATATTTTTAAATTCAATTTTTTCGGCTTCTTTCACTTTTATGAATTGAAAAATATAAATTTAACTTGGTTTCCCTTGCTAAATACTAAACGGAATAAACATTGGTTTACAATACAATTTGACATAAGTCAACTAGCCTATTGTGTACAATTTATTATAAATCCAAAAATATTTTTTCTCAAACATCCAATGAAATATTGTCTTTACGTTCCTTAAAATAGGCTCGGAAGTATCGCTTATTGGGCGCAACAACTCGAGAGGACTGTAAAGGGATTTCATACTGCTTTTCAGGCCTAGGCCTGCAAAGTAAATTTCAAATTGGTGCTAGGCGGCTAAAACTCGGTATCGGGGGGCTCTCGGGGCTCAAAAATATGAATCTGAAATCTTATCCGAAAATTCGGTCAAATTCGGAAAATATCGAAAAAAAAACGATTTGTATTGAGAAAATTTCAAATTGGTCCTAGGAGGCTGAAATTCGGTATCCGGGGGTTTTTGGGGCTCCTGAGTCAGAATCTGAGATCGGATTTTTAAAATTCGGTCAAATTCGGAAAATATCGGACAAACAATATTAAGTGTTATTCTTTGAAGTATATTTTTTTATTTCATTGTATGTTTGAGAAAAGCACTATACATGCCTCGTCGTGAAAACGGATTCCCGGCCTCGTATCACTATCCGTATATACCTACTTGGCCGGAAATCCTCATTTTCCCGGCCTCTGATGTAATGTACTATTGTTTTTATGTACGAGTATGTCTGTTTATGTTTATGTGTCTTTGTGTCCTTATCACTCTCGCACTTCGCTGCTCTCGCACAGCTTAACTTCGTAATGAAACTGTCGCCCGCGGTTTTTTCGGGCTGATACAACTACTGACTTCTAATACAAGTACGCTGGACTTCATTGTTTATGAAATGTTGAGTCTCTGTTTTGACTTTGTCACATCCCTCGCGCCTGTACCACTGTTTTCATGTTTACATGTGTCCATTGGCGTATCTAACATTATTTTTCAGGGGGGGCCTGGGGTGGGCCTGGAGGGGGGCCTGGCCATGGCATATGAGATGAAGCCATGAATTTCTATCGCTAACCCAAAATCCTGGGGTGGGCACTAGCACTAGACCATACTGGGGTGGGCACGGCCCACCCGGCCACCCCCCTATATACGCCAATGCATGTGTCTGTCGTTTACGTATCGCAAAGGTTTTTCCTTAACTGGAGAATTGTAATTTAATAGTTGGTAAAAATACTTATCTGAGATCTGAGATAGAAAATGCGATCTTGTTGCGAATTTGAGCTGCCAGATCGCCTTTTACATGAAAATACTGTACAATTCACCATTTTTGGAGAGAAATGTCACGCGACATGGACCGATGGAAAATGGCGGTGAAGTGACTAAGTAGTTTTATAAAGGGTGGGCCCTGTAACAGGAGCAATAAATTAAAACATAGATTCATCCCTTGAAACTAAACAACATTTGGTAAACAACTTCTGAAAAAAACCTGTATTAAATGACATTTTGTAGAATAAAGTTTAGACAAAGAAGCAATGTATTGCGAAATGTCCGATATTAGTAGAGTGACAGCTATTTCAATGCCCAGCACGGCTAGCATAACTTTGACACGCGACTCTTTCTCGCGCGGGATGTACTACCTGTCTCTATCTGCTATCTGTACAGTACTATGAGATAGTGACGGATGAATCTATCTCGCGCGACATGTTTCGCGTGTCAAAGTTACGCTAGACGTGCAGGGAATGTCAACGTTGGACGACATACATTGAAAATACTATTTAATTTGTTTGATATAATACAATTTTGAAAACTGACTTTTCTTTAAAGTTGCTGGTCAAATGTTGTTCAGTTTAACGAGTAAAATCTATATTCTAATTTTTCGCTTATGTTACAGGACCCAGTCGCCTGTGCATGACATATCTAGTGGTTTAATACTCAAAGCCTTGCCGCGCTGAAAATACTAGTTATTATGCCATGTTTTATTATTTTATTTGTATTTTTAAGTTACCATCAATATCGGACAACCTCACACAAATCAATCTAGTCCCACAGTAAGCTCTAGTAGGCTTGTGTTATGGACACTAGATGACGATAAACAAAACATATTTATATAAATAAATACAAATGACATCCATGACCCAGGCACAAATATTCGAGTTTATACCTATATTTTCTTCACTTTGGTCAATAGCATAGCTTCAATGATTTACCTATCGTCCGCTAGATGACGTGACATCAATAATCGTGGGGACATCCAGTGTTATAAAGAATAGCTACAATCATTTTATTTCTGGGTTAATATCAACACATTAGTTGGATCATCTATTGATGAAAACCCGAACAGTATTTGTTTATGACTCATTGTGGTCAGTGGTCACATGGTGGTCACACATGGACGTGACATGTGAGTCTGCCTTATTTCTAATAGGTAGCCCTACCGATACCGACGGCATTAGTACGCTGTTAAGTGTTATGTATGTCACAGCAAATGATTAGTTTCTGTAATAAATGCATAATAAATGTTAGTAACGCCATCTATTGATACGTTTTCTAATCGCTTGTAAGGGAACATGCACGAACTATAGGGGGCAGCACTACTCGCTCACTACACACGCACGCGAATATTGATAGACAAGGCAATATTTGTTTAGCTGGCAGCACTTTCTTTTTTGCAAGAGAATGTGCAGGAATTATAGGTAGCCGCACTATAATTGACAATGATAAGATAAAATAAATGTTTAAGGTTCGAATTGGCGGCGAGGTGCCTTCCCTATATTCTTTGGTGCTGATATGAAGGTAAAAAGCTATGTGCGTAGGTTGCGACCCTCCGAAACAAACCTAAAAGGAGTTTCCAAAGAAAAACAATAGTATAACGCTAAATAAATTTTATTTCATTTATTAGTGTCCATGGAGTCATTATTCACACATTTAAATTACAATGTAAAATATATAAATAAAGTCGAATCTGTAGCAATCACATAATTATGTTAAATAGTATGTAATCTAAGTATCACGCGGCAGCAAAAGTACGACATTCAAAAGTGCATAAATTTCATTTATGAATAGGTAGCGACATAATCTAGGTGTGACAACATGTATAAGTGGGAGAGGTAGGGTATGGTTCCACTTAACCACTTTTCATCATTCATCAGTCTACAACGGTGGTAGCTGTGATAGTATATAAATACATATTCCAACGGTTGTAGGTATATGAAGGGACCAACATAAACAAAGGACTTTTGTTATTAGGTTAATTTCGACTACGTACCTAGAACTTTACGTATGATTATTAATTTTAGCCGTCATACAGGATGGCCCCGATGGAGGGCATATTTAAATGGAACCAGTCCTGTACCACCTCTTAATTTAAATGTCTTATTCGGAAGATAGATTACCAAATAAAAAATATAAACTAAAGCAAGCCTAGATAGAACCATGCTTACAGAACAGTAGCATTTTCCCCCTTGTTCACTAAATAAGACGTTTAAATAAGGACGTGGTGTACACATTTATTTAATTCTAAGACTGAGAATCAAGTTACATAATAGATGTTATCGGAACAGTATGCAACATAATCACGTCGTATGGCTAAACACAAACGAAAGCCAAAATTGACTTGCTATTATTTATAGCACCTAAGTATTGAAATGTAAAATTCACACATGACATGCCGGTTCGAAACGCAACTATGACCGAGAAATTGTAGCTTATTTCTCAATGTTAAAGTTCACATTTAGGTACAATAATATTTCTGATAGCAGCGCCCAGCTACATGGTGTGTTAAGTATGATAAATAAAATTAAATCATTTGCTTGGCCACTAAACGTTTCCATGCGACATGCTAGGTGGGAATCGTACGTAGACATTGAACTAAAGAAACATATTGTTCACTTAATACATCAAATACATGCCATTACAATATTTTTCTTACTTTTGAAACCTTGTTTGTGCATAGGTACAATTTTAAAGGCGTGCCTAGTAGAAATCAAAAAAGTAAGACAAACGTAAAGTAGGTGTTTTTAAAACCTCCTATTTTATAGTGTTTGAACTTGCCTAGGAACGCCCACGAATACATTTCATATTAAAATGTGCTTATAACTCCAATGAATAGTACAGTGGCGGACAAAAAGCTTTTTACCATAAGTACAAAGACATTATTATCAATAATTGGTTTAATTGTTACGGGAGGCACCTATGTGTGAAGATTTACAACAACTTGCTTTCATTTGTAGTTACGTTACGGCTAAAAGGCAAATTGGAGCTGGTAAAAATACCTATTATTCCCTCACTGTTACAATTTACAAATACAAATTCAACTCTTTATATAAATCTATACCGGATGTTTCCTGTAATAGGAGCGATAAATTAAAACATAGATTCTTCGCTTGAAACTGGACAACATTTGTTAAGCAACTTCTGAAAATAACGTGTATTACTTAAATGATATTTTGTAGAATAATGTTTAGGCAAAGAAGCAATGTATTGCAAAATGTCCGGTATTAGTAGAGTGACAGCTATTTCAATGCTCGGGAATGTCAACGTTGACGACATACATTGAAAATACTATTTAATTTGTTTGAAATATATTTTTTTTAAAGTTGCTGAACAAATGTTGTTCAGTTTAACGTGTAAAATGTATGTTTTAATGTATTGCTCCTATTACAGGAAACACTAGACAGCTCCGTTTTATACGGAAGCTATTATTGAATTGGAAAACTGAATAATGAATTCAAAGTTCAATTGACTTGTTGTAGAATGGGTTTAGGTTTGTTTAATTGGTCACAATAATATTATATTTTACATACATTGTTATGTACTACTAGTAACACGACATATATTCTTACACTTATACCGACATGCATAAATTAGAACCAAAACAACAAACGGTCAAATAAGTTAATAAAACAAACAAAACCAAGCAAAAAACATATCTACCTATCCAAGAAATCAACTCAAGAAATTAAATCCAAGATATTGCTTTTGTATTATCATCAACTCCCAAGATAGAGGCGAATATCATTTGGTCGCTTTGATATTCTATACAACGATGACGCACAGCAGATAATTTGATGACGTAACTATGAATTACTAGGTACATGATGCCAGTTTGGATTCCTTTTATACTAAAATGAAATAACAGATTCTTTCGCCCTAGTTTCGATTACTGTGATATTTACTCAAATGTTTCATTTGAAATGCCTGTGAATGGATACAAATGTCAAGATAGGTACAAGTAAAAGTAAATGAGTTTCAATTCAACACTAAAACTCAAAAACCACATTAGGAGTTCATATTATATAAGTACCTAGTGTTCTGTCAATGTAGTACTTATGGTTTTTTGATATCTATGTATATTCTATCTAAGTAGGTACCAATATATCCAAGTGATTCTAGTTTTCAGTAAAGAAAATGTCCTGAAGGATATATTGACCGTGACTGTACCTGCTGTACATTATCTATCTACGGCCTCTTTACGTTCAGCCGACATAATGCTATTGTAGATTTTAAGTACCTACCCAAATGTGCTGGTACACACAACAAGGTTCTTTCAACTTTCAATATTTTTTGGTAACAGCTACTGCTATGGCAATGGGTTCAATGACTGCAGATATTCTAGTAATCACTAGCAGAAGCTGCTTGTATCCTTATTATAAACATTCTAGTTAAAATAACACTTGATTTTAGAATTTACGACATTCATTTGTTTATATTTTTACAGTCTTGAAATTTGTACAAGCATCCTTCATTTTGTCCTAACTTTATATACAGTTGTAGTAAAACTTGGATTATTCTAGTTTCTCAGTTTACATTTACCCATTCAATACAACAATCCCACATTGCTTAATCACAAAAATACTCAAACCATTATTATTTCATAAAAAATAGACAATCTGATCTAATTACCACATCCACTTCAGGAAGCGTTCATAATAATTTAATAAACAACATTATTTGATAAACAATGATAACAATTCAATAGATTTCTATTTTTTATATGTATGAACTTTCAACAGTCTGTTGTTAATGATTATTCCTACCTATTAATGTACAAAAGCACAGGTAACATCTAACTGTATTATAGTTACAAAATAAATGAAGATACAAATCTAAATTGAGTTTTACTTGGATTTCAATACACCAAATGAAATAAATTTAAAATTGCATCGAGAAAATAACCAATATAATATATTTCAGGGAAAAAGAATAAAAGCATTTATATAATTAAAAACATGATAGTATGATATTCAAGAAGTGTATTTTGCAAGAAGCATTCTAAAGTATAACTATTTTATATGATAGTTTGCACATTGATAATACCTAATCCATCAAACTTTATAGAACTGCTGATATGATGGTGGTTAAAAGCATAGATGTGCAAAGAAAGGAAGCATAGATGTAGTCAATAATCTAATCTTTTTACAGTCTCAAACAAGTGAAGCTGTATTGTAAAGCAGCGTGACATCTGGTCTTAATTGCATGGGTTGGTTACAGATAGACCATTTCATCCGATTGACAATATGAAGGCTAGCACTGTCCGCAGTTACTATGCAGTGCAGGGTTTTTAACATGGATATCAAAAGAAAATTCAAAAGTACTAAATCTTCATTCTAATGCAGTTTCAAAGTTAGTTAGATACAGGACATAGGTAAGTCTTATGTACATTACATGTATTTCAATATATTAGACTAATGGCCAGCACTAACCTTTGTCTAACTTTAGTATCAAAACAATTAATATATATGTGTTTTTAAAGGATATAGTTACAAAAATCAATATGGATATCAGCCTACGTTATTATGTCATTACCAATGGATGCCATTATCATGTTTGTTGGGTCTATAACAAAGATATCTTTAATTATGGGACAGATTTGAAGAAAATCAACAAAACACAAGCAATTTCATTACAAATAAATAACATTAGTAGCAAACAATGTAGGTACAAACAAACCATCTCTCACCAGCAGACTAAAACCCGTTAAACCAATGACAATTATCTAAATGTTGCTACAATCACAGAGATTATCGTGAGCTTGTCAAATCATACATTGGATCAAACAGAGTGGCCTTGGGACTGGTGCCGCTGTCCCCACTGACTAGAAGGTCCCTGTGCAGAGTTACCTTGCTGCATCCACGAGAGGAAGTTTGGTGGAGCTGGAGGGGCTGATGACCCTGGGCCGGCAAACGCACCTTGCTCAGACCCTCCGGATGGTATATTGTTGATCAGGCCCCAGCCGGCTGCCTGGTTCAATGCTGCTGCAACCAAAGCTTGGTTTACAGGAAGTCCGCTCATACCAAGCGGCATGTTTCCTCCCTGTCCCTGGCCCCCTCCACCTGCCACCCCTGTCTGACCGTGTTGCCCAGACATTCCAAGTGCTTGCATGTTCACCATATCCATGCTTCGGTTGCTCCAAGAGTTGTTGTTAGAGGCAGAGTGCATATGGCCTTCTTCATAGTTTCTACTGGGCAAGTTCCGTTGGTTGGAGCCACTCTTGTTTTGCTTAGGGGATGCATTCGACACATTCACTGACACACCTTTTATTATGTGATCTTGACCACACAAACTTTGTGCTACTTCTGGATCCAAAAATGTAATGAAACTAAACGCTCTAAATGGCTTTGGAATAAATACATCCGTCACTTCTCCGAACTGAGAAAAATACTCTCTCAAATCATTTGCTGTTAATTCTTCAGTGCAACGGCCAACAAACACTTTACAAGGCATAGAGTTGACTGAGCCTTCCTTGGAGTTAGGTATTCGTACGTCACACCAACGGCCATCTATCATGTGTCTTTGAGCCAACACCCTCATTTGGGAAGTGTAAGACGCAAATCTAATGAAAGCAAAACCCTTAGACATGCCAGTTTTAGCGTCTCGCTTCAATTGAGCCATCAAAACTTCCCCAAATTTCTCAAAATACTCTCTCACAGTTTGCTCAGTTGCTTTCCACGGCAGCCCTAATACTATTAAATCAGAGCATAAATTATCATTTCTCTTGGTCTTGATTGACGACGTTTCAGAGCCTTCTCCTGATTTCCGTTTGTTTTCTTTAGGAAAGCTGCAAATATACAAGTGATTGCCCCATCCTTCCGGAGGAGGGTAGAGCCTGCCATCTCTTAATCTTATACCTCGATTGTTTTTCGTTTCTGGGTGTCGATACTTGAGGCCGCAGCAACCAGGAAATTGCGCGGACACTGTTGTAAGCATCAACGTTCCATCTTCTTCGATTGGTAGTTCTATGGGTTCTTCATTTTCGTCTTCGGCCACGGGTAAGTACTCGAAGGACATTATATCTTATTCATGAACAAAATTATTGATAAAAATAAAGTTTTAAATATGGATTTTATACTTATCACTATACAAATGTACAAGTTTTAAATTCCTAAATATATAAATAATCACATTTATATTTAATTAAACGTCACCTACGGGTTCAGAACCCATTGCAGGTTGAAAACATAGTTTGACGTAATAATTTTGATCTATTTTAGAGAAGCAAGCAAAGTAAATTCAACGTGAAATAGTGATCAAGAATGCTTCAGCGAACTATAATCTGCCATAGACAATCAAAGATGGCCATAACTTTTTCGGTAAGTTGGTAAATCAAAATTACCCAAAACAGAAGTATCGGATGGTTGCCACAAATCAAAGAATAAGATAATTAGGGTTAAAAAATACGAAAAATACAAAATAGTTTTGATTTAACGATCGATTTGTTAGGTTTTACAAAATATAGTTTTGTGTACACATTTTAAATTTGAATTTAAATGATTGAAATATATACAAATAATGATTGGAATATAATAGCTCTTTTTTTGCTGCAATAATATTTAACGAACGAAATATCACCTTTTTAATATGTTGTCTATGACAATACATGTAATGTAAATTTTGAAACGTTTGCCCAATCGAAAAACGCCTTAACCTTCTTTCTAACAAACCCAATAAAATGTGAAAATGTTCTAATAATTACACTTTGTTCAAATACATACGTTTAAGTAAAGTATACGCTTGAATAAACACTTGGTTATTTTCAAAACAGTCTGTGTATGTTCAGGTAGACATTTCAAGATACCTAACCTTAGCGGGTTAGCATTCAAAAGTTCGCAATTATTGTGCTCATTCCAGAAGGATTATGTTTTATCAAGAATTGTTGATTTAATCTCAAATATGTTATTGTTGTAACACTTAAATACGTTTAAGTCATATTGATATGGATGATGAGTGTAAGGAGTACAGAAAAAGTAAACCACAACAAAGGCTGTATAAACCTGGTAGTGGACCGTTGCGGCGATCGGGTAATGGTTTCGATGGAAAAATGGATTCATATGAAGTAGATAATGGGTCTAGAGCTCGAAGTCACTACGGATCTCAAAATTCTGTAAACGATTTAGACATTAATGCCAGTGGTAGGGAGCACGCTATCCTAAACCGTCATAAGAAGCCTGAACAACAGCTGTACGTGCCTAAGTCTAGTGACTCCGGTTACGACATGGACCGACAAACAAAGGCGCCAATCCGGGCTGACAACAATTCTAGTCAGTATATGAATAGAAGAAGTTCAAATAAACATGACAATAAGCATGGCTTCAACAGTGCTTCAGGACCAGCATCGAGGGGAGCGCCCAGAAGAGACAGATCGTATGCAGAGTATCACAGCAAAGACACAAACAATGACATTAATTACAATAGACAATATAGACAAGTTTCAGAACCCAGGGCCCATTCACCCACACATGTAGTCCCTGAATCTAAAAATATTGACAGAAACAGGGACAGTAGAAGCATGGAGACTTCTGCTGGAAGACAGGCACCAGGGGCGGGGGCCAAGCCCCCATCAGGTAGACGTAATTCAGCAGGTTATCCTACTGATACATCCCGACCCAAGTACATGGTAAACCTAGACAATATACCACCAAGATTTAGGAAAAAGTTTTTAGAACAGTCTGGCCATCACAGCTTTGACAGTGTGGATCAAAAAAGTAAGCAATTTTCTAATTACTCTGTCCAATCTAGTTATAACCAGGGTCCACACCCCAATGCCAATTCTGGTTGGTCTCAAACTCTGCCTTCAAGGGGCCGTGGGCGTCTCAGAGACAATGACAACTTTGACCGAGAAAAATTCATCAATTCTTATTTGAAGAACTATGAAGTACAAATTTCTAGAAGATCAACTCCAAGCAACTCTTATTTAAACTTGTGTGAACCAGGTGCAAGTGAAGACCAAAATCTTAATGAAAAGGAAACGCAAAACCAGAAAAGCTTTTATGACTATGGTAATGTAAAATTCTATAACTAATAATATCCATTATCACATCTGATTATAATAACAAAGTCAGCTTGTTGAACTGAAAAGTTGATCAACTTGCATTGCCTATATTTATGTGGTGTTAAAACCAAACAATGTGACTGCACATCCACATATGAAAGCTTGAAGTGGTTATCATAGTTGGCCAGAGTTTAACAATTGATACATTAATCCAAAACTATTTGAATGTTACAAGTGGCCCATTTATGAATGAACTCATTCATAAATGGGCCATGCAATTTTGCAGCTCATTTTACATCTATGGGACATCCTGGGTCACAATGCAATATTTTTATTTACACTCATGGTACATGTTTTGTATTTACATACATTGATGATTTAATTCTAACCACCACTAAACCACCATTACTAAAGCTTTTGTGGCCATGGATGCTGTAACATACATTTAGTTTTTTGTTTCTTTTGGCCTATGACTATTACTGTCTGCAATTGTGTTAATATAATTTTATTATATGATAAAAATGAATCTGCCATCACGGACTAAAATTTGCTAGGAGTCAACTAAGTCAATTATAACAATTGCTAAAATTAGTAATAATATGTAAATTTATATTACAGCACCAAAAAATGGAATCATAAAATCAAATCATGAATATACAGCTAACCATGATGAAAACACAAAGCATGACTCTGATACGCAAGATGACAATGAAGCTATTTCCCACAGCTCGTCAAACCTCCTAGACATGACAAACCTGGTAATTATAACTTTTATTACTTATACTAGCACTAAGTTTGTGCTATACATTGGGATTTAAACTGTCAGCTCATTTCTAGGTCCAAAGAGGAATGAAAAAAAATTGTATAGTAAAATTCCTAGAAATAAGTCTGATTTTGCTGTTGCTTAAAAAAACAGAAATTTTCATCCAATCCTCATTTGGAAAAATGTTAAAAAACATGTCAATTTAATTGTTAAATACTATTATTTACTAGGATTGGACGGAAGAAGTGGAAAAAAATATCAAATTAGATGAAATGTGTGACACATCTACTAGTTTCACTCAAAATCTACCATCATCAACAACAACAACAATGTCACAGGAAGTTAAACCAAGTGAGCCTAGGGAATCCAAAAGAAGATCTCGACGAAGGGACAAGAGGTGAGTTATTCCTTGGTAGGGCTACCATCTGTCCAGATTTCCTACCATTAGTCCTAGTTTGGAGGCCATACGGGGCTTCCAATGGGCTTCAAAAGTATCCGGGGAAAATTCGGGATAACCTGGACTAAAAATAAAGCAATTGTTTTTTTAATAATATTATTTGCGGACACGTCTCGAGAAAAAATACAATATACGCCAAATGACCGGGTTTTTTAAGTCTCTTTCTGGGTACGGATTTAGAGATGGCAGCCCTATTCCTTGGTCCAATTGTTACTAAACTATATTTATTGTTAATCTGCATTAAATTATTTATTGAACAAAACATATTGCTTTAAAATTTTTTCCTGTTTATTATTAAAGAATTATGCAATATTTAAAGGTTACCAACAATTTATGTGTTGTAATATATTCTATATCAATAAAACCAGTGTTAGTGTCATATTTATAATTTTATTTTCCGTATAGGAGTTCAAGCCAAAGAAATTCAGAGAAAAAGGGAGATCAGAATAGGAGAGACAGTAATGTGAGCATACAGCATGAGGCAATATCAGCAAGTCTAAAGCAGCGAGATAGAGAAAGAAGAGACAGTTATAAAAGTAATCGGTCTTCAACCATTGGAAATAGTCGGGATGATTTGGACCACTGGAGATCATTGAGATCATACAGCAGAGAACAGAGCACAGAAGGGTAATTACGTCTTTTTATATACAAGCGGCAAACAAACATACTGTCAAATGTCTTTAAAACGTCATGTAGAATAGGCTACATATCAAGAGCAACCTACTTTTGTTTGTCACAAGCCTTCTTGAGCTTAGGGATTAGATCGATTTGTGTGAGGTTGTCCGATATTTATTTATTTACCTGTACTGAAAACTAAATTTTTTCGGGAATTAAACAGATTTCTTCAAAGCCAGGCTTTATTCTAGCTCTATTTTTAATAGTACTGTAGAAATTGGCAGGTTTGGTATGGCACCTATATTTTATAACCTTTTTGGCTCCTAGTATTAAAAGTAACCATAATGTTAACATTGCAGGAGGATAGTGTCTCAATGCAACAGTCGAGATGTGTCGGCACACCGCGCGCTCAGCCCGAGGGACCACGACGGTTTCCGAGTGCCGGCCGCCGTCCCGAAGGGTGCTGCATGGGCATCCGCTAATCAGGTAAAGTAATAAAATTATCAGTTTTGTCTTTAAACTAATTGTACAATCCCAATATACTATTCGGCCGTGCCAATGGATTGTGTATGGATTCCCATACAAAAAAGTCGCCTTTTGTGTTCAGTCAAGAAAGCTTTGTGCGTCCTGCACCGTCTACTACTGGAATACTACCGTCGAATGAAAATACGTAGATTTCCAACAAGTTCATTACTAAGTTGTAAATGATACAAATATGTTTCTTTATTGCATTAAATTAATAGGTGAACAACAGGCAGTCTTATCGATAAATAGCGATTTCTTTCAGACAATCTTTAATGATTAAAAATATTGCGAATTTGTGAATTTTTGTATGTTTGTGACGTGTGGATATCGTCGTGCGCCCTATTGAGTCCATGATATATGCTATCTTATATCGCAATGACGTGTCGATGATATGAGTTTGACATGTTTCAGAAGAAACAAGTGAACGGCGCATGGGGCCACGGGCGCACTCCGAGCGCGGAGAGACGGCACCAGTCGCCGGCGCCCAGCGTCGCGGACACGGCAGAGGGCGCGGGCGGCGGCCGGCGGCGCTCCGGCAAGCGCTCGGGCCGGCGTCGCGGCCGCAACAACGAGAACATCGCGCCGCCCGTGCCGCAGCCGCCCGGCGCCACGCCCGCGCCCACCACCATCAACTGGAGGGAGGAGATACTCGAGTCCAAAAAGCACACGTATTGATTTTTATTCATATCACAGCTAGTGCCATTGTTAGGTAATAGAAGACTTCGTTAGTCCGAGGCTTGGTCAAGGGCCTCTGCGTCCGCGAGGCCCCCAGTGCAAGAGAAATCCTTGCTCTGTAATAGCTACACATGCATGGTGGATAGTATAAATAAGACATAACATAATACAAGAAAGTCATACCAAAAAGAAGAAAAGATCCAATAAAAAAAAAAAACTAATTTCACGTGTCTGTAGGAGATTTTCACATATCCCAACAAAATAATATGAAAAAAAATTGAGAGTCAGTGTTTAATCGGCTTTAATGTTTTGTTTTGATTTGTTCTAGAGCACCAGAAAATACCCATCAAAGAAACAGACTAAACAGCACCATGTCTGATAAAGCACCATCAGAGACGTCCACATCTCACCCCGGGCTGTTGATATTGCCACAGAGTTCTTATTTACCGAAGGATCAGAGGTATGCACTTGTATTTAAATTGAACAATGTTAAACTGAAGCCAATATGTAATATGATGGCCAACTTTTAATTTAAGAAAATTAGGATAGTCGTCACTACTATGAATAAACCTTATAACTCAAAACAACCTCGTGAAAAGGCGTGAGTACATACTAGGTTCAATTTGATATATGGTTTTTTTCCCAAAATAGGGACGTAATGTTATTCAGATTTGAAATTAAAAGTGTTACGAAATATTTTCCCATTAAATAAATCGCAAACTATTTACCAATTAAACCAATAAAATGAAATAAATATTAAATAACTGAGCGAACATTAGAACCGAGCGTTAAATTCGCACAGTTCTAACGTCATTGTGGTCTCATGTTTATTACCATGTTATCATCACAACGGAAGTCCGAGATTAACCTGTGCTTAAACTCAGATATGACCTGGAATGACATTCGAATTTATAAGAAGTCAAAACTAACATGGCTTTAACTACCTACTGTATATTATACAATATTTTTTGTGATAACAATGACCAAAAAAAGTGTAAATTAGGGTCAAATATTCAATTAGTTTGATGTCGAATCGGAGATGAAATCGGGATCACATTATTTTTTTGTGACATTTGCTTAAAGTCTGCTTAAAGTGGGTTAGGGACTGAGTGTATTTATATGAATGAATATATTAAAACATAGGTATATTTGTTTTAGTCGCGGTGGCTCAGTTGAAAATCAAAAGACGCTGTATGATCATCATAATCCATCCAAACCAATTATAGTACAAACTAGTCCACAACAAGGGAATATGAGAATGGAAAGAGGTAAGTGAAAATCTTAAATAAAGCCAGTTTTTTTTTAAATTTGATGCCTTAAAGTCGTTATACCAAATCTCTTGAACCTTTTAGACGCCACAGTTGGCTGTGGCCGACAACGAGAATAAAATTGCTCCACTGACGCCAACGTCGGTCACAGTCACAGCCGTCACAATTTGAATGATCAAAAACTTTGTTTTTAATTACAAAGTTTTTGATCAATCAAATTGTGACGGCTATAAGTATTATTAAATTCCTGTTGATTATGGAGCACTACAGGGGCATGGTGAATTGCTTCACTGCTTGGCGTTCAAAAGGCTAAAAGGTCATACGTTCCAGGCCTGGAAAGGGGCGGGAAAAAACATTTTAACCTCTTTTATTTTTTACGCCCCACAGAAAACCCTGTAGCTTATTATAGGAATGTGAGAGGTTATTCCTAAGGTGCGTACGCATTTGAGCGGTTCGACCTGAGGCACGCTCACCCCGAGCGGCGAGCTGCTCGCGAGCAAACCTTTTGCACATTTTATGTTCGGATGAGGCAACGCGCTCGCGGTGAACCGACTTTGTGCGTCGCACAAAATGGCGTCGGACGCAATAACAGCTGCTGCTGCGTTTATAGTAATTCATCGAATAACTGTCCACGGTGGTGGATGAAACAGTTATATAACGTATTACCAGTAGTAAGTAAATACCAGCAAACCTAGGCGCCGTACGCAATGACACTTGACAAGTCAAAACTAGTTCGCGCGCGCCGCTCGCGGGCACGCTCGGATACACGAGCACATTAAGGTGCGTCCACACTTGTAACATTTCGCCGATCCGATCCCCGTTGCGTATCTCCACCGCGTATCGTGCTGTTTGGACGCTCACTGCGGGCACTCCGTATCATTTGCGCCGTCGCGCGAAGAAACGCGTCCACACTTGCCGTATCGTATCCTCGTTGCGTATCGCCGCACCGATCATTTCGGCGTGCAGTAGTTTGGACGCTATCCGTATCGTAGCACCGTATCACCGCCCCGATCATTTTGGCGTTTCGTTTTCGCCGAACATTTCATTTCGTTTGTGATCGTTGTTCTGTGCGGAGTTGCGTCCCATTTAAAAATGTCGCCCGCTGAGATCGCTCACTGAACCTTGGGACAGAAATATTCTTGAGTGGGGGCCGTGTACCGGAAGTCGCAGCGAGGAAGGCCTTCATTTTTGTCATCTGCTCATGGAGATTTAGGACATGACTGTGCTCGTTTTATAATACATAATGCGGCAGAAAGATTCTCGAGTGGAAACCGCGTGCTGGAAGACGCCGCGTGGGGAGGCCTTCGATTAAGGCACCCGCTCACGGAGACATGGCCTTCGTATGACTGTGTTTGTTTTATGGCATGCGGCAGAAAGGTTCTCGAGTGGAAACCGCGTGCCTGAAGACGCCGCATGGAAAGGCCTAACAAAGTAGACAGTCCATCAGTGGTATGGTATTTTTTAATTATCGTAAAGATTAAGGATTAAGAACCAATGACCGCAGCGTGGATCGATGACTCAAATAGCGCCTTTGATGATCGGGCAAAAACCCACTCGAGATGGATCACGGCCGATCCTCACCCCGTATCCTCACCGCGTATCATGAACGAAAGTGTGGACGTCACGTCGTCGCGATCATGCAATGCTTTCGTGATCGCGAGTGTGCGGGGTACTGAAGATACGCGTATCAACATGGATTTCGCGCGAGCGTTGCATGATCGCGACGGCGCGACGTCCACACTTACCGTTCATGATACGCGGTGAAGATACGCGACGGGGATCGGATCGGCGAAATGATACAAGTGTGGACGCACCCTTACACGAGGCACGCACACTGAGGCGCCTTTAAGCACGGCCACAGACCATAAGAATACTATAGACTGGCTATTGGGCGGGGACGCGTAACCGAGCTTAAGCCCAAATTTCTAAATACATGTCAACGTGATGTCAACAGTCACTTAGTTACCGTACGAACGTGCTTGAGAATTATGTGCCAAAAAATTAGAAATATACCGCATTGTACCATTATAATCGTCACAGGCGAGATCTGCATACTCAAAAAGATACCTACATACAGTTTAATTTCACTGAAAAGTAATAAAATTCGGTATTTTGTAATATTTCGTAAAATATTGCAGTGTATTATACATTACTAGCTTGACATGGCAACTATTCACGCAACATCTTTAGGAGCACGCAATGTATACGTCCGTCAATTTAGTGCGGGTGAACAAGTCTAAACCATAAATTGACGATATTCTGTATGGAGGTTTTAATGTGAGCCGCTCGTGTTTCATACTAACTGGTCCATTTTAATAATATAATTTACACTTTATCACCTTGTTTTTTAGGGTTCCATACCTCAATCAGAAAAAACGGAAATCTTATAGGATTACTTTGTTGTCCGTCCGTCCGTCTGTCCGTCTGTCTGTCTGTCAAGACCCTTTGTCTCGAGAACGCGTGGAGGTATCGAGTTGAAATTAACACTATGTGTTTATACGATGATTTTTAATCGGTGATCAGGTACCAACTTTTTTAACTCAGTAATTGATGGCGGTGACGTTGAAGTCGTAATTACATGAAAACAAACTTTAATTTTTCTATGATATTTTTTATTCTGAAACCGATTTTGTCTTAAATTCCTTGTCCCCTGTCCCCATGTACTGTATCTGATGTGAGCTTACAACCTCTTTAATGACAATTTATGGGTAATAACTTGTCATTGTCATTACATAAAAAAAGTCGTAGAAAATTTCGTGAAACTTCCCGCTAAAGCGATGACACTTGACATAGGTATCGTACTTCAATATATTTTTTTTTTTTAATTTATTCATGACCATGGTTACAAGACCTTCAGTCGAAGTCATAAAAATACAATCAATCTTATTTATGTAGGGTGACCAGGTAGCTACTGGTCATTAGTTTTAATTATGTTTTAACTTTTAATTAATTAAACAGTGAATTGAATAATTGCGCGAGACCTCGCCTATTAAGTTTAATTTAAGCTGGATATTAATATTTTTCTACTCCTGATCACCGATTAAGAATCATCGTGTATATAGGTACTCAGGTCTAGGGTCCCTTAAAGCTGTGAAAAAAAAAAACTTCTACGTTAACGTGAAAAAAAGATACGGCCGTTTATGTCGCCAAAAACGTACATTTCGATACTCTCAAGGGAATCAAAGTGATAGGGTACTTACTTCTCGATGACCTAGAACTATGAAATTTGGCAAGTACTACAAATACTTACAAAAATCTGAAAACGCCACATACTTACTACAAATACTAATAAAAATCTTAAAAAATATAGTCCTTTTCAAACATCAAGTCCACCTTTTGTACGATACGTTTTCTTTTGTGCAATAAAGATTAATTAAATAAATAAATAGGTAAATCATATTTGGAGAACTTGGTTGCGATAAGTTTGATTCAAATTCAAATTCGTTTATTGCAAGAACATAGTAATAAATTAGGTGATACAGGTATACAGTGTTGCTTATGTTATACCAAGAAGGCATGCAAACAAAATAGAACAATATTCAAATACTTAATTGTTACATATTTCAATTTGTTACTTATGTCAAAAATAATTACTAAAACTCAGAATTTGCAGATTCTTCTTCTTCGTCTTCTTCTCAGCATATATGCGTCCACTGCTGGACATATGCCTCTTGCATGGATTTCCAAACCGATCTTGATGCGGCGATCCTACTCCATTTGCAGATTAAATTACATTAATTATTACATTATTTTTATAAGTATTTGCACCTCGTTTGTATGCGGCGCCATACATTTCAGATGCAAACTTAACTCAACCAGGCCAATTAAGATGGGATAAGGGAAAGTTTGTACGGAACCCTCGGTGCGGGAGTCAGAATCGCACCTGGCCGGTTTTTTTTTTAATTCAGACAAGTAATTATATTACCTACAGCGAAATCAATAGCAGTGGGTGACAAAATCATTAGATGCTACCTATGGTCCTACCGGAAGATCAGCGCTGGCTCTCGAGCTAGCATCTTGCTGAGGTGGGACCTTTTCGTGGCACAGCCATAAAAATAGTTGCTATTTGTTTTATTTTATCTTCTTATAATTTCTGTCACACCTTTTATGTAATTATGTTTTATGTCTCGTCACGAATAAATGTATTTCTTTCTTTCTTTCGATTAAAACAGTATATTATTGTTTTGCTAATCCACAATATAATAACGTGCTAGTCAGTTGACGACGAGGTTGGCGCAGTTTTTATGCACCTGCCTACTGAGCCGGCGGTCTTTCGTTCCAATCTCGGCAAGGGCAAATATTTGTGTGATGAACTCGAATATTTTGTTCCTGGGTTATGGATGTTATCTATATGTATATGTATGTATTTATATATATTGTTTATATCATCGTCTAGTACCCATATTAAAAGCATTGCTTAATATAAGGTCAGGGCGAGTTGTGTACGATTGTCCCTTAATTATTTTGTTTACAGCACCTTATATGATAAAATAAATAAATCTACTCCCATGAGACATATAATTAATTATTGTATTAAGCGGTTTACACTCACGTGAAATTGTCAGGAACGGTCCGACATGTTTCGAACTCGTATGGAGCTCTTCATCAGGGACGGCTGCCCATACACCGCCGCGGCAACCTCGTCACTGCTGATACTTTGATCGACGTTCCGCTCTGAGCGCGCGCGCCGATGGCGCGGGGGCGGAGGGTGCTTGCAAGCCCGCAACTTGTCCGTCCAGCACTCCAACGTCACTTTTGTCATCAATAGACATTACGCACACTTGACTAATGGTGTCCACGGGATTGTCTAAACGCACAATATGTTTCGCCGCCGGAAGCACAGGCTTCCATGCCGGAGGTAAAGCCCAACCGCCGTCTCTATTAAAATTCGGGCGCCGTCCGATCTCTATAGCTTCGTGTACCTTACGTTGTATAAAACGTTTCTCACGTACCAACACTCTTGCTTTATCGAAACAGACAAAATGAGACGCACCGGCTTCAACGACATGTTCAGCGACCGCGGAATTATTCGTGTCCAGCTTTCGTACACTGCGTATGTGCTCAGACAACCTTGCATTACGTCCCGTCTCCCCGATGTACGCCTTGCCACACTCACAGGGTATTTCATATACGCCCGGGCTACCGAACGGATCTTTATCTTTAGGTGACTGCAACAACTGCCTTACCTTAGTCAATGATGGAACCAGGTTCTAATACTGTATCGGCGGCGCAACATGTGTCCGATGGTATCCGTCACCCCTTTAATATAAGGCAAGTACGCAGGTGCTCTCTCCACAGTCTGCGGTCGTTGCGCTGCACTCGGGTTCGCTACACGCTGACTGTCTCCACTTGTATCCATTGCTCTCCAACACTTGTCGCACATGTCGGGCCGTTCCTGACAATTTCACGTGAGTGTAAACCGCTTATTACAATAATTAAGTCTACTCCGTTTATAATTTACCTACTACCTGTCCCAAATGTTGTAGTGATGTTTTTATTATTCATTTATCACTATATGTAAACATTTTGAACGATAGAAAGATTGAGATGACGCTTCCATTTGATTTCGTCGCCAAAATTAAAAGGTCTGATAATTTAATTTACGACCATACAAATGTTATTTATATTTAAGTTATAATAAAAATAAATGCATTGTCTGATATGCATATAAGGGCTAAAATTCTCGATACTTTGATCGTAGTAGTGTATGACCACGAAAATCGCACACATTAGCTCAGCCAATGTCAACTTCACTTCTGTTTGTTGTAAAACCTTATTTTTATACGAATATAATTGTGTGCGTGTAAAAGTCGGCTACAGCGGTGCTAGAACAAAAAACTGCGCTGAATGCCATCTCCATATACTCCGTCAGCACGGCCAAAAGACCGCCGCCGGCCGGCTCACCGCGAGCCGCCAGCAAATGGGCGAGCCGTCCGTGCCTCAACCCGAGGCTGCCTCAAATGCGTACGCACCTCTACATATACAGGAGGTCCCACGGCTATTCCACATTGAGGGGAAGTAAATCAAATATTTTAGACAGGATATTCTACTAACATTTCCATCCATCTACATATATGAAATAGCCATTCTTGTCAAGGGTAACCCTGATGTGTTTGAACGCAATAAAACTACCAATATAGGATTAAGACCACGTGATAACAGTAGGATTATGAGTAATTTCACGAACACTGCACTCTTAAGGAAAAGCGTATTTGGTATGGCACCCAAAATTTATAATAAGCTACCAAAGGCAATCAGGGATGCTAGTATGAATAGATTTAAGCGAGAATTAATGACATTATTGAAGGAAAAATGCTATTATAATATAAATGAATTTTTAAATGACATGGCTATTTAAATTTAAATTTGATATTATTACTTAGAATATGTATAAAATTATAATAATGTAAATAACAATTTGTAAACCGAAAGGTAAAACATGACGAACATTATTTATTTACTATAACATCCTTGTAATATTATTTATACTCATGTTTATGCAAATAAATGATCTATTATCTCTTATCTCTTATATTTTTCTCAATGGAGACAACCTTTTATTTTTTAAAGTAAGTAATACTGCATTGATAGTTTAAAGAAAATATGGAAAATTTGTATGAACATATTCAGCGAGACATACCGAATCATTTGAAAGCTAAAAATGTTGGTTTTCTTTAATTTAACATATTATGTTACTTAAGGAGAATTATTATTTGACATTTACTCTTTCGATAGGCATCATAAAAGTACAGGATGCTTTTTTTCACTTTCGGTCGGTTCGATTCCCAGATGAGACAAGCAATTTTTTTTTAATCCGGGAATGTAGTATTACTTAATTTAAATAATAAAAGGTTGTCTCAATTGAGCAAAATATACTACCTATCTATATTTAAGGTACTTTCCCTCCATGTGGCATAGCCGTGGGACACCTGTATATAAAAAAACGAGCTTTTTGAAACATTCCGTCTATTCCCACATTCAATTAAAAAATTATGGCATGTAAAATGTATTAATTTTACCAATAAAAATCTGTATCTGTATCTGAACTTGCATGGTGCGTGTCACTTGTACAGAAACAGATATTCTAAGAATTGTGAACCGTACCGCTGGCTATACTAATGTTTTCTCTTGGTAGGATTTGCGGAAAGCAGCGGACGGTCCGGCGGGCCGGGGCTCGAGCCCGGCGACGCGGCGCGCGCGGCGCGGCACTGCGAGTTGCTCCAGCAGGTCGACCGCGCCGACGCCGTCCTATACACGCACCTACAGCTCGGGCCCAGTGCGCTCGCTGACCACTGGCCCGATGTTGTTGAAACTAGGTATGTATCTGTTGAGTGGTCCAACCCTACGGCCACGACGAGGGCAATGCGGTATCTTCTTAGTAGGCATCTTCATTGCTGAAGGTCGTGTCTAACTTGAAATATTAATGTCCTTCACTTGATGCACCATGCTTTTCCACTTGTTTCTGTCCTCGGCTGTTTTGATAGCATTAGGTATTGAGAGGCCAGGGAGGGTCTTTATTAGATCTGACCAATGCGGTACGCATATACCGCCTCTGTTCCGTTCCGTCGATCGTGGGTAAAAATAAAGTCAGTGTTGCGATCATTGGCGACCCTTATAGTGCCACGGCCGTCCAGCAGACGACTCTGTCCCGTAGGACAGTGCATGTCCTTCACTATATTTAATATCAGCAACAAATAAAATCATTTGAAATAGTATAGTTATGTAACGGTTAGTATATTTTTTTTTTATTGCAAAATAATGATATATAGATAGTTTTCTTGAATATTTATTGTTTCAGGAAATTCTTACAAAACGCACTGACTAAACTTCTCATGTCTGATCTCAAATACTGCCAAGCTGATAACATAGAGCACAACTTTTGGAAAATTTTGTATTACACATTCATAGAAAAACTGAGAAGAAATTTAACAACGGCGTCACCAGAAGACAAGCCTAAAGTAGTCAAGCTTCTAAATACCATCATAGAAGAAGGAAATGCCTATTTCGAGAACCTTGTTCAAATGTTAGAAAAAACTTACAAATTTAATACTGACGATTTTATTAATGACAATCATGTATTACCGCCGAAAGGTCTCGGCTACGTTGGACTTGCTTTAATATCGGTACAAAAATTGTATGTGTTCTTGGGCGATTTGACGAGGTACAAGGAGCAAGTCAATGAGACCAACAATTACGCGAAGAGTAAATATTGGTATACGAAAGCTCAACAGATCAATCCAAAGAATGGGCGACCATATAATCAGTTGGCTATATTAGCAATCTATGCTGTAAGTATTGCTTATTTATTTATGAACATATTTATCTTCTATCGCGTGACAGCGTCTATACGGTGATTTTTTTTTCAGAGGAGAAAATTAGACGCAGTCTACTATTACATGAGAAGTTTAATGTCATCTAATCCATTTCAATCGGCTAGGGAAAGTCTGTTATCACTATTTGACGAAAATAGGAAAAAGGTATGTATTTTTTGTAAGTTTTTAAATTAAAATTAAACTTTAACGTACGCCACTCGTTTTATTGAAGTAATTCTTGTCTCTGATGCCGATTGGACTAATAATATATTCTGTTCTAGTATGAAACGGCAGAAAGAAAGCGTCGAGCAGCGGTGGAGGGCGCGAAGACATCAGAAAATGGCGACAGCGGTGTCGGGCACGGGTTGCGACGGGAGACGTGGGTGCGGCCGAGCGGACATCGGACCACGACGTTACGACATGACGATATGGAGGAGCGGCTCGCTTCTATGACATCTGTCGAGGTTTGCTTATGTCATAAGCAGTTAGCTTCAAACTAATAGAATACGAAGTGGGAAGAAACTGTCTTTTGGTTATATCTTAAGTAACCAGGGCAACCAGGGGTAGTGTCGGGTTCCGGTGGAATATGTTACTAAAGACATCACTCGATAGGTGACATGATTGTGAATGCGGCCGAGCGGCCACACAATACGACGCACGCACGCGGGAGTATCAAATAGAGGAGCAAGGCGTACTATCATTTCGACTGGCTTCCATGTTATATGTTGAGGAATTTTGTTGAGTGCCTCATACTTAACTCAACCCGGCACAAAGGATCCAGCAAGAGGACCAGAAAAAACAAATCAAGAAAACAACCTGAAACGTACTGGGAAGCTCTCCGATAAAGGCATACAGTTCTCCATGTTAGAACATATGGAGTATATAAAACTGATAGTGATTTCTTTTGTTGCAGTTGAATAAAAACTTCATTACAAGTTATCTGCATGTCCACGGGAAACTCATCACTAAAATCGGGTAAGATTTGTAATTACAACTTCTCATTGAATGTTAAGACCTCTCCTTAGTCTCGGCTTTCCTACTTATCCTAATGGGCTTTTGTAACAGGATGGAAACTTTCCACGAGAGCGCCGCGCAGATGCTCTGTCAGTTCCGCTCGCTGTTGCATCGACAGCCGTTACCGACTCCGGCGGCGCGATTGTTGCAGCTCACCGCACTCAACATGTTCGCTGTTGAGGCAACCGTCTCTGCAAACAGAGGTAGGTGACATCTCTTCTCACGATCTGACTTCGTCTCTCTCTCTCTCTCTCTCTCTCCTCCAGCCCTAAGTCAGGCTGATCTGGTTCAGTCTGTTCACGATTCACTTCATGCGCCCGCGCCGAAGCCGTTGTCTCAGATGTACATCTGAGACGTTGGATTATGAAAGTAAATGAGGAATATCGCGATAGCCGTTATTATTTGTGTTAGTTATAATTTATAAGTGACTTTTATGGACTATGGACCGGCGGAAATATTCGTGGCCAAACATAGTCGATCAAACGTAGTCGATTTAAACTAATATTTCCGAACATTATACGTTTCATACAGACCTTATCTAACTAGATGTCTAAAGCACATGCATTTTGCTTGTTAAATATTATTATAGAATGTGTGTGTGATGAGGAAACAGTTAAGAACGAAATCTCGCTTTCTTCAACCCGGTTACGTAAAGTTTGAACCTCATTTGTATGTGACGCTATAGTTACCAGTGCAAACTTAACGTAAGCGGACGGTATATCCTCTTAATCATTATCTATAGTTTGTACCTATACGAGCATGTTTATAACTGATTAATTATGTATATTGTCATTTTGTAGCCATTGTACAACCATTGCTTAGTTTGGGGTTAGATCGATTGGTGTCAGATTGTCCCCTTTTATTTATTGATTATTTATATGTCGTTTCACACCACCAAAATTCGGCTTTTTGCCTACGCTAATAACGTAATAAATTACGTTCTTGTGTTACGGTCTTGTGTATTGAGACGTGATCTCGCCGAACTTATACCCGTCCTGGACTATCATTGCAATCAATATTGACTTTCGCATAGCAAGGAGATAAAATTTACATTTTATATTTGCAAGTGTAAAGTGAATACATTCGTGTAACACAAACGCACATAAACCAAGCCGAGCTCTATTGAGCCTGGAATGCTCAAATAGTAGAGTCATGACATAATTGGTAAGACCTTACATTGTAATACACGTATCTGCATATGCTTCGGCGCCGCGGCCTCTAAGGCCATGGAAAAGTGATGAAATTTTTCAAAATCTTGTAATTATTTAACAAATTAAAATAATCAGATTTTACACTTATTAACTCCTCTACAGTAAATATGTTCAATTAATTACCCTTATTTTTTTGCATCTAATATTTGACAGAGCCAGAGAGAGACAGAGGTTGACAACGCTCATAAACGACATCATGTAGCACAAGTAAATTAAGAAATCGATAAACATATTATTCCAGTTACCGTTGCCAAAGGTTGACGGTAACAGGAAAGATACCGAAACATCAGGAAGCTTAAATAATGAATATACGCTATAGAATCCGTTTAAATAGTTTTAATTAATAGTACATTACATCAGAGGCCGGGAAAATGGGGGTTCCGGCCAAGTAGGTATATACGGATAGTGACGAGGCCGGGAATCCGTTTTCACGACGAGGCATGTATAGTGCTTTTCTCAAACATACAATGAAATAAAAAAATATACTTCAAAGAACAACATTTTATTAATTGACAACGTATCTTTATCTTATCTTTATCTTCATCTTCATCTTCAAGTGATCATTTGTCAAACGTTTTTTGGTCAAACGATAGGACACCGTGTGAATGACCTTGTTGTTGAAACCAAAAAAAAGTTACTTTGCAGGCCTAGGCCTGAAAAGCAGTATGAAATCCCTTTACAGTCCTCTCGAGTTGTTGCGCCCAAAAAGCGATACTTCCGAGGCTATTATAAGGAACGTAAAGACAATATTTCATTGCATGTTTGAGAAAAAATATATTGTAATGAAACTATATGTTTACGGTTTTCGGACTTCTTAATTTACTTGTGCTAGGATGTCGCTTATGAGCGTTGTCAATGTCAACCTAAACGGCTCTGTCAAATTCACTCATTTATAACAGTCGCGGAAACCAAAGAAAATATTCAATATATATTTGTGTAAATAAATCTTATTTGCAGTTGGTAAACTAACCCCGACCTATGTCGATGTATAGGGTCAATAGTTAACTCACGGCAAAGTTAAGTTTATCCCTCAATCTAGTTTATCTTTTTGTTAGAGCAATATTCAGTGCATTGTATCAATGGCTTAATATTCAGTGCTTTCATAGTTTGTGCGGAGCCCAGTGGGCCCGAGTTCGGCTCGTACTTAACTTTCTCTGTAATATAATTAAATATGTTTTCCTACCGTCCGTATACCGTCTTTGTTTCTATATAATTATATCATGCTATTTCATCACCATTTCCATAGTAACTATAGCATTGGAAAGGATTTATTATAGTAGGTTCAATTCACTTCTTTAATATCTTTTGTAAAATGCATCTTTTTCAATTACTTGCAATGAAAGCAACGAAATATTTGGTTGATCGTGATGCGTATAAATACCACCTCACATTAATAAAATCTTTTACTCTATTCATTATTTTGCGCTCTTAATTTTGTCATATGTATAATCGTTTCACTTGTAACTAACAAGCGAATGGTTATAGATAATCACTTTTTAACAGAAAATAACCGACTTCAACGAAATGAAGTAATGGTATAGGACAATGGGACCAACTACAAAGTTATGCTCTTTGAAACAAACAAAGAATTATTGTTTTAAGCGGCTTACACTCACGTGAAATTGTCAGGAACGGCCCGACATGTTTCGAACTCGTATGGAGCCCTTCATCAGGGACGGCTGCCCGTACACCGCCGCGGCAAATTCGTGACGAAAATGTCGGGCCGTTCCTGACAATTTCACGTGAGTGTAAGCCGCTTAATACAATAATTAAATATGTCTCACGAAAGTTTTAATAAAACAAAGAATTTTCAAAATCAGTTCAGCCGTTTTTTGAGTAATCGGGGAAAAAACATAATAAAAAAACCGGCCAATGTCGGGCCACGCTCAGTGTAGGGTTCCGTAGTTGCCCATTCTTCACAATAGAGGGGCTTTAAAACCGAGCCCGAGGTTTAAACTAAATTACGGACAGGCTTAAAACAAGGGTTTTAAGCCCACGGTTTAAATTACGAGAAAGATTTCAAGCTCTATAAAAAGGTAAACGCCAAAGTAACTAATTACTTATTACCTTCTGGAAGTTATCGATTATAGGTACGCGCCAGATCGAGCCAAATGTTTTAACGCAGTATGGTACTTAACTTGCACTTAATATGTGTAACGTTCGAAGTATAAGGACACCGCGCTGCACTTACGTCATTTTAAAGAAAATTATGAATTTTTGCGATAACTCAAAAACGGCTCGACCGATTTTATTCAATACTAGGCGTGCCCGCGGCTTCGCTCGCGTATATCAAATGATTACTTCCTTTTTGTAACACTTGAATATGTAATTTAGTTTTCTTAATATATATAATGAAAAAAGGAAACTGCATTTAGTTACGTTGCAAGTTAAATAAAAGCTTTTTAAAAAGGAAACTGCATTTACTTAGCGCAAATAAAATTAATTATAATCAAAAGGGATTCAACAAATTCTATATTTGTATACATGGACTCCAGAGTAATACGTACATGTACAAATGTTACTCAAAGCAAAGCCTAGCAAAGCTTAATAAACAAAAGTAAAAATATTAACCATTAATGGGCAGTGCCGTCTCAGTAACAGACAAATCCGCGAGAAAAGAATCCTCAGAAAATAGGGAACAATCTAAATCTTCTTGAGAAATAAGCAGTCAGTAAGTTATGCTTTTTTAGCTATTACGCGTAATTCCGTAGCTTTTCATTTTTTCTTTCCAGCCCCTTTGCAGTCTCTAGACCACAAGTTTCCCATGCCATAAATGAATCTGTAAAAATAGTCACGCTCATATAATTATATATATGATGACTGGTCTTTTAATAAATATGTTACGCCTGAACGGCGGTACTAACCCAACATTATCGCATCGCATTCTACGCACCGAGATGCAGAGCAATGAGTCCATTGCTTTGCAAGGATATTTTTCTTGTAAGATGGGCATGTGTCTATAATAATAAAACAAACACATGACTAATCTGATAAATTCAAATTTAACAAAATTTAAACATGTCATCGCCATTCCTCCGTCCCCCGAAACCGTGGTGGTCAATCTGAATAAAACCGTGATGGTCGATCAATCAAAATACAAATTAATAACATGATCACTTAATACTTTCGATTCTCGGCATTTACATTAAATAACACTTTTAGCTTATTGCGTAATTGCACAGAAAATTCGCTGTAAAATTGACAATGCTGATGACATTTTGTTCCACAGAGAAAACAACATACGTCACTCTATCTTATGAGCAAAGAGCGTGGTCATTACATTTCGAGTAAAAAAACATCGGTGTAACGGCGTACCAACATGACGTCAAAAATTTTTGGGTACTAAAACTTAAGTCATAAATAATGCTAAAACAACCTTTAGGCTACTTGAACCTAACCCATAATAGCGAGAAGAACCGGGGATCGCCGAAAATGGCCGACGGTCGCGAACTGAAGAATTTTATGAAGATTTCTTTAGCCGATTGTGAAGGAAATACGTAGCGAAAACGGTACTTTTTACGCTCTTATTCTATTCTCATATTTAGATAATAGATTTGTCTTAGGATACGTAGGAATGGTTTTGTCTGAGGATGCGTGATCTTAAACGATCGTGAAGTTTTGTAAGGCGCCATCTCGCTTCCTCCCTAGTGTGTTATCCCGTTCTGGCATTTTCGATTTTATTATATAGATAGTTTTCATTGAAAGGGCTTAAGACCTCATTTTGATGATTTTTTCCATAATTTTTTGACCCGTGGTTGAAAAGTTAGAGGGGGCGGAGGGGGGATGCTATTTTTTTAATTTCCCGAGCGAATATTTACAAAACTGCTGACTTAATACCCTATTATGACCCCTATTATTTTTAAAAGACCTATTCAACGACACCCCACACACTAGAAATGGAGCGAAAAAAATTCACCCCCACTTTAGGTGTACGAGAGGTACCCGAAAAAGTTTTTATTTTACCGTTTTGTCGGCATGATAGATAGTATCTAATTTAGATACACATACTCATACCAAATTTCAGCTTTCTAGTACTAATGATCACGGAGCTAAGCCGCGACAGACAGACGGACAGACGGACATGGCGAAACTATAAGGGTTCCTAGTTGACTGCGGAACCCTAACAAACCCCTGAGAACCTGCTCCGTAATTTGACGTCGGTTAAAAAGTGATTCACTATGTATTCCAGGTGACTGGTAACACGTTTTAGTGGCCTGTCTCTAGCTACCCCTCTTATCTAGAATACTCATTTGATACCAATAAATACGCAAACTAGTGAACATAAAATACATAACATTATATTGAATCTGACAGCTGAAGCGAGTTGCAAGCAAATTGTATGATAATAGGAGTAACTTCAACTGATAATATTGCCGAGGTGATGAAGAAAATGAATTTATTCACGAAATTACAATATCTCCGGCATTCCGCTAGTGTGAGAAGTTGCTGATAAAATGCAAAATGCAGTAATATAAAATCCAATGTACGTTGAGTGCATTATAGTTGTAAAAGTTGATCGGTGACAAGACTGATCAAGTGATCAACTAAAAAGTGTGTCAATCCTCTTAATAACCTCGTATTTTAAGTATTTAAAATGCTCTGATACGTCTGATATACGGTTGCTATTTGTGTTTAGGCATTACACATTTTTTTTGTATTTCAATCGGTTTAACTCGGAATAACTACACATAGCCTGCTCTAAATGTCAGAAATGATCGTTAAATCTCGACAATCCTATTACGGAGTGTTGAAAACGTTCCATACAAAATGGCCCCCATACCGTCACGTCATCGTAAAGGTACCAATATCTGTATGGAAAAACAACATACTAGTATTTTGACCGCGAAAAAGTGCGTTTAGTACATGGTGGTCATACAATGATTGCTTTGTTGAATTATGAGCATTCTAAATATACTTCTGCTTTCGGATTAAATAACATCAAATTTTGTACTTTTGAACTTAATTTTTTTTTCTTATATCATGAATCATGACTTTTTGAGCAAACTTTATTAAGTATGTTGTATAATTTAACAGCAATCATCCATCCATCCTCCCTATTGTATCTGTCACCGTTAATCCGTGACAGTGTATCATTTCAATCGTGTATCCTATTATAAGAAACACGTTATAATTATCTTAATTCAAAGGGTTTAAAGCTTAGTCTCCCAGTCCTGTAAAGTTGGGATTATAAATATCTAAGGACATACTGAGTTAACTATTCCATCCTGCAGCGCGTTTTTGCATTACCTTCTCGCAACTCGTTTTTAAGCTTATTACCTTCTATTTTTGGAACTAAGTAGACTAACGTACGGGGAGTCGGGACTCGGGATGCGGCCTTGTGGAAAAATAGTATCATGTGCGACCGGTCTATTTACGTCTCTGCCAAAGAGTAAAATATCCAATACTCATTACTATTGTATAGCGTAGCAAAGGGTTCTATATATACTTGCGATTTTAAAAGAAAGTGTGTTTAAAATTAGGTAGTTAATCAGTATTTGAGTGTACCGCATGACTTCTTCGTTTCATTAGAATTATTTTTAGGGATATTATTAAATGCACATCTGTATAATTTTTCAGCACACTAGGTAGCTCCACTAATTAACTGAATGCATACCAGTAAAACTAATGCTGTGCAAAAAAAACAATTGATTAACTGAACATGTCCTACAAAAAAAACTTAAACATCATACAAAACGAGATGACCTTTTTAACCGAATTCACACATAAAAAATATGGTTCGTACATCGGATATATTTGAAAGTTTCACCAAAAATACTGATTTGCACACTAATTATCCTCGCACTGCACAAAGATCCGCGTCGGCCGGGTTAGGTTAGGTTAGTTTTTTTTTATATCCAGTAAAACAGTTTTGCAAATACCTTTAAATAGTATATTTAATTCGCATTATTTATAGTGTGCATAATTTGTGTGCAAGTCAGTATTTTTGGTGAAACTTTCAAATATTTTGATCGAAAAAAGGGAATGTAGGGGAGAGGTGCCATGAATGGGACAATTTTAATTAGTCAAAGAATTTAAGTAATACATAGCTTAATAAAACATAATTTTGTTTACGACTATATTTATTTATCTTTAAAAAGAATCAACCAAATACAATATTATCTCAAGACTTTTTAGCATTAAATCCGGATAAAAAAAACTTAACATATGTCCCATTCATGACCAGGTGGTCATGAATGGGACATTGATAGTCATGAAAGAGACACGTTTAAATAAAAATCTTAAATTAACAATTTAAAACAGTTATCATACGAACTTTGTGTTATAATCATCTAATAACACGTATTTATTATTTTGAACATTTTTATCACATTTATGAGATCACAATAATAATTATTAAGATTTGGGTAAACCTAACATTTTAGCCGAGGCATATTCTCTTGTTCTACAGTAAAAATTCGAGCGAGAGCGATTTTCGATATTGGGACAGTACAAGTCATTCTCCGATTCGCCCAGCTGTCCCAAACAAGACTTTCGTGCATTTTTTTTAAATATCCTCACACCAAAAATATTATTGAATAAGTTTGTACAAATGTCTACTCACCTGATAGCTAGTTAAACCTCTAATAATTTTGTCTTACAATGAAAGCGGATTACTGTCACAACGATCTCGTAAATGATTCCCAAAAACAACAAAACAGAATACTTTAAAGCACACAAAAACTCAACCGCGTTTCGCTATTTTGTTTCTCACGACAACCAAGTCACATTTACGACAATATTGTCTATAGGTCAGTGTTGGCAAAATGCAGAAAACAAAAATCTACTAATTGGTTCCTGCCGCGGTAAAATGAATTTGTCCCATTCATAACCTGTTCCTTTCATGGCACCTCTCCCCTACAGATATCGATTTAAATACATGCCTTATTTTTATAAGATTATTGATAAATATTTTACAATATTTGTTTTTCAGAAATATAATTTTCTCCATATTGCTTGGAAATGTTCCCATTAACTGGACCGCGAAATCGTTCGTTATTTTTACAAGGCTTTAATACAAATAAAAAAAATATATATGGCCTCGGCCGGGAAATAGCTATTATTTAAATAAGACGATTAAGTTAAAATCACACCTTCCGTTTATGACGTCTCATACAAATGAGCGTACTCTTCATTTGGCCGGTTACTTCATTATTATAAGTATTATTTAAAGGGTAGTATTTAAACGCACATCAAAAAAAAACCTTTTTCTCCAACTTGCTTGGAAATGTTCCCATTAATGTAGTGAAAGTGGACCGCGAAATCGTTCGTTATTTTTATAAGGCGTTAATACAAATTAAAAAATATATTTATATTATTGGCCTTGGCCGCGAAATCAATATTATTTAAATAAGACGATTAAGTAAAAAACACACCTTCCGTTTATGGCGTCTCATACAAATTAGGGTATTTTTAATTTGACCGGTTACTGCATTTTTACTTTTAATTTTTTCAAAGACTTTGATAATTCACCATACAGCCAATTGTCCACTAAATTTAAAAAATAAAAACTAGTATACATTTTATAATTGTTCTCTGAGCTTAGTTCTGGCACTGAACATTTTTCTGCTCTGCTACTGTCAATGTATTTTAAATGTCGACAAATTTCGAATAACGGACAAACAATTTAAATAATAATCTTATAATGCGGTTAATTTATTTTCATGATTCTTAGTTTTTTGTTAGAAATTTCTCTCGAAAGTTTTAATTTTAATAATATGATGGTATTTCACGAGTGAGTTGAAAATTAATAAGTGTACCTAACGTAAACAAATAAATAAGTTTCTGTCATAAATAACATTTTAGTGGCAAGCTTTTATAGCCGACTGTACTTTTTTTTGGATTTCCATCAAATGCTCACTGAGACGATTCTAAAGAGCCCAAGCTCGGTAGGATTGCTTTTTCTATCATAGAGTTCCTATAGCCACCTTCCGGCTCCATCATCAGATCAGCCCCATGGTATCATATTATTGTATTGTCATCAAAGTTAAGTAAGTATGCAAAATTTCAGCTCAATCGGTAGACGATATCTGCTTCAAAATTGAGTTGCAAGATTTCACCCGAACAAACCTACTTTAAACATACAATGCAAGTTAAATAAAAGCTTGTAAAAATAAAACGGAAATGATTGTGTCCAAGTCAATATAAAAGTTATTTTGAACTTAAGCATGCTTGGTTATATACTGTAAGTGTTGATTGTAAACTTATAAATAAATAAATAAGATCTTCTCCGAATATATGGTATGGTTTCTAAAAAAAATAAGTGCGTTTAGAAGTGGTTGATTTAACTAAAATTAATAATTACGTGCGTATTTTTTAATTATTGTGTTTTCATATAATTTTAATTCTTATAAATATATTTTGTTTTAAATCAAACATATGATTCGGACCCAAATTTAATTCATATTCCTAAAAAAATAAGTACCAAATGAACTTCATGGCACTGGTATATTAAATTAAAAATGTACATTGGTGATTATTTCCAAGCATATTTGGAGAAAAGCACTATACAAGCCTCGGCGGGAATGTCAGTTCGCAGATTCGTATTATTGAAATCATACTCATCCACGAACTGACTTTTCCCTGCCTCGGCAGTAATGTACTATTTCTATGCAAAAATAATCAAAATTTATATCAAAATTACTGATTGCACAGCAAATATTGCACTCAAAATGTTACTAAATATACTACAATTTATATTTGTGGCGTGCATCTATTTATTTAAAAGTAAAGCATATTTAAGTAATGCATAGCTAATAATGACTACCGCAGACCGCAAATTATGGAGCGTTTTTTAGGGATATAAAAAAAAAAACTACCTAACCTAACCCGGCCGGGTCGGATCTGCTCTGAAAGGTGATCAGGATTAGATGGTTACCTATCTGAAGCACAAATTTTTGTTTCCCATCTGTAAAGTTTCGCCAAATTTTCATTTGTCCGAAAGCTATTTTTCTCAAAAACTGTTTATTTTTCAGAATAATTATGAAACAAACCTAACCTATCCTACTGGGTTCTTTCAAAAGATGAAAAGTAATGTCGTGCTGATGTGTATTTTCTAATTATCTGCAGTACAATTTTTGCTACGCATTTATTTTATTTGCTGTGCAATAATTAATTTGATGTAAAAAGTATATAATTGATGAAAATAAATTGATAGGCGATTATTTGTTTGCTGTGCCATTAATAATATCCCTTATTTAAATAAGACGATTAAGTAAAAAACACACCTTCCGTTTATGAAGTCTCATACAAATGAGGTTACTCTTCATTTGGCCGGTTACTGCAATAAAGATAATTTTACTTTTAATTTTTTCAAAGACTGATAAATTCACCATACATCCCAATAGCCAAGTATCAAACACTGAATTTAAAAAATAAGAACTAGTATAAACTTTTTAATTGTTCTCTGCGTTTAGTTCTCGCACTGAACATTTCTCGGCTCTGCTACTGTCAATGTATTTTAAATGTCGACAAATTTCGAATAACGGACAAACAATTGAAATAATAATTATATATGCGTTTAATTTATACTCATGATTCTTAGTTATTTATTAAAGATATGCTACGACAGTTTTGATTTTAATAATATGATGGTATTTAATGAGTGAATTGAAAATTAATAAGTTTACCAAACGTAAACAAATAAAAAATAAAACAGAAATGATTATGTCCAAATCAATATAAAAGTTATTTTTAAATTACGATCTTCCCCGAATGCTCAATATGGTATGGTTTCTAATAAAAAAACGTGCGTTTATAAGTTGTTGATTTAACCAAAATTTATAATTATGCCCATATTTTTTATTATTGTGATTTCAAAAAAATTAATTCTCATTAATATATTTTGCTTTAAATCAAACATGATTCGGACCGGAAATTTTATTACTATTCCTAAAAAAAATAAGTACCAAATGAACTTCATGGCACTGATATATTAAATTCAAAATGTAGATTGGTGATTATTTCCAAGCATATTTGGAGAAAAGCCCTATCCACAAGCCTCGGCGGGAATGTCAGTTCGCATATTCGTATTATTGAATATTGAATATTCAAAATCATACTCATCCACGAACTGACTTTTCCCTGCCTCTGCAGTAATGTACCTACTATTATAGTACATTACTGCCGAGGCAGGGAAAAGTCAGTTCGTGGATGAGTATGATTTTGAAGGACGAGGCGTAGCCGAGTCCTTCAATAATACGAATCTGCGAACTGACATTCCCGCCGGGGCTTGTATAGGTAGTTTGTTTGTTTGTTTTTAAAATGTCTTTATTGAAAAACAATGTTACAATAGGTTATTTACATATTTAGTGTTCATATTAATCCTAAATAGTAAAATCATGCACAATCACTTAGTTTACTGAGTTATTTACCCACTTTAAACTTTATAAATAGGCTAAAACAAGGCCTATATATTTTTTTTATTCACATATGTAACATAAGGTACGACGAGGTTTACACTCCAGGTAATAAATAACAACTAATAACAAATTCGATATGCTCACTTTGCGAAGCTCACATTGGTGACATGTAGGTAGATAGTTCCCCCAGCCCCAATATTGTAGTGTATAGGTAGTGCTTTTCTCCAAATATGCTTGGAAATAATCACCAATCTAAATTTTGAATTTAATATATCAGTGCCATGAAGTTAATTTTGTACTTATTTTTTATAGGAATAGGAATAAAAATTCGGGTCCGAATTATATGTTTGATTTAAAACAAAATATATTAATAAGAACATACTAAGAATTAAAATTATATGAAAACACAATAATAAAAAATATGCACATACCTAATTCTTAATTTCAGTTAAATCAACAACTTCTAAACGCTCTGATTTTTTTTAGAAACCATACCATATATTCGGAGAAGATCTTAAGTTCAAAATAAAAAATAACTTTTATATTGATTTGGACACAATCATTTCTGTTTTATTTTTTATTTGTTTACGTTTGGTACACTTGTTAATTTTCAACTCTCTCATTAAATACCATCATATTATTAAAATTAAAACTCGTGAGAAATCTCTAATAAATAACTAAGAAGCATGAAAATAAATTAACCGCATTATAAAATTGTTATTTAAATTGTTTGTCCGTTATTCGAAATTTGTCGACATTTAAAATAAATTCACAGTGGCAGATCAGAAAAATGTTCAGTGTAAGAACTAAACGCAGAGAACAATTAAAAAGTTTATACTAGGTTTTATTTTTTAAATTTAGTGGACAATTGGCTGTATGGTGATTATCAGTCTTTGAAAAAATTAAAAGTAAAAATGCAGTAACCGGCCAAATTAAGAGTACCCTCATTTGTATGAGAACATAAACGGAAGGTGTGTTTTTAACTTAATCGTCTTATTTAAATAATATTGATTTCCCGGCCGGGGCCAATAGTACATATTTTTTTAATTTGTATTAACGCCTGATTAAAATAACGAACGATTTCGCGGTCCAGTTTTACTACATTAATGGGAACATTTCCAAGCAAGTTGGAGAAAATGTAATTAGGCTTGGTATAATTTTTGGAAGACCATTATATTATATTTTTTTCGATACTAGGCCTTAACTGCAGGTCATTAATTTTTATAATATGTTTTTTCAAAGATATTTTTTTAATTGTCAATTTGACAGTTCGCAATAAAATTGGCTGAAGGGATCCTTTAAAAATAAATAACTAAAATAAATAAATATTATGGGACAATCATACACAAATCGATCTAGTCCCAAACTAAGCAAAGCTTGTACTATGGGTACTAGACGACGATATACATAATATATAAATACATTTATAGATAACATCCATGACCCAAGAACAAATATTCGAGTTCATCGCACAAATATTTGCCCCGGCCGGGATTCGAACCCGGGACCGCCGGCTAAGTAGGCAGGTGTCTGCAAACTGCGCCATCCGCGTCGTCTTTGCCTTCGTAACCCAATTTAAAAGAATGTCCTTGTGATAAGGAACAACTAGTAGGATACTACCGACGCTTGGCCCTTATGCCGAGTCACAAATAGTGCAGTTCTTAAGATGCGTTCTTCAATGTCGGAAGAGGCGTCGCTTTAAAAAACGATTATTTACACTTGATAATATAATATAATATAATAATACAATAATATAATCGTGTACCAGTGCCATTACACATGAGACTTTTTTCCTGGTAGACGCCCGATAGGTTCAACCCATAGCCCAATTACCCAGTCCTCCATTTCATCCCCATAGCCCGTTTTGTATTTAGATTCCACAGATCCATAAATAGTTCTTGCACCAAGCGGGTGCTGTCTCTGTGTGCGTCCCATGACACGGATAGGGACAGCATCCGCTCGATGTACACATTACATTTCATTAAATTGTCGAAAGGGGCTCTACGCGTTGGCTTCGGCTCCGCGCACGCCTCCCAAAGGTCCGGGACACTATTGTCCCGTGAGCGGGAGCGACATACATGAATAATATAATAATATAATTGTTTCTCTTAATGCAAATCTGTTGAAATTTCATAAAGTTCTCAGTTTTTATCATATAATTTTAAAAATAGGAATAATTAAGAAACCCTTTTATCATGATTGAAATTGAAATCATTTATTGTAATATTGTGAGTTAGTTATAAAGGTCTTATGTCAAGTTAGGGTACATCACAATCAACCGCAACGCGGTGTACAATATAATGTCAGAAGACATGTTACAATTTTAGATATTAGAATTGCCATATAGTTAAATAAACATTGAAATAATTTAAATTACATTGAATTACACACGTCAAGACTACAACATTACTAAATATTGAAATATTAAAAGTCATCATTGATATACTTACACATGTCAAGTTAAAAACAAATTAACTAGTGATGCTGAATCACTCAAAGTGCTCTTTTACATCATAGTATGCTTTTTGCAGGCATCATTTCTATAATTTTTGTTTGTATTCAGGAAACTCTAATATCTTGATACAATTTGGCAAGTGATTAAATACGTGAACAGACATGTAGGATATGCTTTTCCGGAAATAAGCTGTTCTATGATGAGCAGGATAGCATAAGTTAAGGCCATGTAACTTGGAAGCTTGCCTCGGATTATTCGTATGGATTTTATACTTGTGCATATTTCTTTTCACATATAGACAGACTTCATAGATATACAGTGAATGATACTATTTCAAGATACGAGCAACGGTCGTATAACACGACGAAGGGATCGTAAAAGCCACTTTATTATCTTGTTAAATTCCTATAACAAGTTCAGATATTATAGGTAAAAGGCCCTACATTACTTGGCAGCGACCAAAATCAGAAATGTAATTTCATAACAGTACCGTACCCACCGCGAAGTCACCATTAAATGGTGACCTTCCCCGCCGCGCGAGTCACCTCATGTATTCCTCTGCTCCGCGGACTGACTGGCAGGACTGAGTGTTTCATATTTTCATAAAGAAAATATATGATAATATTGATAATGATAATGAATATGTGTGTAGATAAAGTAAGTGTATGCAACTGTACATAGTTAGGACTTAAAACACTCGTGTGATCCTATTATAAAACTCGCCTTCGGCTCGTTTCATAAAACCACACTCATATTTTAAGACCTCTCATTATGTAGCAGCTGCATAAACTACTATTAGAGTTCCGTTAGGGGTTTGTATGTCTGTTTGACTGTCCTACCTTTAAAATGTTATATCTTTTGAACCGAAATGGGCCAGTAAGAGAATTTGCTACAGCGCTTGCCGCCACTTCAAAATGGCTTGCGGTCTATTCGTGTTGTTTTGATCGGCTTTTTGAGGATAAAAAATATACAGCATTACTTGATTTCTTGATTTATAGCTAATCAATCTCATTTGTTGACTTCATCAAGTTTATTATTCTTTAGGTTAAGCTAGAAAGCAAGCTAGTATTATTTAGTGTAAAAAAGGTTACGTAAAAGGTTCACTTGTTCCCTATTGATTTATTAATGTCAAATTATTTATATGTAGTCGGTCCCAAAGTTCTGTCACTGGAAGATTAATTTAAATTTAGAACATGATTATAAGAAAAAACAGTCATTCGCTGCAGTTTCTCACGATGGAGTGGACATTGAAAGAAAACCGAATAGCTGTTTTAGCACTGCACCGCTGTGGGCACTCGCCAAGTACCATTTTCAAGTTGCTCAAAAATTTAAATATAACGCTTAGGTTTGTGTACCGTACTATTGATAGGTACAATGGAGTCTCCAGTGTTGAGGACAAGAAAATAATTGGCCGGCTTCGCTCCGTCCGAACACCAGCAGTGATCAAAGCGATCAAGGCGCGCATAGCAAGAAATCCTGCCCGAAAACAGAAGTTGGTGGCTTTGCAGATGGGTGTCAGTAGAAAAACCGTCAAAAGGTTTTAAACGAAGCTCTTAGTCTACGAGCATACAAAAAAAAAGTGGGCACTTAATGCCCGTCTAAAAACAATAAGGCTTAAAAGATTGTTAAAGCAGAAGTTGTTAAAGCGGTACGCGAAAAATCGACACCGTGATATCCTCTTTACAGATGAAAAGATTTTTGATACTGAAGAGAAGTACAATAAATAGAATGATAGAGTGTACGCTAGCAGCACTGAAGAAGCAGGAAAAAGAGTGCAAAAGTGTACCAAGAGACGGTTTTGGATAAGTTTGTCAAAGATCTGCCCAACACGCTATTTTCAGGACATAATTTTGTGTTCCAGCAGGATTCTGCGCCAGCACAAAGCCAAGACAACTCAAGCCTGGTTTGACCGTCAAAAAATTTACTTTATAAGTCACGAAGATTGGCCTTCCTCCAGTCCGGACCTTAATCCTTTGGACTATAAAATTCGGCCGGTCTTAGAGGGGAAGGTCTGTGTTAAACCCTATAAAAATTTGGAGAGCTTGAAGTAATCTTTAAGAAAAGCAGTCGCTGAAATAGACATGAAAATGGTGCGTGCTGCGATAGACGACTGGCCGCGCCGATTAAGGACCTGTATTAAAAACAAGGGAGGTCATTTTGAATAACTTTAAGTAATTTTAATTCTTTATTAAATGTACTTCAAATTGGTATATAATTTATTAAAAACTGATTGGTACTTTGTTTTTATCATTATTTTCATTTGTAACAGAACTTTGGGACCGACTACGTACTAACATTATATTTGTTGTGATTGTAATCTAACCGTGAGGTATAATAGCATAATTAAAAGTTATAACGATTGGAGCTCGGACTCGGACCCGGAACAGGTAGATTAGCAATTTGATGTCACATTTTTCTAGTAATTGTACTCGTAAATATGTATGAATATTATACGACGATATGAAACCCTCGGTGCATGAGTCCTACTCGCACTTAGACGTTGTATGTAAACGTATTTAAAAAAACTATCAATCAAAAAACTTTACTAGTAAACCATTGATACAAAGGAAAGTTGATAAAAAAAGTGTTGTGTACTCACATTCAAAAAGTAAAATTAGACATTGCAAGTTTCATAAAACTTAACTACTGTTTTGCTGAGAGATTTCCATCTAATATCTAATTGACATTGATTAGCGTGAAGGTACTGAATTGGCGAAATTAATGTATAAAGTGTGCTTGTAAATGTGGTTATTTCCTGCGGCTCCGTCCGGGCGCAGTAAAGGCTTGTAATTACAAATTACAAGTTATCGGAGGTTGATGCACCGCGCTGCCGCCTGCGCCCGCGCCCCTCTCGAATGCACCGCACACATTTGACGGAGACAGGTTCAACAAACTGACGCGCGAAGCCCCGGTGACACGTAATGATGTTTTGAATTATTTTAGAAATGGATGAAAGGCTTGCCACGATTTAGAGATGCCCTGCAGCTTTTCTCAGAAGCATTAACTGTCTTGTTTAAATTTAGGGGTAGATTAAGGTCATAAAGCTGTATCGGAAATTATAGAACGCGTAATCGATATATCGAGCGGTTGTCGTTATTCGTAGATATCTTAGATAACAGCGCGCTATTGCGTCGCAGGTGCAATCCGTGCTGTGTATTTTTAGCCGGGTCTATTTATACCTGACCGGCTCGGGTCCGCGGCGACCGGCGCCCGCCGTCCACCGAGGCGCCCCAATCACTCATTTAATGCCCATGTTTTGCACTTCCCTGACAAGTGGACCGGCGAATGACTTCTAAGCTTAATCGCACCTCTCGTCTAGATTGCCTTAGTAATTTATTTCAAAAACTTGTCGAACACGTTAGTGATGCTGATGCTACAGTAAACGGCGATAAAGAATGCACATCGGCAATCATCGCATTTCCGAATACAACCGAATGCTAATTTCCATGTACATCAATTATTAGATTAATCGTTCATCAGAATTTGAATTTAGAACTAAGTAAGTACTTTATTGTTGTTTTGTTTTGATTTCACGTGGAATATATAGAGCTGTAAAACTCGCTGTAATTATATATAGTTATTGCTATAATGTTCTTGTTGGGGAAAAATAATATACATATATATATATATATATATATATATATATATTCAGGCCCACATTCCTAAAAGGGGTTGACTGAGCATTAGCAACTGATGTTATACTACTAGGATACTTAAATGTGGGTTTAAAGATCGACAAAAAGTGTAATTACTCATATTAACATTCTCATGTTTTTTAAATTGGTCGGCTTCAGTTACAAAATAAACATTGTAGATAATTTCGCGTGACTGGCAAAGTAACGGCTTACCTTTTTTCCCTATAGATGTCATAGTACAAATTTAATTTTGTGTAAGTTTTAGCAACTCTATATATATATTGACTTGGATATGCGACTGCACTCTCACGCATTTGAACCACGACTGACAAAACAAACGTCATGGTGTGTGCGACACAGATATCGCTATACGAAGTCGAAATTAGCCGATTGCCTCTTTCCAAAAATCGATGTGCAAACTTTATCGCCGTTTACTGTACAACAATCGAACGAGTAATAAAATAAGAAAAAATGCAAAACTAGTAGCTGTGACGGTTAAATAGCTCAGATTTTAACTTATAAGCCGTAAACACCCTTATTGAATATCATTTACTCGCTTCAAAGGAGAACCGGACTATAATAAAATTCAGTCGAGATTCCTTGACGTAATTATGCAATTACTGGTCATACTAACTTCCCTTATCTCCGGGCTTGTGGAAATCCCGACAAAACAACCCGGATTCCTGGAACTTAGCGCGGGCATAATTTAATTTTATGCTGAAGTATTTTTAAGAGGACCTCGTACGTGGTTTGCGTTAATCAAGCTTAAACAATTTTCATTCAAAAAAGTGGTGCCATTATATATTATGGGAAAATGATATTTTTAAAACGCGCGCAACAAAATAGTAAATCACTTCAGATTCCAGCCAGGTACCGTTATGATTTTGGGGTTTAAAATTCGAAGGGCAAAAGGAAGTTTCCGAATCGCTGGGTGGTTGTAGTGTCGTTCGTCTCCAAGTATCATGGGGTTTAGAGCTCGTAAACACCAGGTCTCTAACGCTGCCTTTACCGTAAGCTCATTAAGCTTTAAGACACTGGACTTGCCCTGGACTAGTTTGCCTTTGTGTTCAACTTTCTTGATATTCACTTAGGATCGGACAATACGGTACGTGGATTAGATATAATAATATGGACTAGTCAAGACGGTGGGCTTTCTAGACGAATCTCTAGTTTTTGTTTATGACATAGTGTTAGTTTTAACGAGGTTTATTATGTTATGCTAGGGAGCAACGCCGCCGGTTCCCGCTCGGCTTGGCTGGAGTGCGCGCTCGGCGTGTCGCTGCTGATGTTCGGCGCTATGCTCGAGCGCTGCTGCGCGCTGCTGCCCGAACCCGCGCACACGCAGCACCATGCTGACGCGCTCCTCCTGTTGCCGGCTATTAAGGTGGGTTCCTGTACAAACGTGGCTGGAGTTCGGGCACAAGGCGGAGGCGGACACTGCCTACTAAAAACTGAACTTGAATGTCAGTGTCAATGTGTGCGTGTAAGACGCATAGTGCTGCCTCAGACGCATTGCAACAACTAGTTGGTGTTTTAGTTGCGCATAAATATGACATAAGATAGAAAATTATCACAACGTGGTGATGGCGATAGTGGTGATGATGGTGGTGGTGGTGGTGATGGCGTCGGTGTTGTTTGTGGTGCTGATGGTGGTGTTGGTGGTGGCGATGGTGGTGAGGATAGTGATTTAGTGGTTGCTGTCACCATCACTATCGGCATCGTCATTACAATCATCATTATCATAATCATCATAATATTATCATCATCATCACCATGACAATCACCATCAGAATCAACACCGCTATCATAATACCTAATCATCATCATCGTCATCATTCATCACTGATCAGAATCCACACCACCAACATCATACCTAATCATCATTCATCACCATCGTCATTATCATCATTCATCACCATCATTATTATCATCATTCATCATCATCATCACCAAAATCACTATCATCATCATCATCGTCAACACTATCACCACCACCATCATCATCTTCATCACCACCTCTCACCACCTTCATCATCATCATCATTATCACCATCACCATCATCATCACCAGTCACCATCATCATCATCATCATTACCATTACCAACACCATCACTAGTTCACGAGTCAATGCCCACCTATATACATATAACCCATTGGAGATTGGAGTGTTACTGCTGATGTTCGGCGCGATGTTCCATCGCTGCTGAACCTTCATTGTGCAACGATTACATGATAGTACATTACCGCCGGGAAAGAATTACGACGGGTATTATGACGGGTGAGTAGGTATAGACGGATAGTGACACGAATAACGCTAGCCCTTTTCACGGCTAAGGCATGTATAGTGCTTTTCTCAAACATATGCAATCAATAAAAAAAATACATCACTAAAGAAATATATATAATTCAGCTGTTTAGTCTGTACTTGAACACAGACGCCATGTTTAAAAAAAAATGCTTCCCGGCCTAGGCCTTCAATTTTGTATGAAACTCCTTTACAATTCTCTCTAGTGGTTCCGCCCGAAATGTGATACTTCGAAGCATGTTATAACGCACGTTATGACGACATTTCATTGCATGCTATCCCATCGACAAATCGACAAACCGAGAGAGACGGGATTAGAAATGCGGGGCCTGAATCTGATAAAATCCGAAATGTTCGTATTCGAATCAGGTATTATGCGTATACGCTTCGTTAGGGTACGATTACATGCAAACTGCTTACTGCCAAATCGACTGTACCTGTACTTACGTATATTGGCCATGGCAGTAATTCCATTGCAGGGTTACTGCTACTTAACGAAGCCTCAGCGCGTACCGTTACAGGTTACATGCGCTATTTAGGGCCCGACCTGGCGCGGCTACTTATAATTTATGTCGCCATTTTATACTTTACTGAAGTAATGAGTAATTAAATAATTAAATTGATGTTCATTTATTAAATGCTCGACTTTTACAGACCTACATTCCAACTTAATTAAGCCGCTCGTGACAATCGTATTTTCAAAGGTAGTTTTTTATTTTGTTTTGCAATATTTACCCTCACGGCGCCTATGCTAATTTTAGAGTTAAAATATTTTTTGTTTTCTCACCCTACATGTCGCAACTGGTCCACTTATTTCTTTCTTTTGTCTAGGTGTGGTCGGATTGGATGCTATGCCACAGTAGCGTTTGGAATCCTCCGCCGTCCTTCGACAATTTCGAAATAGGGTGAGTGCCTTTGAATTCCTATACGTAATTAGCTTTTTATTGCTCATAAATTTACACCCTTCATCCACGTTCATAACCAAGATTTCATAACCAGTTATGAATATGGATTATTTTTCACTGTTTCATAACCAGTTATCAAACGAAACTTTTTTTCCATTTTTACAACCAGAACCTCCTGACCTATACATGTCTGGTCTCCTGGTACTTTTCTGAATAATGAGAGTTTACTCAAACATGCAATTGGGTATGAGATTCAGCCCAACAAAGCGTGGGCTGAAAAGGCTAAAATTTTGGATATATTGAAAAAGAATTTAAAATGAGGAACAGAAAAACCAAACGAAAAAATGATAACTACGTCGAAATCGACAAAGAAATTAATCAAACAATAGAAGAATTAATGGCAAAAGAAATAAATGTAGGACACTGCTTAGAAATAATTGCACCTTTTATGTTTTAAGTTCACAAACATTGCTCAGAAGAAGCAGCCGTTTTGTATGTTCAAGTTGACAAGATTAAGTTTTACGTGTTCATATAAGTGTTTTTTTACTATTAAAGGAGAATGGGCAAAAATATATGGAACCTGGGACCACCCTCCAATAGCAACGAAATATATATCGTTGGAAAGGTATTTTCAATTGGAACAATATTTTTTATGGCAGCTTTGTTGTTACAACTGTCCGTTCGGAGTTATAAGACTAATAAGTCTGAAAAAAAAAACAAAAGAAAAATATGATACTAAGTATTCTCAAACTCATGTAAGTACTTTGGTCTCGTATATACTGCATTGTTACACTAAGAATACGTTCACTCACTGGCGACGGTGAACATCTACCCTCATTTTCCCGCACATTGTCAAAATGTCGTGTTGCACACAACACTCACTACGTCACTTGCTAAGGTCTCGTCGTAAGTCGTTCGTTGGTTTTGTGCGTGAGTTATCGTTTGTTTCACTTGTTTTCACTTGGACACTGATATTTTACTCCGTTTGTTATTGAACTTTTGCTCTTTTAACGAATTCGGCTTGCCCACTTAACTGGACTTTTGAATTGCATTTCGATCGGGTAATTGTGATGGAAGCTCATCATAAACAGATTTTTGCCTTTTTAATGTTATTATAATAATATGATTTTGAACAATTAAAAATATTTATTTTAGTTTTATTTGAATTCGACTTTTTAACGTTAGATAAAATAAAAATAAGCACACTCACCTCCAATAATGCATGCTGCTGGATATATGCAAGCAAGCTCTGGTTGCACTCTTGGGAGATTATCTAGCAGAACGTGTTGCTGATATCTTCTGCGATGCAGTCCTCGCCGACACATAACACAGTTATGATGAGCTTCCATCACAATTACCCGATCGAAATGCAATTCAAAAGTCCAGTTAAGTGGGCAAGCCGAATTCGTTAAAAGAGCAAAAGTTCAATAACAAACGGAGTAAAATATCAGTGTCCAAGTGAAAACATGTGAAACAAACGATAACTCACGCACAAAACCAACGAACGACTTACGACGAGACCTTAGCAAGTGACGTAGTGAGCGTTGTGTGCAACACGACATTTTGACAATGTGCGGGAATATGAGGGTAGATGTTCACCGTCGCCAGTGAGTGAACGTATTCTTAGTGTAACAATGTATATACGAGACCAAAGTACTTACATGAGTTTGAGAACACTTAGTATAATATTTTTCTTTTGTGTTTTTTCAGACTTATTAGTCTTATAACTCCGAACGGACAGTTGTAACAACAAAGCTGCCATATAAAATATTGTTCCAATTGAAAATACCTTTCCAACGATATATATCTTGTTGCTATTGGAGGGTGGTCCCAGTCTGCCCATTCTCCTTTGTATTTTAAGACTTAATTTCACCTTTTCAGTTTAACTGAATCTCATACCCAATTGCATGTTTGAGTAAACTCTCATTATTCAGAAAAGTACCAGGAGACCAGACTTAGTAGGATAGAGGAATAGGAGGTTCTGGTTGTAAAAATGGAAAAAAAAAGTTTTGTTTGATAACTGGTTATGAAACAGTGAAAAAAAAACCATATTCATAACTGTTTATGAAATCTTGGTTATGAACGTGGATGAAGGGAATTTACATTGAATAAATTGTTTTTTTTTTTCTAGAACTGAAAACGACCCATGGGACTGGCTCGCGAAACTTATGAACATTCTCGAGGCCCTTGACGATAAATCTATAGAACTGGAAAGTGAATCAAAAGAAGGTAAAAGTCTTACTAAAAGTTATTATATGCTTGATACCTGTTCGTTTGAGGCTAGAAAATATTCTTATTGAGACAATAGGTTGTACCTAATTTACTACATCCTACTATTGATGTTCAGATATTTTTTACTCAATAACTTGTCAATCATAGAATGATCGAATTTAGATGAAGTTTGGCACTAAATTAGGTCATCGATTGATTGAAGCATAGCATATTAATTTCCGGTAACGCGGAAAAGTCGCGAAGTTGAATGTCTGTCGTATATAATTATCTTTCAAAAATAACAACACGACCAGTTGTAAAAGTGGCTGGATTCCATGCCTACTTCCACGTCCTAACATTTAGGCTGCGGTCATATAGCCCGCGGGACGGAAGACGGCGAGTGAATGTCAATAATAGTATTGAACCGGTCAGACAGGATATAATCGTGTCGGCATCGTCAGCAGTGCTGATAATTAAACGTGCACCAACCTTACCGAGGCTGGTGTTACGCTCAATAATGTCATGAACGGTGTTACGGACATTTATTAAAGCCATATTATCGATTGTAGGCTATATGCAATTGTCATAAGAGCTGTCCAACCTGTGCTGCATAAATTTCATTGTGCAAAGTGATTTCAGATATGCGATTTAAGGAACCGAATGGTAGACGAAACATCATGCAAATCGTGTCTATATTTTTGCGTTTGTATGCTGCACGTTCTGCTCTGCGTAATGTCGCATTGTGTTTAGAACACGTGTGTTCGTCTTCGTTTCTGACAATCAGGGTAATAAAATGTGGTGTGGACCGATGTTATCTTAAGTAATCCTTCTACCAGCGCCAGATTCCAATAATTTGCACATATTTATATCAATACAAAACCATTAGAATTGATTGGTATCGTGTAGTTTTTTTTTTAAACTAGTGTCATCAGTTAGAATTGACTCCTCTTAAGATTGCGTTTCTGAAATTCGATACTCGTAGCACCGTTGTTACTGTTTTTAGATGGCAAAAATGCCCTGTAAAAGAGTATTGAGGCAAACTTCAAAGACGCCAACTTCCATGATGCGCCTCACATGTGTCTGCCCTGGTACATAATAAGCATAGCTAGCCATTAATGATTTAACTTATATGGAATAGGTTATGTGTCGGTGCGGCTAGCCGAGGACTGTTCGCTGGCGGGCTTCACGCCGCTCATGTACATGGAGCCGGCGGCGGCGTGGGCGCGCGCCGACCCGCCCGCCAAGCATCACGCCGCCGAGCACGCGCTGCGCACCAGGAAGCTGCTGTTCTTCGGCACCGAGTGAGTATGACCACAAATTATACAAAGTACTAGTGGCGTCAAAATTGGCTTGGAAGAACCAAAGGGCTCTAAATCGGGAATCAGATTTTACGAATGGAATGCTAGCCACTATGTCTATGTTTGAGATTACAGTTTTTTTCTAGTAGTTATGTTTATCAAGTACCTATTTTAAAAACCATAACTTCATACATAATAAGGCATTTAAGAAAGAAGGTATAGGATTTGGTTAGTATCTGATAAACATAGATGACCGCATATTGGGCCACACAAAATGTTTAGTCTGTAACCAGTCCCTTACGAATCTTACGATCCATTTGTCGGTCAGGCTCAGGACAAGGTCAATCTGATCTTAATCGGACCCGCTGACGTCAGTGCCATTTGGTGGATGATGGATTGCAATGCGTGTGAACTACCAACCCGACTCTACGACCGACTAAATTATGTTATATGTAATTGTTATATTGTTTAAATATTATCTTGTTCAGTTAATAATTCAAAACAGCGCGCATGCTACATGCCCACATGAGTCATTATAGTTCGGCCGCATCAAATTGTGTAATTTGAATGTTAAATAAATTGATGACTGCTTTTTAGGTGTTTAAAACTGCTATAAAAAAAAAAAAAAAACAGAAATATAATCCGGCGAATATTGGCATATTCAATGGTATAGAAAAATAACTCCTTCCTTCCTTCGAAGAAAGTTGAAGTAAGTCTTAAGTTATTGCACCTATAAACCCCTTGGCAAGTACACGCTCATCATAAGTGTGTTAATTGTCGGTTTTTCATGTCAGTAATGTTTATTATGGTTTTAGATACCTCGTGGGGGTGGACCCGCCGGTCCTGAGGCTGGAGTACTCGACCAACGGCCCCCCGCGATACGTGAGCGCCGTCCAACATATCCAGACGCACCACACTCCATTGCAGCACTTGGTAAGTACTTAATGTGTAGACGATCTCCGCCCGTGAATATGATTTAGAAGTAAGAGACATCTATGTATTTTAAATGGACACGGCACATACTTCAAAACTTAATTTGCCACTCTATACGCATGTGTAAAAATTAAGGGTTAGGTTGAAGTCTCGATGGCTCGGTTATAGCTTCGGTAGTCTAGTGGTTTAGGCGTCCGTGTTGGCACGAAGTCATTGGAGAAAGGGGTTCGAAATACAACTCGAAGCCTTTTCGCCTTATAAAATATTTAAATTTCGAAGAGTACATGTTCCATCCTTGTTTAAATTGCATCTACAATGTAATCAAGATTCCGCCCGAACAAAAACATAGTTACATACACACATTGCCAGTTATATAAAAGCATTAAAAGCTTGTAAAAAAACATTACACAAGTCGTTCCATGGATTAATAATTATGTTTTCAGTTTTTTTTCATAACTTTAAAATTGAATAGATTTTATTGCAGCAAACCCGTGAGAACCGTCGATGCTACTTTATTTCAAATGTTCCGGCAGACATGAAAAAGCTGTAAAGACACGAATATTTTTAATTTAATTCTAAATTCAAATTTGGCAAAAAACAATTAGTTTCAGTTTATTACACGGGGGTTTACGCTGCTAATTTATACGGTAGTTTAGTACTGTTTTCTTTGAAATTACTCCCAGTAATTTTGTGATCGTAAAGGGGAAATAGTAATGATTATTAATCCATTATTAAGAGTTGGTCTTCCTGCTTATTCCGTTAGGTCATTTTATGATTATACCGTTATGTGTTATAAGGATTGAAATTGAACATCCTGCTTTGAATACAGACTGCGGATATAAATAACCAAAGTAATAATTTGGGTAATTGTTGTAATGGCGTGACTTGCCGCGACACAAATTCGGTGTTGTTTCTTTTCGCAAATTTATTTGAGGGGTCGACTCCCGCTGAATACATATGACTCTTTGTTTGTGTCTTAACAGCAGCTTTGTACATTGTCAGACATACATAAGCTAATGTTTGTGCGCCGTATTTAACCAACTGCCTCGAGAACGCTCAAATATTATTGCAAAGCATAGCGGCTTGCGTCTTATGTGTTCTTCGTGCAAAAATACCTGTTCATAGACAAACCTAACGTTACCTAAACCAAATGATACGCCGATCTGGTTTGTAAATTTAACTATGAGTACAAATTAACGACCTCCATCAATTAAAATCTCAGCAATAAAGCCCAATTTGTGTTAAAACTATTTTACAGCCGTGATCTGCAATTATCCACGTGAAACAAGTTTGCTTTTTTATTTACGACGGCTAAGAGATACACTTACTAATCACTAATAAAATATATGTACATTTATATAACGCTGCTAATTAGAATTTCTGACGATTTCATTAAGTAAGAGTTACAGCTGGAAAGATTGGCTTGAAATTCAAATAATATGGACTCTGTTTTGAATATTAAGTGCATAGGTACTATTACATATATTATAGGTAAATATAGCAAAGTATTGTATATCATATATAAGAGAAAACAATAGTTATCACATTATGAGATATCAATCCCGCATCTCACGGTCACTTTATTTCAATCAAAAGCTTCCCTGATGTACGAGCAGGATGTAAACAGTTGATTTGTTAACCTGATTACACAAATATAAACCTCCCTTTGTATTCTAAATGTACTAGTTTTTTCTAAATAAATTATTAGCCGTAAAATTAATGAACGTTTTTGAAATTATACATAAGTTTAGTTTCATTAACGTAAATCTGTTATATTGCAGTCGGAAGACTCTGAAGACGAGGACAGCACGAGTGCGGCGGCGAGCGGGCCGCCCAGTCTCGCGGAAGGCGCCGAGGGGGCTGACGAGGCCACGAGGAGACTGCTGCGGAGGAAGGAACAACTTGAGTCCAGGAAGGCCAATCTGGAGAGACGTAGACAACGCATGCAGGTCTGTATACAATACACAGCAACGCGCGGCTCACTGAATGTTGCATGATTGGGCTGAGCTGATTGGTTTGTCATTGTCGCTTTATAGAACTTTTCTGAGCCGAATCTACCAGAACTCAACTGTAATATTGTAAAAGGTCGTATATATAAGTCGAAAACTCATACGAGTTTTTATTTTTCGCCTTATCAAGAGCAAATACTATTTTGTAAGGAATTAACAGTACCTTCCTGTCGACCTAGAATAAAATAAAGTACTTACACACATATTTCACATTAGTCCATTGAGATTCAAGTAGATACCTACTTAATTAGAAATCACAATAGGCTATTTGACTGATGTTGAATTCTACAGCGTACTGTAGTTATATGAATAAAATTAGCTAAATATATCACGAAACAAAGAAAAAAAATCCAGAAACATATATCTTTTTTGGAAATATGTGACTTCAAAGGTACGCAAATTTTATGATTTTTTTTTTAATCCAAAATTAATTTTGAAAATGTTTTCAGAATCCTCATAATTTTACGAAACAATAATTGTATGACAACTATGAACTTAAACGCACTTTTTCACGGTGAAAATGCCAAATTTCTTAATTTTTCCATACAATTATTGGTACCTATACCGGCCTGTGACGTCACTAGCCTGACGCGTTTTGTATGGAGCGTTTTTAGCGCTACGTAGAAATGTTGAACTTTGACGGTCATTTCTGACTTTTAGAGCAGTTTAAGCGTAGTCAGTCCCATATAGACATTTGATCACAATAAAAAATAGAATCGATTGACATCCTCAAAAAGAATTAGTCAACATGTCTATTCATATATAAATAAACACTTACATTCGCACGTGATTAACGAGTCCTTGACAAGCGTGTTCCGTTATTTGGCGAAACATCTTATTACTGCTTAATAAGTACTAATCATACCGAATAAAATATTTTTTTTTTTTTTTGAAAAATTCCCAAAACGTGTCTCGTAATAAAGTCGTGCGCAACAGTACAGGTGAAGGTTGTTTGATGGTTTCGTCTGAGGAAAGAAATTTACTTGTTAGGGTTCCGTACCTAAAGGGTAAAAAACGGGACCCTATTACTAAGACTCCACTGTCCCTCCATCTGTCTGTCTGTCACCAGGCTGTAGCTTATGGACCGTGATAGTTAGACACTTGAAATTTTCACAAATGATGTATATCTGTTGCCGCTATAACAACAAATACTAAAAAAAACAGAATAAATCAATATTTAAGGGGGCTCCCATTACAACAATCGGATCGGTTGCGTTAACTTTGCACCTCATTTGTATCCGGCGCCATAAATACCAGGTGCAAACTTAAATTAACCCGGCCAGTTAAGATGAGATAAGTATTTGTACGGAACCCTCGGTGCTCGAGTCAGACTCGCACTTGGCCGGTTTTATTACAAAAGCCGTCCCTAAGGTCAAGGTCCCGAGACGTTGCGTCGTTGGTTACCGCACAAGTATTTATTTAACAGGATAAATTTGCATTGATCGTATAACGGCGTGACTGAGAATTTTATTTTACATTCATTATCGAGTTTTTTTGCATGACACATCTTTATTTCAAGTGTAGATGCAACAGAGCGTAAACAAATTAAACCACAGGGTTTAATTTTGTCGGGGTCTCGGTATGACCGTTTCGGTTTCGTCGATTACGGCTTCCGTCATTGAGATTAGCGCATTCGGAATTAGGGACCGTAATTATTGTGTCATGCGACTTGTTAATTATCACTGCGTGCATCCAAATATTGAAACTATTGAAATTGAAAACATTAAAAACCGCTTATGTTATTAGCCGTTTGTATTGTATATATTTAATCAACTTTTTTGATCGGCGCAGAAATGTGTACTTTGATGCATTTATTTTAATTCACTTCTAAGAACACGGTAGTTATCTATTTGCTAGATTTTAGTTTGGTTGTCACCTGATATTTATGTGCATCATCATTAGTGTTTTTTTTTTATTGGAAATCTTTTCGTATGTTCATTCGAGTTCATTTTATCATATCATAACGATTTTATGCTCCTGGCAAATTGGCAATAGGGTCGTGTTCAGATATTTTTGTCCTCGTAAGTGTGTAGATGTAAATGAACTCGACTGTTCATGTAGTTAGTGATTTTTATTTTTATTTGTAGTGGATATAAAAAGTAAACCAGATCGACATCGTAAACAATAATAAAATGTAAGAAAAATATGTTATTCACTTTTTGATTACTGGATATGACGTTATGAGTGCATTTTATTCGTAAATTAAACCACTATATTTAAGTAAAGTTGATTAAAACCCGAGGCGCTTTGGAAACACTTAAATTCATTATGAAACTTGTACTGTGGTCGTAACGTACCATGGTATTACTAGCAAAAGTATATTTTTAAATAAGTTTACGACTTTTTATTACAAGTAATCTAGCCGTTTTATGGGACCGCCTTTAGTCTGTTACATTATAATTTAAGTACCTGTAACCTATTTTTTGTGTCTATATTTTGATTTAGAATGCCCTGCAAAATACGAAAATGGTCGAATACTGTAATTTAACTTCATAATATTATATATTTTTTTAACTACAGTTTCATTTACCCAACTATTTTTTTTTCAGAATCCATAAATTTTTCAGAACGCTTATAATATAAAGATTCTTATTCTTAGTTTATAATATAGAAATTATGCCTTCGGTATTTTGAGTTGCGAAATTAAACAGTTGTGAAATGATACATGCTAAATAACTTTAAAATAACTTGAATAGCTAAAAATAACCCAGTTAATTTACAGATTATATTTGAATAATCTTTTTAAGTCGGTGCCAAACCACTCAATTATTACTATGAAAACAGATATGAAGCCTTTAATTACTACTAGGAGGTTTGACACTAACTTCAAAAGGTGATTCAAATGTAATCTGTACATAAACGCGTTATTTTTGGCTTTTCAAGTTATTTTGAAACGAACAATGTCAGTGAACAATGAACATACATAAAAAAAAAAACATACATACAGTGAAACATAGAACCTCTTCCTTTTTGGGGTTTAGTTTGGGTTTAGTTTTTGGTTTAAGTTGGTTATAGCTCGATCGGTGTATAGTTTTCTTGAGAACGTGAGATAATGTATACAATAAAGTTCTACTCTTGTGACGCGCGGCTTCGCCAGCCATAGCTTTAATTTAAAAATGACTGAACTCGAGATCCGGACAGCCTCCATTACCAATGAGTCTGACTCTGTGTTGGTCTGTGGAGTACAAGTGCCATAGGAATGAGAGACATGCGCGAACCTAGCTTTATAAAGTTTCCCATTGCAGGAGATACTGCGCGTGAGCTCGGTGAGCGTGGAGGTGGAAGTGCGGCCGCGCTGGCTCGTGCCGGACACCAACTGCTTCATCGACCACCTGCCGCTACTGCAGGCCGTGGCCGCCGCGCCCGCGCAGCCCTACCAGCTGGCCGTGCCGCTTGTCGGTGAGTGTGCTCTTGTTTGTGTTGATGACATACGGCACTGAGACGTGCTCGCTCACAATGAGCTTCATTAGAAGACTCAAAGTTTATTAGATATTTGTAGTTTTACGCACTGTATTTAGTCTATAAAAACATCGCATTTTAAATCTTAACATATCGTAAAGGGTTTCCTAAATGGAAAAAATATTGCAACAGACAATTTAGGACCTATGAAGTGATATCTCACACTATAAAATATATAAGAAAAGAAATTCACCCCCATTTAATGTGTAGGAGAGGTACCAGAAAAGGGATCTTATCTTACTACTTTGTCGTAATTTACGTATGCCAATTTACAGCTTTTTGGTGTTATTACTATTAGTCTCTAAACTAAACCGCAGTCGTACATACAGACACGGAAAAAACCATTGGGGTCCTGAAATTGATTACCGAACCCTAAAAAAGGTAACCGTTTTCTTAAATGGGAGATTATAATTATTGCAATTTTTAAAACGGAATTCGAAATAAAATATCGTTTTATAATTGCCTGTTATATCTTGATTACCTAAATGGACTAATACTCCCAAAAAACCGTCAAAAGATCCCTGACGTAAACGGGATCGACTATCAAAAGTAATGAAGAAAGACGGTGTCTTGTGTAAGAATTTACTGTCTTTATATAAAGAGTTTTACGCTTAAAACAGGGTGAGATCTGTTTAACGGTAAACGCATGCAGACAAGGCAATATAAATGCGATCCGTCGCCAATATACTGTTGCCAGACGCCGCTCTGGTTTTTAATTAGTGCTCATTGCCCGGCTCGGCGGCCGTTTATTCGGAATATATGCGCCGCGCAACAGTCCTAAAATAGTCCACAGGATATATGTAAAATAATGTAAGTGTAATAACCAGATAATAACTCGTTCGATCCTTATTGAGAATTTTGCTCCTTTTAAATTTCGCTATACAATGTTAATGTTACATTTGTTTACATGTATAGTACAAGTACCCGATAAGATAACCTTTTTGATCTATGTCAAACATAATTTTGTCAAACAGACCTCTCGCGCTTAGTGTCAAATCTAAGTTCTACTAAGTATATTATGCATCTAGGTCTCTAATTTGTTATGGATTAATCCAGAACCCGTCATGCGAATATATCCGTCATCGGCATCGTAAAAGTTAAAATACAATGAATTCATTCAAATAGTTTTTTTGCATTATCTGAATGATATTATAGTGTGAGTGTGTAGTTTGAAATGGCAATGCAATATCCGATGTAAATCTTTACACACGATATAGTCACGAAATATCATAAAAACAATAAACTTGCAATTACTATCATAGCTCAAGTTTGTTAATTTAAAAAGAAGTGCATTACGTCTTAACCTTGCGTCCTTTATATTTCAACAATGAGAATTTAAGTGCACAATTAAAGTAGTTCCTTGTTCCCATACCTCTTCTTGTAACTTGCCGTTGGTCTTGACTCATGTTTGCGCATCAACTTCTTATACTCGTGCGCTCAAAGTTGTAGTGATGACTTAATATGATTGTTATCACCTTTTTGTATAAATACTTTGGACATTTGTATGCCGAAATTGATTCATACACTGTAAGATATGTTTAATATGAAATCGGTGAAGATATCTACCGTAATGCAATGTTGGAGTAATTTGAATAATCTTTCATAGATCTAATGATGATGACCATTGATGATAAAGTTATAAAACAGTACAACCAAGATTAGAAAAAAAAAATACACTTGACTACAAGTGAATAAGTTTTTTCTAATGGAATAATAAATAATGGAATGGATTGTAATTAGGTCTTTTTTATATATTTTCCACCCCTCTGCTGGTTCATATCCTTCTATTGAAGTTAGAAGGATAAAAAGAAAAACATTATAGTATTTTTAAGAATATTTCCCATATTTACATATGTGTGTAATCATCCAATAACTGAAATATTTGTTTGTTGCGCAGTTCTAACGGAGCTAGAAGGCCTTCGCAAATGCTCTCGTGTGGGCCCTCACGCCGAATCCGCGCTGAATTGGCTGAACGGCGCAGGCGGTTCTACGAGCGTCCGCTTCGCCACCAGCATGGGCTCGCTGCTGACTTCGCGCGCCTTCGCCGAGCGCGACACGGCGCGCGCCACCAACGATGACCGCGTCCTTGCTACCGCTCTGAATCTTCACGCCAATGTTGCCCAAGAACCTGGTATGTACTGTTGTCAGTTTTAACAGAGTTGGACCATCTTTCTACTCGCGGGCGGATCAGCGAGCGTCCGCTTCAACACCAATATGGGCTGCCCGCTGACTTTGCGCGCCTTTGCTGAGCACGACACGACCAGTTCGACTAGAGGTAAAAAGTTTCCGCCGTGAGTCCGCGGGTGTTTCGCCATCAGACACATCAACACCTAAGCCTTGAACGAAGAACGAAGACAGATACTAGTATAAAATAAACTCTAAGTTTTATACTACTATGTTAGGTAAGCAATTATAAACAATAAACCAATCCAGAATTTACTTATATGCTTTACTAAAAAGGCGGAAGATGTGTTTAAAATGGAAACCTTTACAGCATCACAAAACGAACGAGAGTTAAAACCACATTTATAGCATTGATTGATAATGATTGGCGTCAATGACCATTGGTTGTTTCGACTTATCCGGGCTGCGATCAATTATAGATCGGTAAAAACGTCGAGCCCGCGGTTGCTGCAAAAACTTCCACTGATCCCAATCGATCAGATCTATTGATTTACCTGTCACGTGATGATTGTTATTACGTTTACTATTTGGCACTTTGACGGTTTGAGTGGTATCATGTTTTATTTCTTGTCGTTGCGTTGAGCTTACAATTGACTATAGTTACATTATTTCTTGTGAAATTACTTAAATTCACTGTCACACTTGTCGAGTATGAGGGACCAGCTGTCATACGATGCTGCTTAGTAGAGTGGTTACTGCCTTTGTGGCGGTGATATCTTTAGCGGTTTCCATAGAAGACGAATATTTATTACTACTGTACCTACTGCTTGCTAATAAGTACAACAAAACAATTGTCTCTGGAGTGGACTAATGTGCCGTTTCTGGAAATTCCGTTCATGGGAAAAAAGGTGTGCTATAAGCTTAACATGCTTTTCTGCGTACCTGTGGCACTGTAGTTCCCAGACGCATGAACTATTTACGCGATTTTAGTGAAGCTGGCTTCTTTGCGATACTTTTCAGCTATGTTTAACAAAATTGGACCCGTGAAATAGAATCTGTAATTTATTAACAGCTCGAGTAGTTGGTTTTTAGACAACTAGCATTCGAGCTATAGGGATTTGGTACTCTTTGTTTTTATCGATATAGCTGCTATCCATACTAATCCATACATACTAATATTATAAATGCGAAAGTGTGTCTGTCTGTCTGTTACCTCTTCACGCTTAAACCGCTGAATCGATTTAGATGAAATTGGGCATGGAGATAGTTTAAGATCCGAGGAAGGACATAGGATAGTTTTCATCCTGGAAATTATCCCTAAAAAGATTGAAAAGTGAGTAAGTAATTCATGATGACATTGATGACCCTGTAGGAAATGCAATTATTAGACCAAAAGCACACTTGCTCTTACATTTGCTTAGGCGCTTTTAATAATCCCTTTTATTAATTAAGGTGATTAGGTGGATATGGATATCTATCGTGTCGTACGAGGTTGCTTCCATACTTCCAAGGTCCACGCGGACGTAGTCGCGGGCAAAAGCTAGTTTTTCTAATATTTGTTACTCTTCACAGAAGCGCGTGCAGAGGAGATGACGGCGGACGGACGCACGCGACGCGTATGGGAGGTCGTGCTGCTGACGGACGACCGCAACCTCCGCGTCAAAGCGCTGGCGGCCGAGCTACCGGCCCGTGACTTGCCGTCCTTCGTGCAGTGGGCCGGCCTCACTCCCCATACGGTTGGTCAACCATCTTCTCATCGACCCACCCGTTCTGTAAACTATTCTAAAACCTATGGCATTCGTTCAAGGCCATGCGCGAGCAATATTACCGTAGTAGCATAATAGTAGCAGAGTGGTAGCGAATCATGGATTCTTCTAAACTCGAGCGAAGACACGAGTCAGGTCTTTTTGCCTGTACACGTGGGGTTTATGTACGAGGGCCCCACCATATAAGCGTTTACTGACCCGTTTTGTCTACGTTTAGGATAATTTGCGACCCTGCTCTTGATTCTCCACGCCTTATCGCAATCATGCGAGGACACTTGTTTTGATCTTGCGCATCTTATACTCGTCACTAGACAATTCATATCCTATAGGCTATCCCTTTTCGCTCTTTTTGTAGTCTGGTGATTTCTGGCGCGAACACCACGAGATAGATTTTAAGAATGCACGAAATCCTGATCTAAATTTTGCCAAGTAAGCCACTTATCTGGGTATTTGCGCGGGCTTATAACTATGCAAAGGTGTTCCAGCCAGGAAGCATACTTCGTGGCCTGACATCCACATCATACGAAATTCATCATTATTGTGCCAATTTGTGCCACAACTAAATAGCTATCATGTGGTGGGCGGTCCTGGAATCACAGCTCAGCTATAGATTGAGTCGAAGTTATGTATTTAGTACACTTGAAATTCTATTGAAACACTATTTGTACACTATTTATCGTTAACTGTGGTCTTATTTTTTCAGAATTTGCCGACAGAAGTAATGAATGAGAAGGCTGCTGGCAGCAAATGAAGCGCTGAGAAGTATCGGCTTAAGTAACGACGGTTCATCTCATTTTGTGATTATATATTTATCGTGCAGCGTGCTCGACTGTCCTGTAGCGGTGTCGTCGGCACCAGCGTGGAGCTCCTCCACCGGCGTTAGTGCTTAAAGTTCGTAAACCCGCCACCGCGGCCCACTAATGTGTGTCACTATAGTAATAGGAATTGAATAGACTAAGTAAAATTCATACACCAATAGAAGTTTATACAAATACATTTATTACGAACCCGCGAACCCGTTCTCGAGTTCATGGGCTGCGTTTACGTTGTTATCATTATATTCTCGTTTTATTTCTAAGATATTAGATAAATCGTAAATTTAGTGTTATATCGCTATTATTTTTACTTATTTTTAATGTAACATATTAAGTATATTTTTTATTTTTTTGTAGTTAGGATAATAGAAATAAAATAATATACATACATTATCCATTTAAACAGACGTAAATGTTTTGTCTTCTTTTATTTTTATATTGATTTAATCGCGTTCCGGTGACGATTGCTGATCAATGATCATGCATGGAAGGCATAAAGCAAATCTGTTTATAAAATTAAGTGTGCATGTTTTGACAGGGGTGGATCGTTTCTACGTCTTGTGACTGAAACGTTTCTCATCTTTTAAATGTATTTTCTTCAGTATATTTTAAGAATCATGGTCTATTAAGATTTTCATCACGTTTGCTTGCGTGTTCTAAACTCTATGAAATGTATTTTTGACGAATTTCTTATAAGAACGGAGATCGAGGGTTCTCACCTTGGAATCATGGAACTCGTGTTACGTTTTGCGTAGTTACAAAATATGAGAACATATTTATAGTAGTATGTAATACACGTTGTAATATTTTATGGCACGTCGTGTTTTGATGCAAGTTAGAATTAAGAGATGCAAGTGACATGAATAGACAAATTTATAACAAATGCAGTACGAGCTGTTTCTAACATAATGTACAAAAGTAACAAATGTTAACGTTAATGATATGATCCGTTGCCCACTTAACTCTAGAATCTTATTTGTATTGTTGGACGAAGTACTTGTATTAATAGTAGCACATTCTAGCATCATATTTTTTTTAAATATTTTAACTTTAGAAAATAACACTGAAGTACTGAAAAGTTATACTAATACTATATTTGCTCGATACTTTTCACTTTTTACTTTTAAATAAAATGTGTAACAATCAGAGTGATTACACAGCTAACACTTTATAGAAATTTAGCATTGAACACTGTGTTATTTTTATTCAAGTAAATGTTATCATGTTTCTTTTCTTCTAAGTCGTGATGTTCGAATAAACATTGAATTACATACTTGAATTAGCTGGTATTTTGATTTTTATGACGCACACCCTTGGTAAATACCTATTGACATGTAATGATTCTCCTAAATTGCTAATTAAACTCATCTGTATAGCTACATGTATTGATGGCGTTTGCATCATTGTCAACAACAACAGGGCGTAGGTTGAAAAAAAATAGAAGGTCAGCCTCGCCAATCAACGTACCGTAAGGCTCTTTATATTGGTTAATCTTACGTAAAATGCATTTAATGGTTAAATGAGTGTTAATCCCTCGGTGGCAATGACCACCAGCCAGTTAGCAATGAAATTCTTTATTCTACACTACACACTATAAGGTGCCCACAACTTCGTCCGCGTAACATTTTGTACTTAGTCGGTAAGTCGGGTAAAAAGGACCCTGCAATCATCTTTGGATGTCCAGCTAAGTATCCATGTACCGAAATTGATTAAAATTGGTAAAAGCCGTTTCGGCGTGATGAGAGTACTTAGAAATAATGACCAACAGATGGCGCCAGACTGGCATGGTGCCGCGCGCCCATACAAAACAAAAGACGATCTTGCATCGCGCTATTCAGATTTTTCCTGAAATCATGACCTAGATTGATAAAATTTCGAATTTTATAATAGTACCTATAGATGTTTATGTCGATGTCGGGATAATGAATTGCGAATCTGTTTATGGCGATGAAGACAGTCCTACCTGTGAGAAATTCCAATGTAAGGCTATTGAGCAGTGGGAATTGGCAAAGTTCCGAGGCGCGGCAGGTCTAGGCGCGCGACCGGCCCGCTGGTTGTAAAAGCACCGTTATACTTGTCTTATTTACCGTGCGCATCTGGCTTTAGGCGCTGTGTTAGCTTATTTACAGTATCAGAGATGGGCGCATGCAACGAACCACACGTCGCCGGTTTATCATGACTCACATTCACTTTAAACTCCTGCCAGACCTCGAATTATGATAATCGCGATGATCTCCTAACACATTACGGAAAACTAAGCCACCATTCTATACGACGCCTTATATTTTTTTACGCAAATTGCTACTAATTAATATTGCTACACTGCATTTTACTTGTTATTTTAGCTTCTCTCTATTTAAGTTCTCATATAAGTGAACGTGTACTTTTGTTTCAAGAGAATAAATTCTTTAAACCGAAACCGATTCTATGCGTTTTTTTTACTTGCACATTTGGCGTATTCTAGTTTTAAATAAAAACAACTAGTCATACACATAATCTCTGATAGGGACGTCCTTCCTTCGTACCTATTTTATGTAAGAATGGTAAAATAAAACATTACGCTAGTGTTCAAAACTAGGAAGCGAACAGTCGAGTGCGGAGAAGAGTAGGTAGGTTTAAAAAATTGAAATGCTTCTTAGGACCATAGATCATATGTAGGTATATTTCGCATATTAGAGGTCAAAGTATCATTACTCTGATGCTATTGTTCCCATAGGTTAAAACCTAAGAGATGAATTGAACAAAACGGATATATTAATGCCTAATGAACATCATGAATGTAAAATCGTGCGTTTGCGATAATAACCTCTTAACTGCGTTATTTTATGGCTTTTGAACAAAAATAACAAATTGCACAACTAAGGGGGAATTAACATTAGATAAATCGAAGGAATGCATCTATGTATCCATCCTACTTTCGTAAGGTAGGAGCAGGTAGTGAGAAATTCAGAAAGAGAACCTTTCTGCCCCAACGGCCATCGGTTCTTCGAGCAATGTGCCCCGCCCATTGCCACTTCAGCTTGCTTACCCGGTTTGCTATGTCGATGACCTTGGTTCGTCTACGAATCTTCTCATTTCTGATTCGATCTCGTAGAGAAATCCCAAGCATAGCTCTTTCCATAGCTCGCTGAGTGACTATGAGCTTCTTTAAAAGGCCCATAGTTAGAGACCACGTCTTGGCTTTGTAGGTCATCACCGGTAAAAAGTACCTACGCACTGGTGGAAGATTTTGGTCTTCAAGCACTGAGGTCTTTTCGGACGAGAATACACTTCGCAGTTTCCTGAATGCCGATCCGAGTTGTGCAATGGAGTCTAATTCGGAGGTCCATTGTCCAGTTGTCTATATTTCTAGTTGTTCTCGCCTACCAAGCCGCATTTCTCAACCGATTTCAATGAAACTTTGTGTATAGGTTCGATGAAGCGTACAGATTTTTACCATCGCTTCAAAATGGCGGAGACATGGGGGATCATAACGTAAACAAATTAAATTTTCAGCCATTTCGAAATAAACTCGCGAGGTTTACAGCTCATAGAGCCACTAGTGGCATCCAGTCGCTTCATCAGGCACTAACTATCCTATTACTACATATATATCTTCTTATGCCCTGATCGGGTTAGCAAACTGCGACATATAGAATCACCCGTCTACCTCTCGCTTTAATGAACATGTGTATGTTATGGGCAATTTGATAAGTCCGGGCACTATTAATAATGGCTGGTCTGTATTCATAATGCTCTTTTTTTTTACCCGGAGAAATGCATTGAATTGCATACCACTACGTAACATGAGACCCTCGGGGGTAGAGTCAAATATTACGCATTGGTTATGTGGGGCTCTCTAATCCGCGAAGGACTAGCCTACCCACTAAAACTCTGGGATGTTGCCAACCCGTGCCGTAGTGGTGATGCCATGGGATCGCGAACATTCACCACGACACCACCGGCACGTTCGCCCTGGGGCGAACCCTCACCGAAAGACACACTGTAGCATAGCAGTGTGCCTTACCCTCACCACTTCCCCAATCCCCCAGGAAGCGGGGACCGCCACCGACACACGGTGCTTCGGTCCCACCCTCCTTGCTGAGGGAGAACAAACGCCCCTACCCCTCAGCCGGCCATGGGAGGACAAACGCCCCTACCCCACGACACACTCCCCACGCCAAGGGAGGACAGAAGCCCCTACCCCGTGGGTCCCTCAACGCCGACGGGGGCGCAATTCAGCACAAACACCGAAGTGCCCACTCGAGTCATGCCCCGCCAGCCTCCTCCTCGGTCTCCTCCACCGGCGGAGGTGAAGTCCATCACAAACACCGAAGTGCCCACCCGAGTCATGCCCCGCCGATCTCTTTCTCGGTCTCGTCCACCGACGGAGGTGAAGACCATCACAAACACCGAAGTGCCCACCCGAGTCATGCTCCGCCGGTCTCCTTCTCGGTCTCCCTCGCCCGTCTTGGCCCGTAGGCCCCCTCCCTGGTGTCTCTTGGCTTCCCCGCGCCCAACCGCAGGTACTGAGCCCCCCACCACAACAAGGTGGACACCCTCTGGGGGGACTCCCTAACCCCTAACCTAACCTAACCTAACGGGCCGGCGGGCAGTATTAATAATGGCCGATCAAAGTGATAAATTAATCACTTTGACCATCGCTCTTAGGCATTATTATTAATGGCCGGTCCTTATTAATAATGCCCAGTTAATCACGTTGCCCGTAGCATATACACAAAATATGTCGCGTGTGCTAGAAGTACTGAGTACTAGGGTACTAACTTTTTAAATTTATCCATTATATTGATTTGATAATAATATATGAATAATTTGACCGTTTAAGTTCAAAGCTTCGTGCAATTTAAGTACTTGGAATAAAACTTTACTTTTATTATATGAAAGTATAAAGTATTACCTACCAACTTTATACCACGTAAGTGATCATTACGTAACATGTTGATATACTATCAAGCGCGGTAACACACCTCGACGAGGTGGAAGAACGGTGGGAAAATCAATTCAACAATAAAATTACCGATCTTTTACATTTCATCGATTAAGGAAAACAATGCAGACGCTTTAGATTCCAGTCGGCTCTGCGCAATTAAATCGGTAAACGGTAAACGCGTATACTCGTATTTTATAGTAGGTACTGTCGTAATAATACCTAAGTCTTGGTACTTTGTATTTACGACTATACCGTAAATACTACTGATACACGTATTCGGTTTCCGCCTTTACGTATCACTTTTAAGCGCTCAGCTTTGAGCGTTCAGCTCGTTGATGGAATGTTGTGCCCCAGACGCTGGCTTTGCAATAAACTAAATGTAAGTACCACATACCGACCCTGTATAGCGGCAAATGATGTCGTAGGTTTAGTGTCACAGTTTTTTCGGCGATGTTGTCTGCCGATGAACAAAGGTCTCTCAAGCCCTCCTCCAACGATTTCCTGCGATCCTCGGTCCTAGGTCCTATTTAAGAGATCCTGCTATACCCTATTGGCGCGGATCTGCCCGCGTTACCAGGTACGCTGCCAGCTGGACGTACAAAGACGGTTATGTTATACTTTTTAACAAACTATACGATAAAAAAATAGATGGTTATTGTCAGATTTAGGTTCGAGTCTTTCCGGTGGACATATGCAAAATTAAGGATTCCAGGGCCGAATCTTTTGATAAAACTCCTATGAGAATAAATAACGTTCTCTCTTCTATTATCCGATGTAATAGCAAACATCACCTGGGTTCGTATCTTAACTTTTGGCCACCGGGGGGATGAATTTAGTTTTTTGGACTGACAATGACTTTAGATCTTTTATATCATTCGCGGATGAAGTAGCTAGTCTGTAGTCAGAAGTAAGGATTATATGAAGATTTTTGAGGTAAGGATGTCGAAGTAATTTGATAGCTCGTTGTTGGATCGCGCGGTTTGCCCACGCGCGCGTCGCTGAGCGCAGCGCAAACAGTCTGCGCACAGGTCGAATTACGGCCAATAACTACAGCGCAAACACATTAATTACCCGGTAGCTGGTACATTACCAGGACACTGGGATCGAGTTCTAAACTAATGCTAAGGAGTGACCACACCACTGCTCAACATTCGCTGACGGTGCATATACGCAGTGACGTGTCGTATAATGTCGCCTGCGTTTTCAACGCATCTAGTTCGTCATAAGTACATATGACTGCTTAAACGCTTTATCAGCGTATTTTGAGCTTGGTCACTTCTTTATACAGATGGACTAGTCATAACTAGCTAGGTTCTACGACATACTTATGCAAATTATATTTCTTTATTGATGATTTGATAATAATATTGAAGTAATTGCTTGTAATTTTACAACCTTAGTCCCCTGTAGATTTCACCGAGACGCCACAACGACGTCGGCAGCTACTGTATACAAACAAATAATATAGGAATGTACAAAAGCTAAGTAATTTGATAACGCTTATGCATTATGTAGCTTGCGATGCTGCTATGGCATCCTAATAGGGTAAGAATTACATGTATTGGTAGGTGACAATAGCTATTCAGTTGCATCTAGGTACGTAGGTAGTATATGGTCAAATGCCTCGTACCTAACCTATTTACCTTGCCTCGTCTAATATTTGAAGTCGGTGTAATAGTAACTAGATCTAAAAACCTTTTTAAAAACCAAAATGTTATGTTAAAAGTAAGTCGAAGTAATTAAATGAAAATAAGAGGAGTGTAGTAATCTCAAAAAGCAATTATTTACTGAGTTATGTAAAGACTTAAGTATTATTAATGCTTCAGAAGAGGCTCATCTCACATGGGTATGCACATAAAGCGAAGTGCACACAATTTGGGTTTAATTACCACGTAAGCTTGATTATTTAACGGTATATTCTCACTTTAGTGCCACCATTTTTTATTAACGGTTTAATCGATGGGAATAGAGCATTGCACACATCCACATCAAACATGTTTTTAGAATTCCGTAGGGTTGATACGCCAAATGTTTTGTGTATTAGTGTGTCTTTACGTAAGTCTGATGTCTGTAAGTTCCTAAATCTAAAACTGAAAAGGGGCTCAACTCCACGTGAGTACCAACTGTATTTTTTTCTGACAGATCATCGGCCTATTTCCCCGATGTTCTATATACGAAATATAGTTATTAAAATCACGTAGTCAATCATATTGCGCAGTAGTAATTTATACTGCGCAGAAAGAGCGCCAGCGTTTTTTTATATTTTTATTGTTAAATGTTTTTTATCATTATTACTAAATGATTAAAACTCTATTCGATAACGTAAAATTTAAGTAGAGATTGTTAAACAGAAAATGACTTAAATTACATAAGAAATAGTTGTATGTGCAACAAGAGAGCAAAGTTGTTTTTTGTTGCGAGTGCTGATTTTAAGTCCCGAGCAAGCGAAGGATTCTATGTTTGAATCACGAGCGTAGCGAGTGATTCTAATTTAGTATCCTGAGTGTAGCGAGGGACTCAACAGCACGAGATGCAAAAAACTTTGCTCTCGTGTAGCACACACAACTTTTCACCTCGACAGCGAGAACATAGGTTCGACTTTTTGTACTTTTTCTTCCAACCATTCAGGTGTAGGTATGTGTATTGTCTTTGTTGCTGATTTCAATGACATTATTAATTAGAAAATAGATAAGTACCCGCTCCTTGAAATAAATATAAAAATCTAAATAAGTTGAAATAATACGTTCCAACACTGCACCAGTCCCTCACGCCCACCATGGTTGTCATTATTTGATCAAATTGGAAGATTGAGCAGATACATTACGTGTTTATTTATTTTATACGAGATTTAGTTCATACATAGTTTAATTAATATTTTTACTCGTAAAGCACTAAACAAAAATAATACAAAAGAAAATAACAATTGTAACTCGATATTTTTTTAAATATGATTCGAAAGTGCGTCTATTATATATTGGTGAAGTCATAAATTATTTGTACATGTATTTACAGTATAAATCTTGACTTTTTTAAACAATAATCTATTTGATTCATATAAAAGACACGATTATTTAAACATTCAGTCGTTCAAAACAGTATTTTGTAATAAAAACTTCTTCGGGTATTTTTTTTTTGGTACAACGCGTCGATCGGAACGTGTTCTTATTCGAAGTCGGATTCGTAAATCGAATTTCGAATCGATATGTCTTTATCACTCTCTTTTTCATATAGATATATATGAAAGAGACGGAGTGCATCAAAATTCGAATGATTCAAATTTTATAATTAACCTGTGGCTGAGAAATCTCAATTCGTAGTCAAAAAATTTAAAAATTAAAAAGCTACTTTCTACTCACGCTCGAAACAAAATCGTATTTTGTTCACTGTTATCTCGCAGCAAAGCCGCCATGATTGAGCTGGTAAGGTGAAAAATAACTTTATATAACTTTGCCATATTTCTTTAATTGCTTTAATAAAGCCGGTGTAGGTACTGATAAATAAGACGACGCTTTTGGCGCAGTTTGTAGCGCACTGAGCCGGCGGACCCGGGTTCAAATCCCGGCCAGGGCAAATATTTGTGTGATGAACTCGACAATTTGTGCTTGGGTCATGGTTGTTCTACGTATTTAAGTATATATTTATCTATTTATGTATGTATATCGTCGTCTAGTACCCATAACACAACCCTTCTTGAGCTTAATTTGGAACTAGGAGCTAATATTTAACTGCTGAACAGGCTGACAATAAATTATAGGTAATAAATATATATATATATATATATATATACATATATATTTTTAATATACTTTTGCGTGCGTTTGTCCCCAAGGTGCGCTCGTCCCGAGCCCGACTGACCTAACTTATAAATAACTTACGCATACGACTTGTCTTGTAGGTACGAACAACTGACACACAAACGTGTTTTCCTTATTTTCATGACTAATACGTTTGATAAATTGAAAGGACGACCGCACGCCGATACGTAGATAAAAGCTGAACCTTCTCGCGAACATCATCAAGCCGACGTCATGATGTTGACATCAGCTTGTATCTCGTATTATGCGTATCCGGTTCCTTTTTTATTAGCTCGGTAAAGCACAATCATCCCGCAATTATATTATAATACAAATACATATTTGTGAATCATCGTACAGCTTTGGTCTGCGCCGAGCACAACAGATAATAGGCGAGGTGCCAGAGAACTTACTATGTTGCTCGTGTGAAAATCTTAGTCATCGGCTTGTGAAGCAAAAAGTCGGAAAGTTGAAATGGGTATTAAATGCGAGTACCTATACGTTACAGTGTTATAACGGGGCGGTAAATTAAAAAAAATATATGTTTATTTTCTTTATTCGTGTTAAGATATATATATTTATTTCTATTTGGGTGTACCTAAGCCAATTCCGTTTCGTGGTAGTGCACATACCACTGTAAAGATGAAATTTTTTGGGAGTGAATATAAATTATCATCGGTACTATGCTGATGTGTGTTGCTCTAATCTCACCCAGGCCTCCCTGAATAAGCTGGAACGCATGCTAAACAATTGTATCAGGTTTGTTTTTGGCCTTCGTACCTAAGTATGACCACATCTCGGAGTTTCGCCGTCAATTAAACTGGCTTCCTGTACGTGAACGTAGATCTCAAAGAATTCTCTGCACTCTCTTTTCGATCTTATTTGATCCAACCACTCCCGATTATCTCAAATCCAAGTTTCAATTTGTAACTGCTCGCCCTGGATGCACTCTCCGTACTTCTCGTAGACTTAAGCTAGTAGTCCCCCTTCACAGCTCCGGTTTCATGTCCAATTCTTTCACGGTTCAGGCAATACACCTCTAGAACGCTCTCCCACTCAACATCAGGCAAGCTCAGAGCAAGGTCTCCTTCAAGCGCATGTTGCGCAAGCATCTCTTGGACAGTCTCTCTTCCTAACTCTCTTCGAAATATTTTACTTTTGGTACATAATATATGTTTGTAAGAATATCCTATAAAGTATTCGTTTAAGTTTATGGTAATATACATTCTTATATATATCTTTAGGTAATTGCTTTGTGTTGTATTACTGTTTGTCTGTAACCTTTGATCCTGCACCGACAACATATTTCTGCTTAACCCAGTGGGTGACTGGTAGAGAATGCCTAAAGGCATTAAGTCCGCCATTTGTACTTTTACTTATGTATTTTGTGCAATAAAGTTTAAATAAATAAATTAGAAATAATTTTACCTATAGGTACAGTAATAGCATACAGTCGAAATGTAAACGAACAAACAATTTAAATAAACTTCCTTTTATCCAAAAAAATACCTAATAGTAATAAGTCATTAGATAATTCATACACACAGATTAGATGATAATTCACGTTGTACGCAGGCGCATAAAAAGGCAATATAAAGGCTTTTGTTACTGGCCACCATGTCTGTTTGAACCTCGGAAACGTGAAATTCCGCACGTCTCACAAACCCCAGTACCTACGGGTACTTTTTTAGTAATTGAACAATTACAAAGTAGCCGTTTGCAACACCTTAATGCACCTATAAACTGTGCAGTTCAGTGCCCGTAAAGGAATATTTTAATTTGAAGCGGTGTTTAAAACGCCGCCGTCATTCCCCGCGACCATCACCGCGGCAAACACACTTACACGGAATAGGAATGTTCGCGTTTGGTGTTTCCGATGGAATTATTGTAAATTTAACCGATGATTGAATTTTTTACAAGGTAATCAATGAGTCGAGGACGGGGTTAGCTCATCCGGCAGGCATTTCGGTGGTTTTTGTGTATACTGGCGAGGAAGGCCTTCGCGCGCACGACTAGAACAAATGACGACATGCTTCGATTTATCAGCGCACTAAGGATGTCCCGCCTCCCACCGTTGATAACATCTGCACATTTTTTAACGCATCTTCGGCTAAAACACTCAATATTATTTTAATTTAAATATTCACAGTTCTAGCGGTTCTTCCTAATTTACTAAACATATCATAAAACTTGCACTTATGTATAAACTCTTCTATTGGTGTCGTATTTGACACGATGTCCAGTAGTGCAGCTTCTGGGTGTCTCATTTCTACTTAAAGCATTAGAAATTAATATGCCATTTGTATTTAAATACCTTAATTACATTAAATGTTACCGTTATGGGATATTACATGTGTAGTATACATGTAAATGCAATTAATTGCGACGATAATAGTTAACGCTTTAAGTGTAATGGGTATTTATATGGTGGATCTAATTTGGTTAATGTAATTCGAACATAGATAAATTCATTGATGAGGTCAAAATGATCGCGCACGCGCTTTACGTTAGACATCAACGCTCGCGCGGCGCGCTACGCGACCGGCGCGCTCTCGCTGCATCTTCAATCAATAATAGCTTGAATAATCATTATGGAACTAACGTTATTTGTTTTTATCGATGTTTATGTCAAGACAGAATTAATTAATACTACTAATTACTATCAATACTCAAAGCAAACATTCGATAATGTTTATGTACATTCATATAGGTAATACTGGTACGTACCCGTCATTCATTCGCTTCGTTCACTCACATAATCATTTTACGCTCTGCAAGTATGCATTTAAAGGCACTTAATAATGACGTATGTGATCTAGCATTGCTTATAACGTTGTTAACGGTATATATGCGTTCTAGTAGCAAAATCTGCTATTAAATACTTAAGTTTGAGGTACAATCGATTATACCATTAAGTAATAATTATACGCAGTATATTGCCGTCTGCGGCGCCGCTTGCGGTAACAGAGAACAGGCTCTAGTGCAGCGGCGGTCGACGCATTTTTCCGAGCTCCCCAGGTCGTTCATTAATGAGCTTCGTTATAAAATAAGCTGAGGGTTCTTAACTGCCATCCGACGAGATTGCTTTTCGTGGTCGACGTCTATTATTTAGAGGCGAAGCTGAAGGAGCCTCGAACGCGCGACGGGCGGCTGTAAAGCGGGACAATGCGTCATAGTCGTGCCCCATCCGTACAATAATTACTTGCTCGACTGTGTTTTGCTGCACGGATGATAAGCTACAATGTTTCTCGTCTTTGAAAATTGTACGCTTTGCAAATGATGGAACTGTCGACGAGGCAGTGCTGGCGAAACTTTTTTGACGACAATTTCCAATACAAAAAGTCGCAACTATGTAATAGTACATTACGGCAGAGACCAGTAAGTAAGCCATACTGGCCGAGTAGGAATTAGACGGACCGAGCCGTAGGCGAGGTCCGGATATAATACGAGGCCAGGATGGCTCTTACGGTCGAAGCAAGTATAGTGCTTTTCTCAAAAATTAAACAAGAAAATTAGATTAAAATTATATTTTGTAGGTGACATTCATATTCGGCCATTTTCCAATGAATATTTTTGTTATATCCCATTTTTATTATTACACATTGTGATATTCGTCGTCGCAGGCACCATTAACTCCCATGATAACAACCTATAACAAAAATAATTATGACTTTATACTTGGATAAAAGATATAGTTATATCGTTATCAAATAGTGGCAGCATTTATTTGCCTTCATCGCCAAAATGCTTATCATCTAGAGCTTGATTTAAGAACTTTTCTATATTTTGCTGCTGAATATTTGTGATTTCTTTCCTTTGTGTGGCCATCCGATTGTCTCAGAAAGATTGTTGAAATATTCTGACCTTATCACACATTATCTGACCAATTATTAACTTGATTTTCTTCCTTCCATTTAATGAATCTCTTGTATTTTTTTATATATCCTTGGATTTAGTCGGTAGTAAATTATTTTAGCTAACTCTGCCTCCGCTTTTAAGTATGGAGGAGTGCCGTCTATTCGGAATCAGACTCGTTTGAACTCATTTTTGCTGAATTATTGTAATAGATCACACAAACAAATTTGAAATTTTTGTCTTTTAATTTAAATCCCGCCTTAATTTCTTTTTTTATAAATACTGCGTTTAATTATTTGCACTGTCTTACAAATCTAAGTCTTAAAGATACAATTTATTTATTGTTATACATTGTTGTTTTTTCTAACTAATTTTCATATCATAAAGCTTACCTTCAATTTTAACTCCGAGGTTTTTTCTAAACGACACAAAAAAGGAAGGAATTCCGAAATATCATTGTCATTTTACACAGCACAATTATGAACTAAACGCTGCATACAAACTTCCGCACTAAACCTTGTCGCTACTTTTTTTTAAAAATATGCATCTTGAGTTTCGTTTATACTGCCAATAGTGCTAACCTCTTTTTATTTTACATTTGCTCTTAGTGTAAATTGCAAGTGTATACTGCAATGTCGTCTCTTTCTATTTAATCTATGAAAAAGGGACGCCGCTTTTTAATTTCTACAATTTGCTGTCGCACGGTACCTATAATTAAAACAATTTGTGGAATGCATCCTTTTTACATTTATATATTTACGACCTCATCGTCTTCACATCCTTAGTTTTTTTATAGGTCGGTGACGATGTAAATCGTGTTTCGATATTCAAATATCTTGATACGTAATAGGAATTACATACTTACTTACTGGACAAATATTGATTCCAAATTTAAAATCTCGCTGTTTACTGGACACTTCTAAAAAGTCTTCGGTATTTTCCACTTACTGTAGTCTATCTAGCGATGGTAAGGCAACATTACATGCAATTTTTGAGAAAATAGGTTTTACAACTTTTACAATAATCACATTTTTATAAAAAATATAACCGACTTCAACGAGAAGAAATTTTATTTCCGAGAACAACTGATCAAGTTATTAAATAAAAACAGGTCGTCATTGATGTGCCTATTGTATTTCAGAAGCTCCCTTGATTCCTCATGGATTTCTTCATCAGATATTTATCAAAATTTTACGGGACAAACTTGGAGCAAAAGAAAAAAATATCCGAAATCGGGTCATTAATTACGGAATTCTGAGGTCACCAACAAAAAATTACAACCAAAAGGAGGTTCTCACTCCTCCTTTTTAAAGACGGTTGAAACGGTACAGTCTATAATGAAATCGATTTAATGAAATGTGCATAGATTGTTGTGGACTGCCGATGCCGTCAATAAAAGTTAACGGATATAGACGTATCAACACCTCGCCGTCTTATTTTTTACGACTTTTAATTAACGCGGACCGATTGTAGACATCAGAATTGGACCTACGAAGAGCGTTCCGATTTGCATAATGTTACCGTTTCTGTAATTTTAAATTTTATGGCATATATTACGGTTACTTTTCTAAATTGTCGGTTCTATGTATTCTGTAATAAAGAATACGATGCGTGAAATCGATAGGTTCGATGCTAGCTTGCTGTGGAAAATTGGAATCGTGTTTAACTACAGCTCGTTTTTATTATTTTTCCTGTGGATTTATGACCACGGTTCAATGTGTACGTATGAGTTTTATTTGTACACAGCACGCACACAGAGATGAAATGCAACTGGATGTTTTATGTTGATATAACTAGGGTATCTACGCCAGGAATTACTTAAGAAACGGTAAATATGAAAAATACTATTTTTCAGGTTTTCATACCAACTAAGAGCTGGAGAATTATCCATCTGAATTGGACAACCTTGTGCCTCTTTTTTAAATCAGGTAACTACAGGGTATACAATTGGGTAGAAAAAAAAATATAGATGGCGTTGCAATCACTCTGCGCAAATAATACTGAATGTCATGTGATGTCTCAATAAAAAGTATATTATGTCATTTTCAGGGTATAATTAAGTGAATAAAGGATTTTGACCTAACAAACGGTCCGGTAGTTTTGAATTTTTGATATGTTGTATAGGATGGTTAGTCAGTTTTAAAATGCAAAATGCACAATTCCCCCCCCTCCGCGCCCGCCGCCATATTGAAAAAACCGGCACTCTCTTCATATTTTTGCTCATATCTTCCTTTAGGAGCATTTTAGCTAGAAGAAAGCTTCGACAATGTTATAGAGAGTTAAATTTACTACATTTTCCATTTTATATTTTGTTTCTAGGACAGATAGTTACGGAGATATGCACATTTAAAAAAACTTAAGAAATTGCAATTTCCAACTCAAAAACAAACTTCTTGATTATATCTTCGTTTAGGAGCATTTTAGCTAGAACAGTGCTTGGGCAATTTTGTAGAGAATTAAATTTACTATAATTGACATTTCAAATTTTGTTGCTAGGACAGATAATTACGGAGATATGTAAAAAATAAAGTCACATTTTCCGAAAATGTATGTAAAAATAGACATGAGTTTTAAAAGCAATTATATTTCCTACATGTTTTAATTTGTCCTAGACTAGTCCCTAACTGAATGACAGCGTTCAAAACCAAGAATTTTGAGATATTTTCGGAAAATTCTGTTTTTCCTGTTTTTTAAATGTGCATATCTCCGTAACTAACCGTCCTTGAAACAAAATTTGAAATGTAAATTATAGTAAATTTAATTCTCTACAACATTGCCCAAGCTTTGTTGTAGCTAAAATGCTCCTAAACGAAGATATAATCCAGAAGTTTGTTTTTCAGTAGGAGATTGCGATTTTTTACGTTTTTTTAAATGTGGATATCTCCATAACTATCTATCCTAGAAAAAAAAATATAAAATAGAGAATGTAGTAAATTTAACTCTCTATAATATTGTCAAAGCTTTCTTCTAGCTAAAATGCTCCTAAAGAAAGATATCAGCAAAAATATGAAGAGAGTGCCGGTTTTTTCAATATGGCGGCGGGCGCGGAGGGGGGGGGAATTGTGCATTTTGCATTTTAAGCACTGACTAACCATCCTAGACAACATATCAAAAATTCAAAACTACCGGACCGTTTGTAAGGTCACACATAGTACTTTAGTCTCTATTCACCGTATTAGTAGTACAATTCAGTTTTTTTTTAAATGTTTTAATGTATCTACGCGTATACATTTATTTAAGTATTTACTTATCACAGAAGCGGTATTTCTAGAAACCTTAGGAGACATATATGTCCTTATTGGCGAAGCCTCCTATCTCATTACAAACATTGTCTGTCCCGGTGTCTCAATGTGTGCATTCAAATCTTGTAAGTTTTATTTGACAGTCTCGGTGTTTGACAGAGTTGGAATTTTGTATACTCTTAATGTATGGATGGATGAAAATATGCTACAACTCAGGTCTGATGATAGATAAAGTGGCCATAGGGACTGGACTTCTTTGATTTTAGGATTCCGTACCCTAGGGTGCAAACGGGACCCTATTACTAAGCCCCCGTTTTCGGTCTTTATGTCCGTCTGTCACAGGGCTGTATCTTTCTAACCGTAATAGGTGAACATGAAATTTTCGCATAATGTGTAAATGTGTATTAGTTTGGCCGCTATAACAATTAATACTTCCACTTTTTTTGGGCTCATTCGTTTTTCTTTTTTTAATTGTCGAATCATTCAACAACAAACAACAACATTTTCATGAGGTTTATTCTACTATGACCACTTTGACTAGAAATATAAAAAAAAAACCCACGGAACCTTTTGCCTAGGCGAGCTTTACCCGCATTTGTTTTATTTAACATGTACCTACTCACATTTCTAATGCATTGTTAGGATTAGGACTGGCTGCAAAGGTGCAGCTTGCATGCAGTAGCCATACCTAACTGCTTCGAAATAGCAACCCAACAAATATGTGTATAGGTAGTCTGCATGCAGTTCTTAACATCATCATCAGCCTATTCTTGTCCACTGCTGGACATAGGCCTCTCCAACTGCACGCCATTGAGAACGATCCTCAGCTAGTCTCATCCAGCTCTTGCCAGCCACCCTGCAAAGATCACCGCTCCACCTATTCTGAGGGCGGACACACTACGCTTGCCAATCCGCGGTCTCCACTCAAGAACACGTTTACCCCACCGATTATCGGTTCTTAGGCTAATTCTTAACAGGAAAGATAAATACTGTCAATAAACAATATTTTTAATTGATAACCTACTTATTTAGCATCAGTTAAAGACGAAAACAACTGATTATCTATAAATTAAATTTGTAGCATTTCGTATACTTATACAATACCTGGATACAATATTTAATCTTCACCAGTAGTGGGACACCCTCCGTGCTGATGATGCAACGGTTTGGTTGGTAGCACGATAACTAATCCCTTGGTATCTATGACACTTTATACTCTGCGTTTTGTACACATACCTAATTAACACAAATTATACCGGGTAGGTATATCGCGATATTTCTTATTTACCTTCATAATCTTACGTTTCGGCGGGGTTGCACACGCCGCGGTCTAAGATCATATAGTATATATATTTTTTTTTTTTTTTTTTTTTTAATGGCTATGTCGATAGATTAAGCCAATATAGTATATTGAATGGTGAAACAGCGAGTTGTGGCTGGAGCTGTCGGCCAAATGTAGTACTACCTACCCGACGAAATTGTCTAATAAAATGGATGGGTAGGACTTATCATATGTGTATAAACAAGCGGTCTGCATAATCTCTTAGAAACTTGCGCTGCACAAGCTTGATTTATTAGCTTTGTGTACCCTACTGTATATTAAAAGTTTTAATTTAGTAACAGGGCATAGGTATTCGTACAAAATACAAATTATCTTATTCCTTCAGGGGGCCTATGATGGTTGCGTTTATCACGTGATAAATAAGCGACAAAGCATCTGTCACACCCACTCGCATCTTGTCAAAACGTGACAGATGCTTTGTCACTTATTTATCGCGCGGTAAAAGCAACCATATCATAGGCCCACAGGTTAAGATAAGAAGTTAAATACTAAATTATAGAAAATTATAATACAGGAACTGTATTATTAATGTTTTGAGATATTTTTTTGTAAGTATTTGTATAAAAAACACACCCACATCATTTTTTATTTGCGCACCGATATGTTCAATCTGCCAATTTATATCAACATAAAAAATAATTAGTGAAATGTGAAGGTATTCATTACACCGACTGATTCTCGAGAACCGATCGATTAGTGAGAGTCGCCGCGCAACAAGAGATGACAAATTAGCTAATGCCCTCGACGTGCGAGCACGCTAATGACAAAGAGCCTGGACGCCGGGCTCACATGGCGCCCATCGCGGGTAAGAACCCCAGCCCGCATTTCGTGTATCGAAATACCAAGAACTTATCGACGTCCAATGCAATACCGGAAACTTTGATTACTCACTTCTGTATTTCCTTAAAAATCCAGGTCATCAACAACGGTTATCAAACTCAATTTTATCAACACTGGTTAAATGGAAAACGCGCGCGTAATGGCGAACGGTAAAATTTTGTAATGTGCGGTCCGAATGTAATTTCATGTAGACCAGTCCGAGATACCCTTGAACCTAAGTGGCAGCTCGCGGCCGCGTTGCCAATGACCCCGCGCGCAGCGGCGCCGCACCGAGCTCGCTAATTGTTATGTAACGCTGATGACTTACGTGCAACGATACTCTCAAATGTGCGATAAAGAGCAGTATCTACCGTGCATGGGACATGTCCGCGCAATCAGCAATGGCCGCCGATATTGGGCTGCAAACAGGTTCGGCGGACGCGCAGCTTCTGGCCGACTCCACGGGAACGAAGGATCACTGAACTTGTACATCGCAGGCTTTATCTCGTTCCTTCCTTCATAGGTCTTGTGATTGTAAAATATTTCACTGTCAGCTGACAGTGAAATACTCAAAAGTGCAGCTGAAATTTTGAGCTAGAAACTAGAAACGTTGTTGTTGGTTACGTAACAGATATTTGATTTGAATGCTCTTTGTTTAATTTTGTATGGACGCTAGTTGATCAAAGTTAAATGGTATGGAGACAAATTAAATTGAAAAGAATATAGTAAACAAACAATAACTGGCGTACAGCTTATAACGTGTAATATTTTACGCCAAAACGTCATTGCTTAGGTTTTCCCAATATTAATTGTTATTATGCTTTTCAAAGCGTTTATTATCAGACACATAGTAGACTCAGTTAAGCTCATAAAGCTTAAGCCGATTGCCATGTAACTTGTCATTGACTTGGTATTATCCCTACCATGAGTTATGATTAAGTAATTAATTTTAAAAGTAGCAACGTTAAACATTTAACTTGTAAGTAATAATTCTGGTCCATATGAGAGAACATTAACGCGTGAGGTTCAAACAGAATGCATGTCATGTTTAAAACAATGTCATGTAACATAAACCCAAAATAAAGAACGAGACCTTAATAATTGCAGCTCGACACAGAAACGTTGAAGCGATGTGTTTAAAATATTTTCCATCTCGTTTATCTGTTGGGCAAGCGACCACGCGACGCGAGCGCCCCGAGCTCTTGTGCTAGAATTTTGATTGATTTTTTTGTCAGTTAACTCGGCCACAATAAGATGACAGCGGCAACAAGAGGAGTGCAAAATAGACGTCGTAACTGAAAGTATCAAGGTTAGCCGTTGGCTGCGGCCGAAACTCGGCTAACAGTAACAGTATCTACACCCACGGCGAGAGCCGCAAAAACTGCACCCACTGGACGCCTGCTTTGTGCACCCACCATTCAAATTAATTAGGTATATCTATCATGAATGGAGACTCCCGTACCGTAATACACTCATATAATTAGATATTTCACACGAGACTGGGCCATTCATTTGTGTATACAAAATAAAACAAATCTAAACGTCATTACAAATAAGAGAGAGCTTGTCAAGCGCTGTTAAAGATGAAAGATGGAGATTTAATTAACAGCTACGATTCGATCCCGTTTTTACGGCCAATTAGTATGCATATTGTCACAGTCTAAGAAACTTTTTACACTGTGATATTGTAGTGGTTAAGATTCGATTCCGGGTATAGATAGAGTGTAGCGGCCGCCGAGCAGCCCGGGCTGCAGGAGCAGGCAGCGCCGGCGCTGGCTGTGACCGCTTTCTCGGCCTCATTCTTCGCTGACCGTGAGTCGGAAGGCGCCATGTTCTCATAGTCGACAAACCGATGTATCTATGTCGATTGCTTGTAGGCGGCCTTGAGCGCCAGCCATTAATTTGTGTGCAGAGCCGCCAGCGGGGTCCCGTTATAGTGAGCGCCTGAATCTTGTGCCCACTCACCGATATTAGCACAACTCTAATAGGCTACGTACGGGACATCCGCTAATCGTATCCCCAATGGACGCATCCCACCATCAAAGCAATTTTCAATCTGGAGAAATTTTCAAATCGGAATTATAATTGGCAAATTATGCCGGAGCTTTTATTAGGTAGGCACCACTAGAATTCCAATAATCAATCTCGGGCTCTATGGAATACTTGGTTGCATAGAAATGTTCCGTAAGCATTCAGTATGCGAGACGAGTAGAAACCTACACTATAAAATGTTAGCTACAGTTTTGCTAAAAAGTCTTGCAAGTATCGGAGTTGTATATTAAGGTTCTCACGCTTGTCACGCGGGCTCGGGCGGTGACAGCGGGGCGTCGGGGTGGTTTGCACTCATTTATTATTATTTTATGCGTTCGAACCTCGATAAGATGCAATTATTTTTTTAGGATCCGTCATAAAGCGCATGTTTTAATTATCGCCTGACCGACGCTTGTACCTATGTCAGCTCTTTAGAATGGTGTTTACCACCAAGAAACTGTCCAGGTTTATTTACTTTACCCGCAGATTATACTGTAACCACAGGAAGGAAAACTGGAAATTAATTCTAATTTTATTCCAAAGCGAGCGTCGCAACTTATTTCCGGTTATTCAATTCTGGAATTGATTTCGTGATTGGCAGTCAATTCCGGAATTCCGGAGCTGGTTCCGGAATTGACTTACTATACAAAAGTATACGAAAAACAAGTTTTTTTATTTACTATTGAAGGCGGAAATCGATCTCCTGATGAATGGTTTTTGAGGTCGAGAGATTTTCACCGTAGTCTATGAAATGTCATTATAGCATTTTCAGAAAATTCAAAAGTTTTCTAATTCTAAAGCTTGCTTAATAATGTCTTAGCACACCTCTTTGGTGATCAGCACAGTCCCACACGAGTCGCTTGTCATCAGTCATCCCATCGTCAACAATACGTATTTCGAGATTCCGAGGAGTCAATAGAAAACTAACACTCCTCCTCCTTCCTTCTTCCTCCTCATTCAATGATTAATTCCTATATTAAAGTTGTTTTGATTTAGTCTTTCAGCGTTCTTATTCTGACTTTGGTTGAAAGAGATGAATTGGCCTGATTGTATAATTACCTGAGATATCCCATGACATCGTGTCATGTATGATCTTTTTATTATACCTTGACCTTCCAGGCTTCCATACATTCCTTCGATACTGAGCTTCCTCAATTCCGGAATTGTAAAATAGAAAAAAATCATCCGAGATGCAAGTCCTACCTCAAGTTAGGTTTAATTAATTATTTTCGGGTTATAAAATTGTTTAGGTGCTAAGATTTCATTATTAATTATCAATAAAAGTTATTTTGTTGAATAATCAATTAAGTGATCTAATGTTGAGCAGTCTTCTGTTGCTTAGTGCACCTTGTATCCTCCGAACAGTACAAGCCGTACGACTCGCAGAGATAGCCTTTATTTTAGAGTCACTTGTTTAAGTTTGCTTTCAATTCGGAATACGTTTGTGACTATGTTACTTATAGTTGGCCAAACGGTCTCCGAATGCTATGGGGTGTATACCATATAATAAATTACCATGTTGCATTAACAACATAATTAGTGACAATGCATTCCGTCTACGTCTGAAAACAATGTTGTTGGATCGGACACTATTATTAGTATACTATTAATCAAGGATTATATGAATCATGATTATGTAAAATTTGTCATGGAAGTAGATAAATAATAATAATTAAATAACATTACGGATATTACGGATTTTATAGGAGCTTTTTTTATTTATATTTTTCTATTAGCAATGTTTGTAGTAGGTAGTTCTAATCAATATTGAACATAAATAAAATAACGTACAATTCTTAATTTTTTATGAATTCAACAAATATATAAGTGTCATATCATATCTAATGTAATAATTGACGAGGCATGCTCTATCTTATTGACATCATTGTGTAAGTATAACATCATTCAATTGACATCATTGTGTAAAATAATCATCGAGTCCTATGTTGCGTTGAAAACTTACACTTCTTCGTGGACGCGTGAGCGTCGCCGTTTGGCCTGTGTGATCGGAATCTGTTTATATGCGTTGAATAGCTTACACTCAGATTGCGCTCTCGTTTTGCCTGGGAAAATCTAAGAAATTTTACGCGGAGCACTTAGAAAATACAAATTAAGCAGTCAATTTAAAGGAATGTAATACGCGGCGCAGTTGCTGAGAGAGCAGTTCTATATTTTTATTATACTTATATTCAATCCTATAATATAGAAGTAGAACGGTTTTTTTACATAATCATGACATTCATCTGTGAAAAATATTTAATTTGATGATAGGTACTTATCTGTTTTATCGCGTGCAGACAAAATTTAGGATGATTCGTGGAATATTTTGATGTAATTAAAGAATAACAATCCATTTAGTATAAATAGCCGTGTGACTATTATGATCTCATTGTATTTTAATGAAACTACGAATTCAATTATATTGCTTTGCCAGTTTATTATTATGTATTTCGCTTTATTTCACAAATTATATTTTTTTTTCAAATTAAATGCTGAACTAAAATCAGTCTAAGAAGATTTTTTCAATGCCTGACACGCGTACTGTAACTACTACTATGACTTAACGATACGACGATTTTTTGCTATGTTGGAGGGTGCTAAACCAGGATGATGTTATCAGAGCAATATTAATTTTGGCTGATTAATGTCATGAAATTTATTTACATTAGTCTATTAAAGTACTCCATGGGTCTTTGACCGATATTATGATAGGTATTTCTTCAATCGTTTTCTGATTACCTTTAAATCGACACCCACCACCTGTCACATTAACGCAATGCAATGAACTGATTAGGTATGTATTTGTATAGGGTGTGTACCTAATGATCGATATAAAAATAAATGGTATAAGTATGTTGGATATAACAATATTTGATATAATTTCAAAGGGTATAATCACTCATTTGATATAATAAACGTTTGGTATAATTTTAAAATATCTATTTTTGTTTCGTATATTTATCATTTGGTAGAACACTTATTTCCTATAACCATCATATGGTATAATGTTCATTTGGTATAACAACATTTGGTATAATTTCATATGGTATAATATCATATGGTATAACTTCAATTAGTATAAAATACATTTGATATAACAACACCAGGTATACTTATGCTTATTGAAAAATGTATTATTTTTGTGTGCGATTTGCGTTTTATTTACCTAACCTAGCTTTTTTTTTTTGACCTAACCTAACCTAACCTACGTTTCTAATTGAACTTTTGGTTTAAGTTTTTTTTAATGCGGGTGGCTTAGCCCCCGAGCCCCCCTGTGGGGGCTCCGTCCCCCGCCCCCCTATTTCTCTATACCATATACGTTATGCCATTTGAACGTTAGATAAAATAAACGTTATACAATAAATTCATTAGAAGAAATATGCATTATACTTAAAAAATGTTATATTAAATGTTATTCGATAAAATGATCAGTATATGAAACAATAATTATATCAAATGTTGATATATTAAGTGTTGTTATATCATTCAATAATTATATCAAATGAGCGTTATAGCGACTGAAATTATATCAAAAGTTGTTTCATACAAATATCTACCGTTAAAGGATTTCGTAGTTTAGATAAAACCACTAAGTACGAATGTATGAATTTGATGAATATGATTTTTTTGGAGGATAAAAGGCGTTAATTAGGTGATCCTGCAGAAGCGGTATCGGCAGCGGCATTAAAGTTAGTAAGTAGTATGGTTTGACAAGGGGCTAAAATAAGTTTTGAGTCTCATAATGGATTATAGCCACGTGTTATTAACACTGCTTTTCACTTCAACAGTGAAAAATAATAAATATGTTTTGAAATTAAAATTGTTATCTTATACCATGCGCAAAAGCGCATTTTAAGCAATGGCATACTTATATGCAATTATAATATCAGAAATGCGCCTAAGAATTTTATCGTTAAGGATCGTAAACATACGTCTTATTGCGCTCAACGTTTGCTTAGGTATTTTTCCATGTTTGTATAAAGGGCTCTACCAGATGATCAGAAATTTAGACCGATCTGATAGTATGTAATAAGGTAGGTGTATTTTTAATTACCCGTATTTCGTATGTAACTCGCCGCTAACAAGTTTTTTTATTTTCATTTTTAGGGTTCCGTACCTAAAGGGTAAAAATGGCACCCTATTACTAAGACCCCATCACTGTCCGTCTGTCTGTCACTAGGCTGTATCTCATGAACCGTGATAGCTAGACACTAGAAATTTTCACAGATGACGTATTTCTGTGTCCGCTATAACATCAAATACTAAAAACTGAATAAAATAAATATTTATGTGGGGTTCCCATACAACAAACGCGTTTTTTTGCCATTTTATTATTTGATGGTACGGAACCCTTCAAGCGCGAGTCCAACTTGCACTTGGCCGGTTTTTATAAAAGTATTATATGATTTGCACTCAAACCCTAGGGGCTAAATTGTCCCTTAATATATATATATAAATATATATATATATATATATATATATATATAAAAATTATAGTCATAGTCATAGCCAAATATATATATTAACCTTAATAAATAACTTGCTTAATACCTATATACATCTTATGTTTCACAAAAACATGTATGGTGTATATTTATTTTTATTTCGTTAATGTATATATGATGTTAAATTTAGCAGTCATCGTGCATTTCTGTGGGTTATACACCGTGGCCGTTAATAACCCGAAAGATTTAAACCACGTATTTATGACGACAAAACGAGTAAATAATGTTATATCAACATGGGTCTAATTCTATTCTACCTCATCACCTTTGTCCCATTTTTAGGGTTCCGTAGTCAACTAGGAACCCTTATAGTTTCGCCATGTCCGTCTGTCCGTCTGTCCGTCCGCGGCTTAGCTCCGTGATCATTATTACTAGAAAGAAGAAAATTGGTACGAGTATGTGTATGTATCACGCCGACAAAACAGTAAAATAAAAACTAAAAAACGATTTTTTTTTGGGGTACCTCTCGAACACCTAAAGTGGGGGTGAATTTTTTTTTTCGTTCCAACACTAGTGTGTGGGGTATCGTTGAATAGGTCTTTTTAAAATAATAGGGGTCTCCAAACATTTTTTTTTGATAAAGTCAGCAGTTTCGTAAATATTCGCTTCGAAAATAAAAAAAATAGTGTCCCCCCCCCTCTAACTTTTCAACCACGAGTCAAAAAATTCATGAACATGAGGCCTTATAAGTACTTTCAATGAAAACTATATTGAACAAAATCGGTTAAGCCGTTTTTGAGTTATCGCAAAATTTCATAATTTTCTTAAAAGGACGTAAGTTGACTTCCAGAAGGTAGTAAGTAACTACAGTTACTTTGGCGTTTACGACCTTTTTATTGAGCTTGAAATCTTGCTCGTAACTTAAGTCTATTGTGAAGGATGAGCAACTACGGAACCCTTCAATGAGCGTGGCCCGACATGCTCTTGGCCGGTTTTTGAGAATGAATTCTCATTCGGGGTCGGCTACCTAAATCCCAAGATGTGGCGTAGGCACTAGTTTTACGAAAGCGACTGCCATCTGACCTTCCAACCCAGAGGGGAAACTAGGCCTTATTGGGCTTAGGTGGTTTCCTCACGATGTTTTCCTTCACCGAAAAGCAAGTGGTAAATATCAAATGACATTCCGTACATAAGTTCCGAAAAACTCATTGGTACGGGCCGGGTTCGAACCCGCGACCTCCGGATTGAAAGTCGCATGCCCTAACCACTAGGCTACCACCGCAACATGGGTCTAATTATGTGTCTTAATTAAATTACTATTTCAGTACAAATTAAATCATATTAATTGCCCACTTCCTTGTGAACAAGTCTTTAGTTGAAGAAGAGTGAGCGAGCATGACACTTAACGAATCGCTCCGAAATCATACGACGGAAGGCGAATGCCGTGACTTTTGTTCTGTTCTATGACAAGAAGTGTCAACTTATCGCTGTCTCAATATTACAGGGTTCTATGTTTCACTTTTGACGAGTTCAAATTTGAACATTCGCATAATGACATGAATTAGGGTGTGTTAGATGGGAGATTTTTTGACTTTTGATTTGTTTTAAATAATTTATATCTCCTTAATTATGAGTTTTTGGACTATATGTTACATAAGTTTATATACTTTAATTAGGCTCTAGTATCGTTAGCTTAAATCTTTCGGGTTATTAACGGTCACGATGTATAGGTATAGGCATTTAAAGCTGGTTATTTGGTGCGTGTTTACTAACAAACTATATGAACTAAATATGACGATATTTTAGGCTACGAAACCCTAAAATATAATGTTTATGACTTGTTTTGATGGTTACAGTACAGCGTCATCAGTGTTTTCATAAACTTTTTCTGTTAAAATAGAAATAAACTTTTACTTCTGTAAGTATATTATAAGTACATTAATGCTTTACACATTTATATTGAATTGACAGATGTGATTCGCTATGCACTATTGCTTAAAAGTGATTATTAGAGGATTTAAGGGTGGAAAAGTAATTTTTGGCTAAAACTTTACACACGTAGATATAATTATCATGATCCAAGAATATATTTCAAAGGTAATCAATAACTCGCTTGTCGAGCTCATTCACGTGTCGTACGAATCTTTATCTAGAAATTTAACAGCAGTAATTCAATTTTAGCTACACGCAACATGAAGCGTGACTTTCTTCACGTGTCGGCCAAGGCTCACCCACCATTCATTGTGTATGGATTCTAGATCATTTTTTGCATCACACACGTCAAAGATTCATTTGAGCTGATTTGACCGTTCGGAGCCGAATCATGTCGGACACTTTCACTTACTGTACTGATCGCTTTGGGTGGCAAACCAATTACTAGTAATAGAAAATGCGTTTAGAATTAATAATAATACTCTTGAAATTGATTGTAACGAATTATAATTGATTACATTTGTTTGTTCTATTTTGAAACCGTCCCACTGAACGTGAAGGAGATCGATTTGGCAGATTACTGTTTTGCTATTGCGAAACATTGCTATTGTTATCCATAAAACTAGTAACTGATATGACCTTATTTAAGAATAAATTGAAGAAATTGCTTATTGATAAATGTTACTATTCAGTTGATGAATTTTTAAATGATAAAACATTGGTAGAAATTAAATAAATTTTTGTATGTAAGTAGCTTAATTATAGTTTAAGAATAATTGCAAATTCACATATAAAATGACATGGCATGTATTTGACTTGTATTGTAATTCACATTGGTAATTCATATTTAATTTAAGTTTAATTGTAATTAAGGACCTATATTGTGCGCCCTAACAGGGTATCATGTACCTACCTACCTTATTTTGTGACACCTTAAATGATATGAACATGATTGCAATAAATGATTATGATTATGATTATGATTATGAATATGGTTTATTTTATTCTACCGCTTATTAACTCGATGTGCATGTTTTTACGCTTTATAATACCGACTGTTTTATTATAGGATTTTAACGTCTCAGTGATGTCGTAAACATTCGGGTAAATTGCCCACAAAAACATAATGCTAAAACATTGTATAGTTAATACCACTAATTAATGGCCGGCCTTGTAATCGGATGCGGGCAGGATGATCTCAGGAAAATCGCAGCCATTCTCAGTTCTCACGGATTTGGGTCGAAGACTCCGCGACCACTCATTGCTATTGTCGAAGCGACGTCGCTGCGCTACTTCTTAAAATTGCTCGCATACTGTATTTATTTTGAATACATTTACCGAGCTGGATTCGCACATGACCTAAATCAATTTAATTGCATTACGACACATGCGCGGTTTTCTGATGTGACTCGTTGAATTATAAGCAGTCACTCGTGTCATCAAGTCAAGGTGATATGTAGTAGGTATCTATTTAGGTGCAGTTCATGGATTTGGAAAGTAAAGTTTTCAGTAAGCTTCAAGTGTCCTTCTGTAAATTCGTTTACAAATGTAAAGTCTTTATGAAATTACTGAATACACCACAATTAAAATAAATAATTATACTTCAATCCTGATACTTGAAAAAATGTAGAGTAGGTTACAGAAAGTGCCGGAATTTAAGAAAAGTGAACTCGGTGCATTGCATTTTGGGACAATTTAAGAAATTTTATGACAGTGCTAACACGTCCTCAACGTATAACACTGTCAATGTGTCAATGTGACAGTTTGAGGTTGTCTGCTGCGCACGCGGCGGGCGCAGGCGCGGGCGCAGGCCCGGCGTCGCGCGCGCCGCGACGTGCGACGTGACCCCCTCCCGGCCTCGCCCCCCTCGCGGGACGTGCTTCTATTGTTGCCTCCTGCAGATAATTAGTTGGCTGTTACTGTACTTTATATCTAAGCGATTGGTTCAGTGGACAATGCACGCGCTACACGTGTGTTTTAAATTGGATTAAAAAAAGTTAACCGAGTTATGTCAAATGCCTGGGATAAATAGCCAAGTAATTGATAGAAATGTTGGAAAAACTCGAGTATTGTTTTGCCATAAATAACTAGTATATTTATATTCGAAATAATTTGCGTCATGTGATGCCATTATAATTAGTCACAGAATATTATAATGCTAATTAATGTTACGAGTATTGAATATTCTCACGCTAGTCTATTGATAAAACGAGTAACGTAGACGGTTACGTTTGTTCCAGACGACATACGAGATCCATATTAATACTAAGTTTAATCAAGAATACATTAAAGAATTTGCAACGAGGATTCTACCACCACAAATACGATACATCAAACAAATGGCGGAAGCAAATACTTTAGAAATGACGACTATAAATAGAGATGATCACGGCAATTACGTCTTCGTTTAGTTATCGTTACAGTTTATAATAAACACTAGTATTTTACCGTGGTTTCTCCCCGTTACTGAGTTATACCTATCCTCTATATATCAGTGCCTCCAGTGAATAAGGGAATAACTAAAAAACGGCACTTTTCAGGAGAGACAAAAAACGATTTTTTAATAGAAGATATTTAGAACTTTCACTTTTTAAGCATTTTTATACAAGCTATGGTGTAAGGCATTCGTTTTATGAATAAAGAACTAATAATTTGGCGCTGTAAATATGTTTTTTTTCAGGTTTTTTTGTAGTTATGCCTTTTGTTCACGAATATTTAAGGACATAACTCAATTTATATGGACCAATTTTAGCGATTGTTTAGCAATTAAACGACTTCTTCCCTTATGAACGACGTGCATAAAAGATGAACACGACTTATACCATTGTGAACGACGTGCATAAACGAAAAAAGTACGTCTTATACCTATGTGACAGACGTGCATAAACGAAACGAAACGACTTATACCAATTTTTAATATGGTACTTTAGATATTACACGACTTATCAAGTTTGAAATGGGCTACCTAAGGAGTCAAATGTGGCTGTGTAATAGAATGATCATAAGAAAACATTGATGAAATAAATAATTCTCGTTTATTACTTTTATCAAATATATCAATATCAACATAAATATCATTGCACTCACTGTCAATGAATGGCAACAGCTCTATTTAGATCCTCCGATTTCTCAACACATATCAGTAACGGAATTTCGGATAATGTCTGTTAAAGTTATACTAAGAAGATTTTCATATCTTCCATGCCTTTTAATTAAAAGCGTACATTTTTCTTTGCAATTCATCAAGTACCGAGACGAATTTAAGAAGCCCAAACTCAGTAGGATTGCTTTATTTTATTATAGAGTTTTGCCTATGCCCACCATCTCTGGCCCCATCATCAGATCAGGTCCATGCTTATTGTATTAAAATTTCCGAGGACTTGAGTTGAAACTATGTATGTTATGTGAGTATATTATGTATGTTATGTGAGTATACCATATCTTAAGATATGGATTGATATTCTGGGGCAATTCTGTAGATAAGGAGATAGCATTTAAAGCACAAAAAAGGTGCATAAGAGCTATGTGTGGCTTGAACGTAACGGATAGTTGCAGCCCTTATTTCAAGTCACTCAATATTTTGACATTGCCCTGTTTGTATATTTTAGAAATAGCAATATTCGTTAAGTGTAATCCTAGTTTATTTAATAAAATTAATAACACACGCAAGCTACCTACTCGGTCGCAATATCAAAACATGTTACGCAGTAAAGACTGTAAGACTGCATTAGTGCGAAAAAGCATTTTGGGGATGGCACCCCAAATATACAATAAAATTCCACCTTGTATCAGGGACTTGAATTTAGATAAGTTTAAAAAACAACTAACATCATTATTGGTCGAAAAGTGTTACTATAATACGCAAGAGTTTCTTAATGACATTGATTTGTAATTGTTTTATATAATTTAGTTAATATTGTTTTAAATTCTAGTATTATCACATTTTTTATTTTCTACCTGTTGACATTGTATTAATTTTAATTTATTTCCTTGGTTTGAACTTATATTAGGGTCGAATACTTAACCCACAAATTTGTACGCCTAGTGGCAAGACATAGAAAACTTCTGTCTAATGTAACAACTGCTTTGTACCTATGTTTGACAAATAAATATATTCTATTCTATTCTATTATATTCTATATGTAAACCTAATTTCCGCTCAAGTCCTCGGAAAGTGAATTAAATCTTCCTTGAAATATTTTTTAACATACAATATGTAAATATTAATAAAAACTTTTAATAAAGAACGTGTTAATACCTCCTCCATTATTATTCCGTTTGTTATTGTTTTTTTCGTCAAGCTTAGCCCACTTTTATAAACTATCCTCTTAATAAAACACTTCACGAATACAATGAAAATCATGAGTCGTTGACAAAGTCCAAACTGATGAATTACCTAATTATACTTTTCTCGATGGATTAATTTACAAATTTTTCAACTTTCTTACCACTTGTATATTTTTGAGTTTAAAAATACAACATAAGTATCATCCTGTCCTATTCACGTTACTCAGATAATGCAGTGAGATTTAAAAGTTTGTTAAATATTTATTCATAATTCAATAGTGGATGAAAGAGTCATGTCCGAAAACTAAAATTCAGTAGAAACTGTAACTGATTCGATAGGATATTGAAATATACATGACAATGTCAGTAATAATATGTTGAATGTATAATTATATAGGTACAATACAATACCATACATGAGTACGTTCTCTTTATTGGGCACCTCATAACTAAAACATACAGGAGAAATACAACGCAATATATATTTTAAAGATAATTCATTTGAAAAACTTCATTCATGGTTAAAGTTTGCATGTAAATAAGTAAAACTTAGCCCAGTTTCAATGAATAAGTCACATTTTCATCAAAAACTAACACCCAGTTAACGCAAGTACCCGCATAAATAAACGTTATAAAAATGATAATGTGATTTAATTTCAACATAACACTTTCTTTCTTCTCAAAAAATTAAAATAATACACATTTGCGGCTGTGACATGCATAAAGGTGCTATGTAAAAACAGCTAGAAGTGAAAGCTATAGTAAAAAATATACATATGCTATGTGGAAATTGTAGTGGAAAACTTTTTTCCACTACAATTTCTTCTCACTGGTAAAACTGTTGCCACTTTCTTTCATCCATTGAGTTTAAGGCTTTTATAACTTAAAAAAAAACGAGAGGGGGGTTTTATTAAAACTTCAAAGGTTAATTAATGAAATAACTGCGGCACGCAAAAAGACCAATAGCAAGACGGCATTGGTAGTGAAACTGTCCTATGGCGTTACTTGGTCCGGTGGCACTAAACGAGTTATTCCTTTATGAGCATGTTAGAAAAATGACATAAATGTGTTTATGTCAAAATGGCGCTACTTGGTCCGGTGGCACTAAACGAGTTATTCCTTTATGCTCATGTTAGAATCATGGCATAGATGTGTTTATGTCCAAATTCAAAAATATAAGAGTAAATATTTCCTTGGGTTCATGCGTAATTTTGGCTCGACATCATTTATTTCCTTGTTAACGTCTGCAATGCAAAATAAGAGTAACTTATACCTTTTTGAACCTCGACTTATACCCTTTAGCTCATCGAAAAAACTAGGTTAGGAGACAGCTAGAGATACGTCCTTTTGATATGTTATGTAGTTTGACGAGCTGATTCCAATGGTGCAATAAAATCCAAAGGGAATAACTCGTCTTATTCCGTTCTTCACTGGAGGCACTGATATATTTTGACGACGCGGTTGGTAGTGGAGCTGCCTACTGAGCCAGCGGTCCTGAGTTTGAGTCCCGGTAAGTACAAATATTTGTGTGATGAACTCGAATATTTGTTTGTGCGTCATGGATGTTTTATGTATTTAAGTACCTATATATTTACTTATATAAGAATGTATATATTGTCGTCTAATACCCGTAATACAAGCCTTCTTGGTTGAGGTTGTCGATTTTATTTATTTATTTATTATTAATTAATCCATATATATATATATATATATATTTCCCAAGACATTACATTAATTAGTGATTAAAAAAATACATATCAAGATATCTCCAAAAACTTTGTCATAAAGAACTTGAATAAGTGTTTTGATGAATTTTTATTTTATTATTTATTTACACACACAACTGAAATTTATTGTGTTGTTGTGTATTTGTGTAAGTTAGTTGCATCGCCTAATACGAATTTTCCGCTTCGCCCTAAGGTTGACCTGTACAGAATGCCTCATGACATTAAGTCCGCCTTTTGTATGATAAGATTTCGTTTGTACAATGAAGGTGAAATAAATAAATATTATATTTGGAAAGGATTTTTATTTCCCGGGATACGCAAATAAAGAACCGCCAACAAAAGAATTCCCGAGTGTATCGTCTCACCCTACGAAAGTAGCCAAGTCAAAGGAAATAATAAATAAAAGTTAGGAGGTATCAGGTATCTCAGCGCGGTATTAAGTAGATAGATCGCCGTAAAACAGGTATGATGGTAAGAGGCGCTCAGTCAGCCGGATGTCGGTTGCTGTAGGTAAGTAGCTATTTGCATCTATTTCCAGTGCTATGACTGGCGCTTCTTGCACTGCGGCCACATCGTGGGGTACGATTTACGTCATTGGAACAACTTAAGATCACATTACTGAGAAATTTTATAATGGATTAGTGTGAAGCTTTTTGAATCATCTAATTAAACACGAGTCTTTACACTCGTTTTTATAACGAGTAACAACTTCTCTCCCGAGCGAGCGTAAGTTTTTTTATATCATGAGTAATATATTTTTATACATTAACATATTTGGCACAAAAATAGTATGCCGAATATTATTGACTCAATTTCGCATATGCTAGCTAGCACATACCAAGTGATACCTAATGTATAGCCATGTTAATATCATACTTACGTTCTTTACTGGACGTAGGCTTCCAGGAATATTGACCAGTCCTCCGTTATGTAAACTCGCAATCTACGCCAAATCAGTCCTTGTGGAGGCCTGCCTTGTTTCCTAACATAGGTATGTGTTTTAAATAGACAGGCATTAGGAGCCAAACTCATCACGTTCATATACTTATGTAACCCAACCCCTTCAAGCAATGCTTATACAATTACTATTAATGGCCCTATTATTATTATTTATGAAATCCTGCCTTCTACTTTCTACAGGTAACCAACACATAGATAAAGTAATCGTGTAAGTATTATTGCCATCCCCAGTATATCAATGGAAACAATTAATTTGGTTACGATGTCTGATTATGAATGTCCCTGGCGGTCTATACAAATCACTACATAGTATAAAACAAAGTCGCTTCCTGCTGGCTGTCTGTCTGTCCCTATGTATGCTTAGATCTTTAAAAGTACGCAACGGATTTTGATACGGTATTTTCAATATACCTTCAACATTTTTATTAATGTCAAGCATTATCTAAAGTTACCCTCAACTATTTCAATGATGTAAACAACACTAGTTACTATTACGATTTACAATCTTAAAATCAAATTAACCGTTTAAATTACACAGAAAATCGGATAATCAAATCAAACTATTAATAACCGGCATCATATTTGCCTGCGCGCCATCATGTATAATACATGCATAATTTATCAGCATTGTACCCATGCGAAGCCGGGGCGGGTCGCTAATACCTACTTAATAAACACAAGACGAGAATTCGGGTACCTAGAGATAAAATAATTATTTACATCCTCACACATCATCATAACACCACTTATGGAGCTATGTTACACGCAGTGGTCTAGCTAAGAAATCAAGGACCAGGGCAATAGAAAAAACGGGGGTCGTATGTTTGGCGGATCGAAGGCTCAGAGTGAGAGCCCTTATGAGCTGTTTTTTTTCTAAATTTATTTTTATGTTATTATCTGGAAACTCTCTGAGTTGAGTCGACGACCTTAGTTCTACAAGCCCAATTCCTGAGGATCTCTTCTTTCGATTCGATCCCGCAAGAAAACTCCAAGTAGGTATAGCTTGCTCCATTGCCGCAGCGTGGTAAAGACCCTGGAACGAGATGAACCCAGCGATCTGGCCAGAATCCCGGGAAACCTTGGACGAGGGCACCTCTTCCGGCACACATTGTGATTAATGATAAGGTAATTAAGTTCAACATAATCAACAATATAATGAACTTGGACGGAACTAAACCGTAAAGTATATATATATATTAATATATATATACATAATATATATATATATATTTTATATTATTAATATAATAGGCTATTAATATTATGCAGTTAAACTAATGTTTAACTGCATAATATTAATAGCCTACAAATATAGGTAAAAACATTTCTAACGAAAATTATTACTAATCCGTGATTAATAATAGTAACTGAAGGTAAGTCGGGCCAGTAAACAAAATCCGCGGATCGGGTCACGAGCGCGCAAGGATGAGTCACTTCACAAGGAAGATCGAGGAACCATGGCGTCACCGGCCGGCCAGCGCCGCTTCGCACTCACGATTCGCCGTTTACTATAAACACTACAATCTACAATATTCAATCCATTAACAACCTTCATTTATCATTTAGCCCGAGCCGACGACTGTTTACCTACTTTTTCACTTTCAATTAACCATTATTTAGTAATTTCGATATACCACTTTTACTTTTCTCAATAAGATACTTGCGTTATTTATTTAGCGATGTCGATTCGCCCATGTCTACCTGATTGTTCAGGGTCCGGTTGTAAAGGTTACGAGCCACGGATTCCGGTCTGTGACCCGTAAACATTGAAAATAAAACTAGTTTAATTCTAAACCGTTTTTTGTTTAGTGCGCTGAAAAGAAGCGTAACGGTAGGTATATAGATCCAAAAGGTATAATCGACAGAATAACACGGAAGTTTCTTGTCGAGGTGTGATATCATCGTCTGGTGAATTATCAATCTTAAAATTCTCGATATCAGTACGCAAAAAAGAATCAGAAAGCAATAAATGAACATCATCATACTCCTACCGACTTACAAATCATAAACGTCAATTTATATGTTATATTATATGAGAGGCCTAATTATATGTAAACGGCATTTCACATATTCAAGAGCATACTTGACATAACTCCCTATAGTATCCCCTGCCTGCCTGGTCCGAGACATGATAAGTAGGCATCGGAAAATCAGATGCCTTTATACCTAAACTTTAGCGGCGGCTTTGTTGTTCAGTTGTAGGTATAGGCGGCTTCGTTTAAGGTATGAGTGAGATAGCAATAGGATTTTGTCAACTTTAGGTAAATATGCATCTGAATTTCCGATCCCTAATGATAAGTATGTCAAAAGGTGTTTTCACCTCACTCGCTCGGAAAACCTCCGTTTATAGGGCGAAATCTGCGTGCAAAAGTCTATTTTATCCGCTAGCGTGCAAAAGTCATTTGAATTTCGAACACGACGATTTTGATTCTCTGCGGTGCATGTAACTTTTTTATATTTAAGACTCCTTCAACGCGTGACTGATTCATCAGTCGATAAATCTTCGAATAACCAATCAACGCACGCTAATAAAGGGCGATCTGGTCAGGCTGGCTAAAATTATATGTACGTTTGAATACTTCTTTTGAAAAAAAAAAATACACCTACAATATCAGTATCACGTCCAGAAACATGGTTTGTGGTTACAGATTTTTAAATTTTTATTTTTCTAATCTTTATTTTATGTTGAATATGTTTATATATATTAATAGTAAGTATTTCAGTTTCATTTACATATTTTGACTAGTAAATATATTAAATACAACACAAATGTTATTATATTTATTTGTTACTAGCGACCCGCCCCGGATTCGCACGGGTGCAATGCTGATAAATTATGCATGTATTATACATATAAACCTTCCTGTTGAATCACTCTATCTATTAAAAAAACCGCATCAAAATCCGTTGCGTAGATTTAAAGATTTAAGCATACAATGGGACATAGGGACAGAGAAAGCGACTTTGTTTTATACTATGTAGTGATAAAAGTTGGAACATAAGAGTGTAATTTCTGAACGCACCCGAGAAAAAAATAACTAATTAAAAAGTTGGAAGTTTTCACAATTCACGTAAACAACGTAAATTTAAAAACGTTCTTACTTTATAGACATATAGAAATCTCGAAAACAAGAAAGTTAAGCCCAATTTGGAGTATTTATTCAATGCTAAAAGCCTGCATTAAAGCGAAAAAGGATTTGTTATAAATATTTGAAGACGATAAGTAATTTAAGTACCGAAACTATTGGCGTTTTTAAAGAAGATAAAGCCGAAATAATCTTGTTCGGATCCCATCGTCCAATAACTTCCAAAGCAAGTGTTATGGAAAATACTTCCGAGTGGCCAACTAATCCTTCCCAGAATGCCATTCTCCCACATTCACAACGAATGTGTCAAGTAGTTTCAAATACAAATATAATATACATAACATTGCTTAAGAAAAACTCAACGATAAAATATACACGACGATAATACAAATTACGGCCATATTACTTTTAATTTTTAATATGTGTGCTTCTCTCGTATTTATTTGGTTTGGATTTGAGTGTGTTATCTTTTAAATTTGATGTGTTAAATAAAAGGCAAAATTAAACATGATTATTTTTATGTTTTAATTGTTTTTCTTGAATCTTGCACTTTCCTCGCTGTAGTGAGGTGAAAAGTTGAGTGTTCCGCATGGCTGCAAAATTATTTAGCTTCTTGTGTCTTGAAAGCCTCGCTACGCTCAGGAATCTATCTTTGAAGCATTCGCTTCGCTCATGGTTCAATTTTAGATTCCTTCGCTCGCTCAGCTTTTAATTTCAACACTCACGCCAAATAACAACTTTGCAGCCTTGCATAAAAAAAAACTATGGTGTCTGTATGCTCATCTCAGCCGTAAGCTGACAAACAAATCCCTGAAGATCATCAACAATTTATTTTATATAGATTTTTAAACGATATCTATGTCTGCCATGTCAAATCGGAAAACCAAACTAATCAATAAAACAATTAGTAATTGAGATCAATTGAAACCAAGAAGATATAAAATAGATAACATTCTCAGATATAATATCACTTTTGCATAAAAACCTCGAACAAACCGCAAACCCAATAAGTAAAAAAACAATGGATTAATATGCTCCGTGTTGCAGCTAAGGATGCAAAGGACGGTGCATTAGTCACTGGGCACTTGACCTCATCCCATTGACTAAACAAAATAACAAGAACAGCATCTCTAATGTATACATTCGATATTTTCAAGGTACAAAAAGTAATTTTAAATGAATTACCTCCGTAACTTTACCTGCGGGTAATCAAGGTGATTTAATTAAATATTAAATTTATAAACCCTAAGCACACCAATTTATTACCGTCGTAAAGATGGTACCTTCTTGGTGTTTCTTTTTTATATTTTATTACAGAGGCAATGGAATGGCGTGGCTGAAACTGCACTAGTTGGTCTAGTTGAATTACACATTTAACTGAAATGTCTTAGTAGGCGAAGGATTTTCATAAAACTCTAAAAATAAATAGGGTTTAAACATTGATACAAAGATCAAAGCTCAAAGAAAAATTGAATTTTGGTACCTGTTAGAAGAGACCGGGAATCGAACCACATTAAAAAATGAGACATTACAAGTTTTATAATTAGGATTTGTTATTTATATTTGTATTTATATCGTACTTCCGTACATTTTTTAATACACACATTACAGGCATCCGTGCTCAAAGAGTAGGCACCAACGAAACCAATTACTCCTGTCGGTTTGTCTGTCACAGGGCTCAAAGCTTTCGTGATAAAAAGTATACTAGGTCATCATCCAAGAAACGTTAGTACGTGAGAAAGGTAGGTATGTTGTTTATACTATTCAAAATCGCAATATCACTTTTTGTACACATGTTGTAACAACAATAATAAAAATAAATAATACTTCTTACTGTTGTTTTACTCGCACTGCTAGTTGTACACTTCTACAACAATTAATTACCTTTTTACTTCACCAGCTCAAACATGGCGATTTTGTTGTGAGAAAACAGTGAACAAAATGTGATTTTGTTTCGAGCGAGAGTACAAAGTAACTTTTTAATATGTTCAATTTGGCCACTCATTGTCATTTCTTTTATATCTGATGAAAAAGAGAGTGATAAAAAACATATTAATTCGAAATTCGATTCTCGAATCCGACCTCGAATAGGAAACGCGTTCCACACCCGATTTTTTTTTAACCACCGAATGTTTAAATAATTGTATCTTTTATAAAACTAATAGCTTATTGTTCCAGCAAGATAAGGTTTTTCATCATAATACTGTAAAGATAACAATAAATTTAGAATTTCACTAATTTATCATAGATGCAGTTTCAAAACGCATTTAAAAAAATATCTAGTTCAAATTGTAATTGTTGTTTTTTTTTGTGTTTCTTTGGTTTGGTGCTTTACTGTATAATAGTTTAATAGTACATTACTGCTTGCCGGGAGAGTAGAGATAGAGATAGTGATACGAAACCAGCAAGCCTTTTTCACGAATAATGCATGTATAATGCTTTTCTCAAACATATGTAATGAAGTTCAGGTGTTTAGCCTATCATGAACACAGACGCCATATTAAAAAACCGGCCAAGAGCATGTCGGGCCACGCTCAGTGTAGGGTTCCGTAGCTGCCCATCCTTCACAATAGACGGGCTTAAGGAAGGATGAGAGGTTTAAATTACGAGAAAAATTTCAAGCTCTATAAAAAGGTCGTAAACGCCATAGTAACTGTAATTACTTATTACCTTCTGGATCTGGATGTTATCGATTATACGCGCCAGATTGAGCGGAATATTTGAATGCAGTATGGCACTTAACTAATATTGTGTAACGTTCGAAGTATAAGGTCACCGCGCGGCACTTACGTCATTTTAAAGAAAATTATGAAATTTTTCGATTATTCAAAAACGGCTCGACCGATTTTGTTCAATATAGTTTTCATTGAAAGTATTTATAAGGAGAGGGGGGGCACTATTTTTTTAATTTTCGGAGTGAATATTTACAAAATTGCTAACTTTATCAAAAAATTATGTTTGGGGACCCCTATTATTTTTGAAAGACCTATTCAACGACACCCCCCACACTAGTGTTGAAACGAAAAAAAATTCACCCCCACTTTAGGTGTTCAAGAGGTACACGAAAAAAATTTTTTTTTAGATTTTATTTTATCGTTTTGTCGGCGTGATACATACGTACACATACTCATACCAAATTTCAGCTTTCTAGTACTAATGATCACGGAGCTAAGCCGCGGACGGACGGACGGACAGACGGACATGGCGAAACTATACGGGTCCCTAGTTGACTACGGAACCCTAAAAAATTATACTTCCCGGCCTAGGCCTTCAATTTTATATGAAATTCGTTTACAGTTCTATCAAGTTGTTCCGCCTGAAACCTGATACTTCGAAGCCTCTATTATAATGCACGTTACGCCCACATTGCATGTTTGAGAAAAGACTATAAAGATATACCTATACTTGAATGGTTGGTAGAACAAGTACAAAAAAATCGAATAAGTTCTCGCTGTTGAGGTGTTGTGTGTGCTACACCGTATAGCCTACACGAGGGCAAAGTTTTTGTATCTCGAGCCGTTGAGTCCCTTGCTAAACTCAGGATTCTACCTTAGAATCACTCGCTACTTTCATAGAGGTTGTATAGCGTAATACTTTATCAAGAACATAAATTATGTGGGTGTCAGGTTCTCGTATACCAAAAGTAAGTATACGAAAAGTCATCGCAAACATGCTAAGTCGTGAGAGAAACATTTTTAGCTATGTAAGGGGCAGGCAAAAGTTCTCTAAGAGCGTCAAAAGTAGTTACGCGTATTCTCATTCATTCTTTTCAGAAAAATAAACTGAGTAAACAAAATATTTATTACGGTAACTGTCAAATCACTTCGGCTGATTAAAATCCAACTGTAGATGATTTGGAAGATGTATTTTTATTAGTGTATGTTGATGATATCATTTTAATGTCTAAAAGTGCAACAAACCTAAATAAAGCACATGAATATTTAAAATTGGAATTTAATGTGAAGGACCTTGGAGAGGTGAGTGCGTACTTAGGGTTGGATATTGTGAGAACCTCAGAATCAATCTCTATTTCTCAAGAATCAGCAATAAATAGATTGCTTGATAAATTTAACATGGCAGATTGTAAAGGGGCGGAGACACCAATGGAGGTAAATTTCACTACTGATGCCAATGAATGTATCACCTTGGATATACCATATCGTGAGCTCATAGGTTGCCTTTTATACTTAGCTACTTCAAGTAGGCCAGATATTTGCTTCGCAGTATCCTTTTTGAGTAGATTTTTGGATAAGCCAACTATGTCACTGTGGCAAGCAGCGAAACGTGTTTTGCGATATCTAAAACACACCAAATCAAAATGTTTGGTATACAAACAGGATAGCAGTTGTCCCTTGATTGCCTGTACCGATGCTGACTGGGCAGGCGACAAAACAGACAGAAAAAGTATGAGTGGTTCTGTAGTCTTCTATGGCAATAATTTGTTAGCCTGGTTCTGTAAAAAACAAAACGTTGTCTCCTTATCAACAGCCGAAGCTGAATATATAGCTGCGGCTCTAGCGTGTGCAGAGTTAGTTAGTTTAAAGGGGTTGTTACAAGATTTTAACTGTCTTTCAAACTCAACGTTACTTGTAGATAATCAAAGCGCTATCAAACTGATGGATTCAAATGAAAACAGGAAGAGGTCAAAGCATATTGATATTAAATATCATTTTATTAAAGATTTGATTAGCAAACGATTAGTAATTGTAAAGTATGTGAACACGAATGAAAATGTTGCAGACATTTTAACAAAAGCTTTAGGAAAACAGAAACATAACTATTTTGTAGAGAAACTAGGTTTAATTGAATAGTTTATTTGTATGCCAAAAGTGTTATCATAATTATTATGAGGTTTAATGTTCATCTACGTTTTATTGTCATCTAAAACAAAAGTTTAACATTGAAGGGGGAAGGAGTTAGAGTGAAGACCACTATCACTTCTTATACTGAGCGGTTAGTATTTTGTCTTGTTTGTTTTATTATTTATTTATTTTTCAATGTTTAAATTTAGTTATAGATATAGTTATTAGTCTGTTTCTAACTTTATGATTGCGACAATTCTTATTCCGGGGTGAATTAGAATTGCGGGGGGATGATGAGGTTTTATGCTGTCGACTACTTTGTCTTTGATGAAATTTGATGTTGCTTGTCATGTTAGTTTTACTTTATGAAGAAATAAAGACTTGTACGGACGCAAATATTGTTTGTATAATAAACTTAGGAATATGGAGACTTCCAGCTACGCAGAAGGTAAATTAGGGATTTAACACATCTTTATTCTGTCAAATTGGTGAAGTACAATTTTTACAAGTATAAATAAATAACACCAGATAAATGGTGTAGATATACACCATACCGAAAGCCACCTAATATTTTAAACTCACCACGTGAAAATTACTAGTTCGCAATTCGCATAGTAAAAATAACCATAAAATAATCACGAGTTTACCCTTGGTTTTATTCGACTATAAACAACTTTCATCTCTCACGTATGTATAACACATTATAGTCCGAAAGCATTAAGTACGAAAGCTCTAAGTAAGTGTTACATAGGTATTTACTTGGCACCAAACTGTGAAAGTAAACTGGGCCGGTTCATTGAGAGCGTTTACCTAATTCATATCCATGAGTAATACCGAATCCACATATTCGACCTAGACATTGATTCCCAAAATATATTATCATCCTACATTATTCTGTCCATTATAAACTCATTAGCGTTGCGAGCAACGGCACTCGGTCCGACGCCAAATTACCAACATTATCAATTTATACCCGGGCGTGCACAAACAAAAAAGTTCAATGTGGATGGCCGGTTCCCGTTAACAAATTCGTATTGTGCAATGTAGGAGAAAAATTGTAACTCGTGTTTTGGGTACGTGCTTTTTGTGGTAGGGTTTGATACCGCTATGGTTCAAGATATGTGCTCGCCTAAATGCTTTCACTGCGCCGCAGAGCGCCCGCAGCATCAATCAAGTCTCGGGTGCCCGTCCGTGGCGTGCTGCACGCTGGCCGCTGTCCGTCGCCCATCAACGACACCTCGCTTCTACACTGTTGAATTAATATATTTTTGATGCTTTTCTTTTTTATTAGAAACAAAGTCTATAAGTAGGTATTTGTAATGACTAACAGGAAGACTTTAAAACTTATCTATCTAACATTAAGTTAACTCCTTTTATCCTTTGTGTGATTAGCGTGTAGATGTGATTTGAACTTGGGCCTATTAAGTAAAATATTATCCTACTTTATATAAAAAAAATAACAAATTATTTAGTAAATTGTAAAATTATTTTACATAAAAATACTTAATTATGTTTTATATAACTTTTTGTGTATTTTATCTTTGATACTCAGTATATAACGAGGTACATATTATATAATATAGGATATAGGTAGACAGTAGAACCTAATAAAAAATATATGTCTAAAAATACAGTTGGATTAGTTAAAATAAAAATCCGTGTAAAATTGGTTGAAATCGTGTGCAAGTCGTAATTTCAACCTCAAATATTGTAGGTACCATCCGTAATACAAACTAAACGTTTTTATATAAATTTAACAGCCTGAACCATGTGCGTAGCTTTTAAAGTGTACGGTGATTTATTTTATTTTTATTAGTTTTTGAATATAAAGCTTTTGACGTATATTTGTTAATGATTTTAATAGTTTGTTAATTAACTAGAATCGTGCATGTCTAATGATATAATGATAATATTTGAATAGCGGCAGATGATAAAGGTTACTTCCTTGATCTCATCAGCCAATATCGAAACGATTACGTTTTTCAAAGCGCAATGGAAGGTACCTACTCAAATATAACATAAGGCGGCATGGGAACTCAAGCTAACTTAGAGCAGTTGCAGATTTTGCCAAATTATCTGGAATTCGTATTTTGTAGGTATTGAATTTTTAGGGTTCCGTACCCAAAGGGTAAAAACGGTACCCTATTACTGAGACTTCGCTGTCCGTCCGTCCGTCCGTCTGTCACCAGGCTGTATCTCAAGAACGGTGATAGCTAGACAGTTGAAATTTTCACAGATGATGTATTTCTATTGCCGCTATAACAACAAATACTAAAAATTAACTGCAAACTTAACTTAACCACTTAAGGATGGAAAGTGTTTGTACGGAACCCTCGGTGCGCGAGTCCGACTCGCACTTGACCGGGTTTTTTTTTTATTAATCGTTCTCAGCGTAGTAATTAATTAAATCATAGTCAGTTTCAGTTCAGGAGTGTGGAGAATTAAAACATATAAACAAATAATAAAGTATCTATTTCTCTACTAGACTACTCAAATACTGTAAGGCTCAAAGTAGGTATTTCGTTCGCTGGGTATAGGTAGATCATATAAAATCCTTTTAATTAAATTAGGCTTTAAGTAATAGCGAAGACTTGTGAGAAACTATCTATTTATGGTACCTAGTTACTTTGCGAAATATATGTATATAATAACGTCAATTAAATTACCCAAATTGGTTGTTAAAAGCGAACAGAATGATAATACTCGTAGCACGCCGCCGGTACTCGATAGGCAAATGATCGGCCTTCGCAAGGACGTTGTGGCAATAAGTGGCCGTTAACAACATTTTCAATTCATTGAAACTCAGACGCGTGAACGTAGTAACACAGTGAATAATAGCTGAAACAGTAACTCAACATGGATATTTTGGACACACTTCTTTCCACACGCTTCTTTATTATTATTATATTATAGGTACCTATGTGTCGGGCCCGGGCCATTTATATCGATGCTTTATATAAACGCACCTCTGTGCAAACAAACTGTGACTTGCGACTTTTTGTTGCGCTACCAATATTTATTATCCTACATATATATTTATCAATATAGGTATATATATCATCGTCTAGTACTCATAACACAAGCCTATTAGAGTTTATTTTGGGACTAGGTCGAATCATGTGAGGATGTCCGATATTTTTTATTATTTTTTTCTACTCTTCTACTATATCGCGTCTGTCGTAGACATTTGAGGCTACCCAGGCCGCAAATCAAGATTAAGCGAGATTCCCTGTGTCTCGCATGTTTGTGTCTGTGCATGTGTTCGTTCGATTGTTCGGAATCACCTTACTATTCTATAGCTGTATTTACTGTCATAGTAATATGCCTACAAATGTTCGTGACGAGCCGAGCAATAAGTCATAGATAACAAATTAAATACGCATATAAGTTACTTGTGCTGATGAAGTGATACGTCTAATTCCACGTTAAAATGTTGCTGATAATCGCGAAATAAACACGTGTTAGTAAAAAATATGCAAACCGCCGTGGGTACGTGTTTATGCTTTAATGTACAATGCTCGTGTAATATTAGTTGGCGAAATGAGGAACCGAGCGTATTAGGAGATCTTTCTCGTTCCCGTCTCCCCTTACTAGAATTCCTGAATGATGCTTTAAGGCACAAATGAAGAGGTATTTTATGGGTATTTAAGCCAGATCCATCGTCAATCTTGTCATCATATTCTATTAGACCAAAGTCAAACGCAAACTCTATGCATGTAGAGAACATAAATATACGAAACCTGCCAGGGATTGGAAAACCGAGTAAATGCGCAAACGCACTTTCGCATTTTTATTATAGCACGGATAGCTAAAGAAAGTATTATCGGATCCCCGTTCGCCTAGATTTCGTAAATCTACTGGCAATTTCCCGAGTTTTCGCTCCAAGTGTAGGGATAATTCATTCGTGCCCCTCAATTTTATGCGCCAGTCCCTTCCGCCCCCGCCGCCACCTGGTCGTCCCCTCAAGTGCTCGTTCAGCTCTGTGATCACGAGCCTCCTATCATTTATGAACTTTATGGGCTTAAGGTGCTCTCGATTCACTCCTTTTTGAAGGGTTTAACGTAAATATAACTAGATATATGTATGAGATTAAAATATTTTAAAATTTAAAATAGCCTCTAAGGTTGTGCTTAGAGAGGCCAATCCTTTAAAATATGTTCAAAGTGGTTTTCTTCTACCGACTTCGTAGAATTTGATGCTTTCAATTGAAGGGCTATATTTTTTTTGAAGACTTTCCTTTAGTTCATCTGTATTTAACCAGTATGTAACGCTGAAAATACTTAGGTACTTATGTAAGTATTTTAAGAAAATCGGTTGTAAAAGATACAATGTGTTTGAAAAGAAGTATGTTCTGCTTACACAGTGACATTTAAATAAGCATCATTCCATTTGACCCGGTAGCAATAATAAAAGTTGGCAGATCCCGTTTTCCGCGAGCATGCGATGGGGCGAAGTAACATATCAGATTGTTATGACATAAAGAAAATTAGTTTCCGTCGTTTCCTTTGTTCGTTCAACTCCATTTCATGTCTTCGAAGATAGGTATAGGTACAAGTTCCGGAAAAGAGGTAACAAGTCTATGGATACGTAATCAAAATAGCCAAGAAAAACGTGAGCCAATGTTTATGTTAACGAGGAACGCTCAGTGGCAATTAACTTGAGACCGAGGTGCTCCCTCCAGCAAGGATTGTTGAAGTCGTGATTTATAGTCAACATCTACTGGAATAATCCTCTCGGCCATCAAGATGTTTTACAATTGACAATATAAAATATTTCATATTTCTAACAGGTAGAAATCAGAAATGAATGGTAATCGAGAGAGAGCTTTACGTCGTGTACCTACACCCTAAAAATATTTTAGTTTTTTTCTGTCTAGTAAAATACATAAAATAACCGTAATCTACGACAACTATGGCTGCATAGAGTCGTCGACCTGATGTCTGACCGATCCGTGAAAAAAAATAAGCTGTCAATAATGTCAAGCTCAATGTCATTCGTTTTTTTTATTAAGCACCAGTCTAAAGTAACTTTTCCATTGTATCATAGTTTTGGAGTTACTACATTTTAGAATGATACAATTTTAATAAATTAATAATCAATCAATTAGTAACCTTAGGAAAATATAAAAATAGTGATTACTGATTACGTTCTCTTTCTAAGCGGAATACTGAAAAGTAATTAAATTGTAGTCTTACAATATTAATTCTTGTCAATTGATATTGAACTGAACTACGGTCGATGTGCCTGACATTGAATGCTAGGGCAACATTGACTGATCTATAAAATGTTTTATGACAATATGTTTCCATCAGTTGAACTTAGCTTAGTATCATCAAAGACTAGTCTTTGGTATCATATTATTTTAAAACTTTTACGGACATTACGTCGAAATAAGTTGATTCAGAATCACGTGAAACGGGATCATGTGGACGTTTTGATCATCGTAAAACTGCCATGTCTACAATCGAACATTTCTCATAATTTTTATATAAAGATTTTGTGAAGTTTTGGGCTAGATTTTTTTGTACGAGTTTTGTCTGTGCCGCAACATGCAATTTTCATAATGGTCCTCTGTTCGAGAACGTATAAACAATAACATGAGCGCTAAGTAACAAAATATTTTAGTGTTCAATTAAAACAAAATACTAAAGCACCTTAAATGTTAAATGAGTACCTATTAAAAGTTAGTTTTGACTCGATGTGGTATTAAGATAAAATAGTATCAAGATAAGTATCAGGCTACTTAATACAATTTACATACATAAAAACTGTGTGTGTATTTGTTTTTTTATTACTTACATACGTTATCACTACATAGTATAAAACAAAGTCGCTTCCTGCTGGCTGTCTGTCTGTCTGTCCCTATGTATGCTTAGATCTTTAAAACTACGCAACGGATTTTGATGCGTTTTTTTTAAATAGATAAAGTGATTCAAGAAGAAGTTTATATGTATAATACATGCATAATATACCACTGCACCCGTGCGAAGCCGGGGTGTGTCGCTTATTATATATTAAAAGTCATCTAAATATCGTATAGGTAACACATCGTATATTACAAATATCACAGAAACATTTACAATGGTTTTGGTGAAAGTTGTATAGCGATAACTTCATTTGGATAATTGTCTAAACAACAAATAAATACATCACTAGTCCCAATTATGGTATGCATTATTCTAACGTGATAATCAGCGTTGTCGAAGACTGATCAAAAGTTGTACTATGTAATATCGGGCACGTACTCGTAATCTAGAGGCACAAGCAATAACAGGTTGATAAATGACCTATTAGTGTACCTAACAGTTAAGAGCTGCATGTTTTTCATTTCGAGGTCACGGCTATGAGTCTTTCCGGGGCATCTCGTATGCAGGGGCACAAAATGAATATTTTTTTTGCGTAAGATATTAAAAACAAGTAATTAGATGGACAGCCACTTTGATGTATCGTGTATGAAGTGAGGACTTTGTGAATGCCGATGATTGCACATCTCGCTTCGGCCGATGACGATGACTTTCAAACGCCAATATTGTCGTCTTTGTGACCACGACATGAAGGATGGGCGCATAATAGCCTGGGTCAAAGCTCCGCGCTTCGTTTCTCGTACCTTCACCTAAAAATACGTTTGATTAAATGTCGCTTTCGAAATAATGTCCCACAATATCCAAGGCAATCCCGGTACAATAGAAGTAACGTATTTAGTATTAACCGAGTCCATCATCCTAGGATATGAATGATCCACATAAAGGTTTTTCGCATGCCTAATGCGTATCATGTGACTCAGGGTGTGACGTTCTCACAAAGGCATTCGCTGGAAAGTTATTAAGTCATTATGATAATGTCGCCGTGAGATAAAGAGTATAATAAGATAGGGAGAGACGGGAGCTCGGGTTACATTTGACACGCAATTCCTGCAATTGAAATTTTTCCGTTGCACGTCGCGGGTCCAATTAGCTGGTTAATTTGGAGTAATAACGAGAATTCACGCCGGCACAGAAACATAACCTACATATAAGACATGCAAGAGCACGTATAACTGTTTTGGTGTATCGAAACAACGCGCGGCGGAAGAAGGCCGCGCGGCGACCTTCCAAATGGTGGGTGCCGATCATTGACCGAGCGCCGGCGGCTGACGGACCGCAACATCATTCCTTATTTTCCTTATGATTCTCTTACTAATCTTCTACGTCATGTTCCGAGAATATTTTTAGGATTAGTTCATCATTAAGCAGAACGATTTACATCATTAGACAAGAGATCTTGCGAGATTTGTCGATGATATACAAAAAGGGTGTAAATTAAACATGAAGGAAAATTACACCTAGGTATTAAAGATGGTTAATAAAGTGAGTAAAGATGGTGGCTATATAGTATGATAATTTTTGTTGATATACATTTTTAATATTTGTTGTGTATTTGTGAAGTATATTACCCAATGTTTATGAAACATGCAGGTTTCTCGGCAAATAAAATAGTAAATGCTAGTCGGCTTGCAGAGAAATGTTTTTCACCTCATGTAGCTAAAAATGCAATGAAGTCCCTACACTGCATGAGTACATATAAATATTATGGGTATTATTACCTATGTGTATCATAAATCAAAATGCTAAAAGTTACCAAGTTTTATTACTGCTCTCAGTTACGAAACCCGGATTAAATTCGTAGTGGGCCCTCCGCATAGCGAAGCGGACCCTCGCAGCTGACCGTTGCCTAAATTATTATAAAACGGAATGAGACGTCCTCTCGGGCCCGCGGGCGCGCGGGCGCACGCACGCCGCGGCACGTAGCGAATTGCCCAACTTCCCACCCGCCTACATCCGAAACGCTACACTTCCATAATATACCAAAACACAATTTAAACGATGCTTTCATTCATTACAAAAAGGGCCCTTTACAAACACACAACTACATCACACGAAAGGGCGCGGCGTGTTTAACGTCGTTTATTTTTTTAGGACGTTTTCAAACTCAATTGCTTCTCACTCAGTTGATCAGATGTTGGTTAAGAGCCTAGTTAAAATAGTCTTAGATTGATTACGAATTAAATAATAAACTGTATTTTCATTAACAATTTACTTAAATTTTACTTGCTCATTATTATATGTTAATGAAGAGTTTATAAAAAAAGTCTCGGTCAATAATTTGACTAAGGACATAAAATCGTAAAGCAAATGTAACCGGTAAGGATCCGTATTAACTCTACCTAATCGCGTTACCTGATTTGGGCTGTTTACCCTTCTTTTCATAGACAAACGTTTCATAGCATGTTACATTTCATCCAAGTTGTGGATTGTTATAAAATAAACCTAACCTAACCAAATCCTAAATCACTCACTTCAGTGATTCAAATGAATCACTCCACAAATAGATTATTAAAATATATCCTATGGCACTACAACAATAATACTTTATCGTCTGCCTAAATTTGACGATGCCTTTGGTTATGTGGCTGCCTACGAAGTCGATATATATTATGACCCACAAATAAGTAGCCTATTTTACTTTTTTTAATGTCATACAATTCATTTTACCAATTTTATAAAACTCGTACATAGTAACTGTAGATATCGTCGTCTAGTACCCATAACTACAGTAATACCTACACGTCTACTAGAGCTTTTGGGACTCTATGAATTTCTGCGAGGTTAAAAAAAGATTCTAATAACCTATTGACCGCCAAGCGGTCTAGCAATTTACCGTGCCACTGACGCCAGAGTAAAAAAAAAAAGATGTGCCCCAAAATCAACAGGGATTGGAAAATACTTGTAGCGGTTAGAATTACAAAGTTTTTGATCATTGAAATTTGGACGGCTGTGGCCGACGTGGCGTCAGGGGCACGATTTTTTGTTGACGGCCACAGCCGACTGTGGCGCTCAAAAGGATAAAAAAACCGGCCAAGTGCGAGTCGGACTCGCGCACCGAGGGTTCCGTACAAACACTTTCCATCCCTAAGTGGTTAAGTTAAGTTTGCACCTGGTATGTATAGCGCCCCATATAAATTAGGTGCAAAGTTAGGTATTAAAAAAAAAAATATGGTTTTCGTAATTATTCCTTTATCTATGCTATAAGACGTTGCTTCGTACCAAATTTCAAGATTCTGAGTTCACGGGAAGCACCCTGTAGGTTTTGATTCCCTTGCAAGTGTCGAAAATTTGCAAATTAGGTGCAAAGTTAGGTATTAAAAAAAAAAATATTGTTTTCGTAATTATTCCTTTATCTATGCTATAAGACGTTGCTTCGTACCAAATTTCAAGATTCTGAGTTCACGGGAAGCACCCTGTAGGTTTTGATTCCCTTGCAAGTGTCGAAAATTTGCGGCATAAACGGCTGTATCTTTTGATTGCGTTGGCTTAGAAGTTTGATTTTTTCACAGCTTCAAGGGACAGTAGACCTGAGTAATTGATATAAATTTCAGCTTCATACGTCCACGCGTTCCTGAGAAAAAGGGTCTTGACAGACGGACGGACAGACGGACAACAAAGTGATCCTATAAGGGTTCCGTTTTTTCCTTTTGAGGTACGGAACCCTAAAAAATAACCGATGCTATCAATTTCCATTACAAACACAGAACCTTTACTCACGCATGGTCGCTACACAAGTAGGTATATACTCGTATAGCCATTTTAACTCATGGAAAATTTTCAAAACAAAACGGCACTTAATCACATAATAATGGGTTTCATTTACCTCGATGTTTAAGCCCGACTGGCTGACTGCATGACCGAAAATGAAACATGAAGTTTCTAATTAGCAATTATATTCCTATTTGTTAATATAATTATAACTACTGAACTAGATGCGCTGCATAGGTCATTTGATGTTTTAAAGCGGTTGTTATTTATCTATGGGACTTTGAAGCCTGCCTGCAATAAATAAACTGAATTGAATAGAATTATCCCAGTGACTTACGTATCAATGAGCATTACTCAGGCATATTCATATATGTATATTTATGTATTATTATTAAATTGTAAATATGTAATACAGGTACATTGAGGATATTTTTATAAGAAAAAAGTGTAATGGGCTATTTGGACACTGAATAGAAAATAAAAATAAATATATAATAATAAAAGGTAACCGCGAACCACGTCCGCGCAGAATAGATAAACAAGATAAGTCGGGTAAATAAAAAATATCCTATTGTCATCTGTGGGTACTTAGCTACTCCTGTACCATCAACATAAGCAATCAGTCCTACTGATGGGTGGGGATGTTTAAAGAAATTGACAGTCATAATAAAAGTTTGTCACAATTTTTTTTTTATATAGAAACTTCTTATTATAGAGTTTTATTGTCTATGGTTAAAAAAAACGAAACAATTTTTAGGGTTCCGTAGACAACTAGGAACCCCTATAGTTTCGCCATGTCCGTCTGTCCGTCCGCGGCTTAGCTCCGTGATCATTAGTACTAGAAAGCTGAAATTTGGTATGAGTATGTGATCACACCGACAAAACGGTAAAATAAAAACTAAAAAATATTTTTTTCGGCTACCTCCCGTAGGTGGTAAAAATGGGTCGTGGGTCGGTGAAAGTGGGGATGTTTTTTTTTTCGTTCCAATACTAGTGTGTAGGGTGTTGTTGAATAGGTCTTTTAAAAATAATAGGGGTCTCCGAACATTATTTTTTGATAAAGTCGGCAGTTTTGTAAATATTCGTTCCAAAAATAAAAAAAAATATGGAAAATGGAAAAATTAATGAAAATGAGGCCTTATAAGTACTTTCAATGAAAACTATATTGAATAAAATCGGTCGAGCCGTTTTTGAGTTATCGCAAAAAATCATATATTTTTTTTAAATGACGTAAGTGCCGCGCGGTTTCCCTACAGTTCGAACGTTACACATTGGTTAAGTGCCATACTATATTAAAATATTTCGCTCAATCTGGCGCGTATAATCGATAACTTCCAGAATGTAATAAGTAATTACTTTTACTTTGGCGTTTACGACCTTTTTATAGAGCTTGAAATAGCTCTCGTAATTTAAACCTCTCATCCTTCACAATAGATGGGCTTAAAACAGCGGTTTTAGGCCCGTATATTGTAAAGGATGGGCAACTACGGAACCCTACACTGAGCGTGGCCCGACATGCTCTTGGCCGGTTTTTTGTCTTTTAATTTATGTAGGTAATCATTTGACGACGCGGTTGGCGCAGTGGTTAAGCAACTGCCTACTGAGCCGACGGTCCCGGGTTCGAATCCCGGCAAGAGCAAATATTTGTGTGATGAACACGAATATTTGTGCCTGGGTCATGGATGTTCTATGTATTTAAGTATTTATTTATCTATATAAGTATGTATATCGTCGCCTAGTACCCATAACACAAGGCTTCTTGAGCTTAATTTGGGACTAGGTTGATTTGTGTGAGGTTGTCTGATATTTATTAATTTGCGATTTTGCGACAGTTAACTAATCAACTATGAGTGGTGTAGTATACCAAACCCTATGGCAGGCACAGTACAGCTGTTTATATAGGTCACTACGCAAGAACTTAGCTCGACAACACACCATCACTCTCGCCAACGGTCGGCCAGCAACTAACCCCACTCCGTTGGTTCTGACGTATGCGTACGAGATAAGGATAGCAACACTACAAGTGGCACAATTATGAAAACGTGGCTCTCTTTTTCTCTATATGGTATATTACTAGCTACGCCGCGCGGTGTTACCCGCTCATCCCACGGGAACACTAAAAACTAGCCTGGATTAACGGTGTCGGGTACTTTCATATTTTTTTTTATCAAAATTGGTCCAGCCGTTTGAGCGTGAAGAAGTAACAAACAAACACATAAACACAATCATTAACTTTCGCCTTTATAATATCAGTGTGATACTCGTAGATGTAAGACAACGCTAATTACATACAAATGGTGGTGATAAAATATGAGATGAAATAAGGTATTAAAGTCATGTTTGATCGTGTTTCTACGAATACCTACATAAGTATAATTGAATAAAATTAAATTCATACTCGTAATTAACACTTTGCAAGGTACCGCAAGTATCACAAGATAGGTAGGTAATCGTTAACATGACTGTGATGCTTGTCTTGTACAATATTGACTTTATCAATATAATTTACAACAATTATTTTCCTAATCAATTATTGATACTATCTAGATAGGAAGTAGACTTAATAGGCGTGCGGACAACTTTTTTTTAAAGATGTATATCGATTCTATTTTTTGTTTTTTTTTTAACAGAAATAGAAATAGCCGTCAAAGTTCAACATTCCTACAGAGCACAAAAAACGCATTTGGCCTACCCACCTATGCACGTCATCTGCGGATTGGGTACCAGTATTTGTATGGAGAAAATAAGTAATTTACCATTTTTACCGTGAAAAAGTGCGTTTATTAATAAGTATTTTTTAATTTAATTATAAGGATTCTTAAAAACAAGTTCAAAATTTCTTTTGGGTTAAAAAAAGAAATCGTAAAATTTTCGTATATCTTTGAAGTCACATATTTCAAAAAACAGTTTTTTGTTTTTATTTTTTTTCTTTGTATCATGACTAAATCTCAACATCAGTCGCATCCACTATTGACAACATTTTATACTGTACATTAACTTTAAGTCTTTAACACCATGCCTACAGGTAACAAATATAAGAGTACCTACGAAACATTTTTTTTGTGATTTTTTAGGGTTCCGTACCCAAAGGGTAAAAACGGGACCCTATATATTACTGAGACTTCGCTGTCCGTCCGTCCGTCCGTCTGTCACCAGGCTGTATCTCAAGAATGGATAGTTGAAATCTTCACAGATGATGTATTTCTATTGCCGCTATAACAACAAATACTAAAAATAAAATAAATATTTAAGGGGGGCTCCCATACAACAAACTTGTTATAGATTATATATATACATATATAGATATGTATATATAGATATGGAACCCTTCATGCGCGAGTCGGACTCGCACTTGCCCAATTTTTTACTAATGTAAATAGCCGCTATCACACCGCTATTGACATTTTGATAACGCATATTTATTTATTTATTATTAATTTAAACTTAAACACAAAATACAAAAGTAAAAGTTCAAATGGCATAAGACATTAAGTCCACCATTACTCTTGCTCTAGGCTCTACCAGTCCACCATAATCATATATATGCATATATATGACGTGTGAAAGCTGTTTGTAACGCCACTATCCGAGGCCTAAACTGCAACTTGTTAGTATAAAGTAAAAACAAAATTGTAATGTTATTTCATGGTGAGAAACCCTTCGTGCGTGTGTCCGACTCGCACTTGGCTGGTTTTAAAAGTCTTATAATGTAAAGTATTTAGATTTTGTAATGTATTTTTTGTATTTTACCTTTTTTGTATGTATACTTATAAATGATACTTTTCAGATTTTTCCCCATACTTGTAGTATAAGACGCTATTGCTTGACAAACATAGTTATAGGCCAACCTTATAAATACTGATTCCCTTGAGAGTGTGGAAATATACGTTTTATGCGACATAAACAGCCGTATCTTTTTTTAAAATTAGGGTTTAAATTAGGGTGGGTTTATTTTCACTGTTTCAAGGATCTTAAGACCTAAGAACTTATATGGTTTTAATTTCAACTCGATACTACCACGCGTTCCCATGATAAAGGGTCTTGACAGATAGACGGACGGATGGACAACAAAGTGATCCTATAAAGGTGCCGTTTTTTCCTTTTGAGGTACGGACCCTAAAAACGATTCAGTGACCTTCAAATAGCTTATATAATAACTTATAAAAAAAACTTTAATATAACTACAATACAATGATTTTTTTACAATTTCATAATAGTTAGGTATATATAAGTATAAATGACTCTTTGCGTCTTATGAGGTTCGTGTCATAAACAACAAAATTAAATAATGCAGTAAGCAAGTAGTGACGAAGCGTAAATAATCAGTAGTCATAGCCACGTTCAGGTGTACAAAAATGGTCAGTGTCGCCGCTCCATAGCAAAATGCAAAATTGCTGGTAATCATCGAATATGGATAGCAATAATGATCGATTGTGTTCACTTACATTGTCCACGTATGGTAAATATCTTTATAGTTTCATACTTTACTTGTTATAAACGACATTTTTGCCCGAGATGGACTCATTATAATTACGTAAATAACACCTAATCTATGTCCTTATATCTTACGTCACTTTATAAGAAGTATCCCCCTTAATATATATCAATCAAACTCATATGAGTAACACAGAAGTGACAGAACCGAGTTCAACAGGATCTTCTACGAGAGTGAACCTTAAATCAAATAAGACGCGCAAGAGATTGTCATTTTATGGTTCGATGCACTTGTGCATGGTTATTATTTAAATAGTCCGCCCATTAAGTACGTGTGAAATTTTTCGTATCTTACGAACAGCAACTCCGTTATGTTGGTTATTGACACGTTTTCATTAGTACCTATCATTAACGAGACAAGAAACGCGTAAGTTTGCTTTAACACTCGCCCGAGTGGTTAACCCGTGTGACTCATATTCGCATGGGTGTCCAGCATTGTAAAGCCACTCAATCTCATACAAAACATGATTGGATGCGATATAAATGAGTTGTTATAGCTAATTAACCGTGTTAGCGCGTTTTTCTATTCTTTTGTGCGATAATTTGTGATAATTCAATGATTGGTGAGTCGTGCGCGACACGTGTCGCCGTGGCCGTGCCTATTGGTTTCTGTTTGCACAACGAGTGTAACGCCCTTTGTGTTCCTTGTTTTGTTACAAAATATTGAACACCGTTTTATTTAACACCAACTTACAAATTACATTGACACGTGACGACACGGAGAGCATTTTTAGCTAGAGTAGAAAGCAATTTCGTAACTGTATGGTTAAAACTTTAAGGAAGAAATAAATAGGATATTGATTCAGTCATTAACTAGAAAACTATTTGTTATATTTTTATGTAACATGGCAAACACCTTTGTTGCAGCGCTGGCACAATACACAATGTGCATGAAGTAAAGAAGTTAGTTTATGAAATCACTAAAGTATCGATAACTAATATGGGAGAATGCAATTACCCGGCAAGTGTTTAATTTGTCAACAAGCTAATGGTAATGGCGTGGCCGACACGGCATCGCTGGGAGAGGTTACCAGTTTGGTGAGTTCCAGCGCGCCGGCGGTGGGTGCGTGGTGCGAGCTGATGCGCACTGTGCACAAATTCATGCGATGGATGCGCCAAACCGGGAATGCCAATGAACTTAGGACGGCTATTGACAGGTATTGCGTTAAGACAAATAGACGAACCGGCGGCTAAGACAGAGCCCCGTTCACTTGACCTGCCTTCCTCCTACATGTGTACCTATAGGTTCGTACCGCCAGCCTCCTGAGAACTTCTTTGTAAATAGTCACCGAGTGTAAATAAGGAATTCTTGTAAGCAATTTTAAGTGCCCAATTGTTAACTGTAGTCGCGTGTTATTTTAGCGTTGCATTAAGTTACAGGAAGTGTAACGAAAAGTTGGAGCCTAAGGGAACATTATGTTTGCGCAGGAATGTTGTAATACATACGAGCTAACTACTGCTAAATAAATACATCCTGGGAACGCGCGCCAATTGTACTGAATGCTTGCGAGCTAAGAACTTCAACTCTAGAGTTATCCTGAGTCACGGGACCACCAATCGTAACGCTTACGACGACGAGCTACCTAAACTACCTCCTGGTCCTACGCCTGCTTCACCCTCGCCACTAAATTCTACTCCTACAACGAAGCCCTAAGGAAACCCTACAACAATTACCTAAGAATATCTTAACAGCAGCTCCCAGTCTTCTATATCCTACAACTAAACAAATCTAAATATGAAAGGATCTTTATAACAATTGAGTCTGAACTTTTCTTAATAACTAATGGCCAAAAAAATGTGATCGATGTAACCGTTGTGAACGTCTAGATGTGCAGGACCCAACATTGTTGTAGTAACTCAAGCTCTTTTAAGAGAAATCTAACCGTGATGTGTTGCCGAGTGCCGCCATACCTATATACTGTGCTACTAAGTATTTTTGTTAATTGAACCTAATAAAATTGTAATCTGTTTCCTTTTTAACCCTAGCTTCTATCCTTCTGCTAACTTGGTTCTTTATACTAAATATATTTTCAACTTAACTTAATGCTATCTATCCTCGAAATATAAATATAATGTTTCCTGTGTAGTCCAGCCTTCAAAAATATCTACAGCTCTTATAACATGATTCAGTATGGGATATTCTACTTTTATTAAATATTAGTTATATCATTTCTATATGAAATATAAAACTCATTCAGTCCACAAATAAGTTATAGATATATTAGATTACTCTATGTAACAATAAAGGTAAATATATGAGTCAAAACCAAATATTATTAGATTTCTGAGATGAAATATAATTTAGACTGTTTTCTTGGAATTGCATGTCTGTTCCAGGAATGTTTAGTAGACAAGTAATTTTGTACTTTATGAAACTACACTACATAACTTATCTATATATAGATTGAAGTTACTGAAACTATAAGATTCTATTACAAATTTAATGAATATTAAGTTTTCATGTTCGACCAAATTAAATAATTTTAGAATAATGGTATGGATTTCATACTTTTAGTAAGTTCCAGTATGATATTCTAAAGTAGACTAGGTCTAAACAAGAAGTAATTGGTTGGTGAATAGAATTCTGAGTATTATTGAAATCCTTCGACCGCATACAAAATATTATCATTTGGCTGTGTTATTCTAGTAATGCTATCATCTCATTCTCCCAAAAATATTTAGTTTTGTATAAATAATGTCGGCTACCAGACGTGAGCAATCGGATAAGGACATGGTTACTTCACATATAAATTGGGGTAATACCGTTCTTTGAAAATTAAAACAATTCATCTTTTGTATTTGTTCGGTGTGTTATTTTAAATATCACCAAAACCCATGTCCCTGGATGCCGTATGATTGCTAATTATAATCTTTTAATGGCCTTCAGGCTCTTTTAGAGAAAAAGATCTCTCTCAAATCTATTCTGAGACTATGAAACTTTACTATGTATATTTGTTATTAAACAACACGATTTCCCTTCACTCGTGGACTAAATGAATTCCCATTCCATTCATTATAAGCAAATGAGTTGTAGAAATTGGTTTTTCGTTTGATCATACTCGTAAATGTCATACATCCTTGAAATTATGAAGACTATTGTGTCCGTTCGGAGTATCTTTCAACTCTCGACTGACTCATTCTGATAAGGGAAATTACTTTCAACCCTTGTGATATAAATTGATTTAGTTCTGAGATCTGTGATGTAAATACGAGAACGAATAACTTTCATTATTGCTATCCATGAGTCCTCGGCTTTTCTTAGCAATTTACACTTCAGATACTCCACATCCAGTCTTAGGAATGCTTTGCATTTCCATACTATACGACGATCCACAATTTCCTTATCAAAATTATAACAAAGTTTAAAACCATTTCTGCTCATTGAAAGGGCGAATGTCATCGGTCAGCTGATTCGACTTAACTTTAGTGTTGCCATTCTATCACTGAGGCTGTAACATATGTACATTACTTTAAATCATAATCAGTAAATTTTAACTAATTATTTCTACATATATTGATGTCATATTAAAGGTTCTAAATATCTGATTGGTTTAAATAACAGGTTTCTCTATTCCCTTTCTTTATAAACTGTTACAATATTTTGTTTTTCACTACTGACATCCCGAGTCAGAAATCAGCTGTTTGTATCTATTATACCAGACGAGATTAAAATAATTTGAATAAATGTTATGTTAGTTAATGATGAATGGCCGATTGCTCGGAGGATAAAAAAAAAACCCCGTTCTAATATTCCTAGTGGAGTGTACCTATCCCCATACCCCCATTTGCCCTAGCTAGCACCACCAATACTAGAGGCCTAAACCTCACATTTACATTTAAACGTGTATGGAACCTAGGTAAGCTAAACTATAAATTCGGGAGATTAACCCGAGGTTGGACTAGAATCAGTGTAAGTGGGTCCCCCCTTGCGTGGCTAACACACCGGAAACGCAGAGTAACCCGCCCTAATATGTGTATATAAAGCAGACATATAAATATATAAGTATATGAGACCGAGCATGGAGGTCCATTTGGCTTCGGCAAGCGCGGAAAGGCCCGCATGTCCATCACGTGTGGTCTTTGCTTCCACCAAACAAAACTATCCACATTCGTAGGCTATTCACTGCACTTATATATGGCAAGTGCCCGAGCTGCCTAACTCGGGTAAAACTAGAAGAGTCTGAAAGATATTCGTTTAACAGCCGCAAGGTTAAATATCTTTCACCTGGCAACCATGTACCAAAACACTATTTCTGGCATGTAATTAAGCTTAATAGCTTTCAAAAACCAACAAAATCCCACAACATTTCAATAAATAATTATAGATCAGAAAAATAATGCAATCCCAACAGAAATTCCCCTTAGAATTAAATTTAATACCTTATTGCCAAACAACAGTGTTACCCAGTCGAAGTCGCAAGAAAGAATGAATCCCATCCTTCAATTCCCCTCCGTATTTATACTTAACGGTGGACAAAGTGGACAAAATGGACAAAATGGACAAAATGGACAAAGTGGACAAAATGGACAAAATGGACAAAATGGACAAAATGGACAAAGTGGACAAAATGGACAAAATGGACAAAATGGACAAAGTGGACAAAATGGACAAAATGGACAAAATGGACAAAATGGACAAAATGGACAAAATGGACAAAGTGGACAAAATGGACAAAATGGACAAAGTGGACAAAATGGACAAAATGGACAAAATGGACAAAATGGACATTCTCACAATTTTGATCCTTACACAGTATAAATAAAGCTCAATTCTTCCGTTGGTAATTGTTGTGAATAGTAATTTGCTATTCTAAAAAGGTAGGATGCTTAGCTTTTGGAATATTTTTACTTGCTTTCGTAAACATTCATACTGCTAATTCTTTTAGGCATTTGTATTGTATTATAATTATTAAGTGATGATTTTAGTATTAGATGGCGAAATATGAATTTTTGAATGTTAAATCGTTTCGTGAATAAAATTATGTTTTTTTAAAATAATAATACTTATATACGGATTTGCTATATACGAGTTAATGTTAATTAAATTTGTATACGTATTAAGTTATAAATGATTTTTATGTATTGACGTGTAATATTGAGAATATTATAAATAAATGAATATGATGCCAATGTGTTGGGAAACTGATGATGACAATGATGATGTCTTACGATGGCGAGCACATGACGAGAACATGTGAATCGCTACAACCGCCCCCCTGCGAAAGTTTGAAGTGGATTGACATTGTCAAATAACGTAGAACTTCGCATTCCCCTACTAAAATGCAAAACAAACTAAAAAAATTATATATAAGACAAATTATTCGTTAAGCAAATAACATTTTGTGATAGCGTTGGATATTCTAAATCCGTCAGTATTCGAACCCTTAAATGTGTGTGTATTTAAACCAATACTTGGAAAGTCACTTGTGTATTAAATCAGAATTCAAACCATAGAATAATATCATTGAATCGTGAATATATTTCTCCAAATCTCGACCACATCGTAAGAAGTGTTTGGTTGTGAGTCAAACAAGCCCTATTAGCTCGGTTTTGCCTAAACACCTCAAACTTGACCTGCCCATTGCTCAGCCTCATTTGCGAATTCACATTGTACGAATTCTTCGATGAATCGACAAAAATCTCCTCAGACAACATAGCAAGATCTTTGGTATAGATACTGAATATTCATCCTTACTTCAATTCAATAACTGATTCCGATTTCAAATTCTTCTCCAAAATCACATGCTACTCTCCTTTCTCGGTGTGTGTATCACATCAAGAATAAACAAGCCAATTTCAGCTCTATAATCATACAAATGTGTTTTTTTTTTTTCGTTCTTGTAAGACTATAGACTTACTAGTCGAATTGTGAAAAAAAAAATGTTTCATTTCAAAATTATGCTAAATAATACTATTATACCAGAGGTTCATACAAATATACCAATTTAGTTTTATCCTGCCTTTACGGACAAACCAGAACACAATTCTTCTTCTTTAAAAATATACAGTTGGCCAATCTAATCGTTGACATGGGTGTGTGTGAAACCTGCACATTTCTGCTCGTGCTCGTAGAAGGTTAGCCCGCAGGCACTGTAGAGTATTGTTTCGCACAAACTACCGCACATCGGTCTTAAATCGAAACTTCGATTTACTAAGCCTAACTTCTAAGTATGTGCAAACCAATTGATGTCTTTAGAAAGTACTCCCGTTCGTACCTCTAAAGATAGAAAACCCCCCTTTTTCGGATCCGAATACTTTCGAACGTAGCTTGAATACATACAGACAACATCCAACTCAAAAAGTCCACTCATTCTCCCTCTCATACATCGCGCTACAGGCTCCTACATTCATTTTTCCGCATCGACTTAGTCAGAAGAACACCACCCATTATGTATTCAAAATCCATACTACTTTACCTTCCTATAATATCCCAAGTTCCCCTTTACTTCTTACATCAAAATCAAAATAAAGATTTTCTCTAATATAAATAATAAAATTGTCCATCCACTTCACACATTTCGTATTTTTGTTATACTCTAATAAAACTCGTAATTATTTTATCCACCTGATTCAAGTCACCCCTAACTACCCTCCTGAAATTTTTCGAATTTCAAGTCATCAGGAAAACTCAACATACGTATGAAATGGAAACGATCCATTACGCAAATCGTTCGATGAAATATACTAATAGCGGCCTCTAGTTAAAATTTCCTACAAACTCATTCGTTACTTATACTGTTGCAATACTTTTACTGCGGTACAACGTATATTGTGACATCACTATTGTCCTTTAAAATTTTTCGTCTGTAATCGATTCCTTAATCGATCTTATCCTGATATCCCTATTGAATATTAGATTCTAATTAATAAATTACTGAAATACTAGTGCGTTGTCTAATTAGGTAATATATAATTAAAAAAATATATTTCACTATTTTCTAAAAATGCTTAACGTATACCTTAGGAACTAGGTAAGTGAATCCATACCCTAGTAACGGTTTACTATTATGTGATATTTCTTTAACCTAGCAACACTATCTTATGCCATGTCACATGTCAAAATTTTTCCATAACCTATCTTTCTACGAAATAGAAATTAAAGAATAAAAGAATAATGAACATCAAAACGGATTGTTATGAAGAAAACTGTGATAAAATGAGTCTACGATAATAAGGTAACTATTTTCTACGCATATCACTATGATCTGACTAAAATATTGAGCAAAGAAAAATCGTGTTGTATGTTTACAATCAAAATTTGTTTTTGTTACAGAATCAAAACAGTTACGTTAACCTACGCGCAACGGTTATAAGTTATATCTCAAAATTTATGCAAAAATATTAATGGAACCCGGACAAGAACCAATGTAGTCGAACCGCGCCAGCGCCTCCTGTAAACAGACTAACAAAATGTAAGTTAACAAAAGTTATAACTGCGTTTGTTCATAAAGTAAATCTTGATTCTTCTGTACGTCAATTATTGCTCTTTTCTTGATTCTGATGTCTTCTGTTTTCTATTTTCAGACTGCTCGTAAATCTCGACAACTTCTCAGTACAAACTAATCATGAATGAGGCAAAAATAATGGTGAATGACTTGAACTCCCTACATCTGCTGCTGCAACTTATTGGAACTTCTTCACAAGGTAATATTATTTATCTTACTGTACTATCGTTTCAATTTAAAAAGAACTTAGTTGTTTAAAAATATCTTCATGCTAATGTTCATGGAAATTACTTCGATCAAAACTAGTAGGTACTTCTTAGGGGTCGAAATTTTATTAATTCCTTCCTATTATTACTGCCACTTCTCTTCTTGACTTCATCCTATTGTTTTCTCAAACCTGTTTCCATCACCTGATTACAATTTTTATTCCAGTTGAAGTCGAGCAGTTTATTTATGAACTTAATTTATTTTCCTACTGTCATAAATATTTATATCTCAAATTAAAGTATTTAGATGTACTGTATAATAGCTGTACCTTTGTTTAATCATAAATAACATTTAATCTAACTTGTTTCAATAATTATTTATTTTTCTTTCCAGATTTTTGGATTTCAACAACAAGCTCCGGACAAAATCTACTATAGATCTAAAATGTAACCCGAGTATCATGACTAATGCATAATAAGAACTTGATTGAAAATGTATCTACTTATTTATAAGAATACTTAACAGAACTGAATACCTTTATAAAATCTGATAATAACAATACAGACATACTTACTTCGCTTAAAAATAAATTAAATTGAAACTGCTTTCCTTTTCTTTCTGATTCTGTGGTTATACTCTTATACTACATGTGAACATATATGTAAGTCATTCTATTGGTAATCTATAAGCCATAAATGTACCAAAATTATTGTAATAAAATTACTTTCATTTCATTTGTTTCATTATGAAAAGAAACTCAAAAGAGATCGCCCCCCTAGATACTGACTTACTAGCACTCCTACTTTTCTTTATAATTACTATATTTAATATTTCTAACAAGTCTTATAATAAGCTAAAAGGTTAATAACTTAATATTGTGGCTAGGGCCTTATACAAAGATTAACATTGTAGTTGAGTCATGTTTATCGGATCTCATTCCGAAACCTTTCCTAGATTGAACTAAAGCCTATAAATAAACCCTCGCCCCCCTAAATAATAAATCCTTAGTACTCTCATAACTTAACTTTAGTTTCATAACTAATTTTCAACACAACTTGAACTAATAACTGATGTAAAAATAAATCTTCACAAACTCATATTTCCTGTAGTCAAGAACAATGACATCTCTATTCTACCTCACTAAACTAATTTCCTTCAACATTCCGACTTTATATCTAAACTAAAATTAAATTTATTTAAATAATCATTCCATCTCGATATCATATTAATTACTGATAAATGAAAACAGATAACACCCTGTCACTTGTCAACTGTCAAATCAAACCTGCTCGCAGGCGTCTTGTTCACTCAGCCTGGCTTATGCTTTTAATTTAAAAAATGAATTACCTATTATTATTTTTCCCAATTATGTAAATAATGCATAAATAATATTAAATGTATCCCTAAATATCTAAATCTAATAAAATGAACACATTGAGTAGAGTTGTGTCTACGTATCTGATTTGAGCTAAAGTAAGTATATTACTTAATATTATTATTTTATGTAACGTAAATTATTATCTAAAACTTAAATAAACCACCTATTTAATTATTAATCAATATTAAAAATAACCTTTTGTAAAGCGTTAACACAAACGTCACGAATTTAATCGTATCTCAAACAATCCACTATTGAACTACAGATAAAAATAAAAAATGCCTAAATGAACGTGAACTGTCAACTAATTACTGTTTGCAAAATATTGATTTATAAAAAATATCCCGTTGTTCTAACATAAATCTTTTGTTTCAGGTACTATTATTATGTGAAATAAGAAAAATATCGTGTGTTATATCAAGAAGCTACTCTATTCACTATAGTTTGTGTATAAATATGCAACAAAATATATTTCGAGGCGACATGCACCCAACAACCCATCATGGCGAATCTCTTTTCCATTCTCACGTCAACAATTGTACCCGTAAGGGCATCATAGTTCAAAGCTCAAGTGTTCAAAGATCCCTTCAATAAAACCGTCACTAACAACTCCACTAAAATTCCATGGCGAAATAACAAAATGAAAAACAATTGTCGAACTACAAACGCAAGAAGACAGCAAGACATGAACCTCACGACAAACTGCATCGGCACGACTCAACAATCCCGGACTGATCCTATCCATGGTCAACGGCACAAATTGTACCATGCATGATCATGGCAGCAAATGGAATAAATCCTGGTCACGGCACCAATTGTAATACTTATAAAGACTATCTGCTAAATAAATACATCCTGGGAACGCGCGCCAATTGTACTGAATGCTTGCGAGCTAAGAACTTCAACTCTAGAGTTATCCTGAGTCACGGGACCACCAATCGTAACGCTTACGACGACGAGCTACCTAAACTACCTCCTGGTCCTACGCCTGCTTCACCCTCGCCACTAAATTCTACTCCTACAACGAAGCCCTAAGGAAACCCTACAACAATTACCTAAGAATATCTTAACAGCAGCTCCCAGTCTTCTATATCCTACAACTAAACAAATCTAAATATGAAAGGATCTTTATAACAATTGAGTCTGAACTTTTCTTAATAACTAATGGCCAAAAAAATGTGATCGATGTAACCGTTGTGAACGTCTAGATGTGCAGGACCCAACATTGTTGTAGTAACTCAAGCTCTTTTAAGAGAAATCTAACCGTGATGTGTTGCCGAGTGCCGCCATACCTATATACTGTGCTACTAAGTATTTTTGTTAATTGAACCTAATAAAATTGTAATCTGTTTCCTTTTTAACCCTAGCTTCTATCCTTCTGCTAACTTGGTTCTTTATACTAAATATATTTTCAACTTAACTTAATGCTATCTATCCTCGAAATATAAATATAATGTTTCCTGTGTAGTCCAGCCTTCAAAAATATCTACAGCTCTTATAACATGATTCAGTATGGGATATTCTACTTTTATTAAATATTAGTTATATCATTTCTATATGAAATATAAAACTCATTCAGTCCACAAATAAGTTATAGATATATTAGATTACTCTATGTAACAATAAAGGTAAATATATGAGTCAAAACCAAATATTATTAGATTTCTGAGATGAAATATAATTTAGACTGTTTTCTTGGAATTGCATGTCTGTTCCAGGAATGTTTAGTAGACAAGTAATTTTGTACTTTATGAAACTACACTACATAACTTATCTATATATAGATTGAAGTTACTGAAACTATAAGATTCTATTACAAATTTAATGAATATTAAGTTTTCATGTTCGACCAAATTAAATAATTTTAGAATAATGGTATGGATTTCATACTTTTAGTAAGTTCCAGTATGATATTCTAAAGTAGACTAGGTCTAAACAAGAAGTAATTGGTTGGTGAATAGAATTCTGAGTATTATTGAAATCCTTCGACCGCATACAAAATATTATCATTTGGCTGTGTTATTCTAGTAATGCTATCATCTCATTCTCCCAAAAATATTTAGTTTTGTATAAATAATGTCGGCTACCAGACGTGAGCAATCGGATAAGGACATGGTTACTTCACATATAAATTGGGGTAATACCGTTCTTTGAAAATTAAAACAATTCATCTTTTGTATTTGTTCGGTGTGTTATTTTAAATATCACCAAAACCCATGTCCCTGGATGCCGTATGATTGCTAATTATAATCTTTTAATGGCCTTCAGGCTCTTTTAGAGAAAAAGATCTCTCTCAAATCTATTCTGAGACTATGAAACTTTACTATGTATATTTGTTATTAAACAACACGATTTCCCTTCACTCGTGGACTAAATGAATTCCCATTCCATTCATTATAAGCAAATGAGTTGTAGAAATTGGTTTTTCGTTTGATCATACTCGTAAATGTCATACATCCTTGAAATTATGAAGACTATTGTGTCCGTTCGGAGTATCTTTCAACTCTCGACTGACTCATTCTGATAAGGGAAATTACTTTCAACCCTTGTGATATAAATTGATTTAGTTCTGAGATCTGTGATGTAAATACGAGAACGAATAACTTTCATTATTGCTATCCATGAGTCCTCGGCTTTTCTTAGCAATTTACACTTCAGATACTCCACATCCAGTCTTAGGAATGCTTTGCATTTCCATACTATACGACGATCCACAATTTCCTTATCAAAATTATAACAAAGTTTAAAACCATTTCTGCTCATTGAAAGGGCGAATGTCATCGGTCAGCTGATTCGACTTAACTTTAGTGTTGCCATTCTATCACTGAGGCTGTAACATATGTACATTACTTTAAATCATAATCAGTAAATTTTAACTAATTATTTCTACATATATTGATGTCATATTAAAGGTTCTAAATATCTGATTGGTTTAAATAACAGGTTTCTCTATTCCCTTTCTTTATAAACTGTTACAATATTTTGTTTTTCACTACTGACATCCCGAGTCAGAAATCAGCTGTTTGTATCTATTATACCAGACGAGATTAAAATAATTTGAATAAATGTTATGTTAGTTAATGATGAATGGCCGATTGCTCGGAGGATAAAAAAAAAACCCCGTTCTAATATTCCTAGTGGAGTGTACCTATCCCCATACCCCCATTTGCCCTAGCTAGCACCACCAATACTAGAGGCCTAAACCTCACATTTACATTTAAACGTGTATGGAACCTAGGTAAGCTAAACTATAAATTCGGGAGATTAACCCGAGGTTGGACTAGAATCAGTGTAAGTGGGTCCCCCCTTGCGTGGCTAACACACCGGAAACGCAGAGTAACCCGCCCTAATATGTGTATATAAAGCAGACATATAAATATATAAGTATATGAGACCGAGCATGGAGGTCCATTTGGCTTCGGCAAGCGCGGAAAGGCCCGCATGTCCATCACGTGTGGTCTTTGCTTCCACCAAACAAAACTATCCACATTCGTAGGCTATTCACTGCACTTATATATGGCAAGTGCCCGAGCTGCCTAACTCGGGTAAAACTAGAAGAGTCTGAAAGATATTCGTTTAACAGCCGCAAGGTTAAATATCTTTCACCTGGCAACCATGTACCAAAACACTATTTCTGGCATGTAATTAAGCTTAATAGCTTTCAAAAACCAACAAAATCCCACAACATTTCAATAAATAATTATAGATCAGAAAAATAATGCAATCCCAACAGAAATTCCCCTTAGAATTAAATTTAATACCTTATTGCCAAACAACAGTGTTACCCAGTCGAAGTCGCAAGAAAGAATGAATCCCATCCTTCAATTCCCCTCCGTATTTATACTTAACGGTGGACAAAGTGGACAAAATGGACAAAATGGACAAAATGGACAAAGTGGACAAAATGGACAAAATGGACAAAATGGACAAAATGGACAAAGTGGACAAAATGGACAAAATGGACAAAATGGACAAAGTGGACAAAATGGACAAAATGGACAAAATGGACAAAATGGACAAAATGGACAAAATGGACAAAGTGGACAAAATGGACAAAATGGACAAAGTGGACAAAATGGACAAAATTGACAAAATGGACAAAATGGACATTCTCACAATTTTGATCCTTACACAGTATAAATAAAGCTCAATTCTTCCGTTGGTAATTGTTGTGAATAGTAATTTGCTATTCTAAAAAGGTAGGATGCTTAGCTTTTGGAATATTTTTACTTGCTTTCGTAAACATTCATACTGCTAATTCTTTTAGGCATTTGTATTGTATTATAATTATTAAGTGATGATTTTAGTATTAGATGGCGAAATATGAATTTTTGAATGTTAAATCGTTTCGTGAATAAAATTATGTTTTTTTAAAATAATAATACTTATATACGGATTTGCTATATACGAGTTAATGTTAATTAAATTTGTATACGTATTAAGTTATAAATGATTTTTATGTATTGACGTGTAATATTGAGAATATTATAAATAAATGAATATGATGCCAATGTGTTGGGAAACTGATGATGACAATGATGATGTCTTACGATGGCGAGCACATGACGAGAACATGTGAATCGCTACAATGTTCGTGTGTGACTATCGGACTTCTGCCTCGGCGCGTTGTTAGTTCGGACACATTACCTCACGGTACAATGCGTTCTAACCAAATTAAATAAATACTTAGCTTCTTTTGCGGTTGATGTACAATAGGTACTTACTGACAAGTAAAGTACGAGGCGAGTACCGTTGAAGGAGTGCTCCACTCGGCGTCGGCGTCGTGTCGCCAAACTTTGCTCTCCGAGGATAACACTGGATCAAAGTGTTTGCATTATATTTACATATTTTTGCTATCTTCTAAGTGGGTATCAGTGGGAGTACAAACACTCTACGTCGTGGTTGAAGATTCATATTTTACCGTAGGGTAATAAAATTAGCCGTTTCCTGTAACGGTACTGACTATATGTAAGCGGATTCTGAAGTTGAACTCTATTTCGCTGTGGTAAGATAATAGAAAAAAATAAAAATGAATGTCGATTGAGTAAGCAAGATTTTATTAACAATTATGTGCTTTTCTTTGCGCTTCAACATTACCTAAACAAGTATTGGAATGTTGACGAACGAACAAGCTTGCCTCGGTATGAGACACGCGTGGGGAATAGACAGGACTCATCAGCGGTGGCGGGACTGGCGGGATTATTGATTGTGACGTGGTAATGTTCCAGGCAGTTCGTCCTCATAAATCAGCAGCTGCACTACCTGAATGATGTGCGAATTATGAGTTGCAACCTGCACCGGCCGCGCATCCATCTCCATTAACGCTCTTCATGTTAGATTAGCCTAGGTTTTATTTTTCAGGTTTGCTTAGACTGTAAGTAATTTTAGAATATGGTAGGTAGCAACCCAACTAGCACAATACATATGTTCAGTGGCTTTGACTTTACTGGTTATCGAATTATACTCGTGTAACCGCATACGGCTTGCGGTACTGTCGCTTTGTCCACCTGTTTGGCGCATATTCGTGTACTTTGCGCGTGGAATTCGCAGGCTCAAGCTCGTATAGTACCTTATACCTATTTTAATTTGAGTGAAGTTTAGTCCTTTTATTTGCTACTAATAAATTCAGTAACGTTTAACATTTTTCTAATGATTTTTTTTTGGTATTAATTAAGTTACTTATTTTATTTATATTGACAATTCAAGGAAAGCTTTTTTTCATTTTGGTTTGCCTGTATCTATTCTTAAGTCTACTCAAAATCGTAAAAGCAACTGGTTCTCCAAAATAAACAAATGATAAATAAAGTAAAGTTTGACTAAACCATATTATTAATGTAACATATATATATTAGCCAGTGTACATGTTGACATAAAACTGTTTAGGTATTATTATAATAAGACATCCTCAACAGAACATTTTAAGAGAAGAAATTTAAGATTTCCGCACTCGCGCACCGCCGCCCGGGGCGCCGGGCTTCAGGTTGACAGTTTCCAGGAAAATAATTATTTGCCGACCATTACAAGCGAAGGGTTGGAAATTAAGTACATATTTGCAGTCTGAGTCAAATAAGTGCTCACAGCTTCATTTAGATTCACACGACTGTGATTTCAAAACGGCCGAATTAGAATCGTAAACTATGTAAATTGACTTCAAATTCCACGGAGCAAAAACTAAGCTGTCACGCTTCAGTAACGATTTATCTATGAAGTCATCATTTGACGCCAATCATACCGAAATCTAAATCAGAATCAAAGCGCTGCACAGGGCGTCCTTCAAATCGACAACATTATTGACCCGATATTTTTTTGTTTTCACATTGCTCTTTTTTCGACTGTGAAATGTTGGTCTTTGATTAGAGTTTAATTGAAATACCTAAGAGTAAAATTTGCAATCGCATCAAGCAACATAGAGTTTGTAATTAACTAATTACTCTCCGCAATAAATGTAACATCCTTGAGGTTTCGTATTTTAATGAGTATAGGTACTCATATGTTGCTCTAAATTCAATTAAGTAGCTCGGTGGCGATTAGGCCTGTTCGTTAAATCAATTCGTTGAACTCTAATGCTGACTAAAAGCATGTGAGGACAAGCGGAAGTCCAAACCATTACCAAATGTGTAGTCATGTGGTTTCGAGTAAAAGAACGGTTGTTTTAACATGGACTTGAAAACTTCATGTTGGTTTCGTTTTAAGAGGTCTAATGAGCTTTGTTCGGTTGCTTTAATAAAGCTTCATATGCATCATCAACCACATGTTGGCGTAACGAATGCGTCGCTGCGGCACTGCTAGGAACAAAGCAGAACAGCCCAAAAGCCACAGCTTATCTCCAAACGCTAAACGATTTTCCTGTACAGAATTAATTGCTTACATACAAATACCTCGACTTACACCGCCGTTTGTTATGCGGGCAGCAGTCGCAGTTGGCCCGCTCTCGCGCCGTATATAATGGTGGGATTAAAAACTCCGGGAGTCAACGAGATAACTTCTCGGAGCCCACCTGGATAGAAAGTACTTACGAAGTTGTGAAAATCGCTCGTAATTCATCCGCAGTTCACAAACAAACGTGTAGGATGCAAATGCGAGGCACTCGGGCGGCCCGCGAGTTCATACTATAGACCACCGACCAATTCCCAGCTTCCGTCTAGACGGAGATTATGTTAAATATTTCATTTAACTTATTCGTTTTTCAAGTTCTTTATCGCAATAGCAAATTAGTGTTGCCCGCTTTGATATGAAAGGTATTGTTTTGTTAGACGATTTGTGCGTTTTTCCGGGCGCAGCACTCGTTCATTTTGTTGGTTCTGTTTACGTTGGCCGGCAAACACAAACAGTATCTACTCGCTGGATGCGATGTGTGAAATGTTTTCATCCCCTGATATTTGCTCACTGTTCGACAATAGCTCTAGTGTCAAATTTCATCATTGTTTCGTCATTAAAAGCTATCGCTTAATTTGATTTGCAGCATTGTTTTTGTTCATGTCATTACAATGAACTTCGACTATAAAACATCATTTTGCTAAACGCGAACCTATGATCTTAATCTTTCTAGAAATGTTAGACCCATCAGTAGGTCACGCCACGAAATTGAAATAACATTAAGCTATACTAATAATAAATAAAATAGGTAAGTAAGTATCTCAACGTTGAATGAACAGATGGCAGGATTTGCCGATTTGTAATGAAAGCCAATATTACTCATTGGCGATACAATGGCGGTCACCCAGTGACATGACCTACGAAAATATTTATAAAGAATCATCTAATCTGGAGCGCAAATGTTTACTGCTTTCGAATCCCTCTAAATAGAAATTGCGGAAACTTAATATAAATCGTGTAATCCATTCTCGTACAGGGGACGTTTTGGGTGGATAAATCTCAATCGGGGGTGAGGAGTGAGACAGTGCAGCGAGCGGGAGGGTCGCAGACGTCGGACTGGGCTGCGGGCCCGACCATCTGCCGCGCCGTAAAATCGATATCATTATTTAGGAACCGAGCGATATTACTCACGTGGTTCTGTTGTGTCCCGCGCTCGCCCGCGCCGGGGCTGCGGGAGCTCAGCGTACGAGCTCCGTCGGCGCGGCGCTGACTCTGCAAAAACCGCACGACGAACCGCGGCGTCTAACCGTGGGGCAACGTCTATAGGTTAACATTTCCCATTTATATGGGGTAGGAAATGGGTCGCAGGGGGACTAAACTTATTTGTTTGTTCGTTAAGCTCATCAGCGTCCACTAGGTAATGAGGCTCGAATTACCTACTAATAAGTCACAAAAAACGTATGCATTTCGCAAACAACTGCTCTGGAATAGACTAGACATTATTTTAATGGACGTAAGTAGGTATGACAAGTTTGGCGTGCATGGTTAAGCATTAATTATCCTAACTCGCTGGATAGATGTGCATGGCTGTGGCTTTAGTTTGAAGAATAGGAGCTTAGGGGTTATAAAAAGATAAGATATCTGGTTAATAAATCAGAGATAACGATCCTTATTTCGACTAGTTTTATATTCAAGAAGAATACTTACTACGTTTACCGAGAGGGCAAATTTGTCAAATAGTTTTTTATCACGTCTGTAATGAAATCAGTGAATGTTTTCTTCGGTAACAAAAATGGGAATTACGCCTGCTAAATAATTCCAATCACTTTGCTCCGCCCACTCGGCTACCGTAAACTTCTCTGATTAACTTCTGGGAGTGAGTTGGACGCGTGACATGTTAGCGAAGTGAGCAAACCTCTCGGCTGCTGATAAGATTTGTGGAGCGAACATACGTGCGAGCTAGTAAGTGGTCGGTTGATCTAATTCGAGTGGCCACGATGGATATTTTTGCACGTATCGAACTTAAAGAGTGATCTTTGAACTGAGCCTATGCTTCCACTTCACATGTTCATAATATACCTAAATGTTTAATGGTAAGCGTGGAAGTGGCCCATAATAGTTGGATGATTAGTAAAAGTACCAATTCATTAATTAAAAACAGATAGTTGATCGAACAACTACCGTACACCGTACCGTGCTTCTAATTCGTGCTTTTTTTAATAAGAAAATTAGTCTACGATTAATTACAAGATAGACAGCGCACATACTTGTATGCTGAAAACTTATAATGCCGCTCTATTTCGTAGACGATTCAAATAAGCAAAACTTTGCTGCTGCAATATTTACTTAGTGCCTACCATTACCACGATTATACTCAATGGTAGTTCTAATATGGAATTTTAAAGAAGGGTAAGTTTGATTCGGCTTAATTTGGAAACATCTGATGTCTCGCCACTAGCAGTAGGTAGTATACGCTACGCATGAAATGAGCTGGTGCTTTGTTTCGTGCTAAAAGGCTTTCTATTTCGGACTAATTGGAATTAGTTGCGGTATTGACAACAGATTCCACAAACGGCTTATCGAAAAATATATTCCATAGGTGCTTAAAACATGACGTCCTTCATTTAAAGCAAATTTGATCCAATTGTTTGATATTTAAGTTTTTTTAATTGACAACAGACACTTGGTTGTAATTTGTAATTTGATGTTCTAGTTATTCAATTAACTATTCTTGAAAACTGTCATCAATAAACCATGCAATAATGACTATTATTTAATTGATTTATTCATATTTATATTTAAATGTCTGACTAATTGTAAGCTCCACACTACCAGCGAAGTTGATCGAGGTTGTCTGTATTAATTATTTGGCGACAACCAGAATTTCCGCTCAGTCATTTAATCATAACCTACGTATTTATGAATGCATGAATCATTAAAGATAAGACTGGTTCTGTACCCGTTATTGATCTTAGAATATTGATTGAAATCAGAGTAACGATGACGTAAATGGGTCATTGTCAGATTTAGGTTCGAGTCTTTCCGGTGGACATTTGCGAAATTAAGGATTCCTGGGCCTAATTTTCTGATAAAATGCCTGTGAGAATAAAGAACGTTCCCTCTTCTATAATCTGATGTAATCTATATAACGTTAGGATAGGATAGTTAGGATAATGTATATAACCGAGATTCATACAAGCTTTTAACTTTTGACCGCCGGAGGGACGAATATTGTTTTTTGAACTGACAATGACCCAAATGATTTCGGTGCGGAGGTAAGCTTTCGGTGGTTTGCAAGAAGTGAGCGGTCGACCAATTAGGCACGTAGTTCCCAATCTGCGGTGTGGTGTGATGACCGGGTGAGTCACGGGAGCGCGGGTCGCCGGCGCAGCGCAGGCAAAGCCGCGAGCGCCTGCGCCGCGCCACCGTGCCGCGCGCCTACATTCCACGCGAACATTGCCTCCCCGCGTTCGCAACCACTGATGCAATATTCAACTTTACTGCGTCCTTGCAATGCCGTAATTCATTGTAACAACTTTAATCGCTCCGGAGTCATTTTTATCATTTTCTCCTCCGCAGGTTCTACGCTTGCCTTCAAGGCCATTTTAGCGCCCTTAATTATGGTAAGCCGTGAAGGAATGACGGATCACACGATTAAATAGGTTGAGAATGGCTATAGTTTAATTAATGTGTTTAATTTAATATTAGCATAGTTAACTGTACGGGTCTGTTGGGTTTCTCGGCGTCGACGTTCTGTTATGTATTGAGCGCAAAACAAGAGTTATAAATCGAGTAGAGCACGTTAACGTTATACAAATAAGTGGCGGGTGTCTGGTGGCTGTCACGTTGAGTGGCAAATTGGCGTTGTCTCCGCATTTGTTCCACGCGGGGCGCGGCGGCGCTCAGCCTTGCGACTACTGACCAATGTCTATGTCATTGCCGTTCGCTTTATAGCATCACAATTTGCTTGCTTGGAATTTTTAACCGATGTTCAAATTCCGTGGAAATTTCACCATTCCCATTTAAAACTATGTGAATTTATTTGAACTCGGGGAGATTTCCATTTATCCGTCCATACCATACTATACACCATCATTTTAGGTAAATGACGATGATTCAGCGGTTTCGGTAAGTAAAGTATGCATTGTTGGATATTTTTAGAACAACTCATGTATTTGCACAGTTAGTAGGTTAAATTGCAGTAAGTTCCACATCAGTAGATAGCTGATGTTCAATTTATGTATGGCTATGTTAGTACATCGAATCGAACGGTGTGTCTTATTCGGTATTCTACGTGTATGCCGGCCCTACTGCAGATGCCGGGCCCTGCATGGAAGAAGCGATAGCTGATAACCCCGCGTGTCTGTCTGATGACTTTGGCAAGATTATAGTTTCTCCGTTACTTTATTAAAATATGAGGTGTCTATGGTAGTTCGTATGCATATTTATAATATAACATATTTATAAATTAGTAACTGTATTAAGTATACTTCGATTACAAGTTACCTACTTACTGCGTATAATATTACGGCGGAAAAAGTTTATGCACAAGGTAGGGATTAGGTAATTGTTAGGGAAGATAAGCCGATCACATAGTGCAATATTGGAATAAAACTATAGATGAGTCAGTAGGAAAACACTTAATCTGTATTTTACTTAGGTACAGCGATGCCTACATAGCTAATTTAGCAAAAAACGGCAGGATGCGGAGTCGAAGGCGTGTCGAGCAGTCGACGCGCGGCGCGGGGCGCGAGGCTGCACCGGCCTGATTCTACCGCAAGCCTTCATCGCACCCGCGCTTCTAGTAGTTCTATATGATATAGATTTCAATTAGCACTACCAAAATTAATGGAGCATCGACTTCGAGGTCTCGATTTACCTACGCTACCTAATAACGAAAGAAAAACCGCTTTAGTATCGTGTTTTCTTAAAAGTGATTATGTTACTTCAAAGTCCGTTAATTTCTGCATTAGCTTTGCAATCAGAATCAGGCGTTGCGAGTGTCCGCGGCTGTCAGGCCGGACTAACCCGTCGCTCCAGGTCAGCGCTCCAGCCGGCTATTTATAGAGGTGCCCCTGAAACAGAGTAATTATTCATTGATTAGCACTGCGAGGAATAGGGGATTGCGCCTGATAGCCATCGCGCAAACGAGAATGGTCGCTGGCGCCGTCGCCCGCGCTTCCCGCCGGCTAACTTTGACTCTAGATCCAGCAATATTGACCATAACGACCGCCTAAGCCCATTACGTATAACAAATAACCACGGCTGATAACTCACATGCTGAGCTAGTGTTAATGGTCATTTGTATATATTATTGTATGTGTATTCAAACCTTATACGCTAATGGAGCAAAGGTAACAAAATATATGATCATTGATGATAACTAAGATAATGAACTCGTTACTTTATACTGTCGAATAATAATTAAGGACTTGTGGCGGCCTAATAAGATGCAATTAGGCTCACCACTATAATTCAGGGTGAATTTAATGCCGATATTTAAATATATCTAAATACGACTCAGTCGTAAGTTACACTTGTGTAATAAAGCTGATGCCGTAAAGGAAACAAGCACTGAAGTTCAACGATGCACGTATAGATTTATTTCCCTACAAAATGGCAAAATAAACAATTGATATGAGGCCAGTCGGGACAATCGCGTCTTTTATTGATAGGTGTTATAGAAACGCAACATTTTGAAACTATTTATCCCTACCGAGCTACCGAGCAACATTTTGAAACTATTTATCCCTATCCGTGCCGAGCTTTAGGCAGGGAGGACAGATATAGTTCTAATGTGTAATGTGTACATACTATACATATATCTATAAAGTCGTTGACGAAATCGTTCCGATTAACTGTTTTTTTTACTGACAAACTATATTTTTGTCGCGTTATCAACAAATCACATCTGTCATAATTGAGCTTCGGAAACCCTGTATAATATTTTCTGAATTAAAAAGAAGCTTATGTAATTCTTGTGCCCATATTCTATGCTATGCTAAAACTTAGTTAAGACAACAAATCAAGAAAACTAATAAACAACATTAAATCCAATTTATCACCAGAGATTTACCAGAGATAAGGAATACTTTAAGAGGTCTTATTTAATATTATGACAAATGTACTGATAATTTCATCCAACTTTTTGAAGTAAATAATACTGTTCCCTGAGTTCTAGGTAGTAAAATAGATATTTCATGCTTTTAATGCGTGCAGTCGGAAATAAGTTTACAAAAATAATTTACCGCGTGAATTTTGTCGATTTCGAGTAGTTTTTGAAACCAAAATTATCAATGAAAAATTGAAACTGTAGGTTTCAAATATATACCAATAAATCCCAATAGCCCTGTTCTAGGTAGTAACATCAATGCTATGATAAGAAACATATTTGATGATAGAGAAAAATGTCGAAAACAATCAGCATTTTAAAAGGTATAAGGCCTCTTAAGTATACATTGATATTAAAGAAACCATCATTCATATTTTCATGCCATGAAAGGTAGAGTAGTATCTATCTACCCTATGTTAAAGTAATGGTTTGATGATTAATAACTTCCAATGTCAATGTTTGTATTATGCACGATTTACATCCGTATCTATTTGCCAAATAAAGGGAGTTCAGTGCGTAGAAAATTAACTGTTCGTAAAGATGGTTTCTGATTTCAAATTAATTGATGTTGAATTCCTGGGATGCCAATGAACACTGCTAAGGGTGTCTACGGAACCCCATTATCGACCCTATACCACGAATTCCCAAACGTTTTCAGTTCGCGGCGCATTTACAGGTCCCTACCTACATATTAGTATTTTGTCTCGGTGCCTTACGAATTTAAAATTGAATATATCATCAGGACATTAGTTCTCACTGCGCGGCGCGACTCTCTTATTCCTACGACACGCCAGGGCGCCACGGCTCACACTTTGGGAACCCCTGCCTACACTCTATTACCAGACTGCACTGCGCATCCGTTGATCCAGATAATATTAAACCTTTAAAGGGTTCCATATATTATTATTATTATTACATTTGTAGAAACCATACAAATACGTAACATACCAGGACATATATCTTAATTGATTCTTACTGATAATATAAACGCGAATGTAACTTTCTATAATCTTATCACGGGTAAACTAATAAAGCGATTTTGATGAAATTCGGTATGTATATGTATATAGAAAGCTTTATGGATTAGTAGAGGATCCCGATATAGAACTACCTTCACCGAGATGTTTATTTGATGAAATGTATTTTATATTTAATTTAATATGTCAATAAATATATTGCATATGGGTTGCCTAACAAATTTTAGTCCAGGGTAGGTTTTGTCAAAAATTATAAAAAAAAAATTATAAACATTTCGCCGGTTTGATTATTAGATAAATTCCTAATAAAATAATCTTAATTTTATTTAATTTCAATTCAATAATCAGACCGTTGCAAAATGCTAGTAGGTATAGATTTACCTGTTTATACCTGATGGCTACCCGATAATTGTGACGGGAAAAGAATAGGCAACCTAACGTTTGCATATTCTATGGGCTTCATACTTTCGATTGGTATAGAATGTATCTAATATTAATCAAACCGGTGAAATGTTGAAAAATATTTTTTTTAATTATTAATTAAACATACCCTGGACTAAAATTTGTTAGGCAACCCATATGCAATATATTTATTGACATATTAAATTAAATATAAAATACATTTCATCAAATAAACATCTCGGTGAAGGTCGTTCTATATCGGGATCTTAGACTAGATCCGTGGGGCTTAAAATCTCAACCTCTTTGGAAAAGTCAAGTGCGGAAGTGTCAAAGTTATATTTTTGAAGTTTGAATGGTTTGAACAAATTACATTCTGAAATAGACTTCAGAAAAAAAATATATTTATTTCATGAACATGAAATATTGAGTTATTGATTTTTTTTTAAGTCTTTGTTTAAACAGCTTAGTCACTTAGGTGACTATGATACTCTGTTAGTATGCAGTTGTTATGTAAATTTCATCTCCTTTAAACCTATTTTTACAATTATGTACAAAAGTTTAGCCTCATCTGATAAGGGAAACGCTAAAAACTGGTCATACCCCCCTCATTGTAGGTAATTGATATTCGCGAAAATACAAATTCTTAGGATATAAAATAAGGGATTAACCTAGTTTCATGCCATAATACAAAATGAGTCCACGATATAGAAGCTATATAGAAATGAAACGTTTAATGATTATTTACTGAACCGAGATGATATTTGGTATATTATATGTATACTATAAGCTTAACACTTACGGAAAGACATATGCATTTTATTGTTGTTAGGCTAAAAAGTTTCCGAAAAAACGTATTCTTCTCGTGTAAAACGCCGACATAATGTTACGTAAGAAAAAATATAGAACCCCCTGAACCTGATAAAATTATGTGTTCTAGTTTAGTTCAGACGGTCCTTAGTTTTTGTAATGTATGTAAACAGTAGACCAACCATTTTGCCGCTATTGGTACAAGAAAAATATCGCAAAATATTTTAGCTCCGATGGAAAATAACATTTACCTACCAGCAGAAAATTCTACTTCCTGTCTAGAGGAAGAGGTAAAATTGAGAGCGCGTATACGGGTTGTGATGTACGAAGCCTCAAGTGGCATCTGAATGAGATTTTGCTTGAAGCTCGCGCAGGAAATACGAGTACGAATACTAATCTGAACTATTTTTGTCATACGATCTTATAGACTTGCTAGGAGGTGCCCGCAATTTCGTCCGCGTGGTATTCTTAGGGTTCCGTACCTCAAAAAGAAAAAACTACGGAACCCCTTATAGGATCACTTTGTTATCCGTTCGTCCGTCTGTCTGTTAAAACGATATATCTCTGGATCGCGCGAAGGTATTGAGTTGAAATTGAAACCGTATACTCAGATCTACAGTTTATTGAAGTTGTGAATAAAAACTTCTAAGTTAAACTAAAAAAAGATATGGCCATTTGTGCCGCAAAAAACCTACATTTTGACACCCTCGAGAGAATCAAATGTTGCCGTCTTATACTACAATTATAGGAAAAAAATCCGAAAGATATACATTTGTAATTCATAAAAAATACAGTCTTTATTTAAAGTACGTTATCATTATGATTTCTAATCAATTATCGAGGAGAAGTCATGGTTAATGGTATACATTTGTGCAGAACCATCGGTGGGTGCGTCCCACTTGCACTTGTCCGCTTACCTTTTTTCTTTACCGTACGCGGGTAAAAAGTATCCTATAAAAGTCTTTGGATGTCCAGCTACCTTTGTACCTAATTAATTAAAATTTGTCCAGCTGTTACGGCATTATACAAAACAAAAGGCGATCCTGCTTCGCGCCATTAAGATTATTCCTGAAATCATGACTCCTTTATGGAAGACAGATTTTTTATACAAATGACAAATGAATTTTATAATAAATAGTATAAATAAATGTAATATATGTTTCAAATTAGCAAAAGTGAGCTAGTGTACGTAATTTGTTTCTCAAAAACAGCTCTAACGATTCGGATTTTGATAAATGCTTTCAGTATTCATCTGTAACGCAACAAGTCATACAATGGCCGGACAAAGCGCTGTTGTTCAGTGGGGCATACGTGATAAACTGAAAATTAAATAAGTTTCTGTCAAAAATGTCATTTTAGTGGCAAGATTTTATAGCCGACTGTACTTTTCTTTGGATATCCATCAAATGCTCACTGAGACGATTCTAAAGAGCCCAAGCTCGGTAGGATTGCTTTTTCTATTATAGAGTTTTCCTATGGCCACCTTCCGGTTCCATCATCAGATCAGCCCCATGGTACCATATTATTGTATTGTCATCAAAGTTAGGTAAGTATGCAAATTTCAGCTCGATCGGTTGACGATATCTGCTTCAAAATTGAGTTGCAAGATTTCACCCAAACAAACATACTTTAAACATACCATGCAAGTTAAATAAAAGCTTTAAATGATAATCCGTCAATATAGCACTCATTTGTCAAAAAGTGACGTGTGCTATGTCAATTATTAATCGCAAGTCCTTTGCGCTAATTCGACAGAGTTGTTTGATTTATTCAATTAGGTAACATCTCGGCTCTACCACCGCGTCATTGTAACGGAAATTTGCCAGTTTAATATGTTTGCTGTTCAAGCTGCACTGAGTGAAATATTCAATTTAAATTATATATGAAGACATGCTAAAATAACAATATGTCTACATATTGCTCGCTCTAATCACTTGTACCTAAATGACTCGGCATCATCATCGGGGTCAAACACAGGTCAAATAGCGCATTTCACCAGAATAGAAATATAGTGGCGAAATCTCGGACACATGTCAGTGCCAAACGTTAAATTAAGGCCCTGGACTTAGTAGGTGAATATCATGTGCTCAGCTACGAGGATTAACTTTCTTTACTTGATATTTTTGCACCTTTACAGGAGATTAGCCCGATAAAATACTCAATACAAGTTTAAGCCAAATGCTATTTCTTTTTCATTTGGACGTGCAACACTACATTCAGATAAGCAAACGACGTATTACTAAGGAAATGCATTTGAGAAACACGTGTAACGCAAATTACAGCCTTAACTTGTCTGATATCTCTTTATACTTACTTACCTTTAAATAAGAATTTTGTGGACATTCATTTAAACGATGTTGGTCTGATAAAATTAAATATTTTATGCAAATATGTCCTCTAAAAATGAGATTACTGATTTCGGGGTACTTATAACTATGTACAACCTCACACAAATCGAGTAGTCGCATCGTAAGCTCTAGTAGGCTTCTGTTACCTTTATTAAACCTTTAATAATTGTTTCTGAAAATGCTTTAAAAATTAAGCTTAATTTTAAACACAGAAATAGTGGGTTTCCATATCAAAATTTTATTTTGAAGTAGCCACATATACACTTGAGCATTTATAAAAAAAGTGTAGGTACTTGTATTTTATAAAAAATAATATGGATTTTTAGGCTCATCTTTCTTATGTACATTAGTATCTCATACAAGAACAAAGTGTTCCAAAACAAAAGTGTACACCATCAACTAGAACGATGTAAGGAAAATTGTACTAAAACTTTTAAGCACGAATTGAGATTTAATTAAGTTTCTAAATATAGCAGCTAATTCAAGAAACTGCCAACATGTTTTATTATGTACGTGAATTCGGAGTAGGCAGCCATATGTTTTCAGATGAAGCATGAAACAACGATAGCTAAGTCGGGAATATCCCAGAGGCTGGCTTCACAGAATAAACGGTTTAAGACGAAATATTATTAAGGAAAACCATAGTTCATATTTATTTTTACGAAATTCCTGGTTTTTTATAGTACTTCATATTTAACGTAAAATAAAATATCGTTAACGTAAAACCCCAAAATTCTGAAGTTTCATTAGCCTGTTAGCATATTTCGATATTTATTTTATTCTACAATGTCTTAATAATGACACGATGTATTCCTTAGAAGTATATTTTCTTTCTTTCTAGATATTCATAAATACGAGTTATTCTGGTTTCGTTATTATGATTCCGAATTTCACATTATATGCAGATGGAGCGTAAGGAGATACAAATATTATTGCCAGTTGATGCACAACAAGCTCACCTTGTCAAAGGTTAAAATGATAATATCATAAAAGGCAAGAATGTCAACCTATACCTTGCAGGTAGGTACCTAACATACATATGTAATATGTATGTCTCAATAATTCGTGTTTATGTTAAACCAATTTCTATCAATCTTTTTCGCTAGCGGTACTTTTTGAATTGTGAGATATTATTATAGAATATCATTAGGTTACTAAATAAAAACATAATTAGAATTCCAATCAAAGTAAGCAAACAAATGTACTTGTTTATGTACTAGTTTACTTGCTAGTATTACTGTTTTTGATCGCAATGGAGATTACATGCCATAGATGCTAAATGTTGGTAACCGGAGGTGTGTATGCATTCGAATTGGTTTTCAGAATCAGGTTCGAATACCTATCACGTTTTGCCGAGGTATCGTGTGATCGATTCCCAGGCTTGACCGGTTTAATCGGGAAATTCGTGGAAGGTCTCCGTCAAGCCCCGTCTTACTCCTAATATTCTCAATGCCTTAAGGAAACTTTTAGGTCATACGTCTTAAGGAAACTTTTAGGTCTTTCTACCGCCGATAAAATCTGCCTAATCTACCAAAAGTGTCAGATTAATTTGTCATCTTTTTTATTTATGTTTACTCAAGCTTTTTTAATTATGCAACTACGAAACACCCGTGGGCGTGATCGGTCCGTGCCGTTGTAAGCCGATAGTTATTCAAAACATGTTTATTTAATGTCACATATATTTCTGCAAGTTATACATATCAAACTAGCTACTAATTGATTTATAACGAGTCAACAAAGTCGATAACCCCGACGATGCATGAATATTACATTGGTTTTGCTCTCGCTCGTGTCCCGAGTTATAGAAATGGCATTTTTGTTCGGAGTGTAGTCGATAATTTGATAATAATAGATGGGCAGTAGTGTAAGGCCGCGGACAGTGATGCACTTCGGCGAGCGTTCGGTCTGGGGTGGACAAAATCAATAGTCGGTACCTACGAATAGCTACCACTACACAGCCGCGGAATCTGCACACATTCGGATTCTTTATTCGGCTTATATCCGATCCGGCCGCGGCCGCACGTTCGGCCGAAATTGTCTTCAGCGCTTGGCACAGGTGCCGCCTGCATTTAATTTTATGATTACCTTCTTAAGATTAAACAGTGGGATGGCTGTCTATTAACTAATGTATTTATTTATTTATTTAAACTTTATTGCACAAAACAAGTCAGTACAAATGGCGGACTTAATGCCAAATGGCATTCTCTACCAGTCAACCATAGGGCCAAACAGAGATACTAGAAGTGGGTGCAAATTAGAAATCTGATGGTACAGAGAGGATCTAGAGTACAAGTAAATACAAAATATTATATTGCTGTTTATACAAAAATACATATACCTACACACTTATATATAATATATATACAGATATATACATAATATAATATATATATATAAATATATACAAATATATACGAAAGTCTACAACATGGGATGATAGATGAACTATATGAGCTCTTGTTCCAGCAGATGCTTACGCAGCATACACTTGAAGGCTACCTTGCTTGGGGCTTGTCTGATAGAGAGAGGGAGTGAATTCCAGAGACGGCATGCCTGAACGACGAAAGAATTAGACATAAAACCAGTATGGTGCGAAGGAATGGAAAGTTTAAGAGTTCGAGAGGAACGAAGTTCACAGCCTGGACGGGGTTTGAAAAACGAATTTACTTTTGAGATATCCTGGTGTAGAAGGCTCGAACAGGATATAAAACAGACAGCAAAGGATCCTGAGGGATCTGCGACTACGAATAGGAATATCTACTTATCTAAACGATAACTAAGCTTTTTGAACGTTATTTATAGTATAGCCTTCCCACACTATTGCGAGTATTGGGAACTGCAACGGAGGGCGTCCATAATATTGAACTACATTAATCGGAGTGTGGAACAGGCCAGTAGGTAGCATGGCCATTGGCAAGACGAAATGAAACCAGTTGGGCATGTCCATCTATTAGTGCTCGAGCGACTTGCAGATACCTACAACAACTGAAGCATACTTATACGGTCAACAATCATATTTCTGCTACAGTTAAGTCTATAAAATGTGTGTCACATTGCGGATGCCAAGAAAATACCCTAATAATAAATTAGCATAGTAATGTTTGTGTCCGTTATGTTAGGATTGAGTCCGCTTTGATTAATATAAAAACTAGCAAGGAGATAGGAGTGTCACTGGCCTTTGGAAGTGATCTACAAAGTCATAAACTCGGACAAATAATTAAAATCCTTATTAAAAATCAATAACTTAAAATTCTCCTTCAATATGAATATATTCTTAGAAAATCGTCACGTAAAATTAGGCATAAACAATCATTTTAATGGGATAACGGCTAGCTCTGATAGTATACTTAATTAGCAACTGGCAACATCTAGGCAAAGCCCATTTAGAGAAGGTATTAATAATACACAGCGCACAATTTCAACACAGTTCAATCTGTTGTCAAAAGCTTTTCTTTCGGTCAATAGTTATAAGAGAATACTAATAATACTGTTTAGTAAAATTATTTCATACAATACGACTTGATTCGTGTACGATATGATGTTTGTTTTGTACGATGCGCTTAATATCTTAAATAGAAGCGTGACATTGGCTTTAGCAGACGAGACTGGTAAAAAAATTAATATAAGTACTGCCAAGATAATCATCTTCAATATTTTTACCCCGCTCCGCTCTTTGGTAGGGTAGGTATCCTTAAATTATAAATTGAGCTTTATAGTAGGTAACCTAATTAACTAGTATAGCTAAATCGTAGGTTTTGAGTTTTATTTTTGCATTAGGTATAGTAACCGCACGTATTTCGATTTTGGATGTTCCGAAAAAGTACAAAACCTAATCTAGTGATGGAATAATTTGTACTGATCTTCTTAGTAATAATTAAACTTAATTATTTTAATTAGGGACTAGAAAGGGTGTACAACTTATTTCGCGCGAAAATCCTAAACACCTATTTTTTTATTTGTATAGAATCTTTTTATCGATTCATATTTTTTATGTGGTAATACCACATTTTTATTTTTATAAATAATGACACAAAATTACCTATTAATTTAATAAATTTATTAATTTACCTTTGTGTCATTATTTATAAAAATAAAAATGTGGTATTACCACATAAAAAATATGAATCGATAAAAAGATTCTATACAAATATTTAGAACAGCGCCATCTCTCTCGCAGTCTTCGCACTTGCTGTAAAGCAATGGGGATTGGGGATCGTGCGTGTAAAACGCACATCCTAGGGTATGGCTAATGCGCATAAGCATTTCAAAAACATATATGACACAGAGGGCGCTCCAGTAGCGTAAAGAATTATAAGGGATGAAAGATTTCGTGCGATTGACGTAGCGGTCGGATAGCTCAGTTGGAAGAGCAATGCGCCGGAAACGCAGAGGTCGCGGGTTCAAATCCCGCTTCGATTGCAGTAGATCGCATTCAATTTTTCTTTTTTAATTTACCTTTGTGTCATTATTTATAAAAATACCTATTTTTTTCCTTTACCATAGTCGGGTAATGGTATTTACATCTATCTGTTTAACATAGATAGGAAAAATCCGATAGGAGGCATCTCCAAGTTGGTGTCATAAAATTTTGGTGAAGATCTGATGATGAGATCTTTCAAGAATCGAAGGAATTCCTCAAATATTTGTCATTTCTTAGTGTTTTATAGTAGCTCGCCCAATAGTTTTCGAAAAAACGATTTCTTCTCAATAAAGTACGTTTTAAAAGTCTCCAATATAACTGCAACGTACATTCTATTACAAAACTGTAAACATCTGTAATAAAACTGTAAGCTGAGCGGATTTGACTATTTTGCACCAAAATAATCGCTCAGTAGGTACGCAAGAATTGTCACTTAAAACACCAGGGGCTAAATTCTACGTTTCTAGCGACATCCGTCCGAAATACCATCACTGTAGGTATTTGTCGAAATCACTTAGTATCTCGAATTGTAAGCATAGATATATCGTTCATACCTACATCTGTGCCAAGTGTGACTGTGGTCTTGACAGTCAAATTTTGACGTATATGAGAGTTTCGTTCAATAAGACGCCATTGGGGTGATCCAAAGGAACTATACCTATATTAATTTGTTACCTGAGGCCACGCACGGCTTAACCTGGATACAAATTTATAATTTCCTACAAAAGTTATGTGTCCCGGCTACATTACACTACGAAGGCTGAAGATATTGCAGAATATGTAAGGGTGAAGTCCGGTGTCATCCTGAGGGTCGTAAAATTGGAGTCTCGCCACGACGTGAGTTTTAATTCCTTCGTGCTGAGAGTTCCGACGGACCAACTAGCGACCTTCACAAAGGAAGAGTACTGGCGTTTCCGTGGACGGCTACCTGACACATCGAATACGCGTAACACGTCGCTGTTGAAAAATGTGACCTAGTTTAGTTACTTATGTTTTTATTATTGTAATATTTATTTAATATGTATGTTAGATTGTAAGGTATTTATCTATGGGCCTTTGATGCCTGAAATAAATAAATTATTATTATATTAAAAGTTTTTTGAATATTATTGAATAAATAAGGTGTATTTATATTTAATTCCGTTATCCAAGGAACTACTGTGAAAGATGCAATGCAAAGCCAACTAGAAGCAGGCACTGGGAGACATTACCCCCGCTTAGATTAGCCTGTACGAGTAGTGAGTACCAGTCACATGCCCAACCAGCAAAATCGCACTAACAACAGTCTAAAGACTACAAATTTTCGCTCTTATATTGATCCTATATCATCGTATAAGCCTGGATTTGGGCGCAAATTATAAGTGTATTTACTTTATATCGTCCTAATATCAGTCTAATTGAATACTGATTGCATTTACAGTAATCTTGCCAAAACGAATTTAAGCTGCCTTAGGCTAATATCGCTCTCACGTAAGTGTTTTGTAAGCCCACATAGACGCATATTGGTCCAACGTTAGAATCTTATGAGCCTAAACAAGCTTATTTTGATTACTTGTATGTCTTGAGTGAAACTGCAGCGTGACAATAAAAAATAAATATTATTGTCACAATTGTTTATGAATTACCTAATAGTGGCGGTAACGTAATAAAATAACGTGTTTGTGAAAATCTTGGTGTGTGTTTATGTTGCGTTGCGCGGTAAGTTTTTACGTTGGAAAATATTATTTACTGTAAAGTGGACCCTGTTTTACACTTCAAATTTCATGCGCCTACTCAAATATTCAATTTAAATATCCTCTTATAATTTTTTATTTCTTTATTTGTTTTGATAACGGTGCCATTTTGATAGTTGCATTTTTCCAGCGCACTATTAGACTACTGTAAGATTATTTACGCTAATATTAGCATTCTGAATACAAGTGGTACGGCCATATTGAATTAATTTAGGGTTTCTTGCTTAACCTACATGAAAATTAATTTTTTTAACATTAATATTTGGAATGCTATTTCCAATCTCTGTAATCCATGCCTATTACACAAAATTTAAAAACACAGCACTCTCTTTTTCACAAAACATTATGGCTATCTAAACGTTATTCTTACAATTGTGTTCCCAAAGTCTATTAAAGATCAAACCATCTTATATTGATCTTATAATAGTTTTATGAAGACCAAAAAGTATGCACTTATAGTGCTTTTATGTTATGCTGATATTAGTCTGACATTCTTATAAGAACATTTATCAAGACCATTATAAAATCAAATCAACTTAAAGAATGTGGTTATAAGAACAGATATTCTCAAGTACAATGAGTCTTCGTAAATGTTGTTGTAGGAGTAAGAGGCTTATAATAGTATTATAAAATGCGCTTATATACATATATGAGACTAGTTAATAAGACTGAGAGTTCTTGAGTCCGTACCATCTTATCTAAAGCTAATATAAGAGCAGCAGCATCAGCAAAACAATTATAAGAGCGCTATAAGCCCACCACTCTTATAAAGTGCGCAATCTAAGACTTTTTTGCTAGTTGGGTGTTCACATCATAATTATAGCTTCTGATCCTGTCCTGATTACTACAAAAAGTCTCAATCTCCAGGCTTGATACATGCACATTATAGGGTGGGTGGATAGACTATGAACAACTCATACTTTGTTAAAGTATACCAAACAAAACAATCTCATCGAAATTAATACTAACTTCTCTAATCTGTTGACAGTTTTTTAAACTTTTAAAAAATACCGACCGAACAGCTGAGTGAATCACTAAAAATACCCAAATTAGCATAAGTCTGCGTAAAAACTGAGGTGTTTAAATGTTGTTTCCTCGGTTTCTCGAGAACTCCATCTAATGATCTAATGATCCTGACGACCTGATGTACACAAACACAACACAGTATAACAAAGTGACAGGAAAGGGAACTAACCTAGAAAGCAGGGTTAACTCCATTCAAACCTTATTTAAAAACCCCGTAAAAACTACCATTTAATAAAGTAAGTTTACTAAATAAGCTACACTAGTGATGCATAAGAAAATAATTGTGGCTAAAACGCGATTACAGGAGCTCTTACTATCATGAACGCATGATCAAGCTAAAGAAGCTTTTATGTAACGCTTTACATAAAAGCTTCCAATATTCCAATATTCACGTCCTCTTCGCTCTTGATAACACTCACAGACAAACACAATCAAACACATTTTAATGAACATTATCCAAAACTCGTTCATTTGTAATTTACATTATTTCTTCAGTCAACAGCCGCATTGCTTTCGAACCGGTCATGTATGTTCCGACTTCCACGATACAGTATGCCTAGTATGAAAGTCACATTTAAATGATGTTACATGTAAAGAAATCCTTTGGCAAATTATAAATCATTCTTATTCTTATAGCAATGACTAGTTAGTAAGTGAGGCAATGGGGCTTACTGTTATATCAGCTAATGGGAAAGTCCTAAGAGGAGGAAATCTGTCGTAAAACCGATAAAATAAATAAGATTTTTAAATTAAAGATATGAGTCACTTTGTTATATGCGTTATACATATATATATATATATATATATATATATATATATTTTTTTTTTTTTAAGTACCTACTATTAATTGTAAACTGATGATTTTCTTGCTGTTAGCTTTATCGTTATAATCGAACCAGTTATTTAAATTGAATAATGAAGCTTATGCCTTTTGGGTAGGAATTCGAATTAATGAATATACAATGTCCTTCCGGAAAAATTTAATGGCGGGTCGTACATTAGCTTCGGTAACGGTGCTTTAAATGATTTTAACATTCCAGATTGATTTGAACTCGAGTATGATAATCCTGGGCAATTAAAGTTACAGTTCGGTTTTAATGAGATTAAAGTCATAATTTGATTTAATAGTTTAAAGTAGAGTTCTTTGGGCGCATCCGCTGTAAAGATGCCGCCTCGCGGGGCTCCTGCATATACTTGTTATTGGCCACGCGGTAATCTCATAAATAACTGGAGGTGGGCGACAAAATTACATTCTAATAACACCTCTGTATATTTAGTTAAGACATTTTAATCGTTCATCGATTAAGAAAGGGTTGTATATTAAATTGTGATCTTTCTCGCTTTTAAAAACCCATGCATATTCAGTTCGGCGTCTTATCCGACATCCAGCTCTACATATGTTTTATTTTAAGTGAATACCTAATATGTACACCCCAGGCCAAAGGTACGGAAACAAGCTTATATTACAACAATACCAAGCTGTGATTTCCTTACGGAATATATAACAAAATTACGTCAATAACCCAAATTTTGCTTATGAAAATTACCAGTTCAACATTTTTAGAAAAAGGCAATAAATAAAGACGACATGCAACTTTTTTCCGAAGTTTCGCAAGTTATTCGTATATTCTTTTTTTTACATTATGATGTTTTAATAACAATGGGCGTTTTAATGATTTATTATTTTGGGGGTGAACTTATAACTAACCAACAATTTTGGCTCAGTGATCCAAACAGAATCTTAGCCTCCGAAACGAGAGCACGTCACTTGTCCCGATCCTGCGCTATTTCTCGCCAGTTTTCGGCTTGAAGCTTACGCAGAACTAATGGTTACTTATATTATATATATATAATCCACATACCTCCGACATTTAAAAATGAATCGAAAAATGTACTCGTAAAACAAAAATTGATATACTTATCGAACCTGATGCTCACATAATTTCATGAGATTCTGCAGAAATGTGGCCTGCAGGTGAGAACAACCGGAAATCCGAACATCCAAACATCCGGACGGAAAGAAATTTTGGTAAAGCAGAAACAGACGCTTCGCTCGCTCGTTCAATAATGAATGATGCGAGACTTCAGCTTGCACAGAGGCGGGCAGACCTCTTTTACTTTAGAACATGTCAAGTAAAAATAGTAATGCGATTATTTAAGCTCATACACGAGTAGTCACGGTAAAATAATTTGTTAATAATCAATCATTATTGCCATTAATGTTCGGACTGGTTTGCCTAATTTTGCGTGTGTAAATAAATCTAAGTACCGTAAAACAGTTCAGGTCAAAAGTAGTAAAAATGTCACAAATATTTTACGAGCTAAGAGATTGATGTGTCATGCTTTATGCTTAATGTTTAGGAATAATTAAAATAATTGGTTTTATATTAGCTACTAAAATAAAAAATATAATTCAACTTTAGGAAAACGGGACTTAACTACCTAGGTATCTACTACATCTAAGACAGAACCAAGATTGTAGAATCTAAAACGAATTTTTAAATGTTTTTTTCACTTCTCCTGCTCAAAAAGTACGTTATTTTAGCTTCGCGAAGCGGGGTACGTTATTTTAGCTTTTCCAAACTATCTGGCTCGCCTATAGCCACGTGACCGAAGTAAATACTGCAGGATCCGATGGAGGCAAATGGTCGATATGGGGCACTTGATCTTCAGTTCGGCCTGGATCGACGCATTTGTGCGACGTGCCGTCCAAGAGATTCCTATCATTTTTCGCCAGCCCCACATTTCGAATGCGGCAATCCTGTTCCTTAAGGGTCCAGGTTTCTGAAGCGTATAGAAATATAGAGAAGATCAGGGTTCTCATCAGCGTTGTTTTCGTTTTTCTGCTGATACCTCTCTCTTCCTCCAGATCTTCTCTAGCCGCTTCACCGCTACCTTTGCTATCTGGGCTCTTCTCATAACCTGTTTTTCAGAGTCACCATGCGCGGCAGCCAAAGATCCAAGTTAGACAAATTTGTCCACGGTGTCGAGGTCGGATAGTTCTGCCGTTCGTTGCAACGTGCCCGCCCGATCCACAAACATGAGTTTTGTCTTAGCCCGATTAATATGTAGACTTGTAGACCATAGGTACTCCACGCTCACTTTTTGGGCCCTTTGCAGAAGCTCAGCTAGTTCTGTTTCGTTAGAGCCTATAATGGCTGTGTCATCTGCAAAGCGTAAATTATTAATGAGGTGTCCTCCGGTCCGTACGTCTCCATACCAATCCTCCAGAACTCTTCTCATGATGATGTGTTCGCCTACGAGATTGAACAGCTGTGGTGGGAGGTTACACCCTTGTCTAACTCCACGGTTGGTCTGAAAGCGTTCTGATTCGGTGTTTTCTACTCTGATCCTAGAATTGCCGTCGAGGTACAGGTTCTGTACAAGGAAAATTAGGTGATCTGGTATACCCATCTCTCTCATGACTGCGAACATCTTCTTGCAGCTGATGCAGTCAAAGGTCTTCGCATAGTCAATGAAGCATAGGGCCATCGGCACGTTGAACTCCCTAGCCTTCTTGATGAGCTGCCTGATGTTCAATATCTGTTCGCGTGTACGTCTCTACTTCTGACTAAACCTGCTTGTTCCTTTGCAATCTGCACGCCGATAAAACTTTCAAGCCTTTTATTGAGAATATGCAGAAAGACTTTACTCGCATGGGATGTTAATGAGATGTGTTGATTTTAGCTTAAATTAATAATAAATAGACTACAGTGGTCGGTTTATATTGACTTGTATACTTATCTTATAAAACCGGCCAAGAGCATGTCGGGCCACGCTCAGTGTAGGGTTCCGTAGTTGGCCATCCTTCACAATAGACTCTTACGAGTCCTTTACGAGAAAGATTTCAAGCTCTATAAAAAGGTAACTGTAATTACTTATTACCTTCTGGAAGTTATGGATTATACGCGCCATATTTAGCGGAATGTTTTAGTGCAGTATGGCACTTAACTAATATGTGTAACGTTCAATGTATAAGGACACCGCGCGGCACTTACATTATTTTAAAGAAAATTATTAAATTTTGCGGTAACTTAAAAAGCTCGACCGATTTTATTCAATATACACTGAAAAAAATACCCAGTGGAGCCTACTGAAATTACAGTAAGCGTAACCGTTATTACAGTTAGGTTTACTGAAATGTCAGTAGGCCTAACTGTTATTGCATTAAGTCTTACTGTAATGTCAGTAGGCTCCACTGGATATTTTTTTCAGTGTAGTTTTCATTGAAAGTACTTATAAGGCCTCATTTTCATGAATTTTTTAATAATTTTTGACCCGTGGTTGAAAAGTGACAGGGGGGGGGACACTATTTTTTTTTATTTTCGGAGCGAATATTTACGAAACTGCTGACTTTATCAAAAAATTATGTTTGGAGACCCCTATAAGACCTATTCAACGACACCCCACACACGAAACACGAAACACGTTGGCACGAAAAAAAAAATCTCCCCCACTTTAGGTGTACGAGAATTACCCGAAAAAAACTTTTTTTTAGTTTTTATTTTACCCTTTTGTCGGCGTGACACAGTATAGGTACACATACTCATACCAAATTTCAGCTTTCTAGTAGGTACTAATGGTCACGGAGCTAAGCCGCGGACGGACAGATAGACAGACATGGCGAAACTATAAGGGTTCCTAGTTGACTACGGAACTCTAAAAAAGGTTTACTTTATATCCTGACTCAGATTAGATATTGAATGATTTAAACATTTGAAAGGGATTGTCCATTCATACACTGCAGTTAAAAATGGGAAACGAGAGTGTGAATTGTACTGACTATCTTAACCTACTCGTATGGGCGTCGCATGGCAAGTCAATTATACGGAGGATACGTCAATCATTTTCGATTTTTCAGTTTACATAACTGGGGGAAAGGCACAGAGATAAAAAAAAATGATTTGATGTTGACCATTTTCTACTCTGTTGCTCTAAATAACTAGAATAGGTTACAAGGACTTTTTCCGGGAGTTTTGAAAATTGTAGAGAATACTGTCTAGTTGAATTTTCATAAAAATGTTTTTATCGTAAAATGAGTAAGAAAGGATACATATATTGTCATAATCTCTTAGTCTATTTTTTTATATGGCTGCGTGATCAGTAAAGTAACGAGGCGGCAAATGTATATATTTAACAATTTTAGAGACTTCCAGTTTTTTTTTTCAACGGGACCTATTTCGATGCGAAATGACTGTTTTCACTCACTAGTTTTAACGCTTTGTTACGTTGCGTCAATTCATGTTGTAACTTCAAAATCGATGCAAAATATACTCAGCTACATGTACTCGTACACACAATATTGTTTTGCAAATCTACGAAATACATTTGACACAGATTAGACAGAGACAGACTTCTCATTTTCATCCCAGCAGACCCGCAGGCAAAAGCTAGTATTATAAATCAACGTGTGACTGGGATAGCAAAATTCATAAATAATCAATGTTGTAAGTCTACAGAATAGCAAAATTTACCAGAGCAAAGAAAATTTAGCTAAGGAAGGTATGTTTATTTGTATATTTGTTGAACAATAACATGTCAATGTTTTATTGCTCTGACTTGACAACCCCATGACTCCGACATTACGCATGAATTTTTACAAGATGCTTTGTGAAAAAAAAAAGTTAAGAGAAGTAATCCATAGATTAGTTAATCCGTGGTACTGATATACATATGTATAAGATAAGTAAAGGTAAGTATAGGTAAAGTCGTTAGCAGTCGCTCCACATACTTTGACAAGTTTAGTGAGTATGAGAGTAACTTATTTATAGTGCTTCAGTTTCGTCAGCAATCCAGTTATTTTTTATTATTATTCGTGGATACATTATCGAAAACAAAAAAAAAACACCGGTATCATAAATGTTGGTGCTTTTATCACTTTGAAGTTTTCAACATTATGTGCGAAGTGGGGCATTTGGGTCAGACAATTTTAGTAAGGGCTTAGGTCAGTCAGTTTTCCTTGATAAATTGCGTATAGCGTTTCCGATAGGGCCGTGTTAACTGTAGGGAAGAATTGACATAACCACTGTTCACGCAAATAAATATTCCATTCTTAAATCGTTTCTGCAAAGACTCCCAGATTGCCGCCTCCTAACATGAAAAGTTCGGCAATTTATTTAACTAGCTGTAACAGGCACACAATGCCAACAGAAAACAAAGAAAAGCGTTTCTGTAACTTTTGTTTATAAGGAAAACTACGAGATAAGGCCGTAACTCGGCGATGTTAACCGACCCAACTGAAAGGTATACGCTTCGCAGTACACAGTACTATTCACATCATCAAACATTATACAATAAATGCTGATAATTGAACCCTGTATTAATGTTACTTAAAAGTTCCCATGTTCGTTATAATTAGTAATTAATAATCTGCTAGCTTTTCAGCGACCGTGATCGGATTATAAAGATAAACAAGTTCATTGTTACAATGTCATAACTGCAACAACAATGCATTATGCTTATGACATAATTGTTATGTGATGCGGTGCCTGTAATTATAAGAACATAACATATACGCGCCGCGCATGCAGCGGCGGTCGTGACATCGTTCGGAAGGCGAGGGTTTACTAATTGGGTGTAACAGATAGATAAGCTATAAAATCAATGGGGAGGACAAAAGCTGCATCTTCAATTTATGTGTATGTGGATTCGTGATGCGTCGCGGTCCGCCGCCCCCGCCACCGGGCTTCATATTTATACGCTAAAGCGGGCGTCGCTAAGAGTTCAAACGTGCGTCGGGCGCTCGGAACAGTAGACGATTGAGAAGCGAATCGCACCGCGCGGGTAGACAAGGGCGAGTGCAGTGTGCAGTGCGTACGGGTCTCGACCCGCTCTTGTGTCGCTGAAAGCTCGCCGCGAAGCCTCCAGCTCTCGAGCGGCGGCACCGCGCGAGCGCCTGCCTCCGCCGACCGCGTCAGTGCCGGGCCGGCCGCGCCGCAGACACCACGCTCCCGGCTACAGACGCTCGCAGCCCAGCTGGAAAAGTGACATAAACATTATACCAGGTCTGCCTGAGACGACCTCGATACTCCCGCTACCATACTGATATAGAGGTAAGTCTTTTCAGCCACTACAAAAATATCACCTATTAGTTTTTAAAACAATTTTTACGTAAACTATTACTTTTACTTGAAAAACTTAAAGTACTTATAAAAAAGTTAGGTCGACTTGTGTAGAATTGGTAAGTAATAGCGAATAGTTACTGAAAGCGAGTTGTAGACGGGAAGCGGCTAAGCGCCGGCCGGCGAGCTTTTCCGCCGCTATTCGAGAAAACGTTTCCGCTCAGACAGAAGGATGAGCCTCAGCATGAACGAAATTTTCTTTTCAGTTTTAAACTGGATAATTTGGATTGTACGGAATTATTTATTTTACATGTTTTGATTTACTAAAAAAAGACATAATTAACATTATTTTTTAATTAAGAAAAAAATGTGTACCTACCGGTGAAAATTAAAAAGTTCATTTAAATTAACTCATTAGCTTCTACAAAATATAAGAATAAAAAATAATGACTTAAAATTATTAATTAGTTACGAATGTAAAATAATACAAACCATAAACTAAACTATTTAAACGCAAATTTTCTAGATGGACGCCTTTCCCATTAAAACTTCACACTTTAACTTAATTATAGCGCTGGTGCGTGTAATTATTAAGTATAATTACTCGTGCGATAAAATTAAATACTTTGACAATTGGCGAATCACACAAGTGAATAATGGTTTGAATAGGTTCGTGTGAGTGGATCCGATCGGCGGGCCCGCGGCGTGGCGGATCCAATATTTCACACCGCCAACCACTAATCATTCTCGATTGTACCTTACAAGTACAACGAAATCAATTCGTCTACTTAATCCCAAGCACTTAATTCGGTCGAAACAAGGTAATTTAAACTCTGAGACTTTATTACAAAGCGTGTAGAATCTGATTGCAAACAATGAGGGAGCGACGTGATTGCTTCAGCGCTCACTATGTGGCGCGTTCGATTGAAGACGACTCTTTCAGGAGGTTTCAGGTATTTTGATAGCTGTCTAGATTATAATACCTACTTCCTGTCAACTGTGATCACAGGAGATTTTGAACAAAGTAGAAAATTTATCACAAGGATTTTAAAGTCGTTACTAGGTATATCGCAAATAAAGTACCGACAGCGAGCGACATATTGTTTACAAAACAAATAAAAAAGGTGATTATCGAATGTATTTTGTATTAGTATGTGATAATTGAATAAAAAAATAATTGTTTTCTCAAGTTTCACCATATTTCGAGTCATTTTAGTGATGATACCTTACGCTTCAATGCATTTTCAATACTTTATATATCTCCCTAACTTTTGAAACATATTCAGTTATAGCGTGTAAGCCTTAATAAAAATTAAGGTTTGTGTTACTTTTTATTAAAAGCTTTAGTCTCGTGTTACATTTTTTAACAACATGCAGACGACTGAGATTATCAAATGCCATTATTCGGAACAACGGTTTCTCAAATTTTTACATTTATTTTATGCTATTCAACAATATCAAAGGTCAAAGAAACTGTTACAAGTTAACGAAATGAATAATTTTAAAGTGTAATCCTTGTAATGTTGTCTATTTATTGCATTTGTCATAGATGGAAGTAATTAAGACTTGCAAGTGATGAACTTTTGTTTAGGACGGTTCGGTGGCGACCTTCGGCTGTAAAAAACGTGTGTCATGTAAAGCTCGTTAGCTCGGAGGTGCTCAAATTGACAAAATGTCCTCAGTCATTTGCCTAAATGCAATAGGAACATACTTTATCATCTACAATATGTATGTTACACATCTTATGTTACAGGTCTATTAAAAATATAATAATAAACCTAAACACAATAAAATTACAGCAACACAAGATTTATAGGTATATAAGTATCGTTTTTATGACTTGGTCAACTTGTTACCCTGGTTATTTTATTGATATACATAATATTATAATTATATATGCATTTCTTCCTCATTCCACGACAGAAAAACATGTTTCCGGTCTAAGTACCTTCTTAATTTCACTTTTTAATGTGCGAACATTGGATGATATATTATATAATTCATTATTTTCCGATAGTCAATACTGGGGTTTTTTGTTTTGCATAAAATACAAGTAAGAAAGAACACGGACGCACGTAAACACGCTAAGCCAAAAATAAAATCCACTTTCAAAAATATAGTATTGTCACTGAGATGTAACGGTGTATGTTATGGATTTTTTGCCCTGTTTTGGTTTACGTTTCTTATCAAATCTAAACGCATAACAATGTCCATATATTGTTAACATTTTTTTATTGAAGTTGCTTAGTAATTAATATATTGTACCAGTCGTGCTTTCAACTCCGCTTGCATGGAATCCGAATACTCGCACAGAAAACTTTTATGAAATTCATTGTAATTTAAGGGTACTCTGTCATCGTAAACAAGGATTTATCTTTGATTGTTTGCAGCATGAAAATAACAAAGTGCCTCGAAGGTTAGTAAGACACAATGTGCGGTAGCAATAATATACTACTTAATACCAAAATTACATTCAAAACATTGTGGATTTGGTCGTAAAATATCAAAGTGAAAAATATTTTAAAACAGTCTTTGGAATAATGTATTTAGCAACCTCCCCTTATTTTACGGAATTATTTATCTCCATGTTCAATTATTCAGTATACTTAATGCTACTTTGGGTTGGAAAACAATGTGAAGGTAATCATTTACTCTCTTTTTTACCGAATATTATACCTCCATTAAATCAATCACATTTATTTTTCCATTCCAAAGGGTTAATATTAAAAATAAGTTTACGGTTGAATTGTTGCGATAATTGCAAAAATGTGCGATTTAATCGGATGATTGCGTTGCTAGCATTAAGCTCGTCGGTGGGAGCGCGAGTTCAAGTGCAGGGTGAAGGTCCATCGCGGCCACACGCCACCGCCGCCGCACTCCGGGGTCTCGTTTGATTTCGCCAACTTCGACTAGGGTTGCCACATGGGAATGATTGCGTTGCTTGCATTAGCTCGCTGGGAGCGCGAGATCAAGTGCAGGGTGAAGGTCCACGGTGACTATACTCTACCGTCGCACCGCACCCCGTGTTCTCCTTTGATTTCGCCTACTTCGAATAGGGTTGCCACACGGGAATGATTGCGTTGCTAGCATTAGCTCGCTTGGAGCGCGAGTTCAAGTGCAAGGTGAAGGTCCACGGCGACCGCAAGCCACGGCTGCCACACTCTGGGATCTCGTTTGATTTCACCAACTGCGAATAGGGTTAACATGGGTGGGGAGGTTCCACGTCGGAAAACTGTGTGTGAAATATAGCTGGGGTTTATTGATATGTCAGGAATTATTAATTTTCTTTTTTAATTTTTTGTTCGTTTTTGTAATTATTACCTACAAATATATTTTTTTTGTAACAAATGTGCGCATGATACTGAAGTAAGTTTATTTATTAATTGAAAAACATTAATTAAGTGCATGCATCCAAAATACAATATGAGCGTCCGTATTATTCTCATTTCATTATATTTTTTTTTTTGTCGAGAGGTTCTTATATTTTGCCGGGAGTAATGCGAAACGTCGGGATATATTAGTCATATCTGGACCATCTGGCAACCCTAAGTCTAACGGATGTGGATGTGTCAACGGAGTTGAGCGATCTTGGGATTAATCGGTGACATTTCCGATTATGCTTAAAGTGATATCGTATCATCTTTAAGAATCTGTAAATTGAAATTAACCAAAAATATTAAGATTCCGACTTCCTATAACACAGATTATTAACGTGAAAGTTTGTAGGAATAATGTACCTATGTTCCATTTAAATGCAAAAACTACGCAACAGATTTCCATAAAACTTTTCAGTACCTAATATATAGCTAACTGAGATATGAGAATAGGGCTACAATTTATAAAGGTATTCCTTATTAAAGGGCTATACGAGAGTTGAAAGTTTGTATCGGTATATGTATTTTTGATTAGTTGGTATCTTCAACTGTAATTTTATACTCACTGCTAGTCCATTTTAGAATTACCAGCTTTAATTATTCAGAATATTAGTTTAAACATCTCCAAAATATATTATACTCGGATTAAGCCATTTTAAAAAAGTGCAAAATTGAAGCAGTAGGCAAAAGCCACTTTTATATAATCATAAAAGACCTTCGACTGTTAAATATACATAAATATAAGAAAAATCTAAGTAGGTATAACGTTAACTATCCTATCCGTTCAAATGTATTTATAGGATTATCAAATTTTATAGAAGCAAAGACAAGACAATAATGTATCTTACAAACGCGATCAAGAGTGAAATTGAGATCGAGAGTCGCATCGTTTGTTCAATTTCATTTTCCCATAATTTTAGATACCTTTGCTTAAAGTGGAAATATGGAAATGTCACCTATCAAATAGTCAAAGTCAACAGGTGTTGAGTTTATCTATGAAATGAAATTATTTTTTCCGCGCTTTGAGTTTTTAAGGAAATATAGTATGGCGACTAGAAGAGGTTAATTACCCACAGTAATCTCCCCTGCGGAATTTATAAGTGGTTTGTTCAATTGCGCGACTTTGAAACAAGCGGACGTTGTGAACGGAGGCTAAGGCGCAATGTCGAAGACTGGATTATTTCCGTTTTTAGAAACATGTATTTCTGGTTGAAATGGAAATAATTATAGAGGTTAGGGGTTACGACTAAATCTAATTTATCATTATACTTTTAGTTAATTTAGGATTCAATAAGGCACAATATGTGGGAGGTGATAAATAATCTAAAAAAAAAACCCCGACGATACACTTGGTTGCATCTCGCAGTCGGGGCGCTACATTTATTTAACCATAGTTAGCACATTTTTTGCGCGCTGGAAGGCTTAAATTACTTAATTGAAATTCTTGTTCCACGAAAGAAAAAACGAAGCCTCTGTTGTTGTTCTCGTTGTGGCACAGATAAAACAACCGACGAGCACCGTTTCATTTCGGAATTTGAATTTTGAATTAATCCGTTACTCCGTGACTGTTAAAAGCTTGTCGAACTTATTTTTAATAATTTAATTGAAGTCACGTATGAACAAATAAACATTGATGATGGCAGAGTAGCAAGGCCGACCAGTAAAGCTTCCGATTCTTTTGTTTCAAGCGTTTAGGCGCGGATACACGCCTGCTGATGAGAGTTAAATGACTAGATTATCTTCTTCCTTTAATTTTTCCTACAGTTCCGTGAAATAGGTTTTGCTAAACAATCAACCTCTGCTACATTCGTATAAAGTATATCTACATACGCTGCAAAATGTTTATTCGAAGCCGCTTATAATCGGGGATGGGTTAAGTATTATTCTTATTCTTCATGAATAATTTGCATAAAAGTTTGGAACCTAATTGCATTGATATTCCGGATTCATGTATGAAATAAGGCCGTGGGAATAGTACAAGAGAAACCTGAATTCCTATGCAATTCCTTCTAATTGAGTGAAATCGTAATCAGGCGAATATCTACATACGCTAATTCGTGTCATCCATGTTGAGACATAGCCATTATTTAAACGGCAGCTATAAAATGAACTGCCCTCAAAACGTAGAGAAGGTCTGCTGACTTCGCATTAATGTGTGCACGTCAATATGCGCGCGCAAGTCCCGGCGTGACAGAATGCGCGCGCGACGGGCAGGGCGCGGTGCGCGGCGCGGGCGCGCGGTGCCACGCGCCGCCGCCGACGCCGCCGCCCGCTTCCTGGGAAAATGGCAACTTATGGGGAACTGAATCTGCGCCGGTGCCATTGACCTCCACAACCTGCCACACTCGAAGCACATATGTTGCCATTTGTTGTAATACGCGGGGTATAGAGCCTTGAAGAGTATATTTAAAGATTTTGGTAAATAGAAATTAGAAAAAGATGTTGACGGTTAAAATGTATATTCGAAAGTGTAACAGTAAATTTAAAAAATATGACATAACTATAAAAAACTTAATTATTAAAAAGTCTTTTTCACTAAAGGAGTGTCCACTGTCTTGCAATCCTTCATATTAAACTTTTCGAGTAAAGATAGAATATAATTCTTCTGATTTATTTTTATATACTCGGAATTGCTTTCCACTTCTAAACCTAAATAGCATTTTAATAGTCCGAGATCTTTCAGAGAAAAATATGTAGACAAATCTTTCTTGACATTGTCAAAAGTCAAATCTGATTTATAAAAGACAATTATGTCATCGACAAAAATACCCAAAATAATAAGTTCATTTCTAAAAAGTTTCGTATAAACGCAAGGCTCGGAAGGAGTTCCTGTAAAACCAATTTCTAAAAAGAAAAATTTAAGATCAGTACGGAGTCGGACTGTGCCACAGGCTCACTCTGCCTCTGCTTCAACATTGTAAAACTATTTTCAAAAAAGGTTGCATCTCTGGAAGTAATAACTTTTCGAGGATTAGCTGGATCCCTAAACATGTATGTATTTGGATTCTCAGAATAACCGACGAAAAACGCTTCCTTTGCCTTGACATCCAATTTCTTCCGGTGACACGAAGGCACATGGACAAGTGCTCTACATCCGAACACTCTCAGATGTTCAAGATCACTTCTACGACCACACCATCTGTCATATGGAATGTGTCCACCTAAAGCTCGATGAGGTGACCTGTTCTTTAGGTATACGGCAGTTTGGAAAGCATCTTCCCAGAAAGCTTTTGGCAGTGAGCTTTCAGCCAACAACGTCCTCGCCTTCTCAGTAATGGAACGGTGAGTACGTTCTGCGACTCCAACTTGTTGAGGGCTGTACGGCGTCGTCGTTTGATGTTCGATACCTTTTGAAGCAAGATAATCAACAAACTCTTTATTCACGAACTCTTTTCCGCCGTCAGTCCTAACCGCTTTAATTTTCTTGTCTAATTGATTTTCAACAAATGTTTGAAACAGACAGAATTTATTTTTAACTTCAGTTTTGGAAGGGACAAAATAAGCAAACACCTTTCTCGTAAAATCGTCTACAATAGTCAACATATACCTATTTCCTTGAAAGGAGGTTGTAGAGACCGGTCCTAGCAAATCCATGTGGATCAACTCTAGAGGAGAAGTAGCTCTATTATGCGCTACTTTCTTGAAAGGTTTCCTTGCTTGTTTACCTTCCACGCAAGCGATGCAACTACTTTTGTCTACTTTACTAAACTTTACGCCTACCTCGTGATTCTTCAGTTGATTCATGCCTATACGACACAAATGTCCTAACCTCTTGTGCCAGAGCTTATAACTATTGTCCTGACAGCCAGAGTGCACATCTTGTGTCAAATTATTATTCGCCACATTCTCGGGAACATTAACAGTACCGTCTAAAACGTACAATCCACCACAGGGCGAGGCATGTAAAACGGAATCACCTGTAAAACGAAAAGTATTAGATTTATAAAAATTACAACCAGTAGTATCAAAAACACAAATAAAACCCTTATCAACAGCTTTCTTTACAGAAATCAAGTTAGCTTTTAAATCTGGAACAAAAGCAACATCACTTATCTTGTTGATAACATTTTTGGGTGTGTTTAGAGAAATGTCTCCAATTCCGCAGCATTTAATTTGTTCACCGTTAGCGACAGTAACGCTACCATTATCAAGAGCCGTAATATCTTGGAACCAATCACGTCGTGACGTCATATGTTTTGTACAACCCGAATCTACGTACCATTGGTCCTTGTTTGAGCTTCCAGAAGTGTTAAGAGCGGTAAATGTGGCGTCGTTTACTTTTACTACATTAACCTTCTCTTTATTCTTCCTTAACGGACAGTCTGGTCTCTTATGGCCAGGCACTTTACATTCGTAGCATATAACTTCCTTCTTCTTTGACTTAGGCATCTTCTTAGTAAGTAGAACCGAATCTCCGGGTACAGCTGCGTCCTTAGACATTTCGTTCAGCAGTTTTGTCTTCACCAAGTCAGTGGTCACGTCGACATTACAATTTTCTAGTGCCATAATGAGAGGATCATATTTTGGGGTGAGTCCTCCTAAAAGTATGGCTGCAAGCGATGTGTCCTCTATAACCTTGTCTATATCCGCAAGATCCTGTGCGGTTGACATAACTGCATTAATGTACAGTTCGATGTTTTCAAAGTCCGACAAGCTTAATCTGTACAATTTTCGTTCTAAAGCTAGTCTTCTACCTATTCCCTTATCCTCAAAAGCTTTCTGCAAAGAATTCCATGCTTCGGCTGCAGTTTTGGCACATCTGACGTGCGTGATAGCTGCACCGTCAACTGTTAAGCAAATTTTTGCTAGCGCTTTTGCATCGTTTCGTACCTTTGTCGAAGCGGGGGTTGTGTCATCTTCCGGATAACCACATATTGTTGCCCACAGGTCTTCATGTAAAAGATAATTCCTCATCTTGAATTTCCAGGTAGGATATCCATCCTTATTTCTTATACAAAAAGATGGAATCGAAGATGAACTCATAGGGGAATTCGACTTATTGACACTCGAGGAGTCTCCAGTTTCATGTGACATTTCGATTACTACTATTTTCAGTCACAATAAAAACCACAACTTTTTCACAATTTTTACACAAATCCTTTTACTCTTCTGCGTTTTCGTGCTGATAACGTGTTGTAATACGCGGGGTATAGAGCCTTGAAGAGTATATTTAAAGATTTTGGTAAATAGAAATTAGAAAAAGATGTTGACGGTTAAAATGTATATTCGAAAGTGTAACAGTAAATTTAAAAAATATGACATAACTATAAAAAACTTAATTATTAAAAAGTCTTTTTCACTAAAGGAGTGTCCACTGTCTTGCAATCCTTCATATTAAACTTTTCGAGTAAAGATAGAATATAATTCTTCTGATTTATTTTTATATACTCGGAATTGCTTTCCACTTTCGAATATACATTTTAACCGTCAACATCTTTTTCTAATTTCTATTTACCAAAATCTTTAAATATACTCTTCAAGGCTCTATACCCCGCGTATTACAACACCATTCACATTTAATATTTACACACATACCTTCCATGTATGTTTATGGACTCGAAAGAATTAAACTCCACAATTTAAATGGGCAATATTTTTAATAACTGAGGTGAATCGCCCGCCCGATAATGGGAATTAATAGCGGACGTTTTTGCTAATTGAGATTGGAAAGAGCGATTAAACGGAAATATATATTTCTGGTGGTAAATAGTGGGTGTTCGACATCGGAGATCGAGGCAAGTGCAGTAGCAGGCGAGAGCGCACGACGCTGCGCCCGCGCTGCGGCCGATGCTCTAGGAACGGGCACCGTTACCGGACCACAAGAATGTCGCAAAAAACCTCGGAAACCGTTTCTGTTTCCCTTGCCATATCGTAATCACGGTCGTCTTGAGTCAAGTGGGGTAGCTCCGAAATACACAGAGACCAGGTCGTAATATCGTGACGTGACTTTGATTTCATGGTATATTCATTGAGATTTTCGCGTACTATTATATTAGTATCAAAGCGTGCAGTTCGTGATAATGTAATAATTGTATCGTGACAATCATTATAGATGGTAAATAAACTATAAAAATCCATATTTAGATACACATCGATTAGTAGGATATTGTGGAAAGCAACGTGATATGTTGCATCGTGTGGTTATAAACACAGTAAATAGGTACTTTTGATTATGACGAGCTCTACTCAGTCACAAGAAGTCTGTCATGAATCTTTTGCCTTGCCTGTCCGATTCACCAAAGTGGGTATGAATGACGTCACAAGCGTAAAACACATTTTAATTTGGTCCCATTGTTTCAGATAATAATCCAAGGCTATATTAACGATTATAAACCACATAGTTACTCATATAGCAAATACATACCGTGTGCTACATGTAAGTATTAAGAAAATTCGAATGTCATGCATTCCTTCACTAACGTAAAGAGAAAAGTCACTATTATTCGTAATGTGTTTGGTGCAAAAAAAATCCTACGTAGAAACATAACACATTGCTGGTCATGCCTTAAGGAAAGAACATTTCGCAATATTTACTTCGCAACCTTGCTCTCCGTGGGAATACATTTAAGGCCCTGTAGGGACTAAAACTCACTTTTACATGTTAGCGAAACAAAGAAAAAGAAATTTCTCTTACGGCAGGATGGTTATTGGTCCCTAAAGTAACAGACAGAGTAAGCAGACAAGTAACGAGTAAGTAGTCACCGGTACGAAACCTCGCGACGGGTCGCCGCCTGAATATCAATATCAGAATAAGAGCTGTGATGCAGGTCACAATGACCGATAAAGAGAAACACACAAATATGGCCCTACTCGAGGTCCGTTTAAAATTCACATTCAAAAGCGTGGCTCACTAGGCGCCCGGTTCCGCCAAATGGAATGTAGGTTATGATGTTATTTAGCTCGAGTTTTTTGCTGGTCTGAGTTTTTATTACAATAGTTATCTCCTTTCATGTCAATCAGTAACGTATAAGGCGTGAAAGTACTGACGTCATTGTGCTAAATCTTGTCTTGTTAATGTAATATCACCCCTGGCCATTGGATCGACCTGCTTACTTAGAACATAGAGTCTCACTTACTTATTGCTCGCGCACGTGGGAATGGGCTCACCTACATTAATTCCAAATTCGTTAACAAACCTGAATTTGAATCGGTTTGAGACTGCAGACGCCGCAATCAACTTCTGAACAAACTTTAGTTACGTTGCACGTGGGTATAATAACATTGATATAAAGCCTGTGCAAATATTTACAATAACACTTATGTGTCCTAGACATCTTTCGCCCCAATGTCAAAATACTGTTCCTAGTTAATTTTGCTTTTAATACAATACAACTGTACTCGTAATTATAATATATATTCCTCCCTATATGTGCTAAGCTTAGGTATATACTATTCTAATCTTCATAAAAAGCGACCAATATATAACTGTATTATGATACAATTGTTTGAAAAGACTGGACTTTAACTAACATGGGTTAACTAAGGAGTGGTTATGTTACCGAGCCTACGGAAACTGAATGGGCGATGTCTACGGCTGTGGCACTCACACTCTAAGTAACAAGACAAATAGACATGTCCATTTTACCATTTACCGAGTAAAAATTCTCATGGCGTGTTTGAATAGGTCTTTTACCAATTAGTATTTGTACCGATATACGACGTTTGCGTTGCGTTGCTGAGGGGTGTCAGCGGCTCAGTATCTGTGTACGCTTGTGTGGTGTCCGCTAGTGTATAGCACATGTTATATGGGTAGCTACGCGTGGTCGTCAACAATCTCAAGTCACTTGATATCTTAAAACTTATCATCATAATACAAGACATGTCCCCCATACCTTAGGTATAAAAGATGGCCTCACACTTTCTGCCTCCTGAAAGATATAAACCCATTTTACAAATTACGGTGATTGATACCTAAGTACATTTGCTTTTCGTAACCTATTGATCATGAATCATGAATTGGCGATGAAGCAGAAGCAACGATTCCAAGGGTGCTCACGTCTTCGTATTTAAAACCTTAGCCTCTTTTCGTGATAAAACAGCAAATTAATTTAGCTAAATTTCATATTCAAGTACCGTATCACAGAATCACGTTCGTAAACATTCCCGAAGCTCAAATTTACGCAAATATGGCAAGTGAATGGTCTCGGGGAATAGTTCACTGTTCGCGAAACAAGCATAGAGTTCTTAATGACGCAATTATAAATTGTATCTAACAGTTTTTACGTGAGTGAAATAGCTCGAGTCTCCATAACGTCCAGATTGTGTTTTATCGTGCGGAACGCGCGATGTCATTGTCCTGGGAGGTAGGCGCTTGCACCTCGGAACACTCGGAAGCTGCGTTTATAGCCACACCGGTAACTTCTACTTAACTCTCCTAAAATCAACTTTTCAATCTCCCGTCCCTCATCTTTAACCGCTATAGGCACTTAAATATACACAACACAATTTAAACTTTCCATGCAGGTAGCAAACTCAAGTAACTATTTAATATTCATCTGATAATGCGCCTGCCGAAATATCAAAGAAAACACTTGACGGGGTTATGGCGCTGGAGACGGAGTACGTTTATCACTCTTTTCTCTTCTGTAGGGGGAGACTCGATGAAAGTAATATGTCAACCGAGTCTCTACATGAATTATTCACACTTGAGGAACGCTCAAAGGAAATGTATAACGAAAATCAATAAATTGGCGAAAAAGACCGCTAAAGCTTCTATATTAAATTGGATATTGAAAGTTATGGCGGAATTATTCCTTAGTGATGAAATCTTCCGTAATACTGGGAGTTTATTGAATAAAAGTAGGTATCATTAGAGTCGTCCAGATTGGATAGCCGAGTTGATATTAGGTCCAGGTAATGGAGCCACAAGGACTGGCGCTGGGCACAGCGGCGGAGCTAATTCCTATTATTGAGCAAGTTAAACGATCACGCGAGTAATCTGCGACACCACTTCCTGCTTCGCGCTTCCCTGAATTCGGTTCTAGACATTCGTGCGCCGCCGACATCTTCACCTTGAATGAATATAATATAGGCATTTTTTGATGCTAGTTTTTTCACAGCAAGAATTATAATTTTTAGACGTATTCATTCAATATCTTGATGTTGGAGCTAATCACGATCGTTTCTGTTCTTATATGGTTTAGAAAAAAACAGATATGCTTGATGGCCATTATGGAGCTGATAACTATAGGAGTGACGTAATCCTTTATATTTCCTTACTTGTATTTTTTGTGTAAGTTCAGCCTTTATAATAGAAGATTGTTTGACAAGGGGTTAAAATAAGCCATTTTGACACGAAGTGATTATTTGGACGAGCGAACAAAGTGAGGGAGGACACATATAACCAGAGTGTTATAATTACTTTTAGCCACGTGTTAAACACTGCGTTTCAGTTGGACTGCGAGAAAATTTAAAAATAACTTAAAATTCGGTTTGTTGTATCATCAGCGCAATAGAATAGGTACTGTTTTTATTTTTTTGTACATTTGGCTTTTTATTTTTTTTACTGTGACTTAGAAGGCATACACAATTGTAAGATCAGAAAAACACCTAAGATCGCGTAAACATACGTCTAACTGCGGCGCCTACAACATTTTCTACATTTTCTTAGTCGTTTATCCATTTTAACTAGGTAACAGTCGTATTTAAATAATTTTAATCTATTCCTTTAAGCTAAAATCCATAACTAGGTATGTTATGTTAATTAAATTAACAGTTAATTTTTAAAGATATTCGGAGTTGTAATTTTAATATTCCTAATAATGAAATTACCTCTACAGTAACTGCAGAAACTTCTTGGTTTGTTTTTAATTATCTGTATCTATCCATACATTTTGGCCGATCTGATTAGGTTGGTTTATTTAAATTATCCGTATCTATATCTAGTATGAAACTGGCCGCTTACATTTTAAATGATAAAATTAGTAAGCAGCTTTTTTAATTATTATTTATTTCATTCGAGCAGTTTCTTGTTGTATTTAAGTAAATTATGGGAACACATAAATATCATTGTCGTAAAAAGTTTTGAACATTTTCACTACTCTTACTTCTACTTATTGAAAAACAGGAGTGCATCATGTAGGTAGATTTTCTCATGCATGTATCGTTAATCGTAAAATAGCATCATGCACGCGACGTCATGTCTTAACGTGAAATTCACACAATGTGACACCTCGGACGAAGTGTCCGTTTATACGCACCCCACATAATAAGTCCCGCGGTTATAGAGGCGCCCCAATAGTCACGTGCCTAGGGTCGCAAGACGTTCGGCTGTAACTGGATATCATTGACATGTTATTGTCAAGTACGTTTAAATTTCCACTCGATCAGGTTTTTAGTCTTTCCAATGTTCGCGTACTGCCTGAAGTGTATGATAGTTGAAAAAAAGGATATTTGGAGACCAACAGAGTCGTTGTTCCGTTTTTGAATGAAATATCTGTTTTTAACATAACTTGACCTGTAGGTAGAGCATGGATACCGGTATTCGATAATATCGAAAAACCGGAATATCGGACCAAAATTGCGGTATTGAAATATCGATTTTGTTTTTTCCCAATATCGGCATTTCGATATTTTCGATATTAGAACGAGGATTTTTTTTTATAACGGCATAACATAGTGGCTCCACTTCGCCTGATGGTAAGCAAAAAGGGGATGACACTGCCATGCTGGCCCGAGAGATGCTTCTTCACGCTTCGTTTGAAGGGTCCCAATTAAGTTATAAGAAGGAGGAAACACATGAGCCGGCAAGGAGTTCCATATTTTAATAGTTCGTCAGATGAAGGAATTACCAAACTTCTTGGTACGTGTGGGAATATTCTCCACGGTGAGGCGATGACATCGCAAACCGGCACGTGAGGTTCTATGACGGAAAGGAGAGGGTGGGATAAGAAGCAATAACTCTTCAGAACACTCGCCATGGTATAGGCGATAGAAAACGCTCAGCGACCCAATGCCCCTACGTAATTGAAGCTGTTCGAGGAATCTGGTACTTTTCTCGTCACCTATGATGCGGACCGCCCGACGCTGCAATCTGTCAAGAGCATCGAGTAGATATTGGGCGGAGCCATCCCAAAGATGCGAGCAGTACTCAACGCACGACCGAACTTGAGTTGTAAAGAAGGCAAAGCTGGTCCGGCGTGAAGAACCGTCGCACCCTGTTCAGGATCCCCAGTTTTTTGGCAGTCAGTGACTCGATGTATTCGTTTTGATTAAGATTGCAGTGGATATCCATGCCTAGCATATTCAGGCTATCACGCAAACCAAGAGGAGTGCTCTGGAGACTAGGGGTAGGAAGAAACGAAGACATCTTGGTAGAGAATGCACACACCTGGGTTTTCTTGGCTTTGAACTCAACCAGGTTAACAGAACCCCATTTGCTAATGAGGTCCAGAACCTGGTCCAGTTCAACGACAAGATTCTAACGTATCGCGCCGATTTCCGCCCTACAAGCTCCCGGCCGACCAATATATCGACCATGGACCGTACTATCATCCGCATAGTAATGAATGTTCTCTAATGGTAGCATATCATTGATATGCAGAAGAAAGAGGGTGGGCGATAACACAGAGCCCTGTGGGACGCCAGCATTCACTGTCATGAAACGCGAAGCGCACCTTTCGACGAGGACGCGGATTCTACGCTCATGCAGGAAGTCAGCAATCCATTTACATAGCTGGATGGGCAGACCGTACGCAGGAAGCTTGGAAAAGAAGTGCTTTATGCCAGACGCGATCGAAAGCTTTGGCAATGTCAAGGCTGAAAGCCAAAGCCTCGCCGTGTTTATCAATAGCCTCCCCCCAGAGGTGTGTGTGTCACGTACGCTAGAAGATCGCCCGTTGATCGTTTCGGTCTGAAGCCATACTGACGATCATTAATTAGGGAGTGATCTTCAAGGTATCGGATCAGTTGGTCGTTAATGATCCGCTCCATAACTTTGCACAACACTGAGGTTACGGCAATGGGACGGTAATTAGATGGGTCAGAACGGTCTTCCTTTTTGGGGACTCAAATAAATCTTATAATATTATATATAATAATATTCTTATAATAATAATAGCGGGGAGGTAAATAATTCTTATAATTATGAAATTAGTTCCCTAAAATATTGATGCGTTGTTTGAGGTTTTGAAGTAATAAATACAACATTAATTCATAAGTCAAAATAATAACATTATTATTACAAATCGCTCCCCACGGCCTCCGATTCTACAATCGGAACGAGCGTTTTCTTCTGTTTCCAACACCTGCAGCAAAATAAGATCGTCTTTTACAGACAACACTTAAGATTGGCTCTGTTTTTTGTGATCCCCGTTCCAGCAGGCTTGAGGTCGCTCGAATACTACCTAAGGCCGTTTGAATAATAGATACTTGGCCAAAAAGTGAGCAGTTGGTTTTTCTTGTGAGTGCTGATTTTGAGTCCTCAGCAAGCGAAGGATTCTATGTTTGAATCAAGAGCGTAGCGAGGGATTCTTATTTAGAATCCTGAGTGTAGCGAGGGACCCAACAGCATGAGATGCAAACAACTTTGCTCTCGTGTGGCACACACAACTTTTTACCTCAACAGCGAGAACATAATCAACTTTTTGTACAAACCATTCCGGTATGCTTATAGTCTTATTCTAGACTTTCAACGTATTTAAACAAGTTTCATTAATATCGAAAAAATATCGAAATACCGGAAAACCGGTATTTGAGATTTCAATATCGGTGTGAATACCGGTATTAGAAATAGCTCCGATATTCCATGCTCTACCTGTAGGTATCAGATCTGGTCCGGTCTCACTACTAGTTAATCAGACTTTGTGCGGGAGTACAGACCCACTAACGGGAATGTCTCTGCGCCACAGGAAAACGAATTGTCCCATCAGTGAATTCGACTTTTATAGTTTGGGTCCCTGTCTACTGTACACGCGTCGGTGTAGACCTTTGCTAGCAAATGATGCAAAATGACAACCGCATCAGGCACGTGTATAAAAACACGCTTGCCTAACTAGAGTTATAAATCGATTTCAATGCTCAACTTATAGGCTATTGTATCGATAAAATAAATAAAAAGCTTGAATATAATCGGCCACGGTGATAGTAGGTATAGTTTGAATATGAGTTAGACCGTGAATCTATGACAAGCACGTCAAATATTTAATGTAATGCGTTTTATTTTGCGTACCTAACATAATTGGTTACAATATTATTAATTTATTACAGTAGTTATGTAAGGGAAACACATTTTCTGAAATTTAGTTATCGTGCTATACGTGGTAGCATGAATTAGATCACAACAGAATCAACGACCGGCTGTTAACATCGTTCTCGTATGACCTGAATCTACTGTTAAGTTATTATATTTACGCTGTAAGCAGGTAAACAAATTAAAATGATATGTTTTTCATAAGTCCATAAAAACATTTTAAACTCTCAATTGGACATGGTGCTAGTCGAGACTCCGGAGTATTACGATATTATTACGGGCAGGTAAACATATCTTTCGATGCGGTAAGTGGGTTCTTAAAAATTGCGGCGGCGCAGTAACGGTACAAAACCACCATTAATATTGCATGTTGCATAATGACAAGTAATACGAGCTCATTTCCTGCACCGGAATATCTTTCTCCGTTTATTGGATGATAAACTGTACTTAACAATCGACTACAAGTATTTTCATTACAAGTTAATGTGTTTTAAATATAAGCACAAAAAATTAACAAATTAACCAAACACATAGAAGAGTACTTAAGGTACTTACATCGATGTTTTTGTTAGTCGTGTGATGAGTTGTGTAATTAGGCGGAAGGAGCGGAACCACGGAAGGCGCCAATATTTTTTATCGATAATACTTAAGCAATCGCCGATAGATGAGTCGTTTATTTATTTTAAATTGAAAACTTTTTATACAACCGCTGTACGGGGCAATAAGAAAAGAGCGTGCAACTGGCACTTTACCCACTGCGTTAGTGGGTGCGGCCGCTGTACTAATTTCAAACCGTTCTTTTGTTTCTCACTCCATTGTGAAAACAATACTTTTCTCCGAAAGGCGTAAAGATTTCGAGGGAAAGATTATCTGACTACACGGCTATGTTTTACTATAGCAGTATATAGATATGCATCGGAGAGTATTATTTAATATTTTTTATTAAAGCAGTAACGTCTGCTAACGTAAACCAAATGTTTACAATGAAGCGAAAAATTTAAAAATTTAATGGCTCAGACAGGATTCGAACCTGCGTTTCCAAAGGCTTTCTGGGCCAACACGGGCGTCCTACCAACTGAACCACCGAACCAGATGTCAGAGCCATTAAATCTTCCAACCAGTTGCTTCAGCATGCCTTAGGGTGGCATCGTAGCGCCACCTACCGTAAAGATTTAGACTTTATAGTCGGCACCATCGTCTCAAATTTGTTGAGTTTTTCAATTTTTTGCTTCCTTGTAAACATTTAGAGTATTATTTAGTTAATAAAGCACTTACTCATCTCATCTCTTTAACTAAGTAGGTAGATGCCTAATTATGCCAATAAACAATATTGAGCTGTCTGATTCTCATTTGGGTACGTGAGTGTGTATTTTCCCATGCGTGGGAAAGATATATACCAACGTCAAATATTTATTTTATATTACGTGGCTTGGTTATCTTGGTGGCAAGTAATTTAACGAAAACCTGAAGTTAATATGGGGTGTGTAATGTTTGTAATAACAACTATTATCGAATTTTCATTTTGCATAATACGAATTGCATATTTTTGACCTGCAGAAATGATTATATAGTATAAAAACAAAATTAATATAAACGAATTGCATAATTTTGAAAGTAATAACAGTTTAGATGCATAGTAATGTACTTGCATAAAGGGCAATCATTATAATGGTCACTTTATATAGTATTTATTGCTCATAACGTCATTTTCTTATAAAAACCAAGATCATAATATTCCTAAAATATAAACGCCTACTAAAAATGCATGTGTTCATTATTATAAAAATTTCGGTTTTGGTATATCTAGTACTCAGTAGGGTCGCAGATCTTCCCATACCCATCCCATTTTCACACACATAGTCATAATACAAACCTAACCTAACCTACAGTTTTCGGTTTTTGACCCATTTTGACGCTCCGCTATACATGGTCATAATACAAACCTAACCTAACCTACAGTATTCGGTTTTTGACCAATTTTGACGCTCCGCTATCCATGGTCATAATACAAACCTAACCTAACCTACAGTTTTCGGTTTTGACCCATATCATAATACAAACCTAACCTAACCTACAGGTTTCGGTTGTTGACCCAAAGAAGTTTATAGATAGGTATAAATAAGTCTGCTTAAAAAATACATGATACTAAAGTTTATGAGTACAAACCGAGCATTAGGTAGAATCGATAGTTGGTTTTATACTTTAATAATACTATGATTGACACCGAGTATATCATATAATATTATGTCACTTGATCTTTCGTTAAAAATTTGTTCTAAATTTTAATCATTATACGGAATGTGTGTTATAACAAGTAAAATTATTCCTAATGATCGTTATAAAGAATGTTTTTATGATTATACAGTATTCCGTTATTTAATTATTATGGCCAACAACATTATGCATTTTGTTTTAATAGGTACATCATGTTTATTATGAATTTTAATAGTAGTTAAATGAAATTATGCTAAAAGTTTGTATAAAAATTGAACGGCACCCGTTAATATGGCATCGACGGCCCTCGCGACCGCAGCGCTGCGCGGGCGCGCCGACCGCCGCCATTGTGGTTCCGACTTACTAAATCAATATTTGCGCAGATGTCGGCACAAGAGCATGCTTTGCTCGTAGCGACCTAATATCCATACAGCTTATATGGCGAAGTTAGCGGTAAATTTTCTCAACAGCTACTTGTAATCCTTCAAATGTGGGTCGATGCTGCACGCACAGGTTGACCCCGGCGAGCTTCTCTCGAGGGGAAGCGGCTCATTCAGACCGAGGCTCGCGATCCCTGTTATTGTATCTACCCTCGTTCCCATGCACGGCGCCGATTTATTTCCGCAATCGTGTTTATTCGCGAAACAACACACAAATTTAGGATCATAAATAAATGACTGGCTTCCTACATGTTTAAAACTTTATATCGACCCAATACGGTGAGAAAATACAAGCATGTAATTATCTCGGAACGTAAAGTAACTCATAACTCTTAATGTTTACAGCGGGCTTCAAAGCGACGGCGTACATAGCTCGCCATTAAAGAAAAGCCATAACCCTACGCCGCTATGAATACACGTGAAGATGGCTTTAAGTAGTTGATTAAAAGTCAGTTTTTATAGCCCACCCTTTATAATGCCTAAATAACAATAAACCTAGTACTTATCTTGATGGGAGTTGCGGAGTGCATCGTTAAGCTATCACGCGATATAATTACTGCTTCTCGATTGCAAAAATATGTGGTAGAATAATTCAAGTGCAGAGCACGGAGCGCCTGCGCCCTCGCCATAGTTTTTTAACGCTAGGGCACGCTAGGGCTTCGTTTGTTTATGTGCGTTTTTTATCCCGTGTGGTTTCCAAGTGAAAACGAATCGCATAATTTTTCTGACCGATGACCACGATTCCCGTGTAATATGATAATGCAATGTATATTTCATGGCTATAGTGCTACATATATTATAGTTTTTTTTACTAACCGGTTCCCAGTGCCAGTGCAATCCCGCTGCAAAAACTTGATGTTTTCATGAGTCTATTGTTTACTATAACGTTCACATCGTAAAGACTATGTAAAGTCTCCTTATATGATTGTAATTCAAAATAGAATAGGTAGCAATTAAATTTCATCCCAGTCTGTTTTTATGCCAAATGACAAAAAATAATATTTGGGTAGAATTTTTCATTTAACATTGCCAGTTTATTAATAAATATTATATGAGCTATTATACCTAACAATACTTAGTCACTGCATATAGTTGACTAGAGTCAAAAAGTTATTCCAAAGCGGCGCGGCGTTGGGTATTTGAATATCCCCTCGGCCTCACATTCTAAGCACTGAAGGGAAATGTTTAGAAGAATAAACCCTAGTAATACGTGCCTAAGCTTTGGCGTGGCGTTCGTTTGTAAGAGCTCAGCTTGCCATTCATTCTGTACATAGCGATATGGGCGTAATGACGGGCTGGCCGGTTAGCTATCGGCCAGACGCTCGTAAACACAGTTCGACACGAAGCATTCGAACATGCCTGCGAATGCAAGTCAATAGACATCGCACTAAAGCCCTCACTTCCTGGTAAGTTAACTGTTAACATAAAACACGGTTCGCACGCCCACCTGCCATCACAAAAGCATATCAACCGGGCTTTAAATCTTAATTAGATTTCGTACCTACTCCAGGGAATGGAGTTCAAAAGTCACCGATTTAGTACCCGATGTATAGTTGGTTTAGCCGCCCGTACGTGAGAGGGGCGCGTAAGTGGCACGGGTCAGCGGTCGCCCTAATAGTCGGTGTCAGGCGGCGCAGCGCGGCCCGGACACTCCGGTTTCATATTGCATCGGGATAACTTAGCTGTATTGGATCGGAAGACCAATTGGTACTATAGTATTTATTATTTGTGTGGCTGCTTTGCTACGCGGGTCAGAGAGGTGCGAGCGTTAAGAGATTGCAATTAATATGAATTTTCGCGAGTGTCCGCGGCGTGAAGGCCCCGTTGTCACCGCGCAGGGCGCGAGGGCGTGCTGCAAGGGCGGCTCATCTCCCGCTCGAGGGGAGCCCGAGACATTACTTAAGATCCACGCTTGTCGGCAACAGATTACTCATGCGATAACCATTACTAACAAATTGATTGTACTCTTGAAGCATAATTTTTGTGGTTGGGGAATCTATTGTGGGAAAATGATGTTTTATTTCCGATGTATTTTCACTTAGGTACACAAGTATAGTAAAACCGTCAACGCGCATTTACCGAGACTACTGACTCATTATGCACTCGATCGCATCGCACATTTTGAAAATATCATACTTTTATAAATTCGATAGATAATATAACGTCAGCATTATAAAATCCAATATTATATATGAACAAATTTTTCAAAAATAGGTTAAATATTACTCTTATATAAAGGTCTAAATAAGTTTATTAAAAATCCAGCATTTTAGCAATTTCGTATTCTAGGACACACGAAGAAGTTCCATACTTCGGATTTTTATGAATTGTTTCCCTTTCTCGAGTGCAGCAAAGCTTAAGCTTATTGTCGAGTATGGTCGTGTGCAGTGTTACCTAGATCTCAGCGGCCGCGGTAGGTAGTGGATAGGTATGCGAGCGCGCGTCGGGGGCAACGTTCATCGTGTGAGCGAGGCGGCCGGGCCGGTACAATCGCGAATTCAACGTGTGCCTAGCAACAGCCTGCTCGCTGCAGTCGCCCCCTGCCCGTGCCCGGGCTAACGGTGGCTTTTTACAATTTCACTCGTACACTTATGACCATTGCCCTGAAACTGGCTTGGTTAACGCAGGATCGATAGATTTAGAACGTTAATCATGTTATATTTAACATGGCATAATCTGGAACCACGACACTTGCCGAAGGGAAAGGCTTTCCCTTCGGCGGCTTCCTTCCTATATTCTTTACAGTTTGAGACGTTAAGTTTGTGAAGTAGCTATTTTGCTGGCTTTGAACAAATTTATGATGATCTGTGTGAGTTCTTGGTTAGAGGTAATATTTTATGGAACTCAAGGTTCTATTAGCTTTGCTACATTATTTTTGTATTCTTTTTTTAAGATCTGATGCGAACTCTCACTTCATACAAAGTAATCTTTCGTATCCCCTCGTCTATTTTCTATGCTACAAGTCCTTTTTCCCCGCAACAAGTGACCCTTCTTCAATAATATTGTTTCCATCCAGCTTCTACTAATACTTACTCTCCTCTTTATCCCGCGTTGCCACCCCAATTTCTTATCAATGTTTCACATATCTTATAGACTCGCAAATTCTCACCAGTTCAATGATCTGGTACGGATATTCCTCGTTTTCGATTTATCGTGGAAATAAGATGATTCGGTGTGGCAATGGAATGGAATGCTAACACGTGTAACGGTATGGGTGCGTCTAGAGCGGATTTACCTAACTTATTCGGACTACGTTGGTGCTACGTGCGCGAGTGCGATCCGATATCGCCATTGCCTATGTTATGGACCAAAAATCCCAATGCATACATAAATTGTGTTAACGGTTACTCGGGTAAAATATATGTTAAGAGGAAAAAAATAACTACCTAAAAAGAGTTTTGGGGAAAAGTGACAAATCAACTAAAAACTATCTGTATCTTAATTCCATGAACAATACGCAAGTACACCACAAGATTCTATGATGGATGTAATTATTTCTAAGTAAATACGAGTATCAACACTGGGCATACATGTATCACCTGAATTCACTCCACTAAAACTTCGTAGTCAAATAAGTAGTAAAATTACAAGACCAAAGCCAAGGGCTCTAGATTCCCCAGAGCTGTTCTAAATTCACTCCGCTAAGTGCACTAAAAGTATACTTACACTAACTTTATTTGATATGCATACCTACTTATTCCAAATTATCGATTATAATCAATAATAATGCTCAACTGGTTTTATACGTGTTGTTAACTATTATTTACGATTATATTAATTACGAAACACTACTAATACATAACTTTATACGGTTTGATAACATTTACGTAGTTCCTTCGAGATATTACCATCTAAGCAAAATCATTTTGTAGTAATGCACGCGTGGATCTAACTGTAGATAATTACTGGATTTTACTGAATGCACTTTGATCCAATGCCGGTAGACTAGGTCAGGACGCACAGACGGATAGGTAGGTACCTATTACATAGTCCGCGCAGACGCAAGCCCCATGTACGGAGATGCGTTCTAAGATAAGCTATGCAAAATTGTGGTTGACAAAAAACCCAAGCACTGTTATACATGATGATACAGTCTAGATAACTTTCACTTTAATCCTCTGACACAAAATTTGAACGGGTCAACGAACCGAAAGCAGATATCTCATGAAGGAAACTAATATTTGCTACGTTCCTACCGATTTCCCTGAGGGACACGGGCCGCCACGCCGAGTTACTTCCACACGAATGTATTATCTCCTCTCACTTCTCCATAGGCAGTTTGTACCGGCGTTTCTATCTAAAATATTCAGACTATTTTATGCAAATCCCAAATTACGTAATATGACAGCATAGTAGGCCAATTTGAGAATGATATTTATTTAAACGTGCATTCGACATACATCTGGATTGCTGGCATGCGCCGTGCTCCGGCCACTTAGTATGTACACAATTGCGTCCTTCTGCCGTTAATCGACCGCTACACTTCGATGACAATTATCGCCTAATAACGATGCTATGTCGGTTGTAGCCCAATCTGTAACGACTCACCGTCGCCGTGTCCACGACTTATATGCTAATCAGGTGTAATTTACGACGCCCGATAATCGCGACAGCGTACGTGAGCGCATTGTGCGAACGCGCATCGTCAAACGCAGACGGTCGAAGCAGCCACGTGCATTTATTAATCGAACTTACACGTTCTGTCTCACTGGTACCTACAATTAAGATCGAGACAGATAAACGAGCTGTCTATCGTTATCGGGATCTCGGCAGGTCGGCATTAAAGAACATAAAAGTTTCCGCGCTCGCGTAGCATTCGCGAGCCGCGGCGCGCGCCGGTGCCCGCTGACCCGCGGTCATCACGATCTAAATCGCCGCTTCTTGCGTACATGCGAGACAGATGTCAGAGAAAGTAATGTATATCAAACGAAAATTACACATTGCTATAGTTAATTTACTGTCAGTTGAATTTTTGATTCTTAATACATGTTTAATCAATCAAGAACGGAGCTGACATCAATACCTGTAAAATTTTAATCCCGAATAAGTATTAAGCATAAAGTATGTAAGCTCGAGATGCAATAAAATAATAGACTATTAAGATATTTTTCTTGCAAGTGCAATGGAAACAAAATACAGTGAAGCTCTCTGATCTCCAAGTCATTGTCCATATTCAAGAAATTGGTGTCAATGCTCGCTGTGGTTGCAGTGCTCTGAAATTATGTGTTGGGCAACGTCTCGGGCACGCCGGCAGCGGCCGCCGATACCGGCCGGCGCGGCCGATCGCCCAATTCCCGACGCCCATCCGATCGGATCACTTCACTCTACAGTCTACACGCCTTCCCTATAATAATAATGCGTCACATATTACAACATCTACTTTATTATTTAAAAGGTAACCCGCCTCCGGGAAAACACGAAAAACAAAAGTAGTTTTCCTCATACCGTATAAAAGTAAAAGAATCGGCGGCGCAAATAGACAACAAAGGCAAGTGCGTGCGTAGCGCGTCGTAGCACCGCGCTCGGCGTAGATAACTCCGTGATCAATAACAGAGAGCACCCAGCTACAGTTACATGCTCGCGAAACCAATTAAAACCACACATTTGTGGCTTTCATCTCCATGCTTTTCAAAATTGAGTTTATTTAATCGGATTAACTGTTACTTTCCGACGCTGCCAACGCTGGAGTAAACGGTATGCCAAATTAAGCTTGAGAAGTGGGCTTCTATTGTGTACACAGAAAGAATCGGAGCGCAGCGGAGGCAGCCAATCAAAACATGATTACGAAGCTCAAGTGAGCTTTTATCACTTGACTATTTCATTCGTAATACGGAGCATATACTTTAAAATGTATTTTACGGGTAATCTGAATTGTTATACTTACTTAACTCCTTTGAAAACCGTATGTAACCTATCTGAATTATACTCGCTATTTCTTAATTAGATTAAAACATAATAATTACTTCTAGTTATTGGACCAACACTCAAAGCTTTCTAAATTTTTCATTATTTTTAGCGCAAGTTAATATATTTACCGTTATACACCACCAACAGTCTAAGATAAGTAGACATAGGTACTGTACTGTCCATATTGTCATTTCTAAAAATCGGTACTCTGTAGGTAGTGCAGGTACTTCACTTCAGCTTCGCATCTGAAAATATGTCACAATGACATCACTCGACGTATGAAAGGAAGGAAGGAATAATAGCGGGAATTTTTGTGCCAACCACATTTGTACACAATCGTGCGAAGAAAAAGATAGCACGAAAGCAGCAAACACGTGACGTGAATAGCTCTCCACGTCGCGAGCACGTGGTATCTTAGTAAAGCAAATAGTGCTACCCTCACCCTCGCCCGTGGCGCGCAGAGCGTCTAGACGGAGGCCAAAGGACCCCTGTCATATATACGCTTATTTATATTTATAGCAATATAATAAGGTTAGTGGAAAGTGATCAGAGATGGGACTTGTGACCTCGGGTGAGCTACGGCGGGTATAATAAAGTTGTCACTTTTTATTTTGATATTCAATGCTTATTTATTTAGTTACTGATAGATATAGATATGAGTATATGGACAGCGTAGATTACGTTTTTTTAAAAAACTTTATCCGATTCACTAATAAGGACAAAAGATTTGATTACTGACAGACATACACCGGGACAGGTGAACCTAAGTGAAAGCTGGTAAAAAAATATTTTCTTCGAGCCGGCTGTTTGTGATCCCGGTAAGGGTTGCTCCTAATGCAATTTAATAGAAATCTCGAGTTTGTGTGGCAGACGACAAAAGAATGTGAAAAGTAGGGAAAAACTCCCCTTTCGAGCACTTGCACCGTAGAGGGAGCTATGTTATGAACCGCGGTGTTATTCACTCGTCCATGAACACGTGACGAACGAACCGCCAACGAAATCCTCGCTGAAACTTCCGAAGAGGGCAATTAGACGAGGGCGGCAATTAGCATTTGCGATGGTAATTACTTAGCACAGTTTTAGACCGCTTTAGTGCTTGGCCAATTTTAGTAACAAGCAGTATTGTATGCAATATATGATGGTCAAGTACAGTTAAGTAAGTAGACATAAATACAGGTGGCGTAGGCTGCGCGTGTGTGCGAACTGCGAACAACAGGCGGGTGATGTGTTCCCACGGTAACCGACTCCGCGAATAAGCCGGAGTTACGATCATTTGCTCACCAGAGCTTGAAACTCTTTCAGTTAAGACTTTAAATAAATTTTCCCTCCTACCATGAAAACCGGATGCGCGCATGATTAACATGAATCACATTTAAATTGAACCGCATATACGATGATATGATAACGTTAAGTGCCGAATTAAAATCAGCTTAGCGTTGTGGCTGACAGTTATTAATAGATGATACCTCTTTACCCTTGGCGTTTGAATCAGCATTACTTAATTTGGTTACGTTGAGTAAGACATCGGGGACTTCATGAGGAAATAATAAAAAATTCTCCACAAATCAGGAAAAGTAACTTTTGGTTTCCCTAACTTGTAACCTACCGCAGAGCTATTTTTCTCTGCCGCATACTATACTTAACTAGCATATTGATTTGCGGACGCTACGGTACTCATGTCGTCATTCAGCATACTTTAGCTGCAGTTGACAGAAATGCTGAAATTTATTGAATTCCCTCGAACCACATTCTTGACTATTGTCGGTGCCGGTGAATGGACAGTTAAACTCACATTCACTCTGGACTAAACGGTTGCCTAGATTTTTGCCTTCGACCCACGTTTCCGCGTTCCGCACCCAAGTGCTACAAACGACTCTACAAAGTTGCATGGAATTGAAAATTACATTTGGGCATAAGGAAACTTTGAAGCTACAGAACAGGCCGTACTCTCTAGACTTAAAGTTATTCGTGTACAACATAGAAGTATAGGTATTAATTTGTATATATATGTATATATTCAGTTTAATACCTATACTTCTCTTTAGACTATTATGTGTGCTCATGATTTAAACGAATTTTAATTATAGTTTTATAATCCAATAATGATTGTTATTCGTACCTTTAATGCCATCTTGCTTATACTAACGTGCCTAGCTTTGTCAACATTAGGAAACCATTTATGGCCAATTGACTTCAACGATTGATTACGATAAATTAAGATATGCGGGAAATGCAAATTTTCAAATAAAGATTTAATACAAGTTACATTCAATAATAATTGTATATAGTTTTTTACGCATTCGAATCATTTGATTGTGTTAAGTAATTAGTATTCACAGCTAGCCGTGGATTACATTCGCGAGCCGCCCTCCGAAGGGTCGCTCTCAAGCACGCTTCTCTCTTACTGTTGCTTTTTATATTCCCACTTGCCGAGTGTGTTTATTTTACTTATGCTACATGTAGTAAGCGTCAACAAATGCAACGAAAATCAGGTGCGTTATCATATGCCTATGTATTCATCCACGTAAGTGATGAGTGCATTTTATCATAAGATTGAATTATTTCTTTGACAAGGTAATTTACACCATTTACATGCATGACAAAGTAAGTAAGTATTTACTTACATATTAAAAGTAATAATAATAATACACGAACATTTTAAGACTTTGTCCTATCCTCCCTGCTCAAAGTTTGAAAATAAAAGCAGGGGCCTTTTAAGGTGATGTTTAAGATACTGTCATAAACGCACGTTATCAATTCTTAATTTTATGTATGTTTTTATTTTCTGCCAAGATTCCTGTATTAAGACTAGCCATTTTGTTACGACAAGTTTGAAGACAAGTTTATATTAAGTCTTTCGATTTTTTGCAAATTTTCTACCTGCGTTTATTTTTAAACCTAATAAAACGTGTTTAGGGTTTTGGTCCGGCCAAAATCTTTTTAAAATCGCCTTCTGATAATTTACTGTATCCAAGTATGACGCTAAAACTGTACTCCAAATCGCAAAACGTTCCAATAACATCAAAGGAACACTCCCATTTATATTCCACTCGGAAATACCTATCCGTATAAGATTTCTCGCGCGCCGAAAACGTCATTTGGCGTCGTGAAGGGTGACGGTTACCCATTACCGGTGTTCGATCCCCACTGTCCTTGAGTCGGAGTGGAAGTGGAGCGAAGTGGTGAGCAGGGTAATTGATTCGATTGTGTGATTGTTGCAGAGGGCAGATGGATCGGCGGTGCGCGGCGGGGGCGCTGCTAGCGCTAGCCGCCTGCATCGCGAGCGTGGCGGCGGGTGAGTCATTACACTAACTATCACCAACTAACCAATCCTTACTGAGATATAAGTAAATGAGAAGCTGGGTACTTCCGCGTGACAACGGAGTAAATAGATGTAATTTGCGTGGACATAGAATCTGGACTGAAGTGCGTCATGGACTATCTATTAGCGCTTGTGCCCGAAAACATAGTTTTCAAAGTCAAACGATTTCAAAAACATTACAAAAAACTTTTTTAAATAAATTGACTTAATCATTATCAAATATAACTACTGACGACGCGGTTGGCGCAGTGGCAACGTAGCTGCCTACTGAACCAACGGTCCTGGGTTCGAATCCCGACGAGGGCAAATATTTGTGTGATGAACTCTAATATTTGTTCCTGGGTCATGGATGTTTTCTATGTATTTGAGACCCATATAAACATGTATATCATCGCCTAGCAAATCTTAGCATTATTCATAACTTCGACCGAAAGTAAAATAGAAGAAAAAATAAACGTCAATTAAGGTAGCAATGGTAGCATTGTACCTATCTATATCATTCATTGCGACTGAATCCCTCCCCGAAGTATCGGGGTGCAGTCTTTGTTGGGATTCGGAATAGGTACCTGGTATAATATAACACAAAATACGAAATTTACTGTGAGAGCAACGAATGGAAATGACATGGCCATTATAACGTCTACGCCGGTGTAATTAGTAAATACTGAATTATTAAATACATCCTGCGCAGTTACAATGACGTAGCAACACAGTCAAAAGCTCAGAACTTTTACTAATACATCATACATAATTGAATTACGTAGTAATCGATATCATTACTAAAGCGTCATTCCATGAATTGCAAACGGTGTAAAAATATTTATCAGAACGTGAGTCGATTATGAATAATGTATCGATGGGATAGACGATACTTAAACGGAAAACCCCGCTTGACAGGTGTCATAAGTATAAAATGCAAATTTACAAGCCGTAACAATGTATTATGGCTTCTTATAATAATTCTATAGGCAATTTAAAATCTTTAAAAGTAGTTTAAATAAAAGCGACTCTTTCTCAGAACTTGACCCATTGACCAGAAACCCCAGAGTACGTTAAGTAGAACAAACATGGTAGAAGACGTTATGCGTAGGCGTTGAAGTGCTACGCATTCTGACACTTTGAATTTATTATTCCGATGTTTTAATTAGCATAATTGGTAGTTTTCTCAGCTTTAAGACGAAGATATATGTGGATATAATATATGACGCGATCGTTACGGTAATTATGTTGTATTAGCTGTTAATATCCGACGTCCGCAAGGCTGCAGAAGCGGTCGGCGGCGCCAAGTTCGCTTCCGCTAGAACGTATAATTTCTAAATTTTTGCAGATCCACATAAACTTGTTACAGCTAGAGTTGTAAATTTAAATTACATTTTTAAACTGGTTCCTGGGGCGTCGAACTTTTATTGATAAATTATATAACTCTAATCCCAGATGCACCGTTTGTTTTATGGTAATTTCTTTATGCCTATTCTCGTAACGGTCCACTTAAATTATAATAAACAGTAAACAAGAAATCCCACGTCTTTAGGATTCCGTATCAATGTGAATATATTTATACAAAAGGATTACGTGAAAAATAAAACAATGCATACACAATGGTGCAACTAAACTGATTGCTTACGTAAATCCGACGTTTCATTTTCAATATAATGTTTTTGCATTTAATGTAGTCAATATTATTAAACCTCTAAGTAAAAAGGTTCCACAAGAATTTGCAGACTTGTGGTCTCAAGGCGGCGGTGGCGAGCGGGCGAGCCCTGCGCCTAACTGTACAGGCTGTGCGTGTGTTGGGCGGTGTGCATGTTATTAGATGATGCTATTTCGGTCTGCAGTCCCAGATTTAGTATCCGCAGCACGGTTATTTCAAAGAATTCGCATTCAATTTATGTTACATAGGAAGTATATTTAAATGCGGCCTACAATGTTTAGGTCCACCGTGTGAACTTCATCACGCATGGCGACCACGGCGACATTCATTCATTGAAACAACGATCCATATTAATGTAGTGCAAATTTCAAATTCAAGCCGGCTCCTGATTTCGATTGACTTGGGCCATGTTCCTAAGCGCACGATTTTGCATTAAGTGGTTTTTTGTTCGTGCAAAGCCTTTTATAAACGTCACCGTGGTACATGTGGATACGAAATCAATTCATTAGTATGGGGCTCGTAGAGCGGGGGGGCTACGTCACGAGAACTTTGGTATTTTTGTTAGAGACTTTCTTATTAGCACTCGTTGGCATAATATTTCAGTCTATAAAAATATTTATATAGCATGCTTTGTTTGCTCTCATGGTAGTTCTAACCAATTTGTAATTTGACAAAAAGTGGAAACTGGGGTTCAGTATTTTGAAAGGAAACTATTCTCGGTGATAAGGATCAAACGGTGCTTAATTATCGCAGTCATGATTTGTTTGCCTCAATGTTTAGGTCTCGTATGAACATACCTATCATGTACTTTTACTTTAATATTGAAACGATTGTATTTTGTTTTATACTCGGACGAGACGATATCTTATCGGGTTCATTATAAGACGTTTCGCAAAATGACAATTTGTACTTGATTTAGTATAATAGTGGTAATTGAGATAAGATCTGCCCAATGACGAAGGTGACAGGAAAGGTCAACATCCTATTAGTGCGAGTAAACAGGATACCAATTTCCGCTTGCCAGTCCTAATTATTTCAGTTTTACGATCATGAGCAGAAATTTAGGATCGAAATCATGGCCACAAAAACTGGATACTGACGACATTCCTGGCGACCGTTAGCTGGACGATCTGCGCAGAGGCAGCCTTATAGAGCCAGACAAGAGGTCCTAACGGTCCCTCAGCTGATAAGCCACCAGCGCGCAATGCGCGTGCGCATAACTTACGTGATCAATTAAACTGCCATCGAGCAATTTCCACGCGCATTCCGATACTAACAGCACTCATCTCATCGCACATTAGAACATACATGCCTAAACGAATATGTTAAGCTAAAACACTTTATAAACGATAGAAATTACCGCATTATGCGTGGAATGTGTTAACAATTATTTTATACTATAGAAACCCTTATATGGAACTCTTGTAACATATGATATTGGAAAAACATGACATTTCTGGACGATTTACAGGCATTTTAATTAACATTGATGCAAAGCAAAATATAAAGCAAATCGTTGTATAGGTGTATACTCAAAACACTAACCTTCCAGATTGACTAATTCAGATTTCAAATTAGTTTCAGCAGCAGCAACAGAATACTATCAGTACCTTTATGACATTCGTAGTTGAATAGCAGCAAACAGATTACTACATTACCTATACAACGACAAACATGAGTCTATAACTAACATAGATACCTCTGAAAATCCCGTAACGTCTGGTAACCCGGTAATCTTTCATCAGCGGCAGAGTACGGTAAATTTACGAGTTTAGTGGTTTAATACTAGGCAATTTATTACTTCATTCCCTGCGACGGTAAAAGTGCCCCAGACAGACAGATACCTCTGACAACCCCGGTCACGTGTAGTATACCAGGTAATCTCAGCAGAGTACGGTACATTTACGAGTTTAGTAGTTTAATAGTAGTCAATCGATTACGTACTCATTTCCTACGAGTATGCAAGTGCCCTAAATGTCGGATCAGCACTAAAGCACAGTACAGATGTTAACGACTCTCCCCGTTAGTTTAATTGCGGCTTTGTCACTTGCCGCTTCAGTCATTACTTGCAGTAAAACGGATATGAGAAATGACTTTAAACCATGACCGTTTGCATCCCGAGCAATTTACAGCTAATACCCTGGCCGAGTGGAACACGCTAATGACGACCGTAAACTGTAAGGGGTTCTTGAAACACTATTTTTATCTTAAATGTAATCTATATTTGTATAAAATGAGTGCAGACGTAGAGCGCAGTAAAAACTGATTTTTGTTCATATACCTTGCTGTTAAATACTTCAAATACAAGTTTGTTATATGTAGTTATTGTGATTTTATTAGTTCATACCTACTCAAAAGTATGTAACGTAACCATGAACCCAATAATGTTAATAAAAAGAAAAACTTAACCCAAGGCAAGGTTATCAAGAGCGATGACTTAAGTTTCGGAAGTCCGATTAACCAATGTCGTCAATTTACTTGATTAATGTCCGAAAAACACCTAAACAGGTCTGTAAGTTGACGTATAACATTAATAATCGTGTTCTGAAATTAGTATCAACACTATCCTCCATCAGATCGAAATGTCCAAGCTAAGTATACAATGTGAAGTCACTTACGTTATACAAAAGCGGTTGAACATTTCAATTACATCTATTCATTATGAAACAAAAGGAAATTGCAAATACATGATTAACTGAATATAGTGGCTTCATTTGATACGCATCATAATCATATTCATAACTAAACGATTCGCGCGCCGATAAGAAAACAAATGACATAATGCAAAGTAGCAAAATGGCTATTGTACAGTCAACCAATTTGATTCCTAGGCTATTTCGTACCTTGTCACAGTGAACGTCAATATGAAATCGGTTTGAAATCTCATATCATTGTTATTGTGACAAGGTTCTATAATGACCTAGAAATCAAATTGGTTGACTGTACATCAGACTTCGAGCGACAACGACAAACTGTATTGAAACTCTTATGATGGTTCCCTGTCGGCCATCCTCTTAAATGTATAATTGAAATGTAAATAAATAGGTTGACGCGATTTTAAAATGGCAGGTACAGAAAAGCATATTTGTACACTAGGTATAAGTATACTATATGAATTAAACCGTCATATATAATCATACTATTTAATTTTATCTTACTTACTAGTCTTTTCTTAATCGCGTTTAATTTTTATAGGATGATAATACATCCCTATGTTACTCTTTAGCCCATAATTATTGTCTATGCACCTCGTAAACCCGTTGCTCCATAGTGTGGTATACCCGGCGGTTATAGCAGAACAAGCCCACCACGAGACAAATACATATAGGGACAATGTTTATTCAAGTATGTGATAAAGCCTGCAGTCATATTGTATTAACCTTATTTTGTTTTCATTTTCAGCACCTACAGCCAGCAATCAAACTTCACTAGACTTATATGATGGTAAGTCTTTATTTATGATATCCTTTTTAGGGTTCCGTACCCAAAGGGTAAAAACGGGACCCTATTACTGAGACTTCGCTGTCCGTCCCTCCGTCCGTCCGTCTGTCACCAGGCTGTATCTCAAGAACGGTGATAGACAGTTGAAATTTTCACAGATGGCGTATTTATTCTATTGCCGCTATAACAACAAATACTAAAAATAAAATAAAATAAATATTTAAGGGAGGCTCCCATACAACAAACTGGTTTTATGGTACGGAACCCTTCATGCGCGAGTCGGACTCGCACTTGCCCAATTTTTTTAAGATATTACTAACCAACTGACGCTGAGTTTGGTAATGATACTCAGTCACCATAGCAAAATAACTATTACTATTTACTTTTAATTAATTGTAAATATTGTTATAAATGTAATAAGATACATATCTTGTAATATTATAATTTATTCTCAAACATCCAAGGAAATGTCGTTCTTATGGTCGTGGTAATAGAACGCGAAATACGTCTTTGTATAGCACTTGTTGAAGATTCGTTCTAATTTCAAATTAGAGGTCAATAAAGGATATAACAATAAAGGATTTCATACAACATTATTGGCCGTGGCCAACAAAGATATCGTCTTTTGTTTCAGCGGGGTTTATTTCTTTTATTGATAATCTATGGCATACTGCCATTAAAAAAAAAACGTAGTTTGTGCATGTATATTTATGTTTTATTTCTTATATTTAACTAGATCATTCAATTACATTAAAACAGATATTCAATAAAATAAACAAGGAATCACGTTTGTTGTTAAAAAATATAACAATATCTAATTAATACGGTGTTGTAATTTTTGAATAAATAGAATCATCTTAACATTTTGTGGCAAAAACATTAACCCGAACAGCTTAAAAAATAAATTTTGAAAAAGTAAAAAGTTGGCTGGAATAGTAAGAATTATAGATTATATAAGTTGAACATTTGTATTATTTCCTTGGATTTATTTGAGAAAAGCACTATTATACAAGCCTCGGCGCGAACAGGGATTGCCGGCCTCGTATCTCTAGATGGCCTCGTTATCACTCGGCCATCTATTACTACTCGGCCAACAATTCCCTATTTCGCGGCCTCTGCAGTAATGTACTATAGTTTAAATTACAGTTTCCTTTTTATTTACTGAAAAATCAATAAATTGTCCATCCCTAAAGTCTTTATGATATTTTATACTAATGAAATATCTGCATATGCGTGTATATCGTCATCGCGTACTCACAACGGCAAAATTAAAATTTTATTTTTAATCTTTTGAGCGCTCGTCTCGTTGACTAAAAACTGTGCCCCAGACGCCAACGACTAAACAAATATCATTGTACGTTTTCCTATCAACGTGGTTAGTTGCCATTAGTCCCTCAAGGGTAGAATATTAAGAATACGTGTGTTTGTTACTGTACGTAACAAACGGCGGGCAGGTTTGGATGTCCGCTAATATTTATTTAACATTTACAATTTCAGGATCACCGGAAGGATGTTACTACAACTTCCAGCACTACGGCGAAGGCGACCGCATCATGACGAATGAGCCCTGCCTGAACTGCACATGCCACAACCGAATGTTGATGTGTTACCTGAGGGTCTGTCCCTTCACCAAGCCGATTGGCCAGGACTGCCAAGTCGAGAAGCGCGCTGACCAGTGCTGCCCCATCGTCACTTGTCCTGATGGTGAGTTTCAAATTATCATCGTTACTTACGTTGAATTGAATGAATATTCTAGAAAAACCCAAGCTTGACAGCGTTATTGCGGAGTTTCATCTGAAGAAACTGTAGTGTATTATGTGTAGGTATGTGTGTTTACTTTATAGGCACTTGTCAAACAAAAATTTACGACCTGTTTTCGTGCTTTTATTTATATTTGTAAAATTTTCTATTATAACTTTTATGTGTACTTACCTGATTTCTACCGTATTCTCAACCACTGTAGTTTGTTATACAGTACAGTTGTGATAAAGCCGCTTTATTGATCATTTGGCAAAATTCTCATACTAGATCCTAGAAAAATAATATAACAAAAGCAAGCCAAAACGGTTATTCTAATGACAGACATTGAATAACATGTTGAACCTAATTAGAAATGCATTGCCTTAAAAGCTATAAAACGAGACATTATCCATTCACGGCAGCTAACTGTTTTCGAACTTCAGTTCCAGTTGACCTACTCACCTCGACTTCGACGTCATCTCCGGCTGAATATGGCGAAACTGGAATCGGCAAATTGGACAGATACGGGTGCAGCATAAATGGAAAGTACTTCCCCGAGGGCTCCAAGGTGCCGCCTTCTCCGAACAAGCCGTGCGAGCACTGCTACTGCATACGAAATATGACGACTTGTGTAATGCAAGAATGTACCCTCCATGTGGATGGATGCACTCCGATATATCGCAAAGATGTGTGCTGTCCGGTTCGCTACTCATGTGGTATGTACATTTTTAAACATTATGTACTAGACTTAATCGCCCTTAAAACGGCATTTACTTAATTACGTTAGGCGCGATAGGCGTTATTGAAATTCCTTCGAGACTAATACTTTCAATTTGTTGGACGTAACCGTTTTACCATGAATTTTAATTGTGTGTACCAACGATCTGATTATAGTAGGTAGGAGAAGTGTTTGCATGTATTATATTATTATAGTGAAACTAAAGTATTATTATGAAACTGTAGGTACTATGAGTAATAACGTGTTCTCATGCCAGTATTATTTCTATTCTCTACCTTCATCGTCGAAGAAGAAAATTTATAACTCATGCAATATTTTAGTTAGGTATTCCGTTGTTATAAAATAAATCTCATAAATGATACAAATTAACCATATTTTTTGTCTCCCTGCCATATTTAATAAATACTTGTTTAAATTTGTTATTAAATGCGTTTACTCATAGTAGCTGTTATACATTTCCAGATCACCCCGAGGATGAAATACCACTCTTGGACGATATGACCACTACTGTGCGACCTACACCAGGATTCCTCCTAACTACCACAACTCTGTCACCGGTAACCCAGATGACACAAGATTGTGTGCACGATGACAAGGTCTTCGCTGACGGTGCCTTAATAAAAACAGAAAAGGCCTGTGAACATTGTTACTGTATGAAAGGTGACATCGTGTGTGTAGTACAAGAATGCGGTACTCCTATGGAGAATGAAGGCAAGAATTGCACTTCGATACCTCCTCGTGAAGGTCATTGCTGTCCGGATACTTATATCTGCGAAGGTGATGAATTGACTACTGAATCTAAACCAGATATTGCCACAGTAACTTCTGTTGAAGATATTACTACTTTATCTCCACCGAGAAGAGTCAGTGTGGAGGGCAGTGGATATAGAAGTGAAACTGATGAGCCATTCACTGAAGTTCCCACATTTGAGCCTGATACTGAAGGCAGTGGAGAAGACCAGCCATTCAAGCCGAGCGATGCCAGTGACATGCTTATTCCCGAAACCGAAACATCTCCGCCTTTCATTACCACCAAACATGATGAAAATATTGATCAATATAACCCTAGCACAACTGAAGCACCATTAACGATTGAAGAAATGGCTGAAAAGGCAACAACTGAACCAGACAAAGGTGAAAATACTGTGCCCAGTGGAAGTGTAGATGAAGATAGTTCAGGAGCATCCGTCCAAGATGAAACTACACCAGAAACAAAAACAACAACAGTACCAGTGACGGAGTCTGCAATTGACACAGAAACTAAACTACCCGAAGATGAGTCTGACAAAGAAAAAATTCCACCACAAGAAGAAGTAACAGCCTCTGAACCCGCCTCCAATTCGGAAACAACTATTGCTGATCATGAGCCGATTACTTCGTCAGACACTGGAGAAGATGAACTTACTACATTACCTTCCAGAAGAAAAGAAGATGACGAAAATATTGCAATTGAAACCGCAACTTTGAAAGATTTACAAGATATCACGACTAAAGCAAGCGATATGATAGCTCCAGATACTCATGAAACTGAAAGTTCTACTTCATCTATAGAACAAGAAGCTGAAACTACAACTCCATCGTTACCAGAGAGAGACAATGAAGTTTTAATTAAAGAACCAACTACAGACTTAAATTTGGATCTTACTACAAAATCCGATGTTGTTGAAACTGTAACTCAATTGGCAACAACTGTACAACCAGAAATAGCTACTGAGATTTCTACACCAGGCAAAGTTGAATCCATTGAAACCACATCTGCAAATCCAATTGAGAACGAGATTGATGAAGAATCATTCCCAACTTTAGCACCTGGTAGGATACCTGGTGAAGGTGACTGCTTACTTGACGGTGTAACGTATAGTCACGAAAGTATCGTACCTAGCAGCAATAACTGTCATTCTAGTTGTAAATGCATCAGTAGCATTGTCAAATGTGAGCCAATTGTATGCAGTCCAGCTCCAGATTATATGGATAACTGTCAACCAATGTACGATTCTCCTGAATCTTGCTGTCCTACATATGTATGTGATCATCCAAGAGAAACAGTTCCACCTCAATCACATAGTCAGATGGCTGGAACAGAAAATCCCGTACCTACACCTACAATCGAGTGTGATGGGGATCAATGTGAACTCGTTAAGGAAGACGCTAAACCCCCTGTTTCATGCACTTCTGAAGATTGTGCCGTCGATACAAGCAAAAAACCTGATGAATGTGGACCTCAGGGATGCGATACAGTGGAAAAACGACCGGAAGACCAACACCCTGCAGAACCCACAGAAGAATGTACTGGTAATAGTTGCTCATCGTCTCCGGAACATTGTGCGGATGGTAAATGTGAGACTGCAATTCCAAAAGACCAAAATTGTAACAGTGAAAATGGCTGTGAAACGCCTATTATTCAAACATGCGAAGGTGATAATTGCGCTATTCACCCTGATATTAGTGACGCTAAGGACGATTCTACTCCTTGTGATACTCCGGGTGGTTGCAAAGATGTCAAAACTCCTGAAAAACCACCAAGTTGTGAAGGCGAATCCTGTATATCGGAACCGATTCCCCAAGGAAACCAAGATTGTAAAGATAGCAAAGATTGCGCACAACCTAACGAAACCCCTGTCGTCGAAGAATGCAACGAAGAAGGCTGCAAAAAACAACAGGTTCCAGACATTAATAAACCTGCTCCAAGTGATTGCACTGACATTGAATGCACACAACAAGATCATATACCACAAATGACTGAAGAGCCAGAATCAATCCCAAGAATTACTGAATTACCTGACGCTCCGGAAACTAAATCCGAAGAACCAGTTACCGACCTACCAAAGACGACTGCTATAGAAAAGGAAATAGAATCCAGTATACCAACTGAAGCTTCAATTTCAGAGAAGGAAGATGAATCTACAACCACTTCACAATATAAGGAACCAAATGTTGAAAAAGAAAAAGAGCCCCAGGCAACTTCCGAGGGCCCTGAAATTGTAACAAAGACACCAGAGGTACAACAACAAGAGAGCATTACTGAAAATAATGTAGATCAAACAGCTACTACAGTTCAATCACAAGATATTACTAAAGCAGAAGAAATACCACCAGAAGTTACGTCAGCAGCTTCAGAAGCTCCAACTACAGGAATACCTTTATCTGACAAAGATATTAAAGAAATAATAACAGAATTGCCAAGCTTTGCGGATACAAAGTTGCCAGAACCAGTGACAGAACCAATTGAGGATACACAATCAGATAATAAGCATTCCGAAGCAACCAATCTACCAGAAGATGTTAAAGATCAAGATTTCACTACAGAAGAACCTTCTATACATGCTGTCCAAAGTACTTCTTCTGAAATTATTCAGGAAACCACAGAGTCACAAGAAATATTAACATTGGCCCCTGAAAGCTTGGACCAAGAGGAGCATGAAGAAGCAACAAAAGAACCAGAATATGTGGAAGATACTGAACCAAAAGTAACGGAACCTGCCGAAGCTTACACTAATGCGCCAGAGCAAATTAGTACTGACAAGTTTGAGGAAACACCAGAAAAACAAGAGGTGCCAACGACCCAGAAATCATATGAAAGCCAAACGGATGTTCCAGAAACTGCGGAAACGAAGGTTCCAATAGAAGAGGTACCAGATTCCAACACCGTTGTTCCTGAATTACAAACTTCTCCACCTCAAGTAGAAGATCATGAAATAACGGAGCTACCAGTATCTATGTTATCATCCGAAGAGCCTATAACGGGTAAACCAGATGATGTATCGCAGACTACTGATAAGGTGACATCACCAGATGTTAAGGAAGCCACAGAGACTAAGTCACCACTATTTGATGTTACGCCCGAACCTCATGTACCACTTGATGAAAATATAACTCAAGCTCCTGATTATGGCTCTACTGCCAGTGAAGAATCAAGTACAAAGATTCATGATATTACTGTTGAAACCGAAAGTCCTACGGAATCAACTAAATTAGAAACTACAATCCCACAAGAAACCGCTTCCCGAGAACCTGATAACGTAGAAACAGACAATAGAGTTGAAATAACACCGGTGTCTGTTACAGTTAACGTTCAGACAGAAACTCCTATGTCTATTGTTAAAGAACACGAAGGGGTGGAAATGGACGTAACAAAAACACCTGAGGCTGAGATGTCTACCGACGAAGTTTTCACGAAGACTCCAGAATCACCTGAATTCAAGCAACCACTGCCTACAGAGGCATATACAATTAAGCCTGAGGAGACATCCCCTGAAAAACCTGTATCAGATATTGAAAAAATACCAAGTGTGACTGATGTATATGCTGATGTAACAACAGGAAAATCTGAAGGTGATTTAGAAACGACCGTATCACCAATTGACCATATACAAGAGGCACTTCCTACGATGCAACCTGTTCCTGTTCCAGTAGATACTCTCGATACGGAAACGAGCACTGATAATGCACCAGTATCTGTGTCTGTTTTCAATGAACCAACGAGCTCAGAACATTCCGAACCTTCTGTTACTGAAGCTGGCATTCAAGAAACAAGTTCCAGGCAAGAAGAAACCAGTGAAAGTTCGCCAATAACCCCAATGCCTAGTGAAGATATTGAAACGAAATCACCCGAAGCGGCCATCGAAAGTTCAACCAAACCAGTCCCGGATGGAGAAGATATTATTTCTCCTACTCAAGAGGAAAATGTGGATACAACCGAACTGCCTGAACTAACAATTCATGAACATCCAACTGAACCGTCTTCGATTACTAAAGAACCTGAACAATCTGTGAGTGAAGAGGTTGCTACCAACGCTCCAGTTGAGGAAATTACGGAACCACAAGACGTAATTGCTGAAAAGGATACAACCGGTACGCCAGCGCCCCAAGGCGATGTTACAAAAGCGTCAGAAATATCCAGTGAATCACAAACCGAAGCGACCGGGTTACCAGATCAAGAGTTGGTAACCAAATCGACAGAAACTATCCGGCCAGAAACAACTGAATCTAAGGCAGATGCAGTAACTCGTACTCCTGAAGTATCAACAGAACTGCAGAAAGAAGTCACAGAAGTCCCAGAGACACAAGATGGTGTGACTGATGTTTCAGTAATAACTGCAACAGACACTCAGAAGGAAGCAACTGAAGCACCAGGCTCACATGATATTGTAACTAGTGCTCCGAAGACATCTGAAACCGAACCACAGGAAACAATAACTGTAGGAGTGGAAACGCAAGATACCGTAACAGGCGAGTTTGCAACTGAGCCTAGCAAAGACAAGACAGAAGGCCCAGATTCACAAGATATTGTTACAACTCCTTTAGATACTGAATCTCACAAAGAATCTACGGATGCACCTGAAATTTCAGATGTGGAACCTGACACAGATGTCCCAGAAATGCAAGATGTAGCAACAACAGTTTCAGAAATTCCTGTAACGGAGTCGAACAAGGAGGTAATGGTAACTCCGCAGTCACAAGAAACTGAGGCAAAGGTGACAGAAATATCTCCATCCGAATCAGATAAGGAAATTACAGAAGAGCCAGAAACTCATGACTTGGTCACCAGTGAACCAAAAATATCTGTAACCGAATCATCACCAGATGAAGTAACACAGACGCCAGAGGTACAAGAAGTAATCACCGACATTCCAGAAATTACAGAAACAGAGCCGAAGAAGGATAAAACTGAAGCTCCCGCAGAAGATGTAGCAACACGAATCCCTGAATTACCTTCGACAGAATCTGTACCTGTGCAAGAAACAAATGTTCCAGAGATACATGATACAACAACCACTATTCCGGAAATACCCGTAACTGAAGTTCAAAAACAGACCACGGATGCTCCAGTGCGTGAAGATACTTTCACTAACATTCCGGATGCAAATGAATCTATTGAACCTCAAACGGAATCATCGGAAGCTCCAGCTAAGCAGGATACAACTAAAGTTTCAGATACTAAAGATGATGTTACTGAATCCCAAATGGATATAACACCAGCACCAGAATCTCAAGAGTTTGCAACAACTGTCGCAGAACTACCGGAAACTGAACCGAAGAAAGAAACTACTGAAACACCTCAACCACAAGAAGCTGGTTCAACGGTTCCAAGTGTATCTGAAACAGAACCTAAGAAGGAGATCACAGAGACCCCAGAGACTATGATAGGTGCTCCCGAAACATCTGCAACAGAGTTATATAAGGAAACAACCATTTCACCCGAAATGCTAGACGTTGATACTAAAGCCCCCAAAATAACTACTCAGGAAGATGAAAAAGAAGTGACAGATGCCCCACAGGCACAAGACTTGGCAACAAATGCTCCAGAAGTATCATCCACGGAATCACAAAAGGTCGCTACTGAACCACAAGAAACATCCGAAGAGATCGTAACTGAGCCACAAAAGGAATTATCACAATCACAGGAGCCTCAGGATCTGGTGACGGATCTCCCAGAAATATTGGCAACACAATCACAAAAGGAAGTAACCGAACCTGTTCCACAAGAAAATGTCACTGATGCTCCAGAAAAATCGGACACTGAATTTGACAAGGGAATAACAGAAATTCCAGAACCAGAATTGATTACAAAGACACCAGAACGTACACAAACAGAGGATACTGAAAAGGAACCTGCACTAGAAGAGCCGGTTGTAACAGAAAAAGAGGAAATTATCACTGAGCCACCTTTAAGAATAACTACTAAACTTGACGATCAAAGTGAACCTGAACTACCAGAAATAGTAACTCCAACTGAATCATCTAAAAATGAACCAGACACATCACTACCTACCGAAAGTGGACTACCTGTAGAACAAAGCAGCACAGGGCCAGAGGTACAGGTAACAGAATCTCCAAATGAAATTACTGCCTCTGATACTGAAACAGCTAAACCACCTGCGGGTATAGCAGTTGATGAAGAAAAGCCGCACGAAGAACAAGAGGCTACTACAGAAATTTCTTCGGCTGCCGAACCCGCAAACACGTCTGAATTCCCTCAACCGGAAAAATCTGAAGAAGCTACAGGATCGACCATTTCTCCGGAATCTAATGACACTGAATCAGTTACAACAATTGCCCCAGAAGTCTATGTAACTGAAAAACTAGATTACACACTTGCACCAGAAAGTGAAACACAGAGACCAATCCAAACCGATGCAACCAATGCTCCAATTGAAGAAGAAGATGTTACCACTAAAGCCACAGAATCATTTGAACCACAAGATAAAACAACAAAAACCGCCGAAGAACCTGAACGGACATCGGAGTCGAAAGACGAATATCCAGAAACAACACCATATTTAGTAATATTAGAGGAGCATACACATAAAAAAGATATATATACCACTACCGCTGATGAAGACGTAACTACTAGTCCTTCGGATATACCTCAAAAGGAATATGAGTTATCAACACCACAGGCCTCTATCGACATTGTGACCGAATCTGTTCAGAGTACGGAATCCGAAAAACTGCCTGATGACGGATCTTTGTCTGACAAGGATCAATCCTCACCAGAACTGACTCAAACTACGGTACCTGCTAAAATGACTGAACCTTCGATTGTATCCGAAGAAATCACAACGATTCCTCCTTCTCCGGTATCATTGGACACAGAGAAGCCACAGTATGTAGAAACTAACGAAATTTCTACTACCAGTCCTACGAGAGATGAGGAACCAGCCGAAACTGAAAAGCCTTTGGTTCCAAGCATCGAGGCTGAGACAGAGAAAGAAGTAATTTTAGCCACCGAAAAACCGAAAGAAACAACTGCTCCCGAAGAAGAATTTATCTTAGCAACAACTAAAGCCACTACCTTTAAAACAGAAGAAGAACCCACAACACCTTCACCGATCATTGACAAATTTGGAAAACCTGATGAAGCACCAAAACCAGTTGCTGAACCCGAAAAACCAAAACCTGATACTACAGGAGAAATAACAAAACCTGGTGGCAATGAAGTCCAACCCACGGAAGAGGCCTCGCAACCTGACGATGAAACTCACTTCCCACCAAGCGGGACTAGTGGTTATGGACAAGAACCTGATTACGGGGAAGAAGACTCTTTCGGACCTGGAACCTGTCGATATGGAGGAAAAGTATACGTATCTGCACAACAAATACCAAGGGACGATCCCTGTGATTTCTGCTTCTGCTTCAGAAGTGATATTATTTGTTTACAACAAAGTTGCCCTCCTCCTATTCATGGTTGTCACGAAGAACCTATTCAAGGTTTTTGCTGTCCACGATATGAATGTCCCGTGTCAATGGCGACTACACTCAATGTTACGACAACAACGACAACGACAACCACAACATTGCCGCCTCACTTCCTACCTCACGCCTATAAGGGCGCTGCGCAAAGAAGAGGCTGTCAAATAAAGGGGCACACGTACAAAGTGGGAGAAGTTGTGCGAGCATCATCAGGACCATGTTTACATTGCACGTGAGTATATATTTTATTACTATTAATTACATTTATTAATAATTATCACTTAGTTAAATATATTATATATATTTATATTTACTATTATAATTATAATATAACAATGTGTAGTAAGAAAACAGGTAAAACGAATAACATTAGATAGATTGGAACTGCCATTAAATACGACATAGGTATTAAAAGCTCGAATATAATGACATTACTAATTTGATCTGTATATATTCCAGATGTGGAGGAGACGGTCAAATGAAGTGCGATCCCAAAGTGTGCACGCCCGAGCCCATGCTGCGACAGATGATCGCGGCGGCCGTGTCGGCCAAGCGACGGAGGTGAAATACCCCCGGGGGCTGACTCACCATGTCTGCGACGTCACTAGGGTGAAGGACCTATGTGATAATATTTCCATCTACTCTTCTATGCACAAGAATAATGCTCAAATTATCCCGAAGGAGTAGTATAAGATTTCGTGTCATATATGGTATATGTTTTTTAACTTTCATAAAGTAGTGGCACGCACAACTCAATAATACTTGACTGTGATTAAAATATTGAATTAGATTTTTCTAAATCTGAATTGTTAGTGTTTTCGGGTCTTCATTATTAAGGCTAATTTATTCTTATTATTTATCTTTTCATTAACAAAAGTCAGTGCCAAACGATAGTGCTAAGTTGTAATCGACTATGCCTTTATGATTACAGTTTCAAAATTTATTATAACACTAGAATGTGCAAATTGACCAAAGCGAAGCGATTAGAGTCGAAAAGTATAATAAAACGACAGAAATACATCCAGCTTCGTGTCGTGGGTCAACTAGATCGCCGAAATCTTGACCATTTTTACTTGTACACTTAATTTACCGAAATAAGTTTAGTCAAAATCTTTGTTTTTACACGATGTTACAATAAGCGATCTAGTATCGTGTAAATATGAAGTAACTCTTAAGGAGCCCTGATGTAAATGCCTTACTTAATTTGTAATAATTTATATATTTTAGGTGTATAGTACTTAAGCCATGTTTTAAGACCAGTGACTATTATAATTTAGAAGTTAGAAAAAAGAAGCCACTTCATGTTGATAGGGCGAAAAGCGTCCGTCGACGCGGCGCGTGCGCCGGCCGCCTTGGCGAGCGCTTTTCCTGCCTCCACGTCTGACAGAAAGTGACATCGTGACTGATCTTGTTTTCTTTAATTCGTGAAGGTGCACAGTTTTTACTAGCACTTATTTAGTAATAGTGACCAATATTTTTAAAAGTGTTTTGTAAAGAACTTTTTGCAATATGATGTTAACGAGCATATTGTAGGATCTTTTGTAACTTTTGATATTAAAGTGCTGGTAGACTTATTACATGATCTTTCATGTGGGACAGATCGAGACGGGTACGAAAGTTCAACAGACTTTGCGATCGTTTTTGGAATGAAATTATAGAGATGTAAATAACGATTGCATTAATTCGTACAAACCTTCTTCTGTGTATGTAGGTTGTAGTTATATTTCTTCTTATTTATTTAAAGTTGTAGTTTTGGTTTTAAATTGGGAAGAGATGGATATCAACAAGGAAAATGTATACTTTGGTAATAGAAAAATCAACAGTTTATATTCAGGTTTTCATGAAAATAGATAATTTTATTTCAGCTCTATTCTATTTGTTTAATTAGTTATTACCAAGCTACAATCTAGCTGTCTGTGCAACTGTGCAAGAGAGTTTAAAATAAAATATTTCAAATGAGCTCATGTGTTTCCTTTTATTGTGCTGTATGCCAACTAATTCACACCTATCCGTTTAAGAAAGAACGAAATCAAAGAAGTAATCAAAGATTACGTCCATTATATTATAACTGCAAGTAAAAGCAATGAAAACCAAGGAAAAAGTATTTACTAGAAAACAATAACACTACCCGGCTACATGTTTTTCAGTCATAGGCGATAAACCCTTAGGATAAACCTGAAATCTACTAAACAGATTTTGAATTGATTTTCACTAACTAATAGATTGTTTATAGAGGAATTTATGAAATACCTATAAATACTTGCCGTTTGTGGTTTTTCTTTGTGAAAAGACAGGGGACGGTCCATAATGCGTAGCTAGTAATCAGAATCATCTATTTCTCAGAATATGGTGCTTACAATGAGTGATGTTACAATTTTATTTCCCGTACCTTCATATTCTACTAGTTAGGTAAGTACTGGCGTAGAAACACAATAAAAAAAATTACTAAATTGACATTAGGGAATGCAACCTGGGTACCCGAAAACCCGGGTACCCGGGTACCCGACTACATTTGGAGTCGGTTAAAAACCCGGGTTTTCAACTCATTACCCGGGTTTTACCCGAAATAAGAAATGTTAAGAAAAATGAGTGAAATCATAAATAACTTATAACAAAATGTTATATTACGGTTGTAACCCTGTAACCCTAACTTACTGCGTTGTAATTTACTAGCTTTGCCCGCGACTCCACCCGCGTGGAAATTGGTCTGTGTCACTAAGCGGCTAATTCACTCCTAATTTCTCTGCCTATCCCCCGGAGGCAGAAGTTTAAGTAAAGTTGGATATGATAGTCGACTGTAGTCCTGTCCAGATCCGCCCGGCGCCGCACCCTGTCAGAATCTGCGCCTCGATGAGGTTTCGCTGCATCTGCACTACTTGTAACCGGGTTCCGTTGCAAACTTCGGAGGTGACAAATTCCGTAGAAGCATGATCGGAACTACAACTTCCAGGGTTAATGTCTGTGCTGGGAGTCCTGAAGGATCCATAGGAGTAGCCACGCTATGACATTCTGACATATTAAATTTATTCAACACATTTTTGAGATACCGAGTTTGATCCAATGTTGTAATACCATTTTGTAAGTCTTGTTGAATATTAATTCCTAGATACAAACTCGCAAGCCCTAAATCTTTCATTTTAAATTCAGTTTTCATGTTATTTATAATTTCATTTACCATGGGACCAAATCCAGTACACAGTATGTCATCTACAAAAACTAAAACATAAACTCTACTACTGTCAGTTACATAGTAGTATAAACAATGATCGCTTTTAGTTTTTGTAAATTGTTGACTCAACATAAAGTCATTAAAGCGTTCATACCATGACCTCGGTGCACTTTTCAGACCATACAACGCCTTGTTCAATTTGCATATTTTTCCTTTAGGTACTACAAAATTTTCAGGCAACTCTACGTAAATGTCATCTTTAATTATACCATTTAAGAAAGCGCTGCATACATCTAACTGGTACACCGGCCAATTATGCTTATTACACAAAGCTAACAAAGATTTTACGGTAGCCATCTTCACAACAGGAGAATACACGTCACAGTAGTTCAAACCTTTCTGAATAAAACCCCTAGCTACCAGCCTAGCTTTAAATAAATCGATTTTATTGTCCTTATCACGTTTAGTCTTGAAAACCTTAGTGTCAATTACCACGATCTTTGTGTCAGGTTTGTTTACAAATGACCATGTATCATTTTCTGTCAGTGCCTTCATTTCCGCTTTCATAGCCTCTTCCCACTTACATCTGTCTGAAGACATCTTAGATTCTCGTAACGATGTAGGCTCTTCAGAATCTAAGAGACTAAAATACGACGTGTCATAATCCTGTAAATGGACAGGAGGTTGCAAAGTATTCCTAGGTCGCATTGATCTAGTATTGACATTTACAATGTCGTCATTAGAATTTGTGCTTGACATACCAGCAACTGACATATCCGGGTTTTCCACTTGTTCATTCGACGGCATTACCTCGCAACTGTCCAGATACTCGTCTTCTGACCCTTGAACGCTACCTTTGCCGGAGCTTGTAGATGTAGATGCTGCTTGTTCAGGGACAGTAGGATCAAGTAGTATCGACATAATTTGAACTTGCTCGGCTACGGGACTCGTCGTTTGAATATATGGCGCTAATATGACCTCTCTCTCCATAGAAAAGGTTTTATTTTCCGGATAGTATACCTTATATCCTTTTGTGTCTTCGCCATATCCCACAAACACACCTTTCCTGCTTTTGCTGTCTAACTTTTTACGGCATTGTTTTGGGATATGCGCCCAAACTTCTGATCCAAAATCAAACTTTAGCCAGTTGGCATCGAACGTCTTCTCATAGTAGAGCTCATAATCTCGGCTGTATTTACCGCCTCCGCCCACAAGTTCTTGTTCGTTTGACATGCCTTCATCATTGTACGCGCAGCCTCCATTACAGTGCGCATTTCCCGTTCGATTTTTCCATTTTGAGTTGGTGTATAGGGCACGGACGTCTGATGTTTTATGCCCTTTAACTCCAATAGGTTTTTAAGCTCACGATTGAGAAACTCACCGCCATTATCTGTCCGAAGGATCTTTACCGGCTTTCCCTCATTCTCACACAGCGCCAGGTAAATTTTAATCTTTGAGAACGCCTCACTCTTCTGTTTCAAGAAGTACACAATTCGGAATCGAGAAAAATCATCCTTAAGCAGCAGAAAGTAACGTGAACCTCCAACAGACGTTACCTCGAAGGGTCCACACAGATCAGCATGCACTAAATCACCTCGATCAGTTGTTCTACTACTGCTTGAATATGACGGCGTCTTTGAATGTTTTCCTTCGACGCACGCTGGACAGAAATGTTGTTTTGAGCATACGAAGGGAATCTTGTTATGATGAAGTATCTTTTTTATATAAAGGAAATTTTGATGGGCTAATTTACAATGATATTGGTAGAGGTCACATTTATTATTACATACCGGGTTGTTGTCATTCGTGTTTGACTGCGTTTTCAATGTCACGTCAGAATTCAATGTCACGTCAACGTACGAAGACGTGTCAGAGTTCAATGACCCGGTAGTAGCCTCTACACTTGAGAATGCATGTTCACATTTGTTAAAGCACATTTTGAACAGGCGCCCAATGCGTTTAGCGATCACAATCGTTTCATTATGTTTTATAAATTTACCTTCACCGCTGTCAGATATCATTTTCAAGCCTTTATCAAGGGCACTCGAGACAGAGAACAAAAACAGAACACAAACAGTGAGATCTGGCACAAACAGAGCGTTTTCTAAATTCACCAAACACCAGTCATGTCCGTTGTAGGCCTTCAGTCGTATATTTCCTTCGCCAACAACACGCACCTCGGCACCATCGCCTAGTTTAACCGTGCGAACATAGTCTAAGGTTTTATAATTTTCAAAATAAACTCGGTCTTTAGACATGTGGTGAGTGCAGCCACTGTCCATATACCAGTAGTCGGTTGATACAAGATCAGTAGCCACCAACGCTGTCACATTGTTATTGCTCTGTTTCTTCGACTTATTCTTTCTGAAGAAGCAGTGTTTGGAAATATGCCCTGTCTTCTTACAAAAATCACATTGCTTAGTTTTGAAGCAATCCTTCTTCAAATGTCCAGGTTTCTTACAGATCAGGCAAGTTACGTTCTTCGCATGACCAATAAGTGCTGACGCTGACGAAACGTCGTCGTTGGAGCTCCGCTCCTCTTCAAGCAACAACCGAGAAGTCAGCTCTTCTAATGTTTGTTTTTCGACAGGAGATGATTCCCATGCAGATCTGAAGTGCTTGAACTTTTCTGGGAGTGACATTAGTATTTTCGTAATTGTCATCTTCTCTGACACCTCATCCTTTGCCTGTTTTAATTTTGCCCTGACATCTTCTATTTTTGACAGGAAGATGGAGACGGAATCATCGAACTCCATTGTAAAGAATTTTTGTTGAAGAAGATGTACGCTCACAGTTGACTCGCGATCGTACACGATTTTTAGCTTTGACCACATCTCTGCGTATGTCTCACACGACAAAATATGCGTCTGTGCTCCTGGGTCCATTCTGGTTACAATTATGGACTGGGCTTTAGCATCATCTTTAATCCATACTAGCTGGTCTTCCTTTTTTTCCGGTTTTGTTAAACATCCCGATACTATATCGAAAAGACCCAACCCGTTTATTACGATGCGCGTTTCGAATTTCCATGTCGCCCAATTTTCACCAGTAAGTTTAGTTGTAACCACGCTCTGCTACCATATTCATTACAGCGGCCATATTTTTTTCTGTATCCGACCGCGACCCGTTTGAAATTATATTATTAGTACCCGTTATTAGCTCCACCTGCAAGACCTGGGACTCCTAGGACTCCTGGGCCCATAACCACTTATTATTTTGTGAAGCGTAGAAGATAAAGAATCTTGCAGTATTTTTTAAGAGTTTAATTTATATAATAACGTTTCACAGTCTTAGTATTATAGTGACGAGTGAGATAGGAATATAGTACATAGATAAGTCACCTCTCTATCATCAAGAAGTAAAACCTTTTCTTGCACTTAATATGCAATCTCTATGCTAAAAAACGACACAGTTAACGCTACTAGGGCTTGTGTGGTATCGTTCTCGTGTAAAACAGATATCAGCAATTCATTTTTTATGTTATTTATTCATAGTACTATATAAAAATATGCGTGTATTTTCGAAATCGTAAAAATCACAACAAGTTTTTTTATACAGGGAGATAAATTAGTTATATTTCCTGAATATTTAGAAGTATCAAAAATATTATAAAATAGCAAATTTAATCTAGTTTAAAAATTATATACATGTTGGGCACTTTTCATACAAACAGTAACTTAAATAAATTGTTGATGTCGAGATTAGCCCGTGCGCTCGTGATACATTAGCAAAAAATATTTTGTTTAATTACGTTAATTTGTTTTTCTAGGACGTATATGGTAAATTTTACACGTAAAACATGTTAATAATCATAATTTAATGTATTTCATGAAGCGAAATAAAATGCGTTTGGAGATTTACGTTGGTTACGCCGACGTAAACATATATTTTGAGCTACTGTTTGTATGAGAAGTGCCCAACATGCATATATTTCAAGAAATAAGATTAAATAAGCTTTTTAAAATAATAATAATATTTTGAAAATATTAACATAATTTAACTAATTTACCTCACTGAATAAAAAAACTTGTTGTGATTTTAACCGTTTAGGCCATACTCCCATATTTTTATATAGAACTATACAAAAATAGCGTAAAAAATGAATAGCTGATATCTTTTTTATACGGAAACGATACCATACAAGTCCTGGTAGATCTAACTGACCAGCAATAAACAAAGAAAAGAGGTACACTTCGTCCTACTCACTCCGCTCTCCCACCTCACAGAGGACGAATCTGACCTCCCTCCACATCTGAAAATAATTACCGCGGAACACTATATCCGTGGTCGAAATTTCATGCTTGTAACCCGATGCGCACAATTATGTATGAAAACAGCGGACTAACAACTCTACTAGAAGTATATACTTAAAAACAAAAAACAAGACGAAAAAGCATTGTCTCTTTGCGAGTAAAAATAATCAGTCCTTTCTGCAATTTTTCTATTGTAAAAGTCCGAACTAATGTATTTGATGAGATCATCAAATACATTAGTTCGGACTTTTACAATAGAAGAGATCTTCATCATCATCAGACAACAACTATTCATTTATCATTGTTCTGGACAAAACATAACAACATAACATAACCTAAGCTACACTTCAAGTCGATTTTGATACTTGTTTGACACTACTAACCCAGGGTTAAATGGCTTTAACCCTCACACTTCGGCGGGTTAAAAAGTTAAATTTTTAACTCAAGGTTGGCTTTCTAACTCTCGATGGTGCAAGACGTACTAATTACTTAACCCTAGAGTAGCATTTAACTCCGAGTTAATTGTGTTAACCCAGCGTGGTGCAAGGGGGCCTAGTCGTCTTAAAGCATATACAAAACGATCTAGTTATCACACACGTATTTCCTCAACTTGGTCAACGTTTTCGTTCTGGAAAGTTACATTAAGTGGTGCTGGATTAGCTATGTGCGTTTTGTATTGTATAACTTTGGTTTTGTTTTCGTTAATTTTTAGACCATTTTGCTATAGCCATTCATTAATTTTTGTTAATGAAGTTTCTATTTTGACCTTCTGGGAAACTTCTGGATCCGCTTCAATGACTACTGTTGTATCATCTGCAAACATCACTGAAAAAAATATCCAGTGGAGCCTACTGACATTACAGTAAGACTTACTGCAATAACAGTGAGGCCTACTGACATTTCAGTAAACCTAACTGTAATAACGGTTACGCCTACTGTAATTTCAGTAGGCTCCACTGGGTATTTTTTTCAATCAGCTTGTCGTCGGCGACTTTGTGCAGGTCATTTATGTACAATAGGAATAAAAGCGGTCCAAGGATGCTGCCCTGTAATGCTAGTATGTACCTACATTCGAATTGCCAAGCTTTTGACGAGCTTTATTGCTATTGTGTATTAGCAGGCGCAACGTAGGTGACATTGATCATCACGGTCATGTAAAAAAATCTGTACTATAAAAAATATTAGTTCTATGAGTTTATTAGGTTTCATTCAAAATCGGATCGATTTTTAAAATTTGTATTTCCGTTTTCACTCTTGTTTATTGTAACTAAATACTTTTATTCTGTTAAGTGTCTATGGCTAATGACTAAATAGTAGGTAGATTGGTATACAAGGTAACATAAGACAGCCATCTTACTCGAGATATTTTTTGCTCGAGCGGAGTGAGAGCGCCAATAGCTCGAGAGTGAAATTGGTCTTTTTTTTCGAGTTGAACATACTACTTTTCATTTAGAATATGAGGAAAGTAATCAAAAGTTATAGAAGAAAAGCATTTTTTTTATTTAGTGCATTTTGATTAAAAACATAGTTAGTTTTGTTTATAAAAAACTATTTTGTTTTTAGGGTTCCGTACCCAAAGGGAAAAAACGGTACCCTATTACTGAGACTTCGCTGTCCGTCCGTCCGTCCGTCTGTCACCAGGCTGTATCTCAAGAAAGGTGATAGCTAGACAATTGAAATTTTCATAGATGATATATTTATTTCTATTGCCGCTATAACAAAAAATACTAAAAATAAAATAAAATAAATATTTAAGGGGGGCTCCCATACAACAAACTTGTTATAGATTATGGTACGGAAGCCTCATGCGCGAGTCGGACTCGTTTTATCGTATATGTAGGTACGAGTTAATTCTCGGGGAAGACCCCGAATCACATGGATGTCCGTAGTAAATAAGAACCTCAAAGAAGCCCAAGTGAACAGAGACGATCCAGGACCGAACAGCCTGGAGACGCATGATACGGAGGGCCGACCCCAAATAAAATGGGAAAGAGCCAGGCAAAAGAAGAGATGTACGCGTTCATTCTATTGCCCTGTAGCACATTTGATTAATGCCCAGTTGAGTGTTCTTTTTACAAATTACTTTTCCACCCTTGGGTGGAAATGAATTACTTTCAACCCGCTATATGGATATATACGTACAATGACCAACTTGCGGAATAGGTATGAGAAATGAAATAGAACTCTTTTTGTCGATTCAGTTCTTCGATTTTATTTTTCAATATGTCGGGTTGAAAACGTTTGTAAAATTCACTTATCTCTCATCTCACAGAGCCACTAGTAAGTAAATGGTTTAAATTGATCCAATATCAATGTTTTCTACGAGCAAACTGGCCCACTCCATCTAGTGGCAGATCTACACACCAAGCCGCGCAGGGTTAAACTGCTACGCTGCCGTATATAATAGAAAGTAAGCGCGCCTAGGGTTGGTGGAGTTTCAGAGTCATAGATGTAGATGTCGCTACTTTAACCATTTTTCGAAAGAAACCACATATCCTATAGGTACCACTGGTACCAGATTGTTTCGCTTTTTAATTCGTAGACTAGCAATTATAATTATCATTTGTTTATTTTTTTAATTATATTCAATAACTTTTTAATCCATTGCTCATATTGCTTATATTCAATTTTGATAAATTCATCTTTGTATTAAGAAAACATATCCTTTTTTGGTAAGTAGTACTTAGGTACCTAATAATAGATCTCAAAATAACAAATCAAATTGGAATTCGCGTTATTTGACGCCATTAGTTGAACAATTGTCGATTTACTGCTCTATCGACACAAAGTCTCATAATTAATGGTTCGATGTTCCCATTCCTGGTATACATAAATTAAATTAACAGAAAATAATCTGAAACTACCTGCACAACCTACATATTCAAACAGTGTAAATACCTGTTCTTGAAGTTGCTCCTGCAAGCAACTCTCTTCAACTTTTCTACTTTTTGTTCAATAATCATAACATGGGAATACCTTACTTTTTATAGCAATATTAATATTATATCAGAATAATGTTAAATGTAAGAATAATACATACGGAAGAATGATTAAAATAGTAGCCAAATGAATTAAATAAAAATAATAAAAATAACAGATAAATATTCCGACGTGTTAATATAAATATTATGATCATAGTGAACATGTGAAAATTGTGTATTGATTAAATGCCTAATCGAGTGATTTTGAGCTTTAATTATTACTGTTTCTAGTTACTAAATCTCACGTAGACCGCGAAGAAACCTAGTTTGTTACATCATTACCGGCCAAGGCTCCAATGAGTAGGTAGTTATGGCTACTGGCCTCTGTAAACTTTAAGTTGTTATGATAAAAGTCTTATACCTATCTTGAAGGGACAGGGTGGCTCTGGGTTTTTTTTTTAGTCTGCCTCCCTTTAATTGAAGGTAATTTTATGGATAATTTAAAAATCGATTTATACAGTATAGGGTCTGTAAAATTACAGTGATTAATAAATATTAGAGATATTGAGATGTCAGCGTTTCTTTTACTTTACCTTGTCCTTGTTATTTCATAGTATTGACTTTGTTATCGTCGTTTATATATTAAATTTAATTCAGTAAAATTATTTATTTATTTTATTTACCTATTATTTATACTCATTTTACCGACATTGTGTCACGTCTCCAAAGCCTCAAGTAACGTACCTATGCGTTGTAGCATTGTAAGTAACACAAAAGATAATTACGTGATTTAATCTCAAATATTCGATCTGGAATGTCCACACGATTCTTTACTAGCTATTTGTTACCTATGTAGAAATATGTACCCTCAATTTGAATAACTCCGTCCCTCTCGCACTCACAACTACTTCCACGCTATCTCACTCTATCCCATTACTTTTATATTGTTCGCTAACTTTCTTGTTTGTATAAGCAAATACACGTATTTGAAAGTTTGTATATTTGTAGGTTGAATTGTATAAGAATAAGTATAATAAGTACTTTCGTTTGGTTTTAAAACGTTTCAACCAATATTATTGACTTTACCATGTTTTATGATACTTCTAATACTTAATTAAGTAATAATGTTTCTTTGTGTAAGTAATTATCTGAATGTGGGTTAATTCGAGCGGAAATCCTTCCTATTTATATATTATAAACGTGTAAATCAACATTCCACTTAAACCCAATAACCACGCAAACAAATTTCCGTAAAATGTTTCAGTAACATAGCTTTGATATCAGAATAGAACGAACAATCTATGAGGATATTCATTCATAAGAAGGGTAAATTGGAGTTATTTTATTAAATATCTCCAATTCAACCTGCATTGGAGTTATTTCGGAGTAGTTTCGGTACCTGTTCTTCAGAGTTATCAGTATATGATTTAATATTGTTTTCACTTCTCATGCTCTTAAAATATTACTTTAGTCTCTGCATATCGGGGCTAAATCTCCTTATTAATGTCTAGGGATTAAAAAAAAAAAAAAAAAAAAAAAAAAAAACGGATGTGCAATTTGTGAAAATTATTGATTTAATTAATAATAAATCGAATTGTCAGTTTTGCTAAGTTTATACTGCAAGTACAACGTGTTCCTGTTGTTGTGAGCTAATTACTTTCTCTATTTATATCGAGTATACTAACAAATAAAAATCAACTGGTAGTTCTAGGCGCATTGTGTGCGGCAAGTCACCGATAAATTGCACTTACTGACGGACATGAGCCTTGTGCACTATGTCACAAGGTTCAGATCAGGATGGTGACGGAGACCAAATAAAAACTTTGCTTGACAATAGTAAGGTAATATGTGATCACGATTATGATGTAGTGGAAACGACGGTCGTGTCGTGTAACCAGGATTCAATGGATGACCTAACACAGTATAAGGATAGTGGTGCAAATGTAATGACAATCCCAACCCCTACCGCTAAGAGGGCAAGTGTCGCGCGCAGCGCGATTCGCCATGTAACAATCGGTATGTATCAACACTAGTAATGTCAATCTATATTTTGTAGTGTGGTAACACCATACTTGGCTTTGACTAACTTTTTGCATGTTGGTACTGTGGTAGAAAGATGGCGGGAGTGTAGCTGCCGTGAACACGAGAAAGAGTGGAGCAGGAATCGTGGTCGTAAGACGAGTTAGAAGCTACGAGCTTCTAGGAGGCCTATGTCCCATAGAGAACACCAGGTGAGTGTTTACTTTGCCATATTATTTATGTCGACCTAAAAGTGCATCATAAGGTGGAAAGATGAGGAGACGGTTAAAGCATATCGTTCTTTCTGTTAGTATTAGTCCAATCTTGCAGTGCACAGCACACTTGGTAGTCAAGGACATTGGACAGGGAAGCCTGGAGCTCCCATGCATGTGAGGTGTGTCCGGGAACACACTGGCACGGTCGACTGAGTTGGAGCAACCGAGGCGAGACTATGGGGAAGGTGGAGGTCTCCGGGGAGGCAAAGCCTCCCCGTCCGGCTAAGTGACTAATGAGCAAAGTTTGATTGGAGTCACCAGGATTGTACCCTGAATAGACCGGAGCAAGTCGACCGTTGCCCAACTGGAGGTGCATAGCCATTGATTATCATGAGAGTTCCTCTGCAGTGTAAGTGGGTTAGCAACCACACAGAGGCAATTTAGATATGGAAAGGCACCAGGTAAAACCGAATCTTGTATGTGTGTGGCACAGCCACAGGAGTGAGGCACGACCTCATATTATTCGGATACACATAATTGAGTTAAGAGTGGAATAAAATTGGTCGACTCATCTTTCCATTCTAATGATAATAAATGTGTACTTTATTATACTTTCATGTCGCCCATTTGTATATGTGAACCCAGCAATTAGCATTTCATACTAATATTGCATAGGAGGGACGACATTTTGGTGGAGCGTGCTGGGATATTGTTATTAATGAACCAGATAAGCGTGGCTCATTTTTATCAAAATTCACTCTAATAAAAATTGAAACAGAGAACACTGACTGTTCTTTGTCGAAGCAGAGATCGTGAAAATCTATTTTGTCATGATATACTGTTGCAGATATTTAACGAAAGTAAGTAATGTAACTTAATTGTGGGTAAAATTACAATTCATATCATAAGTTATTTTAGTATACTGAGTGATTGTCAGTCTCTCTAAAAGGGAAGAACTGAAAGGCACACAGTTCTACAGCAACATTAATTTGGGGTTTGGTGCAAGAAAAAATCGGGCAAACTCCTAGAAGATATGATATTTGTAGCGTAAGTTGTATGTAAGGCTTAAGTTACGATTATTATTTATGAAAGAAGATCGTGTAGATTACACTTAAATGACATTATTTATTAAGGTTCATTCGTCTGTGATTCATTCGTTCACTCGTTCGAGTGTCTATGGTTTTAGTGCGTTTGAAGTAATCGATTTTAATCGATTCAATTAAATGAACCATACGTGACCGAAAATATTATTAAGTTAATTTAGTACAAAGATTATTATTTATTAGTAATCTTGTGGTAATTTGTAAAATATAGTATTTTTACGGAACCGATAAATACTCGCTAAGTAGAATTTTTGATTTTACTTTTTGTACGAATAGACATGAAATCGATTCTATGTCATTTCGGCGGGACAACACTTCGAGTTGAAGTTTTTTCGACTTCCCGCCTTTCGGTTTGTTTGTTTGTGGTTGTGAAAATTTTCTACTTGTTGTAGTCGAATTTTTCTAACAAGTTTTTAATGAGAAATAGCCATTTATATTCGGAAATCAGTGTTTTAGCGAGTGTGTTTTGGTGTGCCAGTAATGGAGTGTTGAAAAAAGACACCGATCTACGAAAAACAAAGCTCATACAGGATAAAACGCAGTGTCCGGGGTTAGGTGTGGCGAATCCATAAGTGAGAAATAGTGAAACACTGCATACACGATGGAAGATATTCTGGCGGGCATTGTCCAAATGCGACAGAATAAACTTCAACAGTTTATTGCGAACATCAAATCTGACGGAGCTGGCAATCGTATTGTCGAAAATGTATCCAGTACGATAAGCCACTTAAAAGACCTGACTAACAAACTGCAAAATGAGGTGCGTCACTACACAACTGCCTCGTCAAACCCTCAATTGATGGTGGTCACAAATGCAATGGAACTACAATTACAGGCTGAAGAATTGGTGATAGATATTGAGTCAGCTATTTCTGTTGCTGCTAACCCTCAAGAGACATCAACGGAACGGCATCAGACAACTCGTGAAATAAATATTAAATTGCCAAAGTTGCGACTGCCCAAATTTAATGGTGATCAATTACGATGGTTGGAATTTTGGGACAGGTTTGTCTCGAATATTGACAACCAACCAATGGCCGAAGCAGACAAACTGACTTATTTATTAAGCAGTTTGGAAGGCAAAGCTCTAGAAGCTGTAGCTGGCATAAGTATTACGAATCACAACTATACCATCGCGGTGGAAGCTTTAAAGTCCAGATATGGCTCCAACGATGCGCTTATAGATGTCCACTATACGGCACTATCTAACATGGGACAAGCCGATTACTCAGCATCCAGTTGCAGACATAAGCTTGATGAAATTGAACGGCACCTGCGGGTACTGGAAAAGTTGGGAGAAAACACTTCTGGAAACCATTTGCGTGCTACTATACTTGCCAAATTTCCTGAACAAGTCCTGCATCAGTATCACCTAATGCCACAACCATCCAGAGAGAATTCTACAGCAACAGTAAGACGAATCTTATTGGATATTGTGGTGGCAATGGAGAAGGCTCAGGCTCATCCAACACCAAAGGGCCTGGAAATGAGGCAAGATGTTATCACTACGGAGGTACTCCAAACAATGGCAGAATATCCAGTGCGAAGTGGTGCCACCTACAAACAAAGGCGAAATTTAAAACGAAAAGCTGACAGTCCTGCTAACAATAGCATTCCAAAAAAGAAGAACCGTTTACCTTGCATCTTCTGTAAGCTTCATAATCACAATAGTGTCGACTGCAGGAAATATAGTGATATTGAGTCCAGGAAAAAACAGTTATCCGGCAGGTGTCTCAAGTGCCTTAAGAGGAACCATAATGCTAACCAGTGCCATAGAAAGATAAAATGCTACCGATGTGGTGATGAACATCTGCAACTTCTGTGTCCGAAGCCGAAGGGTGAGAATGAGTCTCCTGTCAGTAATCATAGGATGGTCAAATGTTATATGGCAAATATGACCAAGTACAATTTTTTACAGACAGCGGTGGCAGAAATCATCAACCCCAACAACAACAAAATAAGCAAACATAAGTGCAGACTTGTGTTGGACTGTGGCTCGCAGAGGAGTTACATTACTGCACGGGCTGCTTGCAAACTACAGCTATTACCGGATAATGAAGACCGACTCTTAGTGTTCACGTTTGGCGAAACGGATCCAAAGGAAATGCCAAGCCCTTCAGTGGACATTGTAATTGAAACCAAACGTGGCACCAAAAAACAAGTAAGAGTAAATATCGTTCCACATATTACAGAGAAGTTACCAGTAGCTAAATTTGATCACTCAATGGTTGATCTATCAGCCGATGACAGTTCTACTGGTGAAAATGTGGACCTTCTAATAGGGAACGACTATTATGAAGGCTTCAGACGTCAAGCGAAGATACAACTTGAGAATAATTTGTATTTAATAGATACTAACTTTGGTTGGCTGTACTCTGGAGATGAAAACCGTACTATCGCCCAAGAGAATATACTAACTGTAACTACTTACTGTCACTGTCATAGTTCAAGCTGCCCTTATTTTACCGAACCGGACTTACCCCTCAGAAACATTGACATTAAATTTCTATGGTCACTTGAGTGTATTGGCATAAATGACTCACCTAAAGCCACTAGACAGGATGAAGCAGTAAAACATTTCAATGATACCATACAATACAACAATGGTCGTTATGAAGTGACTTGGCCATGGATTGAATACCCACCTCAGCTTCCTGTCAATTTTGGCATGGCATTAGGAAGACTGAAGAGTTTGATTAATAGACTGGATTCGGCAACCTTACAGGAATATGATGATATTCTCAAGGAACAACTAAACGGAAATGTCATCGAAATAGTTGTACCACATAGGAATGACACCGAACACCCTGTGCACTATCTTGCTCATCATATTGTAAAAAATGAAGGGAAGCGTGGAAGGATTGTATATGATGCTTCAATGAGAAGTTTGGACAAGAAAAGCCTAAACGAATGTCTATACAGTGGCCCCTCCATGCTCGAGGACCTCACGGCCCTTCTCCTGAAGTTTAGGACAAAAAAGATAGCAATCGTCGCCGATGTAGAAAAGGCATTCTTGCAAGTAGGACTTCAAGATAAGGACCGTGATGTAACACGATTCCTATGGGTAAAAGACATCACAAAGGATTTAGATTTAAGGATTAGACAATCTTGTAACTGGAGCAAACTCTGTGAAAGAAGAGCAGGAGATATTTGAAAGGACTAGAGATACCTTTGGGCAAATATCTATGAACATAAGGGATTGGCTGTCAAATAGTAAGGAATTTCTTGACCTTATACCTACAGAACAGCAAGCAAAACAGGGAGAAACAGTAAAAATTCTTGGACTGTCGTGGAGTGTGACAAAAGATACCCTGAAATTGAAAATTACTGATCAACACTTTGACAAAGAAGCACCAGCCAACACTAAAAGGAAAGTGCTTCGTACCTTAGCTCGAATCTATGACCCATGTGGCTACATTTGTCCATTGACCCTACCTTTGAAGATCTTGTTTCGGAGCATCTGCGAACAAAAGTATAAATGGGACACCAACCTACCAGATGACCTGATACAGTCTATGCAGGAAATATGTAATGTAATAAAGACGGCTGTAAACCAGGAATTGCCAAGATCTGTGATAAATGATAATCCGGAACTAGATACAACATACCAGTTGAATTGCTTTTCTGACGCTTCAAAGGCCGGATATGCTGCTGTCATATATTTAACAGCAAGAAGTCACCAAGGTACATCAGTCTCATTCTTAATGGGAAAATCAAGAATAGCCAAAAATTAAGATGCAAGTGAACTTCATATCCCAAAACTAGAGCTCATGGGTTTGCTCATAGCAAGTAGACTCTTAAAATATGTGACGGAAAATCTATCTCTTCCCATAAGCAAAGAAATGTTGTGGACCGATAGTTTGGTCGTACATGGATGGATGCGTTCGAACAAATTATTACCACCCTTTGTATCAAACAGGGTAGAAGAGATCAGAAATGCAAGCAGAGTTATACTACATCAACACTAAGATGAACCCAGCTGATGTTGCCACGAGACCTGACAGATGGAGTCAATCCAAAGAACTTTGGTTCAATGGCCCCACATTCTTAAGTGAGGACGAAACGATGTGGCCTACGGATAGGTACTACATGAACCATATGACAGTCCTTTCTGTTGGGGAGGGCCTGGACCAGAGCAATCACAGTAGCAGACCAGAAGCTGATGATGGTCCAGGAAATGAACTCCGAGCTGTTGAAGCAAATGATGACCAACAGATGGAAATTGACGACCAAATCGACCAGTCAGAAATCAATAATCCAAGTAATGACATAACCGAAATTGACTCAGTACACGCCATCTTCATTGAACTCAGCAGATAATATAGCTGAGATTAAAAAACTGCAAAAACTTCATTTTGCCAACGAAATTGCAGGAAAGATAACACATCTGACTAGAAATCTTGGACTGTTTCTAGATGTGGACGGTGTACTGAGATGCCAGGGACGGATGGTAAACACCACATGGAATTATGACATGAAACATCCTATTTTACTTCCCAGAGATTGCGAATTTACAACTAGGATCATCAAGGAAACTCATGAAAATAATTATCATGTTGGCACTACACATACACTTAGCCTCATTAGAGAAAAGTACTGGATACCACAGGGTAAACATCAGGTGGAAAAAGTGATCTCGAGATGTCAGCGGTGCATTAAACATGGCGGTGGCCCATACCGTTTGCCAACTGCGCCAGATCTACCAACTGAAAGAGTGAACTATAGCACACCCTTTACATACTGTGGCGTAGATTATTTCGGGCCGCTGTATGTGAACACGCCAACTGGCAAACAAAAGAGATGGGTTGCCCTGTTCACTTGTCTAGCTGTTCGAGCCATTCATCTAGAGATTGTTAACGACTTGACTGCAGAAGAATGTCTCCTGGCACTTAGAAGATTTGCTGCCACTAGAAATACGCCTCAACGTCTGTATTCAGACAATGCCACTTGCTTCAAATTAACATCTGAAGTAGTTAGTAAGCCGTATTGCATTGAAAGAGGAATTGAATGGAGATTTATTCCTCAGCTGGCTCCGTGGCATGGTGGATTCTACGAACGACTGATAGGAGTAGTAAAGCATTCTCTAAAGCGCACTCTCGAAAAGCACCTTCTTGGAGACAGCAAACTGTTAACTGTTCTAAAAGAGGTAGAAGCTGTTGTTAACTCAAGACCGCTTACAAAAGTTGGAACCGAAGTGATCCATATATTAAGACCAGCTGATTTTCTAAGTCTGGGAAAATGCTTAACCTTGACCCCAGCAACGAACAGTGTTTGTACGGTGGACGGTTCCAAACTGCAAGTCAATCTGATAGAGAGCTGGAAAAAGGGCTTGATAATCCTGGAGGAGTTTAAGAAAATATTCATGGCACAATACCTGACGAGTCTGAGAGAGAGATACCAAAGCTCTCCTAAACAGCCAAGAATTGTTTCTGATGGTGAACCAAAAATAGGAGACATTGTTCAAATAAAATCAGATTTAAAGAACCGCGAGCTGTGGAAAGTGGGAAAGATAGCCGAGCTTCTAAGAAGTGCAGATGGAAAACATAGGGTCGCTAAAGTAAGTTGGAGATACCATAATGACACGGTCTGTAGGTCATCTCTACCCTCTAGAGACAGAACCAGAGGACTCTCCACGATCAGGAGCGACTGATGAGGAACAAACTGCACCACCTCTGGACTCACCTATTGAGTACTTGGATCTGGATGCTGCGCCAAGTGGAAGCGATAGCATACAACCTCCACAAACCGATCCGATACCTGAGGATAATGACGTGGTAGTTGCCACTGAGGAAGTAACGGCTACGCAGGAATCTATGATGAGTACTGAGGCATCAAGATCCGAAAGAGTTACTCTGACAATATGCAACCGGAAACTACGACTAAAAGGGACGCTGCAATTCGAGCCAGAGAGAAAATACTGGAGTGGACGCGTCACCTGCTCACACTACTGCAATAAGACTCCTTTTGCCTGTGGGAGTGTCGCGCGCAGCGCGATTCGCCATGTAACAATCGGTATGTATCAACACTAGTAATGTCAATCTATATTTTGTAGTGTGGTAACACCATACTTGGCTTTGACTAACTTTTTGCATGTTGGTACTGTGGTAGAAAGATGGCGGGAGTGTAGCTGCCGTGAACACGAGAAAGAGTGGAGCAGGAATCGTGGTCGTAAGACGAGTTAGAAGCTACGAGCTTCTAGGAGGCCTATGTCCCATAGAGAACACCAGGTGAGTGTTTACTTTGCCATATTATTTATGTCGACCTAAAAGTGCATCATAAGGTGGAAAGATGAGGAGACGATTAAAGCATATCGTTCTTTCTGTTAGTATTAGTCCAATCTTGCAGTGCACAGCACACTTGGTAGTCAAGGACATTGGACAGGGAAGCCTGGAGCTCCCATGCATGTGAGGTGTGTCCGGGAACACACTGGCACGGTCGACTGAGTTGGAGCAACCGAGGCGAGACTATGGGGAAGGTGGAGGTCTCCGGGGAGGCAAAGCCTCCCCGTCCGGCTAAGTGACTAATGAGCAAAGTTTGATTGGAGTCACCAGGATTGTACCCTGAATAGACCGGAGCAAGTCGACCGTTGCCCAACTGGAGGTGCATAGCCATTGATTATCATGAGAGTTCCTCTGCAGTGTAAGTGGGTTAGCAACCACACAGAGGCAATTTAGATATGGAAAGGCACCAGGTAAAACCGAATCTTGTATGTGTGTGGCACAGCCACAGGAGTGAGGCACGACCTCATATTATTCGGATACACATAATTGAGTTAAGAGTGGAATAAAATTGGTCGACTCATCTTTCCATTCTAATGATAATAAATGTGTACTTTATTATACTTTCATGTCGCCCATTTGTATATGTGAACCCAGCAATTAGCATTTCATACTACTATTGCATAGGAGGGACGACAGCAAGAGAATTAGATGAAGGCTGGACTTTGGTAGATAACCCAAAAAGGCGCAGTACGTTGAATAGACAGACGGCCGCTCGTAGTATAGAAATTAGTATTACATGCAAGGATATGTTGCCGAAGCAATTTGCGTTAGCGAAACTATTTCGAAGCCACGACATTTCAGATATTATTAATGTGAAGTATGTTAATCCGTATAAGGTTTTGGTTACATTTGAAAATGAAACTAGTGCTGGACGATTGATTTCTATAGTATCCAAAAACAAAGAGATGGGATGGCGGTGTCAGAAAACATATGAAGTGGGGTTATCATATGGCACAATTAAAGAAGCGGACTTAGGTTTAGACGAAAAAGAAATGATGGAAAGCATTATTAGCGAAACGGAAATAGTTTCAGTGAAAAGGCTAAGTAAAAAAAGCAAGGAAGAAAGTGGCTGGAAAGATAGTGAGACGATACGAGTTTGTTTTAAAGGTCCTTTATTGCCAGCTTATGTTTATATACATGAGATGCGAGTTAAGGTTGACCCATATCTATTTCCGGTGTCACAGTGTTCAAACTGTTGGAGATTCGGCCATTCCAAGAAAACTTGTACAAAGAAACCTGTATGTCCTAAGTGTGGAAATAATCACCTAAACTGCGATACGACTATATATAAATGTCGTAATTGCGCTGGAGATCATATGGCACTGGATAAATCTTGTCCAATCTTTATAAAAGAGAAACAGATAAGAAAGATTATGGCTGAATTAAACTGTACGTATAAAAAGGCCCTGGAAAAATATGTACCTATTGTTCCTCCCGCGTTTACTGAGTCTAACTTTCCCCGCGTGTTCAAATTTGCTTCTGCACCGAGCATGTCTTCTGCTCCTGAAAAGAATAATATTCTTATGACGTCCGACATTACGATTTCCAATTCAGATACCCCAACAGTAGTTCCTACAATTACCCAACCATCCTATGCTAAAGTCGTGACCACCACGGCAGTAGTTCACCGGGAACCGACGGCTAAAGTAAACGTTTCACTAGAACCCCCTAAAAAACAACGCCGCTCTAAAATAAAAATGTCTACCTCACCCCAAAGAGAAATTATGAGTGAAAATGGAGAACATTCGGAAGACGAATCATTACAGATGGATATATCGGAGCACACCCTACCTAAACCTAATGATGTGCTAAATGAAGAAAAAATTAACCTCAGTTCGTTGTGTAAAAAAAATCAAAGATATAATATTTCTCAAAAACTTATCCATAAGTGAAAAGATTAAATGTGCTGTCCAGACGGGTTTAGAATGGCTTATGTCCTTTTTGGTTGAAAATATCTTTGACGTAACGATTTTAAAATCTTTTTTTAACGCAACAGATGGCTAATAATTTCAGAAGGTGCCGACTTAATTTATTACAATGGAACGCTCAAAGTATAAGACCAAAGTTATTATCTTTTGAAAATCTACTGATCCAGGAGAAAATCCACATAGCAGCGTTAAGCGAGACATGGCTGAATATCGACAGTTTTCTACATATTAGCAACTACAACGTGTATCGCGCGGACAGAGCGGATGGATATGGTGGCGTTGCTATCCTCACACACAAATCAATCAAGTCACAGCAGTGTTGTGTAAGTTCTCCTAACCCAGGTATGCAAGTGCTTCATGTGAAACTTTTTAATTGTGACGAAATTGAAAACGTTATATCTGTGTACTGTCCTTCTTCTGTAGTTACCGACGCGCGAGATTGGGATTATATTTTTTCACTGGCGCGACAAAAAGTGGTTATAATGGGTGACTTCAATGGTCACCATACAAACTGGTCTCACAAGACGGATGTAAGAGGTAACCAAATATTTGATTCCCTTATGGACTTTAAACTTGTGACCCTTAATGACCATAAAACTTGTACCAGAGTCCGGCTTGTTAATGGTGTACTCCAAGCGTCCTCTCCAGATATATCCATAGTATCATCCGATGTATACCTAGCACTTGAATGGGGCGTTATGAAGGAATCATTAGGAAGTGATCACTTAATTATTAAAATTTCTACATATCTGATCTCTAACGTAACCCCTATTCAAAAAAGAAACTTTAAATTGGCCCAGTGGGACGAGTACCGGTCAAACCTGGAGCTTAAATTCATTGATTGGTTTTTACCTGAAGCTCCTCAAGACGCGTATAACATATTTATGGGCTATATAAACGAAGCTGCAGATTTGTACATACCTTATGTTAAATTTAATTGTAACCCCGCTAGTACATTTAAACCGAATCCGTATTGGGATCAGTCCTTATCTAAAGCTGTAGCAGAAAGACGGTTGGCACTTGCATTATTTAGACGAAATCCCACTCCGCAAAATCTTGAGGATCTACAGGCTAAAATAAGTAATGCTCAGAGGCTTATAAGAAAGCGTAAAAGTGAAGGATGGCAACAATTTTGTAACTCGATAAGCGAAGCCTCATCAGCGGCTGAAGTGTGGTCTCGGATGAGGTGGCTTAAGGGTTATAGATCCCCTAGGCCTCACGTCAGTGCAGATAAAGTTACCGATCTACTTCACTCACTAACACCTGATTACGTATCACCTCCAACACCATCAATATCGATACGCAGTACAGCCATGGATGAACTGTTTAACTTACACGAATTAGAGTCTGTCATTAAAAATAAAGATACCGCTCCCGGTACTGATGGAATATCTTTTTCAATGATAAAGAACCTTCCTGATAACTGTAAGTTAGTATTGTAGTCGCTGTACAATAACTTCTATGGCTTAGGATTTGTTCCTTTTCAATGGAGAGAAATCTGTGTAGTCCCCATACCTAAGCCCGGACGTGATCCTACTTCCGACTCTGCACTCAGGCCAATCTCCTTAATGTCATGTCTATGTAAAATATTTCATTCCTTAATTAATAAAAGGTTAGAATTGAACTTGTGACCCTTAATGACCATAAAACTTGTACCAGAGTCCGGCTTGTTAATGGTGTACTCCAAGCGTCCTCTCCAGATATATCCATAGTATCATCCGATGTATACCTAGCACTTGAATGGGGCGTTATGAAGGAATCATTAGGAAGTGATCACTTAATTATTAAAATTTCTACATATCTGATCTCTAACGTAACCCCTATTCAAAAAAGAAACTTTAAATTGGCCCAGTGGGACGAGTACCGGTCAAACCTGGAGCTTAAATTCATTGATTGGTTTTTACCTGAAGCTCCTCAAGACGCGTATAACATATTTATGGGCTATATAAACGAAGCTGCAGATTTGTACATACCTTATGTTAAATTTAATTGTAACCCCGCTAGTACATTTAAACCGAATCCGTATTGGGATCAGTCCTTATCTAAAGCTGTAGCAGAAAGACGGTTGGCACTTGCATTATTTAGACGAAATCCCACTCCGCAAAATCTTGAGGATCTACAGGCTAAAATAAGTAATGCTCAGAGGCTTATAAGAAAGCGTAAAAGTGAAGGATGGCAACAATTTTGTAACTCGATAAGCGAAGCCTCATCAGCGGCTGAAGTGTGGTCTCGGATGAGGTGGCTTAAGGGTTATAGATCCCCTAGGCCTCACGTCAGTGCAGATAAAGTTACCGATCTACTTCACTCACTAACACCTGATTACGTATCACCTCCAACACCATCAATATCGATACGCAGTACAGCCATGGATGAACTGTTTAACTTACACGAATTAGAGTCTGTCATTAAAAATAAAGATACCGCTCCCGGTACTGATGGAATATCTTTTTCAATGATAAAGAACCTTCCTGATAACTGTAAGTTAGTATTGTAGTCGCTGTACAATAACTTCTATGGCTTAGGATTTGTTCCTTTTCAATGGAGAGAAATCTGTGTAGTCCCCATACCTAAGCCCGGACGTGATCCTACTTCCGACTCTGCACTCAGGCCAATCTCCTTAATGTCATGTCTATGTAAAATATTTCATTCCTTAATTAATAAAAGGTTAGAATGGTATTTAGAGCGGAACAGTGTATTTTCTGAAGAAACAGTAGGTTTTAGGAAATGTCGATCATCTTTGGATAACTTGGGTACTTTAGTGACTCAAATTCAGTGTGGGTTTGCAAATAATATGAGTACTTTAGGATGTTTCATAGATATTGACAATGCTTACAATAATGTAGATATAACTAGTTTAATAACAATACTCGATCGTAAAGGCGTTGGCTCTAGCATCTGTAAATATCTGTGGAACTTCTTGACAGAAAGGTACTTGTCTATATATGTAGATAACTCTGTGTTCAGGAGATCAACTGGTCGCGGATTAGCCCAGGGAGATCCCTTATCGCCATTGTTATTCAATGTTGTTACTACACACATTCATAGTTTAATGAAAGAGGTGTCGCTGTTACAGTATGCTGACGATTACGTTTTGTATATAACTGGAAAAAACATTTCACATACGGAAATATGTTTGCAAAATTCTCTCGATGTATTTAACGAGTCTCTTAATAAACTCGGACTTGAAATATCTATAGCTAAAACTAAATTATGTATTTTTAAAAAAGGTATTAATAGAAAACCTGTTAACTTTAAAATAAATAATACCAACCTAGAGGTAGTTGACTGTGTTAAGTATCTGGGATTGTGGTTGGATTGCTCTCTCAGGTGGGGAAAACACATTAACGAACTAATTCAAAAAATTCAAAAGTATTGTAACATTCTAAAGGTATTAACCGGGCCAGGCTGGGGTGTCCATCCTAAACACATAAGACGACTATACATCGCGATAATTAGGAGTAGAATAGATTACGCGTCCTTTCTGTACGACGACAGTAGTCAGTCCCACATGTGTAAACTTGATAAAATACAGAATCAGGTCCTTAGAGCTATCGGTGGATTTATTAAGTCAACTCCGACACACGTGATGGAATGCGAGCTTTGTGTCCATCCCTTGCATATGCGACGTGTTTATTTGTCATCCAAGTTTTGGTTCAGGTCTAAATCATTTGAAAATAAAACTACAATCCGTACAATCACCAATATAGTCTGGACAGTACGGCAATAGATAAAGTGACACAAGTTCGTGACCTTGGCGTGTACTTCGACCCCCAACTCACCTTCAGAGACCATATTATTAAAATGGCCAAGAAATCAGCGCAAAAGTTAGGGTTCGTGATAAGGAATTCGCAAAACCTCACGACGAATGCTTTTCGAATTCTCTACGCGGCCTTAGTGAGGAGCGTGCTCGAAGCAAATACATCGGTCTGGAATCCCCACGAAGCTAAATATACCTTAATGCTCGAAAAGGTCCAAAAGAAGTTCTTAAGGTGTCTATATAAAAAGGAATATACCTATTACCCATATCTCTATCCAACATTGTTTCTTTTGGGGGTACTAGGATATGAATCTTTGGAAGTGAGGCGATACCTGGCAGTGGCCAAATTTGCGTTGGGCATCATTAATGGTAAGGTTGATTGCACGGGGTTGGTTGAGAAGGTAGTTCGGCTATATGCGCCTAGCGCGCGATCACGATTGCGGCGCACTCCCCTGCTGGCGGTGCCGAGCGCACGCACTGCGCTACTGAAGCATGCGCCGATCTCGAGCGCGCTCTCCATCATCAACTCTGTACTCGACGCGGCCCCGCACTGCGACATATTTGCTGCGAGCTTTTCGAATCTACTGGTGGAGTGCAGGAAATATCTCGAACGGCGGTAAATTCAATGTTTGTATTTGTATTTTTTCTTTTATAAATTGTTTTGCTGTGCACTAAAGTTTAGTTACTGTTTTCTTTCTTTTTTTTGTTTTTAATTTGTAACTATTAACTTATAAGGATATATATATATAATGCTTGTTGTTAATTTTAAGTTAAGATCTGTAACGCCTTGGCAATTAGCTGTAAGTTGCAGATATGTAATTATTATAAAATAAATAAATAAATAAATAAACTACTATAAAATCTCTGGAACAACTGAATAATTCCCGAAATATATCAAGAAAGAAAAAACCGTTATTACTTGTAACTCATAACACTTACCATTCAATTCCTATATATCGTAGTAACATTCTTGAAATGTTTACTTTGCACCACTGGGTTAACAATTTTGATTTATCTAATGTCATTAACCCTTTGACCGCCAAAGACGGCAAATCACGTCATCGGGAATTCGTGCCACTGACGCCAACGACGCCTATTGACGTCAAAAATTTCAATGGTCAAAAACATGCTAATTCAAACCACTGTCTGTGTTTTTCAATCTCTGTTGATTTCGGAGCACTTTTTTTTTTTGGTTTGGCGTCATTGGCACTGTGAATTGCTTTGCCGCTTGGCGCTCAAAGGGTTAAACTGAACGTCGCAGAAATTACTAAAGCTAAACGTTTCTATAATAATACTAGTATATTAAGAGATAATGTTTACAATTTATTGAGAGTACATTTTTCCGATTTCTATTGTATATATACTGATGGTTCTAAAGAACGTCAATCTTTAGGGGCTGCATTTTATGACCCACAGTCGGAAACCTCGGTTAAAGTCAATATCACTTGTAACATTTCTATCATGCATGCTGAGCTTATTGCCATAGTCGAAGCGTTATCCTACATTAAATCTCTGGGTCATAGTAAATTTATAATATTGTCGGACTCTAAAAGTGCGCTTCAACACGTGGCTCGATGTACGTCGAATATCCGAAGTCTCCCGATAGCCTATGACATATTGAAACTTATCGATCAATTACAATCGGTTGGCAAGATAGTAATCCTTCAATGGATCCCGTCCCACGTGGGCATTCGTGGGAATGAAATAGCGGACACTTTAGCACGGCAGGCTTGTCACGATGGGGTAGAACGTAATATGTTACCTTTTTACTCAGATTGTATAAGTTTAGTCAAACGTCATACATATAATCTGTGGAAAGAATATTTTGACGAGAGATCAAAACAAAAAGGCATCTGGTATAAGACGATTCAACCGGAACCCTTGATTATTCCTTGGATTGATTGTAGTTTAAGCAGACGCGATATAGTTTTATTGTTTAGACTTCGCTCCGGACATATTCCGTTGAACAAATTCGGATTTCTGATGGGTAAAGTTCCTTCTCCAAATTGTGATGAATGCGATGATGCTGAAGATGTATACCACGTTATAATGGAATGTGTCAGGAACGAGGCTTTCCGGCAACAACTGGTTATCTCCAGTAATTGTAATATATTGTTTGAAGTCGGTGGCTGCAATAGTGTCCTAGCAGCGCCGCTGTCGGACGCTGCCGCGGCACTGTTGCAGTTAGTTCGAAAAGCGATTGTTAATAGAATAAGTTAGATGTAGTCAAATTGTAATGCCTTTTAATAACGGAGCGACATAGTCACTCAGTGACAAAGCTCTTAAATAAAGAAAAAAAAAAAAAAGTAAAATTGTTTTAATTTACTTGAGAAACCCCTAAACAGCCAATCACGATGTTTGTGAATGGAGGTTTATATTCATTTTCAGTGACAGGTATACAAACTTTTTAGTGCGTGAATACAAATTTATTTCTTAATATTAAAGATTAATTAATTTTATCATGCATAAGTCAATATTAGTCTTAAAAAGTCTTAAAAATAGATTTCAAGTTTGAATCTGTTGGCTAAATATGCGAGCATTTAAAGCGTCACTTTACAAAAAAGAGACCAAAAAAGAAACCACGGCACTTTTTTTCTATTAGAATTTTGAATGAGTATAATACGAGTATATGTCCATTACTCGCATTAAGCTTGAATTGTAATCACCAATTAGACCAATTAGTTGTGTCACTTTATAAATTACGGACAAAATATGTAATCAACATCTTTCAGTGAAGAAGAATTAAAGCGGCTATATAGAGGAGTCAATCCAAAAAAAATACAATATCTATCGAAGGCTATATTGAAGGAATTAAAATATCCTCGAAGTAGAAATCACAACCAACATTGGACCCTCGCCCATCAACCTCGCGGGATGAGAATGAGATGAGCCTGATGAAATAACCATCGGCAACCTTTTTGAAAAAAGTCTCTACTATACTCTCCATTCTCTCCAACTTTTACTTCGATTTCGAGTGAAAATATTGAACATACTTCTCAAATACAAACCACGCCGACCCAGCTTAATTTGCAGGGGAAAACCGTACATTTAAATGTAAGGAATTGTACAAATTGCCCTTTTAAATTTCTAAGGCTAAGACTAATGACTGGACTACGTAATTGTAAGAAACTTTGTTATAATAAATATTGTAAATTTATATTGAACTAATTGAACTTCATTTATTTTCCTCGCATTCGAAGTGAAAAGTAGAGTGTTAAACGCAAGACTAAACAACCATAATGACATTCGAACTATTAGCCACCCTCGCTTAGCTCGGGTGGCTAAAACATCTCGTATCGTTATGGTTTGTTTTAGTCCCTTGGTGAACAATCTATTATAAAATTTACGAAATATGCTTGTGTCTCTTGATTGAGATTTATTTTGAATACAGAAAGATACGCATTAATAACAAAATCAAAAACAGCAATTTAGAAAAAAAACACGATGTCGGCTATTTGTGTGGAGTGGAAAAACTATTGTACAGTTATTTTAACAATCGGTTATGATGACGAAGAGTAAGCGCAACGCAAATTTGTAGTTAGCGGACTAGAAATAGTTATTTGTGCAACAAGAGAGCAGAGTTGTTTTTTGTTGCGAGTGCTGATTTTGAGTCCCGAGCAAGCGAAAGATCTTATGCTTGAATTACGATCGTAGCGAGTGATTCTAAGTTAGAATCCTGAGTGTAGCGAGGGACTAACAGCATGAGATGCAAAAGCTTTGCTTTACATTATTAATTAGAAAATAGATACCCGCTGCTTGAAATGAAATAAAAATATATTTTCACCTCACTCGCTCGGAAAACCTCCGTTTATAGGGCGAAATCTGCGTGCAAAGGTCTATTTTATCCGCTAGCGTGCAAAAGTCATTTGAATTTCGAACACGACGATTTTGATTCTCTGTGGTGCATGTAACTTTTTTATATTTAAGACTCCTTCAACGCGTGACTGATTTCATCAGTCGATAAATCTTCGAATAACCAATCAACGCACGCTAATAAAGGGCGATCTGGTCAGGCCGGCTAAATTCATATGTACGTTTGAATACTTCTTTAAAATAAAAAAGAAATACACCCACAATATCACGTCCAGAAACCTAGTTTGTGGTTACAGATTTTTAAGTTTTAATTTTTTCTACACTTTATTTTATGTGTTGAATATGTTTATATATATTAATAGTAAGTATTTCAGTTTCATTTACATATTTTGACTAGTAAATATATTGAATACAACACACATTTTAATATTTATTTGTTATAAAAGTTGAAACAATAGAGTGTAATTTCTGAACGCACCCGAGAAAAAAATAAATAATTAAAATGTTGGAAGTTTTCACAATTCACGTATCACGTAAACAACGTAAATTTGTTCTGTGGAGAATACATACTGTTGTCTTACTTTATAGAAATATATCGAAAACAAGAAAGTTAAGCCCAATTTGGAGTATATATACAATGCTAAAAGCCTGCATTAAAACGAAAAAGGATTTGTTATAAATATTTGGAGACGATAAGTAATTTACCGGAACTATTGGCGTTTTTAAAGAAGATAAAGCCGAAATAATCTTGTTCGGATCCCATCGTCCAATAACTTCCAAAGCAAGTGTTATGGAAAAAATACTTCCGAGTGGCCAACTAATCCTTCCCAGAATGCCATTCTCCCACATTCACAACGAATGTGTCAAGTAATTTCAAATACAAATATAATATAACAGTGCTTAAGAAAATCTCAACGATAAAATACACACGACGATAATACAAATTACGGCCATATTATTTTTAAATTTTTAATATGTGTGCTTCTCTCGTATTTATTTGGTTTGGATTTGAGTGTGTTATGTTTTAAATTTGATGTGTTAAAAAGAAGGCAAAATTAAATATGATTATTTTTATGTTATAATTGTTTTTCTTGAATCTTGCATTTTCCTCGCTGTAGTGAGGTGAAAAATTGTGTGTTCCGCATGGCTGCAAAATTATTTAGCTTCTCGTGTCTTGAAAGACTCGTCGCTACGCTCAGAAATCTTTTCGCTTCGCTCATGGTTCAATCTTAGATTCCTTCGCTCGCTCAGCTTTCAATTTCAACACTCGCGCCAATTAATAACTTTGCAGCCTTGCATAACAAATAACTATTAAATTGAAATAATACGTTCCAACACTGTACCAGTCCCTCACGACCACCATGGTTGTCATTATTTGTTCAAATTGGTAGATTAAGCAGATACATATTACGTGTTTACTTATTTTATACGAGATTTTCTTTATAGTTTAATTAATATTTTAACTCGTAAATAAAATTAATCCAAAAGAAAATAACAATTTAAACTCGATATTTTTTAAAGTACGTTTCGAAACTGCGTCTATGATAAATTGGTGAAGTCATAAATTATTGGTACTTACAGGTATTTACAGTATAAAGTTGAAAAATCTTACTTATTTAAGCGATATTAAGAATATTATAATTAACTTGTGGCTGCGAAATGACAATGCGTATCCAAAAAAAAAATTAAAAAGCTACTTTATACTCACGTAATTGCATTTTGTTCACTGTTATCTCGCAGCAAAGCCGCCATGTATGAGCTGGTGAGATGAAAATGAAATGTTAACCTTTCTCATCTTCCTGCGCTAGCCTTATGGGTAAATCTAGTATTAAAAGATATGTAAAAGAAAATGCCGCCAATTTACTGAATGCTTTATGCTATATTTAATCGATGTTTAGAAAAGACTCGTGTGGAGAACATAATCTACTTATGTTAGATAGGGTTTGTAATATTTGTGTTCTTACTCATAATATGTATTACTATTAAGTACTCTGTGTGCTCATAAGATAAAGACATTGGTCTATAGGTTACGTTTAGGCTTTAAATTAATTATTAAAATTTTCTCGGAAACAAAAATATTAGGATTATAATCACGGGGTACCTATGTGGCTTATAATCATGTTGGTAATTAACACCTTATACTAAAATGAATTATATTTATAGGTGAACAGAGTTAATTTTTAGTTTGAGGTAACCGTTTTTGAACGGTGGCCATAAATTACCGATTTACCCTATTTGTTTGTAAATATGTCATTAAAATACTCCTCTTCTTAAACTTTGCCTTTGAGTATGTTCACAAATACCACATCATATCGGGCACTGTGTTGTATCGGGATATCAAATACTCCTCTTCTTAAACTTTGCCTTTGAGTATGTTCACAAATACCACATCATATCGGGCACTGTGTTGTATTGGGATATCAAATACTCCTCTTCTTAAACTTTGCCTTTGAGTATGTTCACAAATACCACATCATGTCGGGCACTGTGTTGTATTGGGATATCAAATACTCCTCTTCTTAAACTTTGCCTTTGAGTATGTTCACAAATACCACATCATATCGGGCACTGTGTTGTATTGGGATATCAAATACTCCTCTTCTTAAACTTTGCCTTTGAGTATGTTCACAAATACCACATCATATCGGGCACTGTGTTGTATTGGGATATCAAATACTCCTCTTCTTAAACTTTGCCTTTGAGTATGTTCACAAATACCACATCATGTCGGGCACTGTGTTGTATTGGGATATCAAATACTCCTCTTCTTAAACTTTGCCTTTGAGTATGTTCACAAATACCACATCATGTCGGGCACTGTGTTGTATTGGGATATCAAATACTCCTCTTCTTAAACTTTGCCTTTGAGTATGTTCACAAATACCACATCATATCGGGCACTGTGTTGTATTGGGATATCAAATACTCCTCTTCTTAAACTTTGCCTTTGAGTATGTTCACAAATACCACATCATATCGGGCACTGTGTTGTATTGGGATATCAAATACTCCTCTTCTTAAACTTTGCCTTTGAGTATGTTCACAAATACCACATCATGTCGGGCACTGTGTTGTATTGGGATATCAAATACTCCTCTTCTTAAACTTTGCCTTTGAGTATGTTCACAAATACCACATCATATCGGGCACTGTGTTGTATTGGGATATCAAATACTCCTCTTCTTAAACTTTGCCTTTGAGTATGTTCACAAATACCACATCATATCGGGCACTGTGTTGTATTGGGATATCAAATACTCCTCTTCTTAAACTTTGCCTTTGAGTATGTTCACAAATACCACATCATATCGGGCACTGTGTTGTATTGGGATATCAAATACTCCTCTTCTTAAACTTTGCCTTTGAGTATGTTCACAAATACCACATCATGTCGGGCACTGTGTTGTATTGGGATATCAAATACCTCCCCGGTTAGGTATTACGTACAGATATAAAAAAAAACAATCCAACTTATTTCAACTTGATGTTGACTAGATTTAAACTATATTAAGCTTGATGCATTCCAGTTCCATTCCATGCTATTTAAGTCAATATCCTGCGTCGAAGAAAATACTGATATGGCAATTGACCGGCAGATTATCAGTGTTAGAAGAGTTATTTTATTTATTTATGTGAAAAAGCGAGATAGGTGCTCTGGAATTATGGAGTTCCGAACCAACGCGTCCATACTCCAGTAGATCGGCATCGCGCAGCATCTGTCCGATGCAGTGCAGCCGCGCATATTTCAGTACTTTGGCAACAACATAGCCAAAGGCGGGATAACAACTGTCCGCAGTAGAAAACTAAGGATCTGACTGTGACAGTCAAAAGTGTAATGACAGGGAAAAACAAAACGGGTATAATTATGTCTGAAACCCAGTAGGCACCTCTAGGGTCCATCGTCAGGTAAATGTTATAATAGTAGGTCTAAAGTGCTCAATACACGTCGAATTAGAGAATGTGGCATAATATGTCCACCTCTGACCAATTCGATACCTTAGAGCACAATCATACTAACTTTTCGGAAAAGTCGTTGCAATTAGGACGTTAGTGGACAACTCTATGTGGTTTAAATTTCATTGGTATTTTTTTTTTATTACTACGAGTGTGAACCAAGGTATCGAATTTTGAGAGCCAGTAGTGTTCGTTAAGAGGAGCTGAATTAGCGAAAACGGCCAAATCCTAAGTCAGCCGTGTTCAAATAAAAAGCAAATCTTCCTATGAAATGAGCCCCTCCTTTATCAAGTCAGTTTTCAAAATGCGAAAGTACGAGCGGAGAAAAAAATATATCAAAGGAAATCATTTTAAACATAAAACAATGTATACCGGGTGCTTCCTGTAATAGGAGCAATAAATTAAAACATAGATTCTTCGCTTGAAACTGGACAACATTTGTTAAGCAACTTCTAAAAATAACGTGTATTAAATGATATTTTGTAGAATAATGTTTAGACAAAGAAGCAATGTATTGCGAAATGTCCGATATTAGTAGAGTGACAGCTATGTTTATGCTCAGGGAATGTCAATGTTGGACGACGTACATTAAAATACTATTTAATTTGTTTGAAATAATAAAATTCTGAAAACTGAGTTTTTTAAAGTTGCTGAACAAATGTTGTTCAATTTGAAGAGTAGAATCTATATTTTAATTTATTGCTCCTATTACAGGCAACACCTGATATAAATTATTATCAAAGGTTGTTACTCTTAAACTATATTATGATTTTATTTCCGGATTGATCTACGAGAGCTTACTTACAGGTTCCAATTATTATGTTGGTCGAGAACCGGTTTGAACTAACCGGGCCAGTCTTACTTACAGTTTTATTGTACTCTTTAGCTTACGCAGCAGAATAATGCTTGGCTCAAGCTTATTATATCTAGTTTAGGTTAAGAATAGCATATGTAGTGATATTGTGGTTGTTTAATTGCAGGAGTTTATGTATTAACCCTTATTGGTTTAGGTATACGATCATCGTTGATTGTCCCTTAATATTTACGTATCGTTATATGTTGACTGCCTGATTGTAACAACAGTATAGGCAGACAAGAAAATTAAATTATAAAGTGACAATACTGTAGTGTCGTCCCTTTTTAGGGTTCCGTAGTCAGCTAGGAACCCTTATAGTTTCGCAATGTACGTCTGTCCGTCTGTATGTCTGTCCGTCCGCGGCTTAGCTCCGTGATCATTAGCACTAGAAAGCTGAAATTTGGTATGAATATGTGTATGTATCACGACGACAAAACGGTAAAATAAAAACTAAAAAAAAAAATTCGGGTAGGTACCTCCCGTACACCTAAAGTAGGTGATTTATTTTTCGTTCCAACACTAGTGTGGGGTGTCGTTGAATAGGTCTTATAAAAATAATAGGGGTCCTCCAGTAATCCAAAAATAGCGTCCCCCCCCCCCCTCTAACTTTTCAACCACCGTTTTTGATCAATTTATGAAACATGTAATGTCTCATTTTTTTTAAATATTTAATTTAAATATATGAAAAAGGAGCTACCTGGGGGAAGAGACCGGGAATCGAACCCAATATATTACAGTATTACCACTTTTAAATTTCTAATATTTTATGTTGTACTGTATGTATACATATATACATATGTCGTATCGATATTTTGATACTTCAAAAATAGGGTTCTCACCGATGATAATAATTTCTAGAATAGGTAACGTAAAAACCCGAGAACTGTCAAATTGTCATGTAGGTACTGTTATATTATTCAAAATGTTAAATAATTACATCACCATGGAAAAATATTATATACCTACTTATTAATGATAGGTATTTAGTACCTACAAGTAGATGCACATATGGTGCTGTTGTAATGATAGGAAACCCTCAGTACGCGAGTCCGACTCGTACTCAGTCGATTAGCCTTGATTTCATAATCCGGCTAATACCTATTCCTAATTCAAACTCTAAGTAAGGAATAAGAATATATAATTTCTCCAATATCGGTAATAATTCCGCGTATCAAATTTACCATTATTTTTAAAGAAACGGTTATTTGCAAGAGTCTTACGCAGGTTTAAGTATAAAACGTGAGATATATTTTATAGACTTTTGAAAAAGTAGCCAAACGCAGGTTTCGGACGACATGGACACTGGGCGTGATATGAGGGAATTCTTGATTTGCTCTGCAGTTATCTTCTTCTTCATTTCGTCAGTGCAGTCGTGGTCTTCATGAGGGAGGGTGGGGGCTCCTGTCGCCCGCCTTACAATATCTCGCCATCTCGTCCGGTTCGCAGGACGTCTGGTACATTCATGCAATGGATTGCCCAGAGCATATTTTATCTGGTCAGTCCATCGCGTGATCTACCACGTGGTCTCGTGCCCTCCACTTTCCCCTGAACAACTAGACGCTCAATGGAATCACTATTCCTCGATACGTGTCCGAAGAACTTAAGTATATGTGATTGTACGAGAGCAGTTATAGCCAATGTTTTTTACTACCTTTGTCAAGTTTCCTCGAAGTTAAGGAAAGCTATTAAAATACGATAAGTTACTAAAATACATGTACTTATAATATAATACACGATGGATTTTAATCGGTGATCAGGAACCAACTTTTCTAACTCGGTAATTGATGGCGGTCACGTTGCAGTCGTAATTACATGAAAACAAAATTTTATTTTTCTATGATATTTTTTATTTTGAAACCAATTTCGACTTGTCACCCTACTAATGATCCCCTAGGCCTCACGTCAGTGCAGATAAAGTTACCGATCTACTTCACTCACTAACACCTGATTACGTATCACCTCCAACACCATCAATATCGATACGCAGTTACAGCCATGGATGAACTGTTTAACTTACACGAATTAGAGTCTGTCATTAAAAATAAAGATACCGCTCCCGGTACTGATGGAATATCTTTTTCAATGATAAAGAACCTTCCTGATAACTGTAAGTTAGTATTGTAGTCGCTGTACAATAACTTCTATGGCTTAGGATTTGTTCCTTTTCAATGGAGAGAAATCTGTGTAGTCCCCATACCTAAGCCCGGACGTGATCCTACTTCCGACTCTGCACTCAGGCCAATCTCCTTAATGTCATGTCTATGTAAAATATTTCATTCCTTAATAAATAAAAGAATGGTATTTAGAGCGGAACAGTGTATTTTCTGAAGAAACAGTAGGTTTTAGGAAATGTCGATCATCTTTGGATAACTTGGGTACTTTAGTGACTCAAATTCAGTGTGGGTTTGCAAATAATATGAGTACTTTAGGATGTTTCATAGATATTGACAATGCTTACCATAATGTAGATATAACTAGTTTAATAACAATACTCGATCGTAAAGGCGTTGGCTCTAGCATCTGTAAATATCTGTGGAACTTCTTGACAGAAAGGTACTTGTCTATATATGTAGATAACTCTGTGTTCAGGAGATCAACTGGTCGCGGATTAGCCCAGGGAGATCCCTTATCGCCATTGTTATTCAATGTTGTTACTACACACATTCATAGTTTAATGAAAGAGGTGTCGCTGTTACAGTATGCTGACGATTACGTTTTGTATATAACTGGAAAAAACATTTCACATACGGAAATATGTTTGCAAAATTCTCTCGATGTATTTAACGAGTCTCTTAATAAACTCGGACTTGAAATATCTATAGCTAAAACTAAATTATGTATTTTTAAAAAAGGTATTAATAGAAAACCTGTTAACTTTAAAATAAATAATACCAACCTAGAGGTAGTTGACTGTGTTAAGTATCTGGGATTGTGGTTGGATTGCTCTCTCAGGTGGGGAAAACACATTAACGAACTAATTCAAAAAATTCAAAAGTATTGTAACATTCTAAAGGTATTAACCGGGCCAGGCTGGGGTGTCCATCCTAAACACATAAGACGACTATACATCGCGATAATTAGGAGTAGAATAGATTACGCGTCCTTTCTGTACGACGACAGTAGTCAGTCCCACATGTGTAAACTTGATAAAATACAGAATCAGGTCCTTAGAGCTATCGGTGGATTTATTAAGTCAACTCCGACACACGTGATGGAATGCGAGCTTTGTGTCCATCCCTTGCATATGCGACGTGTTTATTTGTCATCCAAGTTTTGGTTCAGGTCTAAATCATTTGAAAATAAAACTACAATCCGTACAATCACCGATATAGTCTGGACAGTACGGCAATAGATAAAGTGACACAAGTTCGTGACCTTGGCGTGTACTTCGACCCCCAACTCACCTTCAGAGACCGTATTATTAAAATGGCCAAGAAATCAGCGCAAAAGTTAGGGTTCGTGATAAGGAATTCGCAAAACCTCACGACGAATGCTTTTCGAATTCTTTACGCGGCCTTAGTGAGGAGCGTGCTCGAAGCAAATACATCGGTCTGGAATCCCCACGAAGCTAAATATACCTTAATGCTCGAAAAGGTCCAAAAGAAGTTCTTAAGGTGTCTATATAAAAAGGAATATACCTATTACCCATATCTCTATCCAACATTGTTTCTTTTGGGGGTACTAGGATATGAATCTTTGGAAGTGAGGCGATACCTGGCAGTGGCCAAATTTGCGTTGGGCATCATTAATGGTAAGGTTGATTGCACGGGGTTGGTTGAGAAGGTAGTTCGGCTATATGCGCCTAGCGCGCGATCACGATTGCGGCGCACTCCCCTGCTGGCGGTGCCGAGCGCACGCACTGCGCTACTGAAGCATGCGCCGATCTCGAGCGCGCTCTCCATCATCAACTCTGTACTCGACGCGGCCCCGCACTGCGACATATTTGCTGCGAGCTTTTCGAATCTACTGGTGGAGTGCAGGAAATATCTCGAACGGCGGTAAATTCAATGTTTGTATTTGTATTTTTTCTTTTATAAATTGTTTTGCTGTGCACTAAAGTTTAGTTACTGTTTTCTTTCTTTTTTTTGTTTTTAATTTGTAACTATTAACTTATAAGGATATATATATATAATGCTTGTTGTTAATTTTAAGTTAAGATCTGTAACGCCTTGGCAATTAGCTGTAAGTTGCAGATATGTAATTATTATAAAATAAATAAATAAATAAATAAACTACTATAAAATCTCTGGAACAACTGAATAATTCCCGAAATATATCAAGAAAGAAAAAACCGTTATTACTTGTAACTCATAACACTTACCATTCAATTCCTATATATCGTAGTAACATTCTTGAAATGTTTACTTTGCACCACTGGGTTAACAATTTTGATTTATCTAATGTCATTAACCCTTTGACCGCCAAAGACGGCAAATCACGTCATCGGGAATTCGTGCCACTGACGCCAACGACGCCTATTGACGTCAAAAATTTCAATGGTCAAAAACATGCTAATTCAAACCACTGTCTGTGTTTTTCAATCTCTGTTGATTTCGGAGCACTTTTTTTTTTTTGTTTGGCGTCATTGGCACTGTGAATTGCTTTGCCGCTTGGCGCTCAAAGGGTTAAACTGAACGTCGCAGAAATTACTAAAGCTAAACGTTTCTATAATAATACTAGTATATTAAGAGATAATGTTTACAATTTATTGAGAGTACATTTTTCCGATTTCTATTGTATATATACTGATGGTTCTAAAGAACGTCAATCTTTAGGGGCTGCATTTTATGACCCACAGTCGGAAACCTCGGTTAAAGTCAATATCACTTGTAACATTTCTATCATGCATGCTGAGCTTATTGCCATAGTCGAAGCGTTATCCTACATTAAATCTCTGGGTCATAGTAAATTTATAATATTGTCGGACTCTAAAAGTGCGCTTCAACACGTGGCTCGATGTACGTCGAATATCCGAAGTCTCCCGATAGCCTATGACATATTGAAACTTATCGATCAATTACAATCGGTTGGCAAGATAGTAATCCTTCAATGGATCCCGTCCCACGTGGGCATTCGTGGGAATGAAATAGCGGACACTTTAGCACGGCAGGCTTGTCACGATGGGGTAGAACGTAATATGTTACCTTTTTACTCAGATTGTATAAGTTTAGTCAAACGTCATACATATAATCTGTGGAAAGAATATTTTGACGAGAGATCAAAACAAAAAGGCATCTGGTATAAGACGATTCAACCGGAACCCTTGATTATTCCTTGGATTGATTGTAGTTTAAGCAGACGCGATATAGTTTTATTGTTTAGACTTCGCTCCGGACATATTCCGTTGAACAAATTCGGATTTCTGATGGGTAAAGTTCCTTCTCCAAATTGTGATGAATGCGATGATGCTGAAGATGTATACCACGTTATAATGGAATGTGTCAGGAACGAGGCTTTCCGGCAACAACTGGTTATCTCCAGTAATTGTAATATATTGTTTGAAGTCGGTGGCTGCAATAGTGTCCTAGCAGCGCCGCTGTCGGACGCTGCCGCGGCACTGTTGCAGTTAGTTCGAAAAGCGATTGTTAATAGAATAAGTTAGATGTAGTCAAATTGTAATGCCTTTTAATAACGGAGCGACATAGTCACTCAGTGACAAAGCTCTTAAATAAAGAAAAAAAAAAAAAAGTAAAATTGTTTTAATTTACTTGAGAAACCCCTAAACAGCCAATCACGATGTTTGTGAATGGAGGTTTATATTCATTTTCAGTGACAGGTATACAAACTTTTTAGTGCGTGAATACAAATTTATTTCTTAATATTAAAGATTAATTAATTTTATCATGCATAAGTCAATATTAGTCTTAAAAAGTCTTAAAAATAGATTTCAAGTTTGAATCTGTTGGCTAAATATGCGAGCATTTAAAGCGTCACTTTACAAAAAAGAGACCAAAAAAGAAACCACGGCACTTTTTTTCTATTAGAATTTTGAATGAGTATAATACGAGTATATGTCCATTACTCGCATTAAGCTTGAATTGTAATCACCAATTAGACCAATTAGTTGTGTCACTTTATAAATTACGGACAAAATATGTAATCAACATCTTTCAGTGAAGAAGAATTAAAGCGGCTATATAGAGGAGTCAATCCAAAAAAAATACAATATCTATCGAAGGCTATATTGAAGGAATTAAAATATCCTCGAAGTAGAAATCACAACCAACATTGGACCCTCGCCCATCAACCTCGCGGGATGAGAATGAGATGAGCCTGATGAAATAACCATCGGCAACCTTTTTGAAAAAAGTCTCTACTATACTCTCCATTCTCTCCAACTTTTACTTCGATTTCGAGTGAAAATATTGAACATACTTCTCAAATACAAACCACGCCGACCCAGCTTAATTTGCAGGGGAAAACCGTACATTTAAATGTAAGGAATTGTACAAATTGCCCTTTTAAATTTCTAAGGCTAAGACTAATGACTGGACTACGTAATTGTAAGAAACTTTGTTATAATAAATATTGTAAATTTATATTGAACTAATTGAACTTCATTTATTTTCCTCGCATTCGAAGTGAAAAGTAGAGTGTTAAACGCAAGACTAAACAACCATAATGACATTCGAACTATTAGCCACCCTCGCTTAGCTCGGGTGGCTAAAACATCTCGTATCGTTATGGTTTGTTTTAGTCCCTTGGTGAACAATCTATTATAAAATTTACGAAATATGCTTGTGTCTCTTGATTGAGATTTATTTTGAATACAGAAAGATACGCATTAATAACAAAATCAAAAACAGCAATTTAGAAAAAAAACACGATGTCGGCTATTTGTGTGGAGTGGAAAAACTATTGTACAGTTATTTTAACAATCGGTTATGATGACGAAGAGTAAGCGCAACGCAAATTTGTAGTTAGCGGACTAGAAATAGTTATTTGTGCAACAAGAGAGCAGAGTTGTTTTTTGTTGCGAGTGCTGATTTTGAGTCCCGAGCAAGCGAAAGATCTTATGCTTGAATTACGATCGTAGCGAGTGATTCTAAGTTAGAATCCTGAGTGTAGCGAGGGACTAACAGCATGAGATGCAAAAGCTTTGCTTTACATTATTAATTAGAAAATAGATACCCGCTGCTTGAAATGAAATAAAAATATATTTTCACCTCACTCGCTCGGAAAACCTCCGTTTATAGGGCGAAATCTGCGTGCAAAGGTCTATTTTATCCGCTAGCGTGCAAAAGTCATTTGAATTTCGAACACGACGATTTTGATTCTCTGTGGTGCATGTAACTTTTTTATATTTAAGACTCCTTCAACGCGTGACTGATTTCATCAGTCGATAAATCTTCGAATAACCAATCAACGCACGCTAATAAAGGGCGATCTGGTCAGGCCGGCTAAATTCATATGTACGTTTGAATACTTCTTTAAAATAAAAAAGAAATACACCCACAATATCACGTCCAGAAACCTAGTTTGTGGTTACAGATTTTTAAGTTTTAATTTTTTCTACACTTTATTTTATGTGTTGAATATGTTTATATATATTAATAGTAAGTATTTCAGTTTCATTTACATATTTTGACTAGTAAATATATTGAATACAACACACATTTTAATATTTATTTGTTATAAAAGTTGAAACAATAGAGTGTAATTTCTGAACGCACCCGAGAAAAAAATAAATAATTAAAATGTTGGAAGTTTTCACAATTCACGTATCACGTAAACAACGTAAATTTGTTCTGTGGAGAATACATACTGTTGTCTTACTTTATAGAAATATATCGAAAACAAGAAAGTTAAGCCCAATTTGGAGTATATATACAATGCTAAAAGCCTGCATTAAAACGAAAAAGGATTTGTTATAAATATTTGGAGACGATAAGTAATTTACCGGAACTATTGGCGTTTTTAAAGAAGATAAAGCCGAAATAATCTTGTTCGGATCCCATCGTCCAATAACTTCCAAAGCAAGTGTTATGGAAAAAATACTTCCGAGTGGCCAACTAATCCTTCCCAGAATGCCATTCTCCCACATTCACAACGAATGTGTCAAGTAATTTCAAATACAAATATAATATAACAGTGCTTAAGAAAATCTCAACGATAAAATACACACGACGATAATACAAATTACGGCCATATTATTTTTAAATTTTTAATATGTGTGCTTCTCTCGTATTTATTTGGTTTGGATTTGAGTGTGTTATGTTTTAAATTTGATGTGTTAAAAAGAAGGCAAAATTAAATATGATTATTTTTATGTTATAATTGTTTTTCTTGAATCTTGCATTTTCCTCGCTGTAGTGAGGTGAAAAATTGTGTGTTCCGCATGGCTGCAAAATTATTTAGCTTCTCGTGTCTTGAAAGACTCGTCGCTACGCTCAGAAATCTTTTCGCTTCGCTCATGGTTCAATCTTAGATTCCTTCGCTCGCTCAGCTTTCAATTTCAACACTCGCGCCAATTAATAACTTTGCAGCCTTGCATAACAAATAACTATTAAATTGAAATAATACGTTCCAACACTGTACCAGTCCCTCACGACCACCATGGTTGTCATTATTTGTTCAAATTGGTAGATTAAGCAGATACATATTACGTGTTTACTTATTTTATACGAGATTTTCTTTATAGTTTAATTAATATTTTAACTCGTAAATAAAATTAATCCAAAAGAAAATAACAATTTAAACTCGATATTTTTTAAAGTACGTTTCGAAACTGCGTCTATGATAAATTGGTGAAGTCATAAATTATTGGTACTTACAGGTATTTACAGTATAAAGTTGAAAAATCTTACTTATTTAAGCGATATTAAGAATATTATAATTAACTTGTGGCTGCGAAATGACAATGCGTATCCAAAAAAAAAATTAAAAAGCTACTTTATACTCACGTAATTGCATTTTGTTCACTGTTATCTCGCAGCAAAGCCGCCATGTATGAGCTGGTGAGATGAAAATGAAATGTTAACCTTTCTCATCTTCCTGCGCTAGCCTTATGGGTAAATCTAGTATTAAAAGATATGTAAAAGAAAATGCCGCCAATTTACTGAATGCTTTATGCTATATTTAATCGATGTTTAGAAAAGACTCGTGTGGAGAACATAATCTATGTTAGATAGGGTTTGTAATATTTGTGTTCTTACTCATAATATGTATTACTATTAAGTACTCTGTGTGCTCATAAGATAAAGACATTGGTCTATAGGTTACGTTTAGGCTTTAAATTAATTATTAAAATTTTCTCGGAAACAAAAATATTAGGATTATAATCACGGGGTACCTATGTGGCTTATAATCATGTTGGTAATTAACACCTTATACTAAAATGAATTATATTTATAGGTGAACAGAGTTAATTTTTAGTTTGAGGTAACCGTTTTTGAACGGTGGCCATAAATTACCGATTTACCCTATTTGTTTGTAAATATGTCATTAAAATACTCCTCTTCTTAAACTTTGCCTTTGAGTATGTTCACAAATACCACATCATATCGGGCACTGTGTTGTATTGGGATATCAAATACTCCTCTTCTTAAACTTTGCCTTTGAGTATGTTCACAAATACCACATCATATCGGGCACTGTGTTGTATTGGGATATCAAATACTCCTCTTCTTAAACTTTGCCTTTGAGTATGTTCACAAATACCACATCATGTCGGGCACTGTGTTGTATTGGGATATCAAATACTCCTCTTCTTAAACTTTGCCTTTGAGTATGTTCACAAATACCACATCATATCGGGCACTGTGTTGTATTGGGATATCAAATACTCCTCTTCTTAAACTTTGCCTTTGAGTATGTTCACAAATACCACATCATATCGGGCACTGTGTTGTATTGGGATATCAAATACTCCTCTTCTTAAACTTTGCCTTTGAGTATGTTCACAAATACCACATCATATCGGGCACTGTGTTGTATTGGGATATCAAATACTCCTCTTCTTAAACTTTGCCTTTGAGTATGTTCACAAATACCACATCATATCGGGCACTGTGTTGTATTGGGATATCAAATACTCCTCTTCTTAAACTTTGCCTTTGAGTATGTTCACAAATACCACATCATATCGGGCACTGTGTTGTATTGGGATATCAAATACTCCTCTTCTTAAACTTTGCCTTTGAGTATGTTCACAAATACCACATCATATCGGGCACTGTGTTGTATTGGGATATCAAATACTCCTCTTCTTAAACTTTGCCTTTGAGTATGTTCACAAATACCACATCATGTCGGGCACTGTGTTGTATTGGGATATCAAATACTCCTCTTCTTAAACTTTGCCTTTGAGTATGTTCACAAATACCACATCATGTCGGGCACTGTGTTGTATTGGGATATCAAATACTCCTCTTCTTAAACTTTGCCTTTGAGTATGTTCACAAATACCACATCATGTCGGGCACTGTGTTGTATTGGGATATCAAATACTCCTCTTCTTAAACTTTGCCTTTGAGTATGTTCACAAATACCACATCATGTCGGGCACTGTGTTGTATTGGGATATCAAATACTCCTCTTCTTAAACTTTGCCTTTGAGTATGTTCACAAATACCACATCATGTCGGGCACTGTGTTGTATTGGGATATCAAATACTCCTCTTCTTAAACTTTGCCTTTGAGTATGTTCACAAATACCACATCATGTCGGGCACTGTGTTGTATTGGGATATCAAATACTCCTCTTCTTAAACTTTGCCTTTGAGTATGTTCACAAATACCACATCATGTCGGGCACTGTGTTGTATTGGGATATCAAATACTCCTCTTCTTAAACTTTGCCTTTGAGTATGTTCACAAATACCACATCATGTCGGGCACTGTGTTGTATTGGGATATCAAATACTCCTCTTCTTAAACTTTGCCTTTGAGTATGTTCACAAATACCACATCATGTCGGGCACTGTGTTGTATTGGGATATCAAATACTCCTCTTCTTAAACTTTGCCTTTGAGTATGTTCACAAATACCACATCATGTCGGGCACTGTGTTGTATTGGGATATCAAATACTCCTCTTCTTAAACTTTGCCTTTGAGTATGTTCACAAATACCACATCATGTCGGGCACTGTGTTGTATTGGGATATCAAATACTCCTCTTCTTAAACTTTGCCTTTGAGTATGTTCACAAATACCACATCATGTCGGGCACTGTGTTGTATTGGGATATCAAATACCTCCCCGGTTAGGTATTACGTACAGATATAAAAAAAAACAATCCAACTTATTTCAACTTGATGTTGACTAGATTTAAACTATATTAAGCTTGATGCATTCCAGTTCCATTCCATGCTATTTAAGTCAATATCCTGCGTCGAAGAAAATACTGATATGGCAATTGACCGGCAGATTATCAGTGTTAGAAGAGTTATTTTATTTATTTATGTGAAAAAGCGAGATAGGTGCTCTGGAATTATGGAGTTCCGAACCAACGCGTCCATACTCCAGTAGATCGGCATCGCGCAGCATCTGTCCGATGCAGTGCAGCCGCGCATATTTCAGTACTTTGGCAACAACATAGCCAAAGGCGGGATAACAACTGTCCGCAGTAGAAAACTAAGGATCTGACTGTGACAGTCAAAAGTGTAATGACAGGGAAAAACAAAACGGGTATAATTATGTCTGAAACCCAGTAGGCACCTCTAGGGTCCATCGTCAGGTAAATGTTATAATAGTAGGTCTAAAGTGCTCAATACACGTCGAATTAGAGAATGTGGCATAATATGTCCACCTCTGACCAATTCGATACCTTAGAGCACAATCATACTAACTTTTCGGAAAAGTCGTTGCAATTAGGACGTTAGTGGACAACTCTATGTGGTTTAAATTTCATTGGTATTTTTTTTTTATTACTACGAGTGTGAACCAAGGTATCGAATTTTGAGAGCCAGTAGTGTTCGTTAAGAGGAGCTGAATTAGCGAAAACGGCCAAATCCTAAGTCAGCCGTGTTCAAATAAAAAGCAAATCTTCCTATGAAATGAGCCCCTCCTTTATCAAGTCAGTTTTCAAAATGCGAAAGTACGAGCGGAGAAAAAAATATATCAAAGGAAATCATTTTAAACATAAAACAATGTATACCGGGTGCTTCCTGTAATAGGAGCAATAAATTAAAACATAGATTCTTCGCTTGAAACTGGACAACATTTGTTAAGCAACTTCTAAAAATAACGTGTATTAAATGATATTTTGTAGAATAATGTTTAGACAAAGAAGCAATGTATTGCGAAATGTCCGATATTAGTAGAGTGACAGCTATGTTTATGCTCAGGGAATGTCAATGTTGGACGACGTACATTAAAATACTATTTAATTTGTTTGAAATAATAAAATTCTGAAAACTGAGTTTTTTAAAGTTGCTGAACAAATGTTGTTCAATTTGAAGAGTAGAATCTATATTTTAATTTATTGCTCCTATTACAGGCAACACCTGATATAAATTATTATCAAAGGTTGTTACTCTTAAACTATATTATGATTTTATTTCCGGATTGATCTACGAGAGCTTACTTACAGGTTCCAATTATTATGTTGGTCGAGAACCGGTTTGAACTAACCGGGCCAGTCTTACTTACAGTTTTATTGTACTCTTTAGCTTACGCAGCAGAATAATGCTTGGCTCAAGCTTATTATATCTAGTTTAGGTTAAGAATAGCATATGTAGTGATATTGTGGTTGTTTAATTGCAGGAGTTTATGTATTAACCCTTATTGGTTTAGGTATACGATCATCGTTGATTGTCCCTTAATATTTACGTATCGTTATATGTTGACTGCCTGATTGTAACAACAGTATAGGCAGACAAGAAAATTAAATTATAAAGTGACAATACTGTAGTGTCGTCCCTTTTTAGGGTTCCGTAGTCAGCTAGGAACCCTTATAGTTTCGCAATGTACGTCTGTCCGTCTGTCTGTCTGTCCGTCCGCGGCTTAGCTCCGTGATCATTAGCACTAGAAAGCTGAAATTTGGTATGAATATGTGTATGTATCACGACGACAAAACGGTAAAATAAAAACTAAAAAAAAAAATTCGGGTAGGTACCTCCCGTACACCTAAAGTAGGTGATTTATTTTTCGTTCCAACACTAGTGTGGGGTGTCGTTGAATAGGTCTTATAAAAATAATAGGGGTCCTCCAGTAATCCAAAAATAGCGTCCCCCCCCCCCCCTCCAACTTTTCAACCACCGTTTTTGATCAATTTATGAAACATGTAATGTCTCATTTTTTTTAAATATTTAATTTAAATATATGAAAAAGGAGCTACCTGGGGGAAGAGACCGGGAATCGAACCCAATATATTACAGTATTACCACTTTTAAATTTCTAATATTTTATGTTGTACTGTATGTATACATATATACATATGTCGTATCGATATTTTGATACTTCAAAAATAGGGTTCTCACCGATGATAATAATTTCTAGAATAGGTAACGTAAAAACCCGAGAACTGTCAAATTGTCATGTAGGTACTGTTATATTATTCAAAATGTTAAATAATTACATCACCATGGAAAAATACTATATACCTACTTATTAATGATAGGTATTTAGTACCTACAAGTAGATGCACATATGGTGCTGTTGTAATGATAGGAAACCCTCAGTACGCGAGTCCGACTCGTACTCAGTCGATTAGCCTTGATTTCATAATCCGGCTAATACCTATTCCTAATTCAAACTCTAAGTAAGGAATAAGAATATATAATTTCTCCAATATCGGTAATAATTCCGCGTATCAAATTTACCATTATTTTTTAAAGAAACGGTTATTTGCAAGAGTCTTACGCAGGTTTAAGTATAAAACGTGAGATATATTTTATAGACTTTTGAAAAAGTAGCCAAACGCAGGTTTCGGACGACATGGACACTGGGCGTGATATGAGGGAATTCTTGATTTGCTCTGCAGTTATCTTCTTCTTCATTTCGTCAGTGCAGTCGTGGTCTTCATGAGGGAGGGTGGGGGCTCCTGTCGCCCGCCTTACAATATCTCGCCATCTCGTCCGGTTCGCAGGACGTCTGGTACATTCATGCAATGGATTGCCCAGAGCATATTTTATCTGGTCAGTCCATCGCGTGATCTACCACGTGGTCTCGTGCCCTCCACTTTCCCCTGAACAACTAGACGCTCAATGGAATCACTATTCCTCGATACGTGTCCGAAGAACTTAAGTATATGTGATTGTACGAGAGCAGTTATAGCCAATGTTTTTTACTACCTTTGTCAAGTTTCCTCGAAGTTAAGAAAAACTATTAAAATACGATAAGTTACTAAAATACATGTACTTATAATATAATACACGATGGATTTTAATCGGTGATCAGGAACCAACTTTTCTAACTCGGTAATTGATGGCGGTCACGTTGCAGTCGTAATTACATGAAAACAAAATTTTATTTTTCTATGATATTTTTTATTTTGAAACCAATTTCGACTTGTCACCCTACTAATCTGTATCTGTGAGCTTACAACCTCTTTAATAATTTAATGGCTATGACAATTTATGAGTAATAACTTGTCAGTGTCATTGTCATTACATAAACAAAGTCGTAGAAAAATTTCCCGCTAAAGCGATGGCACTTGACGTATGTATCGTCCTTCAATAATTTACGCAGGATGACCATGTATCTAGTGGTTGTTAGTTTTATTTATGTTTTAACTTTTAATTAATTAAACAGTGAGGTAATTGCGTGAGACCTCGCCAATTAAGTTTAATTTTAGCTGCATATTAATATTTTTCTACTCCTGATCACCGATTAAAAATCATCGTGTATAGATTAAGATTACTTATAAAAAACTGATCCATTTGCAAGTCACATGCATTTTCCATACAAGAAGGCTCCCATCCTACGCGCTAAGGTATCTTGGTTCGTCCCAAACCTCTTTGTTTTAGCACAATCGGGTAAGAGAATATTAGATAACCATCTATGGATTGGATACATGTACGAAAAATAGAGAAAACACTTGCAAAAAAAAATCTGTGATAACCAAACTGCGAAGCTCACAGATCTCTAAATCTTACATGAGCTTATTTCTTATATCTTCAATGTATAGACATTATATTTACACATTTTTATAATTTTCTTGAGAAAGTTAGCATAAACACTCCACATTTCCCTACCACCCGAGAAAATCCGTAGATACACGTACGCACCGCACCGGCCCGTACTCGTATTTGTTAGCCGTGACCGGCCGCGGCAGGGCTTATACACGTGACTTATAGGATCACAATGTTATCTCACGAACGCGTGCAGGTATCGAGTTAAAATTAAAACCATATCCATAAGAAGAAGAGTCAGGTTCAATATTCCCTTAAAGCTGTGAAAAAATCAAACTTCTAAGTTAACGTAAAATTCGATACAGTGAACCATGCAATCCTGTTAAATAAATTAGAATGTTATGGTACTGTGAATCCCTTGCTGAGTTGGTTCGCCTCTTATCTTCGTGGGCGTAGTCTTCGGGTTGTAATGGATGGTTGTAGATCTATTGAGTATGCTGCTACATCAGGCATACCGCAGGGCTCGCACCTTGGACCTTACCTCTTTATAATTTTTATTAATGACATCAGTCAGTGTTTTCAAAATTCGAAATTTTATTTATTTGCTGACGACCTAAAAGTAATTTCACAGATAAAATCATTTTCTGATACAGTGGCATTTCAAAACGACCTCAATAGGCTTTCAGAATGGTGTGTAATGAATAAAATGTGTCTTAATGTAAAGAAATGTAAGCATGTCGGAGACGGTCATGAGTACGGTAGCTCAACGAAGCCAGCGCGCCATCGGAAGGCGACAGTGGCGCCCCCATGAACCTGTTTTGGCGCGCTAGACAGAGTCTTGGCGGTTCACTCAGCGAACGCCCACCGACACTTCACTCTGGGCCACCGTCGAGTGCACTACTGCCTTGGAACTGTCCCGTTTCGTTGTGCTATACCAAGTTAGAATCAGTGAAACGTTATAACTCAACAATACTGTGTTAATTTAATAAAGACTATTGTGAGACTTTGATAACCTAGCTTACAGACCTCTGTGCCAGGAACTGTTATTTTGTGCTTCATTGTATAAGGAATAAATCAAGTTAATTGCATCCGTATTGTTTCATCTTGCTCGCAACTACCTCCTCGTCCACAACTATGTCGATTAGCTCATCTAATGTGCCACACCACACCGGCCATCCAGACCTGTCCCCGACATCAGAAGTTGGGATAGTATCTACGGGCCCATGAGCGAACACGAAGAATGATGGAACACGAAGCGAATAAAACGGAAAAAAAAAGTTTGTGGTTACTCTTTGAAATACAACGAACCTGACATCACAAAATCAAGGAACATGAGCTACAAGCGTTTCCGTTATTGAAACTCAAGCTAACACCGTCACGGAGACCTACAAAACCGTATGAAAACAAATGAAGATTGCACTGTTTAAATTGTTTTCATTGCGAGAGAAACGGACATGAAAAATTCGATTGCTTACTTCGTATAAAAGAAAACTACAACTTACCACCTCAGCGACAAAAGCCAGCAGTTACAATACAAACTACATACATCGAAGTTCATTGTTTACTTCAAGAACAGCGGGACACATCGTCAGTTGTTCCACCAGTAGAAGTGACCCAGAAGCGACAGTCAACTACAACTTACAAGCGACGCGTGAACGTAGGCACTATGGCTTCACCGACACATTTTGAAAAACACATCAGGTCAGTCGTTAACTTTTCACCAAGATTCCGATATTTTGTTCACAAATAAAAGTGTAGCTAGATTCTGGGGTAGACTTAAGTCGCACTTATTCAGTTTAGTGGGTATTTGTCAAAAAAAGTACTAACGGGTACTGGTAAAAGCAACCCTCCAAGTAAAGTTGAATATTGCGTGATAGAAATTAATAATCATTTGCAACAAAGTTTATTGCACGTTTTGTAACGATTGTTTTCGTAGTGATATAATATGACTAAACGCGAAATGTTTCTACAGAGATTTAGTGTTGATTAATATGACCACTACGCAGTTTACCTACCCTTAAAAAGTTTATCATTTTAAAATTGCCCTGTGAAGGTGCATCAATCATACACACTTAGAATTATTATTCTAAGCATACACAGTACTTAGTAGTAGGAGCGGCTGGGCTTAGGAACTTGCTTTAATAATCTACCCTCTGTTCATGATTTTCCAATCATTCTGTAGAATTTAATTTTTTGACATCTTGAATAGTTTCTTACTCGGTGTACATTAGCTGGTGTATAGTTTAGCGCCTATAACTTCCGTAAGAACTGGTGAGCTTGAGATTTGTTTAAACGATGCTAATGTTACTTTTAACTGTGGTGATCGCTATAGCCTAAAATATTTACACTGGAGACACTAATAGGATTAGGAAAATATTGGGACACAAGAGTTTGAAATTTAAGTTTGATTTTTATCATTAATGTTTCATAATCGGTAAAGCCTTGGTAATCCAAAGGTTATCACACAAAGTAAAGTTTGTTATTAAAGTGCAAATAATGATTTGATTTAAATCTTTTCTTGCATCTACGTCGTAGATTATTTGTTCACATTAACGAATCATAATTTCAGTGTACCTACCTAACTTTGCTAGATTGATTTGAGTTTCCTTTTTTTTGTTGGATTATTATTATTCGTTTGGCATGTTATTTCAGATATCAAAAGAAACAATTCATTTGACTATAAGTAATTAGGCCTACAAATCCAATTTCAGTTGTTGTTGAATTGAAGTTGAGTTTGTTGGATTTAAGGTTAGAATGACCGAGCTTTGTGATACTGTGCTTGAAGTTTTTGTTTCAGGAAAAGATTCGCGAACTTAGCAGCTAACAGCTAAGCCATGAGTCATCTGCTTCGGCTGCCACGGTACAAGACATCGCGTAAAGAACTGCGCGAAGGCGAGCGACAGGGCGCCTTCAACCACGGGGAAGAGGGTTTGACGTGTGACGTCACCACACCACACCATATGAGGCAATCTGGTGAGGAGTTCTCATTTTATTGTGATTTGGTTGCCGAGTGATCGCTTATGGAAGAGTTAATTTCCAATAAGTTCCATGGCAATTGCTTGTATAATTCAGTGACTATGTATGACTTGTATCAGAAAATTGTTAGTACTGTGCAATAAATAAAGTTACTGAAGCGAGCCTATTAGAAATGTTGACATGTAGTATTGTAAATTGCAAGACCATTGGCCATAAACTTGACTTCCAAACATGCGCGTACTTGCACGATAGGTTGAGGGAAATGCCCGGGAGCTACGTACCATTTGAAGTAGACGAAAAAAAAATATTGTGATACTGGTAGGGAGGTTCTCAGTTCGGCTGGTCGACCATACCAGTCACTTCATCGTAGCCGTAGTCCGGTAGAAGTCGGCATCTGCTCTAAGCAGTCCGTGGATACGCGGTGCGCGGTAGGTGCTGGCGGAGGTCGGGTCACTCTCGCAGAGACCGTAGAGTCATAGGGTTGACTCGGCGATCCCGTGGGGATGCGCGTAGTGGGTGGCTAAGTTAGCCCTAGGCCACGAATGAGATACCTGTTTTGTTGAACGGATTTTCGTTGATTTAATTGTTTTGATATTGTCAATAAGGCGAGCCAAAAGGAAATTATATGGTGGTACATGGTCCCTAATGTGTTTTCTAAGGTAGAAGTGGTAAATAGCTAGTTTGTTTCACAACAAGCAACATTGTAGTACAATCTCATTTAAAACGTATTGCACTATTGAAATAATAAGTAATGTTACAATTGGTAGTTGGTTGTAAGATACCATAATTCGATTTGTATCTTTTGAAATATTGCGGTTATAAAACAAAAACTTTCACTTAGTTGTCAAAATTATTTTTGTGATATTTTTTTTGTTTTGGTGTCAGTAACTATTTGATGCGAAAGGAAAGATGAAGTTTTTGTTTTGTCTTAGGTACCATTTTGACGTGTTTGTCAGGACTGACCGAGTGGATACTGTTTTGGTTGTTGATTGTTTCAGAGCAACACACGAGGACGTGTGTCATCGCAGGATGGCCGTGTCGGAGACGGTCATGAGTACGGTAGCTCAACGAAGCCAGCGCGCCATCGGAAGGCGACAGTGGCGCCCCCATGAACCTGTTTTGGCGCGCTAGACAGAGTCTTGGTGGTTCACTCAGCGAACGCCCACCGACACTTCACTCTGGGCCACCGTCGAGTGCACTACTGCCTTGGAACTGTCCCGTTTCGTTGTGCTATACCAAGTTAGAATCAGTGAAACGTTATAACTCAACAATACTGTGTTAATTTAATAAAGACTATTGTGAGACTTTGATAACCTAGCTTACAGACCTCTGTGCCAGGAACTGTTATTTTGTGCTTCATTGTATAAGGAATAAATCAAGTTAATTGCATCCGTATTGTTTCATCTTGCTCGCAACTACCTCCTCGTCCACAACTATATCGATTAGCTCATCTAATGTGCCACACCACACCGGCCATCCAGACCTGTCCCCGACAAGCATATAAAATTTACAAAGAACAAAAACATTGTGCCCTCTGTGTACGGTTTGAATAATGAAACGCTTGAGGAGGTCATGAGCATAAGGGACCTTGGAGTTAATTTTGATAGTAAGCTAAAATTTAATGAACATATCGATGAGATTGTCTTAAAAGCTTCGCGACTGTTAGGTTTTGTATAAAGAGAGTGCAAGAATTTTATGAAAACTGACACGAAGATTATTATGTATAATGCCTTGGTTAGGAGTAATTTAGAATATTGCAGCGTAGTTTGGTCCCCGTGTTATAATGTTAACATAAATAGAATTGAAAAAGTCCAGAAAAGATTTATATCAAGTTTAACATACAGTTATAAGAAAAATAAGGAACTTAAAAGTTATCACGCACGTCTCAAATATTTTAAAATAGGATCGCTGTCGGCAAGAAGGCGTATGATGGATTTAATTTTCCTAAAAAGAATTGTCACCGGTAGTCTAAACTGTCCTGATTTACTGCTAAAAATAAATTTTCATGTTCCGTCTAAATTGCCTAGGCCAGGTAACTTAAGACTCTTTGGCTCAACTAATTGTCGCACCAATCTCAAACGACACTGTCCGCTCTCGCGCATGTTTTCTATATATAGGGAGTTCCAGCACTGTATTGATCTCAACTTCTCATCAATCTCTTGCATAAAGGCTGCTCTCGTTAAGGAAATGTAGGCAAAATACAGTAGATTGTCTATACAATTTTAATTTAAGCGTATTTTATAATATAAGTTTAGTTCAAGGTACAATAAAGAGCAAGTAACAATTTATCTTAATTATAAGTTAGTTATAATTATTACTGCTAATTAGTGCATGCGGTGTCCTTCTGTAAGTAATAAGATACTTAGTTTTAAATCTGTAATTGTATAAAAAAGTGTAAAAGTGTACTTATTGTTGAAGGTCCAATAAATAAAATAAAATAAAATAAAAAAAGATAAGGCCGTTTTTGCCACAAAGAACGTATATTTCGATAATCTCTAGGGAATCAAAATTTATAGGGTATATTCCGTTGACCTAGAACTATTAACTATTACTATTAACTACGGCAAGTAATACCGTCTTATACTACAATTTTCAATTTATTATACAATATATTATAATATACTTCAATTTTTTCAGGAAAAATTTACATTTGCAGAAAAAAAATAACAAAAAAGAACCGAATATTTGTATAGAATCTTTTTATCGATTCATATTTTTATGTGGAAATACCACATTTTTATTTTTAAAGCAGGATCCTGCTTAGATTGTAGTAGATCGCATTCAATTTTTCTTTCTTAATTTACCTTTGTGTCATTATTTATAAAAAAATGGGCAAGTGCGAGTCCGACTCGCGCATGAAGGGTTCCGTACCTATATTGGTATAACAAGTTTGTTGTATGGGAGCCCCCTTAAATATTTATTTTATTTTATTTTTAGTATTTGTTGTTATAGCGGCATTAGAAGTACATCATCTGTGAAAATTTCAAGTGTCTAGCTATCACCGTTCTTGACATACAGCCTGGTGACAGACGGATGGACGGACGGACGGACGGACGGACGGACGGACGGACGGACAGCGAAGTCTCAGTAATAGGGTCCCGTTTTTACCCTTTGGGTACGGAACCCTAAAAAGAACCGACTTCAAAAAAACTGAAAAGCCAAAAATAACCCGTTTATGAACAGATTACATTTGAATCACTTTTTGAAGTCGGTGCCGAACCACTTAATAATTACCACAGAATAGATAATAGTACAAGTACAGAAGGAACACTACTTTGATCTTTACAAAAGCCGCTTTTTTTAAACATGATTTATGGCCTTTCTAAAGTCGTTGTATCCAGCGCAAGCCAAACGGAACGCTTATAAGGCTGTGTAATAACGGTGAAAATGAATTGGCTCATTTGCCCCGTCGCCGCTAGCGAGGGTTGTCAATGTCAACGATTAAATAAAATAATAATGTATTGCCCATTTATTTCTTGCATTCAATATAGTGTTAGCGCGGTGGTGGCATCATCACGGTGGTGACGTCATCAGGGGAGGAGCGGGGCGCGGGCTGCGCTCGCGTCTTCAGAAAAGTCCCGGCAGAAGTACATACGTGGGATAACGCGACGGACAAGGCAACTTGGTCTTGTGATTAGTTGTGAAATATAAACAATATTATAAACTATTCATTTTATTATTAACACAGTTGTGGGATACATATCCATAAAACTGTTTCCGAAGTGAATGTGAAGTGATAACGGGGACTAATTATTAAAGACAATGTCAAGGCCGTCTCGTGGTCGTGAACGGTCAGAATCGGAGTCGTCGAGTTTTACTCCTCCGAGAAAAGTGCAGTGCAGGCGATCCAGAACACCGGAACTAGGCTCTGTTCCGGGTTTTGATCCCAGCAAGGAGGGAAGTTACGTGAAGGAGTGGATCCGACATATTGAGGACATTGCCTCTGCCTGTGATTGGAGTGAGCGAAGAAAATTGTATCGTGCGACCCAGGCTCTGGAAGGCGAAGGTAGGGCTTGGTATAATCTATGGTTGCCTAAGAAGCGCTCTTGGAAACAATTCCAAAACGATTTGCTTATTTCCTACCCCAGGGAAGCTAATTTCTATAACACCATGGAGGACATACTCAATTTTAAAAGTAGCCATGCAAAATCTTTAGTTCTCTATGCCGGCCGAATGTCCGCTAAAATTAAACGTCTTGGTGTAGAACTGACTGAACATCAGCAAATGGACATAATGCTAGGTGGTATAGTAGACAAAAACATCAGTATTGTATTGGAAGGCTGTGAAACAATGCAAGACATGGTAACACAAATGTCGCGACGTTCAATGAGTGAAACACGCAATCGTGCCCGCCTAGATAACGCTCCGCCCTTTAACCAAAGTCAGAATAATATAAACAAACCTTTTTTGTCACAACGACGCTTGGATAAAACTAAGAGCACTTGTTTTAAGTGCGGGAAGCCGGGCCATCGGCGCTTTGAGTGTAAGGCGAAGCCAAGTAATACGAACGAGGTCATAAGTAATACAGGCAACAATGGGGCCGGCGTCTCTAACTCTAATAATATAAACAAAGGGTTGGTTCAATGTAAGCATTGTCATCGCTATGGGCACACAATTGATAAGTGTTTCAAGAAATTAAAACCCGTGAACTTATGCTCTGATAAATTGGTACGCATGTCCACTACGTGTTATATAAACAATCACCCTATTCAATCTATTATTGATACTGGAAGTTCGGTAACGCTAATACGACAGAATGTTGCACAAAAGCTTGGTTTACATTCAAGTCCAACCACAGCTTTGATGAGCGGAATAAAAGGAAGCATCGTGGCGGCTGTAGGGCAGACATCGTGCAGACTAAGTAGTGAAGGTGTCGGTGTTGATATCAAACCTTTGATCATGAACCATCAAGATATTCCAGTGGACTTGTTAGTGGGCCGTGATATATTAGAACATCCGGGAGTCCAAGTGATTGCTAATAGGGAAGGCGTCCACATTAGATTCGAAGAATCTGAAAACGTCAATCCTACGAATGCAGCAGTACAGTTGTGTGACATAGAAGCAGGCTCTCTGTCTAAAACTGGACAAATAAATTTCAAAGTACTAATGACTCAATATTGGGACCGAGTCTCCACATCATTGAAAGATATTGGTTGTTCTAATAAATATCAACTTTCAATCAAACTCTTGACCGATGAACCAATATTCACAAGACCTCGTAGACTAGCCGAAGCAGAAAGGACAATTGTAAAGAAAATGATCACAGAATTAATGGAAGCTAAAATTATACGACCAAGTGACTCTCCATATGCAAGTCCAATACTGCTTGTTAAAAAGAAGAATGCAGAAAATCGCTTATGCGTTGATTACCGTGAACTAAACAAAGTGACAGTAAAAGATCGTTTCCCTTTGCCACGTATCGAGGACCAAATTGACACGTTAAGTAATTATACCATTCTAGACCTCAAATCAGGATTTTATCAAATCCCTATCAATAAAGAAGATGGATCAGTGGCAAAGACCTCTTTTGTCACACCTGACGCCCAATATGAGTTCCTAAGGACACCATTTGGACTTGCAAATGCACCGTCTGTATTTCAGAGGACGCTCAACAGCACATTGTCAGGATTAGAAGGAGTCCTGGTGTATATTGACGATATACTCATACCAGCGGAGAACGAAGAACAAGGTCTTGAAAAATTAAAGCAGGTGTTGCAAAAGTTACGAGAGGCAGGTCTTACTTTGAATCTAGAAAAGTGTCAATTCTTTCAGACCAAAATAGAGTACCTTGGAAGAGAAATAATGGCTGGAACAGTGCGTCCTAGTCCCCATAAAATCGATTGCGTGACAAAAGCTTTACCACCGAAGACAATAAAACAGCTAAGACAATTCCTGGGTCTAGCAAGTTACTTCAGGCGATTTGTTCGTAATTTTGCAACCAAAGTTAGCCCTCTTTATAACCTGCTAAAGAAAGATGCAGATTTTGAGTGGAGTTCAGATTGTCAGATGGCATTCCGCGAGATAAAAGAAATACTTACTCAAAGGCCGGTTTAATACTGAAGCCGAAACTGAAGTTCATACTGATGCTTCGAAAGTTGGACTGGGGGCAATACTTTTACAAATGTATGAGGATAGAAGACTGCATCCGGTTGCTTATTACAGCCGTCGGACATCACCGGATGATTCCAAATATCATTCTTATGATTTGGAAACACTAGCAGTAGTGCAGGCACTCAAACATTTTCGAGTGTATTTAATTGGGCTTCGATTTAAATTAGTAACCGATTGTAGTGCCGTCAGGGCTACAATGACGAAAAAGGAAATAAATCCACGGGTGGCTCGATGGTGGATATACCTACAGGACTACAATTTTGAAATCGAATATCGCCCGGGTAAACGAGTCGCTCATGTCGATTATTTGAGCCGTAATCCAGTTTGTCTGACGTATCAATTCACAACAGCTGAAAATTTACTTCAATGTCAGATGTCGGATGAGGAAATATCAATAATTATTAGCATTCTCAAAGAAAATGTCCAAATTTCACTGACTATGAGATAAAAGAGGGCCATCTTTACAGGAAGACCGAGGCAGGACCTAAATGGGCCGTACCACGAAATGCAAGATGGGGGGTGTTGAAAATTATGCATGATGAAAGCGGACATCAAGGTGTAGACAGGACACTGGCTGCCATCCGGGATAAATATTGGCTTCCCCGAATGAGGAAGGTCGTAACAAAGTATGTCCAGAATTGTTTCAAGTGCTTGGTTGGCAAGAGTGATACTGGCCGGAAGCCAGGGCTGTTACATCCAATACCAAAGGGTGAAACTCCATTTGCATTGGTACATGCTGATCATCTGGGTCCGTTTGTGAAAAGTAAGGAAGGATATCAATACGTAATTGCTCTGCAAAGATGGTTTTACAAAATACTGCTTTTTAGAAGCGGTGGCGGACACCAGCACAAAAGGTGTTTTGAAGGCATTAAAAGCCATGGCATATCTGTTTGGTGTGCCGAGGAGACTTGTTTGTGACCGAGGGACAGCATTTACGTCGAGAGCAATGAAGGCTTTCTGCAACGAACATGGCATACAATTGGTGATAAATTCCCTTAATCTGCCGAGAGCTAATGGGCAGGTAGAGCGTCTCAACAGGACGATATTAAATACGTTGAACGCTATTATCAGAGATGAGCCCGAAGAGAATTGGTGTGAGGCTCTGGCTGCCACACAGCAGGCGCTTAATAATGCAGTGAATAAAGTCACTGGTAGAACTCTAAATGAGTTATTGTTGGGCTACAAACCAACGGCGCTGTGTGAAGCACTATTAGTGAATCATCTCACGCAGGCTGGTGAGAGGCTGAATCTGAGGATCACACGTGCAAAGGCACGGGAGCTTTTGGATGAAGACCAGAAGCGGCAGATGAAGCGTTTCAATGCCAAGAGATACGTTAAACCTCCATACAATGTTGGCGATATAGTTCTGATCCGTATCAGTAAAGGGAATCCAGGCTATAAGAAATTGAAAGGGCGATTCCGGAGTATCCCATACAAAGTAACGAAAGTATTACCGAATGACCGTTTTGAAGTGTTGGGAACTAGACCCAATGGCAGCACTCATAGAGTGACGGTTACTTTCGAGAATATGAGGAATTGGCCGGCAGAACAAATTTCTGACTAATGGTCAGGCAGATGTGTGAGTGCCATAACCCCCTCTCACATAGTTTAGTTTTTAGTTTCAGGATCAACTTTGAGCTCCGAGGGCGAAGCTCTCGTCAGTATGGCCGTGTTAGCGCGGTGGTGGCATCATCACGGTGGTGACGTCACCAGGGGAGGAGCGGGGCGCGGGCTGCGCTCGCGTCTTCAGAAAAGTCCCGGCAGAAGTACATACGCGGGATAACGCGACGGACAAGGCAACTTGGTCTTGTGATTAGTTGTGAAATATAAACAATATTATAAACTATTCATTTTATTATTAACAATAGAGAGCAATTTATATTATTTATATTAACATTATATCGTTTATTTCATTATTTTATTTAACTATAAAATAATAAGTAAATTTCAAAATTTAGACAAATTGAATTTATACATTATACATTAATTTATATTATTTATACATTATATATACATTTTTTTATTATTTAATTCAACTATAAAATAACAAGTAAATTTCAAAATGTAGACAAATTGAATCCACCACCAGGCCACATTTTATTGGCGTTGCTGCGCTGCGACCATCGCAATACAAAATCTTGTTGCTTTATTTTTATACACTATAATAATAATAAGTATAAAAAAATGCAACGTAACGAATAGAAAAATAGTGATAGTACGGCGTGGTGGTGCGGGTATTTTAGTCTAGAAGCAAGATTATGTGTAAAAATTGGGCAAGTGCGAGTCCGACTCGCGCATGAAGCGTTCCGTACCATAATCTATAACAAGTTTCTTGTATCCCATACCCCCCCCCCCCCCCCCTTTAAATTTTTATTTTATTTTTAGTATTTGTTGTTATAGCGGCAATAGAAATACATCATCTGTGAAAATTTCAACTGTCTAGCTATCACCGTTCTTGAGATACAGCCTGGTGACAGACGGACGGACGGACGGACAGCGAAGTCTCAGTAATAGGGTCCCGTTTTTACCCTTTGGGTACGGAACCCTAATAGTAACAGAAAATTGTAGTAATTGGAGTAATAAAAAATACTAATTTTATTTACAAAAGACAACAATATAGATACCTACACATGACACATTACAAATACATTCGAGCACATTCCTGCATCCCGCTGCAATGCAATATTTATTAGCTATCATTTCATTTTAACACTAATATAGGTTGATTTGTGTGAGGTTGTCTGATATTTATTTATTTATTTATAAGTATAAACAGACAAATGCGGCACGTTCAATTGCGGCGTAAATCGGGAGAGCGTGCGTTCCAAGACAGAGCGTGGCAGCCACTGAATATACCCCTGCGCAGGGGCGACCGGCATGTACTTGTAGCGGAGAACGTAAATCGCGGAGTGCACCGCGCCTGTTATTGCCGATCCCATCATCAGATCCCAACTCGCTTATAATGGGACCACCTCAGGAGTATACTGTTTTTTTTTTTTTAATCGGTCCACAATTGGCGGAGTAATCGGTGAATATACCTACATTAAAAAAAATACATACAGTCGAACATAGAACCTTCTCCTTTTTTTGGAAGTCGGTTAAAAATTAAATAAAATCAGGCTCAACAACTTAGATAGCGTGGAACGCATTGGATTAGTCGGAAGATGATGATTGTATCCCTTACAGGGATAAGTTCGCCCTTGTACACATGTATTGTTTTTGAGTTTTTGTCAGTATTGTTTTATGTGCAATAAAGTGTTTACATACATACATACATTGTAGTTATGCAATATAATATACTGAGAAAATGCGTTCATTTAAAAAAATCCTTAGCAAATTACCTAACATAACAACCGACCTTAGGTCAAACGCAGGCGAAGTGTCAACGCACCGAACCCAACGTTTCATTTAGGGATATAAGGCGGCTTGTACGGATAGGAACCCGAGGTTAAGCCGCCCATTTAATAACAATTCAAACCCAACAAACTATTTATCTTCAAAAATCTTCAAATAAATAATGAAAGACCGGCGCGTAATGAAAATATCAAACTGGTTTCTACTTCAAAATAGCTAACAGAGATTTAAGCCAGCCATAAATCTAAAGCTAAAAATTTATATGTATGATGTATTTGATTAGATCAACAAATTTAATTCTTTAAATGAAATGTAACATTTCCTCTGTAGCAATGCGGGTTATTGTAGTCCTATGATATATATTATGGCGTTGGTTCGTCGACCTTGTTATCAACTATCACAAGGTGAACGGACTGCGGGCCAACGAAATTCCTGCTATTATAGCAGACTAGATAGAATATAGTGAGCATTCAAGTTAAAGTAATATCCAGACGTAATAAACAGAAACATCTCAATTCCGCATCATCTTAACTGGCTTGTTTTTATAGAGGGATTTGTCCCAAATAAGGCTGTATCTATTTTTTCATTTGGCGGGGGCCCGCGGGCCCGTGGAGTTCCGTGCACCCACCATCCCGAAGCCGCGGCGCCGCCCCGCTCCGTTCGCGGTCTCCATGGCGACCAGCTCAAATGACGTATCGATCCCGCGTGGGGGCCCGTGGGAGGGGGGAGCTCGCGGGGTGGCGCCGCTCCACCCGCCGCCGACCCCCTTGCACCCCTGCCACCGCCACTCGACCGTTGGCCCATGCAAAATGACGGATGTAAAGTTTGGATATACCTCCTTGGAAGGAAATGATATTTTCATTAAAATGAAAATGAGGTAATGTTTTATGATTTATTTCGTTCTACAATAATATTCATTTCGCGAAACTTGAGGCTGACTTGGTTCGTAAGAAAGCTCTTAGACGAATTGGGTTTGATACATTATGAAAAGAAAAACATTTTCATTTAAAACGAGCTTTAACTAAATTGATATCTCAATTACTTAATTGCTACAATCGTGCAATCAAATTTGCCTATTATCTCTCTGTATGAAGTTGAACAATAACTGTTATCAAAGATACTTATATGTACCTATGCTTACAGTAGATCCATTCTCCGGAAGCCTGAATAGAAAGTGGCAGAAACACTGGCTCAACTTTGATTAGTATAAAGTTAAATTAATTTGCTAAAGTCCATAGCGAAATGCATTTAAACCAGACTGCAGAAACGAATAGATAAAACAACGTTTTAAATAACCCAGCTGTAGTCGTTTAGCAAACGGTTGCCTTACGCTGCAATGTTATTGATAGCTATAACAAAACTAGAATTAGCCATTGAGAGCCACGAATCACGATGCATCACAATATTTGAATCAACAGCACTAGGTATATCTAAGATTTAAACAAACCAACAATTAATCTCTTATAAAAAGAGCCCATTCACCATCTGAAATCATGAAACTCATGGTATTTGAAATTGACAAGTTTACGACTACCCAGCAAGTAGTAACATTAAATTAGATTCCTTTATTGGTATGGGTTATTTTCATGCTTTTATAGGTTTTGTTATTTAGAACCTAAAAGAAAATGTATCTATGTTAAAAAAAAGATAATGGTAATGAAGAACGTAAATCTGTTCCAAATAAAAGTTGATCTTGTTTTGTACAGATCCACAACACATTGTGTGAATTGTGTCATTACGTAGTATTTAGTGGATAGCCATCACCTAAGTTGTCAAACCGTTAAGTATCTACTTACCTCAAGTGGAAAAAGGCAAGCAGTACTAACTAGTTTAAAACTTCTTACACTCACATATAATACACACGTGTGCACTATCAGGAATTATTATTACAGAAACTACATATTTTGTTAATAAATTAATTAAAATCAAGCCTTAGCTTTTACATTTATCCGAATTCCATCATCCGAATTCCAGTTGCTGAGACGAAATAGGTAAGTTGTTAAATTTTATGCCCTACAAAACTGATAAGTAAATGTAAAATTTAAAATACTTCCGATTTAGTAGTTTGTCATCATGACACCCTCAATTACCGAATTATACAGAAAACGCTACTAAAACTGGATATAATAAAATAAAAAATCTTTGTGCCAATGAAAGCTGAATATCTTAAAGAAGACTACTTCTATTTTCACCGAGCATAGCTATGAACCATCTCGACGGACAAGGCTTTCCAAAATCCGCACAGATACACAGATAAACCAAACCGAACTGATACCAGAAATGTAGTTTAGGTTGGTTTTGAACTGCGAACTACCAGTAATTTAGGTTGTAATAGTCACCCTATAACAAAAAATATCTATGCTATTGATAAAATATTCGATTAAATGTACAGTTTTATTAAGTTATGTTGAGCGAGTATATGCTTTTAAAATTATATTTTTATCATATGTTGTTCGATACTGTGAACAATTGAACATAATAGCATTAGTTTTTCTAAAAAACGATTACACATCGCTTATAATTAAAGTGTCTTGCCTGATCAGTTTTTCGGGTGGCTAAAGATGAAAAACACCCGATGTGGCTACTCGTACATCTACCACTCTAACTATACCATCACATCCCAATCAGGGAAGGTAGCATCATTTCGGTCATATTCATTTAAATAAATTTAATACGCGTTCTCTATTTTCGCGCATTTGTCGGGACCGCATGTTTAGAAGAATCTCGTCGGCTATTCTTAAAGCTTCCCTCCAGTTTACTCGCCGAAGGAGATCAGCTAAAGTTATGAGCGATCCTCCTTCAAGAAGCTGAAGCCATCTTCAACTCTTTTTTCCTATCCGGTTAGCTCGAAAGTTGGTAACACCCATTCATGTCTTAAATGGACCACACCTTATCATGGCTGATACTCTCATTACACCCGCGATCGTCTCTTACGTGCCCCACTACCGGGACCGGCGCTCAACATATATTCTTCCCCTTTCGTTACAGATCGCGCACATCGGGGTCTATACGGTTATCATCAGTCACTATAAATTTACCAGAAAAAAAAATACAATTAGCGCTGTAATAAAGCTAATACAGTTTTAAATAAAGCCAATTACGGCCCTATCGTTTATGTCCAAATTCTCAAACAACGTACCTAGTTAATAGTTATTTGTTATGCAAGGCTGCAAAGTTGTTATTTGGCGCGAGTGTTGAAATTGAAAGCTGAGCGAGCGAAGGAATCTGAGATTGAACCATGAGCGAAGCGAATGGTTCATAGATAGATTCCTGAGCGTAGCGAGGCTTTCAAGACACGAGAAGCTAAATAATTTTGCAGCCAAGCGGAACACACAACTTTTCACCCCACTACAGCGAGGAAAATGCAAGATTCAAGAAAAACAATTAGAACTTAAAAATAATCATATTTAATTTTGCCTTCTACGAGAGAAGCACACATATTAAAAATTAAAGGTAATATGGCCGTAATTTGTATTATCGTTGAGTTTTTCTTAAGCACTGTTATATTATATTTGTATTTGAAACTACTTGACACATTCATGTGAATGTGGGAGAATGGCATTCTGGGAAGGATTAGTTGGCCACTCGGAAGTATTTTCCATAACACTTGCTTTGGAAGTTATTGGACGATGGTCGATGGGATGAGACAAGATTATTTCGGCTTTATCTTCTTTAAAACGCCTATAGTTTCGGTAAATAACTTATTGTCTCCAAATATCTATAACAAATCCTTTTTCGTTTTAATGCAGGCTGTTAGCATTGAACAAATACTCCAAATTGGGCTTAATTTTCGATATTTCTATAAAGTAAGACAACAGTATGTATTCTCCACAGAACAAATTTACGTGAATTGTGAAAACTTCCAACTTTTTATGCCTTGATCACACGTACCGGTAAACGGGCGAGACAGTGCTCTGTCTCGCCCGTTTGTCTTGTGTGTGACAGGGACGAGAGAGATTTATTTTTTTCTCGGGTGCGTTCAGAAATTACACTCTTATGTTCCAACTTTTAAATAAATATTAAAATTTGTGTTGTATTTAATATATTTACTAGTCAAAATATGTAAATGAAACTGAAATACTTACTATTAATATATATAACCATATTATATAAACATATTCAACATACTTAAAATAAAGTGTAGAAAAAATAAAAAAGGACGGGTTGCACTCCGGGAGTGCCGACAGAAGTGCAAACCTAAACATCAACGTTGTGCATTTTTCAATATTTTGGAATGTTTAGGGAATAATCTCGCACAAATTGTAAGTAAGTAAGTAAGTCAACACTTTATTGTTGTCTGGAAGAGATCGCTCTTTAGCGATAAGACCGCCTATTGTCTACCATTGTTTAATTTAAGATTTCTCATGTAATATTTTTCTTGTTGGTGTGCAATAAAGTATTGTTGTATTGTATTGTACAAAGGCGAACTTATCCCTATAAGGGTCTCTTCCAGTTAACCTTTGAGCAGAGTGAGTACGAGAAGAAGATAGACAAACTATCACCGTGTACAAAAAGGTATTAAAAAAATAATAAGACTACTAATAATTACATATATAAAATATTAATACATGTTATAATGTGGATGTATCACAATGGATACTCATAATATCAAGAACCAATGAGTCACGCGCGCATTGCTTTAATGTATTATTGAAAAATAAACGATTTCCCTCGAATATGTCGCACTTCTGCTGCACCTACTCTGTATCAAGTTAAAATTTTCATCAATTTCACAACCCAAAGGTTGTCTGGAAGAGATCGCTTTTCAGCGATAAGACCGCCTGTTGTCTACCGTTATTTATAAATTGTATTTGTCTTGTTTCCTTTTGTAAACTTTTATTGGTGTGCAATAAAGTATTGTTGTATTGTATTGTATGTCGCTAAAATTTGTCGCGCGTATATATAGATTAACGCTATAAAGTATGAAACATATTACAAGTGCTAGCTGTGCCCCGCGGTGCTACCCGCTGTTAAAAAGTAGCCTATGTGTTAATCCGGGGTGTCAGCTACCTCCATACCGCATTTCATGAAAATTGGCCGTTTGAGAGCGAAGAAATAACAAACATACACTCACACACACCCACACACACTCACAAACTTTCGTCTATATAATATTAGTGAGATAATTTAAACCTGTTTTTTCACCGCCTACAACTTATCTGCTTTGCTCAAAGGTTGACTGGTATTGATGCCCAATGGCATTAAGTCCGCCTTGTGTGCGTTTGAACTATCCGATTTTATTCTATCTCACTGACACTTGATTTCTATTTTAATCTGTATTTCTTACTAATGTAAGTTTATGATTACGCTTCACCATCTGTCACTTACAACATTTTGTTGTTCGAAGGCCCCCTTTCTTTGAAACAGACACGGTTGCTAGGTTACCAATTGTTTATACATTATTTAGAAATTAAAATGTCACAATGAATAAAAAGTGGTGTTTTGTATGGTTTTCCATTTATTGTTAAATAAACCCTTTTATGAATGAATGCCCTCAAAATTTGTAGCGTATGTCCTATTCGGATATCTAAGCTACATTACTGCAGAATTTTACGCAAATCTTTTGTGTAGTTTTTGCGCAATAGTGGAACGTAAAGTCACCGTCAATTGAAATTGCAAATGTAGCGACTTTACATACAAACATTCACGTATTGTAATATATTTGTATTACATCTATTATGTGTAGGTACATATGTATATTTTTATAAATTACTCACTTATTTTCTTCCGCTACTTCTTCGTTAATAAATGGACTTTCTTCCATTTCCATCTTTGAATTCTTGGTCCCTTTTTTCCATAATAAATACACTTTCTTCCATTTTCATCTTTGAAGCACTTTATTTATATACACACTTCATCCAAGATATACACGAATTTCTCAAGTATACAAACGATTGACACATGAGCAGTCAACACACACGCGCAGGCGCTAAGTATATTACCCCATCTCTATCCGTCAAATCCGTCCTACGCTTTTCGATCAGCACGTCTATCACAACTTTGACACGCGACTCTTTTTCGCCCGACATATACTATACCTGTCACTTTCCTGTCAATACTGTGTAAAAAAGACAGGCGACGCTAAGTCGCGCGACATGCAAAGTCGCGCCATGTTGTACTAGCACCGGATCTGACGATTGACATTGTCTGACGCGAGTTTAACATTTTTTACCCATCTAAAAAAGTGCCAAGCGCCGCTAAAGAAGTTTTCACTTCAAAACTTAAAAATCTCTAACCACAAACCAGGTTTCTGGACGTGATATTGTAGGTGTATTTTTTTTAAAAAGAAGTATTCAAACGTACATATGATTTTAGCCGGCCTGACCAGATCGCCCTTTATTAGCGTGCATTGATTGGTTATTCGGAGATTTATCGACTGATGAAATCAGTCACGCGTTGAAGGAGTCTTAAATATAAAAAAAAGTTACATGCACCACAGAGAATCAAAATCGTCGTGTTCGAAATTTAAGTGACTTTTGCACGCTAGCGGATAAAATAGACTTTTGCACGCAGATTTCGCTCTTATACGGAGGTTTTCCGAGCGAGTGAAGTGAAAAGGTTATTAGGCGTTTTTGACCCGCTTTCCGAACTTTCGCGTACAGAGACCAAACTAGTTTTAAAATAGAGAATTTAATCTCACTTTTCTAAATATGTATATTTTTATGTATCAACCGACAAAAAAAAGTTATTCAACAGTAGGTATGTGTACGATGTAGGTTTTAACAATCATACTACTCGTATAAAGTTTTTTCGTTTATGATCCGGTGCGTCAGTTCGGCTTACAAATTCTTCTGCGTTGACAGATTATTCTCAAAATATCCTTGTGAAATGTTCCGCAAGAACCAATTCACGGTCCCTTGGTCTTCATTTTGCATTGCAGTGAACATTGCAAACTCCATCGCATCGCAAACTGCAATTTTCTATATGTGCAGACTATCCGCATATATACTACGATAATCTTGATAAAGATGAAGATGTCTTGGGACCCTCATATAATACTCAGTGTTCTGAGCTAATATGTCAGCTTTATCGAAGGATCTTAGTATTATCAGACGTGACACTGCGCCATTAACGCTTATTCAAACCACATATTGCAGTGTCATCAAAGACATCTGGCGAACCCTAGAAGCGACTTCTAGATCTTAGGATTAGTTAGTCGTAGACATATCCTGTTTTCACTAATTCGACTCATTTTGATGAACATTTCGAGTCAGTATCATCCATTTTTTTCTTTTCCACGAATGTCGGTTGGTTAATTGTCTGTGTTAAGGCTACATTCGCCTGAAGGCAGGTCTAGATGGACGCATTTATCACGTTACATTACAGATAAATGACGTGAGTCAGAGAGGGATAGATGATTTATCATCTATCGAATGATAGGCGCAATTATCATACACACGTTAGGTCTAAGTAGTTTAGTTTAGGTTAACTTTCAGCTCCATTATAGGTAGAGACCCTGATCTTGCTCCATATACAATAGCAAAACATAGTGCATCACAAAGATTGGTATGGATAAATCTCGAAATACTATTTATTTATTAACAGTTATTTTCAGAGGTAATTATGATTCGGAGGATGTAATTTTTTTACTGCTCGTTCGTTCAAGATTTCGGAATAAAAATTAATCTAATGTCCCTCCTCCGAGCTTATATCTATGCATTAAATAAAGTAGATCGTCTGCGCCGTTGGTACATAAATAATGTAGGTAAGCCGATAATTAATAAACACAGCTTTGTACCTATTACTTGGTACGGATTTTCTCACTTGGAACGGAATTGCATAATATTAGACGGTTACAGTATAACTTCATTAATTTATAAAAGCTTCTAATATAATTTTGAAACGAAATGACTCCATCTCGACTTTGTTGTTGGCCTGATGCCCAGCTAAATCATGAAACTTGGCATACGACCGATTGGATACAGGTTAGATACTAATGGTCTTGACTTGAATCAGAATACTCTATTTATCAGCATTCTGAGTCTCATATATGAGTATCATATGTTTTCCTGAGTATAGACTTATGAATGTTGTCATTCACAGCTTACAAGAATTAAACCTTAGCTTTTACATTGTAATTAAGTAACTATTGTTTCAAAACTAGATGTAGAAAATTTTGTCCATATGAATAAGGTACCTATAACCTTAACAAGCGTCCGATATGGCAATACTGTGCATACGGTCATTTATTTGAATTATTAAACGTCAATAGCGATTTTTCAAGGATTTGTCATTACCCAAATTCAAAACATTGTTTACTGGAATGCTGATCAGTCCTTCGTTCTTCTTGCGAAATTAATAGGTACTGAATCATATTCATATTGAAAAAACTTGATTTTCATCACTATGAATTGTTTTGGTTTTATATGAAATTCGCGGAATATTTAGTCCCGTTTCCTCTTTGTTTACCTCGGTGACATTGACTCACTTTCAACGTCAGTTAACAAAAAAATATTGTTGTCAGTAATATAAATTAGTACGACTAACAATCCGCAATATGGCGTGGGTTGAAAAACATTCTGTCGGGCTATATATTGTTACAACAAGTTATGGTGTTTTTTTTTTTTCTAATATATCAAAACTAGGTCTATCTTGTATAATAATAATAGTAAGTGGAAAAGACCTGGGCCAGACGGGTTGCACAACTTTTGGATCAAGTGGTTTCGATCCTCACACGAACGTCGGGCAACACAATTTCAAGACGCCCTCGAGCTTGATTCCCTGCCATCTTTCATGACTGCTGGGGTTACCTTCCTGCTCCATAAATCCGGTAGTACCACGGGAGCGAAAAACTATAGACCCATCACGTGCTTGCCCACTTTATACAAGCTCCTTACGTCCATTTTGAGAACAAAAATTAACACGCAGATTGTTGCGAACAACGTTTTGGCCTTTTCTCAGAATGGATGTAGGGTTGGGTCCCGTGGTACTAAGGAGCTCCTCATCATTGACACGACCATTTGCCAACAAGTCGGGCGGAACAGGGGGTCCCTCTCAACGGCTTGGATTGACTATAAGAAGGCCTATGATTCGGTGCCTCATTCATGGCTGGAGAGGATCTTAGAGCTGTATAAAATCGATACAGCTCTAAGATCCCTCTTAGGCGCGTGTATGAGGCGGTGGACCACAGTTCTTCGTCAACCAGGTGGCGGGGATGGCCCCCCTGGCCCGCGGGACTTGATAAGGATTAAGAGAGGTATTTTCCAGGGTGATAGTTTGAGTTCTCTGTGGTTCTGCCTAGCCCTGAATCCGCTCAGCACTCTGCTGAAGGATTCAGGACTAGGTTGCCGGCTTCGAAGAGGAGGTGAGGTCATTTCTCATCTGCTGTACATGGATGATCTTAAGCTGTATGCACCAAAACGCCAGGATCTGGTGGAACTACTGGAAGTAACTGAAACCTTCAGTAGCGCCATCAAAATGGAGTTTGGTGTAGACAAGTGTGCGGTCATGCATGTACAGCGGGGGAAAGTCGTAAATTCCGCGAACTTACAACTTTCTGAGACAATGTCCCTCAGGTCTATCTCCGAAGCTAAAACCTAAAAGTACCTTGGTATGTCACAGTCATTGGGTATTGCGTACGGATACATTAAGCAGGCGTTGAAGGAGCGTTTCTTTTGTCGCTTGACAAAAGTACTTAACAGTCTTTTGTCCGGTGGCAATAAGGCACGCGCATTCAACGCTTGGGTGATGCCTCTGCTCACTTACTCCTTTGGCATACTAAGGTGGACTCAGACTGAACTGGACGCCCTGGATACGAGGGTCCGTCAGCTGCTCACTACATATCGCATGGGGCACCCACGCTCGTCAGTTATGAGAATGTACATCCCGCGTAAGTGTGGGGGCCGTGGATTTTTAAACGCCAAGGACCTCCATAACCGCGAGGTGTGCAGTCTTAGGGAGTATTTCCTAAGCAACGAGTGTGGGATTCATCGCGATGTAGTAGCAGTTGACAAAGGCTCCTTAGCAAACGGGAACTGACGCAGACCAAAGGTGCTTAGCACCGATGACCGCAGGGCTGTATGGAAGAGCAAGGAGCTACACGGGCGGTTCTACAAGGCCCTTACGGGGCCCGATGTAGATCTGCTCGCGTCGGTGAACTGGCTACGCTTCGGGGATTGCGGACGAAGTACCTAATGATGACGAACAATTACCGGAGATATATCCTGAAGGACGTTACGGTCGACATTTGTCGGGCATGCCGCCGTCCCGGTGAGTTACTCAAGCATATAATCTCCGGTTGTTCTCATCTTGCTAACGGCGAGTACTTGCACAGACATAACCAAGTAGCCAGGATTATTCACCAGCAACTTGCTCTTCGATACGGTCTTGTGGGGTCTGAGGTGCCGTACTATAAGTACGCATCGTTGCAAGTTCTTGAGAATGGTCGTGCCACGCTCTATTGGGATCGATCTATCATCACGGACAGGACTATTGTAGCCAATAAGCCTGATATCGTGTTCGTAGATCGATCCAAGCGCCAGGCAGTGCTCATCGACATCACCATGCCGCATGACGAGAACCTCGTGAAGGCCGAGAAGGACAAACTCAGCAAGTACCTTGACTTGGCTCACGAGGTAACCGCCATGTGGGATGTTGACTCGACGATTATTGTCCCGATAGTCGTTTCGGCGAACGGTTTTATAGCGAAGAGTCTCAACAAACATCTTAAGAGACTCTCGCTAGATGGCTGGATCAAGGGTCAAATACAGAAGGCGGTACTCCTGGACACGGGGTGCATTTTCAGGAGGTTCCTCTCTCTGCAGCCCTAACCACCGGTAGCCTGGGCCCTGCCCCGCTGCCGGCGGCACCCTAGGTTAGGTTTTTTATAATGTATTTATATTTTGTAATTACTTTATTGTATTCTACTTTCTATATAAATTTATTGTTAAAAACCTAACCTAAGACAAAAGATAAATAAAGGAGATAATAATAATTATAATCTTTATTCATAAAATCATAGTAATAACAATTAGCATAAAAATTCTTACACCTATACAGAGCATTCATAATACTGGTGCCTGAACTAGGAGAATCCTGTATCTCAGGCTTTGAGAGTTCAAATTATATACGCTAAGTACCAAAATAATCATTTACAATACTACTTATTGAATTCATAATATAATAATACTCTTAAACTACGTACTTATTTTATTTAATATTGCTTAATCAATATATGTTCAACTATGTAGGACAATGCATTGTCACCGTTTTAGCACAAATTGAAAGAAACTAGGACAGTCGGAATTGCACGAATCGTCACCTTGTTTAATTTGTGTAGGTATATTAGAGATAAGAACAATATTTTATAAATAACGCGGCTATGGAATATTGGATTAAATGAGTCAAGTATGTTTTGAGTAGGTAATACTAAATCTGAAAAAGGACTTCTTATAATCTAAAAAGGCACTCTTAGGCGCCTTCATAATCTATCGAGTTTTGGAACCTTTTTTCGGCTAGTTTTCTATGCTGGGCATTCGGCAGTGCCAGTTTCGTGATTACATGGTTTCTTATAGTGCAAGCATGTCGCGCATATTGGTGGTTCGGCCTTCTTGGTGCAGTCCTTTATTGCGTGCCCTACCTCTCCGCAATGCCCACAGATGTTAACTTCCATCTTACATGTCTTCGCCGCATGGCCGTACTGCTGGCATTTATAGCACCTTGTGACCAGAGTAAAATCTTTTACAGGGCACGACGACCAGTTCACGAAAACCCTGTCATTTGTGACTAGTGCCTTGCGAATTAGAGCTGAAACTTTAATAATATAATAGCTGGTGTCGGCTTCCTTCCTGCCCGATTTATGGCTCAATCTTGACGAGGACAAAAACTTTTCTAGGGTCAGGTCTTGTAGTTTGTCGGCTAGGTTTTGCCGAAAGATACACTTGAAGACTTCCGCTTCTTGCATATCCGAGGCCACTCCGACTATAACTACTCTGGGCTTTCGTTTTTGTTGTTCATCCACAGTGAGGCCCCACGTCGTTGCTGCAACTGCTTCAGTTTCACGATGTCCTCCTTGGAGTGGGTGCTGATAACAACGCCGCCGTTTTTTATATTGCGCAACCCTCTTATATGCAACTTTATATCATCGGGCCTAATGATTTTTTGAACGAGGGATTTTGTTTCCTCGCTCGACTTTGATTTGTCAGTCGGGTAAATTGCTATCGAGCTGATGTTAGAGGGCTGGATGCGACTAGCAGTATTACTCTTGAGTACGTCGGCAAAAGAAACTTGGACGGGATTAGCTATAGAGGACTCCTGGATGCATTGCTTGAGTTCCTGGAAGCGCCAGGAGAGGTCCACTTTTTCCTTAAGTGCCTTATGGGAGCTATAGGCCTGAATTGTTTTTTGTTTCAAGGACTGGTACTCGACAGCCATTTGTGATGAGCAATGGCCCACTTAGCGGCATAGGGTGCTAATCCTTGATTTTTGGTCAGAGTTAAGTTTACCTACCTTCTGTAGAGATAGTGCATACTTCATTGAGGTAGTTTTCCATTTCCATTCCAGGTTACGCACGATTTAATATGATTATTTATTTTATTAATTGACACGTCCGATACGTATTACGACTGGCAGGTATGATGTTTTAATGTAACTATACATTTATAGTTCTTTTCTAATTTATATGGTTAATAACGGTAATAATTTGTAAAACCATAAGGTATCTCTAAGACATCAAACCTTATAGATATATTGTACTTGTATTTTTTCAATAATTAATGTGCTTTTTAGTTAATTGTAAATATTGAAATTTCAAACTTTTTTGTAGTCTTCGCAATCTGCATCGTTATGACCATTTAAGTATAATAATCACTGTACGTATTCACACACGAGGCGGTTGGCTTAGTTTGTAAGCACCTGCCTACTGAGCCGGCGGTCCCGGGATCGAATCCCGGCCAGAGTAAATATTTGTGTGATGAACTCGAATATTTGTGCTTGGGTCATGGCTGTTCTCTGTATATAAGTATATATTTATCTATATAAGTATGTATATCGTCGTCTAGTACCCATAACACAAGCCATCCTGAGCTTAATTTGGGACTAGATCGATTTGTGTGAGGTTGTCTGATATATATTTTTTTTATACACGTGACAAGTAGAAAAAGCTTAGAGAACACGACATAACATACATTAAATCAATTTTCAATAGGTTCATATATACTAACCGCATGCTCACAAAAATGTAAAATTCTAAATCATCATTTACATTTTGATTAAAACGCGGAGTGCCGCCGGTACAAGCAGAAAATGAGCTACAACCTACAACTCTGAATAACTTTAAAACAATACAGCCTTGTACGATGCCACCCTGTCCCGTACGGGAGAACAACATTCACTCTACATGTATATACAATATTGATATACATACACGTCACATACACAAATGTAAGACATACTTAACTCCGGACATAATACCATGTGTAAATAAAAGTAAATTTAAATGTTTTTAAATTAAAACATTACCATGTATAAACGTCTCTTATAAAATTTTGTTTCGAACATTAACATAATTAAGTGGTTCTCAAAGTTTTCCCATTATAAACTTAGCGAGAAATTTTATTTTTCCCTCAAGTCAGGCTTCCCTGTGTGCGCGTGTATACACGGCGCAGCGAATTGGATTTTCTCTGGTGTGAGTAAACGTACTTTGCTGGGAGAACAGGGGATCCGTGGAGAGCGTTCAAACATTTATTTAAAATAAGAGAAAAAAAAATAAGAATGTAGTGAATTTATGAAACATGTAATGTCAATTTTTTTTAATGCGGGTAACACCACATTTTTTTATATCAAACCATTGATACAAAGATCTACTTCTAATTCTAATTTTAAAATATGGCTTCCATCAGAGTTAATGATGATTTCGCCAATTTCAAGTTTGCTCGTAGAGCCTGCCGTTGTTCGGTGAGGTTTTGCTTTTTGTAAAGTGATAGCGATTTACAAAAAACCACGCGGACTATCGGGCCTTGACCCAGGAAGGGCTATGAACGCTTCAAGTTGAATTCTTCATTAGCTATTCACTCATACGTTAGATCACTGCACAATACGCTATCAATACTACACATTGAACAACAAAAATGAATAAATAATGAACAACGCAACTTAAACGCATGCGGCCATCTTGGGACACGAACCGGAAGCCGATACAAAGATCAAAGCTCAAAGAAAAATTGACATGCGTAACCTGGTGCAAGAGACTGGGAATCGAACCCGGTACCTCTGGATTGCCAGTCCAGTGCCTTTAGACCTGCATTTAAATTTTTCTTTGAGCTTTGATCTTTGTATCAATGGTTTAAGAATGTAGTTTTCAATATTTCGGCGCTGGCTGTACAATTTTTACCTAAAAGTATTAAGTATGGCATCATTTTGCCATAGGGTAGGTAAAGTTTATTGAAGACAATTGAATTATTATTATTTCCGCTAGTTTTTACAGTTACCGATACCTATAGCAAGGACTATCGGAAAAATATATATTAAGTGTGTACTTACAGTGCGTGCAGTGTTCAATAAACTTTATCGACACTATTGCCAATTTCAACAGCGTGGCCATATAATTGATAAGATACCTATCTGCCACTCTCGAAATCCTCTGCTTTGTCATTTATCCATCGTGTGACATTGAGTCAATCATGAGCCTGCGGACCCGTTAACGCGGGCACGTAATTATCGATCGGATAACGAACAGGGAACTAATTAAATGTAATATATGTTAACACTGTAGAATAGGAATTATGAATTAATATTGACGAATGTTAATATAAAATTCCCTTGGTAAAAAAACAAAACCACCCACAGCGAAAGCCAAAGTGAATATTATGTTCCGCAATGTAGTCCTCTTTCGGGGCGTAATTTAGTCATAAAAAGGGTTCCGACAGACAATTGTCTGTAGCGATAAATCTAGACCGCATACATTCTAAAATATAGGTACATACTCAACGAGATCCTTTCAAAGTGTACTACTAAATGAACTGAGGCCGATTTTTACTGAAATGTACAAAATACATTAAAAGCGAATATACGTACAACTATTCTACCGATTCGCGTTTCAGTCATAACGTCTTCCCTCGATGCGAACTAAGAAATATAGATCCTCGCGAGCAAAACCTGTACTAAATCACTAGTCTGCATTATTACGTACGTATAATTTCACGATCGGTTGATACAATATTCGTGCTATTGCAACAGTTTAAAGGCTTATCCGCTTAACCTAGTAATTTAGTAATAAGGCGAATAAATCATAATTATACTGATATTCAAGCTGCTTAGAAAATTGCTCGACAGCCATTATTTGTGTACTCAGGTACTACTAGTAGAACAGTGACAACAATGTTTGAATATTTAACAAAAGATCAAAAGTTAATTAGATGATTAAACCTTTAGACTTTGAAGATGTGTTAAATAATATTTGAACTGAATACGACCAGTACTTACCGACCTACGAGTATGTATTTCGAATAACCGTACTAATCTGGTAGAGCAATGGAATTAGATCAATATTTATATTGGGGGCCGATGTTTTTATTAAAGTAAGACCAAATGTTGGAAATCGAATATCTTTCGGATGTTTGTGTGGCGTTTGTCAGAGTAGGTATACACATACATTTATGACATATAATAAAACATGTTACTTACTTTCATAAACATTAAGCTCCAAAAATAATCATAAGTTAACTATTAAGAATAGCCAAATACTATCCCTTTCTAAAAACTGCACATGTTTAATTGATTCTCATCATACCTGCTCGTAAATCAAGGATTTACATGCTAGAAACCCGGGCGGAAAGTCGTAAATTACGCCCTAGGGCGGTAAGTAATGTAATATGCGTTTAGTAATATGATTTAGGGCAAAAAGTTTTTATTAAAAAGTTATTATCTTTCTAATCTAATGCTTAAATGCTTGTTTGAAGGGAAGAGTAGATAATTATTATCATAAAAGTACCTATACACACGTATTTCCATGATATTAATTGATATATTTTTATAGAAAAAAATATGTACTACATGGTGTGTTACTGTGATTTATGGTGAATTTAATCGCGTTGTTTATCTTTTCGTCGATGTATTTCTGTAAAATTAAATGAATTGACTAATTATAATTGATGCTATCAAATGAAATAAAATAATATCTAAGGAAAGGATTCCGCTCGAAATTATTATCAACGCGGCAACAAGGCGGCAACAGACAAATCTATCGAAATGCGAAGTCCAAACTGGATTTTATTGAAGATAAATATTTGACAACGTATGTAACTCGAGAATACTTAGCTATTTACATAATATGTATATGTAAATTTTAAACTTGCTTATATCTTAAAGTGATTCCTTTTAATTGAATAGTCCTGAAATTTTATGAAACAAAGCTGACGGTACAGAATATAACAATGAAAGACTTTTTATTAAATTATTGTATGAAGAATTGAGATTTCTTTTCTGTCTCAAAGTACTTAACTTATACTTAGTAAGATTAATTTAGTTATTTGGTTTCAGGTCGCCCTTAATACTTGGAGTGAATCTTGTTTTCTGAAATATCTACCGCCATGTCTTCTCAATTTACTCTGCTACGAGAAAGTCGTTTTGCTTAACCTATATAATATATTATTCCTCACTTCAAAAAGGTACAACCGCCGCACTTAATAAAAGCATTATCACTATGAGCTGGTAAATTTTTAGATTGTATTAAATATAATATTTACATAGTTTTGTTTTATAAATATTTTGGTATTGACTGCTGTTTATTACTTTTGTTTTATTTCTTCCCAAGTGTGATGAAAAACGTCGTACGTGACTCGGAACGAAATCCCAAACTCGTGGCATTAAAGCCCTCGCCTTCGGTTTCGGGCTTCTCATAGACACTCGTTTTTAATTCCTCGTTTACCACCCTTGTTACGTAATGTACCTACTATATCGTACTTAATCGTTACGAGATACAATTTATGCCGGAGAATGACACACATTGTATCCTGGAAAATTGAATATGTGCCCGAACCCGAAGGATAAGCTAAATACCTACTCCTAAATCATATTTTATTTGTTAATACGGAAACATACGTATGTTATGTTATGATGAGTTGGTAAGGTAAACTCGCAACAATTTATAGATTTTTAATCGGTCATTTCTGGGTTTGTTTTACATTCCCATCATGATCAATGTTTGTAGACATGAACATAAACTAATAGATTTCGTTTATTTGCTCAATGAACCGCCCGCATTTGACGTCGAGTCCAATAAGTGGTTAGTACAAATAGTATCTACTAGCCATCGAGTATTGTATATTGGTCGGATCTCCCTCGCGATCCCTAACAACGTTTGTCCTAAAGTCCCTTGCCCTGTTTTGTCCTAATGTGCATTAGCCCTAACGATCAATTGTCATAACAATTCTTTTCAATAATGTATTGGTTGCCCTAAAACTCATTTGACCGAAGTATGTTATCCTAAATGTCAGTATCCCTAATGTTTTTTGCTATAACGACTTATCGGGATTTGAAGCCGGAATCTCAAGCTTCGGAGGCAGGGTCACTGCCGACTACGAAACAGAGGCTGTACCGTAAAGGAATCTGAAACGTGTACCTTTTTGGCTCTTAAGTATTGTTGTGATAAAAGCGAAGAAGGCACGTATTTAATTTCCTTGACTGTACATACTTATATAAAAACAAGAACACGGCTTTCCATCCAGACACATATATCTAGTTTAGGTACACTTCGTAAGTTACGTATTTAATAGCAATTCGATAGCCGTAGTGGATCAAGGGGGAGGCGATCTATACTGCAGAGACGAAGGCCTCGTTATCCACTCAACAACAACGGGCCCATTTCGGAATGCCAGTCTATCACTGCTGCAATACGATTTGCAACATTAATTTCTCAACTGCAGGATATCCAGTGCTTTAGTTATAAAGGTCTAGCCTTTCAGAGACATTGACAACTAGAATATATGATACCTATTTAAAAACTGTTGTGAGATTGACGTAACGATAGATGGATGGCCTAAACCTAAACCACTAAATAATTTAAAATTAGTAACAAGTTAGTAAAAGTAAGTTAAGAATCCTGAAGTTATTATTAAAGTTTAAAGAACTTTAGTCTAAAACCGTCGATAAATGAGGTAAATTTGAGGATGATTGTATTACAAATTCCACGCGGACGTCGTTAATATTTTTTACATTTTTTATCTAATAACTTTTAAAAGAAGTTTAATGAAAATATGCAAATTATTCATTACATGTCTAGAAAACATGGCACAATAGGGGACACTTCCCCCGCTTCCCTCTCGCCCCCACTCCCACCCGCCATTAATGGAATGCCCATTGTCCCTCGATATGATGTTATGGCAAGCCACTTATGTCAATACTTTTGTCCGCGTGAACTCTGAACTATATATGTATACGACAACGTTACTAGTGCTCACTGCTCAAACATATACAAATGAAATACTGACAATTTGTTACTTTACAAACGTTCTATTTTATTTATTACTTGACAATCTGCAGCCCTGCTTTTCAGACAGAATAACAAATGGGAAGCGCGCATAAGAGACCCACTATCCTTTCGACAAACGAAGTCGTACGTTGTCCTTTTTCCAGCACTAATGAATGTCTACAAATCACGGTTTGACGACATAGTGATATAATATAACGCGTTCTTTTACGAGCGTGCAAGCGTGTTAATGTAATGTAACGCATAGTTGCAGCGAGAGCTTTTTATTATAATGTTGTGAGGTGGTGGTTGAGTCAGAGAGTGGAGGCTCAGCGGTGGACGAGCGCAGCTGTCAAGGCCAACTGAGGTCACTCCTCCGACGCTCTCCGAGCCACGATACAGAGGACCGGTTCTAAAATTTTTAGTCTCTTTTTATTATTTTCATTTTTGTATAAGTACATGACGCTCAGACTAAACTAAACATTGTTTGTACGATTAGCTTTTGTTGCGTTGCATGGTTACAAAGCTATAGCTGCGATGTACTAATAGATAGAACATGCCCATCTATAGGAGTGGATAAGGAAATTGTTTTAGTTTTTTCATTTTTCAATAATCTTGTAGATTTGAGCCTGACCAGACGATCTCTTTACGGGACTAATGACCCCGTACCGTACTGTGTTTAATGTGAGCACTATTTTTAGATTTTTTACAGAAATTTACTCGTATAGGGAAGTCTTGTAACAAATGTCTCAATACTTATTATTTATTTACACAAAGAAAAACTGATGGTACAAATGGTGAATTTCTTGCAATAAGGCATTCTTTACCAGCTGCCTGATCATATTGCTTATCTGAGCCGGAGGACCTGGGTTCGAATCCCGGCAAGGACGAATATTTGTGTGATGAAATAATTCAAGAACAAATGTTGTTATTATAAGTGACATAAATAGAGCAAGTAAAGTTTTATCAAGTTAATATTTGAATAGAGCTATCATAATAAAGATGTGAGTATTGAGGTCGTGGGACCGGTTGTCTTAATACCGGCTTAAAACATTAATACCATTATTAAAATGTCGACGCATAGGTAAGTACCTACGGCTCAGGAAGTAAACTTTAAGATACCTAGAAGTTCAAAATGAAATGTCAGTTTATGTAAACGAGCAGGGAATGTCTATTAATATGTTATGTTTGTTTATTTTCACAGCGGGTTTATTTTTTCTGATTGGATGATGGCCACCAGATGGCGTTTCTACATGGCGTTCACACTGTAGTGTTGTGTATGGTTTCGGTTTATAAGGGTTGGTTTACATGATTCAAAATTTCCCCGCACGCTGAATAGTTCATGTGAGTACAGATATGGTTAAAATTACATGATGATAAAGTTACGAGTACCTACTTAATTTCAAAACCCTTAAGAAAAATCCAGCTAAGTCTAAAATGTGAGATTTTTTTATTTACCTACTCTGTTCATTCCGTTTAACATCCCATTCCCTCGTCTTTTCAAGTTCATGGCCATAATGAGACGCTAAAAATGAGGAGGAAATGAAACTTATTATATTTAAATGATTGAATCCTTTCTTGTCCCTTATATTTTTACACTCGACATTCTCCTTCGTCTCGACGTAAAGCCCCAGCAAGACGTATCGAGCGAGCACAACTGTAAAGTAAGTGAGCGTATGTTGCTTAAAATCGAGACAGCCTCTTAAAAACACCGCAATCAAAACGCAAAAACGTTTCATTTACAGCCTGACAAGTTGCGGGTGAACCATTAAGGTATTTACGTCAATGGGGTGAACCCAGGAATAGTGGCGCTACAAACAGCTTTCACGTGGTCATAATCGTAATGTACATACCTACGTCATGTAATAAGAAAGAAAGAATGATGTCAGTAGAACATATACATGTGAACAACCAATTTCAATTTAGTGTAATTAGGTAAGGTTTTATTCATTGTAATTCCATATCTTATTAATGCCTAACGAAATATTTCCCTAATTCCATTTTAAAACATTGTTGATGTATAAAGAAATTTTCTTGCATCGCTGTTAATATTTTTTTTACTTTATTAAGTATATAAATTTATGAAACATGCCTCGTTAATATGAATGTACCATTTTTTATATATTAAACCATTGATACAAAGTCAAAGCACAAAGAAATTTGAAATGCGTAATCTAGCGGAATTAAGTAGTACATATGCCGGTGCTGGTGGGATTAAGTATCCGAAAATTTATTAAAAATTGAAAATCTAATTGTAGCACTATCTTCTCTTTGTTTGCATCAGTGATATTCGATCGCAATGCCAATAATATAAATTATTATTATCACTGAAAATCTGTCACCATTATAGTTTATCTAAATATCTAGTTGATAAAAATCAGCGACCATTATAGTTTATCTAAATATCTAGTTGGTTTCTTTCGCATTCTGGCGTAAAAATATTTACAAAATGTGATGCAAAAGAAGCCTTCCTAAACTTCAAAAGTTTTTTAAGTGCTAGTAAAAAAATCACCAAGCCACCACGACGCTACCTGTTATTTGCTTTTTGCTCTTGACCTAAAGAAAAAACTGAGAGTAAATTAGAACTTAATTTATTGGGTAGGTACTTAAATATCAAAATTATTTAATAAACCCAAATAAGGTTTTACCCAGTTTTATGAACAATATTTCCTTTTCCAACTCCATGTAGCCAAAGCCTATGGACGCAATGTAAACACGGCCACAAAACCCTCGTAGCTGGCCGCTACGGAATTACACACAAAAACTCATTTCGGTGCCTCGTTTGTGGCAAAAACACCGTTACATTTTCCAAGATATTAATTATTCATGTCGTTATTTACAGCCACTCAGACTTGACATGCTCGGAAGGAAAAAGTGCCCCTCAAATCGTTCAACTTAAATACTAGGATGAATCGCGGGTTTCATCTCAGAGACAAACATTCAATAGCACTGCATGAGAGTAAAACAAACTGTAGCCTTTGTCCTCCCTCTCCTCATTACTGAACCACATAAAAAGAAAAATTAACCAAATCGATGCAAAGGGTTTCTGAAATAAATCAGCGGCAAACAATGGTAGTGTGGTGCAGCCATATATAATCTATAGATACACCTACTTATGTATTATAACTTTATTTTTAAATAGCAATTGTATTAAATATTTCTTGTTCCTAATTTATATAAAGGTACCTATTTTGGAATAATGTGTATTTCTAGCATACGATATCGGATTAATATTACGTAATATAGTAACATTACATACAATACCTAGGGCGGTGAATTTGTCAATGTCCCAGATCGCAGGTGTTTGAGGCCCGAACCGAAGGTGAGTATAGTATAGAGTGATAAGTAGAAGCACAGTATAATAAAGAGTACCCGTACAGTATGGACACTCCCTGCCTCCCGCCGAAAGTGCCGCCCACCCGCGCTCGGTTACCTCGCAGTTACCGGCTGGCAAGGACGCGACGACGCGGTGCGCAGAGCTGAGGCCACGTATAATATTCAAATATTAAACAAATACTTTTGTAATGGGCGTGTCTTGTGCTGTGTACCGTTGTTTAAGCTCTATAAACAACAAAAATAAAAGAAAGTTCTACAGATTCCCATTGGATGAATCAAGGCAAGTACATACCCAGTTATTTTCAAAGTGTTTTATGTTTTAGTAGAAAACCAACTTACAATAGGTACTTATGATTAGTATTTTTTTTGCCCTATCCGTTTTCGATCTAAACCTATCAGATCACACTGAAAACAACACAATATATATATAGGCACTTATGAACAAAAAATCATGTTTTCAACTTACGTAATATTTTGGTGGCCTGAATTTCCTTACAAAAATTTAGTTACTTCGTTTATACTGATTCAAAATAGGAAACTATTTGTATAAATCGAGCTTAGATACCCACCTTACAGCGTAATATGATTCTTATTTCTTCCTAATTCGCGCAATGAGTTTTTAGTCATTGAGGTTATCGAATTTGAACGCGGGCGGAATTAGAAATCGTAGTTTAACATTAGTTTAATTATAAGCACACAAAATTAATTCGACGCCGCTATTACAAGGTCATCTCATATTGCTGCATACTCGTGTTCCCGACTCGTGCGTTTAAAATGGCGGCAACCCTAGCATGTCTTATCTCACTCACACAAGCATGGTACGCGTTCACCTACACGAGCTTAGACTGTGTGCGTAGCAACGCGTTTCTTTCATACATTTGATCGCCATTGTCCGAGGTGTGGTAGAAGAGTGCGAGAATTATATGTTTGTATAGGCCCACTGTATATCAAATCAATTAATACACCTATATTTATGACCGTATCAGTGTCCAATATCAAACATGCTGCCAAAACACAAATTGATTGGAAAATGGACAAAATAAATAGCAGTGCAAATTACGGGATTTTCTCATTCACATGCCATTTACGTTAAAGCGTAGCGTGGATGTAATTGTAGGTGCCAGCTACCCAGGATATATACTCGTAGTTTATTGAATGATTAACAGCGGCGTGGCGCGCATAAAACTTGATTCCCACCGGCTTGCTCATTGTTTTTTGAAAAAAGTAAGCTAAGTCGGTCCCTGCTTGCCATATATTTGTAAGCAGGTAGCAAATATAAGTTTGGAAAAAAAACGGAAACGAGATAGCTTGTACCGTGTACGTGTACGGGGTTATTTTAAAATGCAGGGGCTACTTTGGAAAAATGCTTTTACGCCATATCCTTTTTTTTACCATCGGTGGCAATGTAATTCCTATCTTCAACAATGACCTAATCTTTTACTTTGTTTGCTCTATGAATATTTGCGTTTTTATAACCATTTTAAATCTATCAAAGTAGCCCCAAATTTTCCTAAAGTAACCACGTTTTACGGTATTTTGATTCTATGAAGTCAACTAAGGAGAAGATAAGAGACGGGGAAGAATATATTATAGCAAAAAAACATACGTATACGATGTGAGGGAAACCAAAACTAGGCATAGGAGTGTTAGGACAAATGATAATAAAATAATGACAAACTGTATTAGAGAATGCAAAAATAGGATAAAAACCTTTAGGAATTCCGATATAGATCCTGTATTCTGCTTCCCTAAACCAAGAAAAGTTTTTAATGATATCCTTTGATATTTCTTGGATCTATATCGGAATCCCAAAACTATTTGTTCTTTTTTTGTTTTCCTTAATATCTTTTATACTAATGCATGTGCCCTAATATTTTTTGTCCTAATTTATATTTTAATTTTTAAGGGAAAATGATTTTAGGACAAACGTTGTTAGGGATTACGATGATGACCCATATTTCTTGCCCAGTTTTTCTCTTTGCTTTTATATTCATTAGCAATTCGTGTACTTATGCCTCCTTATGCTAGAATGTAGTAGCTATTCCTGTTCAAAATGTATCTAAACCTGTCCCTCCGTTTTACATGGCGACTACTATGGTAAGTAAATACATAAGTACTTACAATCAAACATTAAGCAGAAAATCTAAAATAAATGAAGTTTTTATCTGAGACCTATCGAATGGACCATACAATTAGTGATTGTAGAAATGTTATGTACGATTACGACAAAGTATAGCTAACGACGCGTCGTGATACAGACATGAACTGTAACAACTTATGGTATTCATGGATCGCTAGGCACGTGTATCACTTAAGTAAGTAGCGGCCAACCGTTGAAAATGTTGGAGAAATATCAACGAACTGAAGAACAATGGAGTATTATGTGGTAATAGTGGAAATATATTCGTGTGCCGATGGTGGAAAAAGTGACTAAACAAATAACGGACGCTGTAAACCAATAAAGGTAAATTAGGTTTAAGAACCACGGGCGTGGTTCTTACCACGGACGATTATAAGTACTCGTAGAGTAGGTGGAGCATTTTTTTTCTATTGAAGTACATACTTTGGGCACAGAATACTAGTACTACATACAGAATGGACACGCAAACCCCCGCACCGAATCAAGTTACCTCACCCCGCAAGGGCACCGAGTTAGAATCGTGTTTGCAGCGTAGATTATTTTTTAAACGGTTGTGTACTGTGCATAGGTGGGCACTCGTGAAATGGTTAAGGTGTTGGTAATGGTGATGACGATGATAGTGGTGACTGCTGGTGATGATGGTGGCGGTGGTGATGGTGATGATGATGTTGAAGAAAGTAGTGACTGGTGGTGGTGATGGTGATGATGATAGGGATCGGAAATCCAGGTGGATATTTACCTAAAAGTTGACAAAATCCTATTGCTATGTCACTCATACCTCAAACAAAGCCGCCTATACCTACAACTGAACAACAAAGCTTCCAAAGTTTAGGTATTACCGTCATCCGTTTATCCGATGCCTAAATTGATGATGAGATGTTGATAATGGTGGTGTTAGTGTTGGTGGTGATGATAATTTTCAATATATGGTGATGAGTGGTGGTGATGGTGGTGATGATGATGATGGCGGTGTTGATTCTGATGGTGATGGCCATGGTGGTGACAAACGATGACGAAGACCACAAAATTACCATCATCACTACAATCATCATCAACATCATCATTCTCCACCACTACCACCATCACCATCACCATCATCGCCACATTAACCACAACCACCACCTCAAAAACCGCCACAACAACCATAAACCCCGCCTCGCCTTTACCATCCACCATCACCATCATCATAACCACCACCGCCATCACTACCACCACCATCATCACTACCATCATCACCACCACCTATCACGCCAACAAAACGGTCAAATTAAAATCTAAAAAAAAAACTTTTTTCGGGTACCTCTCGTACACCTAAAGTGGCGGTGAATATTTTTTTTTTCGTTCCAACACTAGTGTGTGGCGTGTCGTTGAATAGGTCTTTTAAAAATTAAAGGGGTCTCCAAACATCATTTTTTGATAATGTCCGCAGTTTTGTAATTACTCGCTTAGGAAATCCAAAAAATAGCTCGCCCCCGCTTAAAACCGCTGTTTTAAGGCGACTCCTAATCCCAACGTCCTTGAGGATCTGGGCGGAGCCTAACGTTATTCCCCCCGCCGACCGTGCGCCCCCAGAACATTACTTCGTTCATAATCTCGTTGAGTGGCGTCCAAGCAGCTTCATACACTCGCATAGTCCGAGCGTGAGTTGAAGATCAACAAACCTTATACCTTATTTAAAGGCATTGAAAAATCTCGAAGTAAAATAAATCATTTAAACAATGATATAATTATTTCGGATTACTAAATATCTATTTACCCACTACAGTAGAATATTAAAAATAAAATGCGTTAAAGCTATTTTCCAAAAAAAACAAGTGAAATTAGCCATTTGGAAGTCTCGAATCGAAAAATACTTTTTAGTTTCTTTTGTATGTGTAGGTACCTACCAAAAATAGTTAAAATGCCGACAAGATTCTTGATTATACGTGTAAAATCATGCAGAAATAAAAAAATACCGTTTTTAATAAATAAATCATATCGTGACCCAGCGGATGAACCGATATTTTATCATAGTAGTGGAGGCATAGCTTTATCCCCCGGGTCATGTTGCTCTAATTAAAAGATAAACTATAAATAATAGAGCGACAAACTCAACTTTACCGTTGGAAAACGGATTTACGTCCTTTACTTATAAACAGTGATAGTTTTTTAAGACTACATTAGTAATGTTCTCAGATTTTTCCCTATACTTGTTGATTTTTTCCAAACGATATTTTTTTTGTTTTTTTTTTCTATGTTCAAGGTCAATGGATAACCTATAAATGTTAATTTACTTGAGTGTCAAAATATACCGATGCTGGAAAGTAGAAATTATCTAAGCGACATTTTTGGGGATATCGAGTTTACACACTGTTGGGATCGGCAGATTTTTCTGCATCGTTAGCCAAAAAGTAAAAATGTGGTATTTCCACATTATTAAACAGAATCGATATAAGATTCTATTAAAAAATAACATAGATTAAATTACCTGATTGTCGTATCTTAACTATTGGCGTTTAGCCAAATTTACCTGCTTTGATACTATGAAACCATTGTCGCCTATCCTTTTTTACTTTGATCGACTACTGTCGCTTATCTTGAATTGCTTGAATGACGATTGAGTCGTATTTGTCGCATAGAATGTACTAAAAAAACAAATATTTTCGTTAAATTGGTAGTTAGACAACTTTACCGGTTCTGTTTTATAAAATATCACACATTTAGTAGTCATTCAATATATTTATGGCGGCACCTGCGGTGTAAATCTGTGTCTGTGGCGCTAAGGCATTACTTTGGACTCGCTTGATGGACCCAAACGCCATCTCACTCAAACAGTATCTTACGAGACGTCACTTATACCACACAGAGTTGTAGGTAGTTTTGTTATTCTTGTTAGGATAGGATATTATCTCATTGCAATTGTAAAACTTGAAATTTCACGTAGTTCGTGATTTAAAATTCCTTAATGAGTACCGAGTGACTGCAGTCTTGAGAACTCTTGTGCTGTTCTCATTAGTCATAGCTATCGTTTGCTACCATACATTGGTCTAGAACTACTGGAAATCTTTCAGCAGATCACACATAAAAATTGATAAAATTGAAATTTCACGTGATATCTGATGAATAAATCTTTAACATTTCTAAAGCAGTTTTTTTTGTATTTGCGTAGTTGGACCATAAGTTTTTGTCTTAGAGAACTTTAAATGTCACTTCATTAATTTTAATGTTTGAAAATAAATATTTTCCTCTAATTAAAACATTCATCGTGAGGTTTTATTGTACTATAAATAGCTTTTCATGTCTGAAATATTTCCTACAAAGGAGATTAGATAATTTTTCTTGATTTATTTCATGCTGATTTATGCACATTTATATATTTACCTGACTATAAAATGAGTATGCACATATATGTTGTTAACTGTGTTGATTGTTGTACTATTTTACCTCACTAATTTCTCGGGAAACGTGTCGTTTAGATAATTTTACCTTATTCTATTTTGACGGCCATTTTGCGTAAGCGACGCTAAATCCTAAAATATTCCATTAATAGACAAAATAACAAAAGCAACATGTAAAAAACATGATATTGTTTATATAAAATGAGCATCGTATGCACATAGATATTGTTTACTGTGTTGATTGTTGTGTAAAATGTAGATTATACTATTTTACCTGACTAATATCTCGGGAAACGTGTCGTTTAGATAATTTTACCTAATTCTATTTTGACAGCGATTTTGCGTAAGCGATGCTAAATTTTAAATTATTCCATTAATAGACAAAATAACAAAAGCGACATGTAGAGAACATGATGTTGTTTATAATTATAAAATGCTTCATTTAAAAAGTAGGTCCACAGAATATTTAATAACTTTTTTTTTTTAAGTTCGTAGTTTTTTAGATCTCCTGTAAAGTAAGCTCCGTGTCTCTTGGATAATTTTCCTTTCCAGCGTATATACGTCTTTTTTGCTGCATAAAGAGCCGTATCTTTTTTTTACGTTCACTTAGAAGTTCGTTTTTTACAGCTTCAAGGGACTGTAGACCAAAGTACGACGTGTAGACGGTTTTAATTTCAACTCGACACCTACACGCGTTACCGAGATAAAGGGTCGTGACAGAAAGACGGGCGGTCAGCAAAATGATCCTATGGGTTCCGATTTTTCCGGTAAAAATACCTAAATCTATAAATAATGAGGTTTATCACTTTTAATAAGTATAAATGAAATTTAGCCGATAAAAATGGTCATTCGCATAAAATTTCAAGATGGAAAATGGTATTCATAACCAGGCTAGTTTTAAATGTTTACCATTTTATTTTGAAGTTTAACCCTTAAATGCATGAATTAAAAAAACACAATATTATAAAATATTATTTTATTTCAAATAAATGTTTCCTGTTTTCAACCAGTAATTCATTTTTGTTTATGTAAGCTGCATCTTACACCATGCATTTAAGGGTTAAGAAGGTAATAACCTAATAACATATTTTGACGGTGTAATGTGATATATGAATACAATAAATAGTACTTCATGTGACTGTACATAATGAAGGGTATTAAACACGAGTGTGGGTTTATGAAGCGAGCCGAAGGCAAGTTTCATAATAACATCACACGAGTGTTTTAATGCCTAATTATGTACAGTTACATATACTACTTTATCTAGCCACTTATCATAAGCCTCCATGATGCATTCAGAAGTCGCACATTATAACAAATATTACCCGGTAATGGCGGTAATGAAGTTTTCTGGCAGCTGTCATTGTTTTTATTTTAATTCAGAGACAAACTAGAGTTGGACCTAACTATCATATCGTTCGATATCTTACTTACGTGTGACATTTGTCAAATTTGATTGAAAATTGACAATACGTTTCGAACTAAACGTCATCTCGATTGATATTAGAATAGAGGTCAAATCAAATTTCTTTGTTTTTCAGAGATGTTCGAAATTTGAATAAATAATACTATCGAAATAAGAAATTTGTGCTAAAAAACAGTCTATTTTTATGGTGGTCATAATGTGCCGTTCTTGAACGCATCATGGAGGGTTTATGATATTTGGATAGATAAAAGATTTAATAAAATAACAAGCTTTCGATAACTGAAGGTACTTATACATGACTCAGAAGTTTTTTTTTTTTCAGATTATTATGCATATAAGCCTGTGCCGTCCCTTTGTCAGGTAAAGGCCTCTCTATCTTTTTTCCACCCGTCCTTATTTAGATCAGCAATGTCCAACCCTTTTGTAATACATCCCGGTAGTCCCACCATCTCCATCGTGATCTACCGTGACGCCGAATTTTATTGAGTGGGTGTAGATTTCTTGACCTGCAGATCGGTTGACATGCGGCAAACGTGTCAGCTCTACTTTAGTTTAGCGGTTGTCTGGGTTACGTAAGCTATTTGGGTTTGGGCGTTCCTTCCGCGATCGATAAATTTGATCCAAAATCGTTTCATTGCCCTCTGGCAAACTTAGAGAGAAAAATTCTGAGCATTTTAGTCAAAAATCAAGTCCGGGCATTACGATGAGTCTAAATAAAGTTATATATTTTTTCATTAATTCAACTGTAATCCGATCATTAATATATGGCTTTTAAACGATATGTAATAAAAATCAGGTTTTTATTTTATAAACGGTAAACAATTGGAACAGAACTTATGGCCAGGCTAGGTATGTCTAGCTAGGCCCGGCGGATATGTCAATAATTACTTACGCTCATTTAGATTTAAATATGAAGTGGGAAATTTATTGATGCAAATATGTATTCTGACTATATTTACATAAATAAGCCCTCATGCCAAAATTGTCACTTGCCTTCTTGGACTAGAAAATAATTGTAATTTTTGATAATGTATTTTTATATCATATGCCATGTACTGTACTAGTGACGCAACGAATGTGAATACTTACAATAAATATTCGTATTCGTAAATTAGCATTTTACCGAATATTACAATGGTATTCAAACGAACAATACTTGTTCTGCATTACGATATTCATATCTCTTAGGGTTGAATTCATAAAGATCATTAGACGTTATCATACTTAAATATCTGTATTATCAGATTTTTTTTACTAACCGAAATACCTAAGGTACTCTAATATTACACAGAGAAAAAAAAACACACATCCTGTCTGGTGTGGGCCCATGACTGAGAATATCTAAGTATTCAAATGTGTTCGGGAATGCTAAGCAATGACAATTTTTTTTATAAGTACTTATAATTAATAGATACCTAAATACGAAAAAAATAGTTGAATTTAATTCTATATGAAAATGAGTGCTTTTTGTTATGTCGCATAGCGTAGTCGTGTGAAAAAACGAACTACACTCTCTTAAAATACACTTCAAACGCACGAAGACAGATCGAACCTCCGCGGGATCCGGTACTATAACAATTTTCCGTAACTAGATGGATCGCGAGAGCAAGTGACACAGCCTTCCCCTTCGACGGTTAGATTAACACTGAGGTCGCAGCCCGGGCACGGCCGCGCTCGCGGAAATTCAGTTTTTTTGATGCTTTATTAGACCGAATTTCCATTTTATTAACTTTTAAACAATACGATTAAAGATCAATGAATTGTCAATGTTCTTGCGAAAAAGCCGTGTAAATATCATTTGTAGTTTAGAAGCCTTAGGGAATTGAAAATTGAAAACGACCCTATTTCAACATTATTTTTTCCATAGTAATTATTGCTTTAAAAAAAAATCCAACTATAATTTTTTAGAAGAAATAGTCAAAAATAACATATATTTTTTTCAGATTTTTCCGTTGGCTAGATTACGAGCCTTAGGACTTTAAAAATCACCATTCCACGTACGGAGTCGCCTTAAGCCCGTCTATTTTGAACGATCGGCAACTACGAAACCCTACAATGAGCGTGGCCTGACATGCTCCTGGCCGGTTTTTATGATTTTCAGACACAGAAATATTTTATTTTATCATTTAGTGGAACGTAATTAATTTGTTTCTCCTAGCCAAATTATTAGTTCAATAAAATTAGCTAAAAATTTGGCAAAATTAATGGACGACTTTTATCTATCAGCATATGTAGGTTATAGAGCAAAGTTAAATTTTATCTACTCTCCCCCCTCTCCGGGGCGAGCGTCACCCCTCCGCACCCTCGAATGTACCTATAAGTGATATCGCTTTTGTATGTATCAAAGGTTTATAGTAAATTTATCAAGGATTATTTTGTTCCTTAGAATGGGCCTCATAAGAAGCCTCACAGTTACTCAAAGGGCAATGGAGCGAACTATGCTCGGAATTTCCTTGCCGGATCGAATTCGAAATGATGAGATACGCAAGAGAACCAAGGTTGTAGATATAGCTCAGACAGTCGCCAAAGTAGAATCGATGGCCGTTGGGGCAGAAAGGTTCTTGATTGGCAAAAGCGGACCGGAAGACGCAGCGTTGGAAGGCCTCCAACAAGGTGGACCGACGACCTGGTAAGGATCGTGGGTAGAAATTGGATGAGGGCGGCGCAAGATCGATCGTTGTGGAGAACTTTGGGGGAGGCCTTTGTCCAGCAGTGGACGTCTATAGGCTGATATGATGATGATGATGATGATGATGATGATTTTGTTCCTGCACACTTTGTATGTATCGTTCACGGTTTTCTTTTAAAATGGATAATACCGCGCTCCGGGACACATTCGAGGGCGCGGAGGGGTGACGCTCGCCCCGGAGAGGGGGGGGGGGGGGGGGGGGGGGGGAGAGTAGATAAAATTTAACTTTGCTCTATAATCTACATATCCTGATAGATAAAAGTTGACCATTAATTTTGCCAAATTTTCCATACATTTGAATCTAAGTTTCTTTATGGTATGGTTTCTTTAGTAGTTTTCTATATGGCCTTGCAATAGGTACAAACTCTGACTGAGCTAACCTGCGAACAAGTGTACGGACTACATTGCAACACTACTATGGATTTCTCGTTGACTAAAAAGATTTTCTTCAAATAAAGTGAGGTATTGACCTACACTGAGCCGTTTTATCCAAACACGAGAAACCTAAAGTCACAGGACGTCAAAACATTATTTTATGTTATCCTGGTTCGGGACAGGCCGGCGAGCGCTAGCCGGGCCGGAACACCCGCCCTGCCCCGCGGGGCCCGCGCTACAAGTGTTACTCTTTAGGGAACCTCCCGGCCTCCGGGGGCCTTTCTCGGTGGTCACGTTCGGAGCCTCGGACAAGTAACTTGTCGGGGTCATAACCTGTTTGTGACCCCTCCCCCGAGACCGCGGCTGCGGCTGTCTCGCAGTGACCCGAGCCCTTGACTCGCTTGACTGATGAACATTCGAACATACTTTCCCTATATAATGCTTGGAAAGTTTTCGTAGGAAAAAAAAAAAACGATTATATATTTATGATTTACTCTGATTTTATTGCTTTCATCTTATTCTTTTTATTTATATGTATAATAAACGGGCTTAAAACAGAGGTTTAAATTACGAGAAAGATTTCAAGCTCTATAAAAAGGTCGTAAACGCCAAAGTACCTAACTGTAATTACTTATTACCTTCTGGAAGTTATCGATTATACGCGCCAGATTGAACGGAATATTTTAATACAGTATGGCACTTAGCTAATATATGTGTAAAATTCGAAGTATTAAGGACACCACGCGGCACTTACGTCTTCTTAAAGAAAATTATGAAATTTTGCGTTAACTCAAAAACGGCTCGACCGATTTTATTCAATATAACTTTCATTGAAAGTACTTGTAAGGCCTCATTTCCATGAATTTTTTCATATTTTTTTTGACCCGTGGTTGAAAAGTAAGAGGGGGGACGCTGTTTTTTTTATTCTCGGAGCGAATATTTACAAAACTGCTGACTTTATCAAAAAATAATGTTGGGAGACCCCTATTATTATTGAAAGACCTATTCAAAGACAACCCACACACTAGTATTGAAACGAAAAAAAAAATTCCCCCCACTTTAGGTGTACGGGAGGTACCCGAAAAAAAGTTTTATTTTTAGTTTTTATTTTACCGTTTTGTCGACGTGATACATACACATACCAAATTTCAGCTTTCTAATACTAATGATCACGGAGATAAGCCGCGGACGGACAGACAGACAGACAGACAGACAGACGGACATGGCGAAACTATAAGGGTTCCTAGTTGACTACGGAACCCTAAAAACGAATACAAATAGTTTAATAGTAATTTACTAAGGTGACTATATTAATAGAGCTTATTTCAATAATTTAATAGAAATAGTTTTTCCCGCCTCGGCTTTTAATTAAGAAGACTTAAGAAGAAGTTTTGAAATAGCTCTTCTTCGTAACCCATTTCAAATATTCCTTCCTTTTACACGGCTCGGTAAGTTTTTTTTTATTGTGGAAAATATTAAAAAAGCATGCCTGCAGTTGGATGTATTCGTTTCTCAACGATATAAATAAAAAAATATCAATACAAATTATTAAGTAGTTATAGGTTATTATTTATTACTTAAGTATTTTTGTATGAATTTGAATGGTTAACTCTCCATGACCTATATAAAAAAATACAAATAAATAGTGGGTACCTATGCATGTTTACGTTTGTTAAATACAAAAACACTATCTTCATATACTTTAATTATTCTTGAAAATAAATTGTAATCAAATTTAATGCAACGTTTACCTACTATTCCAGTGTCAGTATAGTCGCAGCGAAAATGCTATTTCCATCCGGTTGCATATAACATCCAGAGAAGGGCACAACATTGAAATTGGCTGGAATAGTCGATTTGAGATTGTTTGCCTGGGTATTTGATTTGTAGGAATGACGTTGGTGCGTTGTGTTTGTTGTGTTGTGATGTCGTCCCGTGGATATTGTTAAGGCGCACAATGCGACTGCGGGCCGTTGAGCCTTGTGAAATGTTGCGCGACTACTTTTTTCGTCTGGATTTTATACTCACAATACTCGTTTTTTAAGACGCAAGCCCGAGATGTACAGGTTTATCTGTTTAAAATTTATTAACATCGAGAAACAATTTTAAACCTTTAGTTAGCCCATAAGAGTTTTGATGTATGGAAATGTATGCTATTATAGCTTATTGTGTTCGGAGAGAGTTATTATATTTTGAATTGTCTGTATATAGTTGCTTTTATAGTAGTATATATAGTATGACAATATCGACTTTCAAGCAGTTCAAGCTTGTAATGCTAATTTATATTAAGTGAGTAGGTAGAGTTTTATTGAACAGTTTTTAGGTAATACTGTATGAAATAATAAAAAACTAAGTGCTTCACAATCTCATTTAGAAAACGACCAAATGCATTAAAAATAAACTTAAATTTGATAAACAAGAAATCTATGCCAATGAAAGAATACTAATTACATATATAAACGGGAAAGTAACTCTGTCTGTTTGATTTTTTTTTTCAAACTGATGGACCAATTTCGATTAAATAACTCTTTGGCATATAAAAGGGGAAAAAAAACCCTGAGTACAGTTCAAAAATCTGTTTGTCTAGTCATTCTATCTGTCGCAGGATTCCACGCCTTGAACTGTTGTAGTAATAAGAAGGCTACCTATACATTTTCATAAAATTGTATTAACCACTGTGGTAGATTTGACACCAAATTAAATTTTTAAAAAATTAAGACGAGAAATGTGTTTTTCAGCTTTTTAGGGTTCCGTAGTCAACTAGGAACCCTTATAGTTTCGCCATGTCCGTCCGTCCGTCTGTCCGTCCGCGGCTCAGCTCCGTGATCATTAGTACTAGAAAGCTGAAATTCGGGGTGAGTATGTGTATGTATCACGCCGACAAAACGGTAAAATAAAAAAAAATGTATTTTTCGGGTACCTCTCGAACACCTAAAGTGGGGGTGAATTTTTTTTTTCGTTCCAACACTAGTGTGTGGGGTGTCGTTGAATAGGTCTTTTAAAAATAATAGGGGTCTCCAAACCTTATTTTTTGATAAAGTCAGCGGTTTTGTAAATATTCGCTCCGAAAATTAAAAAAATAGCGTCCCCCGCCTCTAACTTTTCAACCACGAGCTAAAAAATTATGGGAAAATTCATAAAAATGAGGTCTTATAAATACTTTCAACGAAAACTATATTGAACAAAATCGGTGGAGCCGTTTTTGAATTATCGCAAAATTTCATATTTTTCTTTAAAAGGACGTAAGTTGACTTCCGGAGGTAATAAGTACCCAAGTAGCACAACTGGGTCTAAATAGCTCGTATATCATATCTAATTAGATGCTTAAGTGAAATTTACCACCATGACTAAGTGCTATATAGGTGGCAAGAACCCTTATGCCACCAGTATAGAACCAAAAGGAGAAAAATTGCAGCCTATTTTTGGTGCTAAATAGAATCCATAAGAGATCTCACAATTACCTTAAGTGGTAATTAGAACTATGGGTGAAAGTTATGCGCAGTGAACGAATGAAAACATTTCAGTTCGGTCAATGAGTGATAAATGAGTCGCCAAAATTATCTTTGAGTGGCGAGGCAACTGTCAAATTGTGTTTTATTAAAAGTAATACGTGATCTGCCATATTCATTTTGGATTTATATGTCTGTTTGATTGTGATTAAAACTTTACGTTATACAAGCATTGAAATAAGCACGAAAATCTTGCGAATTTTTTTTTACTGTGAAACTATAGTATGTTTTCTTTGTAAATTTCGACGCGCCCTTCATTTGATCAGGAATATTAAAAAAGAGAGTGCTAAATTAAATAAGGAATAGATACTGATAAGAAATAAAACTGTTAAAAACCTGACCTAATGATTGTAGGTTACGTACAATGTTAAAGTAACATCGTCACAACTATCAAAAGTCTGTGATTATGCGTGAGTGTGATAAAATTCTGGTTAAAATAATCAATTTTCATAGGCTTCCATTTGTAAACATGGCGAAACAAAAAAGATCGTACAGTGTTTATTTTCACTTATTTGTTCCTTATTTGGAACTATCAAGTCTAATAGTCACTTATTTGTATCTTGCGAGTGGCAAAGCAGTGAATGATATTACCAATAGTAATTATTTGCTCTTTTGTAGACTATTAAACAAGCAAGACTATTAAATATATTTTGACAAGGCGCAAATAGGAACTATAATAGAACTTTTAGTTCGTTAGTGGTTTGAAATAAGTGAAAATAACTGCTTTTGGTTCCAAGAACCTCCTACTGAGACCTATTTATGCGTTGGAGTGGCAATAAGGTTCTTCTTAGGCCTTAAAGTTACAATATTTTTTGGTTCCAAAAGAGCCGTAAAATTATCCCTTTAGCCACTATTGGTGATATAATTCGCTATTGTACTAGTCATTTGGAACTTTTAGTTCCAAATAAGGGTATGTTCCCACTTATATGTAAAAGTTGCTTATAAGTGATTTTAAGGCCTTATATAGCACTATTGCTTCTTATTGTGACAATTTGAACCTGCATGCAACTTTAAGTAGCAATATCGACTTTATCCCACCATAAGTAATAAAGTAGAAACAAAAAACGCTCCTATGCAACTACAAGTGATAGGATGAACTCATATACAGTTTTGAGTTGTGTTTAAAGCTATAAGTTGTATCAAACACTGTTAAACCACTCATTTAGAACTTAAAGCTATAAGATAAGCTGCAAAATTCACTAATGTGCTGCTTGGGTAATTACAGTTACATTGGCGTTTACGACCTTTCTATAGAGCTTGAAATCTAAGTTGTAACTTAAACCTCGGGCTTCAAACCGCTGTTTTAAGCCCGTCTATTGTGAAGGATGAGCAAGTACGGAACCCTACACTGAGCATGGCCCGACATGCTCTTGGCCGGTTTTTCATTTAAAACTGTAAAACCCATTCGACCGTAATATGCGTTTTTACATAGTGCTTAGTGTACACTAAAAGTATATTAACAAAATAAAAATTAAATATCCCTGTTTCGTCCAATCGTTGGCTGAAAGAGAATGCCGTGAGGAATTATATTTCTTATCTCACTCTCGAGTTTTATGTAGCTATGACTTATTTACTATAAAATGCAACAGTAACCTAATCAATTTTAAATTTGACTCTAATTAACGAAACAACACAACAAGCAAGTATAAAATCGATAATTAATAAAATTCAAGTAACACTGCTATTACTTTTCCTAATCGTGATTAAAAAGCAACACTTGAATTTGAAGTTTGCTCAAGATCTCACCCGCCAGGAGAGCGCCTCCCCCATGGGAACCTTTCTGCGGAAATTTTCCAAACCCACGCCCAAGTTATCTGTGCGTATCACATTATTTATACCTATTTCAAAATGTAATCACTTCGAATAATTAATTAGTTTAGTAAAATTTTGGGGTTCCGTACCTCAATCGGCAAAACGGAAACCTTATCACTTTGTTGTCTGCCTGTTTGTCCGTCTGTTAAGATCTTTTTCTCAGGAACGTGTCGTCGTGTATCAAGCGGAAATTTATATCAAACTAGCCGCGCCGCTCGGTGTTACAGTAAATTTCGGGATAAAAAGTAGCCATGTGTTAATACAGAGTGTCAGCTACCTTCACCTTCATACCAAAATGTATCAAAATTGGTCCAGCCGTTTGAGCGTGAAGAAGTAACAAACATACAAACACGGTAATTATAAAGGCGAAAGTTTGTGAGTCTTTGTATGTTTGTTGTACAATGGGCCACAGCAAGTGTATCATAAATTTAACTATTTCGGAAGAATATTAAACCGAAACAAAGTCCATCGGCCACGTGCCCAATACCGAGAAAACGATCAATACATAAATACTTATTTAATTTTTTCATCAAAACTTAAATTTAATAACTTTCATGCATGAATCCAAATATTATATCCACAGCGCAGGTTTCGTCATAAATACAAAATGGGCCCCCGTAGCAGCCTTTGTCAAAATCACACATAAATACTTATCATCAACAAGCTTCGTCCCAGTGATATAATATAATAGTCCGCAACACGCTTTTTCATTACACATCAATTTATTTATATTCATATGGAATGACAATGTATAAACATAATATTTGTACATACATATATCGTAAAGGAGTACACAGAAGTATCTTATTCGAAGAGATAGAGACATTGTAAGAATCTGTAAAATTCGTAGTTTTTTTCTTTTATACTCATTCGTAGGATGCAGTTTAACAATACCTTCCTTATAAACTTCTCTAACGTGTAACTACAAACATTACAAACTGTGGAGTCGGTTAACTAACTTATAATTACTGATGAATAGTTATGAAGAAATACTCGCTCTTAAAACTAAAACTATTAATTGCGTTAGAGTAAACGTTATACTTATAACAAGCTATCGTAGACGAACTTTCGTGTTGTCTCAACTAGCGCCGTCTCTCTCTGCTTCCCCTGTATTTTATTGAAGTTTTTAGGGTTCGGTGTCTTTTCCTCAATCTGTGAGATGACATTGTTTGTTTTTGTCATCTGGCGGATGAAGTCCGGTCATAAATGTCAATAAGACGAATCCGTAATCATCGTCAATGTCAGATTGACGATAAATGAAGAGCTTCCTTAATAATTGTATGACTTTGGTCATATGATAGTTGGAATATTTTTCTAGTGTGTAAGGATTAACATCATATCACAGATGCGATCAAATAAGAAGATGAAGACCAAAAAAAAAAGGACTGAGAGAAAGATGATGTGAATAAGAAGGAAGTAAACGGCGAGATGACGAGTAATATTTGACGACGCGGTTGGCGCAGTTTGTAGTACACCAGCCTGCTGAGCCGGCGGCCCTGGGTTCAAATCGCAGCCAGGGCAAATATTTGTGTGACGAACTCAAATATTTGTTCTTGGGTCATAGATGTTTTCTATATGTATATATTATGCATATCGTCGTCTAATGCCTATAGTGCAAGCTTTGCTTAGTTTGGGACTAGGTCGATTTTTGTAAGATTGACCCTTAATATTTAATTATAAAAAAAAATTGTACCTAATCAAAAAATAAAAATGTTGAAGAATGGAGGAACAAAACATGCTGCGCCGGCCCTAAATAAATGGGATGGGAAGGGCAAGGGAATGATGATGATGATCACAGATGCTATCATCGTACCAAGTGCCAACCAACAGTTAACAACAAATCATCATACCAACCCAATGAAATCCATTCCATGAGATAAGGATTTTGTTTATAGAATCGCATTCCAAAATAACCATCTAATATGCTTGATTTAATTAATTTCGTCGTAACATAAATCACGAACATTGTAAAGGAATGTAAATAAAAAACATAATTAATTACAAAACAAAAAGCTCTTAAAAGCTTTCCATTTCAAACTCAGTAGGGTTGGGGTGGCACCCCTCGTTGTTACGTATTACAAACTAAATTTCGCTCTATATACATTTTCGTACGTACTGTAATTTACGTCATCAATGTATTTTTATGAAACCATTGGAGTGTTTTTACAGGAACGTATATTCAGACGATGGTTACGATATTGCTTTTGCTTAATTATACACCACTTGTACATTTAATAATGGACAAGTCGCAGTTAATCAAGATTACTCAAAAAGTGTTTTAAATATTTCATAACCTGAAAATAATTAAAATACGTATTAACAGATTTACATGTATATTTAAATAAGTGCTCCGGATACATTCTCTTTTGAGAGCGAAAAGTCATATTACACATTAGATTTAATTTAGGAAATGTTTGTTTGAATTTTTTCAGTTGTAAATTGGAGTTGGATGAAGGAGCGTCCCGCGCAGAGAATAACACATGGGGTGCAGCGGAGGGTGCGGCGGGCGCCCACTGAAAAGTGCGCGGGTGGGGCTGAACAAACTCGCGGGGACTACCAACTGCGCGCACACAGTTTTCCCGTTTTCCTTCCGCGGCACTTGCGCTAAAATTATTAGTATGATTGCATTAGGAAAAAAACATATGAAAGATTACTCAAATGTTTGCGTTTACTTCAAAACATAATCATTTAGTCCCTACATATTGTATACCCGTAGTCGTAAACATAAATTTTATTAAATTAAGTAAGGCAAAAAGTAATAAAAATGTATGTTCCTTTTACAACACGAAAAGTAGGCGATAGAAATAAAACATGACAAATTGCCAGTAAACTAGTTGTTAAAAACACAATAAGTGAGAGATAAGAATGTAACAACGATAGAAAGTGTGTCACATTCACGTTTGAATGAAGACGCATCCGGTCGTAAATCTTACGTAAATTGTTCATGATAAGTAAAGTAGAAAGAAAAGTGGTAATGATGTTGAAATGAGAAAGAAAAATTTAAATACGATTGAACGTAGGACACAAAGATGTAATATATTTAACAAATAATGACTACTTGGAAAAACAACAATGTCATCTTGGGTATTTTAAGTGAATTTCAAAGAATAAATGCGAGATCAAAATGATAATTATCGATTGCACCGATAAATTCAATTAAAAGTTAAATCATCTAATAACAATTACCCTGCAACAGTCCGTTTCTACTTTGAGATCTACTTAGTTAACATAAGCTGTGTAGGGACTAGGGAGACATATAAATCACCAACTAAATAAATTCTCGTTAGGAAAAGAAAATACAGTAGTACGCAGTTGAGCGTCCTCGCAGCATGTACTCTCAAATAGGGGAACAAGCATTTTAGCATTACCCCCGTGCAACTCTTCCCGCGGGGGGAGGCGGCCCACGGCGACGTAAAAATCAATATGCCGGAGTTGTTAAATCACGCTTATAAACGAGCACTCGTCTTCGTTTCATTCCTGAAACTGCTCAAGCATTTTAAACGACGTATGTTTCGAATAACGCGGGACAACTTAAATACAACTATGAGATTGAGTTTTCGTGCCAATTTACTCTAGCTAATTCCTGGGTTCAGTAATGAACCATAATGAGTAATCAGATTAATGGTGTGATTAAAATGAGGTTTTTTATAGACCTTATTAAAGCAAGTTCTGTTACTCGGTTGACTAATTAAAGCTAATTATTATTACGTTATATTTTACTGAATATTAAATGAAATGAAGTTTAAATATTTTTTTTATTATTTCCGTTTCCGGTCTTACTCTATTTAGCTACTAATATTTTGTGAGTAAACCATTGGATCTAATATATTATTATAGCAAAATAAGAAATGAGTCACCAAAATGGGATACCAAAACCGGCCGGATGTCCCGACCGGAGGTTCCCGGTTTATAGGGAATGGCGGTTGGTAGTGAACAACTGTACAGTTAATGGGGTATTTTCCGGTTATTCGACCAATCTTGGATTTGATTTTTCGAATAAAAGTACTTATTGGTAGAAAACAAATCAACGAAAATATAAATCTAATTGGTTCTTAAAGAGTAACAGTGTAATAAAGTATAGACTGTTTCATTATTTTTATTAAATCGGAAAATGTAATTCAATTATTATTAATAATGGCTGCTTAAATTGTTTAAAAAGGAACGTACTGTTTGGCGGCGCATCATCACCATTTTTCAAACAGTAAAATATTAGCATTTCTATTTACAATAATTCAAACATTCAACTCGGCTTAAGCCCGACCCCTTAACTGCCCAAGGGTTTCCCACCTTTCGCAATAAAAAATACATCAAACACATATGATAGCCACTTAAATAGCCATCCATAACCATTAAGCTTATTTATGACGAATGTTATCTGCATCGGGAAGAAAAAATGGGAACAACATTTTAAATTAACTCCGTAGCAAGTCTATGTTCAACGGTATTCTCTAATTTACAAACTTGACACGGAAGAGAAAATTTACTTATGAAAACTCATTAACTGTTCTTAATTGACGACGTTTAATTTACATCTTCAAAACGCTTTACTATATGTGAAGAAATTATATACGAAACGATTCTATGTGATTCCAGTTATGGATCCTTGCAAAACTGTAACACAATATAAAGTAGGTAGGCGAGCATAATTAATTCAAACAAATATTCCGGCTTACAAAATAAGTGCGGTAGAATGAAAACAATCAACACACGTACACGTACAGCTACAGCGGTACCCCGCGTCAATAAAACAGAAATGTTACGTATAAACATACCTACATAGAATAGGTTTCGCTGTATACAAGTACCTATACTCGTACATACGTATCGACAAATAAAAAAATCAATAGTTGTTCGCTTCTCGCAATTTGAGCATGATCGTCAACTCCTCGTTAGCTGCCAAATCTGATTCGGATTTTACTATAATTTTAATAATTAAAAAGCTGCTTTCTACTCACGCTCGAAAAAAAATCGCATTTTGTTCACTGTTATCTCGCAGCAAAGCCGCCATGCATTAATTAATTAATTTTAATATACATTAAGAGATAGGTACCTATAAATATTCATAAATACGAATACGAAAACTTTTCACGTATAATTTACGTATTTATCCCTTCGAGGTCTTATCACACTAATAATTAAAGGCGGAAGGCTTTTTGTTACTTCTTCACGCGCAATCGGCTGCTGGAACAATTTTGGTGACATTTGGTATGGAGGTAGCTGTAGCTCGCTTATCCCGAGAACATGTATTTTTTCCGTTCCGTTCCGTTCCGTTATGTTACGTTACGATACGTTCAGTTACGTTGCATTACGTGACGTTAAGTTACGTTACGATAAGTTAAGTTACGTTACGATACGATAAGTTACGTTACGTTACGTTAAGTTACGTTACGTTACGTTACGTTACGTTACGTTACGTTACGTTACGTTACGTTACGTTACGTTACGTTACGTTACGTTACGTTACGTTACGTTACGTTACGTTACGTTACGTTACGTTATGTTATGTTATGTTATGTTATGTTATGTTATGTTATGTTATGTTATGTTATGTTATGTTATGTTATGTTATGTTATGTTATGTTATGTTATGTTATGTTATGTTATGTTATGTTATGTTATGTTATGTTATGTTATGTTATGTTATGTTATGTTATGTTATGTTATGTTATGTTATGTTATGATATGTTATGTTATGTTATGTTATGTTATGTTATGTTATGTTATGTTATGTTATGTCTTCATCACTCTTTTTGATATAGATATGAAAGAGACAGAGTGCATAAAAATTCTAATGATTCAAATTTTATAATTAACCTGTGGCTGAGAAATTACAATTCGTAGTCAAAAATTTTAAAAATTAAAAAGCTACTTTCTACTCACGCTCGAAATAAAATCGCATTTTGTTCACTGTTATCTCGCAGCAAAGCCGCCATGTTTGAGCTGGTGAGGGGAAAACAATATATAATTACTCACGTGCTCTGAATGGTTTAGCCCAAGCCGTGGGTAGAGAGGGAAAACGACAATTCCATGTGTCTCAAACGTAATATTCTAATACATTGCAAGAAAATAACAACATGGATGTAATGAATAACGTTTTGTCATCGAAGTTTAAAAATCTAAGGTAAACACTGTAAAATTTAACTGAAAATATTGCCAACGAACGCCTAGTAGGTATTCTGCCAAGAAACCCCAATAGGTCATCAGATCGCGCGACCTGGACCGGTGTTAGAAGGGATCCTTACATATACCTAGCAAGCCTTAGAATGAATCCCACAAGCCAAAAAGAACCGTAGCTGTCCCAGGGAATCCTGGTGGCACTCTGTGGCATCCTAAATGAAGGCAAGACGCACTGTACGTACACGCCCTCTGGACCAACTAGGTAAGGGGACATAGGACTTTATGTCAAGTAAGTCAATTCGGCGTTTAAGCTCATATTTTATGTTTTTAACCGACTGAAAAGAGAGGTTCTCAGTTTGTCTTCTAAGTATGTACGTATGTGTGTTTGTCCGCGATTATGTCGCGTTTGGCGGAACCTATTTTTATACGGTTTTCAGAAAAGTATTTGTTACTCTTAGGACAAGATTTTGGTATCGATTAAAATACCAAAATCTTCTTAAAAAAAACAGGTTCTCAGTTTGACCCGTATGTATCTATGCATGTCCGCAATTATAAAGTTGTTCATGAACAACTTCATAATATTGCACAACCTAATCTTGAACAACTTTTTAATTTGCATCTGATAGTCATCGTAAAATGCCAAATAGTAGGTAACTAACTAAATAACTACTTCATGCGTGGCATCTATTTTCATAGTAGGTAATAATTGAGTGGTTTGGCACTGACTTCAAAAGGTGATTCAAATGTAATTTGTACATGAATGGGTTATTTTTGCTTTTCAGTTTATTTTGAAGTCGGTTCTTTTTTTGTTATGAATTTTGTTGCGCATGGGTGCAATGCTGATAAATTATGCATGTACCTATTATACATACAAAACCTGGTCTTGATTCGCTCTATCTATGAAAAAAAATCCGTTGCGTAGTTTTAAAGATCTAAGCATACATAGGGACAGACAGACAGACAGACAGCAGGAACTGACTTTGTTTTATAATATGTAGTTACTTAAAACCAAATGCGAGTGACTCGCGCAGCGAGGGTTCCGTGTCGCTACAACTTAGGTAATAAATTAAATCAAAGTATAAAAACTTTGACACTTGTAAAAGGGGCCCTTTTACAAGTCTATGGGAATGCGGTTAAGTTACGAGTGAAACTATAAAAGTGGATACATACTCGAATTACGCTTGCGATTATTTAGAAATCCACCTAGCAAATTATTCGTGCAAGTGAACTAGAAATATTTTTTAGGTTGCCGTATCAGCAACAACAGAACCCATGTAGGATCACTTTGTTGTCCGCCTGTCTGTCTGTCTATCTGTCGCACTTATCGTTCGGAGGGCAGACATACACAACCCTACTTCCCGTTGACCCACAATCATTATACATTTGGCAAGAAACATCATGTAGCACAACCAAATAGGAACGTCCGAAACCGTAAATTCGTAGTTACATAACTAAATATACATATTTTTGTGTGACAACAGTTTTTCAGCGGCTAAGTTTTAAGTTTGTGTCTAAAACCAGCTTAACTTTTCGTCAGAGCAATATTAAGGAACCCTCGAGGCGCGAGTCCGATTTGCACTTGACTGGCTAATTACAGCTTGCATTCGTCTGCATAGTCTGCAGTCACAGGTACCAGTACTAGAGGCGAAAACGGCACCTGAAATGACTGAATCGGATGGCGGAGAAAAGATGGCCTCTAGAGACCGCATCGTGAAGGTTCAGGATCAGGTTCAAGTTTGCTTGGCCTCTGGAAATATTATTGTAGAAGATATTTGCTAGTTTTTAACCAACGTCTAAATAGGAGGATTTATTTACTTATTACATTTATAATAATTAAAAAATTAGAGTGTCGGTGTTTTGGTTATACGTATACTTATACTTAAATATTTTGTTTCTGATTCCGTTTTATTTGTCAAAAAAAATGCATAGTCGTATATCCAAGGAGCTTTTATGCTAGGTCCATGAGTATATCCGTACTAGTATCAGTAAATTCGTAGCCAGCCGAAGTTAATTTCTGAAAATTTTCTTTAAGTAATTAAGCCAAAAGAAAAAATAACATTTTTTTTTCATATATGAAGAACCTTTCTCTAGTCACTTTTTCTCACTCAGCCACGACTTTTTATTCATATAATAAAATTATATGATTTTAACACTCTCAATAAAAACAGGTTAAAAAGTTGTCATAAAACACAGCCACATTGACAAACATTATTTGAGCTTTTATAAAGAGGGATTCTATTTTTTCCTGTTGGGATTCAACTAAATTGAACGCGAAAATAAAATACTCATCCCAGTGTAGCCCAAACATAAGCCCATTAAGCGCGGAACTACATTTATGTCCGGAGCCTTAAAGCAATTTAGCCAAATAGGAAAGTTATGTATTCGTATGTAGTAATATAATCGCGATAAAATATGAAATAGTTACCTAAAAGTAAAAAGTAATATTACTTGTCCCGTTAAAGTGGGTCACCCCCTGCGCCCCCGCCAGGCGCTCCCTGCCCCCTCCCCCTCCCCCGGCACCGTCTCTCGTCCGCCCGTCTGTCCCCACTACCCCACTTTACCCCCCAACATTCATTGTGCCGCAATATATTTCTTTTTATGTGCAAACAGAAAAGTTATTTATTTAAATTTTCTCACGAATTCGCATCGCAATTTTATTTTATTATATTATCCGTATCGCATTTAGAATGCCGTATAAGTACTACTCGTATCAGCACTTTGTATTCATAAAGAAAATCTATCGCAGAAATGTACATTTAGGCTCTAATGATATTTGTAATTGTGTGTACATTTTGTAGACGCTTCAGGCGTACGTCGTATACCTAACCTAATCAATGGCCTGCGTTACTGGAATACATACCATACCAACATGGCTAACAAAAACCTTTAACCGCGTTTTCAGCATTCTATCTACTCTACGCCATCGCTATTATGTCCCTAAATAATTAAATTTAAAGCGCTCGACGTAGTAGGGCATAATATTAAATTGAATAATAAAACTCAATTGCATTGCAAAGATCACAATTTCCTGACATCAGACTGGAGAAAGGCGGTGAGCGAGCAATTTTAGAACGAATTTTCGTCGCTATAGGGATTAAGTTTTAGTGAACGACGGCATATTGCGCTATAGACCGTTTGTTTGGTTTACTTCTTGAAATATTTACGCAATATTTCTACTTATTGAACGCAGATAGAGAGCAAAGTAACCTTACCTGTGACGTTAATGATTGTGTGAAAGTTGCAATCGAAACACTGAATCCCTGCCAAATACTACTAAGGTAGAATTAACTATTGGCGTGCTTAAAACTGTCGTAGAGTAGTAGTAATTGAACACAGTCATGTTATTATTAGTCAAGTATTTCAGACATTCTGTATGGACAGAGCATGATAAGTGACATGCTGACTTAGTATCTGCGTTTATCACATCAAGAGTCTTGATACGGACAAATGAGATTTAGGGAAACGTGTCATTAGTCGAGTGAATGAAAAACGTAAACAATTCATGCCTAATCATAAAATATCGAATTGAATTTTCGGTCAAATGAAAAAAAGTTAAAATGATATTTGCTATAGTATAAAGTCTTGATTCAAGACTTTATACTATACTTACTAACAGGTTACCTATCTGAAACACGTTAATCCGATTTTCGTTTCGACAAAAACTATTCGACAAATATCATTTTAACTTTTTTTCATTTGACCGAAAATCAATTCGATATTTTATGATTAGGCATGAATTGTTTACGTTTTTCATTCACTCGACTAATGACACGTTTCCCTAAATCTCATTTGTCCGTAATATCAGTTTTCGGATGTAACGTTTCGGTTTTTTAATTACTTATTCGACTTCTTTTGTATGACTTTGATTTCATTAGTCCGATGTAACGATTCGGTTTTTAACTACTAGGCTTTTCTGAAATGGACTTTATAATTTTTGTAAGAACCTAACCTTACCAAATCCGATAGTTCCGGTCTGGCGCTTCGCCGGCCGCTGACGCGGCATGGTCACTTTTGCTCGCTCGGCTCAAGCGCTGTTGTGGTCGCAGTTCTAACCTAACCTAACCCAGCCAGGTCGGTTTTGGCGCTTTGTCGGCTGCTGCCGCGGCACGCTAGCTTCGCTCGCTCGGCTCGCGCGTTGTTGTGGTCGCAGTTCTTATATAATGCCAAAAATATCATTGGGTAAATGAAAAAAAGGGTATTAAACAAAAGACGTCTCATTTCAGAGGGCAAGTGGATGGGGCGGGAAAAGTTAAAAGGTAAACTGAAAATTCGTTTAAATGTATGCAGTGCAAAAGTCTCATTGGGTAAATTAAAAATGGGCTACGAAACAAAATATGTAGCAACTCATACTTAGGGCAAATGAAATGGTAAAAAGAAAAATGTACGAAACCTGTCATCGGACAAACGATAAAAATTCGAATAGTTTTCAGACAATTGAAATTCGGTCAATGGTTTTTAGGGTTCCGTAGTCAGCTAAGAACCCTTATAGTTTCGCCATGTCCGTCTGTCCGTCTGTCCGTTTGTCCGTCCGCGGCTTAGCGCCGTGATCATTAGTACTAGAAAGCTGAAATTTGGTGTGAGTATGTGTATGTATCACGCCGACAAAATGGTAAAAAAAAATTTATTTCGGGTACCTCCCCCGTACACCTAAAGTCGGGGTGTTTTTTTTTTAGTTTCAACACTAATGTGTGCGGTGTCGTTGAATAGGTCTTTTAAAAATAATAGGGGTCTCTGAATATAATTTTTTGATAAAGTCACAGTTTTGTAAATATTCGCTCCGAAAATAAAATAAAAAGTGTCCCTCCTCTAATTTTTCAACGACGGGTCAAAAAATATGGAAAAATTCATGAAAATGAGGACTTTCAACGAAAACCATATTGAATAAAATCGGTCTAGCCGTTTTTGAGTTATCGCAAAAATTCATAATTTTCTTTAAAATGACGTAAGTGCCACGCGGTGTCCCTACACTTCGAACGTTACACATATTGGTTAAGTGCCATACTATATTAAAACAGCTCAATCTGGCGCGTATAATCGATAACTTCCAGAAGGTAGTAAGTAATTACTGTTACTTTGGCGTTTACGACCTTTTTTTAGAGCATGAAATCTTTCTCGTAATTTTAATCTTCCTCGTAATTTTCGTCTATTGTGAAGAATGGGCACCTACACTGAGCGTGGCCCGACATGCTCCCTGCCGGTTTTAGTGTTTGCGATAGGTTAACCTTACTAACAAAACATTGCTAAGAAAAAATATATGAAATGTATAAGTACCATTTTTAGGGTTCCCTAGTCAACTAGGAACCCTTATAGTTTCGCCATGTCCGTCTGTCCGTCCGTCCGTCCGTCCGTCCGCGGCCTAGCTCCGTGATCATTAGTACTAGGAAGCTGAAATTTGGTATGAGTATGTGTATGTATAACGCCGACAGAACGAAAAAAAAAGAAATAAAAAAAAAAACGGGTATTTCTCGAACACCTAAAGTGGGGGTGTTTTTTTTTTCTTTTCAACACTAGTGTGTGGGGTGTCGTTGAATAGGTCTTGTAAAAATAATAGGGGTCTTGTAACATTATTTTTTGATAAAGTCAGCAGTTTTGTAAATATTCGCTCCGAAAACAAAAAGAAATAGTGTCCCCCCACCTCTAACTTTTCAACCACGGGTCAAAAAAATTCGGAAAAATTCATGTAAATGAGGCCTTATAAGTACTTTCAATGAAAACTATATTGAACAAAATCGGTGGAGCCGTTTTTGAGTTATCGCCAAATTTCATATTTTTTCTTTTAAAGGACGTTAAGTTGACTTCCAGAAGGTAATAAGTGATTACAGTTTCTAGGGCGTTTACGACCTTTTTATAGAGCTTTAAATCTTTCATAACTTAAAACTCGGGCTTAAAACAGCAGTTTATTGTGAAGGATGAGCAACTACGGAACCCTACACTGAGCGTGGCCCGACATGCTCTTGGCCGGTTTTTTTTAATTCTTTGTACGGATTAATACGTACATTTTATTCCGAGGCCATATTATTAGAGTAGAAGGTGCCAGCGAAAAAGTCATGTCATAATTATAATCCTCTTTTTTGCTTCTGCGTAGTCGGGTAAAAAAGTATTTTATAACCATCTGAGGATGCGCAGGTACTAGTATACCAATAATCGTTGAAATCAGTCCAGCCGTCTAGACGTGAAGAAATGTCAAAGAGATCATTTATACAATTTAATAATATTATATAGATAGATGTGCATAATATACAGTATACACGCACATACGAGTACGTAACGGCCTAAGGAAATGAAGGGTAGGTGGCATTTAATGAATGCAAACACTTTACGACTTTCATTATGGCCGGGCCTATTTTTCAAAATAAGTTTCGTAATGAGTCCAACAAAAGCCATAAAATAATTTTCCGCTATGCGAGTCCGTACTTCACGCGGCCAAACGAAAAGTTTCGCAGAACTCCGAAATGAAACTGAAATATGTAAAATAGGTTTATTGCTTTAAAAGTATTCCCTTAATCCTGTTAACTTTATATATAATAAAGCTGGTTATCCCTGGCTTGTTCAAAATATGATAAATCTCAATTAATGTTTATTAATTAATTTAATTAATTTCCACTGGAAAGCTTTCCACGTGAGCAAAGCCGGATTAATGAATTATGTAAGATTATTTTCAATGAATACTTCTTTCGAAGACCTTCAATAACACCGACCGATCAGCCTATGAAACAACACCGATTTGAAGACGATGATGATGCTGATGTAATTACACCAGCATCATCATCAGCAGGGATAAGAGGAGTAAGTATACCCTCTTATCCCTCATTAGGGAGTTTAGGGGCATAGACATAGAGTCTTCCATTTTGTGGCGTTTGCAGCGTCTTCCAGCTCTTTTAGCCGAGGCCAGTTGATTCAGTCCCTCCTTTTTAACTAAGAGGCTCCATGCGCTTTTATTTGCTGCATGTGCATGAGCGCAGGTGCCTCAAGCGTCTCTTGGCAGTCGTGACAAGAGATGCCTGCCAAAGCCAAGGTCTTAGCTCGCCAGCCACCTTTGCTTGGACAGATGGTTGTCCGGTCACCCAAACTCATGACCAAGCCATTTTCTTAGGCAGGTTTCTTCATGTATAGGCTTTTGCCACAGTCTTGCAATAGAGATGATTCATGGCCAGTAAATCCCCAAACTGTGCGACAAGCATCTCATCATTATGAAACTGATTTAGTATCACACTAGCTGCACTCCACGGTGGTATCTGTTCATCCCACCGGAATACTATTTTCTTTTCGTAATAGAGAGTAGCCTATGCCTTAATCCAGGGTATCAACTACCTCCATACCAAATTTTATCAAAATTATAATATAAAATAGTTGTAATTAAATCTAATATAAAAATTCCACGTCGACTTATTATTCTAATAAAAATGGTCAGTTTTATCAATTCTGTCCCTTATAAACTAATGTTAAATTTGGTGCTTAATTGGTTCTTTGTCGAAATAACATTATTTTAGTGTTCCTTAAATACATTTTAAATTATTTTGTACTTTGTAATAATTAGATTGCGTACATTGAATTAACATTTACCTTCTATGAAAAAATCAAGTAAAGACTGGAGATATATTTAATTTTTTTTTAGAACAAATGATGTTCAGTTTGGAGAGCAGAATTAAACCTTGCCTTTAAAGCCCCATAGTCAGACACAACCTGTATGTAGGTAAAATAGGTTTTCGATAAAATTAAAATAACTGTAAATTGGTATTTATTTTTTACCTAAATTACCTACTATACTGATTTTTTTAGACAGATTATGTAGACCCCTAATATTTTAGTAAATGGTAAATATTTACCTTTTTATTAGTTCAGAGGTAGGGACACCTATTTGGATATTTTATGTATATTAAAAAACATTAAAACATTTATTCATTAATCATTACAAATTTCACTTACTTTAACTTATTATAAAGTACTGAATTGTTTTGAATTTGTAAGATGACATTCTAAGCCATTCAATGGTTACCCTGGGCCCTACACTAGGCGGAGCCTGTCCCGTAGGAAACCATAACACAAACGAGGTATACAAAAAATTGGCGCGAGTTAATAACCAGGTTTACATTAATTTATTACTTTAATTACTATTTGATACATTTATTATATAACGAGCAGCCAGACCAGGACCACACCACACGGACGAGGGCCTGACGTCACAGCGCGCGTCACCGCAGCGGAGCCAGGCGGCGCGGCGCGACGCGTCGTTTACCGTTAGCCGGCCACCTATATAAGCCGACGCGCGCCCAGTACCAGGAGCGGTGTCTTGCAATCCTTCATGGCAGTCAGGTCGTTGAGACGGCATTCACTGTGAGGATTGTAAGATAGCGTTCGCTCGTAGCTCGGAGTGTGTACCACGCTTCTTGAGATACCGTAGGTCCTCCCGTACAATTGTAAGTGGTGTTTGGTCTCTATCCCGAAGTCTGGGCTAAGTCTTGTGTCACCTTAGCGCGGAGTGTGTACCACGCTTCTTGGCTCGCTAGTGCAGGGACATAAGGCTGTGCTCTGGACGGGTTGCTGGGCGCAGTGTGTGTGCCACGCATTTGGCTCGACCAGCTAACCCGGGGGGGGGTCACTCCTAAGCGCGGTGTGTGTGCCACGCATCTGCTGCCTAGGGTGGTGGCTCTCGCCAGACGGATACCGGCCAAGATCTCCCTTACCCGCGTATTAACATTCTGTCGTTTACTAACCCGACCCCACCGCATAATTGGGACAGCGGGTCCCCTAGGATAACGTAGGAATACCGTAGGCATTAACGTAGGGAACGTAGGATCTAGATTTAAGGGTTTGGTTAAATAAACAGGCATAAAGCCTCTGTTATTTCATATAGATAAAATCCCAGGTTTCATTTAACCCAGTCCCTTGTCTCCCGATTTGAGCTAGTTACGGAAACCCTCAAGATCCCATCCGGATCGAGGGATATGGACTAGTGCCTAGGCCCGTTATGTCATAGCGTACCTGGCGGGTTTAAGCACTACGTCACATTTGGCGCCCAACGTAATAACTCACACAGGAGTTGTCTAGCTCGGCACAGGCAAGGGATGACCTAGGTCTAAATCGCACCGTTAAAATCCGCCGTTTAAAAGTTATCCGTTTAATAAAAGTTTATTTAATCGAGTTAGATTTAGGGATTTTACTCTAATCCGTGTAAAATATTATTTCTACGTTTCAGAATAAATAGGGAAATAGAAACTTACTTTATAGATTAACGAGGTGATGCCCACCGCCTGGATATACCGCTTAAAAAAACCGGAATTAATAAAGGAAGCCGAAGAAAGAGGCTTACCAGTAGAGGGTTTTACCGTGGAACAGATACGAAAAGCCTTGGTAGAAGCCGAAAAAGAGACCGAAGAATTCGGGACACCGAGAAAACAGGAGCAGCCTGCCATGTCCGAAGACGAGCATATCACCATGTCCGAAGACGAGCACCCAGAGGACAGGAAGATGAAAATCCTATTTAAACACATAAGAGAATGGAACCTGTCATTTAGGGTAACCGACAACGCGGTAGAGTTCCTTGAAAGGCTGGAGGAGCTAATGGAAGCTAGCAGCGTTGAGCAGGATGACATATTGAGAGCGCTTCCGAGAATACTGCAAGGGAAGGCATTGCAGTGGTACAGGAACAACGCCCAATCCTGGAAGTCATGGGAGGAATTCCTGGAACTCTTCAAACTTTATTACTTCCCTAGCAACTATGAGGAGGACCTCATAGTGAGGATAGTTGCGCGGAAGCAAAAGTTTAGAGAGAAGTTCACCAGTTATGTCACAGACCTACAGACGTTGATGAGGCGTCACGGAAGCCTGACGGGAGAACAGCAGCTGCATCGCATACACGAGAATATGTTAAAGGAATATAAACTGTATATTAAAAAACAAGACTATAAAAATTTACCAGGATTATTAAGATTGGCCGCTGAATACGAAAATATATCCTCTCCGACATATGAAAATAGATACCAGAACATGGTATACGAAGACGAGACCGAGACACCACGAGGATGGAAACCACAAGTACGGGCAGGACCGAGTAATGAGCTACGAGAAAAGGGAAGAACTCCTGGAAAAATCGAGGACAACAATGCGAAAATTCACCCGAAATACAACCCGAACACATGCTGCTGGTCGTGCGGGAAACCAGGACATAGCATAAAAGAATGCCGAGGTCGACAGAAACTATTTTGTAGCCAATGCGGGAAGCTGGGCATACTGAGCAAGAATTGCTGCAAGAATAAACAACGGGGCAAACAAGATTACCTTCAGTCAGCAACTGAGCAAAACAGAGAGGATAACAGAATATACCTGGAAGCCGATATAATGGGGAAAACATACCGGTGTCTAGTAGATACGGGGTCTACAAACACATATATAAACGAAAAGATATACCATGACTGCATAGCAAGAGCAGCGACGGCATTAGACAAACAAAGGGGGATCGTTCTCGCGAATGGAATGACAACGCAAACAAATAGAAGCGTACTCGTCAACATAGAAATCAAAGGCGCTAGAATGCGACATTGCGTAAGAGTTCTTCCGACAGCCTCATGTACCATCTTAGGGATGGATGTCCTTCGTAGAATAGGGATGCAAGTTTCGTGGAAGGGCGAAACGCAACCTCAAACACCACAAGAAAGTGGATCCGAACAAAATATCCGACCAATAAAAAGAACTCCACAACCCGCTCCAGTAATCCAAGTTCCCGAGACAACCCCAGAAGGAAACCCGCTAAAACCTGAGCCACGAGAACGAGAACAACCGAGATGTTATCGTCGAAACCCGAAACAGAACCAGAATCCCCATAAATTATCCCGAAACCAGAAGTTCGCATCACAGTACACGAGCTGTTACAAACAGAAGGACACCGAAAAAACGAAATCAAAGAAGTACCGCACACATAACAGAAAACCAAGTATATCCGCAAATAATACGCAGAAAAAGTGTACACCGAACACACGTCCATATAGTACAAATGAAAGTACGCAGTCTTTCTCATCGTACGGGAAAGAATTTCGTCCACCAGGTGATAAGATCCGATTCCCCACACCGAAAATAAGAAGTTACCAACAAAATACACAAATGAGCGATTGTTATAATCAAGACCGGCATTGGAACTCGGAAAAGAATTATTATGGAGGAAATTATGTCCCGACTGACGTGAATCTTAGCTTTCGACACCGGAGTAAAAAAAAAAAAAGAGAAACGGTTCGAGATTTCAAAAAAAAATCGTCAAACCGACGTGTCAAGCAAGCCGGAGCAGTTCCACCGTACCAAAAACAGAGCGGACGCATACTTATCGGTTGTGAAACGAGTACAGCGCGGGATTACATTACAACAGCGTCAAAGAACCTCCGCCTTATTGAAGTCGGTTAGAAATATTTTTTTAGCCGGATAAGGAGGCATCTTTTTGAAGTCGGTTAAAATACGAGGCCCCGAAGTGAAAAACATCGTTAAAAAAAAAATCAGCACCACCGGATTTAAAAGATTTTATTTTATTTAATTATATATTTTTTTTTGTAAAAAGAAACTTCACCGCCAGAACAACAATCACTACTTTTTGAAGTCGGTTGAAATAAAATTCACCGCCAGAATAAGAATTGAAATTCTCCGCCAAAGAAAGAATCGCTTCGTTATGGAAGTCGGTTAGAAATAAACACGTCGCCGAAATTAAAAATTATCCGTCCTTGTTGAAGTGGGTTTCAAATAGAACAAGAAAAGTACACCGTTTTAAAATACAAAAGAAAAAAAAGAACAATTTAATCTTATTGAACTTCCTTCTTGTTGAAGTCGGGTGCAGCACGACCGAGTTGGAAACCTTCTCCTTATGGATATCCGTCGAAAAGAAATACAAATTTATACACCGTGGTTTATTTTTAACCAAAGAAGAAAGATACAATAAAAAATGTTGCACATTTTAACCCAGATCCGTTTGAAATACTTATAGAAAATTGGAGAAGAAACAACATTTCCAACATCGGAATATAAACAACGGAATAAGTCTAAAATATTTCACCGCTTTCAAGTCCAGAAAACAACGTAATTACGAGGATAAATATAAAATTACACTTCTTAGAAAATCAGTATAGAAAACGAATAATATGCAGTGAAGTATAATATCATTATTTAAGGCCGTATTGCATCTAAAATAGTCAAATAACATAAACTAAATATCATCAATAGTACATCGGGATAGCCGCCGCATCAGAATATCATAACGCTCGAGATAAGAGGTTTTTAAACTACGCTTAGAGAGCGCACCGAGGCACAGCGCAGCGCAGCGCAAGCGAGATCTACCCGCGAGCGGTGAATAAAAAGGAGTTCTCATCTACCGCGTTGGGACTTAGACGATTTTTCGACGAGAATTTATGTTGCGCATATTACGCACCGGGAAAAATTGTTTGCAGGAACGGGAATCAAATCCAGAGGATAGGATGGAGTATCCCGCGCATAGGAAACGTTGTTGCAGAAAAGATCGTTAAATTTAATGAATGGATATACACCGTTTTGACTATAAAATGGAAAATAGTCATCCGATTTTAATCTTGTTTTCAGAATGTAGTATATAACCACAATGACCGAACAATAATGCCATAGCAGGACCATAGAACCCGATTCCCACCGGATTGCATTTTAATTTTTAAGGAATAGATGTAGTTTACATATTATTCGTAACGCAAAACTTTATAAGTATCAAGGATTAGACATCCAATCACCGTGAGAAGTAAATAAAAAGTACACTCCAGCAAGTTTTCCGGTACACAGAGTATTTTATTAGTTTTTTTAATTTTATATATACCAGGTTTTTTTAGAGTAATCAAGAAATTGTAGACTTAGACCAGTAGACGCTGCTCGTTATAAGCGCATATATATGCTTATCCCGACTATTCCCGACCTGTAGAACCGTCCCGGAACACCGTATTTTTTTTTGTAGATCACGGCTAACATGTGATTTTTACAGGTAAAAATCTCCAGAGGAGAGAGGGGAATATAACGAGCAGCCAGACCAGGACCACACCACACGGACGAGGGCCTGACGTCACAGCGCGCGTCACCGCAGCGGAGCCAGGCGGCGCGGCGCGACGCGTCGTTTACCGTTAGCCGGCCACCTATATAAGCCGACGCGCGCCCAGTACCAGGAGCGGTGTCTTGCAATCCTTCATGGCAGTCAGGTCGTTGAGACGGCATTCACTGTGAGGATTGTAAGATAGCGTTCGCTCGTAGCTCGGAGTGTGTACCACGCTTCTTGAGATACCGTAGGTCCTCCCGTACAATTGTAAGTGGTGTTTGGTCTCTATCCCGAAGTCTGGGCTAAGTCTTGTGTCACCTTAGCGCGGAGTGTGTACCACGCTTCTTGGCTCGCTAGTGCAGGGACATAAGGCTGTGCTCTGGACGGGTTGCTGGGCGCAGTGTGTGTGCCACGCATTTGGCTCGACCAGCTAACCCGGGGGGGGGGCACTCCTAAGCGCGGTGTGTGTGCCACGCATCTGCTGCCTAGGGTGGTGGCTCTCGCCAGACGGATACCGGCCAAGATCTCCCTTACCCGCGTATTAACATTCTGTCGTTTACTAACCCGACCCCACCGCATAATTGGGACAGCGGGTCCCCTAGGATAACGTAGGAATACCGTAGGCATTAACGTAGGGAACGTAGGATCTAGATTTAAGGGTTTGGTTAAATAAACAGGCATAAAGCCTCTGTTATTTCATATAGATAAAATCCCAGGTTTCATTTAACCCAGTCCCTTGTCTCCCGATTTGAGCTAGTTACGGAAACCCTCAAGATCCCATCCGGATCGAGGGATATGGACTAGTGCCTAGGCCCGTTATGTCATAGCGTACCTGGCGGGTTTAAGCACTACGTCACAATTATATGAATAAATGTACCTATACAAAATGTCCACGTATAAGAAGTTACTATGTACCTATATATATATATGTGTGTACACACAGTCTTTTAGATTCCTTTAAGAAGGCCTTCAGTTTCAGCATATGTCAAAGTACTCAGCCAGAACTGGATCTTGACTTTGAATTCTTTTATGGAAAGATTCTTGATCGGGACTCTGGAGCTGATTTTATTGAAATAAAAGGGTGGAGAAAAGGACTGAATCTTTTGGCAGACGATGTTTTCGTTTGCGGAACCGGGACTTGAAAAAGCGCTTCCGCAGCATCGCGTCGTAATTGGGAGATTGAAGGACTTCCTTGTGTACCTTCATGGTTGCTCGGAGAATAAATAAACCTCGCACACTAAGCACTTTTGCATCCTTATACACCCATTCTGAAGCGTACCTAGATCCCTTTTTCAAAATAGTTTTTAGAACAGCTCTCTGTGATCTTTCCAGGTCAATCAAAACGCTTTTTGCTGGTGGTCAAATAATAAGTTAGAACAGGTTGACAGATACTAATATAAACAGATCTTAGTAATTCCCTGCCTACCGCAGCCCGTAAGTTTCTGAAGACATAAATCAGTTTGCGAACTCTTTTTACTGTTGCGGTCACGTGCTGTCTAAAATCAAGTTTCTCGTCTATAAAAACACCAAGATACCTAATAAAGGGAGCCTTGCTGATGTGATTACAAGTACAGTGTGTAATATATAATTTTTTTATATAGAATAGTAATAGTTGTAATTTACATTTACATTGAAACAATATTTTCAACTAAAATGTGAATTACAAGAAACTTCACAATTCTACTTTCGTAACAGCAAAGAACCAACAAACAAATGACAACAATAATGGCGGCAATTCGAACCTCCGTCAAGACGAATGTTTTTTTCTAAATCATATACAAACGAATGTATCCATATTCTCATGTCACTCGAGATCAAATGTCGTGCGGTTTTTATAAAAAAAAACTGAATTGACGTTTCGTATCGATAACAATATTAATATCTATGGATACTAGAATAGAGACCAACTTGTGTTTTGACAGCTGTTCCTAATTTAAACTCGTAACCTTACAAAAATCGGTACTGTAATAACACTACAGTAGTGGCTAATCACTGTAAAGCCAGAAAAAAAAAAAAAAAAAAAAAACATTACAGTACAGATTTTACCTACTACCACAGACAAAAAAATCTCATAGTAAAATTGGTTGTAATAATGCTGGTCATTTCCTACGATTTCTGAATGCATTTTAGAGCACTAATGATATGTGCGTAGATAAAAGCTTTTATTTAACTTGCAATGTATGTAACTATGTAAGTATGTTGTTCGGGTGGAATCTTTGAACTCAATTTTGAAGTAGATATCTTCAACCGATTGAGCTATTATTATTATGCATTTTAAGTTAAACTTATTATGACATTTCTGTATTTTATTAAGTTTCTGTCAAAATTTCATTTTTGTGACAAGTTTATTGCCTATTTCTTCGAATATCCATCAACTGTTCACTGAGACGATTCTAAAGACCCCATGCAATAACATGAGGATTGCTTTATCTATTACAGAGTTTCTTCGGATGACCTTCGTTCGGGCTCCATCATCAGGCCTGCCTCAGGGTGCCATATTTGTCATAAAAGTTAAGTAATTAAGCATATTTTAGCATAATTTCATCTCAATCGGTTGTAGATATCTACTTCAAAATTGAGTTGCAAGATTTCACCCGAACAAACATAGTTACACCCTACCCGCCTGCTAGCTGGTTTGTGGATGAAATTTCTGATTATGGTGAATTAAAATATTTTCTAGGTACCTACCTATGCTTTATATATTTTTATCAATTCGACTCGTTATTCAAGCAATTTGATCTGAATCTTGTAAGTGAATTCAAATTTAACTTAGATTCAAATTTAGTTACGGCGGCGCTACCTGAAAGCTCAAACAATCCCCGCCCGTTTACATTAAAACGGTTGATAAATCCCACACTAGGTCAGCGCGGGCCCGTCGCGCGTCGCCCGGTTAGCCGAGTGAAGATAAATATCATCGGCACGCGTCTCAGTCTCGAGGCGGCAAATTACAGTCGGAATCGTCGCGTCACTTTCAACAAAGTGGTGATAATGATAAAACGCGAGTCCATTCATGCCGTGCCGTGCCGGCGCGCCGGCCGCCGGCCGCACGCTGACAGCTGATACTTTGTTTACCTTTGTTATGCCTACTCGGTTTACTACAATGACACCTCGCATCAGGTGTAGTGTTACGTAATTGGGACTTCCGATGCTTAATGCTGAACTTTGATCTGTTAAGAGTTAGTAGCTATTACTGACCTAGCGAGCTACATCTTTGCCCTCATATTGCAGCCTATCAGATACTACTAGGATATCGATATCGACTCATGATCTCAATAAAAAAGATACGGACCTCAGAAATCTTAGAAACTATCACGCATTACCCTCCCTAACCTAACTCAATGATGTCTTAAACAAAAATCACGTATCTAAGCAACTCGTCGTATGTACGAACGCGTTTCAGTCAGCTGTTCGCAAGACTAGTTATAGTGCGCTAGGACACGTTCACGCAATCTTGAGGTTAGGTGTGACGTGACGTATTTCATTGAGCCGGGATGTAAAGCAGGCGGGCGGGGTCACCGTTAAAGTTAGTGTCGGCTCATAAACGTATCGGCCGGGCGGGGGCGAGTGGCCGCCCCCGCGGCGACCGCACTCGACACGCTGCCGGCTGCCGGCAGCCGCACGTCGCCGACGCGCTGAATCGCACCCATTCACACAATAACACTATAATGGATATTCCCACTATTTCTGAATATTTTTATTCAGATTATCGTAACAACAATTTCTGTTAAAAATTGAGCCGTGAGTTCGAGCAATATAACTGTAATTAGATACAAAACTGTGCAGGTATTGTATATTGTATTGTACCTTATATTTAGAAAAAAAAACTGTATTTTTTTGTTTTGGCAACCGGACTATCTAATCTAGTAGCCTACTTATTTAACCGCGATAATTTTGACAACATTCCGAAATATATTTTATTAATATTTTATAATATGATAACATATGATACTCCGGAGAGCAAGGACCCATAGTCTTTCTCTATGCAAATAAAAACACTTCCACCTCTCCATCAGTGCTCCATTAGTGCGTTATAGCAGAACAAACCCACCAATAGACAAGCAAAAACGTTCACATTATTTAAGGATTACACTGACCTTATTTACCCGTAGCAAGTTGGCATTTTAATTGTTAAATTGTTAGCAAACTTATCCGTCACAGTGACCTATTGTTAAATATTTAACTGATCAGATAGCAAGGTTCTTTAAATGCCTCTCTCTATGAATGTTAGTCGGTACATTACTAATGCCTTCAACCTTGCTGAGATTAGAAAGTAGTTTGTTATTACGTCACATTATAAAATTTTAAAGAAAAATAATGATATTTGACGAGGATTTTCACATGGCTTGGTCCACGAAAGAAGGACTAACCACAAATCAAACTTTTTGTATTTATAATTTTGGTAAGGAAAAGCATAAGGATATACAGAATCGTGTTGAATAGAATGCTGGCCAATATTTTCGTGTCCGCAATATCAATGTCGGTTAATCTGGCGGCGTATCCACAATAGCTCCCCTGGGAAAGGCGGCGGCGGCGTTCCGACAACAGACAGCGGGTGTCAGCCGCCACGTGCTACCCAAGGCCACTCGCTTAGTGTCAAGGTCATTGCCACTCCAGCTCAGTACACGCGGCGCCCACGCTTCTCCTGTCACCACAAATAGACCGACCCACTCTGCTCCATCCGCTGCGCAACTACACCAGCCCGTAACTGTCGCGCTTCGAGACCTTTTTTGCGTCAGGCCGATGCACGGTGAGGTAGTCCCTCTTAGTGCATTGACACCACGCAGTGAAGCTTGTTACGCTTCTGACGATTGACACCTCTACTCATGGAGCTAGACTGCTAGACTTAGACGACGAGCTACAAGAAGTATGCGCCCTAACATGGATATCAAACCAGCAGAGTAGATATCGAACCGAACCCTACCAAGTCACTGACTTCACCCTCCAAAAACAATTGAAACAATTTAAAAGAGATTGACACGGATACTTTAAAACAGAAGGGGACAAATTGAATACACTCTACAAGCAGGGGAGGCGGCCACCCTAATTAGTGGATGTTTTGTCAAGGTACCGTCCGGCCACTAAACACCTCTCGACATTACAGCCCCGTTTTACGCTCAATTAATTACTGTTTGCAACCATTTTCTTATTCTACACCATTACAGTCGTTATAATAAAGTTAAGCTTTCACTCTTTAATTGCTCTAAGGCACCTAATAAAACAGGCGCTGAATAACTCAATGCTTCCTTCCAGGTATCGAGCGGTGTCGGGAAATTGACGTTCTTAGATACGTTATCTCACTAAACGAAACCTTAGTAGAGATGTTGCATACTCGTATGTACGACGAGGGGTTTTCTTGTCGACCTTTTAGTACCTACATTAACATGTGTAAAGTGTAATTGAGAAAAATATTACATTAGTAGTTTATATATCCGTTATAATTGATTGATTGATCAATCCTCGCCTGGATTGATATATGTTGGGTTGACCAATCGGAATAATTATGAATACCAATTTCCTTCTTAGAGGCTGAGAACGAAATTCGAGCTTGAGGGAATGACGTCAAACGTAAGTCCTGAAGTTTAATAGAAAACATTGGTGGAACCCTTAATTTGCGATTAAGGCAAACATGGTAGTGGGGTGGTGTGGAGACGAAGGCCGCGGAGTCAGTGCATGTCGGGTGTGTGCGGGGGTGCGGTGCGGAGGGCACACGGCGCGGGGGGCGGGGGCGCGGGGCGGCGCGCCGCGGGCCGCCACTTCTCTGTGCTCGAGGAGCCCCGGTACACCTCGGTTTCCGGCGGGCGCTCCCTCGACGATTCGCAAGTATCCCGCCGCGGTCGCGAGCACCCGCGTGCCGCCCACGTGGCCTCTTGCTTAAAAGACGAAACTCCAGTTTTTTTACGCACTCCCCATTGATAAAATCCACGTAATTATAAACCGGCGATTAAGTTAATACGTGCCTTTTGCTTGCGTGCGGCGCTCGCGTTTGTCTTTGATTTGAATTTCCACGCGAAGACGTTAAAGTTTGGACGTTTACATTTGTAATTCATGACTGTCGTCATATGATTAAATCGATTTAACAATACAAGTTTCCTCCTAACTATTATAATGTCATATTTGTAAATACTTATCCGACATTAGTAGAATAATATTTACCGTCTTCCTAACTATTAACGTTTACCACGCTTTCTTATAATATATCATGATTAGGGAGGCCGTCTAATACAAATAAAAACTCTAAATGACCTCTAAACATATACGAATCAGACTGCCGACGGCGGTTTCCAAGTACTTCCTACAAAATGTTGACAAATCATAATTTCTCTAAAGGGTCTCAGTACTCAAGTTAAAGGCATGTCTTATTATTATTACAGTGATGTTCGTAATCAATCAATAGCCAGCGTTTATCTATCGTTGTCTAACCGATAAAATTGAATGAATCTGTCAAATGGACCGTAATATTTTAAAGACAGATTATAAAATCTATGCAGTGGATATTTCAAGATGGAGCCCATCCAGGCACTCCGCGACCAGGAGAGAGCGTATAAAATGTATATGTACACGGTAAGTAATGTATTAATTTCAATTTCATGAAAGTCGGGAACATAAGTGAAGAGAGTAGGAAAGCAGACAGGAATGATGGGTACGTATCATAAGACATAAAGTGAAAATACATAAGTTCAAAATATCTAAAATCATAAAACATACTTAATGTTTCTAAGGCATAACAATAAATCCCATAAAGTACGCGTTATTCACAATGATCGATATACTCGTACATACTGACAAAATGCATATAAGTTTACAATGCATAAGTTAAAAATGCATAATAGTTATAGGTACGAGTGAGGAATAACAATCAAAAGCTGAAAGAACCTTTATCATAATGGTCCAAATGCATACCTACCTACTTTGAATTATTTTATAGAACCTGGTGCTGAACACATGTTCTTTTTCAATTGCCTGTTGTGTTGTGTGTCACAAAGTCAGAAGTTAACCTAATAGGTACACTCCTTCTGGCTTCGCTCCTCGTCGCACCTAACCATACAGTCAGGACTACACGTTTAAAATATTCACATTTCACGTTTCTGAATAATATAGAAAAAAAAGGGATTGAGTGAGTAACCGGAATGCAAAAATTAGATGCAACGAAGAGCGAAGCAAGGAGGAAAGCATTAGGTTCACTTGCGTCTAAAACACGCCGCACCTGAATTAAGTACATTTCATTCGAATTCACATGACTTATTTTTCACAGAAACACATCCGTAAAAAATAATCAAATGCGTTATTCATTTTATGCGATGCATGCAAACAATGAAGCAAGTATGATTTGTTGGCTGTTCAAAAATAGGTGTAACCTTAAAGTACAGCCTTAAGGGCTTTATCTCCCTTCACAACCTAAAACCTACCTGCGTCGCTTTTGCTCCAAACCGTCTTTTCAGCTAGCTTATATATTTTGACCATTATGTTGGGAGTTTAGACCCATTATGAAATGTGACTGTTATGTATTTTTACCATTGTGTATGACAAACTTAAGAGTTTCCAACTGTTTGTATTTGAAATATACGCGGAAGTAATTTAATCCAAAGTAATTCAAAGTGTTATTCATTCTATATCAATCACTGTTCCTTTTCTCTTTACTCTCTTGGACTCGAGTATAAGGATAGGTAAGTATATTCTCAAAATTCAACGGTCACCTAAGATTCAATTAGGTTCGTTATAATTTCCTAACAACTTTTTAGTTTTCAGTATTTAAGTTATCCACATGCATACGTATTAAGGCCATTTTATATTTAAAATCATCAACGTCATACTCATCGTGAAGACTGTTATTACCGATTCGTACCTACTTCCTCCTTACATAACCCATTAGAAGGAAATATGAATTCGACTCTACCACTACTAAAACCCGCCCTGCTAGTGTACCGGTCGTAAGTACCAAACTGTCAAAATTTTAAAATCCTGTAGATAGCCAATTTATATATGATTAACGGTTTCTTAGATTCTCGACAGTCATGACTAAAAACGTATAAATTAGGAACGTCTTATAATGTGTCAGTTATTCCTTTTATTAGTGCGAAAAGATCGGTACGAAGAAGAGGGTAGGCGACGATATGCAATACATACTTATATATAGAGATAAATATATATACTTAAATACATATAAAATCCATGACCAAGACACAAATTCGTGTTCATCACACAAATATTTGCCCTTGCACTTCGAACCCATTTTGATTCGATTCGAACCCAGGACCGCCGTCCCAGTAGGCAACTGCTTAGCCACTGCGCCAACCGCATCGTCATAACAATACGATATAATCGATAATTGATTGACGTTTCCGTCACTAAAACTAAACTAATCGTAATTTTCCTGATGAGAAAATTAATTGATTATTCACTACACCAGCCGGCCTAGCGCTACTTGTCGCGACTTCGCTTGTCGCGTGGCTCAACATTATCCGTCTTGCTTGCATGGTATTGAAAGGACAGAGACAGGGAATATTTGTCACGCGAGTGCCACAGTTGTGTTAAGAATTAGGATGTGTACATTTAACGTGCTAGCGTTAATTCCTCCGTTAGATATTATACAGAGTGGCCCATTTAGATCGGTCTGTATGGGAAAGTGAAACTATAAGACATACGAAGATCTGTTCTTAGGAACCATGCCATTGATTTTTAATAACAAGAAAAACTACATTCATACATTTCAAAAAACCTTTACTCAGCTCGGGAATCGAACCCGGACGTTTTGAAAAATAGCACTAACATAATTTCTACTGAGATATCAATTGTTATACCTTAAATTATACCGGTTTTTTTTTTTGCAATCTCTACAGTAACTGCAGAAACTCCTTAGTTTGTTTTTAATTATCTGCATTTTGGCCGATCTGATTAGTTTGGTTTGTTTGTAATTATTTAATTATCCGTATAGCATATAAATTATTATATGGTCTCCTAAACCTAAGCCTAAGCTATAAACCTAAGGGCTGAAAATACCATTTTAGCCCCGATCATGAAGCTAAAATTACGTACTTTTTGAGAAGGAGAAGTGAAAAATATACTATATTTAAATACATAGAACACTCATGACCCAGGATAAAATATTCGAGTGCATCACGCAGCCATGCCCTTGCCGGGATTCGAACCAAGGACCGCAGGCTCAGTCAGCAGCTGCCACTGCGCCAACCCCGTCGTGCAAAACGCATTAAGAGGAAATATCACGAATCTTTTTCCATACAAATTGAGGTTACGTTCTCGTCTGTTTCCTCCTCCAAAAATTTACCAATATTTATGAAAATTTAGGAACTGAATGGGGAATAAATGCTCTGTGTTGGACCGTTTAGATTTTTGCACCAATTATTATAGAATTCGGGTAATAGGTGTCGGTTTTAGCCAAAATTTCGCCGTAAACGAACGCCTAGTGCAATAATTCTATAATAATTTACGCAAGAATCGAAACGGTCCGACACAGAACATTACCATCCCATTCAGTTCCTAAAATTTTGAAAAGGAAGCAGTTAAGAACGAAACTTCGATTTGTATAAGTTGGTTACGTTAAGTTTAGACTTCATTTGTATCCGACGCCACCTGTGACGAGGTGCAAACATTACGTAAATTGATAGTATGGAAAAAGTAGCAGTGATATATCCTCTTAAAATATCTGAATCAAGATTTGTTTGTGCATATTTGCGTTAGTCTTCAAGTTATCTACTTAGCACTTTGTCAGTTTTCAAGCTTTATTTACCAAATTTATCCCGGAGGACAGAATTTCTCGGTCGGTATAAAAAAAATACGATTAAAACATAACATTTACATGACAAAAAATTAAGTTCTCTAAAAAGTCATCAATCAAACAAAAAGAGCCGTTCTGAGATACCTACCCAATTTTAAGTACTTAGGTCTAAATAAGAATTACCTACTGGTTAAACAGTACTCAATAGGAAAGAGAAATACCATCGCGCTGTTACATTTTCGTGATTTTATCTAAAACTGGGGTAAGTATATATTTTTAAGCGATAATGTTATGAGACAGCTTAAGGCATAGCACGCATATGTCTCTGGGGGGTTGTACGTTGTTTCATATACTACAGTTTTATAGAATTTTGTTTCAAATAAAATGTTTCTCATGAATATTATCATTTCATAGAATGGTCAAACCGCAGATTACTCACACTTTACAAAATTAAATCGTAAATTTTTATTGCAAAGAATTTTTTTTTTTCGATATTCGTGTCATAGAATGTCACATCATATATTATTAATCCTTATAATATTCAGTTCATGTAAAAGTTATTACCTAGACTACTTATTTATAGAATTGTGTTTCTTATAATTTAAAAATCTCATATTATCGTTAATAGAATAGTCAATTAACAGAAAACTTACTTTATGACATTTTAATATTAGAATTTTGTATTTATAAACAAAAGCACTGACGCTCCGCTATCCATGGTCATAAAACAAACCTAACCTAACCTACGGTTTTCGGTCTTTAACCTCAACTACTAACTGCTACATTGTAATCTACTTCCATGCAAGCAACAATTCTGACGCTCCGCTATCCATGATCATAAAACAAACCTAACCTAACCTACAGTTTTCGGTCTTTAACCTAACCTACTAACTGCCAAATTTTAATATACTTCCATCCAAGCAAGCATTCTGACGTTCCGCCCGCTCCGCTCGCTCCGCGATACATGGTCATAAAACAAACCTAACCTAACCTACAGTTTTCGGTCTTTAACCTAACCTACTAACGGCTAAATTTTAATATACTTCCATGCAAGCAAGCATTCTGACGTTCCGCTATCCATGGTCATAAACCAACCTAGCCTAACCTACAGTTTTCGGTCTTTAACCTGACCTACTATCTGCTAAATTTTAATAAAGGGTGGGCCCTGTAACAGGAGCAGTAAATTAAACAACATTTGTTAAGCAACTTCTGAAAATAAAGTGTATTAAATGACATTTTGTAGAATAAAGTTTAGACAAAGAAGCAATGTATTGCGAAATGTCCGATATTAGTAGAGTGACAGCTATGTCAATGCTCAGGGAATGTCAACGTTGGACGACATACATTGAAAATACTATTTACTTTGTTGGAAAAAATAAAATTTTGAAAACTGTCTTTTTTTTGAAGTTGCTGAACAAATGTTGTTCAGTTTGACGAGTACAATCAATGTTTTAATTTTTTGCTTATGTTACAGGACCCACGTTATACTTCCATGCAAGAAAGCATTCTGACGCTCCGCTATCCATAGTCATAAAACAAACCTAACCTAATCTACAGTTTACGCTCTTTAACCTAACCTACTAGTTAATGCCTCCTTTTTATTTGAATTATGTTTCCTCGAAATAAGTGCTATTGTAGTAAAGCGGTGCTGAAACAATAATATTCCAAAGAAAAATACTGGGACTAAACATTATATGAAACAGTTTCTGTGAAACAATATTCTATAAAAAATCTATCAGCGAATCAAGAATACATAAAAATATTTCTATGAGTCTGTTAATAAAAAAAAGAGATAGTTTAATTCATTGATTTGTGTTTCAGTGAAATAGGTTTCTTTCAAGTAAATAGTCTTTAAAATAATAATATTCTAACTGAAAATACATGAACCACATATTCCTTGAAACATTTTCTGCGAAACGAAATTCTGTGAGATTTCTGTCTGCGAAACAAGGGGACACCGTCTCTGGGGTTCTACACACTTGCAGATTTCATCACAATATTGTTTTATAATTCATTCCCTCACGTCGTAAACAATGTTTACGACGTGAGGGAATGAATTATAATATATATGTATATAAACCTGTGCCTATGGGTGATTCTATTACGAAGAGTTTAGTGACATACATTAGAAACCTAACCGAGTCACTTAGCCTAACCGTTGATTCGATTAATCAAATACTTAATGAGTAAAACTCATCCATTCGTTAGTTTTATTCTCGGATACACATCATTTCACATCATATAATTTGGTCTGAGAAATGCGTTAAAAACAAAACACCTCTTTGCTGACGCGCAGTCGGGTAAAACGTAGGTAATGATTCATTCTGATGTCGAAATTTGAAATGAGTTCCATGTCGGAGCATGGTGGTTTGATTAAGCCTGGGTGCCTGGTTGTGAGTATTGGTAGTTGTGGTATGTTGGTTTGGCTGGCACTGGCAGGGCTAGCGCCCTCAGCTTCGACGGCCGTCGGCGGTACTAAGCCCCCCGGCCCGCGGCGGACCGCCACGCAGTCTTACAGCGCGACTCGCACGTGCTACAGCCTGCATTCCACGTGAAACCCAACTTTAACCGTGGCTTCAAATAACTACACTCGAGTGCAAAAATACCGGACTAGTGCAACTTGTGCTTTAATGTGATCAATTACCTCATTTACTCTTAATAGGGTACTGTGTAATGACTTTAGTGCTCTATTAATTAAAGTTGCTCGTAATTGCATCGCTCTTTTTACTTCCAATACATTAATTAAGATCTTACGTGGGACCGGAACGCATTATTAAAGTATGGAATTTATGAAGCCCTCTACTGGATGGAATATGTTGCTGTAATTGAATTTTAAATGGTAGGTAAACTTTTGATAACTTACAGCTGACGTGTAAATGTAAACTATTTATAAGTTACAGACACTTATTTTAAGAGTTGACATAGTTTCTGATGTACTATATTGTATAGTAATGTGATATCATAGCTATTTTAAGTGTTGTAAATTGAATTTAATCATTAATTAAGAACGTTTAACGTCGGTCTTGACTACGACTCTACCTACCCACATTTATTGTAGAGAACCTGGTGATGGTCTAATTTAAATGGGTGCAAAACCCAAAATATGTGTAAATCAGTCACTAATAACATAATTACAAAATATTAGTAGTTTTGATAAATTATATCAGTGCTTATCTAACTCGCGTATGACACGAAAGATATTGATACAAAGATAAGAGTCCGCGTTTCTTAATGAAATTATTTATCTTCATAAAGACCTACTTACTATACTATACATTACTACGGGCAGTTAGTTATACTGAATCACATAACAACTTAATATTTTACTACATGTAAGTGGCTCCACCTCATTTGTATTCTAATAAGGATCGGGTAAGTGAACCGTCCAATTGAAATTTGAACTTCCACTTGTCTACTATTCACTGTCCACTTTCATCTCGCTCTTTGTTACTGGGCCTTTTAAAGAATGTAAATAAAAATTCTTAACTGTCATTCCTTTTGAAGTATTTCGAGGGTTCCGTAGCATTTCATATATAGGATTATTAAAAGTTGGTAAACTTATTTCAGACCAAACAACCTAATATTTACATCGTTTTGTAAAATTGTTTCTTTCTGTTACTGATTTTAATAGTCGGTGTTACATGCTAAATAAAAAAGCTTTTATTTTAGCGGTTTATTCAAATCACTACATAGTATAAAACAAAGTTGCTTCCTGCTGTCTGTCTGTCCCTATGTATGCTTAAACCTTTAAAACTACGCAACGGATTTTGATACGTTTTTTTTAATAGATAGAGTGATTCCGGAGGCAGGTTTATACGTATAATACATGCATAATATAGAATTGCACCCGTGCGAAGCCGGGGCGAGTCACTTGTAGATTATATACGTTTTTTAACTTGTATACAACCTAAGCTATTTATAAATTAAATTGTTTTAATACCTGTTTATGATCAAATGATCGGAACTCAAATCGAACTAAATCTCAACGTACCTTCTAACAATAGTGTAACAATAAAGTTCAAAGTTCGATTTCGTGCTGCTTTAAATAATCATATAACACTAAGCCTATAAAGTTATGTACTTTATAATTTGTTTAGCTTTAGCCACTAGCGTAAAAATACGCGTGGCCGGCGTATTTTTCGATATTCTCTATTAGATATTATATTTGTTCTCAAACTTTTCGGGGATAATTCAATCTTCGTGCTCATAATATAACTATATGAGGTGTGTTTTTACATCACTAATTAGTATTATTTTATGTACAAAAAGGACAAATTAATCAACACTTTATCATTTATCATATTAGGTACCTTCCCCAATAAATCAATATATTGAAATTTTACATTATTTAACCCACTTGAGGTTTAAGTAAACCAATAAGAGAACAACCTAGAGGATTCTGTAGATAGAATCCTACATAAATTCATAATATGAAATAACATCCATCCTTACACTTACTAAATTTAGGTAAGTAGAGACAAATCAATCAAAAAATGCGCCTCTTTTCTATCGCCCCTCTCTCCCTCCCTAAAATATGATATTCTTATAAAATAATAATTATCCTAAAAAATAATTAAGTAAGTAACTAGTATTTTGTTATACTTAGTGAATCTTTAATAAACTAATGTATGTGATTATTTAGGAACGTAAACAAGTTGGAAGCGATCAATCAAAGCGAGCAATCTCCCAACATTTAAAAATATTTGAACGAAAAAATCAAAACACTTGAAAGGATACTATGACGCTCCGTCGAGTCCCTAAAAACTGGTACAGCAGGTTCGTGTTTGATGGCAAAGAAATGAGTCTCTACTAAAATGTTACGATAGATGGCAGCTCCGTCGAACGTTTCCCATATAAAAACCTCTCACATCAACTTTATTGAGCCTGATAATGGATTTTTTATGTGTGTACTGTTTTATAGTTGTATGAAATTAAACACATAAAATTATGTTTTACGTGTTCAATAAAATTAGGACATCGATTTAGTATCTTATACTTTGTATCTATACAGAATATTTATGCAGAACATCTTTTTTATTCAATAATGAATAGGTACTAAGGTAGACATCTAGTCTACGAGTAGCGAATCGAATAAGTTAAACGTAACTTTTATAATCTCTGCCATTACCACAACCGACAAAAAATTAAACTAGTTACAGGATAACAAACACACTCGTTTATTTTCATGTGGTAGCTATTATAACAATATATAGCTATTAACTCCAAAAATGTGAGCGCGCTACGATGTTGATGAAAGACACGTTCCATTTGTAATAATAACATCAATTGATTTAACGCTCTTACAGTGGGAGGAGCAAAACGAGGTCACCGACCGGCAATTATAATGTCCTCCTCCTAGAGAACTCCACCATCATGTTGATCGTATACTCGAACCTTTTGCAGTAACACTCGACTTTTGAACTTTAAACAATCATAGTATTCTTTTATATATTCTATAAACTCATAAACTTACACAATAAATCATAAATTACCTCTTAAATTCACTTAACCTTATAGATAGCCTACTTTTCGAATGGTTTAATCTAACTTACCTACTTATTACGAAACTTTCTACTTTCCACGCTCTGAAAACGTATTAGAAACATCGTATCATTATGGATGCCAGATTTAATTGACAATTATTGAGATATATCGGTTAGAAAAATAGCTCGGCTTGTTATCATAATATCTCCTTTCAAGTTAACGTTTATTATAATGTAGGTTACTTGATGTTGAGTAATTGTAGCAATTACGACGACGAATAAACGTTTGTATAAAGGATATAATTATGTACAGGCCTTTAAAACTCGATATTTTCTGAGTATCAGTTGCAAACGATTATTTTACCTATGATACAAATAATACAGCATGATCAGCATGTCCTTTCACTCGGTTATTGATAAGTAATGTTGTATTTTGTGCTCGTAGCCCGCTGGGAGCGCAGCCGGTGTGCTACAAAACCGGTCCGAAAGGAATGAGACCAACTTGTGGCTCAAGGTACCACTATTACAATGTTGATCAATCGGATTTTGAATCGGCTGAAACATTTGCTTCGCTTATATTTATCTCTTTTGATACGGCGGGGATTAAATTTTAATACAAATCTACACTTACCTACACTATTTGATTGTGTAGGTAAATACTTATTTTTCTTTAAAGTGGCCATTTACCGAAAATAAACAGCTATGCGTTATTCTTATAGAGGCTCTTTAAACTGAAATAGGATAATGGTAACAAAAATCATCTTCACTTCTCCTACTCAAAATTAAAGCACATTATTTTTGCTTGGTGAAGCGGGGCTAAAATTGTACTTTTAGCTTATTTTAGGCTTTTTCTAATATTAGCTCGTTGTCAAACAATCTTCTATTACATATTTAATAGAAAATGGCTTTTAACTGTTTACACAATTGAACAGGCGTTTTCACTTGAAACCCGTTTGTCACGTGTCTCTACCGGCTGGCTGACAAGCACTAAGAATGCGTACACCTCTGGTGTACACTTTTTATCTGACTCTACATTGCAACAGCTTAATGCTTTAATAATAATAATAAAATATCCTGTATTATTACTAGTCGAATAAGAAGTGAAATTTGTTGAATGAATATAGTATTCCATTATTATAATATTGTATATTGTGAATATATATGAATATACAGGGTGGCCCATTTAGATCGATCTGTATGGGAAAGTCTGAAACTATAAGACATACGAAAATCTGTTCTTAGAAACCATCTGAGTAGAAATAATATTAGTGTTATTTTCAAAACGTCCGGGTTCGATTCCCGGGCTGAGTACAGGGTTTTTTTTAATGTATGAATGCAGTTTTTCTTGTTATTAAAATCGATGACATGGTTCCTAAGAACAGATCTTCGTATCGTATGTCTTATCGTTTTGGACTTTCCCATACAAACCGATCTAAATTGTCGACCCTGTATACTCACGTATTTCATTGAATATCTGAAAAGCCACAGAAAGTATAGAACAGGGAAATATTAAAAAGGTACTTTTTAATATCACAAATATATAAATTATTTATTTTAATTTTGTTTAATAGGTTAACAGAGAGTTTTTGTATGCAAAATAGAACAATTGACTGTGTTACACGTTTTGAGCTACAACCACAGTTATTTCTCCGTGTAATTCAATAAACAGTTACAGAAGTCACAAAAATACAAAAATATTTAACAAGCGACATACTTAGATAAAATATCTACCTACTCTAGTAGAATTACACTACACTACATAGGTACTTAGACACAATACACTTGTAAATATGTGAAGTTCCCAGCGATACCTAATTGCCTATCTAGTAGCCAGTCCGCGTAAAACGCGAAAATTATACAACCGATTTTGATGCGTTTTTTTATAAGCAGCATGTAGTTTAGCCTGATTATATATTTAAACACTTTATTGCACATAAAAAAAACATATGTAAACACTTTATAGCACATAAAAACAATATCGTCAAAAACTCGAAAACAATACATGAGCACAAAGTTTATCCCTATAAGAGATTTCTTCTAGTTAAATTTTGAGCAAACTAAAGTAAAAACTAGACAAATAATGATACCTACAGATGAAGTAGCAAATATATAAAACGTATAACCATAAGATATATGAACCCAGATAAATGTAATAGTATGCCTACTTGTAGGTATTTAATATTTGAACTTTATTGCACGAAACAAAAGTCAGTACAAATAGCGAACTTAATGACAAATGGCACTATCTACCAGTCAACCATTGGGAAAAACAGAGGTACTAGAGCATCTAGGCTCGTTAACTTCCCAGCATGATATTTACGATCGATTTTACGATTTTAGCTTTTACTTTATACTATCAGGGAACCGAGTTCCCTCAATCTTCCGCGGGAAAATTGCTGATTAGATCCAACTTTCGGCGGATACAAGAGCAAATTATTCGATCCTAGTTGTAGTCATTTACTCTGATTGATTGAGGAGTTTTGAATGTATACCTAATAAAAATAAATAAGTTATTGAAGCAAATATCTCACATATGTAATAAAAAAAAACATAATCATATACTTAACATTTAAATTTCATTTAGTCTAAATATATCAGTGGAATGAATATAGACAATAAAACTTGATGTCGGTACAGAACATGGGATTGAAGCGTAACCGAGCTATAAACTGCGGCTGTAATAATAAATGTATCGAACTTACGAGTAAACCAAACGCTGCGAGGCAGAATGCCATTTAAGATCGGCTATATACGCCATTCAATATCGGAATCTTTAGAAATTCTCGTACAAACTAGATCGAGAATAAAATATTACTAGTGCCGCTTTGGACATGCAGTATAGAACTCAAAAATAAAGTTATATTTATTTATTTATTTATGAAATAAATTGAATGGTTTAAAAAATAAGTATATATCATTATAAATATAATTTAGTTTGGTAATTTTTAAATACGAAAATGTAAACGTGATAACATATCCGTACTTTAAAATGACTACCGACCTAGTTTATATTCCATTGAGGCACATTTTTATTTAAAAAAAAATCTCAACATCAATTTAACATGAAACTTAACATGAAACTTAACATGATTAGTTAAAGTTACACTGGCGTGATTCACACCAAAACACAACACATAACCGTAGACTCTATCTTACTTGTAATATTAGTTCAAAATACTTATAATTCTACAGTATATAGATTTTCTGAGCAATTTTAACTCCGTTATCTACAATTAAAACAAATACTTACATAATGACTAAGATTTTCACGACTGTGCTAGTACCGTATTAACTATTCGTAGATAGGTACACAAAATAGACAAAAATTTACATTGGTTGCACATATTAATCAAAGTCAATGCGGTAGGTGAATCATCCGCAGACTCCATTTAATTAACATTGCATTATACTTACGTATATCTAAACTGAATTCAAAGATGGATTCAATCACGCAATTCTCAATCAAGCAGAGTAAATAACTAGGATCGAATAATTTGCTCTTGTATCCGCCGAACGTTAGATCTAATCAGCAATTTTCCCGGGAAAGATGGAGGGAACTCGGTTCCCTGATAGTATAAAAAGTAAAACCTAACGTAAAATTGATCGTAACTATCATGCTATGAAGTTAACGAGCCTTGTTGTAAGCGATTATAAGCAATCAGTGCCAGCTATTGCAGACAAACCCTAACTACCTACCGATTTATAAAAAATAAATCTATAAACTATTCACATACACTCTACTCGTAGATATCCCATTTTTTAAGGACGAATTTTAAAAAATTTCGTTGAATGACTTGTCAACCAAATTGTGTAACAAGAAAGGCATCCAATGATTTTGAATTTACTACTCTAATAAAAGAGTAGATACTCTTTTATATTTATGTGTTACAGCTACTTGAGCTACTAAAACTTAATAATTGAAGTATTTAAAAAAAGGTAAATTTGTACGAAAAATTCTAACTAAAGCGTCCAACAGCTCTTTCCCTTTTAAACCCATTTTCGTTTATTTCGCTACGAGTTTTCTGTCCTGATTGGTATCTGGATGTAACTTTCATATTCATAAAATCTAGGTTCTAGATATGTTGTCTGACTCCAGTCATAAACAAAAGGTAAAATTTTGTTGACCAGTGTTTCAGGAGATTTAGAAATAACTTGTGACCAAAAGTTCACGCTTCTAAATATATAGACTGTTAAACTGCCTTAACTATTGTTAGTCTTCAGAATGTCACTACCTATTTTTTTATTGTGCCTGTGTAGTTATTGACTTTCTTTTTATCTTTGTTGCAGAGACCAGACAATCTTGATTTGCCGCTGTCAGTTCCACGTGACACGAAATCTAGTGTGTACGCTATGAATGATCAGGTAAGTTAAAGCTACTTGTATTATAGGTTATTTACATAGCGTAAGGTTTTATACATATGTTTTTCTTCTAATTAATAAAAATGAATACGAATTAAATATAATTACTAAGAAAGTATTTTTTAAAGTACCTAAATTAAGTTACTCGCACACCTAGGTATGTAGGTAACTAAGTACACTTCACCGAATTGATATAGTTAAATATTTTCCGTAAGTCGTAACTTTAAAAGTAAGTGCTTTAAATTTTCGTACTTACGTAGATAAGGTTAGTGTTTTAGTGCGTGTCACTGTTTCAATAGATGGTAACATCAATCATAATTCAATGGTAATAGAGATATCAAACAGGGTGCTAACAACTGGAATTATCCTAAGTATTTACTTATCGAACATTGGGACATTTGCCTATAGCTATTCATAATTTTGTTTAGACGCCATGCCATACCTAAGTTTAGATTTAGTTTATTTTATTGGGTGATTGTTAATTTGTTTATATATTATGAAGTTATTCAATAAAACTAAATATTTAGACGCCTCCCTTTATAGAAATGTGGTTGTGGAAAAAATATGAATGTTCTACTACTCGTAAAACGGAATCACTGCATTGACCCTTATTTTCCAATTTAGTGCCTAATAGTCGACTTTATACCATATTTAAGGTTATAGCAAGTAATGAACTCCGCAAGAAATTCCGAATTCCTACCCCTTTTCTATATGTATAGGTAGCTCCACACCATTAGTCGAAGTAGGGCTGGCAGTTTTTAACCTACTTCAAAAAAGGAGAGGAGGATATATATATGTACTTTTTTGTCATAGATATACATCTCCATAAACATTTAAAAAGAAAAATAATCGATGTTGATTACAATGCCACATCTTGGGATTTAGGTAGCCGACCCCGATTGAGAATTCATTCTCAAAAAATGGGACAAAGGCTAGGAGGATGATGATGATGATGATTACAATGAGTTAAATAAGTAAAGCATAATATCCCCATTTCGTGCGCCTTTCGTTCCAACTTTGAAATATTAATTTTCATAAGTTTCGTTATGATACGTTGTTACGTTGATGAGTGAGGCTACTTTGCAGTCTGCAAGGCGAGTACAACTGTGTTTATAATAACCAACACTCACGATTTTCATGAGAAGTTTTCAACAATTTGGGAGAAGAAAAAAAAAACAAATTTTATCATACCTTACTTTCAACTAAACATATTCGTCTTCGCTATACTTAGATAAATAACCCCACAATCAATACTTTTTACATTAATCTGTCAACTTTATATCATAATTATACCGGGGTGTGCTCTGTAATAGGGGCAATAGGTACATTAAAATCGTTCAAACACGAACGTAAATTATGAAAAAAAAAAAAATGTTTTAAATAATAACTTGTAAAATAATGTTTATTCAAAGAAGCAATTTTTCGCGAAATATTTTATATGAGTATAGATAGCTATGCCTATGTCAATGCTAAGGGGATGTCAATGTTGGAAATAATATTTAATTACTTTGAAGAAACAAAAAACAAATGAAGAAAGTTAGAGGAGGCCTTAGTCAAGTGGCAGGCAGACACCTAATTAAAAGTGAGTGTAAAATATCACATAATACTGTAAACGAAATGTCTGAAGAAAAGGGTCACCCGGTAAATATAATATTCTAATTATATTGCTCGGTATTTTAGCATAGTTACTTTATTATGTATTTTGTGAACAATAAAGCACAAAACAATAATATACAACAGAGGTGATACGTGACAACCCTAGCACGAGGCCACCCTGATAAAATCTGCGCAAAGCACTGTTATTACACCGTTATATTTTAAGGATAACGATTATTTTTATGACTATGGAAATTATTAATCCAATGTAATATTTTAAACACATGGTAATATTTTATGATGTAGTACAAACGGTAGTAGTTTTGTTTCTAGCTTTACTGAGTTAGTAGAGTCGTATTTAAATACATAACTCCTATAGCTTAATGATTTTTTGTAATGTTAAGCACATTTTTATATAGTATGTTTTTACTACTAACAATCAAATTAACGTGCCGTACCGTACCGTACCGTATATTTACTATGGAGTATACTTTACATAGGGAAATTATATAGGATACTTATACTGATTCCATCTGTGTAATGTAGAAACTTCCTATAAATATCTCTTTGTAGTACTCTTGAATGCCAAATTGTAGCTGTAAATAAAATAAATTAAATAAACGTCTACTAATAATAGCTTACTTTTCATTTATTTTACACTAAGTGATAAATAACCGGTCTAGTGGCTTAATTATAATATTTTGATTATACTTAATAGACTTTCATTTAATCTGACGAATCGAAGCACACGTTATCTGATTAACCGTAATTAACCAAGGCATCGTTATTAACAAGTTAACTTTTAATTTGTTTTCCATTAAATCCTTATCTGTAATAAGATTTTTTCTTTTATCATTTTACAATAAATTACCGTCGCATGTTTCTGATATTAAAATAGTATTTTATGCAATCGTTGCACAATGGAGGTTCTTAAAGTCGAGTACCGCGTTTAGGTCACGAGGCTTGCCGAGTGGCCTATGTAAGGTACGAGACTTTAAGACCTAATTGTGTAACTATTGCATACAATACTTTTTATACGAGCAAAACTCAGAAAAAAAAATGTTTACTTTAATCGTCCATCTCCAATATGATTTTTTATTTTTGATGTAACCTTTTTCGTTCAACTAAAACTGACCTATTAAAAAAAACATGATCGCGATGGCCATGGCGGGTGCCTCGTGATTGGTGAATTTTTTTGACAAGTAATTTCAACCAATCAGTGAGCATCAAATAAGCTTATGTTCTCTTTTTGAAATTATTATAGTTGTGTAGAAAGATGTCTTATGAATATTAAAGTTCTGTAGCGGGTACCATAGAGTATAGAATTTTGTTACAGGATTAAAAAGTGCGTTATTGTGATTTTGTCTGTGAAATTATAATTGACAGATTAAAGTCTGCGAGTATAAAAAATCATATTTGAGAACTACAAAATGGTAAAACAGGGGAATTATTAGTTATTAATACTTACCTACATATTCTTTTTGGCATAATCTTAGTTAACCTTATGTGGCGCGCTACATTCCGAACCGAAGAATCAAGGCTCTAAAGTTTTGGAAGCAGCTTTCGTTTCTCGATTAAATTATGTATGGCCGATTGTCTGTAGTTCGTAATCAACTAATATGATAAAATACCTAGCAGATATCAAATCTATATTTAGGCAAGTATTCCTATTTTTCCATAAAAATATATTCATAAAAAATACCTACACTGAACTATTTTTTCACTTCTGCTCAAAAAGTAAGTTATTTTAGCTTCGCTTCGCTCGCTCATCCAAATAGTCACAATGGCTTATTTGTATCATTAACAAAACACAATGTACATATAGATCCTTCGTTTGACACAACTATTCATGTTTTGGTTGAAAATGTACTTGTAGGTAGTCACTATACTTGTATATATTGCATTGTAGTTATAGAGAATTACCCGTTTTATACCCGATTCAATTAAAAAAACAATAAAAGCTAACGTCTTAAAGCTCATTTCTTTGTACTGCTGTGGCATTTCGTAGAGTACCTACTACAGAGAGTGTCGTAGAGTAGTATATTGGGTACGAACAAATCTTCAAAGGTCATCTTCAAAGTTAACAATGGTGCATATTGTGTAAAGATTTGATTAAAATTTAAATGTGTTAATAATATAAGTACGTGTACAGGATAATGAAGCAGTTTTTTACCAACAAGCTAATTCCCCTAGCTGTCAATTAAATAGTTGAAGATGTATTCTCACCTCAAATAGGTATATGTATGTACATAGTACCTATACCTACGGTACTCATTTGACAGTAAAATTATATTCCACAAGATTTACTTGAGATGTGGCCAGAGGCATAATAACAGTGCAACAACGCCCAAGATTTGGGTTAGAAATTGTAATGTGTAGGTACCTACATGATTATACTCAATAGTCAATATTTATTTTAGTTTCCTGGAATATTGTAAAAAAAAATGTAATGAGGTTTATAGAATATAGCACTCAATAGATTTTTAATTACTCTGTCACTGATAATGTGATATAACTGAAAACGCCGCAGAAATTTTGCAGGATTTTGACTACAATTAATATGCCATTCCGACCCCTATTCGCCGCCATATTACTTTTGCACATATTCTGGAAGTCAACGGCCTCTTGGATAAAGTACTCAGTACGTATATCCCGTACTGTAGGTTACTCAATTGCGTTATAGACTTCATTTGTAGTTTTTCTTACATTAAGCATTATCAATAAAGTGAATGAATGGTATTGAGTTTGTAGCTTGCCCCAAAAACCCATTTCAAACCAACCTATTTGTAACACCTACTAAAACAATAACAATAAATTACCTTATGTAATTATCTTTTGTTTGCTAGCTTGTATTGCGGAGATATACACAACACGACAATAGAATTCTGCGTTGCTACTTATATAGCGTAACAATGGCACAATTATACGAGAGCTTTTTATAACCATTAACATTGTACAGAATTGCTAGTGTTATTCTCATCGGCTGACTTTCTTAAGTATGTATATATTCACCATACTTAGGGTGTAAATATAAAGTAAATAAAATGCTAAACTCTTCAACTTGATTTAGGTACTCTCGCCGGGCAGAATACAAGTCAAGTAATATATATATATATATATATATATATATACAGCCTGTTACCGGCATTCGGGCATTTATTAAAACTGATAATAATATGATCCATTACTAATTGTTTGCATGTATTAGCTAATCATAATTATATGAATTACGAGTAACTGCACAATAAAATTTCTTAAATCCGCACATTCAATGTAGTGGGTATACAGCGTAATTGTCGTTACTCATATCACGCTGTCATTTAACACTCACTTGTCAATTTATTTACTGTACATTACTGGCAATTAAAATTTTGTTAGAAAGTTAATAAAGCCTGAATTTAAGTTAATTTATTAAATTAAGGTCATGGATACGTTAAAGATCTATGTTACTTTACTCTACTTTAAGACAGCCTACTTGGCGGTAACACATTGTATATGCAATTTGGAAAAATATAATTTAAACAAAAGCACGGTTTATGATCAAACGGAAACTGTTAAAAGGTCATATAATTTATGAATTGAAAATTTGATAAATCAACCCGTTACACCACTGTCCTCTTCGATAAGATATCCTGCAGTAATGTCCCTTTTTGACCTTATGGTTTCACTAGTAGATAATGCCTCTTGGATAACGTCGCCATTTGTACTCATTTGTAATAACAATACAATATAGTTTACATAATATTATAGATATGTTGTCTATAAGGTGCTAACAAATTAGATGCCAGTACTTAAAGAGATGTTAATTTATATAAAAATATTTAATTTAAATAGGAATAAAGAAAACTTTTTATACTTTTTATATTACATTTTAGTTTACATTTTCCGAAGAAAATAAATAAATAAAAATTCTACCCAAACATAATCATCTGCATTTAACTGACAAAGTATAATTAGTAATTTAAAATTACGAGAAAACTGTTAGGTAGTTGGTACAACTAATCTTTGTTAATTACATATCAATAAGTATTAACAAGTTAAAAACATAACACAATAGTAATAGAAATAACTTTTATTAAACCTAAACGCTTATTTATACAAGAATTATCAAAAATAACCACCGTCATTTTATTTAAGTGAATTGGCCAGATCAAATCAAAGAGGCCTTAATACAGACTATTGAACAACACATTAACAAGGTGTTTTTACTTAACAGTGTCCGTACGTAGTTTAGTACTTCCCTAATTTTCTCTAAAAATTAACATAATTTTTTAAATGACTTAATATGATATACTCCCGAAGGCGAGTACCTACTAAGTATCTATCAGCTTTGAAAGTATTGGCATCTAATTTGTTAGCACCTTATATATAAGTTGAGAACAAAGGAAATGTATTTATTTACTAGTAGGTTGCCTTTTTACTTTGAAACAGAAACATTTGTAGTTTCCATTATTAAGAGGAAATATCACTGCCCTTTTTCCCATACTGTCAGTTTACGTTAAGTTGCACCTGGCTGGTAACTATGATGTCGGAAACAAATAAGGTCCAAACTTAACGTAACCGGATTCTACAAATCGAGGTAACTTAACTAATCTTTTTTTTGACGACGCGTTTGGGTCGGTTTGTAGACACCTGCCTACTGAGCCGGCGGTCCCGGGTTCGAATCCCGGCCAGGGCAATTATTTGTGTGATGAACTCGAATATTTGTGCTTGGGTCATGGTTGTTCTATGTATTTAAGTATATTTTTATCTATATAAGTACGTATATCGTCGGCTAGTACCCATAACACAAGCCTTATCGATTTGTGTGAGGTTGTCCGTTATTTATTTAAGAAATTTTATGAATTGAATTGGAAGGAAATATAGGTACCTTATCTACCTATATAGGATCTATAATTAAGTTTTACAGTAAATTTAACCTATATATTTAATTTATCCTATATATAGGTACCTAATTAGTTGTTTTGTTAGTAACAAGAGACAATTCCTTTTCACATCGGTTAAAACACTCTAGGAATAAAGGCTGTTTGTTTGTTTGTAAATGTGTGTTTGCATGCATTTACTTATTAACACATTACTTTGTACCTATACTTGTAATAGTGGAATTATAATATAACTGCTATAAAACAACAGCTCAAAAGGAAATAAATTATAACGGAAAGTCATCGATGTAGATTAATGTAAAAACATGCCTGACGGTGCTCTGTTCAAAACTAATAACGTTGCATTTTAAGTATAACGTGTAGAATAAAGCAGCTATCGCACTCGCCGCAGACGATCAATATTATTGTCATCCCTGTCTGTCTGAGGATGGGCAAAACAGGGTGAAGGTAGTATGTGGCAGTGATTTAACTAGCGAGATGCACCAAGCCATACAAATAGATAGCCTATGCAAATATCGACTGATGAGTCTCTCGATTTTGCAGACGAGTGGGCTTGTTAAAACGTAGATAAGAGAAACACGAATATATGGCATAAACTTAAATATAGATAACCATTATTATCGTTTTATCTAAATGACGACCCACGAAGAGTTGTTAAAACGTTTATATTTTCAGTTTACTCTAGGTAGACTTTATGATGTAGATCACATAAAATAATTCCATAGAGTGGAAGAAAGGAAGGGCACAGCATACTTAACGGGATAGAGAATTTATCTAAAAAGCGGGCGTAATAGATATTTAGCTATTCATTCAACCGTTAGAGCAAAAAAACATAGAAACCCTTTAAAAACACGGTTTGTGGATAGGGACCCCTTTATTCATATATTTTTTCAGTAATAGTCTTTCTATGAAAATGTATTACGGTTGTAAAGGTACAGTCCATGTGTAAGACAGTCGGACGAATGGATGGACGTACAGCGGGGACTTAGTAATAGGATGACGTTAGCACTCTTTGGGTACGGGACCCTAATAAGTAATACTTTTTTTATACTATGCCCGAGCTAAAGTTTCGCTGTGTCTAAGTTCTTCAACCGATTTCATCAATAACATTCAAAAGGGGAAAATTATTCGGTATCCTGGAACTTTTCTATCCGGATATCGCAGCATCTTAAATGATAATGAACTTTTTCGAATATAGGTACCTAATGAAGTTTAAGAAAAATTAACGAAAATTATGAAATAATGAAAAGTTGTATATTTTTAACAGGTATAATCTTTAGCTACAAATCATTTGGAATGTAAATTCCATCATGAGCGAAACCAGGAATCTAAAGTCCATTTTGTATTATATCTATATACATATATAAATGCAAGTGTCCTGACTGACTGACTAACTCATCAACGCAGAGCCGAAACTACAAATGCTAGAGAGTTGAAATTTGCACAGTAGGTGGCATTTATAAAGTTTGTTTGCGGGATTTTAAACTTCGTATAAAGGCATATAATTAGAATACAAGAAACGTAATTTCAGCGTTTTTGAAAATTCAGCCCTGAAGGTGGTGAAAAAGGGGTTGAAAGTTTGTAGGAAGATCAAACATTTTTTTGAGTGCGGGGCTTGAAACTTTATATAAAGGTATATCGTTAGAATACAAGAAAAGTGATTTCAGTTTTTTTGATATATATATAGATAACAATATGAATTGGAAGATGCACATTGACCACTTATGTAAGAAACTCAACCAATACTCCTATGCTCTATATATGCTGCAAAAAAATGTAAATACAATAGCTGTATTAACTGCATATCATGCGTATGTAACCTCTATACTTAGATATGGTGTAATTTTCTGGGGAAACTCTACAGAAAGAGAACAGGCTTTCAAAGCTCAAAAGAAATGTTTAAGATCTGCATGCAACCTGTCACCCACAGAGTCCTGCAAACCACATTTTATCAAGCTTAAAATATTAACACTACCATGTTTATACATTTATGAGACTGCTATCTTTGTAAAAAGTAACACCTATTTGTTTAAAAATTTTAACAGTGCACGACTTCAAGGAAAAATTAGATCAGATATGCTAAAAAGTGCACTTCTCTCCAAAGGTGTCCTTGGAATGGCTCCCAAAATTTATAATAAATTACCTTTTGATCTAAGACAAATTGAAAATTTAGCTCAGTTCAAAGCTCGATTAAATGATCTACTAATTAAGAAAGCATATTATAGACTAGATGATTTCTTTATTGATAAATGTGAATAAATAATGCCTTGACATAAACCTATTCATAATATGAAATAATGTTTAAAACTAGCATAATAATAATAAATATATATTTGTGTGCCTAACGGTGAAACATAGATGTACTTGTTACTTGTAATAATTGTATGCCACCTGTTACCTACCTATGTTTAACAAATAAACCATTTTGATTTGATTTGATTTGATTTGATTTAAAAATTCAGCCCTAAAGGTGGTGAAAAAGGGGTTGAAAATGTGTATGTAGATCAAGTTTACCAAATAAAGGCAACGTGAAGTGCAATATAAATAAAACTACGAAGTCGATGTTTATGGCGCCAGTAACAGTACCTGACATAATACTAATAATAAAATCCTTAAAGAATACAAGGAGTGTTGGCCATGATGACATTTCTACTGTCGTCATTAAGTACGTTAGCGATACGATAGCTAAACATTTATGTTATATCTTGAATTTGTGTATTTCAGAAGGCATATACCCAGACAAGTTGAAAATATCCATTGTTAAACCATTATTTAAAAAAGGTGATAAAGAAAACGCTCAAAATTATCGTCCTATAGCCCTTATATCAATATTGTCAAAAAAAATTGAAAAATTTATTTACAACTGTCTCTATAGCTATTTAGATAAACATTCATTATTTTGTAAGGAACAGAAGGGTTTTCGGAAAAATATTAACATTAACATGGCTATTTTGGACTTAGTTAATTCTGTACTAACATGTGTTGACAAAAAGGTGCCTATATGTGCTATTTTCACTGACATGACAAAAGCTTTTGACTGTGTAGAACATAAGACACTTCTTTACAAACTTGACTACTATGGCATTAGAGGTAATGTCCAAAAGCTAATTAGTTCCTATCTCACCAAGCGTCTACAATACACAGAGATAACTAGGATATGCCATAAAAGTAAAATGACTAAAATATTCAAATCTGATACACGATGTGTGATGTGTGGAGTACCACAAGGAAGTGTACTTGGCCCTCTGCTCTTTCTAATTTATATCAATGTCCTTCCAAAAGCAGTTTGCCATCCCATGATATTGTTTGCTGATGATAGCACTTCAATAATAAAATGTAATGATGTAAGTACCTACGAAAATTACATAAATGATACAATATCTGACATTATCAGTTGGCTTAATAACAATAAACTAGTTATAAATTTGACGAAAACCAACATAATGCATTTTTATCAGCGCATTAAATCCATGGAAATGAATATAAATTATCGTGGAAGTAACATAGAAACTGTAGGAGTTACCAAGTTTCTGGGTCTTTGGATAGATAGCCAATTAACATGGAAATAGCACATAAATGAAATGTGCAAAAAGTTAAGTAAATCTGCGTTTGCACTTCACAAACTCTCAAAAACTGTGAATAGAGATGCTTTACTTGTTGCCTGTCACGGTATTGTTGTGTCAACACTAAGATACGGAGTAATATTCTGGGGCAATTCAGCTGACAAGGAAATAGCATTTAAGGCCCAGAATAGATGCATAAGAGCTATGTGCGGTTTAAAAGTAATGGACAGTTGTGCTCCGTATTTCAAATCGCTAAAAATCTTGACTCTGCCCTGCCTGTATATAATAGAAGTTGCGATATTTGTTAAATGTAATCTTAACTTATTTAGTCAAGTTGCTGATACACGCAGGCTACCTACACGGTCACAGTATCAAAATTCTCTACGCAGTAAGGAGTGCAAGACAGCACTAGTACGCAAAAGTGTTTTAGGAATGGCACCTCAAATTTATAATAAAATTCCAGCTAGCATAAGGGACTTAAAATTAGAACAATTTAAAAAGAAACTGACATTACTGTTAATTCAAAAATGTTATTATAATATTCAACAGTTCATAAATGACATAGATCTACAATAAATTATTTGTTTATTATTACCTTAAATTGACATTGTTTTAATTTTATGTACCGCCAATATTTTAAATGTGACTATTTCTTTTATATCATTGTTATTATTATTATTATTATTATTTTTAAAGCCTGACAATGTTGAATTTTTAAATGATTTATTTTAATTGTGAATAATTATATTACTCTGCATTGTATGATGGGGTCAAAAACCCACGACATTTGTACGCCTATCGGCAAAGCATAGAGAGACTTTACCTATCTTTACTACATTGTATTTACCTATGTTTGACAAATAAATATATTCTTATTCTTATTCTTATCAAACATTTTTTTGAGTGCGGTACTTGAAACTTTGTGTAAAGGCATTCGAATCAAATAATTTATAAACATCGTTCTTAAACTCATCGAATTTAGTAAAGCTATTCGTTCGTAGATGTAACTGATTTTATAATGATACCGTGTAAGTAGAGCAAAATTAAAAGGCCAAGAGCGAGTCAGACTCGCGTAAGAAGAGTTCGTTACTATTATGTAAAAAATTGCAAAAAAAGCTCGTTTAGCAATTTCAACATTACTTACATCTGAAAATAATTAAGATGTAAAATTTTCAAGATAAACGTTCCACGCGGACGAAGTCGCGGGCAACAGCTAGTTACTTACATATGTACAGTCGGCTTCGGAGAGGTATACACCCTGTTATGCTATACAAATATTCATAAGTATATCACTCTACGACTGGACTGTACATTATGTATCTAAACTAACTAGCGTAAAATATATAATAACGAACTAGGTTTAATGTATGGGGTGATTGGGGAACATGGTATCTAACAGCAGTTTATTTTTTTATTTTAGACATTTCATACACCATCTTTCGGCGACGAAGAGTTCGACATCCCCTCGATTCACGGACAGCATACAAATGGAGGCCAACCACCACATATACAATATACGCAAATACATCACGCAGCGCCACAGGTAAACATTAACTTTACTAATTATATCTATCTATAATTCAAGAGCGACGCTCTAGGTCCTGCTAGGTTTTCCACGCGGAATTCCTACCAAACCGAAGTATTGACACACAGGTAAATTATTTAAGAAGAATGTAATGTGATCCACTGCAATGTAAGCAGGACTCGAACCTGCGACCCTACGTTTCCAGCTTAGTGCTCTACCAACTGAGCTATCTCATCGTTACATATGGTTACATCAATCACATCAAATCTTTGATTCCATAATTCTACGCTACTGGAGCGCCCTCTGCGTCATATTTGTTTAAAATGCTTATGCGCATTAGCCATACCCTAGGATGTGCAGTGTGACAGCAAGTACGAGGACCGCGAGAGAGATGGCGCTTTTCTGATCATTTTTTAATAGAATCTTTGATTCAGGCAATGTTCAGGCAGGTTCGCGCGGCTACTAAAACGCTTAAGCATAGTAATCTAAATAATAAGTACTGATTTAAAAGAAAGATAAAAAGTACGGGTTGATCACAGTAACTGTATTTCCTTTCGTAATTCGCGGTACTTTCTAATAACGGATTCTTGAAATTTAGCCACGGAAGTATTACAATTTTGCAAGTATTTACACAATGATAGATTTTAAAAGATTAAAGTTGTTAATAGTACTAATGTTAATATTGTGCGTGCAATATACTTTCCGTTTATGTACAGCCCGCCACAAAAGAGTAGAAAACGGATGAAAAAGGAACTAAAATTTTTCATACAAAATTGTTACCATATTCAAGCACTTTACGTCAAAAATGTGACAGTTGTGAAGGAAGTGGCGCCCTCATTTATTTTCTACTCTTTTGTGTCGGGCTGTATAATTAATCATTATTAAATATATTTGAATGTTCAGTGTAAATGTAATAAACACTTGTCTCGAACAGCCCCTTATCTACTTGACAGGTGGCATGTGTTTTTGTTTCTCTTTCTATCTTCATGTTGATTCTATTGCTTACCCTTTCTGTCGCGTTTCATTTTGCTTCTTCGCTTTCGTTTGCAAAAGAACATTAAATTTTTCGAGTTTTCGATTCTTATTCTGTTCCCTATCAGCAATATTGAATAAAAGTAATACAAATATATATTTTTTGGTCTGAAACTACAGAACATTTTTTTCCATAATTCGATTCCGTTTAGTAAACAAGTGTTTTATTTTTTTGTACTGAACTCTATTTATCTACTTCTCTACAAGTTTACAGGTTATTTAAATAAGTTTAGTGAAGTTTTATAATGTGCGCAACATAATTTGTAGGTGGGAATGATGAACCCTGCACAAGACGGGCTGGCGCCGCCGGGCGGTGCTCCGTCTTATCAACAACCTCTGTACCTTCAGGAGCCCCACACGCCAGTCACTTCACATAGGTAACGTATTATTTTTTGTTTGTAAATTAACTAAACTGAGTTTACAGTGAAGTACACTCAAATGAACTAACAATTAAGAGAAGTAAAATAATTATATGTACATAATAGCACACTCAAATAAACTAACAATTAATTTATTTTCAGTGGTGCTGGTGCGCCTGCAGGCAACTATGTAATTCAGCAACAGCCTGGGGGCCAGCAGAGGCTACTGATGATGCAACCCTCTCAAGTAATGAATGGCCCGCCTACTCCAAACACCACCCAGAATTCAGCCCCAGTCTACAGTTCTCCGCAAAGGGCATCCCCGCCTGGAACTACTAGCGATGACTCAGATGACAGTGTGCCTTCTCACCATTCACAGGTACTCATAATATCATATTCATTTATTAGCTTTTTCAACTAACAATACTTGTAACTATATTTTCAATTGTCTAAGTTGCATTAATAATGAACTTTTATATCGTCAATTTACTTCAAAAGATCATCTGGTATTATTTAATTTACATTGCAATAATTTAAGTGATTCAATGCATGGATTATTTTCTACTACGTAATTTATCTTGAAACCGTTTTCTGGGTATCTTTCACCCTTTTTCACATCAATTTGCTCTTATTTGAGATTATTTCAATCCATGTTTTTTTTAGAACTTGTGCTACATGTGTTTTGCCTCCCTTTTATTTTATAATTCAATATAGTTCATTGGCATATCAACTTCTTCATTCATAGAAATAATAAAATAAAATTTTATAATTTAAACGGAAATGGTAGAACATAGAAAATTCTAATGGATTGGTTGTTTGTTGGTAGTTGCCTGGTGATGCGGAAAGCCTTCTGCCTATCCATTATTGCTCAGCGAGCCGGCAGCAACAAACTACGCTTCATCAGGTATAGGCAGATTTTATCCCTTTACATACATATTTCTAGGAATATGTTTATACATTGCCAATGAACTATATTTCAACTATATAATATGTGTTTAGTTACATATTAAAAGTAATTATCTCAGCAGATTGGTGCCAGTAATATGGCTGTTAAACGATCATCGCCTGAACCTATGGACAATGGAATGAATCGTGGACAGATGCAAAAGAAACCTAAAGTACAAAAGAAAAAGAAAAAACGGGACCCTAATGAACCTCAAAAGTGAGTTACTGCATTGATCGATACATAATTAAAAAAACTACTACCTAAGAAGAATTCTCATTCATATATGTACATAAATCATAATAAATTATTTTTTTACAGGCCTGTATCAGCATATGCATTATTCTTCAGAGATACCCAAGCTGCAATAAAAAGCCAAAATCCTAATGCAAGTTTTGGAGAAGTCTCAAAAATTGTAGCTTCTATGTGGGATGGTCTTGATTCTGAACATAAAAGTGTAAGTTATTTTAGTCACATTGTATTTATTAAATTAACACAAAGTTCTTCTGAAAACAAGTAAGTTCATCTGGAAATAAATATTAAGTTACTTACTTTCTGAATGATATGATAAGAAAATAAATTTAAATTATATTTAACAATGATTTACTAACCTCCAAAAAGCTTGCATATTTTAATTAAAATATAAAGATCAGTACTAATGATTCCTTATGATTATAGGTGTATAAACAGAAAACTGAAGTAGCCAAGAAAGAATACCTGAAAGCGCTTGCTGCATATAGAGCTAGCTTAGTATCAAAGGTAAGAATGATAGATTTATTCCCACTGTTATTTCCAGTATTCTGTTCTATTATTGAATTGAATTGCTAATTTATTTTTAGTTTTGTGATTTTGGACATCCAAGGAAGGGAAACCTGGTGACCTGACACACAGGTTTTCCCTAGTTCAGGCACCAGTCTCCACCACGCAAGTCTGTTACTTTGTGGTGGAGTAAATATGTGTTTTATATTATTAATCATATTGTATACATCAAACTCTATAGACATTAATTTTACTTTACATTATGTTTCATAATGAGGTTAATTTTACCGTTGACTTACCCCAACCGTAACGTCATTTTTTTAATGTGTAGGCAATATTGGGAGTCTTCTTATTTTCATGAGATAAATCGGAACATGCATGTCTGATGAACGGAAACAAGTTTTGCTCGACTCTCTTTGTCTCGCTCGGAATTACAAAATAACCGCCGAGACGCGCCGAGCGAGACATGAAATATCGTACTGTCTCAGTCGTGCAGTGACGCCGCCGCCGTTGAGCCGATCAATGTTCGCTTGGCAACTTCGCTAGAATCCGAATACGACGCTATCCTTGAAATTAAAAAGTGAGAAGCTCTCAAAGCGAAGTGTGTGCTGTGCCTGCTGTGAGCTTTTGTTTCATAAATATACGGTTTCGAAGTATTTTCAAGCTCTCATTATTTAAAGATTTTGTGAAAGTGTTTTTATCCATATATCACGACGTACAATGAATATGAGTGTCCTTAAGTAGATTATATTTATACTTACGCGGCGAAAAACAAAGAAGCGGCATAAAGTGACATATTTGAAAGGTTACAATTATATTTTGGACACAATTTATTATTTATGCCGAAGTTAAATACAACTGCACATTATTTGAATTAATGTCGGATACTGTTAGACTTTTGTAGAACACTGCTCAATTAATGAATAACTTGGTATCGCAAATTCATGTCGCAAAATCATTTTCTTGCTGCCATAAGTTTATACTCGCTCATTCTGAATTTTCACATTTATTTGTTCTAGGGAGGTGAACAAGAAAGTCCAGCAATGTATAATCACGGCAATAATACTAACTCAACATACGGGAATTATTATCAAGGAGTTCAAGGACAGACATATGGAAATGGTCACTCTCCTCAAGCATATGTACCAAGTGCAGCACCTCAGGGTTACACGCCCCAGAATTACCCTGGTGGCCAGTCGCAGACTGCGTACACTGGCCAACCTGCACAAGGATATGCACAAAACCCACAGCAGACGACGCAGAATTATCAAGGGAGCATGGCACACAACCCTGCTACATACCAGGTACTTATATATAGACCGCAATAGTGTTTTAATTTGTTCGTTTGTCTATCACTTCAATGTCTAGTTTTCTGTCTCACTTGCTCAAGGGTTAACTGGAAGACTGGAATCCCTTATAGGGATAAGTTTGCCCTTGTACACATGTATTGTTTTTGAGTTTTAGTCAATATTGTTTTATGTGCAAAAGTGTTTACATTTGTATGTATTATGTACATAAACTAGTAAATTGAACGATTTATATTAATCAACTAAGGGTTTGTGCACAAATCACGCGAGGTTTTTCGACAACTTTTTTTTTTTTTTTTCATATATTATTTACACAATTCTGTATATTGCAGGGTGTCCCAGGCCAAAATCCTCAAGGTTACCAAGGCAGTGGTACAACACCACCTCAAACCATCCAGCCTAATGTAGCTCAATCTCCAAGGAACTACCCGCCTGCTCAGTCTCCCTCCCACTATGCTGCAGCATCCGGCATGGCATCACCTCCGGGATACCGACAAGTGCCGTCCCAATCGCCACCAATGGGACAAGTTCATAATGCTATGCAATACCATCATTCTCAGCAGGTAAACATTGTTAGTTATATATTGAATTTCTACACTTGTCCTTTCTGATGTAATTTCATTTAGCTATAATTTATCTTCTAAACCTGTGTCAAGCAATGCTGCTAGAATGTTATTAAATCAGAAATATGTGGAAACTTGTTACATATATATATATATAAACTTCTAAAACTTTTCAGCAAATACAACAGTCTCATCAACAAATGCAGTATCAACAACAGCAGCAACAGCACCAACAACAACAACAACAGCACCAACAACAACAACAACAACAACAACAGCAACAAATTCAACAACAGCAGCAGCAAATACAACATCAGCAACTTCAACAGCAGCAGCAGCAGCCGATCCAGCAACAAGCTGCACCACCGCAACAGACAAATCAAGCTCTGAAGCCGGAACCACATTCTCCTAATAGTAATGGAAGCTCTGGCATGCCGCAGCACTCTCCAGAGGTAATTCGTCAATTTTACCTTACGGCTCTGAAAGGATAGTGTGTGTAAGACCAATGTCTTAAGTAAGAGCAGTCTTATATTCCACCCAAAAACATGTTATAGTATTATTTAACAATGCCTAGCAATCTTTTACCTTTATATTGCTAATTGGCTGTTATGTTAGATTTAAATAGGACATTGTATTGTCAGTATTTAAATTACATAGTTAAGGCCTTAATTAGTCTTAGACATTTGAAAAAGTAATCAATTGTCCGCAGCAAAATGAAAACAGAAGCACGCCATCGTGCATCCGTCAGGGTTGTACCAACCCAGCCATAGCCAATAGTGAATGGGAAGATGAATATTGCTCTAACGAATGTGTTGTCAGCCATTGCAGGTAAATACAAAGTGATTATTAGCACTTTCACAACCAACAACCCACCATGCGAGCTTGTTCAGATGCCTAGCGCTGGGCGAGCTATGAACAAACTGTCCTGGCGAGCTTGTTCGGTTTCTGGGGTAGTGTTCCATTTTTTGCCTGATCGTGAAAGTGTTCTATTCTGAATCCATAGATTTTGATCCTTTCATAGAGAAAATAATCGTTATAACATTTACTCAAATACTTTTATATAAGAGGTACTTTAAAATGTGCAAGGTTTTATAAGAGACTTGTCTTATTTTCAGGGATGTCTTCAGTTCATGGGTGGCCTCTAATAGCAACAACCAAATGCAAAGCTTTTCAGCAGTGAAATAAAACATGAAATTTGTACATATCGTCATTAGGTAAACTAAGTCCACTCTTATAGGGGGTCACAATGAATCTTTTAGGAATACAAAATTATGTTAGTTTATTTTACTTTGTTTCGGTTATAGTTATTTATTATAAGCCTGTATTATGTGATTGCCCGTTGAGAATTTGTTTGTGTTAAAAGTTTGAGTTTGGGTTTAATTCAAATTCAAACTCTTTATTTCCGACTTGAATCCATATATTTGTTTAAATCTGCAGTCTCAACTTTATATTCGATACTCTTCAATTGTGGCCACCTAACTAAATAATATGTACTATTAATACGGGTGTATAGGTAGACGGTGAATTATACCAACCTCGTCAGACTTCTATATCCTAAGTTGCTTTGTAAGATATAATATTCAGTTGGGACATTCTATATATAACTGCCATAGGATTATCGAATGCCAGATACGTGTGGATTATTTGTACTTTAGATACACATTGAATGAGGTATTAACCCTTTGAGCGCCAAGCGGCAAAGCAATTCACCGTGCCACTGACGCCAAACAAAAAAAAAAGTGCTCCAAAATCAACGAGAACAAGTAATTAATTGAATCAGGCGTTACTTTGCGGAAATCCATATTAATGAAAATAATAATATTGCTTTGCTATTCCGCGATATAATATCGTGCCAGTTAAATTTGTGCTAACCCGTTATACTTATTTGCGTATTTTTTCATGCATATATGCATTTAATTGTCCCACCCTCCCACCACGATAAGAAAAATAAATACGCAAATAAATATAACAAACCACCACCAAAATAACAGAACTTACTCGACACGTGTTTCGCCCCTCTACGAGGCATCATCAGATGTTGACGGTCTGGAGTCCGACAACCGAAACTGTTTCGGTTCGTAAATGCATATATGCATGAAAAAATACGCAAATAAGTATAACGGGTTAGCACAAATTTAACTGGCACGATATTATATCGCGGAATAGCAAAGCAATATTATTATTTTCATCAACGAGAACAATCAAAGAGATTGAAAAACACAGATAGTGGTTTGAATTAGCATGTTTTTGACCATTGAAATTTTTGACGGCAATAGGCGTCAGTGGCACGAATTCCCGATGACGGGATTTGCCGTCTTTGGCGGTCAAAGGGTTAAACTAATTTCCGCAAGAGATCCAGAATTGTTAGTCCTTTCCTTTGCATTTATTGCTTGTCCTAGATTGTTTCCTACGTTTTAATACATTCCGCAAACTATTTCTTGTATTTTTTTTTTATATGTATTTGCAATCCTTTACTGCGTCTGACTAAAATCTATAGCGTTATGGATATTTTTCTTGTATTTTGCAGAAAGCAAAGAAGCCACTAGTCATGTAAAAATAGCGTTATTGAGACTAGTGACTATCCGTATACCATTTTGTTAAATGCTTAAGTACACATACTTACTTAACTTTTTATGATAGGCCTCGAGTAGGTCGGATTCATTTATATCGTACAAAATTCAAGCAATCTCGTGTAGTCGAATTATGTTCCTATTCATTAATTGTAAATGCAAGACATGCAAAAAGCGACCAACAGTTTAAAATGGTCGTAAAACTTATTATAAGCTACATAGTCGTCAAAGCCTAAACAAGAAATGATTTGTACGCTTTCTGATTTCATACTACTTTTGTATCTATAGTAAGTATTACAAATAATGTAATATATCTAGTTAGAACCTATTACTCACTAGTAGTCTGCAAGACACTTTGGTAGCAAAATTTTTGTGTAGTAATTATCTGCTTGCCAACATATTTTACATTATAGGTCTCTATAAAGTACCTACTACGAAAATTTTGCTTTTCTTACCTTGTTGTAAATTAGCAAGTAGCATTTCTGAGGCAATAAAAACCGATAGTGCGTTAACTTATGTTAGGTTGGAAAATACTTTAACTATTTTGCATTTGGTTTCTGTGTCGTTAGAAACAAACTTTCGTTAAGTATGATAATTAATTTGGTCCAAATTCACTTGAATAAATTACTTGTTAAGATATCAGTCCTCTAGTGTTCGGCTGCCATATTTAAATGTAATAAATTGATGATTGTTTAAAATGTGAAGACATTTACTTTAGACTATGATACAATATAAGCCTAGAGCGCAATTCAATTACATGACAATCACATCTAAAAGCATATTAGCGCTTGTACCATCCCGGACACGCTCAAAACGCACGATGTCCTCGTGCATATTTCTAGAAGATGCAGTTCTCATATACGGTATAAAATTTTATCACAAATATATTCGATGTCATAGCACATGCAAAGGCGTAAGGTTACACTACTCTTGAGTGCCTGCGGTCGCGCATACACTACATAGCTTATACTCACTGCATACTTGAGAGTTGAAAGCCCAGAGACCGAGCCCCAACGACATGTATTAACTCAGATTCCACCCCAAACGTTTGAGATTGCAATTTAATTACACGAGTCCTGTTTAGTAGCACTTATGTGCGTATCCTTTCCGTGCCTCGACAGCACTAAACTCGCGGTTTACTGTACGTACACTTACCGGGTTTTACATTAACAGTACATGACCGGCTGATCGCACTTTTTTCTATCGCGCGATCAGCGTTCATGCTACTAGCGGTGATACACGACTTTGAGCGAGATCCGAGCCAGACGCACGTGCCGCGCACCGCTGCCGCTGTCGCGCAAAGTCGTGGCGTCTCTGTAAGAGTTGTTTTTGTTTGGTGCGTGTCGCGCCCTAAAACGAATGTGTAAATTATGACTCGTTAATTTTCTTTTCTTCCCCTGTGGGGAGGTAAGAGTTTGTGCTTCCATGTTATTTTAGTTACGAATAAGTTGATACATACATTGTTGACCATATTCAAGAATGCCTATAATATAACTGCATTTCAACGGCACTATGTTTAATCTTAATTGGTTTAAGTCTGTTACAAATCTCTGCTTGCCAAAACTTTCTGTCAGATCGCATTCCGTATTGTAAAGTCATACATAGCGCATCGTATTATGTTTGTGTATTTATCTAAATTGTTGTTATAACCAATTTAATAATGTATTTAATACATTGTAAATGTTTCATAAATATTCATAATAATAATAAAGTTATAGCAATATCCGACAATTGTTCACTAGAAATTTGATTTTGTATAGAATTTAGCTGGACCAAAATTTTCTTTCAATTTGAAGGGTGATGATATTTATAAGGTTCTACAAATCAAATGTCTATTGTATAATATTCAATACAATTGTAAATAAAACCTGCAATAATAGAAGTAATAGAGAATAGATAAAGCATAATAATTATTCTAATTTTATCTTTTTTATTATATAGTATTGTTAGAACTTAACTACTAGGAGCAAATTATCTTTATAAAATGTACCATATAACAGTGTATAAAATGTAATTAGAACAATTATTTCATTAAATTTCTTAAACAATAAGCCAAATTTGTCTTTGCCTTATAGGTGATTTTTATTCTTGTGTATCACCTACCTCCTGTACTCTGTTCATCTACTAGGTAATTCGTCGAAAATAAATCTTTTATTGACATTAGTAACGATAACAAATAAAATAAAAATATTTCTAAAACAACCATTATTTTGTTGAAGGCACTTACTTTATCACTACATAGTATAAAACAAAGTCACTTCCTGCTGTCTGTCTGTCCCTATGTATGCTTAGATCTTTAAAACTACGCAACGGATTTTGATGCGGTCGACCCGCTCTGGCTTCGCACGGGTGCAATGCTGATAAATTAGAATTATATATGCATGTATTATACATATAAACCTTCCTCTTGAATAACTTTGTCTATCAAAAAAAACCGCATCAAAATCCGTTGCGTAGTTTTAAAGATCTATGAGAGAGATGAGAAGACAGAGAAAATTTTACCATCAGATGGCGCTGTACGGCTAGCGACGCGCGCCTATACAAGAATCTGTTCTGCTGTTTAATCCAAAAACCTCATAGAAAGAAATCCGATGGATTTGTTTGTGTTGTTACCATTTTACAAGCTTTTATTTAACTTCCATTGTATGTATGTTTAAAGTATGTTTGTTCGGGTGGAATCTTGCAACTCAATTTTGAAGCAGATATCGTCAACCGATTGAGCTGAAATTTTGCCTACTTACTTTGATGACAATACAATAATATGGTACCATGGGGCTGATCTGATGATGGAGCCGGAAGGTGGCCATAGGAACTCTATAATAGAAAAAGCAATCCTACCGAGCTTGGGCTGTTTAGAATCGTCTCAGTGAGCATTTATTTTGATGGATATCCAAAGAAAAGTACAGTCGGCTATAAAAGCTTGCCACTAAAATGTAATTTTTGACAGAAACTTATTCCCAAACAAATCCTATACAGTTGAGCGCGTTTACCATAAAATACTTAACAGTACTTATTTAACAAGTTTTCATTTAGTTTAATATGACCAATAAAATGGTCTGTTTGTGTGTACTAAAATTTTGCCAAGAAATTCTGCTGTTTCCAGATCTAGGCAGCTAACTATGATATTAATAAAATAAACACTAAGTTTGGGGCTTCACGCCCAAGTTCGTATTGTGCGCTCTTGCTTTCCTATTAACTATACGTACAATATTTGAGCTAGCTGTACGGCACGTACCATACGATTTTGATCAGTCGTAGTTGATTTGGCCTTGACTTCAATATACTCTATGCTCAATACTGCGACGATACTTACGGCCCGGTCTCGACCACAGTCTCGACTTCGCGTGCCAAGCGGTGGCCATAGGAGTGAGCGAGACACCGCATTCAGACCTTTCGCTATAGCGAAACAATGAGATATAATATAACCACGGACCTAGCAAGTACTATACAGAACGCACTAGGCTGCAGCGGTACTATGCTGCGCGACATGGATGCATTAAAATTTCTGCGACTTAAGGTAGGACCGCACTGTGCGTAACTACGCGGCAGCGGAGCGACGCTGTTAAATATTCATTGTATGAGATAGAACGCACTACGCGGCAGCGGAACTACGCGGCGCGACATCCAATTCCATACAAAAATATTTTGTATAGAATTGGATGCCGCGAAGTTACGCCCAGTGCGGTCCTACCTTAAACCACACCGCGTCGCGTCGCGTAGTGCTCTCGCTGCTTAAATATTGAATATTGAAGCAACGTGTAAACCCCTGCATAAGAATACCACATTGTCTGTGGTATAGATGTAGTGACATAAAATAGAGAAGAAATGCCACGTAACCTTACGTGTTTTTGATTGGACATAACTTTGAGGTACTACCAGAATAACGGTCTATGATTGGTTATTTATGTATATTACAAGCAGACAAGCCTATCTTCCTTATATGTCACATTTGTGACTTGTCATTAAATATGTCATCATCATCATGGTCTTATCTGTGGGCCGACGGATTTCCTTCTGACCGATAAATTTATTCGGCTAGGAAATAAGATTTATGTTGATAATCGAAGTAATTTATTATTTAGTTTAGTGCAAATGTTTATTAATTAATACTATCATTTATAAATTCTAATTCATTAGTAATGAGTTTTATCTAGAAGAACAAATTCTTATATCTTTCAACCGAGTGAAATTTGTCGATATGATGGATGGAAATGATTTAACGTCTGAAACTCCGAGAAAAGGTATTATTTCACAAGGATGGACGCGTATATCGCAGGTAATTAAACTTAATTCATCGACTCAAATATCTGGGTATAATAGAAAACATAATTCTGTTGTTGATACTTTCCGTTTTGTCGACATGATACCTAACCTACTTGTGGGACGGTAATTAAATCAAACGGCATACAACCAATATTAATAGACAAATGTACACGTCGTCCTTTTAACACTGACTATATGTTTTCCCTATTTAGATATATCAAGGAACACTAGATAGATGGACTCCATACGCAAGAGGAAGATGGATTGGAACTATACTTTTACTTGCAGTATTTATACTTCGAATATTTGCGAAGCAAGTAAGTAAATGCAAGATTTTCTATTTCAGTCCTATGACGTAATTTTTTTCTTTTAAGCCTGCTGTGACCAATGCACATGATTACCCCAGGGCAATTGAAAACTATATTCTAACTTTATTCTGTATTGAAATATTTTATAATTTCCACTGTATTAATCCTCTCGATTTTATAGTTAAAAATATTTTCATCATATTAATCTGTTTACAGGGTTGGTATATAGTTACTTATGCGCTTGGAATCTACCATTTAAATTTATTCATTGCATTCCTTACACCGAAGATAGATCCAGCAATGGATTTTGATGGTAAGTGTGTTAATACTTGGATTTGTCAATAAATTATATATGTACATTACATTTAGTTAAATTTTACTTAACATTTACAGTGTTGACATATGTAATGTTCACACAGTGTGAACCTTCTTGGTGCCAAATTGTTTTGATAACATAAACATAACACCAATTTATTATTAAAACAAGTTTTGGACTTGACAAAGTAATATTCTGTTGCAGGTGACGATGATAACGGCCCAGCCCTTCCAACTAGGTCCAGCGAAGAATTCAGACCGTTTATCAGAAGATTACCTGAATTTAAATTCTGGCTTTCTGTCACCAAGAGTACAATAATTGGATTCATCTGCACTTTCATTGATGCTTTCAATGTCCCAGTATTCTGGCCAATATTAGTTATGTACTTTATTACTCTATTTTGTATTACTATGAAGAGGCAAATTAAGGTGAGCAATTTGAACTTTTACATGTCATCTTTACATTCTTTTGTTACATTCAATCTTTAGTGTCCATACACTGGAAGTTGCATGTTACCATGATTTTCGCAATTTTAAGGTAAAATCAATCACTATTTTTTGTATATTCCAAAATACAAAGATGAAACTGAAAACTTTTTAGACCCTGACCAGATTTAAGTTAACAGCATAATAAGCCGGTTAAATGCAAAAAGTACAAAGCTCTAAAAACAACATCTAGCAGCAACAAAATTCAAAGAAGTATGTTGTTCCCAGTAGCTTAATTGGTCAGAGTTTATTGCCAAGATACCAGTACAAGACATGGCAAAGAAACCAGTTCAAAGTCTGGCCTAGGCCTGAAATTTTTTCACTGTTTCTAGTTTTATATTTTGTAATATACAAGAAATAGTGATTAATTTACTTTAAAATTTCACAGTTTATATCTGTATTATGTAAAAATTTAAAATATGTCTGGCAGTGTTGACAAGACAGAATTTTGATTTTTATTTTATTAGTGTAGGCATGGGGAGATCAAAAGTTTAATACAATATAGATATAATATATCTTGTTTCAGCATATGATCAAGTACCGGTATTTACCCTTCACTCACAGCAAGCCAAAGTACAAAACTGTGGACCCCTCAGTTACTGTAAATTGACAGCAGTTCTTCGTACAAGCAAATACCATTGATAACAATTACAACAGCAAGATAGACAAATTTAATTAAAAACTGTTGTACCCCCAGTATTTCAAGAAATACAGTTTTTATTATCATGTTTACACATTTTTAATTTACAATAATCAGTCTCAAGGAACATAAAATTATGTTCTGTGAATACACTGGTACTGGTATGGATTGATGAGTTTTAACACATTAACGTCTACCAGCCACTCCTCTAAGGTGCTATGAACATGTAAGTACAAAGGTGATTTCCAGATCACCTTGAAAATTAGCATTACTAACGACGACGCGAAAACGCGGGAGTCCACCGGCCTCTTGTTTGTCAATGGTGGAAAAAAGCCTGCAAGAACTTCAGATAGACGCAAACCTAATTCTGATCCGTGCGGAATGTCAGAAACGGACAGCGAAGGCCGCCCCAAATAAATGGGATAAGGTCTAGGATGATGATGATAATGATGATCTTATAGAAAACTATAAGCAATCATAATAGGTGTAGACTTTTTTTGTTTTTGCGGATGTCAATTGATTCTATTTTTATTGGGATCAAATGTCTTTACGGGACTAAAAACACATAGACTGCTCTAAAAGTCCGAAATGACCGTCGAAGTTCAACATTCCTACGGAGCGCTAAAAACGCTCCATACAACTGGCCGCCTACATGTGACGTCATTTGTGTGTTTGTGTTGTCGAATGCTTATAATGAAATAATGAACTTTATTCTGCAAGTAGGCCACAAGGGCACTTTTACATGTCTGAGTCTACCGGCACAAGAGGAGACCACTGTTGAGAAGAAACGCCGAAAGAAACTCAACAGTCAGTCATTTTTTCATAAAGGATAAGTACTTAACTATTACAGTAATATGAACTTAACTATACGTAGTTCTCGAACGCTGTCACTATACGACAGCCGAATTTGAAGCATCGGAGTAGCCCTTCTGTTTATGTACTCTGTATTATACGTCACGTCACAGATAAGATAAAGGAAAAAATGCCAGACGGCGTTTTTGTCTGTTCATGAAATGTCTATTTTCAATCAATATAATAGCTTTCTAATAGCTCTTACAAAAATGCAATACATGTTTTTGGAGCTAGTAAGATCATTATTAACAGGGACGTATTTTGAAATTTGGCGCCCCGGGCTTATAAGTTTCGCCGCCCCAGAAAACAAGGAAATATTTAACTTTATTTTAAAAAATGGATAATGGTAGTTTTTTTCAAGCACTCAGATATAGCAAGTGTAAGGGTTGGGTCATAGGAAAAAAAACTTTATGGGCCATAACACAATCAGATAAAAGCGCAAGCGCAGCAAGTGACAATTTTTTCGGCGGTGGGGTGGGTAGTAACACAATCAGATGAAAACGCGAGCGCAGCAAGCACGATATTTTTCGGCGCGGGGGGTGCATAGTAACACAATCAGAGAAAACGCGAGCGTAGCGAGCGCGAAATTTTTTGGCGCGGGGGTACGTAGACTATGTAGTAAACAAATTGATGTTAACGCGAGCGCGAAATTTTTCGGCGCGGGGGTGCGTAGTAACATAATCAGATGAAAATGCGAGCGCGAAATTGTTCGGCATGGGGGTGCGTAGTAACAAAATTTATCGATATAGAGTAAAAAGATCCGATCTGGCAACGCTAATGAAATGTATGGCCTATTGCCCTTGCCCCTCTCGCCGTGCCGCCCCTACCTCGCTCGGCGCCCGCGCCCCGTTTTTTGGAGCATGTTCTTACTTACAGACGCGCCCCGAAGATATTTGACGAACTTACTGTTTTCGACCAAGACGTAACTAGTTCTTGTTATTTTTCATGTTAATTTAAATTTTGGATTGACAAAAAAAGGTGAGAAGTAATAGTTGGTTGAATAGCGCCCATACCAAAACAAAATGCAATCGGCCAGGGGCGCCTACGCCGCCCCTGTCGGTTTGGCGCCCCGGGCTATAGCCCGGATGGCCCTAGGGTAAATACGTCCCTGATTATTAACCATTTCAAAAATGAGTCAAATAGCCTATTGTTTCACCGCTTGGCATTCCAAAATAATTCCATAGGCCATCAACGGAGAAGAAAAAAACTCCATACTCTGGTGTTGATTGACGAAATAGCGGTCCGTTTTATAAGACCAGACCGCCTTCAAAATGAGAAGGTTCTCTAGTTAACCTATACTATACTATAGGTATAATATAGGTACCTATATTTTTTTTTTTCGATGTTGTTTCCTTAGAACTTTGTCATTTATCCGAACTGATTTAAATAATACAGTACAGATGGTGCACGCAACTTTACTTCCTCCGCGTAAAACTTCTTTATTTACCGTAGTTGGGAGAAAAGTAATCTGTAACAATCACTGGATGTCCAGCTATCCCCGCAAAAAAATTGGTTAAATTCCGTGCAGTGGATTCGGCGTGATGAGCAAACAAATAAATTATTACCAACATAGATATGGCGCTGGTCGGCTGGCCTCCCGCGCTCAAACAGTCTGCATAGCGCAGTACATAAAGATTTTTCCTCGCTGTTAAGAAATAATGATCCATCTCCATAGAAAAGTGAATTTCAATACAATGTTAGAATTTTACTATAGTAGGTGTAGAAGCAATAATTATTTATAGTCCCGCTCCTCTCAGAATTGAGAAGTGAACCGATCAGATCCATGAATAATCGACGGCAACAGCAAACAACGTAGTCCAGCCTGGTTTGTCTCCTTCCTCCTAACAGTCCTAACACACTTCTATGGCTCTTTGAGCACACCTCAGGCTATTTAGATTTAGTTATATTTTATAAATCGAACAGCTCAGCATCCGTGAACTGAACTGACCCAGTTGTTGATAACAAAAGAGCGATATCTGGTGTGTATTAATGAATTATTCAATTTACGAAATGTGGGCTGTGCATACATCCGTGGAGATCAATGATAAAATAAATTTGTTTTATACATACCTACTCTTTAACAAATTGAACATTCAAGACACCTCAGAACCGAAGAGCACGTGCTTATTTCTAACCGATTTTAAACGCTTGCCCGCTCAGCTCGTCGACGGAAAACTGTGTCCACAGGCCAAGCTGACAGCAGATAGTATGGCATTGTATGGCGGCAAATGACATCGTGGCGTCTGGGGCACAGCTTTCCGTCGACGTGAGGTGCTGTCTTTGGCGCTCAAAATAGAATGACGTTCTTAATTCGTCGAGATTTTATGTTCTTTTTTATTGGGTACCTAGGTATTGTTTTGACTAACTCGTGCAGGTTGCGCAAGTGTTCTAGGAATCGGAAAGCATCATTTACTATTCATTTAGGGACGTGGAACAAACGATGGACATCATGGAGGGACACTGGAAATAGGGTTTGTTTGTAGACGGTGTATTGTTAACCTTTTGATCGCCAAAGACGGCTGTAGCAAAAAGTCGTGCGTCAGTTCCACGTCGCCCACAGCCGTCCAAATGTCAATGATCACACTTTGGTTTTGGGAACACTTCTTTATTTTTTTGCTGTGGCGACAGTGGCACGGTAAATATTTTCACCGCTTGGCGTTCAAAAGGTTAAAAAAATATTTCATTGTTCGTATTCAGATTAAGAATTGTGGTACCGCGAAACCAGGTTTGCTATTGTCATGTCATCTACTTTTTATGCTGACCGTATCATAAATATCATACTGGAATTGTCCTTTTTTCAGGCGATAGAGCACAATACCGAAAAACGCACGCTAGCTATTCCTGTGTTCTGCATCTACAGCACACTGGTTCCGCGGCACATTGGTGTGCCATGGTCATTCCTTGGTCTACTTTGGATAAATAAGTAGTGTCCGACCGAAACACATTTTTCTGCCGAAACCGAAACCGAAACCGAAGGTTCGGTTCTGATTACAGTTTCGGCCGAAACCGAAACCGAAACCGAACCTTTTATAAACGTGATTAAAACGTATAAAATGTCAGCGGGCCGTTCTTTCTAAAGAAAATTTTTGATGTCCATCGGTCAATTAGGCAATTGACCGAAGGAACGTTTCAGTTTCAGCTTGGCCCAAAATTCTTTCGCTCTCGGAGTTCGTATTTTTTAACCGATTCTCATGAAAATTCTAAGTTTGACAAGTATATACTTAGATTAGGTATTTTTGTCGATTAGAGAAATTTCAAGAAAGTGGAGATGAATATAGAGTGGAGTGAGGGTGGATAAAGTAAAAAATTAAAAATTTCAACAATTACTAAAAAACGCTCGGTTCACTTTTGTTGAATTGATATTTTTAACATTGACACTTGGACTAAATTAAATTACCCAAAAAGTAAAAATGTAGCATTAACCACTGTAATACTTTACTGAGGCAGCGATCTCTTAATTGTAGATGGTATAAAAACAAACAAAGTTTAAAAACCTAGCAAAAAATAATTGATTGAGTCTAAATTTTTATATTTGCGATCAGACAGGATTTCTTTTATCATCACTTTTACCAATATTGTAATTTCAATTTATTTGTAAATTAAGAAAATTTGCGTTAATAATTACACTGTGAGCTGTGAGAAGATAAATTCATAACAACAACTAAATTAAGTGGTTACATTTTTAATCCTCCTCTCCTATCCGCTATTTTAAAATTTTCAAAAAACTAAATCGACGAAAAAATTACGAAGATACTTACTTATCAGACATGCACAGAAAGTTTCATAAGAATCGGTTGAGAAATGCGACATCAAGGCAAGAACAGCCGGTAAGCGCTGAGCAAAGTGATCCAGCGGCCGGCGGAGTCAGGCGAGGGACGCCATATTGCCAACCGTGCTGACTATCGAGCGCACCCGACGTTGGCCGAACGCGAACCGAAAGTACGATCATGTAAGTTTCGGCGCGGCCGAAAGGTTCGGCTGTTTTTTGGCCGAAACCGAACCTTTGGCCGAAACACGATTTTTAGGCCGAAACTGGCCGAAACCGAAACCGAAACTTCGGTCGGTCACTATAAATAAGTATAAGTATCTCATAAAGTTAAAAACAGGCGGAAGAAATATACCTATACATTTATCATTTATGGTGTAAGGTGTACCTAGATACGATTGGCGCAGTGGTAGTGCAGCTGGCGGTCCTGGGTTCGAATCCCTGCAAGGTCAAATATCATCGAATGCTTTTGCTGCTCGTCTTTATCTTTATATATCGCCATATTATCTATTCTGTGATATCGCCTGTCATACAACGCGATCTGTTGGTAAAAAATAAAAAACCGGCCAAGTGCGAGTCGGACTCGCGCACCGAGGGTTCCGTACAAACACTTTCCATCCCTAAGTGGTTAAGTTAAGTTTGCACCTGGTATGTATAGCGCCCCATATAAATTAGGTGCAAAGTTAGGTATTAAAAAAAAAAATTATGGTTTTCGTAATTATTCCTTTATCTATGCTATAAGACGTTGCTTCGTACCAAATTTCAAGATTCTGAGTTCACGGGAAGCACCCTGTAGGTTTTGATTCCCTTGCAAGTGTCGAAAATTTGCGGCATAAACGGCTGTATCTTTTGATTGCGTTGGCTTAGAAGTTTGATTTTTTCACAGCTTCAAGGGACAGTAGACCTGAGTAATTGATATAAATTTCAGCTTCATACCTCCACGCGTTCCTGAGAAAAAGGGTCTTGACAGACGGACGGACGGACAGACGGACAACAAAGTGATCCTATAAGGGTTCCGTTTTTTCCTTTTGAGGTACGGAACCCTAAAAATGACCTTGTCCTCTCATTACACCGAAACGGATTTTAACCAATCTTAGTACAGGGTTAACTGAACATCCAAAGATGGTTATAGCCTTATAGGACACGTTTTTACCAGACGATGGTAAAGAAAAAAACTATTACGCCTTCGAAGTTGCGGCCACTTGTTATAGTTATACAATTCGTATCGTAGACACTGCGTTGATATATTCTTTGGAATAAATACATACTTTCCTATTTCATTAATGATATACCTCAAAATATCGAATGTACCTATAGCTATTTTGCCAAAGGTAATTTAACTAAAAGTGTATACCTACCTACAGATCTTTTTGAGCTCTTCAGCCGTGTCGTGTAGTTACTCTTTTCCGACTCTACTATATTTATTTAATCTTTATTGCACAAAAGAAAACTTATCGTACAAAAGGCGGACTTAATGCCATGGGGCATTCTCCACCAGTCAACCTTAGGGCAAAGCGGAAAAATTGTAGGCAGTGCAACTAACTTACACATAAGTAATAAAACATAAGTAATAAATCATAATTATAATACTTATACATAATTTTTGCTATTCATGTAAATATATACATACATCTAATATAATATAAATACCTCTTCATTAGCTTAACTATAATCCCATATTCAAGGCTCATGGTTCATCAAAGAATCGTGATTCAATCAGACGCACCAAAAGATATATAGGTAGGTATCTATATATATTTATAAATTGGCTAAAAGCGGTCAAAGACATTGTTTTTTTTTTTTTCATATAGAAAAACTATACAATGGATATAAGTACTTCCATATGTTCCATGCCTATCTAAAACTATTAAAATCGTGTACCTAATCTTTTACTGCTAGAGAACAAGAATATCGCTGCTGTCATGAACATTCACAGTATGAATAAGTAGGTAGATGGTAGTTAGTAGAAGAAACATAAGATCACGATTACTTAACACGAATACGTCAAGCAAAAGTTAATAATGTGCTTATTAGGTATTAGTATAGATACAGAACTTTTCCGACGAAAAACGTCCATCAGTGCCTATGTAGGTACTAAACATATGTAGAATGGCCTAAGTTTGTCTGATAGAAAATGCTCTCTGGCATTAAGTCCGCATTTCGAGTGACAATTAATAATTACACTACACAATAAAGATGAAATTAAGTATATGGCTTTCTAAAATTTATTTCTGAATTCATAATAATTTCATTATATTAAATTAGTCTACAATATAAAGTACTAGCTGTGCCCCGCGGTGTTACTCGCTCATCCCACGGGAACACTAAATTTATTCGGGATGAAAGTATCCTATGTCCTTTCCCGGGTCTCAAACTATCTCCATACCAAATTTCATCTAAGTCGGTTCAGCGGTTTAAGCGTGAAGAGGTAACAGACAGACAGACAGACACACTTTCGCATTTATAATATTATAAGTATATAAGTATAAGTATGGATAGTATAAGTATAATAGTATGGATTGGGATACCTAATTTATGTGATAGGAAATCGGATACAGTTTCTAAGTATATCAAGTAGGTATTACAGGGTTATAGTTATAAATGCAATGTATGTCTAATATTTATCATATCAAAAATATCGTCAAGTTGTTAAACTTTGAATTAGAATTCTATGATTAGTTTCATTACGTATAGAACTCGAAATTTTAAATTTAGTGGTACCAAAGCTTATATAATAATTAACAAAATCACGATGGCTTTAAATAAAACTATCGATGTCACTTGGTCTCATATCATCGAAGTAAATTTTCTTTAACATCGATTTTGGCTCCACCTACTTATTTTACACTAGCAACATTAAATGTACCTAGTCACAAGTTCGCTAAAATGGCTAAAATAACCGATTGTAAATTTGTATTCTGCCTATCATTGTATATCAATAAATCAATTTTGATGCAGAATTTATAACATATAAGTTTCTAATTAAAAATCTAGAGGGTGGGTTAAAGTTTGTTACCTAATCATTTGTTTTTAACTTGCCGCCGCACCAGTTTCTGGCAGATACCTTGAAGAAATCTAATCTAATCTTAGACTACGAGTAGTTCGGTGAGAATATACGTATAGATAAAGAATGAAAGTAAAACTTTAGACTGTTGTTCTCGATTAATTATCATATATCCTATTAAAAACGACCATGATTATGCAAGTTATTTTAGGATCTCGTAAATCTCATTTTTCTTGCCATATAAAAGAAGCGGCCAGAAATAAATTTATTTCAGTGATGTCTGGATTTTAGATAATAGTTTTATTTTTATAATATGTCCTAAATTAGATTACGATATGGTCGTACTGGCAACTGTTCATAAAAACGCCAGTGTTACTATTTAATGATATTTTCAAAAGTAATAAAACGCGCTCGATATCCCTGTTTATTTTATTGACCACTCGCCAGATGTTTGCGCATTGTTTTCCAGTGCGCAGTAGTTTCTCTGTCGTGAAATCGGGATTCTGTTTTAGTATTATATCTACTCTGCCATTTTGAAAATAGTGGCGTGTATGGATTAGACCTAGTGTTTTTTATGTGACAAATATGTCCGGGAGCAATGATAAAGTGTCGACTACGCAGCGTATGATCCAAAGTGTTGCTTTCCCTCCAAGCCACAAGCTCACTGTATCGGAAGTATTCGATGAGAAAAGTGGACTTCCTCTGCCAGATGTACTGAAGCAACATTTTATCTTAGAAGGTCGGATCGAGGAAAATGCAGCTCTACGAATCATCCAAGATGGTGCCACCCTATTACGATCTGAAAAAACGATGATCGAGATTGATTCACCGGTGACTGTGTGCGGAGACGTCCATGGGCAGTTTTATGATTTGATGAAATTGTTCGAGGTGGGAGGCTCTCCCTCTTGCACCAAGTATTTATTCTTAGGCGATTATGTCGACCGAGGTTATTTCAGTATAGAATGTGTTCTTTACCTCTGGGCTTTGAAGTTATGTTATCCGAAGACGTTATTCTTATTACGCGGCAATCATGAATGCCGACATTTGACAGAATATTTTACCTTCAAACAGGAATGTAAAATCAAGTATTCTGAGAAAGTGTATGATGCTTGCATGGATGCATTTGATTGCTTACCACTAGCTGCTCTTATGAACCAGCAGTTCCTATGTGTGCATGGAGGGCTCTCCCCGGAAATTAACAACTTAGATGATATCCGTAAACTAGATAGATTCAAAGAACCGCCTGCATTTGGAGCTATGTGTGATCTACTGTGGTCTGATCCCCTTGAAGACTTTGGCAATGAAAAAAACGCAGAACATTTCTCGCACAACTCTGTCAGAGGTTGTTCATATTTCTATAGCTATGCAGCATGCTGTGATTTCCTGCAAAGGAACAACTTGTTGTCTATCATTCGTGCCCATGAAGCTCAAGATGCTGGGTACCGAATGTATCGCAAAAGTCAAACCACTGGTTTTCCAAGTCTTATTACTATTTTCTCTGCCCCCAACTACCTGGATGTCTACAACAACAAAGCGGCTGTCCTCAAATATGAGAACAATGTGATGAACATCAGACAGTTCAACTGCTCTCCCCACCCCTACTGGCTGCCCAACTTCATGGATGTCTTCACCTGGTCTCTTCCATTTGTGGGTGAAAAAGTCACAGAGATGCTGGTTAATGTCTTAAACATTTGTTCAGATGATGAGCTTATGACGGAGGGTGAGGATGCATTGGAGGAAGCTAATCTCAGAAAAGAAGTCATCCGCAATAAAATCCGTGCCATTGGAAAGATGGCCCATGTGTTCTCTGTGCTTCGTGAGGAGAGTGAATCTGTTTTGCAGCTGAAGGGGCTGACCCCCACTGGAGCACTGCCACTAGGTGCACTCTCAGGTGGCAAGACATCCCTCAAGAATGCGCTGCAGGGCTTCTCACCCAACCACAAGATCACTTCATTTGCCGAGGCTAAGGGGTTGGATGCCATCAATGAGCGCATGCCCCCGAGGCGTGATGGGCAGCGCACACCTGATCCTCAGGACAAGAAGCCTCATGTAAACAGCAATGCCCACTCGTGAAGTGTTAGCTACATCTTCTCTTCGATCCTTACTTTTTGATCCACATTATAGTGGTAGTGAAATATGTGTGAAGGAGACTCAGCTTTTGGAATGATAATATTTCACATTCATAATACTAGGTGGATTTGAAGGGAATTGTCGTAATAGATACAAAATATTTTTAAATTTGGATTTAACTTTTTTTCAATAGTTGAAATTAAAATTTCTCTTAAGATATTACCTCTCGATATTTAAAGTATGTCAGATCTGCAGGCAACAAATTTATTTAGTCAATTAAATATTAAGGAATGCACATTTATTTATAATGCGCTGCACTGTTTAATTTTTGGTAATGTAATTTTAAATTTTTCATATGAAAAAGACATGATATTGTAATGTAAATTTATTCAGATTATCTACTTATACTCTACATTGTTATCTACATTAGTGAAAATTAGACATGTCTATAATTTTCAAAGCATAATTAGCTGTGATATTAAGCGATTATTTAATAGCGATCCGCTAGTGAGGTATGGGCATGTTCATTGGCTAATCATGCATTGAAATATGTAAAGTAAGCAGAGAAGTTCTCAGCTTTGGGCGTGTCTTTATATTCTATTTAAGTAATAAAAATAATTATGTACTATAGTGTGCAGCACATGGTCTCGTTGCCGTGCGTGTGTGCTGTGTAAATATGCCTCGTGCGTACACACACGTTATTGCAGCTTTAACACTTGAGATAAATATTACTCTCTTTAATATCTTTGCTACAAGTTGTACTTAATTGTATTTTATTGTACAAAATATACTAAAATTACTATCTATGAACTATTACTTAAACTTAATTTATATTTGGGTGTATGCTGGCCCCTCGTTGCCTGCATGCAGCTGAACTTGTATGCTGGAACATCACATATTAAAGTTTCTTAGCCATAATGTTTCGGTATATAAGGTGTAGTGGCTAGTCTAATTGCAGATTTTCTTACAGCTTCTATTCCAAATTTCACTTATATAATAATAATATATGGTTAAATGACCTATGCACTGTTGGAAAATCTCTTTTGGTCTGCCAAATAATTATTAATCGATGCAATAAGTTCATAATGTGAATACTAAAAGTGGCTTACATCATTTTCAAAGTCAAGTACTAAGTATTTTATCTCAATTCAGTGTGTAGTCCTTCATATGTTCTGTACTTTTAAATAAATTTTACCTATGTAAAAAACTAACCATATATTTAATTTTATTTTGTACTAATCATGGGAAGTGTTGTTTTATCCTTATAAAATATATTAACATTGAGCTCCATATATTATGGTTTTAATAAATCATACCAAACCTAAGGAGGAATTAAATACAACGCTTTCATATTTTGTATAGCATACGGGGTACGATATGACCAATTTTTCACTAGCACACGGTATTATATTTACATAATTCCACTATATTCCACTATACCTATTTGGGTAATGCAGTCATGAAATAAATACCAATAAATGTAGACACGAGTCTTTCAGGTTTACAAGGAGCTGTAAATACATACGTATGCTTTTGTGAATAGGTACCTAACCTTGGACTTGTTGAATACACTGAATGCTTCTTACAGAAAACACGAGTTCATTGGCATTTTTCAATCGGAAAATACGATTCGATTAGTGAGACAATCCATTACTGTATGTTATGTTAGGTATCTGAAAATATGCGAGGATAAGCCGAATATAAATATTTCTGGGACTGCCTATGTCGAAAGCAAATTAGTCTATATTAGTACATTACATCATACCTAGGGCGGTGAATTCGTGGATGTCTCAGATCGCAGGTGTTTGTGGTCCGAATCGAAGGTGAATGGCTTTCGGGGGATGATCTGGGTCTTTACGAATTACCGCCCGTGGTTTGTCTAAAGTTTAACGTCTTGCCTTGGCCAGGAGGTGAGATTTTCACCCCGCATAGCGGGCAGAAAATCCCACTTACGGCTTAGGGTGACGTTATAGTACATTACATACCTAGGGCGGTGAATACGTAAATGTCCCAGATCTTAGGTGTTACGAGTATATGTAATGTAAATATGCGATCTGGGGCTTTACGAATTACCGTTCGTGGTTTGTCTAAAGTTGTACGACTTGCCTTGGCCAGAAAGTGATTTACTCCCCGTAGCGTAGCGGGCAGAATATCCCACTTACGGCCGAGGTTGACGTAAAATATTGCTCGGTATTTACAATGTAGGTACAGCCCTGTTTTGTCAATGACTCATCGAACGGCAGGCACCATGTCGTAACAGCGTTGGCAAACTTACACGTAATTAATTTATTCGTGCGGTAGGTAGGTATATATAGCACAATATTAACAGCTTATACTACTGGCTTCAGACAGATGAATCCTGGGTTAGTATATCTGGTGATAAGTATAATATAAGTATTAATAGCAATTCTGCCATTGACAAGGAAACTAAATAATTTAATAAGACAATCCAGTAACTAACCGACCACTTCTTTCACATGTCTCGGTTTTTATTTAGTACTGACTAGGTCTAAAGGCTCTGTCTAAAAGTGAGCGGAAAGGAACTCGTCACTTTGATCGCCATTATATGTTTATGTAAAGGATCACGCCGATCATTTACTCTGTTTTAACTGAAAGATGAACAAAGCAATGAACTCACCTTCACATTTTGTTTTAACCCTTCCAATAATAATCGATACTTATATACGAAGGTCAGTTAATTGGTTAAGTACCTAAGTTATTTTTTCACGCGGCAACGTGTATTTTTTTTTTAGAAATATTTAGTTTACTAGACCTATCTATGATATGAACTAGATAATAAATAAAAGCGCAGATATCATCAGATACATACCTAGTTACAGCTATAATTTAGCAATTATTTTATGTAAGTATACCCGTTTATTTGCATTTATTCCATAGGTTTTCTGTAATCGAACAGAATGTACAAAAAGTACCCAAGTTGCAATCAAATTATGGAGCGACCTACAGCATGTCCATGTCTAAGTTTGCATGTCAGAAAACCATAGCGTGTAACAAACGCTTTTAATGGCCGCAAGACCCTATTAAAATAAAGTCGAATATTTTTTCCTACAAATTAATTAAGTTAGTGGTACCTACTGAGTTGCAATAAGGAAAAGTACGCAAATTTATTGCTTTGTTTGCATTTGTTATTGCTAAAAATCATCAAGTGATTTCCTGTTCCTTCTTTATTACTTACCTACCTACTGACGGTTTCTTGTGATTTTGACTACATCATCGGTCCACCTTATGGGGTCTTTCGCTGTCAACTACTTAAAATTAAGTTCACCTGCGGAAACTCCGAGCAAAACTCGCTCCATTGCCTTACAGGCAACTATAAGCGTTCTTATAAAGCTCATTGTGAGCAAACCACATCTCAGTACTGGATGCCATCACTCGTAACAGAATGTTAAAATCCTTTAAGGTAATACCTAATGGTAGAAAATCTAAAATGCAATAGGTATTTTGGAAGATAGTGACCTGTCTGAACCTCCAACCTATCAACTGGACGGTTTAACCAGGTTCGAGTAGATACGTGTATGTATAATTGTATAGGTAAATTAGCTAATAAGTAATTGTGTAGTTTGAACGCAATGTGAAAATGGCAGAGACATTGCTCATAGAATGGGCAAATCGAAGAACTTTCGACTGATTTGATGATAGAATAAGAGCTATTCCGATCCCGCCTGATGGCAAGACATTTTGGGAGACCATTAGTGACCAGTGTTTAACATTTTTAGGGTTCCGTACCCCAAGGGTAAAAACGGGACCCTATTACTGAGACTTCGCTGTCCGTCCGTCACCAGGCTGTATCTCAAGAACGGTGATAGACAGTTGAAATTTTCACAGATGATGTATTTCTATTGCAGCTATAACAACAAATACTAAAAATAAAATAACATAAATATTTAAGGGGGGCTCCCATTCAACAAACTTGTTATATGGTACTGGCCTTCATGCGCGAGTCGGACTCGCACTTGACCAATTTTTATTTTGGTTCCTTTCAAGGCCGATAGAATCAGCTAGGTACGTCAGGAAGCCGCGAAATCCGAACGGGCTATTATAGCAGATAGTTAATACTCATTAGCTATTGCAGTATATTAAGCAAGGTCACTTAACATTGCGCCGCGGACCCATTAACAATCCAATGAATAATTTCTAATTACTGTAGCTTCTTTATTAGACAAAAAAACCCCACGTACTGGTTTCCGATACAAATGAGAGATGTATATTAAAGGAAATAATTAATGACCTTTACTTTCATTCTTATCGTACGTGTGGGTAATGTACGAATTACTAGAATATTAAGTCTACTACGACCGATACTACGAAAGGTTTAAGTTTAAACAGACGGACTGCATCCCAACTGCAATTGAAGCTACCTGCGCAGTCGGCGTGGCATGGATTTTGCAGTCAAAACTCAAAATCAGTTTAAAGCCCAATAAGGTCTTACTTCGAATTTGATTCGCGCGCGTATATGTATAATCGCTGTTTTTGTGTGGTTCTGCTGACCAAAATTACGAAAAAATCTTGAGTGCTGATGCTAACTGTGTGTGTGTGTCTCTTCTATGAAAAATTTGTTCAAATCTTAATGCCAACTATGCTAAGATTGACTCTGACTCGACTGTCTCTGTCTTGCTAGTTAAAGTCTTAAAGGGTTAAAGCCAATTTAAATGTGCGTTGAACAGTGACTGTACCGTTGTCATGCGTTACTCGCGAAATGGCCCGACTGCTCGCGTAATGAATAACAGTGCCAGCTAAACAAAAGTCTAATTTGCATTACTTACAACATAAATGTGAAGAACCATATAAATGAAACAATAAATTGTTCTTAGAACATGTTTAAACAATGACATTTTATTTGTGTCTATTTAAATACAGTTTCTCACAAACATCGCGAATATTCAAATCATGCAGATGTGGCACAGAATTCTCTTTGATTTCACTATCTGTGACAACATAACTATTTCTGAAGCAGCCGTCTTTTGTAGCACAAACACATGTGCCTGGCACTTTCATATGACTATCAATTTGATTGACCGAGTATATAGAATAAGGATCTGATATTGTGTTCACACTGTCAATGTCACTAGTCATACACAAATTGATACTGGGATATATAAAAAATGTAAATAATGTTAAAGCTACTAAACACTGGATTGGTACTGCTGTTGCCCAGTATTTTTGAGGATAGTAGTATATATTCAGGTAATGTAGGTACTCATCAGGAACAAATGCCCAAATACAATATATTGCTAGTACAGTTTTACTAAACAAGTACATGAAAAACCCATACAAGGATCTGGCTGGCGTAGGTGCTGGGGTATGTTCTGGCATTATAATGCTTATATTTCAATTTTTCTCAAACTGGTTCAGTGTCTTTGTTATAAGTATGATATTCTTTAGGATGGAATTAGCCGATACTCTCAGTCTTTTCAGATCTTGCCCATCAAGGTTTCTGAAATTAAAAACAAAAAGGTAAGAAGTTAAAAACAATACCATATATAAATTGCAGGGCTATTAGACAAACAGTGTCCTGTTTGTCTAATGATCCCACGCTATCAGCATGATCTCAGCATTCCTATACAAATGCCAATGGTAAAATTTGTATTAGAACACTAATAGGTAGTATGACACAGGTAGTGTGGGGACTGTCTTTTAAAAGTCAAAATAAAAAGGTATTGTAATTAGTACCATTATTGACAATCTAATCAAGTTTAGGACTCACATAAGAAGATTTTCACTGTTTGTTATTACATCTCTCGAGACACCACATCCTTTCAATTCCTTGTCTACATTTAAAACATCACAAGCTAGTGAAGCATATTCCGCATTTTGAAAGGGTATTGTTAGAGATCTGAAAATAATGATGTGTTGTTAAATAAATTCTGTATGAAAAATGTTATTTAGTCTAATAAGAATAGGATTTTAACCTATTTATATAGTTGGAAGGTTCTGCCTCTTATAGTTGCGAAAATGGATGTATAAACAATATATCCTTTTTCCAGTATAAATATCAAATGATACAACTTGAGAGTGGTCTGTAGATATGCTTATAAGACACATTACGAATCACAAGTTATGTATGTTTTATATGACAATAGTACACATAAAACACATGGTTTTAAATAACCCACTAACCTAATATGATAACTGAATATATACATACAAGTTTGTCACCGGGTGCTGTTCTTGCATTTTAAATTTTATTATTTCAGTTAATAGATTATAACTATAGTAACATAAATTATAACACAACAGTACAACAGTTATTACATAGTATAAATCTATAAAAAAAACCGCTTTTCTCTGTCTGTTTGCCTTATACTGCAGTGTTTATATTCCTTTACTGCAGTCTGCAACCATAGAGTAATTCTGCAACTGTCCGTCATTCGAGCAAGCATATGTCAATGACAATCCATTTTTTTTTTAAATGGCAACATATTACTTAATTTAATTATCCTGGCTGTGGCTGTACACTCACAACGAAACCGTGCATGATGGCCTGTTTACTTTACAAATTGATTTGGTGGGAGTTCATACATTTGCTACTAAACGCGGGTAGAAATTGTATGAACTCGCATTAATGTGTATACAGGCCGTGGCAGTTTTTCTACTAAAAATAAACGTGTCGAGTGTCATAAATTATTCACTCTCGCTCGCACTTGTTGCTTCTTCTATAGATGTTCTATAGACACGTTCATTTTGACCGGACAATAATAAACTCCAATGTTCATGCATTTCGTAGCAGCTTTCGCTACGCTGCCACGAAGTGCTGGAACAACCTTCCTCCACCAATTCGAGCGTCAAAAACAATCGGATCTTTTAAATCAAAATGTCGAAGCTTCCTCACAAAATCATAGTATACTACAGAATACTGGTGTTGGAGGAGGGGTTTGGGAGTCTGGCTGGACATCAGATTTCTTGTTAGCGGTTTGGTTTTTTGTGTATAATTTTTTTTTTGTCATTTTGTTATCTGATTATTTTTTCTTTTCTTTTTTTCTTTATCTACTTCGTTGTGTTGTGTTCCTATTTATTTATTTACATATTTATTTGTTATTATTATTTTATTTTGTGTATTTTTAGCATCTAAGTAGTTATAAGCAGGTCCCCACTGAAAACCAGCGCCCCGGCTCGCCGTGGCATCATGCTGAGTGGGGTCCTATTCAACGATGATTATTTATGTTCGTTTTTTTCATGTAACTTTGTTTTTTTTTGTTGAATAAATGTATTTTCTTTCTTTTCTTTCTTTCAATGTAAAACTATTCCTTCTCTGGCTTTTCTTGCAATACTTTTTGTTTTTTTCATATTCTACACGTCCATAAAATAACTGTCGAAATATCCAGATCTATGGAGATGATACAATTTGGGAAGTAAACACTAATTCAGTTCTTGTAAAAGATTTATTAATATATTTCAAACACAATTTGCTATGTACAAATTACTTTGTAAAAATATTCATTCTTGACTTATTTATATTACTGATTTATTTATTGTTATAGGCAACACTTACAAAACATAGTATAGAAAAAATTAAGATATGAAAATTATTATGAAAAATAGACACTTCATTAAAATTTTAAACAATAAGTACACAGTAAACATTAAAATTATGCACTCAACTAGGACAATACGAAATGTATATTAAGGATCCTCCGGAACGACGAGAGTGGTACATGCGTAAGACGAAAGATTATGGAATATTGTAGAGTATCTATGTCTACATTATCGTTTTTATTAGATATATAAACAGGAATAGTTTTTAATGCTTAAAATTATCCAACATTTATGAAAGTCAGCTGCGTTAATAATAGATAGTATATAGATAGCTTAGTCGAAGGCGGTTCAGAGGACTCTTAATTAATATTGCTAAATTTCGTATATCAAGGAATATAAGATATCAACAACTTAGTCAAATGGCATCTTCCAGTATAACAATATACGGTATATAGTTCATTTAAATTAACATCATGCGTATACGAATACGTAAATATAATAAATAATAATCGATTAGCCAATTTCGTTGCTAAAATTCGGAACGAAAATGAATTATCGGAAAATGCAGCAATCTCACTGGACGCGTAAAAATAGATCGTCGCCTAAATAATGACAGCTAATCTAATAAGAAATCATAACGTCCCGCGCGGCCGGGCGGTCGAGTCGGGCCGGCCGCGGAACTTCGGGGAGTCGAAAAATCGATCTCTCGATAACGGTCGTTCTATACTATGAACGTAAAATACATAATCGTATGTAAACATATAACTCGGTCGCGTCGGTCACGCTCCCACCGGCGTAAATCTTTCTAGAACAAAAAATTTCCGCCTCCCTCGACGGAGACGGAACGGCCGCGCGACGGTCTCGGCGGCCGGAGGCTCGCGGCCTAGCGGCGCGGGCCCCAGGCGGCGGGCGCGGCCGGCGCGGCGAGCGGCGGCGGCGCGGCGCGCGGCATGGTGGGGAAGTCGCGCGTGGACGCCGTGTCGGGCGCGCGCTGCTCCCACGGCCCGCCCTTCACCACGAAGCCGGCGGCGGGCGGCCCGCCCGCGGGCGGGGGCGCGGCCACGGGCTCCGCGGCGAGCGCCTCGCCGAAGTCTCCCAGCGACGGCGCAGCGGGCCGAGAGTAGCGGTCCGCGACGTCTTGCAGCTGATGGAAATATAATTACGTATACAGTACTTTTATCTCACGAGCGCGGGTGAGCCATGTTTGTGTGAGTAGATGTACATGCACATTGGCTCTGTGTGGGCATAAATTAAAGCATAATGCACCCAAAGCAGAGCGGTTCTTAAATCTAAAACGTAACAATAGTACAAATACGGTATTTGATGACAGCTCAAATCAGCTACTCTTAATGAAACGTCAAAAACGATTTGTTAGTATGAAGTTTCTATGAAGATACTGGCTGGTGACGTCATAAAAATCAGTAGTCAAAAAACGTCTTCTTTTTAGCTTCTGTCCAATTAAAAATAGTATAATGTCCAATTAAAAATAGTATAATGTCCAAAAGTTAGTGGTAGTTTATTTGGTTCCGTGTATTTTTGAGTGTGCGTTTAGTTTAGTTATTTCGATGATATAATTTATTTTCACTATAGTCAAATGCCGTATTGTAACTTACGTATTCCTCGGCAACATTGAGCAGATGATCTTTAGCATCGAGAACGTTGTCCTCATCGCCGGTGATGAGGACGATGCTGTCGTCGCCCTGCCGCGGGAAGCGGATGTCCACCTTGTACTCGTCCATGATCTTGCGGATGTTCTTGCCGCGCTGGCCGATCAGCCGCCTGTGCACGCGCGGGTCGATGTCCACCTCCTCGCGGTATTGGTTATCCTGTTGTAAAGGTATCATACTTTACCATCGTATCAAATAGGATATCAACACCGCTTTTAAAAAATATTTCTCATCCATCACTTTGTTCTTATGCAAAATGCAGTAATACCATGGGTTTTAGATGCAAGATTAATGCAAAGTAATGATGATATTTTGTTGCCAGGTAGAAACAGAAGGATTTGTGGAAAAGTAAAAGTTATAATATGGATTTATGTTGGAATTGCTGTCATAATGACGTCATTGCCAAATTTGCACAGTTGGTCATAACATTATACATTATTCAATCTGTAAAACATATTATTATATAAAATTGGAATATACGAGTAATATAGGAACTGAAACATAATATCAAATATAGATATTGATTCACTTTTAGCCCACCTGAAAAATCAAAATGCCGTAAAATTAAGCTATAGCCTTTTCATTTTATTCGGGTGTTGCTCGCTCATATGAGGTCAAGATTTGAGCCTCTCTGATTTTATCCGAACCCTAAGGACTAAAAGTATACAAATAGTACCAGCTGATGAACGATGGCCATGATGGCGTCCTTGGCCTGGTGCGCCTTGTCCTCGTAGCCCTGGATGGTGATGACGTCATCGTCGGGCTCCCCGCGCTTGGGCAGGTTGATCTGCACGCCGTAGTCGGTGCGGATCTTGGTGATCACGACACCGCCTTTACCGATGACGAGCGGGTGGTATTCGGGGTCCACTTTGAATTTCAGCTCGTAAGACCTGTCGATAATTGACAACATTTCATATTTATAACAGGTGGAAATTAATATAGAGATCGACAGGGCTTTATGTCGTGTACCTTAAAAAAAAATCTTTGAATTTATTCTTCTGTGTTTAAAGAAATATAAGAAAATACATCAAATAACTGCAATCTAAGACAATACGGGCTGAATAGGGTTGTTGTCTAAACCAAAGAGCGAAAAGAAAAAATATTTTTTTTATTTGACGTTGACAGATGACAGATGCATACCGAGTTTTATTAAGTTTTTTTTTAATAAGAAAACCGGCTAAAGTAACCGTTCCATTAAGTTCTGGTTTTGGTGTTGCCACATTTTAAAATGAGTATGTTTTTATAAATTAATAATAAAATAAATAATCATCTCAGAAAATAAATAAAAACAGAGATTACTTCATCTTTTTAAGCAGAATTCAGAAAAGTAATAAAATGATAGTCTTAAAAATATGAAATGTTGTCAATTGATTCTTAAAAAAAAAAACATGTGATTTTGACTAATTTGAAATCCTTAAAGTATGGCAAATAATTTGATACCAATCACTCCATAACTTTAAACTACAAGTGTTTTTACCGTCCCAAACTTTAAGCAACGTTTTCTCAGTTGTCGCTTTTCACGTTTGCAAATTCAAAGATTTTTTTAAAAATTGCTATAGCACCTAGACATAATTCTTTCACCAAAAGATAGTTTATGTTTTGTTATATTACAAACTACTAAAGACAAAGTAGGAAGTTTTCCCTAATACAGTCACAAAATATGATATCGACGTTTTTTTTAGGTATTCGACAAAGTGGGACGCTAGGCACTAAACTTTGAGCCCTAAAAAGGTGCTTAAATTGGACATTTATGAGTCGACATCAAAATCATAGCTTTATTATCATATGTTATCAGTTTTTATTGAAAGCCGATTTTCGGTTGGTTTTGCCATATTTCACTAAACTGCCCGTAACTCCGTAACTAGAATCGACAAAGTGGGACGTTTTACTAACCACACTCACATATTGACTTTAGCAGTAAAATATTAAGAAATACTTCCATAGCTACTGGATTGGAATTTAATGTAGAATCGTATTGAAGTTGGTTAAAAACTGTCTTTTCGTCTTTTATGGTACATTTTCACACAACATAAAAAGATTACAAAGTACAAGTCAAGAGCATTATGCAGAACATTCCATTATATTATACGGTCCTAATCCATATGTATGAGGGCGATGACGACACTCGCAATGTGACGTCTACTTAAAACAAATGTTTGTCTCGACGCGCAATTACTCGTTACGAGGCGCCGTTAGCAACACATAACAAGTATTGTCGTATATTTTTACCTAAAGTACGCAATTTGTTAACGAATCCTTTGATTTTAGGAAGAATACTTTGGTTATAACGACCGCAGCATATAAAGTGATACTGACTTACGCATAATTTTTAGTTTACAGATATTTTTCAGGAAAACGGATAGGACAACTAAACGCAACCAATTTATGTCCTAAGTTAAAATGTAATAGAAATAATTTTCATATCAGTAGGAAAATTACCGTGGATCTATAAAAACATTTTTCATTTCATGTCGTCGAGCAGTACTAATCTTAAACAACAGGGTTTATCCTTGTTTTAATGACAGACATTTCATTGAATGTTATTTTTTTCGCATTATTCTCTTTAACCGTTAAAAAGATTATGTTTATTTATAGCTATTTTATTTTTAAAAACCTGACTGGCGTTTACTTTTAAAAATATATACTTTTTAAAATATAGTGTAATCGATGACATGAAAAAAAATCTACGAAGCATTCTACATATGGAGAGAAGTATGTGAAATTATGTCAAATATTAGGTTTAGCTCAACTATCTTATGCAGCTTTATGTTCAGGGCTATTTATACTTATGTTCAGTTTACTCACCTTAAAGCCCTATCTTCCTTTTCTTTCTCCATCTCGACTATCTTCTCGGCAAGCGCTTCTTTCGCCTTTTCTACATTCGTTGGCGTTCCGGTTACCTATATTGAAATTATTTTAAGTTTAGTATACACGTGTTTTGTTAAGTCGCGTTAACTAACACGAATGTTTGACACATTCATAGAAACTACCCAATTTTTTAAGTTGTATATCGAAGAATATTTATCAACGGCTATGAATGGACCTTTATGTTTAACTCGACCGAACGGATAACCCCAACATGCCGGCGCGAGAAACAGAGTTTTCAATTTGATGGAGCACTGGCCACCCGCAGTATACGACATACCGCCCGGTTTTCTAGCAATTAAACCCTATATTTACGAGTAAGTGTGATAAAAATTACTTACCACCCTAGGGCATAATTTACGACTTACCGCCCGGTTTTCTAGCAAGTAAACCCTTGATTAAAAATATATAACGGATTATAACATACCTTAACAATGTCAGAAGGCTCGTCGTTGGGCGGCAGCAGTAGGTGGACATCATAGGTCTGCATGAGCTCTCTCCTCTTCTGGCCGGCCAGCAGTCTGTGCAGCTCGTTCGGGACCTCCACGTCGATGGTGATAGGCACCTGACATAAGAAACGTCTTTTTAATATCGTAATTGCTTATACATACTCGTAGAAGTACTGGAGGATACATACTTACTCATCATATATTTGAAAATATCTTCCAACTTTGCTTACATGTTATGACATCATATTAGTAAAATATCAATTATTGTAATAAAAATTTAGCAAGGTTATAAATAGGATAGTTTCCTAAAGACAATAAAAAATTATCGACACTATCCACTAACTATAATTTTCGAAACATATTACAATAATTTTCGCCTATCAAAATATTTTTCATTTCTCATATTATAAAGGCGAAAGTTTGTGAGTGTATTAAGGGGTTTGTATGTTTTTTTAATTCTTTACGCTCAAACGGCTAAACCAATTTTGATATTTTTTTTATGATGGTAGCTGACACCCTGTATGAACACATAAACTACTTTTTAACCGAAAAAAATGTAGCGTTTCCGTGGGATGACCGGGTAACGCCGCGTGGCATAGCTAATAACGTATACGTATGAAAAGACCAACATATTATAAGTAACGAAAATGTCTATCGATATTTTTTTGTATGTCCTACTTGGTCCTACTTTATTTTGGCGTTCAGTATTACAAATAATCCGAAAAATTACATCATTTTATCTATCTCAAACAGTATGAATAAGAAATTAAGAAGGAACTGTTTAAGCATGAAATAGGATTTTTCTCAAACATGCAATGAAATATCGTCATAACGTGCGTTAAAACAGGCTTCGAAGTGTCAAGTTTCGAGCGGAACAATTCGAGGGAACTGTAAAGGGATTTCATACAAAATTGAAGGCCTAGGCCGGGAAGTCATTTTATTTGTTTATTTTTATGTAAACATGGCGTCGTGTTCATAAACAGGCTAAACAGCTGAAATATATTTTTAAATTTTTCTTCTAGTGACTGAATGGGTATCGGACCAACAATATCCGCGTTAAGGCCTAGTACACACGAACTGATGACTATGGAAGTCACCATAGACCATAGACAATATTAAAAATCCTCTGCCTTTATTTTATTTATTATAGAAATTAAGATTCTTATTATCAGGTTGTGTATAATGGCCCTAATATTCGAACGTGGACGACTTTCGAAAGAAAAAAAAGTATGGAGGGATTGGAGGGAATATTAAAATCCAACCCCATCCTGACTACTGTAGCTGTAGCGAGCCGGTATGACTCACCCATTATGCGGCACTACGAATGTGTGATGACCGCTACTAGATAATTATTATTATCTAGTAATTGTATCCTATATGTAATGTTATATTTCTGTCAATCTGTTTACTAACACTGTATCATATGTTACTAACAAATTATGGGCCATTGTTGTCTTTGAAATAAATGAATTTGAATTTTAAAATATTTTTTTTAAACATGGAGTCTGTGTTCATGAACTGGCTGAACAGCTGAATGAATTGTGTTTTTTGAGTGGTGTATTATTTTATGTCATTGCATATGTTTGAGATAAGCACTATACATGCCTTAGCCGTGAAATGGGCTTGCCGGCTTCGTATCACTATTCGGCCTCCCTTACGGTCGGCCGTCTATACCTACTCAGCCGACAAGCCCTTATTTCCCGGCGTCTGCAGTAATGTACTACATTTCGGGGCAATAGCATAATCTATAATGGTGGTAAACATTACAAAACGTATCGGGCCGTGCTTTGGATCACAATTACTTAATTTAGTGCCCCTTATCAATCACGTAAAATTTAATTCATTGTTTACGTTAATTGCTCTTGATTATTAATGAACGAATACGTCTGAAGGTATATTACTATTTAAGCAAATAACTTTAAAAATCGTGTTGTTAAGTAATGATTGTTTCTATTATATCCATTTACAACTTAGTTTAGGTTTTTTTTTCGTATAGCCATTTATCCTTTTTTTCTTTGCCGACAGACGATGAAATGTTACTAAAAATTCTTAGAACTTAATAAGCACCTATACCTAAACGCATTGCATACACTGTTATAATAGATACATGTAATGTTGAATAAATAAACCTACCTACTTAATATACTTGAATTCATAGAAAAAATCCACTACCTATATCAACAAGTGACAATAATTTACTCACTAAGATTTACCAAATCAGTTTAGTGCGTGTGGCGGGAGAGTGCATTGCACGGCCTTAAAAGGGCGTAAAAGTCGGCGTTGTTCTTGACACTTAAGACCTTTTGCAAGGAATGCATTCGCAAAGATGAAACGCGTGATTAGATTATTATAAAACAACTTGTACCTAGTGACTGTTTCGAAGCCTGTAATGTTAGTATTATACAATATGTAACACATTATATATAGGCACCTACCAAACTTTATTTAGTAAGTACCTACTGTCATCGGGATATATTTAAGTTACTTAGGTACCTACACAGAGAGTTGTTTTTGTTTCAGGTTTCTGGTATGTTCAGATAGAATAGGTAGGTAAGATTCCGATATACCTACTCGGAAATTTAAACGATTTTGATTGTGTGCCGCAGTGCATGTGAATACCTATTTCTAGTAGGTACCTAATGATAATTAAATTTGACTAATAAATTTAAATAAATCTATCGTATTTTCATTTATATTGATTTTTTATAAAATCATTTCTAAGCGGTGTCAACCCTAGCCTCGTTTTGCCGGCACGTGCGGCCAACGACCCACGCGTTCAAGGTCGCTCCATTGTTAAATTGAGTAGGCATGAAAAGCGGTAGGTATTTGCCTTTTTATTCAGACATGGGTATCTGTTCGAAGAACTATTATATTAATCTGTGGTATAGCCTCAAATAACGTAACCCGATAAGGTTGGAACAACAAAATTGAAATTCAGTTCAATATAAATAGTAGATTGTTAAAAGAGCACCAATTGCAATAGTTCGAGAGTGAAATTTGCGCCTTTTATTCCGAGTTGAACATACTACCTTTCATTTCGAATATGAGGAAATAAATCAAAAGTTATAGTAGAATAACATATTTTTGGACACGCAACTATGGTTGATGTGTCTTTTTAATCGGTATATGCGAATCAGGGTACGGGACATTGCATTACCCAATCAAAGTGCATTAAAAAAAAAAACCTATTTTAGTTCTCTATGAACATTTTACTTTTACGGAATATGTACGGTTCTTTTTAATGCAATATTAGTCTAACGTAAGAATTAACATTTTTTAATTTGAAATCACAGTAATCAGCTTGTTTAAAAAAAAAAAATAGGATGGCGTATTACTTAATGGCTGTACAAGTTCGTCAGTCGGATGTCGTTAGGCCGGTTGGTTATAGGTATATGGAATCCTAATTGTATAATTATGTTTTTTTTTAACGCAGTAAAAAGCAACATTGGGCTCATTTGTAAACTGGATAGCGACATTGACTACTTTTTATCTCAGGAATACATAGTTTCCAGGAGATAAGATAAAAGTTTGCAAAAACTACTGATAAGTAAAACCAAGGACGCGGTTATCCGCGTTACCACCGTAATCTGCATATACGAATATAAACATCAAATAATACACTACTTTCAATTATTCCTTTAGAACATGTAATATGTTCTCAATTTATCAGTGTCCAAGGGAACCAAGCTAACAATGATGGTTACGTTTATTGCGCGATACATTTATAATGTGTCTGTCAATATCGTACTGTCTTTCAATATGGAATAATCTCATTATGACTTTACCCCTCGTACGCTTAAACACGGATCTGTGCGGGACATTGGAATCTTTTGAACAATTTGACATCGCATACGAGGGGATTATGTATCCGCGATTAAGGGGACTAAATACTGTAAATATATGTGCAGCCAGTGTGTCATAGTGATATCCCAAACACCATTCAAGGTGCCTAAAGTAAGGGATACTAATCAACCCGGGTTGAATGTTTAAAGGGATTTCACGTCGTTCCACGGGCATTCGTTAGTGATTAATTGATTATAGACAGTAGTCCCACGCTGCGGTTATTCCGTTCCTGGCTAAGAGGAATGCATAAACGCATTTCCCCAACATTGTATAATATAGAATTACCAATTCTATATTACTAAGAGTATACGTATACGGTCTGGGCGGTTTACACAGGTTTTAGGGGTAGATGGCCTTAGGGGTGCCAGTACGCCGTGCCCCATTTCCAACCGATAAGTGCAGTATTCGCGTCTATTTTAGTAAGTAATTTGAAAGTAATGCTTGCAGTGTCTCACCTGTTCCAGCAGAGCCTTCTTAGCAGCCTCACAGTTCTCTGGTCGTCCAGTGATGCGAATCACATCATTAGCGGCGGATTCCACGTCGTCACCGTTGCGCACGGGAATGTCAGCTCCTTCAGCCGTATCGCGTTCGGGGAATTTGATTTGCACGTCGAATTCGGCCGTGATGTCCTTCACTTTGGAGCCTCGCGCGCCCATCACGGTGCGGTGGTGTTTTTGAGGGATCACGCATTCGATTGTCACCTAATAAGAGCATTTTATGAGAAAACGTGTGGTATGTTGGCTAGGGGAGGACTCAATGCCATTGGGAATTCTCTACCAGTCAACCATTGGGCAAAGGAGATAAGTTGTGGGCGGTGTAACTAACTTAAAAAGGACTAAAAAACCTAAACAGATATGCTATGATTTCTCCATTCTACTTAAGTTTTTTGAAAATGAAGTTGTAAGGGGCAACCTTGTCGGGGCTCACTTGATCTGGAGGGGAAGGCGGTTGCATACGCGGTTTCCTCATTGATACTTATTATTATCATTGATTGATGGTCCTAGGCACTTCTATACAGTCCTTAGGCCTCTTTAGCACGACGCGTTGGCGCGGGGAGTTGCGTCCTACGGACCACAAAGTATCTATTTGGCCACCAAAAAACTAACCTTAGCTTCCAAATCCTCAATGATCTCGTTGATCCTGGTCTTAGCTGCCTCTATGCAGTCCTTGGGTCCCTTGAGCACGACGCGGTCGCTGTTGACGCCCTGGCGCGGGAAGGATATCTGGACACCCCCGCAGTCGTCGGCGATGCGGCGCAGAACTTCTCCACGGCGGGCGACGAAGTGCCGGTGGTGGCGCGGCGCGACGGCCATCTCGCTTTCTGAAACGTTGCTGATTTCGGCAACGGCGACTTCGAGTTGTTTGCGCGCGGCTTCCACCTGCTCTTCGCGGCCTGTGAAAGAAGGGGAATGGCACAGTTTTAGTGAGTTGGTTAGTTATCCAGAACCCACATCGATCGGAATGGGTATAACGATTTTTATTGCGAAGCCTGGTCAAATGACATCCCCATGCCCCGGTCGGCGTTGCAAAGTTTTTATACAAAAAAAATGCGTATCAATAAATGTCAGACAACCTCACACAAATCGATCTAATTCCAAATTAAGCTCAAGAAGACTTGCGTTATGAGTACTAGACGACGATATCTGAATAGAATACATGAAGAAGATATATGAACGTATTAATTTTAATTTTAATAAAACTAGACATTGGAGCAAACAGGGACACTTTTTTGAAAGTGACCCACATTGGAGGAGATATCCTTCATGGATAATAGAACTAAATGGAATCTAAAAATTCCCTTCGTTAGCGATTTCCAAAATACTCCATTGTGAATTTGGCGAGGGCATAAAATTAGCAAAATCGCGAACTGTACTGACCGATGATGAAAATGGCCTCCTTGTCCTCGTCCTTGTCGGTGGGGAAGATGATGCGCGCGCCGGTGTGCTCGCGGATCTTCTTGATGTTGGCGCCGCTCTTGCCGATCAGGAACTTGTGGTGCTCGGCGCGCGCGCGCACCGTGGCCGTGTGCGACGTCAGCTCGCGCTCGGACGCGTGCGCCAGCAGCTGCGCGCGCGCCTTCTCCACGTCCTCGCCCGGGCCCTGCGCGTGCATGTGCATCACAACAATCCTTATTAAAGCCTGACCAGAAATATATGAGGATGCGCCATATTGCGGAATTTCACTGGAACTAATTTCTTACACTGGTAATGATTTTATGATGTTTTGTCAACAATGTCATTGTCATTCGTGGTGGTTTCTTTAAAAGACAAATATTTGAAATTATCCAAAGAAAATGCCGAAAACTATTCATAGCCGTGAATGTAAGATTATAAAAAATGTGTACACGTGTTTACTACACGAAGAACAGTCAGGAAAAGAGTGCATTCCATTAAATGGTATTACGAGGTTAACATAGTGGAACTGACAGGTATTTAAAACTAATGTCATTATAGTGGGTTGCGTTTGGTTGCAAAATTGTTGCCATATAAATCTTATAAATAGCGACAATCCTCATACATTTCTGGTCAGGCTTTACTAATACTATACTTAGTCTCGCCACCATTACCTTCAACTATGGACTAATAAATAATTCTAAATATTGCAAGATCTCCGTCCCATACATTTCATTTTGGGCCTCATATACGCGTCAGAAAGTTATAGACATTTTTCATTATGATTTTATGTATCCGTGATTAACGCGACTATTTTCTGTCTATGTATGCGCAGCAATTGTCATATTCATATCCCAAACACCATTCAGGGTGGCTAAACTAAGGGATACTGATCGAACACACTAGCGTCTTCGTTATATTAAGATCAGAAGCTTTCTATTGTATACTATTTACTTGTGGCCGTTTTTTTTAAAGATTTTCGAGAAGTTTTTCATATAGATGTCATAATCATAAGATTGGGTTACGTTAGGTTTATTTACCTTAATGACCACTTTGTCACTGTCACTATCCGCAGCCGGGAACTTGATGAGCACACCGCCGCACTCCTCCATGATGGAGTGAATAAGCTTGCCACCAGCTCCTATGAGCGAGTTGTAGTACTTGGGCGGGATGGTCACCTCCTCGGTCACGACGTTGGCCTTCTCGTTGTGGATCTGTTGGATCTTCTTCACGGCCTCTTCTACGTTCTCTCGCTTGCCGCGTACCGTGATGACGTCACTGTGAAATACCGGACGTTACCATTTAGAGGTTCGGTAGGTCGGGGCTGTATGACGAGTAGTTGAATATTTGGGTACCAGGAACGTACCTACACATCTACGTTACTATAGGAATCTAGCAATGTTCCTTTCCGTGATTTTGAAAGAAAGAAAGTAGTTATCGCGTGCACAGTGTATTATTTCGCGATTTATTACCGGATGTTCACAATATGTCTGTGAATAAATAAATAAATAATAAATAAATAAATATTAAGGGACAATCATACACAAGTCGACCTAGTCCCAAACTAAGCAAAGCTTGTACTATGGGTACTAGACGACGATATACATAATATATAAATACATATATAGATAACATCCATGACCCAAGAACAAATATTTGCCCCGGCCGGGATTCGAACGAATGTTAGACAAACAGTATTTTTTTTATTCTGTTAACAGAGAATAAGACCGCTTTTATAAATGTGGATAATGCTGTACCTGTCATCGCCCTCAGCGGGCAGGTCGATGGCTGTTTGCGTCTCATCCCGGATCTTCCTCAGGTTCGCGCCACCCTTGCCGATGATGAACTTGTGGAATTGTTTGAAGATGGGCACTTCTTGAACGTATGATGACTCGGCAATTTCTTTGATAAGCTTGTTTAGATGCTTCTCGCACTTCTCGATGTCTTCCTGGGGACCTCTCAGTTTGATCGGACTCCTCTTCTGGCCTTGGTCGGGAAGAGTGATCAGCACACGTTCGAATTTCTCGCGAATCTCTTTAATCTTATCTCCTCTTACTCCAATAAGGGATTTGATATACCTATGGTCAACGTAGACCTCTTTCGATCTTTCGTTTTCTAATTTCATAACCATTTCTCTTAACTTTATTTCAGCGTCAGCGACCCCTTGGTGGTTGCCTTCGATGCGAATCACATTGTTTCCTTCATTTTCAATAATATTAATAACTACACCAGTCTCATCCTTCAGTCTGTTAACTGAAATTAAAAATAACATGATTATTATTTAAATTAACAAGATGACGGCAATTTTTATATCTACCTGCGACATTAATTTAGGTCCAGATTTTTGTTTCTTAAACCCATTCAAGGCGCATGATGACAGATAGGATGTTTGTAACCCATTATAGTCTCTGCGAATTTTGGATCCAAGGGTATCAAATGGGCTAAGATGAGGAGACCTCATCACGGTATTTATTTGGTAGTCAATGGGTTCATTATAAAATCAGGAATATTTAAAGTAGTGTTTTTATGGAGTTACAATTAGTCGTTATTATGATTATATTTTACTTACTGTTAGCCCCACTTTTGCCAATAATGTGTTTGAAGAATTTGGGATCGACAGAGAGTTCCACATACGTAAGAGTAGCGATTAAATTCTTGACAAAGTCATTCAGTTCCACCTGAGCGCGTTCCACTTCTTCTGGTGGCCCGTCAATCTTAACCTTATCTTCGGAATGCGTAATATCAATATGCACCTATAAATAAAAGTAAGATAATGAAACAATTTGCTGACATGAAATTTTAATTCAGAATCAATTGCATGTTAATCAAGATGATAAACTGACCTTTGAGAAGTCCTGAGTAATCTTTTTAATGTTAGAGCCGTTCTTTCCGATAATGTATTTGTGTATCCATGTGGGAGCGTCAACGGTTGCCGTTTTTACAGAGTTAGCTTTTTCACACACCTTCGATAAAGCTGCGAAAGGAAATTATTAATTATAATAACTTTTATGAAGAATAAATTAAGTACTGCGGATAAATTTTGTACCACATTTTATTATTTGGGATGGTATTTGTCACTAACATAAAACGTCTTCTTTCCTAAACTAGATGACCTATGGATAGAAACTACAAAGCCATCCTGTGTGATGCAATGCAATTCAAACGCATATACATATTATGTACGCTGCGATTGGTGGGCAAGATAAGTAACATATTATCGATCTTTTGAAATCTCCTGAATTTTGCTTATCGATCATGTACGCAACGCAGCTACAAAGAAACATGACTTCCATAATTATCCCCTTCATAATATGTATAGAAGGGTTACCTATCTGAAACACTAATTTTTGTTTCCCATTTGTAACGTTTCGCCAAATTGTTATTTTCCCACAAGCCATTTTTTTCTAAAACTATTAATTTTTCAGAATAATTATAATACGAACCTAACTTAACCGGTTATTTAAAACGATTTTTATAAAATCCTGTAAATATTGCGGGTTGCAGGAAAAAATACTTTCGGCCAAATGAAAATTTTGCGAAATGTTACAGATGGGAAACAATGTTTCGGACTTGAGGCAGGATACCGAAGGTCACACTTGTTGGGCGAGTTCTCGGTAAGTACTCACCAAGGCCGATCTTGTTGTGCGGTCCGTGCAGGGTGATGGTGCCGGTGGGCGAGTCGGGCGGCGGCATCTCCACGGACACGCCGGTTTCTTTAAGTAGACTCACCAAGGCCGATCTTGTTGTGCGGTCCGTGCAGGGTGATGGTGCCGGTGGGCGAGTCGGGCGGCGGCATCTCCACGGACACGCCGGTTTCTTTAAGTAGACTCACCAAGGCCGATCTTGTTGTGCGGTCCGTGCAGGGTGATGGTGCCGGTGGGCGAGTCGGGCGGCGGCATCTCCACGGACACGCCGGTTTCTTTAAGTAGACTCACCAAGGCCGATCTTGTTGTGCGGTCCGTGCAGGGTGATGGTGCCGGTGGGCGAGTCGGGCGGCGGCATCTCCACGGACACGCCGGTTTCTTTAAGTAGACTCACCAAGGCCGATCTTGTTGTGCGGTCCGTGCAGGGTGATGGTGCCGGTGGGCGAGTCGGGCGGCGGCATCTCCACGGACACGCCGGTTTCTTTAAGTAGACTCACCAAGGCCGATCTTGTTGTGCGGTCCGTGCAGGGTGATGGTGCCGGTGGGCGAGTCGGGCGGCGGCATCTCCACGGACACGCCGGTTTCTTTAAGTAGACTCACCAAGGCCGATCTTGTTGTGCGGTCCGTGCAGGGTGATGGTGCCGGTGGGCGAGTCGGGCGGCGGCATCTCCACGGACACGCCGGTTTCTTTAAGTAGACTCACCAAGGCCGATCTTGTTGTGCGGTCCGTGCAGGGTGATGGTGCCGGTGGGCGAGTCGGGCGGCGGCATCTCCACGGACACGCCGGTTTCTTTAAGTAGACTCACCAAGGCCGATCTTGTTGTGCGGTCCGTGCAGGGTGATGGTGCCGGTGGGCGAGTCGGGCGGCGGCATCTCCACGGACACGCCGGTTTCTTTAAGTAGACTCACCAAGGCCGATCTTGTTGTGCGGTCCGTGCAGGGTGATGGTGCCGGTGGGCGAGTCGGGCGGCGGCATCTCCACGGACACGCCGGTTTCTTTAAGTAGACTCACCAAGGCCGATCTTGTTGTGCGGTCCGTGCAGGGTGATGGTGCCGGTGGGCGAGTCGGGCGGCGGCATCTCCACGGACACGCCGGTTTCTTTAAGTAGACTCACCAAGGCCGATCTTGTTGTGCGGTCCGTGCAGGGTGATGGTGCCGGTGGGCGAGTCGGGCGGCGGCATCTCCACGGACACGCCGGTTTCTTTAAGTAGACTCACCAAGGCCGATCTTGTTGTGCGGTCCGTGCAGGGTGATGGTGCCGGTGGGCGAGTCGGGCGGCGGCATCTCCACGGACACGCCGGTTTCTTTAAGGATCTCCTGGATGGTGGTGCCGCGGGCGCCGATCACGTACTTGTGCTGAGACTTCGGCACTTCTACGCGAACAGTGGAGCACTTCTTGGCCTGTCATAAGTATAGGAGAAGTTTCTGTCAAAAATTACATTTTAGTGGCAAGCTTTTATAGCCGACTGTACTTTTCTTTGGATATCCATCAAATGCTCACTGAGACGATTCTAAAGAGCCCAAACTCGGTAGGATTGCTTTTTCTATTATAGAGTTCCTATGGCCACCTTCCGGCTCCATCATCAGATCAGCCCCATAGTAACATATTATTGTATTGTCATCAAAGTTAAGTAAGTATGCAAAATTTCAGCTCAATCGGTTGACGATATCTGCTTCAAAATTGAGTTGCAAGATTTCACCCGAACAAACATACTTAGATACATACATACATACATTGCAAGTTAAATAAAAGCTTTTAAAAAGCATTAGTATGAGGGCTGGAAATTATAGATTAACTGACTTTTTATTTAATAAAAATGCATGAACGAGAAAATAGGTAATAATAATAACCTAAAAATCTGGTATAAAGTAATCAGATTTTACTGTAATGGTCATTTGCGGCAGTTGCGTCAGTAAATAAATGCAAATTCAATCATATTAGGCCAAATTATTATTTTTAATTCACTACATAAAGTTTGTCCGTTTGTCAAAATTCGTAGTAACCTTCATACATTGTATTCCACGTCTTATTATTTACACAGCTTTATGATATAGTGGCTTCGCAACGTTATTATTATTACTGATGGCGCCAGACTTCTCATAGCACGTAAGGACGTTAGAGAGCTCCATAGCCGATATTTACATTAAATTGTAATACATACTCATCCTCATAAGTGTATTTAATTCGCAATTTTAATTTTTTTGTGAAGGAGAAAGTCACAAGAATACATGTAAGACCTGATTGATATGTGTAGGCTCTGTTTTTATTCATCAGAGTATATTGGGTTTTATATTGATCAAATATTCAGTCATGACCAGAAAGGGCATAAAAAGTCGCCTAGTTACTACAATTATTTTTCTTTGTTCTCTTCTCTTCATCTATTATTAAATGTCTTATTTTATTTGTTAAAACAATCGTGATCTCGACATGTATTTCGCTAGCGTGTCTTCTCTCGTCAGAAAGAAAACTTTCCACACAGACACAACGATGATTTATTTTTTAACCGACTTCAAAAAAGGAGGAGGTTCTATGTTTCACTGTATGTATTATTTGTAACAGTTTATTATATACAAATTTAATAATCGGCTGTTTGGCGACTCAGCCTTCTCTTTACTTACGTTGGTCACGAACTAGGTTACACACGTACCATATCCTCATGGATCTGCTCGATCTGCGCCTTGGCAGCCAGCACGCCGTTCTTCTCTCCCGCCACAACGATCTCCTCGCTCTGGGTGGAGGCGGGTGGGATGTGGATGCGCGCGCCGGTCTCGGCGGTCAGCGCGGCGACGCGCTCGCCGTACGGGCCCTGGATGAACGGGTGGTAGATCTTCGGCACGGTGATCCTTTCAAAGGCTTTGCGTGACTGTCAACAAACATCTATTATTAGAAAATGGCTATTACATTTTATTATAAGAAATTGGCATTTTCGTAGACGATGGAAAGTCATAACACTCCCTTTTACCATTGTCGAGAAAATACGTATTCTATAACCGTCCTTTTGGTTATTCCTGTACTAGATAATAGACAAAATCCAAACAGCGTAGTAAAGGTATAAATTACATAGAAACGCTTGAAGAAAAAACATGTTTCGATTTCGAGATCGTGAAATTTAACTTATTTAAGCTGTTTTTTTGATCAAAATAAAAATCTTGGTAAAAATAATATTCGAAATATCTAAAGATTGGCCAGCAAATTGGTCAGCATCATTTTCATGCAAACGAAATGCCATGGCACAGCTTGCCATTGAAACCAACAGCTCTACTATTACGTATAGTCATTGAAACCAACAGCTCTACTATTACGTATAGTCAGGTAGACAGGTTAAGTGACGTGAGTTGCAAGATCCCATAGTTCTATTCATTAAGAAAACCTATTTAGTAGTGCATGACTCCAGCAAAACAGATACGCGGGAATTCCCGTTTAAATTATAATGGAGCGCATTAACCTTTCGAGCGCCAAAGACGGCAAATCACGTCGACGGACAACTGTGCCCCAGACGCCACGACGTCATTTGCCACTATACAATGTTCCTGCCTGTGCCTATTTGGCGTCTGAGACACAGTTATCCGTCAAAGATGGCGCGCTCAAAAAGTTAAATATTCACCTAGTTTTTGAGCTTAATATTCAAACAGGTCATTGCTTGCACAGAACATAGTATAAATTACGTTGTGATTGCCAATTAAATGCCAGATTTAAGGGTTGAAAATTCAGATACAACATTATACAATTGGACAGCTGCCAGAGTTATGGGAAACCTAGATTAACCTACTTCATCTTATTTTGGACTAAAACTTCTTATATTCGGTACATACTTTTCTGTATGGCAAAGAAACATGAGGACAGAGACGCGGCTAGCGTGGGCAAACGACTTTTCAGAACCGGAAGAGCAAAATCTCGACGGGATAGATCTCCCCTAATCTCTTGCTAAGCATCTTGTAGTTTTTTATCTTCAAATACATGAACTTGGCGGCCCTCGAAAATGCCGCACGAGTTAGGTAGCTAGGTATGTTTCTCCCTGGATCCATCTCTCAAGGAGCAAAGATACCCCGCGCTTACGAAGGCTTTCATGTGAAACCTTGGCATGTGTTAACAAGACAGATCAGGTACAGGTACTTACCTACAATAGGAAGAGCCTTACTGATGCAACTTGATCTGCTTCAACGACATTAGTCCAAATTATGCATGGATGAGATGGGAGAGAGAGATTCTTTATGAGAGTACAGTATATTAAAGATTGTATACCTGTTCCTCTGAGCAGACTCTGATCTCATGCTCGGCCTTCTCGATTCCCTCCTTGGTGCCGGTGATGGTGACGGTCTCGCTGTTGTCGGCGATGCCGGGCACGCTGATCTTGGTGGCGGTCACTTTCTCCAGTTCCTTCAGCTTCTGACCCAGCTTGCCCAGGATCCAGCGATGATGTTCCTTGGGAATCGAGATTTGCTTGCTAGCCTGCGAAAATACGACAATATTCATATTAAAAACCGTAATTACTATTTTTGTAGGGACTGGGCACCACCTGCTATTATCATGAAATCATAGTCAATTGTGCTTCTATTCTAAGCAGGACTCGAACCTGCGACCTCTACGTTTCCGGCGTATTGCTCTCCCAACTGAGCTATTAGATCGTTACGTCAATCACATCAAATCTCTCATTCTATAATTCTTACGCTACTGGGGCGCCCCTGCGTCATACTATGCGTTTGAAATGCTTATGCGCATTAGCCATACCCTAGGATGTGCGCTTTACACGCACGATCACATTAAATTTTTCTTTCGTTATTTACCTTTGTCATTATCAATATAAAAATTAAAATGTGGTATTTCCACATAAAAAATAGAATCGATAAAAAGATTATATAAAAATATTTTCTGGCAATGTTTGAATCCTACAACCGCAGTATGTTGTAAATTTAACATGAGTGAACATCCCTATAACATAAAAAACAAAAGTGATATTCATATTACAAGGTTATACCTGCTGTTGGAAATGGGTCAAGATCTTGCGACGAGCATCCAGAACGGCGCTATGCTTTCCGGTGAGCAGGAAAGTAAGGCTGCCATCCTTGCTAGTAGATATCTCGATGTGAGCTCCGGTGTCCTTGGTGATGGCTTGACATGTCCGCAACGATTCACCCTCGCCAAACGTGTTGGCGTTGTCCAGTTTCCTCTCTTCATATGGCACGTGGAAAACCTAAAATTTATATCAAAACAATTTTGAGACACGCTTTTATTGCACAGTCAAGGAAATTGAATTTTCAGCAGTAATCGTCTTCTTAATTTGTTCATTTTATCTTATGTCGTGGACGGCGTGCTTCGCCATCACTTAATCAGTACCATCGCATCGGAAAATAATAACATGACCAATTTCATAATTATGTTAACTGTCTTAACATTTAAATTCCTCGAGTGTAGTTTCTTGCAGAGACATTAATTACTCGTCAAGACAAATCGGATTACGCCAACACAATGATTTCATCTCATGAAAATTAGGAGTTCCTATGACCACATTCAGTCTGAATCATCAGATCAGCTCCAAGATATCAAATTATAGTATCGTCATATAACGACATATTCATACAAAGGTTATATCATATATGGCATTATTACATTATTTGTTTGCTAGTAAGTTACAAGTGAAGCTAATAGAAGCGTTTTAAAAAAGACAATTGAAGATACAAATCAAACTATCGAAACGATTTATGCGTGTCATGGCGAAAGGCGATACTGAAATACGTGGCGCGAAGGCGATCGATTATCAACTTTATTGCGCAAACATAAAAAGTTGTTTTCACTTGTCGCAAATTGCGCCAATGAAATTAAAATATCATATCGATTACGTAAGCGTGCGAGTGCTGTGACACGGTTTGCGCGCCACGTGGTGGACGGTGAGAGACGTGGAGCTCTGGAGGATGTATTTTAAACATGTACGGAAAAGATTCATGACTTAATTCCACCATCTTCTTCTGTCAATTAAACTACTACAATACAACATGCGCTGTATCGTTTCTAATTTGCATATCCTAATTTAAATCCTTCTGGTGTTTATAATACGGTATTTGATGACAGCTCAAATCAGCTACTCGTTATGGAATGTCAAAAACGATTTGTTAGTATGAAGTTGGTATGAAGATACTGGCTTTTGACGTCATAAAAATCAGTAGTCAAAACACGTCTTCTTTTTAGCTTATGTTCAATTAAAATTAGTAAAATGTCCAAAAGTTAGTGGTAGTTTATTTGGTTCCATTTGTTTTTGAATGTATATTTAGTGGTCTCAACAACATAATTAATTTTCACTTCAAATACCGTATTACATGTCTTTGAAATGTGACTGTAACTTTTAAGGCCACAGTGTTCAGGCATTCTCTGGATAAGCATGATCCATCTTAGACCTTGTCTTCACTTACAATCTAATGAGAACAAGATGAAATGCTAAGCTGTTTAAGTTGCCATTGCGCCCAAATGTCTCAATCATATTTCGTTTTCTATACAAAAAGCAATATCACAACAAACACACGTTTGAGACGTTAGTTCCTGTTCAAAGAAGGTTCTAGAGGTTCCTAGAAGGTTACAGAAGTAAAAGATTTCATGAAAAGTTACCTGGGTGTGCAGCGAAGATCCCACGCGCAACTTGCTCGTTGCCTGCTGGATATGGCGCTGCACCGGCGGCGCCGAGTGCGGCAACGCCGGGAACAGGTCGTCATAAGCGTGCGAGCCGGTGTTCTCGTATCCCACGTTGTTAACCTCCTCTCCGTGAACGGGTATCTCCGGGTGAACGGGCAACATATCCCCAACCATCATGGATTGCTGATGCATCATATTCGTCTCCTCCAGCAGTCCTTGTCCGCGCCAAGTCGTTACAGTACTAAAAGACAATACATTCCATAGAGCCATAATACAATACATGCATTTAAGTTTTATATCATGTGATATTTGAACAACTGTTCAAATGAAAGAATGTAATCATTATTGGCAAATGAAAATCTCAAATGTCCTTAACATTAATTCCAACTGAATTCTGTGTATGTGAGAAGTATATTACTTAAAAAGTGACACCTCATCTGTACACATTAAGATCAAGTAATTTGACCTTAATAGGCATTTGATCATAACAAATGTGTTTGTATACAACATGGCATAGATGTTACAAGTAGTATATTATAAATCATTATATCATTCACATTAAAGCGAGTAGAAAAAGAAATCTCAATCAATGCACCTAAAAAATATACTTACATGTAAATTAGATCCTGATTATCGGATGAAATTGGATAATGTGTAGGGTAATAGATCCTAACAATTACACTACACATTATCCAATTTCATCTGATAAGTTGGATCAAATCGGGTAGGATCAGAAGGTCTGGAACAGGTTTAATCATGTTTCCCCTAGACCTTACAAGATCAACTGATAACCCACTAGGCTAGATACTATCTTTTTAAGGAATATAAGCAGTTAAAAATATAATCGTTTTAAATCCACTTTGTAATCCATGTGCAAATCTGGATAGGTATAAAAAAGGGTTATTATTTCAATGCCATTTTTATTAATAAGTGCCTTATCAGAAAATAGTTGTAATCATAATGTTATATCTTAATTACAATTACATATCTATCATTTTTAATATATGTTTATCAGGCCCCCATCAAATTATAGTAAAGTAAAAGTTCAATAAAAATTTCACTAATAAACAACACCTATTTAACTAATTAGGTTTAATGTTTTCAGTCAACATTACACTATGTGAAACAATCTTAATGATTATGATTAGTTAATTGTGTACATATTGTAATAGTTTGGATAATAAGACTTGCATTATACTTATTGTAGAAGTACAAATAATACAAAAAAGTATAAATGGACATTAACACAAAAAAGTAAACTTTTTACTATATCATACAAACAGGCTGTATAGGTATGTTATGTTCCTATGAACCTATACATTAGGAGCAAACTGTATAAAAATGTAGCTTGCATATGGAGGAAATCTACAGGATTATAATTTTAGCGTTGACTAGGAGCCAATTACATGATAGTATTAAAGGATCGGTTCGCAAAACCAGGTTATCTGATAAAGGTATACAAGAGATGGCACACATTCTTGTTTTGACATGCATTTTAGGTTGAATCGAGAAAATATGAATAAAGGGAAAGGTAAATATGTTATAGAGTTGCACATACATACTAGAGTTGTGTATGAGGCTACTTATATGAATAACTAAGAATCAGCATCCCGAATTCGTGATAATACGTGTCACCTTCTTGCTCCCAACACATTTGACGTGGAACTCGTCACGATATAATAAGTCAAGACTCACCTAGGTACTGTAGCCAATCAACCTGAAAGTTTATCCTGTAGACGCCAGGATCGGGTTTTCTCCTTCCTGTACCAAAATGTATATGAAATTAATAAAGAATTCCGAAGAAAACAAAAAAATATTCTCCTCGTACACCACACACACGTACCCAGTGCTGCAGCAAGTGAGCGAGCGAGAAAGAAAGATGTCAAAGATGTTGGAGTTGCCAACGCATTGAAAATGTCATTGGCCAATAATGATGCGTTCACTTACAATAAACAAATTAAAGTCTGAGGTGGTAGTACCGTTTTTATTCCAAGTGAAGAATGTTGACGGATGTCAGCTTTTAACTCAGTTTGACAGTTTATACATTATCTGTGGGCTTACGCGTCTCGATCGGTATTTGGAACGTGCTGAAATACAATACAAATCAATTTTGTGCTATTATTTTAGTGTGATTAAAGTGATCTTTAAATATTTGTGCAAACTTATCTTCATGAGAAATCATGGAGAAAATACCAAGGACTCATGAAGGTACCTGAATGATTGCTTTTTTAATCTCAACCAGCCATATTTGCCACCTCTGGTTTATATATTTCTATTTAGAGGGAATTACTTTCTTCACGTTTTTTTATGATTAAAAATATTTATGATTAAAAATATATTATTCTATGCAACTGATGTAAATGTTATTTACACTTGGACCAGTGTTAACCAAGTTCCGCGAGCTATTTTGCAATTTCTCTTTTGTAAACCGTTCACAATCAGGTGTGCCTATTATCTTTTTTTTTGTACAAATCAGTTTGTATAATTCCCTTGTATAATTCTTAATATAACGAATTTTTAGATTGTAAGCATAACCACACATAGCTAAAGCACATTGTCTTTATTTTGACAACTTGTTTTAATTTATCACCCATTTTGTTACAGCAATTGAAGCTCAAATCAAAGAAATACAATCCAAGAAAAAAGAAATTCAATCAGAAAATGGGAACAACAAAGGTGTTTCACTTGGTGAAACATATTATGACAGTGATATTTATGACAGCAGTGGAGCAGGAGGCAAATCCAGGTATGATGGATATGTGACTTCCATCGCTGCCAATGATGAGGTGGAAGATGAAGATGTGGAAAATGTTCCGATTTCCCAGAAAAGACCAGGATATACGGCACCTGCATCATTGCTAAATGACATTGCACAGGTAGGTTGTAATAGCATATTATAGTTTAATGTACTTTCAATCAGGGACTTCAGTCTGGTTGGTAATATATAGAGAGCGGATTTGAAGTAGCGATCTCAATTTTAATATGGATAGGACTGGTATAATTTATTAGTTTTTCTACACACACAAAACACAAATAATGTAACTTATCGGAGCAAAAAAGGAAAAACGTTTTTAATAATAAATAAAAATATCGTTAAACAATGAATCATTCAAGTGTGCATTCACATTTTATTATATTAAAGTGACATTGTTGACATGAACTATCATGTAGGTAGGTACGTAATAAATAGGAACTAATCTTTGAGTTGTATAAAAACTCCTTTACTTAGAATAAAATACTTTTCTTTAAATGTAGTTTGTTGCAAAAATAACATTCATTTAATTTAATCTAACTATGTATTTAGTTAAGTTTGCGGTGTAATAATATTTAAGTGCGGTGTAGTAATATTTATGTAAGAACTTATATAAACAACATGACAAGTATTTAACAAATTGACAACATTTCATATTTTTAAGACTATCATTTTATTACTTTTCTTGATTCTGCTTAAAAAGATGAAGTAATCTCTGTTTTTATTTATTTTCTGAGATGATTATTTATTTTATTATTAATTTATAAAAACATACTCATTTTAAAATGTGGCAACACCAAAACCAGAACTTAATGGAAAGGTTACTTTAGTCGGTTTCTATTAAAAAAAACTTAATAAAACTCGGTATGCATCTGCCATCTGTCAACGTCAAATAAAAAATAAATCTATTTTTTCGCTCTTTGGTTTAGACAACAACCCTATTCAGCCCGTATTGTCTTAGATTGCAGTTATTTGATGTATTTTCTTATATTTCTTTAAATACAGAAGAATAAATTCAAAGATTTTTTTTAAGGTACACGACATAAAGCCCTGTCGATCTCTATATTAATTTCCACCTGTTATAAATATGAAATGTTGTCAATTGCACTAAGTAGTCATATCCATATTAATATTGAGATCGCTACTTCAAATCCGCTCTCTAGTAATATATAAAACAAAAATAACCCATATTCAATGAGGGCTATTGCACTTGACCAGTAGACAGCACAAATATTATGGCATCTTTAATATATTGGCACCATTTGGAATAGAAACATTTGAATCTTAAGGAACTTCTAAAAGTGATTGTTGGTTTCAGAGTGACAAGGACTATGACCCATTTGCAGATAAACGCCGACCAACCATCGCAGACAGAGAAGATGAGTACAGACAAAAAAGGCGTAGGATGATCATATCTCCTGAGCGTATGGACCCTTTTGCTGAAGGTAAACAGAAAGATATCTTATAAAACTCTTGTCCTACCTTGTACTATCTATAAAGAGGGGTCATGATTAAATAGAATAATATAAATAAAAATGTAGTGGTGCATATTAGCATTCGTTTCATATATTTACTTCATGTCTGCTCATGAAGTCAAAATGCCTGTATAGATTTTAACCAATTCTGGAGTATTTCCTCTCAAAGTAGGGCAAAGTTGCTATGGTTAATAGATAATAGTTGATTTATGAATGATCAACTTTATGTAGTTTATTTATAGCATGAATACAACTCTGTACAAATGTTGTCTGTCCTCTGTAAAATTATTCTATCATCACACATTCTCTGTCACACATCAAATCTATCACATTCCTTATTTCATTTTAATTGGACTAGCATTAGTTCTCTACCAGCCAACTCCTTTAACCAGTATCAATTGAAGATATCTGAAATAAATTTATTAATCGAATAAATTATTTTCAGGTGGCAAAACTCCAGATGTAGGATCCAGAACTTATACGGAAATTATGAAAGAACAGTATTTGCGTGCTGAAGAAACAGAGGTATGTAAAATATTTAGTGTAAAATGTGGATTCGCTGTATCAATCAATAGATTCAATTGATGTTTCAGCATTCTATAATAATGATGAAATGATGATATGAAAACTAACATAGTTATAAGTAAAATATGAACACAGTAACAGTCTGAATAATAATAATAATATACATGTACATATCTGAAAGGTTCTTAAAAAAATCCTTTCTTTACAGTTGCGGAAAAAGTTGCTTGAAAGAGCTAGAGAGGGGACTTTAAAGCCTGTTGCCCAATCAAATGGAGATGCCCCTAAAGTTGCTCCAAAACGCAAAGGCCGCTGGGATCAGAGTTCTGAAGATACCCCTTCAGTGAAGAAACCAGCATCGGCTACTCCAAGCTCACAAGCTACACCGTCTTGGGATAATGAGGTAATTATTTATTTATGACATGCAAGCAACTGGTTTTTTTTGTTTGTTGAGGTCTATAGCTCAACAGTGGGACACCTCTATGAGTGTCCCAATGTTGGGCAAAATTTCACCCAATTTAAATTTAAGAAGCTGTTATACTCATTAATTTATACTTTTATACTTATATTGTTTTACATTTATAGTTATACTGTTTTACATTTAAACTGCAATGTTATGATGCACGCTTGTATTATCATCGCCATCAAGCATTTTAATATCTCTCTTTTTTCATTTACTATACAACAAACAATCCTGCATCCTTGCCATTCTCTTTAGTAGTTTTAGTAAGCATGCGTATATGAAGTTGGTTTATGATTGTAGAGAGGTGCTTGGGAAGAAACCCCAGGAGCGGCGGGCCGCGGCGGCGAGACGCCGGGCGCGACGCCGTCGGCGCGCGTGTGGGACGCCACGCCGGGACACATCACCCCCGGACACGCCACTCCTGGCCGGGAGACGCCAGCTCAACACGCTTCCAGGCGCAACCGCTGGGATGAGACGCCTAAAACTGACAGAGGTAACGTGTAACCACAGCATTAATATTCTTTCCAACGCAACTATTGGTTTTTTAGTGATATCAGTACACTACGTGTTGACGTAGGTAGTTTGATAAGTCAGTGACTTTGAGGCTGAGTAAAAACTCTTGAAATATTACTTATGGTTCTTAATTCACATACTGCTAATGCTTCTTTCGAAGTAGTGGGATTTTGTTATTAAAACTATCGTGAGACATCTTTAATAATTATAAAAACGGTTTGGTGTACCCACATTTTAAAAAAATGAGACATTACATGTTTCATAAATTTATATAAACTAACAGCGCCCTCTCTAGCTTGCTCGTTCATCGCTGTAAAGTGGTGCGGTAAGATGTGAATATTAACGTATTCACATAGAGGTCACTAAGGTGTAAAAACCTTTCAAATAAACAATGCAAAGATCGACACTCAAAGCATAAGGAAAAATTCGTCAGGTCTACGTGGAGCGAGGGTAAGTGGCTAACGCGCTGGACCGGTAATCCAGAGGTACTGGGTTCGTTTCCCGGTCCCTTCCACCAGGTAGCTCCTTTTTCAGTAGCGAGGGTAGCGAAGTGGCTAACGCGCTGGACCGGTAATCCAGAGGTACCGGGTTCAATTCCCGGTCCCTTCCACCAGGTAGCTGGTAGCTCCTTTTTAAATTTTTCTTTAAGCTTTGATCTTTGTTTTCATGGTTTTAGTGGGATTTTTTTTAATTAATCGAGGGATTAGTAAGAGAAAGCAGAAGGAAAAGTGATTTACGCAAGTAGAATAATCACTCCTTTTCTTATGGAAAGCTATTAAAGAGACAGAAGACCATTTGATACAGTATAAAGGAATCTGTCTATCTTATGAGATGTTACACAAATGGTTTATGGAATTTCATAGTGGTTGGACCTCCATATGTGACGCAGAACGCTGTGAGGAGCCTATCTACTTCTCTCATTGTTTAAGGAGAGTGTTGAGTGAAAATAAAAGAAATAGCTGAAGCAGTGTGTTCTACGGAACGAATATTTCCATACGAGATTATTTCGTATTCCCGAATATGAAAAAATTGCTTGGCAGGTGAAGATTTACATAAAATGAGGAAGTGATTATTGTATTTGAGGCCTATTTTTAGGCTTTAGTTAATAGAATTTTCTGATCACAGCGTGTAGAGAAGAGAAGAGGAAATTACGTATTTTTATGTATCTCAAAGGCACCAACTTATTAAACCACCCGTCTCGTACATATATCTGTATCTAATAAAATCGTATCAAGTATAATGAATGTGTATATGTCTCCCAGAAACTCCCGGGCACAACAGCGGTTGGGCAGAAACTCCGCGCACGGACCGCGGAGCGGGCGTGGACACCATCCAGGAGACGCCGACTCCGGGCACGAAGCGCCGCTCCCGCTGGGACGAGACTCCGGGCGCCACGCCGGCGCCGGCCACGCCCACGCCCAGCCACGCCACGCCCAGCCACGCCACGCCCTCGCACGCGACTCCGTCGCACGGCACACCGTCCACTCCTCACACCCCAGTCTTTACCCCCGGAGGAGTAAGTATTACAGCTAGCTAGATGTCGGTGCGATTTTTTAAATTTGAGCTTATAATAATGTGTTGTTGTTTTTGTAGTCGACACCCGTGGGAATGAAAGCCATGGCCATGGCCACACCCACGCCGGGTCACGTTGCGGCCATGACTCCGGAACAGCTGCAAGCCTATCGCTGGGAGAAGGAAATAGACGAGCGCAACAGGCCATACACTGACGAAGAACTGGATGCCATGTTCCCACCAGGGTACAAGGTTTTGCCCCCGCCTGCCGGTATGTACCCGATTCGACGCCGCTTCCCTATTTTTATTTTTATTTTACAATGTTGTCTTAACAATACTTGATCGAACGAAATTGAGACGTTTTTAAGGCGAACACAGTAGTAAAATTAATCACCACTTTAGTTTCAGGACACATGTATTAAACAAAGCCAACATCACGTGGAAACGACCATCGTAATATTTTTTTTACAAAAAAATACATGTGTTGTTGAATTGAGAACTAGACGAATATTCTATTTAATATTCAATTTTTCTTTCAGATGATTGATGACAATAGGACTTTATGGTCTCATGCCGTTGGACTTCCAGTTTTTGCTTAAACAATGAAATGAATCGCTTTTAAGTTACCTTTTCACCGTGCATGTGAAATATTGTGATAAGCGTTCAATGGCATGAGATAAAACAGTTTAATTTGTTATGTTGTTGCCCAGGTTATGTTCCGATTCGGACCCCGGCTCGTAAGCTGACCGCAACACCTACTCCCTTGGCTGGTACCCCAATCGGCTTTTTCATGCAGACGGAGGAAGCGGGCGGCTCGGCCGCCGCCGCCGCGCGCCTGCTCGACCCGCAGCCTAAGGGGAGCCAGCAACTGCCCTTCATGAAGCCCGAGGACGCTCAGTACTTTGACAAACTGCTCATTGACGTCGACGAGGAAACGCTGTCGCCCGAGGAACTCAAAGAGAGAAAGATCATGAAACTCCTACTTAAGATCAAGGTATAAATGCCAAATACGGTCTCCGGTGCTTCTCCAAGCGGAGTAGCACGTCTGGCACCAGCAGTGCAAAGGGTCCTTCGGAAGCAACCATGGATACAAAAAAAAAAAAAAGTCAAATACGGCAACCAATGGCCTAATTCTTATTTGTATTCACTAGTCTTAATGTTTCGTCAGGGACGAAGAACGCGATGCGCGAGGTTTCGCAGCGATTTTCACGTAAACTCAATCTTATGCGGATATAGGGCCAAGCGACGAAAACGTTACTGAAATGCTTCTTCATAAACGTTTTCGTATATCGACATGTGTTCGCGCACGCCACAATCCCTGCCTCGAGTATCGCGTCTCCCATCCCTGAAGTAGGCTTAAAGCACAGATCACAAGAGTTCCATCTATTTGATGGAATAAGTGAGGGTTTATTTCCGTATCTTTAAAACTTACTTAATATGTGTATGCGTTCAGATTATGCCAAAATTATTTCTTTTCAATTACCGGGTTTGTTATTGTGATTATTTTTTTCCAGAACGGCACCCCACCTATGTGCAAAGCAGCGCTCCGTCAAATAACAGATAAGGCGCGCGAGTTCGGTGCAGGGCCACTCTTCAACCAGATCCTGCCGCTGCTCATGAGTCCCACGTTAGAGGACCAAGAGCGCCATCTTTTGGTCAAAGTCATCGACAGAATTTTATACAAACTTGACGACTTGGTGCGCCCTTATGTGCACAAGGTAAGTTTTATCATTACATGTATTCTTATTTTCCATTTCCCAATGCTGTTTTGCGTCTTTCTGAAATATGCTATGATGAGTATACTCTCAATTAGAAATTTACTCATGCGTGAACGGAAACAATAATGTTTTGTGTCCGATTTATCTGCATTCTTCTTTTGCTTTCTTTCATGACATTTGACCTTCATCTTAAGACACTCATTATGATTATCTACAATATGGTGTCTTACTCTATAAATATTGAGTTACTTTACAGATCTTGGTCGTCATTGAACCTCTTCTGATTGATGAAGACTACTACGCGCGTGTCGAAGGTCGTGAGATCATCTCGAACTTGGCCAAGGCGGCCGGTCTAGCCACTATGATTTCCACCATGAGACCCGATATTGACAACATTGATGAATACGTGCGAAACACCACGGCCAGGGCTTTTGCGGTTGTTGCTTCCGCTTTGGGTACGAATACAAATTTTTGATTAGAAAAACATGAACTATTTTAAAACATAACCACAGTTCACGCTAAAAATCTGCGCCACGGTTGTTGTATCATTCATTTTATGTGATTAGAAATGTGTTTTTTTTTTTAATTCTCAGGTATACCTTCCCTACTGCCATTCTTAAAGGCTGTGTGTAGATCGAAGAAGTCATGGCAGGCGCGACACACTGGTATTAAAATCGTGCAGCAGATTGCCATCCTGATGGGTTGTGCTATATTGCCCCATCTTAAGTCACTTGTGGAAATCATTGAACATGGTAAGTTATTTTCAACATATATCAGGTATAATTCAGACCCTCTTAAGTGTGATAAATGATTTTCTTTCTTTTTGAGCCTGTAACTGTTTGAATCTCGAACTATGCGTTATGCGACTTATTTTTAGAGTATTTTATTTTGTCTGCACTCCAAATATATATGTACCACTTTCGGTGTAAAGTTACAGCTCCCTTGTGATGTTATTATTAATTTCTTTTCTTTATTTCTAGGTCTAGTCGATGAGCAACAGAAGGTCCGTACTATCACTGCTTTGGCGAGTGCCGCTTTAGCCGAAGCCGCCACGCCTTACGGCATAGAATCTTTCGACTCCGTCCTCAAGCCGCTGTGGAAGGGTATCCGAACACACCGCGGCAAGGGCCTGGCCGCCTTCCTCAAAGCTATCGGTTACTTGATTCCGTTGATGGACGCCGAATACGCCAACTATTACACGCGTGAAGTGATGCTTATCCTTATTCGTGAGTTCCAGTCGCCTGACGAAGAAATGAAAAAGATTGTACTCAAAGTGAGTTTATCTGTTATTATAATATACTAGTGTTTACTCAGGCTTAAAGAAGAGGCCCTGAAATTTTCGTGTTTCTCTGATTTTCCAATTACTGTAGAGTTTCCTGACAAATCAAAGCAGCAACTTTTTATAAGATGTCAAAACCTCGGAATAGTGTTATATTTATAAGAATAACTTTAACACATTGTTTACTAGTTACTTTCAGTATTTTTATTAATGCATGTATAATTTCAGGTAGTGAAACAGTGCTGTGGCACGGATGGTGTCGAACCCCAATACATTATGGACGAAATTTTACCACACTTCTTCAAACACTTCTGGAACCACCGCATGGCTCTCGACAGGCGTAACTATCGACAACTAGTCGATACAACTGTAGAAATTGCTAATAAGGTTAGATTTAATTTGGCGTTTGCACTTATATTCAAGTTGTATAAAAATACATTTAACGTGGGGTAAATAAAATTATAAAACATCCGCCTCTCTTCCACTTACGAACTCGTTCTTATCATTTATCTATTGTTAATTTGTTATACTTGTTAGTTAGACGGCCGCGCTAAAGGCAAGTACATTTTCTGGAATAATACTTCATAATGTTTCACGTTCTATGCCCTTATTATGGATGTCATGGAGTAACATTCATGATCATGAAGCAATTTAAAACAAATTTATTCATTGTTAAAGGTTGGAGCTTCAGAAATAATAAACAGAATAGTGGACGATCTCAAAGATGACAATGAACAGTACAGGAAGATGGTGATGGAGTCCATTGAAAAGATCCTCGCTAATCTAGGTGCAGCGGATATCGACTCGAAGCTCGAGGAAGCTCTTATTGACGGCATTCTTTACGCCTTCCAAGAACAGACCACAGAGGTAACTTTGTGTTATTTTATAGCCGGCAGTTAATGTATGCTATTTAACTTTATTTCGAATAATTTGAGGTCGAATATTTGAAAAATATACTAACTAAGAAGTTAAATAACAGTTAAATTAAGAAATTTGAGTCCTTCGCCCAGCAGTGGGACATACACTCACAATAATGTTAATATAACTTCTTAATTTAATTTGACTTGTGCCTTGACATTAAAACAGACTTACAATCTTACATCTATTTTATTTAGAAAATATTATTTAGGAAAGCAACATTAGAGTCCTTTATTTCTGTCCAGTGATCGTTTTTTATTTATAACTAAACTTATTTGGCTCTAAAAATGTGTTATTTTGGACGAAGTATAGCGTTCATGGACTTGAAAGGGAGGGATTTGGATCTGTTTAAGTGCAGCGTTGTCGTGTCGTGTGTTGGTTTGATTCTGAGGAAGCTTCCAACTCTGTTAACTATCCACAGGACGTAGTGATGCTGAACGGGTTCGGCACGATCGTTAACCAGCTGGGCAAGCGCGTGAAGCCGTATTTACCCCAGATCTGCGGTATCATCCTGTGGCGCATGAACAATAAGTCCGCCAAGGTGCGCCAGCAGGCGGCCGACCTCATCTCGCGCATCGCCGTCGTCATGAAGACTTGTCAGGAGGTAAGGGATCCTAGAGGATGTAGTGAACCAGCTGGGTAACCCATAGCCAGAGTGCCTTTATGATAAATAGAAGGTTGGTCGTAGTGACCAAATGATAAAATTATCAGAAATCACGAACATTTGGCTGATGAATTTTCTAAATTATTATTTTCATAATTATATTTTTTTGCAAGTTTTCCATATTAAATTATGAGGCCTTATTCCTTTTAAAATTTATTTTTTTCATATTATGACAAATATATTGATAATTTCAACCAACTTTTTGAAATGAATAATACTTTTCCCAGAGTTCTAGGTAGTAACATTATAGCTATTTCAGTAATAAGTTGAAAAAACTAATTTTCCGCGTGAATTTTGTCAATTTCGAGTGGTTTTTGAAACAAAAATTATCAATGAAAAATTCAAACTGTAGGTTTCAAATATATACCAATAAATGCCAATAGTCCTGTTCTAGGTAATAACAATAATATGTTAAAAAACATGTTTTATCATAGAGTAAATATCTAAAACAATCAGCATTTTAAAAGGAATAAGGCCTCTTAAGATAACATTATTTTATTTTGCCAGGAAAAATTGATGGGCCATCTTGGCGTGGTCCTGTACGAATACTTGGGTGAAGAGTACCCTGAGGTCCTTGGTTCAATCCTAGGAGCGCTAAAGGCAATCGTCAACGTAATCGGTATGACCAAAATGACGCCGCCGATCAAGGATCTGCTCCCTCGATTAACACCCATTTTGAAAAACAGGTAATAAGACAATTTATTGTATTTAATCCTTATTTTTACATTTACCTATGTATTTACCTATAACTGCCTCAAAATATTTGGTAACTTTAAATCCCTACATGGACGTAGGACAAGGACTAAACATTGCTGTTATTTTCACAAAGGAGCAAAGTAGTGTAAAGCCACTTGGGTACAGATTTTAACATGCTTTGACTAATGCACTGATTTCTTCCAGACATGAAAAGGTACAAGAGAACTGCATTGACCTAGTTGGACGAATCGCAGATAGAGGTCCCGAGTTCGTGTCGGCGAGGGAGTGGATGAGGATATGTTTCGAGTTGCTAGAACTTCTGAAGGCGCATAAGAAGGCCATCCGGAGAGCTACTGTAAATACATTCGGTTATATTGCCAAAGCTATCGGTCCTCACGATGTGTTGGCCACGTTATTGAATAATTTGAAGGTCCAGGAACGACAAAACAGGTAAGATAACGCTCATATATATTTTATATTATATTATAAAATGTTCGTACTACGTAATAACTACTTAAATATAGCACTAAACTCTCTGTTCCTTAATTATTGAAATTCGCTCGCATTTTCAAGGGGCAATTATAAGCACTAATTACTTCAACATGATACCAACTAAATAGCCGTCGGTGCTTGTGGCCCTTGTGACTAGTTTACCCTGCGCGTGTCTCACAAACTCGCTTATCAGGCTTTTTGCAGTACGTTATTGAGACCATTTTAATAGTGACATCCATTCGAATATAATTTTATATTTATTAACATATTCATTTCAGAGTATGTACAACAGTCGCCATAGCCATTGTCGCGGAGACATGTTCGCCGTTCACGGTGCTGCCAGCCCTCATGAACGAATACCGAGTGCCAGAGTTGAACGTACAAAACGGCGTATTGAAGTCGTTATCGTTCTTGTTCGAGTACATCGGCGAAATGGGCAAGGATTACATTTATGCCGTGTGCCCGTTGCTCGAAGATGCTCTCATGGACAGGTTAGTGTATAAACCTCGTAAAATTTGAATGTATTACGCTCGACGATGAACTCTCGGTATTTTTCCCTTCTAAAAAGTAGAGCAAAAATAAAACTCGAAAGTGGTTGAGTTGCGTAAAATAAATATACAAACGCATTCTTTCATTAAATACATTTTAAGCAGTACAGGTTTTATGTTTTTTTTTATTATTTAAGCCGCAATGTGTTCACACACCCTGTTAAGTAAATGAGAGGCAAGTCAGTTATGCATTGCCTGATAGTCGCATCGTGACCATTTTGTTGTATGTCCTAAAGAAAAACATTCTTAAATAAACTTTGTTAAAGCAAAAGATCTCACTTTGTCATTTATTTTCCAGAGATCTAGTGCATAGGCAAACAGCATGTGCGGCGATAAAGCACATGGCCCTCGGCGTGTACGGTTTCGGCTGTGAAGACGCACTGGTGCATCTATTGAATCACGTGTGGCCGAACATATTCGAGACCTCGCCGCATCTCGTGCAGGCGTTCATGGACGCCGTCGAGGGCATGCGGGTCGCGCTCGGGCCCATCAAGATACTGCAGTACGCGTTACAGGCAAGTCTACTGCAATTTATTCAAACTTGCTCCTCGTTTTTCATGAAATTAAGTTTTTAAAGCTTGACCGCTAAATAAATAAAACGATGTTCTGACTAGGCCCGTTTGTGATATTTATATTTTATATTTTTTGTTATTATTTACAGGGTTTATTCCACCCAGCAAGAAAAGTCCGTGACGTGTACTGGAAGATATACAACACCCTGTACATCGGTGGGCAAGACGCGCTCGTAGCCGGGTACCCGCGGATACAAAACGATCCTAATAACCATTTCATTAGATACGAGTTAGATTACTTGTTGTAAAACTAAGTATAGTGTGTCCCGATAGTTCCAGTTTTATGTTGCCAAGACAATAAGGCAAATTATTCTAATGCGTAAACTTAAAGAATGGTTAATTTACTTTTGTTTCGAATTATCTTTGAAATTCAAAAACTCAGGTTAGATGACAACCTAAATTCACCATATACTTTAAATAACGGAATAGTCACTCCTTAAGTAAATAGTTGATTTTCGAATATTTATTTGCATTTAGTGAGTTTCGGTTTTCACCTGACTTGCAATCGTTTCAATGCAACCCAAGAAAAGTTCATTTTGCCAATATTGACGTCCAGAGTAACTTATAGGTGTGCCCAAAATGTTTCGTGGGCATAGGGTTTAAAGTTACGATTATGAACCAAAGCTACTTACAGAACATAAGAAAGCAATTAACAAAATATAATACATAATTCTTGATTTCTTATAAAAATAAGCGTACATTCACAAACTCAAATATATGGTCAATATGAAAACGATGATGAACAGTGACATCTTGCGTTGTAAAATTGTATTATTCATGAGATAGTAGCTATGACAAACATCACTAACGAAGAGAGTATTGACTTCCCTTTGTAAATGCGCATCTTGTAAGAGATCAAAATCTAGGTACAGCTATGCTAAATAAAACATAAAATAGATAAAAAAAAACTCAGTAACAAGTTTTTAAATCCGTTATATTTGGTCAAGTGGTACGATTGTATCTGTTATGCCAATTAAGTTCAAAATACTATATAATACCAGTCAATATATATGACATTCATGAATATTCATGTTACCTCCCGACACACATCTACTTTAAATAATAAAGCTCCGAATAGGTTTTTTTTTTAAGTATTGTCTTTAATTCGTGTAGATGATACAGTCATGTTTGCGCCGTGGTCTGTCTTTGTTATTAACTTCGAGGAACCTTTTTTGGAATGATTAATTGTGAAAATGAGATGCTATCCCGCTGAAATCTAAATATGGTCACTTACCATAGTATTTTCTGCCTTTAGGTAATAGTCACCTTTCAAGTAATTTGACTCAATATTAGGTAAAATTGTTAATAATAAAGAGTATAATAGATTTATGTCTCTTAATCATCCTAAGATGTTCCCGTTACCTAACTTCCTATTCACCGCCACAGACTGTGGCCCACAGTCCTGAGAGGACGACACTCTCACGACACGTACGACACTCATACGACACGTACGACACTCTCACGACACGTACGACACTCACACGACACGTACGACACATCGACACGCTGAAGCGTTGTGCGACTCCGCTAACGAAAGTTTTGTGTTACATACTTTTATCAGGCTTACAAAAATGTTGATGCGACATCGACGGATCTATACCCGAATCCCTAAATATTTTTCATATTTTTGTTTTCCCTAGTAATATCTTTTTTCCTAATGATTGTTTGTCTTACTTAGCGTTATTTGTACTAATGTATGTGCCCTAATATTAGGACTTATTATAAGTTGTATATCAAACAAACAGATCGGGTAATGATATATTATGGATTTACACCTTTAGGGCAAATGTAGGGCACTAGAGCATTATGGCAAAATAACATAAGTCAAACGTGTTTAGGAGAAACTTGTTAGGACAAATGATCTTAGGACAAACGTTGTTAGGGATTTCGATGGAGACCCCATATGGGTCAGGACCAAAAAGTTGGATGGGTCTATATCGGATGGCATACAATTATTAGTCCTATCGTCGTGTCGCATAACGTCTTTTGTCCTAATAACGTATGGCATACACTTTGTTCCGCATATTTTTGATTGTCCGAAATTGTTGCTCCTGTTATCATTTGACCTAAATATTATTTGTCCTATCGTTTGATGTGGCTAAGATTCAACTATCGAATGATTCATGTGCATAATTTTAATGTTCCTAATATTGAATGTGCTATAAATCTTTTGACTACATTTCATACCTAAATCTCGAAGATTTTTAAGCAAGCATCCTGACGCTCCGCGCAATCCATGGTCACGAAACAAACCTAACCTAACCTACAGTTTTCGGTCTTTAACCTAACCTGCTAACTGCTAAATTTTAATATACCTCCATGCAAGCAAGCACTCTGACGCTCCGCTATCCATGGTCATAAAACAAACCTAACCTAACCTAACCTACAGTTTTCGGTCTTTAACTTAAACCTACTAACTGCTAAATTTTTAAATACCTCCATGCAAGCAAACATTTTGACGCTCCGCTATCCATGGTCATAAAACAAACCTAACCTAACCTATAGTTTTCGGTCTTTAACCTAACTGCTAAATTTTAATATACCTCCATGCAAGCAAGCATTCTGACGCTCCGCTATCCATGGTTATAAAACAAACCTAACCTAACCTACAGTTTTCGGTCTTTAACTTAATCTACTGACTGCTCAATTTTAAAATAATTTCGCTCGCTCGTTAGGGTCACAGTTCTAACTAACACTCCTCCTCGCATCCTCGCTTTTTAGGACAAAAAACGTTATGCGATACGACAGGCACCCAAGTTGGATGTAATTAAGTGGTAGTTAGCGAGGAATTAAAAACAATTGAGAAAGTTCCGTTGTGCGACAAAAAATAACGATACAATAAGGAACCTTAAAATATAACATTAAGGTACGTTATTGAAATGTTAACTGTCGTCGCACAATGGAGACTTTGACACAAATATTATTGAGTGAGTTAAGGGTGAGTTAACGTTGCAAACTTTTTGGTCTTCACCCATATCGACGCCATAACACTGAGACACTTATATGACTGAGACAGTCCCAGGGATTCACCGACCCGGGTATATGTAACTTCAATGACAACACAATAAATTATAGCGCCATGGAGCCAGATCGTGCTCATAGGAACTCTGTAATAAAAATAACGTAATCCTACCGACTTTGGTCGCTTTAGGATCGTCTTGGTGAGTATTTGATGTATATGTTTTTCAGACCTCAAAATAGCCCCTAAATATATCTCATATTTTTAACCGACTTCAAACAAGGAGGAGGGTTCTCATTTTTTTACCTCAGAACTTTGGTGAGCGTCATCAGCGTCAGGATGGCGGGTGTACATCAACAAATGGAGCTGCGGTATACGTCAGGAGTTAGTGCTACCAATGTGCCAAATGTGCGCCAAAATTCGAGCAATGTGCTCTTTAAACTCCAGAGATATTTAAGAAATTAATGACGCCCGCCATTCTGACGTCAGGTTGGCGGGTTCATTTCTAGTAGAAAGTACTGCCTAAGGTTAGTGCTCGCAATGTGCTTCCACATATATTATTTTTTTTGTGAACAAGTGATTATATTTGAATCACTAAAAAGCAAAAAAAAATAAAAAAATATTTTTAACAAAAAAGAACAGACTTCAAAACAAACTGAAATGCCAAAAATGGCCCGATCATGTACAGATTACATTTGAATCACCTTTTGAAGTCGGTGGCAATCTGTTTTCATTGTACTTAATAATTAAGTGCTTTCGCACCGACGTTAAAAGGTGATTCAAATGTAATCTGTACTTACATGATCGGGTTATTTTTGGCTTTTCAGTTTTTTTTAAGTCTGTTCTTTATTTGTTATTACTAAAATTGTGTCAATGAATAGTTCGACGCGCGGATACGCTAAGATAAAAAACAAAACCGGCCAAGAGCATTTCGGGCCACGCTCAGTGTAGGGTTCCGTAGTTGCTTCTCCTTCACAATAGACGGGCTTAAAACAGCGTTTTTAAGCCCGAGGTTTAAATCAAAGAGCATATAATCACTACGTTTTAGTTTAAATTATGAGAAAGATTTTAAGCTCTATGTCGTAAACGCCAAAGTAGGTAACTGAAATTACTTATTACCTTCTGGAAGTCACCTTACGTCCTTTTAAAGAAAATTATGAAATGTTGCGATAGCTCAAAAACGGCTCGACTGATTTTCAATATACTTTTCATCGAAAGTACTTATAAGGCCTTATTTTCATGAATTTTTGACCCGTGGTTGAAAAGTTAGGGGCTATTTTTTTATTTCCGGACGAATATTTACAAAACTGCTGACTATCAAAAAGTAATGTTTGGAGACCCCATTTTTAAGACTATTCAACGACACTCCACACGCTAGTATAGGAACGAAAAAAAAGAAATTCACCCCACTTTAGGTGTACAAAGGCTAAGAGGTACACGAAGAAAAAATTTTTTTTTAGTTTTCTACCGTTTTGTCTGCGTGATACATACACATACTCATAGGTACCAAATTTCAGCTTTCTAGTACTTAATGATCACGGAGCTAAGCCGCGGACGGATGGACAGACGGAGATGGCGAAACTATAGGGGTTCCTAGTTGGCTTCGGAACCCTAAAAAGAGGTACCTACTGTGTAGTGTGTACAGATTTTACTTGTAGGTACCTATTCTGTGAATTGAATTGAGTGGGAATGGGAACCAACATCAACAGTGTTGTTTGATAAGGGGACAACTCAATTATTACACGTTATGAAATGCATATTTGTATTATATTTTTCTAAAGCTTACATTTTGCTAAAATAAGAACTCAATGTATCAAACTATCTCCTTAATGACTAGAAATACATTTCATACTCATAATATCACTGGTATTGAAATAATTAATATCTCAAAGCGGATTACAATGTAAATCAAAATAGGTTGAATTTATATGAACAATTTTGTTTGTTATGCAATGTGTGCGATATGACTGTTTTGGTTTACCACAAGTTTAACATAAAAACCTAAAACGAAAGTGAGACATTTAGTTATTGTATTAAGCTGTTTACACTCACGTGAATTTGTCAGGAACGGCCCGACATGTTTCGAACTCGTATGGAGCTCTTTATCAGGGACAGCTTCCCGTACAGCCGCGCGGTAATTTTGCAAATTTCACAATACAATACAAGTACGCTTTATTGCACACCAAAAACATTTACACAAGAAATTACAAATAAACAAATTAAAAACGGTAGACAACAGGCGGTCTTATCGCTAAAGAGCGATCTCTTCCAGACAACCTTTGGGTAGTGGAGTTTATCCTAAAAAACGTGAGTGAGTGAGTGTTCACGTGAGTGTAAATCAGTTAATACAATAATAAAGAACTAAGTTTTCCACCCTTATTTATTTTTAATAAACAATATTCCAATCTCAATAAATCCTAAATAAAGTTAACCTAGACAAATATGCCCAGTATATAACGATATTATTATGGGCAACTTAAGATACCTATAAATGTACAGTAAAGGAAACTGAAACGCGTACCCTTTTAACCCTTATTGTCATTGTAACAAGAGCGAAAAAGTTATGTGCTTCAATTTCCTTGAATGTAATTATCTTAAGTTTTCCAATTTATACGGGAACAAATAAAAAGTAGAAAAGGTACATAGATATTAAAGACAAATAATTGTTTACCAAGTAAAACTTCTAAGGATGGATAGTTTACACAGTACATTGTACGGATTTTTATTGTTTATGCGCTTCTTCCTCTTTTTCCTTTGTTTTTCCTCCATACTTTTAACATATACTATAATATAACCAATAAGGCGTAAATAAATTAAAAACGATATGAGCATAGTAAATAGGAATATGCTTAAGCCTTGTAGCCGCAGTCTATTTTGGAATTTGGAAGATTATATCACAAAAATATACCTATTTTGCAGAGATCCTTGATAGTAACGTTAGTTTAGATGTGTTTGAGGCCAACTTTCCCAACCATTGCTCACGAGTATAAAACAGTTCTTACCATCGACGAATGATCAAAGGACTGTCAAACGCTGTACTTCATACCGATTGCTCATTGGGGAGAATGCATTATCAAACATCGATAATTTTAACTTGGTACCAATAATCCACCCGAAAATATTAAACATAGACGTTAACATTTTGGTATAAGACGTAATAAAATTGTTCGCATCACTAAATAATTATGAAGAATAATAGTCGCGTATCATATCATAACCATACCATGCTATTACATAAAGAGGTGGTAATAGTAAATTGAACTTTTAAAAATATAAATCAATAAAAACGGCCAGCTCTGTATTGATTCAGCGACATGTTCTATGTAGGTATCTTTGGTAAGAAGCATACATATTTGTGTTTTAAATACCCGCGACGTTTTGTTTCACAACGTGCTTTCAAAATACGCTGTTAAGTTAATAAAGGCAAAAAGTGGATAAAAATAGCCACAACGATCCAAGCTTTGGTACTTGTTACAATCCTAATCATAAGTTTGAGTAAATATTTAAAGCGGTCGTCCTCTGGCCGAGACGTGTAGCAGGGCTCCACCCCCACAGAGCGCGGGCTGCCAGGCGATGCCCGCGGGGCTGGTGGCGGTCACGCCGAGCCTGCGGTGGAGCACCCCGTCGGAGCTCACCGCCCACACCCCCTGCTCACCACTCGACACCTGCTTGAATGTCATCTCGCTATCTACAAATATAACAGCATGTTTAAGTGATTATGCAGGTTACTTGTAACATTTGCACAACTTTCCAATATACCTACCAAATATTTGCATTACTAATCGATGCAGTGATAAAGCTTTTACCGAATGCATGCTCTTGTAGTCCGTAAATGGAACTAAAATGTATTAACAGGGTTAATATATACAAGCTTATATATACAAATACAATACACCACATTATAGTCCAATTTAATAGGTTAGTATGATAATTTTGATTTACAAGCTAGCTATCTACAGGATAACCACTCATTAATTACATTCCATTTCAATAAAAAAGATTCAAAATACCTGTTAAATATTTCCATTGTTTTCCTTCCAGACAGTTCTTAGATATGTCTGTTCTGACGACCATAATACCATTGGTGAGGACAACCCAAGCCGCTCCTTTCGATAAGGAAACTGTCTTTGCAGTCACATTGGCCTTGTGTGAAAATCCAATGGAGCACTTAGGCGGCTCGACTAACCTCCAGTTAGTCCCTGCGGGGTTGTCAGAGGTGACCCCTTCTCTATAGTATAGTTCTCCTTTACGGCCCACGGCCCAGATGATGCCGCAACTTATACTTATTGCGATCAAAGGCTGTGGATTGCTTATGTGCTCCCAGTGGTTGCCCTAAAACACGATACTTTTTGTAACTACATCAGTATATATATTCCTTTTAGATGTTTAAGTAACCTTTTTACCGACGATCGACGCCACGCTGACAGCAGACAGTATACTAGTTAAATTTTTTTAAGCTGTCCGAATTTCACTTGAGAGCTTATCTTTTAAACATGACCTCACAAAGCCATTGATTTACTCATGTATAAAAGCTTACTTTGGGAGAAATGGAAGTAGGTAACAAAAAAATGCAAACATTAATCTTCTTAAATCATGAATGCAAAGATCACAGGTTAAAGAAAAATTGAAAAAGGAGCTACCTGGTGGAAAGGACCGGGAATCCAACCCGGTACCTCTGGATTAGCGGTCCAGCGCGTTAGCCACTTCGCTACCCTCGCTCCACGAAGACCTGACGAATTTTTCCTTATGCTTTGTGTGTCGATCTTTGCATTGCTTATTAATTATAATAAATTTATGAAACATGTAATGTCTCATTTTCATACATACGTGGAGCGAGGGTAGCGAAGTGGCTAACGCGCTGGACCGGTAATCCAGAGGTACCGGGTTCGATTCCCGGTCCCTTCCACCAGGTAGCTCCTTTTTCAATTTATCTTTAACCTTTGATCTTTGCATTCATGGTTTATATAAAAATAATGGTGTAACCACATTAAAAAAAATGAGACTTTACATGTTTCATAAATTTGTTAATCTTCTTGTTTCAAATGTCTTTTCGAAGTTACAGGGTTGAAATTGCAATATTTTATCTCATTGGAATAAGATACATTGACACTAAAGCCATAGGGTCGAAAATTAACCTGGCTTCCGCTTCCTACGAGCTATGCTATTCCAATTTCAACTTTGAGACCTAGAAAAGATGATATAAATTTGCTCTTATGGCCATTCGGAAAATGTCAACTATACATTGTATAACGATGACGTAGCGTCTGGGTTAGTCGTCGTGATTTGCCGCCTGACGCTCAAAAGATTAAGAAAAAAATAATGTCAGTTTTATATACTTACAGCGGGGGTAGCGACTGTAACTCCAGTTCGGTAGATCGCATCTCCCCCTAATGTAACTGCCCAAACTGATGTCTCGTCACCTTCATTCTGCAAATAAACAACCCAATGTAGAAAAGAAGGATCGGCATGCGTTTCAAACAAGATCACGTTTAATTTGTCAGGAAGTTTCCACCATAACAAGTGAAAGGCTACTCCGAAGATCGAAATTTGAAGTTTGTACAATGCCATCCCTCTCGATCTTGTATCAATGTTTACATACCCATAAAGAGATGTCCAACAATGCTGTACTTCCCGCTCGGACCCACGGGCCCTCAGTGATTATCTGTGCTTTCCTGTACCACCGTCGGCGCCGAACACAATCGGTGAAAATTTTCTTCCCGTGGTATGGTGCTGGGAAATCTGTCGCGTATTGCCAGCCGTCGCTGTCTACGCCTCCTGGGGTATTGTAATCTACCATCCATTCTGATATCTGAAGCACATTACATGTACATAAAAAAATAACTGCACAAAACACCACACACTTATTAATACATCGTATATGAAACTTTGTATGTGTGTAACAATACCATAATTTGTGATCTTACCAAGATGATCTTGGACCTGATCTGATGATGGGAACGGAAGGTGGTCATTGGAACTCTTCTAAACAACAATATATAAAGCCGTCGTGTTTGGGCTCTTTTGGCTTGTCTTGACGAGCAATTAACATTGGTGTAAGGAAAGACAGTTGAGAAAAAAAAGCTCATAGAATGAGAATGTTCGTAATTAAAATTAAAAAAATTGGGCAAGTGTGAGTCCGACTCGCGCATGAAGGGTTCCGTACCATAATCTATAACAAGTTTGTTGTATGGGAGCCCCCCTTAAATATTTATTTCATTTTATATTTAGTATTTGTTGTTATAGCGGCAATAGAAATACATCATCTATCTGTGAAAATTTCAACTGTCTAGCTATCACCGTTCTTGAGATACAACCTGGTGACAGACGGACGGACGGACGGACGGACAACGAAGTCTCAGTAATAGGGTCCCGTTTTGACCCTTTGGGTACGGAACCCTAAAAAAAAGCTAATTGAAACTTGGGCCTTCCCCGAACATAGTTCGTACCTCGCTTGCAGCGAGATAGACGAAGCGACAGGTGCTTACACTCCTTTTTAAGGGCAAAATTTAAAAAGGTATCGTTGATCCGGCAATAGAAATATTGCCGATACCGATATATCGACAAACCCCCCGTATCGCCAGTGATATATTTATATCGGTATCGGAGGCATCACTCGTTTTTAGTTTATTCAGTTCTTCAGTAAAATTCATATATGTAGCGTTTTATGACGCGTTATGTGATCTACTTACACGGTATTGGATAATTTAACTCTAAGAAAATATAAATAAGACATTGAATTACTAGACACCAACGTTTTCAATATAAGTACTTTAACCTTTATACGTACCCAATGCCAATGACGACTTAATAACTTGGTGTGCTCTCTGGTCCTCTTGTGTTTCCCGGTTATATCACTCCACATGTAGCGATCCGTGGGTAGACCCATTGACGTGTAGCCTGAGAGGGGATTCCAGCGCTGATTCTCATATATGCAGTATGTTTGCGTGTCATTCATTGAGTGGATACCATCATTACTGCCAATGCCTATAGAAAAATGACAAAAATGTTTACAATTTCAACACTGACCACGTGAAGTAATAGAAAAGAAGAGTAGGGAACAGTTAATTACCTTTCAAAACACCTCCACCCCATCCTCCAGTGTAGACCCACACTCTATGGTCGTGGGTTATTCCCCAAACTACCCCATTTTGACAGCTCTCTATCCTCCTGAGATATCCACCTACCATCCGCCAATACATTTCCTCTGGACCTATAATAGCACTTGTAGTGCTGTATTCCATAGTATACAATTTCATGGGGCCTAATATTAATACCGATGTTATGCCATCGGGGCTTAACCTGTGTCTATAGTAACAACATTTCTTATCATTGACTACAACCTTGAAGCCCTCTGTATCACACATTATCTTTATAGTAAATTCTTGCCCAGGGGCTAAGGGTAACTCGTGGCGCTCTTCTGCGCCCCAATTGCCACATGTCTTGGTATTGCACACTAGAGTATTATCATCAAATCTTACATTGAAATGCAGGTGTACTTCTGTGACTTCAGTTTCTATTTTATGCCTCTGTTTCTTTACTTCTGGGCCTTGTAAATTAATATGGAATCTCTCAATTTCATCAAATAAACTGCCTGCAATTTTTAGAGAGCTTCCAGGTGGAAAATTATTGTACAATGTTGTTGTAAAACCTGGCACTATGTTTTTTCCTAATAGTTGATATTCTTTGGTGTAGCCACCATTATTTTCTGTACACTGTTGTGCTGGCATTGGGTCCCAATTCAATATATCTCCAGAACTAGTAACAGCCCATATAGAATTTTCTGAGGGTTTTCCAGACAGTCCATTTATTTGTGATGTGATATCCACCAGTACATTGAGCCATTCTTCTTGTTCCATTTCTGTCATAAATTGTATTTTAATAGCATTTTTGTTTTGACGTGGAATTGTTAAAGCTAATCTAGGGTTTCCTGGTTCAGAGGCTGACATAATACTTGTAACCTCTACTAAATTTAAAATAAATTTAATGGTACCGTCAGGCTTAAACACTGATAACGTCCCTGTATTTTCCAAGGCATGCCAGTACAGTGAAAGTATACAATCCTCTCCAGAATTATTAGCAATGATTAATCTAGCTTCACAACTTCTGGTCCAGCCTTTCTCATCAATTGCTATGCCATACTTTGATACATCGAGATCCTGGTTATTCCTATTTTTTAAGCAATCTAGTATTTGGATGCGCCAATTAGTATTCAAGTCTGAATTAATGGGATTTTGGAAATCTGTAAACCAATGTGGTGCATGCAGAGGATCAATGTAGCAAGCTCCGGCCTCAACAAATGTCCAATTTGTATCACATGTACCCCAAGCAGTCTGACTAACTTCCTCATCAAAATACATGCCAGAATCAACATCAAACACACTGCTGTCACTGTCTGGCTGAGCTTCCATTCCCACCACTGAGCCCACACTCCTCACTGGACTCCAAGCACGGGGGTTTTTTAGAGTTGTTTCATAACTTTTGCCAGTGAGATCAATATCTGTGGCTGTTACATTCTTTTTAGGATTATGTTCTTTAGGAGGTTTTATTGGCAGTGTATGCTCTATTGGTGCAGAATGGGATTCTTCCCATGAATTATGAATATTGATATGAGATTTTAATTCACGAGTTGTCTCATTCAATGTGGTCAGACTGTGATGTTTAGCATTTGATGCTGTTGAAACCATACTTGCAGAACTTGATGTTCGACTCAGTTGCATGTTGGCTTGTACCATTCTCCATCTTTTTCCAGTTAATTCTGCTGGTGTTATACCGCTGCGCCAATATACGCTTTTGTCAGATTCTCCAATAGCAAAAACTTGGTCATTGACTCCCACTGATACGTGAATCATGTTTCCAGTGATTTCTAACCATCCGCCTCCCATTGCTGATGCTTCAGAAGTTCCAGCAGTGTTGCCATCTACACCCTTTCTGAACCAAACTTTATTGTCAGAGCTCACAGCCCACACAGTGTTGTACCCCACAGAGATGACTGACAGCTTTGTTTCACTGGGTGACTTCACTTCTAACCAGGCTTCTCCTGTCGGTGAATCCTTTGTTATACCTTTCCTTACTATGGCTCGGCCTGTCCAAAGCAATGCCCAGACTAAGCCAGTAGCACCTACTGAGATTTGTTTAATATCACAATTTGGTGGAATGCTAATATTTATCCATTTCAAGCCTTCAGGAGATGTTGCACTTACGCCAGCTCTGTACATAACTCGCCCATGAGCAGTTATGGCCCATACAGAGAGTGTCCCAGGCCCTGCAAATGGTATTTGGTTTCCTCCAATGCTCACATCAATGAATGGTTCCTGTGTTGGATCTTTGTGAAGAGGTGCTATGGCACACCAGGAGTTCATGGCACTAAACTTCCTATACCTAATCCATTTTCTCCTTCTGACACATGACTTCCATTGCTTAGTGGGTCCAAACTGGGCTGGAAAATCAACCGCGTAACTCCATCCATCATGGTCCAAAGGATGTCCATCTAATGTAAGTTCTAACTGCCACTCTCCTTCCCATTGCCATGCCATTGACGGTAATCTGATGCGTTGTATGGCTCTATCCTGAGTGCCATCTTGAGAAGAGAAGTGATACCTGTCAGTGGGCAAGAGTCTTCCACTGAAGCCTTCCAGTGGCAACCAACGCTCATTTTCGTAAGACTCTTCTTGCACCCTAATAGGGATTTCTAATCCGTGAACGTGTAAGTAAATTTGCCGGTCGCCTCCCACTGCCCAAAGGAAATGTGGTACAGCTGACAAAGTCTTAAATTCCAAACCTAGGTACATGAATTCTCTCCAACAAGATCCACTTGTGGACAACGCGTACACCTTGCCCTCATTATTAAGAGAAAACAATAAAGAGTTACTCGACATTTTACAAATACCACTTTAATATTAAATTTACAATTTCTCTATATATCTGCTTCAACTATGCAAGTTTTTCTGCTTTAATTTTCTTAAGCACATTTTATAAATTAAAGATTCATTTTACAATAACACAATAATATTTATATTTTTTCGAAGTTGGCAAAAATCGAAGTTTCAACAATATCTCAACACTTCATTATTAATACAGACAGACTACTTTTTTTTTTTTTTTTAAGATTCGTCCTTCCGGACAGGCTAAGACCATAGGCCATACTGCCTCAGACAGACTACGCAAAGCAAAATTCAGTTCGACCGGCGAACTGTCAGTTCCAGTAAAATACACTCAAAATCAAAAAAGAAAATCCCACAGTATTCTTTTTATCGACACAGTGCTTATTTCATTTTATCGTATTTATCTGTATTATTTACTAAATACTTTGAATTAGCAACCAAGCTTCATTTTTATAACGCAAATGAGCGCTCAAAATATTGTTTAAAAAAGAGGTATTCTGACCGCTTCCTTCGGTCATATTTAGGGTTTGCAATCCGGATATCCGGATATTCAAATGATACAAGTGTGGACAGAGCCTAAAACCCGTTCCAGACCTTCCGATCCTACCCGATCCGATCCTATCGGATAATGTGTAGCGTAATTGTTAGGAAATCGGATAATGTGTAGTGCAATAGTTAGGACCTAAAACACTACACATTATCCGATTTCTTCCGATAAATCGGATCGGTCCGGAAGGTCTGGAATGGGTTTAAGTGATTTAAGGAAATCGTTGCATGATCGCGACGGCGTGACGTACATGATACGCGATCATGCTACGGGGTGCGGATACACCGTGATCTATCTCGAGTCAGTTTTTACCCGATAATCAAAGGCGATACGGACTAGTTTGGACGTGCACCGATACCGATCCTTTCTTCGATCCATCTTTGAAAGTAAAAATACCATACTACTGCCGGGCTGTCTACTTTGTTGGAGGCATTCCCACGCGGCTTCATCTGGTACGCGGTGTTCACTCGAGCGAGAACTTTTTGCCGCATTGTCATAAAACAAGCAGTCATATGTAGATTAATATCTCCGTAAGTGGGTGACATAACTGAAGACGCGGTGTCTTCCGGTACGTGGTTCCCGTTCGAGAACCTATCTGCCACAATATCTATAATAAAACAAGAACAGTCATTTTAATGGTGAATCTCGGTGAGCCGGTGACATAATTGCCAAAAATGAGCGGGGCTGTGATACGATACGGTAGTGTGGCCGAGGTATAGTATTCCGAAGCGAAGTGCCCCATCACACTATCATATTCACCCATCCTTGGCCAACTTCGCGAATAGTGTGGAGCCGCCATATAATAATGCGTGACATTCGTGAAAGCATATGACAGTGACACTGACAGTTATGGCCATGACTGGCATGACTAGATCTGGCATAAGTTTGGCATTGGCATCTAACCAAAGAAAATTGTCATGTTATAATGATTTCCTACTTTGCTCATTTTCACGGCCGTTCGCCGTTAGAAAACACGGAAACAGAAGGCCAAGTTTTACTTTTCTACGGGAATAATTACATAAGAGGAATAGCGTGTTCGGTAATTCACGTACATCTACGTTCGTGTTTACAACATGACTGTATATAGCAAGTGTAAAGTGCTTTTCAAGAAATATCCTCTTCTACGAGGAATGGCATCTTACAGTATTATTTGGCCCATATCTAGTCTCATACAGCAAACATTTGAAGACAGGAATAGAGGTAAATAATTTAGAAACATTATTTCTTTAATAAGATGTTAATACTATTCACCTTCATACATAAGTGCTAAATAGGTAAATTTTCTCTGAATTATTTTTAAATTATTACATGTTTAGAATATATAGACTATGTGAACATAATTAACATACAATGCTTTTGTTGTTCAGAGAGTTATGACTGGTGGAGATGTGCTCGTTATGGTCTGTACGGATCCTGTTATGTAGCACCAACACTTTATACTTGGTTAACAGTAGCCAGCATAATGTGGCCTGGAAATACAATAAGAGCTGGTATAATTAAGGTAATATTTTCACCCATTATCTCTATACCATATATAAAAGTATGTACATACTTTTAAAGTGTAGTTTAGCTCCTAATAGAATTTGCCCTGGATGAATTATATTTTTAGTCAATTATTTATTTCCAATCTTAACTCAAAAATCATAGTAGGTATATAATCTACAATCTGCTAAAACTTTTCAAGTAAGTTGCATCATCCTTACAGATAGTTGCTAATTTTCTGTGGCATTAATATTCAAGGTTTATTTCCAAGTCTTATCGCTGTTAAGGAGCAAGTTAGTGTTCCTGTTTTATCTAACCTGATGTTTAAGTTTATTCACTGAATTCACTACTAATTAGACAAGTATTAAGTATCTTATTATTTACATGCACATGGTTACACTTGTTGGTGTCATAGGGTCTATTTCAGCCTATGATCAAGATATTTAAACTTGTTCATCTTTCAGACCTTTGTTGAGACAGTCACATACACACCATGTGCAATGTGCAGCTTTTATTTTGGCATGAGCATTTTGGAAATGAAGCCTTTTCATGAAGCTATAGCAGAAGTCCAATCCAAATTTTGGCCTACATACAAGGTAAATACACATATATAATAAATCTATTTAAAAATAATATACAAATTCCTATAAAATATAAAGCAGGCTATAAACAAATGTTCCAAGTATGTACAATGAGCTGCAGAATTGCATGGCCCATTTATGAATGAATTCATTCATAAATGGGTCATGCATTTTTGCAGCCCATAGTACATACACAGGTATGTAAAATAAAAATGTATGTATTTGCAAGAGATAATTATAAGACACAAATATTTTAAATATTTTTCAGGTTGGAGCATCTGTGTGGCCTGCTATAGCCATGATCAACTTCTGCTTGATTCCTGCCCGAAACAGAGTTCCTTTTATCAGCATGTGTAGTCTAATATGGACATGTTTCCTGGCCTACATGAAGCATTTAGAGAAAGAAAATGTTCCACAAAGCTTCGCATCTACAACACTTATTAAAATGAAAAATATATGAACTGATAGAAACCTGTTCCTTTTAAAGTATACAGGTTTATAGCTAGATCAATTGTAATTTAAGTATATGAGTGTGATATAATTTATTATAATTCATTACCACTAGAATTCCTTGGTTAAATACCGAAGTATTATTAGCAATTTTTGTATATACATTAATCACATAGCATAGATTACATGATAATGTCTCAAATCAAATTTGAATGCCAGTATTGTAATAATTCTAGACCGTACATTAAATGATTATGATACTAATAAGTATCTGTGATATTTTACAAAATCTCATAATATAGTTATTAACAAGTGCTGGGATCTGATGTGATGAAAATTATATCCAAATTTTAAACATTTTGTTATTACTGTTACACCTGTTAGTAGGTACTTGTTATTTAGTATTTAATTATCAAAACCGTTTCTCATACTTACAACAATTGACATATGCATGGATAAGTAGAACAAAACATTAATAAATAATACAAGACATTATGAAGGATTTATACAAGGTTTAGACGGATGTATTCTAATCGAAAATCAGTGTATTTTTTACTATTTTAAAGTGATAATTATAATATTATAATTTATAAATAATAAAGTGTGCATAGAAATAATTACATTAATTTTATTTATAAACCCTCATATAAATTTAAACGAAAAACGCTAAATTGGCTTGAAGATCATAATCTAAAACTAAACCTAAAGAAAACTAACTTAATTCAGTTCAGACCCCATCAAAGACAGCCTATAGCTATTAACTATAAATATTTAAATAATCCAATATCCAATTCAACAAACTAATAACTGTCGACTATTAGGCATATTGACGAAGATTAATTGGAAGACACATTGAAAATATTTGTGCAAAACTATCTCTATTTGCTTATGCCCTTAGAAACATCAGAAAGACCACAGATTTAAAAACTGCAATAAGTGCCTATTACGCTTTTACACAAACTTGGATTCAATACGGGATCATTTTATGGGGTAATAGTACAGACTGGTCAGACCTATTTTTACTGCAAAAAAGATACATCAGAATTCTTTCAAATATAAAAAAGTATGATAGCTGCAGACAATATTTTAAAAAATTGAACATATTAACCTTGCCATTCCTGTACATATTAGAAGCCTGTAAGTTCGTCCGAAGACACCCATCTTTATACACTAAAGCGGACGAACGTTACTCTTGTACATTAAACCTAAGACACAAAAACAAAATAGCGATACCTGCAAGTAATCTTCAAATGAGCAGGAGAAATTAAATATAACACTTTTACACTAAAATTGAAGAAAAATGTTATTGAACACAGCTTTTTAGGGTTCCGTAGTCAACTAGGAACCCTTATAGTTAGTTTCGCCATGTCCGTCCGTCCGTCCGTCCGCGGCTTAGCTCCGTGATCATTAGTACTAGAAAGCTGAAATTTGGTATGAGTATGTGTATGTATAACGACGACAAAAAGGTAAAATAAAAATAGGTTATTATTTCACTTATTAGTGATTACAGTTTCTAGGGCGTTTACGACCTTTTTATAGAGCTTAAAATCTTTCTTAACGTAAACCTCGGGCTTAAAACAGCAGTTTATTGTGAAGGATGAGCAACTACGGAACCCTACACTGAGCGTGGCCCGACATGCTCTTGGCCGGTTTTATAATGTTCAGGAATACCTGGAAGAAAATAAATATTATAAATAATATACCTGGTATTTCTTTCGTGTAAATATGAATATGTAAATATAGTTTTATTGTTTATTGTTATGTTTTTCTTTTTAGTTAAGTAATAGTCCGTAAGCCTGCTCCAAGATTGCCTACGTAATATGACATCACGATAAAATGCATGGCACACGGTCGAAAAAGTTGTGCTGAGCGAGAATCAAACGATTATCGCACAGAAAATTGGCCGGAAGTTTGAGAAAATCCTTCACTTCCGGTCAAAATTTTAGGGGTGTACTTACGTCGTGTGACATCATTACGTGACAGATGGCATCATGTAGCCCTTTAATCGTAGAGTGTAAACATAAGTCTGCCAGTTCTAAAATGGCCGGAAGTGCTTGGCAGACGGGTCAAAGACGGTCATCGGATACGTTTTCCTACGTTTTGTGATATCTTGACGAAATTGATTATAAATGTTTTAAAGTAATAGTGTCTCTAAAAATAAATAAGTCTGCCAAGACATATCTGGCCGGAAGTCCTTCAAAAGTGATTTTTTAGGGTTCCGTATTCAAACTAGGAACCCTTATAGATTTGCCATGTCCGTCTGTTCGTCTGTCCGTCCGCGGCTTAGCTCCGTGACCATTAGTATACTAGAAAGCTAAAATTTGGTATGAGTATGTGTATGTATCACGACGACAAAAAGGTAAAATAAAAACTAGATTTTTTTTTTCGGGTAGGTACCTCTCATATTTATTCATTATTTATTTTATTTAAACTTTATTGCACAAAACAAAAGTCAGTACAAATGGCGAACTTGATGCCTAATGGCATTCTCTACCAGTCAACCATAGGTCCAAAAAGAGATGCTTCAAGTGGGTCGTATGTATCTCGTACACCTAAAGTGGGGGTGAATTTATTTTTCTTTCCAACACTAGTGTGTGGGGTGGCGTTGAATAGGTATTTTGAAGATAATAGGGGTCTCCAAACATTATTTTTTGATAGTCAGCAGTTTTGTTTTGAAAATATTCGCTCCAACAATCCAAAAAATTGCGTTTCCTCCCCCCTCTAACTTTTTAACATTGAGTCAAAAAATATATAGAAAAATTCATGAAAATATGACCTATAAGTAATTTCAATGAAAATTTAACTATATTTAATAAAATCGGTTAAGTCGTTTTTGAGCTATCGCAAAATTTCATAATTTTCTTTAAAATTACGTAAGTGCCGCGCGGTGTCCTTATACTTCGAACATTACACATTTTAGCCATACTGCTTTATAACATTCCGCTCAATCTGGCGCGTATAATCGATAACTTCCAGAAGGTAATAAGTAATTACAGTTACTATAGCGTTTACGACCTTTGTATAGAAATCGAAATCTTTCTCATAATTTAAACCTCGGGATTAGGAGCTCGCGATTCAAGCCCGTCTATTGTGACGGATGGGCAAGTACGAACCCTACACTGAGCGTGGCCCGAAAACTTATTCAACGCAACTCCACACACTAGTGTGGGAAAGAAAAATAAATTGACCCCCACTTTAGGTGTACGAGATACATACGAGAGGTATAGTCCGAAACCCATTTCTTGAGCGAATCCCATTAACTTTGTAACCGATGAACAATACTCATTATCTGTATTGTTAACTGTGGCCACAGCTGCTACTTCGAAATGTAAGGCGTTATGAGTGCAAATTACTTTTACACTAAATTAGTCTTTAAGTCAAACGAAATAAGGTTTACTCTTAAACAAAGATAACACAGATGTTGGTCACTTCGTAAGTGAAAGAGCAGTGAAGTTCCTATCGATGTCGCGACGACTCGCGATTATATTCATACTTCTTTGACAACGTTTTGGCTTTCCACCTTACTGATTCTTCTTAGATTGTCTATGGTGAGATATTTGAATTTCTTATTTTTACTATTCAATTATTTTCTTTGACAAGGCAATTTAGTTTGTTTTTGGACCCTTTGAGTGCACACGCATATTAACTAAAGTATTTTGTGATTGCTCCAGCTCGCCTGCTCTATCAGTTAAGTTTGTTGCTTTGTGTACCTTATTGCCAATATAATTACTAATTATTTGCAGTTTTATACGCATCGCCCAGTCAGGCGGATGCTTTCCCGGGCATGTGATAGCATTCGTTTTGACCGGGGACGCATTGGGAACGGGTAACTTATGTGGAGAGATATTCTCCTTACTTATCTATTTGTACCTAGTTGTACCTATTTATTTGACCGGAAGATTGACGAATCTGATGGTCCTTATATGCTGGCTTAACATGCTCCTCGTATCCCCTCAACGCTCTGTCGCAGTCGCAGTCGAGTGATTGAAGTTCGTAATGGATGAGATCAGGTCCAATCCTCGTAAATGGTGTATTCCTCGAGGACTGTGAGGAACTGACTTCATACTGTACCATATGTTTTAATATATTAACTGCAAGACGTTACACAGAGATATATAGTCTGGTAATGTCAATTTTATGCGAGGACGCAAGGCGCAAACTATACATGACAATGGAAGTCATGTATATACCACTTTCAGAAAGGAGACGACAATCCTGTGAAAGGAGATTCCTGTGAGATGAAGGAACACCAATAATGATACTACACGGATGTGAGGATAGCAGCAGAGTCTGGAGCGAGCTTGTAAATTAGCAGGTATGAGCTGTTGCATTACATCTGACGCATTCCTATTCAACAAATTCAAGGGCTGTTATTTCAGTAGCGAAGCGAGTTACAGGTTAGGTTAAATATTATGAACCCGGGCAATGTTAAATTAGTTTGTTGTCGCAGTAATCCCTCATGCTGTGGCGACAAATTCTGGTGAAGAACAGTGCTGGGATTCTGGTGGCACTTTGAGGGAAGTGTTGTTAGAATCACTGGCCGTAGTTTAGAATTCGGTATCGATTACTTGATAAATTATGGTATAATTTTCAGCCCAAATGTGTCAGACTGTGGTGTAATAGTTTTCATACAAATCTTAGTAACTAAATTGCCTAACCAAAATTATTGCGTATTTGAAAGTAGTGGTGAGTCAGACGTTTACTAAAGTGTTACGATTTGACAGGTGTGATGTGCAAATTCTACAATGTATGGTGATACTTCAAATCGATACTTGATTTTAATAGATCGATTCGAGGTATGAATACGATGCGTCATATTTACATCATCGATTGTTTATTCGGATTATTTCGAATGAGTCAAATATGCTATGAACAACGATTTATGCACCGAGTATCGAAACATCGGCGATTTTATTTTATTCACCATGTTTTACGTCTTCCGATTATTATGTGATGACGAAGTCAACACAACTTCGTCTATGCTATTTGAAAATAAATAAAGTGTTGTGTTTATTACCCATTTACCACCAAATAAATAACATTTATTGTTCGACGACAAATTTGATCGACTGACAATTCGATTGCAGCGTATAATCGAATATGCCGCTGTTGTACGCGGTCCTAATGTCACTTGTCAATTGTTGAAAAAATGGTTGTTTAATGCCGCCAAACTGTACCTTTCGAATTATTTTATTCAGTTATGGTGATAAATAGTGTTATTTGGTGTATATTCATTGTGATTACGATGAATAAATGTATAAAGTGATGTGTAAAAAGGGTGTTAATATCATTGACTTATTAAATCGTGAACATAAGGTGAGTATTTGTCGTACGAACCAAATATCAAAACAATCATGTTTATCAACATTTATGAGATATTTCTCTGATTTACTTTCTCGTTTTATATAAAATATGTGCTCTAACTATATTATACTCGATTCTATACTGATCATATCAAACTAGGTTATAAATTATCTAGTTAGTGTCTGAGTTTATTCTGAAACAAACTCGCTACAATAATAGCCATAGGTTATATAAAGTTGAATAGAGATGCGTCAATAAAACAGATTTATTTGAATATATTTCACATCAACGTTATAACTGCATATATTTAGGAAATGTGTATTATTGTCATAGGTGTACAATAAGGAGAGATTTCTACCGGAGAATTCCTATGAAGTTATAAACCAGCAACAATATTTATGATTCTCATGAACTTCGAGACATCCATAAAACTTATGAATAATATTTAATACAGGTATGTGAAACCATAATCTCTAGTTTCCAAATTATGACATTCTCTCTTTCATATAATTTTCTGTCCGATTGTTTGCCTTCATGTTGGAATATAAATATTACAAATATTATTTCATTCCATAACAATTATAATGCAAGTACAGTCAGCAGCATATAAGACTTATAATTTATGAAATATTTTATTATTTTTGTTTTGACATTTAAACAATTTTTTCAACTTACAAATATAATGTAGGGATCTGTTAACAGTTTAAAGAGAACCTTTCTTTCTTTAAATATATGAAAACATTTTATCAATTAATTAAATAACTTACAAATAATTTTATACTTTCTGCTAGATTATTGATAATGTCAATAACTTAATAATGAACATTGCGACTTTAAATATCATGCATCAATGAATGTGTCAACTAGATACTTAAAATATTTTCAGAATTGAATAAACATGGAGGGAATTTTACTCAGTCGTCTGAATACCTTTGCGTCAAGTATTTTAGTACTGTCAAAGGAGGCAGAAACATTGTGTGTGAATCGTCCTTGGGATAATGAGAAGCGAGAACAGAGGGCGATCAACGCCTCAAAGCTACAATCAATGCTTAATCGCTTCAATGCTGATCTATATCAATATTTCAATGTCAGTAGTACACCGAACGCGGACGAGATTTCAAACCTTACTACTTCTCAATTGCAAGGTGAAGAAATGTTAGCGGAACTTAACGCAACCATTCGAGCCGATAAGAACTCACAAGTGAAGGAGCCATCTACCTTCTCGGATAATCGCAGTAAACTGCCTGAATTGACTTTGCAGAAGTTCAAAGGAGACATTATGGGTTGGTTTCCATTTTGGGATCAATTTTATTCGAATATAGGTCAAAGAAACCTACGAGATGTGGACAAGCTTCTATACTTGAAGGCTTCTTTGGATGGAGAGGCAAAAAACATGATTGAAGGCTTGGAGACTACCAACGAGAACTACCAAATAGCGGTGGATACTTTAAAGGGAAGATATGGGAAGCGTGAACATGTCATAGATGCCCACTATGCCACTCTTTACAAAATAAAGCCAGCGGTTAGATTTGAGGATTGTCGAAAGACTCTAGATGAAATTGAGAAACATCTGCGTGTCTTACAATCTATGGGAGAAGATACATCTCATAATCACTTACGATTCTTGATTATGGAGAAATTTCCGGAAGATATACTGTATGAAATGAAATTAAAATCGGAATCTGAATCTATTGAAGCAATGAGGAAACAACTAAACATCATTATCACGGCAAAGGAAGATGCAAGAGGGTTTAATTATAAAAACGGATCCGAAGAAGTCCGATATACAACTGATGCTCTACATATTAGATCGATGAAGTCCAATAAACGGTTTAATAAAACAAAGCCCAAGTTTAATAGAACGGAAAATCGTTTCAACAAAGTTGGATCCTTTTTCTCCACATTTGCAAGAACTCCAATGCCAATGAAAAGGAGATTCGAAGGTCAGAGAAATGAAACATTCAATGTTAATCATCAGAAACGAATGAAAGTGTCGTGTGTCTTTTGTCAAGGTGACCATTACAATGATAGATGTCAGGTATATCCTACCTTAGAACAGAGGAAAATGAAACTAAGGAATAGATGTTTTCAATGCCTACGAACTAACCATGGCATAGCTCCATGCGAGATCATAAAGTATTGCCCACATTGCAATTCAAGGGGAAAACATGATAGATCACTGTGCCCTAAGATGTTCGGTACAAATACCTTATGACCCGTTAATAGTTTACATGTACATCCTTTCAATCTTCTTATGAAAACAAATGGACTAAGAGGTGGATCACTCTTGATAATATTAGCATACAACATTTATGGGATTTAGAATCAATCGGTATTATGGACTCTCCAAGTATGAACAGGGAGGAGGAAGCAATCAAAAACTTCAATGAAACTACGGAGATCAGAGACAACCGTTATTATGTCACTTGGCCTTGGAAAGAATATCCTCCTGATTTACCAACTAATTACAACTTAGCTTATGGTCGACTAATTGGTCTAATGAAGAGACTTGACACAGAAACTCTGTCAGCTTACAACAAAACGTTGAATGATCAAATTCAAAAGGGAATCATTGAGTTGGTACCTGAATCAGAACAGATTGATCATCCTATCCATTACCTACCTCATCACGGAGTCTTAGCACCAGGAAAAGCTCTTCGCATTGTATATGATGCATCCGCAAAAACAAAAGATACTAAAAGTCTAAACGAATGTTTATACTGTGGACCAAAAATGTTGGAAGTCCTAACAGGACTGCTAATAAGGTTCCGATGTCATACCATAGGATTAACTGCTGATGTAGAAAAAGCTTTTCTTCAAATGGGTTTGAAAGAAAAGGACAGAGATGTCACTAGATTTTTATGGCTAAAAGATACTAATAAACCAGTTATTGTGGACAATCTTTTGCACTATAGATTCACTAGAGTTCCTTTTGGAGTAATTAGTTCGCCGTTTCTATTGAATGCAACCATCAGACATCTATTGCTGAATTCAAATTCAAAACATGCAAAAGATATAGCTAATGACATATATGTCGATAATCTTTTAACTGGTACAGATAGCATCGAAGAAGCAATGAACTTGTATAAGAATGTGAAACAAGTGTTTCAGCAAATTTCAATGAACATACGTGAATGGAGTTCTAACTCAAAGAAATTTATGAAACAAATTCCAGACATTGGTGATGATAAAATGGTAAAAACTTTAGGATTAAACTGGAACTTAGAGGAAGATTCACTTCAACTGAGGGTGAAGAATAAAGAAAATCCATACACTAAAAGAGGAATATTGAAATCTGTTGCATCAATTTTTGATCCATGTGGATTTGCTGCACCTATAACTTTATCTGCCAAGATTCTTTTCCAATCTCTATGGAAAGAGAAGAAACTAAATTGGGACACAGCGTTACCAGAACAAACGTTAGTTCAATGGAAGAACATTCTAAAGGACTTTGATTTAATCAAAGAGATCTGCTTACCAAGAAACATATTGATCAACAAAGAAGCTCAACTACATTGTTTTACAGATTCTTCTACTAAGGCTTACGCTGCTGTAGTCTACCTAGTGCAAGACAACAATATACAATTTGTCATGGGAAAATCCAGATTGACACCTTTGAAGGATCTGGAGAATTTGAAGATTCCTCGTTTAGAACTACTAGGAGTTCTCATTGGAACCAGATTGATTCAATTCATCATGAAATACATCAAAGCAAACGTCACACAACTAACCTTGTGGTCAGATAGCCAAATTGCGATAAATTGGTGTCAAACTGATAAACTACTGGATACCTTTGTATCACGAAGGGTAGACGAAATAAGAAGAATTAAGTCATTGGTAATCAAATACATACCTTCGATATTTAATCCTGCAGATGTAGCGACAAGACCAATGAAAACCAGTGAAGATCTAAAACGATGGTTATATGGTCCGACATTTCTATCCATGAAGTCAATTAACTGGCCTACAGAACTAACTACGGACGCCATTCTTCTGGCGGGGGAGGTTCTTCCGAATACGTCAGAATTTGAGCTACATTCTGAAAAGGAAGACCAAGTTTCAAAGGAAAATAATACAGAAGATGCATGTATGGAAGAGTCTAATGAACTCTTATCTCAAGATAATCTTACAACACCTTTGACTATTCAAACAGGAACGAATTCAGAGATACAGGAAATAATAAATTTACAGAAACAGTTTTTTCCAGATGAATCAAAAGATAAAATAACTAACCTTACTAGAAATCTAGGATTGTTCAAAGATGTGGACGGTGTTATCCGGTGTGATGGTCGTTTAACACATTCAGATTTATCCTATGATGCTAAACATCCTATTCTCTTACCTAAGCAATGTGAATTCACCAATGAAATCATCATGAAGACACATATCGAGAACTATCATGTTGGTGTATCACATACCTTAAGCATAATAAGACATAAGTTCTGGATTCCTCAGGGACGAACTCAAGTACAAAGAATCCTAAGCAAATGCCCACAATGTGTGAAGCATGGTGGTGGTCCATACGCTTTACCAGATACACCTGCTTTACCACCAGAAAGGGTGAAATATACTTCAGCATTCACTTACGTAGGAGTGGATTATTTCGGTCCAGTGTTAGTCAAATCAAACAAGGATCAAGAAAAACGTTGGATTTGTCTATTTACGTGCTTAGTAATTCGAGCTATTCATCTCGAAGTTGTAAAAGACATGACAGCAGAGGAATGCTCTCTCGCATTTCGTCGATTTATAGCTTCCAGGGGTATTCCTACACTGATATTATCAGATAATGCACTTCAATTCAGATTGCTATCAGATATACTAACAGTGAGAGAACTCACAGAAAAGGGGATTAGATGGAAATTTATACCTCAACTAGCGCCTTGGCACGGAGGTGTCTATGAAAGACTTGTAGGAGTAGTGAAACATTGTCTCAAACGTTCCCTACAGAAACATCTTCTTAACGACAACGAGTTGCTAACTATCATCAAAGAAGTGGAAGCGATAGTCAATACTAGACCGCTAACCTATGTGTCATCTGAGTTGGATCACATACTGAAACCTGTTGATTTCCTAACACCAGGAAAATGCATTAACCTGCAGAACTTGGAAGATAACATAGCTACAGAAACAACATCTACCAAACAGCGACTCATAGAAGGATGGAAACGGGGAGAAATAATAATGAACGAGTACAAGGATATGTTCATAAATCAATATCTATTAAACCTAAGAGAACGTAGCAGTCATTCACCCAATCAATCGAGAATAAAATCTCACAGTGAACCTTGCGTTGGTGATACAGTTCAAATCAAAAGTGATAGTAAAAATCGGGGAAATTGGAAAGTAGGTCGTATATGTGAATTACTGCGCAGTACAGACGGATTGTGTAGAGTCGCAAGAGTGAAAGTGGGAGACACCATATTTACAAGATCTATTGGACATTTATACCCACTCGAATTGGATAAGCCCTTGCATGAAGTTAACTCGTCGCATGGCTCTTTAGATACAAGTTCCGAAGTGGAGCATAATGTATCAGTACCATTACTTGAAGATTTACCTCAGCCATCAAAAGACATGGATGTTGAGACAGCTGATATTACTGACACAATCGACCTTTCGAGAGACGCACACACAATAGATATTTCAATGATAGAAGATACTGAAAAGGACAAGGCTAATACAATATCTGAAGATGTCGTAATTAATGAAGTAGAATCTACATCTACACTACCTAGAAATGAGAAACTTAAGAGAGCTGCCGCAGTCCAGGCAATGGATAAAATCAAAGAATGGACTCGACACTTAATGACTACACTTACTATTCTTCATTAACTTGCCGCGGCGGGAGTGTCGCGACGACTCGCGATTATATTCATACTTCTTTGACAACGTTTTGGCTTTCCACCTTACTGATTCTTCTTAGATTGTCTATGGTGAGATATTTGAATTTCTTATTTTTACTATTCAATTATTTTCTTTGACAAGGCAATTTAGTTTGTTTTTGGACCCTTTGAGTGCACACGCATATTAACTAAAGTATTTTGTGATTGCTCCAGCTCGCCTGCTCTATCAGTTAAGTTTGTTGCTTTGTGTACCTTATTGCCAATATAATTACTAATTATTTGCAGTTTTATACGCATCGCCCAGTCAGGCGGATGCTTTCCCGGGCATGTGATAGCATTCGTTTTGACCGGGGACGCATTGGGAACGGGTAAATTATGTGGAGAGATATTCTCCTTACTTATCTATTTGTACCTAGTTGTACCTATTTATTTGACCGGAAGATTGACGAATCTGATGGTCCTTATATGCTGGCTTAACATGCTCCTCGTATCCCCTCAACGCTCTGTCGCAGTCGCAGTCGAGTGATTGAAGTTCGTAATGGATGAGATCAGGTCCAATCCTCGTAAATGGTGTATTCCTCGAGGACTGTGAGGAACTGACTTCATACTGTACCATATGTTTTAATATATTAACTGCAAGACGTTACACAGAGATATATAGTCTGGTAATGTCAATTTTATGCGAGGACGCAAGGCGCAAACTATACATGACAATGGAAGTCATGTATATACCACTTTCAGAAAGGAGACGACAATCCTGTGAAAGGAGATTCCTGTGAGATGAAGGAACACCAATAATGATACTACACGGATGTGAGGATAGCAGCAGAGTCTGGAGCGAGCTTGTAAATTAGCAGGTATGAGCTGTTGCATTACATCTGACGCATTCCTATTCAACAAATTCAAGGGCTGTTATTTCAGTAGCGAAGCGAGTTACAGGTTAGGTTAAATATTATGAACCCGGGCAATGTTAAATTAGTTTGTTGTCGCAGTAATCCCTCATGCTGTGGCGACAATCGATGCTTATAATGACAATGAAGTGACCAAGTAAGTGTTAAACTTATCGATTTAATCGATAACATTTCATATTTATAACAGGTGGAAATTAATATAGAGATCGACAGGGCTTTATGTCGTGTACTTTAAAAAACATCTTTGAATTTATTCTTCTGTATTTAAAGAAATATAAGAAAATACATCAAATAACTGCAATCTAAGACAATACGGGCTTAATACGGTTGTTGTCTAAACCAAAGAGCGAAAAATATATATTTTTTTATTTGACGTTGACAGATGCATACCGAGTTTTGAGCGAGTTTTATTCAGTTTTTTTTAAATAAGAAAACCGACTAAAGTAACCGTTCCATTAAGTTCTGGTTTTGGTGTTGCCACATTTTAAAATGAGTATGTTTTTATAAATTAATAATAAAATAAATAATCATCTCAGAAAATAAATAAAAACAGAGATTACTTCATATTTTTAAGCAGAATTCAGAAAAGTAATAAAATGATAGTCTTAAAAATATGAAATGTTGTCAATATGAATCGAAACGCACGATTTAGTCACAACACAACTTTTAAAAAAAATAAGACGTAGTACGTAACTGTATGAGTAATGATTTATTATCGTTAAATACTTCAACACCGTGATAAGAAAAAATATAACATGAACTCAATAAACCACTATGTCATTCCTTGTTTTTTTTATGAAATTCAATGTGTCGCGCAGATTTACGTTGTATGGGTCCTGTGATGTGACAAATGTTTGTTATAATATCAAACAGACTGTAAACAGCTCCTAACAATGTGAATATAATCTCCATTATGTTAAATCTCAAATCTGAACGCAGCTTTAAATTTGTCGTGTTTACAATTTGACATTGACAGCCCAAAAAAAATCCACAGTGCATGAGTGCAGTATGCTTGGAGGCACAGACTAATAAGAGATACTCTTGGAGGCGTAAACCGTAAACGATACAAATAAAGTTAAACAAACAATTATTTTGTCATAAGGTTGAAGTTGATTAGTTTAAGTGACTACAACGAAGTGAAAAGTTGTATCCTTAAGTATGCCTAGTTATTATGAATGGTAATTATTTCGAATTAGCATTAATAACAATAACACCGTAACAAATTAAATCTGTTAGGGCTATTCAAAATTATAATATAACATCGTTAATATTTGTGATTATAAAAGTATAATTCTATCTCCAGATCATTGAAATAGGCTTTATATATTCTTATATTTTTAATTAATTATTAATTTTGATGATGGTATATAATATATTAACTAAGTTTGTTATTGTACCTTGCAGGTTTTCAAAGAAAAAACATAAAAATATTAAACATGACTATCCCAAGTTTGAAGTAACAAATCATCCCCTTAAGATAAATATTGTCACAATGGTAAGTTTCTTATTTTTGTAAATTTTCTAAGTAATTAGTTTATTTGCTGAATAATATTACCAACAAATAGATTTTATTCATGGTGAGCCTGATAAAGATCATAATTATGAAGATGCTTGCCAATCTGATTAGTGAATTGCAATTGGAATAAGTTTATATTTCTTTGAATATGGAGTTAATTAGTTCAGTTCAGCATAGCCTGCCGAAAATGGCATAGAAATATATAATATAATAATAAGAAACATTCAGTTACTTAAGCTGGAGCGACATTACAGGCTAGCATGTACCAAGTCCAAGAACGTGCAGCGTGCAAGCATCAGAGAAAAGTGCCAACAGTTGTTACATTCCTCAGTCGTGAGATAATGACAAAGACGAAGGAGTGACTTTTTATGTAGCCCAAGTGCCTTTGCTTCATAACTTCAAAATATTATAAAAACTGAAGAATTCTGTTCTTTTTATTGCAAGTTTACAAAGGAGTGGATTGGAACATTCACAATATAGCATTATATCTCCAGGAAATACATCTAAATTATACAATACGACAATTATATATTGCTCACCAACAATAATAATGTTACAATTAAAACCTCAATTTAAAAATTGGTAGACAATAGGCAGTCTTATCAATAAAGAGCGATCTCTTCCAGACAACCTTTGGGTAGAGGAATGAGCAAAAAATAAACAATGAAAGAGATGGTAATAAATTCAGCAACATATATTACATACAAGTCATTATTTAATTTGTAATAACGAAAAACAAGTAAAAAATTAACAGAAATCAACTTAACCTACATAAAATTAACTAACCAAAACCGATACAAGTTATACACATACTTAATTAAATATATTTAGAGATAAACATATATATAATATAACAGAAGGAATGAAAAATAAATATAACATGGCTGATACCAGACTTAGCTATGGGAGTGACAAGCAGTGCTCTTTTAATTTAATATTAAAAACAGATAGCAATTTACCCTTCCTCAGCTCCAGTGGAAGAGAATTCGAGAGAGATTTTAAAAGAATTTGTATAAAATGTAAATTATATTTTATCTCACAATCTAAATTGGAATATTTAAAAAGAAGAAAATCTAGGTATTAAAAGTAATAAAACTCAGACTTTAGATACTTAATTTAGCTATTTAAAGTTTAAATGATGAATCTCGAAATAACATGTCAATATATCAATATATATGTATAATAAATGTTTCAGAATCCTAGTTCAAGTTTTATGGAAAACTTGAATAAATGGAGTTCTGCTTTCGAAGAGGTTGATCCACTACTCAGGTTTGAGCAAATGGATTTGGCAGAGGTAAAATTTAGATGATATACATTTGACAGTTTTTGTATAATTTCTTTATATCATGTATCACTTTGAGTTTGGTTTTTCAGGAAGCGTTGCCCATTGAAATATCTGATAGCAGCACAAACTATTCAAAAGCCTGGACATCCAGACGTGCAGTAATTCTAAACAAATACACTACTGGGGAAAAATTGACTATTATCAGCAGCTTTCTGCCAGGTGGTGAGAAAGGTACGATTTTTAGTATTTAGTAGCACCCCTAAGGTTGAAAAGAGATTAATTTATGGAGGTTTGTTTTATTAAAAGCTAGTGACTAATCTATATCTCCTTTTATTTTTTGGTTCTTTAAGTTAGTTCTTTTTCAGCTCTTATTCGACAGGTTTCTAATTTGAATGAGAAAGTCAAGCATAGACTAGAACAGCTAGATGATTTTGATGAAGACACTGTGAGAAAAACACAGGGGTTGTCTCAGCAGGAATTTGTCACTAAGATTAATGTATTGAATGATGAAATTAAAAAGGTATTTAAATACTCCCATAATAATAATTTGATAATATACTAAAACATTTATTATGTGTCAATAGTTTGCGCTTTGAGTACTAGAAAAACTCAACTGATTTATAAATATATTTATTATTGTGTTCTAGGCATGGGCTACAGAACAGAGGGTCAAAGCTTTTAAAATTGCGATTCAATGCTCCAAACTACTGTCTGATGTCAGTGTCATGCAATTTTATCCCAGCAAGTTTGTCTTAATCACTGACATTCTGGACACATTTGGTAATCTGGTGTTTGCTAGACTCAAAGATAGGAGTTATGGGTAAGTTCTACTTATTCTAGACACTTGTACTGCTGTGTAAAGAGGCTGTGTTTTATTATAGTTATAGGTCTTGTTTATCAGCCTGTATAATCTCTACAAGATGTATGTTTTGACGCTTATTTAATTGTTTTGATCTTTTTTAGTACAAATGTATCAAAAACGGTACAAGACATAGATCCGTCAGAGGTCCCAGATGCTGCAAAGGAAACCTGTCAAAATTGGTTGTTCAAAATGGCGTCCATAAGAGAGCTGCTGCCCCGACTATACATGGAGATGACTCTGCTCAAATGTTACACATTTATTGCCAAAGACGAGATAAAGCCAGCCATTGCTAGGATCACGATGATGATCAGAGGCATAGGCAACCCATTGGTTGCCATTTATCTGAGACTTTACCTCTGCAAAGTTGCTTCTAATTTATTGGGAAGTGAGTGCGAGGACTACTTTTACAACAATTTGAAGGAATTTCTGGAGGAATATCAACAGGTAATAGAAGCATAACTAAGATGGTTGCACAACAGCCTGCGAAGTGGCGGCCTAGGGTTCTAATCCCGGCAAGGACAAGTAGTCACCTATTCAATGGTCAACTACTACAGGAACAGATGTTCCTGGCTCTTGGCTGTTTTTATCTTAGCAAGCCTAGTACGAGAGCTTAAATTTATGACTGACAGCTTGATATTTTATTAATTTTATTGATTCGTGGAAAATAACATTTTGTATATATTTCAGATTTTCCAACCAGCAATAAGAAAAAAATACGAGGTTCAGTTATTAACTCTTGACAAATACCTGAGTCTCTATGTGCCGGCTGTTGATTGGTTGTTGTATGGGACAGTCAATAGCAATAAAAGCAATTTAACTCTTTTAGAGGACTTACTCCAGAAATGCGAGCAAATGGAAAACAAGTATATTTTTTATTACCTAATCTGTTTTTTAGTGTTATAACGGTAATACCAGCATGAAATGCATGTTCTTGTGTGTTTTCAGCGAGTTGTTACTTTACTGCCTGGTATCTGCTTTTGATTCTGCAAATGTTAACAAAAAATCAACGAATATATTGGAAATGGTACAGAGTTCCGCTGACAAAATGGGTATGTGTTTTAAAATGTGATTGGCTGATAAATAAAAATACGCATATTTAAATTTTGATGTATATAGACAAATTATTAATAGATTCCCTTTTTGTAATAGTAATGCTCAGCGAAATCCTGACTGCTTTGGGAGAGCACCTGTGCAACGCCGACAGCTACCACCAGGTGGCGTCTGAGTCTTTGATACAGACTTGGTGGAAAATCGCAAACAACATAAAGTCTACTACAAACTTCCTTCAAGTATTGGGTCCTTGGCTACAGTTTGCCTGTACATATCTATCGGTAAGTATTTGTTTCTACTAGAGGTATATTTGTCAGTGACAAAATGTTGGTCATTGGAAGATCCTATTTTTTTAAACGTCTAAAGAGTAATAGACAGTCCTCGGAGATGCCTGTTCAATATCTGCTATGCTAGGGAGTATAGAAATGCTGATAGTTCTTTATTAAATAGAATTATCGGGCGTATCCATATAAATATCTACACATGACATTAATGATATAAGAACAGCTCGTCCTTTTCGAGCTCTGGTATCTATAATATATGATATAATTGCATGTACATTCGAAAAGTTTCAGTTTACTGTATACTATACAGTCTGACCAAAATTAAAAAGTGGCAATACAATACTGTAGTGTCGTCCCTTTCTAATCAATTTAAGAAAACGGGGTTGACACTCCAGTATTACCACTTTTTAATTTCTACTCTTTTTGATCAGACTGTAACTTCATCAAATATTCAGTCCCATTCCCATGGACGTCAAATTCTAGAGTTTCTAAATATACTATATGATAGAGACCTACTGCGTATAGGGTGGTGCTGAAAATGACAGTCCGGAGGCATTTAATGCGACTTTGGATTAGTAGGCCGTTTAAGAGTCCGCAGCAAGGTCCGCTCAACTCCGCGTTGAGATCGCGCGCTTACGCTTTAAAATGTTGTTGTTTCACCTAGAGGAAGACAGGGCGCTAGCAGTAAAGCGAGAGCGCGCTAGCGGCGGGCGGTGCTTACCGCCGCTCCCCCGGACCGTTCCCCGCGCTAGAGTAATTCGCTGCAGTTTTGCAACAATTTTTTGTAATTTATTTTAAGGTTTTCGTAGTTACGCTCTCATTTTAAAACTACGAGATCAATTTTGATAAATCTTTTTTCTTATCAAACTGCATAGTTTAATCGACACCGGAAATAGGTTTTGACTTCAATCTAAACTATATTTTGGTCGTAGTATGCCGCCAAACTGAACAACTTTCTGGGGTCTAAAAATGCAAAACTTGTACTCGCTCTATTTTCTTTCTATTAACATTTCAAGAGTCATAAACTAGTTTTAGCCCTAGATATATCTTATCTCATTATATTTAGAGAATTTCATGATAATGTGACATGTTATATTAAAATAAGGACGTAACTACGTTTGTATGAAGAATCGAGCTTGCTGCGGACTCTTAAGACTAGGAGAGAGCTCAAAAATTGCTGGAACAAATATAGTTCTTATAAATTTATGAAACATGTAATGTCAAATGTTTTTAATGTGGGTACACCACAATTTTTATTACCATTAATACAAAGATCAAAGCTTAAATAATAAAATAGAGGTCGCTAAGGTGTAAAAACCTCAAATATACAATGCAAAGATCAACACACAAGGCATAAGGAAAAATTCGTCAGGTCTGCCTGGAGCTAGGGTGGCGAAGTGGTTACGCGCTGGACCGGTAATTCAGAGGTACCGGGTTCGATTTCCGGTCTCTTCCACCAGGTAGCTCCTTTTTCAATTTTTCTACAGAATCTTGATCTTTGTACAGTCTGAGCAAAATGAGTAGAAATTAAAAAGTGGCAATACTGTAGTCTCGTCCCTTTCTAATCGATCTTTTTAATTTCTACTCTTTTTGGTCAGGCTGTATTAATGGTTTAAATATAGATCTTGTTTGTAACAAAAATCTTATTATGAACAATATTAATAATTAAAATATAAGTATAATCTACGGAAAATGCTGCAACTTTTTAGCCCTCTTATGTTGCTATATTCGAATATTCGTCCCAAATGACCCAATCGTTCGTTGTTGACCAATTGTACGTCTGAAATGAAAAAAAAAAACAGGGCCAAGAAAAATGTATATTTTATTTTGTTTTAGACACAACACGTTAACATTATCCTGCGCGGGACCATCCGATACATGATTAAATGCGGGAAGCCCGCTGACGAATTCTCCGGAAATTTCCAGTTTGTGATTCGGAGGATGCTGAATTCGATACCAGACGTTGAAGAGCTATTTTTGATGGTAACTAATAACAACACTTGTTACAGTAAAAGCGCTTGCTCTAATAAATGTCGTTTTTTTGTCCACCGACAAATGCTGCGACCGGCATAAAGCTGTCCCACAACTTTTTAACTTCTTTGTAAAATGTCACCTTTAAATAATGGCTTCTCTATGTTTGAATTTATGGTTTACGTTTAAACGTTCAATATCTCAACCGTTAAACCCAATAAACAGAAAATATGTATATTAGAAGCCCGATTGCTTGGGAGCTCCAGAGACATTTTGAGAAACGCCGGTTACTTTATGGTATATGTGCAAAAGATGCGCATCGCGTCTAATGCGCTCCCGATCATTTTCGTTTTATGTAAACATCACATCTATAACACTTAATATTATAAAGGCGAAAGTTTGTGAGTTCGTTTGTTACTTCTCCACGCTTAAACGGCTAGACCAATAAGATAATATTCTGAATTAACACATAGGCTACTTTTTATACCGAAAAAAATATGTTGGTAGTGTTCCTGTGGCGTGAGCGGGTCACATCACTGGGGGCAGCTAGTACCATTATACAATTCTGAAATTGCAAGTCTTCTACGGAGGGATTGTTATTTTAGGAAAAATCTTAACATTGTTATCTGTCTGCCGTACAGCACCATAGTTGGTAAAATTTTCTTTGGTCTCTCGTCAGGCAGGATTTTAACCAACTATACATATATAACAGGGAATAGGGATAGCCGCACACCCAAAGATGGTTATAAGTAGGATAACTTTTATCCAGCTGAAGTAAAGAAAAAACAAATACGCGGACGACGTTCAACTTTTTTCCTTCTTGACCTAGAATAAGTGTAAATAAATATATGTATTTATATTATTGATGTATTGTTTTGTAGGACGCTTTCATGCCTCTTGTGGAGCTCGTGCAGACATCGAACGCACGCACGATGATGGCGAAGACAGTTCTGTCCATATTCTTCGCCAAGTACAAATTGGTACAGATAGAGGACCCCATCGTGATTGGTAGCCTGATGCGACTATGCTGTATACTACATGAGTCTATCAAGTAAGTTTAATAGTTTAAGAAATATAGCGCGCTGATAAACGTATATCGGTGCTCAAATTAATAAAAAAAGGATCGTGAGTGATTCAATAAGGGTTCCGTTTTTTTCATTTTCTACAGATACGAAACCCTAGCCGTAAACATAAGCCGACTTCAGTCAGAACAGCGCTTATTTATGAACATTGTTTTTCATTTAAAAAATATAATAAACGTTACATCAAGTTGGTCTTTAATTTGTTGGCTATTGAACGCCTGTGACAGCTACACGTAAAGGGAATATTGATTTTGATGTTGAACTCGACTATTTTTGTCCTTTTTACAAGCTTTTATTTACTTTCCCGCCACCTCCACCTCTTTTTCACCTGTCCCATTGTAATGGAATTTTGCAAGTTAAACTTGACCCACTTTCCGGTTTCCGATTGAGCTGAAATTTTGCACGAATATGCAAATCGCGTGACAATGCAATATAATGATGACGTGGAGCTGATCTGATGATGGAGCTGGAAGGTGGCCATAGGAACTCTGTAATAAATAAAGCAATCATATCGAGTTTGGGCTCTTTAGAATCGTCTCTGTGAGCAATTGATGGATGTTCAAAGAAAAGTACAGTCTGCTATAAAAGCTTGTCACAAAATGAAATTTTTGACAGAAACTTATCTCTACTTACTTGACATAATATGTTTGTTTACGCAGTATCGTGGTACTTCATTACAAAGGTGCGGTTTTTTCCTAATTCCAGCGCAGTAACAGTGGAAGACGAGGTAAAGCTCTGCGCGGACCTAATTACGAAGTATATCCACGCAGTGAGCTACCACGACGATCCGGAGCAGCAGCTCAACTTCTACGTCGAGAGCCGCTCCGCCTTCATCAAGCTAGACGCTGTACTGATGGCTCTTGTACATGTGAGTAAACGTTGACTGGGGGCCTGATAACATGTTCTCTAAGCCATGTCGCCACTTTTAAAACATTGTTCTGTATAAACTGCAGGATTAATAGTCTGCGAAGTCGGGTTCAGTCTACGAATCAGCCTGTCTAGCACAACTAAGCTCGCGACTCTTGTCGCGCGACATAGCATCGCCCGTCACTCTCTCACAGTACTTTTTTTTTTTTTTTCCTATGGTTGCTTGCGTGTCCGAGGGACCCTTTGCACTGCTGGTGCCAGACGTGCTACTCCGCTTGGAGAAGCACCGCAGTCTCACAGTACAGCGAATAAAGAGATAGATAGGTAATATTTCTCGTACGAAAACGAGTCGCGTGACACAGTTGTGCTAGAGGTGTAGGCTGGGTGCCACAGTCAACGAATATTTGTGGTCGACATAGACACTTCTTACAGTGGGGGCTACCCTGAATGGCCGGTATTATTACAGTGTGTGAACGCACTGGGCGCGCGAAGCGCCGCGGGTGTGTCGCGCGGCTGGTTGCAGCGCGCGTGCGCCGCGTACTGCTTCGTGACGGTGCCGTCCCTGCACTGTACACTTGCCAGGGCCCAGCTGTATCTGCTCTCTGGGCAGGCGGCGCTTCTCAACAATTGCGTCGGACAAGGTACCTCTACTAACTAGATGTAAAGCTTACAGAGTATATACATGCCTGTTCGAACGGTCGCAGCGTATGCAAAAATTGCAAAACAACGTGGCGTGCTTTTGGCCTGGGAACGTGTTAAGAGCCGTTCGATCTTGCTGCATTAGTCAAAGCATCCTGTTTCTTCAGCGCCTGATCGGAGGCGGAGCCTGAAAGCACCTTTTCGAGTAGGCAACCGATCGTTGCTAAACTGTGAACTTAAAAGAGATTTATAGAGATTCAAGTTATTGCTATCAGTAGGTAGGCTTTTTTATTTTATCAATAGAAATATTATCTATGTTTCTATGTAAGTATTGTATATATTTTCAGCGGAGGCTAATTTCAAAGCACTCATCAGCTTAATCCCTGACATCCCCGAGTTCATCATGGAAGACGGTCAGAAGAAAATGACGCACTTTAAAGTTAGCAGCTTGATTGGTGACTTTCTTTCGACACTCCTAATAATGCCGGTAAGAAAATTTGCGATTCATATTTACAAAGATCTATTTTTTAGTTACTACTAGTGACGACGGAGCGAAATGTAACTTTTAGTGATAACCGATTTCTACTCTTAGAAATAGTCATAGGAGATCGGGAAATTGGTCAGGAGCTACCCTGCAGACAAAGCAAATGACGAATAAATCTTTTGACGGCAGAGTTTTTGACGAGCTGCGGATAAACCAAAAGCAAGAGAACAGCATAGAAAGAATATAGAATGTTATTCCAAACCTTCGGGGTACAAAAGGCAAAAACCTCTGTCATCTCCTTTACCAATTGTATATACAGGGTGGCCCAGAAGTAACACGTGCCCAGAGACACTGGAGGTAGGTCAGCTCAAGACGAACCCAGCCAACCTAACATGACCTCAGTAAAAGCGGCACGGTTTTCGAGTTATTGCCGAAATAAAAACTTTTGAGAATTTTCCCCTTTGTTTTTACATTTTTAGTACCAGCATCGACACGGAAAGCTCTTTTGTGTGTATCAAATCATGAATAGCTAATTCAAAAGTGTAGTGTTATTTTTTCAGTAACTATTGTAAAATGCTGAAGAAAACTTGATTAATCTTGATTTAATTTGTCACAAAAACACGAATTTCAACTTTGACCATCTGCCATGTTTTTTAGGGTTCCGTACCCAAAGGGTAAAAACGGGACCCTATTACTGAGACTTCGCTGTCAGTCCGTCTGTCACCAGGCTGTATCTCAAGAACGGTGATAGCTAGACATTTGAAATTTTCACAGATGATGTATTTCTATTGCCGCTATAACAACAAATACTAAAAATAAAGTAAAATAAATATTTAAGGGGGGCGGCTCCCATATAACTTGTTGTATGGTATTCCTTCATGCGCGAGTCGGACTCGCACTTGCCCAATTTTTTTTAATTAGAAACGATACATCAAATAACGTCAATAAATTAGGCATGTTATGCAGATTCAAAAATGGTATAACACATGTATCTTACTGCGATAACATTAGGTATTCTTATCACTTTAGCGATACCCTATCGAGCCAACTTAAAACTTGACCTCCGAAAGCAGTCACTGTTATGTGCTACAAAGATGCTGTGTACAGCGATGACTCTTCTGTTATCTGATCCGATTATTTTTCCAAATGCACGAGGGCTAAAAACTAATATTTTTCTCCCTTTTGACCGGATAAAATCATAAAATGACAATGACAATTAAAGTAGATTAATGGCTTTGGTTAGATTACCCTGTATAAGTATACATATATTAGTAATTATTCTTCAACATTGGTCAACTAACCGCTTGTTGAAATAATGTTAAATTTTTAATATTTCTAGGACAATATGGACAGCAGTGTGAAAGCCTACATACTGAGCGGATTCATAAAGACTATGGAAAGGATTCATTGGAGAAAGACTGATCCAATCTACTACATGTCGCTGCTGCGCACCTTGGACCTCCTCTGCGAAATGACTCGTGAAAACTATGCGTATGGCATAGAGGGAGGTTTGTATAGATATACGGTTCTTTTATTTCGCCTTGTTCAACGCCATAGACAAATTACGAGAGCATTCAAAGTACCCCACACATCAACGACGTCTTAGAATAGGAATAATATTGATGGTCTTGCCAGGCCAGTCAGTTAAATCGATTTAGTGCTTATCAATGACAAGGACAAGACGGGTTTAGCTAGAATGAATCTTCTAGTGAAACTGTTTTGATCCAAAGTCATTGCACTGTTCTACGCCAAAAATAAGGCGTACTCTCAACTCAAACTCAGTCTATTGTGCTTCTTTGTATTCATTTTCAGTTGAAGTGTGCAATAAAGAATAAGGACCTCTAGAGTCATGTAGACCGTTATTCAGGAAGCTCAACCTATTAACTCTTACAGGGTTGTATATCTTGGAAATAGGCATTTTTGTATGGGCAAATCCCAATTTATATACGACATCAGTAGCTAATCCGAAACTTCGACCAAGAGATCCGGCAAAATTAATGGCTCCGTGATATAAAACCGCGCTGCAGAGGAACAATTGTCACGCAATGACCATAAAAATATATAACCACATCCCACTAGCAATTAGACAACTGCCAAGTTTAACGAAATTCAGACGAGTGTTATGTCAGTGGTTGAAAGAAAAATGTTTTTACAAGTTACAAGCTTTTATTTAACTTGCATTGTATGTACGAGTATGTATAATCCAAGAAAATTAGATTGCAATATATGGAAAATTTGGCAAAATGAAAGGACAACTTTTATCTATCAGGATATGTAGGTTATAGAGCCAAGTTTAATTTTATCTACTCTCCCCCCGCGGTGAGCGTCACCCCCCCGCGCCCTCGAATGTGTCCCGGAGCGCGGTTTTTTCCACTTTAGAAGAAAACCGTGTACGATACCTCGTACAAAGTGTATAAGAACGAAGTAATCCTGAATAAATTTACTATAAACCTTTCATACATACAAAAGCGATAGCACTTATACAATCAGCGCAATCTGTTACCAAATACTAACGTTTTTAATTATTGATCTTTTTTTTCTGCTAAAAGGTTAGTTATCTCAAAAACTGCACACTTCTCGGCCAAAATATGTATGACAAAAGTAAAGAATGGACAATGTTCTTTCTAAAAATGTATAATTTATTTCTGTTACTCTTTAATAATACCGTTGCAATGCTATTTTTAAAATTTAAGTCATTTGGCCATTATGCGAAATATAAATATTCGTACTAGTTAAACGGTGTTACTTGCAATGCCATAGACTTCTTATATGTTTTTCTGTAATCTACAAGTATTGAACTATATTCTGTATTTTTTTTTTTTTTTAGCCTCACTATTTTAGGAAATAAGGGGTGTGTGGGGAAATCGTCAAGTTTTGCTCATTTTCGTAAATAACTTCAAAACCGTTTAATTTAGAATTATATAATACATATATTTGAGATGTTCATAATGTACCCTTTCATTTGATATGTCACACGATATACTATGCAATTTTTTTTTCTATTTTGCCCCCTAAACTGGCCCTCATGTCAAAATTTATTTATTTGCGTTACGTTACGTTACACGTCCATGTTTGGGTCATCAATTTACATACGTGTACAAAATTTCAACTCAATCGGTCCAGTAGTTTCGGAGAAAATTCGCTATGATTATAGTAGGATCCCTCGTGTGTCTGTGTCAGTCCGTCCGTCGGTCATAGCCAATTTGCTCCAAACTACTGGACCGATTGAGTTGAAATTTTGTACACGCATGTAAATTGATGACCCAAACATGGACGTGTAACGTAACGTAACGCAAATAAATACATTTTGACATGAGGGCCAGTTTAGGGGGCAAAATAGAAAAAAAAATTGCATAGTATATCGTGTGACATATCAAATGAAAGGGTACATTATGAACATCTCAAATATATGTATTATATAATTCTAAATTAAACGGTTTTGAAGTTATTTACGAAAATGAGCAAAACTTGACGATTTCCCCACACACCCCTTATTTCCTAAAATAGTGAGGCTAAAAAAAAAAAAAAAATACAGAATATAGTTCAATACTTGTAGATTACAGAAAAACATATAAGAAGTCTATGGCATTGCAAGTAACACCGTTTAACTAGTACGAATATTTATATTTCGCATAATGGCCAAATGACTTAAATTTTAAAAATAGCATTGCAACGGTAAATTAAAGAGTAACAGAAATAAATTATACATTTTTAGAAAGAACATTGTCCATTCTTTACTTTTGTCATACATATTTTGGCCGAGAAGTGTGCAGTTTTTGAGATAACTAACCTTTTAGCAGAAAAAAAGATCAATAATTAAAAACGTTAGTATTTGGTAACAGATTGCGCTGATTGTATAAGTGCTATCGCTTTTGTATGTATGAAAGGTTTATAGTAAATTTATTCAGGATTACTTCGTTCTTATACACTTTGTACGAGGTATCGTACACGGTTTTCTTCTAAAGTGGAAAATACCGCGCTCCGGGACACATTCGAGGGCGCGGGGGGGTGACGCTCACCCCTGAGAGGGGGGGAGAGTAGATAAAATTAAACTTGGCTCTATAACCTACATATCCTGATAGATAAAAGTTGTCCTTTCATTTTGCCAAATTTTCAGCTAATCTTACTGAATTAGTATGTATGTATATAAGTATGTTGTTCGGGTGGAATCTTCCAACTCGATTTTGAAGCAGATATCCTCAACCGATTGAGCTGACATTTTGCATACTTACATAACTTTGATGACAAAACATTAATATGGTACAATGGGGCTCATCTGATGATGGAGCCGGAAGGTGGCCATAGGAACTCTATAATAGAAAAAGCAATCCTACCGAGTTTGGGCTCTTTAGAATCGTCTCAGTGAGCATTTGATGGATATCTAATGAAAGGTACAGTCAGCTATAAAAGCTTGTCACTAAAATGTCATTTTTGACAGAAACTTATTATACATGAAATGAATTTCTAGAGTGTACGTCAATGTAAAATAAATTTAGTGTCCGACCGAAACACGTTTTTCTGCTGAAACCGAAACCGAAGGTTCGTTTCTGATTACAGTTTCGGCCGAAACCGAACCTTTTATAAACGTGATTAAAACGTTTTATAAAATGACAACGGGCCGTTCTTTCTAGATCTAATATGAATACTTACAATGAAAAATTTCGCTGACATAATTGACCGATGGAGCAAAGCGTTTCAGTTTCAGCTTGGCCCAAAATTATTTTATGTGTGCGGATAATTGGATGCTTTTCGGCTCTTCTCGCCTGGAAGTCATATTTCATAACTGATTCTCATGAAGTTTTGTGAGTAGGTTTGATAAGTAAATATATACTTAGATTATTTTTGTCGGTTAGAGAAATTTCAAGAAAGTGGAGATAGATATAGAGTGGAGTGGGGGTGGAAAAGGTAAAAAATTACAAATTTCAGCAATTACACAACAAACTCACGTTTCACTTTTGTTCAATTCATATTTTAACATTGACACTTGGTCTAAATTAAATTACCTAAAAAATGAAAATGTAGCCTTAAGAGGTCTTATTCCTTTTAAAATGCTGATTGTTTTAGACATTTTTCTCTGTGATCAAACATGTTTCTTAACATATTATGGATGTTACTACCTAAACAGGGCTATTGGGATTCATTGGAATATATTTGAAACCTATAATTTGAATTTTTCATTGATAAGTTTTGTTTCAAAAACTACTCGAAATTGACAAAATTTACGTGGAAAATTAGTTTTATTTGGTTTTATCAACTTATTTTCGAATACACGCAATGTAAGCATGAAATAGCTATGTTATAGCTGGGGTGTTAGTGCACGACACCTTGCACTTTGTGACTATGCGCTGAAACTTGGCACAGTTGATCCTTAGGTGCTCTTGAGTGAATTCAGGCCGGTAGACGTCGATAGCCACCGCGCGTTTAGTTGAAGTTCGCCGCTGCCGCGCTTTAATTAATGCAATATTTCTCTAAAACTATACATAATATGGCATGTGATATATCATTTTCGGATAAATCAAGGATGAGGAATCTATTTTTTTGACTAAAATAATGCACTTTCAAACAAAAAAAAATTAAAAAGTAGAAAAAACTGAAAAACGTAATTTGTGTTTTTTTATATAATTGTCAATTATTTTAAAACTATAAAAGTAATCTCAAAACAAAAAATATAGTCGTAAACCTAGACTTATGTAGTTTCTAAAAATATATAGTTTATTGTATATATCTGTTGATCCATGGGAGATAATAAATAATATTGAGCGTAGTTCAGGGTGATCTCAATGCATGATCGTCCGTGACGTAGGGTTTAGTTAATGTTTTAAACACACTAAAAGTGCATGTCTTTTATTGTTTATGTCTCTTAGTATTTTAAATGAAACTACGCAATGTAAATTAATTTATTGTATATATTTCCGGATCCACTGCACTGACAGAGGTCTGAACATTTAAGCTGCCTTTTCTTGCATTTGCACCTAATAACCTTCAGACAATACATGCTTCAGAAAAACTGGCCTATCATATAATTGTTACGACATATTTTTTGATAACAGCTATTACCTCCGCAATACGGCCCTCGATTGCTGACTCGAAACCTACAGTTAGGTCAGGAATATATATGTATAAGATAGATAAGATTATTTTTATTGCACAATTAACAACAAACAAATTACATATTTATACTATATGAAGGAATCGCAACAAACAAGACACAAAAAACCAGCTCGTTCGGGCACTTGTATTCCCGATATTTCTGTACGCCGCAGAAACGTCGACCCTGCAGGAAGAAGATATATAGATAGCCCTTGAGGAGAAGAAGATAGACGCCCTAGAGTTGTGGTGTTGGACGAGAATGCTTGGAGTATTATGGACGGAATTCCGTACTAACGATTCTATACTTCGAAAACTTGGCATCAAGCAGCGTTTATCGTCTTTAGTACAGTGTCGTACCTTAACCTTCTTTGGCCACTTATGCCGCCGGAGGGTGGAGGCTATTGAGCGCTTCTGGTCCACGGAAAGGTTGAGGGTACCAGGCCACGAAGAAGATCACCTATGTTATGGACAAACTAAATAAAAGCTGCAATAAATGCATCATCGTTACTACACGAATGAACGAGGAAGGCGGCTATCAGGTAAGAATGGCGGCGTGTTGTGAAGTTTATCACCATTCACCAACATGTCACATCCTGCGAATGCGTGAAATGGGTAATAATTTTGCTCTCTGTGGCCCTGTAAATAAACAAATCTGTATAAAACACCTGTATTTTCTTAATTTACTATGACCAGATATACCATTTTTACCTATCGTGGTGGCGATATCATGATAGCATAGATATTGGTGATGTTATCTTGTTCCTATATGCACCCAAAGTTCCTCAAGCTGAGGTAAAGCTTGCATATTATGTGTAACTGTCAGTACCAACACATCAGTATCCACAGTGGTGAAGCCTCGATCATAGTAAATTAAGAAAATACGGGTGTTTTATACATATTTGTTTATTTACAGGCCCACAGAGAGCAAGAGTATTAAGATACCCTCTTTCACGCATTTACAGGATGTGATACGATATCTTGGTTCAATGGTAAAGGAAAGAGAAGTGCTTTTCAAGCATGGAAGCCTTTCCTGACCTACTGTAGGTTTCGAGTTAGCGATCAAGCGACGCATTCAGGAGGTAATGGCTTCCATCGAAAAATACGTCTTAACATCATATGATAGGTCAATTTTTCTGCTTTTGAAACTGATATAATAGAGTAATAGGATCACGAAACTTAAAAAAGAATATAGTATATCATAATTATTATTGCAGATCAGCTTCATGTACTTCAGTGAATGAGCCCCATATATATATATTTTTTTACCAAGATAGACCAGCAGATAGAACACCTCCCACCGACCAAAGCTACTGTATCAGCATTTATCAAGCGGTGGGCGTTTGGGGTCAGTTATCACGCAATTGGGGTAACTACTTGGGGTTGAACAAAGGTCAACAACAACTGGGAGCCTACATGGACAGACTTGCCTGTTGCTGCAGGAGCATGTCTGGAAATTTTTAGGTGCAAATTGGCTGGTGCAATTGCAAAAAAAGGCAGCTTAAATGTTCAGACCTCTGTCATTGCAGTGGATCCTGCGATATATACAATAAATTAATTTACATTGCGTAGTTTCCTTTAAAATACTAAGAGACATAAACAATAAAAGATATGCACTTTTTGTGTGTCTAAAACATTAACTAAACCCTACGTCACGGACGATCATGCATTGAGATCACCCTGACCTACGCTCAATAATATTTATTATCTCCCATGTATCAACAGATATATATAATAAACTATATATTTTTAGAAACTACATAAGTTTAGCTTTATGTTTATATTTTTTGTTTTGAGATTTTTGTTATACTTTTAATATGATTGGAAATTTTGTAAAAAACACAAATGACATTTTTCAGTTTAGCCCACTTTTTAATATCTTTTTGTTAAAAAAGTGCATTATTTTTGTTAAAAAAATTGATTCCTAATCCCTCATTTAACCGAAAATTATAAATCACATGCCTCATTATTCATTATGTATAGTTTTAGAGAAATGTTGCTTAACACAGTACCTAATCCCTACTTCACGGACGATCATGCATTGAGATCGCCCTGACTTACGCTTGATATTATTTATTATCTCCCATGGATCAACAGATATATATATAATAAACTATATATTTTTAGAAACTACATAAGTCTAGCTTTACGACTATATTTTTTGTTTTGAGATTACTTTTATAGTTTTAAAATAATTGACAATTATATAAAAAAACACAAATTACGTTTTTCAGTTTTTTCTACTTTTTAATTTTTTTTTGTTTGAAAGAGCATTATTTTAGTCAAAAAATAGATTCCTCATCCTTGATTTATCCGAAAATGATATATCACATGCCATATTATGTATAGTTTTAGAGAAATGTTGCATTAACTAAAGCGCGACAGCGTCGAACTTCCCCCCCTCCCCCCCACTAAACGCGCGGTGGCTATCGACGTCTACCGGTCTGAATTCACTCAAGAGCACCTAAGGATCAACTGTGCCAAGTTTCAGCGCATAGTCACAAAGTGCAAGGTTCCCATACAACGGCGTGCATTATCAACCCAGCTAGTTACGTCCTTCAAAAAGTTGGTGGAAATTATCAATATATTTGTCATAATATGAAAAAAAAAGGAATAAGGCCTCTTAATAGCTATAATACTGTACTGAGGTAGCGATCTTTTAACCTTTTGAGCGCCACAGTCGGCTGTGGCCGTCAACAAAAAATCGTGCCCCTGACGCCACGTCGGCCACAGCCGTCCAAATTTCAATGATCAAAAACTTTGTAATTCTAACCGCTACAAGTATTTTTCAATCCCTGTTGATTTTGGGGCACATCTTTTTTTTTTTACTCTGGCGTCAGTGGAACGGTAAATTGCTAGACCGCTTGGCGGTCAATAGGTTAATTGTAGATGGTATAAAAAGAAACAAGTTTAAAATCATAGCAACAAAATAATTGATTTGAGTTTTAATTGTTATAATTGCAATCGGGTGGTCTTGTAACGCTAATTCAAACTTACTAATTGTATTACATACACACAATAATGACGAATTCTAAAGTTGTTTTATGAAATAAGTAAAGTTCACTTTTATCCTAAATAACCAATATCGCCGTCAATTTGTAAATTATGAGAATTTGCGTTAAGAATTACAATATGAGATGATAAATTCATAACAAAAACTAAATTAAGTAGTGACATTTTTAACCCTATCTCCGCTATTTTGAAAATTTCGAAAATCTAAATCGAAGAAAAAATAAAAAATATAAATTAAGAAATAAAAATATACGTATTTATCGAACATACTCACAAAATTTCATGAGAATCGGTTGAGAAATGCGACATTAAGACAATAACAGCTGGTAAGCTCATGGACATCCTAACATCAGGGCATACGAAAGAATTCGTGGGCCAATGCTGAAACGGAAATGCGTTGCTCGCTCGGTGAATTACTTAACATTATTCGGGGAACAAACACAAACATCACCTGACTGAGCAAAGTGCTTCAGCAGATTCCGGCAGAGTCAGGCGAGCGACGCCATATTGCCAACCGTGCCGACTGCCGAGCGCACCCGACGTTAGCGGAACGCGACCCGAAAGTACGATGTTGGAAGTTTCGGCGCGGCCGAAAGGTTCGGCTGTTTTTTGGCCGAAACCGAACCTTTGGCCGAAACATGATTTTTAGGCCGTAACTGGCCGAAACCGAAACTTCGGTCGGTCACTAAAAATAATGGAAAATTAGTAACACAATAATAAATTAATAATTAATAATATTTGAATTTTTTGCATGCTGTGATAAGCTAAGTGTACCTATATGATCTAAAAACAAGTCATTTACTATGTCAGCCAAATGTTACTACACTTAAGCAAAGAAAGATTTTCATTTCATTTCAATATTCTATTACACAAAAACTGGTATCTTTTGTTTTCAGTATTATCAAATGACAAGTTATATGGATCTGAGACGGAATACATAGAGAGCATCGAGAAATACTCCAGCAACATATGCCAAGAGCTTCTTGTCGTCTTGAAAGCGCTGGGCGATGCCAAAGAAACGAGGAAACAGCACGATCTAGCCCTAGAACTGTTTTGGAGGGTGATCCGTCGAGGCGATTTGGAAGTCAGCTCCATGTCTAACCTGGCAGCGAATTTGTGGATGTTATCACAAAAATTGCAAGATTCAAATCAGAGAATTTCTGTAAGTACCTACCGTGTGCCCGATAACATTTCCATAGAAATTTTCATAACCCTTGAGTATTTCGTCGTCGTCTTCAAATCTTTGACAATGAATTTTGTAAACGTATAGCGATTTACACTGACAGAATATGTCTTACGAAAGTTTTATAATACTTTCAATGAAAACTATATTAAAGTTTTTACATATACATTTATATTATATTTGTCTAATCATTAACCTATTTTCGTAAAGGTAAGTTACTGCACGTCCTGTTACTTATACATAAAAAATCATTTATTCAACAGTAAAATAATGCATAAGACAAAATGTAAAAGTCAAATCCGCAACGCAGGCATCGTCAGAGAGAATACAAAATCTAATCAGCGACTGGCTTCGTCAAACACGTCAGTTTTATAATTGATTTTGTGCTTCGAATATATTATTATATTGATCCTTAGGGCGCCCGTCACTGCGAGCATTCGCCTAGAACAAAAATAATATGAAAATCTCATTTTAAGGCGAATGCTCGCGGTGAGAAGCACCCTTAGAAGAACCCTTTTTTACATTTATTGCTCACTGCGTTGCATACCTATCGTCATATAATATTGGTTTACGCTTCGGAGCTAAAGCTGAACCCTGACGTTTCAATTAATGAATTACTTTATTTATATTTATCATTTCAGAAATCTATGTTACTGGTTTTGAAGAATGATAATAACAAAGGAAGTCAACAGCTACTTCAAAAACTACAGGATAGTGCATAATCGTGCCGAGTGGATGCACGGATTCTACGGCATATTGAATATCGTATCTACGACTGAATATATAATTATAAAATTGTATTTATATTATTAACGCATTTAAGTGAATCAGAATTGACACGCGATTGTATGTTAATATGATAAAATAAATGGAATGTGTATGTAGTACTGGTGAAATACTTTGTTTCATTCGTTGAATATATGATATGAACTTTAGCTTTGTGGTAAAGTTGGCTGAATTACTAAACCTACTGTTGCACGTTGCACTTTAAAACAGACGATGAGGAGAGGAAGTAGGAGGATCCTACCGCATCGACCCGCATGTAAATATTATATGGAATGGAGACAACGGTTGACAATTTGGATTCTCAAGACAGAACAGAATGGCGCAAAAAGCTAAGCACCCGACTACGAACAAACGTAATTTGCGGTACTGTGATGAAACTAAGGTATAGCGTAGTTACGATACAATAAAAATATATAATGCTAGAAGGTATTCAACCGCGCAGAAGAAAAAATGGGTTATATTTTTTTGTTTCTCCTCTCAGGTAAAAAGTTTCCTATAACTGTTTGGGAATCTAGGCCTCCACAGATAGTTACCCACATACCAAAAACAGTTCATATCGGTCCAGCCGTTTAGGCGTGATGAACGTAACACATATACAAAACATCAAAAATAAATGTTGAACCAGACTTCCAAATAGCCTATTTTTACAATTTTTTGTGCGCGTCAGAATGATTGGTTGACTGTTGATTAATTCAGCATTGATTGCTTACGTAAAAATTGCTACCTATTCCTACTTAGTGCCTGACACAAACATAAATACACCACAGATTTGGATTGCTCTGCTGATACGCACAGGCGTTCATGTTGTAAGTAGTCCAAATTATACGCGAAACTTTTTGATCTGTAACGCTGCAGAGTTGATTTTAAGCTAAATGTAGGTAGCAATTAGGTAGCAAATTTGTGGTTATTAAATAACATGAAAATTGTGCGTCCTTCGCAAAATATGAACTTTCTCCAAACATCCTGATGTCAGAATGACTGCTCAAAAAAAAAGTGATATCTTTTATTATTCTGAGGTAGCAATTGTTTGGTAAATGGTAGCAAATACTAGCAAATAGGTAGCAATATTTTACGCAAGCAATCAATGCTGAATTCAACAGTCAACCAAACATTCTGACGCACACAATTTTGTAATAGGATAGATATCAGTGTCGTGGCGGCCGTAGAATGCCGGCCGATTCCCACCGGCTTACCTATATTAAAGCAGATGAGAAAGAAGTCACATAGACTTAAATTTTATTCGGCTTTACCAAGAAAAAAACATTATAAGTCATTGGTATATTGCTATCGTATACGATGTTCTATAAAGGGAAGGGGTTAGAATAAATAATAAATTATATATAACGGAATTGAGCGTCAAAATAGGTAGATCTGCTCAAACCGACTTGACAAATAATGATAAAAAGAAAAAAAAAAAAACAACTTGATCTCGTTCCACAAGGTCTATTTCGTCTACGATCTGCGACAATATATTTTCTGAATAATACAGTTTTGTATCAATTTCACACGAGCTCTTTCATGGACATAATTTACTACCCCGAAATTAACCCGTCAATAGGTACTCAGACACCGCACATCCTTCGAATTCTCTTTCTGCTGGCTTCACTAAATCAATTACGTAATTTCTGCATCTTCTTTTCCTGTTGTAAAATTGTTGTTTTGTGTTCTAGGAAAACAAATAAGCCAATGCTACTACGGCTTACCCAAGGATGACTTTTGACGGCTGGTCCTGGAGCCTAATAAACACTGGTAGGGCTACCGCCCAGTCGGAGGCAGGTCATGACCCGCAAATGGAGTAAGCGGACATTGTCCCGCGAGACACGCTCGAGCGCGCGCTCTCGGTTGCAGCGATCTTTCACCTGCGCAATATTCACGCCTATAAAACCTTGTCTTTGTCATATTGGCGCGTTACTTTCATTCCAAGCAGAACCAGAAAAGCAGCGCGAACTAGCGAGGAGTAGTGGACGTACAGGGTTCTCAATTGGGTTTTAACCCATCTTAAAAATGTCTAGACTCGGATGTTTGGTATGGATTGTTTTATAATTTGTAAACGAGTTTACCTGTGGTTGACCAGTGGTTTAATATTTAACGGAAATTTGTTTGCAGTTGTTGATTTGGACGATATGTCAAGCAGTGTTCGCCATCGAAGATAACGGAAAAGGATTCGTACAGCCTTTGGACTTTGGTCCCATTTTCGCCAGCGAGAATTCTGGTTAGTATATCAATATTTATATTAGGGTGCTACCTCACCGCGAGCATTCGTCCGTAATGTAATAAACAACAAGTGAATTTTTCATATAGTTCTTGTTACATTACATTACAGGCAAATACTCACGGTGACAGAGCACCCTTCTATACATTTACATTATGTTGTATTCTAACACCAACCTATGTTTTCAAGTTAATAACCACATCTTTAACGATATGGTTTTTTCAGGCGTTTCTCCCTTGGCTTCAAATCCCATTGCGGCAGCTTTGCTAAAAGTAGACAAGAGCGAGTATCCCCAGTTGTTCGATACTGTCGTCAGTAGTTCTCTCGACTCCTTGCAAAGGCGGGTAGCCCCTCGAGATAGGACTTTCGCAGCTGAAAACTTCGGTTTCAATCCAATCGCTAGCCAAGGTTTCCTCCCCCCTGTAAAGGCGGCGCCACTTGTGGCACAACCGGCACCGCGGGCACCCCCGCCGCAGCACGCGGCGCCCTACCGCCAGCTGAGCCCTTTGCAATACGATATCAGACAGATCCACGACGCCGATTACAAAGTATACAAACCTGAGGAAAATGAGCAAGGAGAAATCTTATCCGCTTTAAAGCAGAATCCTACCGTCGCAGCTTACTTTAAGCCCGCAGTAACTAATGTAGAAGTTGCCCACCCGCTTAAGTACCGCACGGAAGAAATAATCGAAAACCCTGACGCCGAACCAAATTATAAACCCAACGGTTATATTGCAGGATCACCTCGCTTGCGACGATACACGGGAGAACGGAGGAGAGAAAACTTAAGGAAGAGCAGTGACGAGGAAGATGACCCCTATGACTATAAATCTGAGTACATTTCTAGGCCGAAGGCTTTCGACAGTGGAACCTATAGCAGCGCCTATAAAGAAGAAAAAGACCCTAACAAAGATTATGAATATCCCTATGGAGGTTACGACGCTGGCTACGACCACAAAGAATACGAACGAATCAAAGAATTGTCAGAGAAGCAAGCGGCAGAGATAAAACAAAACCCAGGGAACTGCAAACAAGTCGACAGGGATGGAATGACATGCAATGTGTGCAAGGATCCCAAAACCGGAGGAAACTATGAATCCTGTTCCTATGTTGCGGAACCTAAAAATAATAAATATGCTTACTCAAAAGAAAAAAAGTTTAATAGCAACGATGAACCCGATGAACCGGAGGTACAAAACGATGACGCACCTAAAAAATCGGCAAAATATGAGGAAGCGAAGGATGACGATAAATCCTCCGAAGAGTACGCAAAACTAAAGGCACCGAAGGAAGACAGTGAAGAGGACGATCCCAAAGATAAATATAAAGCTTATTACGTTCATAGCTCGAAACCCACTCCGAGCGAAGCTTTAAGGGCCGCGAGTGACGAGAGCTCCGAAGAAAAGGCAGACTCATTAGTTAAACCTTATAATTACAAGCAAGCTTTGCCCGAATTTTACACAGACAATGAGCCTAAAAAAGATGTTGAGCACGTCTTAGCTGAATTTAAGAAAAAGGATAGATCAGCTTGCAAACAGGTCAATAAGAACGGCATGACCTGCTTCCAGTGTGTCGATAAGAACGGCTTGAAAAATGAAGAATGCATGTTTGTTTCCGAATCTGCACCAAAAAAGAGTCACCTGGCTTACCAGGAACTGAAAGAATTTCAATCAAAACCCGCAGTCCCAGAAAGTACGAACCAAGGAGCAGAGAGTAAGATTGCATCCACTATAACACCTCCCGCACAGAAATCGGCCGCATACGTAGTGGCTAATACCGGTTATGGTAAAAAACTGAAACGGAAGAAGGCAACTCAAGCCACCGCGACTGCCGCTGCCGCTAGCGCCGTGCCTGCGGTCGCCGCCCTAGCCCCGCAGTCGCCCGCTGCACGCCGGTTCAGGAGAAGTGTGGACTCCGAGGCTGAAGAGCGTGCCCAAATCACGGACGAAACTGAGTTAGCTCCCGAGGAGTTCGCTGGAGCTGATTCAAAAGCAGCATACTGGGCGGAAACTATGCCTCGCTACAGTGCAGCATTAGGTGTTACCTTGCCTGAATTTATGCTTGCAAGATCGGAACACGAAGCTTCGTTCGATGAAATCGTCGCAGGCGCGTAGGAGATTAAGGCTGAAGGTATTTGCTCACTAGTGTTAGTAGAGCGTGTCCGTTGTCAACACCTTTTTAGATAAAGCCTGAACAGAAGGTAACGGGTATTTGTTGCGTAACCGAACTAAGATTTCACTGTGTTTGCCATGCTTGCCGCTGCAGCAAATCAGGCGTGAAATTTGAAATAAAAACAAATCCACACCAAAAGATATAAATAGAAAGTACTGTGAAACACGTTCCTATATGAAATGGATTCTGGTTTATGAAACTATCTTTTTCAGATATATATAATGTCAAATATACCGAAAATTCTTGGGACCATTTTTTTATACTGATTGATTGTTTGTTGTTAACTAGTTGTAGTTATTTTTTGAAATAAAATGACTTTATGTTATTGTTATGTTACCGTAGTTTTATTCTTCAGTACTAGTAGGTATACTTACTACCTACCTTACGCAATAAATGCTTCAATCATAAGATATATTTACATGTAGATCGACTCCATGCCCCTTCGAACCGGATTTACAAATAATGCCAATTGAATAAACTTGAGAACATAGGGTGCTGTCTCAACGCGAGCATTCGCGTGTAATGATAATGAAACAAAAAAAAAACTAAATTTCCATGCTTGTATTTTTTTGTTACATTACATTATAGACATTCGCCTGCGATTCGCTCGCAGTGAGGACCACCCTAATGATTTCTTCATATCTTTAATATAATTTCAATCTATGAAAAAATAGGTAAGTCAGTGAATGTAACGCGTTCTGATTCATAAAAATCTGGCACCAATCAAATGTAGGTGTAGTTTAGTTGGGAGCTAGACAAAATTTACTCAGTTTAGCTGCAAACTGGTACTTTAGTACATTGGCAATTTGGTAATCTAAGTATAATTGAAACAACAGTAGTATTAGGCTATTCCCGTAGCATTTACGTTCGTTCATATGGGTACATGTAGACATGGGTAATGTTCCAAATGGAAACTAACCGGCGTCATTGTATCAAGAATTGTTGGCACGGATTTCGGCTAGCGCCCCAGATGTCAATAATGGTTTTAATGTTCCTATTTTGCTGGTAATTGTCCAAGTCAACTGATCAAGGAAACTGTTTTACACGATCGCAAACCAACTGGGGAGAAAGTAATTAATTTCAGTCTGTAGCGATTCACATGTTCTCGTCATGTGCTCGCCATCGTAAGACTCACATCATCATTGTCATCATCAGTTTCCCAACACATTGGCATCATATTCATTTATTTATAATATTCTCAATATTACACGTCAATACATAAAAATCATTTATAACTTAATACGTATACAAATTTAATTAACATTAACTCGTATATAGCAAATCCGTATATAAGTATTATTATTTTAAAAAACATAATTTTATTCACGAAACGATTTAACATTCAAAAATTCATATTTCGCCATCTAATACTAAAATCATCACTTAATAATTATAATACAATACAAATGCCTAAAAGAATTAGCAGTATGAATGTTTACGAAAGCAAGTAAAAATATTCCAAAAGCTAAGCATCCTACCTTTTTAGAATAGCAAATTACTATTCACAACAATTACCAACGGAAGAATTGAGCTTTATTTATACTGTGTAAGGATCAAAATTGTGAGAATGTCCATTTTGTCCATTTTGTCCATTTTGTCCATTTTGTCCATTTTGTCCACTTTGTCCATCTTGTCCATTTTGTCCACTTTGTCCACTTTGTCCATTTTGTCCATTTTGTCCATTTTGTCCATTTTGTCCATTTTGTCCATTTTGTCCATTTTGTCCACTTTGTCCATTTTGTCCATTTTGTCCATTTTGTCCACTTTGTCCACCGTTAAGTATAAATACGGAGGGGAATTGAAGGATGGGATTCATTCTTTCTTGCGACTTCGACTGGGTAACACTGTTGTTTGGCAATAAGGTATTAAATTTAATTCTAAGGGGAATTTCTGTTGGGATTGCATTATTTTTCTGATCTATAATTATTTATTGAAATGTTGTGGGATTTTGTTGGTTTTTGAAAGCTATTAAGCTTAATTACATGCCAGAAATAGTGTTTTGGTACATGGTTGCCAGGTGAAAGATATTTAACCTTGCGGCTGTTAAACGAATATCTTTCAGACTCTTCTAGTTTTACCCGAGTTAGGCAGCTCGGGCACTTGCCATATATAAGTGCAGTGAATAGCCTACGAATGTGGATAGTTTTGTTTGGTGGAAGCAAAGACCACACGTGATGGACATGCGGGCCTTTCCGCGCTTGCCGAAGCCAAATGGACCTCCATGTTCGGTCTCATATACTTATATATTTATTTGTCTGCTTTATATACACATATTAGGGCGGGTTACTCTGCGTTTCCGGTGTCTTAGCCACGCAAGGGGGGACCCACTTACACTGATTCTAGTCCAACCTCGGGTTAATCTCCCGAATTTATAGTTTAGCTTACCTAGGTTCCATACACGTTTAAATGTAAATGTGAGGTTTAGGCCTCTAGTATTGGTGGTGCTAGCTAGGGCAAATGGGGGTATGGGGATAGGTACACTCCACTAGGAATATTAGAACGGGGTTTTTTTTATCCTCCGAGCAATCGGCCATTCATCATTAACTAACATAACATTTATTCAAATTATTTTAATCTCGTCTGGTATAATAGATACAAACAGCTGATTTCTGACTCGGGATGTCAGTAGTGAAAAACAAAATATTGTAACAGTTTATAAAGAAAGGGAATAGAGAAACCTGTTATTTAAACCAATCAGATATTTAGAACCTTTAATATGACATCAATATATGTAGAAATAATTAGTTAAAATTTACTGATTATGATTTAAAGTAATGTACATATGTTACAGCCTCAGTGATAGAATGGCAACACTAAAGTTAAGTCGAATCAGCTGACCGATGACATTCGCCCTTTCAATGAGCAGAAATAATTTTAAACTTTGTTATAATTTTGATAAGGAAATTGTGGATCGTCGTATAGTATGGAAATGCAAAGCATTCCTAAGACTGGATGTGGAGTATCTGAAGTGTAAATTGCTAAGAAAAGCCGAGGACTCATGGATAGCAATAATGAAAGTTATTCGTTCTCGTATTTACATCACAGATCTCAGAACTAAATCAATTTATATCACAAGGGTTGAAAGTAATTTCCCTTATCAGAATGAGTCAGTCGAGAGTTGAAAGATACTCCGAACGGACACAATAGTCTTCATAATTTCAAGGATGTATGACATTTACGAGTATGATCAAACGAAAAACCAATTTCTACAACTCATTTGCTTATAATGAATGGAATGGGAATTCATTTAGTCCACGAGTGAAGGGAAATCGTGTTGTTTAATAACAAATATACATAGTAAAGTTTCATAGTCTCAGAATAGATTTGAGAGAGATCTTTTTCTCTAAAAGAGCCTGAAGGCCATTAAAAGATTATAATTAGCAATCATACGGCATCCAGGGACATGGGTTTTGGTGATATTTAAAATAACACACCGAACAAATACAAAAGATGAATTGTTTTAATTTTCAAAGAACGGTATTGCCCCAATTTATATGTGAAGTAACCATGTCCTTATCCGATTGCTCACGTCTGGTAGCCGACATTATTTATACAAAACTAAATATTTTTGGGAGAATGAGATAATAGCATTACTAGAATAACACAGCCAAATGATAATATTTTGTATGCGGTCGAAGGATTTCAATAATACTCAGAATTCTATTCACCAACCAATTACTTCTTGTTTAGACCTAGTCTACTTTAGAATATCATACTGGAACTTACTAAAAGTATGAAATCCATACCATTATTCCATATTAATTTATCATACTAAAATTATTTAATTTGGTCGAACATGAAAACTTAATATTCATTAAATTTGTAATAGAATCTTATAGTTTCAGTAACTTCAATATATATATAGATAAGTTATGTAGTGTAGTTTCATAAAGTACAAAATTACTTGTCTACTAAACATTCCTGGAACAGACATGTAATTCCAAGAAAACAGTCTAAATTATATTTCATCTCAGAAATCTAATAATATTTGGTTTTGACTCATATATTTACCTTTATTGTTACATAGAGTAATCTAATATATCTATAACTTATTTGTGGACTGAATGAGTTTTATATTTCATATAGAAATGATATAACTAATATTTAATAAAAGTAGAATATCCCATACTGAATCATGTTATAAGAGCTGTAGATATTTTTGAAGGCTGGACTACACAGGAAACATTATATTTATATTTCGAGGATAGATAGCATTAAGTTAAGTTGAAAATATATTTAGTATAAAGAACCAAGTTAGCAGAAGGATAGAAGCTAGGGTTAAAAAGGAAACAGATTACAATTTTATTAGGTTCAATTAACAAAAATACTTAGTAGCACAGTATATAGGTATGGCGGCACTCAGCAACACATCACGGTTAGATTTCTCTTAAAAGAGCTTGAGTTACTACAACAATGTTGGGTCCTGCACATCTAGACGTTCACAACGGTTACATCGATCACATTTTTTTTGGCCATTAGTTATTAAGAAAAGTTCAGACTCAATTGTTATAAAGATCCTTTCATATTTAGATTTGTTTAGTTGTAGGATATAGAAGACTGGGAGCTGCTGTTAAGATATTCTTAGGTAATTGTTGTAGGGCTTCCTTAGGGCTTCGTTGTAGGAGTAGAGTTTAGTGGCGAGGGTGAAGCAGGCGAAGGACAAGGACCCGTTCCTTTAGTTTAGGGCTTAGCATACATTACGATTGGTAGTCCCGTGACTCAGGATAACTCTAGAGTTGAAGTTCTTAGCTCGCAAGCATTCAGTACAATTGGCGCGCGTTCCCAGGATGTATTTATTTAGCAGATAGTCTTCGTAAATATTACAATTTGTGCCGTTGACCAGGATTTATTCCATTTGCTGCCATGATCATGCATGGTACAATTTGTGCCGTTGACCATGGATAGGATCAGTCCGGGATTGTTGAGTCGTGCCGATGCAGTTTGTCGTGAGGTTCATGTCTTGCTGTCTTCTTGCGTTTGTAGTTCGACAATTGTTTTTCATTTTGTTATTTCGCCATGGAATTTTAGTGGAGTTGTTAGTGACGGTTTTATTGAAGGGATCTTTGAACACTTGAGCTTTGAACTATGATGCCCTTACGGGTACAATTGTTGACGTGAGAATGGAAAAGAGATTCGCCATGATGGGTTGTTGGGTGCATGTCGCCTCGAAATATATTTTGTTGCATATTTATACACAAACTATAGTGAATAGAGTAGCTTCTTGATATAACACACGATATTTTTCTTATTTCACATAATAATAGTACCTGAAACAAAAGATTTATGTTAGAACAACGGGATATTTTTTATAAATCAATATTTTGCAAACAGTAATTAGTTGACAGTTCACGTTCATTTAGGCATTTTTTATTTTTATCTGTAGTTCAATAGTGGATTGTTTGAGATACGATTAAATTCGTGACGTTTGTGTTAACGCTTTACAAAAGGTTATTTTTAATATTGATTAATAATTAAATAGGTGGTTTATTTAAGTTTTAGATAATAATTTACGTTACATAAAATAATAATATTAAGTAATATACTTACTTTAGCTCAAATCAGATACGTAGACACAACTCTACTCAATGTGTTCATTTTATTAGATTTAGATATTTAGGGATACATTTAATATTATTTATGCATTATTTACATAATTGGGAAAAATAATAATAGGTAATTCATTTTTTAAATTAAAAGCATAAGCCAGGCTGAGTGAACAAGACGCCTGCGAGCAGGTTTGATTTGACAGTTGACAAGTGACAGGGTGTTATCTGTTTTCATTTATCAGTAATTAATATGATATCGAGATGGAATGATTATTTAAATAAATTTAATTTTAGTTTAGATATAAAGTCGGAATGTTGAAGGAAATTAGTTTAGTGAGGTAGAATAGAGATGTCATTGTTCTTGACTACAGGAAATATGAGTTTGTGAAGATTTATTTTTACATCAGTTATTAGTTCAAGTTGTGTTGAAAATTAGTTATGAAACTAAAGTTAAGTTATGAGAGTACTAAGGATTTATTATTTGGGGGGGCGAGGGTTTATTTATAGGCTTTAGTTCAATGTAGGAAATGTTTCAGAATAAGATCTGATAAACATGACCCTAGCTACAATGTCAACCTTAGTATAAGTAAGGCTTCTAGCTACAATATTCATCTTTTAGTTTAATATAAGTCTTATTAGAAACATTAAATATAGCAAATATAAGGAAAGTAGGAGTGTTAGTGATTTCATAAGTGGGGGGGCGGACTCCTAACACATAATGAAACAAATGAAATGAAAGTAATTTTATTACAATAATTTTGGTACATTTATGGCTTATAGATTACCAATAGAATGACTTACATATATGTTCACATGTAGTATAAGAGTATAACCACAGAATCAGAGAGAAAAGGAAAGCAGTTTAAATTTAATTTATTTTTGAAGCGAAGTAAGTATGTCTGTATTGTTACCATTAGATTTATTAAGGTATTCAGTTCTGTTAAGTATTCTTATAAATAAGTAGATACATCTTCAATCAAGTTCTTATTATGCATTAGTCATGATACTCAGGTTACATTTTAGATGTATAGTAGATTTGGTCCGGAGCTTGTTGTTGAAATCCAAAAATCTGGAAAGTAAAATGAATAATTATTGAAACAAGTTAGATTAAATGTTATTTGCTATTAAACTAAGGTACAGTTATTATATAGTACGTCCACATACTTTAATTTGAGATATAAACATTTATAGCAGTTGTTTGAGGGAAATAAATTTAGTTCATAAATAAACTGCTCAACTTCAAATGAAATGAAAATTGTAATCAGGCGATGGAAACAGACTTAAGAAAACAATAGGATGAAGACAAGAAGAGAATTAGCAGTAATAATAGGAAGGAATTAATAAAATTTCGACCCCGAAGAAGTACCTACTGTTTTTGATCGAAGTCATTTCCACGAACATTAGCATGAAGATATTTTTAAACAACTAAGTTCTTTTTAAATTGAAACAATAGTACAGTAAGATAAATGATATTACCTTGTGAAGAAGTTCTAATAAGCTGCAGCAGCAGATGTCGGGAGTTCAAGTCATTCACCATTATTTCTGCCTCATTCAAGATTAGTTTGCACTGAAGAAGTTGTCAAGATTTACGAGCAGAGTCTGGAAATAGGAGACAGAAGGTATTAGAATCAAGAAAAGAGCATAAATTGGCGTACAGAAGACTCACGACTTATTTTATAAACAAGCGCAGTTAAAACTTTTGTTAACTTACATTTGATAGTATGTTTCAGGTGGCGTAGAGGTCGACTACATTGCTTCTTGTTTAATTATCCGGAGCTCATTATATTTGCATACATTTTGAGATATAACTTATAACCGTTGTACGGAGGTTAACGTAGTTGTTTTGATTCTGTAACAAAGACAAATATTGAATATAACAATACTACAACACGATTTTTCTTTGCTCAATATTTTAGTCAGATTATACTAACAAGCGTAGAAAATAGTTACCTTATTATCGTAGGCTCATTTTATCACAGTTTTCTTCATAACAATCTGTTTTGATGTTCATTATTCTTCTATTCTTTAATTTCTATTTCGTAGAAAGATAGGTTATGGAAAAATTTTGACATGTGACATGGCATAAGATAGTGTTGCTAGGTTAAAGAAATATCACATAATAGTAAACCGTTACTAGGGTATGGATTCACTTACCTAGTTCCTAAGGTATACGTTAAGCATTTTTAGAAAATAGTGAAATATATTTTTTTAATTATATATTACCTAATTAGACAACGCACTAGTATTTCAGTAATTTATTACTTAGAATCTAATATTCAATAGGGATATCAGGATAAGATCGATTGAGGAATCGATTACAGACGAAATATTTTAATAGACAATAGTGATGTCACAATATACGTTGTACCGCAGTAAAAGTATTGCAACAATATAAGAAACGGATGAGTTTGTAGGAAATTTTAACCAGAGGTCGCTAGTAGTATATTTAATCGAATGATTTGCGTAATGGTTCGATTCCATTAATACGTATTTTGAGGTTCTATAATAAGTTGAAATTCGATAAGTTACATGGATGATTACGTAATGGTTCGATTCCATTAATACGTATTTTGAGTTTCTTTAATAAATTGAAATTTGTTAGGTTTCAAAAGGGTAGTTAGAGGTAGATTGAACCAGGTGTATAAAATAATTGCGAGTTTTATTATAGTATAAAAAAAAATGAAATGTGTGAAGTGGATGGACAATTTTATTATTTATATTAGAGAAAATCTTTATTTTGATTTTAATGAAAGAAGTAAAGGGGAACTTGGGATATTATAGGAAGGTAAAGTAGTATGGATTTTGAATACAAAATGGGTAATGTTCTTCTTACTAAGTCGATGCGGAAAAATGAATGTAGGAGCCTGTAGCGCGATGTATGAGAGGATGAATGAGTGGACTTTTTGAGTTGGATGTTGTCTGTATGTATTCAAGCTACGTTCGAAAGTATTCGGATCCGAAAAGGGGGGGTCTTCTATCTTTAGAGGTACGAACGGGAGTATTTTCTAAAGACATCAATTGGTTTGCACATACTTAGAAGTTAGGCTTAGTAAATCGAAGTTTCGATTTAAGACCGATGTGCGGTAGTTTGTGCGAAACAATACTCTACAGTGCCTGCGGGCTAACCTTCTACGAGCACGAGCAGAAATGTGCAGGTTTCACACACACCCATGTCAACGATTAGATTGGCCAACTGTATATTTTTAAAGAAGAAGAATTGTGTTCTGGTTTGTCCGTAAAGGCAGGATAAAACTAAATTGGTATATTTGTATGAACCTCTGGTATAATAGTATTATTTAGCATAATTTTGAAATGAAACATTTTTTTTTCACAATTCGACTAGTAAGTCTATAGTCTTACAAGAACGAAAATAAAAAAACACATTTGTATGATTATAGAGCTGAAATTGGCTTGTTTATTCTTGATGTGATACACACACCGAGAAAGGAGAGTAGCATGTGATTTTGGAGAAGAATTTGAAATCGGAATCAGTTATTGAATTGAAGTAAGGATGAATATTCAGTATCTATACCAAAGATCTTGCTATGTTGTCTGAGGAGATTTTTGTCGATTCATCGAAGAATTCGTACAATGTGAATTCGCAAATGAGGCTGAGCAATGGGCAGGTCAAGTTTGAGGTGTTTAGGCAAAACCGAGCTAATAGGGCTTGTTTGACTCACAACCAAACACTTCTTACGATGTGGTCGAGATTTGGAGAAATATATTCACGATTCAATGATATTATTCTATGGTTTGAATTCTGATTTAATACACAAGTGACTTTCCAAGTATTGGTTTAAATACACACACATTTAAGGGTTCGAATACTGACGGATTTAGAATATCCAACGCTATCACAAAATGTTATTTGCTTAACGAATAATTTGTCTTATATATAAATTTTTTAGTTTGTTTTGCATTTTAGTAGGGGAATGCGAAGTTCTACGTTATTTGACAATGTCAATCCACTTCAAACTTTCGCAGGGGGGCGGTTGTAGCGATTCACATGTTCTCGTCATGTGCTCGCCATCGTAAGACTCACATCATCATTGTCATCATCAGTTTCCCAACACATTGGCATCATATTCATTTATTTATAATATTCTCAATATTACACGTCAATACATAAAAATCATTTATAACTTAATACGTATACAAATTTAATTAACATTAACTCGTATATAGCAAATCCGTATATAAGTATTATTATTTTAAAAAACATAATTTTATTCACGAAACGATTTAACATTCAAAAATTCATATTTCGCCATCTAATACTAAAATCATCACTTAATAATTATAATACAATACAAATGCCTAAAAGAATTAGCAGTATGAATGTTTACGAAAGCAAGTAAAAATATTCCAAAAGCTAAGCATCCTACCTTTTTAGAATAGCAAATTACTATTCACAACAATTACCAACGGAAGAATTGAGCTTTATTTATACTGTGTAAGGATCAAAATTGTGAGAATGTCCATTTTGTCCATTTTGTCCATTTTGTCCATTTTGTCCATTTTGTCCATTTTGTCCATTTTGTCCACTTTGTCCATCTTGTCCATTTTGTCCACTTTGTCCACTTTGTCCATTTTGTCCATTTTGTCCATTTTGTCCATTTTGTCCATTTTGTCCATTTTGTCCATTTTGTCCATTTTGTCCATTTTGTCCACTTTGTCCATTTTGTCCATTTTGTCCATTTTGTCCACTTTGTCCACCGTTAAGTATAAATACGGAGGGGAATTGAAGGATGGGATTCATTCTTTCTTGCGACTTCGACTGGGTAACACTGTTGTTTGGCAATAAGGTATTAAATTTAATTCTAAGGGGAATTTCTGTTGGGATTGCATTATTTTTCTGATCTATAATTATTTATTGAAATGTTGTGGGATTTTGTTGGTTTTTGAAAGCTATTAAGCTTAATTACATGCCAGAAATAGTGTTTTGGTACATGGTTGCCAGGTGAAAGATATTTAACCTTGCGGCTGTTAAACGAATATCTTTCAGACTCTTCTAGTTTTACCCGAGTTAGGCAGCTCGGGCACTTGCCATATATAAGTGCAGTGAATAGCCTACGAATGTGGATAGTTTTGTTTGGTGGAAGCAAAGACCACACGTGATGGACATGCGGGCCTTTCCGCGCTTGCCGAAGCCAAATGGACCTCCATGTTCGGTCTCATATACTTATATATTTATTTGTCTGCTTTATATACACATATTAGGGCGGGTTACTCTGCGTTTCCGGTGTCTTAGCCACGCAAGGGGGGACCCACTTACACTGATTCTAGTCCAACCTCGGGTTAATCTCCCGAATTTATAGTTTAGCTTACCTAGGTTCCATACACGTTTAAATGTAAATGTGAGGTTTAGGCCTCTAGTATTGGTGGTGCTAGCTAGGGCAAATGGGGGTATGGGGATAGGTACACTCCACTAGGAATATTAGAACGGGGTTTTTTTTATCCTCCGAGCAATCGGCCATTCATCATTAACTAACATAACATTTATTCAAATTATTTTAATCTCGTCTGGTATAATAGATACAAACAGCTGATTTCTGACTCGGGATGTCAGTAGTGAAAAACAAAATATTGTAACAGTTTATAAAGAAAGGGAATAGAGAAACCTGTTATTTAAACCAATCAGATATTTAGAACCTTTAATATGACATCAATATATGTAGAAATAATTAGTTAAAATTTACTGATTATGATTTAAAGTAATGTACATATGTTACAGCCTCAGTGATAGAATGGCAACACTAAAGTTAAGTCGAATCAGCTGACCGATGACATTCGCCCTTTCAATGAGCAGAAATAATTTTAAACTTTGTTATAATTTTGATAAGGAAATTGTGGATCGTCGTATAGTATGGAAATGCAAAGCATTCCTAAGACTGGATGTGGAGTATCTGAAGTGTAAATTGCTAAGAAAAGCCGAGGACTCATGGATAGCAATAATGAAAGTTATTCGTTCTCGTATTTACATCACAGATCTCAGAACTAAATCAATTTATATCACAAGGGTTGAAAGTAATTTCCCTTATCAGAATGAGTCAGTCGAGAGTTGAAAGATACTCCGAACGGACACAATAGTCTTCATAATTTCAAGGATGTATGACATTTACGAGTATGATCAAACGAAAAACCAATTTCTACAACTCATTTGCTTATAATGAATGGAATGGGAATTCATTTAGTCCACGAGTGAAGGGAAATCGTGTTGTTTAATAACAAATATACATAGTAAAGTTTCATAGTCTCAGAATAGATTTGAGAGAGATCTTTTTCTCTAAAAGAGCCTGAAGGCCATTAAAAGATTATAATTAGCAATCATACGGCATCCAGGGACATGGGTTTTGGTGATATTTAAAATAACACACCGAACAAATACAAAAGATGAATTGTTTTAATTTTCAAAGAACGGTATTGCCCCAATTTATATGTGAAGTAACCATGTCCTTATCCGATTGCTCACGTCTGGTAGCCGACATTATTTATACAAAACTAAATATTTTTGGGAGAATGAGATAATAGCATTACTAGAATAACACAGCCAAATGATAATATTTTGTATGCGGTCGAAGGATTTCAATAATACTCAGAATTCTATTCACCAACCAATTACTTCTTGTTTAGACCTAGTCTACTTTAGAATATCATACTGGAACTTACTAAAAGTATGAAATCCATACCATTATTCCATATTAATTTATCATACTAAAATTATTTAATTTGGTCGAACATGAAAACTTAATATTCATTAAATTTGTAATAGAATCTTATAGTTTCAGTAACTTCAATATATATATAGATAAGTTATGTAGTGTAGTTTCATAAAGTACAAAATTACTTGTCTACTAAACATTCCTGGAACAGACATGTAATTCCAAGAAAACAGTCTAAATTATATTTCATCTCAGAAATCTAATAATATTTGGTTTTGACTCATATATTTACCTTTATTGTTACATAGAGTAATCTAATATATCTATAACTTATTTGTGGACTGAATGAGTTTTATATTTCATATAGAAATGATATAACTAATATTTAATAAAAGTAGAATATCCCATACTGAATCATGTTATAAGAGCTGTAGATATTTTTGAAGGCTGGACTACACAGGAAACATTATATTTATATTTCGAGGATAGATAGCATTAAGTTAAGTTGAAAATATATTTAGTATAAAGAACCAAGTTAGCAGAAGGATAGAAGCTAGGGTTAAAAAGGAAACAGATTACAATTTTATTAGGTTCAATTAACAAAAATACTTAGTAGCACAGTATATAGGTATGGCGGCACTCAGCAACACATCACGGTTAGATTTCTCTTAAAAGAGCTTGAGTTACTACAACAATGTTGGGTCCTGCACATCTAGACGTTCACAACGGTTACATCGATCACATTTTTTTTGGCCATTAGTTATTAAGAAAAGTTCAGACTCAATTGTTATAAAGATCCTTTCATATTTAGATTTGTTTAGTTGTAGGATATAGAAGACTGGGAGCTGCTGTTAAGATATTCTTAGGTAATTGTTGTAGGGCTTCCTTAGGGCTTCGTTGTAGGAGTAGAGTTTAGTGGCGAGGGTGAAGCAGGCGAAGGACAAGGACCCGTTCCTTTAGTTTAGGGCTTAGCATACATTACGATTGGTAGTCCCGTGACTCAGGATAACTCTAGAGTTGAAGTTCTTAGCTCGCAAGCATTCAGTACAATTGGCGCGCGTTCCCAGGATGTATTTATTTAGCAGATAGTCTTGATAAGTATTACAAGTCGTGTTCCGTCCGTACGCCGGTACTGTTCTGCGAATATAAATAAAACTGCTTGAGATTGAAAGCCAATAATAAAGTTGGTATTAGGCAGTGCAGGTTTCGAGCGGCGGACGTTTGGCTGTGATACCCGAGGATTGTGATACTATACAATTTAACAAACAGTAAGTAGTTTTTGATATACATAAATACTAATTAATTTGTGCAAATTTCACGACACCTTCAAAATATTATAAATAACGGTCACGATAACTTCTCGAGTTCGCTCTCCCTACAAGCTAAATTAAGACTATACTGAGGCTAGGTTATCAAAATTTAGGTCGATTTACGAAAATAAATGGTTGATGCATAAAATGCAGACTAACGATAAAAATTTAAAATTACAACTGCCCGGTCGTCATAAAAATGATTTCTTGATATATTGCCAAGTATCGATAGCAAAACAACCGGGGCTTAACTGCGCAGTTCTTATTACAGAGGCTTATGACGGTCGAATTACGTTTTTTGTTGTTTCCTAGAATATATCATTCTATTAATATGACGCTGTTCTCATGTCGGAATGCCACAATGACAATATATTTTTGTTTATTTTGCCCGCCACATAGTTATGCGGTTGAGGGTTTGGATACGCGTTACAGCGTTTTTAACCGAGTTCAAAAAAAAGGAGGTTCTCAGTTTGGTTTAACCTGTATGTTATGTATGTATGTATGTTTGTCCGCGATTATCTCGCGTTTGGCTGAACCGATTTTGATGCGGTTTTCAGAAAAGAATTTGTTACGCTTAGGTGAAGGTTTTAGTACTTTAAACGACTTCAAAAAAAGAGGTTCTCACAGTTTGACGCGTATATAACGTATGTTTGTCCGCGATGTTGTTCATCACTTTATAATCTTGCACAAACTTATCTTGAACACCTTTTTAATTGAAAATGAAAATATTTATTTGGTTTACATTGGTTTTAACAATAAGATCATGGTTGATGTACTTGTGGCAGGAGATCCCGCTCTTCCAATAATAGTTTAGGCGTAACCGAAAAGAAGTAAGTTAACAATATTAATTTTATATCTTACTTATTTCTAAACATTTGAATTATCACTCCATCCTGAGTGAATCTGTACCTACTTAATTAAGTTAAGTGTGTGTACGTGTATGTATATGTATGCGCGCGTGTGTGTGTGTGTGTTTGCGCACGCGCGTGTGTGTATGTGTGTGTTGCGTCTGATAGGTTATCCCAGAGTATGTAAAGTTTGAATAGCATAATGTAAAGCCTGACCAGAAATATATGAGGATGCGCCATATTGCGGAATTTCACTGGAACTAATTTCTTACACTGGCAATGATTTTATGATGGTTTGTCAACAATGTCAATGTCTCGTGGTGATTTCTGTTAAGACAAATATTTAAAATTATCCAATGAAAATGCCGAAAACCATTCACAGTCGTCAACGTAAGATTATAAATAAAGTGTATTATGTGTTTACTACACGAAAAACAGTCAGGAAAAAGAGTGTATTCCATTAAATGGTATTACGAGGTTAACTAGTGGAACTGACAGGTATTTAAAACTAATGTCATTATAGTGGGTTGTGATTGGTTGCAAAATTGTTGCCATATAAATCTTATAAATAGCGCCCTCTTGACAATCCTCATATATTTCTGGTCAGGCTTTAATAATGCTTCAGTTTCCTCATAGGTCAGATTACTTAACCACTCAGTGATTACTCTTTTGCAGTCATAGAGTTGAAGCGGGTATATAGATATTAATTTATTAATGTTATTATAGGTGTACAGATTGATTTACAAATTGCCTTTTTGCAAAAATAGATTTACAGGAGGGAACCGCGACTACTTTCCTTCCTTCTCCGTTTTAAGAGTGATGGTTTAAAAGTGAGGGTCTTGTGTAACTTTACGACAGTATAATGGGTTAAAATATAAAGTTTTCGCATGGTAAGTATCCCAAGGTTTTTGTATAGTTCACAAGTCGGGAATCTATAAGGTTTAGAAAGCATGACTGAGTAGACATCTTTGCCCCCTTTCGGCGTCAATAAATTTGCGTCTGATAGTTAACATCTTCCTATGCTGAGCTGATGATAGAAGGTATAACTCCTTAACGGTTAGGAGTTAGGGGATAATTTAAACGAGATGCATGCAAACAAGACCTCCCCGGTCACCCCGCTATATGTATTTTATTTGAATCACTAAAAAGCAAACAATATATATAAAAAAAGAACCAACTTCAAAAAAACTGAAAAGCCAAAAATAAGTCGTTCATGTACAGATTAAATTTAAATCACCTTTTGAAGTCGGTGCCAAACCTCACGTAAACGTCTTTATCGAACAAAAAAACTCGTAAATACCAAACGGTAATCATTGAAAGCTTCATGCGCGGCATCTGTTTTTAATAGTAATAATTGAGTGGTTTGACACCGACTTCAAAAGGTGATTCAAATGTAATCTGTACATGAACGGGTTATTTTTGGCTCTTCAGTTTCTTGAAGTCGGTTCTTTATTTTGTTATTTATTACTGAACAGTTGCTTAATGTCAGTGTTTGGAATGAATTGTGAGAAAACTAAAAACGTAACATATTCATGTTATCGAACGCAATGGTACTAAAAAATCAGACCAGAGCATTTCATTAGGTATATACATAAGTCTATGATGGCGGATGGAAGAGGAACTATTATGATGAGAGACTAATACGAACTTTAAAGATCACACTTACCTTTATTTACCATCATTTAGAGGTGTCATGATACTTCTCACTAAACACTGTAGAAGTTGTTACAAAGCGTCCGTGATGATGTTATCTGGGCGGTATACTACTCATATTTATAGATAATGTAATTTTGTATGTTTGATATAATTGATGCAACTCGCACTTAGTATAGGCCAGTCAGTCAGTCAAACGTTACCATTGCAGCAAGATGAGCCTGAAAGCCAGCGAAGCGGTTCCGGAGTTCGAGGAGGAGCAGTACGTGGACGTGAACTCGCTGCCGCTGCGGCCGCCCCAGCGGGCGGTGCCGCCGCCGCCGGCCGCGCGCCGCCCGTGGCACCCCGTCATGTGGGACAGCTCCATCGTCGGCGTGCCCCCGCCAGATCATTCCGAAGCTAAAGAAGAGGTATAAACTAACGACTTTTTTTTATCAGAGCAGAACCGTGTCTGAGCGACATTTAAACCTGCCGATCTAGCATAACAGGCCGCGATTTCGCTGGTCGCGCGACACATAGTCGCACCTGCGAGTCTCAGGCCTCTTTAGCACTGTACTGAACGGAAAATTTAATGTAACGTAGAAGTATTGATCGCAGCAAAGATCGGATATTTAGATGCATACAACTAAAATTGCCATACCCCCGGAAAAGTATAGTAAATGTGTAGTAGGATTCTAAAGTAAGATTCTGATAATATCTATAAGTGCCAGAATTCTGGGAATATTCAAGACGTTATCAAAACCGGTTATATTGGTAGCGCCAGTGAACGGTAAACGTCCAAAAAGTAATTTTTCGTAGATATAATCTGGTTGAAAAATATAATTTCAAATAGTGAATATAACCGAATAAACATGCATTTAGTTTGGCGTAATTAGTCGTTACAAAATCCCGGGAGTTCAATTAATAAATAACATTAACTCTATTTTCATAACAATAAACTACAACGATGTCGTGAAAGTGCAGGAAAATATGTATCCGAATACCCGATTCCTGCAAATACTTGACTTAGGTAGGTCGGCCGTCCAATTGTATGGAACTTTATACAAGATCCAGCGATTTCTAATGTGACTTTTTGAAATTAAAGATTCATCTTTGCGCAAATGTAGTTTCAGCGAACGAAGCTGCCGATCCCATACCCAAATTCATGTCTTCACTGTTACACACCGTTTGAAACGTGTTTATTATCTCCTTGCAATTTACATATTGCAGTCTGGCGATATAGATATAAAGCCTGGCCAGAAATATATGAGGATTGTCAAGAGGGCGCAAATTATAAGATTTACATGGCAACAATTTTGCAACCAATCACAACCCACTATAATGACCATATTATAATTTATTAATATTGCTTTTAAATACCTGTCAGTTCCACTATGTTAACCTCGTAATATAATTTAATGGAATGCACTTCTTTTCTGGTTGTTTTTCGTGTAGTAATCACATGTACACTTTATTTATAACCTTACGTTCACAATTGTGAATGGTTTTCGGCATTTTCTTTGGATAATTTTAAATATTTGTCTTTTAAAGAAATCACCACGAATGACATTGACATTGTTGACAAACCATCATAAAATCATTGCCAGTGTAAGAAATAAGTTCCAGTGAAATTCCGCAATATGGCGCATCCTCATATATTTCCGGTCAGGCTTCACCTAGTACTTTTTCTGAAGAATCTATTTTGTAGGTAAATGTATATAGTTTCAATATTTGGGACGAAGTCAACAATATTAGGACGAGTCATAATTATTTTTCATCTCTCCTGTTCGGAAAGTTTCATTTTCATGAGTAGATAGCCGGGTGGAAAATAGCTTTTCCATCCCTAGGGTGGAAAGTAATTTTTTTAAAATTGCCATGGTGTCAAAGATAATTGCCACGTCGTGACCAACTAAATTAGGTACAATCTAGTCGGCCGTGGTAAGTGGCATTGAAAAAAGGTCTCTAAATGTTAGATATAGGCAAGCTTAGCTTCATTTATTTATATTTAATTATTAAATATAAATTTCCATTATATTCATAATACATACATATAATTCCGTTCCACATTTATTGATAGGTCGTACATTTATTTAAAAAATAAAATTGAAACCATTGGATTTTTTTTTTTTTTTACTTTTTAAATGTTGGCGGTATTATATCTTAACTTTTTTTTATCTATTAAAAGCAAGAAGAATGAAAGTTTGCAGTAGAAAAAGCGGGAACACGAGATTAAATATAAATACCGTGTCTTTAATAGATTATTTGTTAAAAGTGACATGGACATTAATATAACTCGCTCTTGATATTTATGTGCGTGTAGTATTTTATTTTCCTCACAGTCGAAATGAAAAGTAGAGTGTTTAACTCGGGTGAAATTACCCATTTCACCCTCGCTTCGTTCGAGCGCCAGAAATATCTCGGGTGCAATGGGTCACTTTCTACCCTTGGTTAACAATCTACTATTACACAAATGAGGTTATAAACAAAATTTTCGTTGACGGACGATATTTATATCAATATGTTTTTTTTTACTTAAAGTCAAATGGAAAACTAAAGGAAAATTGTCATTTTACGTTGACTGATAGTTTCACATTTAATTAACATGAACACGTTGATTATTTAATACGATACTTCGAGATCCTTTAACGTTTTTTTGTAGTAATCTAATAAACTATTATAAAATTCTAGATTTGTATTGTTAATTAGTTTTCTATGGAGAGAGGGTCATGATTTAAGGAATAATCTTAAGAGCGTGATGCAGGATCGTGTTTTGTTTTGTATGGCCGCGCGGCGCCATGCCAGTCTGGCGCCATCTGTTGGTCAGAATTTCCTTTGTCCTCTCATCATGCTGAAACGGCTGGCCAGATTTTAACCAATGTTGGTACAGGGATAGCTGAAGATCCAAAGATGGTTTTAGGACACTTTCTTTTACGGTTTCTTCTACGGTAAAGAAAAAAATACGCGGACGAAGTTGCTAGTCTAGTTCTATATAATGTTACATTCCCAAGGTAAAGATCTCACTTTGTTGCTTACAATAAAGAACGCGTTGACAGGTTATTAGTATAAAGACGCAAACAAATATCGCCTTTAGTAACTAACGCCGGTTGATACCTTTACGGTGGGAACGGCACATATGTAGTGGCAAGTGTTGTGGATTGAGTTGAATGTGATGTCAATGTTGTGTTTTTATTGCAGGAAGGTCTGCGCGTAAACGGCGAGTACCCGCACAAAAAACGCATCCGCAACCTGCGGCGCCTCATCGAGGAGGGCAAGGTCAAGCCCACGCAGGAGACTCTCATCTTCTTCCTCTGCAACAAGTTCGCCGTCTCTGACGACAGGGACGGCAAAATATCCGTCTAATTCCCCTAATTTCTTCTATTCTTAATGTTAATTGTTATCGTATAGTCGTTCGTGAAATTTATATACGATCATATTGTACTATAATTTTATGTTTATTTACTCAAGTGTGATACCTGTAAGCGTCTCGATATAAAATCTCTGAATAATAAAAAGGGTTGTAAATATAAAAAAAAAAATATCTGTAAAAATCTAGCCTTGTAACTTTAATGTCTCCTTAATCATAAGAAATGCAGTTATCGCCGCGTCCTCCGCCTCGACATCGAGCGGCCGCTCGCCCCGCAGATCCGAGCTCGCGTAAACGTCGCGCCGCACGCGCCGCGGACGCGACGGGTCGGCCGGTACCGTTCAAAATCACTCTTCCACAACACACTCCCGGTTCGGTGTCGCAGCCGACCTCGACGCGTCCCGCGGACGAACGCCGTCGAATCTAGCGGAACGCGAGACCGCAGTGAACAAACTCAAGTCGGGAGTAGGTACATATACTTTATATTCTTCATAAAAATTATCTACACACAAGACTTTCAATATAAACAAAATCGAGTTTCTCAGATATAACTTACGCGAAGATTTCTCGACCGCCGCGCCGGGGGCGGCGGGCCGCACGGGCGGAGCCGCCGCGCGCGGCGAGTCTAATAAATTAATCGACCGAGAAGACGGATCCGCCGACGAGAGCCGGCCCGGCGCCGCGCACTGAACCGTCCTCGTCACTCACACCGCACACCGCACACCTCACTCGTCTCAGTTCGTGCGCCGGACGGGCGCGCGCTAGGTGGCGGGCGGCGGCGCGGGCGGCGCGGGCTGCGAGGCGCCGGGCCCGGCCGCCGCTGTCGTCGCGCCGCCCGCCGCCGCCGCCGCCGCCGCCGCCGCCGCGCCTCCGGGCGTGAACTCCTCGTCCTCCTCCTCCTCGGGGTCGAACTTCAGCATCAACTGCTTGAACTGCGAAAGAAAGTGGGAAATCAGATATCGAGACGGATCGTGTCTTCTGTATCAACGGACGCCGCCGGTGAGGCGAGAGAAGGAATTATGGTCTCTATAAATAAACGAAAACTCGAAACGGTCATTTTATGAAACCGGACGTGCGTTAGTATGTACATCGGTCTACGTGCGTCATATCATCATTCTATAAATAAATAAATATCAGACAACCTCACACAAATCGATCTCAGTCCCAAATTAAGCTCAAAAGGCTTATGTTATGGGTACTAGACGATGATATACATACTTATATGTCCAGAAAAATATATACTTAAATGCATAGGGCAACCATGACCCCAGCACAAATATTCGAGTTCATCACACAAATATTTGCCCTGGCCGGGATTCGAACCCGGGACCGCCGGTTCAGTAAGCAGAGGTCTCTACAAACTGCGCCATCCGCGTCGTAAAATTATTGGCTAGAAATAAAACAAAAACTGCCTGGGAACCACCAATGCGATGCAACCATACTGCGATATCTTGGATTACAGAGAAATTAAGCTATTCTCGCTAGCGCTGCATATCTCACTGGTATTAACCACTAATTACAATTATGTAAGGATAAGAAAGTCAATGAAATTTGCACTATATTTCATTCAAATAAGGATACTTTGGTCGGACTCGTTGATATCAATAGCGGTCGGCTGTCGCATATCAAAACCTAGTGTGGATGTCGATATAGTGCATAATGATTTTTCATCGTTTTTTACATTCCTTAGCTTATTGCTTTCTCTATCAACTGAGGTGAAATAGAAATAAGAAAAAAAGCTTGCCCGCCAAATACGATTTAAATGCATTATGCACAATATCTGTGCGGGTAAAATGTTTGAAAGTAAGTTTTTGTATTTATTGGTAGCTTACATACGCAGTAAGTCAAAGATACAAAGAAAGGAAGAAAATATTTTTAATTAGAAATTATTATTTTAAATAAATATGAAGTATTTTTATAACCTTCCGCGTATACACCAAGTCATCTCATGGTAAGAGGATTGTAAGGCCCATGGAACATTCACGTTCTCATGGACCCACTGCCGTATTTACCCCCAGGCCCGCAAGGCCCGGGGGTAGGGGCCCCAGTTCCAAAGTAGGACTGGCACAATATTTATGTTCCTCTTATTTATCACTTAAAATACTACTACCTACTATTTAATTTACTGAAAATCCTTTTTAGATAGGGAAGGGGGTCTCAAATTCCAAGTGCCTAGGGGTCCTTGGTCATTAGTCCAGGCCTGTATCGACCTATAATCGGAATTTAAGAGCTTAGCTGTGAAACACTCGCCAGTATTCCCTATCCTCCACTTTTTTGTCATACTTATATTTCACTGCAAGCTTAAGAACCCAAAGTCTATAGTAGTTTTAGCGGTTATCTTAGCCTACATTCAAACACAAGAACACCCAAAACGGTTGCAGCTCTTCCGTGGATATAAGCGCATAAAGGATTGCCATGAGGAAATCTCGGTATCCGACAGGTTCCAAATTGTCAATATTATGTTAAGTGTGCAAGGATTGACATTTGACCTTACCTGATAAAGCTTTATACGTATATCAATGAACATAAAAGGCTTTTATGTTGCACCAGCCGTGTGGCGTCAAAGATATTACAATACTTAGAACAAGGACAAGGTGCAGCAAAATTTAATTATTTCTTAGAGCAACAAGACTAATTTTATTTCTTAGAGCAATAGCGAAGGATGGTCTTAAATGGCAAGCCAGCTGGAAACGATTCTATGGACACCTCACAACTGATAAACATGTCGATGTTTCGTGAGTGTCAGAATGGCGGGTGTACATCAACGAATGCAGCTGCGGTATACGTCAGGAGTGCTAAACTTAACCACTCTCTGGATTTTATTGTGCTTCATACAAGTGAAAACACATTGCGAGCACTAACCTTAGGCAGTTCTTTCACCCTTCAGTTGGCAGCCATTCAGGATGGCCGGCGTCCTTTATTTCTTAAATATCTCTGGAGTTTAAACTATTGACCGCCAAGCGGTCTAGCAATTTACCGTGCCACTGACGCCAGAGTAAAAAAAAAAGATGTGCCCCAAAATCAACAGGGATTGAAAAATACTTGTAGCGGTTAGAATTACAAAGTTTTTGATCATTGAAATTTGGACGGCTATGGCCGACGTGGCGTCAGGGGCACGATTTTTTGTTGACGGCCACAGCCGACTGTGGCGCTCAAAAGGTTAAAGAGCACATTGCTCCAATTTTGGCGCACATTCAGCCCATTGCTAGCACTAACTCCTGACGTATACCGCAGCTCCATTCCTTTACACCCGCTATCCTGGCACTCACGATGTTTCAATACAAAACTTGTCGAATCTTAGTTTCTTTCCGATGGCAATTGCTTATCCTCTATATCTGTGCTTCCACGTATGGTATTCACGGCCACATACCTCGAGGTAGTCGTCGACGAGTCGCCGGCGGCCGCGCTCGTCGAGCTCGTCGTCGTCGCCGGGCTCGCGCAGCTGCGCGATGGTGGCGCGGGGCTCGAACACCGGCGCCTGCCGCCTCGACACGGCCTTCTCGTACACTTTCACGCTTTCCGACGGCGAGTACTGGTTGATCTTACTGTAACAACAGATGCACGACTGATAATCGTTCGGTTCCGGATCTGGACTGGTATAGGGACGATGAAAGCGTAAAAGTCACATAACAAATCATCAAGTCAGATCATAGTGACCAATGACAAAAGGTTACCGTCGATTGACGAAATGATAGAAAAAAAAAAACGTACACACGCTTTTGTTTCATGTGGGTCTCATTATCAGACATAGAAGTGTTACTGGCACGAATAAAATTTTGCTAGAGAGAGCCACACGATATTATTTTATCGATAAGTTGTACTTTCTTATGACAGTAGTTATGTTACGAATATGAGATAACGTATACTATGAATAATATAGTTATATACCGTATATTATTCGATGGAATATAAAAAATATATAAGGTTGTTAAAGTAGATTTTTATTTGAATTTTAATATATCTAAAAAGTATTTAAGTAACTGGTGGGTAGAAATCAGCATATCCGGTGAACTTAATAGCTACTATATGAAATGTCATTTCGGAATAAGTATTCAGTTATCGATTTTTTTTATCGGAAGGATATCCCTAGTTAATTGACGTTATTGCTACGAACACTTCTATGTCTGCTCATTATACTTGCAAACCACTGCAGATTTTAAACATCTAAATGACATATTTACAAAATAAAAACCGTGGTTCTATGAGCGAGTTTGTTTCGGCTGAAATGTATCAATTTCTACATTTCCAACCCCCATATCTCCGCCATTTCGAAAAATTTCAAACAACTGAATCAACAAAAAAGAATCTGTTGTCTTATCGAACCTACTCTCAAAACATTGACAAATGTTACCTTAGATTTTGTCTTTAATAAGGCGTATTTTCTATTTACTTAGGTATAATGATTGGAACCATAACTTCGGCGCGAAAAGAATTTAAAATCAATGACAGTATAAACAGTATAGACAATATACTACCGTGTTGGTGAAGCCAGAGAGCTGTTTCAATACAAGCAGCAGGCAGCCGCATGCCTGGTGCATGGGGTCGCCATCAGTATAAAAAGTATAAAGTATGGACAGTATACTAACGCATCAGTGAACCCGTAGAGCTGATTGAGCACGAGCAGCAGCAGGCAGCTTAGAGGCTGGTATGGCATCACAGTGGTCGCGTCAACAGTGTAAATAGTATGGACAGTATACTAACGCATCAGTGAACCCGTAGAGCTGATTGAGCACGAGCAGCAGCAGGCAGCTTAGAGGCTGGTATGGCATCACAGTGGTCGCGTCAACAGTGTAAATAGTATGGACAGTATACTAACGCATCAGTGAACCCGTAGAGCTGATTGAGCACGAGCAGCAGCAGGCAGCTTAGAGGCTGGTATGGCATCACAGTGGTCGCGTCAACAGTGTAAATAGTATGGACAGTATACTAACGCATCAGTGAACCCGTAGAGCTGATTGAGCACGAGCAGCAGCAGGCAGCTTAGAGGCTGGTATGGCATCACAGTGGTCGCGTCAACAGTGTAAATAGTATGGACAGTATACTAACGCATCAGTGAACCCGTAGAGCTGATTGAGCACGAGCAGCAGCAGGCAGCTTAGAGGCTGGTATGGCATCACAGTGGTCGCGTCAACAGTGTAAATAGTATGGACAGTATACTAACGCATCAGTGAACCCGTAGAGCTGATTGAGCACGAGCAGCAGCAGGCAGCTTAGAGGCTGGTATGGCATCACAGTGGTCGCGTCAACAGTGTAAATAGTATGGACAGTATACTAACGCATCAGTGAACCCGTAGAGCTGATTGAGCACGAGCAGCAGCAGGCAGCTTAGAGCCTGGTATGGCATCACAGTGGTCGCGTCAACAGTGTAAATAGTATGGACAGTATACTAACGCATCAGTGAACCCGTAGAGCTGATTGAGCACGAGCAGCAGCAGGCAGCTTAGAGCCTGGTATGGCATCACAGTGGTCGCGTCAACAGTGTAAATAGTATGGACAGTATACTCACGCATCAGTGAACCCGTAGAGCTCATTGAGCACGAGCAGCAGCAGGCAGCTTAGAGGCTGGTATGGCATCACAGTGGTCGCGTCAACAGTGTAAATAGTATGGACAGTATACTAACGCATCAGTGAACCCGTAGAGCTGCTTGAGGTGCTGCTTGAGCACGAGCAGCAGCAGGCAGCCGCGCGCCTGGCGCATGGCGTCGCGCAGCGGCCGCGTGCACTCGGGTAGCCGCGCTACGAGAGCGTCCGCCTCCTCTTCGTCCTCTTCCTCCTCCTCCTTCTCTTCTGCGCTTGTGGTGATCAGACCCTGTCGACAAAGAAGTGGTTCGTATCACATGTGATTGAGTGTGTGTGTGACAATAAGCGCGGGATCGAAACTCCCGGATTCAAATTGCACTTGAGAAAGTGACGATTGTTACTATTCCCGAAGCCTCGATCGTGGCAGAAATGCAGTGCGCCAGTCGCCAGGATTTCGTTTTCCTACTAGGTACGCGCAAGGTCTGTAGTTTATGTTCACTACAAAGAACACAAGAGATGGACTCCGCATTATAAGTTCTAAAATGTACAAATTCCTCATGATCTTTTTAACCTTTTTGCTATTCAATTCGTGCCACAGAACAGGGCGACAGTTTAGTGAATGTTCATTTAATAAAAGCTGTATTTACCTCACGAAAAACTTGCAGTAAATTTGATCCGGATGTCGAAATGATGATGTCAATGTGATGAATTATAAAAAGTGGTTCGTCTTGTACTTGAAACGGGAAGTAACTTAAATTATCTGCCAGGTACAACATTTGATCCAAAGGCGCGGTCTGAAAACAAGGATTTATAATTAAAAAGTTAATAAAATAACCATAAATTCAGTAATTGAGTACTTGTAATAACTACTATAAAAGTAAAAACTACGAATAGGTACTATATTTAAGGCGGAATATCCAATATAACGGAAAAGATGTGTAAAGGAATAATACTATAAACTTACGGAAACATCGTCGAATTGCTTAAGTAATGATAGAACCAGCGCTCTCCTTTGTGGCCGCGTATTACGTAGTAATGAATATAAGAATCCATTAAGCGACGAAGGCAGTTCATCTTGGTCTTTTTTCCTGAAATATCATCAGAAAATTTAGACTTTGAGGGATTGCAATCCGGCGAGATCCAGTGGCATTTGGTTATCCAGTATATTAGTGACATTTGGGATATACAAATTATTCCAGATCCGGCCAGAGTACTGGTTCTGCAGGACCAGATTTTGTTTCTTAGATACATCCATAATTAGTGACGTTTTTCGTTAACCATAAACACACATTGACCGATTATTAGTATAAATTTGCACACAAATTTTGACTCTTTTTACAATCGAAGTTTTTCACAATAACCTATTACCTAAATCCTCGGATGACATCGTTGTTAAGGCTGGACTGGACTATCTTTTGTAACTGATAGGACAGCTTGATGCCAAGTTGCGCCTTCATATGGATGAATCCGGGGTATTTCTTATCTATTTCTTGTAAGTTTTTATCTGCTGTGTGAGATACCGTCACTTCTAGGTCAGTACTCATGCAGATCAAATATGGAACAATCTGAAAATAAACAACAGTTCGTTGAGTAATCAAGAAAGGTACAACAGTGCAGGAAGCGGTGCAATAGTCGGAAGTAAGCAGAAGTCTAGATAAATGACAAAGCACCTGTCTCTTTCTGATAAATATGTGAGTCGAGTAGTGCGTGAGTGACGGTAGCTGTATCGTTTATTTATTACGAGACTAGCTCCGCCCCGCGGTGTTACCAGTTCATCCTACGAATCGCGTACACTAAATACTTTCGGGATATTCGGCTTATGTGGTAATCCAGTGTCAGCAGCCCCATACAAAATTTTATCAAAATTGGTCCCCCCGTTTGAGTGTGAGGAGGTAATACAAGCACACCCACAAACTTTCCCCTTTACAATATACTAGCGACCCGCCCCGGCTTCGCACGGGTGCAATGCTGATAAATTTGCATGTATTATACATATAAACCTTCCACTTGAATCACTCTATCTATTAAAACTAATTATTAAAACTACTATTAAAAACCGCGTCAAAATCCGTTGCGTAGTTTTAAAGATTTAAGCATACAAAGGGACATAGGGACAGAGAAAGCGACTTTGTTTTATACTATGTGTAGTGTGATATATCTGGGTGAGGAACTAGGCGGGCTGGCTCGGAAGCAGAGAGCTGGTTACCTGCACGGGATGCACGAGGCCCTGCGCCAGCACCAGCTGCACCACCTTCATGGCGCTGGAGCGCACCAGCGTGCTCGGGTGCAGGAAGGCGCCCAGGATCTCTTTCAGGTACAGCTGGATCACCGTCGACGCCATGCCGGAGGATACGTCGCCCATCTCCTTTAAGTTCTCGAGTTTCGACCGCGTCGACCCTGAATTTATAATTGAGAACATTCAGTTTATAAATATATTACACCTGCCTTTTTTTCACGTAGAAACGGTGATAGATGGAAATGATATTTTGGAGTTATTCCCGTTGTCGCGGTTTCAAGTTTATTTGGGAAATATGAGACTACGACCGTAGTGTGGGGCCGGTCTAAGTGGGTTCAGCAATAATTATAACTAACATCAACCTTTACTTAGGCTTCGAGCTTGAATTTTATCTGTAATGTAGATCACTTAAGTTTTATTAAATATGTAACTAACGCTGGGAACACAACCAATGCGCTCTAAGACAATTATATTCTCAAGAATGCGATTTGTTCGCCTCGCCCTTGATTTGAATATGGCATTCTAGACGACGCTAAATCTGACAGGACAAAGTGTGACAATTTCGACTTGACATTTAAAAAGTTTAATATACCAAAACGAATTTTTCAAACTTACATTCTTTGTCTTGTCTGATCATTCTTTGTTCCTCCTCCTGTAGATACATTTCCACATTCCTTAGCACGTCTGCTTTCATTTCTATCGGCGCGAGGTCAGAAGTGAGGAGCTGGTGGTAAAATTCCTTAAGTTCTGGCCTCAGCATGAACTCGTAATGCCTCACACAGACGGAGCCGAGCGCTTTAAGCGTGTGCGACACAAAGTCCTCGTCTTCTAATCCCACAAAGAACATCAACGTCGTGAATAATTGTTCTTTGATATCGGCCTGTAAATACAAATAATGAATTAGAATATAACTCAAATTATTAAATATCAATTTGTATACGAGTCACATAAACATAACATACCGCAAGTCCATCGATGACTTTAGCGTCCGTGAAGTCGAAATATCGCAGTAACAGACCCACAATGAAAAGTGATCGCCGAAAATGAGGCCTCGCGTGCAGAGCGCGCGTCATATCCGGATTCCTCTGCCAACTCGTCTTCCATTGCAAAAGTATACCTGAAAACAGTATTAAGCGAATATAAAATTAATATGAATGTATAAAGCCCTAACAACAGTGTCTAACTAAAACAGAGGGCCATGAAAATCAATTATTTTTACCAGATTTCATAGATATCCGTCCTACACGACGCTATGGCAGATGACGTACCGTGGTACTTGTTGAACACGTCCCTGATGAGCTTGTAGTTGCGCGTGAGGTTGTTGACGATGGCGGCGAGCAGCGCTATGCAGGCGGCGATGACGAGTTGCCCTCGCTGTAGAATGAGTTTCACGGCATCCTCCTCTAACTGTGCGAGGAACACTTCGCTCGGGTGCTCCATCAGCGGTACTACGAGCTCCAGCGTCGACGCCACCGTCGACATTATTTGTTGCTCGTATTGGTTCTGCAAACGCACACTTCGTTATTGCTCAGTACAAAATAAACGATGACTTGATTTGGACCGGTTAAAAGATATATAGTAAAAGTCCAGATTCATGAGGTTCTTTTAGTCAGAAAATTGAGCGCGAGAAAACTGTACAAATGCTATTTCGATGGCGTTCAGTGCAATGTTGATATTGTATGTGGGACATAGACGTTAATAGTATTCAAAAAGTGCGTTTTGTAATTTTGTCTTTGAATTTATAATTGACAGATTACAGTACACAAGTATAAAAATGTATTACGTCATTACAGAGGGTTCAGTATTAGCGTTGTACATATAGAACTGCTTCAAAGTACATATTACTTGATTCTAAATTAAATATTTTAACATGTCTTGTGTCTTTGCTTACCTGACATTTTAAACTCAGGTACGGTTGTAACGTTAAGGCGTGATTAACTAATAACTGTGGCCTAATCTTAGCAAATAAATGCAGAGTGGAAAGACACGCGAGTATCCGCTGAGATGATCCACTTCCTGTAAAATAATATAATCTCATTAAACATCGAATACTTAACAAGAATTTACATTGAACGGATTCAATAATAAATCTACAAATTACCTTCAGCGCTAGTTTCTTCTAATTGTAGTAAATTTTCAATAAGGCAGTCGACGATTTGTTGACAGGCTACTAAAAGCGATTTAGGCGGTTGATATATAATCTTCGTGGAGTCATCCTTGTCCTCTTTCGGTTTGAACAACTGTAAAGAAAGTTGGCAATTAATACAATTTAAAACTGGAGTGAAATTGGAGTGTAGCGTAATAAGACTTACGCTCATCAATAACTGCTGGAACCACTCCAGGCCCATATCCCTGGAGGATATGACGACGTCAGTAATGTTGAGCACCTTCCTCGTGAGCGGGTCCGCGGCCGCCGCCGCCATGTCGAGCGCGCCGTGCCGCGCCGAGCTCGCGCACGGACTGAACCACATGTTCTGGAACACTTCCATCACCAGCTTACGGATACCTTCCTCGTCATTCACTCGTCTGATCATTTTCACACAGATCTCCGGTATTTTGGGGAACTCTGGGCATTCTATACATATATCTTTTAAAATTTTTATCACACGTTTTCTAACAGACACACCTGTATCCTGAAAAACAAAAATGTATTATTAGTAAAGTGACTTTTGAACGCGTGTCTAGAAGGTGAGAAATGTAAAACTAAAAAAGACCAAATCGCTAATAGATCCGTTACAGCCACAGCAAAATAGTACCATAGTATCCCAATCACTGGTCCCTCATCATATATATTGCGTCAGAAAGTCCGCGCCTGTGAAGATCACATCCATGGATTCCTCGCGATCCTCACGCTCACTAGATCATTTCTCCAATAAGACACCCTAAATCAATTTTTTTACGTTCATGATAAAAAAGATTACACTTACTAAAATTCTATTGGAGAGCATTCCATAATACTTGTCGATGAGTTCGGGCCGGCTGAGCACGAACTTTCCCACGAGATCGACGGCGGCCTCTCTTACGGCCGTGGATTGGTCGAGGAAGGAGCGATTGACTCCAATCTGCATGTCCTGCCGCGCCAGGACGCCCGGGTCCGCCTCGACGATATTCGCCAGACACTTCATTGCCTTCGTACGGATCGCGATCGTGTTCTCGCACAAGATCACCAGGATCTTCCTTAAGTACCGATCGAAGCTCTGTGAAAACGAACGCTTCGACGCTAGGTATTGCGAGATCAGTTCCGCTCCACCGTAGTCGATGTAAGATTGCATAACTTGTACTTGAGTGCCACCCTGGTATCTGAAAGGTCTAATTTTATCCAGAAAAAATGTTTTCCGTCGCTCTATCGTCTTGAACTTTTCGGCGGAGACGATAGCACTCATGGCAAGCTTTTTATCCGCTTTGGACTCTTTAATGTCGCCGTCGCTATCGTCGTCGTCGGAATCCTCGTCGCTGGTTTCGCCTTTGTACTTCTTTTTCTTGTGCTTAGGTTTCTTAGTGGGCGAGGAGCTCTTGGGCTGCACGACCATATCCCTGTACCATTGCGTTATGTAGAAATGCCGCGCACAGTTCCAGGCCTGGTCCTTCTGGCCGTTGACCGCAAGGTAATCCAGAAGGACACGTTGTAAGAATTCCGTTCTCTCCTCGTCTTCATCTAGTCCCGCGGTGACGTTCTAAAACAAAACATTATTTATTATTATTTTATTTAAAGAGAGGTGATTTATAGGGTTTTAAATAAGTTATAAATTACTCTGCAACAACTCTATTCACATATAACAGTAACGACTATCCAAACCAAGTACTGACATGTTCGGGGCTAACATTCTTATTAACTTTTTCTAATATAAATATGTTGAGTTGAGACACTCTCCAAGTAAGCAGTCAGCCAAATAGAGCGGTATTTGGTTGGGCTAACATGTCTGTCTAGATGCTTTTATTTACAGCTGACCATACTAGAGTGCTCCGTTGGCTCGGGCATCTGGAAAGAATGCCGGATGACAGGGCGGTAAAGAAGGCGTACATTGGGCAGCCTGTAGGTCGTCGACCGGTCGGCCGACCGAGATACCGGTGGAGAGACGAAGTGACGCAGGACCTACGCGCTCTGAATGCAGAAAACTGGGACGAGATCGCTCAAGACAGGGCGCGCTGGCGCCATCTCGTATCGGAGGCCAAGATCCACTTTGGGTCGCTGAGCCAACGGAGTAAGTAAGTATACTAGAGTGGAGTATAGTCTCACCGGGCCCTGGTTGCCGTCCTTCTCCTCCTCGGCGCGGATGTCGCGCACGACGGCATCCATGGTGGCGAGCTTGGCGCGCGACGTGACGCTGTCGCGCCGCAGCCGCGCCGCCACCAGCCCTAGGTACTCCAGCGAGGCCACGCGCACCGACATCTCCATGGACTTGTCCGACATGTATTTTACCTGGTCAAACACAAGGATTAGTGGTGTGCACTGATATTACATAATCTAGAACCGCTTTATTAATATAAACATGATTGGACACGGGCCCCTGCGCTTATTGGGTAAAGATTTACTAAGGAAGTTTCTAAGGAACTTATTTCTAGGATCTCTTGTCTGGATTACCTTCCATCAAATGACAGACCTGTTTTATGCCCCTTTATACCTAACATTGTATTAATCTTCTCCAGCCTGCGGCCCCGACGACACTGTTGTATGTGTCCAGACTGCACTACACGACGAAAGCAGATAGCATCGTCGAGTATTTGCGAGTAAAGACCAACTTCACCCTGAGGGTCGAACAGTTAGAGTCTCGTCACAATGTGAACTTCGCTTCATTTGTGGTGAGGGTGCCTACTAGCAAGCTGTCGACCTTCCTGCAGGAGGAATTCTGGCCGAAAGGTGTCGTGTTCCGGCGATTCCGCGGACGGTAACCCGACACCCAGAAGTTACGTCGCACGTCGCCGAACTAACGTGTTTATGATTATTTTATATTATTTTGTTATTTTATATGTATGTTAGTTTTAAGGTATTTATCTATGGGCCACAGTTGCCTGAAAATAAATGATATTGATTGATTGATTGATTAATACCGTATCCTAACCACCTGACAAAATCGTAAAAAATCCCTTAGACATTATCAAAGTCCTTCACTCTTTCTGGCAAAGATGTAGAATAATAGTGAGTTTACTCACCAGCATTGTTCCAAGTAAACTAAGCAGCAACTCAGTGGCGGGCCACTCGGGCTTGTTGACGGTGGTGAGCAGGTCGTGCACGAAGTTCTCGAACAGGGGCCGAAAGTCCACCTCCTCGTTGCGGCTGCGGCACTTATTCAGGAACGACGTGAGGAATGTGCCGCCCACGCTGATCGCTGCCTCGTACTTGGATATTATTAACAGATCTTTGTCCACGGCCTGAAAAACAAGCGGCGGTGCAGTGAACACAATGCACCGATAGAACCAATCAAACGTTCATGGAAACCAAAACAATTCCATCGAGTTTGGGCTCCATTCTTTCGTCTTGACGAACAATGGACGTATGTGTATAAGAGTAGGTATATTCTAAAAGCTCCACCAAAGCATTCTAAAAATAATAAGGCAGTATGCCTTCCCTTCCATCTATATCTTCTTCAATGTCGATGACACAAATATTTAGCTATTTCGATATATTTTTTATTTATTTTGCGTCAAACACAAAATGATAGAGACAAGTGACAGATCAGATCCGAACTGAAACGACGACAGATTGTATTTCGTAGACGGGAAAGCGGTTTATCGATGCCAGCATCATCCAACAGCAACATATCATCATTGGGCTCTTGCATATATAAATGTTGATTTAAGCAGCGTCCAATAAAGTGCGGCACTTACGAACGTAGCTCAATATCGGCATATTTGTCATGAAAATGTTGCGCCTGTCGATGAAGCGGGAAAAGCTACGCGATGGCGTGCGCGCGCGTGTGTGGGTAGAAGCAAACCTTTATCATGTGCTGATATAGTTATCTGTATGGATATATTATCGTGGATTGTATTCGATATGTATATCTAGCCATAACTTACTTTTTTGTTAGATTCCGAATGTTCCTTGTCCTTATCTTGAGATTTGCACAAAGTCTCTGGAAGCGTGACGACACACTGCACGAGCTGCAATACAAGTGCCGTTAACATCTGGATGTGTTGATCCGAACTCAGTTGGAACGAACGCAGATTGTGCTTTGAACTTGGAATGCGTGCTATTGATGCCAGGATGTCCTCCAACAGTAACCTTCGATGTTGTTCATACTTCGTGAAAATCTGAAAGGAACACAAAAATAGTAGACAACCAGTACTATTAGGTCACAGTTGAATAAAGTGTAAGAAAAGGTATATTTTTCCGGAATCGATGAATTTGCTTCAATTTGGCAAATAGAGTACAGATAAAATTATTATCGTTCAGTAAAGAGTAATATGCCGTTTACATATAAATAAAATTACAAAATGAATAAGTAGACTAGTCAAGACACTTTTACTTTAACCCAACAGGCATTTCCGAAGAGGATTCGACTAATGGAAAAAGAAAAACGCTGAATTAAACGTATAAGAGTAATATGACAGTTACCGTGGTAACGAGCTTGAGCGCCGACAGCTGTAGCTCGCTGACGTTCTCGACGAAGAACGGCGACACACCGACCGTGGAGGCGTGCAGTACGGTGGTATCGGTCAAGTGGTGAGCAGCCAGCAACTCGGCCAGCAGCGTCACGCATTCGTGCGCGTGCGTATATAACTCGCGTACCGCGCGCGTCGAGCCATGGCCGCGACGGGACGCGCCGCCCGCGCCGCCTCCGCGACGCTTACGTCCGTCCACTATACATACGATACCACACAATTACATTGAGACATTATTAATACGCAGTTAATCGTTGATAATAGTTTTGCAGTTAATATGGTCCTAATAAAAGAAATTATTTTTAATGCGCGTAGTATGCGCTTGCAATGCGCGAGCGAAAGAACTAGTGGTAGCGAATGCAACCGTTGCACCACTCTAAAAATAAATCCACGGATATGGACGATACGCGTTAATCTATACAAAACAGCTTCATCATTGTAATCGTCCGTAGTAACAAGTCAGCGACAAGAAATATCTACGCAAAAAACCTTAACGTGTTGCTCTACATAGTTACAACCACAAGATGTAGTGTTAGATAGAAACACTTTAGGTATATCCCACAATGCAATTCCATATTGCAACAAAGAGTGAGCATGATCGAAGTAGGCAAGAGGGAAAAAAAGTTAGCTTCGGCTCGTTATTAATATTAAGTCCGCCTTTTGTACGATAAGTTTTCTTTTGTGCAATAAAGATTAAATAAATAAATAAATAAATAAATAAATATTCATATATCACACAAGTTTATTAATAGAAGTTCTACGAACGCCTTACGTATAAAGAACGCTTAATTTTCGTCTCATAGGCTTGGCGGTCTCCCGTATCTCTATAGACACATACAATTACGATAAACCAAAGACATGCATAACGATACAACGTTATTATAATAATAGTATTATCATGTAGAGTCGAGTTTATGTAACGTTCAAGACAATTTACACTAACACACTAACCTTTCTTCTTAGAAGTTGTCTGAATGCTGTATACTGGATCATAAACACAATAAATGGTATTGTTTAACTGGAATTTTATGAACATTATGACTCTGTCAATGACGTCTTCGAGAAATATGCGCTTAGGCATACTGGGCGACGTCATAATGTAAAGGGCAGTTAGACAGGAGTCCGATGCGCACATTACTCGCTCCAGGGCAGACTCCAGCCAAATCTGGCGCATTTCTTCACTATCCTCCTGTTCAAAACAGATGTCAAATTATAACACAGTTATTAAATCGGACAGAGTCGAGTAAGAATGCAACTAGACACAAAAACTAAACTGATAAAATTAAGTTTGAAATTGTGATTTCTAAGTCTCATTTTCCTGTACTTAGTGGCACTTGTATTGTTCTTTGTTCGATACGGTAATTGACTGTAGTGAATATAACTTTCCTCAGAGAGAAATATGAAAGAAAGAAAGAAAAAAGAGAGAAGTTTTTTGACTACTGAATTTAATGATGTCATTAGCGAGTATTTTCATAGAAACATCACCCTAATGGATCGTTTTTAAAATTCAATAGTAGTTTCATATTATCATCAGCTGAAAATAATACTTACTGGATCACCAGCTAATGACATCTTCTCCGCAGCACGTATGTTCTTCTCTAAAATTGATAATAACCGCACTAGCCGGTCAGCAGGAATGGCTTCCATAGCACCCAAGTTCTTAAGCTTTGCAGCTTCGGAACATAATTCCTGGAGTTGATACCGCGGTAACAACAAGTCTTCGGGGATATCTGTCCCTTCTGAAAAATACAAGACACAGTTTAAAAAGGTGACCTCCAACGTAAAGGTTTTTGCATACAACGGCTCGGCACCGCTTCATCTCCGGGGTGCGGCTCCAGTGCCTTATGAGGATTGAGCTTATGTTTGGTTGCCGCCGGGTAAACGGTGAGCCGATGCCGCGCGATTATATGTATACGACAACCTTTATACTGAATACTTATTTCATCAAGTTGTATGAAGAATACATACCCATTTCATCTGTCACAATGATATCATCTTCAATAGTTTCAAAAACTGTCTCTATGAGTTTATTGAAACGCTGATACGTATTTGTCTCCATAAGTTCGTCTACTGATAACATTTCCAATACAGGTACTAATCTCCGTTCAACTTTCCTCAGTTTGGGCCGTACTGAAATATTACCAATTAAAAAGTGTGTCATAAAAGTCAAATTCTTTAAGTGTAACTGAAAGAAAAAAGTAGGTTTTTAAATAGGTACAATGCGTGATGAGACCCAGAACATTTGCAGCTATTTGATATAAAATTTTAAGAAATAAAGTAAAAGATTTGATTCCTGAGAAATTAATATTTCAATATCCAATTGATTAGTTGGATCAAGAGTAATATGCATAAATACTTACCTATGGAAGCTTCACATTCCTCTTTCTTGCTTGCTTCCTCATGTTTTCTTTTAACCGCTTCCCAATTTTTCTCTCTAGCTATATCTATTGCTTCTCTATCTTTATCTACAGCTGGAGTCACATTGGAGGACTTAGGTTTTAAAGGAGCATTGTCATCAGAATCAGACTCCATTGTACTATTTTTTCTTGATCTGTCCTCAGGTGGTGGCTCATGCCTTTTCAACAGCCCTTCCTGAATAATGATAAAAAATACAGGAATCAGTTTAGATTATAATATATAAGTTAATTTTATTAGCTCAAGTATAAAATGTGCCGTTTTAATAAACTGGTCGAAATTTTGAGTTTCGAACGAAATTGGAACGAAACTTTTTTAATAAAAAAAAAAAACGAGCTGAATTTAAAATTGGAACGTCATTTATTTGTTCTATTCTCATTTGTTTTATGATCATTAATATCTAATTAGACAGTACATAAAGCACGTGTTGAATTTATACGGAAATAAAGAGACTTAGGATCACATTGTACCATATAGTGGAACGTAAAACTTTTAATAAAAACTTTTTTAATAAAAAAAAAAACGGTCTAAATTTAAAATTGTAACATCATTTATTTGTTCTATTCTCATTTGTTTTATGATCATTAATATCTAATTAGATAGTACATAAAGCATGTGTTGAATTTATACGGAAATAAAGAGACTTAGGATCACATTGTACCATATAGTGGAACATAATTTTTTTCGTAATTCTCGTTTAACTTACAGGAAGTCTGCCAATTTTGACGACGGGGTATTTATTGTTTATGACAGTGCTTTTAGCGGCTTCCCTGTCCTGATTGACATTCTGCGGTAACTGGTGCTGGGCGTAGGGCGCGCCCATCGACGGTTGAGGCACTTGTGGTTCCTGACGCAGTGGCGACGGCGCCACGCTCGCCTGCGCGGGCGACTGTCCCGTTACCACATTTCCGTCTGTAACAAAGTAATTTCATAGAGTGATCAAGTTACAAATTATCTATGTAGTAATGTATTTTTAATTAACTATTGTCATTGTGTTCAATATAATATGCTTGTAAGTTTCCCGTTTTGGGTGCGGCGGGGAGGTCGACACGAAGGATGCAGACTACAATAGCGCTTATATGCAGCCTGTATGCTACTTGGTATGGTTTCCAAACAGCATTTCAGGCGCCTCGCCTGAAAAATAACTTTCTTTTGTTTCAATATCAATGTCTATTTTACACAACATCATAGCGTTATGCCATTTCCACAACGCCCATAGAAAAAAAAACAATAAGCAATGATTGCACTTTTAGTTGCATAAAATCAATAATACTGTATGTGAGATCTTAGAAGAACATTCGGGTTTGGGTGAAAACTGAAAGGTTCTTATCTGGATCGCGTATGAGCGAGCGAGACAGGTATAAAACCCGAACGTTTTTTAAGATCTCACATACTGTATATGATAATATTAATAAGAAAAAAATACAGAGTTACTTTTAATAGTTTTAATACATAACTTAATTAAAATTTTAATTGAAATAAATATTAATTAGATGGTTATAATTTATAATCTCCAGTGATCGTACTTTTTCTAGCATTTTTGGTGCGATGACGTCAAATGACACACGGCAACAACCTAGGGTTGTCGATGTGTATAATATGATTGACGTTTAAAATTATGTAATATTATGTTGTCGTTGAAAATAGATATTTAACAAAATATTGAAGAACCTTTCCTTAACACAAAATCAATGCAACTGTTCTTAAAACGGCCATGCTAAGGTAAAAGGCGACCTTTTGCTATGGAGCTCTATACAAAAAGGTTGCCTTTTCACTTAGCACAGCAGCAAACATGACGGGACGTCAGTGAAGAAACAAAATGACTTTATACTGTTCCGCCGCATTATACTGTCTATGCTAATATATATAGTTGTATATCAATTCCTAATCATAAATATTAACTATAACCTGAGATAAGGATTTATTGCAACTGTGTTAGACATTTTCTCAAATAGTAAATTAACCCTTCATTGGTTGGGCTTTACATGTTCTGAGAATATTTTCTGTATTTCCGATTTGTTTAATACGCTATTATATTTTTATTATTGATTTTATTTGATTCTGGGTTCAAACAATTTAATATTGGGCACTACTGACAACCCTAGCACCGCACCAAAAATACTAGATAAAGTACGATCACTGATAATCTCAGCACCTAACGTCAATAATTTCGAGAATAAATTAGACAAGCATACCACTGAGCAACGATCTTAAGGCTGCACTGCTGCGCACGCTACGCACAGACACGCTATACACGCCGCAATTGGTATCAGTGACGTCATTTCGCGCGCAGCGTGCTCGTGCACTACTGTGGAAGTATCTACCTACATTTTCATACAAAGCGTTTTTGTACCCACGTGTGTAGCTCGACCGTGCGCAGCATTGGGACTCCGGCTTAAGACACAGACATCAGTTGTTAAACTGCCTGCCTCATTATAAATGATAATGCTAATTTCAAACTAATTTTACACCAAACTAGTTTTATGTAATCTGGAAAATGTTGTAATTATTTTTATCAGATCTGATCAGTGATCAGAGTTGACATCGGCGTCTGGCAGCCATTTAGACTAGAAAACTAAATTCTATTTAAAAAAAGTTTCGACATTTGATAACAATTTGTGATTTGATTTCATTGTTTGATGTTTTTTTGTTTTATATCATTGCATATTTGAGAGAAGCATTAAGGTGCGTACGCATTTGAGCGGCTCGGCCTGAGGCACGCTCACCCCGAGCGGCGAGCTGCTCGCGAGCAAAACTTTAGCACATTTTATGCTCGGGTGAGGCAACGCGCTCGCGGTGAGCAGACTTTGTGCGTCGCACAAAACGGCGTCGGACGCAATCACAGCTGCTGCTGCGTTTATGGAACAGTTGGTGGTGGATGAAACAGTTATATAACGTATTAATTGTAAAGTATAAGTAAATACCAGCAAACCTACGCGCCGTACGCAATGACAATTGACAAGTCAAAATTTGTTCGCGCGCGCCGCTCGCGGGCACGCTCGGATACACGTCCACATTACATGAGGCACGCACACTGAGGCGCCTTTGAGCACGGCCACAAGACCACCTCCGGCCGGCTCGCCGCGAGCTGCTCGCTCGCTGCTCGCGCGCGGCGCGTGAGGCGCGTACGCATTTGAGCAAATGGGCGAGCCGTGCGTGCCTCAAATGCGTACGCACCTTTATATATACCTCGACGTGAAACAGGTTTGCCAGCCTCCTATCCCTAGGCTATACTTTCTCGGCAGGCAATCCCCTCCCCTCTGTAGTAATGAACTATAAAACTATATTTACCTTGTTCAAAAGCCTTTTCTTGAGATTGCATTATTAATCTTTGCTGATCTGGTAAATTGCCTGGTGACATGGCAAGAGGATCTTTTTCTTCTGCTAAATTAGTACCAAAATTTTGATTATCTTGAGTTAAACTGCCATAGAAGCCACCATTTTGTGGGTTGGAACAGGAAGTATTTGACATAGGGCTTGTGTAAGTGGAAGAATTAGCACTATTCCATAAAGGTGACACATTGTTCTGGGCGGTGATGTTCACTTGGCTCCCGGGCCTCGCTTGTGATGGCGGAGAGCCCATGTTGACGTGCGGCGAGGACTGACATGGTGGAGCTAGCAGCTGCTGGTTTGGAATAGATGCATGAACTGCTGTCCCAAGTGGTGATGGACTTGAGTGTGCAGTGTTGTGTGATGCATAGTTGTACGAGGCTGAAGGTGACATTCCATTGAACTTTGAGGTGACATGGTTTCCCCAGTGATTCCTCTGTTGTTGGTCAAATACATTAGGGTTTACATGTAATATTGCTTTCAATAGTTCCGGTGCAGCTTGTTGCTGTGGAGCTGGGCTTACTGCATTGGGTATGCTTTCATCCTTAAGATCTCTGAAATGTACGTACATTTATAGAAATTAGTTGAATACTAACTTGACTACAACATATAATAAGTTTTGTGATTGTACAGTATCTTAGTCATTTCGAATATTATACAATAAATGTGAACTTTACCCAACCTATGTATTCATCTTAATAAATAAAGAACAAGAACAAGAAGTAGGGCATTTTATCTATTATAAATGCCCTAACCACTAGGCTACCACCGCTTTCAGTCAACCTTTGACAACGGTATCTGTAAAGGTACTGAAACGTCAGGGAGGCTCAAAAAATTAATATACACAATATAATACATTCAAATGGTTTTGTTTAAATTTGTATTATTTATTCCATTTTGTCATTTCACACTCAAAATACAATGTCTTACTGGAAATCAACAATCATATCACGAAATTTTAATATATGTATATCCTCCAACAATAATAATGAGATTTGGAATACTGTGACTAGTGCACAGACATATATTTTTAACGTCATTCACCCAAAACAGTACAGCTTAATCTGATTGCATAAACAGGATCTAACTAAATTGGAGTATTATAGTAGTTAGTAATCACTTACATATGTTCCACAGATGTTTTCATAAGCGACTGCAATAGCAGAGTCACCAAATTGTCATCTCGAGTAGCAAGTAATATAGCAGCTTCCTCAGCCACTCTAGGGTGAAACAACTGAGACTTATTGTTGAGGGTAGACGGTAGAGGAGTCGGAAGCGGTAGCACTGGTAATACTGTGAAACAATGATAATATTTTATAAGCTGATAAAAGTTTATATGTAAAAGTATTATATTATTTTATACATTGATATTTTACATACTCCTATTGCAGACCTCATAACAAATCAATATTAACAATATATAACTATATCTTAAAAGTTGTAGCTCCACAAAGTTTAAAAATAATGGCTTGTCAGATTTTTAATACAGGGCATAACAAAATTTGAAAGTGACCCAGTTCCCACTGTTTGGATACTAATAATGCCCTTCATGTTTGGATATTAAAATTTATTGACTTGAATTGTAATCAAGATATAAATATTTACTATTAAAGCACACATAAAAATAAATACATAATAATTGGAAGGAAAGTTTTTCATGAAAGGTATTCAATTGGAACAATTAGAACTGACAATTACAACGAATAAAAGTAAATAAACAATAATGAAAGATACACCATGCTTATTTTCTCAAAAATCATCAACATTTAAGGTTATATCGAAAAAATCAGGATACCTATACAAATTTGACAAATATACGGTTACATTACTGTACTTACAATCCGTCAAACTGGCTACTCCTGCCAAAGTTGTAATAGGGACACTTGGAATTTCCCTCTCATTCATCTTGATTATAAAGTTTGGAGTAAATTATTTTCTCAGTTGCACTAACACTAGCCTAGAAGGTAAAAAGAAAGTCTTTGCTGTCGAACTGTAACACACACCAGACGATGTTTGCGTAGTCGCTGATGCCATTATCATTTTACTTTCCACATACGTAACACTTTACACAATGAACCAAATTATAACTGTTGGTGATATATCATAAGGAATACATTCCACAAATATAATAACAAATCCAAGGATTGTTGTGAAAATGGGGCAGCCGTCAATTTGATGCTTTGTTGTGCGTTGTGCATCAAAACGAAGGTCAGCGCATCTGAACGACACTCCCTGTGTTCCGTGGAAAAAGTCGAGTAGGCGAAATTAAATTGTTTTCTGTTATATTAAATCGACTTATACTCACTGAAACATTATGTTAATTAATAAAAATATACTAAAATCCGGAAAAAGCAAACATTATTCCAACATTTAGATAATCACGGAATCGTGAAACAATGTTGCCATATTGACTAATAAAATCAACACAGTGTGGCCAAAGTGTAACAATGCTATGGTGACGGTGATGATGCAGGGACATTTTTTCGCTCAATTTGTTAGTTAATTTTGTAAAAATGGCAATATTAAATTATAACTATTTCTGATTGTCTATTGTACAGTGCAGTAGATTCCTTAGTTAGAAGTGTATTGGATACAATCAATCTACTAAACCGAAAAATTCGACAGCGGGTGCCGTATAGGATTACAGTGGTTTATCTGAAGTTCGAATGATGTCCTTCTCTTTCACACATAGGCAGGTGAGTGAGAAGGGCGGCAGGAAAAACAAGAGCCTATTCACGATCATGCGAAGCAGACTTGTAGTCCGTCAAAGGGCAGGGCTGCGAAGTGCGAACCAAATTTGAGTTAATTTCACTCAAATTGAGTGAAATTAAACAAAATTTTGACATTAGCTTGCACCATAGATTACTCGCAGCTCGCAGCGCAGAATATAATTTTAATTTTACTCATCTTATTAATGATATGCGTCATATGCGACTCGCACTCGCATTTACTTTACTTACACATTTGACATTTTCTTTCGCGTAACCTGCGGGACGGGTGAGAATTAAAAACTCTGGACCGACTTTTACAATCACACATCTTAGAATTTATAATTTAGGTTCTCCGGCACACAATAGAAAACGACCCAGTACGGCCGGTACGACTGTCCTTCCTTGAAATTTGTTTAAATACAAGTTTGCACTTTGTACTTATCAATTTTATAATTGTTTATTTGCTCTTTATTCGTGTTGTAAGTTACTTTTATTTTGTTTTAAAGGAAACAGTCTTTGTTTTGAAGCAAAATGAAGTTCGACAGCTATGGAGGGATCATATGGTATCTTAAATATTTCGGATTACCATTAGCATTATGCGTAACAATGTGTAAGGTTTACAACCGTGTGTCCCACAAAAAGCGAAGGGCTACTTTACAAGGAAAGGTGCGTATCAAAGTTTGCTAGCTGAATCTACTATATATACGACTATAGAAGTATAGATTTAGCATATAATGAATATTTCTAATGTTTGTATTTTTTCACTTTCAGATTGTACTCATAACTGGCGCAAGCTCTGGGATAGGAGAGGCTTTGGCTCATGCATTCTATGAACATGGAAGTAAAGTCATTTTAGCTGCAAGGAGGGAAGCAGAACTGAATAGAGTGAAATCGGATTTGGTGTCTAAAAAACTGGTTAACATTTTTGCTTTTTCCAATATGACAAAATCTAATTTGCTAAGACCTGTGCTTGAACTTATCTATTTTCCTCTTCCAGTCAATAACAACTCAAGAGCCTGTTGTATTGCGTTTAGATCTAGCTGATCTTGAAAGTTTGGCAGGATTTGCAAAACAAGTACTTGATGTTTGTGGCCATGTAGACATCCTGATAAACAATGGTGGGGTATCCCACAGAGATTCAATATTGCATACCAGGATTGAAGTCGACAAACAGATCATGTATGTTAACTACTTTGGGCCCGTGTGTTTAACTAAAGGTATGTTGACTTATTGGAACTATGCTGAATTATATATTACTAGCTGATGTGCAATATCCATAATTATTAACCAGTTTCGAATCCGTTATCTTGTTCATTATTTATGTTGCAAACAAGTGTAAATCTTTTATACTTAATGGAAATTTCTTATGATTATTATTATTTCTCATATTGTTGTATTTAAAACTAGGAGGTTCCCGCTACTCCGTCCACATTTTTTAAGTTATAGCTATCTCTGTACTAAAATTTGATAAAATTGATTCAGCTGTTTCGGTGTGATGAGAGGACATAGAAACTATGACCAACATATGGCACCAGATGGGCATGATGCCACTCCCAACAAAACACTAATAAGATTTTTCCTGAAATCATGACCTCCCATAGGATTTCATAATAGTAATGTCAACTGTTGGTATTTTTGCCATGCCTTAAAGGCATACTTCTTAGATTGTCGTTCTCTATTATGTATATATGTCCCATGCTCTCATATACAAACATTAATATTTTCTTGAGAATGAAACTACAAAATATTTCAGCTTTGCTGCCAAAAATGGTTGAAAGGAAGAGTGGCCACATAGTGTTAGTAAGCTCAGTGCAAGGACTGATAGCTATTCCAGACCGCTCTGCATATGCTGCATCCAAGTTTGCTCTACAGGCATTTGGAGATGCTCTCCGATCTGAAATGCATCAACATCATATCAATGTTTCTGTAGTAAGCCCTGGATATGTAAAAACTGCAGTTTCACTCAATGCTCTCAAGGGTAGTGGAGAAAAACATGCAGGTAAGGATATTTTTCTAAACACTTCTGAATGGAAATTATGTAGTATCAAAAGCTTGATTGATAACCTTTTGAATGCCATATGCCATTGTATTAGAAAATTGTCCCACTGGCGACAAGGTCGGCTAGTTACGTCCAAATTTCAATGATCAAAAACTTTGTAATTCAAACCGCTACATGCGTTTCTCAATCCCTGTTGATCTTGAAGCACTTCTTTGTTTTTGCTATGGCGTCATTGGCACAATGAATACTGCTTGGCGTTCAACAGGTTAAAATGTGATTAAGTGAAATGTTAACATACAAGTAAAACAAACCTGAGCTTACAATAAGGTGTGAAATGAATATTCGAAATCTTGATGGTTTCCAAATCTGATTTCAGATTCTAAACACAAATTCTGTCCAGTGGATAGATAATCAATCACATACTGTGTGTTTTCTATTCACCTGGACAGTTAGAGGAAAGCTTAACCACAGGAACCATTACAAAACTTGGAACCTTTTATTTAGTATTTACTTTTCAAGTTATTAGAAACATACAAAGCTAGGATCTCAGTTTTTACTAACTATGCTAATTATGTCATTATTTCTTTTCAGAAATGGATAAATCTACAGCCGAAGGGTTTTCAGCAGAATATGTTGCAGAAAGAATTCTAGACACAGTAGTTTATAAAGAAAATGATCTAGTAATCAGTCAATTTTTACCGAAGTTAGCAATATTTTTGAGACATAACATGCCAGGAGTTTTTTATTGGTTCATGATTAGAAGGGCCAATAAAACAAGTGTGCAGACTGCACAGTAAATGTGGGTACTTACTTGCTCTTCGGTGCATGGGTTTGGTATAAAAATTGGTATGGGTTAAAAATTTATAGCAATTTTTTATGCAATAAAAGACAATTACCTTAGAATAGGCAAACCAACTACAAAGAGTAGGTTTTTGACTTTGTTCAGGTTCGTTACCAATGAACATACAATAAGATTATTTAAAAATTGGTCAAGTGCGAGTCCGACTCGCGCATGAAGGGTTCCGTACCATAATCTATAACAAGTTTGTTGTATGGTTTTATTTTATTTTTAGTATTTGTTGGTATTGCGGCAATAAAAACACATCATCTGTGAAAATTTCAAGTGTCTAGCTATCACCGTTCTTGAGATACAGCCTGGTGCCAGACGGACGGACGGACAGCGAAGTCTCAGTAATAGGGTCCCGTTTTTACCCTTTGGGTATGGAACCCTAAAAATGTCAACTTGATATATTTAGCATTTTAGCTAAGTACAAATTGTTTTACTCAGAGTTCTGTACTTTAACAAATCCTACAAGTAAATACTAATGATTGCAAAAAAGCAAAGCAACCTTGCATTGCTTGAGATGTCAACCAAAACTAATAAATGGGTGGCAAGTGATAATAAAGTCATGTAATGGCGGAATCAGTTCAAAGGAGTACTGACTGGTACCTGTAACTGTGAAAATCCAATATTACAAACCCTTGAAATATACTGTAGTGATGTAGGTATGCATTTTTGTACCTTGAGATGAGATTATTGCAATTAATTGTTTTGATATTAGTATAAGTGCAACATAATTATACAGAGTATAAAAGCACAGCATTTTTTTACTTATCACACTAGTTATCATGGGCATCACATGATGGGATCACATTTTTTTTTTGGTGTTAACATTGTCAATGAGCACTGATTTGATTTTTAGCACCTCTGTGATATGGAGATGCTTTGTGCAACACTTATGGCATCACAAAATTTGTATGGTGTCTGGGGGCAATAATCTAGGTGTCACCTATGTGATGGGTATTAAGTTAATATTTCTTTACAACTTCCAGGCCTTTTAGTTTAGGTATTTTATACTGCAGAACATAATGTTATACAATGAAAATCTAAACTCTTATGAGTAACTAAAACATGTAATAACAATGTAATTACTGAAACATAACAAATATAGCAAGTGTAATGCATTTAAGGGCTCGAAATAAAAAGGATTTTTTACTTACTATCAAAAGGTTTATCATAATATCTTATATACAAAATGTCTAATGTTACATTACCAAATTCTACAAAATTACCATACATAGTATCAAAAATGGTATATAAACTGTTATTCTAGTCACATGACATTTTAAGTTCAAAATTGTTACTTAGATACTTAAGACATTGTGTATATGAAGACATTGGTACTCTACACCAGTGGTTCCCAAAATTTTCTAGATCATGGATCACTTTAATTTCTTTGTTCATCCTCCATGGGGACAAAATAAAAAAAACTCCTCTCTAGCAGACTCCATTGTATCATCCTCAAATTGGAATTATTTGCAGACCATATTTTGACTCCTGTGCACTGCTGGTTGAGAATCACTGCCAAATTGCCCTGAACATTTATGTATGATGTGTATGGATATCAGTTAGTTCATTTTATCAACTGGTTACTTTATATGTTTTGAGACAGAGAACAAAGTCATACCATGTCAGACATATTGTATAAAATAGGTACTTGGATTATGATATCATTTTTTTTTCTTATGTTTGTCATGTAATAATGAAAGTAAATAAAATAATTGCCTCTTAAACATATTTTATTGCATAAAATCCATCTTTGCCAACAATATTCATCAGTAATAGCAAACTGATTGCATTCTTGTTTATTCAAGCTAGTTATTTTTATAAAGAAATATATTTTTTGTACAGGCTCTTCATTAATCTAAAACTATTATTCTAACATTTTTACACTCTGCTTCCTACTATTAACATAATTGATACAGTAATCACTAGTAAGCTTCAAATAGTACTACCTACATCATATTTGAGAACAATGTTATCCTAATTAAGCATGTATTGGTATATGGACTACACCTTATTGAAATCAACTCTTCTATTTAAAGGTCTGATAAAGTCTCCATAAGCATATTGCAGCTGCTGCTATAGAAACAGAACTATGTAAATATATTTTCCGCCGGTTGTCAGTGCGCACTAGCACCACAGGTGATGCGGATGTTAAATCACTCAATACAGGTAGAGTTGACAGATGACGGCGATTTTTTTCCTCTTGGTACTTGCAGCATGGATCCCATTGCCATGAAAGAGTGTAACAACCAGCACAAAGAACTGATGCAACCCCGAAAGGTGCACAGGCTAAGGAACTCCATGCCAAACCTGAAAAGTTTTACTGCATGTTAGCAAAAATGAAACTAAATGTAAAGTATTTAAAACAATATTTGATGTATCTACCAGAAGCAATCCCACAAAGTCCACTGTAGACAGAAACTTTATGCAATAGGTTGCCTACATAGATCCATCTGGCAGTTTCTTCTCCTAGAGACTCGGGTTCGATGACAATGACGCTCACGCCGGCCTCAAGTGCTCTTTCCAATTCCATTTCAAATTTGATGTGTGCATTTTCACTATCATAAACTTCTCGTATGATTGCGACACTCGATGGCTTTAAATCGCTGTAAAATAATGTTAATTTGTCAAAATATGGACCAAATAAAAAACCAGCAAATATTAGTACAATGCACTGATATTGCGATGGATTGCAATATGAAATGGCATATTCATTATATATCACCCGCGGAAAATATAGTATTAGAGCTATGCCTATTATTTACAATTACACACCTGTCACTTTCATTACCCGCCATGTTAACTATAGACAATATGGTAGAGTGGAGAGCAGTGCTGTATTTCGGTACGTCACCAGAATATCGGTTTTTAGTTATGATCAGTTTATCGTTTATATTCTAGTGTCTATGGTGATAAAACCTATTTCACACTTACAACTTACGACCAGTTAGGGTACCAGACCAGATATTTTGGTCGTCTGATCCGGTAGCGGACGCGTTGATCCGGTTGGTTTCAACGTTAACGTTATCTGGAAGCTACTTTAGATTTTCTACCTCAAAATAATTACCCGTTGCGCCACTTCCTATTTTTAACCGACTTCAAAAAAGGTGTAAGTATGAACGTTTGTTCGTGATTGTCTCGCGTTTCGCTGAAATGATTTTGATGCAGTTACACTTAGGAGAAGGTTTTGGTATATTAACCCGACTTCAAAAAAAAGGTTCTCAGTTTGACCTGTATGTATGTTTTACCGCGATGCCTAATATTGCATCAGTTTAGTTACTGATCACAAGTGTTATTTTAAGTATTCTTTACTTAAGTGTGTTTTATATTGCATCTTAAATGCATTTATGTTATTTATCTTTAAATGCTTATTTTATAGGATGTATTATATATAATAGGCATAATCTTGAAGTTTACGTTATGTTCATTTTAGTTCTTAAAAACAACTAGCTAAACAAATGTTTGTTTACTATGTTCGTTAATATTTGCAGTAAGATATCACTTAGTGATACTCTCTTGATATAAAGGTATATAAGTAAGTCTGTATAAGTAATCCCATCAAAAACATACATGTTAAATGAAAGCCAAGTTCAATATCGCGTGCAACGCTCTCGACTTCACCGACAAAAGATTTGAGATCTATAGTATGGGTGCCAAGTTCTTTGCCCTAACATTTTTAAGATACAAGAACATGCAACATACTAAAATAAATATATGTAACAATTTCTTGCTTCTCAATGCTACAAAGATACTACTACAATGTTTGCTACTAAATAGTTAATATAAATTCTTCAATTATAACAAACAATTATTTACTCAATGCATTTATTTTACTTGGGTGTAATTCAATATCAAGACTTGACTTGGCTAGTTCTCACATACCAGCTCTGCAGTAAATACACAACATTTTTGGTTGTTCATGAACAACTTTATAATCTTGCAATACCAAATATTGAACAACTTTTTAATTTGCGTCTGAAAGTCATCATTTTCCTATCCTGAGCTGATGATGAAAGGTATAACTCCTTAACGGTTAGGAGTTAGGTGATATTTCAAACGAGATGCATGCAAACAAGACCTCCCCAATCATCCTGCTATATGTATTTTATTTGAAGCACTAAAAAGCAAACAATATATACAATAATAAAGATAATGTTTATGACAATGTGTTCATATATATTTTGTAATTTCTTTATTGTATTTTACTTTTTATATACATATATTGTAAAAACCTTGAATAAAGGAATAATAATAAAAAATAACCGACTTCAAAAAATACTGACAAGCCAAAAATAACCCGTTCATGTAGGTATTTGAAGTCGGTGCCAAACCTCACGTAAACTTCTTTATCGAACAAAAATACTCGTAAAAACCAAATACAAATCATTAAAGGCTTCATGCGTGGAATCCGTTTTCATACATAGGTACATACTTTGGCACCGACTTTAAGTTGATTCCAATGTAATCTGTACATGAACGGTTTATTTTTGGCTTTTAATATTTTGTTGTTATTTTCTTATATTATGTATGTTCTAAATCAGATTAATTTTCATTCATGTTGGTTAATACTGGAGATATGTGGCAAGCATAACATAAAATAAAAACATACGACGGCGTGTTGACTTCATAGTTCCCTCTTTTTCGAAGTCGTTTGAAAATGAAAGGCATCATTTCTTACCTACCAAACTAGTTTGGGCGAATATGATTGCATAGCCAGTGCACTTCGCTGCAGAAACTCATACTTCGGCCAACTTCGCCTCGGTCAACTTCGCGATAGTGAGCCCGGATATTACTTACGGGGACAGAAGTTCTCCTTCGGCTCCTTTGTGAGTATTATAATCCTTGCCCTTCTGTCAGTTACAGAGTAAGGTAAGTTTCCTCCTATACACGTAAAATAGGGGCGGTATAAATTTTACATTGTGTTCCTGTCAGTAGCATTCCAGCTCCTAGATGGATGTTTGCTTTTTTATTTCAAAAGCTGTTCGAGAGGCTACTTAAGTATGAGTAAGAGTCATGAAAATCAGTTCAGCAGTTCGAACGGTTTTTGTAAGTCTGCCGGAAATTTCTTTAGGGGAAGTTTTTACATGTATTATATAATAGATTATATTCAATTTAATTAGACGAATGTGGGGTCAGTCGCTAGTTATGTGAAATAGGTTTTTTAAATATGCCGCATTCTGTGTTTTTAACACAAATCTAACCAATCTTTAATGAAACTCATATAACGTTGCGTTTATAATATAAAGGACCATTGCATATAAGTAAGATAACTATGACTATTATCAAGAAACAAATGAGCGTACTTACTGAATTTAAGCCTAGAAGGATTCAGGAAGTTGTGAAGCTACTACTATGATTTAATTACAAATGTATAGTTTTCAGATTGTTCCCTATATTTTTAGTATAAGACGGTATTCCTTGCTAAATTCGATAGTTAAAGGAACGGAAATCACACAATCAATTTTGATTCCCTTGAGTGTGTTGCAATATACGTTTTTGCGGCATAAACGGCCGTATCTCTATTTTACGTTAACTTAGAAGTTTTTTTTTTTCACAGATTCAAGGGACTGTAGACTTAGTATATGGTTTAAATTTTAACTCTATATCTCCATGCGTTCCCGCGATAAAGGGTCTTGACAAATAGGTAGACGGACGCGTCCGGACGGACGGACAACAAAGTGATCCTGTAAGGGTCCCGTTTTTTCTTTTGAGGTACGGGAACTTAAAAATGGAGTATAAAGTCTATAGACGTACTTTGTATTTATTCTCGTACCTGGAATTAGTTAGTATTGCTTAGGTCAATCAAATTACTTAGGTTCAAGTATGCCGATGCTACAGACTTTCGTAGATGGATACGCACTGTTATATGTACAAGTCTAGAATAAATAAATATTAGGGGACAAACTTATACAAACGACCTAGACCCAAACTAAGCAAAATTTGTACTATAGGTACTAGACGACGATGTACTTAATACATAAATACATACATAGATAACATCCATTACCCAGGAACAAATATTTGAGTTCATCACACAAATAAACCAATATTGCCTCCTTGCCAGAATGAGAACCCAGGACCGTCGGTCGAATCAGTAGGCAGCACTACAAACTGAAACGAGACAAACCTTTTATTTATTGCAAGATTCAGAAAATTTTACGTTATCCTAGGTTGTAAGTGGGATTTTACGCGGCCACTTCCTGGCCAAAGCCAGACGTAGAAGTTTAGACGAACCCGGGTGGCAATCCGTAAAGCCCCAGATCGCATATTTATTTCCCTCCCCTTCAGTTCGGGCCACAAACACCTGCCATCTGGGACATTGATGAATTTACCGCCCTAAGTATGTAATGTTATTAGTAATGTAATGTTATGCTGTTAACATGAAATAAAATGCCTACACATACATTTATCGTGAAGTGGACAGCGGTTTCACATCTCGGTAATTTTAAAAACCTTCGCTAGTTAGGTAATACGTGGATAGATATCTTAATTACATCGGATTTGCCAAATAACTCGTGAACGTTTTTTATAAAGTAGGTATCTTTTAGAAAATATTTTCCTCTACTCACAACTGTCGCCCACCACGAGCCGTTCTAAAATCCGCTTGCCTGATTAGGTAAAGGTGAATGTTGCAAACTAAGTTCGAAACGAGTAAATAACGAAAAGCCTCTGACTATAAGGGAACTATTTTTGTTTTAGTGCTATAACATTACGGTGTGTATTTGTTTGAGTCGTCAATGTCGCATACGGTTTTGTTGATATAGAGCTGGCAATCGTGTTTAATACTTTGATACGTATAAGGCAAGTGTGGGTGCAAGGCTGACCTTATAGGCGCTACCCACAGGCTATGCTGAACATTTGTATAATTTCCCGACGTCCCACGCATCATACCTCTTATCAACATTAATTAAACCTAGAACAAACAATGGATAAAGAACTACCAAAGTACTGAAGTTGGCGACAGGTAAAATATAGGTACTTAAACATTTTTAATAAACCTTCTGAAGCCTAAGAGCATTTCAAGAAGGAGAGTCATCATGATTTTTAGTGGCGGAGGAGTTATGACGTCATAAGATTTTTAGCTAGTAGGTATTTCGCCCGCCTAGCAGTACATCTAGCATAACCGTGATACGCGACGCGACTCTTTGTCGCGCGACAAATACGACATGTCACTTCCTTTTCAATGTCGTGCGAACAGAGCAGGTGATCCTCGGTCGCGCGACAACCCGTATCCGCGGCTAGATATACTAGCCCTGCAGAAATGTTCATGTATTTGTAAACGTAAATCCGTTCGACAGTTTTATGTATTTCAGAGTAACCAAATTCAATACATAAAACCCGAGTCGGACTTGCTCACGAAGGGTTATGCGTATCATAAATAATATTTTTTTAATATGGTTTATTTTTAATAACATTTTTGGTATTTTTTATAACGGCCATAGTAATATGGATCTAAGAAAATTTCAAGGGTCTAGTGTCTAGGTACATACCTATTACCATTCAACCGTTAGAGCCAAAAACGTGAAAAAACTCGTGTTTTTGTGTGGGGACCCCCTGTAATTGGTTTATTTTGTTTATTTATAGTATTTGTTGTTATAGGGCTATATAATTTCAAGTCACTACCTATTTACAGTTCCAAAGATACAGCCTGTGTGACATAGAGACAGACAACGGAGGCTTAGTAATATAACTAACACTCCTACGGACTTATTTAGGGGTTTGGGTACGGAACCGTAAAAATTAGAGGAGTAGGAAAAGATAATTGAAAAATATTTAGATATATTTTTTACGTGGATTATTAAGTCTGGGATTGTCGCATAGGCTTCAAATCTACATACATAGACTATAATGAGACCACCACGTAGCAGACGTGGAAATTCGTAGAGCACTCACCTCTGAGTCGGTTTTGTTTTGCAATTGGCACGTTCCTTTTAAACTCTTTGTAACTTTGCCCTCATTAAAACAAATGTGATAACATTTGTTCACTTGGGTAAATAGAAAACTAATTTGTACTTATTTCGATCGAACTAAATGCATACATCATTTCGCTTCCGCAAGTAGAAAATACAATAGAATGTGGAATGTAGTGCGACATCGGGCTGTACATTTTCAGGCATTACAAATATTTCCTTTATGCTTAATTGGCTGTGGCTGTGGATAGTGAAATGTGACACAGTTATATTTCACAAGAGTCGTTATTTCACAAAATGTATGTAAATGGACAACCGCGTATTCCAGAATTGCAATAGATTTTTTTATTGTAATATGTTACTAGACAATAACTATACATTAAAAACTATACGATACGATACTATTTTAATCCTTTTTCGGTACGTAATTCTCAAGCGTCATTGCTTTAACCCTTTGACCGCCAAAGACGGCAAATCAAGTCATCGGGAATTTGTGCCACTGACGCCAACGACGCCTATTGACGTCAAAAATTTCAATGGTCAAAAACATGCTAATTCAAACCACTATCTGTGTTTTCAATCTCTGTTGATTTTGGAGCACTTTTTTTTTTGGTAAGGCGTCAGTGGCACGGTGAATTGCTTTGCCGCTTAGCGCTCAAAGGGTTAAGGACAAAATAGGAAGAGGAAGGTCGATAACATCTAAAATTTCAGTGAAATTATTTTAATAATAGCGACGATTTACTGGTTTAGGACAGACCAAATAAATAGTTTATACTTAATAAATAATAAGAAACTGCTCACTCAATATTGCGTCATTGTTCGACTATGGTATAATTTAAATTAATCGAGAAGGCTATGTGATCACGAATAGCGAGGGTACCTTATTGGATTTATTTCTCAACCGGTGGTATATCGTGCCCTAGGATGGTATGGCCCCCATTGTGGATAGTCCGCGATCGAACGGGCGCGGGTAATGAACCCGAGCATCCGCGGGACCCGCGAGCATGCCTCCACCCCGCCCCCCTCGCGCTTCGCGCCCCGTCCCCGGCACCGCCTGCGCCCGCGCACGTCTCGTGCCCACGACCACGACGTTCCTTAGGGCTCCTCGAACTTTGTAAGAAAACAAACATGCTTGCTTGTATTTTATAACGAGGCAGTTTGTTGTGATGTTTTTTTGGTTCAGCTTTGTTTTTTTTTATTGCCAATAGCGTAATTAAATCGTCGCATCGTCGGAGGGTTGCAGTAGGTATATAAAGTAAGGTCGAATGGGACAATTGTATCTATGGGTCAATAGCGACTTTTAATGATATAAATAATAATAGAAACGAAACAATTTAAAATAATATTTTATGAATGTAAAATTTTTATGATATCAGCTGTTGATGCTTTTGCCTTTTACTTTTGTTATATTAATTATCCATATAGCAATTTAAGATTTTAGGTACGCGAACGTAGTATAATGAAATTGGTTAGCCTTTACAAGCCCACCATATTTTTCTCTACCAAACATAGCATCAAAATTTATCAAACTTTATAAGCTACTAGATCTTTAGATGTACCAACAATTTTTCTGAATTCCCAAATATATATTATACTAGCTAGTATAATATATATTATATATTATACTATAATATATATTATACTAGCGACCCACCACGGCTTCGCACGGAACCTTTAAAATTATTATGAGTGTTTCTCAAGTATATTATGCATGTATTATACATATAAACCTTCCTCTTGATCACAATATCTATTAAAAATACGCATCAAAATCCGTTGCGTACTTTTAAGGATCTAAGCATACATAGGGACAGACAGCAGGGAGCGACTGTTGTTTTATACGATGTAGTGATACCTGCCACTTCAACGACATCGCACTTACGACTCCAAATTAGCTTCACCGTCTTAAAACGGAACATTACAAAATGGATTAATGCAATCGATACGTAATGTATCGTGACGGCAACAGTTTGCGGCAACGGCGCCGGCGCCGGCGACGCACGCGACGACATGCGCGCATGCGCCGCGGCTGCGTGTAACACTTTACATACTCAGCATAGCTGGGCACCGTTAATCAAAAAGTTAACTTCGTTAATCGTTAATCCGCTACAAAAAAAGTTAGCTTCGTTAAACGTTAAAGCGTTACATTTCGGTAGAATTAACGGAATTTAACGTTAATCGTTAATCCGTTAATATGTGTAAAATTGCATTTTTATATCATTGCGTTAGTGAACTTACGTACGACACTTACACGCAAAAAGAATTTGCTGGCCCGATCTGGATAAAAATTCCACATACTCAGTCAAATGTAGCCATGGATTCTCATCAGGACCGCTGGAATCCGATTGCATGTCTTCCATGATATGGTTTTAATTACTAGTTACTACACTGCACAGTACACTTTTTCTATCTAACTAAATTACACTGCACTCTTCTTTATCAACACGCAAATGATCACTGACAGTAATTTATAATAACAATAACAAACAAAACACTCGTCACTCCAAGCACCGGCGCTAAGTAATGAAATGATCAAACGAAACAAATCTCTTCGCAGTTTTCTCACTCGCACGCGCCGGCAAAATATATCTAGTTTTGCTTTAGTTTCACTCGCTGCCACGCGCCGCCCGGCACTTGTCGTTTCATACTTGTCTAAACCTGTTTTTTCGCGCCGCGCCGCCGCGGTGCCTTGAGGTGAATAGTAGGCATTGGATTAACGATTAACGGACTTCGGCATATTAACGGAAGTTAACGTGTCCGTTAACATTTTTAAAAGTTAACTTAAAAGTTAATCCGTTAGTCAAAATGTTAACTTCGTTAATTAACGATTAACGGATTAACGAGTTAATGCCCAGCTATGATACTCAGTACAGGCTTGCGGGCAGGTTAGAGCCCTCTGGTAGCATCGAGTAAATCACTGACTAGGTACTGGGTTATTAAAATAAAACGCCAGGAACAGCGTAGACATTTATTACCCGCACTAAGCGATATATCAGAACGTAGGTAGATATTGATATTCTGTATTTTGAATAGGTCCTCCTCTTATTATTTTCGTTATAGTGCTAAAAAACATAATTAATTATGCCATTTTTTATTTTTCATAACACAAATACATGATCAATATCCTCAATAATAAATGACATATGGAATCGTGTTCAGACTCAGAGTAGAGACTTTACTGGAATAATTACTGGGTTATTTCACGGTTTCCTCCGAGCAGCAATCTTAAATCTGCAAGTTTAAATATTGAAAATATTTTAGATACTAATAAAATAACCTAAATTTAAAATCTACAAAAACCCCGACACAAGTAGCTGTTTATCATAAGAATAAGTGGTATAAAAATACTGTAACCTATACTACTGAACATAACCAGAAGATTTGGCGTTCTTAACTTCAACTTCTTAGAAAATGCATTAACTCATATGTAATTTAATTAATTCAAAACACAACTACATCAACCTTTAACAAAATAATTTAGGTTTGTTTGTATCTTGTATCCATATCCGTTACCGAGTTTGTACCAAGTAATCTTTTAAAGCAAGGAAATGCGAGGAGCAGGATTCCAGCCGACCCTGTTATTACATTTGTCCGCAGTTTATTGACGTGACCGTTAGATGGTCTCGTGGCCAAGGGAGCGGAAGCAGCCATATCCTGAGCGATGGCATGCCGTCTGCATATAATAAGGCCTGGGTCCAGATTCGACGAAGCATTGGGATTTCCATAATTGAGCAGTGCCTTAATGTTACCATGACGATCTTCACAATATATATAGGTAGGTACCAGTGTGTTTATAAAAATAGGGATGCCATTATCTCATTTCATATTTTACAAGAATCTCAATATTCGGGGGTTCAAGCTTTTGGATACAATTTTTTTTTGATGTAACAACATTAAACAACGAAAAAATGCGTCGACTTGAAAACCTAATCTTCTTTGTTGAAGTTGTTTGAAAATACGTTTTACACTAGCGAAAATGTGAGACAAACAAAAACAGCTAATAAATAACGTTTTTATGTTTTGTTATACCTAGTAATTTCTAAACAAACTCGCGAGGTTTACAGCTCTGTTAAACGGTTAACACACCATTAAGTAGCAAACATCCCAAATATGTATCTCAATCTCGAGCTATCACATTTAAAATATAATAGTGGGATTGCTTAATTGGAGATATTGGAGTGGCTCGTCAAGTTTGGGCTCTGGACACCGAGTAGGCCCCGAGCGGCCTGTCCGTAACAAGCCTGCATTCAATTTTACTGTATATCTAGTGTGAAGGTACGTTTTTGCACACTGTTTTTGGATTCTAGAAATGAAATAAAAAAAGACCTACAAAAACCCAATGTCAATAGAGACAGATAATTCGGGACGAATGAGCCTACTTCAACGGCAATCCGACACCAAAGTGTCCATCACCAAGTATTTTAAAGGCTAATCCATGCATCATCATCCACGAAAGTGCGAAATAGGGCAAAATTTGATGTTTCTAATGATATTTGATATTTGCTAAAGGTAGGTATACATTACCGATAAATATTAATGTGTACTTTATCATTATACTCTAGTTATTTAACTTCAAATGACAAAAACCAGTTCGAGCAGGAAAAGTTCATATCACGGGTAAATAACATATGGCATTGTTCAAAATGTGCCAATGGCTATTCGTTGAAGTCCATCGAATTCGCCGTCAGTACCTACTTCAAATATATCGACTTTTACCCATTCTCGCCGATCCGTGAGTAATACACCGAATTAGTATTCCGTCGGGGTTGAAGCCACAATAATGAATATGTGTCGGCTATGATTTCCTGTCTTCGTGTGATTGTCGCGGAGTCACGCCCTGTCTTGTCCCCCCCCCTCCCTGCCCCTCCCCTCTGTTCCTCAGGCCTCGCCCGCAATGCCCTCTGCCCGATCCGGTCACCGAGCACTGTGACCTCTTGCAGAATATCTAATAAGTGCGAGTCGCGAAGATGTCACACAGATAAATGGCTCGGCCGTGGTTTATTTATTTAACACGAAAACGCTGTTTCTTGAGGCCAATTGACATAATTTATAGCCTTGTTCGTGACTAAACACTTCAATTCGACTTTAGCAGAAATACCATAAATGAGTATAATTTATTGAGGTAAAATATAGAAAATATACAAATATGGGTGACGACGGCAGTGGGGGAGGAAAAACAGAGGGGGGTTGATGAAAAAATCTTGCTAAGTACCTAAAGGATTCCTGCTCCGTCTTCACAATCGAAGGCCTTGATGTGTCTTATGGTGCCTCTCACCCTCATGGAGACAGCTCGTATTACTGATACTTGTCTTATAACCATAAACGAGTAGTTGATATTTTATATAAATAATATCTTACAGTCCCAAACCTAACAATGCTATTGGTACTAGATGACGGTATCATAAAACATACATGGATAACATCCATACCCCAGGAACAAATATTCGATTTCACCACTCAAATTGTTGCCCTTACCGAGATTCGAACCCAGGGCCGCCGGCTCAGTGTGTACTAACCTACCACTGCACCAACCGCGTCTTCTACGGCATATGCAATTACGGTTCATGACTATGTCTCTTCACATGTTATTATAACAATCCGCAAGCGTGATTGACGTTAGCCAAACAAAGAAAATTCTTTGAATCTTCAATTTAAATTGAAAACAATACAAGAACAAATCTCTACCATCAGTAGGTAAGTAAAACAGTTTGAAAGTTACTGGTAACGTACTTTCAGAGATTAATATCGGAACTGAGAAATGGCTTCGTAACGTTGAGACAGATATTTACTTTTGTAGTCTTGGATAGGTACTTTTTCTGTGCAATGAACAAGTTTAATTGAAGTACTCTGTAGATTATCTTGGGAGGAATCTGAGCGCCGTCAGTTAAGTAATAATGCTTCATTGTTGTGTGACGGATTTGGTATTTTCATTTATTATTTGAGGCGAGAAGCGAGGAGCTCCCCGCCGCGTACGAAAGACTTCAACGGGCGCTGCGAGTGCATTAATCCTTAAATCTATAAAATAACGATGACAGCGCCCGCTGCGCTCTCTTTATGCACCTTCAAGTATAATTTTATGTAAATTACTTAGTGATTTTAACTTATCTATCAACCTTTCGATAAATAAAGGTCACAGTATAAGGTCAATGAATATAAGGATGTGGGTTTATTTAGTAGAGGAACAATTTTATTAAGGAACAGGAAAGCTTAGCGATAGCCTATCCATCCGGAATACCACAAACATGTTCCTTAGTTCAGACTAAACCGACCCTGCTGTTGACGGAAATTGGAAAACGGACACTGAGCAATAAACCAAATGTCGTTATTTATGGCGGCAAAATGTCGTCGTAGCCTCTGGGACACAGGGTTCGTTCGACGTGACGTTGCAGTATTTGATGGTCAAAGGGGTAACCGTATTTTTGTGACTTTATATAGCTTGCTTTTGTGAGGGTTAAATACTTGAGAGCTACATGCACAAACTGCTAAACTTACAGCTCTTCCTTTTGGCTTTGCTCAGTCGGGTAATTAGAACCTTTTCCTCACGACTAAACATACTTTGTTTTTAGGATTCCGTACCCAAAGGGTAAAAACGGGACCCTATTACTGAGACTTCGCTGTCCGTCCGTCCGTCCGTCCGTCCGTCTGTCACCAGGCTGTATCTCAAGAACGGTGATAGCTAGACAGTTGAAATTTTCACAGATGATGTATTTCTTTTGCCGCTATAACAACAAATACTAAAAATAAAATAAAATAAATATTTGAGGGGGGCTCCCATCACAAACTTGTTTTATGGTACGGAACCCTTCATGCGCGAGTCGGACTCGCACTTGCCCAATTTTTACATTTAATTTCACCCACTCCATTGCACTATACACTACCTATATATCGTGTAGTTCTGCAGCTCCCAGTACCTAACTCGCCTCCCGATCTCATCACGGACAAGTGATACATGTAATATATTATTAATATACGTACATTCTTTTCCGTGGCGCTTTTAAATAGATTCTTGATAATCGCTGCTCCGATTTAATTTCACCGCGGTCGTGAGCCTTTGAATGCGTACCTGCAGGGCTCGGGACTATAAATACATCCAGATTATAGTTCTAGATGGATAAAATATGATGCCTTTCAAGATTCCGCAGTGTTCTGAGCTTTACTTTTGAAGGAAACATTTTAAAGGTTTGAATACACACTTCTATTCGTGGCTTTGCGTGTGGTTTTTGTTTGTTCTTGGATGAAAAGTAATTTATATGTAGGTACATCTCTTTTTTTACATAGCCTCAGAATTCTACGAGTGTTTTCTGGTTGGATCTATAACTACGAAAATAGAATGAACAACCATCAGCATCAATTCCGAAATAAAGCGAAATTAATTTTAGGCTGCCTTTCCACTGGAGCGAAGATGTGTAAAATCTAAAATAGACCCAAGCCCATTCCTCAGATTTAAATGCTTCATTATTTTAGACTTCACAAAGACACAGCCTGATTGGTATTTTTCTCCGCTCCATTTCAGTGGACAGGTAGCTTTAATCTCTATTTTCTTCTCCCATCAAAAAAATATCGCATTTCTGTAGTATTATATTAAAAGAAAGAAATTTGACCAATCTAAAACAAAAAGCTTTTAGAAGTAGTCAGTGAAAATTGTATCTGAGCCATAAAAAAAACTTTTTATTAAGTTTTATGATCGAGAATAGATAAATGTTATAGTACCCTATCACATAATTCGATATTATCCCTCTATGAACAACGGGTCAATTGACACGTAGATAATTGTTGATCATAGGTAGGTACTTACACAATGATAGCTTTAATTATGATCTCCACTCCTGTAATTACGAAGCCGACCTTTGCTCGAGGTACCACTATTAACTAGTTTCATCGATTCCTTGATTAACTTTTAACTAATGCAATAGTTTTACGAGTAATTACGTCTTTATTCCCATTAATCTTAGATGGATAAACTGCACTATAAACTCTAGAGTACGATTTAAGAGAATGGTTATGAAAGCTCTAAAACCGGTCAAGTGCGAGTCGGAATCGCGCACCGAGGGTTCCGTACAAACACTTCCCATCTGAACGGGCCGGGTTAAGTTAAGTCTGCACCTCATATGTATGGCACCGCATACAAATGAGGTACAAAGTTAACGCAATTGATCACGTATGTTGTACGGGAGCCCCACTTAAATATTAATTTTATTCTATTTGTTGTTATAGCGGCAAAAAAATACATAATCTGTGAAAATGTCAACTGTCACCATGAACCGTGATAGCTAGCTATCGGTTCATGAGATACAGCCTGGTGACAGAAGGACAGACGGACGGACAGCGTCGAGTCTTAGTTATAGGGTCCCATTTTTTTCCCTTTGGGTACGGAACCCTAAAAACTAAATTACTTTATATTAAATAGGTACTCTTAGATACGCATAGATCTTTATTACTTGGATTTGATTAAAGAATAAGCTTTGGGTGTACTTGCATTTTACAGTCCTATCTATGATTAATAATATATTAGTAGAAATAAATATTAGGAACATAAGGGATATTAATCTGCATATTTCATTAGTTCATAACGGTTGGGTGTGAATTTAAATCATATACCCCTTTTGTACCAAATGGTTTACCTTCTAGCACCTAGTCATAATAAATACAATTTTAATGTAAGTATGTATTGTGTGTGCCTTTACCACGGCTTGAATCCCAAGTTTGACCCTGAAATCTATCCGAGATATTACCTCTATGTTTCTACTTTAGTGGTATGCGCTATTAGATTCTAATGGTATGCAAGTTCCCGTGATTGAAAAGAATATAGCTACTCTATTTTGATAGGGGTTAAATTCAAAATGGTAAGTGATGTCACTGAAACATAAATTGACAGGAGCGAAATATTGCTAAATTTAAGATATCATCGTTCATCGCATAGCTTTGTCCAATTATCGCCGAGACTAACTTGTCATGAGGTAAGTGCCCGCAAATGTTGTAATATAGTATTTGAAAATAGAACGGATTTGAATGACACTTGCGTGCATCGCGTTGCGTGTGATTGCTTCGGAACCGTCTCACGACCATAATATTGCAATCACGTTGACAATGCAGCTAACGGAGCAGCGGGTTCAAATCCCGTGCCGGTACCCGTCTATTACCGAGGTCAAAATTTAAAACGCCTAAGCGCGATTGAGCCCCCAGTAAGAGGGGCTCCTTTCACAAATAGAGAGTGGACAAAAGACAGTACAGTATCTGCTTACAATGAAGCGAAAAAATAAAAAAAATAATGTTATAGTCTAAATCTAAATCTTTACGGTAGATGGCGCTACGATGCCATCCTAAGGCATGTTGAAGCAACTGGTTGAAAGATTCAATGGCTCTGGTTCGGTAGTCCAGTTGGTAGGACGCCCGTGTTGACCCGGAAAGCCGTTGGAATACTAATATATAAGTGTTAAAAGTGTAGAATTACAGTAAAAACTTTTAAAAGCCATACATAACTCTGTAAAGCATAATACATATTCATTTATAAACAATGAATTAAAAAATCTCATGTTTTATCGTAATGTATGCGATTGATATAATTATTTACGTAAACTAGAATATGTAATACAGTTAATAGCTTCCGTTGTGAGGAATGCGCATTTTATCGGCCTCTGCTGCTGCCGACTGCGTATGCATATAGTCCGGTCAAATTAGAGTCAAGTCAAAGGTATACCTTTAACAATTTTGAAGTCATATTAATGTCCATATGAAACGGTTTTACTCATGTCGGTTTAAGTCGAATATCGCTCGACATGTTTCGAATCGGTTTGCGATTCATCATCAGGAGTGCAACCGATCAAAGCTCCTGATAATAAATCACGAACAATCGAAAGAACATTCTATGTAAAATTTTTTTAGGAGTCTTTCTATTTTGGCGTATGCATAAATGATGTCGTTAACGAGTTGTTTTAAAAAAAATAGAAAATGCATTCTCATGCATTCGTAAATTTTACGTATTTCCTATGTCTTCGTGTTTTCGTATAGATAAAACTATCTAAATAGGATTTCTCGTAATTTCATAATTTTCTGCATTGTGCATAAGGCTCACTGCAGGTTTAGACTCCTTAGCTGTAGAATGATCTAGCTAACTTTATCTTGGATGTATTTAGACAATAGATAAGTAGCTGCAACACTAAACTGTACTCCCCGATTCATTATCATTAGGTTTCCGGATTACCTACCTCTCAGTATGATGCCAACATTTAAACAGGTCTAAAATACACCTTAAATATTAATATAGATGGATGTATACTGGAAACCATTCATTGCTATTAAACCTCGCAGTAGAGGAAGAAAGATTAGTTAGAAGCATAGGACTAGGTCATCTAACTTATTGATCATAGCTCAATTTAATTATTTTTTATTAAAGCAGTAACGTCTGGTAACGATTTTTTTGCTTCATTGGAAACATTTGGTTTACGTCAGCAGACGTTGCTGCTTTAACAAAAAAATATTAATTTGGGTGTAGCACATCGTTACTATCGACTCAACATAATTTGAGACGATAGGGAGCCGATTATAAAGTCTAAATCTGTATGGTAGATGGCGCTACAATGCCACCCTAAGGCATGTACAAAGAAATGGTTGAAAAAATTCAGGCATCAGGTTCGGTGGTCCAGTTGGTAGGACGCCCGTGTTGACCCGGAAAGCCGTTGGAAACGCAGGTTCATCTGAACCATTAAATTTTTAAATTTTTCGCTTCATTGTAAACATTTAGTTTACGTTCGCATACGTTACTGCTTTAATAAAAATAACAGTACCTACCCCTTACCATGAGTTTACGGTGACTGTACTCGCTAGCGACTGGGTAAACCATTTGTAGTACTGCAAACTAACTGCTAGCGGCGCTGAACTCTTCTCCATGCAAATCGTTTACGATGTCGCTAGTGAGTACGGTCACGTTAACTCATGGTAAAAGGGTACAGATAGTAGTATACTTTCGAATTCTAGATTTGACTTTACATTTTGTGTAATGGGTTGTGTAATTTTGTGCATATACTTATTTTAGATTGGGCTTACATATTAAAAATTCGCAGAATACGAAACACGAGCCTTTTTTAAATTTACGATAAAATTATTCAGATATGGCCTACATATAATAACACCAATTTGATATTATCTGTATAATCGAATCTTTTTTGATATGATATGTATTTTCTTTTGATAGGTCGGTTTCGTGGAAAGTCAATGGAGTGAAACGTCATGTTAGTTTTACGTCTGGGATAATCATATTCTAAGTGGGTCTATTTCGCAGGATGACATTTTCTATTTAGTCATCTTCTAAGAGGATCTATTTCCTCTTAGAAGATGACTAAATAGAAAATGTCATCCTGCGAAATAGACCTACTTAGAAGACGACTAATCCAGACAATGTCGTCTTGCGAAATAGACCTACTTAGAAGATGACTGACCTAAATTATTCAGATATGGCCTTATAATAACACCAATTTGATATTAGTATCTGTATAATCGAATCTTTTTTGATATGATATGTTTTTATCCTTTAGGCGAGGCAGGTCGGTTTCGTGGAAAGTCAATGTAGTGAAACGACATGTTAGTTTTACGTCTATTTCGAGGGACGTCTTTTTCTGGGATAATCATCTTCTAAGTGGGTCTATTTCACAGGATGTCATTTTCTAGTTCAGTCATCTTCTAAGTGGGCCAATTTCGTAGGACGTCATTTTCTGGTTTAGTCATTGCCTAAGTAAATCGATTTCACCGAAATTCTGTAGGCTGATATCTTTTTGTAGTAACCCTTTGTATTTTATCCGTAAAAGTTGTAATTATATTTATAGAGATATGCAAATTACGTTGAAGTTGTTAAACGTAGATGAACTACAAAGAAATTGACTAGCTAAGAACATGACATCCTTCGAAATTATCAGGAAGCGAAGATGACCTGCTGAGAAGGTTACCAGCTCTTCTGAGAATATGACGTCCCTCGAAATTGACACGAAACGAAGATGAGCTGCTGAGAACATGACGTTCCTCGAAATTGACACGAAACGAAGTTGACTTATTAAGAAATTGACTAGCTGAGAACACGACGTCCTTCTAAATTGTCGGGAAGCGAAGATGATCTGCCGAGAAGGTGACGAACCGAGAACATGACCTTGCTCGAAATTGACTCAAAACGAGGATGACCTGCCTCGCCTAAAGGAACTATTTAATCCATAGTACCTACTCTCTTTTTTTTGTTTTGGTTAACCATACAGTACCTCATTAAAAGCATGATAAATTTCTGAATTGTGACCTAACATAGGCAACATTGCCATTTAATACAATAGAAAATGCCAGTAATAGCAAAACGCTTATATATAAGTGTTAAAAGTGTAGAATTACAGTAAAAACTTTTAAAAGCCATACATAACTCTGTAAAGCATAATACATATTCATTTATAAACAATGAATTAAAAAATCTCATGTTTTATCGTAATGTATGCGATTGATATAATTATTTACGTAAACTAGAATATGTAATACAGTTAATAGCTTCCGTTGTGAGGAATGCGCATTTTATCGGCCTCTGCTGCTGCCGACTGCGTATGCATATAGTCCGGTCAAATTAGAGTCAAGTCAAAGGTATACCTTTAACAATTTTGAAGTCATATTAATGTCCATATGAAACGGTTTTACTCATGTCGGTTTAAGTCGAATATCGCTCGACATGTTTCGAATCGGTTTGCGATTCATCATCAGGAGTGCAACCGATCAAAGCTCCTGATAATAAATCACGAACAATCGAAAGAACATTCTATGTAAAATTTTTTTAGGAGTCTTTCTATTTTGGCGTATGCATAAATGATGTCGTTAACGAGTTGTTTTAAAAAAAATAGAAAATGCATTCTCATGCATTCGTAAATTTTACGTATTTCCTATGTCTTCGTGTTTTCGTATAGATAAAACTATCTAAATAGGATTTCTCGTAATTTCATAATTTTCTGCATTGTGCATAAGGCTCACTGCAGGTTTAGACTCCTTAGCTGTAGAATGATCTAGCTAACTTTATCTTGGATGTATTTAGACAATAGATAAGTAGCTGCAACACTAAACTGTACTCCCCGATTCATTATCATTAGGTTTCCGGATTACCTACCTCTCAGTATGATGCCAACATTTAAACAGGTCTAAAATACACCTTAAATATTAATATAGATGGATGTATACTGGAAACCATTCATTGCTATTAAACCTCGCAGTAGAGGAAGAAAGATTAGTTAGAAGCATAGGACTAGGTCATCTAACTTATTGATCATAGCTCAATTTAATTATTTTTTATTAAAGCAGTAACGTCTGGTAACGATTTTTTTGCTTCATTGGAAACATTTGGTTTACGTCAGCAGACGTTGCTGCTTTAACAAAAAAATATTAATTTGGGTGTAGCACATCGTTACTATCGACTCAACATAATTTGAGACGATAGGGAGCCGATTATAAAGTCTAAATCTGTATGGTAGATGGCGCTACAATGCCACCCTAAGGCATGTACAAAGAAATGGTTGAAAAAATTCAGGCATCAGGTTCGGTGGTCCAGTTGGTAGGACGCCCGTGCTGGCCCGGAAAGCCGTTGGAGACGCAGATTCGAATCCTGCCTGAACCGTTAAATTTTCTTCATTGTAAACATTTAGCTCTTAATTAACTTTATTAATGCAGTTACTAAAAAACACAGACTTAAAAATTATAGTACATTACTGCAGACGCCGGGAAATATGGGCTTGCCGGGTGAATGGGTATAGACGGCTGACCGTAGGGAGGCTAGTGATATGGAGCTGGCAAGCCCGTTTCACGGCTAAAGCATATATAATACTATTCTCAAACATATGCAATGAAATAAAAAAATACACTACTCAAAAAAATATAATTTAGCTGTTTAGCTTGTTCATGAACACAAACGCCATGTTTTAATAAAAAATACTTCTCCGCCTTCAATTTTGTATGAAATTCCTTTACAGTTCTCTCTAGAGTTGTTCCGCTCGAGACGTGATACCAGGCGCGGCTCACTCCGCGATTTACGTTTTTCGCTACAAGTACATGCCGGTCGCCCCTGCCCAGGGGTATATTCAATGGCTGCCACGCTCTGTCTCGGAATGCACGCGCACGATTCTCGCGCGCTCACTCTCTCTCGATTTAAATAATCTTGCTTGTTGCCACCACGCGTACTATCCCTATTTTTCTGTTCGTAACGTTGCATGATAACGTAACGCATTTGTTGCATTATTCTTTTTTATTATACCTATGTATTAAGAAGTTAAAAAGTAAAGCGATAAGATTTTACAATACAGTGGGTTGCAGTAACGCTAATAAAATGTGACCTGGTGGTGGATTCAATTGACGTCCAAATTGTGAGATTTGTGCATTTCTCAAAAGCTTTGTACATAATTAAGACGTCAATTAACGTTCAGTTATATTTTTCCTATTTTGTTACCAATTCTTTGTCATTTCCGATACATTGATATCAGATTAGGTATATATAATTTAAAAAGTATAAGCATAACAGAACTTTAATTATAGAACATAGCCATAACATTGATATGAAATTACTAACATAATTGGGAACAAAATAGGACAATTATATTGGACTTTAATTTTCTGTCTTAATTTTGTACAAAACTTTTTAAGAAATGCTTATTTATTGTTTTATACTTAAAGAATAAAATAATATAAAGAATATGAATATATTGCTCTTAATATTGAATGCAAGAAATAAATCCGCAAAACATTTTACTTTATTCGTGACAACCCTCGCTATCGGTGACGCGGCAAGTTTGCCAATTCATTTTCACCGTTGGTACACAGCTCTAACGTTCCTTTTGGCTTGCGCTGGAGACGACGGCTTTAGAAGGGTCATCATGTTTAGGCTAATAAAAAGGCAGCTTTTGTAAAAATCAAAGTAGTGTGCCTTCTGTACTTGTACTATTATCTATTCAGTGGTGATACTTCGAAGCCTGTTATAATGCACGTTGAGACGACATTTCATTGCATGTTTGTAAAAAATATTTTATTTTACTGGACTAATACGAGTAGGAGCATAATAACCGCGAGCATAATATGCTGACCGTGTCACTCCGCTCGTCTTTGTCTCCGCCCCGCCGGGCCACACATACTGCCACCTGTTACACAAATAATGAACCACACCTACCATTGGAGAGAAGACGATGATTCAGATTGTATTTTACAACATAATATATCCTCGTAATGTAACTTGTAAAATTCTAGAATAAAAAATATCGATAATAGGTATTACTTCATATCTATCTCATATTTCCAAATATGAGATATGAAAGTTAAGTAATCTTTTTATTTACACTAGCTGCTATATGTCTAACATACCTGTGACACGCGATTGTTTGTCGCGCGACAAATGCTATTTGTCACTTTCCTCTCAATACGGCGCGAACAAGATAGGCGAAGCTGAATCGCGTGACATGCAATGTCGCGGCAAGATATATTATGCTAGCCCTGCTGACCCTACGGCCGTTCTATCAAAAGCTAATCGGTTTGTATGGGGACGTGAAAAATGGGGGTTTTACTTTATTCCCACATTTTTCCCGGATTGTCTAAATTGTAAAAATTCGTTTTATTAAATCGTTCTACGATATAATCATAAAATTCATAAAGCTACAAAGGAATGACGTCACACAGTTATGCAGTAATTTATATGAACATTTTTAGCCCTCTACATTTAATTATCACCATTTTATACGACATATAAGGAAATAAGAATTATCATCATTATTTCATCCAACCAAATGATCGACAAATGTAATAAATTCCATACACGGAACCTGAAAGATAGATAAACATCGATAAAAAAGATCTTTTTTTTTGGTTGTCAAATATAGCGATAACATTCTAACACTACCCCGCCAAATGTTATATCTTCTTTTCAGCCTGCGCAAATCGCTTACGCACTCACGCTATTTCAACCGTTGATAGAATTCGGACTTAAAATCAATGCTAAACCAATCCATTGTATGTAACATTGACACTCGGCTGATATAGCGACCATATTGCAGATAATAATTTAGAAATATGTGCGTTTATAAAATGTCGCCTACGCACCGCCTACTGGGCCTATCCTTAAGCTTGGCACCAATAAAGTCAAGGTTTAAATTTGCAAGTTGATTGCACAATGTTAAGTGTTTGTCTGAATCTTACATGTTCGTAGGTATAAGTCGTTTCATAAGAGCTAACTCAGTAGTCTACAGACTTAGTGTGTATATGAAGTGTTATGAATTTCACATTATGAATGAAATAATTGGATGTCAAGTCTGCCGTGCTACGCATAACAGCAGTAACTCATAAGTCTAGTAGGTCTACCTCGAATTCACATAAATCGACTTTCGTCTATTTTCATGATAAAGACAGCTAAAAAATAGTATGCTCACTTGTAGCAAACCTTTTTCGCTTCCAGTTTAAAGTGAATAGGCACATACATGTATGAATAGAATATTATTTATTGCAACAAAAAAAAAATTAAAAACAAACACAGATAACATCACGTAGTATTACAATAGAAGTAAACAACAGACGAACTTATCGCTAAAGAGCGATCTCTCCCAGACAACCTTTTATTATTATATTATACATTGTACTTGCATATAAGTCATATAACACTGAACGTGAAAGGCTAAAACAGCCCTTTTTTTACAAAAGCGCCCAATGTTGACGACGATGATTTAAATAAGTAACTAAGTCAGTAGATATATTGATGTTTTCTTTGCTAAAAGTGAAATGACAGGTTAGTATTTTGTTCTTAAACCTTTTGCGATGGTAAAAGTATAGCATCTTGCAAACAAAATCAACACTTACACAGAAATACAATACGTCATTTTTGCCGCTACTGTACATACGCATACATATGCATATGCATTTTTTTTATATTAGGCGTCTACTGCTGAACATAGGCCTCTCCTGCTGCTGAACATAGCTCGCCACAAAGTGCGATCGCGTGCAGACTGCATCCATTGATTCCCTGCCACCCTCGAGGTCATCATCCACCACATCCATCCACTGGGCGTCCCACACTGCACTTTCCTATACGTGGCGCCTCTCCAGGACTTTGCTAGATATCGCGTTTTTTTTTGTTGATTCGATTAATTTAATTTACGATTCGTATAAGTTGTAATGGGCTCAACATTAAAAAAAATACACAGAGAGATTAGACGTGATATCACTCCGTTTACATTGTTTTGGTTCTAGTTTAATACATAAAAATATCATGTTAATTTTTATTTAGTATAGTTTAATTCATATTTGTACATGTCTTTCCTACACAAGTGCACATAAAATGACCCACTCAATTGTGCTATAAAAACCCTTTAGGCGAGGCAGGTCATCCTCGTTTTGAGTCAATTTCGAGCAAGGTCATGTTCTCGGTTCGTCACCTTCTCGGCAGATCATCTTCGCTTCCCGACAATTTAGAAGGACGTCGTGTTCTCAGCTAGTCAATTTCTTAATAAGTCAACTTCGTTTCGTGTCAATTTCGAGGAACGTCATGTTCTCAGCAGCTCATCTTCGTTTCGTGTCAATTTCGAGGGACGTCATATTCTCAGAAGAGCTGGTAACCTTCTCAGCAGGTCATCTTCGCTTCCTGATAATTTCGAAGGATGTCATGTTCTTAGCTAGTCAATTTCTTTGTAGGTCATCCACGTTTAACAACTTCAACGTAATTTGCATATCTCTATAAATATAATTACAACTTTTACGGATAAAATACAAAGGGTTACTACAAAAAGATATCAGCCTACAGAATTTCGGTGAAATCGATTTACTTAGGCAATGACTAAACCAGAAAATGACGTCCTACGAAATTGGCCCACTTAGAAGATGACTGAACTAGAAAATGACATCCTGTGAAATAGACCCACTTAGAAGATGATTATCCCAGAAAAAGACGTCCCTCGAAATAGACGTAAAACTAACATGACGTTTCACTACATTGACTTTCCACGAAACCGACCTGCCTCGCCTAAAGGAAATAGTTCGGAGTTCTATTAATCCAAAAATCTTTTCTATTCGTACTTCACAAGATGTTTTATGGGTCCTCTATCTTTACAACCGCCAAATGGTTTATTGGTAAGTCGATTCTCTGGTTCTCCCGTGGGCTAAATTTCATTTCACACTCCTGTATAACCAGGTAAGCGATATCGACCTTATTTTTAAAGTAAAATTATTTTTTACATAATTGATAAGTACCGTGAGTCTCAGACATATTAATATAATACAAAACGGATTTACTCACGTCGTAAAAGTAATAAAATTTCATATTGGGAACGATATTCCTCTCAAAAATAATTAAGTGATAAACCGAATTTTTCGTATTGCGAATATAATATTGGTTATTTCAAAGTGGAGTGGTCCAAAACGATGATTACTCATAATTTTTATGTTTTGGTAAGTATATGGTATTTTATATTTGTGCATGTTTATTTATTGTGTTCATTATATTATTGATATAGGTATAATACGTTTCTCTTTTGGTATAATGTTGATAGTTGACAGGCCCTGCACCATAAAATGTTTCTGTTTAGCCCAAAGGTTGACTGGTACAGAATGCCTTACGGCATTAAGTCCGCCATTTGTACACTTTTTGGTTTGTGCAATAAAGTTTAAATAAATAAATATGTTTTTTACTTCTTATATTGCTGAATAGGAACCTTATTCCTCGAAATCGTTTTTCAATTATCGTAGGTTTCAATAGAGCATAATTATCGCTAACAGGAACAGTGAGTAGTCATATCTCGGGTATACCTTACGGTATGTACTCGAATTTGGCATCCGTACCCACTGTGACGACGCTATGGCAACTGCTCAAACACTCGAGCGTTGAACCCTCCGTGAAATCCACGTTTGATGGAAACTGGTCCCTCCGCCTCACGTCGTCTCTCGTTTGTTTAATTACCTGCTTATTCAACACCGGGTAGTCACATTTACAGTTATTTGCATTATGTTAATCTTGATCATACTGGTGAATACCTAGCTAATGTCGTAATAAATTTTAATTTACTTAAAAAAATATATACACGTATGTACTATTAATAAAACCAGAGAGAATGGGCCGACCATGCTCCGGGGATGATTTCGTAGTATAAATAATAAATAAAGGTTTTTCAGCTTGTTTAACCACTTTAGGCACCTAGGTTAATCGAGAGCTACTTAATTTAGCTAATTCGTGATAGTTTAGCTTTTTATTGCGTTGTATATGCTATTATTTTAAGTATCTAACAAGATTTTAGTAAGTCCCTAAATATTGCGTTAGGATACTAGACTCTTAATTATGCACTTTCAGAGTATGTATTTAAAGTACCTTTAAAATTCGAAATCTTAGTTATGACCAAAAATCTAGAACTAAATGTTAAATAATTAAGCACAAAATAAATTCAAATATACAATAACACCGACCCATAACCTACCTCATGCTTGTTGTGATCTTTGTTTAGTAAAGTAAAGATACATAATTATTATACATTCGGTCAGAATATGTTCAAATTTACTATAACAAAGAAACACGGAAAACGTTATGCTTGGTAACATTCATATATTCCGGTGTAACTTTTTTGCCAAAGACGATCGCTAATGTTTGCGATGAGTGGTTGTGTAGACGAAAAATAAACACAAAAAACGCGTCGCGTGCAGTACATATTTTGTAAGGCAACCACAAATATTATTTACATTTTCTCTTGGACACGGCTATAAAAATTATGGATTATCTTTATCCATTGTGTCCAAGCTCAGCGACAGAGTAAAAAATACGGAAATACGAAGGAAAACCAAGGTAACCGACGCATTACTCTTCTCACGTAGTTTAAAGTGGAAATGGGCCGGACATTTGGCAAGATACACCGATGACAGATGGACGCGAAAAGTCACACTTTGGAAAGGGCCAAATGGCTCAAGAGGCAAAGGACGGCCACGTACGAGGTGGCAAGACGAGATAGTTACGACTGCGAGCAAAAATTGGCCAAACATTGCACTAAATAAGGACAAATGGAAATCTATGGAAGAGGCTTTTACCCAAATGGGGTCCATACAATGATAAAGAATACGACATAAAGATATTAAAATATAAAAATGTAATTAAAATTATTATTATAAATATTTATTACTTATATGAGAAAAAATTTTTTTTTAATAATTTTTACACTAACTGAAATTCAATGTACAAATTAATTTAGGAGATAGTGATTATTGATTTGTTTTTAATTTATTATTCTTAAACTTGCGAATTCTTTGTATGGAATTAATAAAGCTATATTTATTTATTTATCCATTGTCCATATTATAAATACGGAAAAAGCAAATCATCGAAAAAACTTGATTTATTATAATATAAGCTGGTGATTGCATAGTTTATTTTTATCATGAACTGAACGAATCATCGAGTCCCGAAGGATACAACATACTCTTTTGTCACGCGGCCCAAAGAAACAAAATAAAAGCCACGCTGTCGTGTACACATTGTTTACTTACATCGAAAACAATATCTAAAAAATACAAATTATAAAATAAACAAATCGGTGCTTTAGACATTCTAATTATTTGTAAATGCTGACCATGTGTTAGTTAAGAGGCCTTAATCCTTTCAAAATGCTGATTGTTTAGACATTTTTCTCTATGATGAAACATGTTTCTAAACATATTATTGATGTTACTACCTAGAACAGGGCTATTGGGATTTATTGGTATAGGTGTATTACACCTACAGTTCGAATTTTTCATTTATAATTTCGGTTTCAAAAACTACTCAAAATTGACAAAATTTTTGAATTCTTGAATTGACTAAGTTGGTTGAAATTATAAATATATTTGTTATAATATGTTTTTTTTTTTGAAAGGAATAAGGCCTCTTAAGTGTCGGGAGATATGAGGCGATGTTGGTGGCTCGCCCACTGCGTCGCGTAAGGCTGTCTTGCCCACTTCGTTACCTTGCCCGCTTCCGTCATCACATCACCCGCTGACATCACCAACCTGTAACCACAAACAATCATGAGCCACCAATGCCTCTTAAACTAATCCTTGTTTCACTACTTCATTATTACACTGTCATTATGTTTCATTATTAAGTGAGCTAATCCACCTTGGTTCTTAATTATGTATGAACCCATCTAGGGGTTAAATTACACGAATGAGATATGACTACTTTAGCGATTTTTTTTTATAACTGATAAATTGAAAACCAACTTAATGCAGCTCGGTTAGCAAAAATCAATCAGACATATCACCATGACATCGCTCAAATGGCTATATGTCAATATCAATCGAATTAGGCCCCAAGTCAGACCAAACTTGTAGCCTATCTAAGGAGATAACAATACAACTTTCATTCAGTGAGTGTAAGAAATCTCGAGGTCAAACATTGACAGGGACCGCTCGGCAGAACATGGGGTGAGAGTTAGTCGTAGACATTTCTACGAGTATATCTGTCACTTTTAATTCGGTGGTCGCAATATCATTATAACAAGATTTTAACCTACCTACTGGATTATATAATAAAGATAGCTAACATGACTTTAACTAATAATATTCTGCGAGTCGTGTGAATTTGGACAGGATTAAAAATTGCAAATGTCGTGGCCCGGGAATCTCGGAGTAATGCCTTACCTCCGCAGCCCCGCGTACGAGCACTTTGTAAGACAGGTCAAACGTCGCCGAGGAATCCACCGCAAGTTGATTTTCTGCTTCAAAGATAGTCTTGTTATGCGGAATGTTAATAACTGAGCTAAAGAGATTTGCCTACACGGAGGAGCCGTAAGGATTAAATTTTAATGCTAATTGCTCATTGAAGGAGATTGCGTGTATGTAAACTTATACGAGGCTATAAACAACAACATCATGTAGTCAGTGGAGCCTATTTGAATTCTAATGTTGGAGGCTGGGGAATAAATAAAATTGCCAACTCGGTAGCCTTGGTAACAAAACAGCGTCATTCTCTTATTGGTGTCGCAGGGGCAGCGATGCGAGGCAAGGTGTCATTAACATACATTTAATGCTAGTAGAATCCTACTAGCTGGCAATTATAGCATTCTTATTGGAGGAAAATGTAGCTTTACGGTCTTGGATTGAATAAAAATGAGTCATTTTTATTTCGCTGACTAAACTATTTTATTTATGATAATAAATATTTATCCAATTCATATCCACTTGAAATAGTTACAAGAGTAAAAGGTCGATTATTAAAAAACGTCAACGAAGTCAACGAAGGTATGAAAAGGTGGGTGGAAAAAATTGTTATGAATGCCAATATTTTATTAAAATTAATACTTCTATATTAGTTAATTAAGTATATCGAAATATCGTTTCGTAATATTAGTACTTCGCACCTCCACCAAATGTGACGAGGGTGCAGCTCAGTGGAAGTGCAGAACAAAGGATAGGACTTGGAAATTGATTTATAGACATCAGCTATGATACAAGGTTTAAACACGAATGCCCGGCTCCCTTGGTGTGTGACAGAGACGGCCATAATTCTAAATTTTTAATATAAAATCTAGTTGCCAGTTCTGCTGTCAACAACCAAAGAGATCCTTACAGTATACCTACAAGCACGGCTTAGATTAAGACTAGATCGATTTATGAATAATTGTCTCTTAATCTACACTATTAAGTATAAAATTGTATTAAAAATCAGATTCTATGGAGAGGCGTAATTATTTCAGGAAAAATTGAATAGCGCGACGCAGCCGCGTGGCGCCACCCGTGCAGTGCCATCTATTAGTATTTTTTTGTTGTCTCATCTCGCCGAAACGGTTAAAAGGATTTTAAACAATTTTAGTACAGGCAGGCATGTAAAATTTTGGTTATAGCTGGATATCAAAATTCACCATGATAAAAAAAAAAAAAATACCCGCGGGCAAACTTGCGGGCGCCGTCAACTACGTATTATAATATGCCATCACTACATAGTATAAAACAAAGTCGCTTCCTGCTGTCTATCTGTCTGTCTGTCTGTCCCTATGCTTAGATCTTTAAAACTACGCAACGGAATTTGATGCGGTTTTTAGGGTTCCGTAGTCAACTAGGTATCCTTATAGTTTCGCCATGTCCGTCTGTCCGTCCGTCCGCGGCTTAGCTCCGTGATCATTAGTACTAGAAAGCTGAAATTTGGTATGAGTATGTATTACGCCGACAAAACGGTAAAATAAAAAACTAAAAAAAAAATTGTTTTGGGTACCTCTCGAACACTTAAAGTGGGGGTCAATTGTTTTTTTTGTTTCAACACTAGTGTGTGGGGTGTCTTTGAATAGGTGTTTTAAAAGTAATAGGGGTCTTCAAACATTATTTTTTGATCAAGTCAGCAGTTTTGTTAATATTCGCTCTGAAAATAAAAAAAATAGCGTCCGCCCCCGTCTAACTTTTCAACCACGGGTCAAAGAATTATGGAAAAATTCATGAAAATGAGGCCTTATAAGTACTTTCAATGAAAACTATATTGAATAAAATCGGTGGAGCCATTTTTGAGTTATCGCAAAATTTCATAATTTTCTTTAAGATGACGTAAGTGCCGCGCGGTGTCCTTATACTTCGAACGTTACACATATTAGTTAAGTGCCATATTGCATTATAACATTCCGCTTAATCTGGCGCGTATAATCGATAAGTCATAGAAGGTAATAAGTAATTACAGTTACTTTGGCGTTTTACGACCTTTTTTATAGAGCTTGAAATCTTTCTCGTAATTTAAACCTCGAAGCCCGTCAATTGTGAAGGATGGGCAACTACGGAACCCTACACTGAGCGTGGCCCGACATGCTATTGGCCGGTTTTTTTAATAGATAGAGTGATTGAAGAGGAAAGTTTACATATATGTATGTAGAATACCTACATACATAATTTATCAGCATTGCATCCGTGCGAAGCCGGGGTGGGTGGGCTAGTTATAAGTCAAACGTGATTGTGCAACGTATGTATGTTACACATACCTAATGTAACATTTGCAAAATAGAATCTTACTGTGTTTTTTTTTAAACTTAGAGACAATGACCAAGTTTCGTTGCGTGTTTCATGACAATACTGCACCAGAGTATCACTTCTACTCGCATTGTTGTGTTTAGTGCCCGAGGCCAGTCGCTACTTAATTAAAACATTATAAGACCTAGCTCTGTAGGTACTTATAGGTATAATCATTTGAAATTAAAAGAATATCCTGGTGGAGTCTTAGCGAGCTACTACAATATATTGGATGATTTAATCTTTATATGCGGCATGATAAGCTCATCACTATGTAATTGAGCTCTCATCTTACACGGATGCTGAATATGCTGATGTCATATTATGAAACAGGAAGCTATGTCATATTATAAAATTATCTGGTATTCCATAAAATATAACTATGTAGTTACAATAAAATAACATATACAATGATCTAGTATTATTTAATACAGCTGATGGTCAATATTTCTCACGTATTTTATTATTAATCCATTTTACACAAGTTAAGACATTGATAATTCTGCTTTAGGCGCATTTTTTGTTAAACTATTATATTAATATTTTTGTGTTCTATTAGAAGCCCTTCTAATTGCTAAGTTTTTATGAGAACCAGATAAGTTGTTATATTATCTATAACTAGGAGGTGCCCGCAACTTCGCCCGCAATTTTTTTTCTTTACCGTAGATGTATAAAAGATGTCCAGCTATCCCTGCACCAAAATTGGTTAAAATTTGTCCAGCCGTTTCGGCGTGATGCGAGGACGAGGGAAATTATGAAAACAGATGGCGCCGGGTTGGCATGGCGCCGCGCGCCTATATAAGACAAATGACGATCCTGCATCACGCTATTAAGATTTTTCCTGAAACCTCTCCATAGAAAAATGATTTTAATACAAATCTAGAATTGTAGTAGGTATATATATATCCATAATGTTGCTTTTAATGTTTGAAGCACGATATCATTTCATTAAAGTGATGAGTGTGTCGGTCCTAAGCTAGGACGTGTAGCGGCGAGGTTTAACTGCGGTAAGAGCTAAGCCCGTGGGCGGTGCCCGGTAGCCGGCCGGTAGGACGCGTCGCCGTGAGAACCCATCTGGAAGGCATCTCGACAGCTGTACTACCATCGCGTAGTTGCACTAGACTAATTGCAAGCAGGGTTCATCGGCCGTTGCACCGCGTCTTATGCATTATGCAGGCCCCACTATTCACCTCTCCTTTTCCCTTCGCTCTGCTCAGCCGCACACCGACTGACAAAGCTTTTTATGTTTTATTCTCTAAACACTCTTTCCCTTTTAATTGAACGTTGGATGTCATCTCTCAGACGAGATTGACACATTTGCATATTGATTTATAGTATTTGTAAGGCGGCGCTATTGTTTAAAGGAAATAAAACAAAACCTGTTGTATCATTTCCATTTTTTGCCGGACTTTGTCGATTTTAAGGTTACCTCAGATTTTCCATAATTCATCATTATATCTATTAGCCGACTTGTGTTTGACAACCTTGGTTCGAGCATCAAAGAACTCGCTAATGAATCGGTTGATAGGTATCTAAAGACTGCACTATTCTCGGAGCTCATCGTGGGAAAACTCAACAACCAATAGGTATGGAATGTTTTTCATAGAATATAATAAATAAAACAATATTTGGATTTCATAATAACTAATCCAGATCACACAAATTCCAATATAAAGTATCTTAATAGGCGATTTTGCTCAATGTTGAGTAAATCATGATATACTGAATTGAACTCATTACTACTTTCAATTGTAACGTGTAGTGACGTGTGTGTAAAATGTATCTCAATAGACGGTCGCCATGTCTGTTTAAGTGTGTTACCGGTTCGTCCGAAGATGCGTTGCGTAAGCGGCGATTTCGACAGCGGTCGGCGGATATAGCACGGGGCCGCTCTTACTCAGCCCCAGCCCACACCATACTGTTTGAACAACATTGCCTGCATACATATACGCTAACCGCTTGAGCAAACGGACCGGCAAACACGAAAAATAGCTAGCCTTATCGCTTGACACATTTTTTTAATGTCCCCTAGAAAAACACAGAAAAACATGTATTTAGGCACTACATTGTTGCAAGGGGTCAAGAACAAATGAAATTATACCTACCGTAATAAATTGGCTAAATTATACCCTTTCTTTGAAATAATAAATGACAAACAAAGCAATACATACAATCTACCTAATAAAAAGCAAGAAGTACATCTATTACGCCGCCCCTATTAGGATTAATAAAAAAACCGTTTAATTTTGCCATTGTATTTTATTCTAAATTTGTATATTAATTACACATACAAAAACTAAATAATGCCTGTTTGTATCAAAAATGAACCGTGGACCGTTCTTGTTTCCCGTAATGACGTTTCTGAATAAGAATGCCAATTACTTTTCTAAATACTTTAATACGAATTCAATGTAGCCAACTACCTACAGATATTTATATTATTGAATCACGTCTTGTGTCATCCTCGAGGTCTTCTGATGATCTCATTCTTTTACAATATTGAAAAACCGGCCAAGAGCATGTCGGGCCACGCTCAGTGTAGGGTTCCGTAGTTGCTCGCCCTTCACAATAAACTGCTGTTTTAAGCCCGAGGTTTAAGTTAAGAAAGACTTTAAACTCTATAAGAAGGTCGTAAACGCCCTAGAAACTGTAATCACTTATTACCTTCTGTAAGTCAACTTACGTCATTTTAAAGAAAAAATATGAAATTTGGCGATAACTCAAAAACGGCTCGACCGATTTTGTTCAATATAGTTTTCGTTGAAAGTACTTATAAGGTTTCATTTACATGAATTTTTCCGTTTTTTTTTGACCCGTGGTTGAAAAGTTACAGGGGGGGGGGGGGGGACACTATGTTTTTTGTTTTTGGAGCGAATATTTACAAAACTGCTGACTTTATCAAAAAATAATGTTAGAAGACCCCCATTATTTTTACAAGACCTATCCAACGACACCCCACACACCAGTGTTGAAAAGAAAAAAAAAATTCACCCCCACTTTAGGTGTTCGAGAGGTACCCGAAAAATATCAAATTTTTGAATTTTTATTTTACCGTTCTGTCGGCGTGATACATACACATACTTATACCAAATTTCAGCTTTCTAGTACTAATGATCACGGAGCTAAGCCGCGGACGGACAGACGGACAGACGGACATGGCGAAACTATAAGGTTTCCTAGTTGACTACGGAACCCTAAAAAGCGTGTTATGGATTGCCAATTATGAAACTATTATTGTACTCTAATAATGTATAGAGTACAATTCGATATGGCAGTTCGATCTATGATTGATAAATTGAATATGATTTTGAATACTTTTTGTATATCTGAGTAATTGCAAGGTCAGATAGATAATTAGCTGTTCAAGTAATAAGTAGGTAATGTTTACTTAATGCTTTTTAGTAGGTATCTACTAACGTCATGCAAAACGATGCTTTATGACTTATCGGATAAAACGACTATACTAAACGACATTAAAAATACGTATAATATGTTGTCATTATCTTCCAATTAAATATGACATTTGAATATTAAAACGACATCTTAAACTATTCAAAATAGCAGGGATGCGTTCTGATGTATCAACTATTTCCTATATGTATATGTATGCAAGCGCTATTATGTGTCAGAGCCTCAGCGGAGTTATATTCAGGATTTAAGTGCTGCAAAAGGTAAAAATAATTAAACGCTGTGGCTGGGTTGAAGAATGATCTTAATGTAGTTGAGAGCAGACATTGAAATTAAACTTCCAGGAATGAGTTGCCACGTCTGCGGCGGAGGCGCGGGCGCAGGCCGCGTCGGTGCCGCCTATGCCCATTCAATTGTTTGTTTCAAATTGAATAAGAATACCAATATCTACCAACATATTGATAAACCAAGCAGTAACTAAGACTTAGACTTTCCAACTTTTAAAAAATGTACGCATACTTGCAAGTATATAATTCCCACTTATTTACCAAATAAGTAAGTACCATAGGCGAGTAGGTACTATACGGGTTTATCTCGTTGAGAAGGTTATTAACTTATTAGCTTTGTAAACTCCTGCGTCTCTAAAATGACAAAGTAAATATATTAGGCAGGTGATTATTTTGAACGAACATTGACAAATAGCGGGCCGATTGCCTACTGCATTCGATTCTCCGCTAAACACCGGTCGAATAATAAGCAAAACCAGTCGAAGCAGTGACATCATCTTCCTGTGCCGCAAGAGGCCATGTCCTTTACGAAGGTATCAAAAGTCATAGACTTGAGAATATAAAAATTCGAGTGACTTTTTTCGATTTAGTAGTTCATTAGGGAAATAAATTTTATGTTATAGCGACGCGACGTAATTAACAATTAACTTCTTCGGATTTAATGAATTATTAAATTATCTTAGATAAGTGCTTGTTAATTCTAATCCGAACCACGGAAGGATGTATTTATTCGGCATAAAACGTACATAAAACAGCTCTAACACTCGTTATTATAAAAAATATATATATCGCCATGCTGTTTTGTTAGTGTGTACGGAGCTAAGCTACGGACCCCTAGCAAACGTATTTTAGTACTTATAATATGAAGCAAGGATTCTTACGAGTAGTTATATTGTAATAGACGTCAAGGTTTAACCCTATAGGCAAGTTATTCTAGTGAAGTTGCAACAGTTTTTTGCGATTAAGCGAGAGATACGATGTACTGCCTATTGTCTTATTTTAGAGACTACAACAAAGAACGCTACGCATGAACTCGCGCGTCGGTCTTTATCTATTTATCTAGCACATCTATCTCGACCTTGCTAGCTAAATTAAATTGCTCTATAATTACAATATATATATATATGTTTACACAAAGTACATTTCCATATTAATGTGATATATGATATCCTTTCGCTCATTAATGAAATTATCTAACTAATCATTTACTTAATATTACACTGATAATAAATGCAGTAGATTTGCGAAACGAGACATCAACAGTCTTGGAAGGGGTTAAAAATCTCAAGCTATATGTTGTACCTAGTTCCGTGTTAGTCAATCTGCCCACACCTACTTAACATCCAAATACAGACTGGTTTTATTTATTGGTCGTGTTTTTTTCAATAATCGGTTGTGCTCTTAAAAGGCTCTTAAAAAACTTTTGTAAATTTTTCACTCAATTGCATTAGATTGGCTGCCATGACGTTAAAGGAATTTCAATCACCCAAGATTAGATCTGAAGATGATAATCGTAGTAGATTACCAAATAGCCACGTCATGAAATTAGTTAAATCTATTCAGTTATTATAATGTCGTTACGGTAAAGTGTTGTCTTATAACTAAACGAAATATGTAACTGTAATTTTGCAAAGTGCAGTGTTGGCATGAGCATGATTATGTCATCGCCCGTCAAGTTTTCTTTGGCACTTTATTAGTAAAGCTCCCATTACAGTTTCTAAGAAATAAACTAGCTTCAATTAATTATGAAATATTATGTAAATCGAAGTACCTTAACTGCAAAATTGACAAGTTATAGGCCTCGTTTACATCAATCAGCTTTTGTGGTAGAACCAATGTGTCAAAGCCCTTTAAGTTTAAATGCGATGGCCTTGCAGTCTGGAGCTAAGTGTCCGCAGCGGTTCGCGGATCTCAAGATGGCGCTGGGGGATCGTGGGGGAATTTAGCGAGGGAGGGGTGCGTCCGTGCAGGATTGACCGCCAGCCCGGCCGTGAGCCCGTGCGCTCTATTTTTAGCTGTGTGTCACCGCTCGCCGCTGCCCGCTCTCCTCTCCGGAACGCATATAAAAGTTCCAACACATCACCCCTTATAAACAGAGATTTAACAGCTCAGGCATGCTAAAGAACAATAGCGTACGAAGTGTTTGCAATAAAATACTTTGTACGTATTCAAAACACAAGACTCATTTGCAAGTAATGTTCCAAGCAATTCCAGTAATCAACTATGTGAAAAGTTTACAATAATTAGCTCTCTATGTGCACAAATATACGTGCATAATAATAAGAAAGTATATATATACGTAGAAAAATTAATTTATGTTAGTGATCTGCTTCTAATTATACGTGTCAGATGTATGATTGATAGAACAAATATATTATGAAAATGATAAGGCAAATGCTATTACAAAATGCAGTTCGTTTACTTACGGTAATAGCGACCCGCCCTTCACACGTTGAGCCATATTCCAAAGGAATTTCTAATAACAATAGAAAATATTCGTTACCAAAACGTTCTGAAAATAGTTTTAACGTTTATTGAGATCAGAATAATACACGTAGTTGATGACTTTCTTTTTAAACATATTATAGAAGACTCTTAAATAAATGTATACATATTGTGTTTAAGATTTCGGGACACTTAATACTAGGAAAGTAGAGCAGCCGAAATGATGCAAGTTAATGAAGGTATTTCTTTTAATAAGTAACTTCAGTGGCAAAACTGTAGCATTTTCACTTAAATAAGTTCCTGCATGACTTTCCTTGCATATAAGGTAAAAAATAAATTATTCGTGAATAGCCTACACGCCCATTATCCACGCATATATATTTTTTATGATTTCTACTGCTTTGATATGCAGTGAGTATGGAAAGGGCAAAGTGTGAACTACGCGGCAATTATATTTCTTATACAATTAATAATCCGCTTCACCGCTTGGGTATATTGTAAGGTTCAATGTCAGTGAAAATAGTTAATAGTTTAAGTAAAAGTAGGTAATTGACTTCAATAAACCGGCTGGAGTGCGTGCAAGTAAAATGGTCAACTAATTTAAAAATACCTACCAACCAATCTGTTATGTTTATTTAATTATTATATTTGTATGTCATCGGAATGCCTACGTATGTTTAGAAATATGCATAACAATGTGAACAATATCATTATTTTTTTTATGAAAAATTGGGCAAGTGCGAGTCTGACTCGCGCATTTAGGGTTCCGTACCATAATCTATAACAAGTTTTTTGTATGGGAGCCCCCCTTAAATATTTATTTTATTTTATTTTTAGTATTTGTTGTTATAGCGGCAATAGAAATACATCATCTAGCACCGTTCTTGAGATACAGCCTGGTGACAGACGGACGGACGGACGGACCCCCTTACCCTTTGGGTACGGAACCCTAAAAAACCAGGTCAGGTACGTGTTGCAATCACGCAAAAAGGGTTTCGTAAAAAATATGTAAGCATTGAATATACCTGTAATGTACAGACAAACTGGATTGATCGAGGGACAAACTTAACTTTGCCGTTGGAATACTGGTATCGCCTTACATCAACATAGGTCGCGGTTAGTTTACCGGCAGTAAATAATTAAACTGCCTTATCTTTAGATTGCGTTGATTTAAAAGTTTATTGTTTTCACAACTTTAAGGGGTAGGAGTCTAGGAGACCTGAGAATTTAAGATTAATTTCAGCTTGATACCTTCACGCGTTCCTAAGAAAATGGTCAGACGAAAACAAGGTGATCCTCTAAGGGTTCCGTTTTGGTAGATTGAGGTACAGAACCTTAAAAATCGCAATCGACCCGCCAACAAGACGATAAGGTTTCCCTTTGAGGGAATTTTTAACACTATTTGTATGAATTTTCCGCAGCGATGAACCTGGTGTGAAAAATGTGGTATTAATTGATTTTTGCATCTCAACATTATAGGTTGTAAATAGTTATCGCCTATTACAAATTCTCACGAAAATTATCTAAATACTAAAATTGTATCCTCCCAGAGTCATGATTCCTGTATACATACGCAGCTGTTACGATATAAACTACAAACATTTTATTTATTTATTTATTTATAATGCTGTAATTTTGTACTTAAATAAACAACGGTTTTCAATGGTTTAAAAGCTCTCGAACGGAGTAGGAAAATATTACTGTACGTATGTTATTTCTCACGCGTCGCTTTCGTAACAGTAAAGTATTCAATTAGCACAATCATCACCGCCTACATTACTTTAATATCGATCAGGAGGTCTATGGACGAGTGAGATTAATTATATCCTCATTTTACATGATAGGTTGTCGCAAAAACAGAATTGGGTTCATATATAACAGTAAGAAAGAGTGACTAAGGCTTAGGTAATAGCGAAGGAGCTTTCGAACCGTGGGTGTCGCCTTGCTCCCACGCACATTAGATGTCAGTTAAAGTTTAAACCGATAAGGGCGTAACTTTATTGGGAGTGTAATACACATAAGATCTTATTAATAGGGGTGATAGATTGGCAGGCTCTCAGCGGCCTACGCGGGTGTTGGCGGCCGGAGCTGTCGGCGCAAGCACGGTAAGGGCTTCATCAAGGCATTGTACAAGGACGACGGTAATGATATTCCAGCTATATGTAGGTATATTGCAACCAGTGGGGCGTGGCACATTAATGGATTTGGGATACCTGGTAAAACATGAAAATGTAGTAGATAAGCATAAAATCTTATTAATAGGTGTGATTTGTTTACAGTCGGAGCTGTCAGTCCGAGTACGGTGGTGGTGGGGTGGGGATTAATTAAGGCATTGTATACGAGTAAGTACGACATTCCACCGATATTGTAGATAGAGTAGCGGCAAACGATCTATCATATTCGTGTTTCTTTATAGTATGTTCATATGTGAATGACTAAGATTGTCTAAACGACTATCATATATTAGATGGTGAATAAAACCATGTACCTATTATATTTGTGTGACACTATAAAGGAAACACGTTTAATACAATTTTATTTAAAATTGAATATAGTAACTAAAACTCAAAATACAGTTAAAAGTTTATTAACAAAAAATAACAAAACATAAAAACTCTTGACTGAAAATCAAAATTTTAGATTAGTAGGTACTTGGTACTGAAACTATTTGCATCAAGAACAGCTTGGTATCTTCGGGGCAGTGATGCAATCAACTTTGCGAGGAATGAATTTGAAATGCGTTCTCATTCTTCCCTTAATTGACATTTCTTGCTTTCCTTGCACTCACACGGCCACCTAGCTCTTTTCATAGATTTTCTATAGCATTCAAGTCCGGACTTTGACTGTGCCATTCCAAAGCCCTCACTCTACGTTTCTTGAAACATTGTTTAACAAGATTAGATATATGTTCCGGATCATTATCTTGCTGAAAAATAAACGCCTTGCCGAAATTTCAGCGTGGTCGGGGAAGAAAAACTTCTTGTCGTATTCCTTCATAAACTTCCTTCATAATGATGCCGTTTATTTGATGTAATTCTGCCGTGATAAGGTAAAAGACGACCTTTTAGTATGGAACTCTATACAAAAAGTTCGTCTTTTACCTTAGCACGGCAGAATGGACTAGCTCCACTTGCACTGAAACAGCCCCATACCATAAGGCACTTCAAAATAAAGTCTCCACGTAAGTGATGCGGCGGAAATGTTCGAATAATGATCTAGCCACGTGCAAGAATTTCAGCAAATACCTGGTAAAAATATAGCGCTACTAGTTATCAGACTAGAAAAACGGAGTTAGCTGTATACAATAGTTACAACAAGTTAATTGAATAAAACAATAATTCTATGCTCATATATAGGCATACCTACGAAAAAAATATTACATCTTCAAAAATATATGTCAATCGATTTTGTGTAATTTTGTTGTTGATGGGTTAGTCGGCTCTCACATTTATATATCAGAACGTAGAAAAAAAACACTTACGCTATTTTTAGGGTTCCGTACCCAAAGGGTAAAAACGGGACCCTATTACTGAGACTTCGCTGTCCGTCCGTCCGTCCGTCTGTCACCAGGCTGTATCTCAAGAACGGTGATAGCCAGACAGTTGAAATTTTCACATGATGTATTTCTATTGCCGCTATAACAACAAATACTAAAAATAAAATAAAATAAACATTTAATTCCATACAACAAACTTGTTTTATGGTACGGAACCCTTCATGCGCGAGTCTGACTCGCACTTGCCCAATTTTTTTGTTTTCCTTCGCAGAATGAGCCAATTTTAGTAATTAGATAATAAAATAACTATACACGCATAGTTGGTCATAATCATAAAATCCTGCAGTTCAATTAACTTACGACGCGGTTGGCGCAGTGGTTAAGCAACTGCCTACTGAGCCGACGGTCCCGGGTTCGAATCCCGGCAAGGGCAAATATTTGTGTGATGAACACGAATATTTGTGCCTGGGTCATGGATGTTCTATGTATTTAAGTATTTATTTATCTATATAAGTAATGTATATCGTCACCTAGTACCCATAACACAAGCCTTCTTGAGCTTAATTTGGGACTAGGTTGATTTGTGTGAGGTTGTCTGATATTTATTTATTTATTTTAATTAAAGCTAGATTGAATTGTTCTCGTTATTTATATTCTTTATAATACGTTTGACACTGATATGTGTATGAAATCTCTCGACTGTATTTCTACTTTAACGATATGCTCATTTCCACCATTGTAGGAATGACCTTTTCTTTTTCATCGAGATGAATATATATGTGCTCTATTTTTATATAGCATCATATCGGTAAAGTACAAATGACAAGTTATATTTATAATTTTACAATGTTTACAATACAACTTTTTAAATATTTGTATAGAATATTTTTATCGATTCATATTTTTTATGTGGTAATACCACATTTTTATTTTTATATAAGTAATGACACAAAGGTAAATTAAGAAAGAAAAATTGAATGCGATTTACTACACCGCTTCGATTGTAGTAGATTGCATTCAATTTTTCTTTCTTAATTTACCTTTGTGTCATTATTTATATCTTTTTAAATGTCACAATAGTAACGCGAATAGCAAAAAATTGAATATTTTTGATATAATGTCGCCAAATATTATTGAATTTAATGCCAGTGACAGCAATTTTATAGATTTATTAAAATGTTCACTTGTACCCTTGATACTGGTCAAAAATTGGTTCACTAATTTTCGACTGTATTTTATGAGTATCGAAGTCCTAAAGTGGTATACTTAATTCTTTCTTGACTGAGTGTACAATCAAATTTCAGCTCTGCACCAATTTCTAGTACCTAGGTATCTCTTTTTGGTCTTAATGTCGCGGATCGCGAGCTATATCTCCTTTAAAACGTAAATATGACAATAGCATTTAATGCAGGGCCAATAGTAAAAAACGATAAAGTATCGCTAAAATGGGGTTAACGGATAGCTTAGTCGAATTAAAACCCCGTAAGCATATTATACCAAACTATGCCACAACTACAAAAAATCTAAAATCTAAGTCCATGTGGAAAGAATTATCGCTAAACAGATATCATTCAAGCGATCCGGTCTTCATTATTAGTTCCACTTCATCGAAGGTTACTTTCCGAGAACGAAAGAATGTCACTATTTAAATAAATACTCATTGCACTGTAAAAGTTCCCATATAGCTTACTTTTGAACAAAGCAGGACTATAGTTAATACACGTATATATCACATGAAATAAAGAAAAACGTTACCCATAAACAGCCCGCAAAAGTCAAATAAAATCCACCTTTTTGTTGTTCGATAAAATAGGCAAATACTGATGTGATCGTAGGAAGTGGTAACAAAAGTGTTTAAATTAATAATCCCTCATTCTTCTCATGCTCCATGACCATGAATCACCAAACCAAACCGCCTCTGTGTTCAGTCACTAATTCAGAAACTCCTTTTTAGATCTAGTTAAGTAGTTATAGACATTTAAATTGCTAGAAATGGCGAAACAATAATCAAGTTTCCATATACGTCACACCTCCGCAAAAATATGTGAATCATTAGCCATTTTTTGTTGCGAAGTGAGTGGAGCATCAAGAATCACACCCAGAGATTATATTTGTAAAGTTTGAGACGTAAAGTGGACTGCCTTGATATTTAGGTGTTGTTTTAAAATGTCACGAGCACTGCGCGGATGTGCGGCGATAGCAGCATGTATATGTTAGCGCTGTTGGTTGCGACACACGGAGAAAGTGGCGCACACTGGCGAAATCACACCCACAGCAGCCGACTGTGCCAAATCTTCGAGATATGCCCCTCGCGACTTATAAGGAAGCTTAATTCGCAAGTAAAAGTTGTTTTAAATTGATCAACAATGGCCAGGTTTTAAGGACGTCCACTTTGCGTAAAGGTTTAGCGTTGAATGGAGTCAGAAACGTAAACTGTTCTTTTCATGAGAAGTTTCTTGTTTGTTGAACATCAATAATATATTTGCGTGTGTGGACATAATTTGTTATTGTTACTATAACTGGAAAATTTATAGCAAAATCTTAAGGTTTTAGGTTGCTTTTTTGGTACGTTGCGAAACTATACCTATCTAAGGGTTTCAAAGTCAAACTATTCCTAGTTATAGATCAATGAGTATTTGAACCGGGGTAAAAACTTAATATGGTCGCCTTTCCCGTTGTCTAGTGAAAACTTCACAAGGCTAGACACCTTTTGAAGTTTTTTGTCTTAGAATATACATATGCACCTAACACACTAGTATCCGACAGCCAATCGAAATAAAATCCTCAAAATTGCAATTCATTATATGCCTCTACTCCGAAACTCTGCGGGATCTTTTACCTGTGGTACTTTCCTATCATTGTTGGAAGCTCCCAGGCCATAACAGATTGCGAAATATACATTACATATCGCAAGATGAACTATGGTAAAAGCTCCGGCAGGGATGGCTTCACTACGGAAAATATGGAAATTCAGAGAATGGAAGAGACATATGAAAATATGTAATTGTTTTTCTAAGAAATGAGACACACCCAAACTATTTAACCTTAAGGCTCCTCATTCGTTCAAACATGCTGATTGTTTTAGACATTATTCTCCATGATCAAACATGTTTCATAACATATTATCAATGTTACTACTAGAAGAGGGCCATTGCGACTTATTGGTATATATTTAAAACCTAGTGTTTGAATTATTCATTGATAATTTTTGTTTCAAAAATTACTCAAAATTGACAAAATTCACGCAGAAAACTGTTCTTTTTTTTACTTTTATTTCGAATGCACCCAATATATTACTACCTAGAACCTAGAACTCAGGGAAAAGTATTATTTACTTCAAAAAGTTGGTTGAAATTATCAATATATTGGTCATCAAAATGAAAAAAAAAACCAATTAAAAGGAATAAGGTCTCTTAATTTGACAAAAAACACTAAAGTTCCATAATTCAAGCCTCATCTGAGTTCAAACTTGAGGGTTGTCAACGAGCCATTGGGCGTAGTATGTTAAATTAATAGAACTTATTGAGCGATATGTCGAGCGAATTTTGGGCCTGAATTTCGACCGAGTGGGTGCCACTCACTTATGAAACGAATGGGATCCGGATAGCTGGAAGAAATGGGGGGGAGCTTAAATATATGAATTTTAATTTGTATGTCTGTTTATCCATTTAATAACTTTAAGATTTAACGCATATACTATAAGAAGGTAAAATTAAGTCTTCTTCTTCTTATGGCGCTATGCCACCCTAAGGCATGCGAGAAGCAACTGGTTGAAAAATTCAATGGCTTTCGCATCAGGTTCAGTTGACCAATATGTAGGACGCCCATGTTGGCCTGAAAAGTCGTTGTACTTAGACACGGGTTCGAACCCCGCCTGAACCTGTAATGAGATATGTATATATATTATGAGCATAGCTTTAGGAGGAAAATAGAGCACTTTTCAATGGCATGTTTCCAAGTGCTGATAACATATAAGTATGATATGATTATTACTAGCCAGTTTGTGATATTCAAGACCACAAAGAACCTTGATTTCGAATGCGCATAAGTATATATTCTTTCTCTAGGTAGTATTATAAACAAAATAATATATTTATATCACGAGCTTATTTTGATTAAGTTGCTTTATTCATGACACAGTGACCTTTTCAAAAAATTAAGTCAAGATGAATTGCAAGTCTACTACTACTAGTTGGCAATATGCAAAATCTTGCAAGATAATTAAGTGGTGGAATTTATTGAAATACTTTATTAAAGAACAGCATAATATAATAACCATGCATATACTACTATCCCGTTTTATAATCAAAACTCCGATCTGAAAAGATATATGTATAATTAGTAATAATCACTATGATTTATCAATTGTTATGTTGTGTGTCTTGGACTGTATAGTTAGTGCCGGGCATATGGCATAACGTTACGTGCACACGTATTATTGCAACCTTGTGTGATGGCGACGTGATTGCGATGGCAGCCCGACCGTGACACTGACATGGCTATGGTAATGACTTGTATCCGAGCAAGTATTCTCAGTTTCGGTGTAGTACCGAGTAGCTGGGAACAACTAGTGCCCTAAGAGTGAGTACCTCAGCGACCGTTAGCCGGTCACCGCTACGCGCCGCGCCCGCGCCCCGCCGTGGAAAACAACCACATTCAAACCGTTGGGAATTAGAAATAAGAACGGTTCTATACCGACTGTTGATGTCGACTATAATCGCTCTCTACAGTTAGACATGCGTACGAATACGAATGTGCGAGCTATTGTTTAGATTAACCTTACTGCAGCAACTGTACATATTAAACAAATGAACTATGTGACAACTCGCAACTCTCATTCAAAACCCCGCGTGCGGAGTTATGCGAATGTTGACGTCAACTTTATTCCTTCTCAATAGTTATAGACACAATATAAATATTCTATAGAACTTTGTCAGCATAGTAATCAAATCAAATGTGCTTTACGACGACTCAAGACTATTATTTAATGTTCAATATGCAGCAATAACAATTCGATGGCTCCGAGCGCGCGTTTATTCATTCTCTTTGATTGATAGATATAATGTTCCTCGTGTCTATTAGAGGCCAGTGAAAGTAACCGCTGTCATGTCACTATCGTATCTGTTTTTTATTGCACCTTTTTGCGTAACGTGTTATAGAAATGTGTAGGTAATAGAGATAGTTAACCAGTAACTTCTCATTTTGTGTTTAAAGAAATGACGGGTTCGAAGATATACAAGATTCAAAATATACTTGAACCTATTATTTGGTTTTTGTAGAATAATATACGTGAAAAAAAAAACAATAAATTTCAATTGAACAGGACATACATTAAAGTAAACAACAGATTTGATGAAGATTTTAAGAAAAACAACTAAAATACAAGCTTCTGAAATGATACGAACACATAATATGTGATGCAGGAGACATTTGAAGGAAATAAACGCAAACAGGTTAGCGGAGCCAGCAATAAAATGACTCACGACGCGAATATACGAATGAATTTTAAGCTAAATTTGGCAATGCCACCTCACTGGGTCCAGCGGCACACAGAGCCGGTCCACGTGGGCTGCGTGAGTACTAAACTTTCCTCAAGGTGAATGCAGATTAATTCCGGAAGATTATACCCCACTGCGATACGTAAATTGGAAATATAAACTTGTGATTGCTTAGAAAAACTGTAGACTTCGCGAGTTCGTTCCAAAATTTCTGAAATTTGTTTTTTTACGGTTTCAACCCCCGTATCGCTATAAAAAAACTTAATAATTGTTGCCCGTAGGCGAGAACAGCCGGAATCCGAAAAAAAAAAAAAAAATGGCGATGGCGAAATCACACAATCATAAAATAATGTTCATTATTCATTTGTAAGTAGCCTACTCCACTTATTGTTTGGTAAATCATTTTCAATATACATATATTATGTATAGTACCTAATTATAAAATAGTCTAGATGAGTATCCGGTCATCGAGCACTATCTTGTAAACTGTAAAGGACAAAAGCAATGTGAAAGAATATATTATTATACTCATTTGCCAAAACAAAACACTTTTTTACCAAGGTACTTGTTAAAAAAAAGTGTTGTCTTGGCTTATTGGCTTCTTTCCTGCATTGTTTTTTTCACATTGTCCAAAACTCAATCTAGCTCCCCATGAAGACGTCGACAGCGTTAAATTAATGGTTTCTATAGTGATCCATCTCGAGCGGTAGCGAGTGTTTCCGTTACTAATTCTTTATCCCAGCGCCGCTGCGCCTGCGCGCGTTTATGTCTAAAATATGGAACAACAAAACTGGGAGCCACTTAAAAAACATTACTTTGTTTTTTATGACGTAATGGCTTTTATTGTTGGTTTGCACTTTGCAGGAACAATTGATCATTTATACGTTATTTTATGAGAAATAAAATAAGTATAATAGCGCATCGCATTAAATTGTCTACGAAGTCGGTTTTGATTGCAAGTACGTTTGCGGTCAATCCACCAATAAACTGGGTACATGAGGGGCGGGATTAAGTTTCTTTTATTCGGTTTCATAGGCTGGATAATTTTATGGAAAATGTACAATCATTGTGATAAATATACTTATTTATTAAGATAAAAATGTTTTACCTTTTGGGAACTTTGTAGAAATTCAATGGTAAAATAATGGAATGGGAATGGCTCTGCCAAAAATTTAATTTAGAACTTTAAATGTTTTTTTTTTCTAAATATTTGATTTCCTATGTGTCTTAAACAAGGAAAGGTAAGGAAAATAAAACGTGCAAATTTCCACATAGCCTGTAAACTGATTCAAAAAGACAAACGTATACCCGCAAAAGTTACAAAATTAAATTTTACGCTAGCGCGTACACAATGGATCATTACTCGACTTTTTCGAATTAAAATGATAAAGAAACGTAATCTAACATACTCATTTCGATTGTGGGTCTATTATTACCTACAATTGTGCTTTTCAATAGCCTTTATGAAAAACTGGCAGTAATTGGAAGCGAGAAAAAACGAAGGATGGTCATTGAGCGCATCCGCCGAGCGGCCCAGCTTTAAATGAGACAAACGCTCGCGACGCTGTGACGCAAAGAGCACTCATACACAATATAGATTTATATAGAACATGAATAATGGATAACCAATTAAGCACAATCTGATGGCAAAATGTAAGGTAAGAAAGCGACCTCGCATGCGGTCCTAAACTAATTTCAGCGTTTATTTTTATTTTCCATCCATACCAGTTTGGCTCGACGGCAATATTTTTTGCAAGCTGACGGACTCGTTTCAGATCTGTGCGCCCTTGCAGTTTTATTATCTGGTGCAGCGTAGAGCGACCGGGCAAAGCTCGGCCATTGGGAAGTAGAGGGCGAGGTTGGTCCGGAGCCCGGCGACGGCGCCGGCGGGCGGGCGCGGGGCGCGCGGGGCGTGCGCGAGCGCCGCAGCCTGCGACTTCGCGCTCAGTCATTGTCCGACCAAAAACCTGGTCGTACGTCCAACCGCCGATCGGCCGTCGCTACTTCGTCTCTCGAGTGCCCGTTTTCCGAACGGTTCGCTCCGACCCCTGGAGTGTGCGTGCAGTGAAGTGATGGTGTGTTTTTAGCTGTACAGCAAACAGTGTATCGCTACAAAGTACCACTGTCCGGTGTGTTGCGAGTTCCACGGAGTTGTCTAACGGCTGTTCGCCTGCCGGCGAGGGAAGGCGGATCGCTTCAACCGGGAGGAATGAGCCCCGCACACCATAGCTCCTACACTCACCGATGATCTCAAGGTTGGAACTGCTACAGTTTTCTCTCCATACAAACCTGAATCGAGCCATGTCGCAACTTCACACGACTCGACCCCGCGACCGCGCTCGCATTCTCTTCTATACTGTACCTATTTGTTCTCTTTGCTTGAACTCGATTTAATAACATTGAAACTCTCTCCTTGCATGCGAAACTTTACGCTTGTAAAACAAGGTTCTTTCTTATGTTATTATTCTTATTGGACTATAGAGCGTATCAATTCTTATAAGAATTGTAAATAATACTAACACTTATTAGTCCAGAACTTGAGGAAAGACTCAATTAAATGAGACAATTAGACCTCAATACGCTCTTACTGTTGCCATTTACCTGATGCCTTTACGATGTTGTCACTGATAGTGACAGCAACGTATGAGAGCATTCACACAATCTTATAAGTAACAGCGAAACTTATTATTTTCTCTATATAAGAGTGATAGGATTATTACAAAACGGCGGTCATTTAAACTAGGTGGCGCCTCACGCCGCTTATGTAACGCCGGCACGCAGAACACGGCACATACTTGACCATATCGGGATAACTGATTTTTCCGCGTCATCCGGTAGTCGCTGTCGTCACCTTAGATGCAATCTTTAAACGTAACAGGTATAGGCGTTCTGGTGATTTTATACAAGTTACAATCCTGATAGACTAAGTATAATTACTTATTCTATGTAAAATCTCATTTGGTTATCATGCTATGGAAACAGATTAAGGATGACTCCTTATTAACACAAGAACTGCTTTATTTTAGACACTTGAATATGAAATATCATATAGTCATGATTTCATCTATAATAAAGGGGTGCATTACGTAATAAATCTACCTAGGTGGGGTCCGTTCCTCTAAGCTCCGTCTATACTATCATGGGTCTTAAATTCCAGATCATAAATAAACCAGAAGGTATACTATGTTTGATTTATAACGATGCGATTATTATCGTGGATTCAACATCGGCCTTATGGATAGGTACACGATAATCGTAGGTAATTTGTCAGGGGATTAACCCTCATCTATATTATTGTCTTCCAAAAATAGGACTCAATTTTACAATTTTTGCATATGACCAGGGTAAGTAATATAAAATTGGACCCTGAGTTTATACGAACTGAGTACACATTACCATCACTTAGTGTTATAGTAAAAGTTCTAATCACTCCACTACATAGCATAAAACAAAGTCGCTTCCTGCTGTATTTTCATATGTATGCTTAGATCTTTAAAACTGCGCAACGGATTTTGATGCGGCTTTTTTCAAATAAATATATAGAGTGATTCAAGAGGAAGATTTATATCTATAATACATGGATAATATAGCATTGCACCTGTGCGAAGCCGGGGCTGGTCGCTAGTGAAGGTATAGGTAAAGCTCGGGTTTCCTATGAAAGCGTCGCCGTCACATAGCGGCCGTCTCCATACTTCGTACTAGTACAGAGCTTAAGTGACCGAAATTATGAGGCCAAATCAAAAGAACTAAGGTTTATTAAGTTTAGCCCCTAGATCCTATAAGCTCAGTAATTCTTATTATATTCGTTTACCTACAGAAAAAGTTGGTAGGAAAGGAACTCACTCGTAATACGGATTAAAGTCATAACAACTTTCGCTAAGAAAGCTACTTTTATTGCTGACGTTAGTCGGTTGCCGTTCAGTCATATCAATAAAGACCCCATTAAAAGTAAACATAAATACTTACTACCTGGCTAACCAAGCGTTTTACTCTATTTTTCTCTCAAGAAAAGTTACATCATTGCGACCAGCCTACGAAAACGTACTCCCAATTTTGTAATAAGCGACTTATTATGTAATTATTTATTTTGGAAATATCGGGTAGGTATGTGTAAATGTCGAATATTTGTTTCTGAGTCATGGATATTTTCTATGTATTTATCTATATATATATATATATATATATATATCTATTTTTATGTATATCTTCGTCTAGCACCCATAACACAAACCTACTAGAGCTTACTGTGGGACTAGATGAATTTGTGTGAGGTTGTCCAATATTTATTTATTACTATTTTTTATTGTTAATTAATTGTTAAGTATTTCAGCAAATAAACATTTCTATTTCTATTTCTATTCATTTATCACATACACAGTATATTTTTTCCAACTAATAATGCAATGAGATGAAACAGTTCTATTTCTACCATATTTATTCATTTATTAAATCTTTATTGCACACAAGAAAGAACTTATCGTACAAAAGGCGGACCCTTATGGCATCATCTACCAGTAAACCATTGGGCTGCTATGGTACTTCCATACCACTTATTATTCGGCAGCTGAGCAGGTCAGGAGGGCTGACGCGACTATGTGTGATCGAGGCGCGTTTTATAATTGTTATGTCACCGTTTTATAAGTATTAGTCATACTCCCGGCCTGTGCAGTGCATATGGTGTGGGCGACGTCCGAGCTAAAGTTTTCAAATAGTACATCGTCACTATTTATAACATCACATAAATAAACGTTACGAATGCCGTACAACGATGATAAAAACTAAAATTAAAAAAATCTAAGAGTTATAGGTAGGCAAGTATTTTATTTTGGGATCTACTAAGAACAAAACCTGATACAGGACAGTCAGTGTTGGCATCTCTTAGGTAAAACACGCAAGAAAAGTTTGAAACGATGAGTAAGAAGGAGAAAGTCGGAGAACAAAGAGATGTGCCTACACAAAATATTTCAAGTCAAGAAACCGTTCAACTGTGGGACGCGGAGAATCGGTTTGTGTATGCATAACTGTCCACTTTGACATACGTGACTAAACTGCTTAACTGCGAAGGTATAGTTGTAGCAAACTGGAGAATATAAGTAAAATTTTAGTAAATAAATTACATTCGAACTAGACTCAAAAAGTATAAAAATGAAAAAAATTGAATACTTTCTGACCTATAGGTATCAGGGTCGTAGGTATGGGTGAAGACCAAAAAGTTTGCTGCCGTTAACTCATTTAATTAAAATTTATATAGGTACATTTTTCCATTGTAAGACGACAAATTAACCATCGAATAATGTACCTTAAGGTACTGTTTTGAGGTTCATTATTGTGTCGTAAATTTTTGTCGCACAACGGAACTATTAAGTTAGCCTTAGGAAAAAGTGATCGGAAAAAATAACTACACAATAATGAACCTCAAAACAGTACCTAATTAACATTGGGTAATTTGTCGTCGTACAATGGAAAAATTGATATTTTTTTTAATTAAATGAGTTAAGGCAGCACACTTTTTGATCTTCATTCGAATATCTATTCATTTATTATAACCCGTGCTGGTTTTGGCTAGTTTAGACACAACTGTTACCTATAAACGCTTCTCAAAAATCTCTCAGTAAAATATCTCATCTAGGTTTGTCTCACCCTTTATATTCGTAAAAATTCGTTACACAACTCAGGTTTTATTAAAATTTTAATTGTGACATACCAATAGATAAATTAAATAAGTACCTTGAAATCGGCAGATTCACGAGCGAATCCGTAAACATTCGGCTATTAGCTTCAAGTTTCAACTAATTGCTTTACTGACATTGAAACTTAGGAATAACGATACATGTGCCTACATAATTATGAACAAAACTGTTTTTTTTTTGCTTCACTGACAGATGATTGCAGGTCTTCTTCTTGCGTATGAAATTAAAGTTATGCCAAATTTGGAAATAAATAAAAATTTATATTTTTCTGACACAAATATAAGTTAACACTGTCTGAAGTGTCGTGTCTGAAAATATTACTGATAACAAAAACAATATTTATTACCAGTTTATGAGTTGTCGAGGTGATAACGTCATATGACAGAAACTTAAAGTGGTCATGGACATGACGAAATCTCTTGCCTTGCGAGTCCTTTTTTGCCGCATTACGTAGTCGTTTAATTACTCGTATGGTCGTTGAAAACAGTTTAAACTACTGCCAGCCCAGATTGGAGTGAAACGCAATACGTGTCGCATGTCAGGATTGGATGTGGTATGCAGCACTGTGTGTTATGCTAAGTCCTAAAGTGTTCGAGGCTTTTCTAGGTTGGTTGTCTACTTGGAAACTCCGTGCAAATCAAAAGAAGTTACTATGACTACGGTCACTTAGGTCTATGCATTTAGAAGCTTCTTTAAGTACGTATTCATAACCGAGTAGATATTTCTTGTTAAATTTCAGGTTGATAAATAAAGCTAAATTTGAATTACTATCAAGTAGTGACCTCGAACTGGCCGCCGTAACCTAGCGTACCGGATGCAACAGCTTCGTAAAAACAGTGGATTCGTTAAATTATTCGCGCGGCGAGTAAACCCATTATTCACTAGAATACGAAGAACAAACTAACTTAAAAAGTGTGTTCGAGCCGTGTATCTGAACCTATTATGACGATAATGACGAAGAGAGTTAGAATAGAGAGAAGAGGTTTAAACAGAGTTACATATTATTTAAATCGATGCGTTGACGAACGATAATTGGACAAAATGGTTTCTCTTACCAATTTCTCATTTTGACATTTTAGTTAGAAAGGAGAACAAATATATTATAAATGCATAAATTAATAAAATAATTAAGTGTAAAAGTTTATACGGCAGGTTTTTCTTCTCTCATCTTTTGATTGTATGCATCGAGATAATTCGAATCTTTTACAGCACTTACGAGCTACTTGTGGTCATGGGATTAATCAACCTACACTAAACTGGAGTAATACATATTACAATGTTAAACAGTTTTAATATTGGTAATAATGATATTAAAGATTATACGCGTTAGACCTCTGTTCCCAGAAATGAAAAACGTTCACTTTTACAGAAAAATCACTTAGACACAAATGACGTGATATACAGCCTTGGACATGGTTTATCATAAATGAATAATTTAACTCTATTACCGTTGTACAAGTAAGTTCTCTATTCTCCTTTGTAACCATTGTATTGTAAATACAGCGGAATGTTTATTATAATTTATAACTTCACTCAAAAGTAAATATGTCACAGCCATTTGCCAAACGCTTACGTAAAAACGGTCGAATTAAGAATTTCAGCCATTTTGGTGTCGTTTGAAAAAGCGGTCAACAGGAAAACAATGGTCGAAATAACCTGGTAAATGTGGTGTCATCTATTAATAAATGCCTACAACGCCAAGGTTTCTTTGTTGTTCTTGCAATTTATTCCCACAAAGCGGTTAATTGTAATCAGCTACGATCAAGAATATTTTCTTATAAAGTTTCGACATGGACACTATTCTTTACAGTTGTAGATTTATCATTAATTCGCACGGCGTTTTTTTTCGAAGAAATCACTGTTAATTGGAGGCCTTGTGGCAAATAATTATATGGTTATTAACTATTAACGCGTGAACATCAATTCTAAATAGAAATTGGTCATTATTCACGTGGTTAACATACTTTTCAATTTGTTCGTATGCTATATTTATAAGTTTTTCAACCATGTCAACTAATTAGTATACCCGATGTAAATTAGCTAATTTAGATGTGTGTTTTACAAGCGTACGTTCTCAAAATATGTGTAGTATTATATAAACTGTGGGGAATAGAAGTGAGGTAGCGGCTAACGATAACTCCGCAGACCACATATGGCGGGGCGGGGATCGGTGTATCGCGCACCTGTCGCCGACCGCGCGCCCGGGCCCGCTATGTCACTTCATACCTCCGTAATGACGGAACCGTCCCATACTCTCACGCGTCACTCATCCATCTTCCAATGACAATCATGCGCTCAATACAAATGTACTGTTTATTCGTTTCTCACAAGAAACCATCCAAGCACATACAGTTGTGTGATGTGATGAGTTGCGTGACCGTGAAGATGTGTCTATTATTTTGTTATAATGAACTAATGAAGTTTTAAGTAGAGCCGCCGGCATCGTTTTTCCTGTAACATATTTACCTTTGATGTAAAGCGGCCACTGTCCGGCTTCGGAATTCAGTTAGTTCATTCGGCTAAACTACCTACCTTTACTTCTATAATATTTCTTATAATATTGTATATTTGTTCATATATCTTTGTCCGATATACACGGGTCGGTTGGCAATGGGCATCTATAAATGGTAATAGAATAGTTTTTTACTTGACTTCAGGAAGGAAACAGAGTAACATTTTTTTCCTTGCTGCCGAATTCGAGGGAATAAAGTTCGAAAATATTTACATTATAACTGTATTAGCTTCCGTTCTAGTTGAGAATAAAGTTCAAAAGTGCTTAAAGAAGCTGATGGTACTGGTGGTATAATAATGAGTACATCCGTTGGAAATATCGAATTGCAGCAAGGTTTGCCACTAATAAATTCTTGTTTAATTCCACGATATCGCATCCGTTTTCATATTTTTAATATAGTATATGATTGGATGATATAGTTTTATTATAGATCAGCCTAGCATATTTTGCCGCGGCTTCCGTTGTCGCGCGACTTAGCGTCACCTGTCTTGCTCGCACAGAATTGACAGGAAGTATTTGCCGCGCGACAAATAGTCACGTGTCATAGTTATGATAGACGTACAGGATTACGTTTTGTCACGACTCTAAAAAATAACTGACAGTAGGTGACGTCACCTCGCAGGCTTTTGAATTCTAATTAGTGTTTATGTCGTTAGGGGTCGTACTTCAATGCTAGAATAATTAGTGTCTACGGAAAAGGTGAAGGTTGCAGCTAATGCTAAAATAATCGCGTCACCTGATGATTAACTGTGATATGAAGATAATCTATCTCATGCCGATTGTCCAATGAAATACAACGTGTATAACAGAACACCGTATCGTATTAAGTTATCAAAGAGAATATAAATTGGAGGAAATTATTAAAATATTACGCGTGTATAATTATTAATTAGGAAAGTAAGTCTACTTACTTTACAATAAATCATCATTCAACAGTTTTTCAAACAAAAAGCAAACAAAAACAGTATTAGGATTTAGGAGGCCACGGATAAACCAACCAATTGACTATTTTTTGTCTCTTCTTTTGCCTTCACTTCTTGAACTTAACCAAATCTTATAAGCAAAATAAATAGATACATAAAAATACTTCAAGTTGCTTTTGATTCAGTTAACTATAAAGTGCTGTGGAATAAATTACTGAAGGCAGGTGTTCAACATAGTATGGTGGAGTTGCTCAGGTTTTGGTACGGTAACCAAACTAATAGTGTCAGATGGGGCGACTCGCAATCTAGTGAATATAGACTAGAATGCGGAGTCCGCCAGGGAGGGCTGACCTCTCCGGACCTGTTCAATATCTATATCAATGACCTGATCGAGGAACTGACGGGAACTCGTGTCGGCTGCCATATTGATGGCGTCTGTTATAATAACTTAAGTCATGCAGATGACATGGTTCTACTCAGTCCATCGGTCAGTGCCATGTGTGAGCTTTTAGCGGTATGTGAAAAGTGCTTAAAAAAACGGTATGAAGTACAATATCGCTAAAACAAAAATGCTCGTATTTAGGTATTGTAGGGTGCCACCGGTGTTTTTAAATGGCGAGTCAGTTCGGGTTGTAAAGCAATTCAAATATCTGGGCCATATTCTCTGTGACGACATGCGAGATGACTTGGACATCGAGCGCGAACGATGGACCCTCGCTGGACGCAGCAACATGCTAGCACGTAGATTTGCAAAGTGCTCTGAGGATGTTAAAGTTGTTCTGTTTAGCGTACTGCCAAAGTTTTTACACTTGTCAACTATGGACTAAATATACACGAAAAACCTATAATATCCACAGGGTACAGTATAACGATGCTTTACGTATTCTGTTAAAGCAACCCAGATGTTGTAGTGCCTCAGCAATGTTTGCGGAAGCCAGGGTTTGTTTGTACCTGACTTCTTTGCCATTATGAGGAGTAGGATAGCGTCGTTCTGGCAATGAATTAAAGTTTCAAATAACGAGCTTCTTATTGCTGTTAATGGTAATATTTATAAAAAATGATATTTTCACGCACTGGTTGTCTGTGCATCGGCAGCCGAACCGCAAATAGGATTTATTTATACACTGATTTAAATCTTAATTTAGTAATTTTATTATAACTTTTTATTGACTCGCATTTCAAATTAATTTTATTTATTTTGTCCTTTATTTCATTTTATTTTGTCCTCATGTGTACAACGTTTTATATAGTATTAAGGACCATTAATGGTGTTTGTAAATGGGATAATATGCCCCTGAAATAAACAATATTCTATAAAGATGATGTACATACTAAAACAGAGACATATAGACAATGTATACGTTTCCCGAAACAAATGTATATTTATATTTACAGATATTCATAGTCGAGCTACCTAACAACTGGGTTACCAGCGTCTTGAAAGAATAAACTTACCGAATTGACCTCAGTATAAATTGGATTAAACTGAGGACAATGCAATCTGCATAGTTCTCATAAGAATTTTTAATATGACTTTGTAAGAGACCGCAAAAGTCATGGCTATTACTGTAACAGTTATATGACTCTCGCAACCTTGCAATGATAACATCAAGAGCATAACATTCGAGTCCGCTATTGCCTTAGAAACAGTCAGACAGGTACCGCTAGCATGAAGTACTACCGGTACCGTTCGTGATACGGCTACCAAACGTCTCACGCAATCGATGCCAGCTTTTTCCCAATTTGATACGATATCAGGCGCAACTAAAATTCCGTAAGATAAAATTGAACATTACAAAATCAGAAAAACAATATAAAATCAGTATATTACCTATAGTTTAGATGTTCAACAGGTTAGCGGCACTGTCTACATTTTTTCCGCTTTGCTCTAAGGTTTCCTGTCAGAAAATTAATTCTTCCGCATTTCGAGTAACTTATTATTATTTTAAATATTAGTTCCGGCCTGGGACACTGGTAGTCGATACTGGGATTGTAAACGTATTTATGAGTCATTTCAATCAAATAAAGTTTATTTCTGGATTTTGGGCTTTTACTTTAATTTGCCTCTACGTAATTCCGAGTATTAGGCTTAAATGTAGGTAGATATCGCCATACGACATCTCAACACATCAATAATACAAACATATATTATTTGATCTGATTACTTCAAATTTGACAAAGAGAAATCAAATCATTAGAATGACTAACAACAGACTTTTTATGGTGTCCCAAGTATATACGAAATTTTGAAATAAAATAAAGGGACATTTCGTAATTGTTGTTGACCGATTAATTTTGAAATACTGTACCATAAGTGAGTGAGTACGCTATAATGCATAAATATTATGGCAATTATTATAATTCATCCTAAGAATGTTTATCATAAGAAAAAATATAACTAGATTTAACTGCTTCCATAAATGTCCACAAACCGGTTGAACGGGAATGTGCAGGTAGAGCTGTGGCATTAAACGTCCTTAAGGTTACGTTCTCTATGGAGTGATTGTGGGATATGTTAATTAACGCTTCAAAACTGGCACTACTAACAATAAAAGTAAAAAATAACATTTCGTGTTAAAGGTCGTCGACGTTGTTGACATTTAGGTAGTTGCTGGGCATCGGGGATTGAGCGATTAGATCAGATCTATTAAAGTTGTACAAATGACGCTTTCAAAAGTCAACGATATAAAGGTATGTAACTGATATCACTCCATCGTACTATATACATACTATCAATCTATAATTATATTATCTACTATCAATCTATTATGTCAAAGCATCTATGTAGTTATATTTCTGTATTTATATTTAAATATGTTTATTGGTTTTTATTTAGCTGTTTTGTGGTTTATATTATTTAATTACTGTTTTTCACCACCTACTCAATTCTACTTAGCCATTTTATTTTAATTCTCCGCTGTTGTCTACCTCTAACCCTCCGATTTTTTTTATTGTATCTCACATGTTTTCGTTTGTACCTGTGTATTAAAGGTGTGCAATAAAGAGTATTTGTATTGTATCGTATTGTATTGTACATAATGTTAAGTATATTGGATGTAAAGTCAACATGTTGTCTAGTTGGGCTGGATGTGTTAAGTAGTGCGAAATCACGACAGCAAAATTACTCCAGTTAGGTACAGAAGGTTACCGTTGTTATTGAAGGTAGCATACAGTTTTATATGAGGTGACAAATATGCTTACTCGGGACTACAATGGTGTATTAATGTACTTAGGTAGCTAAACACTGAAAAAACTGAGTTAGTTTAGTTTACCTACTGCCGGGCTTCTAAGGTACAATAAGTTTCAAAATTTTGATTAAATGATACAAATTAAGCGTGTAACCTTTTTTTCGATGTTTTGTATGTTTCGTAGTCGATGGACTGTCACAAATCTCGTCTTTACATGTCTACTTTGGCGATGTGATTTATTTAAAATAACTGTCATAACATGTGTTTTCTAATTGATTAATGTTAATGAAATATTTTATTTTGATAGGCGTAAAATTTGAGATAGCAAATCATACAAAATGTTTACAATAAAGCAAAAATTAAAAAAAATATATTGGTTCGGGGGTGTTTGAAACCGCGTCACCAACGGATTCCTAGGCCAACACGGGCGTCCTACCAAGTGGAAGACTAACGTGCACTGTGCAGTGGTCCTGCGAAGAACCATTTTTTGCTTTATTGTAAACATTTGTTTACGCTAGCAGGCGTTACTGGGTCATTTTGAGAATCGGATTCTTTATTTAATTCCCTTGCCGTTTTTTTATTTTTACAACTTTTAACCTATTTACTATAAAATGTGAAAGAGTATTTAATTATATGCAGATTTATCGAATAGGCATTATTTGGTCAATTTGATATAGAAATATACCACTTTAAAAATCGCTGCCAGGTGAATAGCGAGAAATGAGATATGAACACATATATATATATATATATATATAATGATTTCGAAAACCGTTGATTGTAACTGCATGCGACAATATTTATGTTAATTTGTCTTATTAACATTTCAACTCATTTATGAATTGGCCCTTTTGCAATAGATTTTACTAAACCAACAATTTTGGTTCAACAGAACTTGTAATATATATGTATTCTATGCTATGATTATTGTTGCTTTATGTTTGTGCATTTGTTTTCTTAAATTTTCTTTGCCTATAATGCTGATTCATTTTAATATTAATTGCATGGTAATTAATAATATTTAACGGCTGACGCATTATTTTGCACTAGAAAACCTAATTGCGAATGATAAGATTAATACTGTATCAAAAAATATGTAGTGAATCTTTGCCCTTATCAAATTCACTTCGGAACATAACATCCAACATTACTTCTCGGCACGCATATGGATAATTAATATATCATCGCTAATAAGGAAAATAATGCATGAACAATAATGTGCACTTAGCGTTTTTATAAGGAAGATACTTATGGCTAACAGTGTTTTCGCACCGCTTCCGACAAGAGTCGATGTCCTATGAGTAACCTGGGTAATGCTCGCGGTATATTGCACAGGATCTGCTTAGCCAAGCTAGACGTTTTACATGTAAGGGTGGAGAGTTATTACGAGTACAGTATTTATATCGAGCGTTGAATACCCAATTGGGTGATTATTTGAGCGCTTTTAACGTCTTATTACTCTGCCCCCAATATTGAGAAACTCCACATAAATTGTGGCATTTGTTGCGCCATTTTCGTTATTATTGCGCGATACAAGAGCCAGTGCATATGACGGACTTAATGCATGGCATTTTTATAATTGGCATTCTCTACCAGTGAACCATAGGGCCAAACAGAGACTACAAGTTGGTGCAAGTCAGAAATCTCATTGTAATTATTTTCAAAAAGATGTTGATAACTTTGGCCAATTTTGCGGAAGGAGTTAAGACGGTTAAAACGCTCAAATAATTAATTACCCAAATACAAGTATAGCGTTGATCTATCAAGTATTTTTTTTATTAAGCGATTCCGGTAATCATCGATTGTAACTGCACGCCACAATATTTATGTTAATTTGGCTTATTAACATTTCAATTGAAGCTCGCAAAGCCAACTAAGTAACTTTAATATGAAGCGATTATCGAAACTCTCAATAATATTTATGCAGAAATTTAATGAATTATATCGAAACTGGTTTACGGGTAAGTCACTCAGCCAGAAGTAAGTCCGCTAGTAAGATCCGTTACCTCACACGAACCGCCTTAAGGCCATTACAAATGTTGCAACCCATTCTTATCTCAACCCCGCCTCAGCGGTCGCCTTTCGTAGTTTCTATAAAGCTAAATAGTTCGATCAATACGACAAGATTATGCGGTTTATTTATTCAGTTATGGTTGTTGTTAAATATTTAGCCAGTCTAAAGCAAATCCAGATTCAGCAATAATAGCATATCCCCCTTTCTTTTATCAATAAATATATATATATATATATATATATATATATATAATTAAATAAATAAACAAATAAATATATATATTCATATTTATTTATATGTTTATATATAATTATTTGTTTATATGTACATATATATATATTAAAGTACATATAAACGTTTATCTTCGTACGACGTTGAGCGAGGTTTAAACTTCAATGTTTTAAAGTTTTAGGTCAAACTTGGCAAGGCTATCGATAACATGTAAATAAGGGAACTATCCCAGATGACTGTAAAAGTCGATTCATTACCTATTATTGACTGATTTTTACGGTATTACAGTCTTCTAGGTCTACATCTAAACATCTATACAAAAAAACATTCACATAATTCGCTTATATTTGACATGAACTTTTTTAGACTTTTATAGAATGTGTGATATATACATATACATATATATATATATATATATATATATATATATATATATATATATATATATATATATATATATATATATTATGATTAACACGCACATTGATAGGTGACACTAGTTTCATTAAATGTTTCAAAGATACTTAAATCGTATCTTGATAAACACGGCAAAACGATTTGATATTTAAGAGGCCTTATTCCTTTTAAAAAATATTTTTTTCATATTATGACTAATATATTGATAATTTCAACCAAGTTTTTGAAGTGAATAATACTTTTCCCCGGGTTCTAGGTAGTAACGTAGCTATTTCATACTTTTATTGCGTGCAGTCGAAAATAAGTTGAAAAAACTAATTTTCCGCGTGAATTTTGTCAATTTCGAGTAGTTTTTGAAACAAAAATTATCAATGAAAAATTCAAACTGTGGTTTTCAAATATATACCAATAAATCCCAATAGCCCTGTTCTAGGTAGTAACATCAATAATATGTTAAAAAACATGTTTGATCATAGAGAAAAATGCCTAAGCAATCAGCATTTTAAAAGGAATAAGGCCTCTTAAGGAGCTGCCGAAATACTACTTTTTATAACTGTAGTCATCTTAATTTCTTACTTATGAAATGAATTCTCTACTGGTTCTTGTACGGGAATCTTCGATAACTACTATGAGCGAGGATAAAGACCTCGATCACTAAAATCGGTTGAGTAGTTTTCGCGCTATCGTGGAACACACTTACATATAAATATACATACATAGACTGCTAAACTTATAACCCTTCCTTTTGGCTTTGCCGTAGTCGGGTATAAACACATCAGCTAGACACTGAAATATATTGACAACTCTTTTAAAACAATAGTAAGTACTTCAAAAAATAGACAAATAAACATAGAAAATAGAAAAACTAATATAAAACCTCAACAGGTTCTAAAATGTAGTCTAGCAGAATTTTTAAGTAATTGCATACATCGGGGTTTTCAGAGCGGGAACGTTTGACATTAGCCAAAGAGTAGGTATTGACTTAAAAAACAGAATGTACTCTAGCAGGTTTCTACGTCATGAATAATTAATTGAAAAATATAAAATAATAATCATTCATATAGGTACACATGTTATAATGGTCAGTCATTATCAAACTCTTCAGTTAAGTCCCTACTCATTTATAAGCAAATAATTCATAGATATCGGGTGTAAATATTGACATTATATTAGACACTTATTATCATACCGTACCCTTGTCTAGTAGATAAATTACAATGCAATTGCATTTCAAAAATACTATATAATTATCAATACAAATATGCCTCCAAGAAAAAAAAATCGTTACGAGTTTGTGCGTTCGTGGATAAAAAATAAACCAGACAGAGGTTCGAGATTTTTTATTTTTTGCACCAAATGCAATGTTAGCTTCGCTCAAACGAAATTTGGTGTAACGCGACACGTTGCGTCCAATAAACATACAAGTATAAAATATGATTTCAATAGTGAGCTAGTGAATTTTTTTGTGGGCTGTAATATACCATGGACGCAGGTAAACAATCCAATATTAACCTAGACTGCGCAGTAGCCGATTTACGTACAAATGCGAATGATTTGTGTACAACTATACCGGTAAATTTGTAAAAACTGTAAAAGTTCTTCAGTTCATTTAAGTAAAGTTTACGATGAAAAAATGAATACAATCCGGAATGAGCTTAATAAAAATTAATATATTAATGGCAGTGTTGACGAAACCACGGATGGTGTCGGTCGGCAAATAGCTAATGTCATAGTAGCCATATTGGCTCAAAAAAGGTGTTGAATAAAAATTCTGGCTATAGCACGCTAAAAATTATAAATGAATTGTTAAAAGGCAAAGAAATGGAACTCCAATCGCAAACAGCTCGTGCATCAATTGATTCCTTCAAAAAGTTTAAATATGCACCGCACCTATTAGGCGGTTGTCACACTGCCGCCGCGTCTCGTTGCGAGACGCGGAGCTACGGACTCGCATGCGGAGACAACGCATCAACGTCCGAGTTTTCTCAGCATCTCCGTCCGGAGCTGCGCTGCACGACGTCCCGCGTCCGTCGTTCGTCGTTACTTCCGTCTCACGTTCATTTCACATTCGAACGTCAGAGTGAAAACAGTTCCTATATTTGGCGATAAAATGGAAACGGACCTTATTCAGAACGCTGCGATGATACTTTCAGTTTGGTTTTTATACAATCGAGTCATAAAACGCAGAAAACACTGGGTACATCCCTATTTACAAACCAGACCTATAAATGGGTCTTTTGCTAGAGATTACCAAGATTTAAGGCAACACGAAGTTTTTTTTTTTAATTTTACCCGTATGTCAACCGCGTCGCGTCGTTTGATTGTCTTGCTTTTTGCACACGGTCACTATATTCGTTGCATTTCATATTCCAAATTGCTGGACGACTTTCAATTTCAAAAATAAACTTATCGATGTCGATATCCATTGCGCCTACGTCCTTCTTGAACTAAAAACGGTCCGGCACTGCGGAGCTCAGTGTGACATACCCTGCGGCACGCACCGCGTCTCCGTCCCAGCGCGCGAGTCGTCGTGCGTCTCGCTCTTCCGTGCGTCGAGGCGGAGCCAGTGTGTCGTACCATGCGATTTTTCTATACAAAATCAAGATTCTACATACAAAGTTAAAAAACGCATCAACGGACGACGCTGCGAGATGCGGAGCAGTGTGACAACCGCCTTACAACTGTCGACGTGGAAATATCGTTCAGTTCATTGAAATGGATATTTACAGCAAGACGCCGCAGATTTACTGTTCCAATTATAGAAAAAATATTAATAGTTTATTCAGAAAATCGTGTCAACTAACAAAATTTAGTGCAGGTAATTAAAGTAATTTTTATTGTTATCTAAAGAGGCTTAGTAATAAAGCTACAGTACTACATGAATTAAAATAAAACTGTCTCATAGAGTGTGTACAATTCGCAGAGAGGTAGTTATTCATTAGGCATAATATGATATTTTCTCAGACTAACGTATCTGTTTATCTCTACTCTTTTTCAAATCGTTCCCGCTCCGAAATCCCCGATGTATGTAATTGCCTGAAAATAACTCGATGGTAGTGACCTGCGTAAAGGTATGCTTGTATTAACATGAAACTGGCATAGTTTTCTAAAACGATTAAATAAAATACTACCTGAACGAGTGACCGTATTCAACAGTAAAATAAAAGCACATGTGTTAAGTTAAACAAAACAGCGCCTAACAAAGCGATGTTTTGTCGCGTACGGTCTGACTAGCGGACATTGATGATGCCACACAATATTTTCTCAAGAGAGAAACTGGTGTAAAGGCATTGTTTGCAGCCCACTTTCTGTGGCCGCGGCAGTCGCACCGCGCAGCAGTGCCGAGCCCGCGTCGTGAAAGTGAATGGTGCAAGCGAATGCACGGACGCACGGACGCATTTTACGCTCGATTTGATACTACATCACAGCCACAGTCCGACACGCGAACATGAATACATATCCTATACGTGCACTTGCAACTCATAAAGTGGCGTAATAGGTAACACTTCTGTAGCGAGGGTCACGTGAGTGACGTAGGTATTCATAAACCCATTTTCACCATGTTGCAATATGATGTCATCTAACGTAATTGCAACTTTTCTTGATAAGGTGTGTTGACTTTCTCTGTCACCGAAACATGATTCACCCTTTAAAAGTAAAAGTTAAATTTGTGATATACAGGGCTTTTTCATTCATATTCATATTTAATTCATCATATACTTGCAATTTATTAAATGCACGCATACTTTTACAAGAAGTCAAATTTTAATATTGATAAGAATAAGTATGTCAATCGATGATGCGATGACATGCCTATTAGTTTTAGGTAGGTGTTCTAAAATAATATTAGGTGCGTTCATAATTTTCTCAGTTTAAGTTATGTATAAGTTGATAACAAATTAGATACCAATACTTTAAGAGATGTAAATCTACATCAAAATAATTTACTTTAATTAGAAATTAAGAAAACTTTTTATAATAAGTAAATGTTTGTTTTAATTTTATTAAACTTCTGCCCAAACTTCATCCTGTGCATTTAACTGACAACTTGGTTATCACTTTGTCAGGTGAAAATCGTTGAATGCCATATAAATGGCGGGAAAACTGCTAGTAGGTGTAAATCAACAACTAATCTTTGTTAATCACTACATAGTATAAAACAAAGTCGCTTCTGTATGTATGTCCCTATGTATGCTTAGGTCTTTAAAACTACGCAACGGATTTTGATGCGGTTTTTTTAATAGATATAGTGATTCAAGAGGAAGGTTTATATGTGTAATACATGGTACAGAAACACTGATAATTTTAGAGGTTTTTAATGATATTGTGATGACGGCATCAAAATCCGTTGCGTAGTTTTAAAGATCTAAGCATACATAGGGACAGACAGATAGACAGGAAGAAGCGACTTTGTTTTATACTAACTATGTAGTGATGTAGTACCAACCTTATGTTCTCGTCGGTACTTGTACTTACAGATGTACATACCTACTTATATCCTTACGCAGACATAAAATTGACGCACCTTCAAGGTGTTTACGTTAATTAAATATAATTTAATGTTGTTGCTATCATAAGGCACTAAAAATCCATTGTAAATAAATGGTATCTGAAAATAGTGCACATTGGGTACTTAGAAAAGCTAGCTTGCGAATCCGAAAATAGTTCTATAACCAAAAGTCAATTTATCTTTACCTCATGTCCGCATACTGACCCTGAACGAACATTCAAGTTTATTTTAAACTCCATAATTCGGTGGTACTGGTATTTATTAATTACAAAACTATTTTTATCTATATAGGATTGGTAGAGAATGCCCTATGACATTAAGTTCGCTTTTTGTACGACAAGTTCTTTCTTTTGTGCAATAAAGATTAAATAAATAAATAAAATGTATTATGTATCTATTCTGCAAAGTTAAGCGCAGGAAGACTATTTAACACAAGCAAAGTATTGCAAACTTTGCAGAGTGAAGCAAATATACACTAAAAGCAAATGAGCAAGGGTTAAGTATTTGCTGGTGTTGTACGTCGACACTTACATAATATTGTCTAAAATGAAAATAAGACCTTTCATTTCCTTTAGACCTTTAGTCCATATTCAATTGATTATTAGAATGATTTTATAGGAAATTGTTTATTATCTAGTAGTTAGAGTTTGGCACAGATATAACCTGTTCGTTTAGCTAAAATGCATTAGCTTGTTATTATTTTGTCCAACATATATGTACATGTACATAGCGTACCTGTGTGTCTGTCTGCGATATCGTAGCTCATGAACTGATAAACTGACATTGTTTTTTTTTTCAGACGATTTAATCGGGAGTGCTCTTAACAATGATTAATGATGGGTTCAGTTTTTTACATTGTTTCACCGATTACTTGTTTTGTGTTATTGTCTTAAACATCGATTGCGTTCTCCCATAAACACTCACTACAGTTGATTATGATTATTTTACCCTTGTTGTAAAGCAACTATTATCTTAGCAATTTTTTGACTAATGAAGGAAATGTGTCAAGGTTTGGCGTTTGAAGATTGTCATACTATTTGTGTCTCGCGACCTTAACAGGTTACGTAATACACTGTGTCATCCGTGTCAGAAACCTTGTCATCAATAGGTGTGTACTTCATTTTAACACACTTGTGCTTATTGACCAGTTACATGCATATTGTTTCTAATTCTAGTATTGTAAACCTATACCTTAATATAATATGTAAAATACTATAGTGTGGGCCTTGGGTCTATGATATATATGTTTACTGAGATAATATACCTATGTTTAAAGAGATAGGTGCTATAGTAGGTAGTATATACAATAATAGACTAGAGATATACTCAATAATAGACTGTAACAATTTGAAATAACTTAATCTAATCTTAAACAACTGGAAAATAAAGGTTAATAAAAAAAAAAAACTAAAAGCGCCGGCACAAACAACACCTTTAGAACTTTTTACAGTCGCCATCAGATATATCGCAGCATATAAGGTGTTCATAATCTGAAAACGACTCTTACTGACTGGGCGTTACAGTACATGTTCAGATATTTATGAACGCCTTAATGTGCTGCGATATATCTGATGGCGACTGTACAACCAAGATTTAGAATTCGTAGCTTCATATAAACTTTGCTAATTTCAGGGTATATATTTTTTAATGCCGTATCTTAGACTATGTCCTTTTGCCACGTACTGTTTGCTGTATTTCTCATGACATATGGATAGAGTGCATGAGTAACCTTCCGCTAAGGGGGTTTATTTAATTCTTAGACGATATAATTATGACGGCGTCGTCATAATTATAAAATAATATCTCAGTTAGTCAGATATCTTTTTCTACAGACAGAACTAGTGAGGCAAGAGAAGCAACGACCTTTATACGAAACTTAATATAGTTTACGGAAAAAGCATAATCTCGTAGTGGTTATATAACCGCATGGTTAACAGCTGTGAGTACGTTTAGCGGACGGCGCGACAACTAGGACAACGACATTGGTGTACAGCTGAGCATAGTGCAATCGCACTAGTTGCTCTAGCTACACATAGCTAACGCGCAACAGCCACATTAACCGAGCTCACTCGTCATGCTCAGATGTTCGCTGTAAATACATACGCGGTCCTAGAGTCTGTAATAAGTATAACATCGATTGGACATTAAGTAAGTGGCCGGCCGAAATAGGTACCATTCACACAGTTATCTGACCTCGCAAAACGGCCTTCGCCTTTGTCGCGACTAGCAATTATAAACGGAAACTGTATCTTTGCTGGTAACGGCAAGAGTCTGACTTTTGACTCTAGTCAAGAGTATAGTATTTATACTAATGTTTATGTAGGTAAAAACATACCTTACGGTTTTCATGTGACTTGTTTTATGAAATATTACGCATTTAATATTCCTGAATAGTGATTTTGTAAGAGGTTTAAATTAAATAAGTAAGGAGATTAGTTAGTAATTACTTATATATAAATACTAGCTGTGCTCCGCACGCGTGGAGCTCGGTCTTTGTCAGTTTTGCTATGTCACTGTTTCTTGATACCCCGCAGACAGGACTTTTCGTGATATCCAACAATATTTGGGATCTTGAAAGTTGTGCGAGCCGTTTTGCCACCAGGCAGAAACGTAGCAGCGATTATTCAATTAAATTTACTGATATCCGTACCCCCCTCTTCTAAACTTAGAATTAATTTGGCAAAATCCTTCCTTAGCTTACTCATGTCACAACATATTAATTTCAGCGCCATCTGTTAGTTTATCAGAGTACTCGATGGTCGTAGCACATGTTTGAAAAAAGTTTGCACCTTACGAAAAAGATTTCAAGCTCTATAAAAAGGTCGTAAACGCCAAAGTAACTGTTATTACTTAGTACCTGGTAGTTATACGCGCCAGATTGAGCGAAAGTATGGCACATAACTAATATGTGTAACGTTCGAAGTACAAGGCCGCGCGGCACTTACGTCATTTTAAAGCAAATTATAAATTTTTGCGATAACTCAAAAACGGATCGACCGATTTTATTCAATATAGTTTTCATTGAAAGTGCTTATAACGCCTTATTTTTATGAATTTTCCCATAATTTTTTGACCCGTGGTTGAAAGGTTAGAGGGGGGCACTATTTTTTTTATTTCTGGAGCGGATTACTTTATCAGAAAATGATGTTTGAAGACCCCTATTAGTATTTTTAAAAGACCTATTCAACGACACCCCACACACTAGTGTTGGAACGAAAAACACCCTCTCTTTAGGTGTACGGGAAGTACCCGAAAAAAAGTTATTTTTTACTGTTTGTCGGCGTGATACATACACATACTCATACCAAATTTCAGCTTTCTAGTACTAATGGGCACGGAGCTAAGCCGCGGACGGACAGACAGACAGACGGGCATGGTGAAACTATAAGGGTTCCTAGTTGACTACGGAACCCTAAAAAGGTACTATATCGTCCCATATACATCTACTACTTACTCTATGTCGTTTAAATCACGCCAAAAAAAATAATAAGGACGAAAAACACTTTTAATTTATGAGTGTAGTTTTATTTAGTGGTAATTGTAAAATATTTAATTTGTACCACAGTTCTATCGTAGGTATTCACTTCAAGTTGCGCCTTCAGGATAGAGGGAAAGAAATTTAGTGGTTTACTGACACAGACCGATTTCCACGCGTGCGGAGCCGCGGGCACAGCTAGTTTACAATAAGGATAAAGGATAAAGATATAAGTATTTTAAATGTTTACTTTTTTGAATTGTGAATAAAAACAATACAATCTCTTACTTCTCTTTTAATTTTAAAGTATGCAGCAAAAGACTGAGGACATTCGTGTATTATTTATAGAGTGCAGGGTGTCATCTATCTCGCACATTTTTTGTGCAATAAATATATTAATGCATAGTTCCCAATTTTCCGGATGTGTTATGTTCGGTAAAATGATGCTATCGCATAATATAGACTTTAGGGAATTTAATTACGAATAATTTTAGTATTTTTACAACAAACTAACTAACTATTTTGGCTCAGTGACCCCAGCTGGAGCTTAGCCTCCGAAACGAGAGTACACCACTTGTCCCGATCCTGCGCAGTTTCTCGCCAGTTTTCGGCTTGAAACTTTCGCAGATCCACCTCCACCACGTCTCCTCAGCACAAACTTTTATTTAATTTGCAATCAATGTATGTAACTATGTTTACGTCACCCTACGCCGTAAATGGGATTTGCTGAAATATTTGTACGGAAACCTAGCCAAACTTTACTTGATTGCTTCAACTGTGTTACCAAGACTGTTCTATGTTTCAATCCATGCAATTTCATCTAAATTCGTTTAAAGTTCACGCGTTATATATATATTAGGAGTCAAATATCAACCAACATTTATTTAATTAATCCTTAATTTGGCTTTCTTTTGTATTTTTTCCTGAACCGCAATCATTTAAACTATCAAACCCGGATGAGGCTTGAATTATGGAACTTTAGTGTTCTTGGTCAAATTAAGGCTTTGAAAGTAGTAGTTATTTAATACAAGCCATTAGTTAAACTGGAATTCCGCACTAACGTTACAGCCAATTTGTTCATGCTCCTTAAGAGCATAACAATCTGTCTTATCTAGTGTTATATATGTAATGTTCTCTCGCAAAAGGTATTTTAAAAGCATCTTTAAGTGTCGGTCGGACTAGTTAGGTCAGGTCCTTATTGACCATCGGCTCGACAATGGCTTTTGAATAAATATATATATTTTAGGTACCTATTACTCAATACGTAACATAATTACCTAAATTTAGGCATGTCATATTCTAATAATTGCATTTCTTTTGTTACAGAGACCATGTATATAGACACCTTACCGCTAGTGGTTTGGACGCTTTTAGTCACAACGACACATGTAAGTACTAACATAATAAGTAAAAAAACACTAAGTTGCTCACAACTTCGATACCATGTATTGAATAACTACCTGTTATTTTATAATGAAACATAAAAATGCATTTCAATCGGCAAAGACATCACTTAAGACACACATATATATCTATCAAAATTATAAAATGTATCTAGTTGAACTTTATCAGTCTTCATTTTGAAGTCGGTAAAAATGTATGTCATAGTAGGGTAAATTGTTTAAGTGTATTCTTTATTCAACCAATGCTTTTATAGCGCCTTGTTACATTAATTGAAATGGATTTTTATAACATGAAAATTTTCTGCGTGAACCAATTTAGCTTACAGTCAACCCAATCAAGTTGTGTCTCAGAAAACTGCGTCTCGATTCTCTATTATGGCATTGAATACCGTTAACATGATATGCTGTTACTACCAGTTCTGTTATTTCTAAACTAGATGACGTGTGAATATGTTTTCAATTGTTCAACAGGTAGCGACACAAGGCCAATATGGAATAGGTTTAGGAATAAAACGAGAAGTATTTTTCTTAAATTTAGAAGACGGTTATTTTGGCTGTCAAGTAAACGCATCAACACAAATATTACAATTATATGAATTATCGAAATTATGCGATGGAGTGCCAGACTGCTATAAGGCTTCCGACGAGCTTAGGTCAGAGCTAAAATGCACAGGTAAGTCTAGATCATGGTAATTTTAATAAATTTATTTTCGTTTCTGGTATTTTAATAAGCAATTATTTCGTAAATGAATTACGTGTGGCATATCTAATATTATTTTACATAACTATGACAAAGGTTCTTCACATAATTTTCCAGTTCTAGTTTAAATTACTTACTTTTGGTCTTGTTTTGTATGTGTATACTTTTTGAAACTAGAATCGATTTTGTTTGTTGTATATTATTCAAATGGATAATTGGATATTGCTTAGTGAATGTATTATATTTTTAACTACAATGTTCCTAATTCAATATTTTAGACGATTGTACCAAAGAAGATGGCGCGCAGTGTATAAATGGCGCTTGTCTAAACGGTGTGTGCCATTGTAATGACGGCTTCGGTGGATGCAATTGCCAAGAAGCCGGTAAGTGTGCAGTTTTATGCGCTGTTTTTTGTGTTTTTTTATCAGATTATGAAAAATTGTTATACCTACTGTATTATTAAATCGTTACGACAGCTTAATTAACGATTGTATCGCTGTTTTAGATGTAAACGAATGTAAGGACCGGCCATGTGATGTTTTTGCTCACTGTACTAATACGGTGGGTAGTTTCCAATGTTCCTGTTTCCCAGGCTACGAAGGCGATGGTGTCACTTGCAGAGGTTAGTACAAAGACTAGTTTTATTTATGCTATTGTGTTGAAAGTTGAAAAAGTATGTGATTTCATGTCTCGTTTTTATACCTTGTAGATATAAATGAATGTGAAGACCCTGCGGTGGCGTCGCGATGCGTAGCGAACGCTGAATGTTGTAATCTACCAGCTCATTTCATCTGCAAGTGCAATCGAGGATTCGAAGGCGATGGCGAGGAAGAATGCCGAGGTATATTCATATAATAACATATACTTATTAAGTAACTTATTTTAAAACGTGACATCCATAAATATATGTAAATGTTTGAACTTTTGCTTCTTCCAATTTCCTATTTCAAAACACCAACAACTTATTTTAGACATCGACGAGTGTCGACGACCTGGTGCCTGTGGAATCAACGCTATCTGCCAGAACTATCCAGGAAACTACACGTGTGCTTGTCAAGCCGGTTACACTGGCAATCCGTTCGATGGTGTAAGTTATTTTATGTTCTAGAAATGTTGTAGGTATTTCAGATTATTGGAAGCTCTGGAATTACTACTTAAGAACATAATATAGTACTTACGTCATAGTATCGCGTACGTAATTAATTCGGTAGCCGCTCCTTTTCAAATTAGTATTCATCTTGTTAAATTCCTATAACAAGTTCATATATAATAGGTAAGGACCTACTACATGCCAGCGACGAAATCAGAGATGTAATTTCATAACACCATTTTGATCAAAATTTATACTGTAATGGTACCCTCCCCCCACCGCTCGAGTCACCACATGTGTTCCTCTGCTCCGCGGACTGACTGGCAGGACTGAGTGTTTCATATTTTCATAAAAGAAAATCTATGATAATGATTATTTTATATTATATTTTGTATTTACTTGTACTCTAGATCCTCTCTGTACCATCAGATTTCTGATTTGCACCCACTTCTAGTATCTCTGGTTGACTGGTAGAGAATGCCATTTGGCATTAAGTCCGCCATTTGTATTGACTTTTGTTCTGTGCAATAAAGTTTAAATAAATAATAAATAAATAAATTATGAATATGTATGTAGAAAAAGTAGTGTATGAAACTGTACATGATTAGGTCTTAAAACACTCGTGTGATCCGATTATGAAACCCGCCAACGGCTCGGTTCATAAAACCACGCCCGTGTTTTTTTATGTAGCAGTTGTATAAACGACTATTAGTTTACAAGCGTTAGTAGCTTTATGTCGTTAAGTATCGTACCAGTAATTAGGCATAACATACGTGTCAATGAGTCCCCTTTGATTGGACCAGTGCGTGGACGTGGACGAGTGTGCAAGCGGATCGGCATGCGGCGCAGGCGCGACATGCAGAAACGTGGAGGGCGGATACGAATGCAGTTGTCCCTCCGGCAGCGAGGGCGATCCTCGTGTGACATGCCATGAGCTGGACGCCTGCGCGCGCGTCCAGTGCGGCCGTGGTGCTATCTGCCAGAACCTGCCCGGCGCTCACCGCTGTGTCTGTCCCCCCGGCTTCCAAGGCAACCCGGACATCGGATGTACTGGTGAGCGACGCAAACCGAAATACCTAAAAACGAGCCGCTAACCTACTCTACTACTGTGTGGTCTAACGCTTTGTGGTATAATAACCGGTCGCGTGTAACGAATCGCGCTGAACACTACCGTATCCGGACGCGCGGTAGCTTCACGCTTTTACTAACTATCACTTCATTCGAGACATTTATCGACAAATGTAACGAACCAATTTTCAGCAAGTTGGTGTAATTCACATCGGCGATCGAAAGACAACCGCCTGAAGACATCTGTACCTAATAAGCTGGACGTTGGCGACACGAGGCATTGACGGATCCTTGTTCGTGAAATATATTGTGTTGTTAGATGAAATTTCTTCCTTCCAGTTTCTGCTTCACGACTCTCGTCGACTTCATTAACACTGTTTTATGTTCAGTGGTCTGGTCTGTCAACCTGTCTCTTGCTCTTCGTAGTGACCGTCGGCGTTCCTATCGCGTGCGTATGTCGTTTAGACGAGGCGCGCCGGCGGTAGATGTAATTTAGACGTGAGTTGTTTGTTACACCAGACGTGGATGAGTGTAAGAGTAGCGAGAAGGTGTGCGGCGAGCACGCCGTGTGCACCAACACAGTGGGCAGTTTCGTGTGCGCGTGCGAGCACGAGTACACCGGCGACGCGCGCGCGCCGCACGGCTGCCGCGACGTCGACGAGTGCGAGGCGCTCGAGCGCCCCTGCGGCACGCACGCCGTCTGCGAGAATGCTGCCCCCGGATACAATTGCATCTGTCCACAAGGGTACAGAGCCAAACCTGACCCGCAAGTGGCCTGTGAACAGGTAACTCGGAATAAAAAATTACAAAATAATCCTGTGAAAATATTTCAATAGACTGCAGAAAGCGTTTCTATTTATATTTATTTCAAATATTATAAACAACATATGTATGTTAAACATATATTATTAACAACGTGTGTTTTTTCAGATTGATGTCAATACGCTATGTAAATCAAATTTCGATTGTACAAATAACGCTGAATGCGTGGAAAACCAATGTTTCTGTAAAGAGGGCTTCGATGCGAAAGGATCCGTTTGCATTGATGTTGACGAATGTGTTACCAAAACTTCATCATGTGGAGAAAACGCCATATGTATTAATACCCTCGGTTCTTACGACTGTGAATGTGCTACTGGATTTGTGGGATCGCCACCAATAGTTAAATGCCGTGCCCCATGCGATGATGTGAAATGTGGAAATCATGCCTATTGTAAACCAAATGGAGCCGAAGCTTACTGCGTGTGTGATGAAGGTTGGACCTTCGATCCCACTGACATAGCAGCCGGTTGTGTTGATATTAATGAATGTGATACATCTGTTGGACCAGTCGGCCGCTGCGGTATTAATGCGAGATGTTCAAACACAATGGGCAGTTTCATGTGTCAGTGTCCAGAAGGTTATACTGGAGACGCGTACAAGCAATGTATAGACATTGATGAATGTCAAACTGAAGGCACATGTGGCGTAGGTGCAGAATGCGTTAATCGAGATGGTTCTTACAGCTGTGAATGTGCTGAAGGTACCGTACCCGACCCCGATCCGCGAGTACGTTGTGCTGAAATTCTTTTATGCAAAAATAATGAAGAGTGCCCTGGAAATGCTATATGTGATTCAAACTCACGGTGTCTATGCCCAGACCCTAATGTTGGAAATGAATGTAGACGTAAGTACCATTTAGATATTTTAATGCCTTAATAAAAGGATCCATATTCCTAACCGAAATATCTTTATTCTTAAAATAACAGTAAGTTGCAAAGTACATATTATAATGAATTTACGTAAGTAATTGTTTGTTTTGATTTTTTATAGATCCTTGTGAAACTTTACATTGTGGGAGCAACTCTGAATGCCTTCTGACTGATCAAACAGCACAGTGCACGTGTCGAAGTGGTTTTACTGGTAACCCATCATCTCTTGGCGGTTGCCAGGACATCAACGAGTGTATCTCGAATCCGTGTGGTATTGGAGCTGTATGTAAAAATCTACCTGGAAACTTTCAGTGTGAATGTCCTGGCAGTTTTCACGGTGACCCATATGTTGACGGATGTGTCCCAGGGAAGATGCCAAGTGAATGCAGTGAAATCAACCCGTGTCCTCTTGGTGAACAGTGTATATTACATGACGCAGAAAATGTTTGTATTTGCTCACAAGGGTACAGCCGTAATAAAGAGACGGGTTTATGTGAAGATGTAAATGAATGCACTCAGCATGGACGCTCACCATGCGGTCTAAATGCCATCTGTAAAAATTTACCAGGAAGTTACGAGTGCAAATGCCCCACGGAATACAGTGGAAATCCTTATAATGTATGTGAAGTTTGCAATGATATTAACTGTCAGTGCCAACCACCATATAAAGTTGTTGATGGAAGCTGTGTTTTGTCCGGCTGCTCTAAAAACAATAAATGTGGAAAGGGCGCAGAGTGTATAGTTATTTCAGACGGAGTCAGTTACTGTGCTTGTCCCGTCGGGTTTTCTCAAATATCAGATGGATCCTGCGAAGATATAAATGAATGCACTGCTGGTCAGCCCGTCTGTGGAATCGGCGCGGAATGTGTAAACACCATTGGATCTTTTGTCTGCAAATGCCCTTCAGGTTATGGCCAAGATATAACTACTGGGCACTGCAGCCTTAATCAAAAACGTTGCATCAGTGACTCGGATTGCTTCGCAAATGAAAAATGTATCGAACCTGGAAAATGTGTTTGTCCGCCACCATTTTATTTAGATGTCACAGATGGTCAAAAGTGTAAAAGCCCATGCGAGAGGTTTACCTGTGGTATAAATGCCAAGTGTACGCCTAGCGATCCTCCTCGATGCATGTGTATGGCGGGATTCGAAGGAGATCCATACACCGGTTGTACTAATAGAAATGAATGTCACAGTGCCCCTTGTGCTTATGGAGCGATATGCCACGATAAAAAGGGAGGGTTTCAATGCGAATGTCCTCAAAATATGATCGGAGATCCTTATAAAACTGGATGTAAGTGTGGATTAATATTAAACATTAAGTGATAAATACATATGTAATAGAAATTTAAAGCTATATTTACTTAAATAATGTTTTAAGGTCATGAGTAAATATAAATAACTTTGTATTTAATGTCGGTTATAGGTAGCGTTGACGAAGAGCCAACACAAAAACAACTGTGTAGTTCAGACGATGAATGCCCTAACACTTTATCTTGCTTAAACCGTACCTGCCTATCGCCATGCAGAAGTGTTTCTTGTGGCCCGAATGCATTTTGTGAGGTCGATAATCACGCTGCTTGGTGTCGTTGCAATCCTGGATATACTAAACCTGAAGGCGGAAAATGCATATCTGGTAAATATTTATTTCAATAGTATAAGTAGGTAATCTTAAATTTACCTAAAATACTTTCTAAACAAAACACTTTATTCCAGGTTGCGACTCATTTTCGTGCGCCTCGCGTGCTCAATGTATAATATCAAAGTCAGGGCCGACGTGTGTGTGCCCTGAGGGAATGGTGGGTAATCCGTTCCCCGGAGGCTCTTGCAGAAAGGATGTGTGCGGACCGGGTGCCCCGTGTGAACAACCGCAGTCCTGTGTGGCGGGTCGCTGTCGACAGCGATGTGAGGGCGTGGTATGCGGGGTGGGGGCCGCGTGCAATGAGGAAAGTGGCAAATGCGTCTGTAACGCTTTCTTTGTCGGAAACCCTGATCTGTTATGTATGCCACGTAAGTGATGACTTTTAACATGTATACTGTATATTCATAAGCTTCATGCTTACTTGACTTTCATTTTTAAAATATTAATTTCTATTTCAGCAATTTCACCACCAGCTTGTGAACCAGGATGCGGTGATAATGCACATTGTGTTTACGGACCATCAAACGCTTGTAAATGTAATAAGGGATTTACTGGAAATCCGTATATTAAATGTCTCCCTCGAAGACAAATAACATGCGCTAAAGCATCTTGCGGTCGCAATGCTGTTTGTCAACAAACACGATCGCATATTGAATGTCTCTGCCCACCCGGTTATATTGGAAATCCAAATCTACAATGTATTGATATAGATGAGTGTAGTTCTAAACCTTGTGCTGAAAATGCAATTTGCATCAATACTCCCGGAAGTTTCAGTTGTATTTGCAAAAGCCGATTTGTTGGTAATCCTTATGAACTCTGTTCACATGTTTCAATTTCTAAATGTATTGAAGGCAATAGTTGCACTTGCACTCATAATGCTACTTGTCCGGATGGGTACATTTGCGAACGATCAAGGTGTGTAGATGCATGTCGAAAGATGTCTTGTGGCCCTAAAACAATTTGTGAAGAAGGTATTTGTCACTGCTTACCCGGATTTACAGGCAATCCGAATAACTTACAACTTGGGTGTGTTCCTGATAATAAATGCACGACAGATGGCGATTGTAAAGATACCGAAATATGTTTTCAAGTGGCTAAAAATGTAAGAAAATGCGTAGATTCTTGCAGTAAGCTGCAATGTGGACCTAACTCTCTATGTGTTAGCTCTAATCATCAAGCTCATTGTTTATGTGCTGAAGGATACGTGGGAAAAGCAAATGATGTTAAATCAGGATGCTATTTAGAGCATGGAGATCCCAATAAAGTAGAATGTAATGAAAACAGTGACTGCACAGAACCACAAGTGTGCGTAGTGGATGGCTCTACAAACAGATGCTTAGATTTATGTTCAACTATAGCTTGCAGCGCTAATGAAGTATGCAGAATAGTGGACAATAGTGCACGTTGTGATTGCAAAGATAACTTTCGCTGGAATCCTGTTAGCTCCACTTGTGAGCAGCCGTCTACTCCAAGCTGTGAAAGAAATCATGATTGTGATGATAACAAATCCTGTCAAAAAGATGTGCTCGGTGTTAAAAAATGTTTAGACACCTGTTCCGTATTTAATTGTCCTCAAAATTCGAAATGTATAACAAGACAGCATAAAAGTCAATGCGAATGTTTATCCGGTTTCATAGGAAATCCAAACGACCGTGATGGATGTTTACCGATCAATAAAAATCAATGCTCTGATGATGCTCAGTGTCGAGAAAATGAAGTGTGCAAATATTTTGGTTCTATAAAAAAATGTACCCCAGCTTGTCAACAAACGATTTGTGGCCCAAATGCAATTTGCGTTACTAATAACCATGTCGCTAAATGTCAATGTCCATCCGGCCCCTTTACGGGTAATCCTGATGATCTAGAAATAGGATGTCAATCAGTTCCATGCATATACAACTCCGATTGTTTATCGCATGAATTATGCAACCGTATGACACATACATGTATGAATGCGTGTGCTGAGGATTCTTGTGGTGATAATGCTGTATGCATAGCAGAAAACCATAAAACTAGTTGTCAATGTCCGAGTGGTTATAAAGCTGACCCGCTACCAGAGGTCAATTGCAGAAAAATAGAGGTTTGCAATCCAAACCCCTGTCATCCGACCGCTATCTGTGAACCCTATCTTACATCATACACATGCAAGTGCCCTATCGGTTTAACAAGCGATTCAAAAGGAGGAGAGTGTAGATTGCAAAGTGAATGTCCTCACGGTGATAACGATTGCCCATTAGAAACCAGTTGCGTCGCTGGACGATGCATGAACCCGTGTGATGGAGCATGTGGTATAAATTCCTTGTGCAAAGTTGTAGATAGAAAGGCGATCTGTCTATGTCCAGAAGGGTATGAAAGTATCCCAGGTGGTAATGCTTGCAAGAAAAAATTATTAACTTGTGAAAGCGATGCACAATGCGACGGGGATGTCTGTTATAATGGACAATGTTTGACTGCTTGTAAGAATTCCAGCCAGTGCGACCAAGGAGACATATGCCTTAAGAATTTTTGTATGACACAATGCTCCAAGAATTCTCAATGTGGTATTGGACAAGCTTGTGTAGGCGGCCAATGTTTAATTGGATGCAGAGGTAATGAAGACTGTGCTAGCGAGGAATCTTGTATAAATAATAAATGTGTTAATCCTTGTCTCGCGACACGGGTTTGTGGTCCAAATGCTATTTGCTCGAGAATAAATCATAGCACTAAATGCGACTGTCCACTTGGATTTGAAGGAACCCCTTCCCCTCAACAGGGTTGTGTACGAAAGCCAAGTCCTTGCAGTAGAACATCCGAGTGTCCTCCTGACCATATGTGTATAGGATTATTGTGCCAAGTGCCTTGTCAAGATAACTCTGGCTGCGCAATTGGCGAGAAATGCAGTGATAACAAATGTCACAAAATTTGTCATTCAAGTAGTAATTGTTTGCATGGAGAGCACTGCAGCTCTGGATTATGTGTACCTGGGTGTAAATCAGATTTAGATTGCCTTGGTAACCAACATTGTAAATCAACAACGTGTCGGTGTTTACCTGGCTTCAGAATGAATATTGACGAATGTATTAATGTTAACGAATGTCTAGACAATCCTTGCCACCCATCAGCTCAGTGTGAAGATACAATGGGAGCATTCAAATGCATTTGCCCAACTGGAGCAATCGGTGACCCCTATAAAACTGGATGTTTACTGCCCAACCAGTGCAGACGAGATGAACAATGCGACAGCTCACTTGCTTGTATAAGAGGAAAATGCCTAAACCCTTGTCAAACTAAATCATGCGGATTGAATGCTATATGTTCAGTTATTAATCACAGGGTTTCCTGTTCGTGTAACAAAGGCTATCTTGGAAATCCACTAGACAAAAGTATTGGATGTTTCAAAGTGGAATGTGTCGATAATTCAGATTGCTCGAATGATGAATATTGCAATAGCAGAAGCAATAAGTGTTCTGGTAAGACTTTATTGATATAAATACTTAAACATTCAAAGATTTCATAAACTTTTAAAGGAATTTCATGACTCGTGTTTTTTACAGATAAATGCGATGATACTGCGTGTTATGGTGGTTCATGTAAAATATTAGACCATAAACCTACGTGTAACTGTCCAATAGGTTTTGATTTAAATGAAAATGTTTGCGAGGACATCAACGAATGCTTAAACAAGCCCTGCCCAGCAAATGCAGATTGCGAAAATTTACCTGGATCGTTTGCGTGTAAATGTGTCAATGGAACAATATCAGATGCAAGTAAAGGAACCTGTAAACTACCCGGAGATTGTTTTTCGAATGATGATTGCTCAGAAAAAACAACGTGTGTTAACAATCAATGTGTCAACCCCTGTGAAAAGCAATCGCCTTGCGGTGTAAATGCACAGTGCATCGTGGAATTGCATAATGCTATTTGTGAGTGCTTACCGAATAGCCTAGGAGATCCCTACAGGGGTTGTATTAAATTCGAATGTACTAAAGATTCTGACTGTACATCAGAAGAAGCATGTGTGAACTATAAATGTATAAACTCATGCAGTATTCCACGAGCATGCGGAAAGAATGCCGATTGTCTTTCTAGAAGTCATATCGGTCACTGCTCATGTGCTCCTGGCTATACCGGCGACCCCGTGCTGGGCTGTGTGCCGATACAGTACTGCACTGACGACAGTAGATGTTCTGCTGGCACTAAATGTGTTGACAATTTGTGTGCTGGTACGTAAAAACTTAAATTGCGTTTATAATGTAATCATCTCTTATTTCATTTGATATTATTCTATTACATATAGGTTTTGTTTGTTTTAGGTTTATGCAAAAGCTCCAGAGAATGTCTTGCTGACCAAGTGTGTATACAAGGAACATGTAGATTAACGTGCAATTCCAATAGTACTTGTCCGGATTTCCAATTTTGCCTAAATAGAGTATGCACAAAAGAAGTGCAATGCATGGCCAACGACGACTGTGCTGAGGATGAAAAATGTAAAATTAGTAGAAATGGGATTCCACAATGTGTCAAAGTTTGTGATGGGCATCCATGCGGGCGGCAGGCCAATTGTATAGGTCAGTCACATAAGCCCGTGTGTTCATGCAAACCTGGATTTTATGGAGATCCCCAGCAAAATTGCAAAAGAAAAGAATGCGAGGTGGATACTGACTGTACCGATGATAAATTGTGTGATAAAAATATGTGCAAAATAGCATGTCTAATGGGTAATGATTGTGGAGAGAACACAATATGTTCATCTGAAACACACAGACATGTATGCTACTGTCAACCTGGTTATACTGGTGACCCTTTTAAAGGTTGCTTAGAAATTAATTGGTGCGAATCTCAATCTTGCGGTAGAGGAGCTGAATGTAAAAATACGAGAAACCGTGCGCAATGTACATGTCCAGCCGGAACAGTAGGTAACGCTTACGAAGAAGGATGCCGGAAAGCACAAGAATGCCGATACAACCGAGACTGCCCCGTTGTTGCTCGCTGTACAGTTAACGGTGCTACAAGTAAATGTACAGGTAAGTGATTTCAGTAAGATCATGGTAATGCCAACTGAATTTTGTTTCAGAAGAAAATACAATACAAATTCTCTTTATTGCATACCTCAAATACACAGGGAAACAACATAAAAGAGATACAATAAAAACATTCATAATAATTTATAGCATGCAACGTCGAATTTGTGAATAAAACCGGCCAAGAGCATGTCGGGCCACGCTCAGTGTAGGGTTCCGTAGTTGCTCATCCTTCACAAGAGACGTGCTTAAAACAGCGGTTTTAAGCCCGAGGTTTAAGTTACGAGAAAGATTTCAAGTTCTATAAAAAGGTCGTAAACGCCAAAGTAACTGTAATTACTTATTACCTTCTGCAAGTCAACTTACGTCCTTTTAAAGAAAATTATGAAATTTTGCGATAACTCAAAAACGGATGGACCGATTTTGATCAATACAGTTTTCATTGAATGTACTTATAAGGCCTCATTTTCATGAGTTTTTCCATATTTTTTGACCCGTGGTTGAAAAGTTAACGGGGGGGGGGGGGGGACCTCATTTTTTTTATTTTCGTAGCGAATATTTACAAAACTACTGACTTTAACAAAACGTAATGTTTAAAGACCCCTATGATTTTAACAGACCTATTCAACGACACCCCACACACTAGGGTTGAAACGAAATAAAAAATTCATCCCCACTTTAGGTGTTCGAGAGGTACCCGGAAATATTTTTTTTTTAGTTTTTATTTTACCGTTTTGTTGGCGTGATACATACACATACTCATACCAAATTTCAGCTTTCTAGTACTAATGATCACGGAGCTAAGCCGCGGACGGACGGACAGACGGACATGGCGAAACTATAAGGGTTCCTAGTTGACTACGGAACCCTCAAAAGAAGCATTTTCACACGATTTTTGTTATTTTTTTAGATGCTTGTGAAAACATCAAATGCGGAAAGAATGCTGAATGTATTGCTTCTCGGCATATGGGACAGTGTAAATGTAAAGCAGGCTACATAGAAAACGATAATTCTGCAAATGGATGTAGTCCTCGTGAAATCTCTTGCACCGGCAAAACGGACTGCCCTGATGACAAATATTGCCATAAAGGCATATGTAAAGGTAACTTTGTGTTTTTAATATTTTCTTCAGTTTCCGCGCTTAGGTGTCACACATTTAAGTAAAACGATTTAAACGGATTACATCGTGTATATTAATTATGGAGGCTTCCCTGACGTTTCGGTAACTTTCCAGTTACCGTAGTTAAAGGTTGACTGAGAATAACACAATCTTTCTCTGACAAAGTTACATTTGTGCAAATGTAAATTATATAAATATGAATAAAATATATATATATATATATATATATAGGTATACATACATGCAAGGTGGACCTAATATGTACAGACACATGTGCCAGAAGAGCATTAATTATTAACCTACGCGAAGTAACCCGTCTCATCATCTCAGCCATAGGACGTCCACTGCTGAGCATAGGCCTCCCCTTTGGACTTCCATATATACCGGTTGGAAGCGACCTGCATCCAGCGCTTTCCGGCGACCTTTATAACCCGTCTAAATCGTTTTATTTAAATAACGTTGTTTTATTTTTGATACACGTAACCTAGAGTTGTTTGAACAATTAAATAATATTTTGTTATAACTGCAGCTCTCTGCCTTTTGGATGAAGAATGTGATTCATCTGAGAAATGCATCACTGGGCAATGTCTTAATCCATGTCAAGTGGAAAAAACCTGTGGCTTGAATGCTTTGTGCCGCTCAGAGAACCACGTGGTGCAATGTAGCTGTCCCTATGCCTTTACAGGAAACCAAGATGTAGAATGCGTTCGGAGTAAGTAATATTAATGTTTTATTAGTAGTAGTTTATGTACATAGTTATAACGGTTATAATGTAACTCTATCTAAAAAAAAAGTTAATTCTTCGAAAGTTAATGGAATAGATCGCAGCGAAAAGCTCGCATTTATTGCCATACCTACATGCGTTATGTACCGTATATCTTGGTATGTTATTTGTAGCCTTATTAGAACAGAAGATTTTCTAGTGGAAACTAACTTCCCCTTGTACTTGTAAGGGTTTAAGCAGTTAGGATTTATTTTAGTTCATAAAGAGTATCGTTTCAGTTCCACGATTATGTGGCGGTGCTGGGGAATGTGAGAATGGACATATGTGCCAGGATTCAATGTGCGTCCCCAAATGTAACGCGGATGAAGAATGTGCACTTAATGAGCGTTGTTCTAAAGGAGCATGTTTGTGTGAGTATAACTTGGAAATATATATACTAAATCAGATTACTTAAGATTACTAATTATAATTATGTATTACAGTAACGTGCCGAGTCGACAATGATTGCTTCTTAGGACATATATGCCTAGGAAATACTTGTCAATACGGATGTAGGCATGATGAAGACTGTGGGCCAGACGAATTTTGCAAGAACAACTTCTGCGAAAACCCTTGCGCCAGTAACGTAAATCCATGCGGACCGAACGCACTTTGTTCCGCAGTGGAAAGGAAAGCTCTATGCTCTTGCCCAGATGGTCTCATACCAAATCCGACCCCGAATATTGGATGCGTGCGGACACCAACGTTGCAGTGTCGTATGCACACAGACTGCGCCGCCGGTTGGAGATGCGAAGACGACCGTTGCCGCCCGGCTTGCACGCTTGACGACGCTGAATGTCTGCAGGGCGAGCGGTGTGACGCCGGAGTGTGCCGTTACGCGTGTACTTCCGACGAACAATGCTCTGACGATGAAGTATGCGACGGGCGACTATGCGTAACTGGATGTAAAACAAATTCTCACTGCGCAAATAATCTCGCGTGTATATCTGGCCAATGTAGTGATCCGTGCACAGAACCGGCTTCGTGTGGTTCCAATGCGCTATGCACGACAAAGGATCATCGCCCTGTTTGTAGCTGTCCACCGTCATTACGAGGAGACCCCAAGACCGTGTGTAGAAGAGAAATGACACCTTGCGATCGAAACAAGAACTGTGATGATGGATTCAGCTGTTACGGTGACACTTGCCATCCATCATGTAGGAGGTGAGGAAACAAAGCTTTTGTTATAGGTTGTTTGACTTAGACGAGCTATAAAAAATATTGCATTGAAAATAACTACTCTTACCTAATTTAATATTATTAAATTTCAGTGACGCCATCTGTTTATCTAACGAAAAATGCATTAGAGGAATATGTCGTGTCGTATGCAATAGTGACGAGGCGTGTAGTGATGGACAAATTTGTGAAAACAGAATTTGTAAACAAGGCTGTAGAGATGATAATGCTTGCGACGAAACTCAAGCCTGCTTTAACGGTCAATGTAAAGGTATGTAATATGCGTAAATTAATATGTTTATACTTACTAATTTATCTTAAATAGGCTATTGAAGAAATCTTCATATTAAAACGTTCTTATATTTTGTTTTAGATCCATGCAAAGAAAGTGGTTTATGCGGCATTTGTTCAGAGTGCAATGTATTAAATCATCGAGCACAGTGCAGCTGCTCCAGCAATTTCACCGGCAACCCGTTAGTAGAATGTAAAAGGAAACGTACGCAGTGCGATGGTTATTGTCCATGCGATGACAGCGGATATTGTGTATCCTTATGCGACCACAACTTGGATTGTTCATGTGGTGAAAAATGTGTCAATGGTGGTTGTCGGTCATTATGTACGCCAAAAAACAAATGTCCTGAAAGACAAATATGTGTCAAAGGGGCCTGCGTCCCTGGGTGCAATAGTGACAGAGATTGTGGAGACGATATGTTGTGTTCAGCAAAACTTTGTCGACCGGCTTGCCAAGAAAAATCTTGCGGCAAAAATGCAATATGTTTACCAACCCGCCACCGAGCCGTGTGTAGTTGCCCCAGTGGATTTTCAGGTGATCCAATCAGTGAGTGTAATTCATACGAATGCCAGCACGATGAAGAATGCGGCGCTGATGAAGAGTGCATGGAAGAAAGCAAATGTAAAAACGTATGCGTAGGAGCATGCGGAGCCAATGCTATATGTCGCGCAGTAAACAGATCACCACAATGTTCTTGCCCACCAAATTATTTAGGAAATCCGAAACTTGAATGCTCTAAGCCAGCAGCTGGAAGCTGTCTACGGAACCCATGCGGAGTAAACGCTCGCTGCCGCGACTTCGACAATGGTAGTTATGAGTGCACATGCTCTCCAAACTGTGCTGGTGACCCACAAAAACAGTGCTTCTGTGGTACCATGGAACCTTGCGCATACAAAGCGTGTGGGACTAATGCTCAGTGTCGTATTGGGCACAATAAGGAAGCTCAATGTTACTGCCCACGCAACTATCCTAACGGCGATCCAAATATAGAATGTGAGTACCTGTGATCAATGAATTAATGAGTAAGGAACTGAATGAAATTGTAGTATGAATTGGATTTAACTTCGTTTCCATACAAGTTGGCTATTATTTTGCTTCAATAGTTTAAAACAATCTACAAATCAAGAACATAAATAAGATTGTGCAATTTTATCTGCCCAGGTCCATTTCTACTCGTATGTGAATCTGTCTAAACGAGTGTGTTATTGTAAGGTTAGGTTGAAGTATTCTCGTATATGTAACAAGTAAATTTAGATTTAAAACATATTATTCACTAATTAATTCGCAGGTTCTCAAGAGCGTAGTGTGGTTGATTGTCGCACCACTGGTTGTGGAATTAACGGAGAATGTTTGAGGGAAGGAGCAGAGTTTGTATGCCATTGTATTCCCGGCACTGAAGGACAAGCTGATATCGAATGTCACACTAGTGAGTAACTACAGATTGACATTAATTAAGTTAAGACCACATGTATAAATGCACGATAAAAAAATCGTCGAATCCCCAGATACCTACCCGTAATCCGGAATATCAGAACAAACACAAGTAGATTAAAAAGTATGCAATACAATGAAAAGATGTTTTAAGGAATCACTTTGTTCCACACCACGTATGTAAATACAATGGTTTCTTGGGAAATATAGTATGTATTAAATTTGGGTGTCGAAGGATGTCAAGAAACCAGTTTATAAATAAATATTGAACTATCTTCCAATTCCATCATTACAATGTCATCTTTGGATACCCTGATTGTAAAGAAAATATTCGATTGTTACACTAAAGTTACAATTAACACATAAGTAGAAAGCCTATACACATGTTTGGTTGGAGTGGATGGATGATTTGTATTTACTTGTAACATGTTGTCTTAGTGGAAGCATTCTCACCGTTCGTGCTTGAATTATCAACAGTCGGTAACATTTTGTTCGGCTTCATGTACATATCGCTTGTATTATAATATACCGTTATATACATATCTCTGGTCATAAACTATCAGTTTCGAAAAGCATGCACTGTCTCGTGAGAAAGTTTCCTCTTCGCGGCTGAAGGTACCGCTCTTTCGACTCTGCTTCCTTCTTTCACATCTTCCTAGGTATCGAATGTACGAGCGACAGAGAGTGCCCCCTTGACAAGGCGTGCCTCAGCCTGCACTGCGTGGACCCTTGCACTGTGCGTGGCGCATGCGGCGAGGATGCGCTGTGCGAATCGGTGGCGCACCGTCCGCACTGCTCGTGTCCACAGTGCTACGTGGGACAACCACGTCTGGCGTGTCGGCCCGATCCCACCTGCACGCCTTCATCAGAGCCAAACTCTACATTCACATGCTCTCTGGCCAAGCCCTGCCCACCCAGATTGGCATGCGACCTCGATGCTGGCCAGTGTCGCAATCCATGTCTCAACTACCAGAACTGCCGTCGAAACCAAAAATGTGAAGTTAGAAATCACGAGCCCGTCTGCGTTTGCCGCAATGGATTTGCACTGAACGAAAAAGGAGAATTAACATGCGCACCGGAAGATGCAGAATGTACGCGAGACGAACAGTGCCCATCCAACGCGGCATGTCGAAATTCCAAGTGTGTGAATCCCTGCTTGGCGTCAAAGGAACCCATATGTCCTAAGGGAAAGCAATGTGAAGTAGTAGAACATAACGCCATCTGTGTGTGCATTGAAGACTGTCACACTGCGGTCTCGATATGCTTACGGGACAATGGGTGTCCACAAAACTTGGCTTGCAGAGATTTCGAATGCAAAGATCCCTGTATAGGAGCTTGCGGTGGTGCTCCATGTTCAGTAGAAGACCACCATCCAGTTTGCAAGTTTTGTCCTAAAGGATTCACACACGATGAAAAACATGGCTGTATAAAAGGTAATTCAATAGAGCTGCAATCATAGAAATCTATTTAGCGATCTTTAGTTTATTAGCATCTTGTACCAATCTTAATAATCTTTTTTGTCTTCATATTGCAGGAAATGTTGATAGTTTATACTTTATGTCTTCATGCGTACTCATTGTCTATTCTTTTCTTTTTCTAGCATGTTCTTATAATTATTTTTTCCACAGTTTGAACTTCTTCTGTAGCAGGTAGTTTTCAAGCACGATAAACTTATTTGTGTAAATATACATAGACATACATTTATCATATTGAAAATAACTTCCACCTAAACATTTTGGTGATGGTTGTGCATGTTGACTTTACCTACCCTTTAACGCTTGTGATGCTTTGGTTTTAAAATTAATGCATTAAAGCTGCCACGAGACAGAGTGTGCAAATGTTTAAATCTGACTGCTTACTTTATTATGCGCACTATTTTATTATATAAACCTGTGTTTAATAGAATACCACAAATGACACTTTTCATTACTATTCCTTTGATGAAACAACCGGTTAGTAAACCGTTTTATTGGGCAAAAATTATATAAATTTTAGAACAAGAAAGCGGTTACTAATAGACTTTTGGTACGTGATAATGATAGTACTATGTTGATAGTAGGTACTATGCTGTCGTTATAATTTTGGCCTTTTGGCGTTAAAATATTCAAAATGTTTGCAAGTATTGTTTTAATGTCAGTTTTAAGTTTAATAACTAAGGAAATAATTGAGCCCTTATAAGTTCAATTATTCAAAATCTTGTAGATTCTATACCTATTAGATTTATTACTGACCTATTGAAAAAGGTCATTATGATTCCTGGATTGAGTGTAGTCAAGCTGGAGCGTCATATTATAGTTTTAATAATTATAACTAATTTACAATTTGGTGTATACAGCTTTAGAATGCAGTTCGGACGAGCAATGCGCGCCAAACCTGGCGTGCGCAGGCGGGCGGTGCAGCGACCCGTGCGCGCGTGGCGGACCTTGCTCTTCCGGCCAGCATTGCGCTGTATCCAACCATCAACCAGTATGCTCTAGAGGTACAAACCACTACTTAACATCAATTTTGACAACATTGCCCATAGGAAAATTGGTGCGATTTGCGAAATAATCTTATTTTTATTTGCTAGGCCCCGTTACGAACTGTGCACACTGTCGCCCAGGAGTACCTTGCGACCCGTTTTCAGGGGCTTGCATGGAAAGTAAGTACATAATTAATACTGAAACTGTAATATATGAACATAACGTAACGGCATTAAATTATATTAATAAGTTTTTGCATCATTAATATGTGCCTTAGCTTGAACTAAGTAATTAAATACAAAATATGAAGACTGTATCATCTATTCATCCGTATTATGTACATGCCACTAGAAACATTTGACGTATCGTGGACTCCTACTATAAAGCTAGCAAGTCTACAGCTATTCTTATTAGCTATGTGAATAGCAAAACTAACTCCAGATGAACTGGTAATTGCTATAACTTCAACGTACCTACATTTGTCCGATAAAACGCCACAAAGTTCTGGCTATATTACCTCGGCAGACCCAATGAGGATTTCGACACTTTGGGGTAGTTCTAGTTTCATAGGTTCTATTGACTGGTTATTTTCTATTCATTATTTAAATGTATTATATGTGTAATGGCTTATAAGTGTGTCAGTTTTAGCAACTTGATTGCCATAATTTTACAATTTATAGTATTAACTTTGTTAGTAGTAGTCATTTATTATTTGTGAGAGATCAAGTTACTTTAACCTGACCACACGTGATATTTTTACTCTTATCTTTTACAACTTTCAAGTCTTTTGGTACTGGATTTACATGTATTGCATGATGTCTTGCCATTTTTCACCTCTTCTCCTAGCTTACACTTCTATACTTTTATTTTACCATTAATATCACACGAAACATTGACTCATGAAATTTTTATATAACTTATCAAAATTATTTAAAGTTTTTGTTCATGTATACGAACAATTTTTTTTTTCAATTATTTTTATTAATATTTTTTTTGTTGCGTTCCTATTAACAGATGTTCCGCCTAAAAATATCCCACTAACCGAAACATACCTCGATTCAACTATGGCAAACATCAATCTGGAAACGAATGGCGAAAACGATTTCACTGACATAACAACATCATCTAACGATTTAATTGAGACTACTATATCCTTGATCCCTATTTCTACTGACATTACACTTACATCTCAAACACCAAATCAAATGGTAACAAAATCGTCAGACTATTTGACCCACCCCACTATTGAATACCGAGAATCCAGTGTAAACATTGAATCGTACACTGAAAATCCTATAATAACAGAATATGCTAACACAAAAGATAGCAATCTATACTCAACCACTGCTAATTCATTAGATACGGAAACAGACAGTATGGAAACTAAATCGATTCCTACTGATACAATAAATTATATAAGTACTACTAGTGACATAGAATTTGCAAGTAGTAAACCAGGAGAACTTGAACAAACTTATGAAAGCTCAAGCGACACTTCAACAACTAAAACCTACACTGAAAATACAACAATAACTGAATATTCTGAAAATGCTAATACAAAATATGGTAATCTATACCCAACAACAGCTTATACATTAGATACGGAATATCACAGTAAGAAAACAACATCGATTCCTACTAATACAATAAATTATATAAGTACTAGTAACATAGGATTAGAAAATACTAAACCAGGAGAACTTGAACAAACTTATGAAAGCTCAAGCGAAACTTCAAAAACAGAGTCAGTCACTAGAAACACATCTATTATTAATAATATGAATTCGCAAACTCAACACAAAGATGACAGTGCAACTGAAATGACGGCTCTTTTCACTAAAACCATAAGCAAGTATCCTTCAACTTTGGATTATGATGAACTAGTAGAAAGTAGCAGTACCGTGCATTTCGAAAGTACAGTGAAACCAATAGTCAACAATTATACCACAAAAAGTTCAACAGCACTTCCTGTTGAAAGTAAAAATACAAAAACACCTGATAATCAAAGAAAATTAGGAAGTAACTTTACAGAAACGGCAAATAGCATGTACAATATAACAGTTACAGACGCTGACCTAATGAAGTCCTTTATGAATACCACAGAAATACTGAATAAAATAACGACGTTGTCACCCAGTGATAGTACTGAAAAACATGCACTAATAGACGAAAATACAACTCAAGTCGATGATTATACCGAATCAATTACTGGACAAAGAACGGAAAAATACAACACTGATTCAAGCTTGATGCCAAATGATATATTTTCTACAGAAGAAACAAATGCTTTTTCCATTAATCAAAATGCGGACGGTATTTTAAATCCGAGTACATATACCGATAACTTGGAAACGACTACTGAGGCAATGTATGGGGTTATTAATACAGATGCGCCTACTTCTTTTAAAGACTGGGGACAGGATGTTACAACGCCGGATAATTTCGACGTGACTAATAATTTACCAAATCAAACGCAGCATACGGAAGAAGCGTCTCTGGAAACTACAAATACAGTAAGTCCTAAAGAAATATCTTCAGTAATTATTGACAGATTTATAAATGAAACTACAATGTCAACTGAATCGTATAAGATACCGAGTACAGACAGTCAACTTTTAGAAATTACAAAGCAAGTTACGGAAGAAAATACTAAGACAACAGTTAGTAAAAATACAATCGAAAATACATCCGATTATTACGACGTTACTAATACAAACATCGAGAATATGCACAGCTCAACAAATACAGCTATAACTACCACGATAGTGGATAAGACGATCGGGGCAGAAATTACAAATTCAGATACCATATTAGAAACGACAACCATGTACAATACAGATAAAATTATTAACGACAGTACAGATTATGTTGCATCCAGTATTGGTCCAAAACTTGAATCTACTTCGGAAGCATACTTGACTTTTAATGATAGTGTAAAATCTGATAATACTGCAAAAACTACTACTAAACCGTACGATGAAAGAACTAGCACTTTTACTCTTAATGATGTCATCACAACCACAGAATATACTGAAGACATAACAACTAAACATTGGAATACAAATGATCAAAGTAACGACGGAACGACGTTAACTTTCGAAGAAAACCATGCAACGACAAAAAATATTCCAGATAGTCAATCAATAGAAATTGTTGTTCCTGAAACTTATAACCCAACGTCAAAAGGGAACATGATAACAACAACCGTACATATACATACAACAAATGATTTGAATAAAGAGTCTGATATTACAACAGCATCTGAAATAACAACTACTCCAAAACTAGTATCATTTACTACAGCCAAAACATCAGAAGCTTCACCAGAAAATACAGTGACTCAATCAATGTTCAATATTACAACAGGTTTTGATGAATTCACTGTAATTGAACATGACGCTGCAACAATGCCTAATGAAGAGTTTATTTATACGGATAGTCCAAGGACGGAATCAAATGATTTTGAAAAATCAACCAAAATATATGAGCGAGTTGATACCACAATGTCGACAATAAGAAATCAGGACGAAATTACCAGTGAAACTTCGTATACACAAACATCTTCAACAAATTCAGAGCGTGATATAAGCGAAACAACAAAATTAGAATTGATAGAACACGCTACAGTTAAACCTGTAAAAACACCTTTTGATAACGAGTCGTTCGTAACAATAGCGTTGCCTGGTACATATACCACAAATCCTACTGAATCCGATAACGAACACCTCTTGACATCAATTGCAACAGTGTTTAGTCAAGATGTTACAGAAAATGATATCGGTTTAACTACGCCATCATTTGAAACATCTGAGACTCGGGCTGCTAATCCTTCATCCACTGCTGAGTCTCAAATAACTGTGAAAGAAATAACTACAGAGGTGCCTTATACACTTAGTACTCATCCAACCGAATCACAATATGATTTTATTTCAACTCAATCTTCGACAAATTCAAAAGAGATTGATATAATTAAAACCACTCAATCTGATTCTACTGAACAAGATAGTACTGTTTCGGCAAATGAGTTATCCAATGAAATCGAGTCCCGTACTATTCTAAATGAATACACTACCGCGTTACCCAGTGTGTCTACATACACTATGTTGGATAATTTAACATCAGCATCAGAAAGTATCGCAGAGGATGAAAGAGAGACTTCTGGTATAATTCCAGCAAATACGGAAAAGTATGAATCAGAAGAAAGTACAAGTGAATCTACGACCAATAGAGAATATTTAACGCCACCAGATGAAGTGTATACTCCTATGGGTCGAACAAATGAAGTTTCTCTCATAACTCCCTTTGACTTTAATACAGAAACGTATACAGAATCTATTTTAATGAATCCAACCACAGATGAAGTAACTAAAACCACTTTTGATGTCCAACCAGATACAGAATATAACACAACAGATTCTACGGAGATAGCAGTGAATACAAATAATGATGAAATATTTTATTCAACAGAGTCGTACTCTACCCAATCAACTAATAATACGTCAATAAATAACATTATTTTACAAACAACGAATTCTGATGCAGTCGTGACAAATTCTATTCACAGCACTGTGTCAGAACCATCGGATGAAATCTACACAATGGTAACTTCAAACAGTCATACTACCACTAAAACATTTAGTAGTTTTGTTGAAAGTAAAACTGCCAATACTGAACCTGTGAGCACTCCTCTTAATAAAGCCTATACAACTGAATTACCGAATACGGAGATAGATAAAAGCGTTACAAATCGAATCTATATAGAAGGTGTAACAGATGCAATGAGCATTACGTTGCCGGATAATGTATCTGTTGATATGCCTACTGAGAATTATTTCAGTGTTTCCACTCCTACCGGTGAAGATGAATACCTAACCAATGATTACTCGGAAACATCGGATAATGATATTAATATGTCAACGAACACTATACCAGTTCATGAAATCAATTTTAATTATACAACACCTAAGGAAGAGAGTTTGAACACGTATAACTTAGCTGAAACAACTACAAATAAAATTACTGAAGCAAATATAGATCAATTAAGTAAGACCAGTACAGAACCTGCATTAACAAGTCAGACTAATACTAGCCCACCCCACTCAACAATCCCTAATGTAAATTTATCGTCTCGTAGAAAAGATGTCGATATACCAGCCTGGACTGACTCGACTCCTTTTACTGACGTGACTTCCACGGAAACAACGATCCTTGACATTGACACTTCCAACATAACTAACTGTAAGATCAACTCTAACTGTTCGACGGACAAAGCGTGCGTAAACGGAGTGTGCCTGAACCCGTGTATGATGCAAAACTTATGTACAATGAACACGCCATGTATCGTTGTCGACCACGTGCCATTGTGCGTGTGCCATGATGGGACCACTGGGAACAACTGTGTTAGAGGTATGCTATTTTGATAATTTGCATACTAGTACAAACAATTTTATTGTTAGTATTCAACTGATAATTACATTTAACTGTGAAATCGATTGAGTAGAAAACTACCGTGAGTCTCAGACATATTAAAGTACAAAACGGGTTTACTCACGTCGTAGAAGTCGAATATCGCTCGACATGTTTCACACTGTGCTCGGCGACTGATCGGCTCTCCTGATGATGAATCGCCTACCGATTCGAAACATGTCGAGCGATATTCGACTTCTACGACGTAAGTAAACCCGTTTTGTACTTTGATAAAGTGATTGAGTGTTACAGAATTTTGTTGGTATTGTTTTATCGGACAAATATTTACTGTAGGTAATTTATTGTTTTTACCTGTAATTAGTTGTAAATAAAGCACTAAGAATTAATTCAACTTACTACAAATGTAACATATTTACTAATTTACCATCTAACATACTAGAATCACCTGGGACACCTAAGGCACCAGAGCCCTGTCATTCTGACCGAGACTGTATAGACACAGAAGCCTGCTTTATGGGATTGTGTCAGAACCCTTGTGAGTTTGACAATGTCTGTGGGATTGGAGCTAATTGCCACCCCATAAAGCAAAGACCTATGTGCTCATGTCCAGCTGGACAAGATGGAGATCCAGCTGTTAAATGTTCACCTAAAATATGTAAGGTTTAACTCATACTAATAAATAAATACTATTTAAAACCACTACAATAGTTAAATACCATCACTTCTTTATTGGTAAGTTTGATGATAATTTAATTTTAAACGCAAAAAAATGCATTCCTTTGTTTTAATATTACGGACGAAGTGAGGTATTTAATTAAATTTTGGAAAATATTTGTACAAAATTTAACTGGAATACTGATATTCAAGTATTGTTATATTATTTTTAATAATTCTACTAAATAGTTTTATATTATAACTTTTAAATTAACGTTAATTATTCCATGTTTTGTGGTTGAGGGAGTAATGTAAATAATGTTTTCCTATACAAATGAATAAAATATATTTTATGCACAATAGTTTGTAAGTACTGTATAATACAATAAATATTTAATTTTGCTCAGCCGGTTGCACTAGAAACGAAGACTGTCTCGTCACTGAGGCTTGTATAAATAATGCATGCCAACTCCCATGTGCCATACACAACCCATGTGCACCCAACGCCGTTTGTATAAACACAAATCATGGCTCGGACTGCAGCTGTCTACAGGGATATCAAGGAAATGGATATGTTGGATGCGTGCCAGGTAAGAATTTTGCCAAAGGCATTTGCTTCGATCTACTCTTAAAATATTTATTGCAATACTCGCACAAAGGTAGCTTCATTTAATGGATTTATATGATTTTAGTTGTTGACTCTCAATCAGTGTGTCAATATAATGAAGATTGCCCACCAGAGCTTCTGTGTGATAGATTGAATAGAGTGTGCATGAACCCATGCTCTGTGAACAAATGCGGCGATAACGCAGAGTGCGTACCTTCGAACCATGGTATTCAGTGCCAGTGCTATGATGGATACACGGGTAACGCATATTTGGAATGCTATCAAGGTAAGACAATACGAAGAAAAGGAATTACTAACGTACCTAATATACCTACTAAAACATTTTCTGTCTACCATGATCATAAGCTAAACCTGTTATTATTTTTAGTGCAAGGATGTAGATCAGACAATGAATGTGCAAACTCTGAAGCTTGTATAAATGGCAAATGCGATTCACCTTGTAAATGTGGCATGAACGCTATTTGTGACGTCATAAACCACCGTGCGTCTTGTAAATGTCTACCAGGGTACAATGGCAATCCTTTACTAGGTTGTGAACCTCCAGTAAACCCATGCATTCCCAGTCCATGTGGAATCAACGCATTGTGTGAAATTGACAATGGAAATCCAATATGCTATTGTCCTAAAGGATTAACAGGCAACCCGTTCAAAAATTGTAGTAAGTATATAGACAGACACTATTTATATATATAATCTTATTTTTTCTTTATTAATTTGTCACAGCCCATAATATTTCAAGTTTCTGAGTTTTTTTTCTTGTTTTAGTACCGGAAGGCAACGAATGTGAACCAAACCCATGCGGGCCCAACTCAGGTTGTCGGTTAATAGATAACAAACCAGCTTGCTTCTGTCTTCCTAATTATGAAGGAAACCCACCTCGACAAATATGTAAACTACCGATGAATCCTTGCAATCCTTCCCCATGCGGGCCGAATACACAATGTACCGTGTTATCGAACGGTTTTGCGAAGTGCACTTGTCTACAAGGTTTTGTTGAAAGTCCCAATACAGTTAGAGGATGTATAGAGGCTCGTAATCCTTGCGACCCGAACACATGCGGCACCGGTGCACGTTGCGACCCTAACCGTGCTCCTGCTTGTTACTGTCCTGAAAATACAATTGGTAACCCTTACAAATCTTGTAATCCGCAAGGATATTTGCCACCTGCTACTTTATGTGAACCAAATCCTTGTGGTGCAAACGCAGACTGCTATGTAAGCAATAACAGAGAAATGTGTTTCTGCAAAACCGGTTATAGTGGAGATCCATACGTTAGTTGCCAAGCTCAACAATATCCGTGCACACCTAATCCCTGTGGTCCGCAAGCTATCTGTAATGTCAACTACGATGGACAAGCTTTGTGTTCATGCCCCGATGGCAGTACTGGTAATCCTTATGGTGTCGATGGCTGCCTTTCACGAGAATGCGAAGTGGATGATGAATGCTCCCCTAATAGAGCTTGCATTGGCTACACGTGTCGAGACCCTTGCCCAGGTGCTTGCGGTTTGAATACCAAATGTCATGTTGAATCTCACCGACCCGTATGTGTGTGCGAAGACGGACTAATAGGAAATCCGTTACTCTGCTGCCTGCCACCAGAATCTCATAAAGCCATATCACCATGTAATAAAATACAGTGCGGAATAAATGCAATCTGCCAAGATGTTGGAAATGAAGCTCATTGCTATTGTCCAATTGACTTCATCGGAGATCCAAATGTGGAATGCAAGCTGGAATGTTCAATGAATTCAGACTGTCCATCAAATGAAGCCTGCGTTAATAGCAAGTGTATTGATCCTTGTATAACTAAAAATATTTGTGGTATCAATGCAGCCTGTTTGTGTTCCGATCACACAGTTTCATGTATTTGCCCAGATGGCTATATAGGGGATCCTTTGGTGCAATGTATCTATCGACGTAAGTATCTGTAATTATAGAATTCAGTAAATCAAGTACTAACTGTCCATAACTAACTTATTTTTGTATATTTGGTTTTAGCTATTATCATCCCATCTGATAATACCACCGCACAACCTTGCACACCAAATCCTTGTGACCCCAATGCTCCGTGTGACACTTATGGGAATCAATTTGCAATATGTGACGTCTGTTTGGGGCCAAACGCTGCCAGTAATCCATCATGTCGACCAGAATGTGTTTTAAACTCAGACTGTGCTTTTGATAAGGCATGTTTAAAGAACAAATGTGTAGATCCGTGTCCTGGGTCGTGTGGTATGAATACAGAGTGTACCGTTTATCGTCATGATCCAATATGCCGATGTGTTAAGGACTTTGAAGGAAATCCTTATGAATATTGCAAACCCACAGTAAAACGTAAGTATTATAAATATTATAGTGGTCATCGAAATGGTGTTTAAAGAAGTGCAAAATTGCAATGGTAAGTAAATAATTAACAATTTATGCATTATAAACTGTATTTTTTTATTTATTTTCAGCAACTGAAGCAACGACTTGTGACAACATTCAATGTGGAGCTAATGCTTATTGTCAGGACTCCAATGGCATGCTAAGTTGTCAATGCCTGCCGAATTTCTATGGCAATCCACAGCTGTCATGTCGACCACAATGTGTAGTAAATAGTGACTGTGCTACAAACTTAGCCTGTCTTAACAATAGATGCGAAAATCCATGCAAAGATGTATGCGGTATAAGAGCTCAATGCGAGACAGTCAACCACCACGCAGTATGCTACTGTTCACCTGGCGAGAGGGGTGATCCTTACATAAGGTGTCAGCCTGTTATCGAACTTCCGCCATCGCATCACGTATGTGACCCATCACCATGCGGATCATACAGTCGCTGTCTTGTTTCGTCAACCGGATTCCCGGTTTGTTCGTGTTTGCCCGGCTATAGAGGAGTTGCCCCCATGTGTCAGCCCGAATGTGTTAGCAACGCAGATTGTCCACAAACAGAAACATGTGTAAATCAAAAATGCGTCATCCCCTGTGTGGGTAGTTGCGGCATTAACGCAGACTGTATTGTTGTCAATCATAATCCTATATGCGCATGTGGACATGATAAGACTGGCGATCCTTTTGTAGCGTGTGGAGAGGCAGAACCCAAAGAGATAACTCCTAAAAATCCATGCGTACCTTCACCTTGTGGTCCAAATTCAATTTGTGAAATTAAATCAAATCACCCCGTGTGTTCTTGTAGCTCTAACTATGTAGGAACTCCTCCATTCTGTAGACCGGAATGTGTGATAAGCCAGGAATGCCCATCAAATAAAGCTTGCATAAATGAAAAATGCGCAGATCCATGTATTGGTGCATGTGGAAATAATGCCAAATGTGACGCTGTTAACCATACACCACTATGCAGTTGTCTTGAAGGATTCAGAGGGGACGCATTTATAGGATGTGTTGCAGTAATCGAAAATGAACCACACACACCGTGCAATCCTTCGCCTTGTGGAGAAAATACCATTTGCACAGTAGTAAATGATGTAGCTCGATGCTCCTGTATTCCGCCAAATATTGGAAACCCTTACGCGGGCGGCTGCCGACCAGAGTGTACCATGAACCCAGATTGTCCTAACAATTTAGCCTGTTTATCTAATCACTGTCGGGATCCATGCAAAGACTTATGTGGATTGAATGCCGAATGTACTGTCACTAACCACGTTCCAGTGTGTACTTGTTTCAAAAATTATGAGGGCGATCCATTCTCTTCCTGCCGTCCAGTTACTATAATCCGTAAGTATCTGTTAATATGGCAATACTCTTTATTGCACACCTCCAACATCAAGGAATATACAACAAAACATGAGATACATTCAAATAACAGGCAGAGGTAAACAACAGGCGGTATGATGCAAACAAAAGATTGCGAACAATTTGTGTTTACATTTTCTTGCCCATACGAGTTGTATCTCATCATTTATGAGTGATGATTTTGGGTATTGTCAAATCACTGATCTCATAATTTAATTTACAGATTCACCGTTAAATCCTTGCGAGCCTTCGCCATGCGGTCCTAACAGCGAGTGCCATGTGGTGAACCAGCGAGCTGCGTGTTCATGCCGCGCGGGTTACCTCGGTGCTCCACCTGCATGCCGGCCGGAGTGCTCCGTCAACTCTGACTGTCCGTCCACGCGAGCGTGCATCAACCAAAAATGCAAAGACCCTTGCGTTCACAGTTGCGGTCTTGACGCTCGATGTCATGTTGTCGGACACAATCCTATTTGCACATGTCCAGAAAATCTTCCCGAAGGCGATCCGTTCATAAAATGTTATTGGAAGAGTAAGTAGCTATATTTTTGACTTAAGAAATATAACATTTATTTTCCTTAAATCATTGAATTGCCTTGTTAAGCACTATTGCTTAATGCATCTTTAAATTCTATCGAGTATAAATGATTGAATTTGGCTTAAAATAAGGCTTAATAAGGTACGTAATATATTTTGTATTGTATTTTATTCTTGTGGAAAAATTATAGCGTAACAAGTGTCGGTCCGGCCCAGGGATATTGCAATAATGAGCATACGTCTTATATTTATGCATTATTAAACGTCAGTAGCGATTTGTCAAGGATATTGTCATTAACCAAATTCAAAACTTTGTTTACCAGAATACTGCTCAATCCTTCGTACTTCTTCTCTTTAAAAAAAAAACCTATTGAAAAACTTTACTTTCATTGCTGTGGATAATTTTAGCTTCATTATGCAAAAATTACTTGCAAATTGCGGAATATTTAGCCCTGTTTCCTCCGTGACATTCATCGACTTTCAACATCAGTAAACAAAAATTTATCGTTACCAGTAAAAAATACCATTAAAAATCCGCAATATGGCGTGGGCTGAAAAACAGCTTGTTGGGCTATAAATTCATAACCAGTACCTGAAAATAATAATAATAAAAATATACTGAGTAAACAGTAACCGTCTCACATGTGATGTCAACGGCATAACCCTGAAAAATCATTTTACCGACATAAATCGAATAATCATTTTTAAAGGTACTCCAGAGCCGGCTCCTCATCCTGACCCATGTTTACCTTCGCCTTGCGGACCTCATGCTACCTGCGCCAGTGAAAGCGGCCGTGCTGTGTGCGCCTGCGAGCCAGGCACATTAGGCGCCCCACCCTCGTGTCGCCCGCAATGCGTTATCAATCAAGATTGTCCTCTAGCTCTCGCTTGCCTTGCTGGAACTTGCGTCAACCCATGTGTTGGTTCTTGCGGATTCAACGCGCGGTGTATTGTGCAGAATCATCAACCGATTTGCTCCTGCGACGAAGGATATTCGGGCGATCCGTTTGCTGGCTGCAATTTTATCGAAGGTGAGTTAAATTATGAATAATATAAGGATCTGAATGGTCACTGTGTACTTAGATATTACTGGTTTAGATGAACGTACTTCACTCTTCTGCATGTTATATTGATGTAGTTTATGACAGCATGTTTTGTGTACACATATTTTCAGTTTCAAAAGAGCTACCAAGTCATCCATGCAATCCCTCACCATGTGGACCCAATGCCATTTGTCGAGAAAGAAGTGGCGCTGGTTCTTGCACTTGTATAGATGAATTTTTCGGCGATCCATACCTTGGTTGTCGTCCTGAATGCGTTATGAATACTGATTGCCCAAGAGACCGAGCCTGTTTAAATAATAAATGTGTGGACCCATGCCCTGGTACTTGCGGGCAGAACGCTGAATGTAGAGTGAACAACCATGCACCTTCATGTTACTGCTTGCCTGGATATATTGGGAACCCTCTTCATGCATGTTCTCCTATACCGAGTAAGACTTTCTATCTTCATATTACTTTGTATATTTCTGAATTTAATTGTTACTTTATATTTTTCTTTCATCTTTTACTTTCTCTATAGTTTCACCTGAACCTGTGGATCCGTGCCACCCTTCACCTTGTGGTCCTTATAGTACATGTCGTACATTTAACGGACATGCCGTTTGTACATGCTTAGACAAATGTATTGGGTCTCCACCCAACTGTAGGCCTGAATGTATCGCCACATCCGATTGTCGACCCGACAAAGCGTGTATAAATCAAAAATGTCAAGATCCGTGTCCCGGTATGTGTGGTATCAATGCCCAGTGTCAAGTGGTGAACCATAATCCAATATGTAGCTGCTTGAGCGGCTTTACTGGCGACCCGTTTACGAGGTGTTACCCTGATGAGAGTGAGTAATATTTGTAACGACAAATTAATAATTAAATATTCCTTTTACAAAACAAATTACGCATTACTTTATGTATTTTAACAGGGCCCGCTCTGCCACAAGTAAATACATGTATACCAAATCCGTGCGGACCCCATTCTCAATGTAAAGAAATTAATGGTTTACCGGTGTGTTCCTGTTTGAACGATTACGTGGGACGTCCTCCTAACTGTAGGCCAGAATGTATAATCGATGTGGAGTGTCCTGGAAACTTAGCTTGTCTCTCCGAAAAATGTAGAGACCCGTGTCCGGGCTCATGCGGTGTGCATGCTACATGCACTGTAGTCAAACATGTACCGGTCTGTTCTTGCGAACCAGGATATACAGGAGATCCATTCTCCGGGTGCGCATTCATACCTAGTAAGTTAACCGTATTGTCAACACTTTTTTTATAAAGATCCGGTAAAATATTATATAATATAAATATACATGTCATTGTATGTACAATATTTCGATATTCTTTTAGACATTGAACCCACAGTCCAAGAAAGCCCTTGTTCTCGGTCTCCGTGTGGAACAAACGCTATTTGTAAAGAAAGAAATAGCGTAGGATCCTGCTCATGTCTACCAGAATATTACGGTGATCCATACGTTGAATGCAGGCCCGAATGCGTATTAAACTCTGATTGTCCTAGAGACAAAGCCTGTTTCAACAACAAATGCAAGGATCCATGCCCGGGAGTGTGTGGTATGAATGCTGAATGTCGTGTGCATAATCACGCTCCTTCTTGTGCCTGCTTGCCAGGATACGAAGGCAATCCATTTTCGTCGTGTTATACAATAGGTAGGATATAAAAAATAAATTAATGGTTTCAAATGTAGATAGCAGGTCAAGGAATTCCGAATAAGAATTGTTTTTCCTTTTAGGAGTACATGATCCGATCGACCCTTGTCAACCTTCTCCCTGCGGACCATATAGCGTATGCCGCACAAACGCTGGTCATGCAATATGTTCATGCCAAGAACAATACTTCGGGTCCCCACCTTCTTGTCGTCCAGAATGTATGGTCAGCAGTGAATGCATGCCGAATAAGGCGTGTATAAATCAGAGATGCGCAGATCCTTGCGTCGGAGCTTGCGGCGATAATGCCAAATGTACTGTTGTTAATCACAACGCCTTGTGCAGTTGTCCAAGAAATTATATTGGCGACCCCTTTTTACAGTGCATGGAAGCACCACGTGAGACGTTTAAGATTTTACTTTTTAACATTTTAATAATAACTAACTCCCGAGTTAAAATTACTGCTTGAAAATTAAACAGTATTAACATTATTACAATTTAACAGAAATAAATAAGTGCTATAAAATAAATAATAACACGCATAAAGAAGTTAATCATTAAACACTCTAAATAACTGCAAATATAAATAACATAGCTAAACCAAAAAAATAAATTAGTGTAATATAAAAAAATATATATTTTAGAATCACAACCAAGACCAGTGGGCAATCCCTGTGTGCCTTCTCCATGTGGCCCGAATTCACAATGTCGTGTGGTGGGAGAAACACCAGCCTGCTCTTGTCAACAAGGATATATTGGCAGGGCACCTAATTGCCGCCCTGAATGTATATACGACGAAGAGTGTCCTAGCAACCTTGCTTGTGTTCGAGAAAAATGTGTTAGTCCGTGTGAAGGCTCGTGTGGAAGATACGCTGAATGCATTGTTATCAATCACAAAGCTGTGTGCCATTGCTGGGAAGGTTATACCGGTGACCCATACAGTGGTTGTATTTTTTTCGGTAAGAACTTGTTAAGCTTATTGGATACGATATAATAAAAAAGTATGATTCATACTAATATAAATAATTATTACATTATTCAGTTATTGTACCGAGTGATGAGGAAACAAATCCGTGTGCCCAATCACCTTGCGGTCCAAATGCTGTTTGCACTGCAAGAAATTCTGCTGGAGCTTGTACGTGTTCACCTGGTTACTTTGGAGATCCATACCTAGGATGCCGACCAGAATGTGTAACAAACAATGATTGTCCATGGGATAAAGCTTGTTCGAACAACAAATGTACGGATCCTTGCCAAGGAGCATGTGGTGTCAACGCACAGTGCACAGTGGCTCACCATACTCCCGTGTGTTTGTGCATAGAAGGTTATGAAGGCAACCCCGCAGTTTCCTGTCACCCTGGAATAATACGTTAGTAGAGTTCGTCAAACATGAAGTATATAATAAATTATATTCATTACATTTTACAATGTCAGTAGTAATATAATTCTATGATTATTGCAGCTCCTATTGCCGAATTCAATCCATGTATGCCTTCGCCGTGTGGAACATATAGCCACTGCAAAGTTGTCGATGGACATGGCGTATGTTCATGTCAAGAGGGCTATGTAGGGTCGCCACCCACTTGCAGACCAGAATGCGTGTCCAGCACAGATTGCGCTCAGCACCATGCTTGCATTAAACAGAAGTGTAAAGATCCGTGTCCTGGAACTTGTGGTACCAACGCTAGATGTCAAGTTATTAATCATAATCCTATTTGTACTTGCAAAGCAGGATACTATGGTGACCCATTCATATCTTGCCAGTTAGAAAAAAGTAAGAAATTATTAAACAATAAATCATATCTCCGAAATAAAAAGTTTTTATTTGTTGTCAATATGAAAATCGTGACTGCAATTTTCTGCAACTTTGCAATTTTTCATTATGTAACATAATACATACTTTACTTTAGCATGATATTTCTTTTTCTGTATTCTATATTATTATTATTCAATTTCTGTTTTTTTTTCTATTTCTACCTTTTGTGCTGTCTCAATCTTAATCTGTTATGTTTTCTTTCTTAGCACCTATGTTTGTGGGACCTAAAGGCAATCCATGTGTACCTTCACCGTGTGGTCCATACTCTCAATGTAAAGTAGTGGGAGAAGCGCCTGCATGTTCATGCTTACCAAACTACATTGGTATTGCACCTAATTGTAGACCAGAATGTTCTATCAATGCGGAATGCCCTGGTAATCTAGCATGCCAAAACGAGCGGTGTACAGATCCGTGTCCGGGCTCGTGCGGTCTGAATGCGGACTGTTCTGTAGCCAATCATGTAGCATTATGTAATTGTATACCAGGTTACACAGGTGATCCTTTCAGTGGATGTTCCCGAGACGTGTGTAAGTTGTCTGAAGCACAAAATGATATATAAGTGTGTGCAGTTTTTAGGCCATACACTTATTTATGCCACTGTTACAGATCCACCTGAACCTTTGCCGAATCCTTGCAATCCATCGCCATGTGGAGCGAATGCATTATGCAAAGAACGAAATGGAGTTGGCTCGTGCTCTTGCTTGCCAGAATATTTCGGAGATCCATATACGGGATGTCGACCAGAATGCGTCTCCAATTCCGATTGTGATCGTAACAAGGCTTGTTCAAACAACAGATGCAAAGATCCATGCCCAGGAGCATGTGGAGTGAACGCGGAATGTAGAACAGTCAATCATTCACCAACTTGCACGTGCATGTCTGGATATACCGGAAATCCACTTGTTCGATGTGATATTAGAGGTAAATGTATTTTTGATATACTTTTTGGATGTGTTCCAAATATGTAAGTGTTGTGAGGATAGGTACTAAAAATAAACCGCTGATAACCGTTAAATAACTTACATTTTAAAAATTATTACCAATTACAGAAGTCACTCCTGGAAGAGATGATCACACAAAACCTTGCCAACCATCTCCTTGCGGGCCTAATAGTTTATGCCGAGAAGTAAATGGCCATAGCGTATGCACCTGTGAGAGCGGATACATCGGTACACCTCCAAACTGTCGCCCCGAATGTATTGTCAGCTCTGAGTGCCCACAAGATAAGGCGTGTGTCAACAAAAAATGTATTGACCCATGCCCGAATACATGCGGTTTTAATGCACGTTGCCAAGTGGTTACACATAATCCAATATGCAGTTGTACGCCTGGATACACTGGCGATCCTTTCACCAAATGCCAGCTAGAAGAAAGTAAGTGCTACATATAATCCGACAGATGTGTGATGAACTGATGAAGTAGTTACTTGTTACCTTTTTAGTTTAATTGAATGAAATCTAATTAAGTATTGATGGCGATATTTCAGAGGTAACACCTTCAAACCCGTGCGAGCCTTCTCCATGCGGACCGAATTCGGAATGTCGCGTTATTGGAGACCAAGCTGCATGTTCATGTATGCTTAATTACATCGGAAGAGTACCGAATTGCCGACCAGAGTGTACTATTGATGCTGAATGTCCCAGTAATACTGCGTGTGTTAACGAGCGGTGTAAGGACCCTTGCCAGGGTGCTTGCAGTCTGAATGCTCTCTGCCTGACTGTCAATCATAGACCAATATGCAGTTGCCAACAAGGTTTTACGGGAGATGCATCGGGAAATTGTATACAAATTGAGCTGTCATGTAAGTATGAAGCAAATATTTACTATATCTTCTCTCTCCTTACTCGCTTCCTCATGACAGAGGGTCGTGACCATTTGAGGTCGTTATCCGTTGCACCAAAGCTCTCCATTCCACACGGTTTTCCGCCTTCTGAATTGACGCCTGTAGAGTTTCCTGACAGGCTTCTTTCACGGCATCGGTCCATCGGGTCCAAACTATCACGCGTCTAGCCACGTGACGTTATGGGTTACAAATAAAACACTAAACTATAAAAACCGGCCAAGTGTGAGTCGGACTCGCTTAAGTTAACCTAGTATGTATGGCGCATACAAATGAGGCGCAAAGTTAACGCAACCGATCACGTTTGTTGTATGGGAGTCCCACTTAAATTTTGTTTTTCTTGTTTTAGTATTTGTTGTTATAGCGGCAACAGAAATACATCATCTGTGAAAATGTCAACTGTCTAACTCTCACGGTTCATGAAATACAGCCTAGTAACAGACGGACAGACAGACATACAGACAGATAGACAGAGAGACATAGACAGACGGACGGGCAGCGGAGTCTTAGTAATAGGGTCCCGTTTCTTACCCTATGGGTACGGACCCTAAAAACTAACTAAATAAGATAAAAAAAAAAACCTAAAACTACGGCCGCGGGCCTCAAGCAATAAAAGAGAAAGAGTTAGTGATACTACTAAATGGGACATTAAGTCCGAATTACGAACGTGACTATATTTTGATTATTAATAAATTGGGATGACGACTGATGTTAAATTCTACATCATACTGTAGTTATAATAAAATTAGCTCAATATGTCATGAAACAAAACCATATTTTTTCTTTTTATATTTGATTTCAAAGGTAAAGCCTGATCAGAAATATATGAGGATAGTCAAGAGGGCGCTATTTTTAAGACATCTATGGCAACAATTTTGCAACTATAATATTGTCAATTGTATAGTCCGAAAGTATAATATTGGCAACTGGTAATTTTTTCTACGGCATGTTTACTATTATTATTTTCTTTCTACTTGTTGAAGATCATTGAAATAAAGGACGTTCGATTTTTTACAGTTCATAAAATTAGGCCGGCTTGCTCGTTTGCCCCCTATAAGTTCCTAGTCATCATATCTCTTCATTTACTGTTTGATAACAATAAGATGTATCTCAAATACAAAATAATAAATTTCACGATTCAGAGATCTCTTTAGCCTACTGCAGTTATTTTTTTTTAAATAAATTTAAAATCACCCATCATTATTACACCAGCAACCAATCTATGGCAACCGCACTATAATGACATTAGTTTAAATACCTGACAGTTCCTATGTTAACCTCGGAATATCATTTAATATCGGCAAAATTTGTATACCTACAGTTTTTTTTTAAATGTAAATGGGCCATTTTTTCTAAAGTAGTACACCCCACTTTTTTTTAATTTTCGATATTTTGGGTATTTTCTAGTCAGAATCACGAGCTCTTTCGATCTAATTAGAAGAAAAAAACTGTCCCAAAATATTCATACATTTTTGGTTTTCCATTCCGTTACCGCTGTAGTAGGTTATATGGAAATGGTAACGGAATGGAACGAAAAAACTTCAGAAAAAATGGCCCAAATAGTGTATACAAATTTAGTTGTTTTCGTGTATATGTTATTTTTAAGTGTATACGGTTTATGTTTTTATTTATCTATTTATTTTAGATGAATGATGTTGTGTATTAGGCCTGCTGGAGCTGGCATGTTCATAAAAATGATCAAAGCTCCTTAATTGGTAGAGTAAAAAAATATATCATTTAATGTAATGCTCTCTTTTCCTGACTGTTTTCGTGTAGTAAACACGTGTACACTTTATTTATAAATATTACGTTCACATCTGAATGGCTTTCGGCATTTTCTTTGGATATTTTTAAATATTAGTATTGTTTTTTTTTTTATCCTAAAGTAATTTGGAAAATTTTACAGTCTCCTCATAGTTTAACAAAACAATAATTGTATGACATTACTATGAACTTAAACGCTTTTTCTCGGTAAAATGGCAAACTACTTATTGTCTCCATTCAAATATGTGTACCCATAACATAATATAATGATGTCACGATTAGGTTGCCATTTGTATGAAGGTTTTTAGCGCTCCGTAGGAATGTTGAACTTTGACGGTAATTTCTAACTTTTAGAGCAGTCAAGTAGCTATAGTTAGCCCATGTTAAAAATAGAATCGATTGACATCCTCAAAAAAATAATAATTCGTTATGCCTATTTTAGCTACTGAAGTGACTCCAACATCGAGCCCATGCACACCGTCTCCTTGCGGGCCAAATGCGGAATGTCGAGAGCGCAATGGAGCTGGCGCATGCATTTGTTCAACGGGCTATGACGGAGACCCGTATAGCCCAAGTGGCTGCCGTCGAGAATGTGAGATCAACGACGACTGCGCGCCACAACTGGCATGCACACGATTCAAGTGTATAGATCCTTGTCCGGGAACTTGCGGCCAGATGGCTCAATGTTCCGTTGAAAACCACGTCCCGGTCTGTAGTTGTCCTAAAGGGTTCTCCGGCGACCCATTCTATCAGTGCAAAGAAGTGTCATATGATCGTGAGTATAATAATGTCATGTTTTTGAACCATGCATTTAAAATGAAATTTGTGAATAATTTTTATAAATTTCAGCCCCGACATCTCAAAACCCATGCGAGCCCTCACCGTGTGGACCAAACAGTCAGTGTAGACAAGTCAATACGCAAGCAGTTTGTTCTTGTCTTCCAAGCTACGTGGGATCACCCCCATCATGCAGACCTGAATGTATAGTGAATAGTGAATGTGACAGCTCTAAAGCTTGTATCAACCAAAAATGTGACGACCCTTGTCCTAATACATGTGGATTAAGAGCGCATTGCCAAGTTAAGAATCACAATCCTATCTGCACATGTACAGCAGGAATGACCGGGGACCCTTTCACACAATGTTATCGTAAGTATAGAAGATGATATACTTAATTTTGAAAGATCTCTAAAAAAATGCATTACCATTTAATGATAACACTTCAATCCTTGCCAGAGAGAAACGATATTTTCCCGGAATGTTGCGCGAGGCTATTAAAATCAAAAAATATCCCAATTTCAATAGAGAAGTTGGTTTATCATTACCACCGGCTTGGGATCCTGTTGTACATCTTATCAAGGGTCAAGTAGGACACAAAACTGGAAACCTTGGGCCTCGAAAGGTGTATCACAAATTAGTGTTAAATGTAGTATAATTATTTGTTTAAAAGTTTATCATAGTAATAAAATAAGGCAATCTGGGAGTTTTCTTTTAGCGGTTCTTTCTCCTCAGTAAGCCTTATAGTAACCCGCTGGTAGATATTTTAAATAAAATAATAAATGCCCTTCAGGCACAAGTGTAACTAACTGTGTTTGCACATTAGGCCCTGTGCCATCTTGCATATATGAACACCTTTATTTTAAATTTTAATATTTATAAAATAGTAAGTTTGCATAAATGTAACTGACAAAAAATTGTGTTTCTCAGTCAACCTTTGACAACGGTATCTATAAAGGTACCGAAACGTTAGGGAGGCTCAAGTAATTAATATACGCCATATAAGCCAGTAATTGTTTTATTTAAATGAATTACCGTTGTCGTTTTTTGCTAAAGTAAGGACATAAACTATTGAAAGATTTTTTTTAACGCAACATTTTTCATTTTCATCAATATTATGCACGTTTATATAGATTTTAAATTTCTTATTATTCTAGAAATCCCTGCAACTACTGAGAGGCCTCCTTCTTGCACACCTTCACCTTGCGGACCTCACTCTCGCTGTCAGTTGTTGGCCAGTGGGCCAGCATGTTCGTGCCTACCCGGATACGTTGGATCACCACCAACCTGCCGACCTGAATGTACAATTAATTCTGAATGTCCTGCCGAATTGGCATGCGTGCGACAAAAATGTGAAGATCCTTGTCCAGGCTCATGCGGAGTTGACGCCAACTGCCATGTTCTAAACCATGTAGCAGTGTGCGTTTGCAATGACAGATTTACAGGCGATCCATTTTCAAGATGTCTACCAATTAATGAAGGTATGTTTGATGAATCTTGATATTACACATTCAATCGTAGTTATTATGTTCAGTATGAATGAGATTTTTTTTTCTTTCAGAACCCACTACTCCTACGCCTATAGATCCATGTAATCCATCGCCTTGTGGACCAAATGCTCAGTGCAATAATGGTTTTTGCACATGTTTACCAGAATACAATGGAAATCCATATGAATCATGTAGACCAGAATGTACAGGCAGTCAAGAGTGTCCTAGAGATAAAGCCTGCTTTAGAAATAAGTGTCGAGATCCATGTCCAGGAGTGTGTGGTCAAAATGCCAAATGTGATGTCATTAATCATATACCGTCTTGTTCATGCATCACTGACTTCACAGGAAATCCATTTACACATTGTCGACCTGTTGAGATGTATGTAGAAAAGAAAGATCCATGCCATCCGTCACCTTGTGGTCCTAATAGCATTTGCAGAAATGTAGAGAATACTGCCGTTTGTGCGTGTGTTGAAGGATTCCAAGGTGCTCCGCCGTCTTGTCGACCGGAATGTATTATTAGCTCAGAATGTGGTTCTACTAAGGCATGTGTCAATCAAAAGTGTATAAATCCTTGCATTAATTCTTGCGGCCATGCCGCTCGATGTGAGGTCATTAATCATAGTCCGATATGTAGCTGCAATCCTGGCCAAACTGGAGATCCATTTAAAGGTTGTTACGAAATTATAATTCCACCATCGGATCAAATAGATGTATGCCACCCATCTCCGTGTGGTCCAAATGCTTTGTGTATGGACGTAAATGGAAAACCTACTTGCAAATGTATTGATAATTATGTCGGACAGCCACCCAGCTGTAGACCAGAATGTGTTATCAACCCAGATTGTCCTTCCAATCAAGCTTGTATAAGAAACAAGTGCATAGATCCATGTCCAGGATCATGCGGAGTCAATGCGGAATGTATTGTTGTTAGTCACACCGTTTCATGCATTTGTAAGGAGAAATATACCGGCAATCCCTTCCTCCAATGTGTGCCCGAAAGAGGTAATATTCAAATTAAATTATTTTTTTATACTCGCAGACTTTAATCTGTTAATTATAATTTCACAGACAAAATCACAATAACGCACTTTTTAATCCTGTAACAAAATTCTATACTCTATGGTACCCGCTACAGAACTTTAATATTCATAAGACATCCCTCTACACAACTCTAATAATTTCAAAAGGAGAACATAAGCTTATTTGATGCTCATTGATTGGTTGAAATTACTTGTCAAAAAAATTCACCTATCACGAGGCACCCGCCATGGCCATCGCGATCATGTTTTTTTTAATAAGTCAGTTTTAGTTGAACGAAAAAGGTTACATCAAAAATGAAAAATCATATTGGAGAATGACGATTAAAGTAAAAAATGTTTTTCTGAGTTTTGCTCGTATAAAAAGTATTGTATGCCATAGTTACACAATTAGGTCTTAGTCTCGTACCTTACATAGGCCACTCGGCAAGCCTCGTGACCTAAACGCGGTACTCGACTTTAAGAACCTCCATTGTGCAACAATTGCATAAAATACTATTATCGGCCTTATTTCTTCGAAAAAAATTTTTTTTTTATATTATGTTATGACAAATTTATCGAATTTCAACCAAGTTTTTGAAGTGAAAAATACTTTACCCGGCGTTCTAGGTAGTAGATAACTATCTAATGCTTTTATTGTGTGCAGTCCAAAATAAGTTGAAAAAACTAATTTTCCGCGTGAATTGGTTAAATATGGTGGTTTTTGAAACAAAAATTATCAATTAAAAATTCGAACTGTAGGTTTTAAATATATACCAATAAATCACAAAAGCCCTTTTCTAGGTAGTAACATCAATAATATGTTAAGAAACATGTTTGAGCATAGAGAAAAATGTCTAAAACAATCAGCATTAAAAGGAGTACGGCCTTTATTACGTAGCCGAAAATTTATCTCATATGTTCACTTATCTCCACACAAATATACGAGTATTCTTTAAATTTTTATTTTTTTTTTCAGAAAATGAGAGTCGACCGTGCGATCCTTCGCCGTGCGGAGCTAACGCAATATGCACACAGCGTGATGGCGCCGGGGCATGTTCTTGTTTAGAAGGCTATTTTGGTAATCCATATGAAGGTTGTCGCCCAGAATGCGTTCTGAGTTCTGATTGTTCTGCAGATAAGGCATGCATTCGAAATAAATGTGCAGACCCTTGCCCTGGAATTTGTGGCGCTAATGCCGAATGTACTGTTATAAATCACGTACCATCCTGTGCGTGCGTAAAAGGTTATTTGGGAAATCCATTCGAGAAATGTACAAAGAAGGAAGAAGGCCCAATCAGACCATGCCAACCATCACCATGCGGTCCTAACAGTATTTGTAGAGAAAATGGGGGCCTGGCTTCTTGCGAATGTCTTCCCGACTATAAGGGAGCACCACCAGACTGTCGACCTGAATGCACTGTAAGCAGTGAATGTCCATCAGATCGAGCTTGCCATAAGTTGAAATGCGCTGACCCATGTCGAGGTACTTGTGGTTTAGGCGCACACTGCCAGGTCATCAATCACAGTCCTTTATGTAGTTGTCCAGCAGGAACTACGGGCGATGCATTCACCAGATGTGTAGAACCCATTGAAGATCAGCGGTCACCACCACCTCAGCCGTGTTATCCAAATCCATGCGGACCATACAGTGAGTGCCGTGCAGTTAATGGAAACCCATCGTGCTCCTGCTTGCAAGGATATATAGGTGGACCACCTAATTGCCGACCGGAATGTCTAGTTAACACCGACTGTCCCTCTCACCAATCTTGTATTGCTGAAAAATGTACAAATCCTTGTGAAGGTTCCTGTGGCTTTAGAGCCGAATGTCGCGTTCACGATCACATTCCAATATGCAGCTGTCCTACTGGTTTCTCTGGAGATCCGTTTATTCAGTGCTCCGAACGTGGTAAGTATTGTTCTTACAATAATAATAACTTTCAATCATTATATTCATAATTCAGATAATATAATATTCCAAGATTGTTTATTTTTTGCCCGGTTATTTAACATAAGTATTAATTTTATGAATGTCATGAAATGTTTGTTGTCTTGACTTTGCAGTTGAACCTACGCCTGCACCGGATCTGTGCAATCCATCTCCATGCGGTACAAATGCACTTTGTGACGCAGGTATCTGTACTTGTATGACTGGATACTTTGGAGATCCTTACGTCGGATGTCGTTTAGAATGCAGCACTAACGGCGAATGCTCTCCTACACGTACCTGCCAGGGAGGAAAATGTGTAGATCCATGCCCTGGAGCTTGTGGAACTCGTGCCGTTTGTTCCGTCAATAACCATATACCATCTTGCACCTGTCCAGCTGGTACCTCTGGAGACCCATTTTCATACTGTACAGAAACACGACAACCACCAGGTTATTATTTTTATTAAGTAGCATATGAGTCTTATTTATAGCCTACATTTTGTGGAAATGGAACGAACAATATGCCTCTTCTTGTACTTTCAGGACCTCCGACATCACCTTGCTCGCCATCTCCTTGTGGTCCATATAGCGAGTGCACGGTGAGCGCAAATGGAGCTGCTGCATGCTCATGTCGCGCCGGACACGTAGGCTCCCCACCTGCTTGTAGACCAGAATGCCTCGTGAGTGCCGAATGCAAGTTGCAGCTGGCGTGTATCGATCGCAGATGCCGCGATCCTTGTGAGGGCGCTTGTGGCCGAGGAGCTCGATGCCAAGTCGTCGCTCATTCACCAATTTGCACTTGCCACGACGGTCTAACTGGCGATCCGTTCACATACTGTTATGCTATACCAGGTAGGTAGCTGTTAAGTTACTTGATCACGATTACTATAACAAAAATTATGAAAAACAACGCAGGCGAAGAGAAAACCTTCTGAGAATGATGCAAAAAAGGGCAATAAATAAAATGAGGTATTAAGCTACATTTTTTGTATTTGAACTGTTTTAGAAATGTGAATAGTACATGTAGTTTTCAATTGCGTCATTTTTTTGCAGTTAATATACCACCAGAGGATGAAGACCCATGTCAGCCATCGCCTTGTGGGCCAAATTCGATATGCATAAAATCAGGAGAAACACCGGCCTGCAGTTGCCAGCCGGGTTTCATCGGTACTCCGCCCAATTGTCGTCCGGAATGTACAATCAGCGCTGAATGCCCAGCCGCTCTAGCCTGCGTGGCTCAACGTTGCAAGGATCCGTGCGTGCAAGCGTGTGGCCCACGAGCCATTTGCTCAGTTGTCGACCACCGTGCCTCATGTGCCTGCGAACCTGGTCTCGAGGGCGATCCATTCCAGGGTTGTACACCTCCCAGAGGTAAGGAATTAGCTCTTAGCCGAGTACATCAAATAATTATTATTAGTGTAGAGATTACACAGTTTGCAAACCGTCGTCAAAATATTCATTGGCGACCAATCTCTTTGTTATTTCCTTCATCGATTTTATAGTTCCCGTTTTGGAAGATATTTGTATTATACATAATATATGTGGGAAAATATAATTCAAAGGTAAATTTAGCTGTTTATTCGTGGTGATTTAATTACTGTTCGGTATTAAACGTTTAGATGCAAAATGCATGTAACCCCTGCTTCGCAAAGCGTGATAATTCATGCTTGGAAATTGTGCTTTTTTTAAGTGATTCAAAAATTGTCATGCCTCACACGGTCTAGGTACTAATGTAAAAGCCATAGTTCGGTATAGGTGACCTAGCTTCAGGACTGAGTGATGACCATGCCCGTCGCTTGGTTCGTAAGCGATTTCATCAATGCTGTAGCTATGTATTTGCTTTAAATTCATAATAAATCATCGGATCAGGAGCGCGAAGACGGAACCGATAATCATTGGAATTCGAAAAAGCTTCCAGACGGAAAGTAACATTTTGATATAACTATATGTGTAGGAAATTAATGCCTTGCTTGAGAACGGAGCACGCGGAGATAACCTAGCACTTACAGTAAGCTTAGGCCGTTGCCGTGACGGCCGCTTTTGGATGGTGCCGCTAGAGATAGTGACGCTGTCGCCGGACTAAGGAGAACACTAAACGACGCCGAGCCCAGCAAGCTTCGACTAACGCTTCTGACAGAGGAAGTGCTTCTACGGTGTCTGGCTGTCTATTGGTAAGTGAATTCATGGTTTTGAATACATTTTCAGCTCCCCCAATGAAAGACTACCTAAACCCTTGTGAACCCTCCCCTTGTGGCATGAATGCCGAGTGCAAGGTACAAGGAAATGCGGGATCATGTACATGCATTTCTGATTACACGGGAGATCCATATCAAGGTTGCCGACCTGAATGCGTAGCCGACTCTGACTGTCCTTTAACAGCCGCTTGTACCAAAAATAAATGTACAGACCCATGTCCCGGAGTATGTGGATTTAATGCTGATTGTTATGTAACCAATCACAAACCTGTATGCAACTGTTATACTGGTTACGCAGGAAACGCATTTATAATGTGTACAAAAGTTCCTGGTAAGCAATTTAAATTTAAATTTGTATGAATGTATGTAAAAAGACTACTTACATTTCATAATTTTTTAACGATTAATGTCAACTTTACAGATCCAGATGTTTCTATAATAAATGTATGCAGCCCATCGCCTTGCGGTGCCAATGCCATTTGTAAGGAAGTTAATGGACAGCCGGTTTGCTCCTGCTTAACAAACTACATGGGAAGTCCTCCGAATTGTAAACCGGAATGCGTTGTTAATTCGGACTGCAAAACAAACCGAGCTTGCGTTAATCAAAGGTGCATCAATCCCTGTCCAAAACCATGTGGCCAGAATACAGATTGTAAAGTTATAAACCATAGCCCAGTATGTTCTTGCCGACCTGGGTATTCTGGAAATCCATTTATGATGTGTACAGCCGTTCCATGTAAGCGACATAAATATTTAATTATTTGTTTTGTAATTTCTGCATATGTATGAATCTTGTGTTGATCATATTTATGTTTTGCAGATAACTCGCCGAGTTCAGCACCATCAGATCCTTGTATGCCATCACCGTGTGGACCTTATTCACAATGCCGCAACATCAATGACTTGGCTTCATGTTCTTGTTTACCGTCGTACACGGGTTCGCCGCCGTTCTGTAAACCTGAATGTGTGGTACATTCTGATTGCCCGAGTGACAAGGCTTGTGCGGCTGAAAAGTGTCGGAATCCCTGTGAAGGCTCATGCGGTCTATATGCAGATTGTTTCGTAAACAATCATATACCTGTATGTTTATGTCCAGATGGATATTCGGGAGATCCTTTCAGGCAGTGTATATTAAAACCAATTCAAGGTACTGCAGTTACAACTGTACATCTTTTATATTTATTTCCGTACGCCGTCAGCTTTTTTGTTATTAACTTATTGTTATTTAATTTCAGCTGAAACTTTACCAGCCCCATATCATCCATGTGAACCCAGTCCATGTGGTCCAAATACCTTATGCAACAACGGAATATGTTCATGTGCAACCGGCTATCACGGTGATCCAAAACTTGGCTGTAGACCAGAATGTGTTTACAACACGGACTGTCCTCTCGACAAAGCTTGTCAGAATAACAAATGTGTTAATCCATGCATTGGCACCTGCGGATTGAATGCTGTTTGTGATGTCCTCAATCATATACCAATGTGCACATGTCCGAAGAGTAGGACTGGCAATGCTTTTGTGGAATGTAGGCCAGCGTTAGGTAATATCTCCTTTTAATTTAAGTAAATTACCTGCTTACTCAAAACGAATGATTGCTTTCAAACTTTCCGATACCCAACAATTTACTGAAACAGGCCGCTCTTTAACCGTTGTTATTCTTCGCGAGCTTAGCTCTAATGGTTCAATATAAAAATGTGGTGTTTCCACATTGAAAAATAACATTAAGTACATGTTTCACAAATTTATTATCAATTTATGTTACAGCGTCTACGGAAAACCCATGCAATCCAACTCCATGTGGACCTAACAGCCAATGTCGTCAATCCAATGGTCAAGCAATCTGCTCTTGCGTACCCGGTTTCAAAGGAAGTCCACCAACTTGCAGACCCGAATGTGTAGTAAGCTCAGAGTGTTCATTGAAAGAAGCTTGTAACAATCAAAAATGTATTAATCCGTGTATCGGTGCTTGTGGAGTTGCGGCTGTGTGTGATGTTATCAACCACAATCCTATATGCACATGCCCACCGACATTCACAGGCGATCCATTTAGAAGATGTTCTGTTTTCTGTAAGTATTGTTACTATGCATAGATGGTTATTAACTCGTTTTTCCGTTCATCGTTAATTAACGAGGTTAAAATTTCGAGTAACAGATCAACTTTAATGTTAACTTGAATTTCCTCCGAGTTAGTTAATCCAGTACCTACTGTTTAGCAAAAAAATGCTTAGCAATAATAAAAAGTCGATTATAACACTGAAGATTTCATAAAATAATAATGAAATCGGAATCGTCTCTGATCCAGTAAACATCAATTCTACTAAACTATTGTAATATGCATAGATTTTGTTTATTTAAATTGCAGTGCCAAGTGAAGTTGAAGTAAATCCATGTGAACCATCACCTTGTGGACCACATTCTGTATGCAGAATCACGGGAAATAGTTTCATATGTGCTTGCATGCCAGAATTCAAGGGTATCCCACCAAATTGCCGCCCAGAATGTATTAGTAACAGCGAATGCGACTACAATCTTGCATGTCAGAACCAAAAATGTGTGGATCCGTGCATTGGCACATGTGGCTCAAATGCGGAATGCAGAGTAGTGAGTCACGCACCTATGTGCGTTTGTCAAGTTGGCTACGTCGGAGATCCATTTACATATTGCAATCAGATGCTGCCGGACAATAAAGAGGTGTTAACACCATGTAGTCCCAGTCCCTGTGGTTCTAATGCACGCTGTAGAGAACAGAATGGCATCGGAGCTTGTCAGTGCTTAGATGGGTATTCAGGTAATCCATATGAGGGATGCCGACCTGAATGTGTAGTCAACTCTGATTGCCCTCTGAATAAGGCTTGTACTAGGATGAAGTGTATAGACCCTTGTCCGGGTACATGTGGGTTGAATAGTTTTTGTGAAGTAACCAATCATATGCCCATTTGTACATGTCAACAAGGATACACCGGTAATCCCTTCAGCCATTGTACCGTCATGCCGGAACGTAAGTTTTATTGATACAATAGTTTATTGTTAAATGTGATTGCATCCATTTATAAATCTATCATATATTAATATTATGAATTTTTAGCTAAATTGTAGAGATGGAGATCTCTACATTTAAGCATTATTGAAAAAACTGATATTATATTTTTTATGTACAGCAATTGCACCTGAAACTGCTCCTTGCAATCCCTCGCCATGCGGAGCAAACAGCCAATGCAAAGAAATTAACAGACAGGCAGTATGCTCATGTTTACCAAACTTTGTCGGTTCACCCCCGAATTGCCGGCCAGAATGTGTTATCAGCTCGGAATGCCCGTCAAACATGGCATGTGTAAGCCAAAAGTGCTCCGATCCATGTGTAGCCGCTTGTGGAGAAAACGCCAATTGCAATGTTATCAACCACAGTCCTATCTGTGTATGTAAACAAGGATTATTAGGAAATCCATTCACTAGATGTTACCCCGCTATAGGTAAGTTTAGGTAGTAAATTTGTAGGTATGTACGCAGTAAGAACGCTGGTCTCTACAAAATAACTCTTTTGTTAATTTCAGTATCACAGCCACCCGTTCAACCGAATCGTGATCCATGTTTGTCCTCGCCTTGTGGCCTATACGCAGAATGCCGTAATATTGGAGGCGCTCCTTCATGCGCCTGTCAACCTAACTATATTGGAAATCCACCTAACTGCCGGCCAGAATGCACAATAAACTCAGAGTGCCCAAGTAACCAAGCTTGCATAAGTGAAAGATGCCGTGACCCATGTCCTGGAGCTTGTGGTCTAAATGCTGAATGTTCTGTTTATAACCACATAGCGCAGTGTGGATGTTTAGAACGATACACGGGTGATCCATTTACTCAATGCCAATCAATTCCCGAAAATGATGGTACGTCATTTGCCTTAGCCTGAATAAAATTTGTTTGTTTTTTTATGTCGTCTAGTAACATCAAAGACGTGACACATAAACTGTAGTTTAATTAATATGTGATCGAATAATAGCTTCTTAATTTTTGGAATAATGTTATTTTGTTTCACAGAAACAACTTTCGACAACAACCCTTGCAAACCGTCACCATGCGGTGCAAATGCAGTATGCAATAGTGGGGTATGCACTTGTGTTGAAAATTATGAGGGTGACCCATATTTTGGATGTCGACCAGAATGTCTTATGAGCAATGATTGTCCCCATACGAAAGCGTGTGTACGGAATAAATGCGTAGATCCTTGCGACAACACTTGCGGCCGCGGTGCGCAGTGCAATGTGTACAATCATATACCTATGTGCACTTGCCCATCGGGCTTTTCTGGGAATGCCTTCTTTGAATGCAGACCTGTTGCGCCTATCGAGATTACAAACCCATGCAGTCCGTCACCTTGTGGCCCCAACAGCCAGTGCAGAAGTATAAATGGCCAAGCTATATGTTCATGCGTCGAGGGATATCGAGGCGCGCCCCCAACTTGCCGGCCGGAATGTGTTACTAGTGCGGAATGTAGCCTCAATCAAGCCTGTTCTAATCAGCGTTGTATTGATCCATGTAAAGGAAATTGTGGAATATCAGCTCAATGTCAGGTCATAAATCATAACCCTATCTGTACGTGTCCCTCTGGGTTAACTGGAGATCCATTTTTAAGATGTGTCTTGGCAGATGTTCAACCTCCACTATATGTTAATCCATGTGAGCCATCCCCATGTGGTCTTAATTCTATTTGTAAAGAAATTAATGGTTCTCCATCATGTGCTTGCCAAGACAATTTCATGGGTAGTCCACCAAACTGTCGACCTGAATGCATCGCTAATTCAGAATGTCCAAATGAACTGGCGTGTATCAATAATAAGTGCAAAGATCCCTGCCCTGGGACCTGTGGAACGGGCGCAGAATGTCGAGTTATCAGCCACGCCCCGCAATGTTTGTGCCCTCAAGGTTTTAGTGGAGACGCGTTTATAGCATGCAGTATACAAGAAACACCTCTAACACCATGTTCTCCATCGCCATGTGGACCTAATGCCGTCTGTAAAGAATTAAGAGGCGCTGGAGCATGCATATGCTTACCTGAATATTTCGGGAATCCTTACGAAGGATGTCGTCCTGAATGCGTAGTAAATTCTGACTGTGCTTCGAACTTAGCATGTATTCAAAATAAATGTAAAAACCCTTGCAATCACAATTGTGGTACTAACGCCCAATGTAATGTTATGAACCATATACCAAAATGTGAATGTATTGATGGCTTGGTTGGAAATCCTTATCAGCAGTGCATTGAGAAAAGTCAGGGTAGGTATTTTTTTTCCACGCATGTTCTTTAATAGTTCACTGTGTTACCACATTAATAAAGAACTAATTGAAATTTCCATATAAAGGAATATTTGCATGTCATTTCAGATACACCAGTTATACAGAGAGATCCCTGTGTTCCATCACCGTGTGGGCCAAATAGCTTATGTAAAGTATCGAATGAGCAGGCAGTATGTACGTGTCTTGCGGGATATCTCGGAACACCCCCTGCGTGCAGACCAGAATGTGTTTCAAGTTCCGAATGCAGCCAGCAGCAAGCTTGCATACGGCAGAAATGTACAAACCCGTGTATCGGTGTCTGCGGTCTTAACACAGAATGCAAAGTTATTAATCATAGTCCAATTTGTTCTTGTCAACCCAAGTATACCGGTGACCCCTTCAGTCGATGTTATCAACTTCCAAGTAAGCATCTAGTTTTTCTTTTTGTTAGATTTTACTTACTATTTCAAAGTAATGTTAATTTACATAATGGCAACAAATATTATGAACCCCAATAAAAATTTTGGGACCCCAAACCAGTACCGATCACCTTAATATCATATGAAAGACCAAAAAAAAATACTTGCACCATCATAAGATTTTGCACCATAGAAGACACCTATTTTAGTCATGACTGCACTTCTAATTGTATTCGAGCACCAAATTTAGTGAATGTGCACCAAATTTTGACGACCAAATTATTTCGATATTACCACCTGAATTGTAGGTATAAATTGTACCCCTATGATTGTTTTAAAATGTAGGCACACTACCAAATATAGTATATTAACGCCAAATTAAGTAAGTCTCGGGTTCTCCCCGCTTCCCAGGACTACACACCGCGAGTTCCGGGCGCACCCGACGTGATTGCCAAATGAGTTGTGAGCTGCGGATATAAACTTAGCGAAGGGTCAGAACCAAACTGCTACCAGTAAAGTAGATTAATGGGTTAGGTTATGTTAGAATTGCGACCAAAATCGAGCGCACCGCGGCAGCGGTCGGCGAAGCGCCAGAACCGAACACCCGAATTGAGGATCGGGTCGAGCGAGTGCGGAGTCCGGGGGGGTCGGTTGAGCGCACGTAGAGCGGAAGGGTCTTACTAAGTTTGGCATTATTACACTTTATTTGGTAATATGCATACATTTTATGACGATCATAGTGGTTGATTTAGGTAAAAATAGCGCGTTAATTTGCTCGCTAAGATTTGGTGATAATTTAATAAATATTTTGGGTTTTTAAAATATATTTTTTTAGGTTTCAAGATGTATTTGAATGTAATTTAAATAATAAGGGTTAAAAAATGATTAATGTGTTGTTATTTACTTTAAGTAGGATAGCAAGTTTCAATACTTTAAATAAAATTTTGGTGCTCATTCACTATTTTTGGTCGCAAAAAGTGTTTTTTTTCGCTAATAAATTTTACCCTATCTGGTGATCAGTAATAAAACATTTGGTTATCATTTTAAATTAATTTGGGGATTAACTTTATTTATTTATGTATTTAATCTTTATTTCACAAAAGAAAGAACTTATCGTACAAAAGGGGGACTCAATGCCATAGGGCATTCTCTACCAGTCATCCATTGGGCTAAGCAGATAATTTGTGGGCGGTGCAACTAAATTAAAACAATTTCAAAAGATATATACTTAGATAAATACAAACTTTGGTGCTCATTTACTATTTTTGATAGTAAAAAGTGTTTTTTTTTGCCGTTACATTTTACTACATATCTGGTGCTCCATTAAACATAAGCCTTATATACTTGTGATTTCAGTTGCAGACGTCATTGTTACTCCAAGTAATCCATGTGTACCCACACCATGTGGACCATTTTCTGAATGCCAGAATATTAATGGTATGCCATCATGTGCCTGCTTGCCTCGATACACAGGCAGTCCTCCAAATTGTCGTCCTGAGTGTAGCCTTAATTCTGATTGTGCCAGCGACAAAGCTTGCATCAACGAGAGATGTGTGGATCCCTGTCCTGGTTCATGTGGCATAAATGCATTCTGTAGAGTTCAAAGCCACTTAGCAATTTGTACTTGCTTAGATAACTATGAAGGCGATCCTTTCAATCAGTGTTCTGTGAAAAAAATTAAAGGTGACGTTTACTTTTCTACATTTTAGTTTTATGACACATAAGATGTGGATCATTTTAATTTAACATTGCAATTTTTCAGATCCTGTACCAACTGATTCATGCAACCCATCTCCTTGTGGGTCAAACGCTGTTTGTAATAATGGAGTATGTACCTGCATACCGGAATACAATGGTGACCCTTACTTCGGATGTCGTCCTGAATGCACCATCAGTTCAGATTGCGCAATGGACAAAACATGCGTACGGAATCGTTGTGTAGATCCATGTATTAATACATGCGTTTCGAATGCACTTTGTCAGGTGGTTACTCATATGGCAGTTTGCTCATGTCCGCCCAGAACAACGGGGAATGCTTTTGTACAATGTGTTCCTGTCAGAGGTAATTTATTTTGTCCTTCTTAATTGTAACAGTGTAGTATCTGTAATAAGTACATTTATCTAAAGTCGTCTAAACTAATTACAGACGACCCACCCAAGAACCCATGCCAACCTACGCCCTGTGGACCTAACAGCCAATGCAGAGTATTTAATGATCAGGCAGTGTGTTCATGTTTGGCTGGTTATCGTGGCGCCCCGCCTTCGTGTCGACCTGAATGCGTTTCCAGTTCTGACTGCCCGCTTGACAAGGCATGTAGCAATCAGAAATGCGTCAACCCCTGCCAAGGCACGTGCGGAGTGCGGGCAGAGTGTCAAGTAATTAATCACAATCCAATATGCTCTTGCCCATTCTCTACGACTGGAGATCCCTTTACAAGATGCATATCAACACGTAAGTATACGTTACATGTAATACTAAATAATACGTTATATTTAAGTCGGGTGCGTAACGTTTGATATAAGATCTTTTGATATATTATTGGTCAGTATTACGATTAAGGGTTTTAATGGTGGATTAAGGGGTATACGTGAGCATGGGTTGAAATAGGTAATGTCATATATCCTAAAAAATCGAATCCTGGATGACAATCCAGTATAATACTCGTAATGAGTTAATAGAACAATTTTTAATCTATATACACTCTAGCATAACTGTTTTAGGTATTAAGATTATTGAGTATAATTTATTAAAGCTATAATCACTGACCATGACGTAGACTAGCCTGATAGTCATAGTTAGGAAGAGGTGTATTAGGATATCTTGCGATCACAATACACTCCACGTACCTACTGTCAAAGAAAAACGGTCAGTCACTTCGCTCTTCGTCGTTCCTAAGAAGAGCGAAGCGAGGAAGAGTGTTAGAATATCTTGTGATCAGAACACACCGCACTAACATTCAAAGAAGAAAGCTGACAATGCTGACATAATGTTTTTATATCCTTTTAATATATTATATCATTAATACCTGTCTTAGATGTAGATTATTTATTTCACGATAAAAATTACATTACAAATTTGCTTAATGTCAAAATTATACGAATTAATATCATATCATATTATATTAGGTAAATGTTATATCAAATGTCTTTTATACTCAGAGATCATTATTATTTATTTATTTAAGCCTTCTGTCGGACATTTTTTAATATCTTCTCCAATGATTATTTGTATTTTTTTAAATAATGATTTTCTTTTTTTAGGGTTCCGTACCCAAAGGGTAAAAACGGGACCCTATTACTGAGACTTCGCTGTCCGTCCGTCCGTCCGTCTGTCACCAGGCTGTATCTCAAGAACGGTGATAGCTAGACAGTTGAAATTTTCACAGATGATGTATTTCTATTGCCGCTATAACAACAAATACTAAAAATACAATAAAATAAAAATTTAAGGGGGGCTCCCATACAACAAACTTGTTATAGATTATATATATGTATAGGTACGGAACCCTTCATGCGCGAGTCAGTTGCGCACTTGCCCAATTTTTCTTTTTATTCATATATATTCCTTTTTATTTTTATTTTTGTATATCTGTTAGCCAAGTGGCAAAGGCCTCCTCCAGTCTTCTCCATTCTGGCCTTTCTATGGTGGCCACTCTACCCCATGTTATTCCCGCGACCTGTGTTATGTCGTCATCCCACCGTCTCAGTGGTCTGCCTCTCTCCTTTTTCCATCCCTTGGGTACCATTGCTTGACTATTTTACTCCATTTGTCTTTTTCCTCCAACCATGTGGCGAGCCCATTTCCATTTTAAGGGTTCCGTAGTCAACTAGGAACCCTTATAGTTTCGCCATGTCCGTCTGTCCGTCTGTCCGTCCGTCCGTCCGTCCGCGGCTTAGCTCCGTGATCATTAGTACTAGAAAGCTGAAATTTGGTATGAGTATGTGTATGTAAAACGCCGACAGAACGGTAAAATAAAAAAAAAATATTTCGGGTACCTCTCGAACACCTACTAAGTGGGGGTGATTTCTTTACCTTTTCAACACTGGTGTGTGGGGTGTCGTTGGTAGATAGTAGGTCTTGTAAAAATAATAGGGGTCTTCTAACATATTTTTTTGATAAAGTCAGCAGTTTTGTAAATATTCGGTTCAAAAACAAAAAAAATGTGTCCCCCCCCCCCTCTAACTTTCAACCACGGGTCAAAAAAATTCGGAAAAATTCATGTAAATGAATTAAATGTAAAAGATTGAAAACTATATTGAACAAAATCAGTCGAGCCGTTTTTGAGTTATCGCCAAATTTCATATATTTTCTTTAAAAGGTCGTAAGTTGACTTCCAGAAGGTAATAAGTGATTACAATTTTTAGGGCGTTTACGACCTTTTTAAAGAGCTTAAAATCTTTCTCAATTTAAACCTCGGGCTTAAAACAGCAGTTTTTTGTGAAGGATGAGCAACTACGGAACCCTACACTGAGCGTGGCCCGACATGCTCTTGGCCGGTTTTTGTCTTCTAATTTTCCAAGTTATATCCTGAACTTTAGTCTTGTGTCTGATGCTACTGTTCTTTACTTTCTCTATTCTTCTGATTCCTACCATACTCCTTTCCATGGCATGCTGGCATATGTCAAGTTTATTTGATATGTCTTTAGTTAGAGCCCATGTTTCACTTCCATACCCTAACATAGGCAGGATGCATGTATTAAATAGTTTACTTTTAGTTGTTATGTGTAAGTTCTTGTCCTTCATCATTTCCTTCAGTCCCCAGTATTTCTTCCAGCTGTTCGCTATTCTTCTTTCTACTTCTTTATTTATGTTGTCTTTTGGAGACATCAGTTGCTCAAGATATATAGTATTCTAGATCATTCCAATGAAATTATATTTTGTTTATTTTTATCTATTTTCTATAGAATATTTAAGTAAATTTCTTAAGAAATAGTTATATCCCTTAAATTATTATATTGCTAAAGATTATATCAAGTGAAAATATGTATATCTAAAGTTGTTCTATCTAACATTACTCACCCATGTAAATCACACTTTCCTTGTACTTTATGTAACATCACTATAACATTCGGTGTTTCTAACATTTAAGTATTTTTTTCCAGCGGTTAATACACCACCTATTAACCCTTGCCAGCCTTCTCCATGTGGTCCTAATTCAATCTGTCAGCAAACTGGTGAAGACATACCATCTTGTAAATGTATGTCCGAATTTATCGGAACACCGCCGAACTGTCGTCCTGAATGTATTGCCAATAGTGAATGTGCTCCTCAAATGGCATGTATTAACAGAAAATGTCAAAACCCATGTTTGAACGCTTGTGGATTAAACGCAGAATGTCAAGTAGTTAGCCATACTTCTATTTGTAAATGCCCTGAAGGCTATATTGGTGATGCGGCAGTGCAATGTACTCCACAACTTTTAACACCAGTTCCTCAGTTATCTCCATGTTCTCCTTCACCGTGCGGACCCAATGCTGATTGTAGAGAGCAGTCAGGTGCTGGGGCCTGTGTTTGCATAAACGGATATTTCGGTGATCCATATGAAGGATGTCGTCCCGAATGTATAGTTAGCTCGGACTGCCCGAGCAATAAAGCTTGCAATAAAAATAAATGTGTTGATCCCTGTCCCGGTACTTGTGCATCGAATGCTGAATGTCAAGTGGTAAACCACTTGCCGCTGTGTACATGCTCGGCTGGATTTACTGGCGATCCATTCAGGCTGTGCTCCAGGCATCGTAAGTAGGCCACATTTATCATAATATAAGCTTGGAAAACAATGGAATACATCAGTAACTTTACCATGAGTATAAAGTGACCGCACTCACTAGCGACTGTGTAACCGATTTGGATGGGGACTTTAGTGCGGTCATTTTATGTGGTAGCGGTACTGAGTTTGTAAGATAGTTCCGTTTTCTTCTTTTGAATACTTCCATGTTGTACGTAACACCTGTTTTATGTTTTCAGCTATCGAAAACCTACCGGCAACTCCATGTCAACCGTCTCCGTGTGGGCCTAACAGTCAATGTCGCGTTACAAATGGTCAAAGTGTGTGTTCTTGTCTACCCGACTACAGTGGTTACCCTCCAAACTGTAGACCTGAGTGTGTGGTGAATTCTGAATGCCCATCCGATAAAACTTGCAGGAATCAGAAATGTGAATCACCTTGCCCTGGCCCATGTGGGACAAATGCAGATTGTCGTGTTGTAAACCACAGCCCAATTTGCACGTGTCAAAACAAATACACGGGAGATCCATTCTCCAGATGTTACTTATTCACAGGTTAGTAATGAGAGTACTTTTCAAGATTCCTCAAAATTTTTAGATATTTACAAAATTAGAAAAAGATAAGTATTTTTTATTTTATTTTAGCAACGGCAGTGTTCACACCTCAACAAGATCCATGCGTTCCCTCGCCGTGTGGTCCCAACTCGATATGCCAAAACTTGCGTGGCATTCCTTCTTGCTCGTGTCTGCCGAATTTCGAAAACAGTCCACCTAACTGTCGGCCTCAGTGCACAATTAATGAAGAATGTCCCAGTAATCTAGCATGCATTAACCAGAAATGCAAGGACCCCTGTCCTGGCTCTTGTGGTTTAAACGCCGTATGCCAAGTTATGAAACATTTTTCGGTTTGTTCCTGCATCGATGGATTTACAGGAAACGCTTTTACGCAATGTAGCCCCATACCGGCACCAGGTAAGTTTGACAAAACTTAGCGTTTTTTTGTTAATTCCAACTACGATTTCTGTACTATTTATTTCACGTTGTTATTTCGGTAAATTTGCAGTTCAGGATGACCCATGCAATCCGTCACCTTGTGGTGCCAATGCGGAATGTTCAAACGGCGAATGCAGTTGTATTGCTGAATTCCGCGGAGATCCGTATTCTGGATGCAGGCCCGAATGTGTGCAGAGCTCTGATTGTGAGCGGAATATGGCTTGTATGAGAAATAAATGCAAAGATCCATGTCCCGGTACCTGTGCTGTTAACGCCATATGCAATGTGGTTAACCATATACCAATGTGCAGTTGTCCTGATAGGATGAATGGAAATGCACTAATAGACTGTCGGCCTGTTGTAGGTAAGTAAATACATTCAATCATATGTTCGTACAGATATTAATTTGACATCAGTGGCGTCCATAGAACCCGATTCCCACCGGCTTGCCTATTTTTTAATATGTTGCCTATTGTTTTTGGAAAAGTGTAAGCTAAATCGGACCCGGCTTGCTTAAAGATTTTGTTTCACGCCTCGCCACTGCTTGAAATCCAATGCAAACAAAACTTTTATTCTCATTTCCTTATTAGCTGAAATTTGTTTCAGAACCCGTTATTACAAATCCCTGCCAACCATCACCGTGCGGCTCGAACAGTTTATGTAAAAACGTAAATGGACAAGCCGCTTGCTCATGCGCTCCGAATAATATCGGTTCGCCTCCTTCTTGTCGTCCGGAGTGCATCATTAGCGCTGAATGTTCTCTCAATGAAGCTTGTTCCAACCAGCGTTGTGTGGATCCATGTATTGGCTCTTGTGGAGTAAACGCTGAATGTAAAGTTATAAACCACAATCCTATTTGCACATGTCCTACAGGCTACACCGGGAATCCATTCTCTCGATGCTTCAGACAACGTAAGTGATTCTAATATGATAATATTGTACAGTTCTGGTTTTTAAATTTTTATATATAATTTCTGTACTTGATAACGTTTATTATTGCAGCGGAACAGTTACCTGAGCCCATTAATCTTTGTACTCCTTCACTATGCGGGCCTTACTCATTATGTAGAGAAGTCAATGGAGCACCATCATGTACCTGCTTAGAAGGCTATCAAGGCACAGCTCCATACTGTCGACCTGAGTGCATCAGCAGCGAAGAATGTTCAGTGCATTTGTCGTGCGTAAATAATAAATGCACAAATCCCTGCGAGGGTGCTTGTGGTTCAAACGCTGAATGTAGAGTGGTCAGTCATTCACCTAATTGTTTATGTCCGGTCGGATATACCGGCGATCCATTCGGGGCATGTAATTTAACTCCAGTGCAAATGAGTCCATCAACTCCATGCTCCCCTACACCATGTGGTTCTAATGCTGTTTGCAAAGAAAGAAACAATGCCGGATCATGCTCCTGCTTACAAGGTTACATTGGCAACCCATACGAGGGTTGCAGACCAGAATGCGTCGTTAACACAGATTGCCCATTAAATAGAGCATGTTTAAACAATAAATGTGCTAATCCGTGCCCGGGCAGTTGCGGTACTAACGCAGAATGCCAAGTTGTGAACCACTCGCCGTTGTGTACATGCATAAACAGTTACACCGGTGATCCATTTAGATACTGCGTTTATCAGGGTACGTAACCGGTTGATTTTCATAATTGATAATAAGTATGTATTATAATAAGTTTAATAATTAACTGTTTATTCAATAATTGTAGAACCTGTGCCACCGACGACGGTAGACGTGTGTTACCCATCACCATGCGGACCAAACAGCCAATGCAAATCTGTTAATAATCAAGCCGTGTGTTCTTGTCTGACGGAATATGTGGGATCGCCGCCTAACTGCCGGCCTGAATGCGTCGTAAGCACAGAGTGCCCTCACGATAAGGCGTGTGTAAACAACAAATGCGAAAACCCGTGTCCAAAGCCATGTGGTGTAAATGCAAACTGCAAAGTCGTTAATCACAGTCCTATATGCTCTTGCAGAGCGTCTTACACCGGAGATCCATTTACTAGGTGCACGTTTGTTCAATGTAAGTCTCCAAATTTGAAAAAATGAAACTAATCGGGCGAAGTCTAGGAAGCCTATATTACTAGTATAACGATTTTATGTAATATTTAAATAGGTATTATATTTATATATTTTTTCTTTCAGTTGATGTTCAACCAGTAATTCAGGAAAATCCTTGTGTTCCGTCACCTTGTGGTCCTAATGCTGAATGTCGTAATATACGAAATACACCATCATGCTCGTGTTTGGTCAGTTTTATTGGCAGTCCACCAAACTGCAGACCTGAGTGTACCATCCATTCAGATTGTCAAAGCGATCGTGCGTGTATGAACTCAAGATGTCAAGATCCTTGTCCTGGAGCGTGCGGAGTTTTCGCCACATGCAACGTACAAAATCACATTCCTATATGTACATGCATTGAGGGATATATTGGAGATCCATTCACAAGCTGTCGAGTGAAGCCCTTAGGTATCTATTTATATAAATAATAAGTAATCATTAATGGATTAAAATAAGTATTTGGAATTAACGCATTCTTTTAAAATTTCAGATGTACCAGCTATTACCGATGCTTGCGCTAATGTGCGTTGCGGTTCAAACGCAGAGTGCGTGAGCGGTCAGTGTCAATGTATACCCGAATTCCATGGAGATCCATACTTCAACTGCCGCCCTGAGTGTGTTTATAGTACCGATTGTGACCAAAGCAAAGCTTGTGTTCAAAGAAAATGTGTCGACCCGTGCATAGGTGCTTGTGGCCAAAACGCAATATGTACTGTTTTTAACCATATCCCAATGTGCAGCTGTAACAGTGGTTTAACTGGAAATGCATTTGTATTGTGCAAACAAATGAACGGTGATTATATTTATGTATTTTAATTTTATTTGGCCTTCGTAGACAAAATAGTTACTTGTTTTAATCTAGAATTTGCCTGTTATGATTATTAAATATGTTATTCCATTTTTGACAGAGCCAGCGTTCGACAACCCGTGCAGTACCTCAATATGTGGACCCAATAGTCAATGCAGGGAAATAAACAACCAAGCTGTATGTTCTTGCCTGCCTTCGTATCTGGGTATCCCGCCTGCCTGCAGACCCGAATGTGTGGTAAACGCCGAGTGCTTGCAGAACCAAGCCTGTATTGGACAGAAATGTGTAGATCCTTGCATTGGAGCATGTGGCCTGAGAGCGACATGCAAAGTTATAAATCACAATCCCGTCTGCACGTGTCCTCCATCTTATTCAGGCGATCCATTTGTACAATGTACTTTTGTGTCAAGTAAGTTCATATTTAGTAAACAACTACACTTAGTCTATAAAATGTGTTTTAAATTGTATTAAAATATTTCGAAATGATATCCGACGAATAATTCATTAATTTGATTGATACAATATTATTTTGTAAAAATGTTAACATAACACAAATAATTCATATTTTAGATGCACCAGAAGTTGTAAACCCATGTCAACCATCGCCATGCGGACCCAATTCGATCTGTCAGGAAATTAATGAAAGCCCGTCGTGTACTTGTATGGCAAATTATAAAGGTCAACCCCCCTACTGCAGACCAGAATGTGTCAGCAACAGTGAATGCGCAACACATTTGGCCTGTGTTAATCAAAAATGTAAAGATCCATGCGTTGGGACTTGTGGGTCAAACGCAGAATGTAGAGTTGTGAGCCATTCAGCCATGTGCGTCTGTGCACAAGGTTACGTTGGAGATCCATTTACTCAATGCATATTGCAACCGCCAACCGAAGTACTAAGGCCATGCTCCCCCTCTCCTTGTGGGTCTAACGCAGTATGCAAAGAACAAAATAACGTAGGATCATGTACATGCATTGAAGGGTATTTTGGAAATCCATACGAAGGGTGCCGTCCAGAATGCGTGTCTAATTCCGATTGTCCAGGAAATAGAGCCTGCATTGGCAACAAGTGCCAAGATCCATGTCCAGGTACATGTGGAATGAATGCAGAATGTTCAGTGATTAATCACTCTCCTACCTGCGTTTGCATTGTGGGTTTTACTGGCGATGCTTTACGCGTCTGCAATCCCATTCCCTGTGAGTATTCTTAAATAAACATTGGCAATGTCTTTTTCATGATTTTTCCTTCTTTATTTTGACATGTTTTTCTTAATTCTAGTAAATACACCTCCAACAAACGTGTGCTTCCCAAGCCCATGCGGACCTAACAGCCAATGCCGTGAAATAAATAATCAAGCAGTTTGTAGTTGTCTACCCAACTACATCGGTGAACCGCCTTCATGCAAGTCTGAATGTTTACTGAACTCTGATTGTGCGTCGGATAGGGCATGTATAAATCAGAAATGCGTTAACCCATGCCCCGGACCTTGCGGCCAGAGAGCAGAATGCAGAGTATTCAACCATAATCCAATTTGTAGTTGTATATCAGGATTTACTGGTGATCCATTTACAAGATGTTATGCGAAGCCAAGTGAGTCACTAAGATTTTAGATTTCATTTCATGGTAATTGCATGGTATGCCAAAAATACACTTTGATAAGATAATATTTAGATTACAGAAATAATTTAGTGGTATAACAAATTAAAAGGACATAAAAACATTATGACAGCTTTTCCTCTTTTGAACGTGAGTGTGGTATGTTGTGATCACAAGATATTTTAACACTCGCTTAGCACGTCTTAGGTTGGACGGCGAACGAAGTGACTCTGTAACCTTTTTTCTTCTTTGACAGTTTAATTCAGTGAATAAAGGATTTTGACCTTACAAACGGTCCGGTAGTTTTGAATTTTTGACAGTGTTTAAAATGCAAAGTGCACAACCCCCCCCTCCCTCCGCGCCCGCCGCCATATTGAAAAAACCAGCACTCTCTTCATATTTTTGCTCATATCTTCCTTTAGGAGCATTTTAGCTAGAAGAAAGCTGCGACAATGTTATAGAGAGTTAAATTTACTGCATTTTCCATTTTATATTTTGTTTCTAGGACAGATAGTTACGGAGACATGCACATTTAAAAAAACTTAAGAAATTGCAATTTCCAACTCACAAACAAACTTCTGGATTATATCTTCGTTTAGGAGGATTTTAGCTAGAACAGTGCTTGAGCAATTTAGTAGAGAATTAAATTTACTATAATTTACATTTCAAATTTTGTTTCTAGGACAGATAATTACGGAGATATGTAAAAAATAAAGTCACATTTTCCGAAAATGTATGTAAAAATGAACATGAGTTTTATAAGCAATTATATTTCCTACATGTTTTAATTTGTCCTAGACTAGTCCGTAACTGAATGACAGCGTTATAAAACAAGAATTTTAAGAAATTTTCGGAAAATTCGACTTTTCCTGTTTTTTAAATGTGCATATCTCCGTAACTAACCGTCCTTGAAACAAAATTTGAAGTGTAAATTATAGTAAATTTAATTCTCTACAACATTGCCCAAGCTTTGTTGTAGCTAAAATGCTCCTAAACGAAGATATAATCCAGAAGTTTGTTTTTCAGTAGGAAATTGCGATTTTTTACGTTTTTTTAAATGTGGATATCTCCGTAACTATCTGTCCTAGAAAAAAAAATATAAAATGGAGAATGTAGTAAATTTAACTCTCTAAGTATAACATTGTCGAAGCTTTCTTCTAGCTAAAATGCTCCTAAAGGAAGATATGAGCAAAAATATGAAGAAAGTGCCGGTTTTTTTTCAATATGGCGGAGGGCGCGGAGGGGGGGGGGGGGGGAATTTTGCATTTTGCATTTTAAGCACTGACTAACTATCCTAGACAACATATCAAAAATTCAAACTACCGGACCGTTTGTAAGGTCACACATAGTACTTTGGTCTCTATTTAGTCTCTAGTTAGTGAGGTGAGGTGAGAACACTTCCCTTCGCGTCTGAAATTACAGCTATAATACACTTATAATACATATATTCATACTTTTATGTATACTCAGTAAACTTTTATACCAAAAACAGTTATGTACAGTGTATGTTATGTCATAGTATTATTTTATTAGATTACAAATTGTTCTTTTAAATGATTATTCTACTGGATGACAGTTAGGCCATAAGGCGATATTTGAAATGTTGTTATACCTATATAATATAATACATTATATCCCTTAATCGTTATACTGACCAATAATATTATTAAAAAGTTCTTATATCAACCGTTAAACACCCCATTTTATGACCTGATTTAACTTGTTATGTAATAATTTTAGTACCACAACCGTCCCTCGTGGAAAGGGATCCATGCGTGCCGTCGCCCTGTGGCATTTATGCAATGTGTCGCGCGATTGGGGGGCAAGCGTCCTGCTCGTGCTCGCCAGGGTACTTCGGAAGTCCACCCAACTGCCGACCAGAGTGCGCCACCAACCAAGATTGCGTCAGTTCACTTGCGTGTATCAATCAGAAATGCAGAGATCCCTGCCCCGGAGCGTGCGGGCAAAACGCACGTTGTGCTGTTTTAAACCATATCGCTATGTGCACTTGTATAGAAGGCTATAAAGGCGATCCATTTACTGCTTGCAATAGAGTATACGAAGGTAAGATCTTTAATAAAATGCGAAATTTTATAGAAACAATCATCAATATTATAAAGAGTAACTAAATATTTATTTGTTTAAAGTAATTTATATAAGTAATCGTTTCCCGCAGATCCTGTACCGACTGATTTGTGCAACCCATCGCCTTGTGGTCCAAATGCAGAGTGTAACAATGGGAACTGTAACTGTTTACCAGAATATAGAGGAGATCCGTATGTTGGTTGTCGACCCGAGTGTACCTTAAGCACAGACTGTCAAAAAAGTCAAATATGTACCAACAAAAAATGTGTCAACCCATGTCCGGATACTTGTGGCAGTAATGCAATATGCGAAGTCGTGAACCATGTACCCATGTGCAGTTGTCCACCTGGTTTCACAGGCAACTCATTTGTTGTATGTAATGCTGTTCCAGGTATGTATCTTCTCTTCCTAATAGTAGAAAATAATAAGAATATATAAAACGTCAATTTCAATCAAGTACTTAACTTTATGAAATGACACCTATGCTGTGTTATTTAACACTTTCGCAACCAGACAAAAAAGTAAGACATATCCCAGAAACCGGCCGAGCCGACTTTTATAGCATCAACCCCGGCTATCGGGTTGGCCGGCATCTGAACAAAGTTTACGAGCGCCCGGCCTCCGGTTGTTGGTGTCGAAAGTGTTAATTGAGTAAATATTGCCATTCTAATGATGAATCAAAATCACTGCATGGTTGTGTGTGTACGAAGTTCTTACAGTAATTGTTTTCCATATCCCGTCTCACAGAAGCGTCTATTGAACATCTGTCGTAAAATAATCATTCATTAAAATTTGCAGCACCGTTGGCTACAATGCCCTGTAATCCAAGTCCTTGTGGACCGAACAGTCAATGCCGGGAAATAAATAGCGTGGCGGTTTGTTCGTGTCTACCGGGCTATTCTGGAAACCCTCCTACGTGCAGGCCGGAGTGCACGACAAGCGCCGAATGCGCATTGAATAAGGCTTGTAACAATTACAAATGTGTGGATCCCTGCATCGGAGCTTGCGGTATCGGAGCCCGGTGTGAAGTTGTCAACCATAATCCCATCTGTTCCTGCCCAAGTGAGCTCACGGGAGACCCATTCTTTAGGTGCATTCCGAGACGTAAGTTTTAACTAGATAATTGTAATAGTCTTAAGTTATGTTCTACAATTACTAACAATCGATATAAAATATTGCCTAGGCAACAAGAATTAGCATTAAAACTACATTTTAATAAATTATTCTCATTTACAGCGCTCGAAACACCACCTCAAGTTAACCCATGCCAGCCCTCGCCATGTGGTCCCAACGCAGTATGCCAGACTATTAATGATTCACCATCGTGTTCTTGTCTACCGCAATTCGTAGGAGCACCACCTAATTGTCGCCCGGAATGCTCTAGTAACAGCGAGTGCGCTAATCATTTGGCTTGTGTTAATAATAAGTGCGCCGATCCTTGCATAGGAGCATGTGGAACGATGGCCGAATGCCGTGTTGTTAGCCACACACCGAACTGCGTTTGTCCTCAAGGATATATCGGTGATCCGTTTGTATTCTGTCGTCGACAACTTGAGATCGAAACACTTGCACAACCTTGTAGTCCTTCACCATGCGGAAGTAACGCTGTATGTAAACAACGAAACAACGCAGCTTCATGTGTTTGTTCCCCTGAATATTTTGGAAATCCATACGAAGGATGTAGACCTGAATGCTCAGTTAATACAGATTGCCCATCGAATAGAATATGTCAGCAAAACAAATGTCGGGATCCTTGTCCTGGCACTTGTGCGGTGAATGCGCAATGTCAAACGATTAACCACTCGCCTATGTGTACTTGCTGGCAAGGTTACACGGGCAACCCGTACCAAAACTGCGTGCTAGATCAACGTAAGTATTAGAACATTTTATAAACATAATTGTATCTTGATAGAAAATGTGTCGTATTTTTAATATACAATTCATCTTTACAGCTGTGGTGAAATTAGATCCTTGTTCTCCATCGCCGTGCGGTCCTAATAGTGCATGTAGAGTCATAAACGATCAAGCGGTTTGCTCTTGCATGCCCGAATATCAGGGAGCTCCACCAAACTGCAGACCAGAATGCGTTGTCAGTGCCGAGTGTCCGACAAATAAGGCTTGCGTTAGTCAAAAATGTACAGATCCTTGCGTAGGACAATGTGGGCTGAATGCAAGATGTCACGTTATAAATCATAGTCCTATATGTTCGTGCATGGATCGATTTACCGGTGATCCATTCAGCCGATGCTATTTGACTCCTGAGGCTACGGAATTTGTAAGACCTCAAGATCCTTGCATGCCTTCTCCTTGTGGACCTTTCAGTCAGTGTAGAGATATAGGCGAAATACCATCATGCACTTGTTTACCGACGTATATCGGCGCCCCACCCCAATGTCGACCTGAGTGTACAATAAATGCAGATTGTCCGAGTAATATGGCGTGCATAAATCAAAAATGCAGAGACCCTTGCCCAGGTTCATGTGGCCTAAATTCGCAGTGCACAATTAAAAACCACACTCCTATTTGTACGTGCATCGACAACTATGCTGGTGATGCCTTTACGGAATGTAAATTACAAGGTATTTATTTTACTATTTTTAATAATAGAAACACTACATACAGACGACAAACTTTATTCCGATTTTGTTGTTTCCGAATGAAACAAAATTCCGAATAAGGTTATTCCGATATATCAAAAAAAAACTAAATTAATATTACGATTTACAAGTATACTTATACTTACTTTTGTTTTATCAAAATATGTTTGACATCACTTTCCAAAAAAAATGTTTACAATTTCATTTACCATCAAAAATTGTTTCGTAAACCTAATGTTATAACGAGAATGAACATTAAAATTCATAATTTTAATGAACATTAAAATTCATAATTTTAATGAACATTAAAATTCATAATTTTAATGAACATTAAAATTCATAATTTTAATGAACATTAAAATTCATAATTTTAATGTTCATAGGTACTCGTAATAATTAACCAACGGAACAGTCAATAATCACAATAACATTAGTTATAAATACCGGACGGGATGTCCCCCAAAAAACTCAGAGCTTTGAAATTCGGAACATCAAATTCATGCTTTTTAATAATCGAAATTTTATTTCTTAGGAATAATGAATATTGGAGTTTTGAAAATCTAAATAAAATATTTCGGAATTTTTGGGCGTTCCCTAGAAACGTACATATTTATTTATAATATTATTTAGAGATACGTTATGTTATGACACTTTTTTGCAGTGGTATCTCAAGACGAAATCGATCCATGTAATCCATCACCTTGCGGAACAAATGCACTGTGCAGCAACGGAGAATGTACATGTCTTCCCGAATATCAAGGAGATCCGTACTTCGAATGCCGCCCTGAATGCGTTATAAGTTCTGACTGTCCTCAAGATAAAGCATGTATGCGCAACAAATGCATAAACCCGTGTAATAGCGGTGTATGTGCCAACAATGCGGTCTGTGAAGTAATTGGACATATTCCAATGTGCCGTTGTCCAGAATCTATGTCTGGAAATGCTTTTATTCAATGCGTACCCATGGAAGGTAAACTAATAGCTAAGTTTATATCAAATCAATGTTTTTTTTTCATGAATTAACGATATACTTACTCAACCTATTGACATATTTCAGTTATGAGGCCAGAGCCATGCCAACCCAGCCCATGTGGGCCTAATAGCCAATGTCGTAACATTAATGGACAGCCAGCGTGTTCGTGCCTAGAAGGATTTATTGGAAGCCCACCATCATGCAGAGCTGAGTGTACTGTTAGCACCGATTGCTTACCCAATGAAGCTTGTAGTAACAGAAAATGCATTAAGCCATGTCAAGGAGCCTGTGGAGTTGAAGCAATATGTCAAGTTATAAATCATAACCCGATATGTTCTTGCCCAACATCCTACACTGGTAATCCGTTTATAAGATGCATAGTACAGCCATTTGAACAGGAACCAGTGAACCCTTGTGTTCCGTCACCCTGCGGGGCTAATGCGATTTGTCAAGAAACCTCAGGATCTCCCTCGTGTTCCTGCCTATCAGGATTCATGGGATCTCCTCCAAGCTGTAGACCAGAATGCATTAGTAATTCGGAATGTCCCATACAACAAGCTTGCATCAATCAAAAATGCGCAGATCCATGTGTTGGTGCATGTGGTGTAAATGCTCAATGTCACGTAATAAGCCACTCACCGTCATGTTCCTGCTTATCAGGTTTTACGGGAAATCCGTTCTTTGAGTGCCACAGTAAGATGCCAGACTCAGACATCACATCTCCTTGTCAACCTTCTCCATGTGGCGCTAATGCTATTTGCAGAGAACTCAATGGTGCTGGATCATGCGCTTGTCAGTCAAATTATTACGGAAATCCTTATGAAGGTTGTAGGCCTGAATGTGTTATCAACACAGACTGTCCATCGAACAAAGCTTGTCTACAGAATAAATGTAACGATCCATGTCCAGGTGCATGTGCACCGAACGCTTTGTGCCAAGTCGTCAATCATGCTCCACAATGTTCATGCGAACGTGGTTTTACTGGCGATCCCTTCCGCTACTGCAGACCTGAGAGTAAGTGACTAATTTAACAATCCTAGTTTCGTAAATGAATCTTTAGCTGCCATTTACTTATTATTATTTTATTTATTCTAAAAAATTACTTATGTCCTTCAGTTGAATATGACACACCAAAGGATGTATGTCAACCATCACCATGTGGACCAAACAGTCGATGCCGCGAAGTAAACAAGCAAGCCGTGTGTTCCTGTTTACCTAATTACATTGGAACACCTCCAGGCTGTCGCCCGGAATGTATTACTAGTACTGAATGTTCAAGAGATAAGGCGTGCATAAATCAAAAATGCGAAGATCCATGCATTAATGCATGCGGCATAAATTCTGATTGCAGAGTTATTAATCACAGTCCGATCTGCCAGTGCAAACCTCGATATACTGGAGATCCTTTCACCAGGTGTTCGCCTATACCTCGTAAGTATCTTTACCACATTTCGTAGTACAAATTAAAAACATAATGTATATTTACGTGAATATTTATTTTCAGCACCATTTGCAAATGCTGAACTGGAGCCTTATAGGAATCCATGCGTGCCATCACCTTGTGGGCCTAATGCAGTATGCCAAAATATTGGAGATGTGCCCTCGTGTGCATGTATGCCAATGTATATTGGTAGTCCACCGAACTGCAGACCAGAATGTACCATCAATTCGGAGTGTCCTACTTCACAGGCGTGTATCCAACAGAAATGTCGTGACCCTTGTCCAGGATCGTGCGGAATTAGTGCTTTATGTACAGTGTCTCGGCACAATCCAATATGCTCATGTCCTGAAGGCTATGCCGGTGACGCATTTACGTCATGCGCCCCGAAACCTCCCGGTATGTATATGCACATCAGTAGCCAATAATGATTATTTCTATTTGTTTAACTATAAAATTAATAATTAAAAACAATTATGATTTTTTCTTAGTTATGGCTGATATTGTCGACAAGTGCAATCCGTCACCATGCGGAGCCAACGCTGTTTGCAACGATGGCATATGTACATGCATATCTGAGCATCAAGGAGATCCTTACGTAGGGTGCCGACCTGAATGTGTCCTGAGCAGTGACTGTTCAAGAGATAAAGCGTGCTCAAGTAATAAATGCATTAATCCGTGCAAAGGTACCTGCGCAACCAATGCTGTTTGTGAAGTTATTAATCACGTGCCCATGTGTAGCTGTCCTCAGGGAATGACAGGAAATGCATTCTACGACTGTACCCCAATCCCAGGTACATTATAAACTTTATTGACATATGTGAATCATGTTGAAAGTGATTGTTTAAATGTCTACTAATATTTATTTGCCTAAAACTTTCTAGCGCTCATATTGAAGAACCCTTGCCAACCTTCGCCATGTGGACCAAACAGTCAATGCCGAGAAATCAATGGACAAGCAGTCTGCAGTTGTGTATCAGGGTATATAGGTAGCCCACCACTCTGTCGCCCAGAGTGTACAGTGAGCTCAGACTGTCCAGCGAATAAAGCCTGCAGCAATCAAAAATGCATCAATCCGTGCGCTGGAGCATGCGGAATCGACGCCAAGTGTGAAGTAGTGAAACATAATCCTATCTGTGCTTGTCAACAATCGTACACAGGGAATCCATTTGTGCGATGCGTCCCCATGAGTAAGTCGTAATCATAATTGAATACAATAGGATATTTCAGTCCGTATACATCTGCTGAAAGATTTGTGACACTAGAGTTTTTTGGATACTAAGATAATTTTATATTTTAGGTCCCACGCAAGATGCTGTGACACCATGCAGTCCTTCACCATGCGGGCCTAATGCCATCTGTAGGGAAACTTCAGGGACGCCCTCGTGCACTTGCATGCCTGACTTCTTCGGATCGCCACCATATTGCAGACCAGAGTGTTCAAGTAACAGCGAATGCCCATCGAACAAGGCTTGCATTAATTCGAAATGTGCCGATCCATGTGTTAAAGCATGCGGTTCTAATGCACTGTGCAGAACAATAAGTCACTCTCCGATGTGTTTCTGCAGTGATGGTTTTACTGGTGATGCATTTTCCAACTGCTACAAACGCCCAGATTTTACACAGGATAACCCGACGCCATGTAGCCCAACACCTTGCGGTGCCAATGCTCAGTGTAAAGAACTGAACACTGCAGGGTCATGTACCTGCCTGTCAGATTATATTGGAAACCCATACGAAGGATGTCGGCCCGAATGTACTGTTAATACAGACTGTACGTCGAACAAAGCCTGCATACGCAATAAATGTCAAGATCCCTGTCCTGGCACTTGTGGAGCAATGGCTTCGTGTGTCGTGGTTAATCACTTACCATCTTGTACGTGTTTGCTAGGATTTACTGGTGACCCGTACCGCCAATGCTCCATTCAGAAAGGTAAATAAAGATTCGATTTAAACCTTACAACACATACGATAGCGAAAGAGTGAATATAAAAATGTTGTCTATTTACTTCCAGCAACTAAAAGTTATATATTTTTACAGACCCAACACCGGAACCTGTTACACCGTGCGTTCCGAATCCATGTGGACCAAACAGTGTTTGTCGAGCAGTAAATGGACAGAGCGCATGCTCGTGTATGGCTAATTACATTGGCTCGCCACCTAGCTGTAGGCCAGAGTGTACTGTTAGCTCAGAATGTGCTAAGGATAAAGCCTGTGTCAATCAAAAATGTACAGATCCATGTCCGGGGCGCTGTGGATTAAACTCCAACTGCAGAGTATTAAATCACAGTCCGCTATGTTCATGTGCACCGGAATATACAGGCGATCCATTCACTCGCTGTTATTCACAACGTAAGTATTCAAACGTATCTGAATAAAAATAATGGTGATGCCTAAAGCTCTGGTTTCCTAGAATAGCGGTTAATAGCTGCAGCAGCGAACGGCGGCCATAGGTGGGAGCGGAGGGCCTGAATGCGGTGTCTCGCTCACAATGCCGCTGCCGCTCGCCACTACCGTCAACGTTATCCTAGGCAACTAAAGCTTAAGATGAAATACCACTGCTCATTTGTTTATACAAATCGAGGTTTCGTTCTCGTCTGTTTCCTCCTCCAAAATGTAACCAACCGTTACGAAATTTTGGGAAATAAATGAGAAGGAAATGATCTGCCGAATTTGTGTACTAGGCGAGCTTTGGGCAAAATTTGCTCAAACGGACTCGAAAAAATCGAAACGGTCTGACACATAACATTTCCTTCCTATTCAGTTTCCAAAATTTTGTTACGATTGGTTAAGTTTTAGAGATGGAAACAGACGAGAACGAAACCTTAATTTGTATAACCCGGTTAAGTTTGTACTCATTTGTATCCGACGCCATAGTTATCAGGTGCAATCTTAACGTACACTGATAGTATAGGAAAAGAGCAGTGATATGTCCTCTTAAAAAATATATGTATATATTGCTAGTTATTATTTCCACGTGAGTGACATTGTACCTCTAACCTCTGTTTTTTTTTAGAACCAGTACAATTGCCACCAGAACAGTTTAGAAATCCATGTGTTCCAAATCCTTGTGGCGACAACGCCATCTGCCGCGATGTAAATGGAGGGCCATCTTGTAGTTGCATGCCGCAATATCAAGGACAACCGCCTAACTGTCGGCCTGAATGTGCTATTAACCAGGACTGTCCATCTAATATGGCCTGCATAAATATGAGATGCCGAGATCCATGTCCAGGCAGTTGTGGCGAAAATGCAATATGCACGGTGTTTAATCATTCTCCAGCGTGTTCTTGCGCGCAAGGTTATACTGGAGACTCATTTGTGGCTTGTAGACCTGAGCCGCCAATGACAGGTAACGGACCTTAAAATAAATTTAGTTCTTACAATGAAATACCCATATATATATATATATATATGCTACGATTATATATTTTTATAACTTACTTTTCTGAAATGTCTTGTTCTATTTTTAGATGTGTTGCCATCAGATCCTTGTTATCCCTCTCCGTGTGGTATGAACGCTCAGTGTAGAAACGGGGAATGCACATGTATCAATGAATACCTAGGTGATCCATATTTCGGTTGCAAGCCCGAATGTGTGTCGAGTTCAGATTGTGCGCCCGATAGGGTTTGTTCGAGAAATAAATGCGTTAATCCATGTCCAGGAATGTGCGCTCTAACAGCTCAATGCAACGTTTACAATCATATACCAATTTGCACATGCCCAGAAGGAACTTCAGGAAATGCATTTACTGGATGCCATACAGTCGCAGGTATGTTTTCGAATATTGCCATTAAATCATACATGACATTTAGATATATATGACAGTTTTTAGTAAAAGGTCCCATTCAAACGTCCATTGTTCGGCATTCCATAAGGACGCGTTGGTTGACAGGTTATTCGTATAAAGATGCAAACAAAGTTCATTTCTATGGAAACTCGAACAATGGGACCTTTACGTCATATATTTTACAGGGTGACTTTTTAGTCGTGAATGGTAGTGCCAGTAGGTGATGAGGAGGGTGTGACGCTGAGCAACTTTCACTATGGGGACAACCACGAAATCTCGAAAAAAAACTACTAATTAAGAGTTAATTGATACTTAAGTATCAATTAAAAGTATATATACAAATACCTACTTTGATAAAAAGATTTGATTATGAATGTTGTAATTTCATTCCAGTTGCATTAGCTGTACCATGTAACCCAAGTCCATGCGGTCCGAACAGCCAATGCCGTCCAATTAATAACCAGGCAGTATGTTCATGTCTGCCGACATTTATTGGGAACCCGCCATCATGCCGGCCGGAATGCTCCATCAGTGCCGAATGTCCGCAGAATGAAGCCTGTAATAACCATAAATGCATCAACCCATGTGTTGGTGCTTGCGGCTATGGGGCTAAATGTGAAGTAATCAATCATAATCCAATATGTTCATGCCCAAATCGATACACTGGAAATCCATTTATGCAATGTTCTCCTATACGTAAGTATCTAAGTAATTTGATTGTAAATACAATGGTACATATGTTATTACATATTTTACATATATACATAATAATGAATTGTCCGTTACAGCTGATGCACCAGTGTCACAGGGTGACCCTTGCACCCCGTCGCCATGTGGGCCGTATTCAATTTGCAAAGTGATTGGAGAATCACCATCATGCACTTGTCAAGCGGATTACACAGGCCAACCTCCACATTGTCGCCCAGAATGTGCCAGTAATTCGGAATGCCGAAGTGACTTGACTTGTATAAATCAGAAATGCAAAGATCCCTGCCCCGGTAACTGTGGATACAACGCGGACTGCAAGATTGTCAGCCACGCTATGATCTGCACCTGTCCGTTTGGTCTTACTGGAGACCCGCTTGTGTCTTGCAATTCCATTCCAGGTAAGACTTTAAAGCTTTAACAAAAATGCAAAAGTTCCTTCCAGTACTAGTTGAATATGTGAAGTAATTTTCATTTTCATTTGTTAAAGATACCTTCGTTTACAACTCTCCGTGCGAGCCATCGCCGTGCGGACTTAATGCAGAGTGTTCGGAACGCAATGGAGCAGGTGCATGCCGATGCCTTGAATCTTATGTCGGTAATCCGTACGAAGGCTGTAGGCCTGAGTGTCTAATAAATACGGACTGCGCACCTATGTTAGCTTGTATTCAAAACAAGTGCAAGGACCCTTGTCCTAGCGTATGTGGGTCAAACGGCATCTGTCAAGTTGTGAATCATTTACCGACGTGCTACTGTCCACCAGGAATGACTGGCAACCCATACTCATACTGCGTTCCCCGAGTAGAAGGTAAGATATTTAATCAATTCCCACAATTAAATACATACATAGGAATTAAAATAAATATCAGAAATAAAACGTAATTATAATATTTTAGATGAAATTAAACTTACGCCGTGCACACCGTCACCGTGCGGACCAAACAGCCAATGCCGGGAAGTGAACTCTCAAGCGGTGTGCAGCTGCCAGCCTGAATTCATTGGTTCTCCACCCAATTGCAGACCGGAATGCACAATTAATAGTGAATGTCAAACAGATAAATCATGTATCAACCGCAAGTGTGCTGATCCTTGTGTCGGTCAATGTGCTAGAAATGCTAATTGCAGGGTAATAGCGCATAATCCAATATGTTCCTGTCAGGAACGATTCACTGGCGATCCTTTCACCAACTGCTTCCCAAGTAAGTCATCGCTAATCAATTGATATATCTATAGTTATAAAAGTAAGGAAAACTTTTACTTAATATAATCAAATTTCAGTTCCATTGTCGGTCTCACCGGAGCCTTCAGAAGTAAACCCGTGCATCCCGTCTCCGTGTGGACCGAACTCAGAGTGCCAAGTATTCGGTGGTAGCGCTCGTTGCACATGTTTGCCAACCTATATAAATTCACCACCGCGATGTAGGCCGGAATGTGTGACCAGCGCGGAATGCAGCGCTGCTACGGCTTGCCTCAATAACCGCTGCGCGGATCCATGCCCAGGCGCCTGTGGCCTACGTGCCCAGTGCAGCGTGGTTAACCATCTACCGATTTGCTCATGTACGCCTGGAAACACTGGTGACCCATTCATTTCCTGTTACCCAATTCCACTTGAAGGTTAGTTAATATGGAACGCCCTCCACCTTGTGTGCTTTCGTTAATTAAAAAACATTTTACTCGCCTTAGAGTTGATTGTGTGTAATTCAAAACATGACAAAGACATAATCAGCAAAGAATAACGAATTGATATGTTTTTCAGCACCAGTGGATCCTTGCTCTCCTTCGCCGTGTGGTTCCAATGCTATCTGCCGTAATGGTACATGTACATGCCAACCTGAATATCAGGGAGATCCATACTTCGGATGTCATCCCGAATGCGTCTTAAACAACGAGTGCCCGCGAGACAAGGCGTGTATCAAGAACAAATGTAAAGATCCTTGCGTTGGAGCATGTGGTAGTAACGCTATTTGTGAAGTATTCAATCATATCCCTATGTGTTCCTGCCCGCCAAGAATGTCTGGATCGCCATTCTCATACTGTACTGAAGTTGAAGGTACGTAAACAATTACAGGTCGTTCTTAAAAAGAAAATACTCCAATAAAATAAATATCATAAAAGTCCAAAAGTTGAGAAATATAAATGTATGGGACATGTCCCATTATTATTAATGTGGATGCGATGCACTACATTTCTTTTAATTAACCATTGATACAAAAATCAAATATCAAAAAAATGCGTAACCTCTGGCGGAAAAGACCGGGAATCGACCCCAGTACCTCTGGATTAACGGACCAACGAGTTAATCGCTTCACCACCCTAACTCAGATAACTTTCCGAATTTTTCCTTATGCTTTGTGTGTCGATTGATATTTGCAAGGTTTTACACCTTAGTAGCGACTTCTATGTCTTTGTTTGTGCTTTGATCATTGTATCAATGGTTCTATAGAGAAATATAATTATGTAATAGGAATTTATACAACACCTGCGTCATACGTTGTTTGTACGTCAACTAATTTGTATCTTACTTATTGCAGACACACCTATCAACTTATGTCAGCCATCGCCATGTGGCCCAAACAGTCAATGCAGAGAAGTTAATGGAAATGCTGTGTGCGTTTGTTTTCAAGGCTTCATAGGCAGTCCTCCAAATTGTCGACCTGAGTGTACAGTCAGCACCGACTGTGCTTTGAATCGAGCTTGTTCTAATCAAAAATGTATCGACCCATGCCCGGGAGCATGCGGGCGCAACTCAGAGTGCATAGTCGTTAATCACAATCCAGTGTGCACTTGTTTAGCTGGATATTCCGGTGATCCGTTTTCATATTGTCAGTTTATACGTAAGTATCAGTTACTTAAATTAACTTAACAATTATAATACAAGATAGAATAAAAGATAAGAATTAATACACCTTTGATTAATATTATTTAACATAAATTTCGTTTTTACAGCTATGACACCCCCAGTCAAAGTTAATCCATGCCAACCGTCACCTTGCGGACCCAATTCGCAATGCATTGAAAACGGTGACGATTACGTATGCACATGCATGCCTGAATTTATTGGTACACCACCTAATTGCCGACCAGAGTGTACTAGTAACACTGAATGTGCTTTGAACATGGCGTGTATCAAAAGGAAGTGTGTAGACCCGTGCATCGGCTCTTGCGGCGTGAACGCTGAATGTAGAGTTGTGAGCCATACACCAATATGCTTATGTCAAAATGGATATACTGGTGATCCTTTCCTTACGTGCTCCATTGCTATTGCGCACTCGGAAATAGAACGCCCTACACCGTGTGTGCCCTATCCATGTGGCGCAAATGCCGAATGCCGAGAACAATACAACGCTGGTTCTTGCACTTGTATAGGCGGTTATTTCGGTAACCCATACGAGGCTTGTAAGCCAGAATGCTCGATTAACTCGGACTGTCTCTCGAATTTAGCATGCCAGAACAATAAATGTTACGATCCCTGTCCAGGCAGCTGTGGAGTAAATGCACTGTGCAATGTTGTAAACCATATACCAAGTTGTTCTTGTCCAGACCAGCATTATGGAGATCCATACAAAATATGCACATTCAAGCGCCTATGTAAGTACTAAATTGAATAAGTTTGTTAGAGTAACATTACTTAAATATTAATGCAAATATAATTTTCTAATTGCTACTATTACTTATTCACAGCTGAAATTCAAGATCCTTGTAATCCATCACCTTGCGGGCCAAACAGCCAGTGCAGATCTCCAAATGGTGTAGCTGTCTGTACGTGCTCGGACGGATATCAGGGATCGCCTCCGCTTTGTCGACCGGAATGTGTTACAAGCTCCGAATGCCCCATGGATAAGGCCTGTGAAAACCAGAAATGTGTAAATCCATGCCCGAAAGGTTGTGGAGTTAATACAGATTGCCGAGTCATCAAACATAATGCAATTTGCACGTGCAGGCAGGGCTTTACCGGCGATCCATTCTCACAATGTTACGTGGCTGCAATAAAAGAATCACCATCCATGGATTTGGTTAACCCATGCGTACCTTCTCCATGTGGTTTAAATGCAGTTTGCCGTGATATCGGAGGGATACCTTCATGTTCATGCAACGTTGGGTACTTCGGCAGCCCACCAAACTGCAAACCGGAGTGTGTTGTAAACGCTGATTGTAATAATGACAGAGCTTGTATAAATATGAAATGTGAAAACCCTTGTTTGGGCTCATGTGGATTTAACGCTTTATGTAGTGTGATCAACCACGTCCCTATGTGCTCTTGTCCAGAGGGATATCAAGGCGATCCCTTTGCTGTTTGCAGTATCAAACCACCAGGTAAATATTAATTGTGGTGTTTTGCCTTATGACCGAATTATTTTTGAAGTCATACAATTTGTATAACTGTTATTAGATTGTATTATAACAATCCCAAATAGTTTAACGTGTCAGAGAAATGTGCTTTCTACGAAATTTCACTTCGGTGAAATTTTACATTCGGCAAAAAAGCAGAGAACCATTTGATTACATTTAGCGTTTGGAAAAACTTCCTGCTTCGACCCCAAATGAAGTCAATGATGATTAACGTTAAATTTAAATACGTATTTATTTTCTCTTATCCTATAAAGCATTTTATGTGTGTTAATTAAATTCCATTTTGTTTTAGAACCACCTCAAATGATAGATCCCTGTAATCCAACTCCATGTGGGCCCAATGCCCAATGCAACAATGGCGTATGCACATGCCTTCCTGAGTACTCCGGGGATCCATACTTCGGTTGTCGCCCAGAGTGCGTGCTAAGCTCCGACTGCCCACTGGATAAGGCCTGCGTGCGCTCCAAGTGCGTCGACCCTTGCCGAAACATGTGCGGGGTTAATGCAGAATGCAATGTTTACAACCATGTCGCGGTATGCAGTTGCCCAACTGGTATGATTGGTAGTGCGTTTACCCAATGCAAGGAAATTAAAAGTAAGTAAAATAATTTCACAAGTAAAAAAAACAGTTGATATGTTGGCATTATGAATATCATGATTGTAATGACAAAATGACAAACAAAGTACAATAGATTAACACAATGAATTACTTATTTACAGAACCAACAAACAGACCTTGCGAAGGCTCACCATGTGGGCCTAACAGTATTTGTCGAGAATTTAACAGTCAAGCAGTGTGCGCGTGCGTTGAAAGTTATATTGGAAATCCACCAAATTGTCGTCCTGAATGCATACAAAGCTCAGACTGTGCCCCATCTCGGGCATGTATTAACCAAAAATGTCAAGATCCATGCCCAGGCTCTTGTGGGACGAATGCTATCTGCAACGTCATAAAACACAATCCTATCTGCAGCTGCCCCGACAGATACACCGGGTCTCCATTCACGCATTGCTATGGTACGATGAGTTTTTTGTAGTTTTGGAAATTAATACTCATACTTATTCGTTGTTAAGTGTTTTACTAACTATTCTTATGTCTTATACTAATTAGAGGTACATTTCAATAAAAAAGTATAAAAAAGGGTCTTGGGTATTTTCATTTATGATCTGTTTGTGTTGCAGTGCTTGTGCCCGAAGACATCCCGTCTGACCCGTGCGTACCTTCTCCATGCGGGCCTAATAGTATTTGCAAACCGACAAACGCTGGTACATCTTATGTTTGTACATGTCAGTCGACGTTTGAAGGAACACCACCACAGTGTCGCCGAGAATGTGCAGTCAATGATGATTGTTCGATGAATAAAGCATGCATAAACTTCAAATGTACAGATCCATGTCCGGGATCCTGTGGAATTAACACAATTTGTGCTGTACGTCTGCACAGTCCTATGTGTTCCTGTGAAGAAGGATACACTGGTGATCCTTTTACCTCATGCTTCAGAATACCAGTGGCCGACCTGATTGACCCATGTAACCCAACACCGTGTGGCGCAAACGCCAAATGCAAAGTATCAAGAAACCAGGCTGCTGCTTGCATATGTGAACCAGATTACTACGGAAATCCTTACGAATCATGCAGGCCTGAATGTGTTACACAAACAGATTGCCCTTACAACAAAGCATGCTTAAAGAACAAATGTGTAGATCCTTGCCCTGGAACATGTGGTGAATCAGCCTTATGCCAAGTCGTTAACCACGTCCCGTCATGTAGTTGTTCACCTGGTTACAGTGGAAATCCGTATGCATATTGTCACATTGTATTCGAACCGCCTGGTAAGATACTTTTACTATTAATTGAAATATATATACCTATTTGTACTTATTTTATATTATTTGGATGTTCTTCAACCGGACAAATCTCATAACATAACATATTTTACAGCACCAACCAAAGATCCATGTGTTCCCAATCCGTGCGGAAGCAATTCAATCTGCAATAACAACAATGGGCAGGTGGCTTGCTCATGTCAACCGGAGTTTCTAGGGTCTCCTCCAAATTGCCGGCCTGAATGCACTGTAAACTCAGAGTGCGACGCCACGAAGAGTTGCTCAAGACAAAAATGTATCAATCCATGCACAAACGCCTGTGGCCAAAACGCCGAGTGTAGGGTTGTCAACCACGCCCCTATTTGCTCGTGCCGACAAGGTTTTCAAGGAGATCCATTTATCAGATGTTTAGTAGTTGACAGTAAGTATAAGTTGAATTTCATCATTAATTTAATGTTTAGTATAAGTACATTATTGTCTAAGTAGGCAACTGCTGGCTGTATACCTATTAATTTAAAAAAAAAAAAACAAAATAAGTACAGATAAGTTTTATGCCACTGTATGTCAAAACCGAATTCTTGCATTGCCGCCTTTTTTTAATAAAAAAGTAAAAAAACGTTTTCTTCCGAAAACGCGATTAGTTATTTTGGGCAACTAAAAAGTCACGATAAGTCGTAGCTACTGATCTTCCGTTTTGGCTGTTTAGGACCTATGCCTTTTTTTTATATCGCCGATTTAACTGTTTTTAAAGTTTGTATTTCGACATATAAATATTTTCATACAACATTATTGTCAAGCAAACCAAACCGGCAAGATTTTTCATTTTTATTTTAGACTGACCATAAACTACCTATGCACTTCGCATCCTGATTTTAATCAATATAATCAACATTTTTGAGAAAATATTATAATCTGTGGGTTTCGTAACGTTTGATATAAGTAAACAACTTTTGGTATATTATTGGTCAGAAAACTGATTCAGGAATATAATGAATTAATTATTTTCTAATTAGCTTTATGCCATTGTACATACAATTATCCTTTCTTTTATATTTATCTATAGTTTTTATTATTGTAAATATTGTAAATATATTGTCATGTATGTATTTAATTATTTAAATTGATCTGCTAAGTTTATTATATTTTCAATTTCAATTTCAATTTAAATAAATTTGTATTATAAAATGACCGTGTCTCCTGTAAATATTTTTTATACTAAATAGTTGTTTTTAAGAAGTCATTGATATCTTTAAGACAAATAAATACTTAAGCGCATTTCTCCATTACTATAAACTACCACTAACAACTAACACCCGTATACTGCAAGTATAATTTTGTGGGAAAAGGTTTATTCTCATCGTAAAATATCATAGGTAGGTATAACAAATATTGTCATATGGCCTAACTGTCGACCATTATATTATAATAATAATTTGAAAGAACAACTTTAAATTTAATAATATGTACTATGGGTGTAAATACATACAGACGTTTTTACAGTTGTTATATATCTAACATTACATTGCAGTTTGCACACTCGTTTATGCGATGTGATAATACATGTTTTTCTTGAGTATTTATTATTTTATGTTTTTTGCAGGAACTCCACCCGCTGATTTGAACCCGTGCGTGCCATCTCCTTGTGGGCCAAATGCTCAATGTCAGACTGTCAACCAAGCACCTGTATGTACTTGCATGAGTAATTACATTGGAGCTCCTCCAAACTGTAGGCCTGAATGCACTGTGAACTCCGATTGTCCCAGTACACTGGCTTGTATGAATCAAAAATGCCGTGATCCTTGTCCCGGCTCGTGTGGATTGCAAACTGTGTGTCAAGTTTATCAACACGCTGCCGTATGCAGCTGCATAGAAGGATTTACTGGAAATCCTTTCCAGAACTGTTATGTTCAACCCAATATAGGTAAATATATACATACGTAATATAAAGGTATCCTAAAAATATAACATGGAAATATTCATAAAATATCAATCTTAATAATATCTAAGAATTATGAAATACGTCCATAGTAATACCTGATTATATTTTAGAACCTCAACCAACTGTATACGACAAATGCAATCCGAGTCCTTGTGGAGCAAATGCTGATTGCAGAGATGGCCAGTGCACGTGTAGACCAAAATACTTCGGCAATCCCTATTTGAGTTGTAAACCTGAATGCACGCACAACTCTGACTGCGCAGCGCACCTTGCGTGCGTCAACAACGAATGTATCAACCCCTGCGCAAATATTTGCGGTCAAGGTGCACTCTGCGAAATTTATAACCATATCCCAATGTGCAGTTGTCCATCCAATACAACCGGAAACGCGTTCTTCTCATGCAGCCCTATTACAGGTAAATTATAGAAACTTGACTAACGCCGCTGATGTCGACTTATATTTTGCATAATATTGTTACTTGGCATTAAGTTCGCCATTTGCATTGACTTTTATTTTGTGCTGTAAAGTTTAAATAAATAGTCTTGTGCTATGTAATTCTTACAGCAGGATTCTCAACAACGTATCACAATTTATCGTCTATTGTCAACGAAAACTCAATAAGTAACAAATGCCCTCTTAAAACAAAGCGAGCAACGAGTTTTGGTTGTCACCAGGCGTTAGGCATATTTATATCTGTAAGCGTTACATTTAACTAACTATCTTTCATTTTCAGTTATACCAGAAAGAAGAGATCCTTGCACGCCATCACCCTGTGGACCGTACAGTGTATGTCGTACAATAAACGAACAAGCAGTTTGCTCGTGTGTACTGGGATACATAGGTGCGCCGCCTGCGTGTAGGCCTGAATGCACCGTCGATTCCGATTGTACAAGTATGATGGCCTGCTCAAACCAAAAATGTAACGATCCATGCGTGGGCTCATGTGGCCTTGACGCGGAATGTAGAGTACATAACCATAAACCGATTTGTTATTGCCGCAACGGTTTCACTGGTAACCCATTCTCTAGATGCCTCGTTGCTGAGCGTAAGTGTACAAATCATTGTGTTGTTTTCCACTATTAATTAACCAGTGAAGAATGAGTTTTACTATATGTCGTAAAACTTCATTTTTCAGGAGACCCACCTATAAAGCAGGCTCCGTGTGAACCATCACCCTGTGGGCCAAACTCAATCTGTCGAGCGGTGGGAGACACTCCGTCATGTTCCTGTGCAACGGGTTTCATTGGAACGGCTCCATACTGCCGCCCTGAGTGCGTCACAAATAGCGAATGTAGCTTTGACAAAGCGTGTATTAACAACAAATGTACGGATCCGTGTCCTGGTTCGTGCGGACAACATGCCATTTGTCGCGTCATCAGTCATTCACCTCAATGTGTTTGCAATCCTGGATATGAAGGAAACGCATTTGATCGATGCCTACCAATTCAAGGTACAAATATATTATGAGTATACCGACTAATTTAATTTTTCTCTTGAATAATGTTACTCTGTATGTTTCTCGATGTTCCGAAATATTTTCATTGTCTCTACTTCCATACCTATTTAATACGTGTTACTTTTGCTTTTAGCGCCAGTTCGTCCAACCATACCAACCAAACCTTGTGTGCCTAATCCATGTGGTCCAAATGCAATTTGCCAAGAGCGTAATGATATGGGCAGTTGCACATGTATCAGTGGCTACTATGGAAATCCATATGAAGGTTGCAGGCCAGAATGTCTTATCAATTCAGACTGCCCCGAGAGTCGTGCGTGCATGCAAAACAAATGTCAAGACCCATGCCCCGGGTTATGTGGATCCAATACTCAATGCCGAATGGTGAATCATTATCCCATGTGCGTCTGCCTTGATAGATACATTGGCAATCCTTACGACGGCTGTGTTTTGAGAGAAGGTAATGACTCTTATCCATTACATTCATTAATATATTTACAATAAGATTGTTAAGGATTTATGTCTTATACATTTTTTTTCAGAAACACCTATGGACCCATGCAGTCCATCTCCCTGCGGAGCCTACAGCACATGTAAAGCCTTGAATGGCCAGGCTATGTGTACGTGTTTACCACAATACTTCGGTAGTCCTCCTAATTGTCGGCCAGAGTGTATAACAAACCCGGAATGTCCTCCTAATAAAGCTTGCATTAAACAAAAATGTCAAGATCCATGCATTGGAACTTGTGGCGATAATTCAGAATGCCGTGTTCAATCTCATAGTCCGTTCTGCACTTGTATGCCTGGTTTTGAAGGAGATCCATTTATTAAGTGCACCAGAAAGACAACACCTGCTCCTCCAAAATCACCTGTGTGTGAACCTAGTCCTTGCGGTCGCTTTGCTACATGCAGAGATGTCGAAGGTTCAGCTGTATGTAGTTGCATTCAAGGCTATATTGGTGCACCACCAAACTGTGCACCCGAGTGTACAATCAATGAGGACTGTCCTAATGACAAAGCATGTGTGCGAGAAAAGTGTGTTGACCCATGCCGTGGGTCTTGCGGCATATTTGCAGACTGTCGAGCAATGAATCATCTTGCTATTTGCACTTGTCCAGCCGACTATAGTGGGAATCCATTTGTCAACTGCTATGTATTCGAAGGTTAGTATTACAAAATGGCTAACTGCCTTGTATATCTAGATAATTTATGATTATGAAATCAATTGTGTAAGAAATATCTGACGTATTAGGTAGGTATGTTCAAGTCGTTTACGATGATTTCGTTCTTTTTCTTGCAGATCCCCTAAACGACCTACCGAAGGACCCATGTGCGCAATCACCGTGCGGAATAAATGCAATTTGCACCAATGGTTCCTGCTCATGTATCGCTGGTTATCAAGGCAATCCATTCATCGAATGTCGACCTGAATGTATAAATGATAATGAGTGTTCGAAACAACAGGCCTGTGTCAATTATAAATGCGTCAACCCATGTAAGAATGCCTGTGGCTTAGAAGCGGTCTGTAATGTATACAACCACATTGCAATTTGCGAATGTCCCGCTCCTCTACGAGGCGATCCGTTTATCGCCTGTCGCCCTGTCATAGGTAAGTAGTATGTTAAATAAACAACCTGCACCAATTTGCTTTCAATAAATCTGTATGTTTTTCTCCATGCAAAACAACAGATTATTCCACAGGAACGATTGATTCTATCCGCTTACTGTTGTTGAGCATTGGGTACACATTTCTGTTCATATTATAATAAGTTTTCCATTACATATATCATTGATTTGTTTAGCTCTAACGGTGACGGACCCCTGCACTCCAAACCCATGCGGGCCTCACAGTGTTTGCCGAGCAGCAGGCACCGTGGCACACTGCTCGTGTCGACCGGTCGCGCTCGCCGACCCGGTTACCTGTCGGCCTGAGTGCCGTGTCGATTCCGAATGTCCCGCAGATCGCGCCTGCCGAAATAATAAATGTCGTGACCCCTGCCCAGGCATGTGCGGCACCCGAGCGCTTTGTCAAACCAAAATGCACTCGCCTATTTGTTCTTGTCCAATAAACTTCATCGGGGATCCATTCGTTCGCTGTTTACCAGGTAATATACAAATTTATCTTTTCTTGCTACTAATGATAGTCATTTGAAGCATATAATACAAGTATTAACGTCCAATGGTACTTATTTTTCAGCACGTAAAGACACGGAGCCGAAGGTTGTCTCGCGATGCCCTGACTGCGGGCCTAACGCGGACTGTATCGATGGCCAATGTCGATGCAGACCAAATTACTTCGGAGCGGCACCTTACTGTCGGCCTGAATGTCTTAGTTCCAGTGACTGCGAGTGGCGTTTCACTTGCGTCAATCGACGCTGCGTAGACCCCTGCCCTGGCGCATGTGGTCGCGGTGCTATCTGCACGCCTGTCGCCCACGAACCTCGCTGCGAATGTCCCTCTTCCACTGCCGGAAACCCTCTTGTTGACTGTCACCAAATTAGTAAGACAGACTCAAATAAAAGTTTGCTTTGTACTTCAAATTATAATAAATGTGTTGCTAGACATAAATCGTCGCTAGGTTAGGTTAGACGGCGAGCTTTGTTTTCGCTTTTAAAACTTAGGCATGGGTTTTACTAGTGAAACTGAGTAAGCTGTTTATCCAAGTTAAACACAAAGTGAGGTTCTTAGGTCGCTTTACGGAAAGCGCTTCCTAAATTTTTGCTGAACCATGATAGAGTTTTTTTCTATATTCAACTAATTTTTCAATATTCGATGTTTCAGAAGAAAAGCCCGGTGACCCGTGCTATCCATCACCCTGTGGCCCCGGAGCGATCTGCCGGTCAAGAGGCACTGGCGCTTCATGTGAATGTGAGCCCGGTCTGCGCGGTGATCCTTACACGGGTTGCCGCCCCGAATGTTTAGCAGACTCGGACTGCTCGCCGTCGCGTGCCTGCGTACGCTCGCACTGCCGTGACCCATGCGTTGGCAGTTGCGGTATTGGAGCAGACTGCGAAACCTTCAATCATTTGCCAACTTGTTCTTGTCCACCTGGAACTAGAGGCAATCCTTTCACACGGTGCGAAGAAGTAGTCAAATCAGGTAAACAATCATTAATATATATGGAATTCTTTAAACGAAGGCCGCATTGACTAAATACAATGGGATAATATATTTTTTCTCATGCAGTTCCACCCTGCGATCCATCTCCGTGCGGTCCGGGCGCGTTGTGCACCTCGGTAGGCGAAAGCGCCGTGTGCTCGTGCCCACAAGGCACCAGTGGCGACGCGGCCGCCGGAGGCTGTCGACCAGAGTGCGTGGTCAGTTCGGAATGCCCCCGCGACCGCGCCTGCGTACGAAACCGCTGCGTCGACCCCTGCGTTGGTGCATGCGGCACTGGCGCTGAATGTCGCGTCTTTGATCATGCTCCGATTTGCTCCTGTCCACCACCCATGACTGGAGATCCGTTCCTTTATTGCAAACCAGGAGGTAATTTATGATACTTATATTTTTAAGATTTGAAACTAGCATTGAATACGGCAATATACTTATACATATAATATGTATAATAGAGTAAAAATGGGAAACCTTACAATATTTTTTTCTTCTTTCAGTGGAACCCAACAAACACGACGACCCGTGCGACCCTAACCCGTGTGCACCGCATGGAACATGCCGCAACGGTTTCTGCTATTACCCAGAGTGCATTGTAAACGATGATTGCTCTGGAGATCGCGCTTGCATCAATCGGAAATGTACCGACCCCTGCGTTGGAGCTTGTGGCCTAAACGCGATTTGCTCTGGCGTGAGGCACTCTGCGGTCTGCTCGTGCCCTAACGGTTACACGGGCTCTCCATTTGTACGCTGTGAACGGATTATAACGCTGCCAGCACCAGTGCCAGAATGCGTCAGAGATGACCAATGCGCCGACAATGCAGCTTGCATCGACTCTCGCTGCTCCCCTGTTTGTGGACCAACTAACTGCGGACTGAACGCGCGTTGCTTAGCCAGACAACACCGGGCTCGCTGTGCCTGCTTACCGGGATACGAAGGCGACGCCTACACAGGATGTTATTCAGGTACCTACTTACACACAAAAGTTATATTTACTTACACATTAGTACATTCTTCTGAAATTTGTAAAACTCATGTTTTTATTTATTTGTACAGTACAATGTCACAGTAACAACGACTGCCCTTACGACGAGAGTTGCGATGGCGGTTCTTGTGTAAAGGTGTGCCCGCGAGTACGTTGCGGCGCGGAGGCGCATTGCGTGGCTCGCGGACACGTCGCCACCTGCGAATGCGACACAGGCGCGCGTGGAAACCCGTGGACTGCTTGTCGTAGAGCAGAGTGCACTGTAGATGATGAGTGCGCTACATGGCTAGCTTGCCGCGGTGGCACTTGTCAGAACCCTTGCCCCGGAACGTGCGCACCGGACGCACTATGCACCGTCGTCCGCCATTCTCCTGTCTGTGAATGCCCGCGTGGCACTCGAGGCAACCCGAACGTTGAATGCCGAAGAGGTACGTTTCATCTGATTTCGTGAAATCAACTAGTCTTTAGGAATTATTTTTTCAAATACTCAATATTAACATCAAAATCCTAGGAAATTAGCTGCTTGGATATTAATCATTTGTGGTTTACTGAACAGTTTGTTAAATACTGTAGGTACTCCATTAGGTATTTATTTTATTTGAGAAAAAATAATACAAGAATAACGAACATATGAGTGGCTTTAGAATTAACAAGTCTCTATCTACGTATGTATGTAAGTAAACACTTTATTGTACACAACAACTAGTTATAAATACATCCATAACAAATAAAAGCACATAACAAATAAAAACATGTACAAAGGCGAACTCATCCCTATTAGGGGTCTTTATTATCGTTTTCAGTGGTTGACGACGTAGAATGTGAAAATGACGCCGGATGCGGCCCTGACTTGGCTTGTCTACAAGGAAAATGCAAGAACCCTTGCGATGCAACCTCTTGCGGAAACCGTGCTGTGTGTCGTGTCGCCAACACCCTGCCATTCAGAACGCTCGTGTGCGAGTGCCCTAAACCACTAACTGGCGACGCTTCTGTGCAGTGCAGTCCAAGTAAGTGTCAGCACGGAGTAGTTAAAACTATCTTAATACCATCAATTATTTACATTTTAATAAGTATAATGTGCATAAGTATCTATAAGGCTAATCAAATAAAATTATTGTTTAAAGTCCAGGTACAATTTCTAACGACATCAACGACGTTGAAATGTAACAAAAGAGTGCAATTAAAGCGAGTGGGTATAATTTAGCATGATTTCTATAATATGCACTGTTGTATATACACGAATATCCACTGTATAAATTACTTACACTGTATTTATTTTTTATAGAAATAGTTAGTCGAAGTACACGGTACGTCTGACAGTCGGTTTTTACTTTGTATATCTTTATCGTGATATAAAATCGAAATCTTGCGCAATGATATGGAGATAATATGTTGCAATAAACACCACTAGGTATATATTTTAAACTTCTTTCGATACAGCCAGGAATAAGTTGAATATTGTGGAATTTCGTTCAAACTCTCTTTCTATCTATGAGATATTAAAGGACCATTCCGTTTTACCAAAAAAAATATCTTCGGTTTCCGCGATTATCACACGGTAATAACATCGGAAAACGCTTATAATTAATGTTTGTCCCTTTTACAGTAAATCACGGTAACTTTGTCCCTTCTGCATAACATGGGCAAGGGACACACAAATTGCCAGTATGAATTGTTTTACTGAGTGCATAGATAACGTACTTCAAAATGTCTATCTATCTATCTATCAGCCACAGACGTCCACTGCTGAACATAGGCCTCCCCCATGACTCGCCACAAAGTGCGATCCTGTGCAGACCGCATCCAATGATTCCCCGCTATCCTCACGAGGTCATCCGTCCATCTAGTCGGGGGCCGACCCACGCTGCGCTTCAAAATGTAAAATAAACTATTTAACCGACTCCAAAAAAAGGAGGTTCTCAGTTTGACCTGTAAGTATGTATGTTTGTCCGCGATCATCTCGCATTTGGCTGAACCGATTTTGATGCGGTTTTCAGAAAAGTATTCTTTTTTGCTTTTAAAATAGGTATTATTATCTATACGGCAGTGTGTGTAAGTCTGGGCCAATGCTAAACGGAAGGAACAAAGTTACCCTGATTGACTGTAAAGCTTTAAAAATGTTCAATAAGAATTCAATAAAAATTAGGCATCTAATTATACGGTGTTATAATAGGGGGTGAATGCACCGAGGACTCTGAGTGCGGTGACGAGGAACAGTGTTCATCGAATCGCTGTGTCCCAGTTTGTGGACCGGGCGCATGCGGCGTGGGCGCTGAGTGCCGAGGCCGCGCGCACCGCGCGCAGTGCACGTGCGTGCCGCCACTGCAGGGCGATCCACGAGTCGCCTGCTTGCCAGGTTAGTGTTCACTGTATATGTAATTAGAGAACAATGTAGTAAGGAGCAGCGTTCGTCGAGTCATTGCCTTTTGGTATACTGGAAAGGCGCGTTTAAAACGTTCAAAGAGATCAATTAAGTCAATTGATTAATGTGATTCCTCTATTATTCATCTTTTCTTTCATTTTAGTCTTATTTGTTTAAGGAGTATTTAATGCCTTTTTTACAAAACAAGTTTCCGCTTATGTAATGACTATTTGTTTTATCATATTTTAATCTACGGCTATTACATTTCCAGGTGTTCCCGAAGTCCAATGCACATCGGATTCAGACTGCGGCTCCGCGGAAGCGTGCGTGGCGCGGCAGTGCGTTTCCGCCTGTGCAGGCGCGTGCGGCGCCGGCGCGCTGTGCGAGGCCACACAACATCGTGCGCGTTGCCACTGCCCGCCCGGCACCGCTGGGGACCCGGCGAGAGCTTGCTACTCACGTAATACATTTATCTACTTCCAAAGTTACTTCATGTGGTTCAATATAGGTATTAAAATAGTCATTTAATAAATTCTTCTACATTTCAGCCGAGTGCACATCTGATGACGACTGTCCATTCGATAAGGTCTGCATCAACGGATACTGTCAAGACCCGTGTATCCTGGGATCACCTTGCGGCCGAGATGCGGTGTGCGAGGCGATCGCTCACGTAGCGACATGCCGTTGCCCGGCGGGAACGCAGGGCGACCCGCGACGTGCTTGTATCTCTGCCGTCTGTCACTACAACGAGGACTGTGATGATACGAAAATCTGCGATCGCCTCAATAGAGTGTGCCGCCCCGCTTGCTCCGATAGCGCGTGCGCGCCTGGGGCTCTTTGTACGGCTCAGAGACATCGTGCCGTTTGTTCGTGTCCGCCAGGCCGCTCCGGTGATCCATACTCGCGTGGTTGCGCTTCGCAAGATGTCGGGCCCGAGTGCACGAGTGACTCCGAGTGCTCGGCTCCACTGGCTTGCGTCAATACTCGCTGCGTGGACCTGTGCGTTGGCAACCCTTGCGAAACCGGACTTGTGTGCAGGACTGTCGATGTGTTGCCGCTCCGTGCCGTAGCGTGTGTATGCCCAGACGGTGGTCGTGTAGCTCCCGATAGCGGCTGCCGCAAACCACCCGATGCCGAGTGCTCGGCGGACTCTGACTGTGCAAATAGCCAAACTTGTCGTCGCGGCAGCTGCGTAGAAGCCTGCAGAGCGGATCCTTGTGGGCTTAACGCCATTTGCGAGTCGGTTGATCATGCCTCCCGCTGCACATGCCCTCCGGAATACACTGGAAACCCCAGAACTGAATGTAACTTAGGTAATATTTCCTATTTTTGTAATTTGTTTGTTTCTTTTTGGTTATTATTATTATTCCAATATCTATACGAACGAAATCTATATGTGATATTTATACTTTTTAGAACCAAGACTGCCATCAATATGGGAATGCTATAATGATGAAGAATGCGGTCCGGAGCGCGCGTGTGAAGAGCGTAGATGCGTCAATCCATGTAGCAATGCCTGCGGTGAGGGAGCTCTATGTCGTGTGATTGATCACAAGGCACAATGTTCTTGCCCCAGAGGATTTTCTGGCAATGCTCGAGAGCGGTGTCAACCACGTAAGTTGTTCAAAAGCGCTTTTATAAACATTTAAATATTTAATACTACTAATTGTAAAAATTCTCCAACGAGAAAGTTAAATTAACATATTTTATTTTATTTCAGCATCTGATGTTCAAGTAATACCCGTGGGATGTAAAGCGAACTCGGATTGCCCACTATCCCAAGCATGTATAAATGGCGCTTGTGCTGAGCCATGTGCCTGTGGTCCACATGCAGAATGTACGGTTGTGAGACACCACCCCGTATGTTACTGCGAACAAGGTTATTCTGGCAACCCCTACACAGGATGCGCTAAAGGTCCGTTTTCTTTAAAAGTTGATCAAAATTTAAAATTGCATGCATAATTTGTAGATACTCAGTATTCCAATTTTATTTTGCAGTTGGATGTTCATCAGACTCAGAATGTCCGGACAGCGACACCTGCTACAACGGCGCCTGTGTTAATCCTTGTATTTTGGAAGCTCCATGCTCTATCAGTGCCGAATGTTTCGGTAGAAATCATCGAGCGAACTGCCGTTGTCCAACTGGAACTAGCGGCAATCCGTACACTAGATGCCAACCAGTGGAATGCGAAATAAACGCTGATTGCAACGATGACAGCATTTGCGTTAAAGGAGTTTGTCGACATGCGTGCTCCTCAGATGGGCGTAACCCGTGCGCAAGTAACGCTGAGTGCTTTGCACGTAATCATGCTGCATCTTGTAGATGTCCACCTGCCCTTCCTATTGGCGACCCTTTAACACATTGCGAAAAAGTCATTATTGGACCAGAATGTATAATGGACAGCGATTGTGCGAGTGGTCAAGCATGCCTCAGGGATCAATGTCGTGAAGCCTGTACTGAATTACAACCATGCCAAGCTAATGCGCGGTGTACAGTATCCGATAGTGTACCTTTCCGCACTTTGATATGCCGCTGTAATGACGGTTATATCCCCGACGTCGGCGGTGCTTGTAGACCTGCGCAACTACCACTTCCGAGTTGCTCAACTGACGATGATTGTAATGATCATGAATCTTGTATTAACCGAATTTGTCGGAATCCCTGCAACTGTGGCGAAAATGCAGAATGTTTCGTCCGAAATCATCGTCCGGTATGCTCTTGCCGCGAGGGCTTCGATGGAAATCCTTATCAAACTTGTCGCACTCTCGGTTGCCGCTCAAACACAGAATGTGAATCACACGAAGCATGTGTAAATGGAAATTGTGTTAGCCCATGCTTATTAAACAACAACTGTGGCCCGAATGCAGACTGTTACGTGGAGAGAAACCAACCACTGTGTCGCTGTCGCTCTGGATTCGAAGGAGATGCATATGAAGGATGCAATGCTATAGAATGTCGATCAAATGGTGATTGTCCTTTGGATAAAGAATGTCACGCCCACAGATGTATTAATCCTTGCTATTCGAAAACAAACTGCGGTACAAATGCAGTTTGCTTAGTACGAAATCACATTGCAGTTTGTAAATGTGAAACAGGCTTTGTTGGAAGTCCTTATGTAGAATGTAAGCCTGAAATTATAGCTGAATGTTTCGTCGATGCAGATTGCCCAGCTAAATCAGCATGCTTATCATCAAAGTGTGTTAACCCATGTACAGTGCTCAAACCGTGCACCACGCCGGCGCAATGTGAAGTGTCTCCTACGTTACCCGTCCGCACTATGATATGTACTTGTCCGCCGGGTTACATCAGCAGTGGAGGAGGTCTATGCCGTCCCTTCACGACTTTCTCAGACGTCGCATGCGAGATTGATACTAATTGCACATCGAATAACGCCTGCATTTCTTCGGTATGCCAGAATCCATGTGAATGCGGACCAAATACAGATTGTCAAATTAAGAACCATAAGCCAGTATGCGCATGCCGTCCAGGATACATCGGCGACGCACGCACTGGCTGCTACGATGTTCTTTGCCGATCAGACTCGCAATGTTCAGACGACGAAACCTGCATTAACAACCGCTGTGTTCCAGCCTGTTCAGTCGACGGCGAAATCTGTGGAGCATCCGCCGAATGTTACGGAACCAACCATCGTTCTTCATGCCGTTGTAAAATCGGAACAGCCGGAAATCCATCAATCGGCTGTACGCCTATCGGTTGCCGAGCGAACTCAGATTGTCCGTCGGATAGGCTGTGTATTAACTCGCAGTGCATAGAACCCTGCACGGTAAATACCTGCGAACAGCCCGCAGAGTGCAGAGTACATCTTCACGAGGTACATTGTGTTTGTCCGCCTGGTTACCAGAGTACAGACAAGGGATGCACTAAAACAACAGAACCCATATGTATAATCGATGCAGAATGTCCGGCGGGAACCGCGTGCTTGGACTCCAAGTGTGTGGAACCTTGTCAGGAGACAAGCCCGTGTGGCAATAACGCTGAATGTAGAGTGGTCGACTCGCTTCCTGTCAGGACAATGGTCTGCGAATGCCTACCCGGATATAAAGGAAACGCTTTAGTAGAATGTACACCAAATATACGTAAGTATCGTTATGGTTATTGTGTAATCATGCATTTATATAATTAATGAAAGAGTATGAGTAAATTTTCTCCCAGCAAGTACCAAAAAGCTGCTTGTGCAGACATTAGTGCTGCCCCTTATTGATTATGCTGATGCGTGCCTCACTAACATCACTCAAGAGTCCCTCAATAAACTAGATCGCCTCCTTAACAATGGGATACGATTCATCTTCGGCCATATGATCACGTTTCGTCCTTCCGGCGTCAGCTTTACTGGCTTCCCATACGTAGTCGCAGATCCCTCAGGATCCTCTCTTCTCCATCCTGTTTCAGCTTTCTGCTTCTGGATACCTCAAAAGTAAATTCACTTTTCAAACTCCCCTCGAGGCGGTAAACTTCGTTCCTCCCGAAGTCTCAAACTCTCGATTCCTTCGCACCATTCTGGTTTCATGTCCAATTCTTTCGCCGTTCAGGCAAGTCGTCTTTGGAATACACTCCATCTCTCTATTAGACAAGCCCCAAGCAAGTAAGTTTTCCAACGGATGCTACGTAAGCATCTGCTCGAACAAGAGCTCCAATAATGTCTCATCCTATGCAGTAGACATTTCATCGTATTTATTATTATATTAGATACTAGCTGTTGCCCGCGACTTGGTCCGCGTGGAACCTTTATCTTGAAAATTTTACATCTTTATTATTTTCAGATCTAAGTAATGTTGAATGTGCTTTTTTGCAGTTGTTTACGAAATACATAGTAACGAACCCTTCGTACGCGAGTCCGACTCGCTCTTGGCCTTTTTATATTTTTTTTCATAAGTCATAAGTATTTATTCATTTAACAATTTACATTGCGTTTGAAATCACACTTTCGGCTAATTAGTTCTAAATACGCGGTATCATTATAAATTCAGGTACATCTACGAACGAATAACTTTACTAAATTCGATGAGTTTAAGAACGACGTTTATAAATTGTTTGATTCGAATAATAATTAAATGCCTTTACACAAAGTTTCAAGAACAGCACTCAAAAAAATGTTAGATCTACATACAAATATTCAACCCCTTTTTCACCACCTTCGGGGCTGAATTTTCAAAAACGCTGAAATGAGTTTTTTTATCTTTTACTAAAATATCTTTTTACAAAGTTTCTAATTCCTAACTTAAAATACAACTTGTACCCGATACAACCTGTCATCCTATTTTTAACCCCCTTAGGGGTAGAATTTTCAAAAACGCTGAAATTACTTTTCTTGTATGCTAATAGTGTACCTTTACACAAAAATTCAAGTCCCACGCTCAAAAAAAATACTTAATCTCCATACAAACTTTTAACCCCTTTTTAACCACCTGAGGGGGTGAATTTTCAAAAACGCTGAAACCAGTTTTATTTTATTTTCTTTTAATACCTTTTTACAAAGTTTCAAGTTCCTAGCATAAAAAGAAACTTGTACCCCATACAAACTTTGCACCCGTATTTAACCCTGTTAGGAGAGGTATTTCCAAAAATCCCTTCTTATCCCTAGCCCACGTTATAAAAGTAACCTACTGTGCGAAAATCAACTCTCTAACATTGGTAGTTTCGGCTGTGCGTTGATGAGTCAGTCAGGACTTCTTCTTTTATATAAATAGATAATATACATCTTATAGTATATAAATATATGTATCATTCTATTTATGGTAGTTAAGTTATATAATATACTGCACCCACTTGAAGCATCTCTGTTTGGCCCTATGGTTGACTGAAAGAGAATGCCATTAGGCATTAAGTTCGCCATTTGTACTGACTTTTGTTTTGTGCAATAAAGTTTAAATAAATAAAATAAATATGAATCCTAATATTGGTGTTTATTTTACAGCACCAACTGCGATATGTGTAGAAGGACAAGCAGTGGACGTGAACGGCGAATGCGTGCCGTGTCGGGAATCGGATGGTCGCGTTGTGGACTCACGCGGACGCTGCGTATGTGACACCGCACGAGGGTTGGTGCTGCGCGGCGATGAGTGTCTGCCTGTCGCCGGCTGTCGCTCCGATTCCGATTGCGACGACCGCGCCTTGTGCCGCAACAGCATCTGCATCCCCGCCTGCGACGCCGAGCCCTGCGGCTTGCACGCCATCTGCACCGCCCAAGGACATCGCTCCATTTGTAATTGTGCCAACGGGTACACCGGAAACCCGAGAGAACAGTGTAATGCCACCACACCCAACTATCGTACAGACTTCCCATTGCCGGACATGCAAGTACGTATCTTATGAAGCGGTATTATAAAAATATACCTGTATAGATACCTATTTTGGTATCCGTATTATCCGAAATGAAACATAATTGTACTTAATGTAATCATTTGTTTTAGGTGCACTGCCTTGCTGATGCCGTGAAAGTGAGTCTGAAGATCAAGGACTTCAACGGAGTTTTGTACGTAAAGGGATACAGTAAGGACGAACGTTGTAGGCTTGTTGTTCATATCCCTGTGCACGAAGAGAGCCTTGTTGATTTTACTGTGCACTTCGGCGACTGCGGATTAGTGCACGTCAATGTAAGTATTTTGATTCTTATTAGTATCATGACTCTTCAATTAAATTTGTCTTTAGTAAAGTAGAATGATGTAACATTTAATACTCGATTTTACATTGCAAATTCATTATTTGCAGGGCATGGCCAGTTTCGTGCTCGTGATGCAGATACACCCTACACTACTGACATCAAATGCAAAGGCATTCCACATCAAGTGTATATACCAGACTGGTGAAAAGAATGTGACGCTAGCCTTCAACGTGTCCATGTTAACAACAGCTGGCACAATCGCCAACACAGGTCCACCGCCCACGTGCTCTATGCGCATCGTCTCGCGAACTGGTGACGAAGTTAACTCGGCTGAGATTGGAGAGAACCTTGTCTTACAAGTTGACGTGCAACCTTCGAGTAAGTATACCTATATAACTGGCTAACTCATTATTATGTAAGTATTTTCGGACCCATAATTGAAAATGGTGTTCCAGTTGAACGTAACTTTCTCATGAACCTTATTTTATTGGCATCTATATTGACGACGCGGTTGGCGCAGTTTGTAGAGACCTGCCTACTGGGCAAAGGGCAAATATTTGTGTGATGAACATGTATTTAAGTATATATTTATCTATATACGTATTTATGTCGTCGTCTAGTACCCATAACACAAGCCTTCTCGAGCTTAATTTGGGACTAGATCGATCGATTTGTGTGAGGTTGTCTGATATTTATTTATTTATTATTTATTTATTTATTATATTTTTATAAACGAAAACTGCCGCCCAAAGTTTTGGTGATAAACTATAAGAATGGCATAAGTTACTTTGATCCACTAATCATGTGAAGCACAGCATATATAACTGATGGACTGCTCATTTTCAAGGCATCTACGGCGGATTTGCGCGCAGCTGCATAGCGAAGACCAGCGAGATATCAACGAACGTGGAGAACGAATACACGGTGACTGACGCGGACGGCTGCGCCACAGACGCCACCATCTTCGGAGAATGGGAACGAAGCGAGGACGGTAGCGCCTTACGAGCCGCCTTCAACGCGTTCAAGTTCCCCAGCAGCGACAATATACGCTTCCAGTGCAACATACGTGTCTGCTTTGGAAAATGTCAACCGGTATGAGATCTTCATTCATCATTTAGCAGTTACTGGGATAATATCCGATTTGCTTATTTTACTTTACGCTTCATATGTACAGTCAGCTCAGAACCTCTGTATACGTAACATCTGTTCAACCTTATCCCATCGCAAACGCAAATGTAGGTATACATTATTCATTTAACGTAATAATAATAATTCAATGGAAAATGGTAAAAACTTTAGACTTTACAATACGACTTTACATTAGTAAAATGCGTGCAAAATGCATTTAAGTGCTAGGGCCGTCATTGGTAGTCATATACGTCATTTCAATCGATTTGGCTCGTATTTTACGATCACTGTTAATTACCGAAGTTCATCATAATACATATTTCCCCAGGTTAATTGCCGCGGAGCTGATGCTTACGGCAAACGTAGAAAACGAGAAGCGATCGACACCGACGGCCCTCTATCGACCAGAGAGGACCAAATTCGAGAAGAAGTGAAGGTCGAATCGAACCAGATATTGACGTTAGAAAAGCGCGATCCGTCGCGTGTGGCGCGACAGCGCGACGCATCCGGCGGCAGCGGGGATCCGGCGGTTGGCGCCGGCGAGGTGTGCGTGTCGGCGGCCGGGCTGGCAGTGGCGTTAGCGTTGACGGCGCTGCTGGCGCTGGTGGCGGTGGCGGCCGCTGTGGCATGCTGGCTGGTGGCGTGGCGACGCGCGCGGCCGCCGCCTGCGCCTCTACCGCACCCGCCTGACTTCCCGAACCCGCTGTTCCAGCGCTAAGACACACTACTACTAGTCCTCGCCCCGCTCCTCCGCCGGCGCCGGGCGGTGTCGGCTCCTTCTTTATTACTCACTTAGCTTTAATATGTGCGCGCCGCCGGAGGACCGCCGGGCTAGGGCGCCGGGAGCGCCGCGCGGCTCGGACCGCGCCCCTCGCTCGCGCTACCAGCGCCCTTTTTAGATTTATATTGTATCTATATTAACGTGGAATCGTCAAATCCTTCGAATTTTGTGATATTCATAAATCATAATATACACTGAAAGAAATCACCAGATTTTTATGTAAAATAAACATAGGTTAAGCAAATAATTAATAAATAAAAATAATAGCCGTGTGTTTTCTTTACCTTTCCATATTCTAAATAAAGATTGAATCTGATAAGTATAAATACTGAATTAGAAATAGGATTAGTAGATATGCATTACATCAGAACATTACAATTAAATGCAGAAATATGAACCATACAAAAAATATACAATAAAACAATTCTTTATTGCACACCAACAAGAAAAATGTTACAATTGAAACCCTAATTTATAAATGGTAGACAATAGGCGGTCTTATCGCTAAGGGCGAACTCTTCCAGGTTACTTTTGGGTAGAGGATTAAACAAAAATGTGGCGTTATCTGGGGAAAGGGACCTTATTGTCGGTTCTAGTTGCCGAGATACCTTCGCGTTTAAAGTAAAATGTCGAAAAAAATCAATTTTTCTTTTTTTACTCTATATTAATAAGCAGGGTCTAAAATTTAATCTGACAAAGACACAACTTTTTAAATCGATTTTTTAAGACTTAGAACAGCCCTTAAAGTTTAGTGAAAAAGGGACCTTATTGTCGGTGCCCCTCTTGTATGCTTTCTGTGAGCTCGGTATCGGTTTGAGAGACGTGTCGGTACTTGTCGGCGAGTCAAAGGATAATTATTGATCATTAGGAGTATCCTTGCTGTACTATGTAGGTACACTTAAGGCTACTTCTGTCGCGGCCCGTTACTACGGGCCGGTCTTTCTGGTGACGCGTAGTTGCGACGGCGGTTTCTTAGTTGGTGCCCAACTTTCGTGATGTTCCATGACTCCTCGAGGCCCGGGTGGAGCTTTATCTCCTCTTCTTATTTCCCACTGTTGGTGGTGGTGGTGGTGTCGCTGCATCTGCAGCTCGTAGCAGCTCGTGGCGGAATTCATCAGCTTTCCGGAACATTGTGCTGGCCAGTCTGCTAATCTAGGCGTCTAAGGGTTTCCATTTCAGTGCCCTCTGTATATGGTCATTCCGCACGGAGCGTGGGCAATCTGTAATGTATCTCAGTGCCAGGTTTTCTTGGGCTCTCATTTTGTTTCGGTTTGTGGTAGCCACTAGGGCGTACCACGCCGGCGCCGCGTATGTGAGCCTGGACCTCACATACGTTTTGTAGATCCCCAGCTTCGTGCGGATCGGCAGGGTGCTCCTTAGGACTGGTCTCAGCGTAGTTCACGCTGGTCTGGTTCTTGAAACCACTTCCGCCACGTGCTGCTTCATGATGAGGCCCCGGTCTATGGTAACACCCAGGTACCTCACCGTGTGCTTCCATTCCACGTCTTGACCAAACATGCGGAGTGGAGGTGAAGTCTGTTTTCTTCCGGTCATGAAAGCCTGAGTCTTGGTGACGTTGACAGTAAGCCTCCAGTCCTCAAGCCATCTTGGTAGGGCGTCTAACTGGGTCTGCATCTTCCTGACGGCATGGGTGGGGCTGACGGATGCGGTGTAAAAGGCCGCGTCATCCGCGAACAGCCCCAGCTTGACGTCGCCTCCTACCATTGGGATGTCATCGGTGAAGGTTGCGTAGCATGCTGGTGTAAGGCAGCTTCCCTGAGGGACTCCTGCTAGGATTGGGCGCTCCGAGGACAGTGCCTGTTCCACTGCCACTTGGAACTTGCATCCGCTCAGGAAGGACTTTATCACCGTTATGATGCTGCGTGGGGCCGTGGTGTTCAACAGTTTGTACAGCAGCCCCTCGAGCCATACCCAGTCGAACGCTTTTTCCATGTCGAGCATGACAGCCACAACATGCTCCTTCTTGTTGCTTGCATTGGCCATAAATTTAAGCACGCAAGTGAGCTGTAGCGTTGCCTGAATCCGAACTGTTCCGAACGGGGCTCGACGTGTGGGGGAGAAGTTTCCCCAACAGGAGCCTCTCGAACACCTTGGTGAGGGTGCTGAGCAGAGTTGTTGGCCTACAGCTCTCCGGTCTTCGGCAGTCTTTGCCAGGTTTGGGCAGCATAACTACCCTCCCAGTCTTCCAAGTTTGGGGAAAGTGACCCGAGCGCATGATCCCGTTGAACAGGCGCGTCACTGCCACAATGGGGATCGAATCGGCGCCCTGGGCTTTCTTGGGGTCGCAACGTTGGAGGGCTCGCTGCATCTGGCTGGGGGAGAAGAAGACCGCGTCCTCCTCTGCTCTTGCTGGGGCCTCCGAAGTACCTCTCCAGGTGTTCTGTGATGCTCTGCTGGTGTTCAGCATTGTGCATCGGGTTTGGCCTAAATTGTCCCTCCAGGTACTCGGCGAAGATCTCTGCGCGATCCTCAGCCTTGTAGCGTGGAGTGTTGTCTACAAGGTCGTAGAGTGGTCTTATTGCCTCAGGTTTTGTCACTAGCTGTCCGCAGATACGGTGAATGAAGGGGACATCACCCTCTTCATACGCTAGGTGGCTCTCCCAACTCTCGGCCCTGTGTTCTGTGAGCGCCTTCTTGGTTTTTATGATCATGGCGTTGAGCTCTGCCTTGATCGTCGGGCATCTTGTACCCTGCCATTTTCTGCACAGGCGGAGCTGCTCCTCGATCATGCTCCTAATCCTCGCCGGGAGGGGCGTGTGCTTCTCTGTGGCGGGAATGGTGTGGGAGGCTGTTGATAGCGCCGCCTGTAGTCCAGCTGTGACCAGGTCTGCCGCTTTTTCCACTTCGTCAGCTGTGGAGACCGGAGTAGTGTGGCACGTGGTGGTCTCTTCTAGTTGTTGTGTGAATGTCTCCCAGCTGACTCGGTGTTTGGGTCTCCTAATTCCCATTAATGGATCCATTTCGATACACATGAGGATTGTCCGGTGATCGGATGGTAGGTCCTCATGGTAGGTCAGGCAATGCCTCATGTGTAAATCTGGCGTCAATTTGGCTGGCGACGCAGCAAAATACAAATTAAAAGTATTTTTCAAGACTTATTCTTAACTATGTCACTAAACATTTTACGTCCGACACTAAGGTCCCTTTTCAAATACGTGAATCATTTAGTGTTTGCCGAACCAAAATTATAGGTTTTTGGTAAGAGTTTAATACTAAAGTGCTCTAAAAATTAAGACTATCAAAATTAAACATAAATTTATAGTCGATATCAGATGATATCACTAAATATATATAAATATAAGGTCCCTTTTAGAAAATATAAAGTGGTTGTGCCAACTTTTTACTAAACTTTATCTTGAATTTTGAGACTTAAAAAACTACTTTTTTAATATTTGTTCTGTTAATTTGATCTCATTTGGCTATGTTTTAGCGTAGTAGATGTATATGTTTGTTGATTTTGACTGTTTAATTAGATTTATAAACACAAAGCTATTTTTGTTAAAATAATTTTTTTTTTATAATAAACAACGTTGATTCAAATCGAAGTAGCTCTTATTGAGTGTCTAATTACATATTATATTTATTCCTTCTATAATGTCTAACGGAAATACACTATAAATAGGAATTTAAGTAAAAAATCCATTAATATATTTTTTTTTACTTTATGCACTTTGGCAAGGTAACTATACGAAAACAGATATACAATTACAAAATTGTACTTGAAACCTGAAAGCCCATACAATCTACTCCTCAAATAGCATGTTATCTATGTAACTTCCAACAATAACATACTTTAATGGGGTGTAGAAGTTTGAATTCAATTTTCTCATAATCACCTTTTCTAACTTTTGAGTTTCAATTATTTTTTAAAAAATATCTATTGAACCTACATGCATGTTTTTTACATGGTTCGATAGCTCAATGTATGTAGATTATGGGGATATACATAACTCAATACCGACAGTAAGGTCCCTTTACCCAGATAACGCCACAAATAAACAATAAAATAGTAGGTGGTGAGATAAAAAATTCAGCAACATAAATAACATATAAGTCATACACATACTTAAATAAATATATCTAAAGATAAACATACATATATATGTATTATATAGGTACAGTCGAGTTCGATTACGATTTTATGCTCCTGACAATAGAGTCGTGCTCAGATATTTTTGTTCTCGTATGTAAATGAACTCGACTGTACATACACATATAAAACAAGAAAAATAATAAATACAACACAGCTGATATCAGACTTAGCTACGAAAAATACCAATAGCACACAACAAGCTAACGGCAGCGACAAGTAGTGATCTTTTAATTTAATTTTATAAACAGATAGTGACTTAGACTTCCTCAGATCCAACGGAAGAGAATTCCACAATAGAATGGCTTCAACTCTAAAAGAATTTGTATAAAATTTTGACTTTGCTGCCGGAACAGTGAGTAAATAATCGAATCTAGCTGATAACAGGCAACTGATATTTAAGGTAGCGGGGAGTTGTCGCGGATCATCGCGAACCCTTTGGTAAGTTATGTGAACAATCCTTATAATTTTGTAGCTGGTAACATTTAGATTTGGAAGTAACTGACACATGTGCTTGGCGCCATTTTGCTAGTCAAAAGATAAAGTTAATGGTGGTTGTGAGAAATAAGTTTGTGCAAGTGGACGGAGACAGAACCTGATCCCTGAATCCTGAAAGGCTGATTAACTTGAGCTAATTATTAGACTAGGTTAAGGAAGCAACAGTCACAAACGTTCTGATCATAGTAATCATATACAAGTAAATGGGATCCCATGTGCTAAGTAAGATATAATGTTCAGTAGTAGTATACAGAAGCTAGAATCGCGAGTTAGCCTTGTCTATACTTAGTGCTTATTTAACATTCCTATCAACAGGCGGTGGAAACAATCTCCAGGCATCAGAGACAAATAGTTAGCATTGCGAAACAGATCGAAGGTCAACAAGTGGGCCTACTGGACGTTCAGGTAGGACTCGGAAATTATAATAATTACCGCCACCAAGTTCTCGCCGAACCTAGGTTGATAGGACATTAATAAATAATAACCAGAGATCATAGTATATTTCAACCAGCCATACACCCATCCATATTTTAATGCTTCGGCAACAGGAGCAGCAGGGTTAAAGAGGTCCAAAAATATGTCCAGTCACTTGACTTGTGTGATCGATCATTCTTGCACATCGAAACTCAACTGAATTGAACAGTACCAGGCCAGGTCAGGGGCTAAAGGAAGATCGTTGGGCTACCGTCAGTAAAGCTCACGGAAAGTGACTCAACGAAACGAGTGCCGACGTGTCTCACACTGACAGGTTACACTTTGTAGACAGTACCGAAGAAGAACTGGTCTATAAAACATAGGTACTAAAATAAAAATTAATAGAACTACTCTAGTGGCTCTGTGAGCTGAAGACCTCGCGACGCGAGTTTGTTCCGAAATTACTAAAATTTGTATTTGTTAACGTCATTTTGACAAGAAAGATCTGTATACCTACTTATCGAACCTACTCACAAAATTTCTTGAAAAATCGCTTGAGAAATGCGACCGGTAGGCGAGAACATACGAAAAAATTCAAAACCGGCCAAGTGCGAGTCGGACTCGCGCACCGAGGGTTCCGTACAAACACTTTCCATCCCTAGGTGGTTAAGTTAAGTTTGCACCTGGTATGTATAGCGCCCCATATAAATTAGGTGCAAAGTAAGGTATTAAAAAAACTACTAACTAGATCTCGTTCAAAACAATCGTTGTTAATTTTTATAGTAATGTACATCATATGTTTTTTTTAGATTTTTCATTTTCTTATTTTAGAAGTTAGAGGGGGGGGGGGACCAACTTTTTTCCACTTTGGAAGCGTCTGTCACGCAAACTATTCAGTTTAGAAAAAAAAATATTTTAGAAACCTCGATATCATTTTTGAACGCCTATCCATAGATACCCCACACGTATGTGTTTGATGAAAAAAAAAAATTGAGTTTCAGTTCTAAGTATGGGGAGCCCCCAATATTTATTATTATTTTTTATTTTTGCATCAATATCTTAATGCGGTTCACAGAATACATCTACCTACCAAGTTTCAACAGTATAGCTCTTATAGTTTCGGAAAAAAATGGCTGTGACATACGGACGGACAGACGGACAGACAGACAGACAGACAGACAGACAGACATAACGAATCTATAAGGGTTCCGTTTTTTGCCATTTGGCTACGGAACCCTAAAAAGGATTGGCCAATTTGTAACGGAGATACTTCACTCGCTCGGTTGATGAAGCTTTGTGATTTTAACGTAGGTAGGGCTTGCAATCCGGATATCCGGATATTCGTTTTATCCGGATATCCGCAATTTTTTTAATCCGGATAATTTTCTACCTACACTATTCGGATAATACGGATATTTCGGATAATTAAAATAAAATAATTACTATAATATAATTAATATACCAAGCCGTAGAAAGTATCATAATAAAGATTAAATATCTGAACAAGCTGGCTTTTTGAAAGGAAAAGGCACTAGAGAACAAATTCTAACCATCAAACAACTGATTCCTGAAGAAATACTTCGAATTTAACACCCCCTTAATCTTGTGTTTTATAGACTACTTGGCCTGTCGATCAACAAATCTTTAACAAAATGTATGGTCATAGATCGAACAAAGCCGCTAGAGCTCAGTGGGACGCGCAATCTCCAATATGAGGGCAGCTTTGTATACCTGGGCTCTACCAGAACGATGGCTCATGCATATCATATGTACGAAAGCGGATTAGCATGGCAAAAAGCGCGATGACACGACTAAACAGGATCTGGACAGATATATCAATCTTACTAAAAACCTAGAGGGCTCTGGTGTCTCGACCTTCACCTACGGTGCGAAAAACCTGGACCCTCAAAAAGGCAGATAGATCTCGCATTGACGCATTAGAAATGTGGTGCAGGAGCGGAATGTTACCAGTTCCTTGGACAGCCCACCGCACAAATATTATGTAAATTCTTCCAGAAGAGGGAGTCACCGTTAGGCTGTCTACAATCTGTCTCCGCAGGATCTTCGATCACCTAGCTATAGAAAAAAAAATAACACCGTCGAAGTGCTCCTGGTTACAGGGAAAGTACAAAACCCTAAAACGGAATCAAGAATAAGCAAGTCTGATCAAGCTTTAAAGGATTCTAAATGGGGATGGTGACCAAACCAGTATATAGTTATAAGCCGTGTAGAAGCCGATTTAATATAATTTAATAGTAGATTGTACGACAAGTGCATATAACGCATCATTTTACACGGGACGTTTATCCATCCGAGCGAGCTTGCGAGCGAGGATGAATATAAAGTGGAGTGTAAAATGCGTTTTATGGACGAGTTGCACACTCTACTTTTCACTTTGATTGCGAGGAAATAAAACTGTATCATGTAAATAACATATAAACACATATCATGTATAGGTATTTAAAAACAAATTTAATTAAAATTCAATGAGAAATATTTAAAGTAATAGTTTAAAAAGTAATAAATGATATTAAATAAAAGTTACAAGTTTATTTCAAGAAGTTTTATTGTTTATTTTGGCTGTTGGTATCTTTGCCTTGGTCTTAGAATACTAACAAAACGAAATAAAATAAAGAGTTAAATGCTGTTCCAGACCTTCCGATCCGATCCGATTTATCAGAAGAAATCGGATAATGTGTTGTAGTGCAATTGTTAGGATCTTATACACATTATCCGATTTGTTCCGATAAATCGGACCGGATCGGAAGGTCTGGAACGGGTTTTATTGTAAGAAGTTTTATGTTTTTTTTTTACTGTTTATTAAGGACCTTTTTCGTGTGGCTGTTGGACCGATCGCCTTGGTCTTCGACGACGATTTTACTTTATGCTCTAGAGCATAAAAAGCAATTTTATGTCGCCTACGCACAGCATAAAGTCGAACTTTTAGAGCAAGAGAAGTGAAAAATATATTAAATCGGCTTCTATACTTAAATTACATAATTTTACTTACATAATTTTAAATACCTGGGCGACCAAGCTTTGCTCGGTTATTACTATTTATTGTAGTTAATATGGTGGTGTTTAGGTGATGAAGGCGTCACAAAAAATACCCGAGAAACTGTGTTTAAAATTTCTATCGGTATATTTTTCGTTTTGCACTATTGCTTCATAAGTCTCAATAAAATAAAAACTCGAAAGCATAAATCTTATTCACGTAACCAGTATAGGTAAATGTTAGACATATTTATGAGAAATATATATTATTATCTCAAACATTAACTACATTTTTTTAAACTTGTCTAAAAACAATAAAAAATTGAAAATTATATTTTATATATAATTTAATTATATATAAAATTGAACATAAAAAAATATAATAATAATAAGTCACCGAGCGGGATTTGAACCCGTAACACCCGTTTCTTGCGGTCCGCGTCATAACCCGCTGAACCAGACGGACAGTGGCCGGCAGGACGAAATTAGCGACCATATTTGCGTGGAATGAAAAACGCATGAAAACTCGAAAATATGCGTTTTCCCAAACATAAGACTAATGTAGATCGATTGTTTACCCCCGAAAACCCCCATATACCAAATTTCAGCGAAATCGTTAGAGCCGTTTCCGAGATCACAGAAATAAATTTATAAATAAATATGTATACAAGAATTGCTCATTTAAAGGTATAAGATATTTCGATAATGATCCTTACGTTTTTTATGGTCTCCTGCGATTTTTTTTATGAACCACTACCCTGCTCCGAGACAGAGAGAGGTATATTGGAGATTTTATTTTAATTTTCAGTAGGTATACATATATTATCTTCTCGCTGAAAAGTTTAAATTGTGATTGCAAATGTGATGAGATTTTAAATATTATGATAAAAAATAAAACTACTCGTATTTTCCATTTATTTTTAAGAACTTGTCTTTTCATTATTGTTTTTTCTTTTTAAATGTTAATTTGCTACAATCATTTGGTCACTTTCTTACTGTTAAATTGTATATGTTGTCTATTATTATATGATACACAACCATATACTACTCATTCGACAGCAAAAATGCGAAAATACCTATGTAAAAACTGAAATAAAAAAACAACGAAACAAATACCTACGTCACACTTACAATAAAAAAAATAGTAAAGCGGCACTAAAACTAAAATAAATCACTACCTAGCGGCATGGTATATTAGTATCATCGAAATGTTAACCATATTTCGTGTAAATAATGACACAAAGAAAGAAAAATTTAATGCGATCCACTACAATCTAAGCAGGGATTGAACCTGCGACCTCTGCGTTACCGGCCCGGCGCATTGTTCTCCCAACTGAGCTATAAGATCGCTACGTCAATCAGGCCAAATCTTTCATTCCATATAACACTTTATACTCTCGCGGTTTGAACGCACAATTAAAACTTATTGAACCGGATCTAGCGCGATATTTTGATTTACCTTCATTGCCTGACGTTTCAACACGGTTTCACGTGAAACGTGAAACTTTTATTTTACCGAATGTCGAAATTCCGAAAAAGTTATGAAATGTCAGAAAATTCAAAACCGGAATTCTGTTTTTCGGGCTAGAGCCACGTCGGGCTTTTAACTCTTCGGTGTTTTAATTCTCGGAAATAAAAAAAAACTCGGACTTGAAATTCGGAATATAAAATTTCGTGCTTTTTAACGATCGGAATTTTATTTCTTAGGAATAATGAAATTCGGCGTTTTGAAAATCGGAATAAAATATTTCGGAGTATTAGCACCCTAATACTCCGAAATATTTTATTCCGATTCCCATCAAAAAGTATTGAATGATTGTCTTTAAATTTACGTTATTCAAAATTCAAATTCAAATTATTTATTTGCTGAAATTGTGGTACATGTTACATTTAGAGATGATACAAGCATGTTTTCAGAACGGCACAATTTGCCCACCCATGGCATGCAAAGTAAAAATAAAATGTGTGGATCAGCCAGGCTAGATCCATACCATATTATATTGTTTAATTATTATTATGTACTTACTGTTATATTATTAATCTGTTCGTATATTTCATAAATTCTTATATTATATATATACAGTCGTTACATACAATAAAATTATTATTAATTCATATATGATCACAATAAGATCAATCAATATTATCACTAAAGTATTCATCAATATTATAGTAAGTTTTTCCGATCAAAAAGGTTTTTAAACATTTTTTAAATCCCATAGCAGTATTTTGTTCTGTAACAGTTTTCGGTAGTTTGTTGTAAATTTTTGGAGCCATCCCTAAAATACCTTTAGAGAGAAGAGCTGTTTTTGATGGATGTGCAAACAATTTGTTATTTTGCCGCTTGCTGTTGTAGCACATAAATCGTGTATTACCTCTTACAAATATAGCAACTTCATAGATATATAAGCACGGAAGTGTTAGAAGTTTTAGATTTATAAACTGTGGTTTACAGGATTCGGTGGGCATTAAGCCTCATACTTCTTTTACAAATTTTTTCTGGGCTTTAAATGCAAGATTACGATTAGTAGAATTGCCCCAGAAAATAACTCCATATCGCAGCGTTGACGATACATAAGCATGATAAGCCGATAATACAGCTGGTTTATTCACCACTTTATTCAATATATACAAGGCATACGAATACCTATTAAGTTTGCTACAAATGCTTTCTATGTGCGCTTTCCACGACAGACTACTGTCTAGGATGACGCCTAGAAATTTAACTTCATTCGTTTCTAAGATCGTATGATCCTTATATTGTACTTTTATATTTCGTAAATTATTACGTCTCTGTTCAAAGTGCATAATGCAGGTCTTATTCAAGTTAATTTTTAAATAATTATTGTTTAGCCATCCAATAATTTCTTCTAAAGTAGAGTTTAATTCATATTCATAATTGTAAATTTTAATGTCATTAAATATAGTAGTGCTATCGTCAGCAAATAATACCATTGGATGTCTAGTAATTTTAGGCATGTCTTTGATGTACATATATAACAATGGTTCCACAAGGTAGTATACCTTGTGGAACTCCACATTGCACTGTTCTTAGCTCCGAAGTGTACCTATGTAATTTCATTTTTGGACTTCCTGCATACGTGAGTGATCTGGGTCATCTGCTTCCTGTCACTCAAGTAAGATACCTTATCAATCATGTACGATACCTCTGACTCCATATTTATCTAACTTCATTAACAGCATCTCATGGTTCACTAAGTCAAAAGCTTTCGTCATATCCATATATATTGCAGAAACGGGCCACAAAATACTATAATTCTAAGTAATTTTAACTCGACGGAGGGCCGAAGGCCCGACGGCGAGTGTCAACACCGCGAGGCCGAAGGCCGAGCTCCGCGTAGCACCGAAGGTGCGGAGCGTCCCAGATAAGTCGCCCACACCGCGCGAGCCCAAGGGCCCGAAGGGCCCGCAGGGCGAGCCCACCTAGACACTGGCACCCTGCACAACTCGAGCTACTTTTCCTTCTGCATTTTTCAATGCCAACCCCCTCTCGGATGACAGAACCCCAGGACAGACCCCCTCGCGCTTGTCAAAAAGGTTTTTAAACTAAAAAATACTAACTAAAGACACAGGGCCCCATTCGCAACATTAACTCTATTTGAGCAAGCATCATTGCCTCAATCATAGCAAATTCAGCAGAACACGATTTTATCTCAGTTCATTTTAATTCAGTAGTTTTTAACTAGATTCATATAAGTGAAAAGTATTTCACCTCACTCGCTCGGAAAACCTCCGTTCATAGGGCGATATCTGCGTGCAAAAGTCTATTTTATCCGCTAGCGTGCAAAAGTAAAAGTCATTTGAATTTCGAACACGACGATTTTGATTCTCTGTGGTGCATGTTACTTTTTTATATTTAAGACTCCTTCAACGCGTGAGTGATTTCATCACTCGATATATCTTCGAATAACCAATCAACGCACGCTAATAAAGGGCGATCTGGTCAGGCCGGCTAAAATCATATGTACGTTTGAATACTTATTTTTAAAAATAATACACCTACAATGTCACGTCCAGAAACCTGGTTTTGTGGTTACAGATTTTTAAGTTTTTATTTTATGTTGAATATGTTTATATAAATTAATAGTATTTCAGTTTCATTTACATATTTTGACTAGTAAATATATTAATTACAACACAATTTTTAATATTTATTTGTTATAAAACTTGGAACATAAAGAGTGTAATTTCTGAACGCACCCGAGAAAAAAATAAATAATTTAAAAGTTGGAAGTTTTCTCAATTCACGTTGTGAATTTACGTTGTTTACAACGTAAATTTGTTCCGAGGAGAATACATACTGTTGTCTTACTTTATAGAAATATCGAAAACAAGAAAGTTAAGCCCAATTTGGAGTATTTATTCAATGCTAAAAGCCTGCATTAAAACGAAAAAGGATTTGTTATAAATATTTGGAGACAATAAGTAATTTACCGAAACTATTGTCGTTTTCAAAAAAGATAAAGCCGAAATAATCTTGTTCGGATCCCATCGTCTAATAACTTCCAAAGCAAGTGTTATGTTATGGAAAATACTTCCGAGTGGCAAACTAACCCTTCACAGAATGCCATTCTCCCACATTCACAACGAATGTGTCAAGTAGTTTGAAATACAAATATGTATAACATAACAGTGCTTAAGAAAAACTCAACGATAAAACATACACGACGATGATACAAATTACGGCCATATTACTTTTAATTTTTAATATGTGTGCTTCTCTCGTATTTATTTGGTTTGGATTTGAGTGTGTTATGTTTTAAATTTGATGTGTTAAATAGAAGGCAAAATTAAATATGATTATTTTTATGTCTGTAGTGAGGTGAAAAGTTGCGTGTTCCGCATGGCTGCAAAATTATTTAGCTTCTCGTGTCTTGAAAGCATCGCTACGCTCAGGAATCTATCTTTAAACCATTCGCTAGATTCCTTCGCTCGCTCAGCTTTTTCAATTTCAACACTAGCGCCAAATAACAACTTTGCAGCCTTGCATAACAAATAACTATTGTAACGCTATACACTCACTTACTTTACTAGCGTTGTATTTCAAGATACCTACCTAATCGACTGTCCTTACCCGTCCGTCCGTCTATCTTTAATTCACTTTTACACTAGCCTAGCTTGCAACAGGGAAGTGGGAAGCTGAGGGATGCGCGTATCGCATGACCCTTCAACGGTTCTGGTTGACACCGAGGAAATACATGACGCCTCACAAGCTGGCTGAAACATTGCTGTAAACTCATTTCATTAATTCCCACCATATCCAGTCATTACTAGTCCTTAAAAAATACTGACTGCGGGTGATCGTTTCTGCAAGGGGAGCTGCCCGTTTTTGCATCAGGGGTTATTATTGGTCCAGTTGATGCCAACCGGACGCTGCAATAGTTCATAATAAAATAAGTGGTTGGAACTTGTCTACTGGGAAATAACACTCCTCTGCAACACGCAACAAGAACTCCGATTGACTTAAATTAATTTTAGTAAACATTTAAGAGTTTATTTTGAAAAATGGCTTGAGCTCCCGTAATATTTTTGAGGAACGTCCAAACGAACGACATGTTTAAAACTCGTAATTATGGAGTTCTTCCTGAGAAATAACTTTTATGTGAGTGTTAGCCGTATTTTTTAAAATTATTTGAGTTCATTGCGTTACTAAAACTGATGGTTTAGATCAACAAAATGAGTTAGGTAACAAAGTGGAAATTGTAGACATTATTACTAGAATAGTCTGAAATAAGACGATATTCGATTATTTTGAGAGAAGAATAGCTATAACATAAGTAAACTGTTAATCGCAGTGACATAATGAGAGTAACATAATAATGTTTGGACAGTATTATCTTGTCTTATATGACTCTCAATACACGGCTCCTCGCGGCGATTTAGACATATCCGAAAGAAAATTTCCAAGTATTGTACACTTGTTGGTAATGACAAAACTGAAGATTTATGTTAACAACGTGAGTTTGATGACCAAGTAGTTTAGTAAATAATCCGATTAGATATAAAATGGCCATTGCTTCAGTTTGCGCGTTTTCGAAAAACTAAAACAATCGACTAGTGATGGTAGCGTAACGGACGATTAATTTCACCAACATGAACTTGGTTCCCAGGGCGGATAGTTTAGCCGGTACCCAACTAGCACACAACCATTGTACAGCCTGGTAGTTAGTTGTATTGTATAGGAGTCGTTCATGTGCTGTTCAGTATTCTTTAAGACCTGTATCATATCGGAAAACCCTTATTATTATTTTTTTTATTTAGTTAAATAAACAGTTTTGTTTACATAGTTTAAATTAAACTATATTTTGCCACTTTTGAAAACTCGGGAGGTTTAAGTAGTAGTGGCGAGATCGCGCGGTGCGGTCCGCATAACAATTTATCTTAAATGTGTAGTTAGTTAGGGCTGAGTACAGTCGAGTTCATTTACATCTACACACTTACGAGAACAAAAATATCTTAACACGACTTTATGGTCCTGACAATAGGGTCGTGTTCAGATATTTTTGTTCTCGTAAGTGTGTAGATGTAAATGAACTCGACTGTACATTGAAGACACCGTTTACTGTCGATTTGTAAGCAGATATAAACCTTATTTCAACGTGATAGTGATAAAGTATATGGATGTATTGTTAACCGTGTCTTCGAGTGTACAGTAACACTACTTATCTATCTTATCTATATATATAAATGCAAGTGTCCTGACTGACTGACTCATCAACGCAGAGCCGAAACTACAAATGCTAGAGAGTTGACATTTGCACAGTAGGTTGCCTTTATAAAGAGTACTAGAGATAAGAAGCGATTTTGACAAATTCAACCCCTAAGGGGGTTAAAAAGGAGATGAAAGGTTGTATGGGGTACACGTTTTTTATGTTAGGAACTTGAAACTTCGTCAAAATGTATTAAAATAAAATAAAAGAACACATTTCAGCGTATTTGAAAATTCATCCCCTAAGGTGGTAAAATAGGGGTTGAAAGTTAGTATGGAGATCAAATATTTCTTTAAGTGCGGGACTTGAATCTTTGTATAAAGGCATACTATTAGATTACGAGAAAAGTAAATTCAGCGTTTTCAAAAACTCATCCCCTAAAAGGGTTAAAAAGGGGATAAAAGTTTAAATCCATTACAAATTCTTTGAAACTTCTTATAAAGGCATATATAAGAATAAAAAAATAACAATAATTGATCGATATTAAAAATTAAACCTCTAAGGGGGTTACAAGGGGGATGAAAGTTTGTCTTGGGGTTCAAATTTAATTGTAAGCTAGGAACTTGAAACTTCGTAAAAAGGTATTAAAACAAAATAAAAGAAAACTGATTTCAGCGTTTTTGAAAATTCATCCCCTAAAAAGGTTAAAAAGGGGTTGATAGTTTTTATGACGATCAAAAATTTTTTTGCTATTTATTAAATAAAAGCATATTATAAAAATACAAAAAAAGTAATTTCAGCGTTTTTGAAAATTCAGCCCCGAAAGTGGTGAAAATTTGTATGAAGATCAATTTTTTTTTTGATTGCGGGTTTTTTAACTTTGTATATAGGCATTTAATTAAAATACAAGAAAAGTAATTTCAGCGTTTTTGAAAATTCAACCCCAAAAGAGGTTAAAAAGGGGTTGAAAGTTTGTATGAAGATCAAAAAAATTTTTGAGTACGGGACTTGAAACTTTATATAAAAGCATATTATTAAAATACAAGAAAACTTATTTCAGCGTTTTTGAAAATTAAGCCTGAAGGTGGTGAAAATGGGGTTGAAAATTTGTATGTAGATCAAACTTTTTTTTGAGTGCGGTACTTGAAACTGTGTAAAGGCATTATTATTCGAATCAAAGAATTTATATACGTCGTTCTTAAACTCATCGAATTTAGTAAAGCTATTCGTTCGTAGATGTACCTATTTGATAATGATACCGCGTAATTAGAGCAAATTAGCCGAAAAAAAAAGTAAAAAAAGGCCAAGAGCGAGTCGGACTCGCGTACGAAGGGTTCGTTACTATTTCGTTAACAATTGCAAAAAAATCACGTATAGCAATTTCAACATTACTTAGATCTGAAAATAATAAAGATGTACAATTTTCAAGATAAAGGTTCCACGCGGACGAAGTCGCGGGCAACAGCTAGTATATATATAAATGCAAGTGTCCTGAATGACTTACTGACTGACTGATTGACTGACTGACTCATCAACGCAGAGCCGAAACTACAAATTTTAGAGAGTTGAAGTTTGCACACTAGGTTGTACCTATAAAGTGTACAAGAGATAAGAACCGATTTTGAAAAATTCAACCCATGGTTCAAATTCATGGTTAAAAAGGGGATGAAAGGTTGTATGGGGTACAACTTTTATTTTCAAGCTAGGAGTTAGAAACTTTGGCAAACGGTATTTTATTAAAAACCAAAAAAACTGATTTCAGCATTTTTGAAAATTCATCCCCTAAGGTGGTAAAATAGGGGTTGAAAGTTTGTATGGAGATCAAATATTTTTTAGAGCGCGGGACTGGAATCTTTGTGTAAAGGCGTATTATTAGAATACAAGAAAAGTAATTTCAGCGTTTTCAAAAATTCATCCCCTAAAAGGGTTAAAAAGGGGTTTAAAATTTGAATCCATTACAGATTCTTTGAAACATCTCATAAAGGCTAGGTTTGACTAGTAAGTATATTAAATACAACACAAATTTTAATATTTATTTGTTATAAAAGTTGGAACATAAAGAGTGTAATTTCTGAATGCACCCGAGAAAAAAATAATATTATTAAAAAGTTGGAAGTTTTCACAATTCACGTTGTGAATTTACGTTGTTTACAAATTTTGTTGTCTTACTTTATAGAAATATCGAAAACAAGAACGTTAAGCCCAAAATGCTAAAAGCGTGCATTAAAACGAAAAAGGATTTATAAGATATATAAGAATAACAAAGTAGCACTAATTGAACGTTATTAAAAATTCAACCTCTAAGGGGGTTAAAAGGGGGATGAAAGTTTGTCTTGGGTTTCAAATTTAATTTTAAACTATTAACTTGAAACTTTGTGAAAAGGTATTCAAAGGGGTTGAAAGTTTGTATGGAGATCAAATATTTTTTTGAGTGCGGAACTTGATTTTTTGTGTAAAAGCATACTATTAGAATACAAGAAAAAAAATATCAGCGTTTTTTTAAATTCTTCCCCAACAAGGGTTTAAAAGGGGTTGAAAGTTTGTATAAAGATCAAACCTTTTTCTGAGCGCGGGACTTTAAACTTTGTATAAAGGGCAAAGGCATATAATTAGAATACAAGAAAAGTAATTTCAGCGTTTTTGAAAATTTAGCCCTGAAGGTGGCGAAAAAGGGGTTGAAATTAGTATGAAGATTAAAAATTATTTTGAGTGCGGGACTTGAAACTTTGTATAAAGGCATTATTATTCGGATCCAAGAATTTATAAACGTATTATTCTTAAAGTCATCGAATTTAGTAAAGCTATTCGTTCGTAGATGTACCTGATTTCATAATGATACCGCGTAATTATTTAGAGCAATTAAGCCGAAAAAAAACTAAAAAAAGGCCAGGAGCGAGTCGGACTCGCGTACGAAGGGTTCGTTACTTTTACGTAAAAAAATTGCTAAAAAATCACGTTTAGTAATTTCAACATTGCTTAGATCAGAACATAATAAAGATGTAATATTTTCAAGATAAGGTTCCACGCGGACGAAGTCGCGGGCAACACAGCTAGTTTATTTATAATTCACGTTCTATAAAGTATTTCTTAAGTGCGTTTTTATACTTGCCGGTGCTTTTAATAGTACCTACTTATGTTTCGTGCAGTATATGCCTAGGTAGGTTGTTTAGTGTGCATGGGATTAAGTAGTTGTTTGTTCTTTAACACCTAGGTGGTACCGTAGCAGAAGCAGCGCAATGGGATAGCTTATGGTGGTATAAGAGCATTAAGTATCGTAGCAGGGCAGCCATGAGAAGTATAATTGAGGTTATGTAAACCATTGTGCCACCGCATACTATGTATGGGAGGACTTTTGTAGGCAACAGTGTTTAAAAAGAGTTATAAGTCGCTTTTATAGCGCTTAAGAGCGTACAGGGGCATTTTACGAAGTAAAATGCCCCTGTAAATGTACCTACGTCAATCTTATGACAACTGCACAAGATGGACGAGTGTGTCTTACCCGATCTCATAAAGTATAGCAAAGTCGTTCCTTTGTTTAAATCGGAAAGCAAGAATGGTCTTAGGAAACTTTAGACCGATCTCCATTCTACCGGTTCTTAGCAAAATATTTGAAAAGATTATATTAAACCAATTGCATCGACATTTTAATATGAACGAATTACTTCACAGACAGCACTAAACCTTGTCATGTCGTATCTAATCCAAAGAATCCAGAAATTCGTTGTCAACAGAGCTGAGTCAAGTGGGTCGACCGTACAGCTCGGATTCCCACAGGGCTCAATATTAGGACCATTTCTCTTTCTTGTGTGTGTAAATGACCTGCCATATTTTACACAAAACAAATGTGAGATAGTATTGTTCGCTGATGATACCACTTTGATATTCAAGATCAAACGAACACTACGAGGGAAATACTGGAATGGTTCACAGCAAATAATCTACTTCTCAATGCAAAGAAAACGAAATGTGTCAAATTCACACTGCCAAATGTCAACAAGGTCGATTGTACTATATCTTTAAGTGGAGAAATACTAGATTTAGTTGATAACACGGTTTTTCTGGGGCTTACACTGGATCGCAAATTACAATGGTCATCTCACATATCGATCCTGGCAAACAGGCTGAGCTTTGCCGTTTATGCAGTAAAGAGAATAAGACAATTCACCAGTGGACACAGCCCGCCGTGTTTATTTTAGTTACTTCCACAGTATCATGTTTTATGGCATACTGATTTGGGGTAGAGCAGCAGACATTGAAACCATATTTGTGTATTATTAAAGAGAGCTATTTGATCTATTTATAACATGGGATCACGAGAATCCCTAAGAGAACGCTTCAAAGAGATAGATATCCTTAAATACAGTAGCTTCACAATATGGCCAGTTTATACCGTCTCGAAAGTCGTTATAACCTGTGGGCAGTGTCCCGGAGAGGTGCGTTGCGTTTTACTAAAGGCGTGGCTGCTATTGCCTGTCTAATATTCTTTTTTTTTGTTTTTATGAATTTATTGAATATATATGTTGACATACTGAATACATACTCGTTGTGTATTAATCTCTAGTTATAATGACTGCAGTTAGCTTAATAGTCTCTTCTCTGGCTTGCTTACTTTTTATTTTTTGGTTTTCTGACGTTTGGAGACACTTTACACCTCCAAAATTACTGACGAGATCTTTTACATCTCCGAATTTAATTTGTTGACCACGGAGACTCTACATCTCCATTAAACTAACCTTATATTTACTTTATTTTAAGCTTGACGCCTGAGATCCTTTACATCTCAGAAGGTATAGTTTTAAGTTTATTGTAATTTAATCGATCCGGAGACAATATACTATACATCTCCCTGTAAAATATTCCCAGTGATTTGTCTGTCGCATTACTACTATGATATTATTTTTGTGAATTATAAATTGTTTATTTTTATTAATATTATGTAATCTGACATGTAAAAGAGCTCTTGTAGCCTACTTGCAGAATAAAGTTATGAATTTTGAGGGCCGGCGCGTAGATACCTAGAACTCCACAAAAAGCAACCTTACATAACCAACTGCCAGCAACGAGTGTCATACGCCAAGTATTTAGGAACTAGCGAGTGTCACTAATATAAATGGACTTGTAAATTAGGAGCGCTAATGAAAAGGTAACGAATGGCGACAAACATCTGTTATTTACAAAAGAGGCGTGTACTTTCAGGAGGTTATATATTATTTGTCGCCTTTTGCTAATGCCCAGTTTAATCGAATAACCAGAGCATAATCGACCCACCCGATGTCCCGTATTCCGGTGCTGCTTGAAACTTCAAAGAAGAAGTACTATCCCATATGGTAAGTTATGTATGCCCTTTTAATATAATAGATTGCAAAGTAGTCCTATTAGTATAGTATTACGGTCAGTTGAATAAATTGAGTACCTACACATAATTATTACCTGAACACCCATTCAAGTCTAAAGTGCATTGATGTCAACGTTATTACAAGTTTGAACATTTTTGATCATTAATTGTTCACGCGATAAACGCGACCATCCTATATTGTCGTGGAACGACGTTCATTGGGAAACAACGTGCTAAAATATCTTACATGCTCGATACTATACTAATATTTTTTTATCCTGCTCTTTCACATCAGTTTATCATTATCACAAACAGTACACACGTAAAACTACCTGGATAAAATTGCTCAATACGTACGCAAAACTAGCAGTAACCCGAACAATTTGTATACATAATTAATGGGTGTAATTAACATGATATGTAGAGATATTACCTCTGTTATATATGTAGGTGCTGGCTCTACCTCTATTATGTAGCTCAGCGGACCACGTTAATACTTAACTGCATTATTAACAGTAGAACGATATGGTTGGTGGCCTTTTTGTCATATACTTAATTAATAGGTATTATATTACAGGTTGTAATAAAATACTATCTCATACTTAAAATAGGATTATATATGATTATGTGTGCTTATATAATATTGTGCGCGCAAATAACGAATTATCCTGTATTAATACTAAATACCGAGTCCGTAGCCGTTTATAATATTTTATCTTGAAATGTAATTTAACCCTGACGTGATCGCAAGCGCAGCCGTGACGTAACTGTCGCCGCGAGCATACGGCGCCGAGCGCAGGCGCGGCCCCCTACCCTCCCCCCTTCCTGTACTCTCCCCACTACCCAGAATCGCAGTTATTCACCAATTGCTACGATTGACGGACGGATACAGTCCAGTGTCCGCCACGCTTAGAGCGACCTCGTTCGCTTGCGTCCGTTCATTATTCTGCCGCCGCGCGTCGCTAGCGACGTACGCGACATCAGTCATAGCGGTATGGCCCTGTGAAACGATAGTATGAGTAAGGCCGAATCTTCAGCGGAAGCCGCCGCGCCCACCGTGGCGATCAACGTGGACCAATATGACGATCCGGACGAGGAAAGTTCAAAGCTTCTCGATGCTAACGCACTCACACCGATCGTTACGCCCTCTGGACAGATGCGCAAAGTGAAGAGCTTCAGCGATACACACAGAATCCGAGATGTGACTACCGCTTCAGGTGCAGCATCGGCCCGATGCTTGCGCCCCTATGAACAGGTGACCCCATATCCCGAAGGCTCTGAGAGTGGCACCAACCATTATGGAGCCCCGTCAGTGAGATCTCTTGCATCAATCGGGATGGGCTGCACTGATGGTCGTAAAATGGTCATTAGACGAGTGCCAACGTCGCCTACGGAATTGTTTCATCTAGTGAGACCTCCTACGTAAGTATCTCTAGAAGTAGTACCTCCATACCTGCTTTACTATACAGTTATCAAATATGATAGGTAGTCCAGGTGACTCTACCTATTTTGGTTACTCTTATCAAATATATCCATTCGTATGTAAGTATGTATTAGTAACATTTACTATCTCAGTTCTACGCGAGTATAATTTACTTCATATAATACATACAAGATATGTTGTATTACGTATCTGTGGAGACTTACCAAGTGTGTACCTTGTGTTAACAACATTTTAAGGTTATTGTACAAATATTATTTACTAAGTAATAATTAAATGAGACTAAGTGTATTTGAAAAAGGATCTACATTGGATATAACTGATTAAATTCTAATTCAAGAAGTGATATAGTATTAAATGTTAATTCATGTTTGTTTGTATACAGTCCTAAGTATTCATTTATTTAAATTTCAGTAATATTTCGATCTAAACTAGCTTAGCTGTACACCTTTTCTGAAAAAGTTGAGGCTAGTCTAGATATATAAAAGTGGTAGTTACAAATAAACTAGGTACCAATACGTTTAGAGCTGATAGTAATCGCCTCTGGTAGGTTATTAATCATTTAAAAGTCCACGTACATTTTTAGAGAAAACTAGGGAAACAACTTCGGTACGTAAATACACCCATGCGGTGAATGAGATAATTAAAAATCAGTGATTCAGGCCTCTTTGATTTTATCTGGAACTTCTTGACTGTCACTTAGTTGGCCACTTCACTTAAATAAAAAAACGGTTATCATTTTCGATAATTCTTGTAAACGAATGTTAAGGTTTAATAAAAGTGAATTCAACAACTACTTCTTGCTAATAGTACTTATTGATAATTATCACATCACAGGATAGTCGTTATACCTACTAACAGCTTTCCCGCTAATAAAGTGTTACACATCTTTTCAATTAAATGCTCAGGCTGATTATGTTTGGGCGGGCTTATTATTTATTTATTTTCTTAAGGAATTTAAAACAAAAATATTACATAAAAAGTTGATTGTTTTGATGTAATGTAACGTTTAAGTATTGGTACTTAATTTGTAAAAACCTTGTATTTAATTATAATTAAGATTCGATATCAATAAATCTGACTAATTAGTACGCGATAACTTTACTAGCATCACTAATCGGTTAAATAATATCCAGATTTCTATAAATATAACCAACTAGATACAATAATACCTACAATAAGCACAGCCGCATCATAACAACGAAAACTTATGAATACAAGTATGAGGCATATATATTATAATACAGTATCACATTATGCTATTTCCTGCTCATTTAAACATTTGACGTAAAACAATACACATGTTCTATAGGTATACAAGCATATATATACAGCGTGTATATTTGATATTACCACAAACTTTACGGGGTCTTAGTGTAGGCATTTATTAATATATTGCACCGTAAATTATTAAGAAAATCTAACTTCTTTTTCCATATAAAATAATTCAGCACGCAATGTATTTGTTTGTTGTTGTTTGTTGACACTTAACATCGTGATGTGACAACTGTCACTAGTAATAACTACGCTATACATTGCTGCTCAGAAAGTTTTCAAAAATTAATTACGCTATAGCAGTTGACGCTAAATTAATAATTGTTATAAATATCAGATTATAGCACTAAAATCTCCGTCTGGCTTCAATATGCGGTTATATCAAATACGATATAATGTATATGTTGTACTTACCTAGATATTTCATTCATTAGGAAGCGATCATCACGCGAACTTCCCACACACACAAGTGTCCTTTTTGGTTTAGAATGTTTACTATATTCGTTAATATTCAAAAATAATCGACTTTAATCAATCTTTTCCGAGTACAACTAAACGATTATTATAAAAAATGGCAACGAAACGTCATAGATGGGTAGTTCTCACGAAATCACGAAATTCGGTTCCGATAAAAACCAATTAAAATAGTATGATCATTTCGGATTTTTTGATATGGATTTTGTAGTAGTATAATTTAGGATATATAGTGGTCCCTAAAATAAGCGTTTTTTTTTAAGAATTACAAGCCTGTTAAAAAAATGAAATGAGGAAATGATGACTTAGGTGAAGGAATGAGTTTAATAAGCAATGATGTACAATTTCAAATAAAAATGCATAATTATTGTGTTAAATTTATTTTGTATTGCAATGTTTACTATATTAATTGACATTATTAGGAACTATTGTCCAGAAAATCACAAATTTATTGCAGTCTGCAGCTGCCACGAATAATTAACAACAAAGTTTAAAAATTGTTATAGCACTTGTCTTAAGCATGATGGCAGTAGCTATAGAAAACAAACAAAAAATCTTTACTTGCTTAAAAAATAACTTAGAAATAAATTCAAAGTTAATAACAGTCTTGACTAAAAAAGAAAACAGGAAAAATTAACGAAATAATATTCATTTTCTTAGAACTAATCAAACTGGCAATTCGACTTAAATTCTTTTTCCTGCCTATTCAATCTCGAAGATAAAATGTATCAGTCTCAGCTCTCTAGTTAATCGATCTCTTTTACAGAATAACACCCTCTTTTGATCAGTGTCGGGGGTTTCATCTTCTGCAAAGCTGTTCGTCCTTAACTGCTGGTCATTTGCAAATTTGGTTCCTTCTCATTTAGCTTCCTCTTCACTAATTTTCTTTTTTCTTGCAATTATTGTGCCCTAAAAAGATATTACAGGTAAATTCAAGGGTTTGCTACAACATGCGACAGTAAAAAAGAATTCTAACACAGTCAAAATCATTTCCTCCTTAGTCGTCATTCCCTCACTGTAAATTTATTACTGTATAATATATGAGGTAATGACGATGAGGGAATGACGAAACGAAACAAAACCTAAAAATACTAGTGATACGACCGTGCTTTAAACAAGGTTATTTGTGTAAGTGAACTACTCCCAAAACCCTACTTCATTATGTAATTAATATTTTTTATAGTACTTACCTTCCTTTTTTCTGGGACGTGATGTAATGACGAACACAAAAGTAATTTTCAAAAATTATGTATTCTACCGTTTTTTAACAAAGCCTCGAACGCGTACTCAATCAATTCGCCATATTGGTAAATCGTCAGTGTTGCCAGCTATCAAAAACAAACGGTAGTGTCCACGTTTGATTGAAACAGCGTTCATAAATTGACTGTTACTAAAGTTGTGAGGAAATTATTTAATTTTATTGGACACATGGTTTCAATTTTTTTTTCAAATTCATTATTGGCTTTTTTATCCCAATGAAGAATACATTCACAAGTCCATTGTTTTAAGAATAGGTTAATGAAACTTTCATCGCTTTTACTTTATTAACTTTTTAGTTACAAATTTAAAAGTAATTGAAAATGGGACTTGGGACATAGTGAGGAAATGATTTTAACGACGTTACATGTACTCATTTTTTTTTATTTACCTATGTGGCTCAGAAATTATAACTAATACGCTTAGCGACGATGGTGTTTATTGCAAGGAAGTAATACTTACCACTATATATTCACTAGTTGTTTGTGAAAACATGAAGGACAAGAATTTCGAGATTTCGTGAGAACTACCCAGATATATAACTGTACTGTGACATTTATAATATTTGAGGAGATCCTTCGATTTCTCATGAAATGCTTACACTCGAACAAAAAAAAACCAAATCGATTCATAAATAATGGAGTATTTTTTTAGTTAATCATAAAAAATACTATCAAACTGAAAACGTCCTTCTTTTGAAGTCGGTTGAAAAATACATCTCGATACACTTTATAAGAAACGTGTCGTACAAACTTTGTATGAAAACTTCCATAGAGTAACGAAATATCTACATATGTTCTCACAAATGTTTTTCGGGAAATTATAAACAAAACCAATTTTCACTAAAATCGGAAGAAAGATATAATAATAATATCCGGCCTTTAGCCGATCAATTTAAATATTCGATCGCTACAGTACATAATGCCACTATATTCAATATAGAGTCAAGCATCTCAATGAGAAAGAAAATGACATTAATGTAGCGGCAGCGAATAGCAAATATGGGAAAAGTAGAAATATAGTGCCGAGATATCGAAAAGACATGCCAGTTTCAAACATCAATTTGAAACTCTGTCGCCTTTGATAATTTCAAACCATCATTTCAAAAAATCACGTTTTATCTAAAGTCCACGTTTAAATCTTCATTTTTGGTGCGTAGTCAAATAATTTGTCAGTCATTAATATCATTATGCATTTTATATTAATTACCACATAATAATTTATTCAATAAACAAGAAAAAAGGAAAAACAAAGAAACTGTAAATAAAATACCTCAATTATCTGTAAGTTTGTTGTATGGGAGCCCCCCTTACATATTTATTTTATTTTATTTTTAGTATTTTTTGTTATAGCGGCAATAGAAATACATCATCTGTGAAAATTTCAACTGTCTAGCTATCACCGTTCTTGAGATACAGCCTGGTGACAGACGGACGGACGGACGGACGGGCAGCGAAGTCTTTACCCTTTGGGTACGGAACCCTAATAAAAATGGCACGGATTTTAGCATTTAAAGGAATTGAATTGATACGTAAACTAAACAACTGATCATCTCGTACCTACATTTATTTTGCTCGCATTTCCATTTAGAATTACTCTCCCTCTCTCTCGACATTAAACTGTGTTGTGGCATCTCATATCATGACCATTCGATTCTATCAAAGAAGTAAAAAAAATCGCTTACCTTGACTGTCGAGCTTGAACACTTCGGAGCAGTTGGAATATGAACGAAACAAGAAGGGCACCTGTAAACAAAGTATAAATTGGGTTTTAACTATGTATTGTCAGTAGGTACTAAGAGCAAGTAAATACACGATGATTTTTAATCGGTGATCAGGTACCAACTTTTCTAACTAAGTAATTGATGGCGGTCACGTTGAAGTCGTAATTACATGAAAACCTGTTAAATCTTTTATTTTTCTATGATAATTTTTATTTTGAAACCAATTTTGTCTTCAATTGTCACCCTACTAATCTAGATCCGTGAGCTTACAACCTCTTTAATAAATTAATGGCAATTACAATTTATGAGTAATAATAACTTATCATTACATAAACAAAGTCGTAAGAAAACTTCGTCAAATTTCCCGCCAAAGCGATGTCACTTGACGTCGTATTAGGTATCGTACTTCAATAATTTATGTAGGATGACCATGTAGGTATCTAGTGGTTATTAGTTTTAATATGTTTTAACTTTTCATTAATTAAACAGTGAGGTAATTGCGTGAGACCTCGCCTATTAAGTTTAATTTTAGCTGGATATTAATATTTTTCTACTACTGATCACCGATTAAGAATCATCGTTTATATCATATAGTCAAAAGTGTGAACTGGTCAAAAGGATTTTTAACCTGTTTTTGTCGGTTAAAAGTCCTTTTGACCAGTTCACAGTTTTGGTTAGGGATATAAAAAAAAACTAACCTAACCTAACCCGGCCGAGTCGGATTAAAATAATATCGAGATAAAGGGACGAATGTGCCTGCGGTCAAAAGTACTATTAACCAATGATTTTCAGGCAAAACTACTTTTGACCAACACGCTCAGTCAAAAGCAGTTTTGCCTGTTTTTGTCGGTTAAAAGTACTTTTGACCAGTTATTCACACTTTTGACTGCGACATATATGTATACACACTTACTAAATGTCACTCTTAACTGTGAGTTCAATTATGGAATCCAGTTATTTGTAATATACAGGGCGTCCCAAGACTATGGGACATCAAGGGAAAGTACAGTCGAGTTCATTTACATCTACACACTTACGAGAACAAAAATATCTGAACACGATTTTATGTTCCTGACAATAGGGTCGTGTTCAGATATTTTAGTTCTCGTAAGTGTGTAGATGTAAATGAACTCGACTGTACCTTAAATATCGTAGATAGGATATTTTGCTGAAAGAAGACTTTAAGTTATTTTTAAAAGTTAGTGATTCTGCATTTAAAGATTTTCTAAGAATTACTTTTACCTCGTCTGGGAATCGAACCGACTTAAATGTGAAAGAAAAAAATCACATCACAATCACATGGCAGCAATATCCGCTTGCCTTTTGTATCTGAGGCCTTTGAGAAGTGGGGAATGTTCTGTCCGACTGATGACCGGCCAGACAACTTGGTGGCACAGAGAGGATGGGACGATATCCTCTGCAAACTCTCCTACTCGCATTTATTGGATGACGCTTCAGGAGCGGATTTAGCTCGTCTCAATGCGGTTGCTAAGCCAGAATCTAGTGCATGGCTCCATGCTTTTCCGTCTCCCCAGTTGGGTACACTGCTTGATAACGACTCGCTAAGAATAGCAGTGGCCCTAAGACTGGGAACCAAGGTGTGTGAGCCGCATCGCTGCATTTGTGGAGTTATGGTGGAGGAAAATGGACACCATGGCTTAAGTTTCCAGAGACGTGCAGGGCGCTTTTCGCGCCATCATTCTATTAACGAAATTGTCCACCGAGCCATGGTGTCCGTTAACCTCTCCTGTGTGTTGGAGCCCCCTGGTTTATCTCGAAAGGATGACAAAAGACCGGACGGACTTACATTGATCCCATGGCAGCGAGGGCGTTGTCTTTTATGGGACGCAACGTGCGTTAGCACTTTTGCTCCGTCCCATTTGAGGCAAACCTCGAGGTTGGCGGGTTCAACGGCGGAAACAGCCGCTAAGATGAAACACGCCAAGTACGCAGCCTTAGAGTCGGTCGATGTACGTTTTCGTACCCGTCGCTGTGGAAACGGCTGGACCTTGGGGTAGTGAGGCTCGCGACCTTTTTAGGGATTTAGCGATTGAGAGAGAGGGGGCAACGATCCTCGCTCTGGGTCATGGTTGGTTCAGCAAGTCTCCATTGCCATTCAGCGGGGCAATGCTGCTAGCATAATGGGGACTTTTGGACCGAATATGGCCCTGAGAGGGGATTTAATAGATTAAGTTTTTCTTGACCAGGCGTGTTGCGGATTTATTTTATGTCATTTGATTCTGGCGAAGCTTGTTGCGGATATACATTGTGAATTTCATGCATTATTTTTAAATAGACGAAGCATGTGGTGGATTTTTTGTTCATAGGTGTCGGTTTTATTATCAAAATATTCTTTAATTGCTTCATGTAATAGATTACATAAAAGACCCTGCACCATAAAAAAATCACCCCTATTTTTATGATGCCAATCGAAAGAATGAACAAAACATAATAATTCTTCCTAAGTAACATAGTACTTATCTTAAAAGAAAGGAATAATTTATCTCTATAATTTTCTTGAAATTTGACTCAAACATTTTACGTTGTTCCTTTGTTTTAAGATACTATGTTACTTAGGAAGAATTCTTATTTTTTGTCCATTCTTTCGATTGACATCATAAAAATAGGGATGATTTTTTTTTTCACATTTAAGTCGGTTCGATCCCCAGACGAAGCAAGTAATTCTTAGAAAACCTTTAAATCCACCCTCCCCTTTCCGTCATAGCCACACGTGCCAGCTTGCGATGTCATCGCCTTACCGTGGAGAATATTCCCACACGTACCAAGAAGTTTGGCAATTCCTTCATCTGCCGAACTATTAAAGTATGGAACTCCTTGCCGGCTCATGTGTTGCCTCCTTCTTATAACTTGGGACCCTTCAAACGAAGCGTGAAGAAGCATCTCTCGGGCCAGCAGCATGGCAGTGTCAACTGACTTGGAACCGTTGGTTTCTCGTCAGTTGCCATTGCGACTTGGGCTCCCCTTTTTGCTTACCATCAGGCGAAGTGGAGCCACTATGTTGTGCCGTTATAAAAAAAAAATGCAGAATTACTAACTTTCAAAAATAACATAAAGTCTTCTTCCAGCAAAATATCCTATCTACGATATTTAGGTTTACCCTTGTTTGGTCTAATATATTTTTGCCTAATTTTGATTTGCCTAATTTAATTTTGTCTATAATTACTTTGCATATTTATTCAGTTTGCCTAATATTCGTTTAGTCTAAAGTCATTTCGCTTAATGAATATTTCGCATAATCTTGTTTCGCCGAATTTTCATATTGCCTAATTTTTGTATATATAATTTCATTTTATCTATTATTCAACTAATATAATTACATTTCCTATAAACGCTAGTTTGCCTACTACAATTTTCGTATATTTTCAGTTTGCCTAATTTGCACAGTATATTATTTTATTACCTATTAATTATTTATTTATTAATCAAAGTATACACCTTAAATATATTCAATTCCCCTCGGTGCGCGTTCGGGTAGCAGTTCAACCTAACACTCCTCCTCGCTTCGCTCGTCGTCGTACCTAACCTAAGCCAAGTCGGATCTGCCTTAAGGTAAAATAGGTACTGTTAGAAATCGTAAGCCAAGTCGGGCCTGCGCGGCTCGCTCGTTAGGGTCATAGTTCAACCTAACATTAAAAATAATAAAAAACTAAAAAAATAATAAAAAAGAATTTTAAAAAATAATAACAATAATAATAAAAAACCGAATTGAGAACCCCCTCCTTTTTTGAAGTCGGTTAAAAATATATGGTATACACCGTAAAATGGTACTAATTTGCTCTGAATTTAGAAAATCCGAGATGATTATGACTGGCGGCATTTTTAATGTTTTCAAGGTCTTATGCATAACAGAAAATATTAGACTTCTTAACGGTTCTTAAATAAAAATTACGGCACGATCTCTTTTGTGAAATATATGAAGACAATACATAAATACTATAAATAGCATAGATATTATTGATTTACTTGGCTCCCCCATACAAAATGTTCCTGGAGCAAAGTCAGATAAAATCTGAAACGAATGCCGGAGCTAACTTAATGTTATCACTTGTCATTACATACTTTAGGTATATTCTTTACTCCTCAAGAATTCCTTGAAAATGGAACCAGTTTACGGTATTGAAGAAATTAACTAAACTTAAAAAAATTACAAAGATTGTTACTGGACTACTAGTTTAGTACACAATATCAAGTAAACATAATAAAATTTAAACCTTATTCAAATTCAAGCGTTCCTTTATCAGTTATGAATTGCAGTAGACATCAATAAATCACTTTATCGCACTTCCAGATGAAACTTACATGTACTACTGTGTATGTGTTTAACATGACGTAAGTAAACAATCCTTAGGTAGGTTTGCTACCCATTTAAATTAGAACTTTTGACGATCGCATTTTTATCATACAACACGGGGAAATCGTAAAATCAAATATGTTTGACTTGCTGTATTTATACGAGTCTAACATGTCGAATTGTGAAAAATAATATCATGAATATGAAGTTACTTATCAATCTTAATAAACTTAAGATTGATAAATTATTATATATTGGGAAGAAAAAACCCCAAGTTCTTAACAACCTTACCTATTTACACATGTTTGTTAATTTGTTAAAAAAACTTCCAAAAATGTGGTGCGCCACACGTGTGCTAACAGACCATGGCCAACGACAATTAAGTCTAGTTGTCTCCATAGAGTTTAATTTTGTGCCTTTATTTTGAAATGTAATTTAATTTAATTTATTTGTTATATCTAAAAGAAACAACATGCCTCACCGTCTTTTGACCATTAGACAAGGAACTTTGATGAACTCCATACGAGTTCGAAACATGTCGGGCCGTTCCTGAAAAGTGCACGCGCGTGTAAACCGCTTAATAACAGTAGCGGCAAAAAATCAATCATATTGTAACATATTACGTTTAATTTAAGATTAATGGGATCCAACCACAGAATACTAATGAAAATTTCTAAAATCTTAATAGATAACAAATATATACATACATACCTATATATTTTATAGGTAGTTACAATTACAATATTTGGAACTTCGAAAATGTACTGAATGTGAAATGGTGAATAAACGCGTATTTTTAAAAAAGGCGTACAAATCACTACATTGTTTTAAATAACCACTTGGATAGTAAAGTACATACATGTTTTATTAGCTAAAGTGAAATGGCACGTTAGTATTAGGTCCGTAAAACTTTTGCGATGGTAAAAGTCTTGCATCTTTCATACAAAATACACAGATAGGCTACATTTTTTGCTGCTACTGTATTTATTAACTTTGATAAAACACGAAACACAACGAGTTGTAGCATCTAGGAACCCATTCATATTTATTAATTCCTACAACGTGGATGATGCTTCGCCGCCACTGCTAATATTAACCACCTTCAGAAACGTTTGTTTTGTTGATGATATTGATAAATTAACTCTAATTCATAATTCCTATTGAACATTTTCCACATCAATGGCACTCAGCCGTGCCTATGATAAGATCTTACCTTATTTATTCTATCAATCATCCACTGATGATAACTATACTTAGGTGAGAGCAGAAGTTTTAACTAAAGTTTTCGTTAATGGTTCAATTGAAATGTAACGCACCTAAATTATTTTAATTGCTACACAAATTGTCAGTATTATGAATCTTTTTCATAGTATGTGTAGTATGTTACACTTATTCGACGATAGATTTTAAGTTCACTGGGTTGAAGGAACACTAAATAAATACCTAATTGCGTGCAAATTAGCTTATGCCTACTACTGTTTGAAGCACCCACGCGTTAATGTGAGAATGAGCGATGAAGCAGTCAATTCCGAAAAAATAAATTATCATGTTATAGTTATGCTTACAACTCTTACGAGTGGTTTGCGCATTGGATTGTCCAAATATATCACTATCACCCGCTTGACGTGACAGATCTGACTGCACTTTCTCTGACGTATCTACGAAACTTATCAAGACTCAAGTGGCATTTGCCACGTCTCGAAACAATCCTAAAAAACCGGCCAAGAGCATGTCGGGCCACGCTCAGTGTAGGGTTCCGTAGTTGCTCATCCTTCACAATAGACTTAAGTTACGAGAAAGATTTCAAGCTCTATAAAAAGGTCGTAAAGGCCAAAGTAACTATAATTACTCATTACCTTCTGGAAGTCAACATTCGTCCTTTTAAGAAAATTATGAAATTTTGCGATAACTCAAAAACGGCTCGTCCGATTTTGTTCAATATAGTTTTCATTGCAAGTACTTATAAGGCCTCATGTTCATGAATTTTTCCATAATTTTTTGACCCGTGGTTGAAAAGTTAGAGGGCCCCCCTCTATTTATTTTTATTTTTGGAGCGAATACTTACATAACTGCTGACTTTATCAAAAAATAATGTTTCGAGACCCCTATTATTTTCAAAAGACCTATTCATCGACACCCCACAAACTAGTGTTGAAACGAAAAAAAAAATTCACCCCCACTTTAGGTGTTCGAGAGGTACACGAAAAACAATATTTTTTTTGTCGGCGGGATACATACCCATACGCATACCAAATTTCAGCTTTCTAGTACTAATGATCACGGAGCTAAGCCGCGGACGGACAGACGAACAGACGGACAGACGGACATGGCGAAACTATAAGGGTTCCTAGTTGACTACGGAACCCTAAAAACCCCATTAGCTTTACATCTGGGGTGAGTTAGCCGACTTGACCTTCAATGAATGGAAATGATAAGGTTGCAACTTGCAACTCCGATATCCTCCCGTATTTTATCTTGGAAACAGCAATGAACGATGATGGTACGCCCATTGCTTATCGTCACCTGATAATGATTAAAATACGTTTACGTACTTAGTTCTTGACGGGAACCATATGAGTGTTTGTGCAATAGGTTTTACAATTTTTAACGAGCCAGATAGGTTGACGTAACCTCGTGTTTTCTAGATTTAGTAGAATATTACTAGGGCTGGCTATTTCGCGATTTGATCATACATATTTTTGTTATAACTAATATAAGACTATAACTTAGACATTAAACTGTAAGATGAATGGGTAAGGACCATAAAGTTGAAGGAAATTAAGGCGTAGTTTCCCATACTAATAACGAGAAAATAAAGCGTTTGGATCTGAGGATTATGTCAAAATCTGTTGTGCGACAAAAATTAACGATACAATAACAAACCTTACAATAGAATCTTAAGGTAAGTTATTCGACTGGTTTGTTGTTTTGGTAACTTATTTACTTATTGTCGCACAACGGAAACTATGGTACTAATTTTAATTGAGTGCGTTAAGATGGTCCGGTGGACAATGGATGAGGTACAAATCGTAGTTGCCTGATAGGCATAGTAGAATAAAACAGATTCTAGAAAATTCAAAAAAGTTATATAGTTAAAATATTTTTTACTTATCATGCTCTAAAAGTTCGACTTTATGCTGTGCGTAGGCGACATAAAGTCGCTTTTTATGTTCTAGAGCATAAAGTAAAATCGTCGTCGAAGACCAAGGCGATCGGTCCAACAGCCACACGAACAATTTAAAAATTTGCTGATAAAAAAAACTTAAAATTTTAGGGCAAATATTTGTGTGATGAACTCGAATATTTGTGCTTGGGTCATGGTTGTTCTATGTATTTAAGTATATATTTATCTATATAAGTACGTATCGCCGTCTAGTACCCATAACACAAGCCTTCTTGGGCTTAATGTGGGACTAGATCGATTTGTGTGAGTTTGTCCGATATTTAAGTTTTTTTTTTTTTTTTATTCAAAATAGCCATGCATTTAACCTCGATTGCACCTGATGTTAAGTGACAATAAGGCCTAAGATGGAGCATGCTTGGCTAGAAGATGCCTATTCACTCTCGACTTGAAGAGATCCAAGTTATATTTTTCAGGAAACAGGTGCGCATCAGGAAGAGAGTTCCATTCCTTAGCTGTCCTCATAAGGAAAGTAGACGCTCTAATGTAGCTTTAAATTTTAATTAAATTTGTTTTTAAGTATAATATTTACATGATGCAGCTTCATTTCCTCGCAATCGAAGTGAAAAGTAGAGTGTGCAACTCGTCCGTAAACGCATTTTAAACTCGACTTTATATTCGTATAACCGTCTCGTGTAAAATGGTGCGTTTTATGCACTTGTTGTACAATCTACTATTGCACGAGTATGAGTATGTTAAAAAATAACACGTAATATATTTACGCTTCCCTGAAAGCAAGTCATTCATATATTACTAAAACGCTTTTTAACATCCCTCTATTTCGTCGGAGGTTAAAAACGCAATTATGTGATATCATTTTACGTAGTTTAAAAATTATTGAAAAATCTATTAGAAGGATCGAAATCTTAACGCAAAACCGCGAGGAACCTATGGCTACCTACATAATTTTCGTGAAATTAATAAATTGGGTTTTACTAAATTTCCAACGGGGCTTGTCTCATCTCATCAGGAAAATGCCTTGACCGGTGTAAGAACTAAATCCCTTGATCTCTATATGACGTCAATTTAATCTACAGCACTGAGTTATCCATCTTTAAAACCAAACAACTGACAAGGCTAAACAGTAACCGTAGCCCACTATCATTACCCTTCCGCGTGTTAAAAGTAATACAGCACATAGTGGAATTTCAATTGAAAATACCAGCCAACTTGACAAGCAATAATAGCTATTATAATTGATTTCAACACCGTGTGTTGCTAATGCTCTGACTATAGTTATCCTACTAGATATTATATAACTATGTATTTGTTGATTTGATTTTCATTGAGTGAAAATATGAATCTCTTTTATTATTAAAATAATATGGTATGCCAAGATACCTATGCCGCTTTTAATAATAAAAAAGAGATAAAGAAACAACTGCAAGAAAAATCTTGCAACTGTATTACAAATAATGGCACTTACTCTTATCAGACAGGGCTTGTGCACAAATCACGTGAGGTTCGATAGGGGGGAAGGGGGTCACGAAAAAATCACAATTCGACGTTTCTTTATGACACTTGCCTGAGATCCACTATGTCTACTTTAGTACGTATAGTGTAGTGTGCTCTATTCTAAGAACCCCGTATGACATTTTCTTCCATTGAGAGGCGAGTCATGTCGTTAAAGTACAAAAGACAAGTGCGAGCAATATGTAATTTTGATATATCAGCCAGACTTTCTTTAAAATGACATCTTGTAAAAATGATGAACAAAGCTGAACACCCAAACATCCGGCCATACGAAAGAAATTTGGCGAAGCTGGAATAGAGACGCTTCCTCCCTCGTTAAATAATAAAACTAGTGGCTCTGTGAGCTGTAGGCCTCGCGAGTTTGTTTCAAAAGGGTGTTTTTTTTAATATTTTGAGTTTTATTATCTCTCTCTTTCTCTCTCTCCTCTTAAAACTTTATGTTCTCTCTCATTTTGAAAAATTTCGAAATATAGTATTGACAAAAGAATCTATATACTTACTTATCGAAACTACCCACAAAATTGCATGAGAATCGGTTGAGAAATGTCGCCTGTAGGCGAGAGCAGCCGGGAATCCGAAAATCCAAACATTCGGATATATGAAAAAAAAAAATTTTTTTTAAAGCAGTAGGTACCTAACGTCTGCTAACGTAAACCAAATGTTTACAATAAAGCGAAACATTGAAAAATCTAACGGTTCAGGCAGGATTCGAACCTGCGTCTCCAACGACTTTCCGGGCCAACACGGACGTCCTACCAAGTGGACAAGTGGACAGTTGCTTCTACATGCCTTAGGGTGGCATCGTAGCGGTATCTTTACGGTAGATGGCCTAGCCTTGTGTTATGAGAACTAGACGACGATAGTCATACATGCAAAGATGAATATATATATAAAGGTAAGCGCGAAGAACACCCATGACCCAGGAACAAATATTCGAGTTCATAGCATAATTGCGGCGTCGGCTCAGTAGCCAATGAATATACTGTGACGTCTTCCCACACACGCCTACGACGAAAAGACCATTTCTGAAGTACACAGACACAGCTACCAGTGACGTGGCGTATATGCCACCCGATTCCCACCGGTTTCCCTATTTGACAGCATTTGAGGATGTACCTTTATGACCGAGCAAGTGAAGAGAGCGAAGTGCTCCGTTTCAGCTTGGCCTAAACTTCTTTCGTGTGAGGATGTTTGGATGTCGCTTGCCGGCTGTTCTCGCGTAGGTCACATTTGTCAACCGATTCTCATGAAATCTTGTGAGTAGGTTCGATAAGTAGGTACATATACCTATACAATATTTGGAACGATTCAACATTTCGAAAATTTTCATAATGGCGGAGGTAGGTACTTAACCTTTTGACCGCCACAGTCGGCTGTGGCCGTCAACAAAAAATCGTGCCCCTGACGCCACGTCGGCCACAGCCGTCCAAATTTCAATGATCAAAAACTTTGTAATTCTAACCGCTACAAGTATTTTTCAATCCCTGTTGATTTTGGGGCACATCTTTTTTTTTTACTCTGGCGTCAGTGGCACGGTAAATTGCTAGACCGCTTGGCGGTCAATAGGTTAATGGGGTTAGAAACGTAAAATATTCAAAATTTCATCAATTTCGAAACAAACTCGCGAGGTCTAATGCTGGCACGCCCCTAATAGCTAACTCTTTATAGCCCCCAAATATTAGAGTTGAAACCCTGTTGAAACTGTAGGACAAAAAGTTACACATTTGTGCATTGATTGTTAGATATGTTTGAGCTGTAATTTAAGACGCAATGACCTTAACGTCGGCATCGTTATCTGCTTTTAGTCAGGAGGTAAGGCTATTTAATTAGTTGCGTAAACATGTCACTTTAAATTAAAACTCAACATCTCATCGTCTACATATACACAACAAAGAGACGACATCATTATCATAATTGACAAATATTTGTATATAAAGAAAGCATCATAAGTCTAAATGATAATAGCACTTATCCTTTCGAGTCTCAAGATTTAAATTGTTGTTTGTTTATTACACTTTTGAAAGTACTCTATAAATAAATTAAAATGATAAATATTGTTTATCAGCTTCAACGGTATCAATTATTTATAAAGATGCCTTGCTAAAATATCGACTAGACTTGCAATTGTTCATTAATTGCACTAAAAAACCCGAAATAAATTATAAATTAAAGTTGAAGACATATTAAAAATAACTAACCATTTGAAAATTTTCTTGGTGTTTGTCTTTACCTATTGTAGTGTAGGCAATCTCGCGATGCAATAATTAGTTATCGAATGTTTTATAATTGCATATGTTATATATAATCTTGTGCGTAAATGGAATACTCTATCGCCTGCTATATTTAAGGTATCTACTGCGATTAAGACAATGCTATCTACTAAAAGATTAAGAATTGATAAAAACACATAGGTTAAACTTCGGAAGTTCCCGTCAGGGTCACATTTGAAGTCTGTGTATCTACTGCTTGAAATATCTATTGTGGCGGTGTGCCATTATTTTTTGAAACAAACTGGCCTCGCCAAGTTGATAGGTATTTTGTACAAAGTAGTAAATTTTATGTTTTTTACAGGCCACCGGATGAAGACACGGGTTCTCACGAAAGCGATTGCGATGAGGAAGAAGAGGACGCGGAGACTGACCACCTCAAGCCACGCCGGCCCTTCTGGCCCAACAAAATCCAGTTCGTGCTGGCGTGTGTGGGCTACTCCGTCGGCTTGGGCAACGTCTGGCGTTTCCCATACCTCTGCTACAAAAGCGGGGGAGGTGAGTTTTACAACTGCCAAGTTTTACTCATTAATGACAACGACCGGAAAGAATCCCGGCTGTTTTGCGCCAAAAATAGTAATCCATTGTATGCACATTAAAAACTCCCTGTTGGATTTTATGTAAATTTAAAGAAGAGCGAGTTATCTAAGTACATATTTTAGCGTCGAGATGAGAGCAATTTTTGCAAAGGCCATTTAACACTCATTCAAAGTTAATGTTAACAAGCTGTGCTGACGCCGGACGCCGCTAAATCACTCATTAGGATGACAAAAACGTCGTGATCTTCGTGGCATTGCACCGCTCTACAAAATGTTTTATTATCACTTAGGTAAAAATTATTCTTACACGATGTTGCGGAAAAAAATTAAAAATGGCCATGAGGACATCGACTCTAATTGAAGGTATTGTACTTTTTACTGACACCTTATCTCATTTGTTGGCTTGCTTACAAATGTGACTGTTTAGCGCATATTACCAAGGAACAAGAATATGACAACTGCCGCTGTTTCGAAGTTCCCATTATCCCACGCATAATGGTAAATGGTGACATCCGTTAAACATTATTAAGGTAAAAAAAATAGACCGAATAATTTTCTTGTTCTTCGACGTTATTTATTATGTACGCTTCTACAGATAAGTGTAAAAACATGTGTATAATCAACTTTCCTAAAAATACACAATGGATAGTTGTTAGATAATTTTAAAATGCTTACTTTTTACCTACCTACTCTTTATTGTATGCCTACCTAACATACACAATGTAGACCTTACAATGTCACCTTATGGTGGTGATAAAGTATACCTTGATAGAAGAGGTAGCAAATCCAGGGATGACGTTTGGTGACAGCAACATGAAATATTATTCCACAAAAATAACCATGTCCGTCTGAAATAGGCTATATAGCCTAGATAGGCAGCTCCAAAACAAAGAAAGCAATCATAAAAATTGAGTTTACTCAGCGTTACTAATACCCAAGTGAGTCACGTTACCGACTATCGTTACATTTCTTTGATGTTTAGTCCCAAGAAAATATCAAAATTATTCCGTTTTAAAATAGATTCGTCATAATTGTTATCAATCTACGTAAGTTTGGCAGTAGGTATCGAATTAGAGATAAATAACGATAAGAGAGTATAATATGTTGTGTACATTTCGTGAGATCGTGTCTGAGATTTGTTTGTGTCGCCCGCGCTAACTGTGGCTAGTTGACACCGAGACTCCATCGCACAAACCAAACGACACGACAATGTGGTGTGAATTACAGCTGATGCCTTCGGTAAACCGATACTTCACACATGGCAAACTGAGATATCAAGTGATTATTAGTAGTTATCTTTATTATTGTTAAATATGATTGCTAATACGGCTTCGAGTGTTACCAAACTTGGTATCTTTGAGTGTAGGGCGTCAAGCAATCAAATGGGCTAACACTATTTCTTAGTATATAGACCGATCAATGAATGCGTTTACCTTACCCATAATGATCTCGCAGATATAAGTAAACTGTGTAGTTATGTATATCTACGTATTTTTTAAAGTAGTCCTTTTTCTACAATTCGATATAAAAACTACTACTTACAACTTAATTTTCAGTGATCTTAGGACCAAAAAAAACCGGCCAAGTGCGAGTCTGACTCGCGCACCGAGGATTCCGTACAAACTTTCACTTATCCCATCTTAATTGGCCCGGTTGAGTCAAGTTTGCAAATGTATGGTGCCTCATAAAAACGAGGTGCAAACTTAACGCAACCGAGTTCTCCAAATATGATGTTTGTATTACAAATGTATAGTTTTCAGAATTTTATAAGTATTTGTAGTAGGTATGTGACGATATTAAGTACTTGCCAAATTTCATAGTTCTAGGTCATCGGGAAGTACCTACCCTATCATTTTGATTCCCTTGAGAGTGTCGTCGAAATGTACGTTTTTTGCGAGATAGACAGCCGTATCTTTTTTTCACGTTAACGTAGAAGTTTGATGTTTTCACAGCTTCAAGGGACCGTAGACTTAAGTATATGATATAAATTTCAACTCGATACCTCCTCGCGTTCTCGAGATAAAGGGTCTTGACAGGCACGGACGGACAACAAAGTGATCATATAAGGGTTCCGTTTTTTTCCGATTGAGGTACGGAACCCTAAAAATTTAGACCTTGCAAAGTTAAGAAGCCCGGCCTAGGAGTCACAAGATGCCTATGATAGTACATTTGCCTAAATCATCTCGGTGGGCAAATGAGCAGGTTAATTGCGCCAGTTCCTATAGGTCAAGTCGTTGTTAGACGTCTGCCAGCGTAACAAGACAACGGAACGATCTTATAAACGTGCCGTTCATTGTAATGATTTTTATCGCTCAATGTATTCTTGAACTGACAAACAAGAATAAAAAGTATATTACATTTGTTCTTACGAGATAACTAAAAAAGTAGGTACCTACTATTCTTTTATGACGGTGACTGCACCCACCCATATATAACATATCGTTTGCGCTCTAAACGAAACGAGATTATTGAAATGTAATAAAAGAATGGCGTTACATACGTTACGTAAAAGTGATCGGAATATAGATACTGCCCTGCTAAGCCGAAAGGTGCTATGTCTGAGATCCTTACACCTTTTTGTTTTTTTTATACCATTCGATAGCTATGACTATGACAATTTCGCATCTAAAGGCTTACAGCCAAATTATGATATCTGACTTAAAACTATTAAATAAATCAATAAAAAGTTTTTTCATATCTAATTTTTAGGGTTCCGTAGTCAACTAGGAACCCTTATAGTTTCGCCATGTCCGTCTGTCCGTCCGTCCGTCCGCGGCTTAGCTCCGTGTTCAATAGTACTAGAAAGCTGAAATTTGGTATGAGTATGGGTATGTATTAGCGGACAAAACGGTAAAATAAAAACTTAAAAAAAATATGTTTTTCGGTTTCCTCTCGAACACCTAAAGTGGGGGTGATTTTTTTTTTCGTTTCAACACTAGTGTGTGGGGTGTCGTTAAATAGGTCTTTTGAAAATAATAGGGGTCTCCAAACATTATTTTTTGATAAAGTGAGCAGTTTTTTAAATATTCGCTCCGAAAATAAAATAAATAGCGTCCCCCCCTCTAACTTTACAACCACGGGTCAATAAATTATGGAAAAAATCATGAACATGAGGCCTTATAAGTACTTTCAATGAAAACTATATTGAACAAAATCGGTAGAGCCGTTTTTGAGTTATCGCAAAATTTCATAATTTTCTTAAAAGGACGTAAGTTGACTTCCAGAAGTAAGTAAGTAAGTAAACACTTTATTGTACACAAAAACAGTTAAAAAATACATGTATTACAAATAACATATAGGTACAAAGGCGAAGGTAATAGGTAACTACAATTACTTTGGCGTTTACGACCTTTTTATAGAGCATGAAATCTTTCTCGTAATTTAAACCTAAAACCGCTGTTTTAAGCCCATCTATTGTGGGGGATGGGCAACTACGGAACCCTACACTGAGCGTGGCCCGACATGCTCTTGGCCGGTTTTTATTAAATTTCTAAGAGACTTCGCGGCATATCGTGACTTTGAAACCAAAAAGCCTTTTATTGACATAGGCTAGAAGCGCTTAAAAATACTTGACAACTAGTTCATTCAATTTCTAAGGCAATAAGCGGTAACTTCGGTTTTTGAGCTGGTTACGAAAAGTTGATTTTCTCAAAACTTACTCAGATTGACTTAGCGCTTTTCGGCTTAGCAGGGCAGTATAATCGTACGAGCAATGCCAAATATCTAGAACAACGCATCATTTGATTTACCCACATCATAAAAACAAAAGTATGTTTACATATTGTTATGGTGGTTGGTTTTCTTTCATGCATCAACGAAGCAATGGATCTTAGCTGTGAAGTCGTGAACCTTTTAGTCCCGGAAAAATCACGTTTCCCGGAGGATAAAGGAAATGCGCTTGGCATGCACAAGAAGAGTACAATTAGCCACTCAGATATTTAAAACAATCAAATTTTAGAATATCCTTAAACATTAAAGAAAATATGTTTTTCTTTCATCACATTTTTTTTGCGGACTGTTTTGGTTCTCGTACGGATTAAAGAGGAAATTTATAGATTATATTATAACGGAAAACGAAAATATTGCCATCGATTTTTAATAGTGTTTTAATCCCATGCAAGCGATAGGCAATTAGTTAATCATATCTCTGTGAGCTGTATACCTCGCGAGCATAGCTGGGCACCGTTAATCAAATAGTAAACTTCGTTAATCGTTAATCCGCTACAAAAAAAGCGTTACATTTTGGAAGAATTAACGCACGTTAACGTTAGTCGTTAATCCGTTAATATGTGTAAAATTTGAATTTTATATCGTTGCGTTAGTGAACTTATAAAACCTGTTGGTTTAGGTTCTGGAAGTGATGGATGATATGGTTTTAATTACCTACTACACTGCAGAGTACACTTTTTCTGTCTAACCAAATTACTCTTCTTAATCAACACGCAAATGATCACTGACAGTAATTTATAATAACAACAAACAAAACATTTGTCACTCTAAGCACCGGCGCTAAGTAATGAAATGATCAAACGAAAACGAAACAAATCTCTTCGCAGTTTTCTCACTCGCACGCGCCGGCAAAATATATCTAGTTTTGTTTTTGTTTCACGCGCTGCCACGCGCCGCCCGGCAGTTGCCGTTTCATACTTGTCTGAACCTGTTTTTAGCGCCGCGTCGCGGTGCCGTTCAGTAAATAGTAGGCATTGGATTAACGATTAACCTTTTTATAAGTTTACTTAAAAGTTAATCCGTTAGGCAATCTATTAACGTCGTTAATTAACGATTAACAGACTTCTGCATATTAACGGAAGTTAACGAGTCCGTTAACATTTTTATAAGTCAACTTAAAAGTTAATCCGTTAGGCAATCTATTAACGTCGTTAATTAACGATTAACGGATTAACGAGTTAATGCCCAGCTATGCTCGCGAGTTTGTTTCGAAATTACTGAAATTTGTATTTTTTTACGGTTTCAACCCCGATCTACGCCATCGCCATTTTGAAAAATATCGAAAAATTAATCGACAAAAATATCGGTTGAGAAATTTGATCTGTATGCGAGAACAGTCGAAAATTCGAACATCCGAATCATAAACGGAAACGGACATACTCGTACACAAGAAACGATGGCGATGCTGAAACAGAGACCCTATGCTAGCTTCGCTCGCTCGGCATTATACGTTTTTTTAGGTTTTCACGAAGAAGCATCAAAATAAAAAGTGGTTTTGTTCATTTCAGGTGCATTCCTCATCCCTTACTTCATAATACTCTTAGTCTGCGGCGTGCCTATGCTGTTTATGGAGCTAGCGATAGGCCAGTACACTGCTCATGGACCCATTGGAGCACTATCGCAAATATGCCCACTCTTCACAGGTAACTTATTTTACTTGATTACATTACTCACACTAGAGACCTAATTCAGACATACCACCATTTTGCTATTCAATCAAAATTAAGTCACATTGTCAAGTTAAGATTCAACAATGTAAATTGTTAAAGATTTAAACAATTTACATTGCGGATATATTGCTTGAATTCATTATTTGAGTCTTTCTGACGTTTCAGTAACTATTACCTACTTGTCAAAAAATATACCTGGGTATTATACCTACATTAAGCATGTGTTTATCCAGCAATATGCGGCAGTAAAACATTGTACACTACATCTCCACAGAAGATTTGTTTGACATAGTACGTACCTCGTAATAGAACTATTATTGTTGATTTCGATAATGCATTAATATCAGAATATCACACATGTGGGCTGTTTCACCGCACCCATGTGTTTACGTAATGATCCACGCTGATGATATATTCAAACTAGAATATGTACTGTGACAGCAGTTGATATTATTATCATCAGTAAATCTACATGCTTTCCTTATACAACATTTGACAACGCGGTTGGCGCCGTTTGTAGTGTCCTGGGTTCGAATCCCGGCCGGGGCAAATATTTGTGTGATGAACTAGAATATTTGTTCCTGGGTTATGGATGTTATAAACTATGTTTATCGTCGTCTAGTACCCATAGTACAACTAGTACAAGCCTTGCTTAGTTTGGGACTAAGTCGATTTGTGTAAGGTTGTCCCTTAATATTTATTTATTTTACACACATATAGATTGGATGTATAATGTTTAATCTATAAATAGTTTAGCAAAATTTTATTATGAAAGTGAAATATAATTTTAAAGTTTTCATACTTAATGAAAAACGTCTACATTGAAGATATGTATGAAAATTACTGGTAAACTTTAAACGTAAACTATGTATATGAAAGTTCTTGAATTGAAAAAAAAACTTCACCTTGTTTGGTATATGTATACGACACTGCATAATTGTGATCACCGTTAGTTTATAAACTAAACTAACTAGTGAGATTATAACCTGACGGATAGGTTAGGTCAGGTTAGTTTATAATCTCACCAGATAAATTATAAACTGACGGTTTTCATAATTTTACGGTGACGAAGTCATCTAATTACAAATCACTTCTATCCAACTGTGATGAAGCATAAATAACTTAAAACACCCCCGATATTTAATGAGTTTAAAAATAACTATAAGTAATTTTTTTAAATCACTCATTAAACTGAACATAACCACAAAATTTGGAATTTTTAGCTTCTCAATTTGCTGAGATCCTATCACTAGTTTCAATAAAAGCAGAATATCTTGGAGACTACTGATTTTATTTCCACCAAACATAGCAAGAACCATCTCGTAAGAAACCGGAGATACCTACGACTGCTTTTTTTATCCTGAATTTTGGGCGATGTTGCGGGGAACTTATAGTTACAAATGTTATACTTTCCAGGTGCGGGCATCGCTAGCGTAGTGATCTCGTTCTTAATGTCGACGTATTATGCTGTTATAATTGCGTGGGCAATATACTACTTCTTCACGTCGTTCAAGACGGAAGTCCCGTGGGCTAGCTGCTCAAACCGATGGAATACGGCCCAGTGCTGGGTCCCTTATCATAATCATACCAGACCTAACGGATCTCAAACACCCACCGAACAATTCTTCGAGTAAGCTTTGATACATATTCAATCGCGTCCTGTCCAGATTCACAATATTTTCAGTAAGAGATTTTGCCACGATTTGCAATAATTTAGTATTTAAAAAAATTGCACTTAATAGAGTACAGTTGAGTTCATTTACATCTACACACTTAAGTACGAGAACAAAAATATCTGAACACGATTTCATGCTCCTGACAATAGGGTCGTGCTCAGATATTTTTGTTCTCGTAAGTGTGTAGATGTCAATGAACTCGACTGTACATTAAGCAAAAATATATCTTCTTTTTTTTCTACGATCTTTTAAGTCATATAGATTAAGTACTTAACGTTTCCGTATATTTTCAGGAAAAAGGTATTAAGCATGAGTGACGGTATTGAATTTCCCGGTGGCATGCGGTGGGAGTTGGCAGCTTGCTTGGTCTGTGCTTGGGTGTTAGTGTACTTTGCCCTTTGGAAGAGTATTAAATCTTCGGCTAAGGTGCGGTACATCACCACAACACTTCCATTTCTGCTGATTATAGTCTTCCTCGGACGATCGCTCACTCTTGAAGGCGCCGACAAAGGGTTAAGATTTTTTTTCAAACCAGAATGGGAATTATTGAAGCAATCGAGGCCCTGGGTTAATGCGGCGTCACAGATTTTCAACTCGATCGGGATAGCATTTGGATCGATGATAATGTTCGCATCGTACAACAGATTCGACAACAATTTCCTGCACGATACCTTAGCTGTGTCACTCGTCAACGCGGTGACCAGTCTAATTGTAGGAATATTTACTTTTGCAACCATCGGCAACATTGCTTTCGAACAGAATACGTCCGTGAAGGATGTCATCGCCGATAGTAAGTATATCAAGAAACTCAGTCAATATAATTTACCATACAATTATTAAAATGCTAAGCCTATGTAATTTTCATTTCTAACGTATAGTCAATTTTCTAACGTGTATCAATTTTCAGGTCCCGGACTACTATTTGTCGTATATCCACAAGCTATAGCGAAAATGCCTGCATCGCAATTGTGGGCAGTATTATTTTTCTTCATGTTCCTTTGTCTCGGATTAAACAGCCAGGTACTATCTAGATCTAGTCAACTACTTATAGCACGTTACTGCGGAGACCAGGAAGTAAGTCATTGTGAACGAGTATAAGTCGATTGGGTATACATATAGGAGTATTACGAGCCCAGAATAGATATTACGATCAGAGCGTGCAAGTCCTTTACTTAAACAAAATATGTAAAGACAAAGCAAAACAATAAGTACTGTAACGAATGTTTCATGGTTTCTTCCTGAATGATTACTGATTTCCTCTCGCAACGGTTATTTTAATACTTGTTAGGATATAAGTATACAGAGGCAATATTAACCCGCAAAAGGATTTTATTTTAATCGTTCTACGATGTTATCTTATTGTTAACTTTTTTATGAATGAAACATCAGGACATTTCACTGCATTTTTGGAAATATTTTTTTATAATATTTGTAGTTTTTTTAATCAGCTCAGAACATATAATTAATTTGAAATTGTTTTCCTTTTTTTCAGTTTGCCATTGTCGAAGTCGTGGTAACTTCAATACAAGATGGTTTTCCAGACATGATACGCAGGAAGCTAGTCTATCATGAGCTGTTGGTGTTGTGTGTCTGTGGAATATCATTTCTATTCGGACTACCGCATATTATACAGAGCGGCATCTATGTTTTTCAATTAATGGATTATTACGCTGCTTCACTTAGTATCACATATCTCGCCTTCTTCGAAGTGGTGGCCATAGCCTGGTTCTATGGTGTCGGTCGACTATCTCAGAACATCAAACAGATGACAGGTGGGCAAAGATTTTATACATCACGCCTTATTATGATATTATTATTGGTCTCCGACGTGGCGCCGTAGTATTCTTAGTTAGACGTCTATTCCCATAAGTTCCAGCTCTATAAGTACCTGGTATATCTTAAAGTACCAACACACAAACACTTCACGAGAATGTATGTCATGTTTACTCCGATTTACTAAGAAAATATTATGTCATGCCCCTGTGCTAGTTCGCTTTTTCGTTTGATTCAACCACACCACAAATTAAGATACCATTTCTATTTTTCAGGTCGCTACCCATCGCTGTACTTTCGAATATGCTGGCTCGTGGCGTCACCGGCGTTACTGCTAGCGCTGTGGGTCGCAAGTTTGGTGGACTACACGCCACCCAGCTATCGCGCCTACCAATACCCTGCGTGGGCGCAGGTTCTCGGCTGGACCATTGCCTCTCTCTCCTTATTATGCATACCAGTATATGCAGTCATTGTCGTTGCGAGAGCTCCGGGGAAAACAATAGGGGAGGTACGAAAGTAGACTGTTATCATGATGCTATAAATCATTCAGTCGCAAGTCTTGACATGAACGTAATCATTAGACCCCGGATTTTCGTCGCACGTGACTTTAGGGTAGTTTGGGGAGTAAATGGACCTGTGTTACTAAATAAGGAAAAACTAACAGTTTGAACCCAATAAATTATAACATTTACTTTTCAAAAATGATTATCACTATTTTTTCGTATTTTTTATTAAGTAATTAGACTCCACTTGTTACTAAATTATGAACAATAAAAATTAAAAATCTATTATATTTTAGATGCTTATGTCTTTGTATATGTTTATAAATTTAAATAATTTACGACCAGAATTACATAATTAATTGAATTAATTAAAGAATATTAATTTATTTATGTCGTATATTGTATTAATTAACACCGGTCCGTTTACTCCCCAAACTACCCTATTGTAATGTCACCGCGCCAAATGTCCGGGGTCTAGCAATCATAATATCAAGAACTTTAGCTGGCGTCTTTATACGCCAACTTTACACAATTCATGATAGTAGATTAATTTATGACAATTCATTTCTCTTTCAGAAATTACGGCACTCCATTCGTCCTACATCAATGTGCGAGTGTGGGGTCAACGAGTGTGATGTATGCGGGTCAGATTCCGAGCCGCCTGACGATAAGCCGCCGACCATCACTTATTACCAACAGCCAACCTTTCCTAGTCCATAAATCGATATTAAGTATGCCTTCTTCACTATCTACTTATTTGAGAGCCTAGACGGCGTTAAACAGTGAAACAAACACACAACATAATATCATTAAAGAAGCAGACAATAAGATATTTTAGTCAAATATGATATTTTTTCGCGCTATCATTATCTTGTGTTTATAATGAGCGTACAGAGCACTTGACCTAATACTGCTATCACGTTAGAACTGACACAATTTTCTTAGCACTTGAAGACATCACGCGAAGCACCTACGTGTACGGTCAACTTGACGCTAATCACTCATTCTACTGATTAAATCAAGATAACGTGACTTACGTACAGTCGCCAGCAAAAGTTGCTAACACGCTTACAATGATCTGTACAATCCGTATCGTCTAGATAACAGAGTCCATGTGTATACTTATACTATTTTAAGCACCTAGCGTTACTGAGCATTTGCGTTGAACAATAAAAAGCATTGTTCTTCAAGAATTTTGTCCGTAAATTGTATGAAAAGACTCCCGAATAATAAACCTATTACAAACTTGATAGCGTAATGGGATAATTATAAGAACTTAAAGGTAAGTGACCTTCATACACAATGCAATTCTCCTGTCGCATTTTCATTAGGAATTAGATAATTTTGTTCCGTTTACTTAATGTACCATTCCAAAATTGCTGTGAAACTATTTATTTTCCTGTTGTAGGTACAAGTTCAATGTTAAGTACTTTGTGATAATAAAACATTCCATGGACTTTATTCCTGTTAAGAAAATATTGTAGCACTTAGTTTCATATTGACTGTTTTCTTAACTTGAATGAAGGTGAAATTAGTTTTAGAAAATCTGTAATGTTACAATATAATTTTAAATATTTATTATTTAACTGCTAAGTAAATAATGGTTGTGTTGATCGATATTTAAACGATGTCACCAAAAAGACAATGGACAATAAAAGGAGCGTGAATTATTTAAATTCATTAAAATGTTGTAATGTTACGAAATCGTTGTGACCCATGCTAATATTACAATGTGTGTGATTGTAACGAAAACCAATAATTATTTCATACCTAAAGATTTTTTGGCTGTTAACCGTGGACTCAAAGTAATTGTTCAAACTTGAAAAAGATGCAAAGAACTGAGTTATTAGCAGTCTTATATTTTTCAAGCTTATTCCAAAGTCCAGTTAATTATAATCCGATAATCTTTGTTTTGTTCAGACTTCTTATTGATTTCTACTCTCTCGATGATTCTACAAGTACATATGTATTATAATTTCATGTTTAGTTATGATCAACTTTGTAATTTTGCATTACACTAATGCTATGCTTTTTCAAAGCCCAATAATAAGATAAGAAATAGTTTACTATCAAGTAATTCTTAAGATTTTACCTCAAAATAAAAGAATGTGCTACAAATCAAAAGTACAATACAGATAGTACCTATGTTTGAAGAAAGAGTCTATGTATAAATACATGATCCTGTGTAAATATTTAGGGATGTAAATATATAAGTTGCTTATGAGATGTTACCAATGTTAGTGGTATAAGAAATAATACCAAGAATACTGAATATACCCTGATGTTTTATTTACAGTTCACTTACATATTTACTCCTACAATTAAGTAAAATAATAAGAATGTACCTATGCACTATTTCCTTCTTTTCTTGGGAGTAACAGGGACAGCTTCATCATCCTCTTCACTATCCTCACCCAGTTCTGAAAAACAAACATATAAATCAGAAAACAACTTGAAATTTAATTAAAGGTCTTATAAAAGTAGAATACATATTTTATATATTGTTTGAAGAATACAATATATATAAAAACTGGAATAATCAGTGTATAAATAAATAAATATAAATAAATAAATATCATCAATAAATGTGACAAGTAGATATAAACTACATATTCTAATTTTTATACTAATCGGTATTCAATTTCTAAAAAAGTATACATTTAGATTTAGTTTTTTCAGATTATTTATTTTTTATTAGAATCATTTATAAATATATTCTAACTTTCTACCAGAAAAACAAATCATGATTTTTGAAAGACATCTCTATAATAAATGAAATGGCAAAAACAAAAATCAGTATAATGCTATCTACTAACAACAAATTAAAATAAGATACTATAATACTTTCTGCCGCCTGGCTTGTCAGGCAGATTATAATTTTTTTACCTGGTTGTGATAGTGTTAGTCGCAAAAAGATATGGGTGAAAACTGAGAACATCCTTTATTAAAACTAGTTGAATAACAATCAAGGTCAAAGATACATAACTATAACATATTTCAATATAAACACCTTTGTTTCCATTACTCACTTGAACAAATTCATGCATATCTGTGACCTCAACAATACTGTCAAGGCTATCAGTGTCAACACTAGAATAAGACAGTATGTCACAATCACATGAATTAATGGAGTTAGTTATGTTTGGTATAACTTTTGAATGCCTACTGAAATACAGTGCAGTTACTATCCCAATTTTGTTTCTTTGAATCTTTGTCTTGATATATAAAACTAATTAACTTTTACTGTTTATACATATCTTCAGTTAATATTGCTTCATAACCAATTTGAAAAGTCATATTGTTGTAAGTAATAAATTATGGTTTATCAGATAAAAAATTTCATTTTTTGCATTCTAAATCAAAAATTAAAGACATCAATAAATATTTTGTTCAGTTTCCGGGATGCAAAACAAAACGCCAGGGAGGCTCAAATAAGTAATATATGAGATATAATCTATTTAAATTGTTTTATTTAAAGATTGTTAAAATTTTATTTAAAACATCTATTTAATTTCTTTAAAAAATCAGCTAATAGGATTATGCTTAGTGTAGGGTTCCATAATGATTAATACAAATATATTACTATATATCACTAGAAATAAGTATTTACTTATACCTGTTTATACTTGATGTGAAAGTAAGATCCATGCTAACTAAATGATTCATTCTACACAAGTAATAACGACGATCGAAACCATACCATCATTATCTTCCTGATTGCTTCCACCGCGGTCTTCAATGATCTCAGTTACAGCAGCATTAACTAATTGTTGAAACTCTTGAAGAGATTTAACTAAATGAGAAGCTTGAGGGTTAGTTGGTTTGGTAAGCGTTTTGATTACTTGGTTATTTTCTGTAATTACTAATTGCATTTCAGGTGCCATACTGAATGTACGGAATATAACAGAAGTAATTATTCAGCAGCAGGATTAATAATTATGAGTGACCAGTAACTCAATTCTTGTTTGTTATCACCAAAAATATTTATGAAGACGATCGTTTTCTTTCATATGTTACTTGAATTTGATTGACGTTTTGAATTGAACTTTGACGTTTGATTGTTTTTTTTATTCATCCTTTTGGGCAGGCTACGACCATAGGCCATACCGCCTCGTTTTAATTGAAACATTGCCGTTTTGTACTGGGTTTTTTACAGCATTATATATTCGACAGTATTACTAAAAAGCAAATTTCAATTACTTTCGTAATAATTTTAGTTATCAATAATAAATAAAATAAATATCAAGGGACAATCCACAACCACATTGACATTAGGGACAATCTTATTGCGCCCACACTACTCGCGAAGTTGACCGAAGTTGGGCTAATACGTCAGTGTGGGAGGCACCTCGCTGCGGAAACCTCGGCCAATTTCGCGAGTAGTGTGGGCTAAGGTTACACAAATGGACATAGTCCCCAAACTATATGTATAAGCAATGCCCGTATTATGGCTACGAAATACATAACATGATACGATATCAAAATACAGCAAAAATATGCCGATTATACACAGAATTTGTTTGCACAATGCATAATAAATTCAGTTATTGGAGTACGAAACAGATTTCCTTCCAAAATACGGAATACGGACTTATCCCTCATCCCTCATGTCAAAAAAGACATTGAAAGGTACGTTCCGAAGCAACAAACTACAGTATAAGAGACACAATTTTTCACAACTATAAGTTCCTTGTAACAATCCTTGCGATTTAATATAATATTAATAAAACAAACAGTACTTTTTATTGACTTAAAAATTAATATATATTGATAAGTAAACATATGGCTACAATAAAGTGACTTAAAATCATATAGTTCTAGTGCCAAAACTGTATTATCTGAATAATATTCGAACGCTGCACAAGACTATCAGCTCAGCTGATTTATCCAATTTAGATTTTTGAATACTGTTTGTAGTCAAATATCAATAATTCAATATGTAATTATTTAATTTTATTTACGTAATATTTTAACATTAAACCCTCGGTATTATGCGTGCATTTGGTAAATTCGGGCCATTGATAGGTGCCATAGATGAAGGAACCTCGAACGTAAAGTTTTTGGTAAGGATTCGGTGTGTTTTTGATGTATTTTAATAATTTCTTGCGCGGTCTTAAATTTAGTTCACGTGTTACTATAATCATCGGAATTTTTACGTTGTGGAATGTTTATGCCTTAATATAACAACACCATAAATTTGATAGTGAAGTTAACCTTGCTATAATCTTATATCGATTGCCTGTTGGCTTTTTATAATTTTTAACAAGAAATTATTCTCAGGTTTTTGCAGCAAACACTTCAGAAGTTTTAACATATCATCAAACAACCCTAAAACGCTTTAGTCCACAAGAAGGATGGGTTGAACAAGATGCATTAGAAATTTTGAATGCTGTTTTGGAATGTATTGAGGTAAGTTCTTTATTTCATTGTTATATTCTGTTTTTATTTTTAATATATTTCCCTAATAAATTTACATTTCCTACAGTGTTTCCTTTTACATGGAGCAATCCTCTTTTTGGAAAGATAATTTTACAACCCTTTTTCCTTTGGCTAATTTTTACATTTGTTTTTGAAATGCTACAACATCAAATAAATTAACACAACTGGAACTCCATTAAATAGGCTCACATATAAGTCACAACCCACACATTGGAAAACACTGCTATTAATTATAAGTTTCATTTGTTTTTTTAATTGATTTACTAGTGGTCTTTAAGCACAAGATCTCAATTTACCACATATCATAGGTCTTTTACATAGAAACTACAGTGAGTCTCACATATTAAAATACTTAAACGGGTTTACTCACATTGTGTTCGGTTGGCTGCCGCCGCAACTGGTCATCTCTCATGATGATGAATCACATACCGATTCGAAACATGTCGAGCGTTATTCGACTTCTACAATGTGAGTAAACCCGTTTAAGTATTTTAATATGATAGTTTTAAAATGATAATAGTTTAATGATTATCATTATCATGACTGAAACATACATAAACACACTGAATAAATTTTGACTGCCTAATGCTGCCTAATTTAAATTGGTCATGGGATGATAAATATTGTTGTGGGTATTTACAGGTAACTGCAGACAATTTGAGAAAATTAGACATAAATCCAGAAGATATTGTGGGTATTGGGATCACAAATCAAAGAGAAACTACTATTGTGTGGAATTCTGCCACAGGACAACCACTGTACAGTGCTATAGGTAAAGTATTTCATTCTATAATTCACTGCCAAAATGATACCTACAATTTAATGTAACATGATGGTTTCCACCAACAATTATTATGAATATTTTTATGATTGCAGTCTGGCTAGATGTGAGGACATCTAAAACCGTAGATGACCTTCTGAAAAACAAAGGAGCACAGGCAATAAATGCAGTTTCACAGACAAGTGGGCTTCCATTATCTACATACTTTTCATCAGTGAAGCTGAAATGGCTGCTACAGAATGTGACTGCCATCAAAGATGCTGTGACAGCAGGAGAATGTATGGCCGGCACAGTAGACTCTTGGCTCATATGGGTATAATATTTCCATAAATTACAGCTAATTGCGAATGAAAAATAAGATGAACACATGTTTAAAGTCAAGATTAATTTTGTATAGGGATTGAAGAAAACTGGCTCTGTAGTAATATTTTAAATATTCCAAGCAGTCAAATCTGTGTATTAGGATAATTTTTAATGCAAGATCTGGAATAAAATATACTTAAAAGGCTTTGCAATGCAACTAACTGTCTAATAATTAAGCATTGGATGGTTATTAATCTGGAATTATTATCAAAATTCTTAATTATATGGCATCCAAAATTATCTCATTATATTATGAATACCAACTCCTTCTTATGCATTTTCAGAACCTCACCGGTGGTCCTCGAGGAGGTATTCACGCTACAGACGTAACCAACGCGTCCAGGACTCAGCTCATGTCGCTACGAAGTCTGCAATGGGATAAAGGACTGTTAAGATTTTTTGATATACCAAAACAAATATTGCCAAAGATAAAAAGTTCCGCCGAGATATATGGTTATATTTCTACAGGATCTCTTCTAGGTGTGCCAATTGCTGGGGTGGGTAAATATGTCTATATTCCAATTGTTTTTTCTTTAGACTTATGCTCATCTGGTTTTTTGCATAGTGCATAATCAATTAATGGCAGTGGAGTCACGTAGACGTGGGCGAAGTGGCATCAGTGAAGCCCTTTATGCCACCGCATTATAGTAAAATTGCAATTATACTACAATTCTATTCTTGGTATAATTTCATCACATAATATTTTCAACCTATTTGCTTTCAGGTCTTGGGCGACCAACAGGCAGCTCTCGTGGGTCAAGGATGTATGCGATTTGGTCAAGTCAAATGTACATTTGGTACTGGTTGCTTTTTATTGTATAATACGGGTAAGTATATATATATATATATATATCTATATATATCTATGTAATATATATTTTTATTGAGCCACTGAGTGTGCCAATACGGCGAGTATGTGAGGGCGGTGAACGCTCAATTTAGGGTGTAATCCTCACTTCCAACTTATAAGATGGGAAGACTTATTGATCCAGGGTGCTAAATTTAAAAATATATCTCTGCTAAAGGATGTCATGCATGTCTTACGTATGTATTTGTGAAATAGATATGGAACGATAGATAACGTCACTCAAGTGTCAAGTGCATGAAGTGACATCTTGTGAGCTGATCATACAATAATTCAATAAAATTAGCTGAAAACTTCGCAAAATGAAAGGACAATATGTAGGTTATAGAGCCAAGTTTAATTTTATTTACTCCCCCCCCCCCCTCTCAGGGGTGAGAGTCACCCCCCTGCGCCCTCGAATGTATCCCGGAGCGCGGTATTTTCCACTTTAAAAGAAAACCGTGTACGATACATACAAAGTGTATAGGAACAAAATAATTCTGAATGAATTTACTATATAAACCTTTCATACATACAATTAGAAAAAAATGGCATAGTATATCGTGTGACATATCAAATGAAAGGGTACATTATGAACATCTCAAATATATGTATTATATAATTCTAAATTTGTAATAAATTTATTAAAAAAAACATTCGACTTAAGTGGTAAAACAATTTAAAAACCTAAAACCTACACTAACCTAACTCTATCCAAGGTCTGTCATTCGCGGAAATGATCCCAAGATGCTGGCGGCGTTTCCCCGCTGCACAGCAATACTGAGCATTTGTCCGAGAAACACGCCAGCTCTGGGATCACAGGTAGTTCGTATTAGTTTTTTTTTATGGAATCAAACAAACTGTGAGCGGCTGGGCCCCATGGGCCTAGAGTCTCTACCGCAAACGGCACGAAAATATAGTTGTCACCTAAACACATATATTTTCGGCGTTTAGCCGCCTCAGCGTTTGTGGCCGCCCCACCTGGATTTTGGCACGTTGTTGCAATGTGTGACGGTGCCAAAGTGTCCACACAGGTGGAGTCCCACACTAAGGGCCGCCCCAACCGCCACGGTACTAACGTCATGCCGTCGGGTCTCTTGCCATCATCTCGTGCGAGGCCATTTGGTTCGAGAACTGCAGGCACGTTGACGCTGACAAGAGCCCGACGTATGATATCATTTAGACAAGCGTGGCGGGAGAGTCTGCCGGCGCTTTTGGGGCAGCTAAGGCCGTGGTGACCTAAACGATCTATCTGGTATCCGCAACGACATTGGTGTGGAACGACGATGTCTAGGCCTAGACGAAGGCCAACAGCCAGCCTGAAAGAATTATCATCTAATAAAGTGCCGAAATTAACTGAGGGAAGTGCGTGAAGCCAGTATCCGGACTCGCGAGCAGAAACAGCCAGGAGCCTGGCCTTGTCTCTCGGGGTGGGACTTGTGTCAGTAAGGTGGTTGTGTACTCTTAGATTTATCGGCATGTCCCACAATTCCTGGATCTCTGTACTCGTCGGAAAGTCTGTACCAGGGCAGGCCTCTTTCCAAGCGTCCTTGGCCTCTGACAAACAGGCCACCTCAGAATCGGAAAGTAAAGGGGATAATATTTTACCGATAAGAGGTAGCGAGCTATGTGTCGAGGACAAGAACGCTGGAAGGGCGACACCTGAGATTTGCCTTACGCCGAGGCCACCGAACCGTACAGGTAGCGTAGCCTGTAAAAATTGACGAGCGTCAAATTTCGCATTAATGATTTTTTCTAAGTGAGCGTGAATAATGTTGTCAATGTTTTCACACAGTAATTTAAATTTCCAAAAGGGGCAGCAACGCAGGGCATACGTGAACTTAGGTACAAAAAGGCATGAACGTAGTATGAAAACGGCCATGTGGACATGAATTTCTAATAGACGATCTGCGGATTCTTCAAACTTGCTTATCTTATTCTCTACAAAACTAGGAATCCCTTCGGCAAAGATGGGAACACCAAGAAGGTGAAGTGTTTCTTTGGATAAGAACTTGATTCCTGGACTAGCGGACTCAAAAGCTTGTTTGACCGATAAAGTGTCGAAGTTGCCATCTAAAAATACTTCGCATTTGTCAAAATTCAACTGTAGACCGATCGAATCAAATTTATTTTTGATTAAGCTAAGGTCGTTTAGGACAGAATCCGCATCTCCTCCGAGAGTACCATCATCGAGATACCAAACATTAAATTTAGAGGTTAAATCTGAAATTATTGGATGTATTGCCAGGCTAAAAATGGCCGGACCGAGAGGGTCACCTTGCTGACATCCGACAGATGAGAGCAAAGTGTTATTTTCAAAAACAAGATTGGATGCAGAACCATAATTGACGACGCGGTTGGCGCAGTGGTTAAGCAACTGCCTACTGAGCCGACGGTCCCGGGTTCGAATCCCGGCAAGGGCAAATATTTGTGTGATGAACACGAATATTTGTGCCTGGGTCATGGATGTTCTATGTATTTAAGTATTTATTTATCTATATAAGTATGTATACCGTCGCCTAGTACCCATAACACAAGCCTTCTTGAGCTTAATTTGGGACTAGGTTGATTTGTGTGAGGTTGTCTGATATTTATTTATTTATTTATTTATAACATTGCCAAAGATAGTGATAAATATCAGGGACTACTTTTTGAATTTCAGATAACATAGTGTATCGATTGACGGAATTAAATGCGTTCTTAACGTCGAGTTTCAGGAGGGCTTTTGATGAGGAAGTATTAAGAAAGGTGCGACAGGCATGTACTGCCGCTTCACAGCCGCCTTTACAACCGAAACCCAGCTGAACCGGTTGAAACTTTGGCTGCAGCAGCGGGAGAATATGCCTGCAACAGATTTTGGAAGCAATTCTCCTAAAAGTAGACCCAACCGCAATGGGGCGAATCCCACCATCTTTTTTTAAAAGAGCACAGAGGTTGGCACCATATAGAGTATCAGTGACAAGTGGGTTCACCTTTCCGGCTAGCATGAGGTTTATGAGATTGGTTAGGGCTGTGAGAAGTGCATTATTACGTCCACCAGGGACTGTCAGGAGATCCTTCAGATGTTGCGGTGAAATTCCATCGAGACCACCGGCTGAGCCGTTCTTGAATGACATGACTGCAGCAAAAAGTCTATCTTCCGATGCAAGAAGGCAAGGTAAAGTTGGATCAGGAGGGGTGGGTAGCTGTGAAGATGGAGGAGCTGGAGGATGTTTTCTAAATTAAACGGTTTTGAAGTTATTTACGAAAATGAGCAAAACTTGACGATTTCCCCACACATCTCTTATTTCCTAAAATAGTAACTCTAAAAAAAAACATGATATAGTTCAATACTTGTAGATTGCAGAAAAACATATAAGAAGTCTATGGTATTGAAAGTAACGCCGTTTAACTAGTACGAATATTTATATTTAGCATAATGGCCAAATGACTTAAATTTTAAAAATAGCATTGCAACGGTAAATGAAAGAGTAGGGGGAAGTCCCCTAACGCCGGACGGCACCTAACGCCGGACACTCGAACTATCTCGGCAATTGGAAGCTCGGCAACGGCAACTCGGCAAGTTGAAGGGGCGTGGGGGAACCCCGCGCCCCTTCCAATTGTCCTTGATTCTCTCGCGTTGCTAGTTGCCGAGATAGTTCGAGTGTCCGGCGTTAGGTGCCGTCCGGCGTTAGGGGACTTCCCCCTAACAGAAATAAATTATACATTTTTAGAAAGAACATTTTCTATTCTTTACTTTTGTCATACATATTTTGGCCGAGAAGTGTGAAGTTTTTGAGATAACTAACCTTTTAGCAGTAAAAAAGATCAATAATTAAAAACGTTAGTATTTGATAACAGATTGCGCTGATTGTATAAGTGATATCGCTTTTGTATGTATGAAAGGTTTATAGTAAATTTATTCAGGATTATTTGGTTCCTAAGATACACTTTGTATGTATCGTACACGGTTTTTTTTTAAGTGGAAAATACCGCGCCCCGGGACACATTCGAGGGCGCGGGGGGTGACGCTCACCCCTGAGAGAGGGTGAGAGTAGATACAATTAAACTTGGCTCTATAACCTACATATCCTGTCCTGATAGATAAAAGTTGTCCTTTAATTTTGCCAAATTTTCCGTACATTTCAATCTAATTTTCTTGAACTAATATAACAAATTATTTATTTACTGCTTTACAGGTGATTCAATAGTGCACTCACAAAACGGTCTCCTGACGACAGTGGCGTACAAGCTTGGTCCTGATGCGCCTCCAGTTTACGCTTTGGAGGGATCTGTTGCTATAGCAGGTAAAGATCTAAATACTATCTAAGAGACATCACTCGCTTAACACATTCCTTTTCTCAGGGTCACTATACAGTGTCTTTTTCGGGGTCAATAATGGCTGATTAACTCCTTGCCATATTATTAACATAAAGTCGATCAGTCGGCTACGCTCCCTAGAGCTGATGATGGACATCGCCACCGCCAAATGACAATTTATCGATTTCCGAAAATTCGTGTACATGATATTGCCTCCACTGTAGGTACGTTATTAGTATTAGTTTCTTGTCGCTACACATTAATTCTCGATAATTTTATGTGATATTGTTTAATAAAATAACAGAAGTTCCACCTATAGATTATTTGTCAATTTATTGCACAAATGAAAAACATATTGTAAAAAAGGCGGACTTAATTTTTTACGGTTTGTACTTATAACTGTGGGTTATTCTTCAATAAATGAATTTAAGTGGCGAGGTGTATAATACATCCATGTTATCTAGGAGACACATTGCAGTGGCTGCAGCACGGCCTGGGCATCCTGGGTGACGTGGCCGACAGCGAAGCGCTGGCCGGCGACGTGAGCGACAGCGACGAGGGCAGCTGCTGCTTCGTGCCGGCGTTTAATGGGCTTTACTCGCCGCACTGGAGGAAGGAGGCGAGAGGGTAATTTAAGAACATCTTTATTACGAAATTAAGTTCTTTCAATGCCAATACTCATTCTACCTTTTTCTACTCCAGTACCTTTTTCTGTCATTTATTAGGGTTCCGCACCCAAAGGGTAAAAACCGGCCAAGAGCATGTCGGGCCACGCTCAGTGTAGGTTTCCGTAGTTGACTTCACAATAGACTTAAGTTACGAGCAAGATTTCAAGCTCTATAAAAAGGTCGTAAACGCCAAAGTAACTGTAGTTACTTATTACCTTCTGCAAGTCAACTTACGTCCTTTTAAGAAAATTATGAAATTTTGCGATAACTCAAAAACGGCTTAACTGATTTTGTTCAATATAGTTTTCATTGAAAGTACTTATAAAGCCTCATGTTCATGATTTTTTGACCCGTGGTTGAAAAGTTAGAGGGGGGGACACTATCTATATATATATTACGCGAGGCCAATTTTTGTACATCCCATCAGATCTACAGTTATGGTCCGATTTTGATAAATGATATGTCATTAGATTCGTCTCATGCTGGAGAGGTGCATAACACTCTTGGAATTTTATTTTTTCCTGAAATAGTACTGAAAAATGGATTTGAAAAAACTACTGTGCGCTAACCACGTGACCTGTGATCTCTATTTTGACATAAGATGACCGAATAATAATAAGCATGATTTGCTCACAAACCTGTAGTAAGTTGTTCAGCATGATGAAATATTATTTTTGAGTCGGCAACATAATATCCGCAACACTTAAAACATGTACGAATATGCAAAAATAATTTTACAGTTTGTTGACAATGAATGACAGTAACCATATTCTGACAACTATAATGTCTTTTTTATTGGGGGCTATTATGTCAATGCTCTAAATTGCCAGGTTGTTTTTCTTTTTAAAATGTTGATATGGAAACTTTTTTCGCATACCTGTTAAAAATGTGGAGAAAAAAGCCGGTTAAGTGCGAGTTGGACTGGTACTCGAAAGACTAGAAAAACTGACCGTCATTCAAGAATAGATTATTTTTATAGGCGAGATTTAAAATAAATCAATGCAGAAAAAAAATAGTAAAACTAATTTTACGTCATTAAAATAAGTAAATTTATGATAGATTATTATAAATGTGATTATATTATAAACCATCAAAAAAATAATTTCAAGGAAAATGGCATGAGTCATGGTAAATTAAATGGTATTTTACAAGAAAAAACTTAGTCCTTCCGCTTGCATGTCAACGGGATGGGAAATGTGGTCGAGTTGAGAATATGGACGACTTGACAATGTAGCTAAGTTGGGAATGTATCTACATTGGTAATATGGATGAGTTGGTAAAATGGACGAGTTGGAAATGTGGACGAGTTGGGAATATGGACGAGTTGGGAATGTGGATGAGTTGGTAAAATCGACAAGTTGGTAATATAGACGAGTTGGGAATATGGACGAGTTGTTAATATGGGCGAGTTGTCAATGTCGACGTGTTGGGAATATGGACGAGTTGGGAATGTGGATGAGTTGGCAAAATGAACAAGTTGGGAACACGGACGAGTGGGCAATGTGGACGAGTTGAGAATATGGACGAGTTGGGAATGTGGATGAGTTGGCAAAATGAACAAGTTGGGAACACGGACGAGTGGGCAAGGTGGACGAGTTGAGAATATGGACGAGTTGGCAATGAAGACGACTTGGTAATACGGACGAGTTGGTAATATGGAAGATTTGGCAATAAAGACGAGCTGATAATAAGGACAAGTTGGTATTGTAGATGAGTTGGGAATATGGACGAGTTGGAAATGTAGATGCGTTGGCAATGTTGATGACCTATTGTACCTATTCTTGGAATTGTAATTTAATAATTTTATCTTGACCCGTTTATGACACTTTTATTTTTAATTTTGATAATGATTTGGTTCCACACGTTTGTAATATTTACTTACACGTAATTTAGTTAAGGTCCTTTTTATTGTTTAATTTTATGTATTATTTCAAACACGATTGATATTGTTCAATGAAAGAAATAAATGAAATAAAAATGAAATGAGTTGGTAAAATTTACAAGTTGGGAACATGGACAAGGGGGCAATGTGGACGAGTTCGTATTATGGACGACTTGGCAATGAAGACGAGTTGGTAATACGGACAAGTTGGTAATATGGACGAGTTGTCAATGTGGACGAGTTGGGAATATGGACGAGTTGGGAATGTGGATGAGTTGGAAAAATGAACAAGTTGGGAACACGGACGACTGGGCAATGAAGACGACTTGGTAATACGGACGAGTTGAGAATATGGACGAGTTGGAAATGTGGATGAGTTAGCAAAATGAACAAGTTGGGAATATGGACGAGTTGGCAATAAAGACGAGCTGATAATAAGGACGAGTTTGTATTGTAGACGAGTTAGAAATGTGGATGAGTTGGCAATGTGGACGACTTGGAATTGTGGACGAGTTGGGCATAATATGGACAAGTTGGAAATGTGGACGAGTTGTATTTGTGGACGAGTTAGCAATATGGACGAGTTGGCATTGTTGATGGGTTAGAAATGAAGACGAGTTTGGTGTATGGACGAGTTGGTAATGTGGACGACTTGGCATTGCGGACGAGGTGGGAATATGGACGAGTTGGAAATGTGGACGAGTTGTATTTGTGGACGAGTTGGTATTGTGGACGAGCAAGTAATATGGACGCGTTGGCATTGTGGATGAGTTGGGAATATAAACGAGTTGGCAATGAAGACGAGTTGGTAATACGGACGAGTTGATAATATGGATGAGATTGGCAATAAAGACGAGTTAATAATAAGGACGAGTTGGTATTGTAGACGAGTTGGGTGTATGGACGAGTTGGAAATGTGGACGAGTTAGCAATATGGATGAGTTCGCATTGTGGACGAGTTGGGAATATGGATGAGTTAGAAGAGTTGGTAATATAAACGAGTTGGCAATGAAGACGAGTTGGTAATACGGACGAGTTGATAATATGGATGAGATTGGCAATAAAGACGAGTTAATAATAAGGACGAGTTGGTATTGTAGACGAGTTGGGTGTATGGACGAGTTGGAAATGTGGACGAGTTAGCAATATGGTTGAGTTCGCATTGTGGACGAGTTGGGAATATGGATGAGTTGGCAATAAAGACGAGTTGGTAATATGAACGAGTTGGCAATGTAGATGAGTTAGGTGTATGGACGAGTGGGCAATGTGGACGATTTGGCATTGTGTACGAGTTGGGAATGTGGACGAGTTGGGAATATGGACGAGTTGGAAATGTGGACGAGTTGTATTTGTGGACGAGTTGGCATTGTGGACGAGTAAGCAGTATGGACGCGTTGGAATTGTGGACGAGTAGGGAATATGGATGAGTTAACAATATGGTCGAGTTGGCATTGTGGACGAATTGGGAATATGGAAGTTGCCAATGGAGACGAATTGGTAATATAGACGAGTTGGCAATGCAGATGAGTTAGGTGTATTAACGAGTTGGCAATGTGGACGTGTTGGGTGTGTGGACAAGTTGGCATTGTGACCCAGATGGGAATATAGACGAGCTGACATTGTGGACGAGTTGGCATTGTGGATGAGTTGGGAATATAAACGAGTTGGCAATGAAGACGAGTTGGTAATACGGACGAGTTGATAATATGGATGAGATTGGCAATAAAGACGAGTTAATAATAAGGACGAGTTGGTATTGTAGACGAGTTGGGTGTATGGACGAGTTGGAAATGTGGACGAGTTAGCAATATGGATGAGTTCGCATTGTGGACGAGTTGGGAATATGGATGAGTTGGCAATAAAGAAGAGTTGGTAATATAAACGAGTTGGCAATGAAGACGAGTTGGTAATACGGACGAGTTGATAATATGGATGAGATTGGCAATAAAGACGAGTTAATAATAAGGACGAGTTGGTATTGTAGACGAGTTGGGTGTATGGACGAGTTGGAAATGTGGACGAGTTAGCAATATGGTTGAGTTCGCATTGTGGACGAGTTGGGAATATGGATGAGTTGGCAATAAAGACGAGTTGGTAATATGAACGAGTTGGCAATGTAGATGAGTTAGGTGTATGGACGAGTGGGCAATGTGGACGATTTGGCATTGTGTACGAGTTGGGAATGTGGACGAGTTGGGAATATGGACGAGTTGGAAATGTGGACGAGTTGTATTTGTGGACGAGTTGGCATTGTGGACGAGTAAGCAGTATGGACGCGTTGGAATTGTGGATGAGTAGGGAATATGGATGAGTTAACAATATGGTCGAGTTTGCATTGTGGACGAATTGGGAATATGGAAGAGTTGCCAATGGAGACGAATTGGTAATATAGACGAGTTGGCAATGCAGATGAGTTAGGTGTATTAACGAGTTGGCAATGTGGACGTGTTGGGTGTGTGGACAAGTTGGCATTGTGACCCAGATGGGAATATAGACGAGCTGACATTGTGGACGAGTTGGCAATGTGGAATAAAATAATTAACGTGTTACCCTAACATGCGAAACTTGATAGGCTTCCGTTTTTACCGACAATGGTAAGGAACCCTAAAATTAGGCTTTTATTATAGACTTGAGAGTATAGATAGCATCTCCCTCAGTCTTCTGTCAGACACTATTTCAATGAGAGGAAAGACACGAAAGTTAGAATTTGGAATTCGGGTATTAGGCCTTCAGCTCAACTTTTGAAAAAAAAAATATCTTATATTTATTTTTTCAAACATGTTTAGCTGTTTTATATATTGGATTTTTTTTATTACACATATTTGACACATTCTTTTTTTTATGGTGGATTATTGTTGGTCAGTAATTTATTTAGATTAGTAAGTAGGGTTTGATTAAGTATAACTATCGTAAGAAGTTCAAACACAATGTGTAATTGTTATTGAATAAATTATTGATGATCATGAATTGATGACATGGCAGCACCCATATCAAGAAAATTTGCACGTTCTATTGAATTTCATAAAAAAAAACAAGCATTGTTGATAGTGTTTTTCGTGTAGGTATCTATAAACGTTTTTTGCTCTCTATTTCATACAATTGAGTTTATGTAACATTTTTTAGTATCAATATTTTGAAGTATTTACGATTATGAATGAATACATAAACAGTTACGCACTCCATGATCTCCTTTTTAAAACCTGCGTAGTGAGTGACCAAATCTGTCAGTATTTCGATAGAAATCGATCAAATCGATAAATTTATGTCCCGAAGAAAGAACAACAAATTAAAATTCTACCAATCTGATGTTCGGTCCTATGAAAATATGTCAATTATTTTTTTAAGATATGGGACTATTGTCATGAATTATATTTTTCCATAAAACAAATACCTAATATGCATTTTATTTGTGTAACAGATCAGCAGATCACATGTCATTAATGCATAAGTTATTTTTACAAAAGAGTTGAAAAAGTTGTCACGATGAAGCCAGCAGTTGGCTATCAGGCCTGGCTCTAGCCTGGCATGTTTTAACGTTTTTAAAACATCATTTTAACGTGTTTTTTTTTCAGTATTTATTCTTGGTTCCCCAAAAACTTCTTATCGATAAAGTAGTTATTTTCTGTAACACTACCGGATTTCCATATTCTAGCGGCGGTTCGACGCCGCAACGGGTCTCTAGTTTTTTTTATTTTCGAAGCGAATATTTACGAAACTGCTGATTTTATCAAAAAAAAAATGTTTGGAGACCCCTATTATTTTTAAAATACCTATTCAACGATACCTCACACACTAGTGTTGGAACGAAAAAAAAAAATCACCCCCACTTTAGGTGTTCGAGAGGTACCCCAAAAAAAAATCGTTTTTTAGTTTTTATTTTAACGTTTTGTCGGCGTGATACATACACATACTCATACCAAATTTCAGCTTTCTAGTACTAATGATCACGGAGCTAAGCCGCGGACGGACAGACGGACAGACGGACATGGCGAAACTATAAGGGTTCCTAGTTGACTACAGAACCCTAAAAACGGGACCCTATTACTGAGACTTCGCTGTCCGTCCGTCCGTCCGTCTGTCACCAGGCTGTATCTCAAGAATGGGGATAGCTAGACAGTTGAAATTTTCACAGATGATGTATTTCTATTGCCGCTCAACAAATACTAAAAATAAAACAAAATAAATATATAAGGGGGGCTCCCATACAACAAATTTGTTATAGATTATGGCACGGAACCCTTCATGCGCGAGTCGGACTTGCACTTGCCCAATTTTTATAGTTACTAACGCTAATAGTTAGTAACGCTAGAAGTTATAAAAACATACATTATTAAAGTCTGTAAAAGTCTATACTCTAAATAAAAGCACTGCTAAATAATGTTATAATGTCGCTAAAAAAGCATTTCTTAGTACCACAGATTACAAGATTTACAGTCTGACCAAAGAGAGTAGAAATTATAAATTGGGCAAGTTCGAGTCCGACTCGCGCATGAAGGGTTCCGTTCCATAATCTATAACAAGTTTGTTGTATGGGAGCCCCCCTTAAATATTTATTTTATTTTATTTTTAGTACCTATTCGTTGTTATAGCGGCAATAGAAATACATCATCTGTGAAAACTTCAACTGTCTAGCTGTCACCGTTCTTGAGATACAGCCTGGTGACAGACGGACGGATGCACGGACAGCGAAGTCTCAGTAATAGGGTCCCGTTTTTACCCTTTGGGTACGGAACCCTAAAAAGTAGCAATACTGTAGTGCCGTCCCCGTTTTCTTAGATTGATTACAAAGGGACGACACTACAGTATTGCCACTTTTTAATTTCTACTCTTTTTGGTTAGACTGTAAGTTTAGTAGAGCCAACTCGCCTTTTTGACCCCTCTTATGCGACTGTTGCATAAAATACTATTAAATCAATCAGTAGTTAATATTGTAAAATCTGCCGGTCAATCATTCCTACAATCTACATGTTTGTTTTCGTGGTTGGTAGGAATCGATGTCATGCCTGCTGAAGATTGTTTACCTATATTATTTTGATCATAACTACCTCCTTAAGTACATAATAAATAAAATGTAGCTACACTCTGGCGACAAATAATGTCGTGACTTGTATCAGTTTCCCTTCGTCATTAGATACTCGTCGTCATTACAATTTCCACCTAATCTTGTAGGGTGATGTGCGGACTGAGTAACTTCACGCGGCGCGAGCACGTGGTCCGCGCGGCGCTGGAGGCGGTCTGCCAGCAGACGCGGGCGGTGGCGGCGGCCGTGGCGGCGGACTGCGCGCCGCTGCGGCGCCTGCTCGCGGACGGCGGCATGTCGCAGAACGCGCTGCTCATGCAGATGCAGGCCGACACGCTCGGCATAGCGGTGGTGAGGGCTTGTAGTGTGAGGTGTGCCAGCAGACGCGGGCGGTGGCGGCGGCCGTGGCGGCGGACTGCGCGCCGCTGCGGCGCCTGCTCGCGGACGGCGGCATGTCGCAGAACGCGCTGCTCATGCAGATGCAGGCCGACACGCTCGGCATAGCGGTGGTGAGGGCTTGTAGTGTGAGGTGTGCCAGCAGACGCGGGCGGTGGCGGCGGCCGTGGCAGCGGACTGCGCGCCGCTGCGGCGCCTGCTCACAGACGGCGGCATGTCGCAGAACGCGCTGCTCATGCAGATGCAAGCCGACACGCTCGGCATAGCGGTGGTGAGGGCTTGTAGTGTGAGGTGTGCCAGCAGACGCGGGCGGTGGCGGCGGCCGTGGCGGCGGACTGCGCGCCGCTGCGGCGCCTGCTCGCGGACGGCGGCATGTCGCAGAACGCGCTGCTCATGCAGATGCAGGCCGACACGCTCGGCATAGCGGTGGTGAGGGCTTGTAGTGTGAGGTGTGCCAGCAGACGCGGGCGGTGGCGGCGGCCGTGGCGGCGGACTGCGCGCCGCTGCGGCGCCTGCTCGCGGACGGCGGCATGTCGCAGAACGCGCTGCTCATGCAGATGCAGGCCGACACGCTCGGCATAGCGGTGGTGAGGGCTTGTAGTGTGAGGTGTGCCAGCAGACGCGGGCGGTGGCGGCGGCCGTGGCAGCGGACTGCGCGCCGCTGCGGCGCCTGCTCACAGACGGCGGCATGTCGCAGAACGCGCTGCTCATGCAGATGCAAGCCGACACGCTCGGCATAGCGGTGGTGAGGGCTTGTAGTGTGAGGTGTGCCAGCAGACGCGGGCGGTGGCGGCGGCCGTGGCGGCGGACTGCGCGCCGCTGCGGCGCCTGCTCACAGACGGCGGCATGTCGCAGAACGCGCTGCTCATGCAGATGCAAGCCGACACGCTCGGCATAGCGGTGGTGAGGGCTTGTAGTGCCATGAGGCATTCATTTTGCCTTTTGTACTATAAGTTCTCATATGTGCAATAAAGTTTTTTTTTTGTTGTCCATAAAATAACTTACGGATACACTGAAAAAAATACCCAGTGGAGCCTACTGAAATTACAGTAAGCGTAACCGTTATTACAGTTAGGTTTACTGAAATGTCAGTAGGCCTAACTGTTATTGCATTAAGTCTTACTGTAATGTCAGTAGGCTCCACTGGATATTTTTTTCAGTGTACGAACATAAAAATGTCTGTCACCCACGCTAATGTTTCTGAATGAACCGCCGTGCTTAATATTTACACTGCTTTGGTATTTCCTTCACCATTTTTCAGATTGATTAGGAAAATGTGTACAGGTCCGGCCGCTGATGATGGAGAGCACTGCGCTGGGAGTGGCGGTGGCGGCGGGGCGCGCGCTGCGCGTGTGGCCCGGCGCCACGCCCAGCCCTCCCGCAGACACCTTCCTTCCCGCCATCTCGCCCGAAGGTCACATAGTAATCATTTATCGGCTCATCCCAGATTCTTCATCCCGTTTATATCTTAAATTCTACATCTTGAGAAATTTTGGTCCTTTGATCCGGATCACGCATTAATTCTAACATACTAGATATTTTGAATTTTAATGATTATGTAAAAATGAAGCAACTTGTATCTCTGCTTTTTAGGGTTCCGTACCCAAAGGGTAAAAACGGGACCCTATTACTACTGAGACTTCGCTGATCGTCCGTCCGTCTATCACTAGGCTGTATCTCAAGGACGGTGATAGCTTGACAGATGATGTATTTCTATTGCCGCTATAACAACAAATACTAAAAATAAAATAAAATATTTAAGGGGGGCTCCCATACAACAAACTTGTTATAGATTATGGTACGGAACCCTTCATGCGCGAGTTGGACTCGCACTTGCCCAATTTTGTTCAAAGTCAATCAAAGTTGCATTCAACTGCGTTAAATACTAGAGCCAGAATTTGCCAGCCAAAATGTATTGCTTGCATTTGTGGTAACTTTATTTAGGACTCAAACTCCTTGTTAGACAGGCAATAGACATCCTATAAGATTATGTTTATAAATACGGGTTTCTTTTCAATTAACATAGTGCTAATGTATGTGCAAATACCTAAAAGCAAAATAAATAAATATTTAAATATTCAAGAGACAAACCTACACAAATCGACCTAGTCCCAAACTAAGCAATGCTTTTGCTACTGGTACTAGAAGACGGTATACATAGATAACATCATCGACTCAGGAACAAATAAAAATCAAGAGTTCATAACACAAATATTCTATAATAGATAAATATTGTTATAGATCGAGAAATTCGTCGGGTTCGATGGGAAACCGCATTGGAGCGGTGTATGGGCTGGGTAAAAGAGGAAGCAGAAGAGTCCACATTCAAACCAGGTGAGCTTCCATTGCAAGTCACCAGACCTAAGACAGCCACAGGTTTAATACGAGTACTGAGTACCTATAAATCAAAACGTGTCCTACTTTTTGTAATTTGCGTTTGAGAATCGTTTTAGGTAAATTTTTCATATCATAATCATAATACAGGGATCGACATAAATACAGTGTCAAAACACTTTATATTATGCAGACAATGGCTGAATAAATACAATGAGTAAACAAAACGCATTGATCATAAAAAGTTTATATGAATAACAATTTTATTATTATTGGCTCTCAATCTTAATTTTTTGGAATCCGAATTCGAGATCATAAATGTAAACCTAAAGATAAGTGTGCGTGTGGATTGAGTGAGCACCCTTCAAAAATGAAAAAAAAAATGTGCTGATAAAGATCAGCGGTTTGTTTTGTATTCCCATATGAATTATACCATACCATATGAATACTTAACTATACACATATGTATATAGAAGTTTCAATCTCCAGTTTTTTCATCAGAAATCGGGTTTTCGAAAGTGTGCGGATTGAGTGAGCATACGAAATTATTTGTAAAACTTTGAATACGTTACCAGGTGATCTACAAATTATTACTTACCTTAAGCATAAGTTTTACTAAAAATTAGGATATAAATATTATATGTTAAATAAACACATTCACAGGTTTCGTTGGTAGTTTGTGATAAGTTGATAACTGAGTGAGCACACGTTAATGAATGTATTATTTTTATTTATCGTTTCACAAATTCATCAATTAGTTTTACAATTGTTTTAGAACTTTTACTAAATGATCTGCACATTTTTTTTTTTTTTCATTTTTGAAGGGTGCTCATGCTCACTCAATCCACACGCACACAAGATAAGAGCCCTTCGTACTCTTCGTAGCACACTACTTTTTACGATTTGATAAGTGCAGCTGTCATTATAGTAACAAATCTTTAGTTTCAGAGGACATTGACCGGACGACTACAGTGCTGCCTCCAGGCCTGTTCTTCCTCGGTACCGCGCTTCTCGTAGTCATTGCAGATAAACTAAAGTCTATCTAGTTCATGTCACACTGTGAGCCATTTTAGTCATTAGATACTACCTCCATGTTATTGTTGGCTTGTACAAAGAAAGTATTAATATATTAGTAGTCAAATTAACATAATATTTTTGTGATCAAATTAGTTTTTAGATCATTATTTATTAGTTTCAGTTTTTGTATTTGATTATAGATGTTGTTCCTAACCTGGTTTTTACTAACTCTATGCACTGCTGTGGCAGTGCCACAGTGGCATGGTGTGCCATGTAGAGCAGAACCTACACGCGCGCTAAGTTTCTTCAAAAAACCCGACGAGCATATACTGAATACTACAGCATGTTCGCTCGAAACACAGGAGGGCATTTCTTGAGAATAGTTTTAAGCCCGTCAATGCTTGGACAAGTTGCGCGTGAGGCTAAAGCTAAAGGCTTACAAAAAACAACTATTTATTTATTTATTTAATCGTATGGCGTTTAGTACAATAAAATTTAGGCATTTTCTTCAAATTACAATGTCACAAAATTAAACTAAAATTAGATGTCAACATTCAGTGTGTTGAGCCACGCAATTACGTCGGGTGCTACGCGCAGTAGGTCTTCTGGGGGTCCCGAGTACGAATGTAGAGGGCATCGCTGAATAATATGCTCCATAGTCTGGACTTCTTCGCCACACTCGCACATTGCAGAATCTTTCCACCCCCATTTATGTAGAAAGTAATTGCAGCGGCCGTGACCTGTTCTAAGCCTATTCAAGCGACACCACATTTTCCGAGGAAGGTCGAACCCCCATGGCTTACAGGTCGGGTCTATGGTTGCCACGTGAGAACCAGCAGTAGCAGCGGTCCAACAAAAAACAACTTATAGGCGCGTATAAAACGCTGGTCTCAAACCGCTCTGATAAGTGTTCAAAAGAATTAATGATCACATTCAATGAAAGAATTTGAATTCAATTAATTGAACATAAGTATACTGAGTAAAACAAGATTATTATCTGTATAAATAAGTATAATACAAAAGATCATTATGCTGTTAAATATTAGGTATCTCATGATAACTTATTCAACCCTTTATAACTGCAATGGGTCGTAACTTGACAGCCTTCTTGCTGATGCCAGCAGCATGGCACGTGTTTACAACATCTGTTACATTTTTGTAGGATTCTGGAGCCTCTTCCATAACTAGTTTTGGAGACGCCACTCTAATAGAAATACCCATGTTCTCCATTTTCTCTAGGACTTCTTTGTAATCAATGTTACGCCTGGATTTTGCCCGTGAAAGAGCCCGGCCCTGCAAATAACATTTTAAAATTTACAAACAACTCAATAGGTAGGTACCTACAAAAATATATCAGTGAGGCCTTAAAAATCGTAAATGTGATGTAGAATTCTCAAACATGTGAAAAGAAAAACGGGAAGAATTAGCTGATAAATTAGTTGACCAAACATCTAGTACAATGTAAAGAAAAATATTTAAAGCCTGACCAGAAATATATGAGGAAGCGCCATATTGCGGAATTTCACTAGAACTAATTTCTTACACTGGCAATGATATTATGATGGTTTGTCAACAATGTCAATGTCATTCGTGGTGGTTTCTTTAAAAGACAAATATTTAAAATTATCCAAAGAAAATACCGAAAATCATTCATAACCGTGAACGTAAGATTATAAATAAAGTGTACAGTTGCCGAGAAACTTCTTGAGCCTAACCTTGACTGCGCAGTAGCCGATTTACGTACAAATATGAATGCGCAGATCCGCCATTTTGGGTCAAGAAGTTTCTCGGCAACTGTACACGTGTTTACTACACGAAAAACAGTTAGGAAAAGAGTGCATTCCATTCAATATTACGAGGTTAACATAGTGGAACTGACAGGTACTTAAACTAATGTCATTATAGTGAGGTTGCGATTGGTTGCAAAATTGTTGCCATATCAATCATATAAATAGCGCCCTCTTGACAATCCTCATATATTTCTGGTCAGGCTTTAAAATGGTAACTCACAGCTCCATGGCACGTAGATCCAAAAGTTTCAGTCATACCCTGATGGGTGCCTGTAAGTACATAGCTGCAAGTACCCATGGTTCCACCAATCAGAACAGGTTGCCCTGTAAGCTGATAGTCCACAGGAATCAATGGGTGGTTAGGTGGAAATGCTCTTGTTGAGCCCTAAAAAGAAAAATAACATTAGATGTATATTTTTTTTGTTTAATCCTTTTGAATGCCACAGTCTGCTATGGCCAACAATGTGGATTGTCTACTGACGTCGGTCACAGCCGTCTAAATTGCAATTTCAATCCCTGTTGACGTCAGGGGCACGGTGAATTGCTTTACCACTTGGAATTCAAAAGGTTAATAACTAAACATAAAATTTTTTTCTACTGGCACATAATTTTTATTATTTGTCATCGTACATCATACCTTTCTATGGACCAGCAAAGTCTTTACTTTTCCATCTACAACATGCTCTTCAGTCTTTGCAATATTGTGTGATACATCATAAATAACGTGCATATCTAAATCATCTGGTGTCATTTTGAACTGTTTAGCAAATGCTTGTCTTGTGAGGAAAGTCATAGAGCTTCGATTGACCCATGCAAAGTTGGCTGCTGCAGCCATTGCCTTCAAATAATCCTGTCCTTCAACAGAATGAATCCTAGCACATGCTAGCTGACGATCATTAGTTTCAATATTATCTCTCTTCATAGCTTTCTCCATTTGCACTAGTGCATCAGTTGCAACCTGATGTCCAAAGCCTCTGCTGCCAGAGTGGATCATCACACACACTTGGCCAACTCTTTCCAGACCCATTTTTCCAGCTGCATATTTATCGTAAATCTCGTCTACAACCTGAATTTCCGCATAATGGTTACCAGCACCCAAAGTTCCAAGTTGGGGTAACCCTCGTTTCTTGGCTCGGAGACTAACTTTAGATGGATCAGCTGCGAGCATTCTGCCATATTCTTCACAATGCTCCTTGTCCTCTGCCCACACATAGCCTTCTCTGAGTGACCAATCCATACCCATTTCCAATGCTTCTTCCAAGTCTCGGGCATTCATTGGAATAATGCCTTTAGATCCCACACCTACAGGGATGTGGTCAAAAAGACTTTGAGCTAACTGCTCCTGAAATTTTTAACGGTATTCATTAATATAACTAAGCTATAATTAAATTAAATAATATTTATTTTGGAAACCAATTTCATGTGATAAGCATTTTACTAGCGACCCGCCCCAGCTTTGCATGGGTGCAATTACATATAAACCATTATATATAAACCTTCCTCTTGAATAACTGTATCGCTGCATAGTTTTAAAGATCAAGCATACATAGGGACAGACAGACAGACAGGAAGTGATTTTGTTTTATACAATGTAGTGATAATAAGAAAAGATAAAGTACAGATAAAACCTTAAATTTAAAAAAGGGTCACTAAAACAGTGATGCTATTAACCATAATAAAATTTAAGCATACAATGCATAAGAACAGACATTATATAGAACAAAATTAATCATTAGCCGGGCTTCAACCTTTAGTGATGACGATGCTTCAAACCACACATAGGATGATTTCAAAAGAGTATTTTCTTAAACAAAGACCACTTATCAACTTCTTTAATTAAATTATAGGGCCACTTAAAATGTGCAGTTCCTAACATCTTTGACTGACATTGTCATTTAGATTAACAATAAATTTAAGTCACAATAGTTAGTTGTTGTATTTTTCAAATATGCAGGATTTACTTTTAATAATGTCTAAAAATGTCTTCTTTACAATATAAAAAGGAAAAAAAAAAACATTTTTGGAGTTAACAAGTTTCGTAAATGTTATTTTACTTAACCACATCCTGTGTGAAAAATGCAGTAACTTTTTTGTTATCTACACAAATAGTTGCCATAATTGTACTATATGCAACGCCTATAATTGTATTTTTACAATCATATTTAGGATTTACTTTTAGTAATGTCTAAAAAGTCGCTATAAAATGTCTTCTTTACAAGAATATTTTTAAAAATGTTTGTTTTTGGAGGTAACAAACAAGTTTCGTAGATGATATTTTATTTAACCCCATCCTGTGTGCAAAATGCAGTTATTTTTTGGTCATCCACACAAATAGATTCAGGCCTGGTCATTAGCAATGAATGCTTCTAATTAATGGTGAAGATGTTTACTTCATAATGTCTAAATTGTTACTTTTTATACTATGACGGTGACAAACAAGCATAAGGCGGGCCTGATATTAAGAAGTTACTGCTGCCTATGGATGCTTGCGATACCAGGAGCATCACATGCGCATTGCTCACCCTTTAAGAACCTATTTAATCCCCTCTTGAAGAACTGCATACCACATGTTGCATGCTTGTGTAACTGTTAAATCTAAGAATCAATACTAAATACCTTAAGGGGCTGCACATCTTTTTCATGTAAGTTAGTTCTCAGTAGTCTCACACCACAGTTAATATCAAAGCCCACACCTCCAGGAGAAACAATTGACTTGGGATCAGACATATCAAATGCAGCCATGTTTCCTGGAATTGTAAGATTATATTGTGAAAATTGTTACACATATGATGCAAATGTTATATTTTGTTGCATCTTGTTACCTATGGCAAATCCATATCCAGAGTGAACGTCGGGCAGACCCACTGACCGTCCTACAATACCCGGCAACGCAGCTACGTTCGCAATTTGTTTGACGCCGGGTAGAAAACCGCCGGTCATACCGGGGCGACACGCATTCCTCAATTCGTCCAACATAAGCTTCTCAAGCGAATTATTGACATAAAATATGCCTTCAACATTCATGTTTGGTTGGAAACCCTTCTTGATTTTCCAACAATATGGATTGATTTTCTCCAAATATTTCAGTTCTTCGTTATACTGACGAACAACCATTTTGAAGTTCAGAAAATGTTACTTAGACACGATTGGGCTCTTTGACCACGCAATATTAATCAAAAACACAATAATATGTATAATACAACTTTAATATAGCAGGGAAAAGAAAGAAAGCCACCGCGATAACCAAAAATAAGACCAAACCAAAGCCAAAGCCATCGAGCAGAACAGAAATGTCAAAAATTAAGTTGCCAGTGGTACGAATTGTTCTACATTTAGGGTAGAGTTTCACTGGTAACGCTGCTTGTATACATTTTTAAATTACGTTTTTTTCAATGCCCTTTCTCTCATCTTGGGGAATGAATATTCTTTAAAACTGTTTTTCCCCTCATTATTGCTAAATTCAATTAAATCGAACAGTCGATATGAATTAAAGACGGGCCAAATTACTGGATCTTAAAAAGGAAAAAAAAAACAAATGTCAATTCTTGCAAATATTTTCTTGAATGGTTATGGTTTCGTAACTATAACCGTGCATTCGATATTATCTTTATATTATAATTTCGACTGGTCCGCAGCTGTTATTTACAAAAATGTCTGCGCTCATGAAGCTTCGTCACATGCCCGTGGTGCAACGATGTCTTTGGAATCATGTAAACAAGGTTACCCGCACTATTTCAACCTCTAAGAAGAATAGCGAAACAGCCACAACCGCCGCCTGCGAAACGAAACCTGAAGATAAAAACTGGGTGAGCTATGGATTTGATTATGAGAACAAAGACGACGACACCAGTGCCCACCACGCATCTTACTTTTTCACAATTACTTTGTGTATAGTCTTTGGTGGTTTCGCTTGGGCCTACGCTCCTGATGTGAGCTTGAGGGACTGGGCTCAGCGAGAAGCCTTCCTCGAGTTGCGCCGCCGTGAGAAAGCAGGCCTCCCTCCGATTGACCCCAATTATGTTAATCCCAAGAAAATTAGGCTACCAACTGATGCACAGCTGGAGGATGTAGAGATCATCATTTAAATCATTTAGGGATGTAGTTTTTGAAATTTTATGTTATATTTAATGTAGAAAATGTTAGACAATACAGTTTATTTCTTAATTCGTTACAGTGAACAAAACTTTCCATTTTCCTTCTTAATAACCCTTCAATATCTGTATATATCAATATCATGATGTTGCATGAAATTAAATACATTAAGAATTTATTGACTTGTGTTTTATTGAGTATTGTAGGTCCGTCACATTGTCCTTGATATTTCAATCTTAACCCCTCAGACGTAGTGACAATATTTTATTGGACCTGACCCGCAATCCGCTATCATTCCCTTAAAAATGATGACCAACAGATGGTGCCAGACTGGCATCGCGCTGCATGCCCATACAAAACAAAAGATGACCCTGTACCATACTTATAATTTTTTCTCAAAATCATGCAGGGTCAGGGTTATGGTCTTCTCCTTAGAAAACTGACTGTCAATACAAATCTAGAATTGTATAATAGGATTGATAATAAAAGCCACAAGGACCAAGAACATAATTGTAATTGGTTAGAAAAGAGTATGCTTCAAATTTTCCTTTTAAACAATACAATTATATGAAAAACAAAAACAGTAATATCCAGAGCTCTGACCAATCATCACAAAACTAATTGCAACTCTGTAATGGAATGAGATGTTATAGTGAAATGTGTTACGTAAGTAAATTATTCTTAGTTAATACGATTCAACGATGTGTTTGGCTTGGTTGGTAGACACCTGCCTACTGAGTCGGCGGTCCCGGGTTCGAATCCCGGCCGGGGCAAATATTTGTTCTTGGGTCATGGATGTTATCTGTATATGTATTTATATATTATGTATATAGTCGTCGAGTACTCATAGTACAAGCTTTGCTTAGTTTGGGACTAGGTCGATTTGTGTATGATTGTCCCTTAATATTAATTAATTTATTTATTTATATTCAATATATATGTTCCGACATGAAAGTGGACTGTGAGTCGCGTAGCAGCACAGATAGCTGACCCTGAAGAAGAGCTCCATATAAGTTCGAAGCATGTTGGTCCGTTACTGTAAATTTTTGTGTGAGTTTAATGTATTAATCTTACATCAACTTAATTTGTTCAGTTGAGAGCCTTATTACACTGGCGATTTGCGGGCGAATTAAAAACGAGGCGAGCGTGCAGCGAATTTGGCGCGAGTACGCAGCGATTTCATTGCGACCGCGCAACGATTCCATTCCATGGCACGCGCGAGCCGAGTCATCCGCGAGGACGCATATTGCACACTCGCCGAATTCGTTGCGCGTTCAACTCGCCAGTGTGCTAAGGCTGTATTTTTTTGTACAAGTATTGATTGTTCAAAAGGCAATTATTAACCTATTGACCGCCAAGCAGTCTAGCAATTTACCGTGCCACTGACGCCAGAGTAAAAAAAAAAGATGTGCCCCAAAATCAACAAGGATTGAAAAATACTTGTAGCGGTTAGAATCGCAAAGTTTTTGATCATTGAAATTTGGACGGCTGTGGCCGACGTGGCGTCAGGGGCTCGATTTTTTATTGACGGCCACAGCCGACTGTGGCGGTCAAAAGGTTAAATTCTAATTACCTATAGTCATCAACAATGAGAAATTATCAGAACTATACACCTTTTATACAAAGTACTCTTCCTCCCGCCATAATGACAAAGATATTGTCATCTGGTGAAGCTGCTAGTCCGTTGATGCAGGAGCCAAGTTCCAATGATCCAGAAGCTTCCAATTTGTCTGCAGCGATTTTCCATCGCCTTAAGATGCCATCCCAGCCTCCAGTCCAGGCATAGTCTCCTGATACCACCAGGCTTGTTACGATCATATCACTAACCTGTCAAAACAAAACAATTAAGTAGGTACTACACGAGAAATAGGCGCCATGTTAGAAGCAGCATCGATAAAGCAGATATGTATTTGGGGATCCCTAGAATTGCCGCATTTTACCCATGAGCAGTAATCTAGGTATTTTGACATGTTTGATCATGGGCTATAGAAAGATCGCGCAAGCCTTTAACTTGTACTGGTTAAATTGTATTTACCTAGTACTTAGTAGTGTTCTTGTCCAAGAAATATATATCGAACACTCCTTATATTCTATATTCAAATAATATCTACACTCTAATCTATGATTCAAATGACTGAGGATAGCAACGTCATTTAGTTCGATAACTATTTTATGGTAAGTATATTTATTTACATCTAACCTTAACTTCACACTTTTTTTTAAAGGTAGTATCGACAGAAGAGTCATGTAAACAGAGATTGTTTCCGCCTCTTGCCATACAAAGCAGATGTGTGCCGGCTACCCTCAGCGGAGCACGGCCCTCCATGGTGTGCCGGGTAACAAATCGGGTTCTGTGTTCATCTGTTAAATAACTAATGTTTAATCTTGTGGAAATACTTACGTGTTTAGATGATCTAATACTTGTATAGGTATTTTCGTTTGTACAGTCGCCATCATATATATCGCAGCATATAAGGCGTTCATATATATGTGGACACGACTCTTATTGACTGGGCGTTACAGTACATGTTCAGATATTTATGAACGCCTTATATGCTGCGATATATCTGATGACGACTGTACCTTACAGTCTATGTACCTGGTTTGATTTCAGTACAGGTTACATCCAGATCTCGAACGGTAAATAAAAATGGAGGTCGTAGTCCAAGATCTTTCACTTCCTCCAAAACGTTGTACATTGCCTTTTCCCTATTATTCTCGTACACTTTTACCTAAAAAGAGTATGGGAAAAATTATACGCCTTGCAAACATTTAATAGCAATTGTTTAGAAAGCTGTATATTAACTAGATACTTCAAACTAATCTTTGATTCTAACAAAAAGTTAAATTCTTAGTTATAAAACTTATAAATTCATTTATTTTCATTATATTATGATAAATAACTGAAATAATGTAAAACTTACAGTTCCAACTTCATCCCCGATATACAACTCGTTACCAGAGACTTGTAACACGCCAACGTCGGCGCCAGATAATGCTATCTCGGCAATCTTTTCTCCTGTTGCAGACCATATTCTGATGCTCCCGTCATTGGAAGTGGAGTAGATTCTGCCGTTTCCAGCCGCTAGGGCGAAGAGCTGCACTGCGTGTGCCGACCACGACGCGTCAGGCGTTAGCTTGTCGTCGAAGGACTGATGAACAAATATTAGGCATGTAAGTGAACTATAACTATAACATATACTTAATCCATAATAATAATAATATTGCATTGTCATCCCATTTCCATATGAATGCAACATTTAAACTCTAACGAATGTGGTTTGATCTAAAATATACTTACATGGATAAAACCATCTTCAGTTCCAACATACAGTTTGGAGTCCCACGCTAATACACACGGATCAGAAGTAAGTTTTGTTTCAGCTTCAATTTTAAGACTCATGTTTTTAAAACTCAATTCAATTTAAAAACTTTCCAGCTGCCGTGTGTTTTGGTTTACGCGCAACGTTAGTCTGACGTCCCAACCTTTCATGACATTCTCTCCACAAATCTAGAAAAATGCTTGTTAAATAATTGCTAAAACATTTCTTCCGTCTCACACTAATACTGTTAATAAGAAACGGGATAGCAAGATAGTATTTCAAGAGCTGGGCTGATACGGAAAACGTCTGAACGAAGGTGCAACCAAAATAGACGCCACAGTGAGTGCACTGATCTCGAAGATTGTTTATAGAAACCGAGAGATAGTTCGAGATTCATCTCGAGATTCTCGACACACACAATTCACGACTTCCTCAGCACCTAAACGTAATTTTGAACGTGATCAATTTAAACCTACAGTCAATTTATTTAATTAGAAAATGGAACTTTGTCGTAGCAATGTCTGGAACGGATAAATGATTAACAGAGATCGGACTTATGGGCGTCATTATACACGGTGTCCTGTATTTAATGGACAACCTTCTAACGGATCCGAACCGACAGATGGAGCACCTTAGAATGATCTTTTTTGCGTTTATAAAGGTGACATGGTTTTTAAGATAATCGCACTTTTTTTTATGACTGGTACGTTGTTTCACTCTAATGCCCAACTAGGCCACAGATGAAGAGACTTTTTAGTTTTTTATAAATAATGACACAAAGGTAAATTAAGAAAGAAAAATTGAATGCGATCCACTACAATCTAAGCAGGGCTTGAACCTGCGACCTCTGCGTTACCGGCGCATTGCTCTCCCAACTGAGCTATTAGATCGCTACGTCAATCACACCAAATCTTTCATTGGATCGCATTCAATTTTTAGGGTTCCGTAGTCAACTAGGAACCCTTATAGTTTCGCCATGTCCGTCTGTCCGTCTGTCTGTCTGTCTGTCTGTCCGTCCGCGGCTTAGCTCCGTGATCATTCGTACTAGAAAGCTGAAATTTGGTATGAGTATGTGTATGTATTACGCCGACAAAACGGTAAAATAAGAACTAAAAAAAAATTTTTTTTTCGGGTAATTACCCCCCTTACACCTAATGTGAGGCTGACTTTTTTTTCGTTTCAACACTAGTGTGTGGAGTATCGTTGAATAGGTCTTTTAAAAATAATTGGGGTCTCCAAACATTATTTTTTGTTAAAGTCAGCAGTTTTGTAAATTTTGCCCCGAAAATAAAAAAAATAGTGTCAACCAAGGGTCAAAAAATTATAGAAAAATTCATGAAAATGAGGCCTTATAAGTACTATCAATGAAAACTATATTGAATGAAATCGGTCAAGCCGTTTTTGAGTTATCACAAAAATTCATAATTTTCTTTAAAATGACGTAAGTACCGCGCGATGTCCTTACAAATCGAACGTTACACATACCTATTGGTTAAGTGCCATACTGTATTAAAACATTTCGCTCCATCTAGCGCATATAATCGATAACTTCCAGAAGGTAATAAGTAATTACTGATACTTTGGCGTTTACGACCTTTTTATGGAGCTTGAAATGTTTCTCGTAATTTTCGTCTATTGTGAAGGATGGGCAACTACGGAACCCTACACTGAGTGTGGCCCGATATGCTCTTGGCCGCTTTTTCTTTCTTAATTTACCTTTGTGTCATTATTTATAAAAAATAAAAATGTGGTATTTCCACATAAAAAATAGAATCGATAAAAAAGATTCTATGAAAATATTTAGACTTTTTAGTTGTTTTTTTTATAGACTCTATAATGGTGGATGCTAACTAGGGTATATTAGAACTTGACAAATATTATATGTATAATGCAATGAAACCCGTTTTTGTCTAAAATGATTAACAAGTTTAATCTTCTTCTTCTGCGGTACAATCTTTACAGAGTGGTCATGGCCATTATGTATAGGTATTTCACGTTTTTATAAGTTCAACTTTTAATTGAATAGTATTACTTGATTAAAAAAAATTGGTTAGAAGGTTGTCACCAGTTATTTTAGTGTTTGTGTGCTTACGTTGTATTTACTTATGTATAAGTAATAGAAAAAAAATAGTATAATTACGGTATTTTATAATTTTCTTTTTGGTCTGTAATGTAGATGTACTTTACAGAGAAAAAAAAATTATAAAATAGTGTAGTTATACTATATACCATAGAACTATATTTTTCCATGGCTGTATGTACCTACCTTATAGACAACGATCGTACTTTCGTCGCGCTATGTATTTCTTGTAGGTATAGAATTTGTATTGCGTGGTACAGTATTAGGTAGGTACAGTCAGCGTCAGAAATTAGTAATAGTCAAAGTTGCCGAATATATCGGAACAGATCTTTATTTGTATAGACCATCTTATGGTGTCTGTGGTATAGACGTAAGGTTGTGTTACGATATATTTGGCCATTTTGACTGCTACTAACTATCTGACGCTGACTGTACGAGTAACTAGATATTTACACATAACTTATACTTAGTGAGAGTCCCAAACAATCTTTCATAAAATATTTATAGCCAATGTGCCCGGTGAAAATATTTAAAAAGCAAGATTAACACTTGAAAACGTTAAGCACCTTTCCAGGCAACCTCTTCAAGCGGCCGTTCCATTACGACGTCAAGAAGGTATATTTAGGCTTGAAAACTTACGCAAATTACTTTTGTGCACTCGCTAGTTACGTAATTAGGTAGAATTACCGTGATTCACATGTTTTCGTTTTTAGCGCGCCTCTAATCGCAATCCATCCTGTCGCGCGTTGTTTAGCACCTGTTGCAATTGCTGCTGAAAACTAGCGTCAACATTACTTCATATCTAAATCTTTGCCGCATAAATTATTAAATATGAAGTTTGAAAAGACTGCTAAGCTAACTTTTTAAGTGGCATTAAAACAAGGAGGAAATTAGACGAAGAAGAATTATTTTAATCGACTGGGATCCTATTGGTCGTCGTTTGCCATTAAGAGGTAGATGGTGTAGCATTTTTTTTTCGGTGGTCGTAAAAGTATAAACTGCCTGTATTTGGGATCTCGCTAAAATAGGGTAGTGAAATAAATATCAACTTATAAAACATCTATTTATATAAAAAATAATAAGTATATTTACAACATTGACATCAATTTGATGTAAGATACAAAAACTTGCAGAAGTTTGGCGTTGCGCCAGCGTGTCACACCTGCCCTCAGCGAGTCCTAGCAATCCTTGTAACACAATATCACAGTCGTACGTTAATTATAATCACGCAACAACGTGTGTACAGTCCGTGAGCTGGTAAAAGGGACTACGGGTTTTACGCCCATCTCGCTCGCTCTTATGCAATCGAGATTTGGACCTCTTCGATTCATCCGAACGTCCCAAACCCGAAGGCTAATCTAAAAGCTCACGGACTGTAGTGGTTGGTGTGTCACGCCGGCCGGATCAGTGATCTCGAGATCAGTACGAGCTGCCGCCGGACGGGGCTCCGTACTCGGAGGAGGGCGCGGACGCGGGCGCGCCGTACTCCTGCTGGGGAGCGGCGGCGGGGTAGCCTTCTTGTTTCTGAAACAAAAGAGTCACTTATTAGTCTTCTGTACACATAAAAACAAAAAATAACCGACGTCAACGAAACGAAGTTATGTTACATGGCAATGGGACCAACTAGAAAGTATATTCTTTCAAACAAAAAAGTAATTTTCGATATCGGTTCACCAGTTTTCGCTCCGTTTTTAACGTCGGTTAAAAACGCACTTATTAGATACAAACATTTGGTGAATATACCTCTTTTAATGTTGGGAATCAGAAAAAAGAAAGGTCCTGATTTGCTTAGGTCCTCTATCAAACGATAGAGGACCTAAACAAATCCCTAGGCCCTAGAAATTTGAAAATTTACATAAAGATTCCCCGGCATAAAACCGGGCTTCTCGAAAGATCTACGAATGCGAAGTCGCGGGAAAACTGCATAAGTTAAACCCATTGTTTGCAACGACAAAGGTTTAAAAAGTCTATTCACAACTCGGGAACACATTCATCATGTAATGTTGTTACATTTTTTATTTCTAGAGCTTCATTTAGAGGCCGAATATACCAGCAATTATAATGCTATTAGCTTGAACTGGTTCGTATGAAGTTACGCAATGAAAGCTACTTATTCTGCGTGCGTGTTGTACGTGACGTGGGATACGCGACTCGACAAGTGTCTAATCTACCGCAGCCGGATATTAACAATGTTGGAGAAATGAAGGCGAGTTCACGCACGCCATAAGACCGTCTTGGGTGATTGTTGTTTGATTACATCGCAATTTACGTCGGCAATAAGCCAGTTAACAAGCATGTCAAATGCGCTTCATTTTTAATATAAGCGGATTTACGCTAATTGGTCTACAAGTTCATAGACTTCATTTACATCTTAGTATATCTTTGGAGATATACTAGGTAGGTTTAGACCTAAAATTGAATTGGGCACAATATTGCATCCAATGCAGTAGTTTTTTCCGGTCTAGGATATTCAAATATAATTTTGTTTAGTTTTCGGGTATCGTGTTTTTCTTTCGATATAAGAAAAAATGTTAAATGTGTCACTCCAATCCAATACGTAGTTTATCTCTAAGTAAAAATACTATTGTTGCATGAAAAAGAAGAAATAAGTATTCGCTCACAAACACATTTCGTAAACTAGGTCAGAAGAGTTTCCAAGTTGTCTTAAAATGCCGTCGATTCTAATCTTCAGGTATAATAGTATGTGATTTCCCAACTTGCCAAACAAGTAATAAGGATGGAATACATGCATATTAACTAATAAGCACATTCAAGTAATCCGATCTACTTAGGCCTATTCCCAGCCAAGCGCCTAGATCTGTTACAATAGTCCATTTGTGTTGCAACACTATCATGCACTCATTACATGGGTAATGTCTGAGGACAGTAGCATCCTCGGTTGCGTCAACATAATGATGATAGCTGGTATGTTAGACTTATGCAGATTGTGTAGCGACTTCCTGGAACATTCCAGGAAACGTCAGCGCACACTTTCACAAAGACGCGGGCGCATCCCCGCTTAGTCACCGCGGCAGGGCTTCAGTCTCGCGCAGTCACTTACCTTACACGTTTATTGCAGATTACGCTAATAACTACTCTGCAGTTAAACAATTATTTATGCTATTAAGACGTTATATAGACTGTAAATTAATCGTAAAGTTGTTCTGCAGAGCAATAGTGGAATTTTTTTAATAGTCTGGAGGTTTTATTTTATCTTTTAAGCCGCTTCGTCCATTATGAAACCAGCGAGGCGGCATAAATTGAGATCATAAAGTTTTTCAGAGATTTTATTTGGATTCAGAATCTACCATTAGTTTACTTTACCGTCGTATAGCTTTTTAGATATTTTTTTAAAGTCCTCAAAGTGACGTTTGTTAACACTTCGAAGTAAATACAACACGCCTTGGCCTACAAGGAATTTGTAAACAAAATTGAAAAGTAGTCGTGACATTGACAGTTCTTTTTTTTTTTGCCTTACTAGGTAATTCATTGTAGACCAAAGTAATGTTCGGTGATCGTTACGGCCGGTGCAACACCGCAGGTTTCCTATAATAATTTTAAGGTGAACATATAATCCCGCGATCTTGATTGCAAAACATTTGTTCTATTGAGTGTGATATAATATAATAACGATAAATTTATATTTATTACAATCATGTTCGTATTTTTTTTACGCCGAAAACTGTGACGTTGCACGGTCCGTGCCGATCACTAGTAATGTTGTATGCCTTCGATCTTTTAGCAAATGTCACTTTGAGCGCTTAAAAAAATATATCTAAAAACAATATGACCTAACTATAAACCATTCGTAAATTCAATCTACATATTGTACCTATGCTATCTAAAAAATATATAATACCTATACCTTTAGAAAACTTAATGTTCCCAATTGATTAACTACATCCTGTTAATCAATCCGCCGATAAGCAAGTTAATTATGCAATGAAATGTGACAGTTGGGTTCGGATAGCCTTATAAAACTGCCAGAAAATATGGCGTAATTAGCCTGTAAGTGTTTATTTTTACAATATGCGTGTCGCGTCGGCGCTGTGTTGCCCGAATGAACGACAGGCCGTATGATTACGCTCATTGTTTTCGTCACGTACGTGACAATGTAAAACTCTCGAGGCATTAAAATGACAATATAACTACTGAAGTAGGTACCTACCGAATAAGGAATCAGTAAATGTTTTTCGTAATAAATAAATTAATAATGCAAGGGATCGAACCTGATAATAAATTTTACATTGGGTAACGATCGCAACGAAGTACAGTAAATTGAATTTTTATTAATTTTCCATCATATATGCATGGTGCTAAAAAATAATTGTGATATTGTTTGATTTAGGAAAACGTTAAGTATCCTATATTATAAAAAGATATAAGAAATTTAAGTAAATTTCTTGTGTGTTTAGGTTTCGGATTATTTTTAAAAAGACAAGTACTAAAACCGCCCTTGGGATTTGTTTTTAATTTTCAAGTCTCAGAATATGTGGTAGAATTTTATGAAGAATTGTATCGCGACGAGACTTTAAAACTAATATCTCAGTGGCGTCGAGTCTCGTCGTCGAGATTATCTCGGTAAAACCGAAGCAGATTTTGATTACCTTTTCTTCGGGAGAGCTGGACTGGTCAAGCGCCTTAAGTTGGCAAGCCGGTGCGAATCGAATACATGGACGTGATGCCACTGATTGTTATATGCCTCATTCGAATAGTTATAAGTGTGTAATATTTAAAAAGTCATACCTGGGTCTTGTACCGGATGAAGTAAACCTCCGGCTTGGCGGGCTGCGTTGGCGCGGGCGTCGGGATCACGATGTCAGGCTGCTCCTCGGGCTTCTTCACCAACACGTAGACCAGGGTCTTCTCCTCGTTCTGAGGCTGCACCGGGATGATGGGCGCGGTCGGGGTCGGCGGGGTCGGCGCCTTGATGAACACGATCTTGTAGTGCTTCTGCGGCGGCGGCACGTAGATGGGCTTGCGGGCGGCCGGGTACTCGTTGTCTGGAGGAGGTACGTGCACGTATACGTGCTTGTGTACGATCGGCTGCTGCTGAGGAGGTCCGTACTGAGGAGCCGGCGCGCCGTAGGATGACGAGGGCGCGCTGTACGAGGCCGACGGAGCCCCATATGACGTCGGCGGCTCCGGCCGCGCCACCACGCACGCTGCCACCGCCGCCACTATCAGCGACTTCAGTACCTGCACATACAAACTCGTATTTCATATATGCAATCAACAAACTAATTCAAGAACAAAAAAAACGCAGGGCATTAATATCCAGTCACTGACACCGACGCTATGGATGCACTGATTTTAACACCAGATCACTAGGTCAGGAACCATTGATCACGCACTGTACCGTGTAGCACCTACCATTTTTTCACACATCCTGGATACACGCTTTGAGCAAGACGTAGCTTTAGGTAGTGTCCAGTGTTCAGGCGCCACCTGTGTTTATAAGAGATGCGCGTTCCATATCCGGAGGAGGGGGTACTTTCGATGGTTCACATGTACGAACCTTGCGCAATGCGATGGTGCTCGCGCCGCCCTCCTATCCTACGGTGCACCGCTCGTCACACGTTACTCGGGGGCAGCTAGTAATCGTTTATTTCTCTAACTTTACAAGCTACTTACGTTTTACCTATTTTGCACATAACGGCAAAATCGTAAGTATTCTGTTACGTTGTTATACTCGTACTCGTATATATTTATCATTATCAGTGGCGTGTTAGTGTAGGTATATAGTCACAAAAACATTAATACTCTTAAAGCCCTGTGCATATAGGCACGGAGCCTCTGAAATTCCCTGTTATTTATTTTTTGCCATTTTGACCTAAATAAAACCTTTTGGTGCATACCTCTGTGCAATACCAATTTTTAGGTACATTCAAGTCCTGGATTAGGTATCTCAAATATTTGTGAATTTCTTGTATTTATAAAATAAAACCATGTCGGGCCACGCTCAGTGTAGGGTTCCGTAGTTGCTCATCCTTCACAATCACAATAAACTGCTGTTTTAAGCCCGAGGTTTAAGTTAAGAAACATTTTAAGCTCTATGAAAAGGTCGTAAACGCCCTAGAAACTGTAATCACTTTATTACCTTTTGGAAGTCAACTTACGTCCTTTTAAAGAAAAATATGAAATTTGGCGATAACTCAAAAACGGCTCGACTGATTTTGTTCAATACCTACAGTTTTCATTGAAAGTACTTATAAGGCCTTATATACATGAATTTTTCCGAATTTTTTTAACCCGCGGTTGAAAAGTTAGAGGGGGAGACACTATTTTTTTTTGTTTTCGGAGCGAATATTTACAAAACTGCTGACTTTATCAAAAAATAATGCTAGATGACCCCTATTATTTTTACAAGACCTATTCAACGACACCCCACACACCAGTGTTGAAAAGAAAAAAAAAATCACCCCCACTTTAGGTGTTCTAGAGGTACCCGACAAAAAAGTACTTATAAGGCCTTATATTATCATGAATTTTCCCATACTTATTCGACCCGTAGTTGAAAAGTTAGAGGGGGGATGGATGGATTTCCAGAGCGAATTTACCATAGGTACTGCTGACTTTATCAAAAAAATTGTTTGGGGACCCCTATTATTTTTAAAAGACCTAAGTATTCAACGACACCCCACACACTAGTGTCGGAACGAAAAAAAATCACCATCACAAGACAACAGGAGATGACGATACTTCCTCGTATCTTCATCTCCCTGTTGTCTTGCCCAGCAAGCCCTCTTACACGTGTTCCGAGCAGGACCTACGAGACGCGACACAGAGGGTCGCTACTTTCTGGTCCCGCACTGTATGATATTATGAAACCATCGACACGAGAAGAAGAAGATCTTCATCTCCGTAAAACATTAATACCTATATTATATTTAATATTCTAAAACAAAATTTCCAGGCCGCTCCCAGTCATGCCCGTTACAATCCCCGAATAGAGCTGGAAGCTGGTACGAATATTGATATTTCTTCTTCGCCTCCGTGGTTCACGAGTTACGAGCATTTGTGGTCAACAACTACCTACTGCTAGTATGTTTTATCAGCAGCCTGTCGTGGGTGAATCGGCTCCTTCCTCGCTCGAAATCTCTCTTCCCTTCATGCAGACACTGCTGGGAATATTAGGTACTCGTACCTTACATTCTGATAGGAAAGGGTTGAGCTGTTGTGATTTCACTCATGTGTAAATTACTCTGCGCTACGCTACTGCGTAGTATTTATGCAACATAATCATTGATCACTTGAAAAGTTATGTGCATCAAATCTTACAATAGGCGTGAAAATATTGCCCAAGGGCAGTTCAGTCGTACAATCAGTATTGTTTGTGAAGCCTTGATAAGTCGTTTTGCTATGCTCGTGTATGGTATTCCTACGGTATGTACAAACGGAAGTTTTCCGCTCTTATTCAAAAGCCTTCGGGACAAATAAATTACATTGAACACCCAGTGCGGAGTTTTGGTGGCATCCTTCATTTCAAAGAAATCCAATAATGTACATTGCAAAAAGAAATAAAAATATCATGAAAATGACACAAGAAGAATTATAATTACCGGAAGGTTAGGCCAAATAAGCCACGGTATGACTTCAGACTTTCTTAACTGTTCAACTTCAAAATAATTTCGAACAAGTGTACAGTAATAATTTATCAAGAATATTCGATGGTGTAAATATCAAGCATTTCAATGTTTACCCAGAACCATATGAAAATCACTTGTGCAGCGGTCGCGTTCGTTGTTACCACTGCGTCTCTTATCGGTGTTTAATAAACTAAAATGGCAGTCATCACCATAAAACTCGCTGAACGGGATTAGCTCCGCTAAAGTATTTAGGTTATAATAAATCCTGATTTACTTTGAAAAATAATAAAAATAATCTCGGAAACAACCGACGTGCAACGTGTCTATGTGCGGTACTTCGGGTAACGAACTGTCCCATCTTCATGGCGAGTTAATTACCATTGATTGGTGTGCATGGTCGGCACCTATCACGGCCAGTCCCGGCTCACAGTGCGACCGGGTTCCGGCAGCACAACATCAATCACGAGATCAACCCATGCATTCAAACCTACTAATCACATTGTGAAACTTATTGGACTACCGCAAAATGGGAAAGCTCCTTCTGAAAAATCTAATTGTTCCTTCCAAAGTTATGGTGAGTTTTCAATGTTATTTTTTTGCAACGTGAAATATGATTACTAAAACTAGCCGCTCCGTGCTTGGAGGCGTCATGAAGTGTGCTCCTTAAAGTTTCGGCGTTAAGTATTTATACTTACCAGTTATTTATCCTCGATAATAGTTGTAATGTAATATCAATCAGATCAGATCCAGTTTGCATTTAAACCACAATAGTTATTGGCCTCTAGAGTATTGTAGACTATCCGCGATTTTAAAATTAATAGGTTAAGTAAGCACAGCTGTGTTTCAGTGGGTAACATATGTCAACATGCCTTTAACAACACACGTCAGGTACAGTCCAGTTATAAAATGAACAAAATTTTGTGATCAAAATATTTGATTCTGAATCATCATTCCCTTGCCCTTATCACATTTATTTGGGCTCGCTCGGCGTAGCATGTTTTCTTCTTCCCTCGTACTCGTCATCTCGTCGTTTACTTCCCTCTTATTCATATCAAAAATATCTCAATATTTTTCACAGAATCAAAAATAGCTGACAATTTTAGAATACTTACTATTTGACATATTGTAATTAAATTGATAGCTACCTATACATCTGGTTTAAGTGTTCTTTCATTGATATTCCATTGACGACATTGATAAATGAATGATAAAACAGAAAAATATGATATGAATTACACATTCCGAAATGAAATAAAAACTCATACCTACTTATTTTCTAGTTGACCCAAAAAACTTAAAATGTTGCACATCGGCTATTTCAAAACAGCAATTAAGTAAGTGAAGGTGAAGGAACCATTCCTTCTCTCCGACTGCCGTTCTATGGTAATTAGGCGATTTTTCAAACATACCTACCTCCGTTAATTAGCCAAATCACGTATTAACCTTTGACTACTAACCTACCTTGCCTAGGTCGTGCGCTGGCTGCGCTAGGTACTCGCAGGTCGCGGACGCACGCGTCGTCGATTCTCCACGGTTACTTCAATATTCATTTTTATCATAATCGCGTTGCCCTTCAGACTTTGTAAAATACAAACTTTTTTACTTTTCAACCGGTCCAGACGGATTAACCGTGAACGTGATTGTTTTGCATATAGGTAAATAGACAAAATAGAAAGAAAGGGGTGACATTATACCACACTAATTCAAATATACACTGTTATTGAGGGTGATTTAGGGGAAACCGAAATACCTAGATGAACACACGGGCGAGGTCGAGGGAAAATCGTAGACTATTAAAATTATTCAATAAGTAGAAGTAGGTCGACAAAGGTATAGGCGGAGGACTAGGGACAAAGGAATAAATAATCTACTATTTTAATACATTTTGTATGTGTTGTCACTATTACTACGTACTTTACTATAAAAGAAAGTCACTTCCTACTGTCTGTCCCTATGTACCTATAGTAGGTATGTAATGTACGGATTTAGATGCGGTTTTTTTAATGGATAGAGTAATTCAAGAGGAAGGTTTATATGTATATTACATGCATACCTAATTTAGTATCAGCACTGCAACCGTGCGAAGCCGGGGCGGGTTGCTAGTAATCTTATAAAGTAGGTAGGTAGATACATATGGGTATGTATGTGTCTTATAAAGATGCTGATATAACAACAGGAACTCTTGTATTAGGTAATAAACATATTAAAAGCACGTAATTCAAAAGGCCTTTGTATAAAAATACAAAGATACAAAATTCTATGTCGGTCATCATTTACTGTGGTTTGCTCAAGACTCCCATTCTCTCGTGTGATTTTGAATGTTTTCGTCGAAATATTAAAATGTGGTCTGTTGTGCATAAAATACCCATTTAACTCAATATAAGCTTACAATATTATCTTGTATGATTATTTTGTGTTCCATAATGTCATTATATATGCCACTTTTGCATGGAATAATTTTAACGATCGAGCGCACCCAGGAGGACCAGAAGATACACATAATGTTACGAATGTTCCCGGCACATTATTCCACTCACTATTGCCTTATGTTGCAACTTCATGATCAATTTCTTGAAGAAAGGAATGTAGCCGAATCCGCATGATGCTCCGGTATGGATGGCATACTGACCTTTGAGGGTAGAGCGTATCTGGTCCGACCATCAGCGTGTTGGATATCTACCTCCGGCCGTCTTCCGCACAATTTGCCTGTTACCAGATCCTTTTCTAAATTCTCACCTCTCTCTCTGGCAATCTGGCCAAAGAACTCGAAACTCCTCCGCGTGCATTTGGTGATGAGTCTCATCGGAGTCTTTAGCTCTAAATCGTGGCCGTAATAGCTACAAATAAGAAAAATAAATAAAAAATAAAAAATATGGGAGCTTCGGTATAAACACGTGTTTTATCTCGTGCTTCTGAACGCATGGTTTAGACGCGTCGCATCGTTCAAAGTTAAATTATCCCACGTGTTGATTCGAGTAACTAGCTGTCACAGCTTATAATAACAAGCCTATTAATGTTCGTGCCTGAATAACGAAAGAAAATCATTCTAATTGCTTGGAATGCTAGCAACGTTATCATCACCCTTGAGGAATGTCCATGCGTGAGTGTAGGACACAGCGTAGTTAAATTTTCCGGAACCATCCGGTTCGGGGGAGCTTCGGTCAGATCTCAACCAGATTAGTTCTCTGCGCTTGATTGTTATCGCTTCATATGAGCGGTATGATATGAATACGAGTAAGACAACTATTGTACATACGTCTCAAACCACTTAGCTCCATTCTTCCATACACTAAATATAGAGAGACTACTTGAAAATATTTAAATAAAACAATTTAAACGAGTAATCCGTGACTAGGCAGCCTGGGACTTTTCTCTTGGTGGTTGTTTCTCCCCAGCAGGCCTCCCCCCAGAAAACTAATTTCAGCGTTTTTGAAAATTCAACCTCTAAGGGGGTTAAAAAGATGATGAAAGGTTGTATTAGTATAAATGGTTTTTATTAAAAAATAAGAAAACTAATTTCAGCGTTTTTGAAAATTCATCCCCGTAAGTGGTAAAAAAGGGGTTGTTTGTATTGAGATCAAAATTTTTTTTTGAGCGCGGGACTTGAAACTTTATATAAGGGCATACTTAAACCATTGATGCAAAGATCAAAGCTTAAAGAAAAATTGAAAAGAGGAGTTACTTGGTGGAAGAGACCGGGAGTCGAACCCGGTACCTCTGGATTACCGGTCCAGTGCATTAACCACTTCGCTACCTTGACTCCAAGTAACCTGATGAATTTTTCCTTATGCTTTGTCGATCTTTGCATTGTTTATTTGAAAGGTTTTTACACCTTAGCGACCTCTATGTGAAAACGTTAATATCCACATCTTACTGCACCACTTTACAGCAGTGATCGAGCAAGCGAGAAATTGAAAAAGTTCCTTTTTAATTTTTTCTTTAATCTTTGATCTTTGCATCAATGGTTTACATAAAAATAGTGGTTGGTAAAACATTGTTTCGTGTTTCATAAATTTATATTTTTTTTTCCGCGTTAGTTAAATCCATAGGCTTTATCTTCTCACAAATTCTATTCTAATATTTAGCCTTAGATAATTAGATGGTGCTACCGTCTTTACCATAGTATCTGAACTCGTTATAGTAGTAACAATATAGGTGTACAAAAAAATTTACCAAGTATCAATATTGTTTTAGCGAGTTATACGCGGTGTTGCAACACGCTGTTTTTTTTAATTTTGTCACCATTTTCTAGTCTCTACTTTTATTGGCCAGACTATAGCTGTGCCTGATTTCATAATGATTACGCGTAATTAGAGCAATTTATCCGAAAAAATAAACTAAGAAGCGGCTAACGGCGAATCGGACTCGCGTACGAAGGGTTCGGTTCGGTGCCATTACGTAAAAAATGGCAAAACAAATCACGGTTGTTGTATGTAATTCAATATTTATTATTATTTATTATTTGTTGAATTACAGCAACCAACATCAAAATTCACTTGACTTAAATCTCATACAACTTGCAAAAAAAAAGTAATTTCGACATTGCTTAGATCTGAGAATAATAAAGATGTAAAATGTTCAAGATAAGATTCCACGCGGAAGAAGTCGCGGGCAACAGCTAGTTTTGAAATAAATTAATGCCCTTCTGGCACATGTCTTTTATTCTTATATTTACACATTAGGCCTATCTGGCACATATGAACATTTTTAACCGACTTCAAAAGAGGAGGGGGTTCTCAATTCGGTTGTATTTTTTTTTATGTTTGTTACCTCAGAACTCCGTCATTTATGAGTCGATTTGGAAAATTATTTTTTATTTAGGAATAGACAAAATTTTGGTGAAGATCTGATGACGAAATCCATGAGGAATCGAAGGAATTCCTGAAATATTATGGGCACATCTATGGTGATTTCGGTATTTATTACAATAGTTCAAGCATTTACACTCGAAAATCACCATTTGGTGAAGAGAAACTGATAATGAAGACACAGGCCACCAGTTAGTGCTGAGGACTCAACCAGTGGTCCGTCTGTCCGTCCGCGGCTTAGCTGCGTGATCATTAGTACTAGAAAGTTTAAATTTTGTATGAGTACGTGTATGTATCACGCCGACAAAACGGTAAAATAAAAATTAAAATATTAGGCAAGTGCGAGTCCGACTCGCGCATGAAGGATTCCGTACCATAATCTATAACAAGTTTGTTGTATGGGAGCCCCCCTTAAATATTTATTTTATTTTATTTTTAGTAACTATTTGTTGTTATAACGGCAATATAAATACATCATCTGTGAAAATTTCAACTGTCTAGCTATCACCGTTCTTGAGATACAGCCTGCTGACAGACGGACGGACGGACAGCGAAGTCTCAGTAATAGGGTCCCGTTTTTACCCTTTGGGTATTGAACCCTAAAAACAAAACTTTTTTTCGGGCACCTCTCGTACACCTAAAGTGGGGTGAATTTTTTTTTCGTTCCAATACTAGTGTATGGGGTGTCGTTGAATAGGTCTTTTAAGAATAATAGGGGTCTCTAAAAAATATTTTATGATAAAGTCAGCAGTTTTGTTAATATTCGCTCTGGAAATCCAAAAAATAGTGTACGCCCCCCTCTAACTTTTCAACCACGGGTCAAAAGATTATGGAAAAAATCATGAAAATGAGGCCTTATAAGTACTTTCGATGAAAACTAGGTGTATTGAATAAAATCGGTCCAGCCGTTTTTGAGTTATTGCAAAATTTCATAATTTTCTTTAAACTGTACGGTGTAAGTGCCGCGCGGTGTCCTTATACTTCGAACGTTACACATAATAGTTAAGTGCCATACTGCATTCAAACTTTCCGCTCAATCTGGCGCGTATAATCGATAACTTCCAAAAGGTAATAAGTAATTACAGTGACTTTGGCGTTTACGACCTTTTTATAGAGCTTGAAATCTTTCTCGTAATTTAAACCTCAGGCTTAAAACTGCTGTTTTAAGCCCGTCTATTGTGAAGGATGGGCAACTACGGAACCCTACACTGAGCGTGGCCCGACATGCTCTTGGCCGGTTTTTTTTGTTCAAGAGGAGGCATCGCCAAGTTGGTCCCATAAAATTTCGATGAAGATCCGATGACGAAATCGACGAGGAATCGAAGGAATTCCTCAAATATTATGGGCACATGTATGCGATTTCAGTGTTTATTACAGTAGTTCAAGCATTTGCACTCGCAAACCACCATTTGGTAAAGACACAGACCACCCTTAATCTTAAATGAACAACGTTTTAATTTGCGTCTGATAGTCATCATCTTCCTATGCTGAGCTGATGATGGAAGGAATAAATCCTTAACAGTTAGGAGTTAGGAGATAATTCAAACGAGATGCATGCCTTCAAGTACTCCGATCACCCCGCCATAAAAATATTTTCTCAGTCAAACCTTGTAGAACGGTAAGTTTATTTATAGTTCCTGGAATGGAACGTCGTCCTCAAATAATGAATACACGCGTTATAATCCGTTCAAATTGTTTTTCTCAAACATCCAATGAAATATTGTCTTTACGTTCCTTAAAATAGGCTCGGAAGTATCGCTTTTTGGGCGCAACAACTCGAGAGGACTGTAAAGGGATTTCATACTGCTTTTCAGGCCTAGGCCTGCAAAGTAACTTTTTTTTGTTTCAACAACAAGGTCATTCACACAGCTGGCTGGTTTGACAAAAAGCAGGTTTTGTTTTTAAAGGTTGGTTGTTAGACACTTGTGGAAAAAAAAATTCAAGATGGCGACTTTTTTTTTTTCAAAATTTCAAATTGGTGCTAGGCGTCTAAAACTCGGTATCGGGGGGCTCTCGGGGCTCAAAAATATGAATCTGAAATCTTGTCCGAAAATTCGGTCAAATTCGGAAAATATCGAAAAAAAACGATTCAATATTTCAAATTGGTGCTAGGCGGCTAAAACTCGGTATCGGGGGCTCTCGGGGCTCAAAAATATGAATCTGAAATCTAATCCGAAAAGTCGGTCAAATTCTGAAAATATCGAAAAAAAAACGATTTGTATGGAGAAAATTTCAAATCCGGTATCCGGGGGTTTTTGGGGCTCCTGAGTCAGAATCTGAAATCGGATTTTTAAAATTCGGTCAAATTCGGAAAATATCGGACAAACAATATTAAGTGTTATTCTTTGAAGTATTTTTTTTATTTCATTGTATGTTTGAGAAAAGCACTAGGTATACATGCCTCGTCGTGAAAACGTATTCCCGGCCTCTGATGTAATGTACTATTATTTAAATGTGTATCTAACAGCCTGACACTGACAAAAATATAATATAAAAATATTTTCTCAAAAATTGCATGTAATGTTGCCTTACCATCGCTAGATAAACTACAGTAAGTGGAACATACCGAAGACTTTTTAGGAATGTCCAGTAAACAGCGAGATTTTAAATTTGGAATCAATATTTATCCAGTAAGTAAGTATGTAATTCCTATTACGTATCAAGATATTTGAATATCGAAACACGATTTACATCGTCACCGACCTATAAAAAAACTAAGGATGGATGGATGAAGGCGATGAGGTCGTATATAAATGTAAAAAGGATGCATTCCACAAATTGTTTTAATTATAAGTACAGTGCGACAGCAAATTGTAGAAATTAAAAAGTGGCGTGCCTTTTTCATAGATAAAATAGAAAGAGACGACATTACAGTATACACTTGCAATTTACACTAATATCAAATATAAAATAAAAAGAGGTTAGCTCTATTGGCAGTATGACCGTAACTCAAGATGCATATTTAAAAAAAAAAAAAGTAGCGACAAGGTTTAGTGCGGAAGTTTGTAAGCAGCGTTAAGTTCGTAATTGTGCTGTGTAAAATGACAATGATATTCCGGAATTCCTTACTTTTTTGTGTCGGTTAGAAAAAACCTCAGAGTTAAAATTGAAGGCAAGCTTTATAAATATGAAAATTAGTTAGAAAATACAACAATGTATTTAACAATAATTAAATGTTATCTTTAAAACTTAGATTTGTAAGACAGTGCAAATAATTAAACGCAGTATTAATAAAAAAATAAATTAAGGCGGGATTTAAATTAAAAGACAAAAATTTCAAATTTGTTTGTGTGATCTATTACAATAATTCAGCAAAAATGAGTTCAGACGAGTCTGATTTCGAATAGACGGCACTCCTCCATACTTAAAAGCGGAGGCAGAGTTAGCTAAAACTAGGTCGATGCAGAGTCAGCCACCGGCTAAGCTTGCACCATAAATTGGAGCGGAGTTTTTTTTTTTTTTCGAAATTTTCTCTTCGTCACGACCTAGCAAAATTTAATTTTTGCATTTTAAAACAAAAATTTCTAAAATCGGTTGAGAACTCGCTGAGATCTGCGCATTGTCACAAAGTCCATTCGAGTCGATCCATGGGAGCTTCGCTCGCTTCGCTCGCTCCGCTCCAATAATAGGTATACTTCCAAGGAGATATAAAAAAATACAAGAGATTCATTAAATGGAAGGAAGAAAATCAAGTTTTGGTCAGATAATGTGTGATAAGGTCAGAATATTTCAACAATCTTTCTGAGACAATCGGATGGCTACAAAGGAAAGAAATCACAAATATTCAGCAGCAAAATATAGAAAAGTTCTTAAATCAAGCTCTAGATGATGAACATTTTGGCGATGAAGGTAAATAAATGCTGCCACTATTTGATAACGATATGACTATATCTTTTATCCAAGTATAAACTCATAATTATTTTTGTTATAGGTTGTTATCATGGGAGTTAATGGTGCCTGCGACGACGAATATCACAATGTGTAATAATAAAAATGGGATATAATAAAAATATTCATTAGAAAATGGCCGAATATGAATGTCACCCACAAAATATAACTTTAATCTAATTTTCTTGTTTAATTTTTGAGAAAAGCACTATACTTGCTTCGACCGTAAGAGCCATCCTGGCCTCGTTCTAATTCCTACTCGGCCAGTATGGCTTACTTACTGGTCTCTGCCGTAATGTACTATCACACGTTCTCAGTTTAGGATTTCCACCAATTGAAAAATAACTCGCCTGATGGTGTAAAATTGATCCAGCGAAAATTATTTCATTGAGGCTCGAAGTGGGCTCGAATCGCCCACTCACCGATTATGCAATCACTCTTCACGTTTTACGACGTGATTGATACGAATGCGCTTTAGCTAATAGATGCCAGGTATGGAGGCTAATTTGAAGACGCGCCAAAATAATTAAATAAGTATTTCACAACTTTTAACATTTTATAAACGACGTGTTTGAACCCATTACTTTCATTCTTCACAACAATTTCCTTATCTCGTCAGCTGGCCACCAATCTTTTTCTATTGTACGTTTTCGTTATACGAGGGGCGTCTGAAAAGTTCTAAGCCTAAGGTATTTCGAGGTTATATATGCGTTTATGATACTGGCCACTAGAAAGGCCATTTAAAAACAAATTATTAAAAAATAACATGTCACGTTTTTATTATTCTGTTTCGAGATATTCAACGGAAAAGTACATCATGTGTGAATTACCAACGAATATTACGAAAATTGAGCACCATGCTGTAATTAAATTCCTTACAAAAAGTGACAAATCACCGCAGTGTATTTTTGAGGAAATGGCTATTATTTACGGTGATTCTGGGCCTTCTTATGCCACAGTCAAAAAGTGGAGTCACTTATTTAAACTCGGACGGGAATCGATCGAAGACGACCCCCGCTCAGAGCGGCCAATATCGGTAGTGACCGAAGAAAACGTAGCAAAAGTCAAAAAGCTGGTATTAGAAGATAGAAGAATTAAGGTTTGGCAAATAGCTGAGGTCTTAGGTATTAGTAAAGAAAGAGTCGGAGAAATTTTACATGAACATTTGTACATGAGTAAAGTCAGTGCTCGTTGGGTACCGAAAATGCTAACGGCCTTCGATAAAGTACGTCGTGTGGAAACTTCTCGGGCGTTTTTAGAATTGTGCGAAGATGATTTAGATGAAGTTTGTTCCCGAATAGTAACTGTTGATGAAACATGGATCAGACAGTATGATCCGGAGTGTAAGTCTGAGTCGATGCAGTGGATTGAAAAGGGTGAAAGGCCGCCGAAGAAATTTAAATTGCAAAAGTCGGCCTCTAAGTTAATGGCTACGGTATTTTGGGATTGTGATGGCATTCTTTTAATCGATTATTTAGAAAAAGGCTCTACGATAAACGGAACTTATTATGCAAATCTAATAAGACAGGTGCGACAAGCCATAGTTGAGAAAAGGCGGGGTAAACTAAGGAAAGGCATTTTGTTTTTGCAAGACAACGCACCCGTTCGCACCGCTAATGTTGCGAGGCGTGCTCTGAAGGAAGTTGGTTTTGACGAAATTGACCACCCACCCTACAGCCCAGATCTAGCCCCAAGCGATTATTTTCTATTCAATAATTTGAAGAAAGAGTTGAGGGGAAAGCGATTTAGAAGTGACGAAGAGATGAAGGCGGCTGTACATGAGCATTTTGAAGGGCAAAATGAAGATTATTTTTTTAATGGCCTAAAAGCACTGTATAAAAAATGTAAAAAATGCATTGATTTAGGAGGAGACTATATTGAAAAATAAACACGAGTTCATTTGTGTAAATTGTTTTTTTCTATCTTAGGCTTAGAACTTTTCAGACGCCCCTCGTAAGTACGGGATAAATATTTTGTTTCAGATTTCTGTATTGTTAATAGCGTTCTATAGTACCCTTACATCAGCAGCGCCAAATGTAAGTCTAAGTGAAACAAGCGTGCTACACCACAATGGGACTGAAGATGAATATTTTCACTGGGAGGACTATAGCGTCTTGGCCGCCATGCTTGTAGTATCCTGTGCCATTGGCATATTCTACGGGTATTTTGGGGAAAAACAGACAACCAGTGACGACTTCTTGCTCGGAGGATCCTCCATGGGCACATTCCCAATGGCCTTGAGTCTCGCTGCAAGGTACATTCATCTTTATAAATTAGATAAAATTTTAATATATGTACACTAAGTTTTTATGTCCTAGATAAATAAACATTTGTATGTTTTCAGTTTCATAACAGCCATAGAGTTGTTAGGAAACCCAGCTGAGATGTACATTGGCGGAGCTCAATTTTGGATGATTTGTGTTTGCTTCGTACTTGTGGCGCCCATCACGAGTCAACTTTATCTGCCTGTGTTTATGAGACTGCGACTGACTTCTTGTTACGAGTACTTGGTAAACACTTCAATATTTCTATTAATATTTGAATGATACAAACTAGTAACATCTTTTTATACTAAGAATCTTTAAAAGTAGGTCACGATTGGTTTCTAACGAGTATTTCTATCGACCTTTAGGCTTTACTTGCCTAAGTACCTATACTTATGCTTTACGATCGCCTCTGGAGATTCCGCTGCAAACAGTTTACATCTAGCGTGGAAACGCGTTTGCGGATTACCATATATGGATTACGATACTTGCGTTTAACAAGTTTTTATTATAATATAATAATAATTCATTTATTTCAGACATCAAAGGCCCATAAATAATTACCTTACAAACGAACATAAATCTAACACTAACATCTAACAATGTGCTGCGTCCACACTTGTATCATTTTGCCGATCCAATCTTCGTCGTATATCGCCGACGCGTATAGACTATTTGCTTCTAACGCTACTCTAAGAGTACCTACGTCCATATGTAAGCTGTTTTAGGTATTTTAGCTCTACAATTCAAATCACTGTCTACCACAACCAACCCAGCTATACCGGCAGTATGTGCCTTACCACACCCCAGTTCACTTTCTTGAGTCATATATGAATATAACTAACTGTAAATATTATTTACAGGAAGTGCGGTTCTGCAAGTCGATCCGAGTGTTCGCGAGCGTGCTGTATATGTTACAAATGATACTCTACACGGCGGTGGCTGTCTACGCGCCAGCGCTTGCGCTCTCTGATGGTAATCACAGTCCAACAAAATTAAAAAGACTATTTTTTATTCTAAAACTTGTAATAGTAGGGTTGTTAGTCCGCTGTTTTCTAACATAATTGTGCGCCTCAGGTTACAACCATGTAATTTCTACCACAGAAAGAGTGTTTCACGGTGATTATTTTCAGATGTGGAGGGAAGTCAGATTCGTCCCCTGTTAGGCGGGAGAGTGGAGTGAATAGGGCCAAGTATCCCTCTTTTCTTTCTTTATTGCTGGTCAGTTAAGTCTACCAGGACGTGTTTGGTATTTTCATAAATCAAACTCCTTTTAATATGCACCGTGTTTATTCACCACATTTACAGGTTATAGTTGATACACCAATGTTACAAATCACAATCACTAAATCTAACAGCTATCTTGGTTAGGCGACTGGCCACTTCGACAGTCCAACGAGAACTGTTCGTCTCCAGCGCTTCCCAATGCGCCAGCGGTTACTGGACAGATGCTCGAATCCTATTGGTCAACAACTACAACTTTGAAATAGGAATGTTGCCAGTAGAAGTCGCAAACGAAAACCAATTTAACGTCGAGATTGTGTTGCCACGTTAAACATCAAAATCATGACAGTATCGTTTCCGTGTGAAACAAATATCAGAAATTATTTTCTTGTAATTTTTTTAGTTTTATATATAAATATGGGTGTATGGCCGAAAAGGTAAAAATCACAACAAGTTTTTTTATTCAGTGAGGTAAATTAGTTCAATTTCGTAAACATTTTCAAATTATTATTATTATTATTTTAAAAAGCTCATTTAATCTAGTTTCTAAAAATATATGCATGTCGGCGCAACCAACGTAAATCTCCGAACGCATCCTATTTCGCTTCATTAAATACATTAAATAATGATTATTAACATGCTTTTACATATAATATTTACTATATACGGCCTAGAAAACCGAATTAATGCAATTAAAACAATTTAGTTTAAGTTTATTATGTTCGAGTTTAGCTTAATTTTTAGTATAGTTTTATTGTAAGTATTTTAAGTTGTATTCCTTAGACTTTATTTTGTACTAATAAATGTTTTATTTAATTTAAAACAAAATATTTTTATGCTAACGTATCACGAGCACACGGGCTAATCTCAACATCAACAATTTATTTAAGTTACTGTTTGTATGAAGTAAATATGTATATGTTTTAGAAACTAGATTAAATTTTCTATTTTGCAATATTTTTAAATATAACTAATTTATCTCCCTGAATAAAAAAAACTTGTTGTGATTTTTACAATTTCGGAAATACAATCATATTTTTATATGGTACTATGAATAAATAATATGAAAAATGAATTATTGATATTTGTTTTACACGAAAACGATACCACAAAAGTCCTACTAGCGTTATCTGATCAGTAATATAAAAAGAAAAAGAGGACTCCTTTGTCCTATTCACCCCGCTTTCCCGCCGCACAGGGGACGAATCTGACTTCCCTCCACATCTGAAAATAATCACCGCAGAATACTGTAGGTATCTGTGGTAGAAATTTCGTGGTTGTATCCCGATGTACACAATTTCGCGACTTAGCAAAATGTACTAGAACACGCAGGCTAAGCTTAAGCTTAACATCAACATTTTTTTCAAGGTATTTTTGTATCAGATGTTCCCAGTATGTATACATTTATAAAACAAGATTAAATTTGCTGTTTAGTAATAATTTTTTGAATTGTAAATATTTAGGATAGATAACTAATTTATCGTTCTGAATAAAAAATACTTGTTGTGATTTTTACCTTTTCGGCAATAAATCCAAATTTTAATATGAAACTATTCTTAAATAACATAAAAAATTAATAGCTGATATCTATTTTACACGAAAACGATGTCGCACAAGCCCTAATAGCCTTTACTGATCAGTAATAAAAAAAGAAAAAGAGCAGTACTTGGTCCTCTTCACCCCGCTCTCCCACCACACAGGGGACGAATCTGACTTACCTCCACATCTGAAAATAATCACCGTGGAACGTTCTATGTGTGGTAAAGATTTCATGCTTGTAACCCGATGCGCACAATTTCGCGGCTTAGCAACTCTACTATAAGAAACACTCACGCTACACACACACACACACACACACGAATACAACAATCGATATCTGGAGTAGGTGGTACCTGTAGGTACACTACATTTGGCAAAATATCGAAACTGTTATAAAGTAAATTCGCTTAACATATTGATTACATTGTAGCACTCTTAATTACATTATTTGTAACACGAATTAATACAATAAGAAATAGCTGTTTGGAAATATTACAAAACAATATTCTGGGAAATATAGGTGAAGAAGCTTTTGTTTAGCCGTAGGTAGGTGCACTACATTAACGCGCGATCATCAGATCGCTTTTGCGATAATGACGGTAAAGTACACTTACACAATAAGTGCTACCTACTAAATAAAGTAGCTTACATAATTTAGTATATAATATTGTCATGTAACGTCTACAAAAACAAAAACATGACGTTACAAAAAACATTTTAAGCAGAACCGAACCATAGAAAGAATCAAAAGAAACGAAATCCTTTCTATCGATTTGAATTTTGCATTGCAACAGAAACGTAGGCCAAACAAGGGAACAATTTTGGTATGCTGTACATATTCAATGGCGTAGGATAGTGGCAGTAATAGTTCCTTACATAATACCCCATACCGAACATTTACGTGACATGATTCTAGGGTATTTACGTACTCACACGTGTGAAGGTTGTAATGACAGTTTACATGCGTAGCTGTCATAAACATATAACTGTATGTTTTTGTATGGATCTTAACAGGTACTTGGAGATATACGGATGTATTTAACTTACTTACCTACAGCTACATAATAACTCGTTAAAATAATGAGTACAAATTTCATACAAAAATGTAATTCATGTTATTACATCGCAAAAACTTAGACGCGTAATGCACATAGAACGCCTCAGTTCAGTTCTATACTTTCAGTTCCGTTCCGGTACCTTTATTTTCATGTTGATGTATAAGGCAGTAGTGAAGCTTTCGTCCAGTCAACTAGGTCACGGACGTGAATATAAGTTACTTCACGAGTTTCATGTTAGAGCGCCAACGTTAATAAGAGCCGAGCGCTGATGCGCACCTAATAATTATTACAAATAAACAACCGAAAACTATTCGAGTCACGTATGGGTCGGCCAGATTAATATGTTACCCAATAGGCATAAAATAAAGTAGGATAGACGTATTCGTACAAATGACGGCACAACGGCAGTAAAACCGTCTATAGAAATGGTCCATAATTGTACCAAGCTATTATTACGGAATAACAATCTGATTTCTAACTATAATAGAATAGTGTATGCCGTTAGTGCCTTTTAGGGACGTAAGAATAGAATTTTCCCACCGCGCGTACGGGCTGGTGTCGCAACAAGTAACATTTCCAGCCCGACATAGACATGGTTCCGCACAGTTTTACAGAAGCAAAAGCTAACTGGCCACTTGCTATTTTCACCGAAGATTCATACTTATGTAGTTTAGAGCGTCACAGATTCATCGCACGTCACATTCACAAAATTTGTGTGACCCTTTTGGTTCGCCTACTATAAGTTTGTATTTAAAAATAAAGGAGCTACATAAAAACGTCCATGAATCATGTAGCTATGTGAGTGCATGTGGAAGCACGCAAGCGTCCGTTGCGCAATGGGATGACAAAAGCGTAATAAAATTAATTCAAAGGTGAGCGTACCTACGTATCATCGATTACATAAAGATATGAAAATCTATTATAGGTATAAATTGTTGCACAACACTATTAATTAATATATGATATGCTCCCACCCCACACTGGCACTAAAAGGGTATATCCCATCTCAACATCGAAACATTGGTTTCCATCTGATGTACCTAACGTTTCGCCAAATTTTCATTTGTCCGAAAGTATTTTTCCTGAAACCTGTAAGATATTTTCAGGATAACATCGTTTTAAAGAACCCATTAGGTTAGGTTAGGTTTGTTTTATAATTATTCTGTTTTTTTTAAACAATGGTTTTCGGACAAATGAAAATGGGAAACAAAAATTAGTGTTTTGAGGTAACCCACTAAAACACGTTGATCTATATTTTACAAACCCAAATAAATACAGTTATTATGGTAAATAAACAATATATAGCTCTTAAATCCAAAACATGGCGGTCACTAAGTTAGGTTAGGAGACAGGTGATTTTACAAACTTAACTCTGACTATAACTTTTAAACTCTAAGTATGTATACTACAAGACTATTACCTACAAGTTCTCTAATTTTTGAGAGGTATTTACTGGACACAGCTTGCATTCACTATTCGCGCCGATGCCAACGATTCGATTACCAATAGCTATAGTGGCGAGTGGATACATGTGTGGCCGGGTCGCTGCATTTCCAGGGACGTGCCATGCCGTAAAAACTGCGATGGATGCATCATGTATGTGCGTTGCACTCACTGCACTCCCCATTTACAGTTAACATAATACTTTTCATGATTTATGTTCGACCATTCTCTTAATGGGCGGCTTTATGCAGTTCGCTCTTTTGGCGTCAATGCTATTGCAGAATCGTCTCTTCAAAGACAAATGATTGAAGAATATTAATGAGTTTTTTTGTTAAATGTTTCAACGCAGGTTAACTGACGATTTGGATTGGTTACATGCCTGAAGGACGAAATAAATGGACGACAGTCGGCCTATATAATATATATCGGTGTTTATTTTTTATCCATAGTGTTGAACTTTGAACCAACATATTTTATGTTTTTCCACAGTGACGGGATTAAACACGTATCTGGCAGTTACGATAGTGTACGTCGTGTGCATATTTTACGCTTCTCAGGTAAGAATTTATTAACGACATATCAAAATGTTGCCACATAAGACGTAGGTAATTACACAAATATGGAAACGACACCTACAAGCTACAATAAAGTACGATCGATGAAATTAAATGTGTCGAATCGTAATAGGTAGGTATATGTATAGGAAACTGTAAATTGTCATTTTGTCTCTATGTTAGAGGTTACGGTTCAGCTAGACCCGACTCTAGTAAACGTTTGTTTTTACAGGGTGGTATGAAAGCGGTGATAATGACGGACACGTTCCAGTCGGCCGTGCTGCTGGGGTCGCTGGCGGTGGTGCTGGCCATGGGCGCCGTCAAGGCAGGCGGCATGGACGCAGTCTGGGCCCACGCGCGCGAGTCCGACAGACTGCACTTCTTCGAGTAATATACATTGTTAGGGTGGCAGATAATAACGGGAACGTTCCGGTCGGCCGTAACGCTGGGGTCACGCGCAAAACAAAACCATATGAAAAGTTCCTTATTCTAAAAGAGCGTAGGCGACAAGTAATTGGTCACAGCGCAGAAAATCATACAGTCGGACTATTATTAAGACGGATTTAGATGGAAATTGTACCACTGTTATTTTTGTAGGTTGCGACTGTAAATTTTTCCACAAGGTGACGTCATTTGAGTGCAGATTCTTAGACTACGCTGCATTCACCTTTCTTTTCTAATATTTTCAAAACTAGTTGGTATAGCCAAATTAAAATAATAGTTTTGGGTTCTGTGATAATAAAGCAAGTAATGAAATTAGTTTAAACTTAGCACTATTTGAAAATTTGAAATGTTGTCACATCGACTTGGAAAAGAAGAATGTGCGGTTACGAGTGCACGGCTGGTACTTGGCAGAAGCGATCTCAATTGCAATAGTGACAACAACAGATATGGCCAGCCGAGTAAAATCGTTCGTCTACACTACCACAGCCTTAACTAGAGGGAAAGGGAATGTATTGAATACATGACGTCACGGAACTTACTGTGCAGTAGGCTTAGTTCGACATAACATAAATTGCGCATCACAACAGATTTAGGTCTAAACGTGACCTTTTCTGAAGTAGTTCTATTTGCGAAACATAAATTCTAAGCTTCCGAGTTACAGAATATACTTAATTATTCAATAAGGAGATCAGATAAATCAGTTGACGGAGGTTTTTTTAAGATAGTTTCTAGCTATAGGTGATCCACAATAGTTTTGAAAAGGTTTACAAACTATTTTTATAAATAATGACACAAAGGCAAATTAAGAAAGAAAAATTGAATGCGATCTACTACAATCGAAGCGGGGTTTGAACCCGCGACCTCTGCGTTTCCGGCGCATTGCTCTCCCAACTGAGCTATCCGATCGCTACGTCAATCACACCAAATCTTTCATCCCTTAATTCTTTACGCCACTGGAGCGCCCTCTGCGTCATATATGTTTTTGAAATGCTTATACGCATTAGCCATACCCTAGGATGTGCGTTTTACACACACGATCCCCAATCCCCATTGCTTTACAGCAAGTGTGAAGACTGCGAGAGAGATGGCACTGTTCTAAATATTTGTATAGAATCTTTTTTATCGATTCTTATTTTTATGTGGTAATACCACATTTCATTTTTATAAATAATGACACAAAGGTAAATTAAGAAGGAAAAATTGAATGCGATCTACTACAATCGAAGCGGGGTTTGAACCCGCGACCTCTGCGTTTCCGGCGCATTGCTCTCCCAACTGAGCTATCCGATCGCTACGTCAATCACACCAAATCTTTCATCCCTTAATTCTTTACGCCACTGGAGCGCCCTCTGCGTCATATATGTTTTTGAAATGCTTATACGCATTAGCCATACCCTAGGATGTGCGTTTTACACACACGATCCCCAATCCCCATTGCTTTACAGCAAGTGTGAAGACTGCGAGATTTATAAAAATGAAATGTGGTATTACCACATAAAAATAAGAATCGATAAAAAAGATTCTATACAAATATTTACAAACTATTGCTAATTAGACGCAGGAATAGAGGCAGGAAAGAAAATGTGATATAAATTAGTTTATCTACGCACATATCATTAGTGCTCTAAAATGCGTTCAGAAATCGTAGGAAATGACCAGCATTATTACAACCAATTTTACTATAAGATTTTTTTGTCTGTGGTAGTAGGTAAAATCTGTACTGTAATGTTATAATTAAAACAGTACCGATTTTTGTAAGGTTATGAGTTTAAATTAGGAACAGCTGTCAAAACACAAGTTCACATTTTAGTTGAAAATATTGTTTCAATGTAAATGTAAATTACAACTATTATAATAAATAATCTGTTTATGTATTTGTTCAGATTTATTTCTTACTGCATGAGTATATGTCGTTTTTATAGATATTTTACAGGTAGCACTAGTGGTGCCGGTCATTTCCTTATGGCTTCTGAACCCATCTTAGAGTACTTATGATATGTGTGCAGATAAAGTAGTGTATACAACTGAACATAATTAGGCCTTAAAACACGAGTGTATGTATGAGTTGCATAAACTACTATTTCATAGTTAATCTGGTTCTTATGGTAACGTTCCGAATTATATCAACTAAATTCAATTGGCCTATTGGCTACGTAATGGGCCAAGGAGTAAATACTTGATTGTTTAAATTCACTGTGACAATGGGTAGCGGCATCAGAAACACCACGCTTCGACGTGTTTACCTAAGTGTCAACGGCTGATTAACAAGTGCTTTAATTGAACTCGATGATGGACACGAATGATTTAAGAATTAGCTTTCTATAAAGTGAAAACTTTCGATGCATGAGGTGATGTAAGTAACCTGTTACTGTGATTGTAACGCGAATAATATTACGTATGTACTTCAAATTTACTTGTAAACACATACTAGGTGTCAACTTTAATTTCGGTCAAGCGCAGACAAAAACAACAATCGCGAGAATAAGTTATTTATGTTCGAGCTATAAACTTTCCTACTTAACATCTGCCTAATAAGTGGTAAACATTTACATTTAACAAGACAGTGTTAAATACTTAAGTAAGTACAAATAAATTCACCTTGATGATTTTTTTATTAAAAAAAGATAAATACCTTCAGATCTATCGCAAGTTCTGAATATTAATAATAATGTTCTAAATGCTTCACTAAATTCGTCACAGGCATTCATTTATTTAGAACCTCTGTAAAACACTTTGCAAAGTTAGTAAATATTATTGCAATTCTCATATTTCCTGTGCAGTATTATGTAAAAAGCTATCTATAAATTCTAACCAAATGCCACACGGACGAAAAGGGTTCCGCGGAATCTATATCCATATACATATTTTTTTTTCATACAGGTGCATTTTGAAATAGGAAATTGTTTACACAACAAGACTAAGGATAGCTCAAACCGTTTAGGTTAACTTCGTCCACATTCCTACTTCGTCCACAATCCCACTTCGTCAACTTTCCCATTTCGTCCATATTCCCATGTCGTCCTTTTCCCACTTCGTCCACATTCCCACTTAGTCAACATTTCCATTTCATAAAAAAAATAAAAATACATCAGTGTTATCAAAATGTACGTGTTCCGTCATTTAACGTAAGTAATAATATTTCCGAAGAGAATATGGACAAGTTTTGGAATGAAGTAATGGAGGTAATAAATAAGTATTTTATTACTTCTTCATGGTTACTTACATTATAAATTTATGAAACATATAATGTCTAATTATTTTATCTGATGGAAGAGACCGGGACTCGTGCTGGACCGGGTTACCCGGTAGCCCTGGATTGCCGGTCCAGCGCCTTACGCGCAATCAATTTTTCTTTAAGCTTTGATCTTTGTATCAATGGTTAACTTACATTATGACAATAAGAGAATATGCAGGGTGAGCCCTGCAACTAAAGCAAACTTTTAAAAATGATCAATTCGGTTTTTTTTTATGTGGGTATCTTGGGTATAGGACGAAATGGGATTATGGACGAAGTGGGAATGTGATCGAAATGGGAATGTGGACGAAGTGGATCCAAACGGCTCAAATGGAGCATAACTTTATACACATAATATGCAAAATAGTTATTAGTTATACAATATGTTTAGTCGGCAGTTATACAATATGTTTAGTCGCCAGAAATTTTAAATATGTTTAGTCGGCAGAAATTTTAAATATACAGAACCCTATGAACTTGGATTTATTACCAAATGAGAGATAATAGTCTTCATATAACAGTTTATTTTATGTTGCTTAACGGCTGTTACTGTAAACATAAAAATATATACCATATAGTATTAAACACAACATCTTCAATCGCAAGTGTTACGTTTTATGTCTCGATTGTGTAAACGAGTGAGTTTAGTAACGGAATGCATAGCAATTACCCAGTGAAGGGTCACGGGTTGAACGGGTCGTCTGAGAGAAACCGCAAAAAAGCGGCTCTTACTCGCTGCGGCTTGCACGCACACTCCCTACCACGCCGTAAATTGTTAATTAATCTACACGCGTATCTACATAGTCATAATATCTGCTGAACATAGGTCTCCTCTATAGAGTACCGGTACCGCTATCCTCCATGCCATGGCCTCGACCTCAACATGGCATGGAATAGCAATATATTACTATTAGGTAGTGTATTCATAGGTGCGACAGAGGGCGCTGCTGCCGTTCCCCGCGAACCGCAAGTCTCTTAGTCGCCTTTTACAGTTTCCACGAATAAAATGGAAGAAGAATTGTTTTCTACCACCATGTCTGGATCTAGGGAGGAGGAGGGTGCAAACCTGCCCTAGCAATATTTTCAGGTGGTGCCAAATTTTGCATTTAGGTAAATATTAAAAAAAAAAAAAACATCAAAAGGTGCCACGCAAGAGTCGAGAGGGCCCCGAATTACGTTTTAGTCCCGATTCAGAAAAGTCGGGCCTGGTGACCATACAGTCAGTATCTACAACTTTATCTTTTTATTAGGTACTTTTAAGCCCATAACCCATGATTATCCGCGATTGGTTCGAAAAAAGCGTGGGTTACCAAATACATAACCTAACACATATTGTTAAAGTGTACCTACATTTATGAGTTAACTTAAATGTTAAAATGAATATATGCTTGCAGCATGAATCCAGACCCGACGGTGCGGCACTCGTTCTGGTCCGTGGTCGTGGGCGGCACCATGTACTGGACAAGCATGTTCTGTGCCAACCAGGCGTCGGTGCAGAAGTACCTATCGGTGGAGCGCATCTCTCAAGCTCGCATCGCGCTCTGGGTGTCAGCCCTCGGCCTCTTCTCCGTCTACTCCATAAATTTCGTCACCGGCGCCGTACTGGCAAAACATTATGCTGATTGCGATCCAATTCAGGTAACGTGTCATGAATTCACAATTAATTTTTAATGTACGTGAAGGTACACATTGAAACGATGAAACAACACGTAATCATCATTACTCGATCTAAAGTATTGTCGATTGAGTCATTGGTTGATATCATCGGCTTAATTGACACTGATGTAGTCCGGCGCCCAACTCGGCTCGTAACTTTTTGCTTCTATTCGCTGAACTAAATAGTATCGTGAATCGACATCTGCCACTTCTTCTGAAATCTGGGCCAGACAACGTTTGGCTTTGGAAAACACAGAAACTAGTTATAATTTTGTTTCTTGAGCGATATATATCGCTCATTTAGAGAATGTTGGTAAAATCTACTGCAATTAGATTTGCATTTCGCGTGACCCACCCGGTACATGGTATCAATACACGAAATGAGCTACTCTAGACTTTTGTAAACCACGAATAAGACTTTGAATATCGCACTTATACTTTGGTGGTTGATATTTTATGAGATGTGTAAAGCCTTGTGGCTAATTGGCTAGTAGCGTATCTTGCCCACACTAGCCGTAGCCAATTTCTCTTATCATTTCGTAACCACAAGATTACTGCAGTCTTTAATAGGTCAGTCTTTCAATAAATACGGCATAGGTACCTACACATTTTATGACGCTCATATCGTGACACCAATGTATAAATTAAGACAGTCTTAGCAATCCGTACTCAAATAACAAACCATTTTGCTGCTTACTTCAACCCTTACTTATTTTTCGACTTACAAATATACCGTTATTTAAACTAGTAATTATTTACTCATACAATGGTCCCTCGAACCGGATTAAGTTATTAAATCATTTAGCCGAAGCACTTAGACAAGTCCTTAAGTGGAATTAAAGGTTGAAGTTACGATATTAAGAGAATATATACGTAATTTATGATGATGCTAAATATTACAATAACGGTGTTATTATATTTATATCATAATGGTTTCCATTCGCTCGTTAGAGTTCTCTTTACGAAGGTTAGTAAGTATATAAACTCCCACGATAAGTTTTTGACAAAAAATATTCAAATTAGCTCTGTTGTATTATGTTATATATATATTATTGTATAATATAGTACACTTAATAATTGAAATTACCCAAAGAGATTTTTAGCAACAAACTATTACTTACATATATTTGAAAATTACAACGTACTTATACTCGTAAATCATAACTAGGTATGTAATGTAATTGAAGAGTAATTGCTAAGTGTAATTTACAAGGTAGGTACGCTATGCAATAATAAAACAAATAGAGGGTATCGCGAGTTCAGTTCGACACGCACATGCGTCTACACTACAATATGAGAGAGTGAAAAGTTAAATCAAAATAGTTTGAGTATGAGGAAAGTACCAAATTCAAAGTTATAAAAACACGACATTCTAAAAAATACTCACTACACTACACAGTACACGCGTATCGTATCGTATCGTAAGTCATGGCATGGCTTACTCGGTAGCCTTGCGGCTGTAACCGACATGGTGTTGCTAAGCGCAACTATGGTTGATGTTTTTTACTTTATTCGTATTTACTAATCAGCATACGTTCGTGTGACATTGGAATAACCAATCAAAAATTTCGCATTCAAAAGAAATTGCTTTATTTATAGTTATCTATGAACCTTCTAGGCTACGGAATAAGGTTCAATTTAAGAACTAACATTTTTGAATTTTGAATCACAGTAATCAGCTTAATTAAAATTAAAGTACAATAAGAATGCCGCGTAACTTTTTCGTCTGTTTGAACCACGTTTCAATTTATTTATTTGTCTCTATAGTTTTTATGCGTTTACTTATCACCACACTATAAGAAAATACCAAGCATTTTTTTTTCATGGTCGGACAAGTTAGTTCCATTACCGTAAAGCACACTTGGATTTGTTATGCAGACCCGAGTGTTCTTTTTTCAAATTACTTTTCCAGCCTAGGTTCGAAATAGGACACTTTCAATACGCTATATGGTTGATACAATGACCAACTTTCAGAATATGAGAAATGAAAAAACATTAATTTTATATCATATTCCGTCGGCCGAGGTACGAGTAGTCAAAAATAGAATAACAGTGTTGCAGTTAGGTTTGCTTGCGGATTGCAATACTATGCAGTCAGAGCCTTTTTTTTAACGCACACATTGCCGGACTCATTGGACAGAACTTTATTCCGTATGCGATAATTAAAAGAACATAGACAGGACATTATTGCCAATAATGTCCTGTCTGTCTTTTGTCTTTCTTTCTTTTCTTTCAAAAATAACTGCCCACAGTCCAGACATTACAGGCGATGTACGATCGTTTTTTTTAAACCAGGGTTGGATACCGGTATTCACTAACATTTAAATATATTTCTAATTTCGCATTTTTTTCCAATTTTATTAAATAGAATTTCGTTATAGATGTTTTTTTTAATTAGCACGCTATAATATAAAAATGTATAATTATATACCTGATTTAACCATATCATAGGATGATAGGTATATACGATTATAGATACCTAATAGGTACACAATAGGTATATGAAGCGCGTGCCTTTTTTACCCTTATTGTTATTTTGACAAGAGCGGAAAAGGTAGGTGCTTCAATTACCTTGACTGTACTTTAAGTATTATTTAATTAAATACCTAGTGTAAGTAATATACAAATTACAGTATTATTGTCACATCGCATGGAGTACCGGTATAGTATATTTATTGATTAGAGTTACGGCATGATTATTTATAACAATCGATTTCCATGTAAGGCCTTATTGGCTATCAGCTACCATCAGTTACCACCGTAACAAATATCAAAATTGGTCTAGCCGTTTGAGCGTGAAGAAGTCTCAAACTTATAAACACCCTCACAAATTTTTGTTTTTATAATATTATTATATTACAACAAATATTCAACACATATTCTGCTACAACAAATGCTGCAAGATCTCAGCACGGCGAGCTTTCAGGTAGGACTCACAATGAATAGAGCGAAAACTCAGTTGATGACCAATGGAGCAAAGTATAAAGTCACGGTGGAGGGGCAGGACATACATTATGTCGACGAATACATTTATTTGGGCCAGATAGCCTCTTTCGAAAACAGGCAATGTAAAGAAATCGATAGACGTATCGCAAACGCCTGGAAAAGCTTCTGGTCCATGAAGGCTTTATTGAAGGGTGACCTTCCTCTGTGTCTTAAGCGCAAACTCGTCGACATGTGCATACTGCCCATACTAACGTATGGTGCTCAAACCTGGTCATTGACTGAGGCTTTAAAGTATAAACTGAAAGTTTGCCAGAGAGCGATGGAGCGCAGTATACTAGGTGTTCGGAGGACTGATCGAATCAGAAACAAGGAGCTGCGCTCCAAAACTGGTATAGTGGATGTGGGTGTCAAGACCGCAAAACTGAAATGGGACTGGGCTGGACATGTCTGTCGCATGCATCCGGAAAGGTGGGCCACAATAGCAACCCAATGGATCCCACAAGATGGATATCGGAACCGAGGCAGGCCGAAAAGGAGATGGCGGGACGATCTGGACGCATTCTGCAAAGAATGGCAGAACCGCACTGGCAATAGGATCGAATGGAAAAAAGAAGGGGAGGCTTTTGCCCAGCAGTGGGACACCTAAAGGGCTATTAAAAAAAAAAAAAAAAAAAATTATTATAATATACATATTTGTAATATACCTTAGGCACGTATGATCAACGGCTCGGACCGACTGCTCCCGCTGTACGTCGTGAAGCAGCTGGGTGCTGCGCGCGGCGTACCCGGTTTCTTCGTGGCAGGAATCTTCGCCGCCAGCCTCGGGTAAGCCATGATATCCAGAAATTGTACAGCACTTTCGACAACACGATACTCCATCAATCTAATTCTGATATATAGGTATAATTCCACGCTTAGCTACGTATACATTGGCCTATGGCCTTTGGTTTCGACGATCCTGGCACCACGGAATATATTCTTTTCATAAGTATAGGTGACTCAGTTAGCCCGGATCCTTCCTCGGTTCTGCATAATGAGCAAGTGTCTTCTAAACATTCTATTCCTACATTATTATAACAAAACGGGACTTAATGGCGTTCAACACATTTTTATGTAATTACCTCGCAGTGTTTAGTTTTAAATAAACACTAAATAATGTGTGAAAATCGTGTAAGTTTAAATCAATACAATCCATTCCTAGTCCACTGCTTCCCGGTGCGGCCTATAGGGCCTGTATTGACACATAGGTATATCACTCACTAACTACTGGGTATAATTCACTTCATCACTTGCTTCATCCAGAGCCCACGCTAAGTACCTTTAATTATCGCTATAAGGGGTCCTGAATTCACCTCACACTTTTTTTCTATTCAACAAGGATCAGATTAAGTATCACGAACGCTTAAATTCCAGTTCAACAAACACTCGCGTATTCAATACCAGCGCGAAACTCATGCAAGCATCCCAATGACTGCCGCACTAACGCACTCCATTCCAGAATTAAGAATAACCAGACAAGTCCAGTTAACCTACCGGTTTCAATATTATTCTAAATGAACTCGATTTAGGTATCAACTTGTTATACGATCGTGCCTAGCCTATATTTAGAACTCAATAATAATTTGCGAACATCGGACACATTTAAATAGTTAAAAGCAATTGATGTTTGGTTCTGCTCACAGCACTTTAGATTAAAGTAGAGACTAAATAAATGTATTAAACTTATTTCTTTACAGAACCGTAGCATCAACTTTAAACTCTTTGGCAGCTATTGCGTGCCATGACCTAGCTACCGGACTGTTAGGAATACATCTACCCGAAAATAAAGGAGCAATGGTGAGTTTTGATCGAAGTCGTGTTGACAATCAGCATTATTATTATTTTATTTTTTTCTCAAACATGCAATGAAATATTGTCTTTACGTTCCTTATAATAGGCTCGGAAGTATCGCTTTTTGGGTGCAACAACTCGAGAGGACTGTAAAGGTATTTCATACTGCTTTTCAGGCCTAGGCCTGCAAAGTAACTTTTTTTTTTTTGTTTCAACAACAAGGTCATTCACACAGCTGGCTGGTTTGACAAAAAGCAGGTTTTGTTTTTAAAGGTTGGTTGTTAGACTAAAATATATGTCCTATTTGTCAATTAATAAAATGTTGTTCTTTGAAGTATATTTTTTTATTTCATTGTATGTTTGAGAAATAGTACATTACGGCAGAGACCAGTAAGTGATTTCTTTCCTTTGTAGCCATCCGATTGTCTCAGAAAGATTGTTGAAATATTCAGACCTTATCACACATTATCTGACCAACTATTAACTTGATTTTCTTCCTTCCATTTAATGAATCTCTTGTATTTTTTATATCTGCTTGGATTTAGTCGGAAGTAAATTATTTTAGCTAACTCTGCCTCCGCTTTTAAGTATGGAGGAGTGCCGTCTATTCGGAATCAGACTCGTCTGAACTCATTTTTGCTGAATTATTGTAATAGTTTTTTTTTTTTTTTTTAAGATTCGTCCTTCCGATTATTGTAATAGTCACACAAACAAATTTGAAATTTTTGTCTTTTAATTTAAATCCCGCCTTACTTTCTTTTTTTATAAATACTGCGTTTAATTATTTGCACTGTCTTTCAAATCTAAGTCTTAAAGATTAAATTTAATTATTGTTATACATTGTTGTATTTTCTAACTAATTTTCATATCATAAAGCTTACCTTCAATTTTAACTCCGAGGTTTTTTTCTAAACGACACAAAAAAGGAAGGAATTCCGAAATATCATTGTCATTTTACACAGCACAATTATGAACTAAACGCGGCATACAAACTTCCGCACTAAACCTTGTCGCTACTTTTTTTTTTTTAAATATGCATCTTGAGTTACGTTTATACTGCCAATAGTACTAACCTCTTTTTATTTTACATTTGCTCTTAGTGTAAATTGCAAGTGTATACTGCAATGTCGTCTCATTCTATTTAATCTATGAAAAAGGGACGCCACTTTTTAATTTCTACAATTTGCTCTCGCATTGTACTTATTTCATCAAAATCGATTCAGCGGTTTAAGCGTGAAGAGGTAACAGACAGACAGACAGACAGACAGACAGACAGACAGACACACTTTCGCATTTATAATATTAAGTATTAGTATGGATGGATACTTATGGCGGGGTGATCGGAGAGGTCTTGAAGGAATGCATATCGTTTGAATTATCTCCTAACTCCTAACCGTTAAGGAGTTGTACCTTCCATTATCAGCTCAGCATTGGAAGATGATGACTACCATATGCAAATACTTAAATAATTTTAGAAAATATATGAAAAATATTATGAGTGCCTATAAAATTTCAGCAATTCCTTCGATTCCTTATGGATCTCGTCATCCGATCTTCACCAAAATTTTATGGGACTAACCTTGAGATGTCTATTCATGAACCTAAAAAGAATTTTCCGAATCGACTCATAAATGACGGAGTTCTGAGGTAACAAACATTAAAAATAATAATAAAAAATAATAAAAAAACATACAACCGAATTGAGAACCCCCTCCTTTTTTTAAGTCGGTTAAAAACGGCTCATATTTGTACTTTTGTAAACTGTATAATGTATATCTATGTTAACTCGCAACACGACAACAATGTAGCACGTTACGGTAACAATTTGTATCTATTCATGGATATCACAGGTAAGATATCTACAATAAAGAATACAACCAAAAATCTACAGTAAAGTACCCGTCAATATCAAAGATATTGAAAATAATGTAACATTTATACTGTAAAGTCGACCATCCCCAGATAACAAACTTGTCACGAAGTTTTAAAGAGCAGCCTTATTAGTTATTTTACATCGCTTTTTATATTTAGGAATATATTCCCCACGACATACATATAAATTATAATTATATTACAATATAATAAAACTTTCTTTCACAAAATTAAGTTACACAGCATTACACTAATTAAATTAAACCAAGGCTCTGATGTGAACTAGAAAAATAAATATACAATATTATATTTTTGATTATACATAGATTGCCCGGTGGGTTTGCCTGGCATGCGGCGCAGTGTCGTTCGCGCTGACGTTCGCGGTGGAGCGACTGGGGCCTGTACTGCAGCTGGCGCTGTCCTTCAACGGCATGGCGGGCGGAGTTACGCTCGGCCTCTTCACACTGGGCATGCTGTTCCCCTGGGCCAACGCTAAGGTAATGAATGGTACATAATGTCACTAAACGATAAATCCAGTTTTGGTTCTGAGACCGGTACCGCAGCTGGGGCTCCCCGTCGACGGTACGGCGAGCGGCGTCAGCCAGCCCATGCATTGTTCCCCTAAGCCAACTCTAAAGTCATATAGACGGTCCAGGCGTGTGACTATACTCGGTATTTTTCAGTCGACGCTCTCCTTCTACAGCGTGGTGGGTGACACTCTTATATTGATATTGGTTTAATACATTTGTACTTATTAAAATCGTGTTTGACAATTTCTTGAAACGCGTGCGTGTTGAATGGTAGCTAGCTAACTCAATACGTACGTAATTCAAAAATTATATCGTACGTACATAGGTACCTTATAAGATGATAATGAGAACGATACTTGTACCTAACCGTACCCCGCGCCGAATTAGGTCCCCTTTTCACACTTATATTTATACTGTGATCTTTTAGTATTTATTATGTCATTAGTATTTTTCATCACACTTGCTAGTAAACAAGGGTTTACATGCTAGAAAAGCGGGCGGTAAGTCGTTTATTACGCTTTAGGGCGGTAAGTAATTTTGGTTTTGAATACTGTTTATAATTTTTGTTTTATTTTCTCCAAGTGTGATGAAAAACGTCGTACGTGAAATTGGTGGTAAAGGAATCCCAAACTCGTGTAATTAAAGCCCTCGCCTCTAATAGACACTCGCTTGTAATTCCTCGTTTACCATCCTAGTTACGTAATGTACTATTACGTGTATGTGTTGGCTAGGGCGCTGTAGCTGGAGGGGTGTTCGGGTTGCTGGTGGTACTAGCGGCTTGCGGCGGCGCCCAGCTGACGCAAGTGGCACCCCACAGTCTTCCCACGTCCGTCCAGGGCTGTCTCGCCCCCTACAACCAAACCGGGACCTTCGCTGTCAACCCTGCGTAAGACCCTTCCAAATCTTATCTATTTCACTGTCTGGCTGGCGAGGCCTTTTGGTGGTGCTGCCGGCTTCAGGCGGCGCGGCACCCAGCTGACGCAAATGACAATATGTATATATTTACGACCACATCCCAATACTTCTTCTGGTATATGGTGTGATGGCAAAATTGATGATGGATGACTGCCACTTTAGACTATAATTTTCAATACGTCTACTCGTTAGCTATACGTAGGTACGAGGACAATTTTGACACTACCTATTAGCACTAAGCAGAGTTGCTTTGCTTTCGACACTACTTACCAATGTAAAAAACAACGAATCTAAAGAGATTCAAGATTCTAGATTGTTATGAAAACATCGCTGTGCTAAATTAGCAAGGACCATATTAAATTGTAGTTATACGCCTAGTATAAGAATCAAGTAGAATTTACTGAAGCACAATGCCATCTTAAAGCAAGGCGGGGCTTTGGTTTGGGCACTCCATAATTATTGGCCCGTTGGACAGTAAAAAAAAAATCATGCAAAAGTCGACCCCGGCGTGAGATTAGGAGCCCTAGGGGCACGTGCCCAGCGTGCCCTGTGGAAAACAGGGCACTTTAATAGCGTTATTGCAAGTAGTCCACATGCATCCTCTCCAGCGGAAACAATAAATGTTTGAAGAAATAAAAACAAATAAACACGTTAATTGATAAAGGACAAACTATTTAATCTCTGAACTTTAATTGTGACTAAGAGTATTTATTACGGTTCCTGGCTAATTTTATTGTTGTTGACATTTACGGAAGCTGAACCGATCCTAATCTCTTGGGAGCGAATCGAGCATAGGTACTTCACGTAGGAAGCGTGTAACGAGTTCAATTTAATCTAATAACTTATTTACTTCGATCTGTTTGGGTTACAGATAATATATCCACGTGTGTACTTAGATGCCTTAAATGGACAGAAATGTATCCAAGGGAATCCAGTAACGAATCGCATTGTTTCGTAACAAAATATAATATGTGACGTTTTCAAGCAAGAGGTACCACTTTGCCGCTTACCATAAGAACGGGTTGACTGGCTATTTATTAGTAAGTATTTACATAGATTCAAACTAATTCCGTTCTAATAGTAAGCGACAAAGTGGAAGCCTTTTGGTTAAAGTCATCATCATCATATCAGCCTGTAGAATTCCACTGCTGGACAAAGGCCGTACTTAAAGTTTTCCACAGCGATCGGTCATGCGGATCGGACACTAAAGTCACATAGGCATATAAATGATATATTACACTTCATATTGATCTCTTTTGTACTCTTTAAAGCGCTGTCATTATAGCTTTGAGCATAAGACAGAACATCTAAATATCCAAGATGACGATTTTAGAACGACAGTCTAAGTACGAGTACACTTAAAGGGCTCGTGAATATCCGTAGCTCTGACAACTCTAGTCTACGAAGATTATGGAACTTGGATGTGATCTTTTTGAACGCTTTAGCCTAAATGAGATATTTTTTTTAAATCGACTGTTTCTGTCATGCATAATAAAGTGTTTCTTCTATTTGCCAGAAACCAACATGACGGATCAGTGTTTTGGTTGTTCCGAGTATCGTACTTATGGTACTCTGGCCTGGGCTCCGTGGCTACGCTAATCATGGGTCTGCTGGTGTCGGTCATCACGGGAGCCACCGACCCGGCGAATGTGGCTATTGATCTCATCTCTCCACCTGTCATCACGCTTCTCAACAAATTGCCGAGGAAAGCAAAGGTAAGCAAAATGGCAACTGTAATAATAATAATATAAAAAAAACATTTGCTTCAGACGCGAGATCCATATCGTGTTAGTAACAAATCAAATCAGAGCTCTAGAACTTACAAACTAGATGTTAGTATATTAAAGATAAAATAATTTAACCACCCCGTACAAATACCCACACTGGACATCAACATAGGGCAATCAAGACATCCATTTCCATTACTATAAATCGCATTAAGGATACGGTTAAAAGCACCGTGCTTTAGTGTCATATTATTTCTGAGGTGTTAATTATTCGTTAACGTACCTACTCCCCGCGTAGTAAAACCCACTTACGGCCTATAGTGACGTAATAGTACATTACTAGGCATCGGACTTTAGTTAGCACGGTAGGACTTTAGAGAGCTATGGAGCCGATATTAAAGTTAAAATACAGTTGATACTCATACTCATAAGTGTATTTCATTCGCTTACGTCATTTTAAAGAAAATTATGAAATTTTGCATTAACTCAAAAACGGCTCTACCTATTTTATTCAATATAGTTTTCATTGAAAGTACTTATAAGGCCTCATTTTCATGAATTTTCCATAATTTTGACCCGTGGTTGAAAAGTTAGAGGGGGGGCGCTATTGTTTTGGATTTGGGGAGCGAATATTTACAAAACTGCTGACTTTATCAAAAAATAATATTTGGAGACCATATTATTTCCAAAAGACCGATATAACGACACTCCACACACCTAGGTTGGAACGAAAAAAAAAAACACCCGCACTTTAGGTGTACGAGAGGTAGTACCCGAAAAAAAGGTTTTTATTTATGTATTTTCTTTATTATTTATTTTCTTTATGTTTATTTTTTTTATTTTACCGTTTTGTCGGCGTGATATATACTTACTCATAGCAAATTTCAGCTTTCTAGTACTAATGATCACGGAGCTAAGCCGCGGACGGACGGACAGACGAACATGGCGAAACTATAAGGGTTCCTAGTTGACTACGAAACCCTAAATTCATGATATTGATAATTAATTGAGCTAAATTAGGAGTTTGAAATATTATAAAAAATATATCCGAATGATAATAATATTATAAACGCGAAAGTTTGGATTGGATGGATGGATGGATAGATGTATGTATGTACGTTCCACTTAATCTCAAAAACTACTGGACGAATTTTTATGAAACTCCAGTTATGTACCTTATTATCAGAATAGGGCATAGATTATCATTTACGTGAAATTTTATCCATTTTAGGGACTAAATACGGGATGAAACTTTGTATGGGGAGCAATAATAAAATAAGGTGCTTTGGGGTAAAGTCGAAAATGGGGATAAGTCGAAAATCACACATTTCTACTAAACTGGGAACAAGTTCTACGCTTGCAACGCTTGTCAAAACGCCATGTTTATCTCCTTCCCCGCTTCAGTTCACTTCGCATCGCTAGTCGTGAGGGCACGTGTGTTGCAGTCGATTAAATAAAAGCAGTGCGATTTTTGGATCTTTGCGGAATTAGAACTAAAAAGAAATATGATTCTTAAACTCATATTGCATAAAAACCAGCTTCGGAATTATCCCACTTGCTTTCGAAATTATACCCACTCCCTAAGAAATAGTATTCAAAATATATTTTTTTTATTCTTATTTGTTTCCAAATTCAAGCAACGTATTGAAACGCTGTTTTCAAAAAGTTATTTGATGAATATATCCAATTTCGTAAAGATCTCAATACTTGGAAGGAATACTTCTTAGGTTCTGACTTACGAGCCCAAACCCTAACATACTCTACACTCGCCTAAAAATATGTCGAATTTACCCCAAAGCACCTTAAGCTCCCTACATGTCATCGATTACGTAAACTTATATTAATGAAAATGATTTTGTCTGAATTCAAAAAGTAAAAAACAATAAATTCTGATATGGGAACACGTATCCGCAAAATTCGATTAATCGTGTAATTTCAAGAATCAAATACATAAAATTTTACAAATTTGAATAATGACATTTGATTTCATGAACGTGACACACCCATCTGGCATTGGCAGGGCATGTCAAACCAGTGATGCCAGGGCTACTGCGATGTTCGTAATTCGACTGTCGAATAGTGCCATCCCTCTCTATCTCCTCTCCTGTCAAATTATATTTGTTTGAGTGGAATGGCACTATACGAAGGTAAAATTTCGAATATCGGAGTAACCCTGGTAGGTATCACGTTCCTATACGCACATCATCTGAAAATAGCTTTAGCTTTGATTATGTACCCCCGCCTCGTAACTGAGTATAAATAAAGTAGTAAATAACTGAATATGCAAAGATAGGATAATTAACATATATAAATAATCCTAAAAATATTATAAACGTGAAAGTATTTACGTTCGTTTCTCTTAATTTTAAACGATGATTGATGGACGGTCGCCAGTGTTCGGAAATCGTCGTTAACAGCCATTGACGTAATAATTACATGGACACACAATCAGACGGAAAAAATGGCACCCTCCCAACTAATGCAAAATCAAATCACAAATCGCATTAGTTGGGCGATCAGTCTCGTTTAGACCATGACACGTGACGGGTCTCAAAAGTGACTTAATTTTCAGTGAAAAATTACAGAAATGACAACTATAAAATAAAGGAACAGGACGGAATATTCTTTTTTACTTAAGTTCTATTGATTAATTAACGAATCCTATGTAAAATCATAGCAATTTTTGCATTAGAATTATTAACTTTGTCCCTACAAAATGCACCTCATCACAGAACAAAAATCGAAGGAGTCGCTATAGTTTTAAATTTTATTAATAAATTAAGGAGTGCAATAAATAATTATCCTATTTTTTTATTCAAGAACCCATTCTCAACAACGTAAAAATGGAGATCACATTTAGCAAGAGACAAACGCGAAGAATAATTGAAGCCAAATAATACGTCTCTCGTGTGTTCGGCATAATCATGTTTTTTTTTTTATGTTAATCAACAGAAGCGTACGTAAAATGGTGACATTCATAAATTACTAAAAAATAGCTCTGTTGTTATTGTTTTATTTTGTCACAGAGTCTAGACACTGTCAGTTTAAACCTTTGAACGCCAAGAACACATAAAGGCGACGGCGACGTGTGCTGCCGTGCATACCACGCCACCGACAAATAAGATCAAACTTTAAAGGGTTAATAATGTCAATATTTTGCACTTGTCTTACTCTCATTTCACATACTGGAACAAGGAGAAATAATGTCATTATTACTGATCCCTTCTATCGGAAACTTTTTATGCAGTTGTTAAATAAAAACGTAACTAAATTGGTTGCTAACAATTTACGAGTTTATTTAGTTCAAACAAAAAATATATTTTAATACCTAAATAAAATAATAGTGAAAATATTTTTAGTATGTAAAAATATTAAAATCTGATCCATTCGTGCCATGTTCCAAGTTTGACAAGAGACTTCAGTCAGAATACGCTAAAAAAAGTTAATTTACACGTAAAATATTTGTGGTAATAAGTAATTAAGTCAATTTGACACTTAAACGTTTAAACAAAGAGTTCTTTTGTACGAAGTCAATATGTTGCTGCAAATTATAAATAAGCGTTATTGGCATCTACTTGAACATGACAAAACGGTGCCACTTTATTTGACACTTGTGTTCGGGTCTGTGGCTCTATAATAAATAATACCTCAATGTTAACAGCCAATTGTTGAATTGTGCTATATATTTATCGTCTAGTACAGTATTAGTGCATAAAGTTTTTGTATTGCTCGGATTCTCGACAATACCCGAATCGCTACTATTTTTATGCTATTACATAACCGACGTCTATAAGTCAAGGGCCTGACACGCTTTGATGGAGAAAGATAGAGCCTTATTACGATTCTTATAAGAGGAAATAGAAAAGAGTGCCATTTTTGTCTCTATCACCGACCGTGCATTTTTTCATGGTCAGTTATATATTCACGAGGAAAACTGGCTGTGTGAAAGAACCATATTGGTACCAAAAATTATGTAAAAATCTTTAACAAAATAACTTCTACACAAACAAAAATGTATAACTCCGTCGACACTGTCATGGTCCGCTGATGACCACCACTTACCCCGTTGAATTTTGGAACTCTTTGGAGCTATCCGGGGTGCCATCCCACACGCTTGAACTGAACTTAGACGCACCCAAATTATGCAACGGCACTATAGATTGAGAATCACCGAATTAGGGAAGTACATTGTGAAGGGAATGATTTTAACGGGAGAAGCCAAGGGACAAAGTGTACTTATACCACGTATTCCAATTATAACAAGTATTATAAATAAGTACAGTTGTAATATGTAGCTTGCTCACGTGTCTCCAATCCAAAAAATTACATGTTTTGCTGGCCGCAATAAATCAATAATTTAGTTTACCAACCAAGTTAGAAAAAATAATAGTCTTGAGCCATTTCTGAGCATAACTAATTAAATCGAATGGGACTCAACATGAGATAACTTATTGATAGCCCGATACGGGAAGGGTATAAATACACCTTAAACTAAAATAATTCGCATTGTACGTTTTTTTTCTTTTATCAGCAAAGTAATATGGAGTACTAACGGGTATGAACATTTTCTAACTGATCGTGAGTGTGCGTTAGGTATAAAAAAAGTTTTTGTAAGCAACCTTTATAAATCTTAGAAAAGATTATCCAAGTTAATTTCTTCTGCACTAGGGCATCGCATTTTACAGTTTTAACATTCCGTATTGTTTTCTAACAGATTTGTCGACAGATTATGTCAGCGCAATACGAAACGAATGAAAAAATTATAAATCCCTGAAAAGATTATACAAGTGACTTTTGGCAACGAAAATGTGTTTAACCCTATGAAATGTAATGACAGTTTTAATTTATAACAGATTCATCGATAGCTTTATTTGATATAAACTATTGAATTTTTAAATCGTTCTCTAGGCCACAATATTTTACGCAAAATTGTCAAGTCGGCGTAGTGAACTCATTTTCATAAAAGTAATCTATAACATAGAATTCTAACCAATTCACCCACGGGAACAAGTTATATTACTTTATTAGTTGTACGCGACAATTAAATTTGAGCGCGAACGCTTTGCATCAAGTTAAGACTGCGCCAAACGTTAGCGACTGACCCATAGAGCGCGAGAAATGCGTATTTATTTAGATCAGCGCGTGGCCGCCATTGTAAAAATGTATGGAGAATTAAAATATTTTTTTGATAAATCTGGACCTTTAATACCAAGCAATAATATTTGATGCGGACAAATTGTAAGGTAAATATTCATCTTTCAGAAAGAATCGGTTCTTGGAAATATAAACTTTAAGGTTGTTTACAAATACTATCCCATCATCTAAATAGATAGGTTTGAAAAGTTAGTTCACATTGCACCAGTACAATCTCGAATTTTATTCGGGTAAGTAATTCCAAACGTCATGTCATTCAAAATTTCAAACAAGAGCTTTATTGTCTTAGGTTAAGGCGAGTAGATACGTGAAATGGTGAATAATACATTTTAAGTCCTAAGGCTTGTAATCTAGCCCATGTAAAATTTTGATAAAAATATGTTACTAGCATTTGCTCGCGGCTTCGCCTGCGTTAAAACCTATGTATACACTATCCTACGTGAACGATGTTTTATGTTTTCAGGATAATAAGTAGCCTATTTGTTAAGTTAGGGTATAGACTATCACTGTTTCAACTTGCATACATATCCGTTCAGCTGTTTTATCGTGAAGAAAAAACGAACATACACACATACGGTCGCTTTCATAATTAATGGGAAATTTTACTCGCAGTATGATAATGCTATCACAAAACAGAAATAAAAATAAAATAAAAAAATTAAGAAAGAAAAAGATTAAAGATAAACGTTGTTATAATAAGTCACCAATAAACATCGAAAGTGCTATTTACTTTTACAAGGCTCACGAAATGAATGTCTTGATTTGGTAACAGTATTACCTGATTAAAAAAAAATTGGAGGAGATAAATAGTACATAACTGCAGAGGCCGAGAAAAGTCAGTTCGTGTTTGAGTATGATTTTGAAGGAAGTTCAAGTCCTTCAATTAATACGAATCCACGAACTGACATTTCCGTCGAGGCCTGTATATTCAATATTTTTATTGTATAATATAAATGGGTGAGGATATTAAGTAATCACCAATATACATTTTTTTGTTGAAACTGATTATTTTACTTGTCTATTTTTAAAATGCCTTTAAACAAGTCATACGGTCGGTTGATCTACATTCGTCACTCGCACAACAAGAACGTATGGCGCAACCCAATGAGTTTTATTGTAAATTAATTAAAACATCATAGTAATGGTTTTTTGCTTAAATTAATACATCAAAATGGTAATTTTACCATTTCACATAAAAAAGGCCATAAGAAAGGTTTTTATTGACTTGAACAATAAGAAAATCTTAAATATTTTGTCCTGAAAAACAGTATTAAATGACAAAATAAGTTTAAATATTTGAAAAGAATGATATACACTCATATTCATATGCCTACACTCCAGGTTAAAATGGAAAAATTACAAAGATAACGTTAGGTCCATTTTCGTAATCTTTGAATGGTTTATGGGCTCTGGCAAAAATTGTATGCTGGGTTGTGATCTAGCATAACAATTTAAATTTTTAAATTATTTTTCATTTCCTCGCAGTCGCAGTCGCAGTGAAAAGCGGTGTTAACACATGGCTAAAAGCCATTATGACACTTAAGTTATATTTGTCCTCGCTTACTTTGTTCGCTCGTCCAAATAATCACTTCGTGTCACCATGGCTTATTTTAGCCCCTTATCAAACTATTTTAATAATTTTTACCAATACCATTTTTGGGGAGTGAAAATCTGAATGAAAAATCAATGTGTTTCTTAAAGCGAGTATGGCTTTCTTAAGGCGATTTGGGTGGAGACTAACGTTATTCTCCCACTGACCGCGCGCCCCTGGAACGATACTTCGATGGTAAAACTCATACTGCTTCATGCGTTCTTGTTGTGCGTGACTGAAGTGACTATTTGCATTCCGGAATTCCGGTATTTCGAAATACCGAAATTCCGGACGATTCCTCCGATATTACAATTCCGAAATTGAGCAAGCTCAATATCGTCTAATATTTCGGAATTTAAACGACTCTATTTGAGGTAGTGTCTAGACAATAATAAGAGCTATTTTAGGGATGGTAAGTTTGTTTAAGCATTAATAGCTTCCCGTAGGATAGTGTATACATAGGTTTTAACGCAGGCGAAGCCGCGAGCAAGCTAGTAACATATTTTTATCAAAATTTTACATGGGCTAGATTACAAGCCTTAGGATTAAAAATGTATTATTCACCATTTCACGTATCTACTCGCCTTAACCTAAGACAATAAAGCTCTTGTTTGAAATTTTGAATGACATGACGTTTGGAATTACTTACCCGAATAAAATTCGAGATTGTACTGGTGCAATGTGAACTAACTTTTCAAACCTATCTATTTAGATAATGGGATAGTATTTGTAGACAACCTTAAAGTTTATATTTCCAAGAACCGATTCTTTCTGAAAGATGAATATTTACCTTACAATTTGTCCGCATCAAATATTATTGCTTGGTATTAAAGGTCCAGATTTATCAAAAAAATATTTTAATTCTCCATACATTTTTACAATGGCGGCCACGCGCTGATCTAAATAAATACGCATTTCTCGCGCTCTATGGGTCAGTCGCTAACGTTTGGCGCAGTCTTAACTTGATGCAAAGCGTTCGCGCTCAAATTTAATTGTCGCGTACAACTAATAAAGTAATATAACTTGTTCCCGTGGGTGAATTGGTTAGAATTCTATGTTATAGATTACTTTTATGAAAATGAGTTCACTACGCCGACTTGACAATTTTGCGTAAAATATTGTGGCCTAGAGAACGATTTAAAAATTCAATAGTTTATATCAAATAAAGCTATTGATGAATCTGTTATAAATTAAAACTGTCATTACATTTCATAGGGTTAAACACATTTTCGTTGCCAAAAGTCACTTGTATAATCTTTTCAGGGATTTATAATTTTTTCATTCGTTTCGTATTGCGCTGACATAATCTGTCGACAAATCTGTTAGAAAACAATACGGAATGTTAAAACTGTAAAATGCGATGCCCTAGTGCAAAAGAAATGCACTTGAATTTTTTTTTCTAAGATTTACAGAGGTCGCTTACAAAAACTTTTTTTAAACCTAACGCACACTCAAAATCTGTTAGAAAATGTTCATACCCATTAGTACTCAATCTACTCTAACTGACAACAAAAGATCACGCACTTGTATTTTATTGAAGTTCAGAACTGTTCGCGTATCGGGCTATTGAATCGAATGGGACATCGCCTAGGATAACTCCAAAAAGATTTAAAAAGTATGTTTTGCATTTAGTCCATCACTTTCACCCTATAGCCTAGAACATTTAGATTCCATACGATTATTGAATACCTGAAAGTCTAATTGTTTTTTTTTTGTAACTATTGTCAATATCAAATACTTAACGAGCTCTACGCGTACGAAGTCGCGAGCAAAAGCTAGTTTTATTTATAATTTAGTTATTTAATGCTTGGGAATGTTAACCACAATAACCATAAAGACAGTTTGGAATAAAATAGATAATTGAGTATGAGTATGAATTGTATTTTAATGTAGTTTATTTGAAATAACACATTTGTAATAGTTATTATTAGTATAGATATATATATATATATATATATATATATATATATATATATATATATATAGATTTGGGAACTAGAGGAACAACCGCATGAATGGAATGTAGGTGTTATCTGTCTTGTCCACAAGAAAGGCTCAAAAAGGAAGTGCGAAAACTACCGAGGGATTGCTTTACTCACAACAGCGTACAAAATCTTGTCCAACGTGTTGCTAAACAGGCTAGACCCATATGCTGAAAAAATCCTTGGTGATTACCAATGTGGCTTCCGGAGAAATCGCAGCACGATGGACCAGATTTTCTTGCTCAAACAGTTGATGCAGAAGAAGTGGGAGTACGCACAAAGCATCCATGCACTGTTTGTGGACTTCACAAAGGCCTATGATAGTATAGACAGAGGCACTTTATATTCCATTCTCACCAGCTTTAATATCCCCAAAAAACTAGTTGCCATAATTGCCACAGCTACAAAAGAAAGTAGAATGCGAGTTAGAGTAGGAGGCGAGCTGTCGGAAGAATTCACGGTGACTACCGGCCTGAAGCAAGGGGATGCCCTATCGCCTGTGCTCTTCAACCTAGCTCTGGAACATGTTGTCCGAAAAGTTTTAGCGTTGGACGTAGGGATAGAGTTGAATGGTATGCACAAGGTGGTGGGGTACGCAGACGACCTAGCTTTACTGGGGGAAAGCCGTGGACAGGTGCCGGAAGCAGCTAGTACCTTGGACCGAGAAGCCTCGTTGATAGGTCTCAGGATTAACCAGTCGAAAACGGAATACCTCCACATGAGACGATATAGAAACACGCGTGTCAAGCGTGAAGATCTCCATGTTGGCGGTACCGTATACCACGGAGTTGACAAGTTTCGGTACCTCGGATGCACGTTTACCGACACGAACACTAGAGAGGAGGAAATCCACATACGCGTCCAAAATGCCCTGCGGTGCAGTGCTGCCCTCCATAAGGTGTTGGTGTCCAAGCTTCTCAGCAAAAGTACAAAGTTACGGATTTATAAAACGGTAATTAGACCAATCCTTATGTATGGCTGTGAAGCTTGGACACTAACACTAAAAGAAGAAAGTCAGCTCCTGGTAGCGAGAGAAAGGTTTTGCGGAAGATCTTGGGGCCTATCAAAAGTGATGATGGCACTTGGAGGATTCGGAAGAACGCTGACATCGAGGAGTTGGTGGCCGAACCAAATATCATCGGCGAGATTACATCCCACAGACTTCGCTGGTTTGGTCACGTTCTGAGGATGGATGAGGATCGGGCGGTCAAGAGGGCATATTTGGGACGACCGACTGGTCGTCGTCCAGTGGGCCGACCCAGATATCGCTGGGGTGACAGTGTGGAGGCGAATCTGTGTCAGCTTCAAGCCGATGACTGGCAAGAAGTAGCACAGGATCGGGACCGGTGGCGTTATCTTGTTTCGGAGGCCAAGATCCTCTTTGGGTCACTGCGCCCCAATAGTTAGTTAGTTATATATATATATAGATTATGTTAATATCGGCTCCATAGCTCTCTAAAGTCCTACCATGCTAATGAAAGTCCGATGCCTAATACATCACGAGAGTCTCATATAACGTTTTTCATCACACTTAGGAGGAAATGAAATAAAAGTAGGTAATAATAAATAGTAGTCAATACCAAAATTACTTATCGCCCTAGGGCGTAATATACAACTTACCGCCCGGTTTTCTAGCATGTAAACCCTTTACTTACGAGCAAGTGTGATGAAAAACTTCTTACCGCCCTAGGGCGTAATATACGAATTACCGCCCGGTTTTAAATGAAAAATATTTTTTCAATCAAGCAATGAAATGTCGTCATAACGTGCGTAATAACAGGTCACTTCGACGTGTCACGTTTCGGGCGGAACAACTCGGGAGAACCGTAAAGGAATTTCATACAAAATTGAAGACCTAGGCCGGGAAGTATTTTTTTTAAAACAGGCTAAACAGCTGAATTATATTATTTGAGGGGTATTTTTTTATATGTTTGGAAAAGCACACGGCTTCGTATCTATATCACCGCACCCGTCTATATACCTACTCAACCGGCAAGCCCTTATTTCCCGGCGTCATGTACTAAAATTACTACGGAAACTTGAAAAAAAAAAACACTTTTGTATTCAAATTTTTTTACGAATACTTTACGGACGGTTTAGGCCGATATAGACAAACAGCATTTGAACTGCGACCTAGATGAAAAATGGCAGTTTTTCGGCATTTCTGTTGTGCAGGTGATGGTACTGCATCCAAACTGCTACATGCTGTCCTTCTGTATCGGTCCTAATATTTTAAGTATAGGTATTGCCGGACAACATTTTGCACACATTTAGGGCTCACGAGAAAAAAAACACACAGAAAAAGCGATCATTTTTAGGGTTCCGTCCGTAGTCAACTAGAAACCCTCATAGTTTCGCCATGTCAGTCTGTCCGTCCGTCCGTTTGTGGCTTAGCTCCGTGATCATTCATTAGTACTAGAAAGCTAAAATTTGGTATGATGTGTGGGTGGTTCTACTCACAAGGGAATTTTCCGCGGCTCACCTTATTTTGTATAGTTTTTGTAGGCAAATTATATTGATTTACGATCGAAACTGTACAACTAACTGATTTCTAGTATGACACTGAAAATTAGCTAAGCCCTAAATATATATCTCTCAAAAATTGTACTTTAAGGTGCCAAATTCTCAGTCTCCAGGCATGTCTCTCGGACGAAATGAAAGCTTAATGGCTGCATCATAACTGCATTTTGAGTATGTAGGCTACGTAATATTTTCGTTAAAATAGAAATCTATAATATATGTAGTTTCAATGTGTTTGTCTAATTTTACCTTAAATGCGAAACTTATAAATAAAAAGGGCATTATATTTTGTCCCTCGTTTTTTACCTCAGTCTCCTGCTACATCAAAACACGTTAAAATCAGTTTGAGTTACCACGTCTAGCGCGTTGCTGTTCGGTCTGAGTGAAAGAAGTGAAGTTAGCATATAAATGATCGCGTTTGTCTCGGTTCGCGGTTGGCTTAGTCGCTACGGCGAGTTGTGTAAGTGAAGTTGTGCTACGGCCAGTCAGCTTATCAGTATCCTGGCCCGTATTTATTTAAAATCCACTGTTTCTATACACTTTTTTTGCATTCATAGGTCGTAAATTCGTTGCATTAGAGTACAGAACTGCATGATTTCAATATTAAATGTTGCATTGACGTAGTTATTGGCTAAAAACTTACAATAATCTCAGTATCCTATCCTGAGTCTCCTGGGCCCATATATTGTTTAACCTCTCGTATGCCGTGTCAAAAACTTGCTAATCAACTTGAAACCAACTGATATTTTAACGTAATATATATTGTAATATGTATTGTAATATGTATTGTGTTGTAATATGTATTGTATATTGTCCCGAGCGGATCCGCGTTGCGGCATACGAGGGGTTAAATGTTCATAAATTTGGTATACTTATTTTATTTTTTTGACTGGCCCGTTTGAGATCAGTAAAAGAACGACCTCCGCTAGGCGTTAAGCTAGGTACTTTTCTGACCTTAGATGCTAAAAAAATGGTGTGCCGCAAATCACTTCATTTTCGTCCCTCCTGAGTAGAACCACCCGTGTATGTATCACGCCGACAAAATGGTAAAATAAAAACTAAAAAATAAGCTTTCAGGTACCTCTCGTACACCTAAGTGGGGGTGTTTTTTTTTAGTTCCAACACTAGAGTGTGGGATGTTGAATAGGTCTTTTGAAAATAATAGGGGTCTCCAAACATTATTTTTTTCATAAAGTCAGCAGTATGGTAAATATTCGCTCCGGAAATCCAAAATATAACGTCCCCCCTCTAACTTTTCAACCACGGGTCAAAAAATTATGGAAAAATTCATGAAAATGCGTTTATAAGTGCTTCAAATTAAAACTATATTGAATAAAATCAGTCGAGCCGTATTTGAGTTATCGCAAAATTTCATAATTTTCTTTAAACTGACGTAAGTGCCGCGCGGTGTCCTTAAACTTCGGACATTACACATATTAGTTAAGTGCCTGCATTAAAACATTCCGCTCAATCTGACGCGTATAATCGATAACTTCCAGAAGGTAATAAGTACGTTACTTTGGTGTTTACAACCTTTTTATAGAGCTTGAAATCTTTCTCGTAATTTAAATTGTGAAGGATGTCTATTGTGAAGGATGGGCAACTACGGAACCCTACACTGAGCGTGTCCCGACATGCTCTTGACCGGTTTTTTGTCAAGTTAAGGGTTAATAATTTCAAAATAATATGTGGTAGGTTTGCTTCTAATTAAAATGTCCGGTCTCTCCCTTTAAAAAATATGTCTTCTACCGTTCAGTTTCAAGACTTCAAAATAATTATTTTTCTTTCTAGTCAATACTACGGGTCCCGACTCGGATGGGAACGGAGCGCAGACGCAGTTCGAGCGTGCGGCCGCCGAGCATGGCCGACGACAAGGACACGCGGCGCCGACGACGGCTGTCCGAGATGGCTGGCGGTGTCTTCTACAGCGATTCCGGGACTCTTACCTACGGGCACGATAACCTCGCCCTCGGGAATGACATCGACAAGCCACGCGACGACTAAAACTCAAAATATTCCTAGTAATATACCGCGAGCTTAACGGACATGGACATGCAGTCCGAACGCCCCGTGTCCCGGTCCCGTGTGAGCTAACCGGCAACAGTTACTTTGATACTCTTTCGCACACTCGAACGTAACGGAGACGCCACAACTTTGCGCGACAGCGGCAGCGGTGCACAGTACGTGTGTCTTGCTCACTCGTATAGCCGGCGCGCTCGGATCTCTCGCTCAACCGCTCGCCGCACCACTGGTCACGCAAAGTCGTGACATCTCCATAATACCAACAAAACGGGCGATGACTAAAACCCAAATCATTTATTCATATGGAAAACCGGCATTGACACCGACTGATGGAACTAACCAGTGTGCTCTAAAGTAACTCTGGCGTCTCCGAGAATGCTCCTATAACTCAGTAGGTTACGTAGGTACCCGTCGAACCACATGAGTACTGAGTAGTCACAACCCAAACATTCTCCCTGATGCCAAACCAAACTAGCAGACATGCCAAAAAATTTAAATATATTATTCTGTGTTTAGTTTAGCGAGCCTTAATTTATTTATTTTATTTAAGCGTAATCTATAGTAATTCGATAGGTACATAAACTCTAATTGTTATAATTTGAATTTCATGCGCAGGCGGCACCAGGCGACTTTTTCCTACTTACGTAGGGTTAAACATATATATTTATGGTTGTAGATATATAGTTTGAGCAGGTAAGGCGATTTTTTTTCTCTAAATAATAATATATCTAATAGTTTTGATGAGGCGCGACAATACTTGTATATCGCTTTTGCATATTTGCTATACTTTTGGTATTTGCGAATTGCGTAACATGCTCTTTTGTATCATTTGTTCATTTCATTATTAGTAATTTTTGTTGTTACACTCGTACCAAAAGTGACCAAATAGATAAGTTGTGACAATGGTTGACTGGTAGAGAATGCACTATGGCATTAAGTCCGCCTTTGGTACAATAAGTTCTTTCTTTTGTGCAATAAAGATTAAATAAATAAATAAATGATTGTTGTAGGGGGAAGCCCCCTAACGCCGGACGGCACCTAACGCCGGACACTCGAACTATCTCGGCAACTAGCAACGCGAGCGAATCAAGGACAAGTGGAAGGGGCGCGGGGGTCCCCCCGACTTCCCCCTACATTGCGTAAATATTTGTTATATATGTACCTACATAATAAAATAACTAGTATGTAAATTCGTGTTATAATACGTTTAATGGAATTCGGGGACACAAGAGTGACGAAAACTTCCATCAAAATTCGTCGTGTAATTTACGGATGGTCCCCGTATCTATCTTCGTAAATAATAATTACTTACCTACCGTTTGTGCCCCGTAATTCTAAGAAACTACGTAAATTTCATACCTACATTCATCATGAACAAGAAAAAGTCCTAACTTAGACTTTATATTATATATAGGCTTATTATTTTCGCGGCGACAGAAAAATTAAAGAGCAGCAAACTATTTGCAACTAAAATAATAACTTGGCAGCGATTAAATATTTTGGCAATCATTTATATTAAATGAGCTTTAAACTAAGTTTTTTTTTAAATTCAAATAATGGCAGCTACTTTAAGGTAGCAGAAATAATAAACAAGATTAATGAAATCATAGGTGAGGTACTATAAATAATGACTTGGCGACTAATATTAGCAGAAGGATAACAAACTTTATATTAGTGGCAACTACAGGTCTCCATCTAAAAAAGCATTTTGGGCTTTGATTTGCTGGCAGCTTAAATATTAAAATGGGTACTATATAAAAGTAATGGGGAGTTATTTTTTTTAGTTTTCGAAACCATAATTTAATGAAAATGGCGATAAGCGTTTTTTAGGTAAAAATGTTTTGCCCATACAAAACACGCTTATTTTAGTCCGAATCTAGCTAAAACACGCTACGCTAAAATAAGCATTGCATTATCATAAGACCTGTCTCAGAACCGAAGCTGTCAACCCCGATTCCACGTGGTCTTCCAGAGTGTATATAAAAAGCCGAAGCTGCGGAACGGAGTACGGGCGACCGTGCTTTGCCACGCAAGGGCGGAAGGGCTGCACTTCCCGCAGCGCCGGAGCTAAGGCAGAGTCTGACACAATATCCAAAACAATATTGTCGGTTTTAGGAGTCCATATCTCGGTAATTATTAAGTTTAGAAAAAAGTTGTCCGTACAAAACACGTTTATTTTAACGTATTCTATACGATAGAATCGTAAAAAATAGGTGTCAATATGACATCACACCTGACGAAAAACAAAATCAGAGCCACTAAATAAAACTATAGACCAAAATTATTATTTATACATGCAATTTTCAACTTTGATTAAAGCTCTTAAATTGTCTCACAAAGTATTTTTTTATGACCTTGATTTATTTTATATGTAATCTCCATTGAACAATTAGAGTAGGCCATTTTCAACTTTTTATCCGCTGTCATGTTTCCGCTTAATTAGTTAATTCAGTCGCCAAAACAATAACTCGATGCCAGTTTATATTGAAACAAAGCCGAAAATTGATTACTTAGCTGCTACTTTTTACTTTAATAGTCTCCGCAATTAGTCGCCAACTTATTATTTTTGCTATCCCCTTTAATTTTTTATAAATCCCTAAATCTGATTAATTTGTCGCCGCGTTAAATACATGCCTTATATATATATATACAAGTCTACGTACCTAGGACTATATATAGTAAAGGACAGTGCGATGTATTTGTAATACTTCACGGATTTTTTTGTTACTGAAGTCATCAACAGAACCTTATTCTGTTCTATGCTCTATGATTTAAAAAATAAACAACGAAGTACCCGGCCATGATATCTCTAGATATATATAAATGAATAAATAAGTTAAATATTAATGGATTAAGAATGCTTATAAGCATTGGTCGGATTTGGATGTGCAATTTCCCGGAACTTCGTAACGTTAACGTGAATATATGTAGATATGACTTTAATATCCCGGGATAATACTATAGAAACTTAAAAAATATAGTTATATGTTTCGTTTCAATATATATGTATATATATATATATATATATATATATATATAATTAACCCCCCATCTATGTAATTGTTAATTATATTAATTGTTAATGGGTTAATTATATATATATATATATATGTTATAAAAATAGTACATTACTGCAGAGGCAGGGAAAAGCCTGTACGTGGATGAATATGATTTTGAATTTCATTTCATTTCAATAATACGAATCTGCGAACTGACATTCCCGCCGAGGCTTGTATAGTGCTTTTCTCCAAATATGCTTGGAGAATCACCAATCTACATTTTAATTTAATATATTAGTGCCTTGAAGTTCATTTGGTACTTATTTTTTTTATGAACACAATAATAAAAAATATGCACATAATTATTAATTTTAGTTAAATCAACAACTTCTAAACACACTGTTTTTTTTAAACCATACCATATTTATCATTCGAAGAAGATCATAAGTTCAAAATAACTTTTTCACTTCTCATGCTCTTAAAATGTTACTTTAGTCTCTGCATATCGGGACTAAAGTTCCTTATTAATCTCTAGGGATTAAAGTAAAATTGTTTTAATTTACTTTGGAAACCCCTAAACAGCCAATCACGATGTTTGTGAATGGAGGTTTGTAGCCATTTTCAGTACCGTGAAACATGCCAACTTTGCCCGCTTTTTTCGTAAAAACCCGAATTTCTCTCTTTTTTTCTATGACGGGATAAAGTTTTTTTTGTCTAACGCATCCATCGTATTCATATGCATGCGTTTATTATGAGAAACAATTTTTAAATCTACATTTAACCAACTTTTTTATCAATTTTGACCTCGGGTAAAGTTATCTAAACTTTTGTCAACATTGCCCAAATCGATTATTTTCGTAACTATAGCCCCTACAACGTTAAGATAAGGATCAGTATAAAATCTGGGGTAATAATGGCGTTCCACGTAAATATCTCGGTCTTAACTATACAAACACGTGTGCAATATGGGTGGGCAATGTTACATAGGTATTTTGTTTTACTCCATACAAGCCGAATCAAGCAGTTTGAAATTGTCAGGGTTGTCACTTTTGGTTGAGTAAACCATCTTTACCAATACCTTATTATTGGGTACTTTTATTATGCTTAATATTGGGTACTAATAGTTAGGCGGTTATTATTTTACTCCACGTTAGAATAATGTAAATAAAAATTGTCATAATTGAATATTCTATGTTTTTGTGTTTTATGGACATGACATGACGTGACATGCACCTACTGCTAAAAGTACAACGGCTTAATAGAAATACAATTTACCTTATCTTAAATACATAACCCTCCTTTATTTACACAGTCAGGTAAAATTACGACAAGGTGACAACCCTGATCCTATTTTTAGGCTGGGCAATGTTGGCATTCATAGGTCAGCAAGTTACTGGATAACATTGCCCATCATCATAACTCTGGTTTTAATAAGTATTTTTAGTACAAACTACAGTAAAAATGATCTACAGTTCTTATTTTATAACAAGTAATAAGATACATTCACCTGAGGCTTCCCCATTCTGTAAAAAATACACCAGAACTTCACCTAGAATTGGCCCGCCAAATCACGCACCTTATTCGACTAGTTCCAACACGTTACGGAATGAAGTTGCGCGCAAATGTGATTCCCAGTGATACCACAGATATAATCTATTTTCCACTAAAAATAGTAGTGTTGCCATAATCATCTTGAAATTGTCTACAGTAACGTTTCTTTTTGTAAGTAGCGTTTTGGGCAAAGTTCCCTGTGGAGGCAAAGTTGGCGTATTTCACGGTAGGTATACAAACTTTTTGGTGCGTGGAAATAACCTCAAAATTGCAACTGCTCATAAATATAAAAGTAAAAGATTATATTTCATGAAACACGATTAATTATTAGGAATGCGAATGTATTCAATAATATTAAAGATGAATTAATTTTATCATGCATGGTCCGTAAGTCCAATTAGTCTTAAATAAAATAGTTTTTAAGTTTGAATCTGTTGGCTAAATAGGCAAGCATTTAAAACGTCACTTTAAAAAAAAGAAAAGAAACACGGAACATTTTAATTTTCTATCAGAATTTTGAATGATAATTACCATTACTCGTATTAAACTTGTAATCACCAATTAGACCAATTAATTGTGTCACTATAAATTACGGACAAAATAAGTTATCATCATCTTCTAGTGAATAAGAATTAAAGCTGCTGGCTATGAGTATAGAAGAGTCAATCCAAAATAAATACAATATTTATCGAAGGAATATATTGAAGGAATTAAAATATCCTCAAAGCAGAAATCACAACCAACATTTGACCCACGCCCATCAACATTGTGGGATGAGAATGAGCTTAATGAAATAACCATCGGCAGCCTTTTTGAGGAAAGGTCTGCGTCTCTACTATACTCTCCATTCTCTCCAACTTTTACTTCGATTTCGCGTGAAAATATTGAACATACTTCTCAAATACAAACCACGCCGACCCAGCTTAATTTTCAGGGGAAAACTATACATTTAAATGTAAAGAATTGTACAAATTGCCCTTTGAATTGTTCTGAGGTTGGATTAACGACTAGGTACTACGTAATTGTAAAAAACTTTGTTATAATAAATATTGTAATTTTATATTGAACGTCGTTTCTTTTCCTCGCATTCAAAGTGAAAAGTAGAGTGTTTAACGCGAGACTAAACAACCAAAATGACACTCGAACTATTAGCCACCCTCGCTTAGCTCGGGTGGTTAAAACATCTCGTGTCATTATGGCTTGTTTTAGTCCCTTGTTGAACAATCTACTATTATATTGATTTGGACACAATCATTTCTGTTTTATTTTTTATTTGTTTACGTTTGGTAAACTTATTAATTTTCAACTCACTTATTGAATACCATCATTAATAAAATTAAAACTTTCGTAAGAAAGCTCTAAGAATTAACGAAGAATCATGAAAATAAATTAACTGCATTATTATTTAAATTGTTTGCCCGTTATTCGAAATTTGTCGACATTGACAGTAGCAGAGCAGAAAAATGTTCAATGCGAGAACTAAATGCAGAGAACAATGAAGTTTATAATTTTTTTTTTGTTGCTGATTCCATTAGCCCTTAGGCTGTTATCGTAAGTCGCTGTGTTGTGTTGTGGCGGTAGGCTACCCGCAGCATAAACCTCGGCACCACGTGTCACACGTGGCGTGTGTGAAGCTGTCGCGCGCGGGCGCTCGGAACAGCGGATGAGTAGGTACCTAGCTGAAGCAACTGGTCTCTTGTCCTGTCAGTTTGTAAATTTTAATCTAGCTGGGCTTTACATTTTGTGGAAGGCAAAGTGTGTGCTATCGCGGTGGGCGCCCCCGCCGGCGGAAGCGCCGTCTCTGTATTGTGTGCCTGTCATGTCGCTGTCGTCTTCTCTCGTCCCTCTCAAGGTAGTAGTCCGCGTCCTGATCGACAGTAGGGTCACCCTGTGTTTCTGTGTCTGAGATGACGTCATCGGGGTACCATCTTTTGATGGTAGCCGTGATGACGTCATCTGGGTCTGTCAGTATATGTCTTGGTCTGCGGACTAGAAGTTGCCTAGCTAGTCGCAGACCTGTCCAGTCTGTCTATGTTTGGGCAATGTCGCGTAAACGTCCCGTCATTACGTCTGCATTTAGGGGAGGGTCAGGATCCCTTATGGGGACCTGAAAATCCGCTTCTACTGGAGAGGGAGGAGGCTGGTAATCAGCCGCCTTCTTTACTAATTTGTTGGGTCGATTAGTGGTCTTGTTACGGGCACCTTGCAGGTGTGCTTTAAAATTGAGTCTATTATCCATCACGACGCCCAGGTACTTGACCTTGGGGGTCCATGGTATCGGGCTGTCATTAAGGGTGATTTGATCGAGCTTATGGGATTTGTAGACCGGAGTGGGGGATGTATGGAAAATGATCGCCGCGCTCTTCTCCGCATTAACTTCTTTTCTCCATAGATAGAACCATACACTCTAATCTATGGATACAACCAACGGCCCAGGTCGTCAATGGCCTCTTGGAGGTCTCTCCTTATGATGGAGGGGTTAATGCTGGAGGAGAACAGCGCGGTGTCATCCGCGAAGAGCGCTAATTTTACTCTAGGGTGTTTCGGGATGTCGTTAGTGTCAAGAGAGTACAAGGTCGGCGATAATGCCGATCCTTGAGGAACGCCTGCAGTGATTTTATGAGGACAGGAGAGGCAACCTTCGACCTTATAACGATAGGTCGATTTGTCAAAAAGTTGTTAATGAGGCGGACGAGTCGGTCTGGCATGCCCATCTGGTATATTTTATATTCCAGACCGGCGTGCCACACCTTGTCAAACGCCTTTGCGACGTCTAGAAAGACTGCCCCCGTCTTCAAGCCGCTATGAGGGGAGACGCTGTGGCGGTCGGCGAAACCCTCCAGTACATGTTCGACAATTCTATGGACCTGTTGTACACAACTCACAAGAGTGTTGGTTTCTGAACCCGAATTGTTCATCTATTATTATATCCTCTTCTGATGCGAATTTCTTTAATCTGGCAAGTACAATTCTCTCAAAAAGCTTCCCGACAGACGAGAGGAGGCTAATGGGCCGGTATGAAGTGGACTGATTGCAGGGCTTCCCGGGCTTGTGGATGCCTATTACTATTGCTTCCTTCCACATGTCCGGGAATCGGGAATCTCTTAGGGCAGCATTAAATATTTTAATTAAGAGGTCTGTGTCCGTCTGTCAGTAACTTTATCAACCTATTGGAGATGCCGTCTCCTCCCGGAGCTTTACGATGGTGAACGCTTTTGATGAGGCGGTTTAGTTCATCAGGGGAGACTGGTTCTAGGGGAGCTGAGCAAAGGTTTTTGTCAAAAGTCTGTCTGTCATGAAGTTTGTCCAAGCTCATCTCTGTAAAGCCTGCTGGGAGAGCACTGCTCTTCCAAGCTGGCTGCAAGGCATTTAGCTTTTTCATCATCCTCAAATGCAGGGAAGTCCTGCCCTGGGACGATAAGGGGGGGGCATGGTGTGTACTGAGCCTGATTTCATAGATCTCGCTATATCTTCCAGTACGCCTGGTGACTGGGCGGTATCTCGGAGATCAGATCATGAAAGGTGTTCGCCCGAAAATCTGCAACTCTGCCTGACCTCGCGTTGCAAGGCACCAAAATTCCTGCTATTATCGGGAGAAGGGTACCAAGAAGTGTGCCTAAGCAAGGCATTTTTCCTTCTCAAAAGTGCCTGCAGTTCCTCAGGCAGGGGCCGGCGGTAGATGTCCTTCGCCGGTACCTCCCTTGAGGCCTCACTTAGAACAGTGCTGAGGTAGTCATTGAAAGCGAAAATTGCCCTGTCAGACTCGTCTGTTGTAGTCAATTCGTCTGGCAGGGAAGCTATAATAAGGGGGATGCCTTGGAGAGGCCTTCCTCAACCTTTTCCCAATCCACAATTGATTTGAGGACAGGTGGGCTACTTGTGTCTGCTCCGAGTCTTAGAACCACGGGCAGGTGATCAGAATCTAACTCGTGAATCACCTCAATAGAACGGAGCTTTAAAGTCACGTTCTTGATGAGGGCCACGTCCAAGATGTCTGGTCGGTGTTCATGTATTGTTGGATAGTGTGTGGGTTCAAGGGGACCGATGAGATCGAAGGGGAGGCCTTCGATCAGGAGATGAAAGAGCCGAACTCCATTTGGGTTATTTGTGTTACAGCCCCACGAGGCGTGTTTTGAGTTAAGGTCACCGGCCACAATGACCGACGGCCCCAACTTCGCTAGTATTTCAAGATCACTCTTAAGGAGTGAGAGATGTGGGGACATGTAAGCTGAGACTATAATAACTGATGGGTGACCGTCTAATGCAAGTTTTACTATGGATGACTCTATGGATGGTAATTTTGGGGGGTCGAGGCTGCAGCAGTGTAGGTTGCGTCTGTAAAAAAATAATGTACCGCCCCCTCGTCTGTCGGGCCTATCGTTCCTGACGCAGATAAAATTTGAGATTCTAAAGCATCTGTGGCTAGGCTTTAGATTTGTTTCCTGGATGAGGATTATGTCAATTAAATTCTTGTTAATGAACTGGGTGAGCTGGTATCTCATACCCCTGATGCCGTTTGCGTTGAAAAAGGCGATATTAATTGATGTGGGTTTATGTCTCGTTGTGGTTGTATTATTCATAATGTGATGTGAAGGTACTGGTTTGATATTTGGCCATAAGGGCCTCATATTGATCTAGTAAAGGGACTATTTGTTCGCCGTCCGCTCTCTCCATCTTCGCTTGTAGAGACACCAGACACGCACGGTGTGCACGCGCCTTAATCAGAATAGCAGAGATGTTGTGGGCGGGAGGCTGGGCAATGTGGTTTGTGTTTTCATAGAAATGGGCAGGAGCCCCAGCTGGTTGTGGGACCGCATAGTATGCTGGCCACTGATTATCTTCAGGGGCACTTGGACAGGCGGCAAAATTGTCCAGGATATTTTGCGTGGAGGGTGCTGGGGGTTTAAGTCCCGGGAAGTTCCTATGGTTGTTTGCTATTTTCTGTGGGGGGAGGAGAGGGAGGGCAGCACTCTGCCCCGGCGGAGCCTTATTGATCTGTAGTAGGTGTTGAGACTTGCCCCGTTTAGTGGTGGTGGCTGCCCCATCCGCCGCATTGGGTAGCACGGCCACCCTACGAGGACAAGGAGCTGCTGGGCAGTTCCTATAGCTCGCGGGGTGACCGTACTGTCTGCAGTTGCAGCAGGCCACCTCCACATCCTCGGGCTTGTCACAGTTTCTGGTGGCATGATCTCCCAGACACTTTACGCATCTAGGAGGGGTGAAACAGTTTTTCTGCCCGTGACCCCAGTGCTGGCAATTGCGGCACTGGATCACAGTGTCCCTTGGTCTGGGCTCCTCGACCTTGACGCGGAGGAAGAGGACCTCCTTTACCTGAAATATCTTCCTTCTGGTTTCCGCGTCGGTCTCTGTTTTGACATTTACCATATCATAGGAGCCCACAATCGAGCTATAGGCTCTGTGTACCTCCCGTACCGCAATACCTTTGTCCAGGAGATCATACAAAACATCTTTTGTTTGGGTGCGTCCCACGAGATATAACTACATAATATATAATTTCATATTAATAACGTTCACAATATAATATATAATGAACTTTTGCTATAACATCAAAATCAATATTTTAATTAGGAATAACGGTCAATTAGCATAATACTCATGTTATAGAATGATTTTTTATATAACACTCAAATACTCTAAATTCAGTTGATATAACATACATAACGTATATCGATCATAGTACATATATACTTTCTTTTAGTATAATGATTAGAAAATATAATAGCGTATGATATACTAAATATGTTATAACTGCTACCCCAATGCCCCTAAAATGGAACAAAAAGAAAGTTTCTTGGGTCAAAAACCGAAAACTGTAGGTTAGGTTAGGTTTGTTTTATGTCCAAGAATAGCGGAGCGAGCAAAGCGAGCGGAGCGTCAGAATGCTTGCTTGTATGGAGGTATATTAAAATTCAACAGTTAAACTATTGCATAAGTATGTTCACAGTTGATAATGGCCGATGAAATTCTGGCAAGTAAGAGTATATACCCTTTGGAAGAACTGCGACAAACTGGAATATGGGTCAAAAACCAAAAACTGTAGGTTAGGTTAGGTTTGTTTTATGACCATGGATAGCGGAGCGTCAAAATGCTTGCTTGCATGGAGGTATATTAAAATTTAACAGCGAACTATTGTATAAGTATGTACACAATTGATGTGCAGGAGAGGAGGTTATTCTATACGAGCATTATGAATTTTGGTGTATTGAGTTTGATGTATTGAGTAATATACATTATAAATCTGAGATATTATGAACATTATACGTTATGATCGTTATATACAATTTAAATAACGTTATACTTAACAAAAATATATATTTTGATGTTATATCAAACGTTCGTTATGCACCTTGAACGGTATACAAAACAAGCGTATACAATATGAGCGTATATAATATGAATATTATAGTATAAGTTCTTATATCTTATATTACTTAAGTGGCCAGCCGCCCGGGCACTTCGGGGCGCGTTTTCTTCAGCGAACATTTTAAAATCGCTAATCCATTGTGGATCCTTATGTTTGAGATACTGGATAAACAATGCACACATTTGGCTGGGCGAAATGTCCAGCCATATCGGTAACTCAGCCCCAAAGGGCCCGTCTGCAAGGTCATTTGTCATTTTTATTTTTACGTAAATTAAACTCGTGGGGAAAAGTTAATTGTATGTATGTATGTATGTAAACACTTTATTGCACATAAAACAATATTGACAAAAACTCAAAAACAATACATGTGTACAAGGGCGAACTTATCCCTGTAAGGGATTTCTTCCAGTTAACCTTTGAGCAAATGAGACCGAAAACTAGACATTGAAGTGATAGACAAACGAACAAACTAAAACGTGCAAATATACTAAATGTAAATACAACCTTAACACGTTCACTGTCCGTGTCCCATATGTGGGGCCACGGCAAGCCTCTATTACAGTGACATAAGGTTCACATGTCAAACTGGGACAGTGAATGTGTTAAGATAAATAAATATACATATAATTACAAACGTATATATTGTATTAAACATAAACTAATATATAATAATAATAAATATTCAGTCTTATTAGCATTGAACTATAATATTAATAGACGAGATCAAGGATTGAAAAGCCATAACTTTTTCAAATTTTCCTTAAATGATGCCACGGATTGTGATTGCCTCACTGACACTGGTAACGAGTTCCACAACTTCACGGAGTGAACTGTGAAAGATTTCCTATATGAGCGCGACTTATTGGGTGGAAAGGCAAGAGAGAGATTAACACTCGAGCGCAGGCGGTGACCACTTCCAGCCGCCATATAGGTAAATCTTTCGGAAAGGTAGAGAGGTGAAACCGGTTTAAACAACACATTATAGAGCAATGACAGGACATGTACATCCCTACGACGACGAATCGGAAGCCAGCCCAGCTGCGAACGGAACTGAGATATATGATCAAACTTCTTAACACGTTCAATGCGGGTTGAGTCAAATCGGCCTCAATCGCGACTTTACCTTGGTTCGGGGCTAAAAGTTCGTGTTATCTCTCTTGTGCGGGACCTGCTGCCGTTTACTTATAAGGCGTATACATTTATTTATGTTTTCCAAAGCCAGACTCGTTGGTACAAGAAAAACGTTTGAGGTCTTAATAAGCCTCAAACGCACTGGGTATACTTTGTTTTCACTCAGTGCGGATTGAGGTTTATTAATGTCTCAAAAAAGCGACCTCAAAGCCGCACTGAGCGGGACGCGGGCGGCGCGGGAGTCGATCGCTTCACGTTAGTGCGGCCACAGTTATCGATGCAGAACCACGTGTGTTTCACGATAATCACTGCTCAACATTGCCTGATTAATTATACAGGGTGTCCCAGAAGTACCACGTCACAGTGACACTGGAGGTAGGTCAGCTCAAGAGGAACCCAACCAACCTAACATGACCTCAGTAAAAGTTGCACGGTTTTCGAGTTATTACCGAAATAAACACTTTTGAGAATTTTCCCCTTTTCTTATACATTTTTAGTACCAGCATCGACACGGAAAGCTCTTAATGACAGTTTTTGTATGTATCAAATCATGAGTAGCTAATTCAGAAGTGTAAAGTGTTATTTTGTCAGTAACTATTGTAAAATGCTGAAGAAAACTTGATTAATCTTGATTTAATTTGTCACAAAAACACGAATTTCAACTTTGACCATCTGCCATGTTTTTTTTTTATTAGAAACGAAACAAACAAATAACGTCAATAAATTAGGCATGTTATGCAGATTCAAAAATGGTATAACACATGTATCTTACTGAGATAATATTAGGTATTCTTATCACTTTAGCGATGCCCTATCGAGCCAACTTAAAACTTTACTAAGCATGTAGGTAGGTACTCTATTTACAAGGAAACCAATAATAAACTTATCGATAATTTAGCGATATTTGCCATTCTCTTCACTAGGTTTAGATAAAATCTAGTGCGTTTTGAGACCTGAAAGGCCTCAAAGATTCTGAAGGTATTTTTTCTTTAACCAAGAGTCAGAACTAAGGGCGACGCTAAGGGTATTTTAAGCATTTACTGACGAATGTAGAGCACATGAAAAAAATGCCTAGTCCGAGTATAGGCAAAGTTATGGAGGATTTAAACACCTACTGAAATTTGAGGTCGATTAGGCCTCACCCGCACTGAAAAAGAGCTTAGGTTTGGGCTGATTCGACCTCAACCGCACCAGTTGAAAGTTCCTCAAGATTTGTTCCGCAGTGAACGTGTTAAGGCCAAAAATATACCGAATACAGACATTTTGCAGACGCTCCAGCTTGTCAAGCAGCTCCTCTGTAAGGTCGAGGAATGCAATGTCACCATAATCGAGAATAGGGAGTAAAAGAGAACGGGCGAGAGATAATTTAGTTTGAAGTGGAAGGAAATTCTGTAAACGCCTTATAGTTCTATTTGTTATGAAAAAAAGCTGCACTTTGTGATGGAAGCAAGCCGTTTTGCACAGTGATAATATAGACCAAAATAAACGATTTCACTCGAGGCGAAATTAGTTTCACCCCTTAGGATAAGAGATGGCGCCACTTATTAAAAAAAAGTTTAAAAAATTGTAAGTCCTGAACGGATACTCCGATTTTGACGAAAGAGGTGCCAAACGGCAGATAGTTACCCAATATTTAACATAAAAAAAATTGAAAACAGGTAAAAATTTATTTTGGATACCCAAAAAAATATAATTTCTGAAAAAACTATTTAAAATTTGTGATTTTTTGGAATTTTACTCGTAAAAATGTATGTACATGGTACTTTTTTATTTATTTATATTAATATACAACTAATTTTACATTTACGAAAAAAAACCGCATATCATTAGCCCGTTTAGTTTCAAAGTTATTGAAGAATACAGACATGGCGCCGCTGGGTCAAAAAATCTTACAAAAAATCTTAAACCTCAACGGATATTCCGATTTTGATAATTAAGGTGCTAATCGACAGATAATTACTTACATTAGTTTCAAAAATTAAAATTAAAATTAAAATAGGCAAAAAGTAAAAATAAATACAAAAAAACATACATTTTGAAAAAAAAAATGCAGTTTTTTGGGGGTTTTATGTAATTTCATACAAAAAAATGTATGATTTTATGGCTTTATTTTACTTATGTATATTATAATACTATTAATTGATCGATTAATAAAAAACCGCATATCAAGAACTTGTACAGTTCCAAAGTTATTGAAGATTTTACTATAGGGTGCCGGTGCGATGTTGCCGCCGCACGTGTTACTTATGTACATGTATTTATAAAAGTATTCTCCCGCTTCGAAGGTACTGATTACCCTGAAAATATAACCACAATTGAAAGTACAAATAATAATCATCCCAAGTAGCACACAACACATTTATATCCCTTATACAGCTTAAATTAGAGTTTTAACGAGTGAATAGGCTCTTTTACAACCTGTTTGCTAATATCGCAAGTATATTAGATGCTAAATAGCATTTCTGAATCAATATTTTACTTACTTAAAGTTTTATTTTCACTTTAGTCTTTGCAGGTTCTGCATTGTAACGTGCAAGTTAGACCGTCGCATCAGCAACAACAACGCATTGTGCCACAGCCCAATTTGTATCCATAATGTTCAAGTAGTTTTCAAATTGAACTAACCTTCAACTATTGTGGATTCCACCTACCTTTGATGCCGTTTCATTCCCAAAAAGAAGGACTTGGGACTCGATATTTCCAAATTAAAACGTGAACCCACACTTGGTTAGCATGAAACGGTATTCAATTTGCAGCTGAAATACATGGACGGTATCTCAAAAGCTTGTTTAGTTTAGTGTTTTTTAGTTTAAACAGATCTTTTCGAATCGCATTAACAGTAATAATATATGCTCTGTTGTAGCATCGTATAGCCTGCATGTGAATCTGGGACACACAACAACACAACGTTACGATTAATTGAAAACCAATGAATGACATTAATATAGTGATTGAATCTTACACGATTTTCACACATTACATCAAAATAATAAAACGGGACTTAATTGCGGTAATTAAACATTTTTGTTATAATAATGAATGACATTAATTATGTTAACACACCCCAAAAAAAAGAAACAAAAATGGCCCTAAGTAGCCGTTTCACATGAGCAATACACGTATCCAGAGAGAATTTCTATCGATAGCGATGTACTTGCAAAAGCAGTAGTTATTTCAGGGTATAACATGCATGTTTTAAAACAGGTCTCTTTTCTTATTGTATTGAAATTAGACGTCTTGTCATACTCTGAGAAAGCCTTGAAGTGCAGTCATCATTTCATTAAGTAATAACTGTTTTGTAATCTGCTACTAGTACGACCGTCGCACTGACGACTGAGTACAATTTGAATGCTTCAATGCTTTCACAGAGCTGGCGACAAGCCATTCGCCGACTACTTCAGCTGCCTTTGAACAACATGTTCTGCGTGTAGCGTTTTAAGCGAGCCAAATGTGCAAAAAACGTCTTAATTTGGATATATATCCTGTCCCAAGTCCTTTCTTTTTTGGAAGTGGAATGGCGTTGGAAGCAGGTTGCAGGTGCGATCCACAACAGAACAGTCATTATGGGTGCAAATCGGGCTGTGGCAAAATGCGTTGTTGCAGCCGATGCACCGGGCTAACTTGCACGTTACAATGAAAGTTTAGTGAAAATAAAACGTAAAGTAAGTAAAATATACTTGTGATATTTGCAAATAGGTTGCCGTTAAAACTCTAATTTAAGCTGTATAAGGGATATAAGTCGAGAAACTGACACATATCTGTAAAGACTCTCCCCAAGCAGCTTACACAGCACTCACTAAAGCTGCCCAATTCAAATGGTCATTCCTACAACGTGTAATCGCCGATTCCAACGTACTCTTTGAACCACTGACACATGCATTACGGACCAATTTCATGCCAACTCTGATGGGCAGTGAAATCACACCCGACGAAGCCGATCTGTTTTCCCTTCCTGTGCATAAAGGTGGTTTGGCAATATCTAATCCGTCTACCGAGAATAATTTGAGCTACAATTCTTCCAAAAAAGGCTGTTTAATCCTCTCATCGGCTTTGATCAGGACACAACATGTAGACCTAGCCCAACACAATAAATCCCTGATTGACGCACGCAAAGAGAGCCGAACAATAAAAGATGCTCGTGACAACGAACTTTTAGACACTATATTGGCCAAACTATCCCCTAACAAACGACGAGCTATAGAAAGATCAATCGCATCGAAAATGAAAACAAAGTCTTCCACCTGGCTATCTGCTATACCAACAAAGAAAGATAACTTCGACTTGTCTCCTCATGAATTCAGAGATGCCCTGGCAATACGCTATTACAGAACCCCAAACTCAATGCCACCCTCTTGTGACGGATGCGGCAACAGCCATTTTAATATCGACCATGCTCTCTGTTGCAAGACTGGCGGGCTAATTTCAAGACGGCACAACGAAATACGAGACCTATTTGCTGAAATATGTCACCAAGCATGGGGCAACATCACAATAGAACCTATAATCACAGAAGGTGACCTTGGATTACGCGGTGACTTATCCTGCCGTGGCGTATGGAATGCACAGAGAGAGGCGTTATTCGATATCCGTGTCGTAGACACCGACGCTCCCTCTTACATTGCACGTCATGTCACTTCTGTCCTAAAATCTGCTGAGACTGAAAAACAAAGAAAATACTCTGCTGCCTGCGAAGTGAAACATGCTACTATCACCCCCCTCGTGACCTCTGTCGATGGCATATTCGCACCACAGATGGCCTCCTTCGTCAAACACTTAGGCGAAGCCCTCTCGGACCGTTGGAACAAATCGCTGAGTACGATACTGGGTTGGCTTAGAACAAGGATATGCACTGCTATAATTCGAGCCTCCAGTATGTGCATACGAGGCACACGTCACAAATTCAAACCTGCAGCGAAACTGTTGGGGTTTGACGACGGAGCAGCCATTCCCAGTTTGCAGCACTAGCTAAACTGCAACTTGCAGAGATGTGTTTTATAACTTTTTGCTACACATTATTATTTTTATTACTATTTCTTTGTTATAAGTTAAGTTTTTCTTGCAATAAAACTTTAATATATAAGTGGAGTTGTGTGCTACTTGTGATGATTATTATTTGTACTTTCAATTGTGGTTATATTTTCAGGGTAATCAGTACCTTCGAAGCGGGAGAATACTTTTATAAATACATGTACATAAGTAGCACGTGCGGCGGCAACATCGCACCGGCACCCTATAGTAAAATCTTCAATACTTTGGAACTGTACAAGTTCTTGATATGCGGTTTTTTATTAATCGATCAATTAATAGTGTTATAATATACATAAGTAAAATAAAGCCATAAATTCATACATTTTTTTGTATGAAATTACATAAAACCCCCAAAAAACTGCATTTTTTTTTTCAAAATGTATGTTTTTTTGTATTTATTTTTACTCGTTGCCTATTTTAATTTTAATTTTATTTTTTGAAACTAATTTAAGTAATTATCTGTCGATTAGCACCTTAATTATCAAAATCGGAATATCCGTTGAGGTTTAAGATTTTTGTAAGATTTTTTGACCCAGCGGCGCCATGTCTGTATTCTTCAATAACTTTGAAACTATACGGGCTAATGATATGCGGTTTTTTTTCGTAAATGTAAAATTAGTTGTATATTAATATAAATAAATAAATAAAGTACCATGTACATACATTTTTACGAGTAAAATTCCAAAAAATCACAAATTTTAAATAGTTTTTTCAGAAATTATATTTTTTTGGGTATCCAAAATAAATTTTTACCTGTTTTCAATTTTTTTTATGTTAAATTGGGTAACTATCTGCCGTTTGGCACCTCTTTCGTCAAAATCGGAGTATCCGTTCAGGACTTACAATTTTTTAAACTTTTTTTTAATAAGTGGCGCCATCTCTTATCCTAAGGGGTGAAACTAATTTCGCCTCGAGTGAAATCGTTTATTTTGGTCTATATTATCACTGTGCAAAACGGCTTGCTTCCATCACAAAGTGCAGCTTCCGGGCCAAAACCGTCCATAACAAGTAAGACTAGAGGCAAATAATCTCCTGCTGACCTCTGAAATGTGCGCTGACCACGAGAGTGTCTGGTCTATGATGATTCCCAGATTTTTGACAGTAGAGGAGAGGGGAATCGTTATTCCGTCAAAAATAACGTCTGGTACCACCAGGTTTGACAGTTTGGAGACGAAGTGAGGGCTACCAAAGACAACTGCTTGCGATTTCTTTGCATTAATTTTCAAACCAAAATTTGAAGCCCACGCGCGAATGGATTCCAATTGTGTAAGCGGACCGTCAAAGACGGCCGCCGTGAGTGCCTACAGACAGCCTAGCCGCAGCTACTTGAGCCGGACTCCATTTTCGTACACAATTTTTTTTCACTGCACAGTTTAATTGAATATTCGTCCTATCGAAGCACTTTCAAATGGAAAAGTTTCACTGAAAGTGTCACAATAACACTACACTGCCGGGTTGCGGTCGTTTTCGGAGGGCCGTGGTCTTTGTGTGGGAGGTATTGTAAGATGGCGGAGCTCCCTCAACCATGAGGAACCTCAACGCCGACGCTACGGGATCGCTATTGGTTTTGGCGGGAACGGGCGCGACTAGGACTAGGACGCGGTCGCACGCCGCGGCTGCCGGGCACTTTAGAAAATATATAAATGAGGATTGTCAAGAGGACGTTATTTATAAGATTTATATGGCAACAATTTTGCAACCAATCGCAGCCGCACTATATGACATTAGTTTAAATACCCGTCAGTTCCTATGGTAACCTCGTAATATCATTTAATGGAATGCACTCTTTTGCCGACTGTTTTTTCGTGTAGTATACGCGTGTACAATTTATTTATAATATTACGTTCACAACTGTAAATGGTTTTTGGTATTTGCTTTGGATATTTTTAAATATTTGTCTTTTAAAGAAACCAGCACGAATGACATTGACATTGTTGACAACCATCATAAAATCATTACCAGTGTAAGAAATTAGTTTCAGTGAAATTCCGCAAATATGGCGCATCGCATCCTCATATATTTCTGGTCAGGCTAGTTCTTATTTTTTAAATTCAGTGGACAGTATGGTGAATTATCAGTTTGAAAAAATTAAAAGAAACATTCTCCTCACTTATAATAATGCAGTAACCGGCCAAATTAAAAGTACCCTCATTTGTATGAGACGTCATAAACGGAAGGTGTGTTTTTTACTTAATCGTCTTATTTAAATAATACGTTTTTCCCGGCCGAGGCCAGTAATATATATTTTTTAATTTATATTAACGCCTTATAAAAATAACGAACAAATTCGCGGTCCAGTTTTACTACATTAATGGGAACATTTCCAAGCAAGTTGGAGAAAAAATTTATACTCGGGCATCAATAATAATGTTCTCTACTCCTGTACCTACTTTTAGGTATCTGTCATTAATATAGTCATTAACTCTAATAAAGATATACCTACCTAAATTACTAAAGCCTTGTAAAAAGTTTAAGTCGATTGCCCTAAAACGCACTGCTAAACGATGTAATAACGTCGCCAGAAAACGGGATTTCTGGAACCCCGCGGCATATCCATATTAAGTATAGCCATGTATAGCATATTATGTCGAGCAATTTAAGCCGAATATGGGCAATCGGGGGAATAATTCGTGTAGTTTTGAAAATTAGTACAGTTATACGTGGTTATACCTTCTGGTGTCTAGAGATTAACATCAGTTACGTCACGGCACTCGTGCGGATCGCACGCGTCGATCATTTATCGTGGTCTAGCGCATTGTTTACATATTACGCGAGTATCGTAGCCCTTATCTTTCTTTAAGAATTGAACACAGGTAGCCGCTGTGACGCGGTGTACCTGTGTCTTTTGAAACGAGTTGTTTACTATTGAACGATGCAAAATAACAACCCTAAATCTGAGTTGGTATCTATGAATGTGGGGCCGAAAGAGAATAATAGGGATACGGAGTGTTTAGAATCAATGAATTCACCTATCCCACCACAATCAATGAATGAGGATGACTTAAACAAGGTGTCGGCAGAGCAGTGGAAAGTGCAGACCAGCAGTGATAGTAGTGATGAGGAATACTGTGGGAGCGAAGATCTTGAAAACCGTGATGTACGAGGTCAAATGGGTTTAAAAAGGCTTAGAGAACGAGATGACACTACAGAAAGTGAAGGCATGGAAAATAAAGATAAATGGGAGAAAGTGGAGAGAAAGGGGAGAAAAGAAAGAAAAATTCAATCGGGTACTAATGACGAGGCCGCAAAAGAAGATTTACAAGTGTATATAACCAGTAAAGACGTACTACCTAAACAGTTTGCAATGGCACGCCTCTTCAAAGAGCAGAACATTCAAGGTATCTGTGGAGTTAAATATTTAAACCCATTTAAAATCAGGGTAGAATTTGACAAATCAGCTAATGTGGAACAATTTTATAAGTGTGAACATTTCCTCCAACAAGGATGGTTAATGCACAAGCCCATGGAAATTACTTATTGTTACGGGATTATAAGATATGTGGATTTGGAATTAAACGATGAGGATATTTTAAAAAAGGTGACATGTGTAGAACACGTTATCGCTGCTAAAAGATTGAATGGTCGCGACAAAAACGACGGTCACTGGCGGCCAAGTGAAGTTGCTCGGTTATGTTTCAAAAGCTCGCGGCTCCCACCCTATGTTGAGGTAGATGGCCTGCGAATTAAAGTTGAACCCTACGTGTACCCAGTATCTCAATGTTATAAATGTTGGAAAATAGGCCATAGTATTAGAAATTGTCCTTCTAAAACAGTTATATGTCCTAAATGCGGCGGCAGTCACTCTAATTGCGAGACAACCAATTTCACGTGTGTCAATTGTCATGGTAGGCATATATCTATGGCCAAGATTTGCCCAGTTTATTTAAAAGAGAGAAGACTACGAGAACTGATGGCTGAATTTAATTGCACATACCGTAAAGCGCTAACTTTATACGTAGCCCCTTCCCCAAGACCGCTGGAAAGAGAATCGCAAACAGATTTGCGTCAACATTTTCCTACACTGAAGAACAGAGCGCCATTTGTGAAAGATCAATCCTCACTCTCTACTACGTATAGGGACGTACTTATTAAAAAACATGGCGTTCAACATGACGCATCTGAGAGTATTCACAATGAAGATGTTAACCGGGAACTTCAAAAAGTACTGCTAAAGTAACAAGAAATGATGGTTACAATAAAAGTAAGAATACCGTAAGAAAGGAGCAACATAGGGATGAGTTCTACGGGATGGATTGGAACAAAGATAATGAGAATGAATGCAGCGATAGCGATGGTGTTAAAGATGAAAATCGTAAAACAACAATAAGCGAGCTGTTAAATAGAGTTAAAGAAGTGATTTTTATTAGTAACATCAGTATACAAGATAAAATTAAAAACGTAATTAAATTGGGTGTAGAATGGTTTATACTATTTGTAGCTGGATTGTGTTCTGATTGGCCGGTAGCTAAAAGTTTATTGTATTTTATTAACAATGGCTGGTTCAAATAATCTGTTTAAGCTAAATATGATTCAATGGAATGCCCAGAGTATATTAGGTAAGTTTAACTCGTTTCAAGAATTATTAAGATTAGAGAAAATACATATTGCTGCGGTAAGTGAAACTTGGTTATCTGCAGAAAAAACTTTAAAGTTCAATGGTTACAATATATTTAGAAAAGATCGTGATGACGGATACGGTGGTTTACTTATTCTAGTACACAACTCAATTAAATGTCAAATATCAAATGTCCGCATTAGTAACCCAGGTATTGAAATATTGAAAGTTAGAGTGTTTAACTGTCCAGTTGTAGAAAATATTGTTGCCATTTATTGTCCTAGTAGAATTGACACATGTCAAAGAGATTGGGATGAGGTGTTTAGCTTGAATTCACAAAAAGCCGTTTTTCTTGGCGACTTTAATGGTCATCATTCTAGTTGGTCATGTAAAACGGATGCGAGGGGTAAGTTCATTCAAAATTCTATTTTAGACAGCAAACTAATTTCTTTGAATAATGGAGACACAACCTGGATGAGATTGTCTGATGGTGTGCTACAAAAATCATCTCCTGATATTAGCGTTGTTAGTACCGATATTGCTCTGGATTTGAAATGGTCTATCCTCAATGAAACCCTGGGTAGTGATCACTTCTGTATTAAGCTTTCAACGATAGATTGTTCCGATCCTGCTACCCCTGTCAAGAGAAGAAACTTTAAGAAGGCTGACTGGAGTAAGTATAAACAAAATTTAGAAGAGCTATTCTCGGATTTTTGTTTCTCCAGTAATCTCCAAGAAGATTATAACCAATTTATACATTATATTAATCTAGCAGCTGATTCTCATATACCCTATTATACGTGTGGCAACCCAGATAACTCTGCATTTAGACCCAAGCCTTATTGGAGTGCTAAACTATCTGAAGCAGTGGCGAAACGTAGGCTGGCCCTATCTAAGTTTAGAAGGAACCCTACTCCAGGCAACCTAGATAATCTACGAGATTGTACCGCCAAAGCTCATAATGATATATGTGAGGCAAAGAGAAAGGGATGGCAGGAACTATGCTCTTCCATAGATGAAAATACTACAGCGAGCGAGATGTGGACAAAAATGGCTTGGATGAAGGGTCACAGATCTCCTAAACAACTTATTGATCCAGCAACCGCTGATAAACTCTTACGTACATTGGCTCCGGACTATGTTGTATCACCTACCCCGCTATTGGCAAATTATGACTCCCCTATTGATGTTGATATCTCTATTCATGAGTTAAATAAGTGTATCAAGTCAAAGGATACATCTCCTGGATGCGATGGTATCACATACTCAATGATAAATAATCTGCCTAAGGATGGTAAAGAGGTTCTACTACACCTATATAACAGATTTTATGCGGAAGGATTTGTCCCGAAACAGTGGAAAGAAATTGGTATCGTACCTATCCCGAAACCAGGCAGAGAACTCGATCAAGATAAATCATTAAGACCTATATCGTTAATATCTTGTGTATGCAAAATATTCCATGCAATAATTAATAGTAGACTTGAGTGGATTTTGGAAAGGAATAACGAGTTTTCTGAAAATACCATGGGATTTAGAAAAAGTAAATCATGTTTGGACAACTTAAGTGTAGTGGTTTCGAGAATTCAGGTCGGTTTTTCAAAAGGTTTATCAACCATGGGTTGCTTTTTAGATATTGACAGTGCCTATAATAATGTTGAAAACACGGTACTTATCTCGATCCTAGACTCATTGAAAGTAGGACGTAGGTTATGCAACTATATTTGGAATTTTCTAAAAGACAGGAATTTAAAGATCCAATTAGACAATAATCAAGTATTAGAAAGAAACACTAGTCGGGGATTAGCGCAGGGGGACCCGTTATCACCAATTTTATTTAATATAGTAACAATGAAGATCTGCAAGGTTCTTGAACAAGAGATATTTATTTCTCAATATGCCGACGATTTTGCTATTTACTGTCACTGTAATAATGCCGCAGATGGAGAACTAAAAATACAACAGGCTTTAAATAAAATAAACTCGTTGTTGTTGGGCTTAGGGTTAGAGATTTCGCCAAATAAAACCAAAATATGTCATTTTAAAAGGGGCTTCAGGAGAGATAATATCAACATTCAAATTAATAATTTACCGTTGCAAGTCGTGGACGCCGTTAAATACTTGGGACTTTGGTTGGATCGAGGCTTACGATGGGGCAAACACATCAATGAAATCAATGAAAAAGTTCTCAAATACATAAATGTTTTTAAAGTGTTGGCAGGCTCTGGGTGGGGGGTTCATCAACTTCATTTGAGACGTTTATATATTGCAATGATAAGAAGTCGAATAGATTACGCAAGTTTCTTATACGGGAATAGCGCTTCAACACATCTGTCCAAGTTAGATAAGCTACAAAACGCTTGTTTACGAATTATCGGAGGATTTACGAAAAGTACGCCTATAGGTACATGTTATGGAATCTGAATTGACCTTGCCACCCTTATCAGTACGGAGAGAATACCTCGCTGGTAAAATGTGGTTGAAATCTAAATCGTTTAGTAGTAATAAATTAATAGAAATTTTGCCTGATCTCACAGATTCATTTCATAACCCATACTGGCGATACAAAAAAAAACCTTTGCTTGGACTTATGCACGATAAACTTAATCACGTGTCAATTTTCTCAAGTAAACAGTTAGAAATGTTTACACTGGATACCTGGGTTACTAATATAAACTTAAGTAAATGCTTAAAAACAACTGTGGATAACATAGACAAAGCGAAGCGTAAGTACAACGGTTCTCAGTTAGTATCAATATGCTCCTCAATGCTTAGAGATAACTACCGCGATTATTATAAAATCTACACGGACGGGTCAAAGACAAGTACTGGTAATGGAGCCGCTTTTTTGGATTGGGAGACTGGAGATTCGGTAAGATTGCAGATCAAGGATAACATATCTATAATGACAATTGAAATGATTGCAATCGTCGAAGCCCTGTCGTACATTGTAAGCGTTAACCACAGTAGTTTTGTCATTCTAACGGACTCCAAAAGTACCCTGCAACATCTGATCCGTTGTACTTACGTATTTAGGGGCATTCCACTGGCGTATTCTATTATTAGATTGCTCTTGCAATTGCGCACCTCAAATAAAAAGGTGGTAATTCAATGGATTCCTTCACATTCCGGTATCACGGGGAACGAGGAAGTGGATCGACTGGCCAGGGAGGCAGCCGTAACGGGTGACACATTCCATAGTGTACCATGGTTTACTGACGTATTATTTAGGGTCAGAGATATGTGCTTCCAAAATTGGTCGGAATATTTTGATGAAAGGTCCCGTACAAAAGGCATATGGTACAAAACTATCCAGCCCTCACTCCCCCGGTCTCCGTGGTTTAGTTTATGTAAAATAGGTAGGGAAGACTTAATAATCGCTTTTCGACTTCGCTCCGGCCATATCCCATTGAATAGTTATGCATACATGATGCGAAAAAGTGACTCGCCTAATTGTAATGAATGTGGGGTAGTGGAAGATGTGTATCACGTGACAATGGAATGTGGCCGGGGCGAAGCGCAGCGACGTCTCCTCAACTTAAGAACGTACGATCTCGGTAGAATAAATTGCATCCTCGCGTCTCCTTCCTCGGAGGAGGCTCAGCTTGTGTACAGTCTAGTTAAGCATGTAATAAAAATAAGGAATGTTTAGAGTATGAGAGCCACGATGAGGGTGGCATATGTAAAACCCTCTATAAATAATAAAAGAATAAAAAAAAAAAGAGATTAACATACTAAAAATTCTCGAGGGTGGCGGCAGTGCTGAAGTTGTAGGGGGGTTTGAAGGTACCCTTTTTCATATTTTTGCTCACATCTCGATTGGACAAAAGTTTCTACATCAAATTTCCTACAAATTTGGTCATATTTATTTTTACTCTACCAGCAATAATTTGGGAGCTACAGGGTGTTTAAGTTAACCAAAATATTAAAAGTAGTCGTTCAAGAGAACGTAGTTTTTTCGTAGTTGTTTAGAAGTTCTAGTGTTGTGCAGTTGAGATATTCCCGTTACCGGCATATTCCCATTTGGCAATATCATAGTAATAAATAAGGCAATATGGGAGTTTTCTTTCGGCGGTTCTTTCTCCTCAGTAGGTAAGCGTTATAGTGAACAGCTAGTAGATATTTTAAATAAAATAATAAATACCCTTCTGGCACATGTGTAACTGTCTTTACACATTAGGCCCATCCGGCATGTATGAACACATTTATTTTAAATTAATATTTATAAATGGGTAGTTTGCACAAATGTAACTTTGACAGAGAAAAATTGTGTTTTTCTAGTCAACCTTTGACAACGGTACCTATCTGTAAAGGTACCGAAACATCAGGGAGGCTCAAATAATTACCATACGCGATATAATCCGTTTAAATTGTTTTATTTAAATATGTGTGACAGTCGCGGAAGCCGAAGAAAATATTATGTAATAGTGTGATGTTTCATTTATATTTATTACCATCATTTAGGGACGTATTTTTTACGCCGAAAACCGCGATGTTGCACGGGCCGTGCCGATCACTGCTTATAAGGGAATTTGATTCGCGTATCACCACTGCCGTAGAACCCCGTCGCAATAATGTGACTTATCACTCGGATTCCGAGTGACGGTGATTTGTTACGGTTTTTGATACGCAAATTAATTTCTCACTTTGTAGATACATTATCGGTACCAAATACTTTTAGGTACGGTACCGCCTGTTAATATTGTTACTACATATACACGTTTATACCTACCGATTTGCTTACAATTTATTTCCCTCGATATTTATTTGTACGAATTGCACCAAGCGCCACACACATATGCAAGAGATGTACCTATTTAGTCTCTATGATGTTATATATGTCAATGTATGCCTGTTAACTGGCCAGGGCCTTCGCTGCACTACGTAGATCACTAAAACGATTGCTATGCCAGTACTTATCTGGTGTAGGTACCTTACATTTACTGTAAATATGTATAGGTTACGTAATTGTGGTCCTTTTGATGAATTAGCATAATTACTTCGTCATTTGGAGTAGTACTCGGCCCTAAAGATACAAGTTACCAACTGATAGCGAAATATCACAAATAAGTAGAATTCTGTCCCTTTGAGCGCCAAGCGGCAAAGCAATTCACCGTGCCACTGACGCCAAACCAAAAAAAAAAGGTGCTCCAAAATCAAAAGAGATTGAAAAACACTGATAGTGGTTTGAATTAGCATGTTTTTGACCATTGAAATTTTTGACGTCAATAGGCGTCGTTGGCGTCAGTGGCACGAATTCCCGATGACGTGATTTGCCGTCTTTGGCGGTCAAAGGGTTAAGTTTGAAGCGACTACAAAACCCAAAAAAAAATATGTAGGTATATAGTTCTGAACAATTTTCCCATCTGTAGGTATGACTGTTTGCATTAGATATTGACAATGGTGTGTTTTGATCCGATACTAATAAGTACTTATGTACTTACTAATGGTGAATGATAGCAAATGATAGGTATATTTTTACGATTGATTACGACTATTGTTATATAATAAGTACCTTTTATATTTTATTAACAATACAATAGTAGACCAAACATTGTGTCGAATACATTAAGCTTTACTTTACTTTAAAGTTTCCAGCTAAGTACCTACATTCTAAAAATAAAATAAATGAACAATGAAAGAAGTGTTTTATGTTACTCATTTTAATATTAAATACGACATATTTGATAACATAACACACATGATAGAAGGCAGGTAAAGTGAACAATTCAATATTAAACATTATAAAATAAATTTGTAATCACAGCATGAACTTTGATGGACTCGTAAAATGCAAGCATGCGTGTAAGCAAAGCACTAAACTGCCTTCCAGCTTCAGTCATAAAACAGCCGAAAAACTATTCAACAACTATTTTATAACAATGTTTACTGGAGTCCAACCAAAGACATGATTTTTGTCAATTCATTGCTACAATTATTTCATGCTGTACTTATCATCATACAATTTTATAGTCGAAAATATAGTGGTAACATTGATAAGTCAACAGTTGCCAAAATTCATTAATAAATAATAATATTTATAATATTAAAGTAATGAAGTAACATAAATATGCGCAAAATAAAATAATTTTGGCCATATTTCTATTGGGTGTAAACATACTTAATGCCATAATGCCAAATAAGTTTGTGTGGTTTTTCATGACAGCAAGTCTGGTTGTTGTACCATCTGTTGCTGATGAATTTCTTGCATAGTAGAGACAGGTAGCGTTGCACTGACTGTTATTGAAGGCATCCCTGGTAATGACACTGGTGTGACCACAGGTAGTCCACTAGACAGTGGAGGTGGTTGAATAGGTGCAGGTGCAAAGCTACTCATATCAAACGTTGGAACTAAATTTGGTGCCGTTTGTGGAATAGGGGCAGGTGGTGGAACTTGTGACTGTGTGTAGTTAGGCATCATGGGTATGTACGGCTGTGGCTGATTCATTGGAATGCCAGGCAAACTGGGTAGAGGCGCCGGAGGCTGCATGTTTGACACAGATGGTATGCTCCCTAAATTTGTTAAAGTTGTGTCAGCCAAATCTGAAAAATAAGTGAAATTTCAAATACAATCCTTTTAGCTTCAGCAAATCTTGTACGAATTTATTATATAAGTTGTACTTACTACTAGAGTAGGCAGCCATATTAGAAACCATTGATGGAGCCTGTGAACATGGGTATGGTTGTGATAAGGACTGTTCAGCCAGTAACCCCTGTTGGCTCATCAGTGGAGGATTGCTGACAAGAAAGTTGCCAGGGTTCACCATCGGGACTCCAGATAAGAATGGTGGTGGTGACACACTTTGAGCTTGATCCAGAGAAGCTTGTGGACCACTCATTAGAGGAGTTTTATCTTCATTTAAGCTCAGGTTTTGTACATTGGAAATCAAACTTTGTGGAATTTCAGGAGATTGTGCTGTTACCTAAAAAGCAATTGTGACATTAATGTTTGATTTTGTGGATTATATATATATATTACAAAATAAGAGTATGTAGCGAATCCTACCGTTGACACTTTACTGTATGGAGTTTGCCCTGGAGCTGCTGGGGCACTTCTAATTGGAATCCTGTGTAGATAACCATAGCCAATACCGCAGCCGAGGCTACCATCTCCTCCCCAGCCGAGGTTGGGGGTGATGAGCACCTCGCGGCAGGAGTCGTCATTAATGTTATACACATACAGCTTCAAAGCTCTTCCCTCATGAGCCTCTATTAAAGTGAACAGGTCTTCACTTTCATGCATTATTGAATCAGCTCCTATAATATAGTCAGAGAATGGCCTCAACCCAGCCAATTCTGCCGGTGATGATGGATGTACTTCCTAGACAAAGAGAAGAATGATATGAGCATATTATATTTGTAAAACAATTTCTATTAAGTACGCTTTTCATCACACATTTTAACTTACCAAAACATGCCACACATTCTCATTGGCTCCTTCAAATGAACAAAACCGAATGCTGACACCAAGTAATCCCTGTCCACCCCAGTCTGCTCGGGGTTGTATCATTATCTCTCTTACGGACTGACTCTTACTACTATACACCATCATTTTTATTGTATTTCCAACATTCTTCTTCAGTAATTCCTTTAAGGTGTCGTTGTCCTGGTCCAACCGAACGTTTTCTATTGCAACAATAAAGTCGAAAAATGCTTCAAGGCCGGCTATTTGCCCTGGAGAACCGTCCTGGACCTACATAATCAAAACATTGACGTGTTAAAAATTGGTGAACAGAACAAAATATATACCTAGGTTGAAATCAACACCAACCCGTAAAACATGATATCCTTCGGAGCCACCTCCGGGAACTTCAGTGCTTTGGGAGGAACCCATTACATTAGTCAATTAAAGACAATGTACAAAACTTAATACTATAATTTATTACAAATTTTAATGACAACTGGAGAATGTTCTGTCTGACTGACAATTATTTGACAGTTACCACGAATTACGTGGCAATAGAACTGCCGTAAATCGGAACGTTAAAAAAAATGGGATTTTTCTATCTATCCTCGAAAATTAGTCTGATTATTAGAAGTCATATTTATGGATACAATCTACTTGCCGTATACAGACAAAGTAAAGAACTTGTAAGAAAAAGGAAAAAACATAATGCGGCAAGCGTTTTCTTGGAAACTTTCAGACACATGACTAAACTGTGGCGAGTGGCCATTGAGGTATTATTTATTATAGAGCCACAGACCCGAACAAAAGTGTCAAATAAAGTGGCACCGTTGTCATGTTCAAGTAGATGCCAATAACGCTTATTTATAATTTGCAGCAACATATTGACTTCGTACAAAATAACTCTTTGTTTAAACGTTTAAGTGTCAAATTGACTTAATTACTTATTACCACAAATATTTTACGTGTAAATTAACTTTTTTAGCGTATTCTGACTGAAGTCTCTTGTCAAACTTGGAACATGGCACGAATGGATCAGATTTTAATATTTTTACATACTAAAAATATTTTCACTATTATTTTATTTAGGTATTAAAATGCATTTTTTGTTTGAATTAAATAAACTCGTAAATTGTTAATAACTAATTTAGTTACGTTTTTATTGTAAATTGTTGATAACAAATTTAGTAACGTTTTTATTTAACAACTGCATAAAAAGTTTCCGATAGAAGGGATCAGTAATAATGACATTATTTTCTCCTTGTTCCAGTATGTGAAATGAGAGTAGGTAAGACGAGTGCAAAATATTGACATTATTAACCCTTTAAAGTTTGATCTTATTTGTCGGTGGCGTGGTATGCACGGCAGCACACGTCGCCGTCGCCTTTATGTGTTCTTGGCGTTCAAAGGTTTAAACTGACAGTGTCTAGACTCTGTGACAAAATAAAACAATAACAACAGAGCTATTTTTTAGTAATTTATGAATTTTATCATTTTACGCTTCTGTTGATTAACATAAAAAAAAACATGATTATGCCGAACACACGAGAGACGAATTATTTGGCTTCAATTATTCTTCGCGTTTGTCTCTTGCTAAATGTGATCTCCATTTTTACGTTGTTGAGAATGGGAATCTTGAATAAAAAAATATAGGATAATTATTTATTGCACTCCTTAATTTATTAATAAAATATAAAGCTATAGCGACTCCTTCGATTTTTGTTCTGTGATGAGGTGCATTTTGTAGGGACAAAGTTAATAATTCTAATACAAAAATGGCTATGATTTTACATAGGATTCGTTAATTAATCAATAGAACTTAAGTAAAAAAGAATATTCCGTCCTGTTCCTTTATTTTATAGTTGTTATTTCTGTAATTTTTCACTGAAAATTAAGTCACTTTTGAGACCCGTCAAGTGTCATGGTCTAAACGAGACTGATCGCCCAACTAATGCGATTTGTGATTTTGCATTAGTTGGGAGGGTGCCATTTTTTCCGTCTGATTGTGTGTCCATGTAATTATTACGTCAATGCGAGTGGCGTGATAAAAAACTAAGAAATATGTCAGTGTCAGGTCAGACTGTCAGTACTGTCACTGCCAGACAGTACTAACTGTCAGGATTTAGCCCAATGATGAGATTTACCTAAACTAGAATAATTAAACAAAAAATGATAAATTGTAAAACATTTGTTTACATGGGTTTCCCAATTAATTAGTTTGGTATTATATTGTATTTCACTACAAACGTCATATATTGTTTTGCTGTTTTGGTTGGTAAGTATAACATTCTGCTTATAACTCCACTGTAAGTATTTATTTATCCGGTTTAATATTATAAAACCATAGTCTTTTTCGTCGATCAAATATTATTTACTTCGTTTGAAACGTACTGTGCTGTTGTGATCGTTGTAAACCTCTTCCACCTCACACACTTCCAAACCACAGTGTCGATAGAGCTCAGGCTTAGGAACATGGGTGATGAAGCAATCTTGAGTCATCGCCCATTTCATCATAGTTTTCAACTGTATTTACAAAGTTAGTTGTAGAAAACTCGAGAGTAACTGATAATTTAGAATACAATCCTATTAGTATGCTCACATAACATAGTAAGTATCATAATATAATTTACATAAACTAATACTTCCAGCGCTTTAAAACTAAGCAATAATGTCTGATTGGAAGCACTTAATCAGTGAATGGCTGAGTGAATATGCATCTCTACAAGATAATGAAATTAAAAGTTTTGCTGCAGAACATGAACATAATCATGAGATTGCAACTGCCATTTTTAACCTGTTCTACCAGGAAGATGACCCTGAGTCAGTTAAAGCTAAGGAAAAGGATGAGACACAATATGAACAGGTAGACCTCTTTTGTAATAAACACTGTTACTTGATTTTACATTGTCTTAAAAGAGGAACCTTGAAGCCAGTATGCTAATTTACCACAATGGTTTATACTTCATAAACTATGAATAAAGTTATGTAGTAATGCCAGGTAAATGATATTAGTTTAACTTGTTAATACCCATATTTTCTTTTTCAGATGTTAGAAAATGTCTGCATTCAATTATTCAGTTTTTATAGGTCTAAAGAAGTGGAGTTACAAAGATTTACTCTACAGTTTGTTCCTACACTCATTTACAGCTATCTCAGTTCTGTGGCTCAGGGCAATAACAAATCTTTGAGATGTATTGAAACTCTCCTGATTGGTAATATTTATTTATTTCTACTAACCTGCTACAAAGTGTTATTGTAGTTCTACAGTAATTTAATAAAGTAATGTATATTTTTCAGGTTTATACAACTTTGAAGTTGTTGATGAAGCAGGGAAACCCAGAGTAGTATCATTTAGAATGCCATCTTTAGCCCAATCATCAATTTACCATGAGGTATTATTTAAAATTTTAAGTAACATATCAACATAGAATTTCAAGATTATAGAGCTTATTTCTCATTATTTCAGCCACTTTCTTTAGGTCCCCAGTTTCTGACAGAAAGTGCTCTAAGGAGGTGGGAAGAATGCAACACAAAATTGGTAACTTGGGGACCTCTTTCTCAAGTAGATGTCATTAATGCACAGAATCGTCCCAAAGTAATGGCAGCACTCTACTTCATTTACAACCGCCACTTGAGTTTATTGCCTAAACTGGCATTGAGACATTTCTGTATTGCAGCTTCCAGGTAAACTATACAAGAAACCAGCAAAGTGTGAATATTATATAATTTAATTTGTAAAATAATTAATGAATTGCATTATTTTATTGGTGTTTCAGAATAGTCACACAAGGATTTCATAAAAAATTGGGGACTACATCACTTTCTAATAAAAATACACCCAGAATCCCAGTTTCATCTAATCTTCTTCTGGAGATGGTACAAGGAGCATACTTTGCAATGTTCAATGAGTTTTACACACTAGCCTTCCAAGCTGTAAAAGACATAGATCAGAGGGCTCAATATGAGCTATTTCCTGATGTTATGTTAGTTACAAGTGCAGTTATGAACTCATTGCAGAATAATCCATCGGGTATGCACTATTATTATTTTCAAAGGGGTTGTATTTCTCAGCTCATTATTGTATTATTATTATTTGGGTATACAAGGTTATACTAATATTTAAAATTAACATTTATTTTACAGGACAACCATGTGATGGCCCTATGGGCATCAGTGTGGCATTATCACCGGCTACAACTACTGTTACTATGTCCAAGTCCATGATTACGAATGCATCTTTCCGGACCAAGAAATTGCCAGGTATCATTTCCATGACTTTTATTAATTTTTTGATTCTATTAGTAACATATCTAATTTATATGGCCCTTTGTCTGTTGCTTAGCAGTTGCTCAGAATTTCACACTTAATTAAGAAACATGAGTAACATACAAATGGTTAACTAATCGTAATATACAGTGATATGTAACCTTATTAAAAGTTTCCTGAGACATATTTAATTATTGTATTAAGCGTTTTACACTCACAAAGTTAGTGACAAAGTTGCCGCGCGACAGTACAGGTAGCAGTCCCTGATGATGAGTTCCATACGGGTTCGAAACATGTCAGGCCGTTCCTGACAATTTCACGTGTGTGTAAATCGCTCAACAATTATATAGTGAGATAGTTTAATCTGTTGACTTCATTGTTTTTCATGACTTGGCACAGAAGAGCGGCACACTTTTTGCATGCTGCCAAATGAATGCTCATGGCCTCATAGTATTGAAGATGCATTTTGGAATAAGTACATTTTTCCCTACAAGGATTCAACATATTCACTTTCACATGTCAAATCTTTTTCTGACGGGATGTTTAAGATATTTGATGGGGACTATTTTAAAGTGACTCTGAAAAAGTCTCAGAGTACAAAATCATCTTCAGAATGTTCAGAGAGTTCTACTGATGACACGAATGATGTAGTTACATATCAATAACTCAAATATTTTAATAAAACAATTGCAGTGTGGGTATTATTTCATAACATAAAATGTCTGTTTAAAAACACAACTGTTACTATGCACAATTAGCAATAATTGAACATTTATGTTCTCTCCCTGTTGAGCACTTTGTCCCCTGTTATCATCAATCACAAAATAAATATAACGTATTTAATACTCTTCAAACGATAGCTTTTTCAAAAACACTTATTACACACATACCTATACAATTAAACGTATAAAAAGTACCCACTACCTACCACATTGAATTATGGAGAGATTAAAGTACAAATTATATTATGTATTTCACTTACAGATGCTTTAAAGAAAAGATAAGAGAAATATTTTGTTTCTGCACTTGTGTTGTGAACTTATTTATTATAAATTCTTTAATTTCGTCCAAGGTACGCCTATTAAATTATATAAGCTACAGTAGGTAGTTGTAACTCACTAAAAACGTAGAAAAGAATTACTCGCATTATTGTTAAACATTATATGAATAATATTTTATAGATGAAAGCACTTTATAAATTTATATTCAAAAGTACCTTAAACGATTACTTTGCTCCTACATATTTAATGCAATCAGCAGATTACTACTGCTGTAACATTGCGGGACAGGTGGTCACCCTCTGGCGACCCCTCACGCTATCGCCTCGCACAGTCGAAAGACTCGGACCTGTAATTTCCCAAAAAATAAAAAAAAACGTCTGCTGTATTTGCCTGCGATATAGAAAACTAGAATAAGTCTATCTATCTACATGTGAGTCTTATTGATATCTCTTATTGTATGAAGACTGTTATGAAGAGATAACTATGAATATTGAACATAATTAATTACTGAGGTTGGCTGCTCAATTCAATATTTTATTTTTTTGGAAGTACATTATGTGTATTTGCTTGGGCACCATTTATTGACGTTATAAGAACTAAACGGATTTCAAACATAATAGTTACTATAGTTAGGCATAAAATTAAGTGGCAACTGGGTTCTAGTATACTTTTTATTCGATAACGATGATTAAAAATGCAAGGGATATTTATGATACCTACTGACGGTACATATAGCGTTAACTGCACCTAAAGTAATAAGGTTATATTTATATGTGCTTTTCACTACATTTTTTTTCATACGCAATTATACGTTTTACGGGAACCACGCTTAACACTGAACTTGAACCTGTAGTATTGAAGAGTATTTACAGGGATTGATTTTGGCCGTGTGATTATTTTTAAAGCAAGGGCTTTCCAGACCATAATTAACCTCTATACATTAGCCAAACATCCAGTTTAGTTGAATGTTTACTAAATATTATTTGTATGTGACCAATATAATAATTTAAATTATTTATTTTCAGATGATATCCCCATACAAGCCGGACAAGTAGTGCCCACAGAGTCGATAGACATGCTGACATCTATAACAGAGGAGGGAGAAGCTGACTCTGCGCCAATTCAGAGAGGAGGAGGCATCCGCAGCTCCAAACAAAAACTTGGCGGATTTGCTGTACTCGGTAAAAAGACTAAAGACGGCAAAGACAAAAGCTCAACCAGTACCGAAAAGAAAGTTACCCTCAAAGACTCTTCCAAAGGTATCTGGAATTCCATTAGTGGAGGCGGGGATATGGCTGACGGCCAGACAAGAACTAGTTCTGTCGACATAACTGATGCGAATGGTAGTATAAAAGATGATAAAATCTCTCTCACTTCCGCCCACAACAGTACTGAGAATTCCGACAGCCGGTCGCAGGTCACTACCGACTCGCTGGACATGGAAACTACTCCCCGTTTCGCGGCCATGCAAGTCAGTTCTGTATAATATAACTATGGTTTTCCTTTGGTATTTGTAAAGATAGAAAATCCAACTCGAGATCGAATGGTAAACATGGTTAAAGGTTAAGAATCTTTGAACCTATTTCGTAGAATATTCGGAAACCGGGTAGTTCACCTGATCGGAATCTGGCTATGCGGACGTAAGGGAGACCCGCAGGATACCGGTGGTACTGAATCCGATGGGACGCGCGGTGTAAGCGCTCTAAATCTGCCATTAGGTGTTTTTCAACACCTATACGTGCTTTCTTGAGATTCCTTGAAGAAATGTGTATTTAGTTTATTTTAATAGTAGATTGTTAACGATGTGTATGTGTATGTTATTCATTATCACATTGAGGTTATCGGATTAAAGATTATATGGGCATTGAAACAAAATCGAATACGGGCGCAGTTTGGGAAATGTTTAGCGTTTAGGGGTAGGTAAATGTGGTAATATTGATTCTTAGTAAATATCAAAATAGATAATCGTGATATCCAGTTTCTTTACAATATCTTTCGATTTTATATCAATGCACCTCTTATTAAAATAAAAACGTACCTAATGTTGTTGTTGTAAATGATATCGAGATTTTATCAGAACATAATTCGTCATAAAAATATTTAACAGCTTTGTTATTTTGTCGACTGTGACTAATAAAAAGACATTTGAAACGAGACGCTATCTTGTTTGTGTTTCATGAACTCAATGCTATCCCCATTATCACGTCGTCGCTCAACACACGTTCATTATAAATTTATGAAACATGAAATGTCTCATTATTTTTAATGTGGGTAAATGTTATCTTTAGGGTGGTGGAAAGGTTAACACGCTGGACCGGTAATCCAGAGGTACCGGGTTCTATTCCCGGTCTTATCCACCAGGTTACGCATTTAAACCGAAAGGAAATTTTTGATCTTTCTATTTAACGGTTTAACACGTTAATGATTACGGCAAAAATGCATTTGAACTATACATTATGACTGCCGGGTCCTGTAGCAATAAAGTAAAATAAGACTTGCCACTTAATAAGTTATACAATATTTTCATTAAGATAACCACCGAAAACGAGAAACGAGATCAAGAAGACACGAAACTTCCCTAAAACCAGTTTTATTGTTTGCTATAGGTAATCATTAATCGTGCAATTGTATTCCACCCACAATAGCAAAGGTGTAGGTAAAGCCTACTAAATCTATCTTTATCCTCAAACTCTAAATATTGACCAATTCTCTGCAACTAATTAAAATGATTTTCCGGAATTGTAAACTGTTTAGCTTATCGGCCTTACTTAGCAGTAAGCGAGGGACAATGCCTGTCAGACGCGATGAACGTGTGGAGCACATACTCTTAGTAATTTAATATTAACATTAAAGTAGGTATGGTATAACTGCCGGTAAACTTTTTGAAATAAAATGGCGGATCTGCGCATGCACATTTGTACGTAAATCGGCTACTGCGCAGTCAGGGTAATGCTCAAGAAGTTTGCCGGCAACTGTAACTACCGTTTGGTCCGCTGTTATGACACAAATTTATTTTTTAACCGACTTCGTAAAGAAGTAGTTTCTCATTTCGAATCTATGTTGGTTTTATTTTCATGTACCTATGTACGCGATTTCTCCGCCAATTGGCGTGCACCGATTCTCATTTTTTTATTTTATTTCAAAGAGTAGATACACCTGAGGTGGTCTCATTGTCACCATGTCGGGATCTGATGATGGGATCCCAGGGAAATCGAAGAGGATAGGTAACCCTCAAATTAGGGGATAATTCTATAGGTAAAGTAGAGTTGCTAAGCCGCGGAATTGTGCGCATCGGGTTACAAGCATGAAATTTCTACCACACATAGAGCGTTCCACGGTGATTATTTTCAGATGTGGAGGGAAGTCAGATTCGTCACCTGTGTGGTGGGAGAGCGGGGTGAAGAGGACCAAGTACTGCTCTTTTTCTTTTTTTTATTACTGATTAGTTAAGGCTATTAGGGCTTGTGCGACATCGTTTTCGTGTAAAATAGATATCAGCTATTAATTTTCATGTTATTTAAGAATAGTTTGATATAATAATTTGGGTTTATTGCCGAAAAGGCAATAAACCCAACAAGTTTTTCTTTATTCAGAACGATAGTTATCTATCCTGAATATTTACAATTTAAAAAAATATTAATAAACAGCAAATAATCTTGTTTTTAAAAATGTATGCATAATTGCATATTGGGCACATATGATACAAAAAGTACCTTGAAAAAAATGTTGATGTTAAGTTTAGCCTGCGTGTTCTAGTACATTTTGCTAAGTCGCGAAATTGTGTACATTGGGATACAACCACGAAATTTCTACCACAGATACAGTATTCTGCGGTGATTATTTTCAGATGTGGAGGGAAGTCAGATTCGTCCCCTGTGCGGCGGGAAAGCAGGGTGAATAGGACAAAGAAGTCCTCTTTTTCTTTTTATATTACTGATCAGATAACGCTACTAGGACTTGTGTGGTGTCGTTTTCGTGTAAAACAGATATCAGCAATTAATTTTTCATGTTATTTATTCATAGTACCATATAAAAATATGGTTGTATTTCCGAAATTGTAAAAATCACAAGTTTTTTTTATTCATGGAGATAAATTAGTTATATTTCCTGAATATTTACAACTAACAAAAATATTGCAGCTACCTACTGTTTGTATGAGAAGTGCCCAACATGCATACGTTTTTAGAAACTAGATTAAATGAGCTTTTTGAAATAATAATAATAATGTGAACATGTTCACGAAATTAAACTAATTTACCTCACTGAATAAAAAAACTTGTGATTTTTACCTTTTCGGCCATACACCCATATTTTTATATAGAACTATACAAAAATAACATAAAAAATCAATTTCTGATATTTGTTTTACACGGAAACGATACCAAACACGTCCTGGTAGACTTAACTGACCAGCAATAAAGAAAGAAAAGAGGGACACTTGTCCGTATTCACTCCGCTCTCCCGCCTCACAGGGGACGAATCTGACTTCCCTCCACATCTGAAAATAATCACCGTGGAACACTCTATCTGTGGTAGAAATTTCATGCTTGTAACCCGATGCGCACAATTATGTTAGAAAACAGCGGACTAACAACTCTACTAGTAGTTTAAGACTGTTATTTGTATTCTTTTTGGTTACCTATCTGAAACACTAAAAACGTTAATCCGAATTTCGTTTCGACAAAAACTATTCGACAGATATAATTTTAACTTTTTTCATTTGTCCGAAAATTCAATTCGATATTTTACGATTGGGCATTAATTGTTTAGGTTTTTTTATTCACTCGACTAATGACACGTTTCCCTAAATCTCATTTGTCCGTAATATCAGTTTTCCGATGTAACGTTTCGGTTTATTAATTATTCGACCTTTTTTGTATGACTTTAGTTTCATTCGTCCGATGTAACGATTCGGTTTATTAACTACTCGACTGTTCTCAAGTGGACTGGTGGTTCTGTTGTGGTCACAGTTCTAACCTAACCTAACCCAGCCAGGTCGGTTTTGGTGCTTTGCCGGCTGCTGCCGCGGCACGCTAGCTTCGCTCGCTCGGCTCGCTCGCTGTTGTGGTCACAGTTCTAACCTAACCTAACCCAGCCAGGTCAGTTTTGGAGCTTTGCCGGCTCGCTCGCTGTTGTGGTCACAGTTCTAACCTAACCTAACCCAGCCAGGTCGGTTTTGGAGCTTTGCCAGCTGCTGCCGCGGCACGCTAGCTTCACTCGCTCGGCTCGCGCGCTAATGGTCACAGTTCTAACCTAACCTAACCCAGCCAGGTCGGTTTTGGAGCTTTGCCGGCTGCTGCCGCGGCACGCTAGCTTCGCCCGCTCGGCTCGCGCGTTGTTGTGGTCACAGCAGTTCTAACCTAACCTAACCCAGCCAGGTCGGTTTTGGAGCTTTGCCGGCTGCTGCCGCGGCACGCTAGGTTCACTCACTCTGCTGGCGCGCTGTTGTGGTCGCAGTTCTTATGTAATGCCAAAAATATCACGTAAATGAAAAAATGGGTATTAAACGAAAGACATCTCAATTCAGAGGGCAAGTGAATGGGGCGGGAAAAGTTAAAAGGTAAACTGAAAATTTGTTTAAATGTAGGTATGCAGTGCCAAAAGTATCATTGGGTAAATGAAAAATGGGCTACGAAAAAAAATACGTAACAACTCATAGGGCAAGTGAATGTTTGGAATGGAAAATGGAAAAGTTTTTCGGACAAACGATACTTCTACTAAATGTGAAAGAAAAATGTAGTACAAATCCTGTCATCGGACAAACGATAATAATTCGAATAGTTTTCGGACAAATGAAATTCGGTCAATGGTTTTTAGTGTTTGAGATAGGTTACCATTCTTTTTAGTATGCCCCTGGGTTTCATCGTCTCCAAGTCAGGCTCTGATAGTGATAAGTACTTAAGGGGATTCCAGGGAAATCGACCGCAACCCTCAAATGTTACAGGCACTAATAACGTTTTTACATATATTTTCCAAAGTGCAATCATCGTCTCATGATGCTGAGCTGTTGATTGAAGGTATAACTCCTCAATGGTTAGGAACTAAGGGTTAATTCAAACGAGATGCAAGCAAACAAGAACTCCCCGATCATAGTAAGGTACTTTCGGGTATTAAGGCCTAGCTAAGGGAGAATGTAAATAACATTAAAAATAGCATATTTAATCTACGTATTTATATTTTATCCAGTCATTCATTTCAAGTAGTATACAATAAACGAGAAAATTTGCATAAATTGCCATTACGAGGCACACAGTGACAGGTTTTTTAAAACCCATTAAGAAAATGTTGTCGAGATCAAAAATCACTTAATTACAACAAATACGTAAATGTTCTTTAATTGAGATAAAATAACCTCATTTTATGGCTATTTAGTACAAAAATACATCAACTTATTCCGTTATCTCCGCTAGCAATTAATTAACATGCATGGAGATAATCAGTCTCAAACTTTAACCAACATAAAAAATAGCGAAAAATAGTAATTCATGCTTTAAAATAAAATGAAATTTTGTATTTTTAAAGATTTGTCCTAAAGGCCTTATTTTACTATAGGCTATTTTATACTACAGGTAGTGTGAGAAGGCCTACTACGTTTATAACATAAATATAAAACAATTAAACGTTAACTTATAAATACAAAAATACCATCCCATCGTCTAGCACCAATTTGTTCATTCTAAATCACACTATAGAGGCATCGAGAGGCTTCTTGGGAGGCATCGATATCGAAAACTGAAAATATAACAAATAAGTAATTAATTTCCCATTAAATTAATAGTATAACTTAAAATACCGAAATACACTATAAAAACTAAACAAAATTCGATATATGAAATAGGAGGGTAATAAAGCATAAAACAATCTTTAAGTTATAGAGAGCAATAAGGCCTGTAGATAAATTTTGTAGTCCATATTCACCGCCGACTTCGTGGATAAATAAAAAGAAATATAAAATATTGGCATCACAATACGTTATTGAAACCTGTATCACATTAAAAGCGTTAATCAGGGAGAACAACTGTGTGCAAATTGTCATGATTAATGTAATACTATAATAATTATTCACGTTTGTTTCGGATCGATTTTTGTATCACATGCTGCGCACTCACCTGCTGAAATGTATAACGCAACACTGGCGGCGGGGAGCGGGGCATCGAGCCAGTTCAAACTTGTATCGTAGTTCCTTGTTTGTCCGTTTGGCGTTAGGGCCGTGTGGCCTTGAGCGCGAGCTCTCGCATTTAACAAGTTTTTGGTAACTTAGGCCTTATTGGCCGACAGGCTTTATTACCCGCAGGTACCTTAGTACCTAGGTACCTACCTATGTATTTTAATTCAATCACTAAAAAGCAAATAAAAAAAACCTCACGTAAACTTCTTTATCGAACAAATTACTCGTAATTCTATAACCAAATATTTAAAGGTTTCATGCGTCAATAATTGATTGGTTTGGCATCGACTTAAAAAAGTGATTCAATGCACATGAATGGGTTCTTCTTGGCTTTTTAGTTGGTTATTTCAATAACTTGGTTTTTTTTTATATATATGAATAGATTTATTGTTTCCCAAATTTATTAATAAACATTTGAATAGTACGATACGGGTATTCTCGAGACTTCGCCCCCTTTTTTCCGAGGCACTGTGTATATTGGCGCTCGGTTCGTTCTGTCGCCAGCTGTCGCTATGTGATCATCCAGCCCCTGCGTGGCCGTCCTTGCGTTTGTCATCTCCAGCACTTGCCGCAGCTTGGCGATGGTCGCCGCCTGCTCGTCGCGTTCCATTTCAGTTATGAGCACTGGCAAATTCAGCGCACACACCCACAGGTAGAACATTCCCACTGAAAATATAAATTTTTCGAAATACCTATAATAGTACATTACCGCAGACGCCGGGAAATAAGGGCTTGCCGGCTGCGTAGGTAAATAAGGGCTTGCCGGCTAGTGATACGAAGCCGGCAAGCCCTTTTCACGGCTAAGGCATGTATAGTGCTTTTCTCAAACATATGCAATGAAATAAAAAAATACACCACTCAAAAAAACATAATTCAGCTGTTCAGCCAGTTCATGAACACAGACGCCATGTTTAAAAAAAGTATTTTTAATTTTCCCTCCAATCCCTCTATTTTTTTTCTTTAATAAGTCGTCCACGTGGCTAGTGATCGAATATTAGGGCCATTATACACAACCTGAAAATAAGAATCTTAATTTCTATAATAAGTAAAATAACGGCAGAGGATTTTAAATATTGTCTATGGTCTCTGGTGACTTACGTAAGTATTTTAAATTTATTCATCAACACATTGGAATCATACAGATTTGTATTCTTAATATCCACTTATATAATATAACTATACTTGAATGGGTAGCCACTAGAAAAAAAAAATCAGCTGTTCATAAACACAGACGCCATGTTTACATTAAAAACAAATTACTTCCCGGCCTCATCATCCTCAGAAATTTAAGAGCTTAGCTCTTGTCGGTGGAGCAACTTCCATGTTTCTCTATCTTCAACTTTCTTTTTGATGTCCTGATACGACACGCCGTCCACTTTCTCCTTGATTTGGTCTATATAAGATCTCCTAGGTCTTCCTCCTTCCCTCAATCTTTCTTTCGTAAAAGGCTTATAAAAGTGTACATCTGGAGTATAGCCCTTTATGGAAGCGAAACGTGGACAATGACACAGCGTGATAGAGAACGGTTGGAAGCATTCGAGATGTGGTGCTGGAGACGAATGGAAAGGATAAGCTGGACGGAAAAAGTTACGAATGAGGAAGTGCTTATAAGACTCTTATCGACGACCTTTTCTCTTTTACTATTATAGGCATCGTGATGTACGTCGAGCACTACAGTCACTCGATACCCGAAAAGCCAGTGGTCCTGACGGTATCCCGGCGATTGTACTCAAGAACTGCGCAGCGGAGTTGTCTCCGGTATTGACGCGCCTCTATAATCTCTCGTACTCGTCCGGTAGTATTCCGGAAGCGTGGAGAGAAGCTAACGTGCAGCCAGTCCCCAAAAAAGGAGACCGTTCTGAACCATCTAATTACCGTCCCATTGCCGTAACCTCAGTGTTGTGCAAAGTCATGGAGCGGATCATCAACGACCAACTGATCCGATACCTTGAAGATCACTCCCTAATTAATGATCGTCAGTATGGCTTCAGACCGAAACGATCAACGGGCGATCTTCTAGCGTATGTGACACACCTCTGGGGGGAGGCTATTGATAAACACGGCGAGGCTTTGGCTATCAGCCTTGACATTGCCAAAGCTTTCGATCGGGTCTGGCATAAAGCACTTCTTTCCAAGCTTCCTGCCTACGGTCTGCCCATCCAACTGTGTAAATGGATTGCTGACTTCCTGCATGAGCGTAGAATCCGCGTCCTCGTCGAAGGGTGCGCTTCGCGGTTCATGACAGTGAATGCTGGCGTCCCACAGGGCTCTGTTTTATCACCCACCCTCTTTCTTCTGCATATCAATGATATGCTACCATTAGGGAACATACATTGCTATGCAGATGATAGTACGGTCCATGGTCGATATATTGGCCGGCCGGGAGCTTGTAGGGCAGAAATCGGCGCGAAACGTGAGAATCTTGTCGTTGAACTGGACCAGGTTCTGGACCTCATTAGCAAATGGGGATCTGTTAACCTGGTTGAGTTCAACGCCAAGAAAACCCAGGTGTGTGCGTTCACTACCAAGACGTCTTCGTTTCTCCCTACTCCTAGTCTCCAGAGCACTCCTCTTGGTTTGCGTGATAGCCTGAATATGCTAGGCATGGACATCCGCTGCAATCTTAACCAAAACGAATACATCGAGTCACTGATTACCACAGCTTCCAAAAAACTGGGGATCCTGAACAGGGTGCGACGGTTCTTCACGCCGGACCAGCTTTGCCTTCTTTATAAGACTCAAGTTCGGTCGTGCGTTGAGTACTGCTCGCATCTTTGGGATGGCTCCGCCCAATATCTACTCGATGCTCTTGACAGATTGCAGCGTCGGGCGGTCCGCATCATAGGTGACGAGAAAAGTACCAGATTCCTCGAACCCCTTCAATTACGTAGGGACATTGGGTCGCTGAGCGTTTTCTATCGCCTATACCATGGCGAGTGTTCTGAAGAGTTATTTTCTCTTATCCCACCCTCCCCTTTCCGTCATAGAACCACACGTGCCAGCTTGCGATGTCATCGCCTCACCGTGGAGAATATTCCCACCCGTACCAAGAAGTTTGGCAATTCCTTCATCTGCCGAACTATTAAAGTATGGAACTCCTTGCCGGCTCATGTGTTTCCTCCTTCTTACAACTTGGGACCCTTCAAACGAAGCGTGAAGAAGCATCTCTCGGGCCAGCATGGCAGTGTCAACTGACTTGGCACCGTTGGTTTCTCGTCAGTTGCCATTGCGACTTGGGCTCCCCTTTTTGCTTACCATCAGGCGAAGTGGAGCCACTATGTTGTGCCGTTATAAAAAAAAAAAAAAAAAAAAAAAAAAAAAAAAAAAAAAAAAAAAAAAAAAAAAATAATAAGAGTAAAAGAGAAAAGGTCGTTGTTAGAAAACATTGAAAACAGAAAGGGAAAGATGTTTGGACACCTGCTACGACATGACGATTACTTCCCGGCCTAGGCCTTCAATTTTTTATGAAATTCCTTTACAGTTCTCTTGAATTGTTCCGCCCGAAACTTGACACTTCGAAGCCTGTTTTAACGCACGATATGACGATATTTCATTGCATGTTTGAGAAAAATAAATAAATATCGGACAATCTCACACAAATCGATCTAGTCCCACAGTAAGCTCTAGTAGGCTTGTGTCATGAGCACTAGACGACGCTAAGCATACTTATATAAATAAATACATAAAGCCTGACCAGAATATATGAGGATGCGCCATATTGCGGAATTTCACTAGAACTAATTTCTTACACTGGCAATGATTTTATGATGGTTTGTCAACAATGTCAATGTCATTCGTGGTGCTTTCTTTATAAGACAAATATGTTAAAATATCCAAAGAAAATTAATAAAATCATTCACAGTCGTGAACGTAATATTATAAATAAAGTGTTCCTACATGTGTTTACTACATGAAAAACAGCCAGGAAAAGAGCGCATTCCATTAAATGATATTACGAGGTTACCACAGGAACTGACAGGTATTTAAACTAATGTCATTAGAGTGCGGTTGCGATTGGTTGCAAAATTGTTGCCATATAAATCTTATAAATAGCGCCCTCTTGACAATCCTCATATATTTCTGGTCAGGTACCTAAATACAAATACCATCCAATACAAATAACATCCATGACACAGGCACAAATATTCGATTTCATCACACGAATATTTGTCCTTACCGGGATTCGAACCCCGAAACGTCGGCTCAGTAGGCTGCTGCTTTACCACTGCGCCAACCGCCTCGTCAATATGATCAAAACGATGAGATGGCCGATAGGTGCCTATAGGAGTCATTTTCAAAAAACATGTCAGTAAACGGCTATAATTAATTCATTATTGCAGAAAAACATCTTAACATCACGATACCTACAAGTTTTCTTTTGTTTCATGGTCATTGTCATTGTTTACAACGCCATATATCAGTCAAAATACCTTTGCGGCCTCCTCACTCCGAAAATATTGTTGGTCAGATTTTAACAAATTACATCCAAGGATTGTTATAGGTAGAGGATACTTTTTACCCAATTACGGCTAACAAATTTATGAAAAAGAAAAACTATGCTTAATAAAATGAATGCATAATTTATACATACACAGTAAAAATCCTCCGGCGACGCTAGCACCGATAAGAAGGCCTATGTCCATGGTATTTTGCTTGAGAACCAACAAACCTGTCGCCACCAACACCGACAATACTATAAGCCGAATTAGTTCTGCCAGGATGAAACCAATCAGAAGAACATTGTGGAACTGTAAGAGAGATGATTTAGATTTAGATTCAATTTTAGATGAAATAACTTTACAGTAGGTAATAATTAATTTACTTGCCGTATATGCACCGTAAATAAACGACAAACATGTTATTATATACAAACATGTGACAGTCATTCCGAAAGCGATGTACCGTTCAAAATCTGGAAATAATTACATAATTATGTATACTATTATTATACGTATACATATGAATATGTGTGTCAGGAATGTTGAATACTGTTAGTAGGTAACATTACAACCAATAATAACGAAATTATTCTACTAGTTACAAAATTATATTTTTTTCTATAATTGGCAAAGGAATAGGTAAATCCTGTGTACCTACCTACCTATTGATGGTCCTTCGAACCGCATGCAACTTGCACTAAGAACAAAGTAACCTATCTAATATGTACTTTGGTTTTAGTATTGCTCTATAGTCGTCTCAGACGAGCTATTTCAGTAAATGTATATGCACATTATCATATAGGTATTTAAATATGCCACACTTCTGGAACCTACTACTTTTCGATAAGGCAAATAAATAGCACGTAAACGTAAATTGAATAATATGAAACTACTCGCGCCGCGCCGCGCGATGTGACCCGCTCATTCCACGGGAACGCTACATTTTTTGAGGGTGTCAGCTACCTTCATACCAAAATTGATTCAGGCGTTTGAGCGTGAAGAAGTAACAAACATACATATAAACACACAAACACACTTACAAAGTTTCGCTTTTATAATAATAATTGTGGTCAGGTACAGTCGCCATCAGGCATATCGAAGCATATAAGGCGTTCATAAATATGTGAACATGTACTTTATCGCCCAGTCAATAAGAGTCGTGTTCACATATTTTTGAACGCCTTATATGCTGCGATATATCTGATGGCGACTGTACATATCGACGGCAAAAAGCGAAAACGTAGTAAACGCCAACGAATTTCCTTTTTTTTTTGCTAGTGTTAGTTACCTACTTGTCACAAATTCGTCTAAATAATTCTTCGTGTAAATGAGTATCATGTTGTTGGTCCACATCGTGACGTCCTGCTTCGCTCTCTCGGGGTCGTTGTAAGCCAGCCCGCATCCGATCAATATTGCCAAGGCCTGCATCTGCACAACGAAATTAAGTACCTACTTAATTGGCATATTTAAAGTAGTGTTAAGTTTCAACTAATTTCATTGCTTTATTATCACAGAACCCAAAATATTTTTATTTGATTGTACGATATAGTTTTTGAAAAAAAAAGTGAAAGCAGCGTCGTCTACAAGAATGAGCACACAGTCGCAACCCACCGAGGCTCAGTCTTTGAGCGAAAAAGGAGCCCGCTCTGATATTACCCGATATTCCGATTAATTTTTGAGAAATTTCTGTTACAAATTTTGATCAATTATTTATTTAATTTTACAATATAGTAGTTACTATACTAAATTCTAGATTTGTATTGCAATAGTTTTCTATAGTGAGGGGTAATGATTTAAGGTTCAGGAAGAATAGCGCGATGCAGTATCGTCGTCTTTTGTTTTGTATTATTTCTGTAGTCTCTCATCCCACCGAAACGGCTACAGAAATTTGAACCATTTTTGCTTCAGGGATACTATTAGGACATCCAAAAAGTGGTATGGTTAGTTAGGTAAGTATAGGATACCTTTTACCCGTCTACGGTAAAGAAAAAAAGGTTCATAAGGCAAACAGTTTTCGTGAAAAAGCTTGTTCATAATGTCAAATACCTAGTGGTCCTCGGATACTTACTAAAGAAAATATACCAATCAAAATCCCTCCCAATCGTAAGGAAAACCAAAAGCAACAACTATAGACAAATGCCATTTTATCGCGCTATGCACAAATCTTGCATTTTAGGTATACTGACTATATGAACGCACCGTTTGCTACACACTTGTGGAACCGTAAATACTGACTGACTGTAGGTAAGTAGGTACTTCTGTAATGGATTGTTTCGAAATAATATACAATAGCTTCATTGATATAGATCTTGATATGTCCATTTGATTAGGAAAGCTTTTAGGGATCCTCACGCCAAATATAACAATAATTTAAATGTTTTTTTAGAAAGCGTATTGTACTTATAGGTACTTATCACACTAATATATTTATTTATAATCTTGTAAAGGCGAAAGTTTGTGAGTGTGCTTGTATATTTGTTACTTCTTCACACTCAAACCAATTGATACCCTACCTATATCAGCACATAAGCTAATACAAAAAAAATGCAGCTTAACTTCTAGGTGTCTGGAAACCATTCACGAAATCGCTGGAACACGACACCTCTTGGCCAGAATTCCCCCTGCAGGAAGGTCGACAGCTTGCTAGTATAGATAGGCACCCTCGTCTCAAATGAAGCGAAGCTCCTGACTGTTCGACCCTCAGGGTGAACTCGCAAATCCCTGACGATGCTCTTGGAGCAGACCTGATGATGGCGACTGAAGATAAAGCCTGACCAGAAATATATGAGGATACGCCATATTGTGGAATTTCTTTGGAACTAATTTCGGCAATGATTTTATGATGGTTTGTCAACAATGTCAATGTCATTCGTTGTGGTTTTTATAAAAGAAAAAAATATCCTAAGAAAATGACAAAAACAATAATTCAGTCGTGAACGTAAGATTATATATTTATTTATTTATTTATTTATTGAAAAAACAGGTTACATGACATTACAGTATACACCAATGCGTCATGAACCGAACAATGTTTATTTCGACGGCGAAACGGCGTGGCCCCGTTCTTCCGACATCTCAGGTAGGTATATAAAGTGTACACGTGTTTATTACACGAAACACACTCAGGAAAGAATCAGTACATAGTATAAAACAAAGTCGCTTTCTCTGTCCCTATTTATGTCCCTTTGTATGCTTAAATCTTTAAAACTACGCAACGGATTTTGATGCGGTTTTTTTTTTAATAGATAGAGTGATTCAAGAGGAAGGTTTATATGTATAATACATGCATAATTTATCAGCATTGCACCCGTGCGAAGCCGGGGCGGGTCGCTAGTTAAATGATATTAAGAAGTTAACATATTGGAACTGACAGTTATTTAAACTACTTAAAGTCATTATAGTGGGTTGTGATTGGTTGCAAAATTGTTGCCATATAAATCTTATAAATAACGCCCTCTTGATAATCCTCATATATTTCTGGTCAGGCTTTAGCCATAGGGACTCCTAAACAGCACATGATAAAGCCATCATATTTGGGCTCGTTTAATATATTGATCTTAATGAGGTGAAAATGTATCGGAAGACGCGGCTCTGAGCCCCTTGGTGGACCGACGACCACGGAAAACCATCGGATTAGGGCATTGCACAATTTGCAAAATGGTCATTTTGAAGATCAATTCTTTGGCTCATACACAAACTTCCAAATGAGTATTAAGAATAAGTAGCAATTGTATCATTACTGCTTTGAAAATGACCTAAGCTTAATTGATATTTCTACAGAACCTAATCAAATCGGTTGAAATTGTTGAAAATTAATGCTCTCGCGTGATTGGTTCAATTATGTCATTACGATTATCAATAATGGTATCGTGTATACCCACCACACAATATAATAGAAAGAGTCACTAATGGAGTTTAGTACCTATTAGGTAGCAATGGCGTGGTGTGAAACTTAATCTCAGGACAATCTGGGACGGATTTAGCTTACTCTTGCAAACCGGTGGTAGTCAGGATTTATGGACGCCACGCCACTGATAGCTACCTTTTTAGGGTTCCGTAGTCAACTAGCAACCCTTATAGTTTCGCCATGTCCGTCTGTCCGTCCGTCCGCGGCTTAGCTCCGTGATCATTTGTACTAGAAAGCTGAAATTTGGTATGAGTATGTGTATGTATCACGCCAACAAAACGGTAAAATAAAAACTAAAGAAAACGTTTTCTTTTCGGGTACCTCCCGAACACCTAAAGTGGGGGTGATATTTTTTTCGTTTGAACACTAGTGTGTGGGTGTCGTTGAATAGGTCTTTTAAAAATAATATGGGTCTCCAAACATTATTTTTTGATAAAGTTAGCAGTTTTCTAAATATTCGCTCCGAAAATAAAAAAAATAGCGTCCCCCCTCCTCTAACTTTTCAACCACGCGTCAACAAATTATGAAAATAATCATGAAAATGAGGCCTTATAACTTATAAAGCCTTATAAAGTACTTACTTTCAATGAAAACTATATCGAACAAAATCGGTTGAGCCGTTTTTGAGTTATCGCAAAATTTCATCATTTTCTTTAAAAGGACGTAAGTTGACTTCCAGAAGGTAGTCATTATACTTTGGCGTTTACGGCCTTTTTATATAGGTAGCTTGAAATCTTTCTCGTAACTTAAACCTCGGGCTTAAAACCGCTGTTTTAAGCCCGTCTAAAGTTGAGAACCCTACACTGAGCGTGGCCCGCTCAGTGTAGGGTTCTCAACTTACTTATTATTGTAACCTTTAATTTTATTTTCATAATTAAAATGTGTAGTGCCCTGACTGTACAATAAGATGTTACAATAACATGAACCCTTCAAACATTTATTCTGCATCTATTTTTATTTTTATTTCGATCTTTTGAATTCAGTTTTAAATTAACTGACCGGCTGGTCTCGCCTAGAGGTGGCATTTCTCAACGGATACCTACTAGTTAAAGGTTCAATAAGTAGGTATGTACATTTTTTGTCAATACAATTTTTCGAGAATTTTCAATACGAGTATGGCGGAGATAACGGAGGTAACGTAAAAATTTACAAATTTCAGTAGTTTTTAAACAAACTCACGAGGTGTCGAGCTCAGATAATGCCTATAGTTAGCCCTAATGTAAGTGTTAGTAGCAATATATATTGATAAAGATTATAGAAACATATATCGCTATCAGGTATCGTATCGTCACTTCGGTAAAAATGCTACCGAGAAACTGTTGTACAAAAATTATTTCAATAAGTTGATATTGTACATAAACGAATAAAATAGGTAATTGAAAACGAGCCTGTCTTTTAATAATGTATGTCATAGATTTATTTTATTAATCACTGATGATAGGTAGTGTAACGGTAAGAATCAGTAAGATGTACACTTCTAAGTTGTGAAGGTACCTACTATGTGTACTGGACATAGTATGGACCGTTGCAGTGCCTACTGGAATCTTATCATCCGTTCCAACGTAGACATATTCTGCCGTTTTAACTAATTTAACTTTCCGACTGAACCGATTTAAATTAAATTTGGTATGGCGATACTTTGAGGCGCTGCGCACGGAAAGACACAGTGGTTTTTATTGTGGCAATTGCCAAGTGTTGCAGAAATAGCAAAACTTTGAGTTAGAATTAAATAACCTTGACATTTTAAGTGTTGGGAAAAAAAAACACGATGAAAAGGACGGGATAAACTATACCGACGTTGTTCAAATAATTTATACAAGCGGTTCGAGCGGACGCAACTCCGCACAGAACAACGATCACAAACGAAATGAAATGTTCGGCGAAAACGAAACGCCAAAATGATCGGGGCGGTGATACGGTGCTACGATACGGATAGCGTCCAAACTACTGCACGCCGAAATGATCGGTGCGGCGATACGCAACGAGGATACGATACGGCAAGTGTGGACGCGTTTCTTCGCGCGACGGCGCAAATGATACGGAGTGCCCGCAGTGAGCGTCCAAACAGCACGATACGCGGTGGAGATACGCAACGGGGATCGGATCGGCGAAATGATACAAGTGTGGACGCACCTGGGTGCGTCCACACTTGTATCATTTCGCCGATCCGATCCCCGTCGCGTATCTTCACCGCGTATCATGAACGGTAAGTGTGGACGTCGCGCCGTCGCGATAATGCAACGCTCGCGCGAAATCCATGTTGATACGCGTATCTTCAGTACCCCGCACACTCGCGATCACGAAAGCATTGCATGATCGCGACGGCGTGACGTCCACACTTTCGTTCATGATACGCGGTGAGGATACGGGGTGAGGATCGGCCGTGATCCATCTCGAGTGGGTTTTTGCCCGATCATCAAAGGCGCTATTTGAGTCATCGATCCACGCTGCGGTCATTGGTTTTTAATCCTTAATCTTTACGATAGTTAAAAAATACCATACCACTGATGTACTGTCTACTTTGTTAGGCCTTTCCATGCGGCGTCTTCCGGCACGCGGTTTCCACTCGAGAACCTTTCTGCCGCATGCCATAAAACGAACACAGTCATACGAAGGCCATGTCTCCGTGAGCGCGTGCCTTAATCGAAGGCCTCCCCACGCGGCGTCTTCCAGCACGCGGTTTCCACTCGAGAACCTTTCTGCCGCATTATGTATTATAAAACGAGCACAGTCATGTGCCAAAGCTCCATGAGCAGATGACAAAAATGAAGGCCTTCCTCGCTGCGACTTCCGGTACACGGCCCCCACTCAAGAATATTTCTGTCCCAAGGTTCAGTGAGCGATCTCAGCGGGCGACATTTTTAAATGGGACGCAACTCCGCACAGAACAACGATCACAAACGAAATTAAATGTTCGACGAAAACGAAATGCCAAAATGATCGGGGCGGTGATACGGTGCTACGATACGGATAGCGTCCAAACTACTGCACGCCGAAATGATCGGTGCGGCGATACGCGACGAGGATACGATACGGCAAGTGTGGACGCGTTTCCTCGCGCGACGGCGCAAATGATACGGAGTGCCCTCAGTGAGCGTCCAAACAGCACGATACGCGGTGGAGATACGCAACGGGGATCGGATCGGCGAAATGATACAAGTGTGGACGCACCCTAGAAGTATTCGCCCAACTTGATCAACTTCGTGAGTAGTGTAGCGCCAGAGTACAGTTTTTTTTTTTTTATGTCAAAGGGGGCAAACGAGCAAACGTATCGCCCGATGGAAAGCGATAACCGTCGCCCATAAACACCTGCAACACCAGAGGAGTCACAAGTGCTTGCCTACCCGGAGGACGAAGATAGAATGCCTCTATGCTAGTAATTTCACCGGCTATCTTACCCCCACACCGGAACACAATAATGCGAACATTGCTGTTTGGCGGTGGGTTAGCACGCAAGACGGTAGTAACAATCCGGACGGACCCTGCACGAGGCCCTACTACTACTACTCCAAAAAGTGTAGTAGACATAGAACTTTTCACTTATGAACAGTAGCGCCACCAATTTTAATAACTGCTGTTCACATTTCGGAACGAAGCTGACAATTTGACAAATATGTCAATGTCAAAATTGACAATCTAGAATCTAGGTTCAGTTCAGTCTGCATATTTGTTGTTGAATTGTTGAAATACTACCTTTACTCGTACATCAAGTTGCACAACATACTATCTTACATGATATACAAAGATTTTCTGTTCTTATCGGTTTGTCATAACTGTTTCTTACATACCAAATTTCAAATAAAATGGGGGATGAAGGCTGTTCCGAGTGTTCCGTAACCAGTTTGCCAAATGAAATAATCTTTCTGATACTACAGAACAATGATACCCGTGAAATTTTACGATTTGGTGCAACTTGCAGGCGATTCAATGAGTTCGTAAAAAGTAATCAATACTTATGGAAGGATTTAAGTAAACGAACGTGAGTTTTACTCTTATTTTTATCAAGTAAAGGAGCGTAATATCTGAAAAATGCATATTTTGATAATATGTATTTAAAGAATAGTAATATAAATAACATACCTTGTGTTCTAGGTTGCCTGAAAATGTTTTTATAATACTTGAAGAGTATTGTGATGGGGATTGGTTGGCTGAATTGAAAACATACCACACCGTAAAGAAGCAAGTCTATAGTGATCTTATTGATATGTCACCTCAATTTTATGGGTAGGTACTTAAATTTTGTTGTTTATTATTAGTATATCTGTTGAAATTGATTTAATATTCCTTTTGATATTCATGAGATCTTAAGACACCCATGACTGCAAATTTTACATATCTTTTCTTTTGACTTGATTATCATTCCCAGCTTTTTGAGTTGGCTAACCATGAGCGAATGCCTATGTTATGATCTGACTGTGCGAAGTTACTATTAGTTTTATGGTGAACCAATATTTAACTATTATGACCTCTCATGGTGGTATGTCAATTGGTGCTGTTGCATACCTATATTTTCCCTCAATGTACTAAGCCAGTTAGCAATAATGTAATATTAAAGCTAAAGTAAATAGCAGTATACTAATGTGTGACATTTTGTTAATTTACTTGAAATGCCTGAAAATGAGTTACCACCATTTGCATTGCTATATATTGCTATTGATTGTAACTGATTTGAATTTTTTTCATGTGTCCTATAGTGGAATTTAGATGTTTTTCTTGCAGACAAGAGAATGATGTAAACATACAAGATGTGCGGCCGTTTTTCAAAGTCGCCTTGTCCACCAGATATGGCTACAATTATACAATATGGATTTTACAAGATGTCATCAAAACAGGCAGTATTATTATTGATGCCTGTAGCAGGACAGTTGAAAAGTGAGTGGTCTTATTTTTCTGATTACTCACTAAACCACACATATATGTTTACACTGTTTGAACTATATCTATGTAACCATATTAAATTTTGTGACCTCAGGCCTTTCACATTGACGGAAATGCACTATGCGAAGCTGGTACTGAGACATTTGATTCACACATATTTGTCTCTTAAATGGGTGAGAGCTCAAGTGAGTAAAGACCTGTCACCGGAAATTGTTTGCAACTTTTTCATTCAGTGGGTTGACACCATGCATATACATCCGGATGAAAACATTGAAGCTCAGGTAAGAATTCATAGTAATTGTTACATATTGTCACTACTTTTTCCCTGTATTTACACATTCAATTCAATAATAAAAATACATTTTGTATGCTACACAAACTCCGATACTTACAGAATGGTAAGTTATTGTTAGTTCAAAAATATGTAAATAACTCATTATCTGATATCCTATACATCCTGATTAAAATATTGAAGTTCAGGTAAAAATTCATAGTAAATGTTTTTATTGTTGCAAGTCCTATATTAAGGATTGAAATAATATATAGGTATGTTTGTATATTTCAGCTAAATGATTTGGTTGAGAAAGTAAAGATAATTTTACGGAAAGATCAAGTAAATAGAGCAGCTTTAGGAGACCAAGAGCAGCAACATATAACAGATAGAGACATCTTGTCTGCAGTCACTCAAGTGGTGTATCACGATAGACATATGGCCATAACCACTGCTGCTAATATGGATACTCTGGATATTGTTAAGGTTTGTATTTGTATAGATAGTTGGATACTCTGGATATTGTTTATGACATTGCATTCAGTTTTTCTAACCTTGTAAGTTAAGTCGATGTCTAAGCTGAGCTGGAAAATAACATATTTCATAAAACATTGAGATCCAATTTCAATGTTAATTCAATCCGTCAACAACTGAAGTTAGTGAGATGAGAAGCACTGCGCAAATCTGGTCGACATATTGAATCACACTCCAAATGCCAAAACATTGCAAAATGAATATTGACATAAAGGTAAATTACGAAAGATTTATGTGGAAATACCACATTTTTTTTATAAATATTGACACAAAGGTAAATTACCAAAGAAAGATTTAATGTGACCAACTACAATCTAAGCAGGACTCGAACCTGCGTAACGATCTAATAGCTCAGTTGGGAGAGCAATACGCCGGAAACGTAGAGGTCGCAGGTTCAAGTCCTGCTTAGAATGTAGTAGATCAAGTGTTCCATAAGACTCGAGCCCTTTTAGCCCGAATTTTAAACCTCACGAACTCTTTTTAGAGCTGGCTTGATGAAATGAGTTTCGAAGAGCTAGTGATTTTAATAAGGCCTTAGTCTTAAAAACCGGCCAAGTGCGTGTCGGACTCACGCACAAAGGGTTCCGTACCATTGATTTATGAAATTAAAGGCCTTTTGTTTATTAGGGTTCCGTACCTCAAAAGGAAAAAACGGAACCCTTATAGGATCACTTTGTTGTCCGTCTGTCCGTCCGTCTGTCAAGACCCTTTTTCTCAGGAACGCGTGGACGTATGAAGCTGAAATTTATATCAATTACTCAGGTCTACTGTCCCTTGAAGCTGTGAAAAAATCAAACTTCTAAGCCAACGCAATCAAAAGATACAGCCGTTTATGCCGCAAATTTTCGACACTTGCAAGGGAATCAAAACCTACAGGGTGCTTCCCGTGAACTCAGAATCTTGAAATTTGGTACGAAGCAACGTCTTATAGCATAGATAAAGGAATAATTACGAAAACCATAATTTTTTTTTTTAATACCTAACTTTGCACCTAATTTGCAAATTTTCGACACTTGCAAGGGAATCAAAACCTACAGGGTGCTTCCCGTGAACTCAGAATCTTGAAATTTGGTACGAAGCAACGTCTTATAGCATAGATAAAGGAATAATTACGAAAACCATAATTTTTTTTTTTAATACCTAACTTTGCACCTAATTTATATGGGGCGCTATACATACCAGGTGCAAACTTAACTTAACCACTTAGGGATGGAAAGTGTTTGTACGGAACCCTCGGTGCGCGAGTCCGACTCGCACTTGGCCGGTTTTTTTTATATTTGAGTTGATTTAATGAAACGGTTTACGATTTATATTATATAGAAAAAAAAACTACTTACTAGAGGGAATTTATTTTTCAACACAATTTAAGTAAATATAAAAATAATAAGTAACATAAAACCTTAAATAAAAATTAAAAACTAGACTTAAAAATAAACTATAGATAAAAAATTTGGCCCAAATCGCCGTCTATTGGTAACGTGCCCAGAAGGCTGGCAGCATTGCCGCGTTGAATGGCAATGCTGATCCGCTGTGCGAGATATGAACCAGCCCTCTGGTCACGCGTCAACTCGACTAACCTGCGGCTACACTCTTTGAAGATATTATATATATATCTTACTAGATCTCGTTCAAAACAATTTTCGTTAGTAGTTTTTATAGTAATGTACATCATATGTTTTTTTTAGATTTTTCATTTTCTTATTTTAGAAGTTAGAGGGGGGGGGGGGGGGGGGGGGCAACTTTTTTCCACTTTGGAAGCGTCTGTCACGCAAACTATTCGGTTTAGAAAAAAAATATTTTAGAAACCTCGATATCATTTTTGAAGACCTATCCATAGATACCCAACGTATGTGTTTGATGAAAAAAAAATTTTTGAGTTTCAGTTCTAAGTATGGGGAGCCCCCAAATTTTATTTTTTTTTTTTGCATAAAAATCTTAATGCGGTTCACAGAATACATCTACCTACCAATTTTCAACAGTAGCTCTTATAGTTTCGGAAAAAAATGGCTGTGACATACGGACGGACAGACGGACAGACAGACATGACGAATCTATAAGGGTTCCTTTTTTTGCCATTTGGCTACGGAACCCTAAAAAAGCTTATGGTTTTTTTTTAATTTTAGCAATTTAAGGGCTTTAGGCCTTTTTAAAGGCTGTAGCCTTTTTAGGGTTCCGTACCTCAAAAGGAAAAAACGGAACCCTTATAGGATCACTTTGTTGTCCGTCTGTCCGTCCGTCTGTCAAGACCCTTTTTCTCAGGAACGCGTGGACGTATGAAGCTGAAATTTATATCAATTACTCAGGTCTACTGTCCCTTGAAGCTGTGAAAAAATCAAACTTCTAAGCCAACGCAATCAAAAGATACAGCCGTTTATGCCGCAAATTTTCGACACTTGCAAGGGAATCAAAACCTACAGGGTGCTTCCCGTGAACTCAGAATCTTGAAATTTGGTACGAAGCAACGTCTTATAGCATAGATAAAGGAATAATTACGAAAACCATAATTTTTTTTTTAATACCTAACTTTGCACCTAATTTGCAAATTTTCGACACTTGCAAGGGAATCAAAACCTACAGTGTGCTTCCCGTGAACTCAGAATCTTGAAATTTGGTACGAAGCAACGTCTTATAGCATAGATAAAGGAATAATTACGAAAAACATATATTTTTTTTTTAATACCTAACTTTGCACCTAATTTATATGGGGCGCTATACATACCAGGTGCAAACTTAACTTAACCACTTAGGGATGGAAAGTGTTTGTACGGAACCCTCGGTGCGCGAGTCCGACTCGCACTTGGCCGGTTTTTTAAACCTAGGCTGACATTGTAAATTCTAAAAGTGAATTCGTATTTGTAATATTCTTCAACTTTTATAAATGCAGTCGCAATGCAAAACGAGTGTCTATTAGAAGCCCAAAGTCAAAACGCCGAGGGCTTTAATGACACAAGTTTGTAATGACTTTACCACCAGAGTCACGTACGGTACGACGTTTTTCATCACACTTGCGAGGAAATAAAACGGAAGTAATAAATAGTAGTTCAATACCAAAATATTTATAAAAGAAAACTATGTAACTACTATTATATTTAATACAATTGAATATTTGTCCAGCTCATAGTGATGATGTATTTATTAAGTGCGGCGTTTGTACCTACTTGGATTGAGAAATAAAATATATAGGTTAGCAACACGAATTTCTCGTAGCAGAGTAAATTGAGTGAACATGGAGGTAGATATTTCAGAAAACGAAATTTACTACCTGAAACCAAATGTCTCAATAAACTGCACATATTTTACATAGAAAACTATCGTGAGTCTCAGACATATTAATATACTTAAACGGGTTTACTCACGTCGTAGAAGTCGAATACCGCTCGACATGTTTCGAATCGGTACGCGATTCATCATCAGGAGAGACGACCAGTCGCGGCGGCGGCCAATCGAACACTGCGGGCATGCGCCCTGTCCGCGCGGCTGCTCGACGCGGGTGTCACCGGCGGAGGCGCAAAACTACCCTCATCATCACGCACAATGCCACGCAATGCAATGCGGTTTTGGATACTACATCGGTGGTTAGTGTGGACGAGACCTTAGCAAATGACGTAGTGAGTGTTGTGTGCAACCCGACAATTGGCATTGTGCGTGATGATGAGGGTAGTTTTGCGCCTCCGCCGGTGACACCCGCGTCGAGCAGCCGCGCGGACAGGGCGCATGCCCGCAGTGTTCGATTGGCCGCCGCCGCGACTGGTCGTCTCTCCTGATGATGAATCGCGTACCGATTCGAAACATGTCGAGCGTTATTCGACTTCTACGACGTGAGTAAACCCGTTTAAGTATATTAATAAAACTGCATATACTTATGTACTTTAACTTATACAATTGCAACAGGTATTTGGGATAAGCATCACGGAGGATGTGCTGGGAGGGTTCTCTCGTTGGACGGGCATCACAACAGGAGCAATTTTCCTAGATGTAGCGAAGGCTTTTGACCGGGTCTGGCACAACGGCCTCATATACAAGTTATATGAGGCCGGTGTGCCGGACTGGTTAACTAGGATAATATTTAATTTTCTTTCGAGCAGGACATTCCGCTACAGGGTGGGCGACACGCTGTCGAGCCCGCACCCGATCACAGCAGGGGTGCCCCAAGGCTCGACCCTGTCCCCCACCCTGTATATTTTATATACAAATGACATCCCGCGTAATATCCCGTCAGTGAGATTGGCTTTGTTCGCCGACGACACAGCACTCTATACAACCACGAATAAACTTACAGTACTACGACGCGACCTCCAGAGTGCAATCACCGATCTAGACCGCTGGTTCAAGCTCTGGAGGATCGAAACAAATGCTGACAAATCGCAGGCCATTCTTTTCACCCGCACCAAAAACAAATTAGAAGACAAAATAAAGCCAATCTCACTGGCGGGAACTGACATCCCGTGGACGCGCCAAGTCAAGTATCTGGGCGTAACTCTGGACAGCAAACTCACCTTTCGCCCTCATGCCAGGGCAGTCCGTGGCAAAGCACTGTTTGTTCAGAATAGATTGGGCCCTATGCTGAACAAGCGGAGCAAGCTGTCGATCAAAAATAAACTCAGGCTTTACACCACCTGCATTAGACCAGTGATGACGTATGCCTGTCCGGTGTTCGCCCACATACAGCCGTCCATTTTGTACTCGCTCCAAATCGTACAAAATAAGTTCCTCAGAAGGGTATTTGGAGGCCCCTACTACCAAACCAATCTTAGTTTACATTACGACGCCAAGATTCCCACCCTATTGAAATTTGTCAACACCAACGCCAGACGTTTCATCGGAAACCTCCCCCACCATGAGAACCCACTCATAGCCAATATAACAAATTACACAGTTCCGTCAGCACCTGATGAAGCTGGCATTGGTACTGACAAAACACCCAGTAGTGGCCAAAGAAATCGGCCATCAAACCCGGACGTTATTGGGGAAGGCCCTGTCCCCACCCTCTCTAACAATACGATTGTTATTTGCCCCCCCCCCCCCCCCCCCCCTTAACCCTTTGACCGCCAAAGACGGCAAATCACGTCATCGGGAATTCGTGCCACTGACGCCAACGACGTCTATTGACGTCAAAATTTCAATGGTCAAAAACATGCTAATTCAAACCACTATCTGTGTTATTACATCTCTGTTGATTTTGGAGCAACTTTTTTTTTTTTGGTTTGGCGTCAGTGGCACGGTGAATTGCTTTGCCCCTTGGCGCTCAAAGGGTTAACTAAAAGTCTCTCATGACCAGTAAAACTTTACGATACATGTTTATAGAACACAACATACTTATTCTACGGGTAAAATAACTAACTTAGACACAGCTCGACGATGTACTTTACCATCTGCTGTTTTAACATCAACTACTCTTACTTTATTGTCATTACCACTAAATATTTTAGTGATCCTGCCTAGAGGCCAATGAAGAGGTGGGGTGTTTAGGTTTATCAATAACACTACAGCGCCCTCTTTGAGATTAGGCAGATCCTTAGTCCATTTAGTACGTTCGTTTAAAGAAGAAAGGTAGTCCTTTGACCACACCTTCCAGAAATGCTGCTTGACCTGTTCACAAGTTCGCCAGAAGCGCAACCTGTTAGTAGGTATTTCAGTTATATCGTGTTGAGGAATAGCCATTATAGGACAACCTATTAAGAAGTGACCTGGAGTTAAGCAAGACAAGTCAGAGTGATCTTGTGTTGTATGTTGCATGAGCGGGCGTGAATGTAGTATTCCTTCTATCTCTATCGTAATTGAATTAAATTGCTCGTATGTAAACGTTTTACAGGAAGAAATTCTTTTTAAATGAAATTTAAAAGAACTAACACCGCGTTCCCAGAGACCTCCGTGGTTTGGACTATACTGTGGAATGTAATGAAAACGGATTTCCTTTTGAAGTGAATAATTATGAACTGCATTTTGAAATTCTTCACTGTTATGTATAGCATATAGCTCTTTCAGTTGATTATCCGTACCTTTGAAGGTAGATGCGTTGTCAGAATAAATGTCAGAGGGGACTCCTCTGCGAGCAACAAATCTTTTCAAAGCCGCAATGAATGTCTCAGTCGTCATGTCCGAGACTACCTCCAAATGAATAGCCTTACAAGCAAAGCAAATAAATAAAGCAACATACCCCTTGGTGATAATGCTATTCCGTTTGGAAGACTGCTTAATGTCAAATGGGCCACAAAAATCCAATCCCACCTTTTTAAAGGCTCGGTCAGGTGTCACACGATATTTAGGGAGCGAGCCCATTAACTGCTTTGAAGCCTCGGCCTTCTGTCTACGACATACAACACATTTATAAATCATATTTTTAACCTCCCTTACGGAGTTAACAATATAATATTTTTGTGACAAATTGCCTAAAAGTAGTTTTAAGCCACCATGTAGCATAGTTAAATGCTCTTGCCGTATAATTAATGTAGGTAGTTATATGACAGTGCTTCGGCAAAATAATGGGGAACTTTACCGAAAAGTCTAAATCAGAGTGATGTAAGCGACCTGTCACTCTCAATGTAGATGACTTATCTACAAACGGACAAACACGACTAAGTTGCCCTTTAATTTGCCTTTTCTCTGCTAAACATTTAAATTCATCAGCAAAATAATATAATTGGGCACCTTTTATAATCGTCATAAAAGCCGACCTGAATTCGACTAGCGAAACCTTTCCTATCTGAGTGTCAATCTTTCTACATTTATTTACAAATCTCAATACATAAGCCATTACAATTGTAGCCTTGAATAAACTTGAGTATTTTTCAAAGAATGGATGTATAGGTATGTTGTCAGTGACTGTCAAACAAGTATAGGTCGATTCACTAAAGCTGGCGCGAATGGTTTGAATGAGTGAATGATAATATTTATGTGTGCGTCACAAAATGATTACATACAGGTTGATACAATAAGTGATTATTGAAAACGTATTTGTAGACAAACTAGACGCATAACTGCCCAAATTCAGCAGTATAAAGAATACTACAAAATATTATCGAACCAAATTAAATTCAATATGACGAATGGCTTTTTTTTCCAAAATTTCAAATTGGTGCAGGAAGCTGAAACTCGGTATCGGGGGGCATTTGGGGCTCACAAATATGAATCTGAAATCGGTGTCCGAAAATTCGGTCAGTCGGAAAATATCGAAAAAAACAAGATTTGTATGGAGATTTTTTTTTAGGAGGCCCGTATCTCGTAAACGGCTGGAGATGGGTAGGGGATGCTCAAACAAATATCATAGGGGACCCCCACCCGAGTACAGTCTAAGAAAAAAAACAAAATGGCGACTTTTTTTTTTCGAAAATTTCAAATTGGTCCGAGGGGGCTGGAACTCGGTATTGGGGGGCTTTTGGGTCCTCCGACTCAGAATATGAAATCGGATTTTGAATATTCGGTCAACTTCGGATAATATCGGACAAACAAAATTTAGTAATCTTAGCTCGACGGAGGGCCGAGCCATTTCTGAGCATAACTTATTGAATCGAATGGGTCTTAGCCTCGGATACTAGTACTTTCAATGAAAACTATATTGAATAAAATCGGTCCAGCCGTTTTTGAGTTATTGCAAAATTTCATAATTTTCTTTAAAATTACGTAAGTGCCGCGTGGTGTCCCTACACTTCGAACGTTACACATATTGGTTAAATGCCAAACTATATTAAAACATTTCGATCAATCTGTCGCGTATAATAGAGAACTTCCAAAAGATAATAAGTAATACCATTTAATAAATAATAAATAATAAATAAATAAATAAATATCGGACCACCCCACACAAATCGATCTAGTCCCAAATTAAGCTCAAGAAGGCTTGTGTTATGGGTACTAGACGACGATATACGTACTTATATAGATAAATAAATACTTAAATACATAGAACAACCATGACCCAAGCACAAATATTCGAGTTCATCACACAAATATTTGCCCTGACCGGGATTCGAACCCGGGACCGCCGGCTCAGTAGGCAGGTGTCTACAAACCGAGCCAAACGCGTCGTATTTAATACCTTTGCATAGTCCCACATGGTCAAACCCATACGAGACAATGGAATAGTATCATCCCACATCCTAATTCTGGTCATGCATGAATATTAAGCAATATGTACAATTACACTGCCTTACAACAGTCAAAATCTAAAGTATGTCAAAAAACTAGCGTCTGCATAAAACACCATGATAGTAAAATATTTTTGTTCAAACAGTTAAATATACCTTTCGGACATATATATTACTTGTTTAGTCTAAATATTGTGCAGATTATGCTTATATTATACGTAATAACTTTTATTTTTCTTGAATAACTAAAACCCATTTTGTTGTTGTTTACAAAATATTAGGAGGCCCCTGTATAAGAACGGCACTCACACTAACACTTGAAGTGACAAGTGACATAACTTTCATTCAATCCATTCACGCCAGCTTTAGTGAATCGACCTATATCGCCATCATCATAACACTTAGACTGAAGCGGTCTTTCAACTTCGGACAGATACAAGTTATAACTGTCACAATCGAGTAAATAATCGGGCCCATGCTTCCATAGTGAGTTTTCTACGATGTCTTGGGGATCACACCCCCTGGAGAGAATGTCTGATGGATTGAGTAAACCAGGTGTGAAGTGCCAGGACATGCCTTCGGCTAATCTGTTAATTTCGCGAACTCGATTACCTATGTAAGCAGGAACCTTCACAGTTGAGGCTTCCAACCAGCCAAGCAAAATAAATGCACATTAGCTATATTTAAGGTGATACTAACACTATGCATGAGCATAGCTAACAACACAACTCCATTAAGCTCTAATTTTGGTATGGTCAACTTTGTATTAATACCTGCCAGCCTGGACTTAGAGCAAAGGAGGTGAATGTGAGTGAGCTGAACTTCGTCTGCATCTGCAATTTGTATACACCGAGGAATACGAATAGTAGGCATGTTTACCAGATTTGTATAAAATGATTCCCACGCTTTTAGTAATTCATTGGGCAACGGCGTGTCCCAGTCTAAATTATTCTCCCACAATTCCTGTAAGATAAGTTTAGCCTTCATCGTAATCGGACCAACGAAACCCATCGCATCAAATAGTCTGCTGATTGCGCTGAGAACACTTCACTTTGTTGGAGTCTCTACATGGTTTACAGCGCGACCATTTAATTTAAATTCATCGGCATTTGCATCGTAAGATAACCCTAATATCTTGACCACTGATTTGTCTAAATCTATTTCCTTTGTGTTAAAACCTAAGCTTGATTCTGGCACGTCGCTAGCAACTCAGAGCTATTGGAAATCCATTTATGAAGCTTAAAGTTAGCAAGCTTCATAAGTGAAATAAGCTCCTGTTTTAGTTGCATAGCGCCCTCTATTGTATTGTGCCCGGTTTGAATATCGTCTACATATGAACTCTCTATTATAGCTGCACTAGCAAGTGGATATTCTTTTTCGTATCTCCTTGCCAGCTCAATGAGACATCTAGTTGCCAGAAATGAAGAAGAAGTCAAACCGTAGGCTATAGTTTGTAATTGCAGGATGTTCATAACTCCATTTTCGCGCCACAGAATGTCTTGCAACCGTCTATAGTCTGCGTGAGCTTGTATCATTCTATACATGTGGCGAACATCACATTGCAAGGTATATTTGTGCGTGCGAAACTGCATTATTATATCAAATAAAGACTTCAGTACTGGAGGGCCTTTGCACATTAAACTAAGGCCATTTTTTGTTTTAACACTACCGTCAAATACAACGCGCAATTTGTTTGTTAGTCTTTCAGGCCGCAAAATTGCATGATGTGGCAAGAAAAACAATGGATCGTATTGCGGGTCACTGTTGTCTGTATCTATTATTTTTGCGTGACCTAAGTCTAGGTACTCATGTGTAAATTTTATGTACAAATCATGATAAACAGGATCCTTTGTAAATCGCTTCTCTAAGCTGTATAAACGTTGCAAAGCAATAGCGTATTAATTAGAGGGGTCAACATCCTGCAATTCAACCTTGAGCGGAAATTTGACCTCAAATGTATTATTTTGTAATGTAACCGATTCCTGGAATACCTTTTCGCTATACTCGTGCTCTGACAGGGATTCGTGATACGTGTCAGGAATCTTCTCTGCCTCCCAAAATTGACGAACGCAGTGGTCAAGATCGGGTTCAATGACTGTATGCATAGCAACGGCTGAAGTGGAACTAGCATGGCTGGTGGACGACACGATGTATCCCAGCTTAGTATTGAGCAAGATGGGATCCGTTGGTCCGCCTTCTATTTTGCCATCTTCTATGATTCTGAAGAAGACATCACTGGCAAGCAGCAGTGATATTTCTCCTGGAACATGAAATTCGCAGTCAGCTAATTGGACGTGCTTTGGAATTACAAAGCTGCTCAAATCTATTTGTTTTTGCGGCAACTTTGATGTAATTTTTTGTATAATTGAACAAGTGATATTCATTTTGAATTCACGAACCAAAGACTCTATAGTCAAATTGACGCCTTTATTTGAGCTGTTGTTGTAATTATCGCCTAAGGTTCCTATATTTTTCTGTAACTCATATTGCGGCAACCCTAACTGATTAGCAAATGCAGTTGTGCAGAATGAAGTTTGGCTCCGCAGTCCAGGAGTGCCCTCACGACGAAGTTTTTTTATTGGCACCATGTTAAGGAAACAACTATGAATGTATTTAAATTATAAAATATATTATGAACACAACGTTGCTTATGCAAAGCTATTAAAAAGAAGAACAATTTGCTGTCATAGACAACTAGGTACATATATAAAAAGTATCAATATGTCGGTTTGTTCCCGACAGAGTGTACCTCACCACAATCATTCGCCGGTGTGTTTTTTTATTTTATAAAAATGTACAATTCAGGGCTCAATATTTTTTTATGTTTCAGGTCCTCAGAAACAAATGCGGCAATGTTCTCGTGGTCACTGCAATTTACCAGGCAGTAGCCAAGAGGTGCGGCGTGACCTGCGAGTTGATAGCGTTCCCGAACCATCTGTTCCTGGAATGGCGGGACAACTCTGACCCGAGGAACCCGCAGGTTATAAAGATTTAAACTTTTGACCATTCAGCTCGATAATATCGATCGATATTTTCCATAGGAGGCAAATTTTTAGATGTAAGTACATATTTTTAACCTTTGGAAAGACGGAACGCTGTTCTTACGTCACGACGTTATCAGCGGCTATAGCCGCGTTCCACGATCATACTATCTGCTGTCAGCTTCATCAGTTTTCCGTTGATGTGGTTTGCCGTCTTTCAAAAGGTCAATAAATAAATTACGAGAAAGATTTCAAGCTCTACAAAAAGGTCGTAAACGCCATAGTTTGACGACGCGGTTGGCTCAGTTTGCAAGCACCTGCCTACTGAGCGGCGGTCCCGGGTTCGAATCCCGGCCAGGGCAAATATTTGTGTGATGAACTCGAATATTTGTGCTTGGGTCATGGTTGTTCCTATGTATTTAAGTATATATTTATCTATATAAGTATGTATATCGTCGTCTAGTACCCATAACACAAGCCTTCTTGAGCTTAATTTGGGACTAGATCGATTTGTGTGAGGTTGTCTGATATTTTTTTTTATTATAGTAACTGTAATTCCTTATTACCTTCTGGAAGTTATCGATTATACGCGCCAGATTGAGCGGAATGTTTTAATGCAGTATGGCACTTAACTAATATGTGTAACGTTCGATTTTATTCAATATAGTTATCATTGAAAGTACTTATAAGGCCTCATTTTCATGAATTTTTCCATAACTTTTTGACCCATGGTTGAAATGTTAGAGGGGGGAACACTATTTTTTGGATTTGCCATGCCGTGATAATGAACGCAAAGTGTAAGGACATCCTGAAATACATGCTTCCGTAGTTCAGGATCACCAGTCTCCACCGCATTAGCCTGAATATAACATTGTTCTTATTGTAGTGGTGGAGAATATAAAAGTTGATTTTTATTTTACATCTGTGTGCCCCAGGTGTACACTGTGGAGCCGTCGAGCGGGGCGCTCAACCGCCGCCGCCGCTGCCCGTTCTCGCAGAACGGCCCGGTCACCAACTACAGATATTGCCCGGATTCGCTACTGCAGTACATTTGCTCGTCGTTCCACATGAGCATGGGAGCTATACGCAATTGGTAATTTCATTAGTAATTACTTATCCAAATTTGATTTCTTAAAGGAAGTATCTCAAAACGTCGCTACATGGCATATTATTGCCCCAGTGTCTCCCTTATATTACGTCGGCGCAGCATGCCTTCCTACCGAGGCGCTCCGTAGCCACTAATCTAGTCACGCTTGTCAACTTTGTGTCATATGAACTAGATAATAAGAAGCAGGTAGATGTAATCTACCTGGATTTTCAGAAAGCATTCGATTTAGTCGACAATGACGTTCTATTGCAAAAGCTTGGAAGCATAGGGTTCACACCGCGACTGCTCAAACTTTTCGCTAGTTATCTAGCCGAGAGGAAGCAGTTTGTAAAGTATGGACCCTACGTTTCAAACACTTATTTAACACGGTCGGGAATAAGTCAAGGTTCCAATCTGGGGCCTTTGCTTTTCAATATTCTTATCAACGATTTGCCAGACATAGTTGAAAACTCTCGGATTTTAATGTTAGCTGACGACGTAAAGTTGATAAGTGTGATTCGCGATGAGAAAGATTTCAAGACATTACAAAACGATCTTGACGCCGTATTTAAATGGAGCGAGGATAATAAATTTTAACTTAAATATTTTTCCCTTGTTCAATCTTTCTTTGAATGTTAAATCAACAAATTATCAGAACACAAATATATATACAATTGACCTAGACAAAATTAAACCAATCGTTAAAACATTTAAAATCAACATCATAATTATAAAAAATATATATACCTATATTTTTTTATTAATTTACTCAACTGAGTGGCGATGAAAAATTATAGCCTTTACAATATACAATGAAATGGTAAAACATTAAAAATCAACATTTAAAAACTATAAATAATAGCTACATTTTTAACGTTAATAATTACGTCTAGCATTTATAACTTAGAAGCCAAGGCCACTTCATACTTATATTTTCGCAGGAAATACATGACACGAATCGGTATCAGATTAAAGCTACGAGTATTTTAATAAAAAATATATTTCTCACCTCATCAGCCGTTGCATTTCCAAATTGATCAGCGGGAGCAAAACTGATTGTTGGTGCAGTATTGTAGCCACTGCCGCGTTGTACTTCTTCTTTTTTGAAACCAGATTGTATATCACTGGGACACTTTTGGCAATTTTTTCCAGATGTTGGGCAAACCCAGTGTCATTTTTTGCCATATACACATGATCACAAAACAAACAAATGTACTTGATTCGTCCGTTTCCGGTTTCTATTACATTAAAATATTGCAGAACTTTGGAGTTGGCTTAATTATTTCAATTAATAACAGTCACTTGTTTTAAACACATTATACAGATTGAGCAGTTTGCAACAGACTATTTAAATTTTAACCTTTATAGCTATTACTCTTCCCACTTCGACCCAATACCATGAAAAAACTGAGTACCAATCAGGAAACCTAGGTTTATAAAACTTGGTCTCTGATTCGCTAATTAAATACCACATGTACATACTTGTGGTTTACCTGTATACCTGGGATGGGAACCTGCAAAGAACTGGTGCACTTAGATTACAAAGCTCGTTTATCTCGTTATTTTACCTGCTACTCGTGAACACCAACTTTTCAAATAATTCTATTAAACAATCACCACGTTGCAAATCAGTTTATCAATTAAAACGATCACTAGAAATAATCCAATAACTTTACTTAATCTTCAAATTTTCTAAAAATGTTACTTACTGGTAAAGTTGTCGAGAATTACGGAAAAGTTACGGTAATTTCCGATGGTAAGAATTCCCGAGAACGTGAAATTTCCTGACGGCACATCACTAGTCAAGCACACCTCGCTCGCTTACGTCAAGCGAACGTAGCGCTTGTAACTGGCGCACCAGCGGGGAGACCGCGCGTAGATCCTTCGCTTTTAAAAACAATAGTATAAAGTGGACGTCTCGTCGCAAGTGCGGTTTCGCCTCGCACTCACCGTGCAGTCGTGTTCAAGGTGCTGATCCGGTGACGTTACGTACCTTCTTGCGTTTGGTTGACGACCAGCTAATGAGTAATGTTAATGACTTAAGGTAGCGGCGCTACCTCAAACCAATCAGCGCTACCGTAGTGCTGGTCTCGAGTCGAGCGTTTAGGTGTGAGATAACATTAAGTGAATTCATTACTTAGGTATTACATTTGCTAATCGTGCTACATGAACATTGAAGTACGCTAGGTAAGGTAGGTAGGTAATAGTAATCATTTTAACGCGTAAATGAACTAATAGAAGAGGGGTACGTGTTGAGAACTTCACTCCCTATTGTCTTCCCTTACGTGTGAGGAACCATGCTTATTGCTTCTAGATTAGACTCTTATATAGGCTTTTAATTAAATGTTATGTTTGTACCTACGGGTTAAATTAAATATAATTTTCTTTATTATTTAGGAACACACTGAATGCATTGCACCTGTTGGATTTCCTTGGTTCCAACCGAAGTACGCACAGTTCGTACAGAAACTTCCTGCCATATTTACTTGACACTACCCATATATCAGCAATGGGCGCGCCCCTCAATCTGAAAAATGTAAGTTGTGCTCAACTAACAATGCCTTACATAATTTTTCCTGACATCAATCATTTATTATCAATAGAATATGATTCCAATATACGTATCTATAACGGCCAGTCCGCGACCAGCGGAGCGGCGAGTGAAGTGAGTGAGACACCGCGCTAGGACCTTTCGCGCGAAGTCTTGGCTGAGCCGTAACCTTAACACATACATATTATTGTTTTTTTTTCAATAGTATAGATTTTTGTCTGGCTGCATATATTGCTTATTATCGCCTATTGGGTTAGCCTTAGAAAAGAGAGACGAGAGAATTGTTTCGTAGCGCTGCCTTAGGTGGGAATCTAACTATTGTTGTTTGCCAATTTTCAGTTGAGCCCTATTCACATGGAAATACTGAAGTCGCTCTCCAGTCATGAAGTACCCGTCGACTGCTACAAGAAGCGGGTAAGACCTGAATTGCGGTTTTGATAGATTAAAAAGGTTTTAAAAAAGATTAAAGTCCTCGTAAATACATAAATAATTGCAAATGTTCTCTACTTTGTACGGCCTAAACAGCCATAAAATTTGTATTTATTACTCAAAATTTTACTTATATTGATGAAATCAACCATATCTTTATTATTTGTCCTTTATTTACGCTCAATCTTGCGGAATTCGCTAATAACATCCTTGCTTTTCAGTTTTCAGTAAGAAAACGCAACAGCAGCGTCAAATATGCTGTGGGTATGACATGTTACCACACCCGATACGACTACGTGTGCATAGTCCGAAGTTGGGATTTGCAGTGCGCCCTCAAGTGGCAGAACCAAATGGCCGCCGAAAGCCTATACTTCGGAGTAATGCAACCATTCTACAACGTAATTGCCGCGGACCAGTCCGAGCGCTATGTGCCACAAGGTACCTACTAACTTAATTATTTATTGGTAATTATCTATTACTATTATGAAATCCAGTTGCATTACGGGGGTCATAGTTTTAAGAAAAATCTTAACCGTCAAATTTCCATCAGGCACGATTTACATAACTTTTGTATGAGGATTAATAGCGATTGACCGTAACGCCACAATTTTGGATACAGGTACCGCACAATACATGACGTGCTAGTTTTAATGAGACCCTGTCTCTATTCCAGAGAATCTGAAGGAGATGGACCGGCCCACGCGGCTGTACCACCTCGAGGACGTGATCGCGACCGAGTTCACGCACTTCGACGGGTTCGCGTACGCGCCCAACGACCAGAAGCGCGCCGAGTTCCCGGACGACGCGCCCGTCGCGCGCGTCTACCGCGAGCGCGCCCAGCTGCGCGCCTAGACCCGCCACCCACACCCACCTGCTCACATAATCCCCCCCAATGTCTACTTATACTACGGCATACAGGGCATACCCTTACAGCCCGTCCAGATGCTCTCGCGCTTTTCAAAACTCGCGCGTAAAACGCGTGCAATACGCTGGACTCTCGACTCGCTCGTTTTACGCGCGAGTCGAGATACTCTGGCGCCATTGGAGCGTTCAGTAGTATTCGCGAGTCAGTAGCGAGTGCACGTATTTTGTCCGCCGCACATCGCGCGTAGTAACGCGCGTAAAACGCGGCATCTGGATGCAAAATGAAATTGAAGCGCGCGAGTGCCCTCGCGCGTAAAACGCTCCATCTGGACAGGCTCTTAAACACATATGACGCAGAGGGCGCTCCAGTAACGTAGAATCATGGAATCAAGGATTTGGTGTGATTGACTTAACGATGTGATAGCTCAGTCGGGAGAGCACTACGCCGGAAATGCGGGGTCGCAGGTTCGAGTCCTGCTTACTTTGCCGTGAATCTGACGACGTGTTTAGCTCGGTTGGTAGACACCTGCCTACTGAGTCGACGGTCCCGGGTTCGAATCCCGGCCGGGGCAAATATTTGTGCAAAATATTTGTTCTTGGGTCATGGATGTTATCTATATATGTATTTATATATTATGTATATCGTCGTCTAGTACCCATAGTACAAGCTTTGCTTAGTTTGGGACTAGGTCGATTTGTGTATGATTGTCCCTTAATATTTATTTTATTATTTAATCACATTACATTTTAAATTAATAATTACCCTGTGTGTCAATATTTATAAATATAAAAATGTGGTATTTCCACATTAAAACCGAATCGATATAAATATTCTATAAAAAAATGAACGATATACATACCGATAGATATTTTTTAGCGGCTCAGAAAACTGTGTCCCTAACGACGTCTGACTATTAAACAAATGTAATTACATTGTGTAGTGGCAATAGCAACTGACCTCCTGGTGGTTGGACACTTTGACGTTCAGGAAAGATGAAACTTCATTTGACTTTCATGTAGCTGCCATTAGGTACTTTGTATCGACAATGGCGATTTGGCGATTCGCCTTCACATATCGGGCTGATACCGAATAGGGAAGCTGTTTGTAACGCTAATATCCAAGGGATAAACGGCCACTTGTAGGCTATACGAACGGACACAACCCAAAACCCTCGTGTAATGCATACTAATAATTGGTGTTGGTTTTAAATGTTTTATGTAAATGATTAGGATATCCTAATATATAAATGGAATTTCTTAATCCAGTGTCAATAACTTAAACGGATCGATTAATAACTTGACAAACGTCAGTCCAATGGCACATAAACATAATAGAAATAAAGGATATCAGAGTTCAAAAGGCCGAAGGCCGAAAGATCGCATCGCGGCAACGCGACGTGCCCGCCGTTACCAAACTGCGAGAATAAAGCTTGGCTTTCGTACTTGGCTGTTGCGAATCTTCAACTTCCGTGGGTCGCGGGCTGATGCGACTGTCGCAACGGCCGCTACCCACGAAAGTCAAGCTTAACCTATTGACCGCCAAGCGGTCTAGCAATTTACCGTGCCACTGACGCCAGAGTAAAAAAAAGATGTGCCCCAAAATCAACAGGGATTGAAAAATACTTGTAGCGGTTAGAATTACAAAGTTTTTGATCATTGAAATTTGGACGGCTGTGGCCGACGTGGCGTCAGGGGCACGATTTTTTGTTGACGGCCACAGCCGACTGTGGCGGTCAAAACGTTAAGGCGGGGCTGTGTAAAATTGACTTATCAACATTTCTCAGATTAAAATGCACTTATTTTCACAAGGACGCATCCTGATTGATTTATCTTCTCCGCTCCGCTTACAGCCTTACTTACAGGGCTGAATTTTCCAAGGCTCGCTAATCTTTTTCAGTGAATCTTGCCTAAGATATGCATATAAACTGGCTATTTAGTAGCTATTATCTAATAGATATATGACATATATTGTCATTTTAAAATCGGACAGAAGTCGTTACACGTTTTACGTGAAACGTTTACAACTGTGTTATTTTTATTGACCAATAATTAATAAAATACTTCTTAAAATCTGTTTTTTAGTCTTAATTTACACATTTCACTGCACAGTACTCATAATAATACAGAGCCATACAAATTACGTGTTAACGTAAACTATAAAATAAAATTAATATTATTTATTTAATTAAGATGTTACATGAAGATAAGATTATTTATGGTTATGGCACATTTTGTTATATTGTATGGTACCTGACATTATTCGATCGGACTTTCAAATGGGAATTAATACACATAAAAATATTTACGCAACTTATAAAGATTTATGTATAATTGAGATAATGGGTACCTATTAGAAGTATTCGAATACGTAACATATACGTATGTCTGTGTCTATACAGGAAAATATGATTGTAATTTGTAATGAAATTATTATTATGTTGTAGATAAATGTTTTCGAAAAGGAATGCACAATCCTTATTACATTATGTGTACATCTACTCAGTGTGTGGTCGGCCTGTACTTAGAACCTTGTCATTCGAAAATGAAAAATTAATGCTAAAGTTAATTTTCATACGCCGACCTTATTCTGATAAAGATAGGCATTTGTGCTCAGTGTCGACAGTGATGGATAAAAAAGGGAAATGTGATGAATGAAATGATAATTTATACCTTGTAAAGGGAATGTTAAAGATTTTATTTTGTCTTTTCAATAAGTTTTGATTCTATTATACGAGACAACATAGAACGAAATTAGAAGTTCAAGTCAATCCAATGTGTCCATCGGCAAACGGGCTCGCCACCAGTACGAAAATTATTAAGCCGTAACTTAAATATAAAATTGACGGGCTTAAACCAAATCGCCATTATACTGCAGCGCTAATCTACAGGTAAATATATACAAAAAAATCCATCCAGCTTAAATTATTGGATATTATTTACCTACATTTTGTACTTGGTTGGTTTATGGTTGGCGAATACTACGCGTATGTGTAGCTGTTGCTATATGTATACATTAGCTTTTCATGTTATGATAACTCAAAATAATATTTCATTTCATTCATTATTTCGCCATCCCAATGTTCAATGGGTTCCAAGTTTCACTTTTAATGTTAACGAATTGTTTGAACGTTGTCATAGTAACACGGTCTAATTTGAAAATATAAGAACCCTGTAATATGGGGCCTGCAGCGAACGAATAAAACATAGAACACGAGCTTCATACAGAATTACAATCAAAAACCGGCCCAACAGTCGAAATGCGCATGCTCACCGGTGTACCAATCACAGCCACTCAAATGTTTTCAATTACGCATAACAAATAAATGTGATTCGTCAATTTCCGAATGGCCAGCTGTGATTCAACAAAACGCATGACATTTGTCTATGGTAATATGGCGGTGACAGTGAAAACTCATAATTGGTGAATCTTTAATGCAATAAAGAGCCATTTTTGTTTCCTTCATTATAAATCTTGAATGTGAAGGTTATTGCTTACATGCGAATTTCAAAAAAAAATTACATCTTTTAAGGAATCCTTGTTTTTTCCTTGTTGTTACTAATACTTTGAATGATTATTATTAATGCGTGCTGTAACTGCTGTATATATTATTATTTCTCCTTCTTTGTAATAACTAATATTTTACATGTAAAGTCGATACAATCTTTGTAGTGAAAAATATCAAACATAATTAGGAACTTATACGTTTTCCTACCGGACTGACGGATAACGCATAGCCTTTTAGGGACGGTCTTATACAAGCACAAAAGCCCGGCTTGCCCTAGTAATATTAACAAACGATAAAAAATTATTTACTTGAACAATATAAAATTGCGCGCCGTGACGTGTTTCATAATTTCAAATTTTGTCGATGCCCCGTGGTTAAAAATTTGTCCGCGCACCGACCGCTCCGCGCTATGGCTCGTCGCCGTTCTATGTCACCACTAGTCATCTCCCTCGCACGCGTTGGCTTGCAATCGGGCTTCATACCGCCTATTCTAACACATGGAAGTAACCTATGTATCAATATACGTTGCTTCAAGTGAAGTTAGATACGGATCGGCCACTTGCAAATTTCGCGTTAAACAGGAGTGATTTAACTTCACGTTGTTTAGAAATATTTAGTCAGCGTTGCCAGATGGTTACATATGTTACATTTTTCGTAACTTTTAACCCTCTCTCGTAACATGTAAGTAACTTTTGATATCTGGGGAATTTTCGTAACTTTTCATTAGGTTTTGTTAAAAATACTAAAGTGGGAACATTAATTTAGATTCTGAATTCAAATAACATGTACTATCAGGCAAAAATATAACATGTATGACCACTGAAAAAAAACTTAATGAAAATTTCGATAATGTGTTTAAATTTTTTCTCAAATATTAATGTAATAATAATCCAGTATATATTCGGAATCAGCTTACGAAGCCCTTTCATTAGATACGCCATAATGTCAATTTATAAATCCGTTGTTTGTAAGTTTTTTTTCTTTTTTTTTTTTTTTTTGTTTTTTTTTTTGACGGAAGCTTTTATTATTTTGACATTGAACTAAATTTTTGTAATATTTTCTTCGGTTTCCGCGACTAAATTTTAGTGAAACAATTTTTTTGGCCAAAATTATCAGGTAAATTTCAAGAGATCGGATTATGGATCACAAAAATCAAAAACGCAATCAGGAGCTGAACGCGCGGCTGACTCTAGAATCGAGCAGGCGGTGGCGGCAATCGCCCTACATATTGCGCCCGACGGCGGAGCGACGGGCTCCGCCGCTTCCGCTTCCGCCATGGACGTGGACGCCGGAAGCTCTTCGCCAGTCGAAAGAGCCCGCAGCACGGCGGAACGAGCGGCTCCGCCGTGCGCGCGCCTTCGAAGCCGAGCTCCGCAGGCGCCTCGCGCGAGAGGAGTGGGCGCACGCGTGGGTGCGCACCCGCAGGCGACCGTAACGCACGGGGAAACGCCGCAGGAAAGTGCGCGCCGCGTCCTCAGCGAACAAAACAAAAGAAGCAAACAAATTTTTGTAGCGGTTGGAAAGTAAACAACGGATGGATGAGTAATTTTGAGGGCAAAGATGAGGCCCTAGGTAATACTAGTCCAACTATTGCACTTTCGGCCAAGACACTATAATAATGATGCTTTTAACAACTAATAAAATAAATATTTACACAATATCGCAAGATTGACATTATGTTTCTCCCGTCAGTTTTAATTTTTTAAATATTTTTTTTAAATCATCACTTAGTTTGTCTAACGAGTCGTGTCCCTTGAAAGACGCGATAAATTCAAAAACCTAACAAATATCAATATCAACAGTCAACACAAATATAATACAATTCCTTCATTAAGTTATTAAAATAAAATTTGTAATTTATTCGCATATATTCGGTGCACTATCAGTGCAGATATCAGTAAGAATTTTGAATTGGCTGCTTTTAATACAAAGATCAAAGCTTAAAGAAAAATTGAAAAAGGAGCTACCTGGCTGCTTTTATCAAGCTACACGAGTCGCTTAACAGACTGTATTAACGAGTACCTAAACATATTAAAACGGAGGCGTTTTCCTTGATTTTTTTAAAGTCTGATTTTTGTCTGTCTGTCTGTTACCTCTTCACGCTTAACCCGCTGAATCGATTTTGATGAAATTTGGCATGGAAATAGTTTAAGATCCGAGGAAGGACATAGGATAGTTTTCATCCTGGAAATTATCCCCAAAAAGATTTAAAAGTGATTAAGTAATTCATGATGACATTGATGACCCTGTAGGAAATATAATAGACCAAAAGCACAATTGCTCTTACATTTGCTTAGGCGCTTTTAATAATCCCTTTTATTAATTAAGGTGATTAGGTGGATATGGATATCTATCGTGTTGTACGAGGTTGCTTTCATACTTCCAAGTTCCACGCGGACGTAGTCGCGGGCAAAAGCTAGTATTCTATACTTTCATAGTTTGTACCTTTGGAACCCTCGGTACGCAAATCCGACTCGCGCTTGATCGGTTTTTTTATTAATATTAAAATGTAACTTTCGCAGCAAAAATGTAACTTTTTGAGGAATGAAACGTAACTTATGCCACAATGGCTCTGGCAACACTGTATTTAGTTAGTGTAGTTTGTTTGAGCGTAGTAATAAGTAGAAGTAGGTAATATTATAGATAGTGGTCGTGTTTTGATTTTGGAATGAATTGGAATGGAAGGAGTTCTTCCGTGCGATTGTGATGAGTTAAAGTGTGCAGGTCTTTTAATAGGCGAAGGAAAGGTAGGCACTCTAAACTTTCGCTCAGAAAAAACAGCTCATATTTTCCCCAAAACCCACGCCCAACCTGTGTATTTTTGAAATTGTACTTTGAACAGTAATGCGGCAATAAAATGGATTTACCCATAAGCCTAGGCACGCCACGATTGCATTACTTTTTTCAAACATCGTATATAAATTAGTCGTATGGCATAACACCATCCCTATACAAAATCTGTTCCGTAAAATAAATTAAATTAATATGTGTACGGCTTTATTTACGTATGAAAACTGATACCATCTTTTTTTTTGTGTTTTCCTGAGTGATTAATACACCATTTCACTGAACATTATGGCATATTTTGTTACTTTGAAACTTCATATATGTCACGTAATGCAACTGTTCGGCTGCGACGCCATTTGCAAACTAGACAGCCGTTTGACACAAAATTTACGCCCCGCCTTAACTGACACAAAATCCGTGGGGCCATTTTCCGACGCTAGTTAGGCTTCTATGTTTTATTCGTTCGCTGGGGGCCTGTAATCTGGCCAACTTACCTCGCTTCCATGGATGTATTTTCGTTTATCTAGAGTTCGATATTCTCGGACATATTATCCTTTGATATTTGGAGCAACTGTTCTTATTCTTACATTCAATTATTATAATATTTTACATTTGTTGCAGGGTGCAATACTTCTCGATTTTTTTTCCTGATTGGACTTAATTGGATTAGAAATAAAAACTATTGTCACTACAGCTTGCAAGTTGTCCGTATCGCAACAAAGAGATCAATAAAACAAAACTAGTATTAAAGTATTTTATTTATCGATATCCCTCGCAGTGCTCAAATAGTTGTTGACAAATTTATGAAAAACGAGATCATTTCAAAGTCTGTTTGTTATACTAATGAGACTTTAAACATATTTACAATTATTATCCTAGTTGTTGAATCTCGATTTCAAAAGGATTACACGATGGCACTACTAGAGAGGAGGCTGACTTCGGATGCAAAGCGTTGATATTTATTACGGACTACCCTTACGTCTTTGTAAGGTATTTAACTAATTATTTCTAATTCGGAAATTAAAAGCACATGAGTTATATTAAGTACAGGGCTAGCCTATAATTTAATGATTAAAATTGTGGTTTACAAACTATGAAGGGCTTTTGCTGATCTTCTCATATATGTGATATTGTTTAAAATTTTCGTAATGCGCAGTAAAATTATTAAATTAAACTAATAATAAAGGCAATTTTTCACGGTTTGACTAGTTCGATTTTACATTTGGGTGATTTTACAAGCCCATCTGGAGCCTTCAGTACAGGGAGCCATAAGGGTGCCGCCATATTAACGCGAAAATCTTTAACAAATAGGTACTCTTAAAAAGCGATTATTTTTGGCTTTGACATATTAAAAATAAAGAGTGAAATAAACACAAACATCAGGAATGATAAATTTCAAAATAGGGCTCCGTCTCCGTAAATTCGTTAGTGCCCTTCAAACCTAGTGATGGTAGTCCCGTTAAATGCATAAAATTTAGATATTGAGTAATAGTTCGTGTTATTATTACGATTACGGGACTTTACAAAGTATTAAAGCTACCTAACAGTTAGTAGGGTCGGGTGCCGCTCGGCTAGTCGCCGGCGCCCGGTAGTAGACAGAACAGTACATCATCTTAAAGCTTTAACTATAACATTGATGGCGACTCGCGTACTAGATAATTACGTGCGCACGTTTACATTAAAAACATTGTAGGTAAAAATCTTTGGTAAAGAACCTTTTATATGTAGTTGTGACCTGTACGAATAGTTTAAAATGTATTACACAAACAAAACAAATGCCTGTCTACTACTACATGCAAGAGGTGCTTTAATAAAGGTTTACCTATACATGAGCATTTCTCAAAAAAATTGCCTACAATTAAAACAGAAATTAAGGTCCAATATAAATTTTCCTATTTTGTTACCAATTATTTTCGTAATTTTATATCAATGTTATGGATATGTTCGATAATTAAGGTTCTGTTATGCTTATACTTTTTTAATTATACATAATCTGATATCAATGTATTGGAATGACAAAGAAAATTGGTAACAAAATAGGAAAATTATATTGACCTTAATTTCTGTCCTAATTGTGGGCATTTTTTTTGAGAAATGCTCACATAGAGCACAAAAGTATGTTTCCCAACATGCTAAAACTTGCAAAAATAAATGATTAAATTACTATTGACTACATAGCTAATAAGTATAAAATTGGCAGCAGTTACGTATCTTTATGCAAGAACACCAAAACAGTAAGAATATTTAGTTAAAACCACGTCGAGATCAGCAAAAGCGCACGTGCGCCAATTTACACAACACAAACGTGATATGAGCGGACGTGATACATTAGTCAGTACTAGACTCAACACGTCATATTTAACACTACAGGTAATATTTAAACAATAAATTTTAAAATAAAACTGCCCCTTTGTGTTACGAAATGGAAAGGGATCTGAGCGAGCAGATAAATAAAGTTAACTCACATATTATCCGATATATCAAGTGTAATCAACAATGATCTATCACATCTAGTATTAAGTAAATTTTAGGTTTAATCACCACTGCAAATTTACAATTTGTCCAAAAACTATTTCTAAATAATAAAGCAAAACTATAAGATGGAACATTTAACTCGCTTAACATCTTGAGAATAAAGTTGTCATTTGGATCAAGTTTGGTTATAATGAACTAAAATTAATATTTAACTGTAGGTTAGTGATTGAGGTACACCATTGACAGTCTTTGATTTCAGGATCCCGTTTTCGTAGGACATCACCGTCTCCCGACCATTCTCAGTCACCCTGAAAGTAAAACAAAATACATTCAAAACAGTTCCAACTTAATGTAATAGTAGTTTTTGATACAAGTGTGGACCAAACAACGTTTTTTAATCCATTTGCGAAAAATTGCAATAATACAAGTTTAAAACAGTAATTGAAAGGGGCAATTATATTTATTTTTGTCTAATAGAAATAAAAGTACAAATTTTAGAGTAATTGTGAAGGGTCGATGAGTTTGCTGGTTTGCAAGTTTAAAGTTTTATTCAAGTTGTCAATAATTCTCGTATTCTCGTTTCCAGCCAATAAAATGTCCATAGACGGCAATGTAATTTTTCTTTTGATTTTGCGGGTAAAATACTCTCACTTGCAATTTTTGCCTTGTCTCGTATATCGGGCGGTGTTAAATCTATTCTGATAACATCAGAATCCATCATTCTCTATCAAAAAGTCTTATTTTATAAAACGTACGTGTAATTTACACATAAATAAAACAATCTTGAATCAAAAAGAAAGTTTTACTTTTAATTGTAATATTTTTTTTCAAGATGGCGTCGGCTGTCATCATTCATCCAAATCAAAAGAAATAGTTTTTATAGTTCAGAAGAGATGTGATAATTTTACACAGTAATTTAATTGACTATTCTAAACAATAAACATCGTGAATCTTTTTTAGTTCTTTACATTTCATATAATTGTAAATAAATATATTATTTAATACACAAAAAAATCGATTATTCATATTATTAATTAATAAAGCAGCGCGTCAGTCACGTACTGTATTATCTATTCTGTGATAATACTTTTCTTTTTATTTTTTTTAGGTCACGCATAATACTCATTTGCTCATTAAATAATAGTCACTCAAACAAATTATTACAACCGTTTTTGAGTTTATTTAATAGATAACCCTTTGATTGATCCAATATGCAATTTAAGTATTTTAAGCATAAATATGAGATATACACTTGCAATGCTGCATGACGTAATAAATGTCAGAAAGTGATTGACCTTTGTTTGGATGTATGAGGTATGACGTGTTAGTACAAGAGAAAATTAAAAAAAATTGAAAAGTAAAAAGAACTAGTTCGAAATAACCAACTTTTCGCACGATTTGCAGCTACGAAAAGTGTGGAAGTGTCATTTTAACTCGTCCCGAGTCTTGAACCTCGCCTTGCGGCTCGGGCCAAGACTCCTCGGGACTCGTTCAAAATGACATACTTTCCACACTTGTATCAAAAACTACTATTAGAATTTATAACTAAGGTCGTATTAACATTAACCTGAGGAACGTCAAGCGATTAAGCTATTCAACGCGTCCCTCGCGCGTCAGGGCCAAGGCAAATTAAATACACAAGGGCGACACGTTGGCGTCAGTGGCAATTTTTTTTGGGATCAAGTGTCTATATGGGACTACCTACACTTAGACTGCTCCAAAAGTCAGAAATGACCGTCAAAGTTCATCATTCCTACAGAGCACTAAAAACGCTCCATACAGATGGCCTAGTAGATATGACGTCATCTGTGGATTGGGTACCCACTGCTTTGTATGGAGAAAATAAGTAATTTGCCATTTTCACCGTGAAAAAATGCGTTTAAGTTCATGGTTGTCATACAATTTTATTAAATTATGAGGTTTCTAAAAACAATTTAAAAATTTCTTTTGGTACAATACAATACAATACAACAACACTTTATTGCACACCAACAAGAAAAATATTACATGAGAAATCTTAAATTAAACAATGGTAGACAATAGGCGGTCTTATCGCTAAAGAGCGATCTCTTCCAGACAACCTTTGGGTAGCGGAGAAAACAAAATTAAACAGAAAATAGTAGGTGGTGAGATGAGAACTTCAAGTAAATTATACATACAAAATATTAGACAGATAGGTCATACACTTACACAAATAAGTAAAGTCCATTCGTTTTTACTTGTCCTATTTAGTAAACAAGATCCTAACCTCAAAATTGACATCGAATGCTGAGACCAGTTGTTTTCTCACAAGTAAATTAATTCAATGTATAAAATTTGCAGCGTAATATTTAGAACAGAAGCTTACGTGAATTTATTTGTCAGAAAATACAAACTTTCGGCGATAAAGTCATAATTTGAGGTTAGGATCTTGTTTACTAAATAGGACAAGTAAAAACGAATGGACTTTATCTATATATATAAACATACATAAACGTACATACATACAAAAGGGAAGAATGAAAAGAATATCACAGCTAACATTAGACTTATAACGAAAAACGACAGCATAGAATTATAAAAGGATTAGGCTACGGTAGAGACAAATAGTGATCTTTTAGTTTATGTTTAAAAATTGCCAAAGTTTTAGCTTGCCTTAGATCCAGCGGAAGCGAATTCCACAGTAAAATAGCTTGCACAGTAAAAGAATTAGAATAAAATTTTGACTTCGATGCCGGAACAGTGAGTATACAATTTTGAGCGGACCTTGCAGATTTGAGGTAACTAAAACGATCTTTAAGGTAGCGGGGAGTTGCAGGGTTAAAAAGAATATTATAGAGAAGTGAAAGTGCGTGAAAGTTACGACGAAGACGGATAGGGAGCCACTTGAGTTGTGAACGGAAACTGGAAACCTTTGAATCACATATTTCAAGTTTTTTCTTTTTATTTTTTTTCTTTGTATCAAGACATATTGAGCTAATTTTATTCATATCCCCCATTCTCCCTTATATATGACGACTGTGGCGTTCAAAGGTCAGGTATAAAGCGCCACACGCTTCCTTTGTTACATTATTATTACCTCACTTCCCAAAGTCCCTCGGTGCGCACAGATGTAATACATAGAATGCACTTTCCACAACGGAAACGAACGTTGTGGGCTGCCTTATAAGGACCGGTTGTGTGTGAATGGCGTGACAGATATAGTGTTACGAGCATATGAAGTAGCATAAACACTCACTTTTTAGTAGTAATCTTCTTCCCATTAACAACCCTCGTGGTGGTGGTGGTACTCCTCATGTTGCCGCTGCCCTGGCCCGCCAGCGAGCTGTTGAAGGTCGAGAACGAGGTGAAGGAGTTCCCGTTGGAGGCGCGCGCGAAGATGTCGTCCAGCCCCATGCCCAGCCCGAACGGGCTGAAGAGAGTAGACGTTAGCGATGTGCCCGGGTGGTGGTGGTGGCCGCGCCGCCCGTGCCTGTGGCCGTGCCCATTTATTTCTGTAAACAAAATAAGCTTTGTTGTACTACAAGAGAAAACTATTTTCACCAAAAAATGTGTTTTAGAAGGTAAGACCATGGATAACTAAGATAATTTAAGAAGACGGCCTAGTATGTAAGAAGATATTGGCAATACAAAGTGTACCTGTTTTAGACAGTGCCACCTCGTCAACAAACCGTGACCTTCGGACAGACACCACGCTATGGTAATGCCGTTTACTACAAAAATTTTTTTTTAGGCAAGTCCATTTTGAGGCTTTTTTCGGGTTTAAGAATCTTTATTTCTCAAAAGAAGATATTAACAACTTCACTTAAATGAGAAATTATTACTAAATATATATAAACTAGTAAACCACTAAATACTCGCCACTGCCGCGGTAATGCAACGCTAATTTCGGAACTAAGTATTAGTCTAAGATCCCTTTAAGAACGACCTTCACCGAGATGTTTATTTGATGAAATGTATTTTATATTTAATTTAATATGTCAATAAATATATTGCATATGGGTTGCCTAACAAATTTTAGTCCAGGGTATGTTTAATTAATGATTAAAAAAATTTTTTTTTTAAACATTTGATTATTAGATAAATTCTATACCAATCGAAAGTATGAAGCCCATAGAATATGCAAACGTTAGGTTGCCTATTCTTTTCCCGTCACAACTATCGGGTAGCCAGGTTTAAACTGGTAAATCTATACTAGCATTTTGCAACGGTCTGATTATTGAATTGAAATTAAATAACATTAAAGATTATTTTATTATGAACACGGTGGTATAGGGTTGCCTGCGAAAAATCAGTCCAGAATTCCGGTTGTCGAATTTTGAAAAGTAAAATATTGCAGCGAGTGAATGTGTGCGACTGAGAGGTCCCAACCAAAACCATCCCATACGATAGAAGAGGACACAGCATAGCAGCTGTTTGAAGTCCGCCCATTTAAAAAAAGAGAGTGCGCATGCTATTTTTGCTTGAAAATGAAAAGCATAGCGATAGACTCGTATATGCTGTACATTATTTTATAGTTATTTAACTTTTTTTTTAATCAATTAATTAATGAAATAATGAACTTTATTCTGCAAGTAGGCCACAAGGGCACTTTTACATGTCTGAGTCTATCGACATTTCACAAAAGGGTGACCACTGTTGAGAAGAAACTCCGAAAGATTAGATACATTACATTTGTTTTATTCTACTACCTATGTTTCTACTTGAATCACTTAAAATTAATGCCGTTTAAACACTTTTCACCGTTGGTTAAAATTCTCCAACATTTAAAAGTATGAGAATCTCTGAACACCATGATGACGTAGGCTTGTGTCAGTCACGTGGTTCGCGAGTCTCGGAAGAGAGTACCAGGCGGAGTATATTATTATACCATGCATTTTATTGTATCTATAGCGACAATCTACTCCAAAATAATGCACAGCATATACGAGTCTATCGCTATCCTTTTCATTTTCAAGCACAAATAGCATGCGCACTCTCTTTTTTTAAATGGGCGGACTTCAAACACCTGCTATGCTGTGTCCTCTTCTATCGTATGGGATGGTTTTGGTTGGGACCTCTCAGTCGCACACATTCACTCGATGCAATATTTTACTTTTCAAAATTCGACAACCGGAATTCTGGACTGATTTTTCGCAGGCAACCCTATACCACCGTGTTCATAATAAAATAATCTTTAATGTTATTTAATTTCAATTCAATAATCAGACCGTTGCAAAATGCTAGTATAGATTTACCAGTTTAAACCTGGCTACCCGATAGTTGCGACGGGAAAAGAATAGGCAACCTAACGTTTGCATATTCTATGGGCTTCATACTTTCGATTGGTATAGAATTTATATAATAATCAAATGTTTAAAAAAATATTTTTTTTAATCATTAATTAAACATACCCTGGACTAAAATTTGTTAGGCAACCCATATGCAATATATTTATTGACATATTAAATTAAATATAAAATACATTTCATCAAATAAACATCTCGGTGAAGGTCGTTCTTAAAGGGATCCTCTACTATATGTATATATTTTTTTACAAAATTAATCAAGGGTAGTAGCGTAAAGCCCAATTTTACCGTCCTTTTTAGCAGCTCATTCCGACTGTCAATGACGACATAGACAGTCAGCCGTATTCGCTGGGTGCGCGATGACAGCGTCAACTAGCGGTTACAATTACGGCGGGCTTTTTAATGTCAAATGGCTGACTGTCTTTACGAAGAGTAAGTAAACAAACAAATAATTTCAATGAAATATCGTAATTTTCTTTCATTTTATTCGATTATGTTAATCTATAGTGTCGATAAAACGTTGACCTTCTTTATTTCCCGTCTAAAATGGCAAAATCAATAACTTTCAGATGTAATTCACACGGACCTTTTCATGGCTGTCTTCACGAGAAGTAAGTTACAAAATAAACAAATTTAACCGAAAAACGCATTTCATGCATAATGCAACCGATCATTTATGACTGTATTTTCGTAATAATACAGATTATTTTATTTTTTCAGTTAAACATGGCCAAATTAATTATTATAACTGGATTCTGCTCAATCAAACACAACATCGCTTTCAAATCCCAAACTATAATAAAATGGGAAACAATTAATTTTTTCTCAACATGTCCAAAATGTAAAAGAAAATAAATGCATAAACGTGCTACTCCCTACAACATACAAGATATAATATTAAAAATGTTGTTCTATAGGTTATATACTAACTTTTGCCTCTTGATAGCGATTATCCATTTAATTCGTTGTTCTTGTTTCCAACTTGCTTGTGGAAATTTATTTATTTATGATTACTGTTTTTGAATTTGTGATTACTGTTTTTGCCATTGTTTTTGCAATTAACTACGGTGCAGGTTTCGTGTCGCATATTTATTTATTTTTAGATGCCTTAATTTCGCTAGTAAAAAGTGACAGTTAGCCTGACGAAAGTTCCTTTTTTGGCCACGGTGCGCGCTGCGATCGATTCGTGGTTCCCCCACCACCTACTTCGCACCCAGCGAATACAGACAATGTCAAAGTGATATCCATAGCATTGTTACAGCACCTTCAAAACAACTGTTTTTCTCTTTATCTCGTCAACAATATTGTGTCTCTTCCCTTTCGATATCTTGCGGATGTGACTATGGCCTAAATGGCCACGGAATCAGAATGGAATGGAGAATGGCGGTGCTAGACCGGCAAGTTATTAAATTAATGATAGAATGGTAGTTTTAGACAAAAAGATTGATCTCAAGGTTTTAATGTTTTACAGTAATAAAGACATGTAAAGGTGGAGTTTATGGAAGGCTATTTTAATTTTATTTGTCGGCGTATAATAGCAGACATGAGACTCGTAATGAGTTGACCTTTTGAATGCCAACGACATCAGGGCAACAGTCGACTTGGGCAGACGGCGTCGCCCTATTATCAAACCCGACAAAAAAATAGACCCGTTAATAAATAACATTTGTTTTTAGAATAAGAAGATAAATCCTGCAATAATAAAAGTTTGACGCTAAATATATTTGGCTTATGTAAACTAAACCAACGTCAGTGTCATTTTAGTTAAGTCAGTCAGACACATATAGTGGTATAAAAAAATAGCATGAAAGTTACCAAAATTCAAATATTGTACGCCAGTTTCTGTATACAGAAATGTTACTACTACATACACCTAACTTAAAAATAAAAATAAACTATACTCGGTTATGTGTTAAGAGTGCCATCATGCTGTCAAAAGTTAGATTGCGGAACAATATATATGACTACGTGTTTTGCCGACTTAGACACTTTCACGACCAGGAAAAAAATTAAAACTATCCTAGAAACCGACAGAGCCCGCTAGGTGGGCGCAACCCTCCCCAGCCGCCAACAGAGCCCGTGATGGTGGGCGCTGTTATAGTACAATCCGGCAGCTGAGTTAAAGTATAACCTACCAGCAAACAAATCGCCGAACGGGGAACCACCAAAGAATTCTCTGAAAACATCTTCTGGGTCTCGGAATGTGAACGGGAAGCCAGCAGTGTAGCCGAAGTCGTAGTCGTCGTCAGCAGCGGAGCGCCGGCTTCGAGAGTTATTCAGGCCTTCTTTTCCATATTGATCATACACTCGTCTCTTTCTTTCTGTAAACACATAAATTAAAACCGGTTGGAAAAGTACACATTAACGAGTAGAAAAGTCTTGCAGTCGCTTTGAACTAATCTGGGCAAGTTTTCCTTTTCAGCGTATAAAATCGCCATCTTGGAACCTGTTAGGGTAGGGTAAACCACTTTTTTACACAAATCAAAGCATGTTAACTCGAAAACAGCATAATATCAAAGCTCGAAGCATTTAATAGCGTATTCGTTAGTAAATTTTCCCGCGTTTAGATATTATGATACGTTAAATCGTATTACCTATTCAATAATCGTATTTTTACTGACACAATTTGTTTATAATATTACTTACATCATTGTAGATTTTAAATATTAATCGATGTTATAAACTTACTTACTAGGTATGCTAATTTAAAATGTAAACTAGTGGGAGTGGGAAGTGAATGTCTGGCTAAGTGTATTTTCTGAGGGGTAACAATAATATCGATCGCCAGTCGTCAAAATAAAGGTCACTAGATCCTGTGTTTAAAAGGGAATTGTTTCACTTCATTATTCTGCAGCAGAGGTAATTAACGTTTTTCGCCGAATTAAAGTCGGGTGCTTTATTTTTCGATAAAATATTACGCGCTAATACTATGTGTCCCCTCCCCAGCCCATCTAGCACAAACTATGCTTCGCGACTATTGTCGCGCGAGATAGCGCGACAATAGTCGTTACTGCACAGAGAGACGTATAATTATCTCGGGCGAGAAATAGTCGCGTATGACAGTTATGCTAAAGGTGCAGGAATGAGGAAGTGTAGAGGTTTTGGCCCATTGTTAGAACCAAGTATGGGCCGACGAACGCGACAATTATCGTAGCAATTTATCGTGTAACTCAGTTAGCTCCAATTTTTTAGGTTATTGTGTATGGTAATTGCACTGATCAGCGCAAATAAATCGCTACAATAATCACCGTAGTGTATCGTGATATTAGGGCATTAGGAAAATCTATAGTTGACTAGGCGACTGTGGAGTGCATGCTCAGTTGGATACAACGACCCCCAGAATTAGGCAGCATAAAACTCACACAACCACACAGTTTGTTAATATTCAGTTTAACGTTTCAAAAATAATCACACAAAATCGTTTTCGTTAAAGGTATCGATTTTCGTTTAGTATGTAGATACAACAGTTATAATCATTATTATATTAGGTATATACATTGTTATGAATATTATCACATATAGACTGGACGATAACAATATTAAGTAATTATTTTATGTATTAGTTTGGGGCATTATGTTTTTAAGTTTAAAAAAGCAGCGTATAATAAAAATACCCATGATAATATTCATAACCGATCTATATATGGTCTACAATTATCACAAAACCAATCCTATAAGACAGGAGAAACTACCAAAGAATCGATGAAATGGCGTATCTCCGAAAAACCCTTTGAAGCTATAGTGCCGATGCCCATTGACTCCGTTCTTGCTTTGATATCTGTGAGTGTGGTGACTGGATCCCCTGGCGTCATACATTTTCCGCTTGTTTTCTACCCAACAACAAAACAATATTTCTTTTACAATTCTATAATCGTGCACTCTCCGAGACATGTATAAACCGTCGCATCATACGCTTCGTTTTTTTAAGTGTTTTCCTGGCTGGTAAGTTTAGTAGGTACTGTTTTTTTACAGCTACACATTTATTACACCAGCCAGATTCGAACCTGTTCATTATTTTAAAAGCCCTCTGTACTATTTAATAATTGTATGGTTAGCAAAAGTTACCCGCATAGGCCGTCAATATATATACTATATTAACTTACAAAAAAGTACCGATTGTTTTTATGTGTAAAATACCCACTATCCGCCATGTCCAATTTGTTCAGTTATGTACTATGCATTATGCAACCTTATAATTATAACCTTAAAGGTAAAGGATTAAGAAGTTAGCTTTACCAGAGAGTGCACTGTGCAGTATAGACATAATTCAATTAACAAACCAGTAATTGAAAGTACTAAAAGACACAGTCTACCTACAAATAGTTGATACAAATTTTGTCCTTACCATCTGATAAAACTTCGTAGGCTTCGGATATTTCTTTAAACCTTCGATTGGCCTCGTCTGCATTGTCTGGGTTTTTATCGGGATGCCATTTCAAGGCTAATTTCCTGTACCTGTAATGAGAAAAAATACTATTCATGCCCTTCCATCAAAGCACTGCAGGTTTTGAAGTTGTTATTTCCTACTACTACAACTGTCTTATATATATATATTTTTTAAACAATGTCGTATCTACTTAAGTTGACGGTTATAATAATTTAATGAAAAAATATCAATATTTAACTACTTAAGTCCGAACAAGCCAAGTACCAAGCGCGTTTTAAGCCCGTCTAATGTGAAGGATGGGCAACTACGGAAACCTACACTGAGCGTGGCCCGACATGCTCTTGGCCGGTTTCACTTCATTTTGTGTTTAAATTATGTAAATAAAGCATTAAATACAACATTCTTTTTTGAAGGAACACAAGAAAGCACTATCAAAAGTTAATTTCCAATGAAGTTACCGCTGGCTTTCTAATAAGCTAAATAAGACGTAGGAGCGAGCACCTTACGGCTAGAGGGAGTCCACACAGGCCAAACAGTTTTTTATTTATTTATTTAATCTTTATTGCACAAAAGAAAACGTTTCGTACAAAAGGCGGATTTAATGCCATGAGGCATTATCTACCAGTCAACCTTAGTGCAAAGCGGAAAAATTGTAGGCGGTATTCTTTTTATAGAAGTATGACACTTTCGACCGCCGTATTTCTTTCAGTTTACTCGTTACAATGTTGGTACTTAATTATTAGAGAGATTAAATGATAGAGAATTGCTTATTTTTGCGCTAGGCACAAAACTAGCGATATGACGTACTACCAAGAACTTGGGGTCCTTACCTTATTCGAAACAGAGAAAATGTCGTCGGCAGGTACTTATCTCGTAATATAGAAATAGAAATACTATGTATGTATATATATATATACTATACTACTACTAATACTATGTATATACTAGCATTAACCCGCGGCTTCGCTCGCGTGCCTATACATCATCCTACGGGAACAATGCTCTTTTTTTTCAGGATTAAAAGTAGGCTATTTGTTAAGTTAGGGTATAATCTGCAATCTGCATTTCCCTGATGCATATCCGTCCAGCCATTTTAGCGTGAAGAAGTAACAAAACATACACAGACTTTCGCTTTTCTAATATTACTGGGAAATACTTTTTATTTTATCATAACTCCACTTTATCAAATCAAACCGAAAACTCAAGCACTCAAATCAAACGATCTCAGCTTTTAGTGTACCAAATAAAGTTCACTTCAAAATCCATAACTTGAAGTGAAGCTAAGACACCGGGATATGTGTGCATTTTATTTGTATAAAGCTTTTATAATGTCCCGAGCCTCCGCTTATCGACTTGGGATATTCGAGATTGGTTTAATGATTATAAGCCATGTTCTAAGTTACGTCATGTTCTATTGTAAGATATTGAGGTTCTCTTCGTTCATGAATGAAAAATGTATTATTCTGAGCCAGATAAACGTAATTCAGAATTCTGAAATGACTTAACATAATTATTGAAAAGCTTGAATGTATTTATTACGGATGCAGGAAGTTTCCCGATCATTATCTACTCCTCCCGTCCCAACGCGCCGCCCGCCTATAGGTACCGATTGACGACGATCGAGATGCCACCAAATACTATTTTTTTAATCTATTAGGATAACGCGGGTCTCTATCCATACCTCAAAAGCAAAAACAGAACCCCCTTATAGGATCACGTGTAGCTGTCTGTCAGTCCGTCTGTTACAATCGATTTTCTGCAAAAGTACTGGACCGATTAAATTGCAATTTGGCACAAACGCTTTCAAGAATTTTCATGACCACAAATAAAATTTCAAAATCGGTGGCATTTTCGTAATTAACGTCCCAACAAACCATAAAAATTACACCCATACTCATATTTAGACATTTCAATCCCATTTCACCCCAACAGGGAAGATGTTAATTCACGTCCGCCACGTTGGATTTTCAGACTTTGTCACCACATTTCTCCCTTTTAGGGGTTGAATTAAAAAAAAACCTGAAACACGTGTTTACTCATTTATTGTTAGAAATACTCCTGTGAAGTTTCGAATAAAATAGCCTAACTAATCTTGTTTCCCCATACAAACTCAGGAACCCCATTTCACCCCTTTAGGGGTGAGTTTTGAAAAATCCTTTCGTAGTGCACCCCTACACCTTATAAGGAAACTACGTGCCAAATTTGAACTCTCTAGAACCAGCCGTTTAGTATTTAGACATTTCAACCCCATTTCACCCCAACAGGGGAGATGGTAATTCACGTCCGCCACGACGTTGGATTTTAAAATCGTTGCGGTTTTCGTAATCAGCGACCCGATAAACCATAAAAACAATACCCATGCTGATTTTCAGACTTTGTCACCACATTTCTCCCTTTTAGGGGTTGAATTTTCAAAAAACCTGAAACACGTGTTTACTCATTTATCGTTAGGAATACTCCTGTGAAGTTTCGTATAAAATAGTCTAACTAATCTTGTTTCCCCATACAAACTTTGGAACCCCATTTCACCCCTTTAGGGGGTGAGTTTTGAAAAATCCTTTCTTAGCAGATGCCTACGTCATGACATCTACCTGCATGCCAAATTTCAGCCCGATCCGTCCAGTGGTTTGGGCTGTGCGTTGATAGATCACTATGTCAGTCAGTCACCTTTGAGTTTTATATATATAGATATATATTGTTAATTGTGACGTTACGTTATCATACCGATATCAGTTTTATTCCAGTCACGAGCCGAAACAGCAGTATCTTAACTCTGATGTTAGAGACCAAATTCTCAAACTTTTAATTGGGATGGAAGTAAGTATCACTAATAAACCAATTCAGACTAGTAAGTAGTCGTTGCCCACATCATTGGCAGGCATAACTACGACAGACAGTATTATTAGGTACATTGATCTCCTTTTTAACTGGTCAACTTCTAGCAGTAAGTACGCTAATAAGAGCGAATATAAGAGACATCGCGCAAAATATGGAGGAATGTCCCAGTCGGAATGGTGGTGCAGCAAAGTGGTCAACTCTGCCATCCTTAATAACTTACTGTCGACACGTGTCAAGAGGTTATAATATTGACAAGCAAAGAAATTAAGTTAAGTAAATATGGTACTGAACTGAACAACTTACGCTTTCTTTATTTCAGTCTCTGTGGCAACTTTAGTAACACCCAAAACCCTGTAGTAGTCCACCATGGCTGGATTCCCTCAAAGGGGCACAACAGCACCTGGAATAAGAGAAGTAAGAAATACCTTGAGTAAGTCAACATAAAAATAGCAGAAAGCGTGTAACTTCAAAAGAAAAAAAAAAGAGGTGTCAACCCTCTTTTTTGCTCTTTCATAGTTTACCTGTATTACCTATAATTCCCTGTATTTAATATATACAGCCAGACATTGATTCGTGACACTCCACTTTAGATAGTTACTTTGTAATTCTCAGACAGAGAACTATTCTATCCAGCCCGTGATTTATTAATTTATTAATCATCTCAGTTATATCTGTACCAAATTGATCGAAAATTGTGCAGCTGAGTTTAGCCTGAAGATGCCACAAAAAAACATGAATAATACAAATTTAGATTACATTAGATTACATAGGAAATGGCATGAAGGTCCCACCGGAAGATCAGCGCAGGCTCTCGAGCTAGCATCTTGCTGAGGTGGGACCTTTTCGTGGCACAGCCATAAAAATATAGTTACTTATTGTTTCATTTTATTTTCTTATTTCTGTCACACCTTTTATGTAATTATGTTTTGTTGCATGTCACGAATAAATGTATTTCTTTCTTTCTTTCTTTTATGAAAATTTACACAAGAAAAATGAAGCAATACATAGTTAAATCTCACAATATTAAATAAAATAAATATTATGGGACAATCATACACAAATCAACCTAATCCCAAACTAAGCAAAGCTTGTACTATGGGTCCTAGACAACGATATACATAATATATAAATACATATATGGATAACAACCATGACCCAAGAACAAATATTCGAGTTCATCACACAAACATTTGCCCCAGCCAGGATTCGAACCCAGGACTGCCGGCTCAGTAGCAAACTGCGCCAACCACGTCGTCAAACTATTGTTCTACCAACAAAGGTAGGTATTCAAATTAATGAAGATATAAATATTATATATTATACAGATGAAGATATCATATTCATATTCTTGAAAATAGCATGAAAATTTACACAAGAAAAATGAAGCAAAACATAGTTAAATCTCAAAATATTGTTCTACCAACAAAGGTAGGTATTCAAATTAATGAAGATATCAATATTAAATATTATATAGATAAAGATATCATATTCATATTCTTTGATATTTTCAATTAGTTAATTATATGAACTCCGTGCATGTGCATTCCTAGTAACAAAATTAATTTTCCCAGACTCATTAGTTCATTGACATTTACTTCACATTCACAAATGAATGTAGGTCTAAACTAATCATGTTTGTGTTTTAGATGTTCTAATGAAATGAGTAACTGAAGTACCAAAAGCAATATACCATAAGAAATGTAACATTATAGGTAGAAGCTATAACAATAAAGTAAAGTAAATAGGCTTCATAATACTTGCTCAAGTCTTCCTTGGTGGTAGGTATAAATAAATATGTAAGGTTGTAGCTTGTAGCTGTGGTATTTTACACAACCATTTCATAAAAGTGAATTCCTGAAAGTATGCTACTTTTAAAGAAAGCAAGACACCAAACTGTGGAATATGAAATTATTGACATACCTTTTAATGAAATTTACAAATGTGAAGAGGCCAAAGATTTAAAAAAAATATTTATGTTATAAATTTTTTGTTCAGTTTTTGATAGCTTCAAAAGCAGCAAAAATAAACAAATGCTGTCAATTTGATTGATGCTAAATGTCAAATGCATAGATATAGTATACAGTAATACACTCTTATCTATGATAGTATAGTAGTGATAGTGGTCAAATGGCATCTAATACTTACTAATTTTGCTAAATAAATTAGAGCAAAAGCCTGACTTAATTACTCTTCAAATACATCTCATTCTCCTTTGATTCTTTATCAATCAATAAATTTTGGTTGTCATTAACAAAATTACCTAGACATGCTGTCAAAACAACACACATAACGTCAATAATGCACTGCAAATTTACAACTACAACCCGGTTATAATATCTGTGGACCTCGTTGCAATGTAAAGCCATCAACTCCAGGTCCACAGATATTGTAACTGGGTTGTAACTGCCACTACAGCGAGGAAATGCTGCCAGCGTCTTCGGGACTATACCAAAGGGGTCCGATCTTTTATGTCTTTTTCAATATTAAATTTAATCTGTTTTAGCCTTTTATTTTAGTTAGTTAAGTTTATAGTTAGTATTTTAATTTCTGTAGGTTTATGCATTGTATTATCTATTGTAAATTATTTTGTTTGTACTTAATAAATTAAAATAAATCATCAATTGAAGATCACTGCCACTTACATACGGTAGGAGTGAGGATTTGCAACAGAAAAAGAGGAGAAACGAAGTGAGTAGAATATGCTGCAAAAATAACCAGTAGAAATCTACACTGTACTTGGTTCTAATATATACATAAGAGAATGTCTTCTCACAGAGGAAATGTTGTTAAATGGTCCATACATGAGTCTGCAGCGGCGGAGATTAAGAAATATAGATTTATCTTTAAGTTTTCACTTTTACTTTTCAATCCATTCAATATCCTCAGTTTGCAGTCTCGTCCTAAATCCAGAAGAAGCTGGCAACAAATTGCAACATCTACTAGACGAAGCCCATTCATGGTTAGAGAAGTTGCACTTGCGCATCCGGGCAAGTGCTCAAAAGTCCTACCACTTCACATTCATTATTTATCATTCCTCTGTTGGACATTTTTAATATATTCTCCAATGATTATTTGTATTTTTTTATCATTATTTTCTTCATATTGAGGAAGAGACTGCTCTTTTCTACTGAACACTACCTGTATAAGATATCTGGGATTCCATCTAGATAGAAGGCTTACTTAGAAAATTCATGTAGAGAAGAAAAGAGATGAGATGAATTCAAAGTTCAGGAACCTCTATCAGCTCATGGGAAGAAATTCAGCCTCACCTGTTAATAACCAGCTGCTGATATACAACTCTGTCCTAAAACCGATTTGGAGATATGGCATTCTGCTTTGGAGTACTGCTAGCGAAAACAACATATCATGCTTGCTACATGTACAAAACAGTATTCTACACAGCATTGCTAATGCTCCATGGTTCCCCAAAAAGGATGAGATACACAAAAATCTTGAAGTCCCAACAGTTCAAGCTGAAATAGAAAAGTACAAAATGTAAGTAGGCCAAAAGGGCACTTTTACAAGTCCGAATGAATATACTTGCATTGCACAAGAGAAGACCACTAATGACAAGAAAGCCGAAAGAAACTCAACAGTAAGTAATTTTTTCATAAATAATAAAGTAAACTAATACAGTTATTGTGTTCTCCAAATCAATGTTAGGTATTGTAAATAATATACATTTTTAAGTAACACTTTTCTCAGATATGTATAAGGTCTCCAGGTGTCATGACATACAACAAATATGATTAATTCATTTAATTCCACGGAGATGTCTAAAGATTTACTAAGTATGTGTAGACACTTACTTATTATTCACATAGATAAACTAGGTGTGATACCACTGTATAAATATGAAATGATGAGTGCATATCATGGTTGATACAAATACAAATACAAATACAAAATGCTTTATTGCACACCAAAAAAGTTTACAAATTCAGTACAGAACAATAATTTTAATAACGGTAGACAACAGGCGGTCTTATCGCTAAAGAGCGATCTCTTCCAGACAACCTTTAGGTAGTGGAGTTGATTAGTATAAATCACACAATGAGTAGGTGATGCAGAAGGGGAAGGGAGAACAAAATAATTATCAACGGATAAGCAAGTAAACGTATCAATAGATATACACATACATAGTCAGGATGATTAATAAATAAATTTTCTTGAAAACAAAATAAGTTACACAAATTAATAAAAATGAATAGTAAATATGTATGGTAACACTGCAAATGCAAGTTGTTAAACAAGACAGCTGTAATAGCTTAGTGTAGCACTGTTTGCATGACCTTGGAAGGCAGCTAAGAAATGGTAAATTATAATGACAAATTACCAACCCTATATGTATAAGAATTATTTATAAACACACGGTGTGAACTAAATAGTATAATTAAAGCATGTCGACACTGTCTAAACGGAACAGAAGTCACAAAAAAATGATGTAGTTTTACAGCTTTATATTCGATATCGAGTCGCGTGAATATGATTCGCTTACCTCATGACTGCAATGCAACTTCACCTACCTACACATGGTGCTAATATTACGTTGTAACACTACTATGACACATTGAAATGACTTATTCTCTCATACTCGCACCTGTTTCGTAATGAGATAAAAAAATAAATACCTGGATGAACGTTGATTACGATCCCAGTTCTTAGGTGTAATAGAAATAGGTACAAACCTTAAAATAACATTGGCTGTTCCGGTGAGTAAATAGGTGCCAACCACGGATACTGCACGATGTTTTCCACCTCACTGATCGGTCTAGAATTTTCACCCTTATTATCACTTAACACGTTTCATAGAGGTTAACAGTCCTTTCGAGCAACAAACACAGGATGACACTCGCGTATAAATATGCGCTACACACAGCATGAAACGGTTGACTGATTTTTTCCAATGACACTTGTGCTTGATCAAATAACAATAACACTAAATTTTAATAACTGCTCTATTGCAATATCGACGGTACGTTATTGAGCGCACACAAAATCAATACAAAATAATTATATTTCGGTACAAGACAAAGAATTGGTTGATTCGCCGCGCCTAGTGCAAGAGACAATACAATCGAAACGCAAACGCGCGTTATCTCCCGCTCAACTGGCTTCGTTCGACTGACGGAGAGGGACGTCGGACAGAAACAACATGCAAACAACGAAAAGTAGTGGCGGTTCGTCTGTCTGTGCTGTGCCTATTCTGGAAGGGGCGATCGCAGCGAACACGAACAGAGAGCGACGTTCGCTACCGAACGCCGCGCGGGAATCATAAAGATAAAGAAAAAGAACAATGAACAATACAAATCATAGCTGTCCACTAAACACAAACGATCGGTACGCTCAGCCGCTCGCATCAGCTGACAGGAATGTAAGAACATGTATGAATGAAATTCAATATTTTCTGTGTCGATGACAATATGTTTTATATTAGTATTAGTTTTCTAGGGCTGCTATAAAATTTTCATTGCTATAAAATTAAATAACAATAAGTATGTAATATGTCTATGCAGTAATAAATAACTATTTAATTTCTCATATTCTGAAATTTGGTCATTGATTATCTCAAAAACGGGTTGAAAGTGACTCATCGCAACCCTAGGGTTGAAAAGTGATTTGAAAAACACATACTCGATAAAAAAACTTAGGAATACTATTTTTCCCTCACCAACTCAAACATGATGATGATGATTTTTCTGCGAGATAAATAACAGTGAGTGAACAAAACAAAACAGTTTCAAGCGTGAGTACAAAGTAGCTTTTTTAATTTTTGGCCACGAATTGTCATTAATCAGCCACAGGTTAATTAGTTATAAAATTCGAATCTCGATGCACTGTTTCTTCCTATCCATAAAAATGAGAGGGGTAATAAAACATATCAATTTGAAATTCGATTTTCGAATCCGACCTCGAATAAGAGAAGTTACGGTCATAGAGTATATTGAATGTTTTATAATAGAGTCATCAGTCAACGATTTCGATTGCAGCGCCACCGGCGTTAAGTGGCCAAAACTATACACGACGCGCGACCGTAGCTACATAGCAGTTCTCCTTGTTCACTTATTATTTTTATAACGCCATATTGAATTCTTTTCATGTAAAAGATTAATAATATGGCGTTATAATTTACAAAATAGGAGAGAAAACTAAATTAAAAGACAATTTTAGATTTATGCAGTAGATTTATTCCTTTTTACAAAGTAGTTACGTGCTTTCACTTGCATATAATCTGGTATATAGGTAGTATAAAATCTGTCTGCTTGCGTGTCTTGGTTCAGGTAAAAATGGGTTATGACGTTATTCGAACCTGTAAAGATATTAAAGATATTAAATGACGTAGTTTAGGCTCATAATAATAGCATAAAAGTCATCTTAAAAGAGAAATAAAACACGAACATTTTAGATTTCTGTTTAACCTATAAGGAAAACTTCGACGAACTGTTAGGATCTTCATTTTACTGAAGAGATTGTTGTGTTAACTTATTTAGAAGGCAAAGGAATACTTACAAGTTTTTTCACAACGCGGCACACATTTTTGTTGACGTCATAGTTGAAAGTTATCCAATCCAGGGGCAAATCAGAGTCCAGAAACAAAAAAGTGGTCAACGCAACAAGCAGAAATCAGGAGTGCAGCCAAGTCCTCGTAAAAAATAGAAAATAAACACAGAAAGCACTTCGTTCACGGAAATAAACGAAACTTTGAAAATGACATTTGGTACGATATCAACTTAGCGTTTCGTTTGCGGTAACTAAAGTTTCTTTAAAATTTTCAACAAATTTTATGACCGTAAGAATATAATACAATTTTATTTTATTTTATTTTATTACAATATAAATACGAATTACAGTAAAATACTTTAATGAATATTTATTTTTATTCAAACTAACTGAAATACCAGAACTGATTATTTATTTAACTTATTTTGCGTAATTTGAAACGAAACAATTAAACTATCCCAGAGTTACTATACGAAAAAATACTGTAGTGATACCATAGCAAATATACATTTGGGTCATCTTTTTGATTTAAGAGCCATCTATTGTTAAGTGGTAGCATAATACTTTCCCCCATAGAAACCGCTGTTTTGTTCTAGCTGAAACCACTGTGGTTACGGTTAAAGAATCTTTATTCTCAAAAGGAATTACAAATTCTCTTAAGAGAAGAAGTTCGGATACGCGTTATACCATAAAATTACCTAATTAAAAACACCCGAAATACTTTTAATTGCAACTTATTGTTTTTAATGACCAAATATTAAAATAATTATGTCTTTTATATAAAACAATAAATTACTGTTCAAATAAGATACGATTTTTCAACTTGTAAATATAATAATAATTTCCACCTATTTATGAATTTTGTCGTAAATAAATGCATATTCGAAACGTACTTTGAAAATATCGAATTCAAATTGTTATTGTAATAAACACGTCATGTATCTGCTAAATCATGGACCAAGTAACCTCTGGACATGACAAGCGAATAATAATAATACCAGGAGGGAACGGGACAACTATTTACAGAAACCATTAAGAGCGACAGAGATAGACAAGATGTTTTATCCTTATCAGAGTTCCGCTTTTTTTTGTTTAGCGGATGATTGTCAAATTGACAGAGCTCCGCTAAATACTGCCGGGCAATTCAAATGTGCGTTGTAGCCTACTATAAAACAACGAATATTGTGGATAATTTTACATTTCGAAAGTTTATATATGAATAATAGTGAGTGCTATTAGCTATAGATTTGTAAAACAATGGTGCGTTGCTCCATAATTGGCTGTAAAAGCGACACAGGCCAAAAAAATGAAAATATAAGCTTTCATAGGTAAGTGCGATGTCTCGACTTTGCTTTTGCTTGATTTCTGCAAATATATATTTAATAATTATTTATACGATAAATAGCACAGCAAAATCATATCAAAACATCAGAAATCTGCTTAAAATCTCATTTTGTAATATCTTATTTTTAGGTATTTATTACCCCTACAAATTCAATAGTCTTTACGTCTTGTCAGTGTCAGTAGTCTTTACTCTTTGTCTTCACCTTTACTTGACGTTCAGCCGCGTGTTTTTACTGCTTTTTAATTTGTCTGCTTTATTCGATTTTAAGGGATACCAGTATAGGAATTGGTAAATTACCCTTAACTCATGGAGTATTACAAATAAATTTTTTTGTTTTAGATTTCCAAAACATGATCCTGCTTTACTCCAATGTTGGATACCTGCAACAGGACGATCGAATTGGGAACCAACCAAAAATGCTTGTATATGTTCACGACAATTTAAAGGACAGTAAACATCTTGCCTCATGCCTCCTTTGGGCTATCTTGCTGCTCTCTCGAAATTATAATTAAATTTATGTAAAAAGGACACCGCGCGGCACTTACGTAATTTTAAAGAAAATTATGAATTTTTGCGATAACTCAAAAACGGCTCGACCGATTTTATTCAATACAGGGTGTAACCGACAGCGTACCAAAAAACGAAAACTGTAGTTTTAGACCATAATCACGAACTGAAAACGAGTGTTCAATTTCCCGGAAAACTCGGATAAGTAAGTTTTTCCAAAATAAATTATAAAACTCGACGCGCAATGTATTGCGTCCAATTCTCTCGGGTGCAGACGCGCGGGGAGGGGAGCACGCGGCGAGCATAGACCGGTCCAGGCGCTCCCCATTCCACTCACGCGTCAGCGCAAAACATACCGTTACGCCAATGCGCATCGAATGACATGAATGAATGCAAAAACAACGCAACCACAGATCACAACTAGTGTACTACCTAACACCAATAACAACTGACCGATAAATTAAAACAGTCTAACAAGATTATTTTCATTCAAGCAAGTAAAGCAAATAAAATGTGTGGGTAGGTAAACATTAATCATGCGTCCGACCGCAACGGCCGGCGCCAGCGCACTGGCCTGGCGGATCAATGACCGGCCAGTACTGTTATCTGTCCCACTCCACGCGCTCTGTGTTGTACCGTAAAGCTTACATAATACTGTTTGTGAAATTGTGATACATTGCGTGTTTTGCGGAAAATGCTATTTTCATGCGATTTTTCATGAAAAATTGTTACCGGTAGAGTTCGATTAACGGAAAAATAAAGAAAAAATGAAAACTCGCGAGGAAAATTTGAGAATTTTCTCAAAGAAATTTCCACGATTTTCCAGCCTAGAATAATGGTCTGAAGCCATGGTTTCAGTTTTCGGTACACCGTCGGTTACACCCTGTATAGTTTCCATTGAAAGTGTTTATAAAGACTCATTTTTATGATTTTTTGAGAAAATAACCCGTGGTTGAAAAGTTAGAGGGGGGGAGGGGGCGCTTTTTTTTGGATGCACACACTAGTGTTGGAAAGAAAAATAAATCACCCCCACTTTAGGTGTATGGGAGGTACCCGAAAAAAGTATTTTTAATACAGTTGCTCAAAACGTGGTACTTTTCGTAGCTGCAAATCGTGCGAAAAGTTGGATATTTCGAACTAGTGCTTTTTACTTTACAAACTTTTTTAATTTTCTGTTGTACTAACACGTCATGTCTCATACATCCAAACAAAGGTCAATCACTTTCCGACTTTATTTATTACGTCATACAGCATTACAAGTGTATATCTTATAATTATGCTTAAAATATTTAAATTGCATATTGGAACAATCAAAGGGTTATCTATTAAAAAGATTCAAAAACGGTTTTAATAATTTGCCTGAGTGACTATTATTTAATGAGCAAATGAGTATTATGCGTGACCTAAAAAAATTAAAAAGAAAAGTATTGTCACAGATTAGAAAATACAGTATTAAGCGTGACCCACGCGCTGCTTTATAAATTCATAGTAATTATGAAGATCGCTATTAATGTATATTAAATAATATTACCTATATTTATTTACAATTGTATGAAACGTAAAGAACTAAAAACAGATTCACGATTATTATTGTTTGGAATCAATTAAATTACTGTGTAACATTATCATATCTCTTCTGAAATATTAAAACTATTTCTTTTGATTTGGCTGAATGATGACAGCCGACGCCATCTTGAAAAAAATATTACAATTAAAAGTAAAACTTTCTTTTTCATTCAAGATTGTTTTTATTATGTGTTAATGACACGTAAGATTTTATAAAATAAGAGTTTTTGATAGAAAATTATGGATTCTGATGTTACCAGAATAGATTTAACACCGCCCTATATAGGGCCAGGGCAAAAATTGCAAAGTGAGAGTATTTTACCCGCAAAATCGAAAGAAAAATTACATTGCCGTCTATGAACATTTTATTGGCTGGAAACGAGAAAAAAATAATTATTAACAACTTGAATAAAACTTTAAACTTACCAGCAAAAGCCTTAAATGCGACCCTTCACAATGACTCTAAAAATTGTAGGTACTTTTAATTTTTATCAGACAGAAATAAATATAATTGCCCCTTTTAATTACTGTTTTAAATTTGTATTATTGCATTTTTTCGCAAATGTATTAAAAAACGTTGTTTGGTACACGTGTGGAAGTGTCATTTTCGCTCGTCCCGAGTCTTGACCCTCGCCTTGCGGCTCAGGCCAAGACTCCTCGGGACTCGTTCAAAATGACACACTTTCCACACTTGCATCAAAAACTACTATTTCATTCATTTTTATTCTACCGTTTTTTTTCGGCGTGATACATACACATACTCAAACCAAATTTCAGCTTTCTAGTAAGTACTAATGATCACGGAGCTAAGCCGCGGACGGACAGACAGACAGACAGACGGACATGGCCAAACTATAAGGGTTCCTAGTTGACTACGGAACCCTAAAAAGGTCTTTCCCAATCCCACCAACCAAAAAATACCCTTTCGGATTTATAATTTGGACAAGTACCTATAGTCTTACGTTTATGTGGTTCTCGTTAATTTTGCCTACGTAACGTCATAATCAGATCTCATATTCATATCTCAATCTTACATCTTGACCTAACATCATATTCACACGATATTGGTTATTTATAACCCGTCTGCTCTGCCCATGTGCGAACTTTCCAATCGAATTTGCATAAATGATTGTAGATAGGTAGATATAGATACTTATTGATCTACTTGAGGCTGATGTATCAATTTGTTACTGCGGAAGCAGTCTCGTTCTCGTGTCTTGTTTCCATTACAACCCATATACGGAAGAGATGCGACTACGTGCTCAATTGATTTTTTGTAAGTGCCTATTGTTAGAGTTCTAAACCTAGTCTCAATGCTTGTCTGACTCGGGTACCAACCTCTTTACATAATATCGATTACCTACATAATATGCCGTGAATAACAAATGCAATCAACAGGTCTGTTGATACCACAGACAACCCCCACTAGACGGAGCATGTAAGGCGACCCGCGCGCACCAACGATATGGTACGGCAGAACATTATTAAAGTATCAACACGGCGGCCACCGTTTAGTTGCGTCCGCTACTACGCATGGTAAGGGTAGGTACCCTTACCATGCGTAAACGTGCTCGTACTCGCTAGCGACAGCGTAAATGGTTTATATGGAGAATAGTCCAGCGCAATTATATAGACGATAGAATTTCCCATACTTACGAATACCAAAACTTCCTGCTACATTAGAATTCCCCGCTCTTCGTTTTCGGATCCAGATTAATATAGCCTTGATGTCATCACAGCAGCAGTGAATAGACGTCTTCCTGGTAAATGGGTTCCGCCCTCTTCATCATTACTATCATTGTACGTAAATATTGTAATACAAGACAAAGTTCAAGGCTTTAGTCGCTTAATTATATTTCTTAGCGTATCGTAGTCAACTATGTTGTAAAACAATGGTTTTAGGGTACCTACTTTCGCTTTAGTACCTACCTACCTCAGGAAGTCTAAGGGTGAGGGTTCCTTTTACGAAATATTAAACTTTAAAGTGTTATGTTTGTTAGAGTCAGTTAGTGTTCCCATCCCCTATAGCTAATGAACTACAAGTATGTATTTATTTATTTAAATAATGGAAAATAGCCTAGGTTCTTATATATTTAAAGTTAAATGGAAAACTATCACGAGTAAGTCTATTACTATTTCCGGAAGAAATAAATGCTCATGATTTTTTCTGAGAATAAAGGAGTCGCTCTCGTTACTTTCTCCCACTATTAAGTATCGCAAAAAGACACAATGCAGGTGTAACCTACGCCATTGAAATAAAAACAGATCCTTTCGCAAAGGTACTCTTACTAAAATAAAACTAGAGCTACAGACGTTGATTATACCACGTAATGACGACGTATCATAGGTAGAGTTATACCTACCACATCACTGTGCCGGATCGTTCCGAAAGTCGGCACTAACATTAGCGGCTTTGTTCGGCGTACTTAACCGCGAGCAGGGTCGCTGGTCAACGAGGTCAACAAACTTGTTATGAATACAAATGGGTCAGTAGGAGCCGGTGTTTAGTAAAGTAGTTCAACCTGAAAACGCTCTAGCTACCACTGCTTGATGTCTATGTCATTAGTACCCGTGTGGCCGTGTACTTACTTCCCTGTATTAGATTATTCGAAGTTATGTAGTTTAGATCAGGAAAACCAGGGTAAATAGCCGATAGCAAATGCCGTAGCTACGGCCTGATTTTAGTGCCATTATACTACCCTGTAACGTGCACGAGCCCAATAGACTATTTTAACTTTCGTAGTTTGCGACGCGAAAAACAACTCCAGTTCATCGTGTTTTCTTATAATGGCATTTATGACAGTTTATTTTATTCGAGATGAAATATGTTGAAATAAACCTTATGCCTACGAAAAATGTTGTCTACACTCTATTACATACTCCACACACGCTGGTATACTCATAGGCGTATTTAGGGGGGTGGCCGGGTGGGTCGTGCCCACCCCAGTATGGTCTAGTGCCCACCCCAGGATTTTGGGTTACCGATAGAAAGTCATAGTTCATCTCTTAGGCCATGGCCAGGACCCCCCTCAGGCCCACCCCAGGCCCCCCCTGAAAAATAATCTTAGATACGCCAATGGGTATACCACTATACCAGTGGCGTGACGTCAAAAAAATCCCGTGGGCAAACCCGAGCTGAGGTGGCTTAAGTACCTTTATCTAAGACATGGGTGCCTTTCTAACACTAATTATCTCTAGGTATTTAATACCGTAAAATATACTAATTAATACAGAAACTAGTTAATTAAAACAAAGTTCCTAGCCATAACTATTTGGGGTAAACATGAAAACTACGGAACGGGGCTAATTTTGACGTGGTTTTCATTGCTGTGTGTCTAGCTTATTTTAATTAGGTATTCCGCGGCAGTTTCATTATACATAATCTCCCGGGCATATATAAATAAAATGATATTTAGTCTCTCTTATATAATAAAATTATAATTAATTGACTATATTATTGACATTAGGTACTAAATACTTGTTCACGAAGTTAAGAGTTCTTTAAAGTATACGACTACGGGGCCGAAGATGGAGCTCAGTGAAGGCCAATTCACACATGCCGATGGCAAATTATCTGATGCCTGGATCTTAATTAATTAAATAACTATAACGTCTATATAGACCAATTCACAACGCGGAAGATGCGAAGAGATGCTTTGTCTTGTTGTTTAGTGGTTAGTGCCTACAAATATATATTTTCGCGAGGGCTCAATGTCACGCGTATTCGCTTGGCACTTCAGAATTTCGCTCTTAAAAATATGATTTCGTGAAGATCTATTAATATCAGTTGAATGCGTAAATAGCGCCAGCGTCGGTGCCGCCGTGGGCGACGCGGGAGGTCACACTCGGACCCAGCGTATCGATCCTACTCAATTTTGCTCCGTACTTAACAATCATTCAATTATTTTGCTATGTTGGCGCTGAACTTTTAACACCGGACGAGAGCGGTGTTATACCACAGTACGTTTAACATGTGTACCTATCTGTGTGTCTGTCTGTGGCATTGTAGCTCCGAAACGGATAGATCGATTCGAAAGCCTTGTCTGTTATATATATTGTATAGCTGAGATGGTTCTTAGCTATATTTATTATTTGGTAAAAACACCTAAAACCGATTTCAAGATATTCAGCTTTGATCGGAACGGAACAAGTAACAGGATCTCAGTCATCGCCAATATTAATGCTAAATTAAGAATTCAAAATTGTTGTTATGTTCAGGTTTAGTAGCATTTTCATCCCATTCATTAAATGAGGGCCTCGTGATGACCAGCTGCTAGTATCGCGGGTTTTTTAATTAGGAATTTAGGTTATTATACCTATTGTCTCAAATGTTTTGATGCTAGGGTACCCAATTGCTGTTTAAATAATCCTTTATTCCTACGGACCTATTCAAAAATAGCTACGCAATGGCCCAGTAATAAATAACAAAAGGTACCTAACCTAATTATTTAACGTACGTAGTAAAATTGACAACTTTTCATATTTGTGGAAATTCATTTTCTCAAACATGTGAAACATGCAATATGAAATGTCGTCATAACGTGCATTATGACAGGATTCAAAGGAATTTCATACAAAATTTAAAGCTAAAGCCGGGAAGTATATTTTTTACCTCAATCGGAAATGCCTAGCCGTGAAAAGGACTTGCCGGCTTCGTATCACTTCGTACCGTGTATAGGTACCTACTCACCCGGCCCTTCTTTCCCGGCGACTGCAGTTATGTACTAATAATAGTGTTGTGAATTTAAGCTTCGAGGCTTGAACTATATAAGACTTGAGTCGCGACTTATGAGTGTAGAAGCCTCGAACCTTAAAGCCTCGAGCGTATAAGCCTCAAATTAAAAAGTTCGTGTTCACGTTACGAGCATAGAAACCTCGAGTCTTTGGGCCTCAAGCTCTAAAGCCTACTAAGCTTCTAAGGTTTAAGTCCATAAGGTTTGGAGCATTCACAAGTCTTAAAGGCTTTGGACAAAGATCAATCTTTGACTTATATAATAGGCTAGTAGACCCAGTTTTGAAATTTATTTCAAATGGTTAATAATGATCTTACTAGCTCTAAAAAAATGACTTATTTTTGTGAAAGCTAGAAAGCAAAATTTTATCAATTGAAAATTTAAAATTTCATGAACAGTCAAAAACGCCGTCCGCCATTTTTGCCTTTTGCTAATCTATGGCGTGACGTAGAATTACCTGTAAATATTCGAAATTCGACCGTCGTATAGTGCCATTCCGCTCACTCTAATATACTTTGACAGGAGATCGAGAGGGATGACACTATTAAGTCGTCAAAGTAGACTTTCAGTTTTGTTTACATGACCGATGACGTCACTATCAAAAGCGAAAATGGCGGACAGCGTTTTAAGCATTTCAAAATACAGATTAAAAACCATATTTTCAAATTCAATTTTCTCAGCCATCTTTCACTTTTATGAATTGAAAAATATATATTTAGGTTTCCTTTGCTAAATACTATACGGAATAAACATTAGTTTATTACAATTTGACATGAGTCAACTAGCCTATTATTTAATCACTTTTTATATCGTTTTTTTTTCTATGAAGGTAAGTAAATATATGAGACTTTTTGTTATTCATAAATAAAGTAGGGTTACGTTACGTGGTTGACAAAAAAGCAGTCTAATTTTCAGTGTGAGTATATCGAAATACAACTATTTACTTTTCGATATATGCTTAAAAACAAATAATTGTTTTTTGATATGCATACCTATAATCAAAATAATCATGAATATCGCCTATACGATATTTTCATACATACACATAGTATTACCACATCTCCAATAAGAGCATATACGTAGGAGTATTAATCTAATACTAACCTGTTGTTAAGCAACTTATCCGATACAGAAAGGTTTATAATATAATTCTACATAATGCTGAAAACGCTCATTGTTTGAGCTCTTAACGCTTGACTCAGGAACTCGCCTTCGATTCGAAGTTCGGGGGGCTTGAGCTTTCAATGGCACCGAGTTCTAAAAGCTTGAGCTCTCTTTTGAGCTCGAGTCTTAAAGACTCACTATTAAGAGCTCATCAAAAGCTTGAGTCGTTAAGGTTCCGAACCATTATTGAGCTCAAACCTTCAACGCTCGAGTCTTAAAAGCTTGAACCGTCGAAGTTTGCGAGTCTATAAGGTTCGAAAGTCTTCAAGGCTAGTCTTCTAACAACACTAACTAATAAAGATCGAGAGAGCTTGGCGTCGTGTACACTAAAAAAATATTTGAATTTATTCTTCTGTATGGAAATATAAGAAAATACATAAAATAACCGAAATCTACGACAACTGTGCCTGCGTACTGTTCGAACTATCCGCGAAAAAAATAAGCTTTCTATAATGTCAAGCTCAACGTCATTCTTTTTAGGGTTCCGTACCTCAATCGAAAAAACGAAACCCTTATAGGATCACTTTGTTGTCCGTCCGTCTGTCTGTCTGTCAAGGCCCTTTATCTCGAGAACGCGTGGAGGTATAGAGTTGAAATTAACACCATATACTCAGGTCTAAGGTCCCATGAAGCTGTGAAAAAATCAAACTTCTACGTTAACGTGAAAAAAGATAAAGTTTAGGTATGTCGCAAAAAACGTACATTTCGACACTGGAAAGAATCAAAATGATAGGGTTCCCGATGACCTGAAATTTTTCAAGTAATATCGTCACATAACAAATACTTATAGAAAGCTGAAAACTAAAATCATCAAAAATGTAATTAAATCATGTAATTATATTACATTTTTTATGATTAGATTTTAGTTATTTGTACGGAACAATCGGTGCGCGAGTCAGACTCGTACTTGGCCGGTTTTTTTTTAGGGTTCCGTACCCAAAGGGTAAAAAGCGGGACCCTATTGCTAGGACTCCGCTGTCGGTCTGTCCTTCTGTCACCAGGCTGGTGATAGACAGTTGAAATTTTCACAGGTTATGTATTTCTGTTGCCGCTATAACAAGAAATACTAAAAAACGGAATAAAATATTTTTTCAAGGGGGCTCCCATTCTACTAGCCTGTTCGGTTGCATTAACTTTGCCCCCCATTTTTATCTGGCGCCATACATACCAGGTGCAAACTTAACTTAACCCGGCCAGTTAAGATGGGATAAGTGTTTGTACGGAACCCTCGGTGCGCGAGTTCGACTCTCACTTGGCCTTTTTTTTTTAATTCGACACCAGACTAAAGTAATCTAGATACATTTTTTATAATTATAATTAATTAATAATAATATAATTAGTAATCTCTGGAAAAATATAAAAAAATATATAAGTTGTCATCTTTCTATACAGAATACAGAAAAGTACCTAATAAAATAGTAGTATTAAAAATATGAAATGTTGTCAATTAAGTACGTTCAAATAAAAAACCGGCCAAGTGCGAGTCGGACTCGCGCACCGAGGGTTCCGTACAAACACTTTCCATCCCTAAGTGGTTAAGTTAAGTTTGCACCTGGTATGTATAGCGCCCCATATAAATTAGGTGCAAAGTTAGGTATTAAAAAAAAACTACTTACTAGATCTCGTTCAAAACAATTTTCGTTGGTAGTTTTTATAGTAATGTACATCATATGTTTTTTTAGACTTTTCATTTTCTTATTTTAGAAGTTAGAGGGGGGACCAACTTTTTTCCACTTTGGAAGCGTCTGTCACGCAAACTATTCGGTTTAGAAAAAAAATACTTATTTTAGAAACCTCGATATCATTTTTGAAGACCTATCCATAGATACAACACGTATGTGTTTGATGAAAAAAAAAAATTGAGTTTCAGTTCTAAGTATGGGGAGAGCCCCCAATATTTATTATTTTTTTATTTTTGCATCAAAATCTTAATGCGGTTCACAGAATACATCTAGGTACCTACCAAGTTTCAACAGTATAGCTCTTATAGTTTCGGTTAAAAAATGGCTGTGACAGTATACGGACGGACAGACAGACGGACAGACAGACATGACGAATCTATAAGGGTTCCGTTTTTTGCCATTTGGCTACGGAACCCTAAAAAGTACTTTTTATCTAGTTTGTAAGTAGTATCTGACCGTAAAAACCGGCCAAGAGCATGTCGGGCCACGCCCAGTGTAGGGTTCCGTGGTTGCCCATTCTTCACAATAGACGAAAATTACGAGAAAGATTTCAAGCTCTATAAAAAGGTCGTAAACGCCAAAGTAGCAGTAATTACTTATTACCTTCTGGAAGTTATCGATTATACGCGCCAGATTTAGCGAAATGTTTTAATACAGTATGTCACTTAACTAATAAGCGTAACGTTCGAAGTAGGACACCGCGCGGTACTTACGTCATTTTAAAGAAAATTATGATTTTTGCGATAACTCAAAAACGGCTCGACCGATTTTATTCAATATAATTTTCATTGAAAGTACTTATAGGCCTCATTTTCATGATTTTTTCCATAATTTTTTTGACGTTAGAGGGGGGGGCATTTTGTTTTATTTTCGGAGCGAATATATACAACACTTACCTACTAACTTTATAAAAAAATAATGTTCGGAGACCCCTATTATTTTTAAAGACCTATTCAACGACACCCCACACACTAGTGTTGAAACGAAAAAATAAATTCACCCCCACTTTAGGTGTACGGGAGGTACCCGAAAAAAATATTCTTCTTTTAGTTTTTATTTTACCGTTTTGTCGGCGTGATACATACACATACTCATACTTCAGCTTTCTAGTACTAATGATCACAGAGCTAAGCCGCGGACGGACAGACAGACAGACAGACAGACGGACAGACGGTTGACTACGGAACCCTAAAAACGAGTTTTTAGTCAAGTAAAAGCAGCAGTCGGTACTCAGCTTCTTTACAAGTTAAATGGCATAGAACTAATTGTAAATGTGTTAATTGATGAAAACGATTATCCATTCCATGGTTACTCATAGGTACATACTTATCTATCTACTATAGGTAATAGATGTAGGTAAGTGTCGCCACGATTGGCGGTACTTACAACTATTACCGTAGATAATTACCGACCTATCTTAAACGTTGATCTAAGAAAGCATTAGAGCCATCATTGAATCAACTTAATAAAAATTGGGAATAGTCTTGGTTCTAAAATAAATATTATATTTTTACTGCCGGTGAATATAATTATCTTTAAGTAATGATAGCTTGCACGTAAACACAGGAAATAATAACCATAATGAATAGCACTCACGTTATTTTGCAGACATAACATTTACCGACAAAATGAGATACCCATAAGAAAGCCCTTCAAGTTGCCGCTATAGTTGATTTTTTTAAGCTGTCCAAATTCCACTTAAGAGCTATGACACCACAAAGGCATCGTTTTACTCCTGTGTAGAAAAGAAACTAATAACTTTGGGGTAACAACAAAACTTGAACAAAGATCTTCTTGTTTCAAATGTCTTTTCATCGTTGGTTGAATGAAATCGCAATATCCTAACTCATTGGAATAAGATACTTAGGCACTAAAGCCAACAAATTCTTAAAAGGGAAGACAATTTACCTGAGTCCCGCTTCCCAAAATCTATGCTATTCCAAATTCAACCTTGTAAGTTAGAAAAAATATATAAATTTGTTTGCGTCTAGTCTGTTTCTCACTTTTTTCCATTTGTCCTCGGAAATGGCTTTCTGAGGTCATGTTCACAAGATAAGCTCTTTATGACCATTTGGACGTTTTAAAGAATTTCATCTATACAGCATGGCATCTACTTATTTAAGAAGAACATGTGGGGTTCACCCGCGTTCACTAGAATTTCAGATTTGTGCTGGATCGCATGGAGAGTTATTAGATCTATTTTTGCACTCTGTTAGAGAAGTTATAATTGGAATAGTAGACATGCTTTTAGTAGATACCTACGCTGCGTCTTAAAATAGCGCTATGTGACGTGGTGTCTCATGTTTTGTAAGATTCCGAATAAAAATGTTAATTAGTCGAAATATTATACCAGTATAGGTTCTCGCTAGGTAACCCGTTGAGGTTGGTTTAGGTTAGCCATAGACCACGTTACCATTTTTTATCATTTCCTCGTTACTCGTAAGTAGTGACAACATGAGGCAGATAGTTCGGATTTTACTATCTAAATGGTTATTTTATTAATAGAAATCTGGTGCAACTAACACAATGGTGTTTTTGGGATAAAATTGATAAATCATGGCACTCAACGACGAGACGTCTGATATAAAATTTTCAACTCTAACATAGCAGAGCAAATTTTTTCATTCTTTATATATATTCCAAAGTAGGCTCATAACGTAATCTAGGCTATCGTAGGTACGTCTGAAATATCTAGTTATAATGCTAATGAATCTAGAGCGTTATCTGACCCCCTAACACGTTAGTTTATCGCAAACAAGTTTATAGGTACACGTGCAAAATCAAAAAGGAACTGCGCTGGTTGCTCTATTAGGTATTTTAGATAGCAATTGAATGGTACTGCTAGTCGCTTTAAAGTTAACGGATTATCTATGCAAATTAAGTAGGTACGTAAATCAATAGAGGTAAGTTATCTTTAACTTATTGCTAACAATGCTCAAACCACCACGCCATATATTAAATGAACGACGTATCAAAACATGTATGTACTTAGTGACGTTGCCAATTGCAATACCTGTCATGTTACTTATCTTAAAAACTGTCTTAATAATCTATGGCTCTTAATATTATACTCTATAATTGCTAACTGGCCTCCTTATCCAGTTCAGAACGTTGATGTCATCAACTCGTAACCTAATGAATCTGGTAGGTACATCATAAACCAGGGTTAGGACTTTTGGTGGCAGCAGTGGTTTTATAATGTTTTTATCTTTACCTATCTAAAAATAAAAACTTTACTATAGGTATAGGTATATAAACTATATAAAATCTTGGCCAATATTTTTTTTTACAATTAGCTACTCCGGGAAAGTCCCAACCCTACTCATACTTAATGTAGGTACGACGAGAAGTAGGTAGGTAGTAAAGTATAAAAGAGGTAACTGAAAAACCATTCCTCCTTTGTTTTTCTAAGTTTCTAAGTAACAAAGGAGGAATGGTTAAGTTAACATCTTTTGAATATAGATGCCACCGAAAACTTTCGTTTTCTTTTCATTAGAACGCTTAGGTAGACGGACATTTACGAAGATCGCTTCGCATGTGCAAAGCACTTAACATAAAATTTTCTAGCAAAAAAGGAAATGTAGACTGTGAAAGAGAAATTGGTAATTGAATTTGTCCAAATTGGCGTCAACACATCCGACGCGTGATCAAGGCCAGTGAAACGATTCCGACAGATGAAATAAGCGATTGCACGCTTCATGCATCACACACGCCTAGAGTCACCAGTTATAAAGATAAAGTCGAAAATAGCGCTACTCTTTGGTCCCTCTAACGAGTATAGAGACTATTAGAGAAAGTGTACCTTGCAATGGACTATTGCGGACACTTGACCAGGTGTCTCACACACACAAATCATTCCTACAATGCTGTAGCCGCAAATGATTATATGACTCACTAGACTTCCGCAGAGAACTTTTTGTTTGCATTGCGCGTAATCGTACTCTCATCATACCACTTTCTTCGGTCGTAAAACTTAACGGGTTTAATTTTCGGTTTATCAAGTTTTAGGTTGTGTAGGTACCTGTTATACATCAGAAAATATAATTTATAGCATTTTTAGGGTTCCGTAGTCAACTAGGAACCCTTATAGTTTAGCCATGTCCGTCTGTCTATCTGTCCGTCCGCGGCTTAGTTCCGCGATCATTAGTACTAGAAAGCTGAAATTTGATATGAGTATGTGTATGTATCACGCCGATAAAACGGTGAAATAAAAACTAAAAAAAAAAACAATAAATAGCCCCCCTCTAACTTTTCAACCACGGGTCAAAAATTATGAAAACATTCATAAAAATGAGGCCTTATAACCACTTTCAATGAAAACTATATTGAATAAAATCGGTCGTGCCGTTTTTGAGTTAGCGCAAAAATTCATAATTTTCTTTAAAATTTACTTTTAATTACGTAAGTGCCGCGCGGTGTCCTTATACTTCGAACGTTACACATGTTAGTTAAGTGCCATACTGTATTAAAACATTTCACTCAATCTGGCGCGTATAATCGATACTTCCAGTAGGTAATAAGTAATTACAGTTACTTTGGCGTTTACGACCTTTTTATAGAGCTTGAAATCTTTCTCGTAATTTTACCTCGGGCTTAAAACCGCTGTTTTTAAGCCCGTCTATTGTGAAGGATGGGCAACTACTGAACCCTACAACTGAGCGTGGCCCGACATGCTCTTCACCGGTTTTTTGTTTGCCGAGGCGCAATAGAGGTTTGTCATTTATCTATGAGGGCAATGGTTAAATACGCAGGGTTGCAACGTTTTATTTGACGACTTCCCATGACCACATTCAACTGCATCGAATCCATGCCATAATACTTACTCGTAATATTGCATTGTCACTGACACTCGTAGACCTAACGACCGAAGCTATTGAATGTGTAACAAGCTGTAAATTTAGATTATAAGCACGCAGTGAAAATTTTTCACCGAACGATAAAAAGACCCAACCCTTACATTAGCATACAAATTTCAGCATGCATATTTGACTAGAGAGACATAGATATGACAGATACGATGAAATATTAATTACATTTGCAATATAATTTATGCATTAGGTACGAGTTTATAATTAAAATTCATTTAGCACCTTACTGAATATATTATCATTTTTTTTTACCAAAATGATAAATAAAAAGATAATTTTAGTTTACCGAATTAAACAATAGATTTATATAGGTGCCTTTAAAGTAACAGTTTTAGTACAGCCACTAGTTATGATCTTACTTTTAAATGAATTGCCGAAACATTAACAAAAATAGATTTAATTTCTATTAGATAAACCCCATTTAAGGGAAACGTAGTAATTAAGCAATATTATTTTTACGACCATTCGAAAACTGGAAAATGTGAATTCAGTGAGTAGGTTGCATGTCCGACCACGCAAGCGGCCGCGCTCCGCGCCAAAGGCGCTGCGCCGCAGACTCATTGACGTGTCAGTTGACTCACCGCTCGTGTGAACGTCTTTTGGTTCCTCATTTGGGTTTGTCATTGACTTTAATATCTGCCTCGTAATGAACACGTTTTATAGGTGTTTATGCATTAGTACACTTTTATACTGTTAACGTATCTAACCGGTCGTGGGAATTGCCGCTATGAGCAATACCGACCGGTGTCATCGGGTGATGTAGATACGTCACGTAATTAGCTCTTAGAAGGTATGGCATGGAAGACCATTACATTTTAAACGACAACACTTGTCTCTCACTTCATTTGGTTTTTTTTTAACACACAACCAATCGTCCGAATTTAGCTTTAATTATACTAGGCAGACAGACATTTAAATTATACTAGGAAGGTTAATAAAAATAAAAAACTTTAATATCTGTTATTATATTATGGAAGACATTGTGTAGTACATAGATGCATTGTTTCAACTTGAGTAATGAATACATATTGGTATGTTATAATTTCTTAAAATATACTATCCCCAATCGTAGCGTTTCTGAGGAGGGTCTTTTCTAAAGGTATTATTTCTATAATCAATACAAAAATAAGTCCTTTTAGACCCCTCCTCAAAAACGCTACGATTTGGGTTTTAAACATGTCACAATACGGAACAAAATGTATTATGCAAATCTCGATACAACACCTTCAAGCTTTTTAGGGTTCCGTAGTCAACTAGGAACCCTTATAGTTTCGCCATGTACGTGTGTCCGTCCGCGGCTTAGCTCCGTGAACCTTAGTACTAGAAAGCTGAAATTTGGTATGAGTATGGGTATGTATCACGCCGACATAACGGTAAAATAAAAACAAAAAAAAAAAATTTTTTTTTCGGGTACCTCTCGAACACCTAAAGTGGGGGTGAATTTTTTTTTTCGTTTCAACACTAGTGTGTGGAGTGTCGTTGAATAGGTATTTAGAAAATAATAGGGGTCTCCAAACATTATTTTTTGATAAAGTTAGCAGTTTTGTAAATATTCGCTCCGAAAATAAAAAAAATAGCGTCCCCCCCCCCCTCTAACTTTTCAACCACGGGTCAAAAAATTATGGAAAAATTCATGAACATGAGACCTTATAAGTACTTTCAATGAAAACTATATGGAACAAAATCGGTCTAGCCGTTTTTGAGTTACCGCAAAATTTCATAATTTTCTTAAAACGACGTAAGTGGACTTCCAGAAGGTAATAAGTAATTACAGTTACTTTGGCGTTTACGACCTTTTTATAGAGCTTGAAATCTTTCTCGTAACTTAAGTCTATTGTGAAGGATAAGCAACTACGGAACCCTACACTGAGCGTGGCCCGACATGCTCTTGGCCGGTTTTTTAATTGAATTCGTGAACTTAATTAATACAAATTACATTTGTACATTCATGTATACACGCTTGTGTATGTATAAATAATAATAATACTGAACAAATAGGATTTTTTCAAATACAAATATAAACTGATGTTTTAACTTAATCTAGGTTTATATTAAAACTAACATTGTGCTTGTATAAGAAGGAGATTTTAGTTAGTTAATACTGAACAAATAAAATTACTAATCATGATCATCAGTGAAGTCATTCACTCTGTTGAAATCTAGTTTGCTTACAATTCCTTCAACGTTTTCCTGAGGGTGTCCAAGTATATGGCAGCGTGCTTCTTTTCAAACGTGAGAGCGGGGCGCAGGCGGATTGCATTCTCTCCACAAACCCCACCCAACACACCTGCATAACAAATAACACTTTACAGTCCAAAAGCTCTAGCACAATTGTCACACACGATTCTTGCTCGCGAGAGATATTTATTTATTTCTTTGATTTTCGTTATGATGCGCGACAAAACGCCACCCACCGCGTGCTTAGTCGATAATTTTATCGATATTTACCATAACTATTTGTAATTTTCTGTATGCCAGGAATATTAATATGTATCTATCAAACTAGTTCGCCTAATTATGATTTTTACTGTATATATCATCATGTACCGATAGTGTAAAGTCAGTATGGCGGTAGGTCGATTTGACTTAGGTATTATATCATTCTTCGAGTAAATCGTAACCAGTATACGGGAGCGTTATTTACTTTGATGGTTAATTAATGAATGTCATAGAGATAGACGCATAAAGCAACCACTGTAACATATATGTATATGTATATATATATATTTTTAATTTCTCATATTCTGAAAATTGGTCATTGCATATCTATATAGTTGGGTTGAAAGTGACCCATTTCGACCCTAGGTGGAAAAGTAATTTAAAAAAAAAGAACTCGGGTCAGCATAGCAAATCCACAATATGTGTCAGTGCATCTGGAAAGGTACCTAGTCACGATATCTAGTTACCGAGTTACATGACTTTTTGTGGAAGCTGGTGAAAAAGTGCCAAAATGGGTTTGTGTTATAATTGGGTTATTTACATCCTAAGGAACACGTGTGTACAAGAATATCAGTAAAATTATGTTTTTTTAGTATATTTCTCCGACTATAAAGTTTAGTAGTCAGGGTACCTTGTCACGCCATGTCTTAAAAGCCTTTAAATTTTGAATAATTTTGACAATATTTCCATCGCAGGTAGTCAACTACCTCTTTCTAAGATAAGGTATAGGATCGGCTATAGCAAAATAATTTTTTGAACAAAAATAAATACTTCATGTTTTTTATAAGAAAACATTCAACTTGCATGACTCTTGTATGAAATAACTATTTATTTTAATTTAAAGACTGATAAATCATAAATTAGGTGCAGTTATGTACAAAAATTGAGTAATTTTTCTAGTTACTCCATTTATGTAAGATAATGACTTAGCGTGACAAGGTACCCAGTTTAGTAAAATGCTAAACTTGATGTCTTACACGACTAAAACATAAGTTTTTATAAATAAGAATACATTGATTTCCGCTATAATTATCCTAAATAACATTTTGTTACAGATATTTCTTGCATTATAGGTACTAAAATAGTGATCTTCGAGTTTAAGTTACTAAAGTTTAGTAAATGTCGTGACAAGGTACCCTAGTTACGTTTCCATACAAAAGTTTCCACCGAGTCACTAAACTTTATTGTTAAAAAAAACTGCTTTAACACCATTTCTATTATACCATTGTGGTACACCACGCTAAATACCATTTGATCTTGTGATATAGCATGAATATACAAATTATTTTGTTGGTTTTTAATATTATAAGTGATCTTTTTTGTAACTGTTAAAAATGCGGTAATTATTAAATTTCTTTATGATTATGGAGTTTTCTTTCATTAAATTGTCCCAAAATGCCATAGAATATGTAACTATGATGAGAAACTAACAGTTTTAATCTCTTCATTTTATGAATTAGGTATAATTAACACTTTCGTGTTTCTTCCACCCTGGCATGTTCAATCTAAGAAATCAGAATAATTAACATGTATTTTTAGACAATTCACCTTTATTATAATTCTTTAACATTCAAAGATTATGATTATACCCTTCACTATGTAACTTCAAAGTAGAAGTGTGTTTTTTGCCACTATAAACTTTAAGTGCAATTTTCTCAACTTGTGCATTTCGGAAGTCGAAAATTCAAAAATTTATATAAAAATAGTGGTTCCACCTACAGTCATTATTCTTTTTTGTATTGATAGCAAATTTAATTTACTTTTTGGAACTATGCATAACTCAATACCTGAAACAAGGTACCTTTCCAGATGCACTGACACATATGTGCTTCACTCCACTAACTTGTACATGTACAGCCATGGAAAAAAAACACTAAGGATCTTTTTTATAGTATGGATAATAATTATAGGTATAGTAAAGGCATAAAAAGAACAGACCATTTTATTATAAATAAATTAAATAATAACTAGGTTTCTTATTAAAATTCAATAAATAAAACGTGATTCAAATATAAAAAGAGTAATACGACAGCTTTTTTTTTAAGAAGCTGAATACTGTGAAAGTGAGATACTAAATTCAATAATGCTAATTCTTAAATTGACTAATATTGTATTAGAAAAACCTTATTCTGTAGAAGGTTCATAGAGAACTAGTATTTTTTTTAAACGCACTCGGATTGGTTATTCCAATGTCGCACGAACGTATCCTGATTGGTAAAATACTAAAAAAATAAACATTCACCACAGTTCCGCGTATAGAGTATTTTTAAAAATGTGTTTTTCTACCCTAACTTGATTTCTTTCCTAATATTCGAAATGAAAAAGTAGTATGTTCAACTCTGAATAAAAGACACCAAATACAGTCTCAAACTATTGGCGCTCTCACTGCGCTCGAGCACCAAAATATCTCGAGTGAAATGGATGTCTTTCATACCATGTTTATAGTGAACACAATATAAGCTAAGCTAATCCACTTACCTGCATTCACAATAGCATTGTGTCTAATACAATCCTATCTGCTGTTGTTCTCGTCAGCGCCAACCAGTTACTTACAAAAAAAGGTTAGAACTACATTGCGTGGATATTAACTTTTCAACCTTATTCCTTGTTGAATAGGTTTAAAATGGTTGATGATGAGAGTTCATAGTCCTTTTTCCAGAGAATACGTTCTTGTGAAGAGATGAACGGTTGTAAAAATCCAAAAAAGTATGATTACCATTATTCTGTTAGTGTATTTTGTAGTTTCATGCCTAAGGAAATAGAGTCGATAAGCTATATTAACCTTCCAAGGTGGTTACAATCTGGTTTTACTACGAGCTCGTTATCTTAATTTGTGGTTTACCAGTTGTGGTTTGTTCAATGGTATTCAGTTCTTAAGTGGATTAGCTTAGCTTATATTGTGTTCACTATACCAATCTATTATTTATGCATGCTGACAGCCTGGCTAGCACGGCCGTGATTTATTGCGTGACGATGTAGGGATAAGGATTTGCAATGTGAGTCGCGTGACAAAGAGTCAATGTTGCACTTTTAAGTGCTTGAATAAGAATTTCAATATTAATGTAATACTTACCATTTTTCTTCAAATTATTATTTATTTTGTCTCTTATTTCGGTAGTCGTAGCATTAAATGCCAAGAACGTGCCTCGGCCACGAACGCTGTTAATGACGTTGCTGAATTCATTTTCAAGTTCATGCAGACCATTCTTCAAGACCTTTCCGGTTTCCTGCACGTTACATATTATATTATCTTGCTTAATAACGCGAAGCACTTGTTCCAGAAGGATCAACTTTCCTGGGTCACCCATCCAGGTGTTGAATATTCTGTATCCTTGAGCGGGCCTAAAACAATACAAAACTAGTCTTTATATTACAAATACAAAGATAGAAACAGAGAAAAAAAAATGGACCCGGAGCAGATTTGAACCGACGGCTTATGCCATGCCCGGGCGATACGCTCTCACAAGCTAAGCTACAGGGACTGATAAGGGAGACAACAAATTTCGTCACTGTTTCATGTTGTTTTTGATTTTGTGGTTTTTGCTCCACCAGCTCATTATGCCATTAATGCCTCCACTGGTAGTACCTATAAAACCATGATTCTTGTAAAGAATCAAAAATATAAAACTATGATAATTACATGTCAAGAGCCTACACCATATATGTTATCAGCTGACATGGATATCATTTTAATTTAAGGACATGAATGACTAAGTATGCTACCTGGGTATCAATTGATAATGAATTTTTATGTACAAAATAGCGTCTAATCATACAGCCATTTCAAATGACCAGATGGCGCCTTTTCACATACATGAATTCGGAAGAGGTGTAATATCCGCCCGTGAGCATCTTCTTGCTGAAGGTGACAACGTCGGGCGGCGTGGGCAGGTCGAAGTGCTCGTGGCACCACATCTTGCCGGTCGGGCCGCACCCGGTCTGCACCTCGTCCACGATCAAAGCTACTCCTTTCTGAAAAGGATTTATAATGCATTGGTGTTTAGCACATTAATTTATATTTTCAAAGGAAGGCTATCTAAGCTATAGGAATCTACGAGTTCTTCCGACACAAATGACAAACAGTTCTATTACTTACTGACATAACTGTGAACAGACCATGCATTACTTTAAACACTGTAGATATAAAAAAATATCCTAATAAACGTTTCTTCAAAGATCGTTTAAGGATAAACGGTTGTGTAAAAAATTTGAGAATTTTCGCGTACGAACTCGCCTGGCGAAATCAAGTATGTCATAAAACGTATAATCAACAATGGTTTGTAAGCACGAAAAAATTACACAATGCAAAAATACTTAACTAAAGTCTCGATCGAAAATAGTTCATTTTGAATCGAACAATTTTTTTTATCGATTTACCTGTTTGCAGGTAATCTGGAGGATTTGGAAGAACTCCGGAGAAGCTTCGTAATCACCGCCCTCGGACTGTATCGGTTCGACGACGATGCCCGCCACCGGTCTACCGCAGTTTGCGCGTTGATCTATTATACACGCCACTTCTTCGAGGCATCTATGTAATAAATAAGTATCTATGATAATGATAATTCATATAAAGGGTCCGCAAAAACCACATACAGCATACCTACTACATAAAAACTGCCACACACCACGAATGCCACCAACTTTAACCATGCACGCAAAAGCTCGGCGTTTCACTGACTTGCCTTATTAGCATCTTAATCTTCAGCGGCCAATACTACCCAAAATCTCAGAGAAAACCTAGCCGCAATTGGTGACATAATTTGCATTGCTAGTACAGTAGCTATCACTATCACTAATCTAAAATATCGCATCATTATCTGCATTATGTTTTCTTTATTTTTTATGCCTAGGGATTATAGGGAAGGACAAATAGGATCATGGGGATCGGGCCTACTGAGCGATTTCTGTTGCATATCTGCTCCGGTTATACAAATGCATGTATGTACAAAAAATGGTATACCTTCACTTGCCAGAAAATCATATGCCCGAATTTCGTCTACCATAATATTCAACAGTCTGAAACTTGTTTCTTATAATTATGTTTCCCATAATCATTATTTACCATATTAATCCTATGCCAGAATCTTTGTTTCCCATAATATTAATTCCAATAATCACATTTTCCATAAAGATTGTAATCCATAATTATCAAATAATGCTATAATGTTATATGCCATTCAAATGGAACATTGGTCGAAAACCGAAATCTGTAGGTTAGGTTAGGTTTGTTCTATGACCCCGTATAGCGGAGCGTCAAAACCAATCTCACCTAGTTTTAGAAGACCTGCTACCAAATAGTACTTGGATCTAAAACCGAAAACTATAGGTTAGGTTAGGTTTGTGTTGTGACCCGTATAGCGGAGCGAGCGAAGCGAGCGGAGCGTCAGAATGTTTGTTTCTAAATACAAATCCTAACCTAATTTACAGTTTTAGAAGAACTACGATAAAAGAACCTACGACAGTTAGTATGGCGTTTAAATATTCTATCAAACAATATAATGGCACTTAATAGGAAACGAAACATTCGGGCAAATGAAATTCGGGTAAGTGAAATTCGAGCAAATCAATATTATTGCATATAAATTTCGGTCAAACAATAGACAACCACAAAAAATATGTAAATAAGTATAACGGGTTTGAACGAATTAACTCGCACGTTATTATACTATCGCGGATTAGCAAAGCAATATTATTATTTTTATTAGGGCCCATGTGTGCCACCAACCACGGAATATGTGCCGGAGCGGAACCGGGTGAAACTATAATATACTTAAGACGCCTTATTCCTTTAAAAATCTATTTTTTTCCTATTATGTCAAATATATTGATATTTTCAACCAACTTTTTGAAGTGAATAATATTTTTCCCTGATTTCTAGGTAGTAACATAGCTATTTCATGCTTTCATTCTGTGCAGTCGAAAATAAGTAAAAAAAAACCGCGTGAATTTTGTCAATTAGTAGAGTAGTTTTTGAAATAAAAATTATCAATGAAAAATTCACTGTAGGTTTCAAATATATACCAATAAATCCCAAAAGCCCTGTTCTAGGTGGTAACATCAATAATATGTTAAGAAACATGTTTGATCATAGAGAAAAATGTCTAAAACAATCAGCATTTTAAAAGGAATAAGGCCTCTTAAGGTACAAACTATGCATTATCTTTTCGAGGCCTATAAAATTAATTGTCTCTGATACTACAGCCAGATTAATTAGATTAAATTAGCTAATCTGAATTGGAACTTGCCGTTATTTGGACATTAACTATTTCATGACAATACTTTTATGAAACCATAAGTCAGTATGCGCCAACACATAGGTAATCAGTTTGTTTTACAATTCACACCGACTTCATTTCGTCCATTCACCTCACGCTCTTAAAACTCAGCAGATATTCCGCGCTGGCGAGACTGATGCAAGCAGTAAGGTCTGTCGAGAGGATTCAGCTAGTTGTATCTTAGATAGTAATGCAGAATTGGGATCTAAAGAAACAATTAAGTGGGTCAATCAAGTCTTTCCCGTTGCTTGTTGCCATGTCATGTGCCATGCCATGTCTCCTGTGCTGTGCCATGCCATGGCCACTATTTAAAACTACGATTAAAATTACGATTTCGGCAGTTATATTTACCAAAAGCTTTTTTATTGCAATGGTTATAATTATAAGCCTATTCTTATGTAGACTATTTTTTCCTCACAATATCAGTAAAAACCAACACTTTTTTTGAAGTTTAATCACCCTCGGACCACGGTAAGTACAAAATAACAACAAGAAAAAAATTGATCAACCCAGGTGCTAAATGATTCAAAAAGGGTAGGCCGGCTGCAAGATATGTTACTTCGACAATTGAAAGTTAGCATTATCAAAAGCATTAATCAAAAGACGGTGCGCAAAACAAACGACAGTGAAAATAAATAAGTAGATAGCAAAATGAAAACCATGCAGCATTAAAAGTAATTACTGCACCGAAATGTTGGCGTCATGCTTCAACTGTCGACAAAACAAAACAACGGCGTTTTCCGAAGCGGCGAGTAAAATGATACGGAAAATCGTCTATTAAAAGTCTGAAAAGAATAATAAAAGAAAAAAAATGAGAAAAGGCCTTGTAGAACACGCAAACACATTAACACTCACTAAGATCACCCATCTCTATCAAATAATATAGTGACTATAGTGGGCCTTTAATAAATATAACTTTAACCCGGACACAATACATACATATTACACCAAATATCAAACTAAAGCCAAACATCAGACGGCTCAGTCCATGAGCTGTTAAAAACTAAAATGCTCTCTGGGTTTATATCTGTGTCGCTCGCTCTTATGCGGCCGAGATCTGATATCTGATTTCATCCAAACCCGAAAGCTTTAAGGGTTCGTCGTATTGTAAAAGTGTACACATACAACACCAGTCAGTATATTAAATCCACTTATTAGCCTATTGACGTCGCATGACAAGTGAATTGTATGGAGGATATATCACCTATTTACGATTGTTTAAAAAATGAAAATAGTGAAGGGCAGATATGAACTTTTTAACCGATTCATTGCCGACGCTTCACATTCCCACTTTCCCCGCAGTGCCGGCGCTTTGCAAGCGACGACGCGAATTTGCGTCCGCGGCATACAGATATAGTGCATTACTGCAGACGCCGGGAAATAAGGGCTTGCCGGCTGAGTAGGTATAGACGGATAGTGATACGAAGCCGGCAAGCCCTTTTCACGGCTAAGGCATGTATAGTGCTTTTCTCAAACATATGCAATGAAATAAAAAATACACCACTCAAATAAACATAATTCAGCGGTTTAGTCCGTTCATGAACACAGATGCTGTTTACAAAAAAATACTTCCCGGCTTAGGCCTTCAATTTTGTATAAAATTCCTTTACAGTTCTCTCAAGTTGTTCCGCCCGAATCATGGTGCTTCGAAGCCTGCTTTAACGCACGTTATGACGATACTTCATTGCATGTTTGAGAAATAGTACATTACTGCAGACGCCGGGAAATAAGGGCTTGCCGGGTGCGTAGCGTAGGTATAGACGACATTTCATTGCATGTTTGAGAAAACATAATTGCTGTAAGAGCGAGATTATTCACTAGGACCAGCTAAGTAAGATCTGTTTTCTCCAACTTGCTTGGAAATGTTACCATTAATGTAGTAAAACTGGACCGCGAAATCGTTCGTTATATTTAGAAGGCGTTAATGAAAATTAAAAAAAATATATATTATTGGCCTTAGCCGGGAAATCAATATTATTTAAATCAGACGATTAAGTAAAAAACACACCTTCCGTTTATAACGTCTCATACAAATGAGGGTAATCTTAATTTGGCCGGTTACTGCATTTTTACTTTTAATTTTTTCAAAGACTTTGATAATTCACCATACAGCCAATTGTCCACTAAATTTAAAAAATAAAAACTATTATAAACTTTTTAATTGTTCTCTGCGTTTAGTTCTTGCACTGAACATTTTTTTGCTCTGCTACTGTCAATGTATTAAAAATGTCGACAAATTTCGAATAACGGACAAACAATTTGAATAATAATCTTATATGCGGTTAATTTATTTTCATGATTCTTATTTATTTATTAGAGATTTCTCACGACAGTTTTAATTTTAATAATATGATGATATTTAATGAGTGATTTGAAAATTAATAAGTGTACCAAACGTAAACAAATAAAAAATAAAACAGAAATGATTGTGTCCAAATCAATATAAAAGTTATTTTGAACTTATGATCTTCTCCGAATGATAAATATGGTATGGTTTCTAAAAAAAAACAGTGTGTTTAGAAGTTGTTCATTTAACTAAAATTTATAATTACCTATGTGCATATTTTTTGTTATTGTGTTTTCATATATATTTTATTCTTATTCATATATTTTGTTTTTAATCAGACCTATGATTCGGACCCGAAATTTTATTCCTATTCCTAAAAAAAATAAGTACCAAATGAACTTCATGGTACTGATACATTAAATTAAAATGTAGATTGGTGATTATTTCCAAGCATATTTGGAGAAAAGCACTATACAAGCCTCGGCGGGAATGTCAGTTCGCAGATTCGTATTATTGAAGAACTCGGCTACGCCTCGTCCTTCAAAATCATACTCATCCACGAACTGACTTTTCCCGGCCTCGGCAGTAATATACTATTATTTCTACTATTGTTGAGCATACTCGCATACTCATTGACTCAGACATAACGCAGTAGTAAATTCCTGGAGTTTTATGAATAAGTTTGTTAGGAGAAGCGTAATCCATCATAGCTAATTGATCCGTAGGTAGCTTAATCTAGAGTATTGTATTGATCAAACGACCCGTTCGCGTAATGTTTTTTCATTAAAACTTTCATTGAGATTATTAATGTTATACCATTTTAAGGCACCACGAGCAATGAGATGATTATGTTAGGCTTTTAACTACAAGAAATATAATCTTATCTGTATGTCGTGCAATGTTGTGGTAAAAGCAACGCTACCTTTGATCTTCTTGTTTATTTTTCTGTTCGTTCTCCTTGAGCGGGTATTGGTATCTCGGGAACGGAGCCACGGGCCAGTCGAAGGCGGGGCAATCTATTTTATGTATCGGTTTCGACCTCGTAGTAGTCAAAGCGCCGAAAGTTCGACCGTGGAAGCCTCCCTGAAAGTTATTTATATTGTCTTTAATTATTTCTGTTCTTATGTTAGGCTTTTAAAAATATCTAGATAACATACTAAAATGGAGTAGAATTTGATTGCAAATTGACAATTAATTTCGAACTAAACGTCTACTCGACCGTTATTAGAATAGAGGTCAAATCATATTTCTTTGTTTTTCAGAGATGTTCGAAATTTAAAATATTTAATTTTAAATTACTGTATATGACCACCACCTGCAAATACATAGTTAGAATATACTGTCAACCATGGTACTTAGGTACTTTACTTAGTGATGCATGATGATGATAAGTCCGTACGCTTGGCGTGATCACGTGACAATAGGCTAGCTTGAGGAGTAAATGAAGTCGTATCCATTAATCGAAATAAATTCGAAAACCTAATTAAGATGATGGATAAAATAATACATTTAAATTGATTGAACTATACTATTTCAGTTTTCAAATTTAAATCGATTAATGAACACCATTCCATTTACTTCCCAAGCGGCACTTGATCACGACAAGGTCGACAAGAGTACGGACTCTTTGATAATCTATTTATCAATCCTTATTACCAGTCTTATTTACGTAAATAACTTTCTAACTTAAGCCTCAACTTAAGTTTAATACCTACCAACTTTTTATTTTAACGACAAAGTAGCTGTTTTAGGCAAAGTGTGCATTTATAAGTTCGAATATGATTTACTAAATAAGACAGATACAGATGGATAGACTGTGGTAATAAAACACACCTTAAACGACAAGATAGACAAGTCCGGCGACCCAGGCGGTTGGTTGACCATGCAAGACGTCGTATCTTCTGGTGAGAAGTTGACATCACCGCAGCGCTGTTTTTTGCGGTACCAGAAGAACACGGCTTTGTACGCGTTTTCGTTGGAACATGAGCCACACATCATGGTAGAGACGTTGTCCAAGCCAGCTGGAGCCACGGGCAGCAGAATGTTTTTGAGTTTCGATGGCCAGTCGGCTCCTGGGAATACACCTAGCGCTGGCCGGTTTACCAGGGATTTCTGGAAGAGCATATTAAGTACAACTAAATTACAAATGATGATGAAAGTCGAGTTTAAACAGGTGTAGGTACGTGAACATAGCGAAAGCGGGCATAACTATCAGCAATACAATAGACGATCGCCAATACTTGGGTTCGTTCCATAATTCGTGGAGCGCACGGCTCACTTAAGTAGTCCGATCATTTTAATTTTAAATCCTTTGAAAATCCTTGGCTTTTGCTGAGTGAATAGATAATGTCAATAGAGAGCTATTTCGAATTGTTTTTAATTTTACGAGGTGCACACCTCGTTTTGTCTAGGTAATCCATATTTTTGCATGTAGTGAAAAAAAAGATATAATTAAGATCCAAAATTACAATTGTATTCAATTAAGAACTCATTAATGAATCTATTACACAAATTTTAGAATGTTGAGGGTTATGGCTTATGGCACTACGGATAGAGATACGTCATCGTTAAATAATAACTCCTACGTGGATTTTTTTGAAGCGTAAACTTTCAATAATCTTTTACAATCAGGTAATAATTTTAGTAAAAAAATTATAATATTAAATTCCCCAAGTCGTCCGCGTAAGTAAACTTATTTTTCTTTACGGCAGTGGGGTTAAAGTATCCCTCCCTGAACCAATATCTGTTAAAGCCGCCCAGACGTTTCGGCGTTATGAGCGGGTAAATAGAGTGAAAATTGTAGGTACCAACAGATGGCGTTGCGCTTGCGCCGCGGGCCTACACAAATCCTGAGTCGCGCTGTTAAGATTCTTCCTGAAAATTATTTCGGCCCATCTCCATAGAAAAATTGATAATAATTATTATTTGGGCAATGTTTCTTGATATTGAATTTTACAATGGCTAAGCTTGGCAATTTTTTGTCTGAGACAATATGCGACAATTATCCACTTAGATTAACAAATCTATTCGTATTTAAGATACTTACAAGGGCATGTTCATTGTCGAATGCTTTTAGCAACGCGGGGTGATTGTATCCCAAGGGCACTGAAGATATCTGGGTGTATGCATCCAAGAACTCGTTCCCATCGACATCCACGAAATAATTGCCAATGCTTTTGTCGTAGTCGCCAAACAGCTGCACGGATCCGGCTTGCTGGAATAAAAATATTGTTAATCAGTTTTAATTTCTTAATCAGAGATTTTATTCCATACTTAGTTAAGTATGAAAGTCGTATCACTGAAAGTGTAATTTGGTATGTGGGTCAATAAATTTTTCTCTGTTGCTTGTTGCCATGGTGATGTCCCCTGGGTTACTCTTTAAAACTACGTTTTTCGGCGGCAATATTGAACAAAAACTTTGTAATTGCAGCAATTATGTCCATTCTTTGTTTTTATGTCATAGGGGGCAAACGAGCAAACGTATCGCCTGATGGAAAGCGATAACCGTCGCCCATAAACACCTGCAACACCAATGGAGTCATAAGTGCTTGCCTACCCGGAGGACGAAGATAGAATGCCTCTATGCTAGTAATTTCACCGGCTATCTTACCCCCACACCGGAACACAACAATGCGAACATTGCTGTTTGGCGGTGGGATTTAGACAATCTCTTGAAAATACCCATATTATAAATTATCAACACTTTTCTAAGAAGTTTAATCATCAATGTCCCCCGGGTGACGGGACAGAATAACAACAAGAAAAAGTTGATCCACCCAAGTAACGTAAATTCCGACGCACGTTGGGATCGCTACAAACGCGCGTTAGCATCGATACACGCGCGCATCAACAGCACGTCTTACACACTAACTGTGACACACGCGACTCTTTGTCGCGCGACAAATACTAACTGCTGTCACTTTCCTTCCAATACCGCGCGAGCATAACAGCTGATGATGCTCGCGCGACAAGCGGATTCGCGGTAAGATATGCTGCTAGCCCTACTGCACGTCTCTTTACGGCGCGTTTGTAACGATACAAAACGATAAACGTTCGTCCTATGCATGACCTATACATGACCTTTGCACTGTATTTTGGTGCGTTTGTATCGCTACAAATGGAATGAAATGCACGTTGTCGACGGCGCGTTAAAGAAACGCGGTCTATACTAGGGCTCGCGGTCGTGTCCGTGTTTCGTTTACCCGTAGCCGTTTTACACGGCAACGCAGATCCGGACCGTTCGGCACGTGTAATTAGGCTCCGTGTAATTAAGATACGTAGCTTTTTGTTACACGGAGATGTGTTTCTTAGGTTTACTAATTACACGCGGATCCCATCCCTTTCGACGCATAAGACCACAAACGCGAAATACCAACGCGAGGTTTTTCGGCGTTTTGTGGATTTATAAAAATGATAACGCTAAATACCAACTACGTAAAATGCCACAAACGCAAAACACCAACCGGACGTTTTTGTGGTGTTTTGCGGCTTTATTAATTTTTGGGTGTGGATACACACCTAGGTGTTATTATTTATTTCGTATTTATTCAAAAAGTATAAATATGGTATTATTATTCTCCTTTATTAATTTAAAAACTTAAGTTAGGTTTTTTACAATAAAGTTATATCAAAAGAAAAATACAATAAAGAAATTACAAAATATATAAGCACATTATAAAAAACCTAACCTAGGGTGCCGCCGGCAGCGGGGCAGGGCGCAGGCTACCGGTGGTTAGGGCTGCAGAGAGGAACCTTCTGACGATGCGCGCCGTGTCCAGAAGTACCGCCTTCTGAATCTGACCCTTGATCCAGCCATCTAGCGAGAGTCTCTTAAGGTATTTGTCGAGACTCTTCGCTATAAGACCGTTTGCTATTCTTATTTGTTTCTCGTTATTGAGTCTCGGGCTCATACGTCCCGGTCTTTTGGAAGGCTTGCGTGGGGATATGGATCCAACACGTAGAGACCCCTTGGAGAAATTTGCTGTGGCTGTAGCCCTGCTGGGACCAGATCCTGATCATATCAATAAGATGAATATCCATGAACAGGTCCCAGCAGGTGATTGAACTATTGCATTTATATGGAAAAGAAACCGGGCTATTAAAATGAAGTTTGGATGGACTATTTATTTGGGCTATTGCAGTAGAAAAATGTCACCCGCCGTAACCATCTATGCGACTGTTACCTCGGGCGGGTGGTGACTCGCCCCTCACTAGGTGGGCCCCGTAATGCCATCGTACAGACGGCCGGAAGCAACACGAGCGTGAGGGCTCAGGGGTGTCGAGAGGTGTGCTGCGCTTTCTCCGAAGTTACTCGCGGCGTGATGCCCTCCTTTTGAGCGCCAAAGACGGCAACTCACGTCGACGGAAAGCTGTGCCACAGACCCCACGACGTCATTTGCCGCTATAAAACGTCATACTATCTGCTGTCAGGTTGGCGTGTGGGACACAGTTTTCCATCGACGAGCTGAGCGGGCAAGAGGTTAACACTTCCACCCCTGGAGCATACAGCTCTAACGCTCCTCTCTGGACGGCCAATGAAGGCAAGCCAGAGCGGAGAGTCCTACGAGTCCTCTTGGGTTTCCACTCCGGTCGATGAAGGCACACGCACGCACGGCACGCAGGCACGGGGACCCTAACCGACTCTCTGGAGATCTCGGGTCCGTGGGGTCGTCACTCCCCAACAGCTCGCCACAAGCTGCCCTGCCATATTATTATAGTATTTTGCTTAAATTCATGTTGGCGTTATGCGTAATTGATGTTTTGCGTAGTTGGTATTTTGCTAAAGTGTTTTTTTGCGTAGAGTTGGTATTTCGCGTTTGTGGTCTTATGCCTCGAAAGGATCCCATCCGTCCGGAACGTTTAGTGCAGGTTCTATGGGTGTCTGTCTTAAATCGTAATCGCTGGTTATAATATAAGTAGAAAACAGAATAATGCCAATAATCACTTTAATAGAAAATCGGAAATCTGGAATAAATGCAAAAATATTAACTCCAGTTTGAATCAAATAGAAATAAACTACAAACATTTATGTCGGTTCGGCAAGCTTTCAGTCAATACCCGAGCCGAGCGGAGCCGAGATCCGCCGATCTTTACGCTACGTATCGTTAACGTGACCGCGTAGTACGCGATCTTAGAACCGCAGGTACTAAGAACACGGAGCTATGGTTTCGCGTGTAACACGGATATCAGAAGAACTAGTGTGTACAGGCCCTTACTACTTTTTATCTCAGAATGCAGTATCTCAGAGAACGCAGCAGAGGAACAATTTATTAAAATCTATGCTCTAAGCTTTCTATAAGTAGATGTGATACCTTTATAGCTCTCAACGAATTAAAACCGAGGTAAAACGGCGCGTAATGGCTAGTAATTAATCTACCTTTATAGATAGATATTATTTAGGTACAGATTTAGTAAGAATAAGTTTGTGTAATACACACATTTGAAAGAGAGATAAAGAGGTAGATAGCTATATGATTATATCATATTAATGTTGTATTGGTATTATCAAGATAGTAATGTCCTCTTCTATTTTTATTCAAGATAGTGTGTTACCTAGTTACACACTTTGGTTAAACAGCAAGTATAGGTAGCTACTATTAATGATAAGTTTATCATGGCTGTAAAAGATGATCTTGCTGCTGAACTGCAATATTAGTATAATATTATGTAACTTGATTATTATGTCTATAGTAACAGGAACAAGACATGCAAACAGTTTTGTGTCAGAAAACACAACAACAAAAAAAGAATCGTCAAATGCTCCAATATTGCCCTCCAGGGTATCTTTGCCCAAAAAGCAACACGTGAACATTCGTGGGGTAATCAATAATCATTTACAGATATATGGCAACACCGCTATTTTTAGAAGAAAATAGGTTATATAGGTGGCCACACTGCGCGTCGCATTTACTCGTAGCCAGGGCTGCCAGATCGTATAATTGGATACAAAAACTGTATAATTGGACCGCTGATTGTATCCTGGACCATCTTGTATAATTGGATACATCAATTATTTCAAGCTAGAAAACTCAGTTGTATTCCGAGTATAGAGAACGTTCACAAAAAAGAGCGGCAATTAGCCGTCTACACACTTTTCGTATCCTGGCAATCATTTTTGTATAATTTCAGACTTGTGGCTGAATAATGGAAAATATTCTACTGGCAGCCCTGCTCGTAGCCTTAGCTTGTCAGAACTCGTCGAGTGAGGGTGTGTTTTTTGCGGGCCAATTCCAGCGGACAATTGAACGCGTATCGTACGAAATGACACATACAAATGTAATTATGAGCATGTACCTACTTATAAACAAATATGAACTGTAGATTATTTGTATTTTATTTCTAATAGTAATATCTTAATTTAAACGGAAATTGTGAAACCGGGCAATGTTACCCTACAATGTTCAGGCTGCCTTAAGCCAACATTGCCCACCTTCGAAAACGACTAAGGGTTATCACTTCCGAGTTTTTTAACCTACTGCGCAAGGAAAGAAGTGTAATGTTTTTATGGATAAATTACCTAATGCTTTTGTTATTTCAATCATTTTATTACTTCACAATGTGCATGTGCATGATTAAGCAGATATTTGGCAAAGTCATATAATATATAACGTGACAGTAAATTGTTGTGGTATAATGCGAGGAATCCGAAAGATTTTAATAAAATAAATACCTTAAATTGTGTTTTATTATGATGAACCACTCATGCCAGATACAAACAGATACCTTCAATAAAAAAAACCATGCTCACTGAGAATATATAAAACGTTTCAACATTTGACCCTAAAGTGACAACCCTAGCAGTTTGAAATTAGATTTTTCGCACTTTGTATGTCAACAACCTAAAATAGCCATGTAACATTGCCCACCCGATTGCCGACTTAAGTTAAACTAATGAGAGGATGTTTGATGCTATTGCTAAAATTGCCCGAATTCTAGTTGTAGTTTTTTTTTTCGTTATTTTAAGAGCTATCAATTCTGTGTTAAATCGACGTGGGCAATGTTGGACAAAACCCCGGGTAACTTGGCCCGCCTCTAAAATCGACCGAAATCTTGGTTTAAAATATATTTAAAAATTCTTTTTCGCAATGAGTACACGCCCGTGATCATACTTGTTACGATGGACTAAACAAATTACTAGCATCAGCATAGAAAAACATTGAAAAATTCATCGTTTTCCAAAAAAAGCGGGCAATGTTGGAGCATTTGACGGAATGTAATTTAATTAACATTAACCAACTCAACTTGTAAGTCTTCTCATACATTAAAATCAGTGTGAGACCAATCTATTACTGTGGTGCCATTAAAATCTATAAAGATCACATTCAATTCATAGCCATTTATTCAATTGAAAATAAATTGAATCGAATGAGTGCCGCACTGGGTCCTTATTCATGCACACCTATATTCTGTTTGTGTAACATACTACACATGTAATCTATACAAGGTTATTTGAGACGTAAGCGATTTAATGTATACATTTATTAAATTATATACATTCGTTTGTTAACTTTAGTAGCTGCCTACTGAGCCGACGGTCCTGGGTTCGAATCCCGGCAAGGGCAAATATTTGTGTGTTGAGCTCGAATATTTGTGCCTGGGTTATGGATGTTATTTGTATTTAAGTATGTATTTATCTATATAAGTATGTTTATCGTCGTCTAGTGTCCATCACACAAGCCTACTAGAGCTTACTGTGTGACTAGATTGATTTGTGTGAGGTTGTCCGATATTTATTTACTATTTATTTATTTACTTTAGCTTAGTAATAATTACTTAGCAATACCTATAGCTTAGCAAAATTTTAATAGAACAAGATATTTAAATAAATTTTATTCTTAATAATTTTTTAAAATCTTAGTTATTTTTTAACTAACTGTGCGGAAACAGTCGTGGGAACTAAATTATGTAACCTTTTGCACTGCATTGATAAATATAATTCAAGCAATACAATGTGCAGGTACATAAAAAAAATTAAAGTAATACTTGGGCACAGAATACTTAATAGTACTACTTACATACAGAATGGACACGCACACCCCCGCACCGAATTGAGCTACAGTACCGGTCAAAAATTTAAGTTCATACTGTGAATTACGGTTATCATACTAAATTATGTTCAAATATGTATAGAATATATTTTGAATTTCAAACGTTTAATTGTTTCCATGTCTACTTAAAAACAATATAAATACCTTTTCGAGGAATTGTTTTATTGGGAATTATTGGGAAAATTTTATCCATGTAATCATTTTTGTCTATATTTCCTATGAGATTTCGTAAAGTTGGAAATCATTTAAAAATGGGTCGCAAAGCCGATTTGAGTGTCGAAACTCGTGCTGTTATTGTAGCTCTGTCAAATGAGGGCTACAACAACGCAGAAAATCGCGAAAATGAAGGTATCTCAAACCGCTGTCGTGAGTACTTTGAAACGAAAACAAGAAACTGGTCTTAATTACAGTAGATCTCGTTCAGGTAGACCAAGTCACCTCTAAAAGCAAGGACCAATTTATTTGCATGCAGAGCAAACGCCAACGTACTCGAACTGCTCCAGAAATTTGCGAAAAACTCAACGCCAACCGAGAACAGCGAGTATCGATTTCGACAGTGCAACGACGACTACGAAACTATGGCTTAAAAAGTCGTATTGCTGACAAAAAACCTTTGTTACATAGTCAGAATAAAAAATAATGGGCCCAGAAACACAAAAATTTGACGCCTGAACAGTGAACATCTCCTTCATCACCACTACCACCACCTCCACCATCATCACCACTATCACCATCACCACCACTACTGTTGTCGTGTGGTTGTGATAATTTTCCATCTTATTATGTCCGCCCTGTGACTTAGGTAAACAAATTCTAATGTAATTTGCAAATTATGATGATGAAAGGTGTTTGAGATATTTTAAAATTTAATTATTTTGCATCTTAATTACAAATATATTAAATATTGATCTGAACATTTAATAAAACCCAGTTACTGCAAGGTCAAAATAATAATAAAGTCTGACAATCATTCAATATAACAAAGAAAAGGCAGACCTTTTTACATGGTTGGCGCAGTTCTTTGTGCACCTGCCTACTAAGCCAGTGGTCCTAGGTTCAAGTTCCGGCCAGGGCATATATTTGTGTCATGAACACAAATACTAGATGTTATCGAATATGTATTTGGGTGATTCTACAGGCGTTTCAACCGCCGTCAGTCCGCTGTCAAAAATATTGAAAGTATGAGCTACACCAAGCTGCAAATTTTCATACAATGATATACTGTCACCGTACTTCTTACCGTAATTGATCTTATTTAAAGCATCTAATGGCCCATTGCTTTGATATTTATGACAGCGGACTGACGGTGGTTGAAATGCCTGTACAATCACCCATTTATATATGTTTATCGTCGTTTAGTACCCATTTATTTTATACCTGTAGAGAGTTGAGTTCACTTAAAAGCTGCTTTGTTTTAGGCCCAGGAACCGACGTTTTAATTGACGGTTTCTGTGGTTCTCTTTGGCATGCCACTGATATGGACCTGGAACCTATAAAATTCAAGAAAATACAATAATTATTTCTACTTAGTCATAGCACATAACGTGAAATGAAGTTCTTTTCAACCACTAAAATGTTAAAATCCTAACTGCTTAGTATATTAAAAATAATAGTTTAAATAAAAAAGATAACAGAAATAAAGATAAATGGTTGTTGCATATTTATAGCAGCTGCGTTATATTATATTATTGAATAAAAAGGTATTGTAGACACCGATACAATATTAAATTAACGTTGTAAATAAATTACCCGATATCAATATTACAACATAATAACTGTTATACTTACATCTAATCGCAGGCAATAATGCATTCTCAGTAGCTTTCACTATACGAAACATACTCATATTTATTATATCACTCGAAAATGTCGAAATACAATGTATAAATTAAAATTCAAGTTCACAAACCCAACCCAAGACAAAGCAAAAATCCCACTGCCGTGCCGTCTGTCTGAGTTTGCCAGTTGCCAGCAAGTTGCCAGTGCCAGTCAGTGCGGATATAGATTATAGACATGTTATAGACAATACATGGACAATACAATAATCTAGATCACTTATGGTGCGTCCACACTTGTATCATTTCGCCGATCCGCTCCCCGTCGCGTATCTTCACCGCGTATCATGAACGGTAAGTGTGGACGTCGCGCCGTCGCGATCATGCAACGCTCGCGCGAAATCCATGTTGATACGCGTATCTTCAGTACCCCGCACACTCGCGATCACGAAAGCATTGCATGATCGCGACGGCGTGACGTCCACACTTTCGTTCATGATACGCGGTGAGGATACGGGGTGAGGATCGGCCGTGATCCATCTCGAGTGGGTTTTTGCCCGATCATCAAAGGCGCTATTTGAGTCATCGTTCCACGCTGCGGTCATTGGTTCTTAATCCTTAATCTTTACGATAATTAAAAAATACCATACCACTGATGGACTGTCTACTTTGTTAGGCCTTTCCATGCGGCGTCTTCCGGCACGCGGTTTCCACTCGAGAACCTTTCTGCCGCATGCCATAAAACAAACACAGTCATACGAAGGCCATGTCTCCGTGAGCGGGTGCCTTAATCGAAGGCCTCCCCACGCGGCGTCTTTCAGCACGCGGTTTCCACTCGAGAATCTTTCTGCCGCATTATGTATTATAAAACGAGCACAGTCATGTCCTAAATCTCCATGAGCAGATTACAAAAATGAAGGCCTTCCTCGCTGCGACTTCCGGTACACGGCCCCCACTCAAGAATATTTCTGTCCCAAGGTTCAGTGAGCGATCTCAGCGGGCGACATTTTTAAATGGGACGCAACTCCGCACAGAACAACGATCACAAACGAAATGAAATGTTCGGCGAAAACGAAACGCCAAAATGATCGGGGCGGTGATACGGTGCTACGATACGGATAGCGTCCAAACTACTGCACGCCGAAATGATCGATGCGGCGATACGCAACGAGGATACGATACGGCAAGTGTGGACGCGTTTCTTCGCGCGACGGCGCAAATGATACGGAGTGCCCGCAGTGAGCGTCCAAACAGCACGATACGCGGTGGAGATACGCAACGGGGATCGGATCGGCGAAATGATACAAGTGTGGACGCACCCTTAGAGTAATGTGTAACTTAGTAGAAACCTACGACTGTATTGCTCTCTCTATAAAGCACATCAAGTTTCCGCAAGAAAAAAACGAGATAATAGTATATTTGTGTTTAGTGTTTACTTTGTTTCCAAAGACATAATAGCCCATGTGTCAAATTTTTGTTTGTAGTGATGCCCAAATAGTTTTATCGCAATCGATACGATGTCGGTAAAACTACCATTTATTTCTTATAGGGCTGTTTTTATAATTTATAATACTTTCTAATAGTTTTAGCCACCTTTTAGTAAACGTTTATTTGTTTATTAATGTTTTCTTGTAAATAAACCTTTCATTTAATAGTTGATGTTTTATTATCATGGATTCATGTCACCGGCGATCATGCTTGCCTGATCGCGAGTGTGCGGGGTACTGAAAATACGCGTATCAGCATGGATTTCGAGCGATCGGATACGGGCCGTTGCATGATCGCGACGGAGCGACGCCCACACTACCACTACCGTTCATTATACTTATACGCGTCGGCGATACGCAACGGAGATCGATCGGCGAAATGATACAAGTGTGGACGCAGCCTTAGGCCAACGCCGACGCATTCGATGGAATATAAAATTGATCACTACATGTCGGCTCGGTATTTTGACATTCGTATATTCTAATTTCTAAATCTTATCTGTGGTTAACCTGAATTAAGAATTTGATAAACACTAAACAGATTTTGTCGCCGAGGAATTATTTTTCTTTTTAAGCTCTCCACTTTCGAACCGATTCTTAAATAAACAAACAAAATGCTGAATAAAGTGTTATTATCTACAGATGTCACTTTGGTTTGCGTTCAACATGCACTATCTACAGAAAAGGAAGAAATAATGGGACTGTTAATTGGAGAAGTAATGAAACTTTATTTCTAATTATATAGGTACATTAATTTTACCGTTACTAATATAGTTAAATTATATCATAGGTCCACAATGATTCACTAGTTTCAATAGTATCATCAGTCATTTTGCGCCGATTGGATAAGAAGCCTGACCGTGTCGAGATCTCTGAGGAGCAGTTAGTACAAGCTACGTTAAGAGCAGAAGAATTGGCCGCTGAAGTTGGTCGACCATTGAGGGTAGTGGGCTGGTACCACTCCCACCCGCATATCACCGTGTGGCCTTCACATGTTGGTAAGGAAAAAAAGTAGCTTATACCTTCCTGGCTTTTTCTTGCATTATCAAACTGAACTAAATGTTCCACTCTTTTCCAAGTTATTATTTGACAAAAAACATAAAACATGTGCTAGTGGTTCTAAACTCTATGCTTAGTACAGACTTAGTAGCATTTATTTACATTTGTTGGTACATCAAACTATTACAATTATATCTATTATTTATAAAGAAAACTGCAATGAAAATGAATTCAACACATCACATATTTATGGTTGACTATTTGATTTTGTATTATAGATCTTGCAACACAATCAATGTATCAAAGGATGGATGCCAGTTTTGTTGGAATAATATTTGCTGCATTCCTAACAGACCAGACTACTAAAGCTCCATCTGTGAGTACCTATGATATAAAATAAGAATTAAATCAGACCTATAATTTTCTAAAACTGTGTTTTCTGTTACAGATACAAATTACCTGTTTCCAATCTATCACAGATGGCTCAAGCCAAAGCCGGAGAGAAATAGAAATGGAGGTGGTGAACAACAATGATTCTCTCATGTCAAACAATTTTGAGGTAAAACTGTGAGTCTAGCATAACTGTGACATACAACTGTTTGTTGTCTGACAAATACATCCTGTCACTTTCCTTTCAATACTGTGCCAGCAAGACAGGTGATGCTGAGTCAAGTAAAAGATTAAGTCACGGCAAGATATGCCAGCCCTGCTGAATTAGTCAACACAACACATTCAGTAGTATCTATGCTACACCTCCCAATATCTTTACAAGAAGGTTTTATTTGATTTGATTTTCAATCACCTAATACTAAATCTATATTTTCAGATATTGACACAACTACCAGCAATTCTTAAAGATGAAGAAGATGAGGCATACAACACTGAAGTAGGCCTAAGTGAAACAGATGATATCATTATTAAGCAGCATAATGCAGCAGTGAGGACAATAGCTATAGGGCATATTGTAGAAAAAGTAAGTACAATGTATTTGAGTATCAAAAAACATCTATTTCTCAAAGCATTTATAATTACAACCCAAATGTATAATTTGAAGACTAGATAATGTAAGGTGCTTTGGGATAAAGTCGAAAATGGGGATAAGTCGAAAATCAAACATATCTACTAAACTGGGAACAAATTCTATGCTTGCAACGCTTGTCAAAATGCCATGTTTATCTCCTCCTCCGCTTCAGTTCACTTCGCATCGCTAGTCGTGAGGGCACGTGTGTTGCAGTCGATTAACCCTTTGACCGCCAAAGACGGCAAATCACGTCATCGGGAATTCGTGCCACTGACGCCAACGACGTCTATTGACGTCAAAATTTCAATGGTCAAAAACATGCTAATTCAAACCACTATCTGTGTTTTTACATCTCTGTTGATTTTTGAGCAACTTTTTTTTTTTTGGTTTGGCGTCAGTGGCACGGTGAATTGCTTTGCCCCTTGGCGCTCAAAGGGTTAAATAAAAGCAGTGCGATTTTTGGATCTTTGCGGGGGTAAATTAGAACTAAAAAGAAATATGATTCTTAAACTCATATTGCATAAAATCCAGCTTCGAAATCACCCCACTTACTTTCGAAATTATCCCACTCCTTAAGAAATAGTATTCAAAATATTTTTTTTTTTTAATTCTAATCTGTTTCCAAATTCAAGCAACGTATTGAAACGCTGTGATCACAAAGCGTTGATGAATATATCCAATTTCGTAAAGATCTCATTACTTGGAAGGAATACTTCTTAGGTTCTGACTTACGAGCCCAAACCCTAACATACTCTGCACTCGCCTAAAAATATGTCGAATTTACCCCAAAGCACCTTATACATTTGTTAAATTAAGAAACTTACATTTAGAGGCTAAGTAAAGGTACATTTTCCATTATATTTCAGATGTCACGTCCGATGCTAGAGGCACTGGTTGCTCGGAATGCACTCAACAGTGTGAGATTAAAAGCTCTTAAGAAACAACATCAAGAACTTATGTCCCGATTGGAAAACATGTCATGTAATGTTTGACTACACTAAATGAATATTATAAAGGAAGTAAACTATTGTTTGATTAGCAATAAATTTTTAATTTAATAAGTCACTGGTGTCTTTGATATGTCCTTAATTTAAGTCATTTTTATCAATCATTTCAAATCCATCTGAAGAGTCTACACTAGATACACGTTTCCTTTTATTTTCGTCTGGAGATGCATATACCATATGAGACACAGCTCCTGCAATGTTGAAAATAGCATTGTAAGCTGCGCCACTCCAAGTTCCTGCGGGCTGCACTTCTTCTAGTGTTGTTGACTGTAGCTGCTTTTGCTGAACTGTAAGTAAAAACCAATTTAATTACTTTAATATTCTTAAAATCTTATTATCTATCACAATCTACATTTTTTTGTATTTTTTCTAGATGATATGCAGTGACTGCTGATAATATACACATGATTTTGTATTATTACCTAATGGTATATATTCATCCTCACTGGAATCTGTTATCTCTACCTCTTTTTCAAATGCCTGCATTTTTTCTATTGACATGTTAGTTACAAGAGAACTGCTATGATCAGAGCTGTCACTGTCTTCCATGAGTACATCTTCTGGCTTCCAATAATCTGAAATTTAACAATAATTGCATTAAATAAGCTTTAAGGTGACAATTTGAGATATTTACAAATCTATATACATATTGAATAGCAACCTAGACTTTGCTTTTCATCAAGAACTTGTTTGGTCTCGGGCTCAAGAGACAATATCTTTATATCTCCTTCTGTGACTTCAGGAATTAGACTGTCTAATTCACCATCTGATTCTGCAACAAATATAATTAATTAAATTGTTGATCACTAATAAGTATTGTGACAAGGTTGTTGGTAAATGATTTTAGACTTACCTGCATTTTGATGGATTTTGTGAGCAAGAGTGATAACTGGCCTTGATATCTTATAAAAAAGACATGTTCCCATAAGCACAATGTACATTAACATGTATCCACTAATATATTTTCCTACTAGGAAAATTATGCCCAGAACAATATTCACCATCAAAAACGCCTGTAACAACAAGTTAAAAACAATTGAGTTACATGCATACCATGAGAACTATGTAGAGATAGGTAAAATGTAATCCCTTAACAATTAAGATTAACCTACTTGATTGCTATTAGTTGTAAAATATAATGATTAATTAATTTTAATCATATGTTCCCATTAATATTCAGTGATTAAATTTTTAATCAATAAATTAATTAATTTTCTCAATTAATATTTGGAAGAAATAAGATATTTTTAGTAAGTCAAGTCTCTCCTTTACCTAGGAGACCCTAGAGTACAGCACTATAAAAACAACTTTGTAGGTATTACTGAAACAAGTTATTCCACACAATACACTAGAATGATTTTTCAAGTGTTTGTACACATTTTTGCACAAATGTTTGAACTTTAATCTATTTAATCATTAATTGTTAATGGAATACTCTGTTTGTTAATTTAATTCTCTGGAAATATGTAAGATAATAGTGTTGATTAGATTGTCGCTTGAAATGCCTACCTTAGTATGATTTGTTTCCCGTAAGTCAATGTATTCACACCAACGCATCTTCATCCATTCCTTCAAGTAAGCTGCAGCAGAGCTTAACTTAGTTCCATTATGGCTAGCAAGTTTCTTAAGACAAGTTGTCCTGTGCTTGTATTTCAGCCATGCTTCAAAACCATCCATTACCACTATTGCAGTAACTAGATAGAAAATAAACTCTAACAAATTTACATCCAATTGAAGGCATACACTGAAAATAAATATATTTTACAATTACTAAACAATCTCATAAAACGTCTAAAATGTTATATAATTATAATATTTGTGACATAAATAACCAATATACATAAATAATAATTGAGCTCACTAAGCTGAAATTAGATTTTTAGAAAATCACCTTTGATAATATTTAATTACGAATAGGTTTAATTTTAAAGTAAAAACTTTATAACGTCGCAATTAACACAGCAATTGTGTTTTTGTAAACAATAAGCAGAATTTTCAAACAATGTTTAGTATTATTACCACAATATACAACAGGATAATATTTTATAGTTATAAAGGTATACTTACAAATAAATAAAGTTCAAAATAAAAATAAATATGAGAGATAACCACATATTCTTCCAAAATAAAACATCTTCAAGAATCCCAACAAAAGCTGCCAATAATAGCGAAGAATGCCATTTCTTGTCTTCTGATTTTTTTATGAGTGATCCCCATTTAAATGTTTTTTTTATAGATGCAAACATAAGAAATATTATTTACAAAATTGTATTTTAGGAAGCGAGCGAAAAATTATATTTTCACGTAGATTGAAATATTCGGAGTGGTTCTGTCAATTCATTGTTTATTTTTTAGGAGGTTGTCACAGATATTCATTATGGGTTTCAATCTAAAAACTTAACAGGCTGTCCAACCAAAAAAACAAACAAAGTTGAGCGCGCACTGCGCTGCAGCGGCGAAGCGAAGCGCGGCCAAATTTGTATGAAATTAAATACTCGAAGATGGAATTGTACTGCATTTAGCTTAAATTTATTTATAGATAATTTATGTATTGAATTATAGATTAAACTACGACTACACTTGCATTTAGCAAACTTTCTAGGAAAATAAGCCATTATTTTATGGTTTCGTATAATTTGAGTGAGAAAAGGATGCCTTATAATACTTATGCCCCTTCCCTAGTCTGGTCTGCGCCGTCTGTGGGCAAAATTAGAACTGTCAGCGAGCGAGTCAGTTTTTTTAGTTTATTTATTTATAATGAAATCAACTAAATCTAGATAGTAGTTTTTGTTTTATATTCACGCATTTAATGTTAGTACAATTAGTTAAGTTGTTATATTTACAACAGAATGTCGACAAACATTTTTGAGAAATGTTCTAACAAAGAAGGATCTCGTCCGTACAAATGTCGCGATTATGCAAATAAAATTTCACTAAATTTGAGCAATTTTCAAAGAGATGGCAGATTTTGTGACATAGATTTAATATCAGGGAAAACCAGGGTTAAGGTATGGTATATCTTTAAGTACACTCAGTGTATCATTCATTAGTTCAACTGACTGCACCAGTTAATTGCTTGTTAATTGTTTAATTATTACAGATGGTTAGCAAGTATAGCTATGTTCTTTTTATATTACGCTTTTTTCTATTATATCAAAAGTAACTGGAATATGAAAAAGAAATATGTCAATAATATTTATTAAGTAAATAGTCTCTTTCTAGGCTCACCGGGTTGTACTTGCAGCCAGCTGTGCATATTTCGATGCAATGTTCAGTGTTGGATTGGAAGAGAGTCAAAAGAGACATGTAGCTCTACCTAGTGTGCCTCCAGAAATTCTTCCAATAATTATTGACTTTATATATACAGGTAAAATTTATTTGTTTTTTTCTTCAAGTTATTCATGATTCATGTATAAGAACTGAATAAATATTTTTATGTAAAATTGGTTTACAAAATAAAATTCTGCTTATTAAACTGAAATTACCACTATTTGTCATGGTGTTTAACAATCCACTATGTCATTTTTTGAATTTTAAAAGTAGTAGTAGTAGTCTTGGTAAAGTAACATTTGGTATTATTTCCATCTTAATTTTAATATTTCACATATCAGTTTTGGTAAGCATAATGACACTGATCATAAAAATCTTAACAACTATTTAATAAACAGGTGAAGTAGTAATAGATAAAGCAACTGTGCAGCATTTATTGATAGCTGCCGACATGCTGCAGCTGAGGGAGTTGGTCACAGGCTGCGGCGAGTTTCTTAGAAGAGAACTACACCCTTCTAATTGTTTAGGAATCTTCAGGTACCAATAATCATACAAAAATTTATAATTAAAAAAAAAACTGCATTTGCATTTAGCAATATATTACTTACATTGCTTATTATATTTAGGGCGTGCACCCGGTTCTGATTTTGTATGGCGAGCCGGTTCTGTATAGAACATTAGTACCGGGAGCACATCCTTACAAATCCAGTACTGGAACCGGGTATACCCGGCACTCGCCATACAAAATCAGAACCGGGTGCATGCCCTAATTATATTGGCATTTAGCAATAAATTTATTTGATTTCTTCAAATAATTTCCTAAGCTTGTGTGAATCTGATGGTTAATATTTTAAACCTGCTATGGAAAAGCATATGCTGCTTTTTAACTTGTTGTTAAATTATAGATTCGCTGAAGCACACAACAGTTTGGAACTTGCAGAGGAGGCATTGGAACATGCTCAAGTGAACTGGAATGTTGTAGCTGGTGGAGACGAGTTACTGGACTTGCCACTAACACAGTTGGTCACCTTGTTATCATCTGAACAGCTAAAGGTGGAAAGTGAAGCACAGGTGATTGTCATTATATGTATTTATTTTTAAGTTTAAGTTAATGCATTGATGTTTGTTACTTATTAATTTTTGCATGATGAAAAAGATGAATTTTAAAAGCTTTCTAGCTTAGTTTCATTATGGTACAGGTTCTGAATATTCTTGTTTAGTTTACTTAACAGATTTTTCATGAATATCAATTATTTTATCCTAATATAATATGACTAAAATTACACGCTGCTAAGGTGGTTTGGAAGAGATTGCTCTCTACTGATATCACCTGGTTTCTACCTCTATTAAGTAATGTCTATTTCTTCGCATATGTATGCTTTCTTTTGGTGATTACTATATATTTGGTGATGTACATCACAACATAGTATAAAACAAAGTCGCTTCTTGCTGTCTGTCTGTCCCTATGTATGCTTAGATCTTTAAAACTATGCAACGGATTTTGATGCGGTCTTTTTAATAGATAGAGTGATTCGAGAGGAAGTTTTTTTATGTATAAAACATGCATAATTGATCAGCATTGCACCCATGCGAAGCCGGGGCGGGTCGCTAGTATAATATAGATAGTTGAATTTTATACTTTAAATTGTATTTCCACCTTTCTAAGCATCCCTTAAAATTTATTCTATTTCATAGGTATTATACCCAGCATTAAGATGGTTGGAACATGACCCTGCCTGCCGGCGACGCCACTGTTTTGAAGTTCTCAGCCACATCAGACTTCCACTTATAGCTCCCCAAATTCTCGACGAGGCCATTAAAAATGTACAAGATCCATCCATAGCTGTAGCCTTGAAGACCGTCAGAGTGGACATGGTGAGTTTGCATACAATGGCTAGTTATATTATGATATTTTTTAAAAAGACTGAGTCATATAGTACATTAACATGTAAATAGGTCACATTAAAATAAGGAAAAGATGATTCATTGAGTATAACGTCAGACAATTATTGCGGTGGACAATAATGAATGAATTATTATTATAGCTTTAGCTATTCATTTGGTCAAGGCTAACGATTGCTTTCATCTGGCTAGTGAATTCTGAATGGTACATGGGTACTCGACCCTGGCATCCCAAGCTACTGGTGCCATCCCCCTTTCTTTCCCAAAGCAATAGTATACTCCATCCTTATTACATGCCACCTTTATCTTCTTATCCTATCCCCGGAATAGCGTCTCCGTCAGGCACGAGTCGGACTTGTTCCAATTGTGCCGAAGACTTGTAGCTGAACTGGCGCCACGCGTATCGATCATTCGCTCCTGGATTCAGCCTGCGAGGCAGGGCGGGTGGTGTAGGTCTTGGGCAACCCTGCATTTTTATTAACAGCATCCCAGGTGATGTAGTGCTTGTGGGCAGCCCACGCAATATCCGTGGAAAAAAACATGGTACGGAACGATTTACTTACCGCCATGAGTCCACGCAGTGCTTCAGAACGCATCATGCACTGGTGTTGCGCTTACATAGCAGTTGATATATAAATACAAAGGATAAATAAGAAGCCAACATTTTACGCAATCCATTGAAGTGCTAGTGGGAATCGAACCCACTAACCCTGCTTGACCGGAGCAGTGCTCTCACCACTAAGCTATAGGACCGTTATATTGATAGCGTGAAATAATGTCTTCTCATTCCGCTTTTTAAAGCGCCGTCTGTATTTTTCTGTTTCCGCATGAGTAACTTCGTTGTTGAAATGAAACTTGACCCAGTCAATTTTATTTGTAGCGAAAGTTATGCTTTGTTTTGTCGACTGGCACCAGGCTAACACACACTTCACGCGCTTCAAACAAACTTTGTTTACTTATACTAAAGTGAAAAGATGAAATATTTCTGCGTCGATCGTGATTCAATCGGATGTCTCCTCGATTGTCCAAGCTAAACTATCAGAGCATAAAATTTTCCAACTAGTCGCCTCATTTCTCATCTCCCCAAACTAGCGAAATACAACAAAATCTGCTTTAGTCTGGATGGCATATATTTTTGATTAATAAGTAGCTTTAATATATTTTATAAGTTTTACGTTTGACTTAACGTCTAAAAGGTTAAATGTAAATATTGGTTTGTCGCCAGAAAACGGGTCGCGGCGCTTTGGTGGCGCTGGCGGCAGAGCCCCGCGCGCGCGCGCGCCGCTTCCTGCTGCTGGCGGGCGGCTCCTGCCACGACTCGAACGCGCACCCGCCGCTGTCCACCGACAACATTCTGTCTTCCGTGCTCAAGTTCGACCTGCACAAGAGGTATGTTATGTAAAGTTTGTGCTCAGACGAGATCCTCTCTTTTGTGCTCAAGACGCATCGCTTCCTGCTGGTACTTTTACATGAAGATAAAGATGACTTATTGATATCGGCATATTACCTACGCCAAACAAACTTACAAATAAATATACATACAGCATAGAAGCTTTCCAGCTATTACGCCGTTAATTCCGTGCTCAAATTCGATGTGTAAGAAACTTGCGGAGTACCTATCTTCAATTCAGAAAAAAAAATATAGAATTCAAATGCATACAGTTTTATAATAGTGAATAGCGGTAATAGGTGAAATCGCTTGTTATAGGGAATGGGAGGAGCAGGCGCCGATGGGAATCGCACGCATCCAGCCGGGAGTGGCCACGCTGGGCGGCCGCGTGTACGCCGTCGGCGGCGAGCAAGGCAGCCAGATCCTCGCCAACGGGGAGGTGTACGATCCTACGGTAATGGACCCATACTGTGCAATTTGACATTCATTTGTTATGTCGTGTAACCTCACCCGTCGAAATGTCATACAGTCCGTCTCTCACATTTCGATTCGGGTTTGGGTTGAAAAATAAGTGGTTCTTATCTGGATCGCGTATGAGCGAGCGAGGCAGATAGGTATAAAACGCGAATCGCATTCTGACAGCTCATCTTGACAACCAAAACTCACTAAGTAACAAATACCTAATTAAAACAAAGCTTGTGTCTCAGTGTCAACCTAGAGATTTTGAAAAGCAGTGACAGAAATTTTTGTGAGTTATGATTGTCACATTTATAAATCGATTGTCATCAGATCATCAGTAATATAGTAGTATAATTTTTGCTCAATCAACTGCTCTTTCGTATTTTCAGACGAACAAATGGTCAGACATAGCGCCGATGAAGGAAGCACGCAGCGAATTCGGTCTGACAGGGTTCAGCGGGCACCTGTACGCGTTCGGCGGCTGGGTGGGCTCGGACATGGGCGCGTCCGTGGAGGTGTACGACCCCGCCGCCGACGACTGGGCGCTGGTCGGCCGCATGCCCGAGCCCAGGTTCGGGATGGGAGTCGTGCATTATGAGGGTAACCAGGCTTTCTCGCACAACTTACTATATATTCAATCAGCATATCAGTAGTTGCTCTTAAGGTGCAAATAGGCTAGTTGACTCATGTGAAATTGTATTAAACTAATGTTTATTTCCTGTAGTATTTTGCGTAGGAAATTTAAATATATATTTATAGAAGATAGCTGAAAAAAGTGAATTTGGAAATATGGTTTTTATTATGTATTTTGAAATGCCTAAAACGCTGTCCGTCATTTTCGTTCATAACAGTGACGTCATCGGTCCCGAAAAGAAAACTGAAGGGCTACTCCGACGACTTCGAATAGTGCCGTCCCTCTCCTGTCAATATTTGAATCAGCGGGACGGCACTATGCGACGGTCGAATTTCGAACATCGGAATAGTCCTTCGGTTTATTTACTCGGTATTAGACGCCACGCCACAGGCAAAAATGGCGGACGGCGTTTTTGTGCGTTCATGAAATTAATATTTTCAATTAATAAAATGTAGCTTTCTAGCTCTCACAAAAATACAATAGTTTTTTTTTTTAGAGCAAGTGAGAAGAACCACTTCAAATATATTTAAAAAATTGGTCAACTAGCCTATCGGGCATGATGTGATATCGATGGTGGGTGTGCAGGTCTGATCTACGTGGTGGGCGGCTGCACGCACAGCTGGCGGCACACGCGCGACCTGCTGGCGTACCACCCGGCGTCGCGCTCGTGGCGCGCGCTGGCGCCCATGCGGCGCGAGCGCAGCCAGGCGGCCGCCGTCGTGCTGGGCCACCACCTCTACGTCATCGGCGGCAACGCGCCGCGCCGCAGCGTGCTCACCTCCGTCGAGCGCTACAGCTTCGATGATGTAACTCATTATATAATACAGCCAGGCGGCCGCCGTCGTGCTGGGCCACCACCTCTACGTCATCGGCGGCAACGCGCCGCGCCGCAGCGTGCTCACCTCCGTCGAGCGCTACAGCTTCGATGATGTAACTCATTATATAATACAGCCAGGCGGCCGCCGTCGTGCTGGGCCACCACCTCTACGTCATCGGCGGCAACGCGCCGCGCCGCAGCGTGCTCACCTCCGTCGAGCGCTACAGCTTCGATGATGTAACTCATTATATAATACAGCCAGGCGGCCGCCGTCGTGCTGGGCCACCACCTCTACGTCATCGGCGGCAACGCGCCGCGCCGCAGCGTGCTCACCTCCGTCGAGCGCTACAGCTTCGATGATGTAACTCATTATATAATACAGCCAGGCGGCCGCCGTCGTGCTGGGCCACCACCTCTACGTCATCGGCGGCAACGCGCCGCGCCGCAGCGTGCTCACCTCCGTCGAGCGCTACAGCTTCGATGATGTAACTCATTATATAATACAGCCAGGCGGCCGCCGTCGTGCTGGGCCACCACCTCTACGTCATCGGCGGCAACGCGCCGCGCCGCAGCGTGCTCACCTCCGTCGAGCGCTACAGCTTCGATGATGTAACTCATTATATAATACAGCCAGGCGGCCGCCGTCGTGCTGGGCCACCACCTCTACGTCATCGGCGGCAACGCGCCGCGCCGCAGCGTGCTCACCTCCGTCGAGCGCTACAGCTTCGATGATGTAACTCATTATATAATACAGCCAGGCGGCCGCCGTCGTGCTGGGCCACCACCTCTACGTCATCGGCGGCAACGCGCCGCGCCGCAGCGTGCTCACCTCCGTCGAGCGCTACAGCTTCGATGATGTAACTCATTATATAATACAGCCAGGCGGCCGCCGTCGTGCTGGGCCACCACCTCTACGTCATCGGCGGCAACGCGCCGCGCCGCAGCGTGCTCACCTCCGTCGAGCGCTACAGCTTCGATGATGTAACTCATTATATAATACAGCCAGGCGGCCGCCGTCGTGCTGGGCCACCACCTCTACGTCATCGGCGGCAACGCGCCGCGCCGCAGCGTGCTCACCTCCGTCGAGCGCTACAGCTTCGATGATGTAACTCATTATATAATACAGCCAGGCGGCCGCCGTCGTGCTGGGCCACCACCTCTACGTCATCGGCGGCAACGCGCCGCGCCGCAGCGTGCTCACCTCCGTCGAGCGCTACAGCTTCGATGATGTAACTCATTATATAATACAGCCAGGCGGCCGCCGTCGTGCTGGGCCACCACCTCTACGTCATCGGCGGCAACGCGCCGCGCCGCAGCGTGCTCACCTCCGTCGAGCGCTACAGCTTCGATGATGTAACTCATTATATAATACAGCCAGGCGGCCGCCGTCGTGCTGGGCCACCACCTCTACGTCATCGGCGGCAACGCGCCGCGCCGCAGCGTGCTCACCTCCGTCGAGCGCTACAGCTTCGATGATGTAACTCATTATATAATACAGCCAGGCGGCCGCCGTCGTGCTGGGCCACCACCTCTACGTCATCGGCGGCAACGCGCCGCGCCGCAGCGTGCTCACCTCCGTCGAGCGCTACAGCTTCGATGATGTAACTCATTATATAATACAGCCAGGCGGCCGCCGTCGTGCTGGGCCACCACCTCTACGTCATCGGCGGCAACGCGCCGCGCCGCAGCGTGCTCACCTCCGTCGAGCGCTACAGCTTCGATGATGTAACTCATTATATAATACAGCCAGGCGGCCGCCGTCGTGCTGGGCCACCACCTCTACGTCATCGGCGGCAACGCGCCGCGCCGCAGCGTGCTCACCTCCGTCGAGCGCTACAGCTTCGATGATGTAACTCATTATATAATACAGCCAGGCGGCCGCCGTCGTGCTGGGCCACCACCTCTACGTCATCGGCGGCAACGCGCCGCGCCGCAGCGTGCTCACCTCCGTCGAGCGCTACAGCTTCGATGATGTAACTCATTATATAATACAGCCAGGCGGCCGCCGTCGTGCTGGGCCACCACCTCTACGTCATCGGCGGCAACGCGCCGCGCCGCAGCGTGCTCACCTCCGTCGAGCGCTACAGCTTCGATGATGTAACTCATTATATAATACAGCCAGGCGGCCGCCGTCGTGCTGGGCCACCACCTCTACGTCATCGGCGGCAACGCGCCGCGCCGCAGCGTGCTCACCTCCGTCGAGCGCTACAGCTTCGATGATGTAACTCATTATATAATACAGCCAGGCGGCCGCCGTCGTGCTGGGCCACCACCTCTACGTCATCGGCGGCAACGCGCCGCGCCGCAGCGTGCTCACCTCCGTCGAGCGCTACAGCTTCGATGATGTAACTCATTATATAATACAGCCAGGCGGCCGCCGTCGTGCTGGGCCACCACCTCTACGTCATCGGCGGCAACGCGCCGCGCCGCAGCGTGCTCACCTCCGTCGAGCGCTACAGCTTCGATGATGTAACTCATTATATAATACAGCCAGGCGGCCGCCGTCGTGCTGGGCCACCACCTCTACGTCATCGGCGGCAACGCGCCGCGCCGCAGCGTGCTCACCTCCGTCGAGCGCTACAGCTTCGATGATGTAACTCATTATATAATACAGCCAGGCGGCCGCCGTCGTGCTGGGCCACCACCTCTACGTCATCGGCGGCAACGCGCCGCGCCGCAGCGTGCTCACCTCCGTCGAGCGCTACAGCTTCGATGATGTAACTCATTATATAATACAGCCAGGCGGCCGCCGTCGTGCTGGGCCACCACCTCTACGTCATCGGCGGCAACGCGCCGCGCCGCAGCGTGCTCACCTCCGTCGAGCGCTACAGCTTCGATGATGTAACTCATTATATAATACAGCCAGGCGGCCGCCGTCGTGCTGGGCCACCACCTCTACGTCATCGGCGGCAACGCGCCGCGCCGCAGCGTGCTCACCTCCGTCGAGCGCTACAGCTTCGATGATGTAACTCATTATATAATACAGCCAGGCGGCCGCCGTCGTGCTGGGCCACCACCTCTATGTCATCGGCGGCAACGCGCCGCGCCGCAGCGTGCTCACCTCCGTCGAGCGCTACAGCTTCGATGATGTAACTCATTATATAATACAGCCAGGCGGCCGCCGTCGTGCTGGGCCACCACCTCTACGTCATCGGCGGCAACGCGCCGCGCCGCAGCGTGCTCACCTCCGTCGAGCGCTACAGCTTCGATGATGTAACTCATTATATAATACAGCCAGGCGGCCGCCGTCGTGCTGGGCCACCACCTCTATGTCATCGGCGGCAACGCGCCGCGCCGCAGCGTGCTCACCTCCGTCGAGCGCTACAGCTTCGATGATGTAACTCATTATATAATACAGCCAGGCGGCCGCCGTCGTGCTGGGCCACCACCTCTACGTCATCGGCGGCAACGCGCCGCGCCGCAGCGTGCTCACCTCCGTCGAGCGCTACAGCTTCGATGATGTAACTCATTATATATTACGAGGTGGAAACGTGGACTCGATTAGGGTTTTCTGCCTTTTTGCCGAATTATGTTTCGTCGAATGTTTCATTTCATCAAATTTTCACTTCGCCGAAGCCTCCGAGGTCGTAATTCTTAAAAATACTATCCTATGAAATGAAACATTCGAAGAAAAGGCAGAGAACCCTCGGTTAGTGTAGATATCAAGGATCGAAAGATTTATGAAACTGCCCAAGCTTGGTACGGTAACGCTCTACCGTTTCTTACATGCTTATTGATTATTTATTATAATATTGGATGATGGATTATTGAATCTATAAGTTTTTGGAACCTAAAAAACTTCGGAAATCTCATCCCATCTCGTACCTATACCGTATCGTGCCTTTACATCACAAACGCTTTGCTAGCGTCAAATCCTATTCTATCCATACGAATGAAACGTCCCCTCGTGTAACAAGTCCATAAACCCCTCAGGACTCGTGGGAGGAAGTGTGCAGTCTGAAGGAGGCGCGCGCGGGCTGCGGGGCCGGCGCGGCCGAGGGCGTGCTGGTGGTGGCGGGCGGCGACAGCGAGGGCAGCGGCCAGCGCGCCTTCTACCGCGCGCGGCCCACGCTGGCCAGCGTGGAGCTGTACGACCCGCGCCACGACCGCTGGACGCCCGGCCCGCCGCTGCCGCACTCGCGCGCGGAGGCCGGCGCCGCGCTCCTCTGACGAACTGACGCTCCCGAACCTTTCTATCGTGCTGCGAGTACGTATGCAGAGTTGAGAGCGTGGTCGGCGCGACGCCGCGACTGCGCGCCGGTGTAGAGTTCTATCATCCCCGCGAGAACCGCTGACGATAGATGCTAGTTTACCTGGGGTGGAAATAATAGCATTGCCGTCGTGACGTATCCCTTTATATTTACAGGGTGTGAGAAAAACGGAACACATTTCGCGCAACTAATTTCGCGGCCGATTACGTTACCTTCTCAAATAAAATTTTAACTACGACATAGACAAGCTTATGAGTAATCTACGAGGGGCGTCTGAAAAGTTCTAAGCCTAAGATAGAAAAAAACAATTTACACAAATGAACTCGTGTTTATTTTTCAATATAGTCTCCTCCTAAATCAATGCATTTTTTACATTTTTTATACAGTGCTTTTAGGCCATTAAAAAAATAATCTTCATTTTGCCCTTCAAAATGCTCCTGTACAGCCGCCTTCATCTCTTCGTCACTTCTAAATCGCTTTCCCCTCAACTCTTTCTTCAAATTATTGAATAGAAAATAATCGCTTGGGGCTAGATCTGGGCTGTAGGGTGGGTGGTCAATTTCGTCAAAACCAACTTCCTTCAGAGCACGCCTCGCAACATTAGCGGTGTGAACGGGTGCGTTGTCTTGCAAAAACAAAATGCCTTTCCTTAGTTTACCCCGCCTTTTCTCAACTATGGCTTGTCGCACCTGTCTTATTAGATTTGCATAATAAGTTCCGTTTATCGTAGAGCCTTTTTCTAAATAATCGATTAAAAGAATGCCATCACAATCCCAAAATACCGTAGCCATTAACTTAGAGGCCGACTTTTGCACTTTAAATTTCTTCGGCGACCTTTCACCCTTTTCAATCCACTGCATTCGACTCAGACTTACACTCCGGATCATACTGTCTGATCCATGTTTCATCAACAGTTACTATTCGGGAACAAACTTCATCTAAATCATCTTCGCACAATTCTAAAAACGCCCGAGAAGTTTCCACACGACGTACTTTATCGAAGGCCGTTAGCATTTTCGGTACCCAACGAGCACTGACTTTGCTCATGTACAAATGTTCATGTAAAATTTCTCCGACTCTTTCTTTACTAATACCTAAGACCTCAGCTATTTGCCAAACCTTAATTCTTCTATCTTCTAATACCAGCTTTTTGACTTTTGCTACGTTTTCTTCGGTCACTACCGATATTGGCCGCCCTGAGCGGGGGTCGTCTTCGATCGATTCCCGTCCGAGTTTAAATAAGCGACTCCACTTTTTGACTGTGGCATAAGAAGGCCCAGAATCACCGTAAATAATAGCCATTTCCTCAAAAATACACTGCGGTGATTTGTCACTTTTTGTAAGGAATTTAATTACAGCACGGTGCTCAATTTTCGTAATATTCGTTGGTAATTCACACATGATGTACTTTTCCGTTGAATATCTCGAAACAGAATAATAAAAACGTGACATGTTATTTTTTAATAATTTGTTTTTAAATGGCCTTTCTAGTGGCCAGTATCATAAACGCATATATAACCTCGAAATACCTTAGGCTTAGAACTTTTCAGACGCCCCTCGTAGACAAAATTTACTGCTATCCCTTGGTTACAAACTTTCTTTTTGGAGGTTTTTTAACAATCTTCCGTCTTCAAACAAATTTTGCATTCATACTAAAAAGCAGCAAGCCAAACGTTTTAACTTTTTTTTATTAAATTAAAAGTTTTTGCGTCTTGGTTAATGTAATCTAATTGTATGGTTATTGGCGTTCATATAAATGCAAAACAAACAAATTTTATATTGTTATTGTCAAGTGATTAATAATGTCTAGTTGAAATAAATGCTTTCCTTTAGCACCATTTTCCGTGGGACGCAATTTCTACAAACGAATAGATTGGCTGGGTTGAATCGAATAGTCTAACAACCGATTATCTGACCAATTCAATAGAAAGTATACTGCAAGTACAAATTATGTGAATTGTCCTGTAGAAACTAGTGGGGATCTTATTCTCCTAGATAATATAAATCGCAATTACTAAGCTACTTTAACTGTTCATATAATTTTCCTCAATTATACTACCCTACCCTACCTAAATAGGTATCTAGGAGCACGGCAGCACCCCTGCCAATTGCGCTCGAAGAATGAGCACCTGGGTTAGGTTTCCTAGGATTATTATAACAAAACGGGACTTGATCGCGTTCAAAAATCGACTGAAGATCAAGGCGGGCATCAACGTATAATATTTCAAACTACCCGCAGTTGGTCTTTATTGTCATCCTAGGCTGCCGTGCCGTTGCGATGCCAAGCCGCTACAAGGCGGGAAAAAACATTTTCATCTTTTTTTTAAAGCTTTAGAAAACTCTTTTCTAGGAATAAAAGGGGTAAATTATTCCAACGTATAATCAAAAATTCAAGTTTTTTTTATACCCCGATGTTGCTGACAAGCTGACAAGTAACAAAGAAGAAGCAAAGTGTAACACAAAATGAAACCTAAGATTTGTTTAACTTGAAATGTTTATCTATCGTACTTGTTTATTAAGACCGCCTGGTTCATCCATTTTATATAAAATTGCTTCAATGAATTTAGTAAAAAATAAGCACTTACTTCGACAAATCGAGTAAGTTAAGAACTTCATCGTCGCCCGAAGTCAGCTCTAGTGTGTTGAATATTAAACGGGAATGAAACAACAAAAACACATCATTTCGTATACTTTATTTGTATTTTCAGTAACTACAAAAGGAACGACGCAATATATTAAACTCCTGGTCCAAATATAATACATAGACTACATCGTGTTGTGTACGTTTCCAATTCGCGCGATCACATCTGACAGACATTATTATTTAGTTAAGCGATTTAAATAACCTGTTGTAACGATCGAAGTCGTCCAATAGACTTCACCAGAGAATAGGAGCTATGCAACTTTCAAATACAAACATCGTCTTAATTTCATCATTGTGGGCTTGCTTTGTTCCTTTGTAGACATTGCTTTATTGTGTGTTAATAAGATATGAATGGCGTTGATACTGATTAGGAGATATAACTCCACAAAACCTAGTTGACTAGTTATTCGATTATTGTAATCAATTATTTACTTTATAAATGCAATATATCATAAATCATAAGTATAGGACTTCCAATATAATTACTAAAATTTTAAGTTTTGAGCTAAACACTGATAGCATTTAATATATTCTAATAATAAAATATGTAATAAGTTTGTTATAAACATGGCTACAGCATTGACCATTCAGTAATTTAACTGATTACCGTGGCTTGTGCAACCGTCATTTACAGCTCAGGATCAGAATTGTAATTTTCCTGAAAAACGCGTTTCCATAAAACGAACACTGCAAATTCCTGTAAATTAAATATTTAAATTAATCTGATAGAGCGATTTCAATATAAATCGCATAAATTGTGAACATGCCCACATATAAGGAAACTAATAGAAAATGGCTGGTATTTTGGGAAAAAAATAACGTATCAATATTTATGTAACATACAAATCAATCGCTACGAAGGTAAGACGAAGTTTTTTCTTGGGTCCCTCTCAAATTGTCAGAATCATTGCAACCTCAACCTGAGGCGATGATTGTAATTGTTGTATTATTCTGACGGGCTACTGCCAATATAAGAGGGCCAGATATGCTGGAGATACTCTACAGGATGCAAGGTTCCCAAAGATTGCCGCGTTATAGTAAATCCAAAAAGTACAATTTGCTTATTTTTCACATCTATTTCCGCGTTTTGGTATTCGACCTTAAAACCTTACCTATTATTTACATGTTTGTATGACGAAAACTTACACCGGGTGATATTAAAATAATATGAATCACTAGATTTAAGTAATCAAATAAAATATTTTTACAAATCAAATGTTTTTTTTTTCTTTATCAATTTAACACTGCCATTTCCAGTGGCAAGCAAAAACCAAGGCACGTTAACCTTTTGACCGCCACAGTCGGCTGTGGCCGTCAACAAAAAGTCGTGCCCCTGACGCCACGTCGGCCACAGCCGTCCAAATTTCAATGATCAAAAACTTTGTAATTCTAACCGCTACAAGTATTTTTCAATCCCTGTTGATTTTGGGGCACATCTTTTTTTTTTTACTCTGGCGTCAGTGGCACGGTAAATTGCTAGACCGCTTGGCGGTCAATAGGTTAACTAATGAATAGTCTTCAGTGCCTGTTCGTCTTGGTTGAGTGTGCATGTCATAGATGTACTACATTGTACACACAATAAAATATTACTATTATTACTTTCACCTCACCGCAACATAACGTTATGTGATAGGTATATTATAAATTAAATCGTAACAACTAATTTACAATTTCGTTTCAATATTAATTAGATACGGTTCCATGGTGGGTAACAAGGCGGTGGTGGTGGTCTGGGCTCCATTTTGTTTTGTTGAAATGTATAGATAGCAGTCAGAAAGTAGGTATGCTTCCTAGAGGTGACAGATCGATCATTATTTTCTCGCAAGTACGTGTAGTAATTTTTTTTTATTAGCGTACTATTTCGTACTCGTATTTTTTTTGATGCTAGTTTAAATTCCGTACGATACCAAGTCACCGCTAGAAAGTACGTTAAAGAACCTTGTACTGTACACCTGGCATACGAGTTATTTAAATAAAGTCGCTTCATGAAAATAGTACCACATGCTGCATATGTCTGTCTCATAATTATTTCATTCTCGATTCTATTTTATTGAAATGCATGATAGTAGCGTCCAGCAAGGAGATTCCATTTTTCATGTTATACTCCTTGTTATAATCATGGTATAAGAAAAGGTATGGCACTTTCGACGTCATCACGCAATGATTGGTTGGTTGGTTCTGTCAATCAGTTTCTGTGTTGCCCGTGGTGTGTTATATTATAATACTTCCAGATTCCCTTGTTACCTTTATGAATCTCATAAAATCTTGAGTTTCAAATGAATTATTACGACAAAATAAAACTTATTCAAAGAACATGCCATTGTAATGCAAAAATATTTTCTTGTACGACTGGCCGCAAACATTTTTTTTTTTGTTTCCATTAAGTGGCAACTAATCAGTGACGTAGAGTCTCACTAACCGGAGTTTTATAGGTACCTTATTTTCTTATACCTTAGTTAACACTCGTACTAACTTTTCGGAAAAAGTTGTTGCAATTAGGACGTTATGCACAACTTCATGTGTTTTAAATTTCACTGGCAAAATAATTGTAATTAGTACGAGTATGAACTAAGTAATACATACAGATACAGACTCGCTAGATGGCTGGATCAAGGGCCAGACACAGAAGGCGGTAGGGTACTCCTGGACACGGCGCGCATCGTCATGAGGTTCCTCTCTCTGCAGCCCTAACCAACGGTATAGCCTGGGCCCTGCCCCGCTGCCGGCGGCACCCTAGGTTAGGTTTTTTTAGAATGCGTTTATATTTGTAATGTATTTTTTAAATTTACTTTTTACACTAATTTATTGTAAAAAAAAAACCTATCCTAAGAAACATGATTAAATGAGTGAATTAATACATACCAAAGAGTAATATTAACATATAATTCGGATCACCTTGCTAAGAAACGCCATTATTTATTTCATAAGTAATGTTGACAGACTACCATCCATGCAATCAGCCTATCACTGTCAAATAACTTATTTTATACAACAACATAATATCATCAGGGTATGGTATAAAACTCTTAACTCTGTGTTTAAGGTATCATTTCATTTATTCACATATTTTTGATGTTTTGTGCACGCAGATATTAATGGCAATATGTCATGTACAGAATTTATTGAAATTTAACGCTGCTAAGAAATATTTCAATATTTATTGCGTTCGGAAGACTTAATAGGTAGGCGCAAGCCAAACAGAAGAGGCGTAGGACGAGAACGCGTCGCCCCTGTAATGAATTTTCATGCAAAATGTATAGAAGCATCGCGGTCGTCCTTGCCCCGTATCTTCTGTTATACATCGCGGGGCTTCTACACATTTTATATGAAAACTCATTAGAGAGGCGACGCGTCCTCGTCCTACGCCTCTTCTGTTTGGCTTGCGCCTTACTCGAAACATTTTATAGGTCTTCGCACCTTATAACAACTCAACGGCGACTCGATTCTATGCTAAATATTGAAATTTAAGCCCTAGTCATATTTTCTAGGTTTAATTTCAAAAAAATATATTAAAGTAGTGGACGACGTGTGGTCTACGCGTCGTACACTAAGGTCAGGCTCCGACACGTTTGTCACGCGTTGACCACACGTCGTCACCGCGGCGACTATGCGCTTGCGACTGACCCGTGCGGGCAACCATTTGCTGGGTCCACTCGTGGACACCACGTTGTCCATTAGTGACCATTGGGTGGATCAACTAGTTGACTACTCATCGAAAGTGTGAGTAGAGTTGCTGTCGCAGTGGCGTGGAGTTGATATAGTGTGCGAAGACCTTAAACCGGAGACTGCCAAAGTGTTAATATAAGAACAGAGAATAACTAAATTACAAACTAAATGCAGGAAACCGAGCTTCCGAGATGTTCAATAAATCAGTGGCGAGGTAAAGCCGGCCTACCAGGCCCTCGAACAGAGAAGCCGGACGGTCGGGGCTGTGTAGCTCGGTACCGCTGCGTTCCAGCGCACACCACTCCATGAAGCAGCATGCCCGATACAGATGGACTGGTTTCTGAAAGAACAAACATTTGTCAGGAATGTTTTATTACAACAGGTTCTAAAGTAGGTACGTGGTGTCTTCTGCGGCGAGGTCACGAATTACGTTCCATCCATTACGGTAAACGATTAGTGAGTTCCAACATACCTACGTTAAAGACATAGAAAACCAACAATTTTTTTGTTGTCATTTAGTACATTTGGCTTATGAAACACTTCGAGCTCTAACATCATGTACCTAAGAACTGTTGCAGTCAAGGGGTTAACACGATGCGAATTTGAAGAATATACTGACGACAACCAGAATTTTTGTCACCTGGGTGATGCCACTGTAATTTGGGATAGTTCAAGTGGATCGCATTTCATCCAACATAACAACTACTGACCCTTTGCCTTGAAGCAATTGTTGGGCTAACTAACCTTGGTTGCTTGATAAAGTTGGATGAAGGCGTAGGCATTCCCGCTGACGCCGTGGCAGATGCTGTAGCCCTTTGTGCACAGACCTCGTTGCCAGATAACGTTGCCACATAGCGTTGCTAGGTTCAAATATTTGTCTTCACCAAAAATCTGAAAATTTTAAATTCAATACTTTGACTGTGGCGGCGGCGAGGCATGGAGATGCAAAATCAGTGATGTTATTTCATAAAATTACGATTTATGATGAACTTATGGCGACCTTGCGCGCGACGGCGCCGTCTTATGAATTCCTCCATAAAAGAATATGTGTGTAGGTAAATGAAGTACATAAGTATGTTCAACTGTACATAGTTAGGCCTTCACACACTCGTGTGATCTTATACCTGTCTTATACCACAATCGAGTTTTAAGACCTTTCCTTTTGTAACAGTTACTATAAAAGAAACATTTCTATAACTACGCAATGGTCACGATAACGTACTTTTTGTCCTTCTTTACACGTCAAATGTCATAACGTAGCTCGTTATATAGCAACGTTTCAATCACTCTGTTAAGCCGCCGTGTTTTAGGTCTTAGATGATACAAGATGAAGGGTTAGGGGAAGAACTGGCTAAGTCACATTTGTGTAAAAATAAATATAAAAATAATATTTTACATAAAATAAATATTTACAGTGGGTACGAATGAAAATTGGAAAACTTTTTATAGTATCAATAATAGTAATACCGTAGGAGCCAGCGAGTTTTACCCCTGTTTTAGATAGGTATATGATGAACAGAGAAATTTTGTGGCCGTAGACAAAAAAACTATTTGAAAAAAAGGGCCAATAGCCAGTTTTTCCCTAACTCTGCCACTTTTCCTACTGATGACTCACACCCTATCGACGACTCGATAATTGACATCTTATGATGAAAATGGCTTTGAACTGACTAAACAAGTGACTTATTAAAGAACGGTACCTGATGAGCTAATATACAGAGGGGAACAAAGCCCGGAGCTCCATGACACCATTGGACGAGGCGGTCTCGAGATGCGCTACCGACTGATGACGGAAAATTGCCACTCGGATATTTTAATCTTAACAACCAATCCAGAGTAGGCTTGACGAGACTGCTCATGTCATCTGCAGAAATGTATTCTTGGGCCTGTAACACATTTATGGATATCGGATGTTCACTTTGTACTTATGTAACAGGAACATTACACTAGATTGGATTAGAGAATTCGTAAAGTAGGTATCTACCATATTCCGAATATATTTAAAAAAATAACTTTTTTTCATAAGCCACAAAAGGTTCTGTGTGTCTGCTTGAAGTTCACACTTATTTGTTAACCTTTTCCCAGTTTTAGATACACACTTCTTGCAAGTAGTGGAGAGTAGGTATTGGGTATTTGGCAAATTGGGTAAAATTTTATGCTCTTCAGAAATGTGGAAGTGATAAAATAAATTTGTATGTAATAAAAAAAAAATTACAAAAAAAAGAACCGACTTCAGTAAAACTAAAAAGCCAACAATAACCCGTTCAAGTACAGATTACATTTGACTCACCCTTCGAAGTCGATCCCAAACCACTCAGTTCTTATATTTATATATATGTCGGGGACGGAGCCGGGCCTTCACAAGGCTCATCACCACCAGCCATTATGAGGGTAGGTGGATTCGAATAGTTCAAAAACAGATCTATCACTGAATTACTTTTAATCACTAGGCATAATTATAACACTTCTTAAAATGTTTTTAATAATTCACTGGATTACGAAACGCGGAGAGTTCTGTGCTTAAGTCCGTTCGCTATGGCGTTCGGCAACAGAATGTCCCGATTGACTGCGATCCAGTCTTTTTATAGTCAGCTCACAGCCGGGCCGGCTGTGCAGGTGGCGCAGCAGGTGCATACTTTCCCTTTACTTTGCTAGTATAAGAATTTGTGACGTTTTGCAACTACCCGACAACGGACCAAGCACAGACCACTCCCAAGCAATGTTTTGACAGCAGATATTGCTTGACGTTTCAATCACGGTTGATCGAAGCGCTGTCTCGCCGACACGGCCATCCTGCCGCATCACACGTCCTCGTGTGCGTCTGAAAACAAATTATCACACCAGTAATATGTGCCAACGCTCGGTCATCTCTGACCATAAAAAATGCTGATACACGTGTAATCAAGTTTATTGCAATATAGTTCCTTAATATTTACAGTACACTGCTTAGCATGCCATATAAATTATGTACACTACTGTGACTCTTAACTTAAATCAAACAGAATTCCTGAAGGTCACTCAATCTCATATTATGATCAACACACCAAACTAAACACATATCGTGATTACGTACATTGCCTCTCTCAAGCACACATAACGCCTCTATCGAGCATTATGATCACACAGCCATACAACACCTCCATCGAGTGTCATATTTGATCCGCGCCTCCATCGAGCGCTCAAGCAACACCTCAATCGAGTGTTACCGTATTTAATCACGCGATGTGTCTCTAACTTGCTATACCGTATCATTACCATGATCAACTAAATCTTCTATGACCTTCACGCATCCTTCGCAACCGTTCATGTGCATACTTGTACGTTCTATTACTGTATAAAGCCTTTAGCAAATAGCGGTCCCCCTCTAACAACTCTATTACCTTAAACGGCCCTTTATATTTCGGGTCTAACTTTGTTTGGTTGCTTTCTTCATTTTGCAATAAAACAAAGTCTCCTACAGAAAATTTGTTCAATTTGGCTTTATTACAATTAAACCGTGACTTATCATATTGAGCGTTTGATTGTATCTTTTCTACATCTATATTTCGGACCTGTGCGATATCAACTTGTTCGTCATCGACAACTTGTGCTATTCCTAGTGGTCGCGCAACTTTACCTATTAGTAGTTCTAGGGGATTTGATTTGGTAACGCGATTCTGCGTACAGTTGAGAGCCAACAAAAAACCGAAAAATCCGTTCGACAAAACAGGTATCTCATTCGTAGCCTAGGGCTAGGGCCCACGGGATCGCCGAGTCAACCCTATGACTCTACAGTCTCTGCGAGAGCCCCGACCACCGCCAGCACTTACCGCGCACCGTGTATCCACGGACTGCTCAGAGCAGATGCTGACTTCTACCGGACTACGGATACGGTGAAGTGACTGGTACGGTCGACCAACCGAACTGAGAACCTCCCTATCAGTCTCACTATCTTGTTCATCTACTTCAAATGGTACATAGCTCCCAGGCATTTCCCTCAACCTATCGTCCAAGTACGCGCATGTTTGGACGTCAAGTTTATCGCAAAACTACATGTCAACATTTCTAATATGCTCGCTTCAGTAACTCGATTAACTGCACAGTACTAACAAATTTTAGCTAGACCGATACAAGTCATACATAGTCACTGCATTATACAACCAATTGCCATGGAACTTATTGGAAATCAACTCTTCCATAAGCGATCACTCGGCAACTGAATCTCAATAAAATGAGAACTCCTCACCAGATTGCCTCATATGGTGTGGTGTGGTGACGTCACACGTCAACCCTCTTCCCGGTGGATGAAGGCGCCCTGTCGCTCGCTTTCGCGCAGTTATTTGCGTGATATCTTGTACCGCGGCAGCTGAAGCAGATGACTCATGGCTTCGCTGTTAGCTGCTAAGTTCGAGTATCTTTTCCTGAAACAAAAACAGCAAGCACAGTATCCCAAGCAACAAATAAAATGTTACATCATATGTAAAGAAGATAGACATTCAATAGTTCAAGAACAAGCACCCATAAATAAAAAATACCGCTTTTTACAATAATTAAAAATATTGGATACAGTGCCTCCACAGTGCCTCCTTTGTCCGGCTATCCCTGTAGCCTATACAATATGTGAGACATGAAATCATCCCTGTGATTTCATAGCTGCGACTCTAGAGGACACTGACTCGACCAATTCAGAATTCTCAGAATCTAGAAACTTAATGGGTACTTGCCCCTCGGGCATCTTTTTAAGTCGGTCATTCTAACTTTAAATCCAATAAAAAAAGGAAATTCAAATCAATCTAGCAAAGTTACACTTTAATTAGGATACGTCAATGTCAGCATCTAATCCACGACGTGGATACAAGAAAATATTTAAATTAAATCATTATTTTCACTTTAATAACAAGCTTTACTTTGTATAATAATTTTTGAATTACCAAGTTTTTACAGATTATGAAACACTAATGATAAAAATCAAACTTCAATTTCAAATTCTTGTCCTAATATTTTTCTAATCCTATTAGTGTCTCCAGCTTAAATATGTTAGGCCTAGCGATCACCATAGGTAAAAGTAACATTAGGATCGTTGTTATAGGCACTAAACTATACACCAGCTCAAGTACACCGAGTAAGAAACTATACAAAACGTAAACAAATTCAATTCTACAGACCGATTGGAAAATCATGAACAGAGGGTAGATTATTATTACCGCAGCCGCTCCTACTACTACGTACTCTGTATGATTGATTCACCCTCATTACCCTCATAGCGGATTTTTTACGTGACAAACTAATAATGGTAATCTGTGTATTGATCATATTAATCAACACTAAATCTCTGTAGAAACATTTCGCGTTCGGTCATATTATATCACTTCGAAAACAATCGTTAGAAAAACGTGCAATAAACTTTGATTCAAATGATTATTAATTTCTATCTCGCAATATTCAACTTTTACTTGGAGGGTCGCTATTGCCAGTATCCGTTAGTACTTTTTTTTTGACAAATACCCACTAAACTGAATAAGTGCGACTCAAGTCTACCCCAGAACCTAGCTACACTTTTATTTGTGAACAAAATATCGGAATCGTAGTGAAAAGTTAACGACTGACCTGATGTGTTTTTAAAATCTGTCGGTGGGGCCATGGTGCCTACGTCCACGCGTCGCTTGTAGTTGACTGTCGCTTCTGGGTCACTTCCACTGGTGACGATGTGTCCCGCTGTTTTGTTTCTTCCGTTTTATTCGCTTCGTGTTCCACCATTCTTCGTGTTTGCTCATGGACCCGTAGGTATCCCACTTCTGATGTCGGGGACGGAGCCGGGCCTTCACAAGGCTCATCACCACCAGCCATTATGGGGGTTGGTGGATTCGAATAGTTCAAAAACAGATCTATCACTGAATTACTTTTAATCACTAGGCATAATTATAACACTTCTTAAAATGTTTTTAATAATTCACTGGATTACGAAACGCGGAGAGTTCTGTGCTTAAGTCCGTTCGCTATGGCGTTCGGCAACAGAATGTCCCGATTGACTGCGATCCAGTCTTTTTATAGTCAGCTCACAGCCGGGCCGGCTGTGCAGGTGGCGCAGCAGGTGCATACTTTCCCTTTACTTTGCTAGTATAAGAATTTGTGACGTTTTGCAACTACCCGACAACGGACCAAGCACAGACCACTCCCAAGCAATGTTTTGACAGCAGATATTGCTTGACGTTTCAATCACGGTTGATCGAAGCGCTGTCTCGCCGACATATATTATAGTTTACGCGAGGTTTGGCACCGACTTCGAAGGGTGAGTCAAATGTAATCTGTACTTGAACGGGTTATTGTTGGCTTTTTAGTTTTACTGAAGTCGGTTCTTTTTTTTTTAAAAATTTTTTTTTTTGCTTTTTAGTCCACCAAATCCTATATACTGAATGTAAATTCTTGACTTTATCAATAAATTACCGAAAGCGCCGTACATGTCCCTATAACATTTGAAGAGTTCCCTCGATTTCTCCAAGATTCCATCATCAGATCCCGACTTAGTGCCAACGGGACCAACTCGGAGTTATACCCTTTCGATTAAAAAAAAATAATTGAAAATCGGTTCACGATTCTCGGAGATATCGAGTAACATACATAGAAAAAAATATAAAAAAATAGTTCGAATTGAGAACCTCCTCCTTTTTTGAAGTCGGTTAAAAAATAAGGTGCTGCTTACCTGTAACAGAATATAAAGTATACCAGCGACACCATGAGCTGCACCCAGATATTTTTTATCGTGCCACTGCCAGAGAAGAGGACTGTCTGACTTTGTTTGCTGAGAATACTGCTTACCAGATTTCAATATTGCCTGTGTTACCTAAAACAATGATTGCTAATATATCTTTATTTTATACCACATTGTTAGCAAGTAAACATATAACCCGCCTGGTAGTAAACAGTGCTGTGTGGTACATTGGTAAGTACCTCCTTCCATAAAGAACCATACCATTACATATACCATTACCAATTAAGAAAAATGCAGACTTCTTACATCACAGGATGAAAAATAATTTATATAGTCCTATTTGTTATGAAAATAAGCTGCACTTTATGATGTAGGTAAGCAAGCCGTTTTGCACAGTATTAATAAGGCAAAATAAACAATAAATTATTTTTTTTTTAACTTTTTTTGAACAAGTGGCCCTATTTCCTTACTCCGTACCAAAGGGGTGAAACTAATTTATCCTCAAGTGAAATCGTTTATTTCGGTCCATATTATCACTGTGCAAGATAACTTACTTCGATTACAAGGTGCAGTTTCTGCACCAAGTGTCCATAACTAGTAGCACTAATATGTACACAATAATCTAGCTATCAATTACCTTTTCAATGTGAAATTGAGGAATAGTATTCTTTCCAGGGATATATTTATTAACAAACAGCAAGGCATATAAGTAACCAGCCTTCCCATAAAGAAGTTCATCAGGAGATTCATTCAACAGGGTTGACAAATTCATAAGTCTGAAAATGTATACCATACCATGTAAAGAAACAACTAAGTTTAAGAGGATCCTGCCGTTTTGCCAAAATTAATTTCGTAAAAGGCCGTTTCCGATTACGGGAAGAAAATATGCCCTTTTGTGATAATGGACAGATTTTTTTTTCTACAGTCAGTTACGTCTAGTAGAGTAACTGTGTCAAGTTTGGTTAAAAATTCTTTGTGGTTCCGCAGAATAAAAATAAAAACGGAAATAATGAAATATGGTTTTTCTCCAAAACTATTTAACTTTAATGTACTATTATTTTTTCATTCTGTAAAGCTTAGTCAAGTTCATGTTTTAAGTGAAAATGGTATCTCTATATCTAACGACTAGCATTAACCCGCGGCTTCGCTCGCGTGCCTATATAATGTACATCATCCTACGGGAACAATGCTCTTTTTTTCAGGATTAAAAGTAGGCTATTTGTTAAGTTAGGGTATAATCTGCAATCTGCATTTCCCTCATGCATATCCGTCCAGCCGTTTTAGCGTGAAGAAGTAACAAAACATACACAGACTTTTGCTTTTCTCATATTACTGGGAAATACTTTTTATTTTATCATAACTCCACTTTATCAAATCAAACCGAAAACTCAAGCACTCAAATCAAGCGATCTCAGCTTTTACTGTACCAAATAAAGTTCACTTCAAAATTCATAACTCGAAGTGAAGCTAAGACACCGGGATATGTGTGCATTTTATTTGTATAAAGCTTTTATAATGTCCCGAGCCTCCGCTTATCGATTTGGGATATTCGAGATTGGTTTAATGATTCTAAGCCATGTTCTAAGTTACGTCATGTTCTATTGTAAGATATTGAGGTTCTCTTCGTTGATGAATAAAAAATGTATTATTCTGAGCCAGATAAACGTAATTCAGAATTCTGAAATGACTTATTATTGAAAAGCTTGAATGTATTTATTACGGATGCAGGTATCCCGTCCCAACGCGCCGCCCGCCTATAGGTACCGATTGACGACGATCGAGATGCCACCAAATACTATTTTTTTAATCTATAAGGAACGCGGGTCTCTATCCATACCTCAAAAGCAAAAAAAGAACCCCCTTATAGGATCACGTGTAGCTGTCTTTCAGTCCGTCTGTTACAATCGATTTGCTGCAAAACTACTGGACCGATTAAATTGCAATTTGGCGCAAATGCTTTCAAGAATTTTCATGACCACTAATAAAATTTCAAAATAGGTGGCATTTTCGTAATTAACGTCCCAACAAACCATAAAAATTACACCCGTACTCATATGTAGTCATTTCAACCCCATCGCACCCCAACAGGCGACCTGACCCGATAAACCATAAAAGCATTACCAATGGATTTTCAGACTTTGTCACCACATTTCTCCCTTTTAGGGGTTGAATTAAAAAAAAAACCTGAAACACGTGTTTACTCATTTATTGTTAGAAATACTCCTGTGAAGTTTCGAATAAAATAGTCTAACTAATCTTGTTTCCTCGTAAAACCTCTGGAAAAGTTTTGAAAAATCCTTTCTTAGTGCACCGCTTCACCTTATAAGGAACCTACGTGCTAAATTTGAACTCTCTAGAACCAGCGGTTTAGTATTTAGACATTTCAATCCCATTTCACCTCAACAGGGGAGATGGTAACTCACGTTGGATTTTAAAATCGTTGTGGTTTTCGTAATCAGCGACCTGATAAACCATAAAAATAATACCCATGCTGATTTTCAGACTTTGTCACCACATTTCTCCCTTATAGGGGTTGAATTTTCAAAAAACCTGAAACACGTGTTTACTCATTTATCGTTAGAAATACTCCTGTGAAGTTTCGAATATAATAGTCTAACTAATCTTCTTTCCCCATACAAACTTTGGACCCCCATTTCACCCCTTTAGGGGGTAAATTTTGAAAAATCCTTTCTTAGTGCACCCCTACACTTTATAAGGAACCTACGTGCCAAATTTGAACTCTCTAGAACCAGCGGTTTAGTATTTAGACATTTCAACCCCATTTCACCCCAACAGGGGAGATGGTAACTCACGTCCGCCACGTTGGATTTTAAAATCGTTGCGGTTTTTGTAATCAGCGACCCGATAAACCATAAAAACAATACCCATGCTGATTTTCAGACTTTGTCACCACATTTCTCCCTTTTAGGGGTTGAATTTTCAAAAAACCTGAAACACGTGTTTACTCATTTATCGTTAGGAATACTCCTGTGAAGTTTCGAATAAAATAGTCTAACTAATCTTGTTTCCCCATACAAACTTTGGAACCCCATTTCATCCCTTTAAGGGGTGAGTTTTGAAAAATCCTTTCTTAGCGGATGCCTACGTCATGACATCTACCTGCATGCCAAATTTCAGCCCGATCCGTCCAGTGGTTTGGGCTGTGCGTTGATAGATCACTATGTCAGTCAGTCAGTCACCTTTGAGTTTTATATATATAGATTATGTAAAAAAATAGGTAAGTCAAAATTTTAATATATATATTTTTTTACTTTTGTGAGAGATACCACTCTAATTGACATTTCTAAATAAGCCTTAGTTAACGTCCTGTAACACATATTAATTTGATAGATAAAATCGGAAAGCAACTGTGTCAAAATGAAATAAATAACTGGGCTGGAATTCATTACTATTTAATTAGTAAACTACTCTAACACTGCTAAATAACCAAAACATAATATCCTCTTTACAAATAAACAAGATTTGACGGTTACAGTGACATTTGCTAGAAAATGTCACCTTTTTAGTTACGTAATGAAAAAAAATACACTTATTCTAATCCTCATCGCTATCTTCATTGACAGTAACGTGAATTCCGTGATTCAAAAAAAGTCCGCTTAAAGTTTCAGCAGGCCGAACGATTTTGGACAAGTATCTTGCGTGCGATAAATAATAAACAATAGCAACAATGTGTGAACAACACCCTACTGTTCGCATTCCGTTGGCACGTCCACAATAATGCCGCCTTATGGATCCAACACCAATGCTGTTTGGGACATATTCGATAAAGCATCTGTAAATATTTTTTGAAATATGGCGAGATTGGACTTTCACTTTCAGTATATTAGAATTTTCCTTCACATATTCCAAATTCAACGAACCATCTTCATTAAGTATTTCTGATAGATACGAAATCGCTACTTATATCATTGCGAGGTGATATAATGATGTAGGTTTCTTTCTTAATATTTTTTTGATTGCGTTCGCTTTAGAATTCATTTTGTAAAGACGAGTTATCTTTCTAATGTCCCTGAAATGTCATGTTACATTTAAAAAAACAATTCATCTTTATTACTGTCATAATTTATGTATTTATTTTAATTTCGGTAGAAAGAGGACTATTGCGTGGCGAAAAAAGAATAGTTTGTAATTACAATTTCAAGATAATGAAGTCATACCCGAAAAGTCTTTTAAATTCCATTTTACAGTTAGTGTCCGATTAAAACCTTTAAATTGATAATTTGGTATAATGTTAAGTAAAGCTTATATACCAAATAGCAAAAATGATTAATATATACATAGTTTTTAATTTTTATATTATTAGAAAAATAATGACATTTTCAATAACAATAAAAGGCAAATGTCACTAACTGTCAAATCTTGTTCATTTGTAAAGAGGATGTATGCTTTGGTTATTTGGAAGTGTTAGAATAGCTTACTAATAAAATGTAATAAAATCCAACCCAGTTATTTATTTCATTTTGACACAGTTGCTTTCCGATTTTATCCATCAAATTAATATGTGTTACAGGACGTTAACTAAGGCTTATTTAGAAATGTCAATTAGAGTGGTATCTCTCACAAAAGTAAAAAAATATATATATTAAAATTTTGACTTACCTATTTTTTACATAATCGTTAGATATAGAGATACCATTTTCACTTAAAACATGAACTTGACTAAGCTTTACAGGATGAAAAAATAATAGTACATTAAAGTTAAATAGTTTTGGAGAAAAATCATATTTCATTATTTCCGTTTTTATTTTTTTTCTGCGGAACCGCAAAGAATTTTTCAACCAAACTTGACACAGTTACTCTACTAGACGTAACTGACTGTAGAAAAAAAAACCAAGTCATAATATTAAAGGGCATTTTTGCTTCCCTTAATCGGAAACGGCCTTTCAGTACCCAAAAAAGTGTTTTTCCTGCCAATGCAATCTTCGGCATAATTTCAACACGCACATTTTCATTAGATCAAATTTTCGTTCAGCAAAATATTACTTCGTAAGGCAAAAAAATATTAGATGATAAACATTTAGTCAAATTTTCATTTAGCAAAATAATACTACGAAAAATTACATTTAGGCATTTGGTCTAGCAAATATTTTATTAAGGTAAAACAAAACAATGAATGAAAAGGTTTTTTTTCATTTACCTAGTGATATTTTTTGCTCTGCATAAGAGCTGCGACCACAACAGCGCGCGAGCCGAGCAAGCGAAGCTATTAGCGTGCCGCGGCAGCAACCGGCAAAGCGCCAAAACCGACGTTAGGTTAGAACTGCGACCACAACAGCACGCAAGTCAAACGAGCGAAACTAGCGTGCCGCGGCAGTAGCCGGCAAAGCGCAAAAACCGACCTGGCTGGGTTAGGTTAGGTTAGAACTGCGACCACAATAGTGCGCGAGCCGAGCGAGCGAAGCTAGCGTACAGCGGCAGCAACCGGCAAAGCGCCTAAACCGACCTGGCTGGGTTAGGATAGGTTAGAACTGTGACCACAACAGCACGTGAGTCGAGCGAGCGAAGCTAGCGTGCCGCGGCAGTAGCCGGCAAAGCGCAAAAACCGACCTGGCTGGGTTAGGTTAGGTTAGAACTGCGACCACAACAGTGCGGGAGCCGAGCGAGCGAAGCTAGCGTGCCGCGGCAGCAACCGACAAAGCTCCTAAACCGACCTGGCTGGGTTAGGTTAGGTTAGAACTGTGACCACAACAGCACGTGAGTCGAGCGAGCGAAGCTAGCGTGCCGCGGCAGTAGCCGGCAAAGCGCAAAAACCGACCTGGTTAGGTTAGGTTAGAACTGTGACCACAACAGGAGTGAACCTAGCGTGCCGCGGCAGCAACCGGCAAAGCGCCTAAACCGACCTGACTGGGTTAGGTTAGGTTAGAACTGTGACCACAACAGCATGCGAGTCGAGCGAGCGAAGCTAGCGTGCCGCGGCAGTAGCCGGCAAAGCGCAAAAACCGACCTGGCTGAGTTAGGTTAGGTTAGAACTGCGACCACAACAGTGCGGGAGCCGAGCGAGCGAAGCTAGCGTGCCGCGGCAGCAACCGACAAAGCTCCTAAACCGACCTGGCTGGGTTAGGTTAGGTTAGAACTGTGACCACAACAGTGCGCGAGCCGAGCGAGCGAAGCTAGCGTGCCGCGGCAGTAGCCGACAAAGCGCCTAAACCGACCTGGCTGGGTTAGGTTAGGTTAGAACTGTGACCACAACAGCACGCGAGTCGAGCGGACGAAGCTAGCGTGCCGCGGCAGTAGCCGGCAAAGCGCAAAAACCGACCTGGCTGGGTTAGGTTAGGTTAGGACTGCGACCACAAGAGTGCGCGAGCCGAGCGAGCGAAGCTAGCGTGCCGCGGCAGTAGCCGACAAAGCGCCTAAACCGACCTGGCTGAGTTAGGTTAGGTTAGAACTGTGACCACAACAGCACGCGAGTCGAGCGAGCGAAACTAGCGTGCCGCGGCAGCAACCGACAAAGCGCCTAAACCGACCTGGCTGGGTTAGGTTAGGTTAGAACTGTGACCACAACAGTGCGCGATTCGAGCGAGCGAAGCTAGCGTGCCGCGGCAGCAACCGGCAAAGCGCAAAAACCGACCTGGCTGGCTTAGGTTAGGTTAGAACTGTGACCACAACAGTGCGCGAGCCGAGCGAGCGAAGCTAGCGTGCCGCGGCAGCAACCGGCAAAGCGCCTAAACCGACCTGACTGGGTTAGGTTAGGTTAGAACTGTGACTACAACAGCACGCGAGTCGAGCGAGCGAAGCTAGCGTGCCGCGGCAGTAGCCGGCAAAGCGCAAAAACCGACCTGGCTGAGTTAGGTTAGGTTAGAACTGCGACCACAACAGTGCGGGAGCCGAGCGAGCGAAGCTAGCGTGCCGCGGCAGCAACCGACAAAGCTCCTAAACCGACCTGGCTGGGTTAGGTTAGGTTAGGTTAGAACTGTAACCACAACAGTGCGCGAGCCGCGCGAGCGAAGCTAGCGTGCCGCGGCAGCAACCGGCAAAGCGCAAAAACCGACATGGCTGGGTTAGGTTAGGTTAGAACTGTGACCACAACAGTGCGCGAGCCGAGCGAGCGAAGCTAGCGTGCCGCGGCAGTAGCCGACAAAGCGCCTAAACCGACCTGGCTGGGTTAGGTTAGGTTAGAACTGTGACCACAACAGTGCGCGAGCCGAGCGAGCGAAGCTAGCGTGCCGCGGCAGCAACCGGCAAAGCGCAAAAACCGACCTGGCTGGGTTAGGTTAGGTTAGAACTGTGACCACAACAGTGCGCGAGCCGAGCGAGCGAAGCTAGCGTGCCGCGGCAGTAGCCGACAAAGCGCCTAAACCGACCTGGCTGGGTTAGGTTAGAACTGTGACCACAACAGCACGCGAGTCGAGCGAGCGAAACTAGCGTGCCGCGGCAGTAGCCGGCAAAGCGTCAAAACCGACCTGGCTGGTTAGGTTAGGTTAGAACAGCGACCACAACAGTGCGCGAGCCGAGCGAACGAAGCTACAAAACACTATATAGAACCAATAGAAACAATAGAATAGAATTTAGCGTGTTCTATACGATAACATCATAAAAAAAACATGTGTCCAGAAAGTCCAACTCCAACGTTTACAAAAGTTTGACGATACAAGCCAGTTGGCATAACATATTTTGCGTAAAATATGTTATGCCAACTAAAACATTTGACTAAATGAAATTTGGTCAAAGTACCAGTTGGCAAACAAGTCATTGTCTAAACGTTGACGTGCCAAACATTGGGTTTGCGTAACAATTGTTTGCGAAAATTTAATTTGGCAAACGATTATTTGGCGAACTAAATTCTTCGAATTTTTTTTGGGAAGTGATAATTTGGCAAACATATTTTGGTAAAACATAGGTAACCCAAGTTTAAGTTTATTGGAGGGGAGTGTTCAGAGTGCTCCAATCTTCTACAACCACATCAGTTGACAAAAAAATTACTTATTTGTTTTAGTGTTAAAAACACTAGCAACTAACAACCCACCTATTGGGTACTCATAACATTCTCATAATGCTGCCATAGTGCACTACGCAGGCTGTAGCTACGACACAACTCATTTCATTCTATTTACCTTTGTGCTAACATTTTATGATCAGGAAAGTCGCCTTTTTTTGTCCGTAATTTGTGTGAGATCACTGTGGCTAATGCCAATGGCCCTGCATCCCCACAAAGGAAGGAGATTTTATGGCCCTTCAGGTGGTTAATGTCTAAGTAAAGAAGGGAATTCTGAAAAATATATATTGTTAATTAATTTACTGACATGATGAATAACATGTTAAGTATGTATATTAATAAGTACTGTTTTCAATTCATAACATTCTTACTTCAAGGGCTTCATAGTTTGTCTCATCCTTATTAAGACTGGACATAAAATAGTAAAGTGCCAATCCAGCTGATCCTGTATACACCGTATTGTCATAGAATATATCACTCGCCATCTCGGTAGTTAAAAAACGTAGTTTTGAGTCAATAAACTTATGTATTTTTTTCTGCATTTTAGGTGATATCTGCAATAAATAATTTATGTACTACCTATTAAAATACATCTTTAGCAAATATATGAGAAATATTAAAGTCTAAAAAAGATTTATACCGCATCTAAAGCTTCATTGAGTACAGCAGTCGCCGTCGTTTCATTATAATCGTCAAAATTGTTCTCAAAATAACCTTTAGAAGCCATTATAAAGTAGCAAAACTTAGCATCTAAATGTAATTTTCTAATTACTTAAATTCTTTGTTTAATGATAGACTGTTGTTTGTGTTTGTAAATACAAACAAATGCAGTCGCTGCAAAATTCAAGCTGAAATTTTGGCCTAACCTAATAAATCTAATTCATTGTCAAATTCAAATTAACTATTGAACAGGAAAGGAGATATTTGCGATTGCAACAAAACATGCATGATGCAACAAAACAAAAGTATAACATAACAAGATTGACAAATGTCAGTGTCACCCTATTTTTTTTATAAGGATTTCGCATTTAAAATGGCAACAAAAATTAGCTCATACTGCCAACTGTATAAAGGTGGGCGCGCACTGTACGCGCGTAGTAAGTGTTTTTGTTTATACATATATCGTATCGTGCGACGTGCGCTAAATCTTATACCTTGATGTAAAGGATATATTCTGGACGCACCGCCTCGCTGGCTGCCGCGTAGTTAGTAGATAAAATAGATATTAAAGGACAATCTTACACAAAGCGACCTAGTCCCAAACAAAGCAAAGCTTGTACTATGGGTACTAAGACGACGAGACGATATACATAATATCTAAATACATATATAGCTAGAACATGACCCATAAAGAGTTCTTCAGATATAGAAAGAAAGAAAGAAAGATATGTACGATGAATACGATTTTTGAGTTACAACCATTGAGGTATTATTGTTACAACACATTTTCTAAAATGTATGACATGATGCGTCATTCTAATGTATCTGTGGTTAGGCAACGGAACCATGGACTAAGTCAACGGAGAAAGGGCGGGAAACTTCGTAAGAGGCGGACGCGGTTTTCTGAATTCTTTTTAAAATTAATTGAAAGGATTGGTTTTTAAGTATTCTTTGTATATATTTTTCATATTTACTTTATTATTTGTAGTTAACAGTGTATATAATAGGTAAGTGTCTTAAAATTTAAACTTAAATCATCACTATGGGGGATCGCCCCCGTGACCCTGGGGGAACAGTTCCTCCAGGGCCACAAAATAATGAAACCCCCCCATCAGGAATAGATATATTAGTTTCCGCTTTGGAGTCATCTATGGACACAGATGCATCGACTCATAATGTAGTAGAGCCGAAGTTAAAACGAAAATTGCTCCCCCGCGTTTGTTCTCACTGCAACAAAAGAAAGAGGAAACAGGGTCAGGAAGGCAGACAGACTGATTGTAAATGCGAAACCAATACCATTATAAAAGCACAGCCCATTACTCAAACACAGGCAGGCTTGGGTGCGACCCCTGGTAATAGTAGTAAACATCAACACAGTAATACCGCTAATATGGATGCGCCTCGTGTGCCTGTTGGTCGCTCCTGCTATCAACAGTCGGACTTAGCGCCCTATGTAGTTCATGTCCAAAAGGAAACTGACAGCAACGCCACTACTCTACACCCTGTTACTTTTGGTCGCTTTTTGAAATTTAACAACATAAAAGGAATTGTAAATGGTAGTCTAAAGCGAGTAGGTAGAAACCGGATTAGTCTAGCATTCTCGTCACATGATGAAGCCAACTGGTTTCTAGGCCATGATAACTTAAAAAAAGAAAAATATAAAGCTTTCATTCCGACATTTAATGTTACCCGTATGGGAGTAGTCAAGGGAGTCCCAAATGAGTGGACCGAGGAAGATGTTCAAAATAGCATAAATGTTCCCATCGGCTGCGGACCTATTCTTAAAGTAAGACGCCTTAAAAGGAAAGTTTTTATGAATGAGACAACTCAATATGTAAACACAGGTACAGTTATAATAACTTTTGATGGTCAAGTTCTTCCATCCCGTGTTTATATGTACTATACAGCTTTACCAGTGGAGCTATATATATATCCTACCATCCAGTGTTACAACTGCTGCAGGTTTGGGCACGTAAAGGGTCAGTGTAGATCGGTACCAAAATGTTATAAGTGTGGCCAAGGCCACTCTGGTGACTCGTGTGATGTTGAGGAGGAAGGCTATTTTTGTTGTTTATGTAAAGGAGCTCATCAGGCTACCAGTAAGAAATGCCTCGAATACAGTAGACAAAAGGACATCAAAGAAACTATGAGTAAAAGCTGCATATCTTACATGGAGGCAACTAAATTGCACCCACCTGTCTCGAAAATATCATATGCTGAGGCATTGATTTCACAGTCACCATCCTTCTCAGCTCACAGTATGGGGCCGCAAAACATTATGCCATCATCAACACCAAATATGGGTTCACACAAAAAGACTATCTTTTTAAAACCAAGGACTCCTCCCAAATCACCTAAGGGATATGACTACATTTCCCATGCAAATATTGTTAGAACACCAACATTACCTAAAGAAAAACCAATTTTTAACAATGATAACAATAAGGACTTAAATATAGCAGATATCATTAGTTTACTTATTCAATTGTTATCACAGTCAAATACGATTTCACCGTCCAACGTTGCAGCAGTTATTAATGCTTTACTTAAAATTTCAAACAACAATGGATCACAAAGCCAGAGCAATTCAGTGGAATTGTCTTAGTGCCACCATTAGGAAACCAGCTTTAATACATCTTATTAACAAACATAAACCTTTTCTTGTCTGTCTCCAAGAGACATGGCTAAAAAAGGAATTGTTATTTAAAATTCCTGGATATGTCTGTCTTAGAGAAGACAGAGTTGATGGGTATGGTGGAGTAGCCATACTCATAAAAAATTCACTTACTTACTCAACTATTACTCTTCCTGCACACAGCAATAACTTATCTGTAGTTGCTGTTAATATAAACAATATATGTTACATATCACTCTATTTGCCAAAGCCCAATGAAAATCTTTTTAATGAAATTCATCAACTTTTAAAGTTTTTACCAAAGCCATTTGTATGTCTAGGTGATTTTAATTCTCACCATCAAGTGTGGGGCTGTGAGAACACAAACTATCATGGGGAACAACTGTTGAAGATAATTAACTCCAATAATTTGTGCATTTTAAATACTGGATCACCAACACGACTTGCTCGCACCCCTAGTGCGATAGATCTTGCCATTTGTACCCCTGATCTTGCTCCTTCGCTTACCTGGACACGTGCAGACTCCACACATGGTAGTGACCATTTCCCTCTATTTATCAGTTTCCCATTTCCAAAGCCCCAGGACTGTGTAAGACAACCACGCATAAAACACAAACTCACAGAAGATAAGTGGAGTCTATACAAACAAATAGTTGAAAAAAAAGTTAATAATTTACCAGATACAACTAAAATTAATGTATCGGATTGCTCTCAACTGCTAGCTACTGCAATGATTGAAGCTGCAAATGAAACCTTTCCCTTAAAAAGTTGTGGTCCCAATAACATTCCATCCCCTCCATGGTGGGATTCTGAATGCACTGCTGCAATTAAACAGAGAAAGGAAGCTGAAAAACAATACTGTAACAACATGACCGAGGATAATTTTAACCATTATTTACTAATTGCTAATTCCACTAAGGACCTCCTTAAGAACAAAAAACTAGAAGGTTGGCACAGATTTTGTAAATCTCTAAATCCTAATGTTCCACCGTCAATTGTATGGCAAAACATCAGAAGGTTCAGATCAGCATTTAAAGATTCTACTCAAGACAAAATCTCCCCAGACTTAGCAGAGAAAGTTATGGATCGGTTAGCTCCTCCTTTTGTCTCTGAACAAATAAGCATTGAAACTCAAGTGTTCAGTGCTCCACCCATTAGTAGTCACAATAGTAATATAAACCTGAATGCCCCCTTTACATTTGACGAGTTGAAAGGTATTCTTTCGTCTGTTAAAGATTCTGCGCCCGGAGAAGACGGGATCACTTATTCTTTCCTTTCAAATCTAGATGACAATAGCCTCAACTACTACCTTTCTCTGATTAACAGCGTTATGATTACAGGTACCGTCCCTCAATCCTGGAGAACTCAAACATTAATCCTTATACAAAAGCCCAATAAGCCAACTTCCGACCCAGCATCATATAGGCCTATAGCATTATCATCCGTGTTAGCCAAAACAGCAGAACATCTTGTTAAGATTCGACTGGAATGGTTTTTGGAGTCTAACAAGTTATTATCAGATAGTCAGTTTGGATTTAGAAAAGGCAAATGTACTTTTGACAGCTTGAGTATTTTTACCACAGATATACGTTTAAGTTTCTCCAATAATGACTCGTTGATTGCTGCCTTTTTAGACATAAATGCTGCTTATGATAACGTAAACATATCAGTCCTAAAACATAAATTATTGAAATTAAATGTTCCGACCCGTCTCACTAATTTTATAGTAAATATGTTGAGTCAACGATTTATTAAGTATTCTGTGGATCAAAACCAAGTTATCACTAGAACCGTATGGAAAGGGTTACCACAAGGCTCAGTCTTAAGTCCGATACTATATAATATATATACATATGACTTGGAAGTTTCTGTGAAAAGACATGCTAATATACTTCAATACGCGGACGATCTACTACTCTACGTCTCTGGCCCATCAATTGATGATATTAGTCGATTGTTATCACTTGCGTTAACGGATTTAAAGTTTTGGTTGGATAACAATAGCCTAGATTTATCACCATCTAAAAGCTCTGTTGTACTTTTTTCGAGAAGAAGAATATTACCACCTATTCATATTATATATAATAACATACCTCTCCCAATCAAAGATCAAACAAAATTTTTAGGGCTTATATTAGACTCTAAACTTACCGGTGTACCTCACCTTGAATATGTACGTTTAAGGTGCGAACGTAATCTAAATATATTGAGATGTCTCTCGGGTGTCTGGTGGGGCGCCCACCCCTTTACAATGAGACTCCTTTATAATGCTTTGATAAGGAGCGTAATAGACTATGGTACTTTCTTATTGCACCCGGCTAATGTAAGTGCGTATAAAAAGTTAGACGTTATCCAGGCTAGTGGCTTGAGGCTTATTACTGGCGCGATGAAAACTAGCCCAATAAACTGTTTGCAATTAGAATGTTGTGATCCCCCATTAAAGTTAAGAAGACAGTTTCTTTGTGACAAATTCTTTTTCCGTATGCTTCAATTAAATTCCCATCAATTGCTACCCAAACTTAAAGACCTTTCAAATAAAATTGACAACTTCAGTTACTGGGCTCATAGGGAACCACCATGTTTGGTCAATAGTTATAAAAGATACCTAAGCCTTGAAGCCCCTACCAGTCGTAGTCCTGTTCTTCCCCTTTATCAATGCAACTACGGAAGCCTCGTATTAAAACCAGACATAAAATTGGATATAGGAATATCGAATGATGACCCTAATGCAAACGTGGCATTCCGTAATTTCATTGATGATGAATGGTCAGATTGGCACTGTATTTTTACGGATGCTTCAAAGCATGCAGACAGAAGTTGCGTCGGTGTAGGGGTATACCATTCGCAATTCCAAATTGTACAAAAAATTAAATTACCACCGGAAACATCTGTCTTTACCGGTGAATGTTTTGGTCTATTAAAGGCTTTGGAATATGTCCTACTCCTAAAGCTGCCAAAAGTAATGATCTTTACTGACTCACGTAGTTCCTTAGAAGCTATCGCTAGGTTTTCGTTTAAGTCTCACAAACAGGTTCCGACTGTTTTTAAGATTAAGGAACTCCTATTACAATGTTCTCAAAAAAGTAGTGGCGTGGTGTTGGTTTGGGTCCCATCACATAAAGGTATTTTAGGAAATGAAAAAGCTGACCAACTGGCAAATGAGGCCATACACAGCGGAGATGTCTTTCCTTATACAAATTATTGTCATGATCTGGTTAACTTAGCAAAATTAGAATTGTATGAAAAATGGAATGATCTATGGACTTACACAACAACTAAAGGAAAACATTACCGATCTATACAGGCGTCGATCCCAAGCAAGCCTTGGTTTAGTAAATTAACATTCCCAAAAGCAATTACTTCTGTACTGTGCAGAATGCGCCTGGGACATGTTAGTACCCCGGCTCATTTGCACAAACTGAATATCGTCCCTAGCCCTCTATGCCCCTGTGGCGAATATGGAGACCTAAACCATGTTATTTTCTCATGCTCGCTGTACGATCGGTCTGACTTCCTACTACAACTCCAAAGTATTAATATTCCTTTTCCAACATCCATAACCTGCTTATTATATTTAAAATCATATGACGTATATAAAATAATATCATTATATTTAGAAAAAAATGATATCAAAATTTAGAAAATTATATATTTTTATTAAGTAAAACATATATGTAATCCCGAATCCCAATCCTTTCTTTTCCAAATTTCCGTTCCTTTGTTTATTATAATTTGATAAGTTTCCCTATCTTTTTACTTCAACACTTGACATTGGCTAATCACTGTAAAGCCAGAAGGAAAAAAAAAAAAAAAAAAAAAAAAAGTCAACGGAACGAAGTGAAGTTTGATATTTTGTTGACTTCTCGCTGTCAGTATATACCGTAGGTGGAAACTGCGCATGTCCTACAATTTTCGGCCATATTGTTATGACGCATACAAGATCATAGGTCTCCGCCAGTGACGAGTCTTCTCGCAGTTGACGTGGCTACTACGTACCATCCCGTTCGCCCACTCCGGACGCAGCATAGACGGTGACGAGGAATACGTAACTGGTGAGTGCTCGTAATGAAGACAGAACTTGCTACCTGTCACGGTCTAAAATTTTGGTTAGCAAATATGGATATTATGTACAATAATAGATCACATGCAACCTTTTATATGAGTCCCCGTAACGTTATTAAATACGTCGCGTTCCTTCGTGCTAATAGACGCAATAGGGAAAATTTCGCAACTATGACGCGACGAGTCCGTTTTAGGATATCGTTCGACAGTCTTATAAGAACTAGACAGCAATGATTGATACAAGAATCTGTGTGTACACAAGAGCAAGGAATACACAGAAGGTTGACCTTGAATATTTTAGGTGGCCTTAGTGGGCATGGAGGGAATGGTGGAGGAGAATGGAACTTCTGGCGGCGCTGGAGGAGGAGACCCATTGGCGAGCGGGGGCGCGGGCGCGGCGGCCGCGGGGCCCGCGCCGCACGTCGTCGCCGTCACCACCATGCAGGCGCCCGCACAGGTGTTTGTTATGATATTCACTAGCCTAGAACACTATAATATGATAAACATGCACATCTATTTGCATTTGTTCTGCATGATACTTGATTATAATGATTATAAACGGAAAATGTTACAAGATTAGTCAAATACTAATTATTATTGTTTATTTTGCAGGTTCAATCAGTGATACAGGCAAACCAACAGTCAGTTATCCAGACAGCTTCTAACATTCAATCTGTGCAGTTACCAAAAGGAAATGTTATACTTGTCAGCAAACCAAGTTCAGTGATTCACACTACACAAGGCACTTTGCAAACATTGCAGGTAAAATTATTAGATTTATTATTATAAGTTATATAGTTCTGCTAAGCATTTATAAGTGGTGATAGGTGTTGTAGTTAAATTTTCACAAGTGTTTTTTTATTGGTATATTCATATCAGAATAAAAAATCCAAATCATTATTCAGTTATTGTCATGTTTATATTTTCTGATTATAGATTAAACCAGAACCTCACACATTAATGAGCTCTCAGGGGCAATCCTGCAGCGATGACAGCTGTAGTGATGATGACAGTCCAAAAAGGAAATATCGGGAGATGCTGACTCGGCGTCCGTCATACCGGAAAATATTGAATGATCTGGGTGGAGCAGAAATTGCCGGTGAGTCTTAAATTTCAGTTTCTTACTATTTGTAGTACTATAACTATATCTTTTGCATATTAATATGTATGTGTTTAGTAGATAAAGTATAAAGATTGTGCTTTTTCACAAGTAAAACGAGTAAAGTTGTACAGTATTTATGTTGGTGTATAGAAAAAATACTGATAAGACTTAAGGTGTAATTGAAATGAGAATGTCATAAAAGTAATAAACCATTGAACACACAGATGGAAGGAAAAATAAAAAGCAAATAACTTTCTCAAAAGTATAAAGCCTGCTAACATTACAGACAATCGCATGGGGTTTAAACCAGGCTGCGAGAATGAAGTGTCGCTGTCATCCCCTTTATCATTTGCGCCAGGTCAGTTAAATGTTCTGCTGCTGACTCAGTTTCTGTGTGCAACTTGTGTCACTAACCAGATCCAAATCATAAAACAATCATCTTGTTTCTGTGCGGTTGTCATCACTGGCTGGTGTCTTCACTCTGTGTTCCTTCACCACACATTGGTTATTAACTATTAATTTACACTATTACAACATTGCTCATATTATTCTAATTGTCAATATCTCATTACATAGTCTAGAATTGGTAACAAGGGCTTTGGGTTAGCACTATTTGTGGGAATATCTTTCTGATAGTAGCATAATTAATTATGGTAGCCTACTAAATAAAAAAAAAGTTTGTGCTACATTTCTGTGCTTGGATTCTTTAGTTTTATGAAATGGTGTTTGATAATGAGAGTGATGAACAAGCCATTACTAATAAAATTAAGTTGCCATACAATGGGTAATCAGCATTATGTTTGAATTGAAAATTGATATAGTTTGCTTAATATTTTAAACTTCTTACTAGACTTATTTTGGCATAATTCTCTTTTCAGTTTATGATAGTAAAAGAAAAATTAAAGTAACAACCTGAGTACTAGTTATGTTTATATACCATAATAGAGGCCTTAAAACTTTAAAGTGTATGTAGCAACAAGTTTTAGTAAATTAACTGGCCCTCTTTATACACTTGTGTAGATTATTAAAACTTGTTTTCTGTTATCTCATAAAATAATATTTTAAAATATTTCAGTGTCCCAATCCCAACTCAGTCCTTTATGAAATCAAAGGCAATACCTAATTAACAACATAAAAGTGATGTTGTCTTAAAAATATATGGATAGTGTATATTTGTTAAATTTATATATAAATAATGGTGAGGTGAGGGTGTTTGAATATTGAGGAGGAATGTTACAAATCTAAATGAATATGATGACGTCATCAGCGGCGCTGGCCTGATTGTTATTCTACCCGATGACGTAATGCGGTACGAGTTAGTCGCGATGACGTCATGCTGAGTAAAACCTCAACCTGAAAATAATGTTGAGAATGTAGTAGGTATTCAAACTGTTTTTATCGTAATATGCGTGTATCAAATGGAATTAATTCATATATGTATTTTGCAGGTTTTTGTTACTTTTAGTATTTTTTTATAGGTAGTAACAACACTTTTTTATACTTACTAAAACTAGTGGATCTGTGAGCTGTAGACCTACCTCTCGATCGTTTTTTCAAATGACGGAAATATATAATTTTTTTACGTTTTCAACCCCCATATATCCCCAATTTTGAATAATTTCGAAAATTTGATTCGAAAAAAATATATATACATAGTTATCGAACCTGGAGCTCCTGGAGGGTTACTCCTATGTTCAAACTTCGTATCGTGCCGTTCCGCTCATTCAAATATTGTTTGGCACGGTACAGACTTCAAAGTTCGATCGTCGGAGTAGCCTTTCTGCTTACAAATTTTCACGAGAATCGGTTTAGAAGTGCGACCTTCGCTCGCTCGGTCAAATATACAATCTTAGACTTCAGTGGTTTAGTTAATATTTTTTAGTTACCTATTTGTTACTTTACAATTAGCATGTTAAAAAAACAATTATGCATGTTATAATACAAAAAACGCAGTGAGAGCACAATCTTTATATAACTACCAAACTAGCTTTCATTTACATAGCTTAATAATTAATATACACCATTTAAATATTATATGTGGCTTGCTATAGGTATTTGGAAATGAAACATTTTTTTGAAGATCTCAATTGATTACTTTTTTATGAGAAATGATAAATCAATCCAGCCGCAGTTTTTTTTTTGGCCACTTGGTCGAACTTCTCATTTAATAACTAAGCATCGGGAAAATGAGATAGCCTCTAATAAACTAATTCATCTTCTTCACAACCCCAACTAAAAATGTTAAGAAAGCGTCAAGTCAAAATCAACAATTATTATTACTTGTCCTTCTGATTTATACATTGCCAACTAATTTACTAACTCGGCCACGGAATTTGCAACTCATCATCATTTTTCGTTTTACAGCTTCAATACAAGCTCCTCGAAAATTATATATTCGAGCTTCAATAGACAACATCATATATTATAACTTAACATGTAAAATAATACTTCATATTCTTTTATCGTGAAAATAGCCACTTGACTTGAATAGCGACCTGACAGCCACCGGTCATTTGCACCAATCAGAGAGCGCCATTCGATTCTTGTACCGACCGACCCGCCCGTGTTTGTTTATTGTCATTCGTTCGTTCATATTGCAATAGGTTCATCTGCTCTAATCTAGTTCTAAGGCAGGTCCGACTTGGCTTAGGTTAGGTACGACGACGAGCGAAGCGAGGAGGAGTGTTAGGTTGAACTGCGATCCTAACCTAAAATGAGATTTAAGTATTTTGTTTTGTTCTCTCCTCAATAGTTCATATGTAATAATAATGGCTTTAATATACTATTAAATGACAATTTTAGGTAAATTTTACGAACGATTAATGTAGGATGACTTACATTTTAAACATACTAATTGTTTATTGTCATTCGTGCGTTCATATTGCAATAAGTTAGGTTAGGTTAGACATTAATTATAATATCGAGTTTAAACATTAGATATTTGATAACGGTACGTAACCCATTAATCTAGTTCTAAGGCAGGTCCGATTTGGCTTAGGTTAGGTACGACGACGAGCGAAGCAAGGAGTGTTAGGTTGAACTGCGACCTTAACCTAAAATGAGATTTAAGTATTTTGTTTTGTTCTCTCCTCAATAGTTCATAAGTAATAATAATGGCTATACACACTATTTGATGACAATTTTAGGTAAATTTTACGATCGATTAATGTAGGATGACTTACATTTTAAACATACTAATTTATACAATTAGAAGCTAATAGAGTTCCTATTTTGGTGTCATTATATTAATATTTTAGAAGTTTGCTATTTGAATGCATGCCTCAAATTTAGATGCTAAAAAATAACCACCATGCTAAGTTACAATTACAGTGGCTTACAAAGAAGATAACGCGTTGGTTGTGGCCGACTTAGTAATTTAGAAGGTAACTTATATTTTCTGAGGCGAATAATGCTATTAAGAAGAAGCTTGTTTAAATAGTTACCCTTAGTTACACTTAGACTGCTCTAAAAGCCAGAAATGACCATCAAAGTTCAACATTCTTACGGAGCGCTAAAAACGCTCCATACAAATGGCCACCTAACCTAATCGTGACGTCATTAGGTATGTGTTATGGTTACCAATGGAGACAATAAGTAATTTGCCATTTTCACCGTGTAAAAGTGCGTTTACGTTCATGATTGTCATACAATTATTGTTTTGTTAAATTATGAGGGTTCTGAAAACAAGCGTGCCTTTGAAGTCACATATTTAAAATATATATATTGTTGCATAGTTAAAAGACAAACCAATAAGATATTTGGCTTTAATTAACTAAAATCCGACATGCAATTTAAAATAGATACATGACACAGTTGTCACCACTTGACAATACATGCAAATGTATAAAAGACAATACTTTAGACCAGCACTAGTAAAGAGGTTCATATGTCATTCTCCCCGTCTAGGTTTTCTTCTCCTACCACAAAGTCGCGGAGGTGACAAGGTAGCCCACGGTTCCTCTTGGGTCTTCCGAGGACGGATGTTGTTTCATGTGTGTTGTCCGGAAGATTTATTTGTTGAGGACGATCTGGAATAGGTCCATCCGGGTCCACTGAAAGGTCGGAAGCATCTTCGAATGATTTTTGTTGAATATCAATCGCCAATCGCCGTTGTTGGAACGCAAGCTCAGTTGTACCGCACGCCATAGTGTTCCATTCAACCGCTCCACTTGACCATTACCCCGTGGATTGCAAGGGGTGGTTCGGGACGAGGCAATTCCGTTTTTTCTCAAAAAAGTTTTGAGTTCCTCGGACATAAAGGAGCTTCCTCTGTCGCTATGGATGTACAATGGTTGTCCGAACGTACTAAAAAGGTCTCTCAAGCATTTGATGATCGTCGCAGATGTCATGTCTTTACATGGGTAAGCCTATGGAAATCGGCTATACTCATCAATTATGGTGAGTAGATATTTATTTTCTGTATTCGAAGGAAGGGGTCCTTAAAAATCTAGATTTAGCCTTTCAAAGGGGGCCAGTGCTTTTATTAGCTGTCCCCTTGTTGTCATAAAGCGGGGTTTAAGTTCGGCACACACTCTACAAGAGGTCGTCATATTCTTAATGTCATTGATCGAGTACGGCAGGTTCTTTGTGCGTACCCAATGGTACGTCCTTGTTATACCAGGGTGACATAGTAGAGCATGTAATTCGTACAATTTATTATTATCCATGAGTGCGCAAACCCTAGATAGCGCATCTGCAGCAGTATTTTGGAAGCCGGGTCGATACATGATATCATATTTAAAACAGGAAAGTTCAAGACGCCAGTGTTGTATTTTTTCATTTTTTATTTTACTTGTGTGGTTTTGGTTGAACATATAGCACACAGATTGTTGGTCAGTTATCAGCATGAAGTATTTTCCCATCAGGAAGTGCCGCCATTTTCTTATGCTTTCCACAATGGCGTAAGCTTCTTTCTCCACCGATGGGTGTTTACGTTCAGCATTCGATAGTGTCCTGGAGAAAAATGCCACAGGTCGACCCTTTTGAGAAAGCGTAGCAGCTATCGCGTACTCTGACGCGTCGGTTTCTACGGTCAGCATTTCTTCTCCATCAATTGCTATCAGTGAAGCTTTACTAATGTCAGACTTTAATTGCTCAAACTGGGTAACAGCACTTTCAGATAAAGGAAAACTGCTTACGTTCGTTAAAGGCTGCAGTTTTGTGGAAAAGTCCTTCACCCATTTCGCATAATGGGCAAATAGCCCTAAAGCTCGCTTCAGTTCAGCAGTGTTCGTTGGGATTGGCAGTCGTAACAGTGGTTGGAGTCGTTCCTTGTCTGGTTCAACGGTATTATTCTTGATAGTATAACCCAGCAAACTTATAGTCTCCTGACAAAATTTACATTTTTGATCATTTAACGTCAGATTATACTTTTTTGCAGCGGTTTGAAATTTGAGTAGGTTCTGATCGTGATCGTTTTTATCTTTGCCACATACAGTGACGTCATCGAGGTAAGTAAATATCCCCTTTAAGTTTTCTTTTTCTATGATAAATTCAAGCGTCCGCTGGAATGCTGCAACTCCGTTCGTGACGCCAAAAGGAATTCTTGTGAATTGATAAAGTTTTCCAGCCGCTTCAAATGCCGTGTAGGGTTTCTCGCTATCTTTAATCGGCACTTGATGGTATGCGCTCTTTAAGTCTATTTGACTGAAAACATTATATTTTGCAACCTTAGACACGATGGTTTCGATATGAGGTAAAGGGTACGCGTCTAATTCTGTAAACTTGTTTATAGTCAAGGAGTAGTCTATTACAAGCCTCTTTCGATGTGTCCCTCCTCCCGCTACTAATACCTGCGCTCGCCAAGGAGAGACGCTTGGTTCAATCACTCCGTCTTCTATCAGCTTAGATACTTCTTCTGTGATAAATTTCTCGTCTTCCTCGCTGTAGTGTCTAGACTTCACGGCGATTGGCTTAATGTGTGGAGATAGGTTAGTGAATATGGACGCAGGAGGCACTGAAGCTTGCATTACATTGCAGACTAAAGGTTCTTTGGATCCCCCAAAGTTGAATTGGAGACTAGAATGTTCTTTCAGTATATCATGGCCTATGATAACATCAGCACAAAGATTGCTGACCACGAGAAATGGCCGGTGTTTGTGTGAGTGTTCGTTCATGGTAACGGTAGCAAAACAAACACTTCTCACGAAAGATACGTTATTTTGAGAGGCTAGCGTGATAGTCTGCTTGTGAGGTTTCTGTTTCAGCTTCATTAGGCGTGCTATTTTCTCATCTATAAAGCTTACTGAGCTCCCCGTGTCGATTAGAGCATCAGCGTGATAGTTATTAAGGGTTACGGGGATTGTGGCTTTTGTAAGGCTTGATGGAGAAGCTGCCGAGACAGCATTAGCAGCCACTTCAGAATCATCAGAGTCCACGACTGATTCTTCTACGGTTACGGCATTATTTGTAGCATTCTGCGATCTGCACACATTAGCAAAATGTCCTTTTCTGGAGCAAAGCTGGCATTGGGCGTTGAAAGCTGGACATTTAAGCCGCCGATGAGATACATTTCCACCGCAGTAGAAACAGCGCCATTTATTTGGTTCTTCCGAAGCAGTCCGGTGATTTTGGGAGCTTTTTGTTGCGCGTTTTGACAATGACCCTATTGGCAAAGCGTTCAGGTTTGTTTCGTTTAACCCGGTGATCATTGTTCGAGAGTCTCTTTCTGCAGTCTCTAAGGAGAGAGCTTGATCGAGAGCTTTATCTAAGGTAAGAGAGCGTTTTTGAAGTAAACTTTCTCGGATTCTCAGTGACAGTATTCCCGAAATAAAAGCACCTCTTATAGCTTCGTCTTCATGCGTTGTAGCAGAAACAGCTTCAAAGTTACAATCACGGGCCAGGAGCCTAAGTGCCCTGCCGTAATCGGATATGGATTCGTCGGGCCTCTGCTTACGCGTAGCTAGCAAATGGCGGGCCAGAATTATGTTCTTTGGCTTAAGGTACATTTTATCGAGTACTTTCACGGCATCGTCATAGGTGCAAGAATCGCGAACGTGTGGAAAGATATGTGCCGACAAATGGTTCATCAATAGTTTGAGCTTTAAAGAATCGGTACCTTTGGGAATCTCTTCGAGTAAGAAATTGTTAAAAGTATATTTCCAATGGGTTCACTTGAGGTCCGCTTCTGTTGCGGTAGGCTCCACGTCAAACTTCTCGGGTCGAAGGTACCTTGCCACATTGGGCGCAAGTTTTGTGTCTGTGTCGGGCATACTTAGTTAATTAAATTGTTGCATAGTTAAAAGACAAACCAATAAGATATTTGGCTTTAATTAACTAAAATCCGACATGCAATTTAAAATAGATACATGACACAGTTGTCACCACTTGACAATACATGCAAATGTATAAAAGACAATACTTTAGACCAGCACTAGTAAAGAGGTTCATATGTCATATATATATATATATATATATATATATATACTTTGTTTCATGTCATTTTGAGCTAATTTAATTCATATAACTACAGTGCGCTGTAGAATTTAACATCAGTCGTCATCCCTTGTGCCAAACAATTTCGGCACTGGCACACACAGTCTTTATTTAATTAAAAACCGGCCAAGAGCATGTCGGGCCACGCTCAGTGTAGGGTTCCGTAGTTGCCCATCCTTCACAATAGACGAAAATTACGAGAAAGATTTCAAGCTCTATAAAAAGGTCGTAAACGCTAAAGTAAAAGTAATTAATTATTTTTTTATTAAAGCAGTAACGTCTGCTAACGTAAACCAAATGTTTACTGCGTTGGAAACGCAGGTTCGAATCCTGTCCATTCATTGTAAACATTTGGTAAAAGTAATTACTTATTACCTTCTGGAAGTTATCGATTATACGCGCCAGATTGAGCGAAATGTTTTGATATAGTATGGCACTTAACCAATATGTGTAACGTTCGAAGTGTAGGGACACCGCGCGGCACTTACGTCATTTAAATACGTATCAGTCAGTTAAATATATAAACGTACATATACGAATTTTTGCGATAACTCATGTGCGATAATATAGTTTTCATTGAATGTACTTATAGGGCCTCATTTTCATGAATTTTTCCATAATTTTTTGACCCGTGGTTGAAACATTAGAGTGGGGGGGACACATATTTATTTTTATTTTCGCAGCGAATATATACAAAACTGCTGACTTTATCAAAAAATTATGTTAGGTGACCCCTATTATTTTTAAAAGACCTATTCAACGACACCCCACACACTAGTATAGGAACGAAAAAAAAACACCCCCACTTTAGGTGTACGGGAGGTACCCGAAATATTTTTTTTTTAGTTTTTATTATTTTACCGTTTTCTCGGCGTGATGATGATGATTCTGATACTAATTATCACGGAGCTAAGTCGCGGACGGATAGACGGACGGACAGACGGACATGGCGAAACTATAAGGGTTCCTAGTTGACTAAGGAACCCTAAAAAGTATTTCTTTAATTACCTCGACGTTTATATGTCGATATTTTGATGTCTACATATTTTTGATAGAAGATGAAGATAGGTACAATAGAATATCTTAGAATGGTTAAAATATATAGAGTTTTTATCAGGATAAAGCTAAAAAGAGGAAAGAGAGCTTATGTTTTTAATCCTCCACTAAAGATGTTTAGTTATCTGGGGGCAAAGTAGTGCCTCTGCCAAGTCGAAAAAGAAGTGGGGCACTACCTACATTTTCGCCTCATTTTCTAACCCTCATAGCTTCGTTCTAGATAACACCAGAGAGCCCAATATTCACATGTTGATTTCGAATGAGTCGAGCGGGTTGGCATTCGCTTGTTGCAGTGATCCCGGCGGGCGCGCTGCAGACAGACGGCGGGCTGCACACGCTGGCCGTGTCGGGCGGCGCCGGCGGCGGCGCCATCGTGCAGTACGCCACCACCAACCAGGACGGCCAGTTCTACGTCCCGGGTTAGTACCGCTCGTTCACGCCATCATTTTCCTTGCACTTTCGGCGAACAGCCGACGACTATCCTAAACACGAACAAATCGTACTATCATTACAGGTCCGATTCTAGAAGACCAAACACGCAAGCGGGAACTTCGGTTACTAAAGAACCGCGAGGCTGCGCGGGAGTGCCGGCGCAAGAAGAAGGAATACATCAAATGCCTCGAGAACCGGGTCGCCGTGCTCGAGAACCAAAACAAGGCCCTAATAGAAGAGCTGAAGTCGCTGAAAGAACTTTATTGTCAGCAAAAAACAGAATGAGGCCCAGCTGGCTAACCGGGTGTGCCGCTGCCTGCTGTGAGAGCCTCGAGGAGGCACACGTGTCAGTCTGCGCTGCATTTGGAGTGTACACAACACACGTCGGCGCGCACGCCTCCGCGCCGCGCGCAACGCCGACTTCTGTCCAGACTTCGTGACGTGGAATAGGGTTAATTGTAAAATAAATTAAAAAATGTCGAACTGTTCATTGTGAAATATATGTAAGATCGATTGGCTTAATTTGAAGTATTGTTAGATAATGATAAATGTTGGATTTGTTAGCAACTGTTTTGTAATTTTCTGTTGTTTTTTTTAAAGGGAGTCATATGTTTTAACAGTAAATGTTATTATTAATTTTACCAGCTAAGAATATCATTATTACTGAATTATATGATCATACTGTTTAGTTTAACACCTTCAATTTACATGTTTCGTAAATTATCTGTAAAATCTTGGTCAAATTCGACTTGTGTGCCATTTTCTAAGTCGGGTGTTTAAAGACAATATTTTATCCACGTAAGTAATTTGTTCATTGCTGGATAGTATACAACATACACTTTCTCGAAATGTTTGAAAACAAATTATAAGGTGATGATTATTTTAAATCAAATCACTTTAAAATTTTAATGATGGGTCATTTAACAGCCACCTATTCTGTTAATTCATTCAGTTCTTTGAGAAATATGTTTGTATAACAAATGTAGCCTTTATTCTATAAGTTTTTATTGACTATGGTTTTACACACTTGCCTATTGTTGTTAATATTAAATTTTCTTATTTACAAACATTCAATACATTGTTAAAAAGAGTTTACCGCGAAATGGTATATTTCGAAGTGAGTTTCCCGTCGTGACTAAATTGTTACTCAAAGGTGACAAATGCATGTTCCGAAGGAAACATGACTTTGCTGTAGTTATTAGACTTCTACTGACATAACAGTTCTTTTTCCGCCAAGCAAAGTGTTTGTAATGATCAAGCCAAAGCTTATGTTTAGTTTTTTTTGTGCAATAGCCATATTGCAATGTACAGTTGCATCTACTGTTTCTACTGCTAAACAAATAAAAATATAATGAAATGGAAAATAAGAATATGTACATTGTGTATAGATAATATAAGATTTGTAAAGATTGTATAAAAGTTTAAATCCTTTAATTAGGTTTTATGTAATAAGTGGATAAGGAGAAAAGGTTAAAGCAGATCACATTTTTGTTGAAATTAAATTTATCATTATTAAATACCTATCAGTGAATGACATCATTTCACGTAAATAGTAGGTCGATTTTAGCCGTAATAGACGGAATACAGATTTAAGTAATATATTTAATGTTACGATTTTGTCTGTGAAACGAGGAATTTCTATTTTTTTTACAAAATAATAAAAATATTTTTACTGGCATTTTGACGTGATTTTAATAAAATCTTAAATAGTTGCACTTGAGCGCCAGTCGTCCAACATGCGCGCGCGCACATTGCAGTTATGTACGTATATGGTATGTGCCACGACACCATTTATTCGTTAGAAAAGTCAATTACATTTAGTTGCTGAAGCCTAATCATATTTTATTGAGATGTATATTTTACTTCTACCTACTTTACCTTACATGTATCATGTATTTTTATATGAAAACATGGTTTTTACAAGTTAGTATGAATTAACATTTTCCCGCCATGATTGAGTTAAATTCTCTTAGAACACGCTATTATTTAATGGAAAAGGTATTTATTATTGATAATATAATATCTTATTTCTTTTGTTTTAAAATAGATTCGTTAATATTTTAAATCTGTTACTTAAATGTTACATAATCGGTCATGGCAAGTGATCATAAGTTTATTAGACATTGTGGAAAGTGCCTTTAAAATTAGAATGAATAAAGTTTATACCAACATAGCTTTTTATGTTAACTTAATGCTATTTATAAATATCAATAATATTAACTGTTTGATGTATTACTATGGTTTTTTTATTTTCATTTTAATCCTAGATTTTGACAGCCTGTTGCTTAAAAACTACAACAAAGTAACTTAATAGATCAGGAGCTCGTTGTACAGATAACAGCATATACCTATACCCAAGGTGCTTTCAAATTAAGTACCAATAGTTTTAAAGCATTAATATTATTACAATTACACAACTATAACTTGTAATTTTCGATAACTTGAAAATAATGTTATGTTGCAAAATTCGACACACAAAGCATAAGGAAAAAGTCGTCAGATCTTCCTGGAGCTAGGGTAGCGAAATGGTTAACGCGCTAGAACGGCAATCCAGAGGTACCGGGTTCGATTCCCGGTCTCTTCCCCCAGGTAGCTCCTTTTTATTTTTTTCTTTAAGCTTTGATCTTTGTATTAAATAAAAAAAATGTGGTGTACCCACATCACCACATTAAAAAAATGAGATATTACATGTTTCATAAATTTATAATAAATGTTAGGTTTAATAAAACTGACTTAATCTATGAAGCCTAAACTATCGTGTTATTTTTTAAATTGCTAATACTATTAATATTTAACAAATGCTAGTTAATTAATTTACAACCACTTACCGTTTTCCCGCCATTTTATAACAAGCAACGTTTTCGCTTCACAGAAAGTGTTAAACATTTTACCAGTTAAATGCACAGCACAGGCTGATGTGTTTGGGCGGAATCGTCATTTATTTATTTTGTTTAGGAAATGAAAGAAAAATCATGTAGTTGTCCTTTATTTATATTTATTGTTTATTGTTTCGATTAAATGTAACGTCTCGAAAAGTATTGGTACCCACTTGGAAGCACCTTGGAAGTTAGTGTTATGTAGTATAAACTTAATAGGTTAACAGTCCTGACTCCTGAAGCAATGTGCATATAGTGCACCCTTCTTTCGAACCTTGGAAGTTAGTGTTATGTAGTATAAACTTAATAGGTTAACAGTCCTGACTCCTGAAGCAATGTGCAAATTGTGCACCCTTCTTTCGACACGTCACGTCTGAGCATTAAACGCTGGCCACATGGACGTACCAGTGAAACCATCCATTTATAAGGCACATTTGTACCTCATTGGACTGTGAAACTGTTAAAATTATTGTTTTCCATTTCCTAATGAAAATAACAATCTATTTCCCAATAAAAATATCAAGCTATAACAATGAGAGCAGGATTTGTCACACTTCGTTGACTGGGGTAAACCTAGACGTACTTACATATAATTGGGGGTAAAATACGTCTTTACTGTCTTCGTTGATATAAATAGCTTTCAATTCTCATTGTAAAATAGGAATATACAAAAACAAACATTGTTTTATCGTAGTCATCTTCATGAGTAGGTCATACAAGATCATACGTTGTCCATTAATGGCTCAGTTTCATTGGTCAATGACTCGGTCGATATACGGCATGCGGGGACTCCCCGCAGGCGACACAACGACCAGTGAAACTCATAATGGCATGCGTTATGGAAATACAAGCATAGGTGCAAAAACTACACATGATTGAAATGCAAATTCTGAAATTTAAATCAAGCTGGGTTGATATAATAACATTTAAGAGGGTTTTTATTTTTATTGGTGGTAAAATAATCTACTACTACATAAGTGAACAATAAGAAATTTATTAGACATAAATGATGACAAAATGTTGTGAAACTCAGTGTAAAAATACACTTGAAATATACAAGCGATGAACTATTAGGCTATTGACAAGACAGACAACATTTGTAATACACTTGTGTATAATATTTGTTTAGTCATCTCTCCATGGAAAACAATTGTATGATAGCAATAATGTTAGTCGTCAAAATTCTGGGACAGCAAGAAATTAGCTGCCAGATTTTCATTCTTTTCACACGCAAAATAGGCTTGAATGACCATATCTTCCGGAAATCCTAATGCTTTTAATCTTTCAATTGCCTCTTTGTCCTGAGGTGACACTTGGATGACATTGTGAGGGGGCTGGGCCTGTGGGGCATCTGCAGCGATATCGTCGACCGGTGCTGCTCCCGAGCTGGGGTTAACAGGTTCATTCAACATTCTAACAAAGGCCTGCTGGTGCTGACTAATGGCTTGAAGCAAGGCAGGATTCGTCTGACCAATTTGTTGTAACACAGCATTCAATAAGTTAGGATTCTGTTGAATTACAGCACGCATCTGTTGAAACTGGGGCTGGTCGCGAAGAAATGCTAATGGGTCCTCATCAGACCCTTCATCAACATCTTGTTCCTGGAGCAACTCTTCTGGGATACCTGTTATTAAGTATTCCACAGCTCGTTCACGGTTATTGAAAGAAGCGCGCAGCGCTTGCTCTACTTGTTGTCGGTTGTAGCCCATGTCCATAATGCTCTGCACCGTGGACTCGAAGTCTGGGTCGTTAGACGCGACTGCGGCTGGAGCTTCCGCAGCTCGTTCGGGTTCAGCGGCGGTCGCTGGCTTTGGCGGTTCCTCAGCCGCAGCCTTAGCTATACCATCACCGCTTTCTGTAGACCCACTTTCACCCGCCTCAGGAGCGGAAGTAGATGACGCTTGCACTTCAGACGCTTTGGGTTTAGTTACCATAATAACAATAAATTTCTTTTCATCTATGTTATAGCTAGCCAGCTTGTTATGGTCCAAAAGAATCTTTCCAGCGTAGATAAGTCTTTGATGATCGGCGGCATAGTCTTTACCTTTTTCAACTTCAATTTTAAGTTTCAGAGCTTTGACGGTCTCTTCTGGATCGATGTCTATTTGAAATGTTTGTTGTTGCAAAGTCTTTAGTGTCACCAACATTTTGTTATTTCGGCGTTGTGCTTAGTTTCTGGATTATTAATTTAACACTATTTTGGCGATGTACCTGACTCGACAAAATTATCCAGTAAACATAACCTCTACAGTCTTCGGTTCAGTCAAATAATTGCTAGTCAGTGGCAAAAAAAAAACAAATTGTCTTTGGATCTGTAAGGCCCAGTTTACTCTTACTTCTGTTGGTAGATCTGAATCCTAGTAGATATTCAATAAGGCCTAAACAGTTTCGCCAACATAATGAAAATTATTAAATTGCATATTATTCCCGGCTTAGACACCACGTCAACAGCTATTCTAGTAATTTAATACGGAATACCGCAAAGTAACACACATATCTTTTATTAAATTATCCACGTTGATTGCGTCAATAAAATCTAGCTTTATTAAAATAGAACCGAAAAGTAGTTGCAATAAATTGACGGTCAACATTTTGCTACCGCCGTTCGTGTAAAACAGTGTTGTAACTGGCAGCTTTTTTATTTATTGATGGCATCATGGGCAATAACGAACAAAGACTACAATACAATGTAAACCATATCTATGCCAAGGAAAACGGTTATTTTTATTTTCTATCCACCACCGCCATGATAAATAAATTAATAAATATAGGACAACCTTACACAAATCGATCAAGTCCCAAATTAAGCTCAAGAAGGCTTGTGTTATGGGTAATAGACGACGATATACGTACTTATATAGATAAATATATACTTAAATACATAGAAGGACTAATATATATTCGAGTTCATCAGTTTCATCACACAAATATTTGCCCTGGCCGGGATTCGAACCCGGGACCGACGGCTCAGTAGGCAGGTGTCTATAAACTGCGCCAAACGCGTCGTCAAAATGATAGAATGCCAGCGCTTTAAGCACGCCAACCGATTTTTAACCGGCATCAAAAATAGAGGCGGTTCGTTTTTTTATGTTGTATGGTCTCCGATTATTAAAACAGTGTTTTATAGTGGCGGCTCATTATTATAGAATAAATCCTAATAGAGTATCGCAGCAGCGGCGTGGCGCCAGCCGCACAGCAGCGCCATCTGTTGGTAACATTTTCTTTGTTCTCTCATCACTCAATTTTGGTATCCGTTTAGCTGGACATCCAAACATGGTTATGGTATGGGATACTTTTTTAATCGACTATGGCAAAAAATAAACGGCTGAATTTGCACCTTCTCAGAAAAATTAAGACACAAGTGCGCAAGTGTAGATAGATCCAAAACATAGTGCCAGTTTGACCCGCGCACCGAGGGTTCCGTACAAACTCTTATCCGATCTTAACTCTACAGGTTGCGCAATCTGCATACAAATGAGTTGCAAGTTAACGTAACCGATCGCGTTTGTTGTATGGGAACGGGCTTAAATATTTTTAACATTGAAAATGTGTATGTTTTCCTGATTGGGACTATACCCGGAGCACTATTGCCCCGATTTATTTAATTGTGACATATGCCTGATGCGGATTTCGCAGATGAGAGGTACGCGGATGAGCCATAGTTAAAATGTGCTTCTACCGGACGGCTCCAAAGTGCAATTTAAATTCCTAAAATTTTTTCACTTGGATCGAGAACTTGCTATATAATAACTGCTTTTTGAGCTCGCTATTCAAGAAACGGACAAATAATGAATCTCTGGATTGAATTAAGCTACAATTTGAGCCATCTTAGTAAGCGGGTGGACAAAAATGTAGGCCGGGTCCCTTACGCGCGAGTGAGATCTGTAGATTTTTTAAATTCTGTTTTTAGTATTTGCTGTTATAGCGGCAACAGTTATCACGGTTCACAGTATCTGCGGGGTCAGTTAAAAATGTCCGGTCCGAAGGGTCTTTGGAATACTGTGCGGTTCTTGGTTATGTCCGTGCAAGTAATCGCCGTTAACAAGATGAAAACAACCAGAAATAATATGCCAGATGACTCACCGGGACGGCGGCATGCCCGACAAATGTCGGTCAAGATATATCTCCTGTAATTGTTCGTCATAATTAAGTACTTCTTCCGCAATTGCACAGACTAAACCTTCAGTTTCCCCAAATAGTGATCACCGAAGCGCAGCTAGTTCACCGACGCGAGCAGATCTACATCGGGCCCCATTATTATTATTAACGTATGGCTTACTCCTGGAATTATTTAAATGTATAGTTTAATATCTTAATTAAGTAGCCATTCCCTTGCGCCTGGTGAAAGTGTGAGTAGGTCTGCTGTGGCCCCTGTAAAACTTCTCGATATGTGATAGAAGTGATAGAACAGGCAGCAATCTGGTAGAAGTAGGCTGCCAGCTGCCTGAGATGGTTCGCTTAGCACGATTTAGTTTGAGATCGACTTTATTTGTGTGTACGCTTCTGTACAGTCGCCATCAGATATATCGCAGCACATAAGGCGTCCATAAATATCTGAACATGTACTGTAACGCCCAGTAAATAAGAGTCGTGTTCAGATACCTATGTATTTACGAACGCCTTATATGCCGCGATATATTTCAAAAAAAAATATATTTGATGGCGACTGTACCACACTGGTGCACAGTATTCTGCTAGCGAATATTTTTGGAAGAATTGTAAGTGTTCTTCTATATTAAAAGTACATAATACAAGTCTAAAATGGGCCATTCCACATCATTTCAACAAATCGGTATTAAAAAGTGTGCTACACGAGATTCGATTTTAATTTAAAAAAATTGGGCAAGTGCGAGTCCGACTCGCGCATGAAGGGTTCCGTACCATAATGTAATACAAGTTTTTTGTATGGGAGCCCCCTTAAATATTAATTTTATTTTATTTTTAGTATTTGTTGTTATAGCGGCAATAGAAATACATCATCTGTGAAAATTTCAACTGTCTAGCTATCACCGTTCTTGAGATACAGCCTGGTGACAGACGGACGGACGGACGGACAGCGAAGTCTCAGTAATAGGGTCCCGTTTTTACCCTTTGGGTACGGAACCCTAAAAATGAGGATATCTTTTGTGTTGAGTGCTGAACCACATCCATTTCTTTTTAGGGTTCCTTAGTCAACTAGGAACCCTTATAGTTTCGCCATGTCCGTCTGTCTGTCCGTCCGCGGCTTAGCTCCGTGATCATTAGAACGCTGAAATCTAGTATGACTATCTGTATGTATCACGCCGAGAAAACGGTAAAAAGAATCTTTCATTCGGGTACCTCTTTGGACACCTAAAGTGGGGGTCGATTTTTTTTCGTTAGGCTGTCCTAGGGACAAATTTTGCGTAACCATAGCAACAAGGATCCAATTTATTGTAGTTTTACAATTACAGGTACCGTTACTGTTAGATACCGTTTCAATTGAGACCTTTATTTTAAGGGTACCGGTCTTTAGCGGTTTTTCAGTCACTGGTCTTGGTCCCCATTTGTGACCTCTATTACTATTACTTCTCAAGAATTTTACGCGGTTGAGCAGTAGCGACGAAGGGGGCGGTCCCCTAGATCCGTACAGGGGCGGAAGAAATCATTTTCATCTTTTTTATTTATTTTAAAAGGCACCAACAAATCTGTAACCTTTTTCTGGTTTTGAAAAGGTTTATTAATACCTATATTCAAAATTAAGATTTTTAAATTTTTCATCCATTCCTTATTCCCCTTCGGTTTATTTTGAATTATTACTTATTAGTGAATTTCGCATTGGATAAATAGCAGGATTTTTGAGAATCGCTGAAAAATGGCCACAGATGCTCAATACTTGACTGACAACCAATGCGTACTGGCTTCAAGCATGATCGTTTCAGAAGAATCGGCAAGCACACCAATTGTATACATATAGTATTCATTGCCCTGAAATTGGACAGAAACAAGAACAAATTGAAAGGTTTTAAGGATGGATCCAAGCATATTACTTTACTTAGTATTTTTGGCAATGAAAAGAAACAATGTTACTTAAATTATTAAAAGGCATATTGAAAAGCATCATCAAGATGTATATTATTAAAAATTTATTACTTACATACAAGGTAGGTTTACTTATTCTATATACTACTAGAATAACTAAAATAGCTTTTTTATTATCAGCTAACATAAAAGGTATCTCACGAACTGTATACATTGCAATATGTCTCTGTCAAAGTTATATCTAAAGAGAATCAGCTTCAAAGTATAATGCATGTAATAAATACAATAAATACCTAACATGAAAACAATGCTGTACTCGTTAGATACCTGTAATATTATTTTATATAAATTATTCTTTGTAATTTCATCACATACTTTACAATTTACAGGTGTTACAGATCACGTAGAATAATACAATTACACAAATCATCTTCGTCACTCTGGGCCGCACTATATTAACATCTCCGATCCTTAATAAACTCACTGTACACTGGCACTATTATCATTGTGTTGTTTCAAATAATTTTTCACGAAAGTACTTTATTTTTTGTGCAAAAAATGCTTCTAAACCATCTGCACAACGATAAAATTCGGAGTCTTTAGGATTAAAGTACCGACAATTGTCAAATATTTTTGTCATATCACCAATAAATTCACTTAACATACTATAAGTCTGTTCATTCACTTTTCGTTCCACTGTTTGTAGATCTGAAATAAGAAAAAAATGTTTGCATCATTGTCATCGATGTGGAGTTTAATTCACCACGGATCAATATTATATAAGAATGCGCTCCTAAAATACATAGAATAGGCTAATGTCTTCTAATTTTTAGATGTTATACCAATCAATATATAGGCTAAAGCAGTATGGAAACTACGAACAAACGGTCGAAACAGCGCACACACAGACGCAAGCGTTTACGAGGCGCCTAAGGGTGCGTCCACACTTGTATCATTTCGCCGATCCGATCCCCGTCGCGTATCTTCACCGCGTATCATGAACGGTAAGTGTGGACGTCGCGCCGTCGCGATCATGCAACGCTCGCGCGAAATCCATGTTGATACGCGTATCTTCAGTACCCCGCACACTCGCGATCACGAAAGCATTGCATGATCGTGACGTCGTGACGTCCACACTTTCGTTCATGATACGCGGTGAGGATACGGGGTGAGGATCGGCCGTGATCCATCTCGAGTGGGTTTTTGCCCGATCATCAAAGGCGCTATTTGAGTCATCGATCCACGCTGCGGTCATTGGTTCTTAATCCTTAATCTTTACGATAATTAAAAAATACCATACCACTGATGGACTGTCTACTTTGTTAGGCCTTTCCATGCGGCGTTTTCCGGCACGCGGTTTCCACTCGAGAACCTTTCTGCCGCATGCCATAAAACAAACACAGTCATACGAAGGCCATGTCTCCGTGAGCGGGTGCCTTAATCGAAGGCCTCCCCACGCGGCGTCTTCCAGCACGCGGTTTCCACTCAAGAATCTTTCTGCCGCATTATGTATTATAAAACGAGCACAGTCATGTGCTAAATCTCCATGAGCAGATGACAAAAATGAAGGCCTTCCTCGCTGCGACTTCCGGTACATGGCCCCCACTCAAGAATATTTCTGTCCCAAGGTTCAGTGAGCGATCTCAGCGGGCGACATTTTTAAATGGGACGCAACTCCGCACAGAACAACGATAACAAACGAAATGAAATGTTCGGCGAAAACGAAACGCCAAAATGATCGGGGCGGTGATACGGTGCTACGATACGGATAGCGTCCAAACTACTGCACGCCGAAATGATCGGTGCGGCGATACGCAACGAGGATACGATACGGCAAGTGTGGACGCGTTTCTTCGCGCGACGGCGCAAATGATACGGAGTGCCCGCAGTGAGCGTCCAAACAGCACGATACGCGGTGGAGATACGCAACGGGGATCGGATCGGCGAAATGATACAAGTGTGGACGCACCCTAAGCGTACTTCGCGGTGCTGTCAGTCGAGCGTGCCGCGTCGAGACGAGCGGACTGTTTGTGTTTATTGCGTTTTGCGTGCGCTGTCCGCGAATTTTTAAAGATGCCACGAGTGTAGTGTAACTCGGCTTCTTCAAACCTTTTAGCTGTTGTTTTCAAAGAGAATACCTAAATGTGTAAAGTATCAAGTAAGCTGCATCAATTTATCAATAAGTAGACAAAACCAGTTATGGTGCCGTGCCCATGCTTTCTGGTAATTTATTTTAAAAAGTTATTCATTAGAATGAGGATTTTTTACACGATAAAATTTAATAATAAAGCTTTTCGAAGGTGTCGTAGCAGGCGAAAGTATTTCTCAGTCAGCAATTTATAATAAGTACAAACTTGTCTTAATTGAATAAAGACGCTTTAATATGTTGAAGTCTTTTTACTACATAATTTTGTTTTTAAACTAGTCAATTTATTCGATTATTAGGTATCTCCTTTATTTATCTTTCATCTTAGGCTAGGATTTATACAATAAATGTATATAAAAAGTAAAATACAATAAAATAATTACAAAATATAAATACATTATAAAAAACCTAACCCAGGGTGCCGCCGGCAGCGGGTGACAACACTAGCGCGTAGGTATTTATCTTCAAAAAAGGCCTTAGTTTCCATACTGCTTTAGCCTATATATATACTGTGCAGTAATATTGGGAAGCATTATGTTTTTATTCAGAATTTTTGCTTGTATGCATGAAATGTGAAAATCAAAGCTTTTGTTGTAATAATGTTTGATACGTACCCATAGGTTCTTTTATAATTTTGTAGTATGTAGGAGCCTCCCTGGGATCCACAGGTTCCATAAAAGGCCACGCGTTTTTATGCAACTGTATTTGCTTTATAAGCCTCTTTAAATTTTCAAAGTCTTTCATGGTGAGTTCTTTCATATTAGCGTAATTGACAGAATTATTCTTTTGACAATTTGGACAAATGTACTCGTCGATGTTGTCTGCCTCAGACTGTAGGATTCCTACGCAACGACCGTGGAACCAATCTTGACACCGGTCGCAGCAAATGTAAAATCTGAAACAAAATTCGGTATATTAAATATTACGTTTATACATATGTATATGAAACAAATGTAATAGGTGTTAGATTCCGCTCTACTTTATTTGTTTATACCACAAAGTAGCGAACCCCCATGAAATATCTTGGTCTAACAATTTGTCACTATGGGCAGTGGTGGTTAAACTTTAAAATGAATGGGGAACCACCACCGATTAGAACGCCATGTTGATTCTATTTATTCTATATATATATATATATATATATAATCTATATATATTATTTGTATTAAGGCCTATTATTCCTACTGGTGATAACTAGAAGTTTTTTGCTCATAGAGAAAATTACACCAACACCAAATCTTAGAATATCAGTGATAATTTATGAGAACTCACTGCGAGTTGTCGTAGGGCTGTCGACAGAGACAGTATAGTTCCTGCGTCTCTTCAGCGCGCCGACAGTCGGGGCACACGTACTCCTCCATGGTTTTACTCATTTCCTCCGTAACGCCCACGCAGTCGCCATGGAACCAGTTACTGCAATGCTCGCAGCCCACGTAAAATCTGTTAAGGACAAATACCAATTTTCACCTTTCATGCTTTATGTAGAATCTTTATTTAGGCTTTGCGTAAGCGAAGTTAAATGTAATAATGTACTAGTGCATATATTCTGGATTGGATTTAATTTAATACCTTATTAAATATACTACGTACGTAAACTTTTTTAGATGATGACGTCATTTTGAACTAAAAAAATATTTACCAGTGCATGTCGTACGATGATTTAAATATGTAAAGTTAAACATAGCTGGCAACTATGTCAACAAAATAGGCTAGTAAACCCAGTTTTGAAATATATTTGAAATGGTTAATAATGATCTTACCCCTCCGGACGTTTTGGCAACCAGTTGTTAAAGAAGAAAAAATATTCTTGCTGCGCAACTAGTTGCTCAAAAAGAAAATTTATTACTGTTCCGTAACCAGTTGCCAATGAAGAATTGACTAAAACGGCAGTTGTTAAAAGAGAAGTAAAAATCTTTCTACGCAACCAATTACATATGTACTAGAACCAAAAGAAGAACTATTTCTGTTTCGCCCTTTCGGCGGGTTGAGACTGGAGCACAACTAGAACAGATCAAAATTGGTACGTTTTTCGGAATAACGATTTTATATTCTGAGACTCGTCTTTTAAGAGGGGAACAATAGAATACTTAGTAGCATTTGCAAACTTTTGTATTTAAACTGAAGTGGCACTGGGCTGGTCACATCAGTTGTTGCAGAACCTATAACCGTGTCACAGTTCGCCACTCATTTTAACTGAATTAAATTATGCTTTCTTCGCATAACGACCTACTTTAAAATATCACTCTTAGGATAAACTTTTTGTGCAAACTCAATTTCTTTGTATCATCTGGAACGCGAGTTTGCAGTCATAATTGCGGAGTAGGGGAAAATTGATGGACACAAGTTTTTGTATGCCCAACAACCGGACCGATTTCGTCGCCAGCTATGCACAGGACATTGCTGACCTGCTTAGGTTCTCAATAGAAAGCATAGAAAGAATAGCAATGCTTTTGACTAAAATACAATTATTTATCAATAATTATAATCAGGCAGGCAATTGGAACAACTGATGATGCCTGTATTCAGTTATCTCTGCATTAATTTTGTTGTTTTCTTGTTAATAAAATGTGCAAATGTATTTGTTATTTTAATTTTTTGTGAGATTTGGTATATCGCAGCCAAAATTGTACATTAAAGTAGGTGAAATCTAGTAGGTATTAAATAAGAATATATACTGAATTATTGTTTCTTTGTAGTAAAATTTAGTAAATTTATTTAAATTTAGTTTTATTATAGGTGTCACGTGGTATCGCTACGCTAGCTGTGAAATGGGAATTGAGAATCTTATATGGTAACCACATGTAAACAAAGATTTGTTTTTCTTTTTTTGTAACTGGTTGCGAAACTCAGCTATCATCGACGCTGGTTTCGGAAAAGGAATAAAATTTCTTTTTGAGCAACTAGTTGCGTAGCAAGAATATTTTTTCTTCTTTAACAACTGGTTGCGAAACTTGGCCAAAGCGGCCGGAGGGGATCTTACTAGCTCTGAAAAAAATGTCTTGTATTTTTGTGAAAGCTAGAAAGCTAAATTTTATCAATTGAAAATTAGAAATTTCATGAACAGTCAAAAACGCCGTCGGCCATTTTTGTCTTTTGCTAATCTGTGGCGTGACGTAGATACCTGTAAATATTCGAAATTCGACCGTCGTATAGTGCCATTCCGCACACTCCAATATACTGACAGGAGATCGAGAGGGACGGCACGACAGCGTTTTAAGCATTTCAAAATACAGATTAAAAACCATATTTTCAAATTAAAATTTTTCAGCCATCTTTCACTTTTATGAATTGAAAAATATATATTTAGGTTTCCTTTGCTAAATACTATACGGAATAAACATTAGTATATTACAATTTGACATGAGTCAACTATCCTATTGTGTTAGCCAGCATTTTTATGATAAACAAGTTTAGTACGCTCTAAAATTGCATGGCGCAGATGTACGGTGTATCCTTCATAGCGGACTAGAAATGTCGTGCAGTGTGTACATTGTTCTTAAAAGTAGTGAGAATATACAACTCACTTGGTGTTATCATACGGAGTCCGGCAGATACACAGCAGTTTCTCCTTCTTGCCGGGCTTCTTGCCGGCGGCGCGCGGGCCGTCGCGCGCGCCGCCCGCCCGGCGCCTGGCGCCGCCGCCCGCGCCGCGCACTTCCTCTTGCTTGCTGCGCTCCGCGCGCGTTCGCAGCGCCAACTCGGCAGAAAGCTCCTTCTGCAAATGGATGCTATTCTAGTATCTCCGTCCGGAATGGACATAAAGTAGCAAAATTTGTTGACGATGTCAAATGTAGTCCCATAACTATTCTCGCACTGTTATCAGACGAATTTGACTTCAGGTCAAACTGGATTTTCCTAGGCCAAACGGGTTGATCCCACACGTGGCAGGATGTACTAGTTTAGTCCAGGACAATCTAGTTAGGCCTAATTCGGATTTGGCCGGGAACACGCCACACGGACACTATTCCGTATGATTTGCGTGATAGGCGAGGCGAGGATATCCTTTACGTCTAAGTATGACAGGCGTTCCACTGGTTAGGGCGTTAGTTTAGTCCATGAGTCTGGTCAGAATGACGAGAGAATGATCGTGTAACTCTCTCGGACTGACGGTCCGGACTGGTGAAATGGATGAATGACAGTAAACTGACAGTCTACACGCCAGAATGAGCGTGTAACCGATGTCTATAACTACATGTGGTAACGTGCCTGTATTTCGATGCCGAGCTCCTTCTCGAGCAGTCCTCGCTTCTTGATGATGTCCTTCTTGAGCATCTCCTTGTGCTTGAAGAGCAGCATCTGCAACCTGGAGTGGTTGGAGGCGGCGCGGCGCCGCTCGTCGAGCGCCTGCGCCGGCTGCCTGACGGCGGGCGCGGCCGGCGGCGGCGCGGGCGCGGCGACAGGCTTGGCCGGCGCGCGCGGGCCGGGGCGCGGCGACGGCGACGGCGGCGCGGCGGCCGGCGGAGGCGAGCCGGGCCGGCCGCCCCGCAAGCGCTTGCGCGGACTGCTGTCCACCCACTCGTCGTCGTCGTCGTCGGGGCGCGCGGCGGTGCGCCTGCGCGGCGGCGGCGGGGACGGCGTGCGCGGGCGCGCCGCGACGGCGACGACGCGCGGCTCGCGCTCCGGCGGGTGCGCGACGACGTTGCTCTCGGGCTTCATCTGCTTCTCCTGGTACCTCTGCAGCTGCAGGAGCTTCTCCTCGATCTCGGGGTTCAGGTTCTCTTGTTTTAAAGCGCTTTTGATAGCTGGAAATCGATAAAGGAAAATGTTATTTGGACGGCCCCGTTTTACCTAAAAATATGTCTAAAAGTCACCGTCACGATTATTGTAATAATTTATTTGCGCGGGGCTAAGTTCCGTGAAGCATCTTTCGATTACTTGGCTAAGACAAATCAATAGTGCCCCGTAAGGTTCGAATCGATGGCCCTCTCAACCTTAATCAATAAGGATCGAAGTGTTTACTTCGTATGACATAATAATATGACCTAATTTCGTAATTACACATTTTGAATCTTGACATTTTACGCAATAATAATGATGTAGTCATTATTATTGCGTAAAATGGCAATAGAAATTTTACCCTTAATTATTCCCATTGCAATAATATTTAATAATCACAAAATTAGCTATAGTTAATATACGACATTAAATGCCACAGCGCCTTATTCAGGTTCAATGATTCAATGGAAATTTTCGTAGATATTATAAATTTACTCAATTGTACTACCATTGATATCTAGGAACAAGGCAGCACCCCTGCCAAGTCGAAAAAATTAACACCTCAGGATTCCCTACCAGGCCCATACACGGCGAGAGAAATAATTTTCACCTTTTAATTTTTTTTAACTACAGAATAATTTGTAGCTTTTTCTAGGATAGACAGGGTTATTCCTACTTGTAAACCAAAACCTGCGAGATACACTTCAAGTCTACTTTTTATAGTAAAACCATCATGATGGAGTAAAAATTTGTCTATTCATAATCATAATTTCATGTTTAACGATTTGATGATTAATTTGCCTAAAAATTAGGGATCCTCTCTACCAAAATGAATTGACTACAAAATAGCAGTTTGCCCTGCAGCGAGTCTAGTATATACACTTACGCGTGATTACTTACTCTGTTGAATGTAGTCAGGAGTGAGCACGAACTTATTGCTTTGCACGATGACATCCTGACTGGAATTAATTATATCTGTTTTAGTGTTGTTCTGGGGTATATCCTCGGGTTTGGACGGAGTCGCCTCTTTGTGGCTGGTCGCCTCTGCCACGCTATCTTCGCCGTTTACCAACGGTTGACGCTTTATATTATCTTCTTCGTTAACATCCTAAAAGTAAAAGGGAACGGATTTGTTAATTTAGTCCCTCTACTAAACGGGGTATGATATTGCACACGTGTTATCTTTGTCGTATCAATTTCAAAAATGATATAATTATTACGAAGCAATGTTACTAGCATTACAGTAGCAAGGTGTGGTGTGTCTTCGACACTCTTCAGGGCCTTGAAAAGTGGATTAATTAGAAAAATCTAACTACTAGGAGTACTAGGCAATGGGCATTGGGGCTCCTGATATTTTTACACTTCATTACACCACTTACTTGAAGTCAATATTTTACTGTTAAAGACAGCGTAAAAATTTGCGTGTATTCTATTGAGTACACGCAAATTTTAATTTTTCACGATCCATCTAGTCCAAATATGGATTACCATTATATAATTTTAAAGTTGATCAGCAAATTAGTGGTAATAATATATGTTAAGACGTAAAACATTTTTAAAGTGTGTACATTTAGGAGTGAAATAATCTCTAAAAACGTGTGCAATACAATAAAGAATTGCTAGAAAATTCTATTTATTGAAAATGTTAGAAAAAGTAGATGTTAGCATGTGACATCCGCCTTTTGTACGATAAGTTTTCTTTTGTGCAATAAAGATTAAATAAATAAATAAAACTAAAATGTTAATTCAAATTGTTTGTGGGAATATATCAGTTCAAGTTGAAATCTGTACATTCTGAATTACTTTGTTACATTAAAAGTGGTTTCGTTATACATCGTTTACGTGTCATGTTAAACTATATACATTTACGTTTTTACTTAGTAGATAATTGCCCATACACCCCCACAAACTCTTTAGAAACAAACGACAAAACAAATTTACACAAATAAACAGGTCTATATAAATAAAACTCGATAGTTATTACTTTAATAAATTTATTCAAATGTCATTAATTATTGCACGAGCCGTTTTTATAAATGCTTGACTTGAAATTCCTAATAAATATACATATAAACAGGTGGTGTATGAGCAATTCCTGTTACTGTCCGGTATAAATTTTCAGAAATTAAACCTATTATAAATAGAACCGCAAATTTACGTTGTTGCAAATTATATTGTATTAATGAAGAAATAAATCAGTAGATGACTCCTTTCGTCGATAAATAAAATGGAGACTGCAGTGTCGCAGAACTCGCGGAGTACGGAACAGGCAACGTAAATAATGGTTGCCATTTTATGTATCGACTGCCGTTACACCGGCTTTAGGCCATAAATGAATATTTTAAGTTAATAAAAAATACAGTCCGCGGGTTTTAGAAAGTCATTCGAGGTTTGATAAATCATTGAATATAACCGTAATAAAAATAATATAACTATTATACTAATCTTTAATCCCGAAGGACTTTCTAAACGATTTACTAAACGATAATTTGAAAGTGCCTCGATCACACTAAACTTATTATTTATTAATTGAGAAGTACAATTTGCCACTCTCAATACGAGGGCTGTACAGAGATGGGCAAAATATTTCATTTTAACCAAATTTGCTTATCTATTAGCGAGTAAAAATTTACCGTGTTCGCAAAACTATACCTTTATTTGTTGCCGAACTCCACTTTAGTGTTTATATACCTTTACACCCACATCACGCCAATATTACTGGAGCGGATTTTAATTTTTTTTGGGATAAATAGGATAGTTTTCACGCGAGTGAATGTTCAGTAATTTCGATCACTTTTACGTCCGGGCGGAGTAAGTTGCGGGCATTTTCTAGTATTAACATAATAAAAAAAGAAGTCTGTGTTCACTTTCTGTCCGTGGTTACATTTCTTAAGCCCTTTGGGTTTGGACGATGATTAAATATATTACGTAGTAGTTAAAATCCGTGTTACTTCAATTGTAATTGTAATATAACGAATATAGTAATTGTGATTTCACACATTCGTAGGTATTATGCCCATCTCTGGTTATAATTATGTCAAACCACTTAAATATTTTGTCAAATATTATCAATTACTCAAGATATATTCAATAATAAATACGATAAACAATCATTCTCACTACTATTATAGATTATAGTACAAATTTTCTAAGCTAAGCTAATCCACTTACCTGCATTCACAATGGCATTGTGTCTAATACAATCCTATCTGCTTTTGTTCTCGTAAGCGCCAACCAGTTACTTACAAAAAAAGGTTAGAACTACATTGCGTGGATATTGAATTTTCAACCTTATTCCTTGTTGAATAGGTTTAAAACGGTTGATGATGAGAGTTCATAGTGCTTTTTCAAGAGAATACGGTCTTGTGGAGAGTCGGAAGGTTGTAAAATTCCAAAAAAGTTATGATTACCATTATTCTGTTAGTGTATTTTGTAGTTTCATGTCTAAGGAAATAGAGTCGATAATCTATATTAACCTTCCAAGGTGGTTACAATCTGCTTATACTACGAGCTTGCTATCTTAATTTGTGGTTTACCACTTAATGGTATTCAGTTCTTAAGTGGATTAGCTTGGCTTAGAAAATTAGTACTATACTATTAACGTCAACTTTAGGTTCACAGTCTACGTCTCATTGATGTCGACATTATAGCCGTAGCTCAAATAACACGATATAATTCAATCTAGAAAACAAAAAAGATATACATTAACAATTGTAAAAATATGAACTGATTTTCTATGTAAAAGCATTTATTAAATTTAAGAATAAGGGTCAAACCAAGAACAATGATAGTGAAATTGATTAATGGCAAATCTTGTTATCCTATAAATGCTCCATTAATGGCAAATCTTGTTAATCTATAAATACTTTTTATTGATTTGATTATATTACTGCACTGAAAGTAGAAATATGATCGATATAAATTAATTCTAAGATTATACATTGGCAACTATTGTTAATATTAGTGTTCTTTGGTGTTGTTTTAATGTATAAAACATTCAATATTCTACAGCATAATATTCCTGCAAAATTTTAAATACTATAGCCAGTCTTGTGTGTTAATATTAATCAAATGGCCAATGTGTGCCAAGACCGGGTAGTCAATTATTTGGAAAAATATAACTAACTAGTTTTAAAGGGTTTGACCATCACGAGTTCGTCGTCTATATGTTCCCTTAAAGAAATCGTTCCTAAGCGAATGATAATGATAAGCCGCGGTGTATCGCCCGACCGAAAGATATGAAAGTTTTATGACGCTCGGTCTGATCCCACCCTGAACTTATATATAACAAAACGATTACATCTAACAAATATTGCTATTAACAAGAGAACAATCGCTCAGTGGTCGGGGAACTTATGTTGTGCTGTTGTAAAATAATCGGATAATACACTTTCTATTTTTAGCAAAAACATTTGGAACAACAATCACTATCCCCAAAAGTTTATCGATTAATTAATATTTGTTGTTTTCCTTTCATGATGAGATGTATAAAAAATATATGTCTCATTATCTCGCTAGTACTATAACACTATATGGGTATACCGACGATATGCGATACCGGCTAGATTAAGTCAAATTTTCTAATTGACAATACGTGAATGTCAACAAACGGCTAACACATACAGCAGTTCCACGAGCACGGGATTTACGCGTCGTAATTAAATACTGATGTATTCCCTCCATACAATTATAGATACTATACATATAGTCCGTACAAGTCTTAAAATATCAATACATTTTGTAGGCAGATACATCTACTCTTCAAAAAGATGACCTATTTGGAAATTACTGATCCTGGTGACAGCTTCAGTAAAAGGACCACTAGTCCGAAACAAATCGCAACTTAGTAGTGGAGTCAAATTAATTAGTAACTTTTTGTAATCGTCTATCAGTTCTGCAGATGTATCAGTCTAAATATCGCCTAGCGCGACCGCATTTACGGGATGCGCAAGAACGTCTTCTCGAGAAGGAGCCGACTAGTAATAATAGATTACCTGGTGCATGGGGAGGGGGATGGGGTGCAGGGCTTGCGGCGCGACGGGCGCGAGCGGCGGCGGCGCGCTCGGCGGCGGCTGCACCGCCAGGTACATCTTCATGGGACCCAACATGCCCTGCTTCCCTGTCGATTCTTGCGCTGTAAAGTAATAGCTGAGTATTAATCTCGCGATAGACGAACAACGTACAATAGATTATACTTCTACAATTATTTGGCAATAAAAATTATTGGCCTCTGACCGACGTGAAGTTTGCACGGATCTCTATTCTCATAAGTTAATTTAACGATTAATGTGCGACTGTCCTTCAGTGTTATTAGACCTGGTTATAATATCGAAAAAGTAATCTTTCAGATCGCAAAAAATTCAATCACTAGTAAGTAATTTACTTTACCTTTAAGAAGCTGCTGTTTAACTTGGTGTTGAACTAAAGCTAGCTGCTGGGGCGTGAGGGAGTACCCGTGTAGACCTTGAAGAACTATTCTAGGCCCACTACTAGTCTGCATCACCTGAAACAAAAAAATGAGATCCCTTTTGATTTCTCGAATACGGCAGATAAGTAATAAGCATTAAGGATTTAGTCAACGATCTCGGTATTCACCTGAGCGGTTACAGTTTTTATGACGGTGCCGGGCGGCTGGCCGGCCAGCAGGCGGTTCTCGGTGATCTGGTCCTCGGTGAGCTGCTGCTGCGGCGCGGGAGCGGGCAGCGGCGCGGGCGGGGCGACGGCGGCGGGCCGCGCCACAGGAGCCGGCGCGGCCACCGGCACCGGCGCCGGCGCCGCCGCCTGCATCGGGCTCTGCCCGATGTGCGCCACGATCTGCGCCTGGTTGTTCCCGGTGGGCCGGATCAGCACCTGCTGGCCGTTGACGGTCGCGAGCTGGATCTTGCCGGCCGCGATCTGCTGCACGAGCGCGGGGTTGTTGACGACGATCTGTTGCGTGGAGGGCGCGCGCGGGCGCGGCGGCGGCGGCGGAGTCGGTCGCGGGGGCGGCGTGGGCGCGGCTTGCCGCTGCACGATCTGGCCCTGCACGAGCACGGTCTGCATGCGCGGCTGCAAGTTCGGCCGCGGTGTCGACTGGACGACGACCTGTTGCGCGGGTTGCACGACTATCTGCCGGTTGCCCTGCAGGACTATCTGTTGCGCGGCCACTCGCGTTTGGGGTTTCGGTTCCTCGACCGCGGGCTTAGGCACGATCGGCGTCCTGTCGTTGCTCTCGATCACAGGGGTGTCGGCCTTCGGCGCCGGCGAGGAAGCTGCGACTAGGTGGCCGGCGATACCCTGCTGTCCGGCCATTACGACGTGCAGTTTGCCGTCCGGCATCTGGATCAGCTGCTGGCCGGCGAGCAGGCCCCGGACCGTCAGCTTCCCATCGGGAGCTCGTATGATCTGAACCTTCTGCGGACCCTCTTTCTGGGCCGTGGGGGTGGCTTTGGCGACCTCGACGGGTTGCGGCGTCTTCGCCACCGAGACGGGTTGGCTGACCACTCTCGTGGTGCCGTCGGCTCCTTTCGTCATGATTATTCGTCTCGTGCCGATCACGGTTTTTTGACCGGTTGGTGTATTTACATTGGTAGTTAATAGGGAAGTCAATGTGCTCTTTCCCGAATTTGGCGTAGCCGCGGCTTTGGATTTGTCTGTAAAATAATATAACTAAATTTTAAGTCTGTACAAGTATTAGATACAAAGATCAGGCTTTCAGATAAAAATGATCGGGATCTGTTAAGATATGACGGCAACTAAGCAACGATATCAAATGCTTTGTGCCATACTATCCTCACTTGACATTAATCGACCAATCATGTTCCGTGAGATCGAAATGCAAATTACTGATGCACTGCCCCGCATCCCTTAAGGCTCCTTATTCAAAAATGCCGATTGTTTTAGACATTTTCCCCTATGATTAAACATGTTTCTTGACATATTATCAACGTTACTTACAACAACTTTTTTTTTTACTTATTTTCGATTGCACGGAATGAAAGCATGAAACAGTTACTTTCTAGAAATCAGGGAAAAGTATTATTCACTTTAGAAAGTTGGTTGAAATTATCAATATGTTTGTCATAATCATCTTAGAGCTTACAAGTGTTCGCAATAGTCGAATAATCGTAGCGAGGGTATTGTCTGCACTCACCTTGCGACATTTCCAGCGCTCGTTTCTGCTGGTGCGCGGCGCGCTGTTCGCGCAGCTGCTGCTCCATCTTGTCCTTGAGGTCGGCGGCGGAGGCGGCGGGCGCCGCTCGCACCGGCAGCTTGCCAGTCGACGTGCGAGTCACGGGCGTCACGCGCTCTGCGCGCTCGCCGTACTGCCGCACCTCCCACAGCTCCAGCTTGTCCTCGTCCACCCACTCCTCTGATACCTGTTTCGATGAAAAATTTCAGAATTGTTGGTAGCGAATTTACGAACTTTACAACAGCGCACATTGTCTGCTGCGTCCAGGTGTACTCTTAGTAGCGATATGGAAAAATACCCTGTTTCCCAACGTCTCTCAGATAACTGACGTTTTCGATTCATCCGGCAACACATAAAATTCAGCAACAGGTACTTTAATCTGTTTTAATATGTCATTACACACAAACTAATTGTTTATCAACGAGGTATGTTTCGATGCCGTACAAGTGACTTAATGTAAGTTAATATACAAGTTACCTGCGGTTCAGTGTTTTGGGGAGATTCAGCCCGCTTTCGTTTTCTTAATCCGCTGCGTATAGACGTCACTTCCCGCACGGTTTTTGGCAGCTCCAATGGAATGACAACGCGACGTCGGAGATATTGAGTGCGTTCTGAGAATTGACCGATATGCCGATGTTTTAACAGCTCCAAAGACACGATTTCAGTATCGGTAGTCAATTGGTGCTTCCCATCAGCCGTAGCAGGTTTGGCGGCCATGTCGTCCCACCTCAGGCACGCCCACATGACTCGAAGCTGTAAGGCCGCACTGGTCAACCATTGTAGATTGACAGTGCGATACAACCAACACGTCTTAAATAGAGGTCTAGCGCATGGGTACGGCCACACAGCCTGATTGGGCTTTGCATTGTGGCTGAATCCAGATACAGTATTATGCCCTGCTTGTCTAGACAGTTTTCTCAGTTCGTGGTGTGGCAAGACCATTATAGTCTTAGCTTTGCTTCTAGTGTGAAATGTGGAACACAACGGATATTTCACAGGTGTCCGTTTCTTTTTCTTTTCGACAGCTGACGTCTGAACTCTTTTCAAATACACTTTTCCGCAAGGGTTTTCAGTTGAGTAAACTCTGACAAATCCACCTTCTGTTTTTTCGTCTTTGATCTGTCTGTCTTCTCTTTTTAGAGGCCTCGCTTGGCCGAAACGTCTGTTGACTGTCGCACGGTATTTGGGCGCATTATCCTTTGCCGGTGTTACGGAGCACTTATAATCGTTCCCGTTGTTATTATTCATTACTTTAGTAGGCGTGGGCTTTGCCGATCTACCTCTAGTGATTCGTAGTTTCGGTATTGGTGGACGACATTGATCAGAATCCGCATCGCGAATTTCTTCTGTCTGGGGATCACTATCTGTTAATTCTTTTAATGGCCCTATTTCCACTTCGTTTTCATCATTATTATTGCAAGTAATGTCGATATCCATTTCATTACCTACAGCAGGTACAGCAGACTCTTCAAGTGTGCTCTCAGTTTTAAGGAGACATGACGCATTGCATTCCTCGGTTTTTTCAGTTTTAACACTCACATCACAGTCCTCACTAAATTTTCTTTTTACAAAGCAATCTGTACTTTTAACGTCGCATTCTTGTGCGCAGGCTACGGCCGATAGTAAATCGGAAAGAATATTTTCATTCGTGCTCACAACATTAATCGAACTTTTTCCTAATAGGTATTGCTCAAGGATCGACATCTTGTTATTGTCCTTTGTATTAATTAGTGAACTGGTAGAATTTACTATTTTACTACCCTTTATAAGAGAAAGCAATTCATTTAATATTCTTTCCTTTTTGATACACAAGGGGGAGTAACAATTTATTTTCACTCCTGAACTTTGAAATAAGTTAGACGGATCTATTTTGTTACACCCTAATGAGTAGCATTTGTAATGTTTAGTCGTCCGAGTCAATTTCACATACTGATCTCTCAAGTTGTCAATATTTTTAGCAACTGAAACATTAACTATGTTATTCTTTACTTCACTGGCTGGCGTGCAGAGGGAGGCCTCCTCCTGCTCTGGCTCATCATTTTCTACATCAATGTTTTTATCTTCTTCGTTTTTAATATCTGTTTCCTCTTTCTTCACATTTGCTAATAAATTAGCCAACTTTTTTTCTTCCATGAACTTCAAGTATGTACGTCTCGCCAGAAAATCATCGAGTTTTGATTTTCTCGCTATCCTAGGATAATACCGTCTTGTTGATGAACTTAAAGCTTTTTCAACGTCAATTTCTTCAAAGTCTTCGTCATCATGTTCAATATTCAAGTTTCTCATTGACGGTGGCACTAAAATTAAGAAATCTCTGGTAAGTTTTAGAAATCCTTATTATTATAGACATGATAACAAAGTAAGTTAAAGAGAAGAATAGAATTAAAACATAGACCAATATTAAATTCCACTTACGTTTATCCAGCACTTCATTATCCGAAGTATCATTTGACATGAGGTATTCATAGGTTTTTGGTTCAACGGCCAGCACTTTAATAATGCTTCCTTCTCGCACTCTAACGGCGATTTTTGCTGGACCTTGATTTAGTGTTGGTTTCAAATTTGTATTATTTTTTTTGAATTTTCTAGTTGACGAGTTCCACAACCAACCCCACTGTCCGTGAATTCTGTATTCTTCCCCTTTTTGTTTCCATACCTGAAACCAATTTGGATTTAGGGTGCGAACTCTTATTTAACCTTAACAGTAAGACAAAAGATAAAATAATTTACAACATTAAATACCTGTTGACGAAGACCTAACGAATATTTAACGAAGTTGTATGCCGTTCTGTTCCTCTCTTCTTCTTCATCTCTTTCCTTTTTTTCTCGTTTGTCAAGTTTTTTTCGTTCTTCACGCTCAAGAGCAGTTGTTCGTATAAGTCGGACATGACCCAATTGCTCATGCCATGCTGGTGCCCACACAACACTTTTTATGCATGCCTGGAAATAGATAATTTGAATAAAACATACAGTTGCGTACCTACTTGAACACACGAAAGTTATTCATGACTATGTATAGAAATACCTGTAATACACATAGAGCTCGGGCAAAGTCTCTGGGTGCTTGACAAAGTTGAACAGCTTGCACCCAAGGCTTTCTCAGTAAAGTCCAGTTAGGATGCATAAACTGCACCACAATATTAGATTCTAATTGTAACAGAGTTTGCCTGAGTGTTGCTACTAGCAAAGGTTTTGTAGCTGAAAAAAAACGTACAACATCAAATGCATGAAAAATACAACAAGTACTAGAGTTAGCAGGGATCGATACCGTTTTCAAAATACCGTTTTAATATCGTTCTTTCAAATACAAACTGCCTTTAAAAAATAAAATAACGTAATGATTTCTGTTATATAGTTATTCAAGATAACGGAATTTATAACGTTTCTACGAACTGTATTAACAGTAAGAGCGGTTTTATTCAAAATTCCACACCGATCGATTGTGCGCCGCACTCATCCAATTGCTACCAGCGATCCTAACCACGGCGTCGGTCCATCATGTTGGGGGCCTTCCCGGTTCTACGAGCAATGTGCCACTTAAGTTCGGCGACTGTCTGAGTTAATCTGCAACCTTGTTTATTTTGCGTATCATTACATATTCGATCACGATCGACCACGTTTCAGTGCCGAATTTCATCACTGACAACTCACACGGTTGTTAAAACGTTTTAACGTTGCTTAATGCAGTTAAAAAATGCTCGAGATATCTTCCTACGGCTCACATAGTAGCCCATAACCACTCAATACTACTCACGTTTCTTGGAATCTCTTATACAACTGTTGCTTTAAATACTATTTACAAATCAGTTAACAAATTGCGGAGTAATCTCTTAACAAACATACAGTCGACTTGAGAACATTCTCTTTATTGAAGTCGGTTTAAAAACGAACTCGTGCCGCGAAAGATTAAAACGCAGTAGGTAGGAGCGGAAGAAACAACGACTCATTCTGTCTCTGTCGAATTAACGGTATTTCACAAAATAACGTTATAATACCGGTAATCAATCAATCAATTCATTTATTGCATGGTCATGAGTTTACATCACAGGTGTTAGTTATTGTACCAGTACAATATTTTAATGTCAATTTATGATTTAATCTATAGTAATCTACATTTTTATAACATCATCATAATATATTAACAAAGTAATAACAATATAGTAATGCATTTAAGTAGTATTATGTTATAGGCAGAATTTCTCTTACATGGCAAGGTAATCACTAATGCTATAAATACATTTGTTGACTAACCAATTAGAAAGCTCACTTTTAAAATCAGGAGTAGTTAGTTGTTTTAGGTCTATAGGCAACTTATTATACATTTTAGTACTCATGCACATGTTATTGGAGAAAAACGCTGAATTTGATTTTGGTCCGACCACATCATAATAACCATATTTTTGTTGCAGTCTTGCTCTTGGATTCCTACCTCTAAACATGCTTATATTGTTCTTTACAAAAATACAGATCTCATATATTTATGTATGTGTAAACGAAACTACTACCGATATTAATTTCGGTTTAGGATCAAGTCACCATTACCGGTTTCACAAAAATAACGGTATCCGATCCCTGAGAGCTAGAATAATTGAAACATGCCATACCATTCAGCAGTCCAATCCACTTAAAATCTTGGCCACATGACAAGGAAAACTTGTGAGACATGTAACGCTTTTTATCTCTTTCTTCATTTCTTTGTGGTTTGTTCAGTGCCAACGGATTTGTTGTATATTGGTTTACATAATTTTTAAAATTATTTTCATTTCCTAATTTAAATAAATACGTCCCATTTGATATTTGATTCGATTTTAGCCTCGTAAGCCGCTCCGTAACTGAAAAGGAATAAATTGATAATAGGATAAAATAGCAGCTCAATCTTAATTTATACAACAACAAGTAAACAGGGCAAGGTCTGCAACATATGGGCTGCTCTGGTGAAAAATATAAATGGGCAACCAATTACGAACTGAAGACTTGTTTGCCACTTATTACGTAAAAAAAATGAATAAGTCACAATAGACTTAATTAAGTCATACCTTCTTCAGTTTTCTTGCCGGGTGTTTTTAATTTATTAGCTGCATTAACTTTATTCCTTTTATATTCATCATCATCTTTGATGTCACCATCATCATAATCTAATACAGGATCTTCAGTTGTGACTGTTACCTCATTCTCAACATCCCCATCCTGTGCTAGAGATGGGTCAGGTACATCTTTATCATCTTCTATTCTGAGTCCCACATTTTGTTCCTGCTGTCTCTGTTCTTGTCTCTTCTGTTTTTGCTTAAGAATGTTTATATTTTCTACTTCTAAATATGACTTGCGATTCCCCTTGGCTTGATTAGTTAGTTTCTCTGTGATAGCCATTTGCCTGACAATTTCTTGTTGCATTTCTAGGAGCTCACGCACTAGAGGGGTTTCCATTTCATCTGCATCCAGTACATCCATCAATTCTTGTAGTTGTTGTGGAGAGGAATAGTACCAAACCTCACCATTCTCAGCCTCACTAAAAGTTTATAATGGAAGCATTTATTACTGAATTTAATATATAATGAATGGATTGCATAGGTGTGAATGTGGGATATAATAATAAAAATTTTACTTACACAAATATACGTCGTGCAATAAACCAGTACTTTCGCCCATGCCTATCAAAGCCTAAGTGTTCATGGCGACATAGTAAGCCTTGTTTTTCAGCATCTGGTAGGCAGTCTGTCACTCCTAATGTTTTATGTTGCCTACAGAGAGCACATTGCCAGTCTTCAGAAGGTACATCAACTAAAGGAGGGTCAACACATTCTAAGTGATAAACTGCTGGACATGTTTCACAGCACAGCAGATCACCTAATCGATGACAAACCCTGCAGTGGTCATCATAATGTATAGGCACTGCAAACCAACAAAAAGTACAATAAGAAATTAGATTGTATTGTTTCTATACTTACTTTTGGACGTCTTTGCATAACATAACAAATTACTATCAAAAATTTAGTTTTTTTGGCAAGCTTTTATAGCCAACTGTAGTTTTATTTAAACATCCAACAGTTTCACTGAGACAAACAATGATTAAATAAAAATATTTCAATAAGTAGGGCCAAATCTGGGTTCCCGTCTCTAGCAACATTATCTTGGAGCAATTTTAGATCAGGATATAAAGAAACATCACATCTAGTTTTTGCCTTAGTTCAGAACCATCCTAGTTTAAATACTTAAAATTTCTATGCCAGTGGTAGTGCACCAGATTTCTTGAACTTTATGATTCTGCCGTGTTACGGTAAAAGGGTCATATCTTTATACGGATATCATAGTAAGATAAGTCCTTTTACCGTAGCATGGCAGTGCAATACCCTCTAATTATATTCCTTTTGTGTTATGATTTACCCCACATTAATATCAGCTAATTCTAAAAACGAGAACCTGGATCCTGTGCTGGCTAGTCAAATTACTCATTGAGTTAAGTTTGCACATGCTGCCTATGCATAGAAACGAGGTGCAAACTTAACATAACCAATATGTTAGGGAATCAAGCACTAAGCTGTTTTACCAACTTTAGCATCATAAAAATGGATTGTCAGGGTTTCCTATTCTTAGATTTAGCTGATAGTGATGTGGGGAAAAGTAGCAAAACATTCTTTTTAAATTTACAGAAAAATTTAAGCAAATAATTATTTCTAAACATATGATTTGTAGTAAGATAGAAATTACATGTTTAGAAATAATTGTTTGATAAAAAGTGAAATAGATCAGCATAGTCTAGGTCTATTTGATTTTTTATTTCAAAAGTAAATGCACAGTATGAGTCAGGCTTCTTTTATTTTGGTTTTGTACAATCATGAAAATTTTAACAGGCAGAGCACACCAAAGTGCTTTCAGAATGAGAAGGCCTATATAGAAGTGATATATTCAGACTGTATAACATGAGGTACAGAGAACATGTGTCAGAAAAAATTGTTTTAGCATGCTTTCCATATTAAATTCCCTGAAAAAGTTGACATTGAAAAATAAGCAAACATCATGTACTATATAAATCTGAAACATTGTTTACCCTAGTTCATGTCTAATAATTAGGCACCGGGCTTCTGATAGCATGGTAACTCTTTAATTTTATAGTCAATGCCAAACTCAGAAGAATATACAAAGACCTGATTTGCGAAGGTATTTTTTTTCATCATCATAAAATATGTAAGATGAATGAGTATGAGTATGAATTGTACTTTAATGTTAATATCGGCTCCATGCATCTCTACAGTCTCACTGAGCTGATGTTCAATGCCTACTAATTTGATTTTTTTGTCAATTGTAGTTACTTTACATTTTTGTTTCAAGTTTTTATGACCTATTTAATTAAAAGTGTCATTTATACAAAACAAATAACAATATGATGAATCATTAAATTTTTCAATTTTCGCTTCATTTGTAAGCATTTAGAATATGAGAGGTTTAGAAATTCCATGGGCCGTCTCCATCACTTGAACAGATTAATGAGATAATAATAATGTAGCATATATCAATACCTTCAACCACCGTTAGTGCATAACTCTATGTGGTTTAAATTTCAATGGCAAAATAATTGTACTAATGAGTGTGAACTAAGGTTGATATGGAATAGATATTTCATTTATACATATATCAGAATTTAGCTATTTCTAGTAAATTTGACCTTAAGAAAATTATATAAAAATTTCTTTCTTCTTTCATTATAAATAGTTCAATAAAATTTATTCAACAGGACGATGATAGTGTCCTTACATCCTTACACATACAATGCTAGAACAATGACCATACAACAAAATGCATGTAAATAATATAATGCATTATATTGCATAATTTCCCTGGAAGTGAAATAATGCAATAAGTGATTTTTTCTTTAAGCTTTGATCTTTGTATCAATGGTTTATCAAGTTTGCTAGAATGGGGATAAATAATTAAGGAAAATAGGCACCCATTACTTTTTAAGGCACCATGTATGTAATGATTGCCTATTTTCACATTGACTAACTTGAGTTTTTTAATTGAAAACCTTTTTGCTTACCTTCACTGAGTAAATCATCTCGCACTGGGTTTGTTATTAGAAATTGATTGCACAGGAACTGCAGAACCGCCAGACGATCCTCCACATTAGTAAATGGATATTCACAGGAATTGACAATTTTGACAACATTCTTGTCAAAAGATTTATCACTCTCAATGTAAACTCTCAGTACTTCTGGCCAGGTCATAACATCAAGGAGAAAAAGTGTTATGTTAACACTGTCTTTGTGGTCTAAAGGTCCAAAATGGGTCTGTTGAGCATCTTCTTCTCTGAGTAAGGCCTTTAACAACATTATGTGAATTTCTATAAGTAGATTGCTTTGATCTTCGCAGCTCACAGCTGCACACAGATCTTCCACACGAAATGGAGACAATCTAACCAGGTGCCTAAAGTGGCGCAAAACTTCATATATACCAACAACTTGTAAAACAAGATTTTGAGGGATTATTAGATCATCAGAGGATTGAGGCAGATCTAGTGGCGGAATTTGTCTTTCCTGCTGGAGCCACAATGGATCTGGACTCGGCGGGCGCAGGACGTTGGTGGCGGCCTTCCGAGGAGTGCCGCCGGTAGTGCTATAGCTGCTCACCGAAAAGTCACTATCGCTCGCGTTGCCATCAGCAACCGATGCCTCAGAACTCTCACTGCCGCGATCCTCTTCAGGCTCGGATCTATCACTGTACTCATCACCAAAATCAGAACCATAATGGTATTCCGACTCATGGTAATCCGCTGCCTGAGGATTGTATCCTCTGCGGGAATATGCACTGGACAAACCTCCTCTTTTAGATTTATGGGCTTTACCTCCTCTTTGTTTTCGTGTACTGCGTCTACTTATATCGCTACCTTGCGGAGAAGACGCTCTTGATGCAGTAGGCGTGCTAGCCAGAGATCCCGATACCACATTTTGTGCTTGTAAATATTTAGGTTTCTTCAATAAATGATACTGAAACTTTCTGTTTTTCTCAAAATTTCCCGATTTTGGGGGTCTCCCGCGTTTTTTAGCACCTCTACCCGACATCATTAACAGCAACTGTCAATTATGTACTGTTCCGCACGTGTATAGTAAAAACATAGTCTTGTTTACAAAAACAAGATGATAAAATATTTCAGTTCATCCTAAATCCATCGCACTCATGATTCCAGCCGTTTGTACAGCTCCACGTAAATTAAAAGTCACAACGCTTTTATCACACAACTTATAAGAGTATCTACACAATACTGTAAAAAGTCAATCAATTCACTGATATGAGAAGAAATTTCGATTTTCTATACGGAAAGAATGCACCAAAAACTAATGACGCGAAATGAGAGTACATGCAATTCTGAAACGCTTAATGCTGGCTTCTCATTGGTCGATTATAAGTCCGCCATGTCGTTTTCATAATTTGAGAAATATTGAATTTACAATGCGCGATATTTCTACAAATGATTCGTTATTATTTATACAACACGAACGAAATTGTCAGTGATTGAAAACAAAACCAAAATTTGCCGTTTTAGGGCTGCAGTCAATTAAATATATATCGCAAGCTATCACTGAAGTGAAGAGAACCGGCAGCCATTTTCTTTCGACAGAATGTTAAGTCGCCTGTTATACTTTTAAAAGAACTAATCATTAAAACGTATCAAAATGTTTTACTTAAATAATAAACAAACTAGGAATAATAATATATTTTTTCTGTCTAAATAAAAAATATTTTTAAATTGATTTTGTGAACATTAGTTTCGAGTTAACAGGAAGCAGAACAAGTGTTTTTAAAAACTGTTTGAGCTCTTGAGGAAACCGTCGTTTATTTTTTCCGTCATAAATTGCAAAGGAAAATCAAGCAGTATTATTTGTTATCATTTTCTACCTTCTACTTATCATATAAGACTCAATAATATGATTCTCTCTATTTGGTATATTTTATAAAAAAAAAACATGATTATTTTTAACCTACGCGACTATCCACCACAACCACCAGACCAGACCGTCAAAGGTCAAAATGCGCTGCGTCCACACTTGTATCATTTGATCATTTCGTCCATCCGATCCCCGCTGCGTATCCTCACGTCGCGTATCATCGCACATCGCACCGATCATTTCGGCGTGCAGTAGTTTGGACGCTATCCGTATCGTAGCACCGTATCACCGCCCCGATCATTTTGGCATTTCGTTTTCGCCGAACGGCGAACATTTCATTTCGTTTGGATCGTTGTTCTGTGCGGAGTTGCGTCCCATTTAAAAATATCGCCCGCTGAGATCACTCACCGAACCTTGGGACAGATATATTCTTGAGTGCGTTGTGGGCCGTGTACCGGAAGACGCACCGAGGAAGGCCTTAATTTTTGTCATCTGCTCATGGAGATTTAGCATATGACTGTGCTTGTTCTATAATACATAATGCGGCAGAAAGGTGAAGGAAGATGCCGCGTGGGAAGGCCTTCAATTATGGCACCCGCTCACGGAGACATAGCCTTCGCATGACTGTGTTTGTTTTATGGCATGCGGCAGAAAGGTTCTCGAGTGGAAACCGCGTGCCGGAAGACGCCGCATGGAAAGGCCTAACAAAGTAGACAGTCCAACAGTGGTATGGTATTTTTTAATAATCGTAGATAGGTATTAAAAACCAATGACCGCAGAGTGGATCGATGACTCAAATAGCGCCTTTGATGATCGGGCAAAAACCCACTCGAGATGGATCACGGCGTATCCGCACCCCGTATCATGAACGGCAGTGTGGACGTCATGCCGTCGGGTGCGTCCCATGAGATATAACTACATAATATATAATTTCATATTAATAACGTTCACAAGATATAATGAACTTTTGCTATAACATCAAAATCAATATTTTTATTAGGAATAACGGTCAATTAGCATAATACTCATGTTGTAGAATATTTTTTTATATAACACTCAAATACTCTAAATTCAGTTGATATAACATACATAACCTATATCGATCATAGTATATACTTTCTTTTAGTATAATGATTAGAAAATATAATAGCGTATGATATACTAAATAGGTTAAAACTGCTACCCCTATGCCCCTAAAATGGAACATGGGTCAAAAACCGAAAACTGTAGGTTAGGTTAGGTTTGTTTTATGACCATGGATAGCGGAGCGAGCAAAGCGAGCGGAACGTCAAAATGCTTGCTTGCATGGAGGTACCTACATTAAAATTTAACAGCGAACTATTACATACGACATACGTATGTTCACAATTGATAATGGCTGATGAAATTCTGGCAAGTAAGAGTATACTGTTTGGAAGAACTGTGATAAAATAGAATATGGGTCAAAAACCGAAAACTGTAGGTTAGGTTAGGTTTGTTTTATGACCATGGATAGCGGAGCGAGCGAAGCGAGCGGAGCGTCAAAATGCTTCCTTGCATGGAGGTATATTAAAATTTAACAGCGAACTATTGCATAAGTATGTACACAATGATAATGGCAGATGAAATTCTGGCGAATACGAGTATACCGTTTGGAAGAACTGCGACAAAATGGAATATGGGTCAAAAACCGAAAACTGTAGGTTAGGTTAGGTTTGTTTTATGACCATGGATAGCGGAGTGAGCGAAGCGAGCGGAGCGTTAAAATGCTTGCTTGCATGGAGGTACATAATTATATTAAAATTTTACAGCGAACTATTGCATAAGTATGTACACAATTGATGTGCAGACGGTTATTCTATACGAGCATTATGCATTTTGGTGTTAGATGTATTGAGTAATATACATTATAAATCTGAGATATTATGAACGTTATACGTTATGATCGTTATATATAAAGATATTATACTTAAATAACGTTATACTTAACAAAAATAGATATTTTGATGTTATATCCAACGTTCGTTATACACCTTGAACGGTATACAAAACAAGCTTATACAATATGAGCGTATATAATATGAATATTATAGCATAAGTTTTTATATCTTATATTACTTACCCCATGCCGTCGCGATCATGCAATGCTTTCCTGATGCGAGTGTGCGGGGTACTGAAGATACGCGTATCAACATGGATTTCGAGCGAGCGGATACGGGCCGTTGCATGATCGTGACGGCGCGACGTCCACACTACCGTTCATGATACGCGGTGAGGATACGCGACGGGGATCGGATCGGCGAAATGATACAAGTGTGGACGGAGCCCACAGACTAATAAGAGCCTAACCAGCCCAAGATATTTGAATTTCCCGCCAATACCTACCTGGCTGGTTATTTTGCATACTGTATTTCGGACGCAATTCTGCGCGAATCCGATCCCCTGGTAACATGGCAACACTAATTCCATAAAAAAAAACATGAAAGAAAACGAAACGATTCGATTCGATACCATACGATACGTAATGATACTACGATACATCGTTCGCTTCTCGGGTTTTGACTTTTGGGTGGAGTGGATGGTCCACTTGCGATAAAGTTATAATTATAAATTGTGTTTCATTGAATTGAATAGAAATTAATAAAATAATCTTAGGTACTTGCATTTGTTATAAAAATGTGCACAATGTATTCTATGAAAAACATTATTACTCATGATCATGATATTCTCTTTCCAAAGTGCATGTATCATATGAAAAATATTTATAATTTCGAGACGTCAACTGAATCACCTGAAGAAGAAATCGATATCAATGTTAGAAACCAGGTTATCAAGTTTTTAAAGGTTTATTTCATTAGTACTTTTTTAATAACACCATACTTCTGTAATTCATTAAATTACGTGAGGGTTATAATATTAGAGGTTAAAACGGGGATATCTTACATTTTGGGGTTGTGTTGTAAGATCTAGATAATGTATGATATAGCGAACCCACTCGTTTGTCGTATTTTTTTCCATGTAGTTTAACATTGTGATTCCAAATGCCCATTTACTTATTCTCATTTTGTTAAATATGTATATTAGTTGCACCCCAATTTTAGGCATGTTAGTGTGGATCCAGAACATGTTTAACATGCTAACACTTTCATGACCAACAACCCGCCTAGTCGGCACTCATAACTTTTACTCAGCTGCGGGCGCAACTTGCCGGGTGGATTGTACTTTAAAAGCGCCTACCTGGCAGGCTCTGTCAGCGTCTGGGGTGTAATTGCGCCCTCCTAATGGACTGTCGGTTTCTGGGGTAGTTTTTTATTATTTTTTTCCTGGTTGTGAAAGTGTTAGTTATTTCATTGTGTTACAGATGCCAAGTAAGGAAATGGCTGACCTGGAAATAAGACAAGATCAGCTGTTGAAGAAGCTGGACATTCTATATGATAGAATTAAAACTATAAGTTCATTTTGTAATGCGAGTCCTGCTCAGGAGTGTAGGCCCAGCAACAAAAACGTGGCACTTGTAAGTATAGGCATTCGGGTATCTAAGCTTATTTTTCAGATGGGGCCTGTGTGGGGGGGGGGGAGCTGGCCTCTGCCTATAAGATGAAGCCATGAATTTCTATCGATAACCCAACTTCCTGGGCTGGACACTAGACTATATTGGGGTGGGAACGGCCCACCTGGCCACCCCCCTAAATACAGTGCAGAAAGAATTGGCATTGAGAAAACTTAACAAGTATAAATAAACCATTAATACAAAAATCAAAGCTTAAAGAAAAATTTAAAAAGGAGCTACATGGTGAACAAAATGAGACATTACATGTTTCATCGATTTTTAAAGGTATAAATAAATAAATTACTATTATTTTGCAGATTGAGATACCAGAGGAATTGGTTTTGGTGTACAGTCCTGATTGCTTGCCTTGGTTTCTAAAAAAGATACTGAAAGAATCTGATCAACCTATAAATGTATCTTGGCATATTCATTCTTCTGTGCCCAGTGAAAAGGTACCTAAAATACAAGCCTTCGTGAAAAGCTTTCCAAAATATGGAAACCATTCCAAAGTAAATGTAAGGCTGATATTCAAATGTGGTGAGTCAAGTATGTAATAATTATTTTATATTAAAGCAGTGACGTCTGCTAACGTAAACCAAATGTTTACAATGATGCGAAAAATTGAAAAATTTAATGGTTCAGACAGGATTCGAACCTGTGTTTCCAACGGATTTCCGGGCCAACACGGGCGTCCTACCAATTGGACCACCGAACCTGATGTCTGAGTCATTGAATCTTTCAACCAGTTGCTTCAACATGCCTTAGGGTGGCATCATAGCGCCATCTACCGTAAAGATTTAGACTTTATAGTCGGCACCATCGTCTCAAATTTGTTGAGAATCTAGGAAATCGATTGGATTTATATAATAATGCTTAAATTTGAAAAAATTCCAATGTCCACAGTTTTAACACTAGAAATAAAAATAAAATTGCTATTAGAAAGTTTCGTGTTTGTAAAGTAAGTAAATCATTTTTAGGCCAATGTATTCATTTCTATAATAAGTTACCTGATCATGTTTTAAAATTAGCCTTTCCATCTCTCAAAAATTATTTAAAGAAATCTCTAATGTCAAAAGCATATTATACAGTAGAGGACTATCTGACAGACAAAAATGCATGGCCTGAACCAGAAACCGCGTAGCTGACTCCTTCTTAGATTGTACCTAACTAGTTTAAGGGACACAGTTCTAATAAGAAAGCATATCAAACGTACATAAATTGTGATAAACCGTCAGGCTTTCTTGTAGTTTCTATTTTATTCTTACACTTTTCCTCACTTATATCTTAAAATACACTTTTAATATGTTTTCTTGTAGAACTACGTATAGTTAAGTTCATATCATTGTAATAGTAAGTAACTACTTATGCTTTCTGAAAAAACCGGCCAAGTGCGAGTCGGACTCGCGCACCGAGGGTTCCGTACAAACACTCCATCCCTAAGTGGTTAAGTTAAGTTTGCACCTGGTATGTATAGCGCCCCATATAAATTAGGTGCAAAGTTAGGTATTAAAATATTAAAAAAAAAAACTACTTACTAGATCTCGTTCAAAACAATTTTCGTTGGTAGTTTTTATAGTAATGTACATCATATGTTTTTTTTTAGATTTTTCATTTTCTTATTTTAGAAGTTAGAGGGGGGGACCAACTTTTTTCCACTTTGGAAGCGTCTGTCACGCAAACTATTCGGTTTAGAAAAAAAATATTTTAGAAACCTTGATATCATTTTTGAAGACCTATCCATAGATACCCCACACGTATGTATTTGATGAAAAAAAAATTTTGTGTTTCAGTTCTAAGTATGGGGAGCCCCCAATATTTATTATTATTTTTTTATTTTTGCATCAAAATCTTAATGCGGTTCACAGAATACATCTACCTACCAAGTTTCAACAGTATAGCTCTTATAGTTTCGGAAAAAAATGGCTGTGACATACGGACGGACAGACGGACAGACATGACGAATCTATAAGGGTTCCGTTTTTTGCCATTTGGCTACGGAACGTTAAAAATGACTTACTGTTGAGTTTCTTTCGGCGTTTCTTCTCAACAGTGGTCTCCTCTTGTGAAATGCCGGTAGACTCAGACATGTAAAAGTGCCCTTGTGGCCTACTTGCAGAATAAAGTTCATTATTTCATTATTTTTAATTTACAGTAATGCCTCCTTCTTGCAGCTTCTTGTATTAAAATATTACAGTGATTTAGAGAAATTTATAGTTAGAGAATTATCTATCAGTATTCAAATAATCCTAAATCATATTATAATACTACTGAACTTGGTAAATGTCACATGCTATTGTATGCATGTATTCTCCATGCAGAATGTTTCAAGTGTCTCAATTTCTGCCAGTAGTAGATTACAGGTTCAAAACAAGAAGTATGTTCATGCTTTCGGTGATATATTCTACAGGACAAAAGGACTATAAAAAACTGTCAGGAGCAAGATCCTGTGACATTTTGTAAACAATTAACCACCTATAGTAATTATTTTCTTTTCAGTTTCAGCTGACCCCGAAATGAAGTTATCATCTTTGGACATACCCATAGTCGGAAATGTAAACATTCTAAGATATTTATCATTGGCATATCCATCTATTCTGTTCTATGATTCTGAAGATTACATCATGGACAACCTACTAGATATATGCCACCTGTTGGAGAGAACCACAGAAAAGAACAAGGAAGCATTAACTAAAAAAATATTTTCTCAATCCAAGAATTGGATTTATAATAACAAATTCACAATTGTAGATGCTGCCGCATATAATGTCCTCAAGCAATGGCAAAATAGTGCGAAATATGCACCTAAAGATTGGCTGATGAAATGTGAGAAAGTGTTTTAATTTATATTGTTTGAGCAATACAATATACTTACACTGAAATGTTGTAGTCACTTAGTATTATTTAATCTCCCAATGTCTTAAAATATTATTGACCGAGCGAGCGAAGCGTCTCCGTTTCAGCTTGACCTATTCTTTCGTATGTTTGGATTTCCGGCTGTTCTCGCCTAGAGGTCGCATTTTTCAACCGATTATCATGACATTTTGTGAGTAGGTTCGATAAGTATATATTTTTGAACTGACTTCAAAAAAATGAGGTTCTCGGTTTGACCTGTAAGTAAAGGCTGACCAGAAATATATGAGGATGCGCCATATTGCGAAATTTCACTGGAACTAAGTTTTCTGCATGCGATTATCACACAATCTCATCGTGAACAACTTTAATTTGCGTCTGATTGTCATCATCTTCCTATTCTAAAGCTGAGTTAATACAAACGAGATGCTTGCCGACAAGACCTCCCCGATCACTCCGCTGTATGTATTTTATTTAAATAAATGAAAAAAAAAAGAAAAAAAAACAAGATCCTGCTTAAACATAAACTGATTAGCCAAAAATAACCCGTTCATGTCTATACATCCGCCGCATATGGCCGAGCCGCTCAAATGCGTACGCACCTATGTGGGTACGCATTTGAGCGGCTCGGCCTGAGGCACGCTCACCCCGAGCGACGAGCTGCTCGCGAGCAAAACTTTTGCACATTTTATGCTCGGGTGAGGCAACGCGCTCGCGGTGACCCGACTTTGTGCGTCGCACAAAATGGCGTCGGAACGCAATAACAGCTGATGCCGCGTTTATAGTAATTCATCGAATTATTAATAAAAAGAAGAAAAAATGTCCTCGGTGGTGGATGAAACAGTTATATAACGTATTATAAGGAAATACCAGCAAACCTAGGCGCCGTACGCAATGACAATTGACAAGTCAAAACTTGTTCGCGCGCGCCGCTCGCGGGCACGCTCGGGCCTCGGATCATCATCATCATCAGCCCGGAGTCGTCCACTGCTGGACATAGGCCTTCCCCAGTTCGCGCCACCATACCCGGTCCTCAGCTTTCCGCATCCAACCGCTTCCCGCCACTCTTTTTAGGTCGTCGGTCCACCTGGCGGGAGGCCGTCCTACAGGGCGTGTCGTTCGTGGTCTCCATTCTAGAACACGTCTGCCCCATCGACCATCAGCACTACGACAAATATGCCCCGCCCACTGCCACTTCAACTTGCATATCTTTAGGACTATGTCGGTCACTTTGGTTTCGGATCTCATGGTTCCGGATTTTGTCCTTCAGAGAAACTCCGAGCCCTCTCCATAGCTCGCTGAGCAACTTGGAATTTGTGGACGAGGCCTTTTGTTAGTGTCCACGTCTCGGCCCCATAAATAAGGACCGGAAGGACGCACTGGTCGAAGACTTTGGACTTAAGGCACTGGGGCAGTGATGATGACTGCAAAATATGGCCTCGGATACACGTCCACATTACACGAGGCACGCACACTGAGGCGCCTTTGAGCACGGTCAAAAGACCGCCTCCGGCCGGCTCGCCGCGAGCTGCTCGCTCGCTGCCCGCGCGCGGCGCGTGAGGCGCGGACGCATTTGAGCAAATAAATGGGCGAGCTGTGCGTGCCTCAACCCGAGGCTGCCTCAAATGCGTACCCACCTAAGATTACACTTGAATCGCCTTTTGAAGTTGGTCAGTCAGTCGGGGACACAAAAAGGGTTTTAAATAAAAGATATAATTCAATTCTATAATGCTGTATTTATATGAAGTAAACATCCAAATTATAATTTTAATTAGGGTGTCTCCGCCCAAAAATGGCACCTGTGACCTTGAACATTTTTATGGCAATAATAATATTTATAAACCTTATAAAGTTATCTGATTTCTCCACAGCCGGACGTTTTATTGCTGAAGTGAATGAATAGTTGTTGGAGTTAAACCAGCGCATCACATTCGATATGCGCGGTCGTATATGGCTAGTTTTAATCCGACGCCGACTAATTAAATGTCTTTAATTTTTATTGCCATTCATATCACTAATAACATTTCATAAACAGACTCATCTACAATAAAGCTGCCAAAAAACCAAAACCAGTCCAGTAGTAAGTTCTATTATCAAAATGTAAAATAAGTAAAAAGTTGTATAAACGTAATATATATGTGCATCTTAAATATATATCACTAACAATGCTGCCATATGTACCTATTAAAGTTTAAGTAATGAACAAGTAACTTTTAATTTACATACCTACATTTGTAGTAATAGTTAAAAAGTTTTACATTGAAACTATATTACAATAGATCACAGTTATTTTAATAAAGTTGTGCCTAGTCATTAAGCTTGATCTTAAATTAAATGCATGCTGCCTTAATTATTATGGTTAATACTAAATTTATTTACATAAATCGGAGTTACAGTCTAAAATTATCAGTCGATTTCTTTGCTCCGTATAAAAATGTTAAGAAATTAACCTAAATTATGTCTCAATATTAAACCTAACATAAACAATTCAATGAACTCAACAAATACTGTTTACTGTATTTTCCAATGGCAATACGATTAAATCTTATCGTAAGTGATGAAATTCAAATAAAAACTATTTTATACAAAAAACGAAGTTTAAATTGTGATCTAATTTAAAATTCGTCGTAAGTTGTGTTCAATACATGTAGTTAATGGCTTAAGAAAAACTTGTTACACAAAGGAATCAATTAAGTTTTGTTTTACTTTTATTTTAGCCCTTACATACATGTTTTTTTTAAAACGACTCATAAATTGAAATAAAGATACGTGTCGTTATGTAGGTAAGTAATACATTATTCATTACACATTGGTATAAGATACCTAAATATTACAAAAATAATATCTAAATTTGATTGGGTTTAATTTATAATAGGATTATTTGATCCTTTTTGATTGTAATCAAAATAAGTTTCGTTTTCAAATAAGTACATTTATGATTTGTAAAAGGTGGTTTTAGCTCAGTTCTTAAAATCGTGTTTGTAACTGTTGAGGCTTATAATTATATATATTGTAAGTGCAATAGGATAAATTGAAAGAATCTTAATTTTCAATTTTAAACTTCTTATGGCATTGCTTCAAATATTATGAAATCTGTCCACGCAGAGAACCGAAGCAAATGGTAAGGCCATGACATGTGTAACATACATTTAATAGGCATCAATATTATTCAATACAAATGGGTCTGAACTGAAGTCTGAATGCGTTTTTTTTATTATGATTCAGGTTTAACTGCAGGGATGGTTCTAAGTTCATGATTTCAATGTATCAATTGTTGGAAAATATAATTTTTGCTGATGTTTATACGGCTGCAATGATTAATTGAAGTCGGCACTGATAGTGTTATCACTATCAGTAATTAAATTTGTCTATGGACCAAAACACAATTACAAGATACGACATCGTATCGAGGTATGACGCGACATCGTGCCACGATGCGACGTCGTGAGATTGTAAAATGAATTTTAATTATGCATTTTGTCACATGAAGATAAAATTCATTTTGGATTATGCTGTGTAATTATTTTTAAATAAAAAAAAGTCGGTCCTGTGGGTGGACAGACCCTGTTTCCGATGCCCTTCATGTTGTGTTTTGTTTGCGGCATCAATCTAGAGGAAACCCTAGTTCGGATAATTTATAAACGTCACTTACAAATTACGTCATTAATATAATGTTAATCGAATATTTTGATATGAGATCTCTAAATTTTGCTATTAATATACTACAACATTGGTCGTTCTAATATTTCAATTATTCGTAATTTCAGATGCAAGATCGAAAACTTCAATCTTCATCTAGTACATTCAGATCAAATGAGAAAACACCATTAATAAATAGTAATCGAGAATTCCAAAGAGTAATAAAATTATTGTCACTTGATACCTTTTTAATCGACTTATTAAAAGGAAGAGATTCTGTTTCACTGTATGTACGTTTTTTTCTAATCATTAAATATTATATATTATCAGCAATCGCCTATATTTACTAAGTGGTCTATGATGTGTTCTGATCCTTCATCGTCTGAGAATGCTCTTAAACGTACATACTGTGTGTAAGTATTTATTAAGTGATGTCATTCGGTTTCCCATTGAATTATTTGAACAAATAGTTGCAAATTAGAATTACTATTTAGAAAACCGATCTTATCGTTGGAGTTTACTCAGAAGATCAGTTAACAAACTTAGTAAAACAGCTACCGTTTGTAAAGCTTTGTTGTCTTAATGATATGTACATTTGGAATTAACTTAATACAACTAAATAGATAATTGGGAATGGGCAGTGAAGGTTACATGTGCACGGCGGGCTGCGGCGCGGGTGGCGCGGCGCGCGGCCGCTGTCATACGAAGGACGAGAAGCCCGGCAGCGGCGCTCTGGAGCGCGCCATGTTGTTCATGACGATCTGGCCGCCGTTCAGGCTCACCACGGCGCTGCCCTCGGGCTCGGAGTCCGTGTAGCTGGAGTAGTTGCGCACGGGCCGCTGCCGCTTCCACGACTGCCGGAGCGTGTCGTTCACGTTCGCGTAGTGATTCACGAACGAATGTGGCTCCGATCTGACGCTTTCGTTATCGCTCTCGGAGTTCTGTGTGAACAAAACGAAATATAAGAAACAAATAAAGAAATTCTGTAGAGCTATTGTATTCCAGATGCATCAATTGAGTATAATTGTTTTAGAAAACTTCATAGTTTATTTAAAGCCAATCTAGTTATAATTTTAAAGTGTACAAAAAACTATTTAATTTGTAACAGGTTTTTTTTTAAATGAAAGATGACATTCATCCGTTACGAAGATGGTAAATTAAACATATCGCATAACAACATCTAAATAGCGAAAAACGAAGGAGACGTCGAGATCTACGTTGAAGAGGAATAAAAACGGGTGAACCATCTAACAACGGTGTACTCGTAGGGCGGTACACTGCGATTGCGGCCTACTATTAACAGTGCGGTACCGTACAAAAGCGTGACGAAATAAACAGCCATAGATTCGATCATATTTACCATCGCGACTCCCGTTGCGGTCAGCAAAAATAAGTACATAATTCGTTTAGTGTGTCACGCGTGGGCATTCAAACGACGCTAATCTTAATGGTGATCACCTGCGAGTCGGAGGAGCTCATCTCGGAGGGCTTCTCGGTGAGCGAGGAGTCGTCGGGGTTCTCGTCGTAGGCGCGCAGGCTCTCCTCGTCGCTGTGGTAGGCCACGGAGGCGGGCGCGGGGCGCGGCGGCGACTTGCCGAGCTGCGGCTGCTTGCGGCGCAGCGTGCCGGCGCCCAGGCCCGCGCCCGCCGAGCCCGCCGAGTTGGCGCGCGAGCGATACAGCTCCAGCGCCAGCGAGCCGCGCTCGTCCGTCTCGCCCGCCAGCGACGCCTCGAGACTCTTCTGTGCTTCTTCTGTTCGACAATTGTAACACACTACTTTACAAACTTACCCCTTTGACTGCCAAAGACGGCAAATCACGTCATCGGGAATTCGTGCCACTGACGCCAACAACGTCTATTGACGTCAAAAATTTCAATGGTCAAAAACATGCTAATTCAAACCACTATCTTTGTTTTTCAATCTCTGTTGATTTTGGAGCAACTTTTTTTTTTTGGTTTGGCGTGAGTGGCACGGTGAATTGCTTTGCCGCTTGGCGCTCAAAGGGTTAAACAACATCTCGAGTAAAGTCTAAACACAGTATTAAGTGATATAGAAAAAAAAAATGCTTTTTTTATCACCCGTTGATGGCTACACACCAGTGGCGTAGCGTCAAGGGCAAGCAGGGGTAGATTTAGCTTCCTTTTTCTCCCGTAGAAGCAATAGAGAATAGTGCTAAATCGTCCTGAAATGAGCAAGCGGTAGTAATCGAGTTCTATTAACACTACACCGCTGACACACAGACTTTACGTAGGTACAACTTGTACAAGCATCGTGCCTCCAGCTCAGCGCAAGGTAAAAACATACGTTCTCCAAAGTAATCGCTATACGATAGGCTAGGGAGTTCCAACAAACTTAATGCGGTCGTTGACCTTACTTCCAGGGCTGTTATCATGTCTGCAGGATCAAGAGGTTGAAGTGTTAGATAGTGTGCACTTACTTTTATATTTATAACTCTTGCTTTTCACGCAGAGGATGGCTATCACCATAATGATGATGACGACGGAGGCGGCCGCCAACGCCACCACGAACCACGTGCGACGGTAGAACGGCCGGTACTGCAGGTACCCATACTCCAGGTACAACTTCGATGGGGTCACTATCACTTTATCGTTATATGCCGGGTTGCTGATGCCGTACGTGTTGTATGCTATCACGCGGAAAGTATACGCGGTGGAGGGGAGCAAACTCTGGTATGATATTGTAAACTCCTCCAAGATTCCGTTGCTTGTTCTTGTAATAGTTTCCCATCTCGTATCGTCTGAAACACAAATACAATTATATCATTTTAATATCTTTAGTAAACATTTGGTAAACATTCAAAAATTTAATTGAAATCTATAGCGTTATGTAAAGTATGTAAATTTCACGGGCTATGTGCAAGATCAAAGTATAATACAATCTAATGTGCGAAAAGTTACACTAAAAACTTACAGGCCTGCCACGTTTCCTTTGCTGCAGCAAAAATTTAACTTTTGTAAATTAAATAAGGAAAAATAAAATTCAACTGCGTCTTTTGTCTAGCTAGAGGTAATTCGTAAAGATAAATTTCAAAAGGTCGATAACTATTTTAGAGCGAGTCGGCGTCGAACGGTTTAGAACAACCGGCCTTAAGGATAATTTTTCTGGACGCCCCTAACCAGTAAGTCGACGAGCGAGCGTACGCTATGTACGTATCGGTGCGTCGTGTACGACTGTACGTGTACAACTCGATCATATATGAATGAAACCTTTCGCCGGTCGGATGCGTTCGGGTCGCGATATAGATTGAAAATGCCTGTTTTTTTTTTCCCCTACCTTTCTTCCTAGCTTCAATATAGTAGCCCAGCAGCGGGCCGCGGCCGGACGCCGCATTGGTCCAGGCCAGATGCAAGGCGGCGGGCAGCGGGTCGAGGCGCAGCGCGCGCGGCGTGGCGGGCGAGCCGGGCTGCGGGCCCGTGCGCGCGCGCGCCTCGCCCGCCGGGCCCGGCGAGCCCGTCACCGCGCGGATGGACACCCGGTACTCCACTTCCTCTTCGAGGCCGCCCAGGGCGAGGCGCCGCTCGGTCACCTTCTGCTTCACCTGTTTGCTGACTGCAACGGACAAGTTATGTCTGTTTTGGAACATTTCACTCGACTGTTGATCGTGGTTTCGCTAATGTCGTTAATAAACGAGTAACGCGACCTTTCTGACCGTACCTTAGTATTACACTGTCAACGAATTCACAAATGTCCAACTGCAAGAAATTTATAGAATGAGACTCGAAAATTAATTATAAAATGTGAAGTTAAAAGACCCTTTAGAGACACCGCTTTATAGAATTCGTAAACAGACAAGCCGCTCTGTAATATCAAGAGACACATTCTCTGGATATTACACTTCGCGCTGTCAACTTTCATTCAAAGTATACACCGTTAAAGTCGAGAAACTTACGTTCGTCCTGTTCGATGGTTTCATAAATGACGAGGTACGACTGTATAAGACCGTTTCTCCTGTACGGCGCCTCCCAGGACACGACGAGGCTGTTCATGGTGATGTCCGAGAAGGTGATGTTGCGCGGCACCGTGGGCAGGCCTTGGTGCGTCCTGACGAGGATCGCGCTCGAGCGCGGCCCGTCGCCCGCCGGGTTGAAGGCCAGGACCTACAACGGAAACGACACTGTACACCGTGTAACCTCCGATTTTAACGATCGTTTTTTCAGGCAGTAAGTCCACAATAATTTATATAACGGACATCGACGCTAGAGGTTGGAAATATGAGATATCAACACAACTAATATTATAAAAATAATTACCTGTATACGGTACTGCGTGAATTTGTCGAGGAAAACGAGGGAATGTGAAGTGGCGGTAGCAGCTACTACTTCTATCTCCTCTTCAGCTTTTCGACCTGGTTCAGGTTCCTCTGGAGACTCGGTCATTAAGTAAAAGATCTGAAAGTACCAATTAAAGATTAGTAGTTGCGTATCAGAAGCAGTACAGATGGAATGAGGTACAAATGAGATATATAAGAAAACTTTTATGAATCGACAGATAAATCGAGTTTGGCGAATTGATGTGAGTGTAGCTTTCATTGCATCATTCGATACTACCAATAGTAACATATCACTAGCGTAAAGCAGCTATAGACCGCAGGTACCCTACGATTATATTATCTAGGTTGTATGAACTTTTAGTATACCCGAGCGGATCCTCATGCACGGTGCGCACTTCGCAACCAGCCTACATTACGACGACCTATATGTCACTTGAGCTGTCGTGTACTACGCGAGCTTTATCTTTAGCAGAGCACATGAACGAGGGTACAGCCTGCGTACCTTGTACCCGAGTAGGTCCCCGTTCTGCTGCGCCAACAGCGGCGGCTGCCAGGCCAGCGCGACCTCCGTGGCGGAGAGCGGCTCGGCGCGCACGGCCCTCGGCGGCGCCGTGGGCACGGCCTCGCCCACCCACACCACACCCGGCGTGCCGCCCGGGCCCGAGCCTTGCGAGTTCACCGCGCACACGCTGATCTCGTAGTTGCGGTCCACGGCCAGATCCGTTAGTACTACTTCTTCGCTCTGAAAACGAATCACATACAGAGTACTCTTTATTGCACTCCTTAAAAAAACAAGAATGAAGGCAAAATTATATTTAACCTCAAGTTAAATAAATAAATAAAATAAATATCGGGCAACCCAACACACATCGATCTAGTCCCAAATTAAGCTCAAGAAGGCTTGTGTGACGACGATATAAACCTAAATGCTGCAGAAACGTAGTAGGTATATACTAAGTTAATTGTTTCGAAATATTCTATAGTCATACAACAGATTCCGTTACTGACACTTGTTCCATTTCGCGGTGCATTAATTACGATTTTCGAAAAACCGTTACGTTACGTTAAATTTGTACAAAAAAGTTGGAGAACCCAGGCGGATGAAGGATCATGATGGAATGGATGGATAATATGTAATTTTTACGACGATGTTATGAAAACATTAGCAGTGGACGTTGTAACATGATCAGTGATCGGCACGGCACGGCCCGTGCATCTCCGCGGGTTTCGTATAGAAATTTTAATATGGACATAATTATAATCCCGCGAGATCATGATTGAAAGAGATCTGTTCTATTGAGTATAATATAATTATATTCAATTTATATTTATTACAATCATGTACGTATTTTTTTAGGCCGAAAACCACGATTTTGCACGCGCCGTGCCGAGTGGCAAGTTCGGTAAGCGACTATTGGACTCGTGCATAGTGTACTAGTCCTAATGAATCTGCAAAGTTAAAACATCTATTAATATTACCTTGATCCCAGGTACTTCTTGTTTCATAGTGTGGTGCAGCGGCGTGGGGAAGTCTGTGAGGGGTTGGTAGTAGACGCGGTAGCCACCAGTTTGAGTGTCGCCGCTCCAGTACTGCTCCGTGAGAGGCGTCCACTGCACTCGCACGCTGCTCGGCGTTATTGGCACTACGTGGAGCTTTTCAACAGCTTTGCTTGGCGCTGCAAACAATGGGCAGAAAATCATGATTCGGATACATTACTCCACACTAATCAACGAGTACGTTATAATAAAATGTAAAATCTTAAATCAGCTAAGTATAGGAACTATACAACTGCAACAGTTATAATATTATAGGTGTATTTGATATAATATTTACCTGCCGGCAAAGTGCGAACGGTCTCCGTGGCATTGCTGAAGCGACTGGGCCCGATGTCATTGGTGGCTCGAATGCGAAATTGGTATGCTGTGAACGGCTTGAGCCCTTCGACCGTGTATGACGTCGCGAAAGGATCGACGCGTTCCGGTATCGTCTGCCACGTTGCACCTTCCTCTTTTTGTTGTACCGTATAATAGCTGTGAAAAAAAAAGTTGTTTTAGTGATATCGGTATACCTATAGCAGTCGCGTGGCGTCCATACAACCTGCCAACGGCTTGCCCACTTTAGGAAGAATGAGTACCAATTTTCTATTACCCCTAAAGAAAAAGCAAACAAAATCTACGCCACTGGCATGTATAGGATACAGCATGGATTCATCGCCTGATAGATACCATTCATTGCATTTAGTAAACTATAGAATACAACGTTCAAAGGAACGCCTTTAAACCTTTTCGTCGCCATATTTCCATGAGCTAGTTCTTTCCGGTGCGTTACCAATAGCAGAAACACGTCGACGTGAAGGTCTGTTGCTTTGGTTTCATCTGATCCATCACCGAGAACAGTTACTACTTCTTCAACTGTAGAGCCTTATTACCCTTGAAATTTAATTATATAAGAGTATAAGTTACCGGCGCGGCGCGTATCCGTAGTTGCCAGGAGTCTACGAGAAGGTGATATGGTGCGGTTGCAGCAGCGACCTTGCCACGTTGGGTCGTGCGGGTGTGGCAGGTGCGGCTCGGTTCACTGTCGTCAGCACTAGCGCGCGCGCTGTTGCGCCCCTCACATATACTTCTCCGACTGTTTCGTGGTAATGGAATTCTAGGGAATAAGTTACCGGAGCGGCGCGTATCCGTCGTTGCCAGGTGTCCACGAGAAGGTGATATGGTGCGGTTGCAGCAGCGACCTTGCCACGTTGGGTCGTGCGGGTGGGGCAGGTGCGGCTCGGTTCACTGTCGTCAGCACTAGCGCGCGCGCTGTTGCGCCCCTCACATATACTTCTCCGACTGTTTCGTGGTAATGGAATTCTAGGGAATAAGTTACCGGAGCGGCGCGTATCCGTCGTTGCCAGGTGTCCACGAGAAGGTGATATGGTGCGGTTGCAGCAGCGACCTTGCCACGTTGGGTCGTGCGGGTGTGGCAGGTGCGGCTCGGTTCACTGTCGTCAGCACTAGCGCGCGCGCTGTTGCGCCCCTCACATATACTTCTCCGACTGTTTCGTGGTAATGGAATTCTAGGGAATAAGTTACCGGAGCGGCGCGTATCCGTCGTTGCCAGGTGTCCACGAGAAGGTGATATGGTGCGGTTGCAGCAGTGACCTTGCCACGTTGGGTCGTGCGGGTGGGGCAGGTGCGGCTCGGTTCACTGTCGTCAGCACTAGCGCGCGCGCTGTTGCACCCCAGCCTAGACGCGTCTGCGCCGTTACAGAAAACAGGTAGTACTTCTCCGACTGTAGCTCCGTTGCCCTGTTAACGGAATATTTTAACGTCAAAACAGGAGGAAAGTAGATACGCCACACTACCTATTGACAAATATTGACGTTTTTTTCACAATTCAAAGCCGTGTCATTATTTATGGGCTACCTATTTTATTTTAGGAGGCAGAGAAAATTACCAAACATACAATGAGGACTGAAACCCCATTAACATGAAACGTACATACCTACCTACAGTTTTTCTGAAACATTACAAGTACTTACACGAGATAAGTATCAATTAATCTCAAACTAAATTACCATCTCGATAAAACATATTATAATGTGTAGTGTACACAAATGAACATAAGAGGCAATGCATATATAACTTCAAATTATTATCTAATATCTATATGAGGAATAGTAATTGTAATGTGAGTAAGTAATGTTTAGTGTATTTACCTAAAAGTTCTATCCGACGGTAGAAATTCTCTCGATAACATCGGCGTAGTCGTGCTATTAAGATGGAAAGTCACTTTATATGCCAATATTTCACCATTCGGATCCTCTGGAACATCCCAAATAATACGGGCGGTCGTGAAAGTGACGTCGGGGAACGACACGTTGGACGGTGCGCCGGGAGCTGTGAATTTAAAAGTAGTTCCATATTTTAGCTGTCCCCCTAGTTTGAATAAACAACAGGAACAAGTACTGTACTACTAGTTTATCAGAGCTGTATTAAAATGACGATACTTCTATAGCGTTTTACGAGTTTCAAAATAAAATTGCAATATGTAGGTACGGCAAGGCAGAATTTTACTGAGTCGAATAAGGTACATTACGAGTACTCACTGTCGTCGAAAGTACGAACAGTAACCGGCGGGTCACTTAAAGCCCCGTCTCCCAATCTGGTATACCCCAGAACCTGTATCTGGTAAACGACATATTTCCGAAGCTCAGTCAGTGTTATCGTGTGGGTTTGGTTGGATGGTATCGCTTGACATTCCACTTTTTGATGATCGGGTCGAGGAGGTGGCACGATGGCAGCGTAACAAACTTTGTATCCTTCGATCAAGCCATTTTGGTCTTTAGCCGGGATGTCACCCCAAAGTACGACGACTGTCGTGGATGACGTCGCGTTAGCTGAAACGTCATTGGGTCCACTGGACGGCACTGAAATTAAATAATGGTTATCATTCAGGTTTTTTTTCCTAATTGTATCTCAGCAAAGATTACGTCAGATGATGAAGTTTTCACTCTTTATGAATCCGAAATACACTCCAGTCTTATGCTAGTTTAATTACAGCTACAGCTTCCTGTTCTTTTGTTGTGGTAATAATTATGGGACAACAATGACCTTAGAATCGCGCGGATCTAACGCTCAGAGGATGCGACCATCATCTTTTCATAATCTTAAAGAATACTGTTATCACGAGAGGATTAGATGCAAAAAATCTTTATAATATTTACATTATCAATATAAATAATTACCAGCTTCTCTCGTTCTTTCGGTGGCAGTAGGGCTTTCTGTAGATGTCCCCACTTCATTGATGGCAGTCATTTGTATCTCGTACACAGACCACTCCTCCAAGTTAGACAGAATGTGGGAATTTGCCGTATGATCCTCTATGATGCTAAACAATGTCTCATTAGTGCCGCTTCGTTTGTAAGTTATGTTGTAGCCTTTTGGATTCCCGTACCATTCACTCTGCTGTAGCGGCTGAAAATTGTATGGATATTTATAGAAGATTGTAAATTGAATGAAGTACTTTGATAGAAAATACTTACGTCGAAGGGTACTAGTTTATTTTACGTTGATATCCGAATCTGAAGGTATAATAACCCTTTCTATCAGAAAATGTCATGATTGTGGGAAAAATCTTAAGATCGCATGAACGTCTTTTGTTTCATATGGGACTTGATAACAACGTCATGTACTGATAGGAATACTTTTACAACCACTTTACACCAAGTTGGTTACAATTTTTTTTTACCAATTTTTGAACATGCTTTTATTGCGGACTGTACCTGTATACCTATGCCAAATTTCAGCTTCATTGGAAACCGGGAAATAGGACTTTAAGAGCCTTATAACACTGGCAATTTGCGGACGAGTTGAAAGCGAAGTGAGCGTCGATAAGGCCAAGATAAGAGTGTATTACTAGTAAGCAATGATTTCGCCGCGAGCTCGCAGTCAGCGAGTTCGTTGCGCATTCAAATCGCCAGTGTGATTGATACATAGCTATAACTTGTTATTCGAATTCGGCCGACATAATTAATGGTAATAAAAAAAAATTTAACAAAAAAAAGAACCGACTTCAGTAAAACTAAAAAACCAAAAATAACCCGTTCAAGTACAGATTACATTTGACTCACCCTTCGAAGTCGATCCCAAACCACTCAGTTCTTATATTTATAGCTGTATTATAGTTTACGCGAGGTTTGGCACCGACTTCGAAGGGTGAGTCAAATGTAATCTGTACTTGAACGGGTTATTTTTGGTTTTTTAGTTTTACTGAAGTCGGTTCTTTTTTTGTTAAAAAATTTTTTTTTTGCTGTTTAGTGATTCATATCAAAGTTCTAGTGGCCATCTGTGGTGTTCATCATCAGTTTCCTGACACCAAATCCTATTTACTGAATGTAAATTCTTGACTTTATCAATAAATTACCGAAAGCGCCGTACATGTCCCTATAACATTTGAAGAGTTCCCTCGATTTCTCCAAGATTCCATTATCAGATCCCGACTTAGTGCCAACGGGACCAACTCGGAGTTATACCCTTTCCAATAAAAAAATAAAATAAAAAAATGGTTGCCTGTAAAGTCGGTTTTACGGGCGAAGATTTTACGTGACAACATATGTTTGTTCAGTTTGTATTTGTATGGGAATATAAAATTATCCTTTTTATTATTTTCCACTCATTTATTCAATATTTTCTCACCGTTTAAACCTTCCCTTGACTTCCACGAATATTTCAATACTAAAATTAGCCAAATCGGTTCAGCCGTTCTCGAGTTTTAGCGGGACAACCGGCCCTCGTAACGTGAGCGGGCGTTACACTTTTTCATGAGTGACTCCGAGCGCAACCTAATTTAAGACTTTGTCACGTCAAAATCGGTTCACGGTTCTCGGAGATATCGAGTAACATACATACAAAAAAATTTTTAGTTCGAATTATTATGTGAGCGGCGACATGTACCTTTGGCAGGTGATTTTGCAGACGGAGCTGCTGTCCGCATTTTCCCTACAGTTAGACAGGTAGACGCATACAATAACAAAATTACCACTGAAAACGCTAAAGCTCACCGCATTTAACGCTGTAGATGAATCTCGCGAGACGGCAACGTATGGTAGGAAGCCACCAGACAACGTTACCCCTAAGGACGTCAATAACTGTGGTGGCTTCTTACCAACCATAAAATTAGGCGTCGAATCACGAGTGATGCTGAGGTGAAACATTTCCGTTTCCGATAGGATATTATATCTTTAGTGTAGGTACATAATATTTCACGTATAAAACATTATTGTTAAATATTGAAACATTATATAAATATAACATAGGTGACATAGGTATTATGATTTTAATTTTAAGGAGATGCCTTCTATAATTAACCCTGAAGTATGCTATCTCCTATGTTTTATTTATTTACAATCATTATTTATGAATAATGATTGTAAATAAATAAAACATAAGTAATTAGGTACGTGTTAAATTGTAATACTTTCGTCTAAGCACCAGAACTGTTATGTAGATATTGTACTGTTATTGTGTAATAAATATCGATTAAGAAGTCGATTAATAATAAATATCGATTAAGAAGTCGATTAATAAAAAAATAAGTCTTCTGTACTCAGAATGCTTGTCAGGACAATTTCAGTAACACCAAACACGACTCGGTTACGTTGTTTGGTTACCGTGTTCTGTAGGGTCCTTTCCGGTTCCAGCATCAGACCAGTTTTATGGTACCGTATTCAATAGCACCATGTACATTTGTTTCCTCCTAGTAATTTAACTATCCGAATCGGCACATCTAATCGCTACCTTCGAAACACTGGCCGTTTAGAAGTAAAGTTCTAGTGGCCATCTGTGGTGTTCATCATCAGCTTCCTTACACCAAATCCTATTTACTGAATGTAAATTCTTGACTTTATCAATAAATTACCGAAAGCGCCGTACATGTCCCTATAACATTTGAAGAGTTCCCTCGTTTTCTCCAAGATTCCATCATCAGATCCCGACTTAGTGCCAATGGGACCAACTCGGAGTTATACCCTTTCGATTAAAAAAAAAATTTGAAAATCGGTTCACGGTTCTCGGAGATATCGAGTAACAAACATACAAAAAAAAAATAAAAAATAGTTCGAATTGAGAACCTCCTCCTTTTTTGGAAGTCGGTTAAAAAAGGAGAGTTAAATACGCAGACAAATTTGCGCCCGCAATTATCTAGTTATACGAGTAGATTACTTACGATCCACCTGACGCGCAGATTATTGGCGCTAACAGCTCGCACTGTTACGTTCCGAGGCGGGTGCTGTGGCGGCGCCTGTATGGTTTGGAACTCCTTGCACGGCTCCGATGGCTGCGATGTACCAACGACGTTGGTCGCTATGATCCGCAGTCGGTATGTGGTGAAAGGCACGAGCCCTGTGACGAGTATGGATTGGGCGTCTGGAGCATTTACTTCGAATATTGTTATCCACGAAGAATTTCGCGCAGTCTGAGCCTAAAAAGAGAGTTATGATTATTTTTGCATTGAATATACTATAATTGGAAAGGCGTCCCTAAGATCCCAGGAATCCATAGGTACACGTATTACCTACAGAAAGTGCAGTAAAAGCATTATGAAATGGTGCTTCACCGGTGCTCACTTTATGTCATAGGGGGCAAACGAGCAAACGTATCGCCTGATGGAAAGCGATTACCGTCGCCCATAAACACCTGCAACACCAGAGGAGTCAAAAGTGCTTGCCTACCCGGAGGACGAAGATATAATGCCTCTATGCTAGTAATTTCACCGGCTATCTTACCCCCACACCGGAACACTACAATGCGAACATTGCTGTTTGGCGGTGGGTTAGTAGGCAAGACGGTAGTAACAATCCGGACGGACCCTGCACGAGGCCCTACTACTCCATCTTATTTAAGGAGTATGATCCCTAATTAATGACAAGTTGCCATCGAATACTGGTGTATACTGGAGTAGATAAGCCAGGAAATAAATTTGCGTGGAGCGTCAAACTACATATTAGGCTACCCCAGGCACATAAGTGTATAACCACTGCGATAATTGGAGCGAAGCTCCCATGGATCGACTCGAATGGACTTTGTAACAATGCGCAGATCTCAGCGAGTTCTCAATCTATTTTAGAATTTTTGCTAGGTCGTTGCACAAATTAAATTTCGCTAGGTCGTGACGAAGAGAAAATTTCGAAAAAAAAAAAAAAAAAAAACTCCGCTCCAATCTTTGGTGCAAGCTTAGCCGGTGGCTGACTCTGCATCGACCTAGTTTATTACCTGAACGGTCCACAAAGATATAGAGGAGTTGCCGTCGAACCCGGGCGTGAATTGCAGCAGCACGGAGAAGGCGCCAATGTTGGAAAGGGCCAAATTGCGCGGAGCGTCAGGCAACACAGGCTCCACGCCTGATTGGATGACGGCGGAGCGCGCCGGGCCCTCGCCGACGGCCGTTAGTGCGCATAACCAGAACTTGTAGTGTGTGCTAGCCTACAATGAAATAGTACATTACTGCAGAGGCCGCGAAATAGGGGATTATTGGCCGAGTAGTAATAGATGGCCGAGTGATAACGAGGCCATCTAGAGATACGAGGCCGATAATCCCTGTTCGCGCCGAGGCTTGTATAGTGCTTTTCTCAAATAAATCCAAGGAAATAATACAAATGTTCAACTTATATATTCATATAAAAACAAATTTATTTCAAATTTAATAAAAAAAAACAAATTCATTTTTTTAAGCTGTTCGGGTCAATGTTTTTGCCACCAAATGTTAAGATGATTCTATTTATTAAAAAATGACAACACCTTATTAATTAGATATTGTTATATTTTTTAACAATAAACGTGATTCCTTGTTTATTTTATTGAATATCTGATTTAATCTAATTTAATAATCTAGTTAAATATAAGAAATAAAACGTAAATATACATGCACAAACTAAGTTTTTTTTTATTGGCAGTATGCCATAGATTATCAATAAAAGAAATAAACCCCACTGAAACAAAAGACAATCTCTTTGTTGGCTACGGCCAATAATGTTGTATGAAATTCCTTTATATCGTTCTAATTTGAAATTAGAACGAATCTTCAACAATTGCTATACAAAGACGTATTTCGCGGTCTATTACCACGATCATAAGAACGACATTTCCTTGGATGTTTAAGAAAAAAAATTAAATGTCTCTAATTTACTCATATTTTTGTTGCGGACGTTTAAATTTGAAATTTTATTTTATATGCTGTACATCTACAATACAACGAAGAATCACAGATGATTCCAAATAACTGTTGTAAGTTTTCATGTGGTGTTTTAATTATTTCCCTACCTAAATAATTTGACAACACCTTGGAAATGCACATAATGTAATTTAATTTTCACAATGGCTTACAAGAACGAAAATATAAGAGTAAACTGACTATATAAGAAATAATTTATTCACTTTGCATTTAATTTCATTGGAAATCATAGAACTGATTGATACAATATATGAATGTGAATAAACATTATAGAATATAAAGTGACTTATATTATGAGTTATAACGCAAAAGAGAGTATAATAAAAAAACTAACGTCAAATTTAGTTACTAAAACCTAGTATGCGAGTAATTTCAGTAATGGGGCAAACAAAATGCTACTGTACACACTTATGTGCTCTGACAAATGGCAAGTTTACTCTATGGTTTACTCGCTCTTAGCGGTCTACATCAGCCGACGACAAATGTGTGTGTCAAAGTTGACGTCCGCGCCACGAAAATGTGCAGTCGTGACTGCCATCTGTGGCGGTCAAAGGGTTCACGTGTCACGGTTCGCTACACGTCGCGACCAAACGCTTTCACAACGCTGTTGTTTTTATTAGTTTTGTAATTTTATGGTTGCAATATGAATGGAGCAGTGACTTTAAATATTATATCATGTAACGAAAACTCGTAACTCTTTTTATTTGAGCTATTAATTAGTTGTAATTATCAGGTATCGCATAACAAAATTAAACACTATTACATTAGACACACCCGTATGACCCACATAGATAAAAATTAGACTTTAGTATCTTTTTAAAATATGAATTTATTACAGAACAAATCAAATATAGTAATAAATATTTGCTGTACGTGCAACGAGTGAGATAGAAGTAAACACGGTTTATTTACCAAACTGATCTTGTTTGTAAAGGTAAGTAAACTGTGACACTTCGCTACGAGTGGTTTGATAATTGATTAGATAATTTTCTAAAAATTGCTATAGTATGTAGGTTGAATCATTTGATACGTAGGTTGAGTAAATATTTGTGAACTATACCTGTAAGTGTTCAACTCGAATACTGGTGACGTTGGCTGGCAATATTTCCTCTTTGAAGGTGTCGGCATCCTCTTTTACTTGGTAGGATAATTTGTAGCCTATTAAAATTCCATTTGACTTCTTCGGTGGCGACCAGGAGACTCTCACGGCACGGTCAGATATGTCGTCAAATTGGAGATTCATTACTTCATCCGGGACTAAAACGTGCATTCAGAATGTAAAAAAGACATCAGACATCACTTTCGTATCTTTGACATTTCTATATAAATTTAACAATACCTAACAAAAAAAACTATTCTCACAAGAAATCGTTTTTCTGAGGACAACTGAACGAGTTAATATAAAAAACGTCAAAATCGCCACAGATGTGCCTATATTATTGAGGAGTTCCTTCGATTCTTAGAAAACTTAACAAGCATAAAAAAAAAAACAACAGAATAGAGAACCTCCTCATCTTGAAAATCCGTTGAAAATGAAAAGCTCAATGTTAATTGAATATGTTTGGCCTTGTGATTGACTGATTGATTAAGCTCGCCGTTTGTACTTATTTGTAAAGTACAATACAGTTTGAATAAATAATTATGTAGATGCGATGGAAATATACTCACTGTCTTCTTTTGTCCTAATCAGAACATATTCGCTACGCGGCCCGTCCCCCGGTTCAGTGAAACATAATACTGATATGTTGTAGTCTGTGAATTTCTCAAGTCCACTGATAATGGCCGTTTGCTCTGTTAGTGGATCCAAAAGATTTGGAGGGACACTGACAAGTTTCTGTTCGACGTTATCGGCTTCATGATCGTCCCATCGCCATGCTTGGATTTTGTAGCCCTATATAAGATTGGCAAAGTGATAAACCAGATAAAGATAAAGTAACTGCGACATGCATCAAGCGACTATTTAGAAAATCAGTCATGTTTAATGTGGTACCGTACCTGATTGATGCCATTAATTTTTTGTGGGTTTGGTGGAGTCCACCAAACAGTGATGGAGGTGGAGTTGAAAGCTTCACACCGGACACTATCAGGAGCGGCTTCGGGCACGCCTTCTTTTGTTTTGATAGTGTAGCTATCGGTAAACACACCTACACCCTTATCATTGTAAGCAGCTATTTGGACGTTATAATCTTTCCAGGTAATCAAGTCTTGGATCAAATAGTTTCTTTGTGCTTCGTTAGTGATGTTCTGGTTAGTCCAGGGGCTGTTGTCGTAGCCTCGCAGCCTGTATCGGATAACGTAACCCAAGATATGGCCATTGCGGTGTTCCTCTAGAGGCGGCTGCCACTGAGTAATGATTTCCGAAGAAGATCGAGCCGAACCCATAAATCCAATAGGCGGCCCAGAAGGTGCTGGAATGTTTATTTTTTATTCACTATAAATGCTGTTAAATTTTAAAGTAACATGCTTATAACAACAGTAATCGAGGATAATTACGTAAGGAAGACGGACGTCTGAAGCCCTTATCTAAGTATCCGAACCACAATGCACAATTCATGGGAAAAAGGTCATTCCAAATATTGTAATGCGTAATCAGATAAACATGCAAATTTGCATTAGTGTAAGTGTTAGACTGAAGAATTATTGTTATAGACCGTGCTGCACACGCGTATGGTAAACTAACTACATACATAGAATTTGATATAATATAACATGCTAATGATCGAAGGACCTAAAATTAGTTAATAAACTTAAAACGTAGTAGCTTATAAAATCGACGCATTCTATAAAATAACTGTTTTGTTTAAGACACAACTGAATACATTGATCACATACACAAGAAATTAAATATTAAGATATTTCTTTTACAAGTCTGCATACCTTGGCAGCATATAAGGTCGCTGGCAGCTTGATCACAAAGAGAACAATTTATTGTAATGACAAACCTTTTAAAATTTTCTTTACAGGTCATTTGAAAATTATACGCTTTAGAAATATTATATGAAGTGCACCATATTCAATGCCAATGACCAAATTAAATGTGCGCGTGAGATGAAAAGTTCCCATCAATACTCTTTTAAAGTGACAAATCATACTACAACTAGAAAAGATTCCTTGTTAGTACATTAGTTGTGTTAATTGTTAAAGCGATTTTGTAATATTGTGAGCACATTTACTTCAAATCTTGTTAAATCCCATGTTTCTATAATTTCCCTTTATTCGAAATACTATTAAATGTTATACCTTCTTGCGGTAAAGTAAGAACGTCGGTCGGATCGGAAGCCGGGCCTTCTCCCACAGTGTTCACAGCTGAAACCCGAAACTGGTAGGAAGTGGCTGCCTTCAAGCTGGTCAAGAGAACCCAACGCTGATTAGCCGATACGTTCGTCGGTTCAGTTACCCAGTTCAATAGAGGATCTGGAGTCGGACCTGGAATTATATAAATATTTAAAAATCTGTCATATCTCAGGTAGAGTTTCTAATAGGTAGTCCACTAAAAATAGAGTGAAATAGAAAGTCAACCTTTGGCAATTCTGAAATCTTTACATTTTTTAATAACATTACAAAGTTATTTTCAAGATTTTAGAATTGCGCATAAGCAAAATTTGTCGCGAATGACGAATGAAAGTTTCGAATGATTATTCGTCATTCAAATAATTAATTCGTCGGATGAATTGCCACGAATAATCATTTATTGGAATACTAGGTTAAAACGCTATTTTTACTAGACTATAAGGCATGGTTAACATACGTACTACTGCTAACATACGGTTTACTTACCAAATTCCGGCACAACGCGTCGTTGTATAATGAACTTCTGTATCGGCGAATTCCCGTCAAAACCAGGCGTCCAAGAAACGTTAATAGCCCTTTGCGAGGTTTCCTCCAATCTAACGGCGCGGACATTAGTGGGCGCGAAGGGTAGTTCGATAACGGAGAGGACCGCATGGCGGGTATGGTTCCCGCCGGGTGACGTCACGACGCACGAGTACTCGCCCGCGTCACTGGCGCGGACGGCTTGCACTTGGAGAGAGCCATCTGCCGCCACCCACACCCGGGTACCAGCTGTCATCGGCCTGAAAAGTTCGTTCTCTGTCAACTCCACATAGATAACAACAGTTATGTGTGTACATATAATAAAGAGGATTCTCGAATGTAATGTATCGTCACACCTCGGACAGTGGCGATCAAATGTATGAAAGAAACGCGTTGCTACGCACACAGTCTAAGCTCGTGTAGGTGAACGCGTACCATGCTTGTGTGAGTGAGATAAGACATGCTAGGGTTGCCGCCATTTTTAACGCACGAGTCGGGAACTCGGGCGGGAACACAATGTGCAGCAATATGAGATGGCCTTGTAATAGCGGCGTCGAATTAATTTTGTGTGCACTGCTTATAATTAAACTAAAGTTAAATTATTAAACTACGATTTCTAATTCCGCCCGCGTTCAAATTCGATAACCTCAATGACTAAAAACTCATTGCGCGAATTAGGAAGAAATAAGAATCATACATATTACGCTGTAAGGTGGGTATCGAAGCTCGATTTATACAAATAGTTTCCTATTTTGAATCAGTATAAACGAAGTAACTAAATTTTTGTAAGGAAATTCAGGCCGCCAAATTATTACGTAAGTTGAAAACATAATTTTTTGTACGGTTGTTTTCAGTGTGATCTGATAGGTTTAGGTCGAAAACGGATAGGGCAAAAAAAATACTAAACATAAGTACCTATTGTAAGTTGGTTTTCAACTAAAACACAAAACACTTTGAAAATAACTGGGTATGTACTTGTCTTGATTCATCCAATGGGAATATGTAGAACTTTCTTTTATTTTTGTTGTTTATAGAGCTTAAACAACCGTACACAGCACAACACACGCCCATTACAAAAGTATTTGTTTAATATTTTAATATTATACGTGGCCTCCGCTCTGCGCACCGCGTCGTCGCGTCCTTGCCAGCCGGTAACTGCGAGGTAACCGAGCGCGGGTGGGCGGCACTTTCGGTGGGAGGCAGGGAGTGTCCATACTGTACGTTAGTACTCTTTATTATACTGTGGTATCGTATAATGCTCATGAATCATACACAGATCTATCTAGTCCCAAACTAAGCAATGCTCGTATTGCTCGTGTACCATGTCTTACTGTCACTGTGACAAGAGTAAAAAAGGTGTGTTTAAATTTTCGTGACTGTACATATCTATATATGAACTTATTGCTGGGATTCAAAACCTGGGGGGGTATTCGACCAATTTTAGAGATATAATGGAGATCTCTCCTTTTCATCGCCATCCGTCACTTTTGACGTGTGCCTACTTGACAAGTCGCGATATCCCTAGAACATCGCAACTTCGTCAATTCGGACGCGCAAAATTTTCTTCCTTTGTATGTGACGGCATAAATAACAGGCGCATACTTTAAATTGACCACGTAGTACGTGAAATTAGTCCGTTACGTTTCGTTCAAAACAGAAATTTATATACATGAATAGCATTTTTGACAATTGTTATCGCCTTCGTATTTCCAAAACTGAGATGAGATATGTCACATGTGTCATTAAAACGCGATGAGCTTCATCATCGCGTTTTAATGACAGTTCAAAGGCGAGATCACGGAGAGATGACTGTTATCTAACGGTGATCTGACGTTTGGCGATCGACACTCGAATTAGGCCCCTGGACCGCCAGCTATTGCCCATAGTCAGCTGCGGGGCTAGCATATCTTGCACATGTCGCGCGCGACGCGACATATCGGCGCGACTAAACGTCATCTCGTAAGGCGGTAGCATGACTTAGCGCGAGATGCGAGAAAGACTCGCTTGTAGATGTCATTCTGACAAAATGACATTAAAAGGAGACTTCGAACTGAATTGGTAGCATAACTACCTATTTCGCGACAAATCCTTCTAGCTTTTCTACGTCAAACGGCGAGATATAGTCTTCGAGCTATCAAGCACGCGAAACGTTGTCGCACCGTGTTTAAAATTGTGATTTAGGTAATTTCTATAAGAAAATAAATAAGTAAGTTAATAAATTAGCTTATTATCAGTTATTACGATATCTTTGAAGTTTAAGATTGTCGCAATTACAGCTTCTTCATCGTTTTTTTTTTCAATTTCTTCAGGATGGCTATGTTTTTCATTTTAAATGAGCAAAAACGAACAAGGCGAATCCAGCGGACGCGCCTGAGGGATTTGGCGAATCCTTTCAAGCTCCCAGCTCCAGAATTCCGGCACAATTATAGGATGAATAAGCCTATGGCTCTGTATTTGTGCCGGGAGCTGGAAGGCGCGTTGGCTCCCCTACAACGCCATGGTCATCCTGTCCATATAAAGGTATTATCAACAATTATCTTATAATTAACACGTTTTTATCTTTTTTCTTATTCTTTAAAAGTGCCATTGAAAAGGTTGAAATGTTGTCAATTGTCCAGTAAATCCGAAGAAAACGTGATCACGACGCCATCAACCGGGTGGAATTATTATGTTCTAACTATCCCGAGACTCACTTAACTATACACACAACATTTCATGTAAATCGGTTCAGCCAATTAGGTAAAGTTTGATGACAAACACACGTATTGAATAATTATGCATATATTATGTAGTTTTACTTGCAATGAGTTCAGGACAATTCTTCTATAATGTTATAAAATTCAAAGATTGTATTGAAAATCTGTTTTCTATGGAGAGGGGTAATTTTTGGTGGAAAATCTTAACAGCGCTTTGCAGTGGCGTATTACTTGGTATTTTTTTCATTGTCCTAACATCACGCCAAAACAACGGCTGGACTGATTTTAACCAATAATATTATTATTAACGTAAAAATGTGACGTTCCACCTATAATCAAAGACTGCATAACAGATTTCCATATTTTAATTAGTAATACTTATGGTTTTCATAATATAGTAGAACATAAGCTACAATTAATCAGGGCATTCGTTCATATTCCATGTTGTGTTCCCTTGGGGTGAGCGGGTAACACCGCAGCAAGTAAATTATGAACTGTTGCAGGTACTGACAGCAATTAAATTTATGGCAGGAGGCAGTTATCAGCGCGAAGTGGGCCAAGACCATAATCTGTGCATTGCACAAAGAACTGCCTCAGACTATCTTGGCCAAGTTGTAGCTGCCATAAACGAAAGGTATTAATTAAGGTTCAAAATACACAATTATCTAGTGCTAGTACTTACTTCTTTGTGTTCTAGTGTAAGCTTTACATACTAGGTTATTGGTAGCATTGGTAGCGAACCCCGCCTGAACTATTTCATTTCACAATTTTTTGCTTCAAAATAAATATTAGGTAATTACCTATTTTGCCTGTGGATGTAATGTATATTAATTAAAAATGCTTATTATAATTTATTCAGCATGTGGGCCTTTGATTGAATGATAGGTGCAAAATAGTTTACTTATTTCAGCATGAAATAAGTACAATAAAGTATGTTTCTATTTAACTTCAGGTTAAAACCGAGGTGGATAACCTTCCCCGGTACCGAGGCGGAAAGAAGAAATGTGGCAAATGAGTTCCAACAAAAGTTTGGCATACCAAATGTATTGGGGACGTTGGACTGCACCCATGTGTCTATCTTTCCGCCTCCTCGTCCTCATGGAATGCAGTACAGAAATCGGAAAGGGGTACCCACAATAAACGTACAGTTGGTAAGATTCGATAAAAACAAACATGTACAGTACTACCTACTTCTAGTACCTACTCTTTAAAAGGCGTTGGCAGGTCTTATTCTCACAAAGGCCGTATCAATGGTATCTATTATATGCCCTTTTTTAGGGTCTCCGTAACCAAAGGGTGCCAACGGGACCCTATCACACTACTAATTTGTCACAGCGCTGTATCTCTTCGTAATAGGTAGAGACTTGTAATTCTCGCATAATGCATATTTGTATAGTCACTATACTAAGAACCTACAAGATGGACAGATGACCTTATAAAGGTCGCCGGAAGGCGCTGGATACAGGTCGCTTCCAACCGGTATATATGGAAGTCCAAAGGGGAGGCCTATGTTCAGCAGTGGACGTCCTATGGCTGAGATGATGATGATGATGATGATGATGATACTAAGAAAGGAGATCCTATTACAATTTAAATAGTAAGCTATAGCAATTTTAAGGAGACCATACAAATAACGTGTTTGAAATAAATACCGTATTATAAAATGTTTTATCTTCCGTGCGCGAATGCTCAGGACTCGCACTTGACTAGTTTTCTCACAGCGTTTAATTTTTTACAGATAGCAGACGTAAACTGCAGGATCATGAACGTAAACGCCCAGTACCCGGGAAGGGTCCATGACCAATTTATTTTTAACCACTCGGTCATCAAGCAAGAGATGCGCCGATTATACGACCGAAGAATAGGGTCTTATCACCTCTTGGGTAAGCGTAAGTAGTCAAAGGTATCCCCTTCTTTTTTTGACAAAAGTTTCATCGAATTTCCGCCGTCGAGATTTGTCGTCTTAAGCCAAATGTTAAGCCAATTTAGCCCAGTGGTTAACTAGATAGAGCTAGTAGTGAACATAATTTTTTTACCTTTTGTACCTTCCTGTATTGTGCAAGAAAGTTGAACTACTTATTTTATCCGTTTCATTATATTTCAGGAGATTCCGGCTACGGGCTAGAGCCATGGCTCATGACTCCAATTTTGCATGCAGTGCCTAACTCACCCGAGGACCGTTATACACAGTGGCACTGCCAGGTCCGCAACACCATCGAGCGGACCAACGGATATTTAAAAGGGTCACTAAGATGTCTTGGGCGCGACAGATCACTGCATTACTTACCTGAGAAGGCGTGTAGCATAATATATGCCTGCGCACTATATATAATATTATGAAACACTTCAGGTTCGTAAATTATAAGCTTTCTTAAAGTATACACGTGTACAGTTATTAAACAAAATCATTACGAAAAAGATACTGACTTCACGAAGGCTTAAGAACAGGACTTGTTACTGGGCCTATATTCCCCATCAACTTTCCCCCGTTTTCATTTTTTCTAATAAGAACATTACATATAGACATATGTAACTCGTTTCGGCACCTACATTTATTTTTTTATGTTATCAGGGTGGAAATGGAGCAGATCGACGAAGTTCTCGAAGAGCCGGAAATCAACGAAGATCAAGACAACGTACTTTATCAGGCGGCGCTACACAAACGTCGCAATATTATTGAAGAGTTTTTCAATTAAGATGTTAATTGCTAGTATACATATGTATATATATTATACATATATACATAAATCAATAAAATAATATCAATATTACTTTTACTCTTTTATTGAACTAAGGGATGCGGCCAAATGTTCACGATTACTAACAGAAATGAAAACATCTCGTTTTCTAGGAATTGTAGGTCCTAACTATGTACACTGAAATGTATCAATTACATAGAAATAGTAGCGAGTCTGACTAGAAACGTTACGACCCGCTACCGGCCCATGTGACTGTGAGTGTTAACATATTGAGAGTTTGAATAATGTTTTGGCTATTGCAAAAGGTTTAATAAACAATAAAATCAATTAAAAATATGTAAATAAATTATTCCGCCCCCTGGCTCTTCGGGCTCGCCGCAACTCCATGAGCTGGTGCCGCTCAGCCAGCCTCTCCTGCCGCACCAGTGTATTGCTGATATCCTGCAAACATTTTAGTTTTATTTTATTAATACTGCAGAATGTGCTCGCTACTTCGTCTGCAGGAGTGAAAAGTCATGCTCCTGATTTTATTTGCTTGTGGTAGCCGGGTAAAAGTATCCTATGACCATCTGTTGTGTGTGTTGCCTTTGACATTGGATTTTGTGATATGATACATACAATTTTCTATTTTGTGACAATTAAACAGACTATGTCCTTTTTTAAATAATTCGAAACGTCGAAGTAATAAACACTTTCGAACACAATTAATTACCATTTTGTTGCAATAAATTGGTACAGACATTTATTTTTATACATTTTTTATCATCGAATAGAACTTTATTAATCATCTATTAGATGAATTAGCTAACATGTTTCTAGCAATAAATTATGGATGAAATAACGATACCCTTAAAACTTTATTTGTCTCCTTTTGCGCATTAATAAATGCTTGCGGATGGTTTGCCAGAACGGTGCGCCGGGCACCGGAGCGTGGAGGGCGGGCGCGGGTCCTTCGGCGTCCACCCGAACGCGATACAACGGGAGGATTTTCGGTTTCAGATTCTTCTGGAAATCCTTCCAGAAGAGGTATCTGAAACAGAAGTTCCTCCTGCGGGTCGGGTCCTTCGTTACCTGCCGCTGATGTTGATGGTAGCTGTAATTGTATTTGAAATAACACCATCGTCGTCGTCGTGAACAATTGAACCATAGACTGATAATCAAAGCTACTTTCTAAAAAGCCTTAGAAATTATTGTAAATTTTAATAGCTTATTCATATCTTGGTTAAGGAACCCAAGCATCTTTCTCTACTTTTTCACTACGTACAAATAGGCGTCCGAATTACTTAGTTGTTGCCTATCAAAAGTGAAAAAAAAGAACACTGCACTACTGTGCTATATCACTTAATAATGGATAGACACTGATATTTACCGGGCCGACGCCAACACCTGTCTCCCGCTCCACGGAAATGCCCATGGCGCACTCCTTGCCTATCGTATTCAGTATTTTTGAACACTTTTCCGAGAGTTCAGGGACGGGCACCGCGTTTCCCGTAAAATTTTGAGCAAGGCGGACCCGTCCCCCGTCGTCCCGAGCTTTCTTTTTTAAGTCACGCCACGTCTAAAATTGATGAAAAAATACATGGAAAATAATCAAAACTATTAAATAAATCATCATCAACATCAAAGCGCCATTAAGATACTTACGTGCTTCCACTGCTCCACACTCTTGTCCGGCCCATGATTTGCCAACAATTCCTTCAACTGGGCCCATTCAGCCTCCAATCGCTGGTTGCCGAGTGGCCCAGTGAATTCATTATTGGCAAATGCTGGGTTAGTGGACATGTAGTCCACAAGCATATTTATTTGAACTGCCGTGCTTCGCGTTCTGAAAAAGATTTTAATTTATTAGTTTAAATAATATGCAGCGCTTTATCTGCTAGAACTTGAACATTATTAATCCGTTTATGGTGGCTCGAATCTTGTGCCAGAATCCGTTTTTTTTTGTTTATAACCAATGCATGACTTCTGTGTTAAATAATACTTATCAAAAAAATTAAATATAAAATATGAGATGAGATGAACATGAACAAAGATGCAAGGATCATTTACAACATGTACTTATTTCAGCGTACATCAGTCTATTACAAGTTACTATAGTGTATTATACCAAGATAAGACCGAATTTAACTGAAGAACATATTAAAATAAATTAATAAACAAACTAATACTTACATTTTGCCTCTTGGCGCCATGATGTCAACACTTTTAAACTTCACTTTGACAAATGAAAAGAAGTCACATAGACAATATTTGTGATTTTCTAGCTTTTAAGAATGAATGGAATAACTCAACCCTAGTACCGATTCGTTATTGCCATATGTAAATATGCCATTCTGAATACTTTCATATTAAAGGGTATCATCGGAAATGACACGTTTGCGACTTCGGTTTGAACCGCGAGATACCTCTCGAGTCTAGTCGCTTTGACTAGTTATGCTACAGAAGGAGAGATATCTGACAACCGCGACAATGTCATGTCGAGTCGCTTCCTATGTCGCATGTTGAAGTTATGCTAGCTCTGCTGAATTACCACTGCGCCAAACGCGTTTTCAACAATATCATGACTTAAAAGTGTCAAGATATTCTAAACATTTTTGTAGCACTTGGAATAAAATGATGAGTAAAATAAATTCTAGGAAATATAACACTCGGGACGCAAGGTTCTCATTTTCCGCATTTTCGACGGTTCGCGTGGACGAGCGTAATTATTCAACTTACTGCTTATTATGGAACCAGTCAATATTGTATTTCACGTTGGGGTCATTTGAAACCTTGCACTGTAACGTAGCCGTGTGACCTAGCAAAACGCGTGTGTCCACAGGGGGTGCTATTATCTGAGTTCTCACTGAAAAATAAAAAAAAAGGAATATTAATGCGGAACAATGCGCGGGACAATATAAGAGGCATTACGTGATAATTATGTGTTACCTAGTACAGTTAGATAAGCTTCCCCGGAAACGTTTCCAGCGTCGTTAGCTCGCACGCAAGTGTACTTGCCACTATCTGCCGTGGTTGTGCTTGTAATAAGCAGATCGCCTTGCTCTAACGTTTGCAATCTCGCAGAGAGATTTATAATCAGGGAGTCTGTAATTAGAAACAGGTATACATAATGCATGCTTATGTTTGAAGTACTCTATGCAAATACGTATTAAAGCTCGGTGGCTGTGGCATCTGCATCTCTGACTTCTTGATTTGAATTTGCACGATCAAAACATATTTATAATAAAACTGGTCTTATTGGCGTATAAAATAGTTCCTCTAAAACAATGCGGATTATGACGCATTCAAACCGTCGAGGTACATAAATAAATGATCATATACCATTAAGTACAGTTCTACTATAATAATGAAATCTGTGATTTACGTTGATAACAATTACAACATTTGTTATCGTTATAATTGTTTTTCTATGAAATGATTTTCGACAGCGGCGCGCTGCTGACATCTGACTCGGATCTCGCTGAACTGATATGTATGCTTGTTTTACAATACATTTAAAAAAATATATTATCTAAGTATTTTAACCGCTGAACGTATAACTTTATTTAACCATCGTACCTAAATTATGCGTTTCTATATTTTGTACGGTAGCTCTCGTGGCAATAACAATACGTTGATAACGTAGTAACATTACTAACCGTTGAAGTACCAGGTAACGTTGGGGGTGGGCGCACCGATGGCCCGGCACGCGATCGTGGCGTCTTTGCCGTCCAGGACCGTAAGGTTGGCCGGCGGGGTCTGCATTATTGGCGGGGACGCTACAAGCCACACGCACTAGTTAGACACACACGCTAGCAACTTACATATTACAACTAGATTTTTTACCTATTAGAACTAGCGGGTTGCTTCAATCATATTTAACAGATATATTATTAAATAATGATTATCTAGAGATCTACTAATATCTCGATACTATTATAATACAGGTCTGTGATGGTAGCGTTTGTCACGCGAAAGATAAATGAAAGACCATCCCGCCACAATTTAATATTAAATTTGCAATCTACTAATCACTGATAATTACAATTGAAGCAACCCGCTGATTTAATATTCACACTCATATAGTTAGTATTTCGAGAAAACGTTATAATATAACATGCACATAATCATACTTAAAACTTTAAATGGAAACTAAGAATGTTGCTGAAATTAGGTAAAATGCGGTTTTATAGGTAATGAAGATAAGTATACCTATGTCACGTAATATACTAAATGTTCAGTGTATATTTAAAATATTCCTTTCAGATTCACTTGTGAGTACATTATGAATTTTGTTATATTTATCATAAGAATAATTAGTATCACTTAAATGTGTATTTATTGCGATTTCGCGGAATATCCTTCTCATATAATTCAAATTATTAGGTATGGGCCTATAATTAAAATTACTGGTCATTTATTCAAAGTAAGTTGTAATAAAGCCAAAAGAGCACCTAAACCTTTAATAAATTTATTTATACTTATGTATAGTATCCAATAAAACACAATATAGAACAGTGCTGACTGATGAGAAAAGTTAGTGTAAATCATGCATAATCAGATAAATAAATAATCTACCTACATAAGCCGTAAAAAGTTCAATTGATATAAAACGCAAAATTAACCAAGTGCCAACACTTGTAGCACCGCAACCGAGGATGAAATTAAAAAAATAGCGATCACACATGTGCCGTAAAAAACATTGCAGTATGAAGAATTGTGTGGAATGACTACAATCAATATCCTTACTGCCAGTATCGAATTTGAACGTTTTTGCCTTTTTATCTGCGGTCCTCACTCTTATTAACTTCATCGGACTGCGAGGTACGCGAATCTGTTCTTTAGCTGCATGAGAGTCAATGGTTAGTGTTTATTTAAATCCATGAGATAACTGTAAAGGCTAAGAAATGTGTAACTTACTTTTTATTTTCAACCAAGTATAAATGGAGGATTCTCCAGCTTCATTACTGGCGATGCATTGGAAAATACCCATGTCCTCCATTTTTAGATCGCTGATGACCAGAGAGCGGTCCACTTCGACCCGGTACCGCCCTGCTCCGTCGTCCACGTCCGAGTTGTCCGGTTCCCCGGCTTCGGCGCCAACGCTCGAAATTTTCCTTGAATCTTTATACCAGGTGATACCCGGAAGCGGAATTCCTTGCACGTTGCATTCTAAAACTATGGTACTCCCAAATTCACCAAAAGTTTCAGATTTTAAAGTGGTTGAGAAAACTGGTTTCTCAATTACAGTAACGGTGGCAGAAGCCGTGACAGTAGCGAATCCTCCCGTTTTCAGTCTCGCCTGACAGGTGTACTGTCCGGTATGACTTAAATTAGCGGAAATTAAGCTCAAGGTTCTGTTCCATTGATCTTGTAAGTCATAAGTGATTCCGGCCAAATCTATCATAATGCCATCTTTGAACCAGAGAGTTTCCAACTCGTGTAAAGGCCTGGCGTTTGCTATGCAGTATAGATTTACCATTTCTTGGCCCTTGGTGATTTTAGTATCTTGTGGTTTGATTATAATTTCCGGGGGAATTTCTTTATCGTCATCGCCATATACGGTTAATTTGATATAGGGGCTGTTCTCTACTTTGCCTAGTTGCGTGTTAATCGCTCGAACTCTGAAAGGATTATGTAACTGGTTACTAAGTGTATTTTTATAAGAGGCAAACACTGTAGCGAGTGAAGAATATAAGTAATAAGGGTTCCTAGTTGACTACGGAACCCTAAAAAAACAGACATGATTTTCGCTTAAAATTAATATGATTGGAAGTATTGGAGTTAGACTAACCTGTAGGGTCTCTCATCTTCATTTGAAGCTGATAGAATAACGAGTTGGTGTTCTGGGGTAAGAGCATATTTTTGATCGTAACGGAGAACTCCATTTTCATCTTGCCATATGACCGAAGGCGGCGGTTCAGATTCTATGTGAGGGAAATCAAGAATTGCCGCTCTACCAGATTCAGTGACTACTACATCCTGTTCAATGTTACCGAATACACCCATATCTGCAAGTTGAATTTATTGAATTCATAAGCGCGATAAGAACCCTGAGCACCTGGCTTCATTTTATTACTCCTTCAGAAGTGGAGTATTACTTTAAGAGCATGATGGTACTTTAACTTAAAGCTATAGGGAAAGTTTTCCCATTACTTTAATACAAGTAAACTACTTTGTGTAATGGAGTACCTACATTACTCCATTTTTCAATGAATTAACTAGTTATATGTTAAATTAACGAATATTGTAAAAGATTACTTATATAAATGAGTTTCGCTTACACGCAACGACGATATTATTTTTTTCGCTGTATATTGCGCCGACATCGTTTTTGGCGATACACTGATAGGCTCCGGCATCGTCTCGTTGGGTGTTCAAGATCTTATAAAAGAGCTCTGACGAATATTCCCCTAGAGGTATACCATTCTTCAGCCATCTATACATTGGTTGAGGTATCCCTGGAAATATTCATGTATTTTTTTACCTGTTTCAGATATAATTATTGTTTTGTTAGATAAGAAATTAGTGAGATAGTGATTAACTTACCATGTGCTGAACACTGTAATATTTTTGTTGTGCCTTCTCTGACTATGCTATTTGAGGATGATGGCTGCATACTAAATCGAGGTGGCTGCATTTGCACTAAAACAATGAAAATAACATGATATAATTGCCCTCATTTAACTGCTGCAATCGAGACTGTTAATTGGTTTAATGAAGCCAACCAATCGATGCGATGGTTTGAATATTATAATTTTCCATATTTTTGTTTATATGAAGTATACCAGTTTTGGTGAGAGGTTTTCATACAGAGTTAGTGATGAACACACAATTTACACTTTTTACGCAACTTTTGCACTTTTGTTGTTGCAAGTGTACATAATTTCTACCAACATATATATTCATCCTCCTTCCTACGAAACTTATCAGGATGATCTGCTGTATCTAGTAATAAAAAAGTTTAAAAGGGGTGTGTAATAAAAACGTACGAAGGGCAGGAAGCGCTTTAGGAAATATAGGCTTAATAGGATAGGCATGAAGTCGATTAGGTTTAAATAATAAATGGAAGGCCTCTCTTAGGTAATCGTATCGTAAACGTAAGATGACTACCGATATATATCTCTGAATTATGTATTTATATTCGTAGATTCAATATCAACCACGTGAAAATTAACAACTATGTAAATTTCTTTAAGAGATCAGAGCAGTAGGTAAGTTTTTTATCTAAATCTGAACAAAGCCTTGACCGCCTGCTTTAAATAGTGTGTCCATTTTTTGCCAAGCGAAACAAACTGAATATCAAGTAATTTTATCAACGTATAATTGATTGTTAAAGTAATGGTTTAGGTTCATAATTATGCGATTTTAATTACCGCAACGTTAAATTTTTATTACATTCGCTTCAATAAAGCAATGTTAGAAGCTTATTTAGCTCCGATGTGATTGCTGGCCGCCTGGAGTCACAATGCTAATATAAATAAATAATAATAAATAAACATCAGACAACCTCACACAAATCGATCTAGTCCCAAATTAAGTTCAAGAAGGCTTTTGTTATGGTTACTAAACGACGATATACATACTTTATAGATAAATATAGACTTAAATACATAGAACAACCATGACCCAAGCACAAATATTGCAGTTCATCACAGAAATATTTGCCCCGGTCGGGATTCGAACTCGGGACCGCCGCCGGCTCAGCACGCAGGTGCACTATAAACTGCGCCAACGGCTTCAGTAAAATATCGAGATGATCTACATATATAGACTTAGGTATGAGTTATAATTATAGAATTTTTAACAATAAATGCCAACTTTAACGAAAACCATCCTTTTCTCAGATTCTTAAAGCGATTGTGTGGGTTAATATTTGATATGGAAAGCCATTGCTATATATGTGCACACAACAATTGAGACGTCGATTTATCATGGATTTCATGGACAACAATGTGATCACTAGCCAATTTAATAAAACAACATATGTATACGCGTTGAATTGAATCCTACTTTTTTAAGCCGGTAGTTCAGGCATAGAGAAACAAAGTGATAGACGTTATTTTTTGCGTTTTCGGCTGCCACAGGCTTCTTTTTATCTCGAATTGCAGGGTTTGGACAGGAAAAACAGAACGTTTTTATAAACAATATGCGGTTGGCCGATACTGAGAGAACTAGAGGAAATAGTACCTAGGCTAGAAGTTTTCAAATACAAATTGAACATTAACTCTATTTTGATCTCAAAAAGGACAGACGCATCCGCATGCTTCTTAAATTAACGTTGATTACCAATAAAACGGGATGTTGTTGCAAACGTACTAAATACATTTGAGATGACTCAGTAACGACTAAAAGTGAAAAAGACGATCACTTAGGACACGTCATGCTATTCGGACCCGCGACCGAATATCAAGGAGGCGTGGTTAATGCGCTGACCGATTTTATCTTCCACTCGGAGCACGGGCCGTCGGTCCCACCGAACTTGTTACGACACAAAACCATTTATCGCCAAGCGGAGTCATTTTGGGAACAACGGTTTTCTATTTTCAAATAGGATGCTAATAGCTGCTATTTGGTTCGTAGCCTCGTCACACTTTACCTTAACTCGTAATGCCGTGGTATTTGTTGGTAACAATCCCTAAGTTACGAGCTATAATATCATTTTAACTTTCATAAACTCACTATCGCAATAGTTTGACCCGTAATCAAAATCTCTATATACATCTATTACTCGAAGAGGTAAAAATATCCATCAGGCTACTTGTAAAATTATACTAATCTTAGGGATCGAAATTTAAACAACTAAATGCCACGCACACTCAGATCGATCGACAAACGATGAACGAAACGATGCAAAAACAAAAGTCTGCACATGAGAATCTTCCCCACAATAGCCATTCAACAGTTAGGTATGGTGTATGTTAGTGATTAAAGTTCAACAATGATTCGCATGTCTATCTCTCATCCTAGTATCAAAGTGAAATCTAACAAGGTTAACAAAACGAGGCGACCGAGAAACAATTGAAAACAAATCGAGAAATTACAACGTTCCACGATGTAAGAAGTCACAAGTTCTTATCGTGGAGTATTTTTCTTTCAATGAACAGTGACAGACACCTATTTGTTGCATCGCCTCTCCTTTATCAGCCGCTGGTGATTGTAATGTATAGGGAGCTTAAACGACTTAAAAGATTGACCCTTTTCTATCGAAATAGGTCGACTCCATAGGGATTGCTAAGATTTTGGCACATTGTAAATCTAGCTAATCTGTTTGTTTACAGTGAGAAATCGTACAGTGTAGGTAAGTCATTAGTGGTATTAGTACACCCTTACGCTTTGAGGCTTAACCCGAAACCTTTCAATTACTGTACCTATTTCGAAATAGCGTTATGTTATGAATTTTCTCAGCACCCTGCCTAAAGAATAGTCCGTTAAATTACCTAACTGCTGGCTTTTGTCCATTATTTGTATGCAATAAAACGTTAAATAAAATACAATAATATGGGGAAACACAGAGACACTGCGTATATTACGTTTACGTCCGAAATAAAGGATTATCCAAAGGATGAGTAGGTACGGCGAAGCTTACATTACACTTATAATGGGTTCATGTTTAACTTCATGCGTGAACGAATTAACTGCTGTAATGTGTCTTTTTTGTGTAATCTGTATCAATGGATTAACATCTCGATCTATTCATGGATTTACCTACTTATTTCAGATTACACAATTTTTCAGTCTCGGGAACAAATTAACACGGCTGTGGTATTTATTTTGTATGAATGAGTTAATTCACTCATTAGCGGACGTTCTCGTAAACGAGGTCTGCATTGTTGAGTTTTCTATCGTAACGTAAGCACATCATAAACATTGGCACAACGGCGTCGTGATTACCGTTTGGGGAACGTTCTCTGTCTAGGCTAGGGCCAAAACACAATTACAAGATACGACATCGCATCGTCGTACGACGCGACATCGTGTCGTGGAAATTCATAAATCCATAATGAACTTTATCTTCATGTGACAAGATGTAAAATTAAAATTCATTTTACAATTTTACGACGTCACATCGTGGCTCGATGTCGCGTCGTATGACTTTGCGATGTCGTGTCTTGTAATTGTGTTTTGGCCCTTATGACAATTTGGCCTATAATTTATAAATGCTAAAAATCACGTCAGTCTGACCGAAACTCTAATGCTATTTGAAATAAAGCTCAATTGCAAGAGTGTTAAGGGTACAAATAGTAACAAGTGACAAACTAAAAATTCCCACGCTATACTGACAAAACACACGTTTGTAGCTTAACAACGACTGTTCAGAGCATTGTGCAGGATATTATGAAATCGTTGAAATGTATGAAAGCACCAACCAAGATGATCATGCTTTCATGATTCTTTTAATGCAGAGTAGTACAATGAATTACTTAGTTAAAGAAATTTCGAAATAAATAGAGGTTTATTTACAAAAAGGGTAACCGTGAAAAACATAGTTAACAATGTAATTACACGTCAGTTTAGCTCATATTACAAAGAAACGGAGTAGCCGAGAGAGCTATCCACTTACACTACGTAAGTGCATTTGGTTGAAAGAGCGCCCCGTAATTAGACTAGGAGCAGCTTATATTATAATGCAAGTTTGTTTTTGTTTTTACAAAAAGCTAGGAAGTAGGAAGTGATGATGTTAGCACGTAAGAGTAACCATTTGTTTATTTTTTACGTGCTCTTGATTGACTGCAGTAAAGCTGGCCTAGTTAGCCGCAGTCAACGCTCAACACGTGCACAGTATCGGACTATTATGGTGGTTAAAACGAAGCGTAATCATGATAATTTATGTTCGATCTGCCTTTTCGCATCTATTTTAAATTATGAATATAATGTATGGTTCATTGTAGACTAGACTATTTACCTTTGTAAAGCGAGAGAGCTCCGCCTGTGTTAAGTAGTTCAAGGATGAATTCAACTTCACAATACATTCATATCACGAACTACCGACACCGTTGTACTCTCCCCATAGACAAATTATATGACCTTTCTAAATACCTACTACGAAAAAGTTATACAAGACATATTTATTACTTGTAGTAAAGTCTCAGTAAAACAGATATTCTTAAACTTATAAAATTACTTGGTTTCGGTTTCGCCGAGGTTTTTGGTTTGCACAATAATTAATCCAACTAGAGAAAACAATATTTCTTTCGATGTCAGTAAAACAGATTCTATGTTTGATTAAAATTCAATAAATAATACCGATTCGTTAAATAATACCCAAATCACAAAACCTTAGCCAAATTGTATTGCGGATAATACTGGTTTTAGTATGCAACGAAACTCTAATGAGTTAGAGCTTGATCCGGGGAATTCTAAAACAGAGAATATAGTAGTTATGGACGCAACAACCCAGGAATACTTCGGGATTTTGTGTCAGCTATTTCGAAACTATTTGATATTACCATTATGATGGCAAATTTCCTTTTTATATCGTTGTCTTGATGCGAGCTGCGTCTAAACAGTTTGATTACAATGATAAGATAAGTAAGCATTGATAACGTTCCTATTACGTAGTCTTCGTCGTATCCTTAAGGAGACATCAATTAATTAGGACACTCAACTGTTCAAACAAGTTTACGGAAGAATGGTGTCATGCTGATGACGATGACGCTATATTTTTTATAATAGGTACTATATCTAGCCTATAAGTCAGCCACATACAATATAAACAATAACAAAAAATACTTAATGAACAACCAATACCGATACCGACATGTTACCAATTCCGAACACAAAGTAAAGATTGGTAGATCCGATAGCGATCTAAAAATAGATGATGCATCGTTTTCACGTTGCAGCGCTTTTAAACTTCAATAAACATAGGCATCAACAAAAGCTCCTTTCTAGACCGGAGCTTCCATCGCAAAATAGACATCCATTTTTTAACCATACTTTTGTTGTTTGTTGTTTTATAATACGAAGCTAATTAAATTGGAAGCGAGTCAAATTAAGATGCCACTTACATATGCTTCAAACACGAAAACAATTGTTATGCTATCTTTTTGTATACACTTTCAATTCCACGCTATAGATTAATCCAGTAAAATTCGAATCTAAGTTAAACAATTAAGTATATCGTTCCCATTCTTTGATGGCAGTTTTGTTTGAGTTTTTGTAAAGCGAAACAGTTGTTTACGAAGTTTAATTTATACAGCAAGCGGGTACGCAGATGTTCGTTCATAAAATGAACGTTGATAGATGAAATTTTAAATGCAACTCTACCAATTTTAAATTAAAATAAGTTATTTAGCAAAGAAGGTAGATAAAGAAAATGTTGTTGGTCATGCTGAATTTGTTAAGCCTGGGAACAAGTAAGTTTCAAAGTTACTCATAAAGATAGCGATTTGCGTCCGTGTTTCTCTAAGACTACTTCCCAGGGGATTAAACTAGGTCCTTGGCAACGAGTACCTACTATTTATCTCGGATGTCTTACCGTCTGCGCTGTCAGTTTGTTTGCTTGAACTAGAAACAGAGATTATTAGCCCAATATAAGGTGATTAACTAGGGATTTTTATCAAAGAGAGCTGTAATTCAGGTTATCTATTATAACCTTAAATATTAGGTACACCTGCATGGTAATACCGCGGCAATAATTTTGTCTGCGGTTGCGGAGGACACACAAGACACAACGATAATTATTTCTAAGCTTAATGCATTATTTTTACTAATCCTTTGTGTTTGCTTTCAGGAATATTATCCAAGTTTAGCGTAACAGGGCTGAAAATCCTCGCTTTACGGGCGGTTGATAAAGAGTGGAATTGTCATCTGCACCTGTTGTATCGATTTCAGGAACCTATCTTGTATCTCTTTGCACTGCTTTTATGTCCTAATTATTAGTGTTACGAAACACGAATCAAATTTATTAACACGAGTAAAATTTTACAGGTATCTACTTATTCGGCGTTATTTGCAACGATCTTCATTTTGATGCCATGGCTGGATTGGTATTGTTGGTGCTAGGGCAACAATGGCTAATGGACGATGTGTCATTGTGTGCAAACAAAGGAGAGGATTTTAAAAGGTGTATGCAAAGTGAATGGAAACATGTACTGTCAAAGTTTCAGTTATGGCATATTATGAATTGAATGCCAGGCTGCAAAAGTCAACTTTTGTATAAGCATCATTCAGCACGAAAATAATTTAATGTCTTAAGCTCCAATTACACAATGGGTTAGTTACCGACGGCTGATTACGTCTGTCAATGTCGATTACTTGACAGACTTAATTAAACCGTATTCAGACTAAGTACATACAAAACAAAATATTCTTATAAACATATTAAAAATTAAAACTAGCTTTAAAATCTGTTACATAAAATCCAAAGGATATGTTTAAGCCTGCGAAGGCGTTTTAGAAAATAAAATCGTTCCTAGCAACTATCTGTTTAGTATGTTAGTGGTCGGCATCGATTCAACGTGCCACAGGTGTGAGTCACGTAACGGAAACGCTTCTTTACTGCGAGATTGATGTTCTCTAACTTGATGCATTCCCATCGTTTATTTAATATTTTATTCGAAATGTAAAAGGTAATCAATTGCTATTCTAGCTCGTTATGAAACTAGGAACATTGGGGGGTTATTGCTGGGGTTATTAAGAATTGTAAGCGAATATAATATATTCGTTCACTGTATACACATCTATTGTAATACTTTTAGATTTAATTTAAATTGAATTTTCCTTTTATATTTTCTTTTGACATGACTATAAATGCAATATGTATACTTTTACAATAAACACGTGATTTTGACATGAAGTAGGTACATTTCACACGGAGAACCGTCGACTGTGCTGTGGCCAGTACTCACAATATTTTCAGGGCAAGGCTTAGTTAGCATTTTTGGAAAAGATGCACAATAGGTAGTTTCCGAACCAGAAACTTGTGACTAGCTTTTATTTCAATTTATTTACTTTGTAATGAATGCGTGTAGATATTAGTTACTGTGATTGGCAGTTTGGAATTGGATTGACAGTTACTACAAACTTGTATTTAAATGTTTTTAGGGTTCCGTACCTCAATCGGAAAAAACTAGGATCACTTTGTTGTCCGTCCGTCCGTCTGTTTGTCTGTCTTTCAAGACCCTTTATCTCGAGAACGCGTGGAGGTATCCAGTTGAAATTTACGCCATATATGCCATATAAGGTCTACGGTCCCTTGAAGCTGTAAAAAAATCAAACTTCTACGTTACCGTGAAAAAAAAAAACGGCCGTTTATGTCGCAAAAAACGTACATTTCGACACTCTCAAGGGAATAAAAATGATAGGGTACTTCCCGATGACCTAGAACTATGAAATTTGGCAAGTAATATCGTCACATACTACAAATACTTATAAAAATCTGAAACTAGAGTCTGGTATATGGTTAGAAAGTGTAAACATATGTGTTTGCCGTTGACTGTACTGTTCATAGGTAGTGGTAGAAATTATGTGAGCTGACTATGATTGCACGTCAACATATATTTAATTTATTTATTTAGGTACCTTACGTGTGCATGAAAAGTCAAAAATATGTATGTTCTAGTATCAAAACTATAATTCCTACTACACAAAATGTGATTTTTTAAATTTCCCGCCAAAACTGAGTGTTATTTCATAAGCCAGACTATATACATTTGTAATAAAATCATAAAAAATGTAGGCCTTTTCAAACATCATATTTGGAGAACTCGGTTGGGTTTAGTTTGCACCTCGTTTGTAAGCGGCGCCATACATTTCAGGTGCAAACTTAACTCAACCAGGCCAATTAAGATGGGATAAGTGAAAGTGTGTACGGAACCCTCGGTGCGCGCCATACCTAAAGGGTAAAAACGGGACCTCATCACTAAACCTCCGCCCTCCGTCTGTCATCAGGCGGTACCTCGTGAACCGATGATAGCTAAGTAGACACTTGAAAATTTCATACACGAAGCATTGATGTTGCTGCTACAGCTAGAAATACTAAAAACAGAATAAAATAAATATTTAAGTGGGGCTGCCAAGCCTTTTTGCTGTCTTTGTTCAATATTGTCACCAGGCTGTATATCATGAACCATCATAGTTAGGTGGATCATATTTTCACAGATGATGTATTTCTGTTGCCGCTATAACAACAAGTACAGAAAACAAAAAAAAAAAGTTGTTCGGAACCCTTGGTGCGCGAGTTCGACTCGCACTTAGCCGATTTATCTTCTGCATATAGCAGTAGACAGTGGTATGCATAAATTCTGTAAAACAAGGCAAGCCCTTGGGTACTGAGTTCTATGGGCGGTTCGCCGCTGGTGGCTCTACATACTTGCTAAATGTGATAAATATGATGAACGAAAGACGCTTATATAACGCGTGACTAAAGACGAGTATGTTAAGTTTTAGCTACCTTGTTCACGCTGTGCCCCTTCTATTCAATTCTATCGCATTGGGAAACTGTAATGTTGATATAAATAAATATAAATTTACACCAAACTAAATTCAAGACAAGGTTGTATAAAAATACTTGCTCCTAAACAAATTGCTGCCACCGCAGTGTACAGGTAAATCAGCTGGGTTCCTAGGGCGAGTAGCTCGTTCTTTATTGTGTCGCACCCGACGCCAGCTTCCGTTTAGTGCCCCGCAGTTTCGGACGACTACAGAATTGGATTTTTTATTAGCGAGTAATCTCACAATTGTGCAGGGCGAATATCCGATGTCATGCTGATTTAAATATACAATATTGTGAATCAGAGTCACTCAAAAACAGAATATTTATGAAATAATTTTAAATTGATCTATTTTGATCAAGATAGATTTAAATTTTAATATTCCTACCTAACATTGATTTGGAGTTTCTATATATCTCCTATACGTGTACGCATGTAATAATTAGTTATAACACTAATGTAATGTAATTGTTCTAAGTATTATTTACGAAAAAATGACTTACTGTTGAGTTTCTTTCGGCTTTCTTCTCAACAGCGGTCTCCTCTTGCGAAATGCCGGTAGATTCACAATCTGACTTGTAAAAGTGCCCTTGTGGCCTACTTACTGAATAAATTATTTCATTTCATTTCATAATAATATTTCGTTATATAGGTACATAACGAAATATTATGGATTATTACGAGACCTGTCAAATTACTTCTGTTCAAAATATATGTACTAATACTAACTAACCTTGTAGTGCGTTATCGCATTTCATTTAATTAAGATCAACAATGCAGTTGAATACATAAATCTCACAAATCCCGCATATATTATTATTAGATGAAACCAAAATGTTTAATTATGTGCACTATGACTATGAAAGCGGTCGTGTGGAATACATATTAGGAATGCTAGGACTTGGACTTGGAACGCGTCCATGTGAGTAGTTATGCTTAAACAGTCTAAAGTAGAAGTAAAACCATACGTTAATAAAATTATTTATAACGTTAGAAACGTTTAAGAAAAATCAGAATAACAATTGCAGTTAAAAATCATGTTGAAGTAAATTTACAATCATATTGTAAATCTACTCGTAGAATGCCAAGCTAACAAGAATAAGCCGTTTGGGTTACTATTAATTTAATTACTACTACAGCCTACGGAAGTTTCTGACGGTCTCATATTATTTTCTTGCCTAATTGAGTCATTGATAATAGATTAATATAATGTCAATTCATACCTCCATTGCAAGAAATGATTGTGATCGGTCGGTCCCCTTAACGATTTATCAAGTGAGTTAAGAGTGTTTTTTTAACCTATTCTGGGAGATTTATTGAAATAGCAGGCAGCCACTTAATTGAAATATCCATAATAAAATGCTAAAAGGCTTTGTTGTGAGCTGCTCTGACTATAACTAATGCATAGGGAAGCCTTTCGCCTTCACCTCACTGGTTTCATGTTCGTTTTATAAAGAAGCCATGCAAGAGTGCCGGGTGTTCAAAGCAACGTGATGAAGTAATGTCATTTTTAAAGGATGGTGTGGCGTAATGATTGACTATTGTGAGGTTGATATCGCTTGCCATTTCTTACTTATAACATTTGAATAGTAATTGAAAGGTGATATTATTATTAAAACTATATCGTGAGACATCTTCGAAACATGTCGGGCCGTTCCTGACGATTTTTACGTGAGTTTAAACAGTTTTATAATTATTTATTACAGTCAAGGTAACTTATATCTGAGAGCAATTTGGGAAATACGCAAATACTTAAACAAGTATATTTATTAATATCACAATTTTCATCCATTTATGAATTTGTAAATATCAAAACTTGTTCAGACCTTTTGTGGCCCGGTTTTTAGCATGTACCTTTTAGTTACCTCAATTGCATTGCAGATTGGGCAACAGCATAGTTCTGGTAAAATCGATTTTAACCGTAAGTAATTTATTCTATTCCGCCGTAATAACTTTGAAAATTTTGATAGATATCGTCAGAAGCGTTTAAGCTGGAGTGCTTTTTTAAGTTTGATTATAAATAGTAACGGATCCTAAAAATAAAAAGTGTATCCCGTGCCTATTTAAGGAACAAAATCTATATTGGCGTCGAAAGCGGTGCCATAAATCTGTACTTAAACTTTATTCTACTTCTGTCGATGAACGTTAGTGCATAGTATGACCACACACCGCAACCGGTTCGCACAAACACTTATACAACGAATAAATGCCTTGCGTACCCCTACCAGCAAGTGTACCAATACACTGAAAGCAACTCCGCTTACGGGACTAACTAACATTCTAGGCACGGCTCTCCGTGCACGCTGTACAGTCACCTAAAGAATAAACTTGCATATGAATTGGTCCATTGACGGTAAACCTACGTTACCATCGATCTTTGTTATTTCACACATAAATAAGATATGACCTTTTGTTGTTGCTGGCCTACATAGGAACAGCTTTTTCTGGTGACCGTAAAATGCACCTATAGATAGTATAGTACGATCTTATAAATTCAATGGAGTTCGTGTGTACGATCACAAATATAATATATATGTATGTCGTATGAGCTTTCTTAACACAATATTTAATAGTGATATACTCTAATTATACAAAGGAATTTTGCTAAAATAATTAATGATTGTGCAAAGGGATTGCTAGGGTAAACTCATATACTTACTTATAATAAGGTAGGTCTTATTGGCATGTAATGAATTCCCATTTTCCATATGCAGTTGTTTTATCTCAGGACTGCGGGGCAAGGTACACAAAGAAATCAGTCTTAATAGCCTCTTAGCTGTCCTTCGACTAGGATAAGTGTAGAATTTAACAAAGTCACAGCCGTGTATTTATATTGTTTTGGTCTGTTCCCGTGTTCTTCCTATATTTGTACGTCACATTCAAGCTCCTTGAATCTGAACGCATAAGAAGGCACACCCGCACTTATTTTAAAACTTTTCTGAACCATGACGAAGGCTCGCTTCACCTCGATAGGCACTTAAATGCCGTACGCGGGTAGGGTAGACAGTGACGATATTTATGAACCTTAGGGTCTTTTATTTAAGCTGCCATTTTTCATTTTGACACCATTTAGATTTATTCAAACCTACATGTGTATACCATGTTTAAAATTTAAAAACAGTTTCAAAAATAACAGTTTTTTTAATCCTTATTTTTTATTTATTTAACCCTGAAAGTAATTTTAGACTTAATACTCCGATTTTTAGGGTTCCGTAGCCAAATGGCAAAAAACGGAACCCTTATAGATTCGTCATGTCTGTCTGTCCGTCCGTATGTCACAGCCATTTTTTTCCGAAACTATAAGAGCTATACTGTTGAAACTTGGTAGGTAGATGTATTCTGTGAACCGCATTAAGATTTTGATGCAAAAATAAAAAAATAATAATAAATATTGGGGGCTCCCGATACTTAGAACTGAAACTCAATTTTTTTTTTCATCAAACACATACTTGTGGGGTATCTATGGATAGGTCTTCAAAAATGATATCGAGGTTTCTAAAATATATTTTTTCTAAACCGTATAGTTTGCGTGACAGACGCTTCCAAAGTGGAAAAAAGTTGCCCCCCCCCCCCTCTAACTTCTAAAATAAGAAAATGAAAAATCTAAAAAAAACATATGATGTACATTACTATAAAAACTACCAACGAAAATTGTTTTGAACGAGATCTAGTAAGTAGTAGTTTTGTAATACCTAACTTTGCACCTAATTTATATGGGGCGCTATACATACCAGGTGCAAACTTAACTAAACCACTTAGGGATGGAAAGTGTTTGTACGGAACCCTCGGTGCGCGAGTCCGACTCGCACTTGGCCGGTTTTTAGATGTTGTGGTTGTTGGACATCCCATAATTGTGAAACACCCTAGATTACGTTATAAGTTATACTAGATAGATGGTGCACTTTTAGTATTTGTTGTTATAGCGGCAATAGGAATTAGGAATACATCATCTGTGAAAATTTAAACTGTCTAGCTATCACCGTTCTTGAGATACAGCCTGGTGACAGACGGACGGACGGATGGGCGGATGGACAGCGAAGTCTCAGTAATAGGGTCCCGTTTTTACCCTTTGGGTACGGAACCCTAAAAAGTATCCTTAACCATTTTTGAATAGTCCCTGTACTAAAATTGGTTAAAATAAAATCCGTCCTGATGTTTCAGCGCGATGACGACAAAAAAACCGGCCAAGTGCGAATCTGACTCGCGCACCGAGGGTTCCGTACAAACTTTCACTTATCCCATCTTTATTGGCCTGGTTAACTTTGCACCTGAAATGTATGGCGCCGACGACAAACGAGGTGCAAACTTAACGCAACCGAGTTCTCCAAATATGATGTTTGAAAAGGACAACATTTTTATGATTTTATTACAAATGTATAGTTTTCTGATTTTTATAAGTATTTGTAGTATGTGAAGATATTACTTGCCAAATTTCATAGTTCTAGGTCATCGGGAAGTACCCTATCATTTTGATTCCCTTGAGTGTCGGAATGTACGTTTTTTGCGACATAAACGAAGTTTGATTTTTTCACAGCTTTAAGGGACCGTAGACCTGAGTATATGGTGTTAATTTCACCTCCACGCGTTTTCGAGATAAAGGGTCTTGACAGTCAGAAAGACGGACGGACAACAAAGTGATCCTATAAGGGTTCCGTTTTTTCCGATTGAGGTACGGAACCCTAAAAATGCAACAGATGGTGGCTGCATCAGACTGTTAAGAGTTTTCATTAAATGTCTCTAGACACGTGCCCACAGAAAACTGATTTTAAATACAATTTTATAATAGTATAGATAGATGGACACTTGGAATGTGCAACCCTTCTAGTTAATCAATCTATTACAGCTGTACGTAAGTATCTAGTTGTTTATGTTTTGTTTGAATGCACGATTAAACTCGTTCGCTACGTCTGAAATGAACGTATGATTCCGAGAACTGAAAAAAGTTAAAATGGAACTAATAATTCAGGTCGAACGCTTGACGGCACCATTATGCGCTATTTCCTTGAATAGTTTGAATAATTACATTTTAATCAATACATCACCACCTATAAAAAGATCTAAGTAAGGTAAAGAACTTATTATATTATAAATAACTACTTATGTTACTATATGTCACAATATCAAAAATTCTAAACGGATAACTTAACAGTTAGACACTGGTAAAATGTATGAAACAAGTAGATGTAAGTAGGCATTTGTCCCTTTTAGTGACAAAGAAGGAAGAATATAAAAACCCAGGAGGAAAACCGATGAGCTATTATGAAGTGTTTATTGTTAATTTACTCCGAGCCACGATAGAATAACAGTTCCCGTCGAAGACGGGACTTCAATCTAGTTTTTACAACGTTAATCATGATTATCGCTCGCCACATCAATTTGGCGACAACAACGGTATACTCTTATTTTTCGTCATCTTATAGATAGACCACGCCTGGGTTATGGATGATATTTAAAAGTTGATTCACTTCTTCAATTTATTGCCCTAGTATTTTTATCACGTCCATCTTTTAAGAAAAAAGCAGGTGATAAGGATAAAAGGATATTATATTATGCACTTGTTTACTTTTTCCATAATCCTCCAATAAAGTAGGTTTAACATGACCTAAAAATAATTACCCGCGCCAGTATCCCTTACTTATTTATTACACGAAGTCGGTCACATTCCCGTCACAGGCTTTTTCTGATTTATAATTTACGGTGTCGGGAGCAGTTGTCCTATTTGGCCATGTATTAGTAAATTATATGAAACGCGTTCTGTGTACTAGTTTGTCGGAATCGATCGTGTACAAACCACAATGTAATCTGACGCCAGGTGGATGTCGACTTTACAACCGGCCGATTCGTATATGCGGACATATTTGATTTTCACGGCAGTATTTTTATTACTTTTCAGTTGTGACACTTGTGACTGTGGTTTTTATTAGTATCATTTAAAGAAGAGTTGCGATTCTGAATATTCTTGAAATGATGGTTCAGAATTTGAATGCACATGCTGATTGAGTGATTGGTTGTGAGGCACAGTGTTCCGAGACGAAAAACTAGCTAGCAGAGCACACGAGATTGATTAGAGGTAAAACAACTACACCATGTTGCGACAACCGGAACAGTGAGTAAAAAGTTTTACGAGGCTCGGCCTGCGGCATAGGTAGGACCGGTAAATAAATATTTCCGTGTTCGACTTTAAATGTCCTTTTTATATTCAATTACATGTAGACGCCAGGAAAGTAGATGTATGCAGGTATATTGTTCAAGACTGATGTAAAACGAGCCATTTCACACGAGGTCGAGGTGTTAACCGAAGGCGGGTCTCCACAGAATTTATTATGCAGCGCTTCTTGATAAACATCTTATTTGTCTAGGTTTTTACAAAGTAGTTCGATCGTAGTCATATCCAAGTAAGATTCGTTATATTATTACTCAAAGGAACGTGCTACTGCTACAGTTACTCTTCTTTATGAAATATCCGTTTCAGACATGACATGAGAAGCGTAGAGAACAATTAATAAGTGGCCCTGTGAATGTTCCAGATTTTTTTTCAAAATGACTTTTATGCGTTTAAATCTCCATTTGTCCGCCATTTTAAAGAAGTTAGAAGAACAGAACAATTAAAAATATTCTACATACATATCGAAGCTCTCACAAAATGTCACGAGAATGGGTTGAGACGAAATACGAAAGACATTTTGGCGAAGCTGAAAGCTCGCTCGCTCGGTCAAAAAAAAGTATCTGAATGAAGATAATTTTGTAAATGTACAATTAGAAAAAGTGAAGTCAGCTCGGATGTTCCCTGACAACTTTTGCATTCAACAAAGTGTTTTAATTATGGATGGTACGCTGAAAAAAGCCGGTAAAGTCGGTGGTAGTCCGCAACAGAGTAAACATTGGGCAGTGCGAGTCCGACTCGCGCATGAAGGGTTCCGTACCATAATCTATAACAAGTTTGTTGTCTGTGGGAGCCCCCATTAAATATTTATTTTAATTTATTTTTAGTATTTGTTGTTATAGCGGCTAGAAATACATCATCTGTGAAGCTATCACCGTTCTTGAGATACAGCCTGGTGACAGACGGACGGAGGGACGGAAAGCGAAGTCTCAGTAATAGGGTCCTGTTTTTACCCTTTGGGTACGGAACCCTAATAAAAAATGATTATTTCCTGTTTATGTTGTCAAAGTTATGTTTGATAGCAATGTGCATTCACGACATTTAACTGATAAACATTAGGTTGGATATGTTGTTAATGTTAGTACCGTTTTTGAAATGTGGCGCGGGTTGTACCTTGAGGGAATTCGACTAACGAAGGCCATCCCTTTTTTTACTCGACCGAGACTAAATCCGGGGTTTTTGGTACTTTCATGTTTTAAGGCCTTCAGGTTTTTATGTTCCTAGAAAAGGTAATAATATGAAACAAATTATACGTTTATTATTTCTTTACTCCTAATGAGTAGGTACATTGGGTCACTTCATTGAGTCACGTGGAACTCTAAAAATGTAAAAGTAAAATTCGTGTTCATTATGCCAGGGTCCAACGTAAAGGTTTTAAAGCCATTTTCGTTTCTCAGAGAAATGGAGAAAGTTACAGCGTATATGGATAATAATTAATAACATTTCGACGGCACATGACAAGATTTATTTTTTAGCGTCTTCCGCAAAATGACGAGAGTCCATTGACTGACGAGAAGGGTGCTAACCGGTAACAAAAGCAATATATTGTTTTAAATTTAGAAACAATCGATAGGATGTTTCACAAAAAAACATAAAAATCCTTTCAAGCGTCAACGATGACCGTCCAGTGGCTTTTGTTGGTTTAACGAGGACTCATTTCGTTCGGGGGCGACTGCAGAGGTGCACGGCGACTATGAGTAAAAATAGACAATGATCGATCCTTTTATCCGTGTCAGTTGCCCGGCCCCAGGAGTCTCTGACAGGACAACACATGGTCATGAATAAGGCATTCCAAATAAGTCAGAGCTAGTAGAAAGTTTTATTTAAACACCTATTAAAGTGAATTAAAAGTTGAGAACTCCTCTACTTATTTGCTTTGGGTTAAGTTTGAGTTTTGGGTTATCTTAAAGTAATCCTTCTCAACTGTAAAGACATTTTTGTTGGGTTATCTTTGTTTTGTGTATGTTTATATGTTTATGGGACGGACATTTGTTTATTTCATTAATCTGTGTTGCACAATACATGAAGTGCACTAATGCATTTCCAAACAGTCAATCAAAGATCTTGATCCTCTGATATATACCTAATAATGATTTTATTACGGTGGCCAGCAGCTTCTGATTCACATTTCCCAAGCAGGTAAACCCACGAGATTGAACAAGCAACATTTAATGCAAATGTGTTGAAGTTATTAACGAACTGAAGCTAATTAATTACAGTTGTTTTTGAACAGAAAACGGGCGGGAAACGCGAATACAGGGCAAACATAACTGTTCAAAAGGCGTATATAATTTATAGTCGATACGCGCTCTTGATATTCGCTTCGCGCTAAGCGGCTGTCGTAAAATCTTGGAAACACCCTGAGCGAGAGGTTTGGTTTCGTCGGATTTCTTTAACTGCTTACCAGAAATTTCAAAGTTCAAACGTACGGAAAGTATATTTTAACGCATTTACTGCTACTTACGCATATATGCGTTCATCGTCTTACGAGTTTGTTCCTAGGCTACGCCCTCTGGGAGCGAATGCGTTAATAGATCAGCTAGAGATACACCTAAAGATTCAGGAAGTTATTTTATAGAAGTGTAAAGTAATTTCCTGAATCTTTCATGTCCAAGAGTAGACATTACTAATATGTATATGCGGGTAATCTAAGAGGTATATTAAATCGGACAAACTTGAGGGAATCACGTATAAACTCTATGAAACCGCTATTTTAATAATTTGTCTTAGGGCTTGTAGCTAATTTTGTTATTTCGTATTGATTTATTCGTAAATCCAGGCACGCGGGTCGGTGGGGATCTACACAATCACGATCTGGTTGGGCCGGATGAATAATTAAGAAGGGTCGTGGGTTGCAGGCCCAGAACGTCACATAGCCTTTGGGGACCTGTCACCGGCATATCTTACGACGTCAGAGGCACGTAACGTCACATAGTTATTAGGTATTGTATTCCCGAAAAATCAAAGTTTCGGCCAAGGAATGTTTACCTGATATGCGGCGTATTTCGGAAGTCATTGGTAAGCAATACGACTTCTTTCTGTAGATTATACTTACTCTTGATCCAATTCTACTTTTGACAATGAGTAAAATTTCGATATACCTACAGGAATATTTATTTTGGACAATTTTGATATTATAATTATTCACTAAGATTCTGTTTTACGTAAGTACTTATATCTACTATATTTATTTACTATATTGTGGCTAATCAATAATTATTTTTCTATAGTTTTTATTATTCTATGGTACAAGCGTTATCGTTATCGGTTATATAGTAAAGGTCATATGCACTATAAGAATGTTACACAACACCCATAGTATCTATCTCGATACATTGACATTGCACGGGTGCAATGATGTAGTAAACAAATTATTTAAGTCTCACGGACGTAGAGCAGTAAACGTAGAGCAAAAGCCATTGAACTTCGTCGCGATACTGTGTTCATTGCCGGTATTTACTCGGCCCGCAACACGTTTTAATATTAATAACCCTATACAGGAGAGCTCCTGTAGACACTTCTTCCGTGGCTCGAGTCTTTATGATGATGTTTACCGCCGCTCGTCGCCTACTTACTCGCTACGCGGCTGGAAAGGAAGAAGGTAAAGTTTCTCACAGCTTACGGCTAAACCACAATGTACGAACATGGAACTAACTGTACAACTTTGAGAAACAAAAGTCTGTACGTCTTTTAGTTTTCTGCTACGGAAGCAAAGATATTGGTTCACTAATGTTTGACCAAAAAACGATTGACAAATGAGCATTTGACAAAAAACTTTTCAACAAATATCCATTAGGCAAACGAGACATTTGACAAAAGTATCATATTACAAAAACTCACTTAGCAAATGATAAATTTACAAACACTACACTTGGTAAATGTGTTAAATAATAAAAAGTCAATTGACCTTTTTCCATTTCACCAAATAATACGTTTCGCAAATTGACAATTAGTCAAAATATCATTTTATTTAACAGATAACACGTCAGACTATAACATAGTATAAGTACACAAATGACAAACAGGATGCTTATCCAATTATAGGTAACCACGGCTAATCATTTAACAAAATGTTATTTCATAAAAAGTACCTACTTCTTTTTCAAACATTATGATTTAGTCTGTAATCTGTACTTGGGTAATTTATTCCGCTACTTAGAATCTATCCACTATGCTCTACAATCTGTATCTACTAATAGAGCAAATTGTACATTTTCCTCAAGTTTGCTCTTTTTTTGTTTTTAGACCAAGAGTAGTTTTGTCTGACAACTCAGTTGCTAAATGATCATTTTGTCAAATGATTATTTATAAAATGTAAATTTAACTTCTGATCATTTGGAGATGTGAGTCATTTGTAAAATTACTTGTTGTAAAATAATCAATTAGCGAAACATTTTTTGTCAAGTGTAATTTTGCGAAATGACTTTTGGTCAAACGATAGGACACCAAAGATATTATTTTCTAGTGTATTATTCGTTTATTCGTATACTTAGAAAAAAACGTCCTGGTTATACATAGTTACTTAGTCCACTAAATATTTCTCTTCGGAATATTTTTTTCAATATTTTAACTTTTTAATAAATAGACAGATTTAGGTACAGGTCTGTACCTATTTTGTATTAGGTACCTATGTAGGTACTTAGGCACTTTCCCGTGCGTGCCCCTGAATGCATTTCTGTAAAAACCCTCCTGTCCTGCTCCTGCGAGAGTAGACTCGCGTGCTCGAAGAGGTAAGTGTTCAACATGGTGTTGTGTAAGTCAAACAAGCATCTCGTTATATACGCAGATATCCTTGTATCCTTGTATATCTTGCATTTAAGTTCTTAGTCCAGTATGTTAAAGCAGAGAAATTGTCCTTTGCGAATATGTGCGATGATTTAAACTAATTATGATTGCAAAACTCGTTACGCTCGCCACTTTTGCTGCTGGCGCACCGTTTTAAGACAGTCGCAAACCATTACAAGTACAATTGCAGGACTGGATTGTCAATTTCAATTGCACAGTTCTAACTGAGAGCAAGCTGCAAGGACGAATAAACGAATGTTTAACTGCTGCAAGTTGAATTTAAATATGAATTCAACATGAATGAGCATTGAGCAAGCGAAGCTCTACTAGTTAAACGTTCAATTTCTTTGAAAGTTGATTGTTTGCCCGAGTCCAAGTCCAAACACAGTACAAGTATTTTTCTCCAAGTTTATCTATTCCAATCTACCCGTCTGATTTGACGTTTTTATTTTACTAATAAAGTACTGTGTTAACCAGGTCTTTGGTGTAATAACTAATTGACGCCATCACCGTACGCAGGCAAATTATGCGGCTCCGACGTTAATTCGGCATTAAATATTTTAGCACCACTCCAAGTTAGTGAAGTTCATTAAGTTCTTGATTGAGTTGTTTTTGGGTGAAGGCATAACTACCTCCGCCACCGCACCGTTGTTCCATAATAACTGAACAGGTAATACGTCGCAGGCGAGGGATTTGAATTCAGCCTACCTACATACAGGCACAGCATCAACCATGTTGGTACAATATCTTAGGTTCCTGAAATTATTTGTGTACAAATGGTTTTGATTATGTCATGTCTTTTAGGGTCTAAGTATTGGGTAAAAATATAGCATTTTCCATAGACTGTTTTCACACGATACCATACGTATGATGGTATGGCGTGAACACAATAAAAGAGTGTAGGAAGTTAGGGAGTCATAATTAAATTGGCGAGGGTCAATCTGTAGCGGCCATTGTAACTCCAAATCTAAATTTAAGTATCTTATCGATTAGGCTCGCAGATTCGGAGACGATTAATAATTGTATCTTGTAAATTGTAAATTGATATTTTCTTTCTATGTATGGCTATAATGGGTAGGTATCCAAAGACTATTGCACTTCAGCTCGTTTTAGAAGTGTTCACACTTTTAGATTTATATGTGTATGGTTTATGTTGGTGTATTTTTTCGAAAAAGTGCCAAGGACATTCTGACAGGCAGGTGGTTGATGAAGTGATGACTACTAGCTATAGGTGTATCTACACCTACCGATGATGTCAGTTTTTGTGTTTGTCTCGGGACTGGCTTGACTGGATTGATTGGCGGCTTATAAGAGGGTGCATACCTACTTATTGTACTGTCGATTTTCGAGGTCAACTTCAGCTAAGCCGTTTAAAGATTGTCTCATTAATGGATATGAGATTATTATGTTTTTATTACAAACGTGAAACTAGTGCTGACAATCAATGCGTTACATGGCTTGTTGTGTATAGGAAAAAAAACTTAAAAAAAAAACAAATGTACATAATTAAATTAAGAATAATTTATAGAAATAACTTCGAATAGTGTTTTCATTATTCGGCGATAGGTACATGCGCTAGGCGTACTCGGTATTCGTAATGGCAATCAGAAGATACAACTGAGTCTTTTTCAAAAAACATGTACTTAACTTAATTGATTCCTCTGTGTAACGACAGTTATCTATATCTTTTGTACGATGACGATCGCCGACGAACGCCGACGCGATCGTAATTTTATTTATTTATTTAATCTTTATTGCACAAAAGAAAGAACTTATCGTACAAAAGGCGGACTTAATGCCATAGGGCATTCTCTACCAGTCAACCATTGGGCTAAGCAGATAATTTGTGGGCGGTGCAACTAATTTTGTTTTGATTAAGCCTTTAACTATGTACATACATGTCATTTGAAAACTTTTCGACACATCATGATTATGATGTTTAAGTAGTTATAAATATAATAAATAGATCAAAGGTCTTTAAATTCCTGATACTGCCGACATTTTTGCATGAGTATGAGTATTAATTGGTAGTGTATCGGTAAGAAAGCGTATCCATAAAGGTCAACAATCTAAATTAGTTTATTTTAAATACTTGGAACTGTAATTTGGACTCGTAGGGGAACCTTATTCACAAGATGAGCGCACGGTAGCCATCAGGCGCAGTCTGTTCTCATGAATAGGGACGCCGATCAAGTCCGAAACATGTCGAACGAAAATCAACGTTATTGACGTGAGTGACCCGTTATGAATATTATTATTATCTCAAAGTCTCATGGGAGTATGATGTTCAAAGTTGTAATTTCACTGTTTTCCTAATATTTCTATCTACTCGTCTAGAATGAAGAACGTTTGTATTAGATATTTTCATAAAAAATAAACAGTTGGCTGAATTACTTTTGTTACTGACGGTTATTCTTAAGTTCGAAATTCGAAGTTCATGTCGGCCGTCGCACATACGAGGGGTGATCCAAAAGTAATGATAATTAGTATAAAATATACATCAAATAAAAAAATATATAATTTATTTTTCAACGTTGTCTCCTAGCGAGTAAACACACTTAGACCATCGTTTCTCTCAGACTCTCGAGTCTGACCACGCATACCTTTAAAAAAATGGTTGCCTGTAAAGTCGGTTTTACGGGCGAAGGAAGATTTTACGTGACAACGTCTTTTTCTCGGTAGTATATTTATTTGTATCATATCCATTCACAATTTCCCTAACAACATTTTAAGTGTTACTTTCTGAACGCACCCATCACATGTGTCATTAATGTCATTATAGTGTCATTATTTTACATGTTTTAAATCTAAATATGCGATAATCAGACTATTATGCATGTATGTTGTCGATTCCAAACCCTTATTTAGTCTAGATCTACATGTAATTATTCTAAAAATACCGAACCGACGGAACAAACATCATATGTTTGACAGGTAAGTACGAACAGTTTGTATTTGTATGGGAATATAAAATTATCCTTTTTATTATTTTCCACTCATTTATTCAATAGTTTCTCACCGTTTAAACCTTCCCTTGACTTCCACGAATATTTCAATACTAAAATTAGCCAAATCGGTTCAGCCGTTCTCGAGTTTTAGCGGGACAACCGGCCCTCCTAACAGACGTGAGCGGGCGTTACACTTTTTCATGAGTGACTCCGAGCGCAACCTAATTTAAGACGTTGTCACGTCAAAAAAAATTTTTTCTTAATCCTTTAAAAATGCCTCCACAGCGGCTCGAAATTAATGCATCCAAGACTCATCCATCCTTGGTTACAAACCGACGTAAAAATGTTTCGGGATCATTTTGATATTTCCTAAGATTATTAGTCTCTGAAATCATACATCTTATTTTCTTTTTTTCGTCCTTTAACAATTTTGGGCACCGAACGAGGGGATAATTTTTTCATGTGTAGTTCATCTGTTAAGATCCTTTGAATACTACCATTTGAGATCCTCGAAAGCTGAACTAGATACCTGATAGCCATTCTCCTATCTTTTAATACGAGATCATAGATCTTATCGACGTTTTCTTTAGGAAACCGTCTATCGACCGACTTTCGCGATGTTCATCTTGAGTGAATATATTCTTCCCAAGTTAAACCCCTTTGACCATCGTGCCACTGTAGAATATGGCGGAGCAGAGTTCCCCAGTGTTCCCACTAATTCAGCGCATGTATTTTTGGAACACATTTCTTTCAAACAGAAGTATTTAATAACTACTCTCACCTCGGTTTTCTAAATTATTGCGTTATTATTCCGACTGCTCATGAAAAAAAAACAATTGCAACTCTAACAGATACATATTTAAATATATAATATATATATAAAGCCTGACCAGAAATATAATAATATGAGGATGCGCCATATTGCGGAATTTCACTGGAACTAATTTCTTACACTGGCAATGATTTATGATGGTTTGTCAACAATGTCAATGATGATTGTCATTGACATTGGTGATTTCTATAAAAGACAAATATTTAAAACTATTCAAAGAAAATACACAGTCGTGAACGTAAGATTATAAATAAAGTATACACGTGTTTACTACACGAAAAACAGTCAGGAAAAGAGTGCATTCCATAAAATGCTATTACAGTACGATTAAAATCAGTTAACGATTCGGCCAAGCTCGGTAATTGTCGTGAATCCTACAGATATGACCGATTTACAAAATTATTTTTGTATTTGATAGGGTATACTTCCGAGATGGTCCCATGTAAATTTTATCAAAATCGCTCAAGCAGTTTATGAAATATCAACAAAAACCGGTTGAAATCGGTTTTTTAATTTTTTTATTTGGTGATTATTATTAATTATTAATCCGACGTAATATCGTAGTTACTGTTACTTACATCAAACAGTAAAATATTGACTTATATATGTTTTTCTATATATTGTATACCCACAAGTATAGCTTTAATAAATAATGAATGTTAAAATTCATGTCGCTTCTGCATAATACATTTCTTAGGTCTACCGGTTAGTAATGTTATCTTGGCAGGTGCTATACATTGCGTTTATGGTACTTCAAATTGAATGCTACCTAAAAGACATCGCGGTAATGTATTTCGTGTCATTTCCGTCTCCGGATTGAGGCAATGATACCCGAGAAAAGCCGAATCGTTAACTGATTTTAATCGTATTGTACGAGGTTATCATAGTGGAACTGAAAGGTATTTGAACTAATGTCATTATAGCAGGTTGCGATTGGTTGCAAAATTGTTACCACATTAAATCTTATAAATAGCGCCCTCTTGACTAACTAACTAACTGCGCAAAATGAGTCTTGGCCTCCGACACAAGAGCTCGCCACTTTACCCGATCCTGCGCAATCTCTCGCCAGTTTGTGGCTCCGAGCTCACGCAAATCCTTCTCTACCAGATCTATCCAGCGGTACTTTGGCCGACCGACCGGACGACGCCCCGTCGGTCGCCCAAGGTATGCTCTCTTCACCTGCCGATCCTCTCCCATTCGCTCAAGGTGGTCGAGCCAGCGAAGAAGAAGAAGGGGGGGGGGGGGGGGGGCTCTTGACAATCCTCATATATTTCTGGTCAGGCTTTAATATGGGATACAATACCTGGAGTACATACCTGAGAATAAACAATATAGGTAAATTGAGAGAAATGAAAAGAAATTAGGCATTTTATATAGTATGTGGGTAAGGACCAAATTCTTTGCAAATACTGTCATACATTAATGTCCACCTCGTCTCAAACTAAAAATAGAACATTTATCGTTAATTTGTAGAGTAGAAAAACACGCCAAATAACAGTTCCTATTAACCCAATCATCAATAAACGAATTGATTTTCAGAATAGTTAATAAAAAAATTATTCAGAAATATACTTTTTTATCTTTATGATATCTCCCATACAAAATGAATATATCCGTACTCTGCTTTCTCGAGAATATAATTTTGTTTTAAAGTACGAATGCCTTAACTTATACAGTTTATTTGTATATATAGTCTTAGGTTTTGTTAAGATGCAGGTATAGTTTAATATTCGATATCCTTCATCATTTTAAATTTTGCGGCTATTTTATGCATGTCCCAAATATTCTTCCATTGTGCAACCTCCACTTGTGCGACGGCATTACACGGAACTTACAACGCTATTCCAGTAGATTCTTCAATTATTTTAATGGAACACTGACTCCGAACTTGCAAGCTTGACTTCAATAGTGCTGCCATGTTGTTTTTACTTACAGTCGAGCATCGTGTTGGTGGAAGCTCCGCGTACAGTTAAAATTCTGTGACTTCTTATGTAATTTTATTGTTTTCAATCACGCTTTCTCTGCTTGTGAATGATTAACTGCAAACTATAATAGTATATTGCTGCTACACATCAAAGTTCACTAGTAATACTCGTTTATTTTATTGAGTGTGAAACATTTCTGGTTAGGTCGTGAAGTATTTTGCCTCCATTGTGCGACGAGTGACACAACATTGTGCTATGTGTCACAACGGAAATTCGTCGAAACGAAGACAACCTTACCAATTGTGCTTATTACAAGCTTTTATTTAGTTTCACCTGTCCCGATGTTTATTTATTATTCATCTTCAAACCTTGTACACATACATTTTCAATTTTATTGTGCTACTTTTTTTTGCGGTGTGTCACATTCCATTGTGATATCCGTTGTCCAACGATGGAAAGAATTTGGTCCTTACCCATGTATGTTTATTATTTACCTATTTTGGGTTTAGGTATTATATATTGTTAGTATTCATCTGTGTATGGATGTGTCTGTATATGAATATCTGTATCGGGTCTGAATTGAAATGGGTAGCAATTCATGGAGAAAACCAAGATAGAGACAATCTCAAGATATTGAAAAAAAAAATGAGGATTATTGAGTAATTATAAATGAGTATAAGCATTTAGGAATTCTCATTTAAATGTAAATATTCATACTTTAGCAACCTGAATTTACATCTGTCTGATATGTTTGAAGTGGAACTGTTTATGTCCAATTAATATTACAATAAACAGTTTCTTTATCTCGAAATTACAAAGATTATCAGTAACATAAGTTATCAAATCTGGAGGCTCTTCTGCTTAACTGTATTTCCCGCAATACCATCGAGTACTCAGCAATTATGAGTAAAGTTTAACATTATACATACGTGCGTCACGTACGTAAAATACAACTTGCCTGTGCTGTCCGCTGAAGACGTGAACTGAATGCAGACGAAGAATATCACTAAAGTGCTCCAAAGTTTCGCCGAATACATCTTGAATAATCGTTCTAACTCTTCCATCACATAAAAAGTCTCCGGCCGCCCTTTCTTCACACAGGACCACTTTTAGAAGAAACTTTGAAAATGTTCCTTTATATGAAAGCCCTCGTACATGTTTTCATATTACACTTCCATCTACAACATCGGAAACTCAGCTTGGCACAATAGAACTTCATCCTAAGTGGTTGCTAGGATTTAAATATCACAACAATGCGTACAGCACACCTGTAGGATTAGCTTTATTTGGCTCTAAACATAATGGACACTGTATTTATTACTCACAAGTTCACTCAACTTTGTATACTAGTCATAATTGCTTAGAACTTGCTCCCAGAGGACACTTACAACAAAATCGAAATACAGATTGCAGAAGTCTCATTTTAAAGTATTAACTTATTTAATATTTTGTAATTATTAACTTTTGAACTAACATAAACTTATTTTCGCAAGTTTGAAAGAAGTCTATGAAAGAAAGACGCGCACGATTAAGCAAGGCAAACGAAACGCGTCAGTCGAGTATGGTGGTTGGTTGATTTGCTTATGGCCTGAATCAACTTCAGGCGAATGAAAAATCGTGAATGAAATGAAATAGTGGCGGTATTGCCATAGTTATAACGAAGCGTGCAATGAATGATTTCAGACTGCTGAACACTTTTGTCGAGACTTGTCTTACACATTGAATATTGCTGCTGAATATAAAGTAAGGAAAGATGAGTACGCTTAAACCCGTTCCAGACCTTCCGATCTGATGAAATCGGATAATGTGTAGTGTAATTGTTAGGAAATTGGATAATGTGTAGTGTAATTGTTAGGATCTTTCTTCCGATGAATCGGATCGGATCGAAGGTCTGGAACGGGTTTTACTGCCTGCACTGATCCGTGCAGGGCAGTGTATCTCATTATGTTTTGTGACACGCGCGTGCACGCGGCATAGTATTTACACAAGAAAAGCGAGTACGCGCTTACCTTAAAACAGGCAGGGGAACGGAAAATATGATCGAAGGCAAGATAAGATCTTTTTTAAAATTATTACCCGGCGCCACCCTACTCGCGAAGTTGATCGAGGTTGGGATATGGTTGGGCGATAGATATGATAGTGTACTTCAACTCATATAGTCCGACAAAAAAGTGTAAAAAAGTGGCAATACTTTAGTGTCCTCCCGTTTTCTTATATTGATTAGAAAGGGACGTTACTACAGTATTGCCACTTTTTAAGCTAAACTTTCTTGTTGTACTTCGGCCAACTTCGCCTCGATCAACTTCGCGATAGTGTGATTCCAGGGTTACGTTTGAAACCGCAACCGCATAGAACAACTCGATGACTAACTAACTCGCGCGATATGTAATGCAATATGCGTCCGTTGCGATCATCGTACCGTGTACGGCCCGCTTAACGTATCAACAAAATGGACTGGCAACCCTAAAAAAAATAACCTCTCGAATTCTTTTGCACTATCCTGTCATTTCGAGTAGTCGAGGCGGGTTTCAATCCTAGGTAATCGGAAAAGTTATTGGCTTTTTAGTGCAGAATCCTTGATTTGCTGTGAAAGTTATCAATTGTCACCATCTGTGATTTATTATTTTAGTCATAAAATCGCAATTAAACAGATGTTCCGTTGATAACCTCTTCCTATCCATTGTGTTTTGACGTTTGCGTCTGTGAAGTGATATTCTATACATTTCCTGTAATTCACGGTTGATATTTATTATTTACAGCCATGGTGCGTATGAACGTATTGAGTGACGCGCTGAAGTCGATTCACAATGCCGAAAAGCGCGGCAAAAGGCAAGTGCTCATCCGGCCTTGCTCCAAAGTTATCGTCAAGTTCTTGACTGTGATGATGAAGCACGGTTACATTGGCGAGTTCGAGATCGTCGACGATCACAGAGCTGGCAAAATCGTTGTAAATCTAACAGGAAGATTGAACAAGTGTGGAGTAATTTCACCCCGTTTCGATGTACCGATCAATGACATAGAGAGATGGACTAACCTCCTGCCATCCCGGCAGTTTGGGTAAGTGTTTGTCTCGTTTAGTATTTTTATGCCTTTACTTCCTCATCCCTTCAAAAGTGCTGATTGTTTTAAACATTTTTCTCTATGATTAAACATGTTTTTTAACATATTATCAATGTTACTACTTAAAACAGGGCCGTTGTGATTTATTGGTATATATTTTAAACCGGTAATTTGAAATTTTCATTGATAATTTTTGTTTCACAAACTACTCGAATTTGCAGAAAACTGTCCTTTTTTTACCTATTTTCGACTGCACTAAATAGCTATGTTACTTGTCAGATATCAGGGAAAGTATTATTCACTTTAAAAAGTTGGTTGACATTATTAACATATTTCTCATATTAAAAAAGTATACTTTCAAAAGGAATAAGGCCTCTTAATCTGTACTTATTATTTACTGTTTAGAAAAGTGCATCAATGTAACTGTTTATTACAAGTAACATATTAAAAATGATAGGTTACCTCAATGCACTGACTATGATTTAGGTCGAAATTTCGTATTAACAGTATGTGCCAATTAAACAATGTCAATATACTAGTGTAGAATGCAGATATTGTTTGTGTGGAGTACAGGTATATTCTGCCGTCATTCACTAAAAGGCAGAATCACGGCAGTATTGTTAGTGGTTGTAGAGTGCTAGTACATGTACCAATAAACATCAAAATATACAATAAATATAGTGTCACCGGTCAAATATATAGCTGAAGATAAGATTTTTTTATATAATAATTCTTGTTTGTTTAGTTATATTTTTTTTTTTATTTGTCTTTTTGTAATGTTGTTACAAGAATCTAATTTTCACTTATTAAAAATGTAAAACTATTCATCTCAAAATACCTTAGCAAAGTCATAATTAACATGTTGGCTGCTCACCATACTTTTAGAGTATTGCTCCTACGCCCCATATAAACTTAGTGAGGCTCACAGCATGGCCCTATTACTGATAAAAAACCATGCTCCTGGCAGCCAGCATATAGGATACACCCGTAAACATGTACTACTACTACTTAATGGGTCAGCGACCCAAAGCGAATCTTGGCCTCCAACACGAGTTTTCGCCACTTGTTCCGATCTCTTTAGGGTAGTTCTACAAATGTTCTGGCTCTTGTCTATGGAGATTATATTATATGACAAGCATAGTATATTTTATGAAATCTATGTTCATTGCTACTCATTTGTCCAAAATATCCAACAGGAAACGGATAAATCTTGAGACATTTGATTTGTAGAACTACCTGTTATGGTTTTTTGGGTAACATTTTATATCCATTCATAATTTTTTTTGTCCTCAACTAGTAGTGTATATTATACCATATTTATTTAGGTACTTAGCTAAAGCTAAACATAAAAACCATTTACTCTGGTCCTACAAACAGTCAAAACAATTAATTTGTGTATGTGCACAATATTATTCACACAATGACCCAAATCATAGTTTTCTGGTCACCTTTAGGTACCTATTTTACCAACACATGTATGCTGGTCAAAGTTATGTGTACCTGTGAAGGTATACACACTTTTATATACATATGTGAATATGTATATAAAAGTATTAGATTACAAACCCCCCCCCCCCCCATGTGATCCCTGGTCACATTTAATTATCCAAAGCGACTTAATTTAGTGAATCAATATAATTGTTGCTATTCTGCACAACTACCGCGAATCACCAATAGTTCTTGTTGGTTGTCATTTGATATGTAGTGCTAGATTAAAACAATTAAATGGTACAAGTTGATGTCACTTTGTAGTGAACATTGTGAGTGCTGTTTCATACATTCACTTAATAAGAAATCATATGTTACAAATAACTGAAAAGATTTATGCTAATATTGAATGTATTGTCTTGTTTACAGATACCTTGTTCTCACAACGAGCGGTGGCATCATGGATCATGAGGAAGCCAGAAGGAAACATCTTGGAGGGAAAATCCTTGGCTTCTTTTTCTAAGTTAACAATAGAGGAGAAAACCTATTTATGTTTTTTATTTTGCATCTTTTCTAATCTAACCATGTTTTAATCGGTTGCGTTATAACAAACTATGAAGTATCACATTTCGGGCAGAACAACTCGAGAGACCTGTAAATTAATTTCATACAAATTTGAGGGCTTATGGCGTCTGTATGAGCAGCAGGCTAAACAGCTTTTTTGAGTGGTGTATTTTTTTATTTCATTGCATACGGTTGATAAATAGTATGTATGTATACACTTTTATTGTACACAAAAACATGAAATACACTAAAAAAAATAAACATGTACAAAGGCGAACTTATCCCTTTAAGGGATCTCTTCCAGTTAAACTTTGAGTAAATGAGTGCTAAACAAATGTGAACGGTAGACAACCAAAGCAACATGTACAATACGAAAAAGGATAACTACAATAATACTTAACACATGAAAATGCAAAAACCAAGAGAGAGATAGGCAAACAGTCAATATAATACATATTACGTAATATATATATATATATATATATACATATATTCAACAGAAATATAATCATAATTATAAGAAAAACAGCAACCTATCATTCGTTTGACAGCCAAAATCTCTAACTTTCGCCTTGAGCGATGCTACGGACTGCGTCTGCCTTAGGGCGGGACACAATCTATTCCATAATTTCACGGCGCGCACAGCATAAGACATATCGTAAACATGAGATCTATGAGGTAAAAGCACTATATATGCTTTAGCCGCGAAAAGGGCTTGCCGGCTTCGTATCACTATCCGTCTATGCCTACTCACCCGGCAAGCTCTTCTTTCCCGGCGTCCGCAGTAATGTACTATTGTCTACACCTATATTGTTAAATTACTATAACAAGTTAGATACTAGAGGTAGAGATCAACATTACTTGGCAGTGACCAAAATAAGAGATGATATTTCCTAACATTACAATATCTCTGGCGGGGTAGTCTTATGATGATCATAATAATATAGGAAGGGGTAGTCTGTCGCCTTGTTCACTACGTAGTATCTACATAAAAGAAAATTTGAATTTGTGTGTAGATAAAGTAGTGTAGGAAACTCGTCTTCGGCTCGTTCCATAAAACAAACACGTCATGCTCCGCAGCAGGACCACCTTGAGATTAATAAGTAAAACTACATTGAAACATCTATAAAACTCTAGACTAGTTGAAAAAGAAATCTATACCCCTACTTTCGTTGTAAACTATGTCACATTGTGGTCCTGCTGGGGAGTATGCTCCACCACCATCTCTGTTGTTGCTTACGATTTTTAAACACGTATGAAATCAATGAATTGTACGTTAATTCTATATTCACCTAGCTCACACAATTATTACTCGTGTTATTTTAAAAACAACAAGGTATGATATAAGGCTGCAGACTTTTTGTTAGTAATAATAATAGCCTAAGATCCCTTTAAGAACGACCTTCACCGAGATGTTTATTTGATGAAATGTATATTATATTTAATTTAATATGTCACTAAATATATTGCATATGGGTTGTCTAACAAATTTTAGTCCAGGGTATGTTTAATTAATGATTAAAAATTTTTTTTTTTAAACATTTGATTATTAGATAAATTCTATACCAATCGAAAGTATGAAGCCCATAGAATATGCAAACGTTAGGTTGCCTATTCTTTTCCCGTCACAACTATCGGGTAGCCAGGTTTAAACTGGTAAATCTATACTAGCATTTTGCAACGGTCTGATTATTGAATTGAAATTAAATAACATTAAAGATTATTTTATTATGAACACGATGGTATAGGGTTGCCTGCGAAAAATCAGTCCAGAATTCCGGTTGTCGAATTTTGAAAAGTAAAATATTGCAGCGAGTGAATGTGTGCGACTGAGAGGTCCCAACCAAAACCATCCCATACGATAGAAGAGGACACAGCATAGTAGCTGTTTGAAGTCCGCCTTAAAAAAAAGAGAGTGCGCTTGCTATTTGTGCTTGAAAATGAAAAGCATAGCGATAGACTCGTATATGCTGTACATTATTTTGGAGTAGTTTATTATTAAAATAGAGAAATAGTTATTTAACTTTTTTTTAATCAATTAATTAATGAAATAATGAACTTTATTCTGCAAGTAGGCCACAAGGGCACTTCTACATGTCTGAGTCTATCGAAATTTCACAAGAGGTGACCACTGTTGAGAAGAAACTCCGAAAGATTAGATACATTAGATTTGTTTTATTCTACTACCTATGTTTCTACTTGAATCACTTAAAATTAATGCCGTTTAAACACTTTTCACCGTTGGTTAAAATTCTCCAACATTTAACCTATTGACCGCCAAGCGGTCTAGCAATTTACCGTGCCACTGACGCCAGAGTAAAAAAAAAGATGTGCCCCAAAATCAACAGGGATTGAAAAATACTTGTAGCGGTTAGAATTACAAAGTTTTTGATCATTAAAATTTGGACGGCTGTGGCCGACGTGGCGTCAGGGGCACGATTTTTTGTTGACGGCCACAGCCGACTGTGGCGGTCAAAAGGTTAAAAGTATGAGAATCTCTGAACACCATGATGACGTAGGCTTGTGTCAGTCACGTGGTTCGCGAGTCTCGGAAGAGAGTACCAGGCGGAGTATATTATTATACCATGAATTTTATTGTATCTATAGCGACAATCTACTCCAAAATAATGCACAACATATACGAGTCTATCGCTATCCTTTTCATTTTCAAGCACAAATAGCATGCGCACTCTCTTTTTTTAAATGGGCGGACTTCAAACAAGAACTATACTGTGTCCTCTTCTATCGTATGGGATGGTTTTGGTTGGGACCTCTCAGTCGCACACATTCACTCGCTGCAATATTTTACTTTTCAAAATTCGACAACCGGAATTCTGGACTGATTTTTCGCAGGCAACCCTATGCCACCGTGTTCATAATAAAATAATCTTTAATGTTATTTAATTTCAATTCAATAATCAGACCGTTGCAAAATGCTAGTATAGATTTACCAGTTTAAACCTGGCTACCCGATAGTTGTGACGGGAAAAGAATAGGCAACCTAACGTTTGCATATTCTATGGGCTTCATACTTACGATTGGTATAGAATTTATCTAATAATCAAATGTTTAAAAAAAAAATTTAATCATTAATTAAACATACCCTGGACTAAAATTTGTTAGGCAACCCATATGCAATATATTTATTGACATATTAAATTAAATATAAAATACATTTAATCAAATAAACATCTCGGTGAAGGTCGTTCTTAAAGGGATCCTCTACTATAAATGCAGCGCCTGAGAAATGTCGTAGCACAACGAAAACGATAAATATTAATATATTTAAGGATTGCCCCAAATGCGATTTTAAATATAACGTTATAACGCTAAAAGTATTTGTGTTACATACGAAGAAACGCCTGCAAGTAATTAATTTCGTATTTGTTAGCTAAGATATTTGTATCAGGCGCTGCATTTGTTATTGCCAGAGATCGGACTTATGTGCGTCATTATACACGGTGTCCTGTATTTAATGGACAACCTTCTAACCGATCCAATCCAACCGATGTTTAAGATAATCGGATTATTATTTTAATGACTGGCACCTTGTTTTACTGTAATGCCGGACTAGGCCACAGATGAAGACTTTTTAGCTGTTTTTTTTATATTCTTTCATTGTGGATCCTAACTAGGGTATATTAGAACTTTATAAAGAGTTTATTATAAATATATAATGAAACCCGTTTCTGTCGAAAATTATTAACAAGTTTAATTTCTTCTTCTTCGTTACATTCTTTACAGAGTGGTCGTGGCCATTATATATTTCACCTTTTTATGAGTTCAACTTCTAATTTAATATTATTAGTTTATCTTAAAAAAATGTGGCTTAGAAGGTTTGCCATTGAATACGGGACACCGTGTATAATGACGCACATTTGTCCGATCTCTGGTTATTGCTAAGAAAGTCTGGCCTGACAACTTCTTATTTTCAAAATAACACGAGTAATTATGACCTAGGTGAATTAAGGATTAACGTAAAATTATTTGTTGTCATATGTGTGAATAATTCTTAAGTAACAACAGAGATATGATGGTGGTCCTGCTTGGGAGCATGACGCAAACAAACTCGTGTTTTAAGGCCTCTCATTATATAATAGTTGCATAAACTACTATTTTTTCAGATAACATACAAACATATCCTACCCAACTAAATCAATATTTAACGCATAATTTTGTTTAATCTCTATTATCCTAATACCTACTTATGAATACCTACTGGAATATGGTCTGATACTTCCTGGCACCTCTTTAGGGTTCCGTAGTCAACTAGGAACCCTTATAGTTTCGCCATGTCCGGCTGTCCGTCCGTCCGCCGCTTAGCTCCGTGATATTTAGTACTAGAAAGCTGAAATTTGCTATGAGTAGGTATGTGTATGTATCACGCCGACAAAACGGTAAAATAAAAACTAAAAAATACCTTTTTTCGGGTACCACTCGTACCTACACCTAAAGTGGGGGTGATTTTTTTTTTTTCGTTTCAACACTACTATGTGGGGTGTCGTTGAATAGGTCTTTTAAAAATAAAAGGGGTCTCCACACATAATTTTTTGATAGTCAGCAGTTTTGTAAATATTCGCTCCAGAAATCCAAAAAATATTATCCCCTCCCTTCTAACTTTTCAACCACGGGTCAAATAATTATGGAAAAAAACATGAAAATGAGGCCTTATAACATTACGTCAATGCTTATAACTTATAAGTACCTACTTTCAATGAAAACTATATTGAAGAAAATCGGTCGAGCCGTTTTTGAGTTACCTACCACATAAGTTTTAAATGTCGTAAGTCGCGCGCGATGTCCTTATACTTCGAGCGTTACACATATTAGTAAGTGCCGTACTGCATTAAAACATTCCGCTCAATCTGGCGCGTATAATCGATAACTTCCAGAAGGTAATAAGTAATTACAGTGACTTTGGCGTTTACGACCTTTTTTATAGAGCTTGAAATCTTTCTCGTAATTTAAACTTCGGGCTTAAATCCGCTGCACGCTGTTTTAAGCCCGTCTATTGCAAATTGCGACCGATGGGCAACTACGGAACCTACACTGAGCGTGGCCCGACATGCTCTTGTTTTAATTTCTATCACGGTACAAATTTATAAAAATAATTACTTTTTGTACTATATAGCTTTAAAACCCTTATAGTTTCGCCAATTCAGCACAATCGCTGTGGTCGTGCTAGGTTGTCCAAGAGAGGAGTTGGGAGGTCCACGAAGGTTGAATATAAATTATAATGGGTACGAATTCTGAAAAAAAGAATGTACTCACATGGAAACATCTATTTTTATAGTAGCACTGAAAAGAAACTACAGTTAAGTGCCATTATGTTGTGGTACTAAATAGATGCTATACAACAAGAACGCACGATCACGGGGGATTCTTTTAATTATGTTGCGTTGCGGTACAAATGCAATTAAATATATGTACTTTGAGATGTACTTTGATGTAATTTCTGTTGAAATTGTACCATGGACACGTTGCTAGTTAGGTTCGGCCAAGAAGATTAAAATGTCTAAAAGATACAGTCTGACCAAAAAGAGTACAAATTTAAAAGTGGCAATACTGTAGTGTCATCCCTTTCTAATTAATCTAAGAAAACGGGGACGACACTACACTATTGCCACTTTTTAATTTCTACTCTTTTTGGTCAGACTGTAGGTACCTACTTTAGATAGATATTAAATTTTTTGAAAGTAGAACGATTTTTAATGAGTTTGTACCGGAACAGAAATAAAAAATCCTCCGTAGTAGTCTAAGCAACCTTTTAGGCGTCGGGCAGGCCTATTTTGTAGTGCACTCGTTTTGTAGTGTAAACGATAAGGGCAGTAGGTACTCTGGCAACTATCGGTTGGCCTGCACTCAATCCGAATTTGACATAGCTAAACTGAATACCTACCTACATAAAAAAACGAAGATCCGATAAACTCAGAACTTTCTCCTTTTTAGGGTTCCGTAGTCAACTAGGAACCCTTATAGTTTCGCCATGTCCGTCTGTCCGTCTGTCCGTCCGTCCGCGGCTTAGCTCCGTGATCATTAGTACTAGAAAGCTGAAATTTGGTATGAGTATGTGTATGTATCACGCCGACAAAACGGTAAAATAAAAACTAAAAAAAAAATTTTTTTTCGGGTACCTCTCGAACACCTAAAGTGGGGGTGATTTTTTTTTTCGTTTCAACCCTAGTGTGTGGGGTGTCGTTGAATAGGTCTCTTGAAAATAATAGGGGTTTTCAAACATTACTTTTTGATAAAGTCAGTAGTTTTGTAAATATTCGCTCCGAAAATAAAAAAAATTGTGTCCCCCCCCTCTAACTTTTGAACCACAAGTCAAAAAAATATGGAAAAATTCATGTTAATGCGGCCTTATAAGTACTTTCAATGAAAACTATATTGAACAAAATCGGTCAAGCCGTTTTTGAGTTATCGCCAAATTTCATATTTTTTCTTTAAAAGGTCGTAAGTTGACTTCCAGAAGGTAATAAGTGATTACAGTTTCTAGGGCGTTTACGACCTTTTTATAGAGCTTAAAATCTGTCTTAACTTAAACCTCGGGCTTAAAACAGCAGTTTATTGTGAAGGATGAGCAACTACGGAACCCTACACTGAGCGTGGCCCGACATGCTCTTGGCCGGTTTTTTAAATTCGGTTAAAATGCTACCTTCTACGACCAGTCTAGAATCGGCCATCGAACGTTAGGATCCCAGATTTATAGGTTTTTATTTTTGTATACCTATTATAAGACGTCCAGACAACCCCTTCGTCCGCGTACGTAAAACCTATGACGCGCACGATAAATCATGACCTTGATAAACTATAAAGGGAAACCCACTAAAATATACTACGCAATAAATGTTCCTTAGACAGAACTTCTACGGGGCACCAAAGTAACAAAATTATCACCATACTTATACTACACTACACGCGAAGTTGGCCGAGCTTGGGCGAATATGATATGTGGAGAGGCATTTCGCTGCGGAAACTCATACTTCGGCCAACTTCGCAGGGATCGATACCGGTAGGTATTCATTAAAATTGAATTATCTTTATAATTTTTTTTTTCCGAATGTTATTAAATAGAATTTCGTTATAGATATAGATCTTTGACATTAGCCCTCTATAATGTAAAATGCGGAAAACCGAAATTGAATAACGGTATTTTGTATGGAGCCGTGCCTCAGCCAACTTTGCGAGTAGTGTGGAGGAGCCGCAATTCTGCCGTGCTAAGGTAAAAGGCGACTTTTTTGTATGGAGCTCCATAGCCATAGTCGCCTTTTACCTTAGTATAGCAGAATTATCTCTGTCTGTCTCTGTTTCAGCTTCGTCCTAATTTATTTAGTATGTCCGGATGTTGGGATTTCCGGCTGTTCTCACCTACAGGCCACATTTATCAACCGATTTTCTTGAGATTTTGTGAGTAGGTTCGATACGGTCAGGTAGGATTGTATATACTTAGCAAATACTTAGCTTTTTATTTTTCGTAATTTTTCAAAATGGCGGAGATTGGGGATTGAGAACGTAAAAAATGACAAAAATGAAAATTATTTCGAAACAAACTCACGAGGCACACATAAACACCTTCAGTTTTGCCGCGAGATGACGCGATTGTGCATTCTATTCTATACTCAACCTGTGCACGTCGTGTCACCCCCAACAAACTTAACTATGGTCCGCGGCTACATACAGACCGATTGCGATTGTTCCGACAAATGGTTAGATAGAAGGATATTGTATAGGAGATAAGATTAGGGTAGATAAATATTTACAAAACACAGTTGTGATATACGGGATTTGGCTATGGGATTCAAGTGCAATACGAGTAATGTGTATAATAAATGAGTTCGGTCAGAGTTTCAATAGGCGTTTCAACGTAGACGAAATAAAATGTCGGTAGTAGATGGTAGTGATTTTTTTTTTTTTATTATTGTATTTATTTATTTGTAAGAGTACAAGAACAATGACATTAATTGGAAAATAAAAGTATATGAGTTTTGTGAGGAACGTAGAGTCACGGAGATTAGGGCTTCTTGCCCATACAAAAAATCCTATGATTGGAAACCCTAGTGGAGATAGGGGAAACCTTTGTCCAGCAGTGGATGCATTCCACAGCTGTGATGCATTCGTTTTTCGTATCTACTACTATATACTGTGGGCTCACGATCACGAACAAAATTATTGGTTATGGGTAAATATATATAAAAAACAAACCTTTTTCATCACATCCCATTGGTTGGAGCAATTTAGGAGTTTACTATGTATATAGATCGGTCGGCCCCAGAAAATGGACACACATATTATGCTCCTCTTAAAAATCTAAATAATGCAACGCATAATTAACTAGACTAGGTACGCGTTTCGAGTCAGAAATTGTTTTCTGTCCTGTCAGTATTAGGCTAAACTATTAGTGTTGACTTGTGGAGCTTATTTGTGTGGTGAATTGCCATGGGGTTTTTATTGGTGTCGGAGTCGGGTTGGTCATGTCGTGTGTCGGTCGCCGTTCGTCATCGCAGCGCAGCGGACCGTGGCGTCACAGTCACACTAGCTAGCAAGGCCCGTGGCCCGGCCGGCCTCGCCGCACCGCTCCGATCATTCTCATTCCCCGCCAGTCGCACGACGCACGAACTGTGTACCACGCTCGCCTCTCGAAAATGCGTCCCGCGCCCACTGTGTACTGAAGTTTAAGTGTCAGTGTTTGTGATAAATATACCCACACACTTTGTAACTTTAGCTGCTTGAACGTTGACTGAACCCAGAGAATGATGGCTCCCGAGACAGTAGTGACCGTAGACCACAACAAATCCACGCCGCAGCAAGCCCCTCAACAGCAACAGGGCAAGCCGTTGGACTGGATCAAAATTAACACAGAATACTTCAAAACGCCACCAGGAATATTGAAAATCATTCAACTGGTAAGTTTTAGAATTATTGGAAAAAGTTGTAAAACTTGGTGTACTGTCTACCTACTATTTAATTAGTAAACCGGTCGGTTCGGTATGACATTCCATAGAAAACTTATAGCGACAGCTAGCCGTGTTGACGATTTCGGTGCGTTATTTCGTGCCAGTCTGAATTTCTTGATATTTTGGAGAATATTTTATATTTGGTCCCTGGATACGTGCAGGGTTTCGCACGGCAAAGGCATTATATGCACAAGCGTTATCGAGGTCAAGTTACGTTGCAAATGGTTGCTGAGTAGGTTGGTTTGGAAGTTGTGGATTGGAGGCCAGCAGGCAGACTGGTGCGGCCCAGGGGTCGGGGAGGGGCACTCGGTAGCGCTAGGAATATAAGCCACCTGTCTCAGTTTCAGCAATTAGACTATATTGAATTTTTATACTCGCATATGAAAGTTAGAGGACATGGCAAGAAACTACATCTTTAACTTAAATAGGCGCATACTTAATTACTGTTTCTGGGACAAAAAGACGCAACCGGTTTTTTTTAACCTGCCAATCATCGTCATAGATAAATATAGTATGCTAACTGTTAACTGATAGAATACAAGAGTTAACACAAATTTTCATCCTTTTACTTTGGTATACATCCCTTTTAATACCCCACCTCGAATAATAGATAAGTATAGTACCTATAGGCTTTTTTAATTTCCTAATTTATCTAAGGCAAATTTCAGGTTTTCGCCTTAGCACCTGTGTAGGTATTATTAAAGCGTTAAAAATCTATATTCAATAAAAAATTGTTTCCCCTTTATTTTTATTTATCGTATGGCATTATTTATTTTAGCCATACTTAACGATTTTCATCACACACTTGTGCGTAGACCAACACTATCGAGGAAGTTTTCGTGTAACCTTTACACAATAGCGAAAACAAATTGAGATACTTCAGTGTGTTATTTTGGAATGCACAGGGCTACTTACACTAGTTATTAACCTTATGCTCAGTGCAATTTCAGAAAATTTATTAGTATTGTTGGAAATCGGGTGTATAGGCTATATTTACATTTAAAGGCAAACAAAACCTTAACACGGGCTTACGTCCTCACCTTGTCACGTATATGAAACAGGGCCCAGTATGGAAACTATACACAATTATCTACTGCGGTTTTTGTTAGGGCAAAAGACCTATTGGTTATTTAATATTTACTTAAAACGAGAGTATTCGAAACTAATCATCAGAGGTCATATACTTTCTCATTAGTTGAATAACCCCGCGATATTGGTTTCGTGTTTATAAAACGGTAAAGTAGGTAAATAAAACGCCATTTACAGTCGGACATTACCTACGCCAATGGAAAGATAACACTAACACACATTTATGGAAGTTTTAGAAAGTTTTTTTTATAAGTTCGATTTCGACTTCTTTTGCATACTTAAAGTTAGATTTTATATTTATATTGTAATATTTCCTATTGGTAGAGTCGTAGTGTCTCTAGCTATAACAATATTTCTGGATGACATCACCGCAGCGCACCGTCGCCTTATAAAACCACGACTAACTACGTACTAATTTAATTATACCCATTTTTAATGGACTACTCTATCCGGCCTGTTATGAGTCTTCAACAAGGACTAAATTATGAATTAACCTAATTATCTCGTGCACAGTAACACCAGACAACGGTGTTATCCTGTCCTCTAGTCTTGTCTTAGAGCTTCTCAATTTCTTTTATGCTTAATATATGTTGCGAATCTGTGTAGGTATAAGTATTTGGAAATTACGTGTAATTGTAACTTCGAAAATTCATTATAGTGAATCATGAGGATTATGTACGAATATTAGATAAGCATTTATTGTATTATCTTTGCAATGACTCACAAGTGCAGTAGGTATTAATGTTAACTTTAGTAAAAATGAGTAGTTAATAGTTAAAATATAACGTTTTATAGTAGGAGTGATTGGGTAATGATTTATTTATTTATTTCAAACAGATTACACAGCTTAACAGTGAGATACCAAGGCGCTGTGAAATGCATACAATGTTAATCTTAAATACTAACATTAAATTGTTTTATACTATACAACAATAACAATATTAATAGGTAACAGAAGACATACGATCATCCATCGCCTCACATAACCTCTTACATTCATCACAAATCATCTTCCAACTGCTTGCAAAAACATCGCAGCCAGGATACTAAATGATAACATTTTGTTGACTTGATACCTATTTTGGCTGTCTAGTGGAGTGACTGGGGGTTTTTATACCTCGGACGTTGATCGGGTGAACCCAATAATAACGCAGTTTTCCAGTTTTCGTACGAAACCCATACGAAAATTAAGTGACTGAAACAATTGTGGGAATAAACCAATGGTTGAATAAAATCTTACTAGGGCTATTATTTGAAAGTTTTCATTGTCTATGCAGGAATGGCACTTAATACTAATACAGTATAAGTGAACCTTATGTATTATGTACGTTCTAAAGACAATGCTAAATATTTTTCTCATCTAGCACCTTGTATGACGCCGTAGATTGCCAGTACTTTTGATCATTAACCTCTGAGCTTGGTGTTAATTGCCTCCTTAAGGTCCATTGACTCGTGCCACTGACCGATTAGGTTAAATGACAAATATTTAAAAGCTGAATAACAAACATTCTATCAGGCCCTAATGAAAACAAATGAAAAGGGTCTGATCTTTCAACCGACTTCTAAAAAGTAGGAGGTTTTATGTTTCACTGTACTTATGTATTTTTTTTGTTTGTCCACGGATATCTCCGGCAAATCCGGCAATTGCGGAACGATTCCAAAATTCTTATTTTATTTGAAAGAGTGCTACAAATGTTACAGGCACTAATGTTTTTCAAATATTATCTAAAGTTCACTAATCGTCTCACGATGCTGAGCTGATAATGGAAGGTATAGGAGGTTAGGAGTTAGGGGATAATTCAACGAGATGCATGCAAACAATACAAGACCTCCCCGATCACCCCTTTGTACCTGGTATGTATTTGTATTGAATCACTAATAGCAAAAAAAAAGGAATATTCAATGATTTAAGTACCGACTTCAAAATAAACTGAAAAGCCAAAAATAACCCGTCCATGTACCTACAGATTAAATATATTTGAATCACCTTTTGAAGTCGATCCCAATTCTCACGTAAACTTCTTTTTGAACAAAAATACTACATATAACAAAAAATACATACTTTACATGTTTTCATTGCGTGCAGTCGATAATAAGTTGAAAAACCCACTTTTCTGCGTAAATTTTGTCAATATCGAGTAGTTTTTAAAACATAAATTATCAATTAAAAATTCAAAAAGTAGGTTGCAAATATATACCAATACATCTCAACAACCCTGTTCTAAGTTAGTAACATTTATAAGATATTAAGAAACATGTTTGATCATAGAGAAAAATGTCCAAAACAATCGGCATTTTTGAACGGATAAGGAGCCTTAATTTGGCTTTTCAGTTTATTTTGAAGTCAGTTCTTTATTTATTTAAAAATGTTAAGATACTATAAGGAATTGGTTTAGTAGCGCTCCATAGTAAAATCAAGATCCGTTTTGTTTAATGGTCAATTAAAATTGTGCATTCGTTTTTTTTTATTTGAATGCTACGTGTTGTTAGGTGAAAGCTGGCTAGCACCGAAATGAAAGTAGTTCTGTCGTCGACATGTGACGTCGTACGTTGCTCGACGGGTGCCAGCGGCCTGGGAGCCTCGAGCCTCGAGCCGCACCCGGTGTGACAACCTGTCATTTTCTCATCATTCATTTCACCCGCTTTATATTCTACGCTTATGTAGATTAGCAGTCACAACCGTGCGAATAAATTTCAGAATGCAATTCAAAATTAAATTGCATTTTGGATCTGGCATTACATCGAGTAACGTCAGTATTGATTAACCCGTACGTACTTACATCCATAGTCAGCCAATGCCAACAACCGCATACCTATGGTGACAAAAAATACTGTATTTGCGGTGTCAGTATCACCATGTGTAAAACTCTTTGGTCGAGGCGTTGGCGTGACTCGTTGTTGTAAAGCCGTTGGCGGTGTCCAGGTTAACTTATCACCACTCTACAAATTTTGTACCAACCTGGTGCACAACATAAAATACCATTTCCATACGTATTGACATTCCCCTCTTATGCTGAAACCTGAAACAAAGCCGTCAGTTAGCTACGCAACGTCTTAGTTTGCACGTATCGTGCGTCGACGTGACAATGCGTTGAACTGACGAAATTCTTCCAGTAACCACATCTTTGTTGGCTAGAGCTGCCACGGTTTGCGACACAGCTTCTTGTATACATTACATCGGGTTTATGAGTGGTGTTGACTCGCATGCGGGCTATAAACACGAACGGCGTAAGCCCAAGGACCGTCTTGTTAGCGCATACGATATAAATAGTAGTAAGGTGCTTTAGTTAACCTACCAGCGACAAAATCGAACACTGTAGTGCGAGTATTATATCAAACAGACATTGTATAGTCCAGATATTAAAAGTATGCATGAAATTACCGCACATCGAGATATAAACTTTATCCGTAAGTATTTATGTGGATTGGTCGACTTAATCAAAGACCGAGACTCGCAAGCCAGGCGCACGGAGTATTATCTCAGATTATGTCACGCGACGCGTACCTACCGTTATATTTATCTCCGCAACAGAGCTACTATAACACAGTTACTTTGGGGAGACTGTCTTCTCTTGTTCTTTTATTTTTCTTGCCGAGCCGTTTAGCGCCACGTTCGAATAAACGGGCCATGAAATCCATTCGACTCAAAATAGAATGATAAACAGTGGTTACCATCCTTGTTATGATTTCGTACGTTTTAAATTTCTTTGAAGACCATCTGACGTTTAATTTGATATGCCAACATATGTAACTCTTATACAATTGTATCGTTTGCAGCTCATGTATTAAATTCGACGTCGGTACTAAGACCAGTGCCCGCGCTTTTATTCATTTATTTAAACTTTATTGCACAAAATACTAAAGTAAAAGTATAAATGGCGGACTCAGTGCCATAAGGCATTCTCTACCAGTCAACCATAGGGCCAAACAGAAACTAGCAGTTGGTGCAGGATCATAAAAAGCCGTGTCTTGGAACTAGATCGATTTGTGTGAGGTTGTCCGATACTTAATTATTTATTTATTATTTATAAAACGAGACAAAAGTCATTAAGTTTTGTCACTATATTATATCTACTATAGTGTTAGTATTTCTACTTATTCAAAGTAGCCGTAGGTAATAAACCCGAAACCACTTAGGATTGGGGCTAATTTAAATTGTATTTAAATACGCATGTCTGCTAATTAACCACAATTAAAACAAATGATATCGCATCGTGGTACTTCGTGACATCCTACCACCATGCTACGTCGTGTCGTAGGAATGCATAAATTCAAGATCAACTCTATCTTCATGTTTCAAGATTCAAAATCACTACATAGTATAAGAGAAAACTGGAAGAGATCCCTTATAGGGATAAGCTCGCCTTGGTACCTATATGTTATTTGTAATAGATGTATTTTTTTCACTGTTTTTGTGTAATTACAATAAAGTGTTTACTTACTTACTTTTTTAGTATAAAACAAAATCGCTTCCTATCTGTCTGTCCCTATGTATACTTTTAGATCTTTTAAACTACGCAACGGATTTTGATGCGGTTTTTTAAATAGGTAGTGAGTTTCAAGAGGAAGGTTTATATGTATGATACATGCATAATTTATTAGCATTGCACCCGTGCGAAGCCGGGGCGGGTCGCTAGTATAATTTATAAATACAGCTTTCAATCTCATGACGTCGCATCGTAGCATGATGTAGTACCACGATGTCATACTCGTATATTAAAAGCTTTTATTTAACTTGCAATGTATGTATGTATTTATGTAAGCATATTATGTTTGTTCGGGTGGAATTTTGCAACTCAATTTTGAAGCAGATATCGTCAACCGATTGAGCTGAAATTTTGCATACTTACTTAAATTTGATGACAATACAATAATATGGTACCATGGGGCTGATCTGATGATGGAGCCGGAAGGTGGCCATAGGAACTCTATAATAGAAAAAGCAATCCTACCGAGTTTGGGCTCTTTAGAATCGTCTCAGTGAGCATTTGATGGATATCCAAAGAAAAGTACAGTCGGCTATAAAAGCTTGTCACTAAAATGATTTTTTTGACCGAAACTTATTGTAATTGTTTTTTAGTTATCGAAAAGTTCGACGCCAATTGTAGTCATTAGAAGTAAGGAAATCTTTACCTCTTCAGTTGAAGCGGATTACATATTATTTAGACACCGTAACACAAGCATTAAATCTATGGAAACTAGTTCATTCACAGTAATTGTTATCTGTGGGTGGAGATGCCCCGTTAGGCGTGCGTGCATCCGACCGCAACCTCAGTTCACTTCACTATGCCGATGCCGAGTATAGTTCTCCCAATGTTGCGACACATGGGCTCTTTCAGCAGTGACTGTTGCTATTTCCACTGTAAGCAAATACGTTTTAACGTGTTGGTAGTAATTATAGCGCAACATGTAGTAAAACACGTAAACAATACACAATGTTCATCAACTAACTATGTAGGCAGTTTCTACGGACCTAGTGAATAAAATGTTGCCATCGTATTCTGTCGGGATTATTTATTTATTTAAATTTAAAGCAAAAAGCAAGAAAATAGTACAAATGGCAGCCTGAATTTAGTATTTTCTACCAGTCAACCGTAGAAAACGAAACAGAGATACTAGAAATTAATGCAAACCGTAAATATAATTGTGCTAAAAGCGTCAAGGGTATACCTACGTAAATAATCAAAATACGAGTATACATACTTATTCAACGACCCAATTGATTACTCGTTTTTATATTTCAACTCAACTTTTTGACAGAAGTTAATAGAGAAAGCATCCTAAAAAGAACTTTTCAGACAAATTACAATGGAAAAGCAGTATTGACTACATAGGTAAGGTACCCAGTTAATTCGTCGTTGAGCACCTCGTCTACTTGTATAAGTGTTGCCGGCGATAAGTTGAACGTGGTGCAGCCATGCATATGCTGAGCGTCAAGTCGCCCTGGCCCAACCTACCTGGCTATGGGGTAAATACGCCTCGCAGTATAAATGAGTATTAAGTACAAATAAACACTGTAATTAAACTGAACGGTAGGTAAGGGTATTAACTATATGAATGGAGACAGCGGATATTAGATTTCACTTTATTCTTCTGTTGAAGTTTAACTATTGCTTATGTGCTACGGAATAAAAAAAACTCAAATTAAAGCTGCCTGATTAAATTCCATTATTTGCTTACTTACTACAAATACAAACGTATTGTCTAACCATAAAGTATGCTTAATATTACGGCAATCGAAAGGTCGCTCTGAAATAACACGTTTTTATTGATTTATTGTTAATAGTTGTATAGTGGCTTCCACGACTGGTAGTTAAGCTGCCAATCATTCGACACGTAGTGTTCAGCTACATAGCTAAACTGCTTTTTGTTTTCGCAGACATACTGTTACATTATTTGTAAACAGCTCGTGGAGTACGTTGCTACCGTGTCTCGTCTTGCTATTGCAAAATCGGGGCAAATGAAATTGATAAACTTTCGCTCTCGTATTTTTTTCGACGTTTTTTGCATAGTTTATCTTGTACGGCGTGGCGTGGCGGGTATGCATTATCATGGTCAATAGAGCGTTGTACCCATAGTCGGAAAAATAACCGATAAGATATCCGATAGCATTATCACAGCTCAAAAAAAGAATGTAGTGAGGTATTATTGTTCGCGTCCGCGCTTGCCGATGGATGGCTGCCTACATTGAATATTGTTTAGAGTAAATTATGCAATTCCACAGTTGGACGATCGTATCTATAATAGCGATTGCGTCACCGACGCATACAAAGTCTTTCTGATTGGCTCATATTGGTAATCTTGAATTTAGTCCTCGCAGACTGACACGTAGGTATTAACGTAGGCAGCTAAATCATCAATTTTACACATTTCATATTTTCTATAAATAGACCGACAATCAAGCAACTCACGCCTATTGAGGTGTAAAATTGACACTAGATTTGTTTGTCATCTTTTTTATTTTTTATTAAATATTATGGGACAATTATACACAAATCGACCTAGTCCCAAACTAAGCAAAGCTTGTAGGTACTATGGGTACTAGACGACGATATATATAATAATATAAATACATATATAAATAACATCCATGACCCAAGAATATTTGCCCCGGCCGGGATTCGAACCCGGGACCGCCGACTCAGTAGGCAGGTGTCTGCAAACTGCGCCAACCGCGTCGTCAATCTCTATCCGCGTCGTTCCATTTATATTGATTATCTTGTACTTATTGTATTGAAGACAATTTAATTAGAGTACCTATGTTGGCTATTTATTTATTTATTTATTTATACTTTATTGCACAAAACACAGAAGTAAAAGCACAAAAGGCGAACTTAATGCCATAAGGCATTCTCTACCAGTCAACGATAGGGCCAATCAGAAACTAGCAGTTGGTGCAGGATCATAAAAAGCCATGGCTAAAAACATAAAACGAGACAAAAGTCAATAAGTAGGTACTACGCGCTACGGCATACATCGGAAACGATAATTTTGTCAATACTATACATGTATATTTAAGTATATAGAGCAGGTTTCGATTCTGTCTCAGATGATCATAATAACTTATGAGGCGTAATACAACTAAAAAGCTCATGTGACCCAAATTGTTCTCATTCCGGATGTCCCTACACGGCGCACAGCACAGCGAAGGAAGGAAGGGTAGAGGAGTGGACGTTCATTGACCTCACACGTGCGCACGGGCACATTCGGGACGGGAGCAGCAGTGTTCACCCGAAATAAGACATGATTGGATCCTGATAATAATCGTGAGTTCCAAGTACACGTTTGCACGGTCTAAAATTGTATTGTCGTAATTTTTGAGTCATGTTTTTGGCATATACTGGTCTTAACAGTTTATTATAAATAAACAAAAAAACATATTTACAATATTTAAATGAGAAGTGGTAAAAGAGTTGATAAATACTAAATGAACTACTAATGCAATTAAACATAAATGGATTATATACATAAATTATTGAACTTATCAATACAATATTTGGAGCCAAAGCTTTACCCTATAAATATAGGGAGGTCCTTTAAAAAATACTCTAAATAATAATGGAACACATTCTAACGATCAAATATTTCTGAGTAAACTTTTCACTGTCACGTGCAATCAAGAAAGTCATGTTTAGGCAATTCGTCGTTACTTGTCTTATTTATTAGTAAACAACTTGCTAACCTCAAAACGTATTCTTGTAACACAAGTAAAAGCAATTTCGTATCTTGGCAACATGTGATAACCTACTTTATTTATGAGAATATGGGAGTTTTCACAAAAAAGAGTATATATAGGTATGTTGACGTAGAATGGTTAGTAGTGAGTAGAGTAATCAATTACCCGTCTGTATGTCTGTCTAGCGATCATGAGAGATTTTTCACAATAAGAGCCCTATTTGGCGCAATGGTAGTGCTGCTGCCTACTGAGCTGGCGGTATTGGGTTCGAATTTTTGTCCCTCGTCAATGGTCATAGATGTTTTCTATTATAACTATCTAAATTTACTTACTTATGTAGGTACTCCGTTAAGCAGATTTACTAGTAAATCCTCATTAACTTAAATGCCATTATAAACGAATTATTAGACTTAATGTTGATTCTCGGGTCAGCATAAGTACAGCCAGTTTGGTTACGAAGTGAGTAGTGACCCGAATGCTACGCAATTTCACTTTGCACTTCGCAGTTGCGTTGCATTATGAATTTGTGTTGGCCGACCGCGCAGACTTCCGTTACAGTCCACAGTCAGTAAACTGCGTTCTTAATGGCGGTTATGGAGCCGTTTTCCGATAGCTACTGAGTTCACTACACTGGCAATGGAAACTATCTGATACCTGCAAAAATGTTACTTATTAACGTTACATTTTTAATTGGTGTAACTTTTTTGTTGAAATGTATCGTTAGAACCTGAGTTTAAGATAATAAAGATATAGCTCGAATTCGTTCTCGGTAAAGTCGAAGAAGATTAGAATTTTTCTCCTGGAATTGTGGAAGAGGGTGGTGATTGGCTTTAAAATAGGCAAGTCGGGAGAAATCGAGTTCTATGGAAGATGGAAGCCACGCCACGGTATTTTGTCCACTATAGAACTAGGTGACTTCAACCTGTTAGATTCAATTTTAACTAACAGGTGAATAATCGATTAAACTTTTGCGTTGCAGCCCTAACAGGGTACCCAATGTCACAGCCAATTTTTAATACACTAAAGTAATATAATGTACTTAGTATGTATAATTTGAAGATACAATTTCATTTTACCATGGAGTTATAGGTTCGTCTACTACCTACCTACTACTCTGTTATACTTAGTTATGTATAATCGCAATACAATAGAATCACATGGGAGCCATTGTTAAGGATTAGCTGGTAACACGCGATATTTATAACACTAATGGGAAATAAATTTAACAGGTAATAGCTATGGATAGTATTAAAGTTCATAACAATTTTAATTATTTTAACCGTCTCACATGTTATGGCGCATAGACGAAATCCATACATCAACCAATAACGATTTTCTAGAACTTCTTTTATTACACAGAACGTTAAGATAGCTAGAAGTTTCTAGTGGGTATCCTTTATTCTACAACAAACAGTTTTTGTGTGACTAACATCAGAACAACGAACATATATATTATTTAGGTACTTAGATTTACAGACAATCGGACATCGTAAACTCTATGCTCGTTGGTGGTTGGTACCTAGTACTTGATGGTTAAGGAATGTTAAAAGTAAAACTCGTAGGCGATGATGACTTAATGATACAACAACGCAATTTAGTGTGCTGCATGCGTCCGAGAATGCCAGTGTAGACATACCTATTGAGGTTTAATTAATGTAAAATATTAAGTCGGGTCACGTTCATCAGTCCGCGATATCTCGTCTGAAGGCATATTGTCGTGCCGGGCGTGCCCGCGACCGAGCGGCACACTATACGAACACCCATGCACGCGGAGAAAGTGCGTGGTGTGACCTACATACAAACGTCAATGCCATCTTCTTTGCACTTCTATATGTCAACTGTGAAATTTTTAATTTAACAATAGATGGAAAGCCAGTCACACTGAGTAATACGAATTCGTAGCGCCTCTTTTTATAATCGGAAGTTCAGAAATGAGAACTGCAACTCAATTCAAAGTACATACTTTGTTAGGGTGTTTAACTCTGCAGTAGCGATTGCCCATTGTTGATCATTTACGACTATAGTTAGTAAGATTTTCTGCCAATTATGATTCCTGCTGTATCTGTAATACATATGATAGAATACCTAGGTAACATTGTAGTTAATCCATGAATTTCGTTGACTGTCTGTCCGTTTTATATACGGATCTAAACTACTAGCCTCCACACCTTGTGGGATGTAGCCCCCTTTAGGTACCCACTTCTAAAGTAAACTATGTGAGTCCTTATCTACGTTTAGAATAGATAATCCTTGACTGCGTTGCCTCGCTATGAATCAAGCTCTGATAGAGTTGTATACCAAAGTTGATGATCAGATATTGTGTCTCCGTCAAACCAGATTTTCGCCAAAGGAAACAGTTTGAATGTATTATCAATCGGAATTGGCACAATAACACCTGTCGATTGAGTGTTGCGACAGTCGAACAGTTCCGGGCAATGGCTAATAGCTATACCTACCGCGATATGAAACCGGTTGTGCGACCGCGCTGCCCGCACAGACTTCAGACGTTAATGCCTTCACATTTACTCAAAACCGTTGCCCTAGTGGTACCTGGACTTTGTACCGTATTGTTGACCATGTAAGGGGAGTAGTTTACAGTACTAATGTTTTTCTTGCTATTATTTCTGCAACGAAACCGACGTTGCAGTGCTCTAGCACTTCGTTTATGTTCAGTTGCAAGTGATGCAATATTGGCACACTACTGAATCAATTCGTATGTTAGGGGGCTAAGTTTACAATTTTTCTTGATTTTAGGTAGATGTTTCTACTACATATGTTATCTTGTAACTTGCATTTGATCTATGCAGGTATTGAAACGTTGGTGTATTACGATACTTTCTTCTAAATTAGGTAATGTCTGTATTTGTATTGATTTGAAAGTGACTAATTGAATGACTTAAGTCAAGGTCATTAGGCTACCTGCACTATGATGCACAATTTCAATACAAACTCCTATATACATGCTTTACTATCGTTAAAATAATAGCCAAGAGGTTTATATATTTTTTTTCTTTGGATATTTATAATTTATTTCATTATAAAGAAAGATATAAAAAAGGAACTATAACTATATAACATTAAAAAAGATCGGGACCCCGTGGTAGGGTACCCAAAACGCAGGCAGCATTCCCGCGCTGGATAGCAATGGCTATATTAATATATGGCTATATTATATTAATTTACAATTCCAGTCGACGTTAATTGCATTGTAGTCGTGAAGGTCAATAAAAACATCTTTAATATAAATATTATGTATACTTACATTCTGCAAGCTGCGATTACAGTATGTGTGTAGGTATACTGACCCTGTCCGTTTTAACAATGATGTAATTTCTTAAACGGGCCGCTGTTCTCATCTATCGGATTGGTGACGTGATATTTCTCCGCCATCTCTGCTCTGGCGCTTGCATGTTTACTAATTATATACTTTTTATATGCAACGAAGGCAATAAAATGATAATCAGATCCACTCTATGTGTGGACTAAGAATGTAGGTATATTAAGATTCGAATTCGAGGATTACAATTACAACTATCCAAAGTGGGTATCACCACTTTATGTCTACTTTAGCGATATAATCAACAAATAATAACACTAAATACGGCTCCAATAGCAAAAATCTTCATATATCTATTCTACTTACTGTATCACAACCGTATGTCCGTCACTCCGTCATATGGCCGATACATCACTACAATTTTATTGCTACATGGAAATGCAGAGACCAGTAAGTAAGCCATACTGGCCGAGTATGAATTAGATTAGGCGGACCTCGCCTACGGCTCGGTCCGGCTATAATACGAGGCCATCAGGATGGCTCTTACGGTCGAAGCAAGTATAGTGCTTTTCTCAAAAACTAAACAAGAAAATAAAATAAAATTATATTTTGTATTTAAGAAATATAAAAGGTACCTAACATTCATATTCGGCCATTTGCTAATGTATATTTTTATTATTTTCCGGAGTCCCGTTGTGATATTCGTCGTAGCAGGCACCATTAACTCCCATGATAGCAACCTATAACAAAACTAATTATGAGTTTATACTTTGATAAAAAAAAAAGTATATATATATCGTTATCAAAGTGGCAGCATTTGTTTACCTGCATCGCCAAATATTTATCATCTGGAGCTTGATTTAAGAACTTTTCTATATTTTGGCTGCTGAATATTTGTGATTTCCTTCCTTTGTAGCCATCAGATTGTCTCAGAAAGATGGTTAGGTTGAAATAAGCAAGAAACACATTATCTGACCAATTGTTAGCTTGATTTTCTTCCTTCCATTTAATGAATTTCCTGTATTTTTTCAATATCTTTCCTTGGATTTAGGCGCAACTAAATTATTTTAGTTAACAAGTGTGGACTTGTGGAGTGCCGTCTATTTCGGAATCAGACTCGTCTGAACTCTCTTTTGCCGAATTGTAATAGATCACACAAACAAATTTGAAATTATTGTCTATTAATTTAAATCCCGCCTTCATTTCTTTGCTTTTTTTTAATAAACGCAGTATGCGTTTAATTATTTGCACTGTCTTACAAATCTAAGTTTTAAAGATATAATTTAATTATTGTTATATTATCTAACTAATGTTCATATCACCAGCTTACCTTTAATTTGAACTCAGAGGTTTTTTTCTTAACGACATAAAAAAGGAATTCCGAAATATCAACAATAATATTAACTTTACTCCACTATTTTACACAGCACAATAAAATTATGAACTAAACGCAGCCTACAAAATTCCGTACTAAACTTGTTGCTACTTTTTTTTAATATGCATCATGACTCGCTTCGCTCGTCGTCGTACCTAACCGAAGCCAAGTCGGACCTGCCTTAAGGTAAAATAGGCAATGGTATAAAAATAATTTCGGCGTATCCCAATTCTGCCAAATTATAAATATTCGGCAATCTTAATTATTATGCTACTATAATATTTGGCGAAACAACCATTCGACCATAAAATTATTATGCGGAACAAAGTTTCGGCAAGTTTATCATTCGGTGTGTATAAATTATGCGAAACTTGTTATGCGTAACTAAATTCGGACAAAAAAATTTATGCCAAATAGATGTCACCCGATATAGACAGGTCTGAGGTATGCTGCCGTTCAGAACCTAATCAATACAGTAAGTGCAATACGTTTCTCATTGAACTGATGTACTGTACTTTAGGTTTTGCACGGCTGTATGAGAATCGGTTGTGATCTTTGAGGCTGTATGAATCGGTTGTGGTTGTGGTTAAGTTTGAGTTTGGTCGTCTGTAATAAACCTGACACACAACCAAACTGATTTGAAAATGAAAAAAATAATGTGTATCTTTTTGTGTTTCCAGGTCCTCGGTATCTTATGCATGGCCCTATCGTCTGCTTGGCTATCATCGTGGTTCGTGTTCGTGGCCGTGACCAGCTTCATCACGACGGTCATGTGGAGCATTGTATACTTCCTCAGCGTCCGCGAGGCGCTCAGGATCCCCATAAACTGGGTGCTGTCGGTGAGTTTAACCTCGTTCCGTCCCCCCTATTTTTGTTCTCTATCAATGTAGGTCATCCCGTTCCATTCAAATTATCGCTTTTGAATCCAATTCATTAAAATAAATGGTTTAGGCAGAGGAGTATTTAAATATTGTTCAAATTTGACCAAATGGGTGCATGCTGCTGACATTGCTTGTTTACAAAATATTGCTTTATTTTTTATAAACACTGAGAATTGCAAGATTCTTGCAACTTAGCTACACAATGGACGTTGTCTATGCGAGTAAATTATGTAGTTTTTCGTCATTTTTTAGGTTTTTATTACTAATCAGATATATACATTATTGTTGTTTTGTACAGATCATTAGCCTCATGCTTACTATTAACCGTGGCAAAACTTCTAATATTATCAAATTAATGTTCTTTTCTATGCACCTGATCGATTACATTATCCATTACCGTCATGTTTGTTGGTTTCAGGAACTAATCAGCACGTCCATTGAGACGGTGTTCTACTTCATCGCCTTCATCGTGTTATTCGCGTCGACGGCCGCGTACAACGGCCAGTGGGGCGGATACGGCAGCAACATTGCGGCCGCCGTGAGTATTTATTCATTCAATTAAGATAAGTAAAAAGTGATAAATGAATTGTAAGAACCTTCAGTAATGGAGAGGCACTTGAAGAAGAAGAAATAAATTAATCAATAATGACCGAAGACAATGAAAATTAGGGAAACTGCACGTGTTCGCCTTTATTATATGAACCAGATGATCTTATTTTTGGAATCCCCATTTGAAATTAAATTCTCAGTTATTTGGCGAATGATTGCAGTGTTTGCGGGCGTCAATTACCTACAATACAAGGTCTGGCCTTGTTCTCAAAATTTAGATTAAACTTTGAGAAACGGTTTAGTTCCAGTGGGATGGTATTGATGATTGAATGGTAGTTATTTGTACAACAGAACACAACAGTTATTTAGACACACCAACAAGAAAAAATGGAATTGTACGTGAACATCTAAGTAATTTTTATTTCTATAAAATTTAAATGCATCAGCGCTTGAAACAGAAAACTTGTTTTACGTACTTGTATCTTTGACTTTGAAGTGATTATTAATGTAGCAAGTCTTTGCCCAACCTACCCACTAATATTCCGGCGAATGTCGACGTGGGGTTAGGTACTTATTTAACTGGTCCAATAATATTATACTGGCTAGCACCCACGTTCTACTAAATACGACACTTTAGGCAGGTATGACTTAATTCGCATAAGCAACAAGTTTGCTTCTGATTATTTATTTATTTTATTTGAAAGAGTTTATATTTATACCGTGTGGAGGTACCGTATTGACCTTCAAGTACTTAATTTTCTTTTATACTCGCGTACTTTTATCTGTCAATTATAATTTCACAGACAAAATCACAATAACGCACTTTTTAATCCTATACCAAAATTCTATACTCTATGGTACCCGCTACAGAACTTTAATATTCAGAATAAGACGTCTCTCTACTCAACTCTAATAATGTCAAAAAGAGAAACAGGAGAAACTTTATAATATCGTTTATAAAGTTTATCCTTATTTAACCATATCCTGTACGGTTGTACAGGATATGGTTACGTACAACGTAAAAATCCTTCAATATTAGCTGGATGTGGGCACATTATGTAAATAAATGAAACTTAAACTTGTACAATACGACTTATTGGAGTTTACCACTCAGCATTCGTAGACTTTCATCGAGACCGATCGGATGGCAAATTCCACGAAACAAATGACTGCACATTTAAAAATATATTATAAGTATAGTATGCACCTCACCATTGGCGTGGTGTCAAAAATATCCTCGATTAAGCCGGAGAAGACTTCAGTTGGTTTTTCTTTGGCAAAAGTGGTTATAGGTGCTAATATGCTTTTTATAAGATAATCCGGTGTGAATCGGTTTCAAAAGATACTCCACTGCAACTGCACTGCATACCCGAAAAAAATCGCATGACATATGCGTAGAACATATAATAAACTCAACATACATTAAAAAAACGAATTACGCCAATTAAGACTGATACATTTAAGATGAACATAATGCAGAAAACTTTTTTTTTAGTTAAGAATAGAGGCAAACAGCAAATGTTTGCATGCATCGGTATTTGTTTATCTATAGTCGTAATGAAAAATCTGAATGTAACAATCATACAATGTATCACAAACATCATTGTAGAGAAACTTAGGAGTATAAGCAACGCAGCAAAGACTCATTTCTAAAGACATGAGTTAGTTTCTGCAGGATTATACGTATAGGTACTGCTATCTATACCTAGCTGCACGAATGCGCAATACGAACTTGCATATTGCGCGTATGTATAAATACTTAGAAGTTATGTCTCACAATACTTACTCTTTATCTATACCCTATTGTTTCTTTCACAGGTGTTTGGCCTCTTCAACACCGTCGCGTACGCAGCGGCGTCGTACCTGCTGTTCCAGGAGCACCGGAGCTCGATGAGCGCCGGCGCAGCGTGAGCATCCACAGCCTCACAACATTAGCCCGCGATAACAAAGTACTCCTCTTCGCAGATGTTTTCAACTGTGACGTCACGCCAGTACAAACTTAACCTTGTATTGTGTCATGATTCATGTAACCTTCTAGAAGTGGCAATAATAATAAAATTAAATACTTATCAATAGCGCACGTAATACTATGGTCGGAGAAAATAAAATGCAGTCACGTTTCAAAATATGTATATCTGGCCTTACTCGTATATCTAAGAATCAAGAATGCATATTTTATTAATTTTACTGCACAATGAATAGGAGCTGTTTTAAAATTACGTTGAAATCGATTGATAGAGTGGATTTGAGAGTGCAAAGTTTAGACTGTTTTAATGCCACCGAATAATCGCTTAAGTCTTTAGTATTTGTCACAAGATTCAGAAATCATTTAACTTCAACGTCAACTGACCAATGAAACCTCATTCATATATGATCAAAAATAGCCGATTGTACTTATTCCACAGGCTGGTCAGCTGAAAAAGCGCGCTGCACCTATATTAAATTACAAAAATGTTTTCGCAATGTTCGATAACATCTAAATAATATAGGTATGATATATTTACTTAATGTAATATGGCCATATGTTTTGTATAGTAAGAGTACTATTGGTTCTTGAATATTCTGTTGGATGGTACAGTCAAGTTCATATATTAATGAGCAAAAATTTAATCAAAAATATGTGAACTCGTAGTCCCTATTATTTACGGCATAGAGGCGTGTTCAGATATTTTTGATCATATATTTTCTTACAAATTACGAACACGACTGTACGTTGTTTGTACAAGATATTTTTCATTACACGACAGATTTACTTGATTGAAATCACTAACTTGTTTAATAATTATTTGACATTAACAGTTTCATGAATGGTATTTTAAGATACACAAAGCGTTAAACTATGTTACCTACTCAACACGCATTAAGTAAACATGCTTTACGTTTTTATTTTGGTGCGGATTAGTATTTAGTGTTGTGTTGTCTCGGTTGAAAAATTAATGTTAATTTAATATAAACAAAACTTACTTGTCAGTACCTATGTTAAAATTTATTATTTTATGGGGTTGTTATCGATATCGTTAGTCCTAGTCTTAAATCATTAATTTTCATTTGAGCAAAACTGGAATAATGTAATATGTAACATTATATTATGTGCACTGTAAGGTGCCGAAAACACTGACCTGCCGTACTAAGCATGCATTGCAGGAGAGGTACCATTCTTCGTAACCGTCTGTATCTATTAGAATCACATGTATGAATAAGAATGGCAATGGCACTGGCATGGCGCTCAGTATGTATAGGTAGGTCAAAGCGACTGTGTATGAAATAAAATACTTGTGAATAATTTTATTAAAACTTTCGTGAGACATATTTAATTATTGTATTAAGCGGTTTGCACTCACGTGAAATTGTCAGGAACGGCCCGACATGTTTCGAACTCGTATGGAGCCCTTCATCAGGGACGGCTGCCCGTACACCGCCGCGGCAAACTCGTCACTGCTGATACTTTGACCGACCCTGATGAAGGGCTCCATACGAGTTCGAAACATGTCGGGCCGTTCCTGACAATTTCACGTGAGTGTAAACCGCTTAATACAATACTTGTGAATGTTTATAGAACCATAAAACTAACTTTAGGTGTGTATGAACGGTTAGGGTTGTGTGCGTCTACCATCAGCGAAATAACTACCTTCTCACCTTCTCCTTGCAGTAAGATATAATATGTTAGAACTAACCGACGCTGCTGCGCCATGCCACCGTAATGTGGCGATGTGTATTTAGTTTGAGACATTAAGAGCACAGCACATAATGGGGGGTCACAAGAAAGCATTTTCTATATTGTATTATCGTTTGTTGTGAGCGAAAAGACATGAATTAATTAAGGTAAACACAAACGTGCGTGAATAGATTTTTTTATCCTGCCTTCCTATTCCTGCACTTACAGATAATAAATTAATAATTATCGTGCAATTATGTCAATTATAATAACTTATATGAATTAACAATTGAAATGTACCAAAACACAATTTTAAGTATATATTTTTGATATAAGTAGATGATGCGACTCTTAGACGAATCTATGTATTGATACTTTTTTATCTAATTAGACGTTATACTTACTTCTATTAAGTATAGGATATTCCATTTGACGTTTGTGACTAAATAGTCTCGAGTTAATTCAAATACCTATGTTTCTAACGTCATGGCAATTAAGAGTCGGCGTCACTTCTGCGAAGAAGTTAAGGAAACTAAAAATTAAAAAATATATTGTCCATTACTTATTTATATATACAAGGAATTTATTTACCTTTAACACGAATACCAACAAACACCATTAACACAAATGATTTAAGTCCCATGCTGTTAATAAAATAAGCTAGTTTTGCTTTAGGATGGAATGAACGTTGAAACATAATTTAAGGCAGAAATTTTATACACACTGGTTATTAATTTAATTAATTTCATAAATATAATAAATATTTATCGTTTTTAAAGAAACGTCTTTTATTTTCCCTATGCATGGGATCCGTAAGATCCGGGATAAGTATAATAACGTATACCCAGATACTTAGCTACTTAAACAGTAATAATAAAAATAGTTGCCTTTTTTGTAGGCTACGTAATCATTGGATTTCGCTTCATGTCAAAGTAATTAACATGGGTTCCACGGTTAATTAAGATCTCTTTGCATATTCATTAGCTTATTCAGAGCCAACTACCTAATAACGTCATAACTCAGTCATCGGTGAATAATCATGTCTGTGTAACCTGGTGTAAGAGTTAATTCTAGGTAACAGTGTGACCAAATAAAATGTACTCACCTGAGGAAGCCTGCGTTGCGGATCAGAACTTGTACATTTTGATGTTTTTTAATAGAATAATATATAAATATAAATATATATAAATATCAGACAACCTCACACAAATCGATCTAGTCCCAAATTAAGCTCAAGAAGGCTTGTGTTATGGGTACTAGACGACGATATACATACTTATATAGATAAATATATACCTACCTACTTAAATACATAGGAACAACCATGACCCAAGCACAAATATTCGAGTTCATCACACAAATATTTGCCCTGGCCGGGATTCGAACCCGGGACCGCCGCTCAGTAGGCAGGTGCTTGCAAACTGAGCCAGCCGCGTCGTCTTTCTCTTTGTATAGATTCGTTTTAATGTGGAAATACCACATTTTATCTTTATAAATATTGACACAAAGGTAAATTATGAAAGGAAAATGTAATGTGAACTGAAATGTAAGCAGGACTCGAACCTGCGACCCTACTTTTCCGGCGTAGTGCTCTCCCAACTGAGCTATCACATCGTTGCGTCAATCACACCAACTCTTCCATTCCATAATTCTACGCTACTGGAGCGCCCTCTGCGTCATATTTGTTTAAAATGCTTATGCGCATTAGACATACCCTAGGATGTGCGTTTACACGCACGATCCCCTCCCCAGTCCCCATTGCTTTACAGCAAGTGCCAGGACCGCGAGAGAGATGGCGCATATTTCAATGTTTTTAAATAGAATCTTTGTATAAATTCCGTTTTAATGTGGAAATACCACATTTTATTTTTATAAATATTGACACAGCTAAATTATGAAAGAAAAATGTAATGTACGTGATCCACTGCAATGTAAGCAGGACTTGAACCTGTAACCCTACGTTTCTGGAGTAGTGCTCTCCCAACTGAGCTATCACATCGTTAAGTCAATCACACAAAATCTGCACGTTTTGCTTTGTGCGTGTCTTTTAAAACAATAAATAATCTTAATTAATAAAATAAATAATATTTTTTTTTTCATCAAATTCGGGCATCTCTACCAAAATATTAAATCCATCCGTCGCTAAGATTATTTCTGAAGTAATTACCTACCCCTCTCCGTAGAATACTGATAAATCAATACAATTTTTGAAATTAATTTCATTTCTTACAACGAATAATTGTGTTATTTTCAATCGTGGTATAATAATAGTTTTACCAATAGGTATCCGGTATGGAATTATATTTTTAATTTAGGTCGCTGGATTAGAATTCTAGTGCTATGCTGGATTAGTTAGTGGCATTATCTCGTGGGGAATAGTGTCGAAGTGTCTAGACAGACGGGCCGACATGACGGGGTCACGAGGGGTTGTAACGGTCTACAACCCTCTTGGGCATCAATTTGAAGTAAATAGACACAACGCTTTGTATTCATACAGTGAAGTGAAGTCTTTTTGTGGTTTTCTTTTTACATAGCCTTCTTGCGTGGGTAACTTCTTTATCATATTAAAAAGGGCGTCATTATTTGCCATTAAAGAAATATTATCATTTAAAGTAACTATTTCAATATTAGCGAATAACTTCAAAAACAAGAAAAAGTTCTTAGGCTAGATACTTACCCTATTCCCGATTCCAGGGAGAATCACGGACCTTGACATGGGTATTTAAGGTTTCCTTGGTGGTATTGAGCCGTGAATGTCGACTGGTTGTCCGTCACAAAAGTATGCTAAAGGTAAATCGGTAAGCAATAAATTCATTGGTATCGTATGCTTGAGGTTTGGCGAGCGTACGAGTATTGGTCCAAGACGCAAGCGCGTAGCAGACAGTGAGTCAGTGCAGCCAGTCGGCGCCGCATCACTCGCCCGTGCAAACGCACCGCAACACAATAACGGTTTATTTCCACAGTAGTGTTTGGGAACCTTTGGAATTTACAAAAGAAAAGGTCAGTTAATATTTTGCTCTAAATACCTATAGCTGATACCTACTACTTCGCTACGCGTAAACTGCATAAATTCAAAATATTTACACAAACAAAAGGTTTAATACACAAATTATATTCAAATAAAACATAATAGGTATTCATTTATAATGTATATTGTAATTGTTATCGATAGGGTTTATAAACATTATCGTGTGTATAAACGTCACTTAAAAGTCAAAGGCGGGGAATCGAACCCTGAACGCATAGACGTTTCGGAGTTTTATTCTTTCGATAGGTCTAATCTACGGTAATACCTACTTTTATATTTGTACTACTTACTAAAACCATTTTAAAAGCCTACATGGTCTATCTATAAAAATCAATAACATATTTTTCATGGCAATCGTATTAAATCCATCATTTGATTTAAGTACTTCCGGAAAATAGTAATAGCTCGATGGAATTTATGAAAATTTTATTTTTCATAGTTAATAAGTAGTGTTTTCACAAGAAGTCCTTAGATGACGTTCCACAATGTGCTCTGTCTGTACTTACAAAACCATGACATCACTTTTATTTACATGATATCGATCCCAACTTTAGAGGTAGAGCGAAATGCATATTTTTAGTTCTATGTACTCACTAAGGAACAAATGAGAGTTTCCGTCAAGGTTGGTCACTAGAAACTCCCATTTTCATAGATTCCTAAAATAAGCTCTCCAGTAAGTGCTAAATAGTGCATGTGCGTAAGTACTTATGTATTTATTCGCGAGAGCGAGCGACCTCGGCCCACAAACAGGACGTCATGGTCTCATGGCCCGCCAACACGTTGACCTAAACGCCCATTTTGGGAGACGATGAGACGTAGGTACCTATGTTACCTCTACATCTACTTTAATTAATGCCCGGTTTACCATTTTGTAAGAGTGTGGGTGGTTTGTGTATCGAGCGTCGAAAACAAGAGTTTGCCAGCGAGTTACGCCTTCCTGTCGGAACTTATAATGAAATTTACTGAATGATGTTCGTGAACCGATACAGGATAGAATATTGAATTAAATAGGACAATATATAACGGTAGCTTATTTGTAGTAGCTATGTTGTAATATGATCCTTGGTTGTTACTAACGACTTTTGAGCCATTTGGATAAAAAATGCAGATCTTTGAAAAAAAGAAAACTGTCCCGTGCAAGTCGATCTAGCAAACCGAGGGTTCCGTCCCGTACCTACGAACTATGAAAGCACTCCGTACACTTTTAATATTTAATTACAAATGTATAGTTTTCAGATATTCCCCTATACTTGTAGTATAAAACGCTAATTATAAAATGACTTGATGTAGACGTATCGTATCGAAATAGACGATATTTTGTGGCATAAGTGGCCTTACTTAGAAATTTGTTTTTATCGCAGCTTTAAGGGACTGTAGACCTTTTCGCGTTCCCGAGATAAAGGGTGTTGACGTTGGTGGACTATATTTGAAAATTGAGCGTGGTGTTCCAGGCAAGATGTCGCACTCGGTGACCATCACGCGAACAACCACGACCTCCAGCGGCGGCTCGGCGCTGTTCGTCAACACCGGCTACCTCCGCACGCTGCCGGGCCTGCTCAAGCTGGCTGAATTGGTAATTTGTATGAGAGAGGATGAGTGAGGGCTAAGTGAGATGTCGCACTCGGTGACCATCACGACCAGCAGCTGCGAAAACGAGCGATAACGATTTTCGGTCAGACTACATGAAACATCAATTCAAATAACACAATATTCATACATTTATAAGTTACACACAAACCATCAAACATAACATAAATAAGCAATTGACAGTGTTCGAAAACGCCGGTGCTGGCCATGTCGTTACATCCGTTCTCGAGCATATATATTTTATAAATCGGAGTCTTATTAGGCAGGCAAACGTGTCATGATTCTTAATTTAATTTAATTGTATACTTATCTTTTTCTACTCCGGTACTTTTTTCTGTCATTTAGTTACTAACTCTAATATAAAGACATAAATCATGAAAGTCTGTAAAAGTCTATACTCTACTGCCCAAAAAAACACTGCTAAACGATGTTATAATGTCGCCAAAAAAGCATCACTTACTACCACAGATTACAAGATAAACAGCTGCATTCACACAATTTGCAATAAAAGAAAATACTTATTGTACTAAGGCATTGCTGCCAACTTAAAAAAAAAGTTTTATCTTCAGTGCATGGATGTTTAGTATAGTGAACGTATACCTTTATGTATAAGTTTATATTTTTTTGACAGATGTTTAGTATAGTGAACGTATACCTTTATGTATAAGTTCATATTTTTCTGACAGATGGACGTCAATAAAAAAAAAGTTTATCAGACAATTTTTTTTAATTTTCTTGATTTCGAGCGGGAACATGTAATTATTTTCTTTGTTGTTTATTTGCATTTTATTTATGAAATGTCGAGTCGTAGAAAAAGTATTGTATGCAACGTTGTATAAGTAGGTCAAAAACGCTCGTGGCATCTTTCTTACGATGTTCGCTACGCTTGCATAAAATACTATTAGTTTATCATTACATTAGTTTAACGACACCTGTCATGAATCAGGTAAGTTATTTTCTATTGGAAACTTAATTTTTTAGCTAACATCGTGAACAGGATTGTCTGAGTGTCAATATTTTCATCGTGAAGTTTTACGAGTTTTCATCAGATATTCTGGTCCAGTCTGACCCAATTTCTGTTACATAAATACCAGCGTTGTGCAAGCAGGAAAACGTCATTAATAAGGGCATCTTAACACATTCCGATCACTGTAAGCTGGGAAGAATTATGGTTTTGAGATTCGGGAAACTGTTTTATATTAAGTAAGACTGAATTTGATAAAGTTCAACGTGTGTTCCGGCTTTAACGTGTGAGCGTATCTACTGTGATGTTTTTTTTAATTTTCAACATATCTAAACTAAGAAGCCCGTTTTTTTATGTATTTTTAGGTAGGTACTTAGGTACTTGTCCTGCCTAATATTTAAAACATTCGGATGTCAGTTCTGGGAATTCCGACATACATACATGTTATCAATTGTTTGCTTATTTTGAATTATAACATTAATTGGGCGAAACATACATATAAGGATATAGTGTAATTAAAAATTTTTAACAAAAAAAAGAACCGACTTCAGTAAAACTAAAAAGCCGAAAATAACCCGTTCAAGTACAGATTACATTTGACTCACCCTTTGAAATCGATCCCAAACCACTCAGTTATTATATTTATATATTAAAGTATACGTGAGGTTTGGCACCGACTTCAAAGGGTGAGTCAAATGTAATCTGTACTTGAACGGGTTATTTTCGGCTTTTTAGTTTTACTGAAGTCGGTTCTTTTTTTTGTTAAAAATTTTTTTTTTTTCGCTTTTTAGTGATTCATATAAAATACTTATGGCGGGGTGATCAGGGAGGTCTTGAAGGCATGCATCTCGTTTGAAATATCTCCTAACTCCTAACTGTTAAGGAGTTGTACCTTCCATCATCAGTTCAGCATGAGAAGATGATGACTACCATATGCAAATACTTAAATAGTTTTAGAAAAAACATTAAAAATATTATGAGTGCCTATAAAATTTCAGGAATTCCTTCGATTCCTCATGGATCTCGTCATCCGATCTTCACCAAAATTTTATGGGACCAACCTTGAGATGTCTATTCATGAACATAAAAAGAATTTTCCAAATCGACTCATAAATGACGGAGTTATGAGGTAACAAACATTAAAAAAAAAAAAAAAAAAAAAAAAAAAAAAAAAACATACAACCGAACTGAGAACCCCCTCCTTTTTTTGAAGTCGGTTAAAAATGACCGCGAATATCGGTTCAATAAGTTTTTAATTATGTGTACAAATCGCGAGAGTATATAAAACGTTATTATTAGAATGATTCAGGCGATGTCAACTTTGGAAATAAACAGTTTAGTTATTCCGCTTTCCTTGAAATGAAGCGTTTTTCCTTGCGGCTTTGAACGTATGATGTCAACTGTGAGTCATCGAGCGTTATAAGCGGCGATTATTTGCCAGCGCACGTTGGAGTAGTTGAGAGGTCAGCGAGTTGACTACATTCAGATTCCTGGGGCCTTGTACTTACCCCCAAAGAGTATGTAATGCTTACCCCTATTAAATTTCCGAGACGATAGCGATCTCTTAAAAAGTTATGCTTAAAGTTTTACTGGTGATGGTGAATCCGTGGGTATTTGCGTAATTTACACCATTTTGAGATATCCTTTTCTCTAGTAACACGTACAGTCAGCTCCAAAATTTACTAAGCTCTTTATTATCAAAGTGTCAATTGTGCTTCCCATTGTGCAGACGGAAAGAGTCTAACATTGAAAAAGTTTTGACATGGAAGGTCTCAGTAATTTCTCCAAATTTCCTGTGGGGAATTTTCCACCATGGCAAATTCCTTTTTAGTTTCTAGATCTTTCTGGAAACTGTCTCATTCATTTCTGCAACCTATACTGCTACGAGTATGGTACTTACTTGATAGCTGTTTTATTTAGTTTAACTTAAAAAATATCTCATTAATTATAGGACCCTAGCCTATGTCTATTACATTAATTTATACAAAAAAAAAACAACATTCTTCAATGACTAAGGGTACTATAGTGGTTTGTATTAGTCAAACAATAATTAGGAATTCATTAGGTGAATTGATCAATGATTCGTCAAGTGCTTCTTAAATCGGTTATATCATAATGTAAATAGGAAGATCTTTATAGATATTGACATTCTGTTAGAGTTTAGTAACGCCATGTTAACTCGTGTTTAATGTTTGAATGTCGTCAGTCACACCAATTACCTCATGATACGTTCTTATACGTACCTAATCTATTTAAGTACTTGACTAGTCATATTTCGGTCAATTGCAAAAAAATTGTACATAGTTAAGGGCTTTAATTAAAACAATGTTAATTGATTCCTTTGTGTGACGAAAGTTACCCATACATTTTGTATGACTAACTTTCGTCACCCAAAGGAAGCGATCGTATTTAATGTTAACTAAGCCTTTAACTATGTACAATTTTTTTGCAATCGACCCATTTAATGTTGGCGGACAGTATGTAACCATATAATATAGCCAATATAGAATAAACCGATGGGTTGACTCATAATAATATTAGAGTTGTTTTTAATTACGTAGGTATGTGTGGACATTATGTAAGGTCAATTTTTGTGGCATAAGTAGATGCTGTAGATGGTTCAAAATTGAATCATTAGAAGACTATGCAACAGAAAACATACATACGGCGGATAAAACAAGTGGAGAAATATTTTTTCCACAAATGCTAGCTTCATGTTTATATCTATTTAGATCAATATTTAATTTAATCTAGATAAAAACCTTAATAAATATCAAAGTATATATTTTTATGTCATAAGGTTAAGCAACATGTTCATGCCAAATAAAAATGATTTGGTATCACGTGCCCATTACATTTGAATCACTTTTTGAAGTCGGTGCCAAACTACTCAATTATTACTATGAAAAAAGATGCAGCGCATAAAGCCTTTAATGATTACCATTTGCATGGTATTTACGTACGAGCATTTTTGTTCGATATTTATATATTATACTTAACGTGAGGTTTGGCACTGACTTCAAAAAGTGATTCAAATGTAATCTGTACATGAGCGGGTTATTCTTGGCTTTACAGTTTTTTGAAGTCGGTTCTTTTATGATATTTTTTTTTGCCTTTTAGTGATTGAATTATCCCCTAACTCCTAACCGTTAAGGAGTTATACCTTCCATCATAAGCTCAGCATAGGAAGATGATGACTACCATGTGCAAATACTTAAATAGCTTTAGAAAATATACATATGAGCCTATAAAATTTGAGGGTTTCCCTCGATTTCCTTGGGATCTCATCATCAGATCCCAACTCGGTTATAATGGGACCACCTCAGGAGTATACTCTTTCAAATAAAAAAAGAATTTTTAAAATCGGTCCACAATTGGTGGAGTGGAGTACCTAATCCTAATCGGTGAACATACATAAAAAAAATACATACAGTCGAACATAGAACCTCCTCCTTCTTTGGAAGTCGGTTAAAAACTTCTAATAGACGAGTTAAATTGAGTTGACAACCACAAGTTGGGTTGACAACCACAAGGTAAGGTTGGAGGAAGAAAATTTAGTTAAATTGTTTGGCCGGTCAACAAGATCAAAAACTGGTGCTGATCAACCAGGAAGAGACTCTTCCGAAGAGTCGACCGCTAACTTCTTCATCATCATAAACTTAAGAGCTGAGCTCTTGTCGGTGAAGCAATTTCCAATTTTCTCTATCTTGAGCTCTCTCCTTGACGGCCTGATATGACACGACGTTCACCTTTTCCTTTATTTGGTCCACATAAGCTCTTCTTGGTCTTCCTTCTTTCTTCACTAACTTCTTAATATATTGTATTTTTACCCAGATCTCCTTTTATTTCAGTTGCTGGGCGCAGCATGCGTAGGCGTGATCGGCTACTACATCGAGAGAGGTCGCATGTTGCAGCAGGCTCCCGAGCTATTCTTCTTTTTGATGTCTGTGACGTTCATGATCGGCACCTTTTGCCTTCTGCTGTCGTGCCTTGTGTCACTGTCTACGGCTTCCCTTATATCTAAAACAGTTTTCGTAAGTTTCATTTTAATTTTAAACATACGTCCGCGAACTTCGTCCATGGGAAAGAAAATATAACAACGCTTTTTTGTTTCTCCGTAATCGGGGAAAAATACCCTTTATCCATTAAATTTATGAAATTGGCCAAGCCATAAAAAAATATTTGCAATTATGTTTAATAATTTATAAGTTCTTAATTGATTCTAATGAAATAAAGAAGATTTTTGAAAAAATATCTTCAATGCACCAGACATTTCGTTATTCCAGTTTTATAATAGAATATATGTACGAAAAAAGGTTTATTTATTTTCATTGCGTATTCACTTGCATATTGCATAACAGTATTTAAAGTATCACACTGATTATGAAGCAAAATGTATGTTTAAATGAAATATTAAGGCTGTGGTATATTATATATATATTTATATATTGTAACGATATATATGGCAAACGTAAGTAGGAGCATGACTTACTCTAATCTTTTAAATGTATATTTACAGGAGGTGATCTACCATGGGTTAGCCTTCATCCTGGTTCTGGCTGCCAGTCTTACTTTGTTAATAGAGGTCAATCACCGCAGAAATTCTTACAACAAAGAATATTATGAGCCATATTTGGCTGCATCGGTAAGTTTGAGAGTGAGACTCAATAGTATACGTTATTCGGATTCAGAATCTATGATTAGTTTATTTTTACGTCATATAGGTAGTTTTTTTAAACCTAGATGTGACATTTGCTCGCATTCCGAAGGTATACAACATAACCTTGGTTCACAAGGATTTAGTAAAGACATAAAAATAAATAGTCGTGATATTTACAGTTCGTTTTTTTTTATAAACCTTACTAATGCCATTAATGACATTATATGTAGACCGAAGTAATGTTGTTTTGTTGACGGGGTTTAAAAAAATCCATACTAATATTATAAATGCGAAAGTGTGTCTGTCAGTCTGTTACCTCTTCACGCTTAAACTGCTGGACCGACTTAGATGAAATTTGGTATGAAGATAGTTTGAGACCCGGGAAAGGACATAGGATACTTTTCATCCCGAATAAATTTAGTGTTCCCGTGGGATGAGCGGGTAACACCGCGGGGCACAGCTAGTAATATATAAAAGAATATACGATGTAAAGATAAAGTAATTAGATATATATAGATTCTAAATCCAAATGACGTATCGGGAAAATTTCACTACATAGTATAAAACAAAGTCGCTTCCTGGTATTTGTCTATCTGTCTGTCCCTATGTATGCTTAGATCTTTAAAATTACGCAACGAATTTTGATGCGTTTTTTTTATATAGATAGAGTGATTCAAGAGGAAGGTTTATGTGTATATATAGTACATGCATAACTTATCAACATTGAACCCGTGCGAAGTCATAAATACCTTTGTAAAACTGAATGTTTACAATTCTTTAAAAAGGTTTTTCTATGATCTTGATCATCCTAGGGGAATATATTCCTCCTGCTAACTACAATCACATAGGTACTTAGCATTATCTGTGCACTTAGGAAAAACAATCTTCAAGATTTTTACTTACTGCAATACCTCATATAATAATAAACCTCATTTTTTTTATTCCAGATAATGGGACTGGTTTGGGCGGCTCTATATTTGATAAGCACGTTTTTAGCAAACCGTTCGTACCGTGGAATCTAAATCGATTGAGGTATAGTCCCAGAGATCGTCATTCGCCGACCGGGGTATATGAAGTTGTTTTGTATTTTACGTCTATACCGTACTTATTGTGCAATTTGTGACAGTGGTAATGAGATAAGATTGTGTGTATAGACTTTTCGACAATTTTACAATACAATACAAACCTACTTTATTGCAGACCTCATATACACAGGAATGCCAAAAACATGGGAGATATACAGTAAAATTATAAACAGAAGTAAATATAACAGACGGTCTTAATACAAGAGCGCGGATTTTAAGAAATATTTTGCTATGTCAATGTACAGAAAGCCGGGTATGTGAAATAATACTTGAAAATTGCCCGAAAGCTCGACGAACGACTTATGTATATGTAATGAATAATTGTAATCGAGAAATAGCCGTTTTGTAAAAAAATCTACAAGCATTATACTTTATCAAATTATCAGTTATCATTTTCGCTTTATTTCCGCTATTCCGCTTTAGTAAAAAAAAAACTGTTATTTAGTATAAGGACATTAGTGAAAACTACCTAAGTATTGTATTTCGTATGTAGATTGTAGAGTCGAGTCGCGTCAAGCTTGCGGGTGACTAAATTGCTAAATTATATATTTGCAATTTTGCACATATAATTATATTAATTGTTATTCAAGCTATTTAATAACGTATGCATATTTAGTAACTATTAGTTAAGGTACATTTAACTAGTCAAAGTAATTGTGTTCACCATAAAAGTACGGGCAAAATAAATGATTAATTCACGGGGGATTGATTATACATTATTATTAATATCACCATACTTTAGGGTGGCTCTCCTTCTGTAGAATTTCGACCTGTTTATAGAAATTTAATGATTTTGTTTGATATTATTTTCAGTATTGTAATATAATGTCTGGAATATAGCAAGATACTGTGAATATTTTGTATTGCCGATACTTAACTATATTGGGATATAAGTTGTGATTTTGCCATAAAGCATATTACTACATTTACGAGTATATTTACTATACAAGTATTAATTAAGATGGGAATAATATAGTTCTGATGTGTATTCTGCATTTCTTTTAACGTATGTTGGTTTTTTAAATTCGAGTGCTTCGCTGTATCGACGTGCGTCAATCCAATTTGTTTGATGATGTTTAAAGTCTACTTGTTAGTTTAGTGGCAAAAAATCTGTGAAATTTGTTATCTGATCAAGGAGCCAATCGGGGCCTATGATGGTTGCATTTATCACGCGATAAATAAACGGTAAGGCAATTGTCACCCTTGCATCTTACATACTTGTCTTGTGTGCTTTGTCATTTGTTCATCGATTGATAAATTATTTTAACTTAACAATATTCTATTCACATGACAAGTACCTAATAGCTGTTGCAGAAGACTAAGCGTTTACCATTTACACACAATGGAATTATTATGATCAGCATCATGCTAGTGCTAGTCGCTGCAAAAAAATCTACTGTAAAACAATTATGTGCAGGAAATTCTGTGAAGCAAACTTTGTACTTAGAAAATGTTATAAATGGTTGTAATTTAACGCATTGGAAGAATTGCCTACCAATTTTATATTATCTATGCATGTAGCTCATCGAGTAAATATGATTAATTAGGTATGTATTAAGAATAAAATAAATTTTGAATATTAAATGAAATGATAAATTTTACAGGATTTTTGTAAAACTGATTCAGTAAAAACGAAAAGTTGTGATTAATAGGTTTGTTTTGTAACAATAGGTACTGAAAACTAAACTGGTCCGAAGAAATATAAAATTCTGACAAACAAAATGTATGACAAATAATTGACTAAAAAGGTGTTGCCGAAAATTCAGAGTAATAGGATGCAAGATTAGAAGCGGGTTGGGAAAATCGATGAAATAAAAGTTCTCTTCTTTTTTTTGAGTTGACAGATTTTTCAGTCACCTCTATGAAGACTCTGTTAGTCTCTCTAACTCAAATAAATTCTCGATAATACACGTTATCCAAAATACCTATTATAATATTGTAAAAATAAAATCTTTGTCCTTTTATCACGCCTAAACGCTACGACGGAGAAGCAAAAAAAGAGTCATGACTTTTTCTTCGAAAAAAAGGGTTGCGAAGTTCGCGCGCACGATCTAGTTATGTAATAACTAAATGTTTGTTTTATAAATTTGATTTTAAAAGATATTCAGATTTACAATGTCTAGAATTGTGGTATGGGGAAGTGTATTTAATGAAACAATATAATTTATATTAATTGAAAATCTTCCACCTATTAAATGTATTATAGCTTAGTAATTATAGCTTCCAGAGTATTGCCATAGACTTAAAAAAGGGAATTATGTAAAATTCATTCTACCGTTTTTTAGTACATAATATACAGCGTGTATAGTTGATATAGCCACAAACTGTAACCAGACGTAGATCAGTGCTATGAACCGATTAAAAAAAAATGATAATATAAAGTTAACTACCAGAGTGTAATCAATATTTGTAAGAGCAATGTATTGCATTGCGTACACTTATTTGACACATTTTAGTAACAGTAGATGACTTAGTGAGAATAAATACGAGTTACATTGCGTGCTGAATTATTTGATAAGGGGAAAACAATATCGTACATTTTAACTAATTTATAAATAAACATATTTATTAGGGCCTATGCTACGAACTTGTAAAGTTTGAGGTGGAATCAAAAATACACGCTGTATACATCTGTACATTAACTGAAGTTTTTGCTATCAATGTTATAACTTATAATAACGAAACAGTTTATTTTTTAAATATATTTGTACTTTCTAGTAAATAATGTTTTATTGTACCGACGGAAAATGTTTACATTGGAATTGAGTTTATTGGGGCTACTCTAATCCATAAATAGAAGTCTCCTTTAAACAGTTCTAAAAGTTCGAAGTCGCGGGTGTCTGTCTGGTTATTTTTACACGCCGGCACGCTCCCTGCTGCCTGCTTAGGACACGCGACAATTTCAAACCATTCCCGACATTTCTGACGAATGGTCGCCAGTGTAGTAACATATTTAATACAGAAAATATCCCAGTGTTTTCTATTCATAATTAGGCCAATAGGGCAAAAAGTTCGCTGAACTTGAGCGTGCGCAAATCATCTAAAAATACATGTTGTTAATAACACTGAGCGTGCGAAGTGTTTGAACTCCCGTGTTTCCTGTCGGATGAGCCATAGATCGTGTCTGGACTTGCGGAGGGAAGGACAAAGGGAAGTTTGATTAATTTGTGAAATTAAAACTTACGGACCCTGTATTTTGGGAATATTGTGAAATGACGCGTGGTCCGACGATAGTTCGAGTGGCTCCGGGTGGCGGTGGTGATAGAGGCTTCAAATGCTGCTGCTGCAGATGTTGCGAGTGCCTTAATCTGGGGTACCTTACCTCGCAACACGGTTTGATCAAACTAGCTGAAGCGGTAAGTATAACTCATGTTTCCTATAGAATTAAAAGTGTTGTAGAATATATTATTAAAGTGTACCTTCTTACTTAAAAATTAAAAAAATAGTGAAGTGTTAAGGCCCATTCTCCGCGCCGAGCTATTCTGCTTGATTTCGGTGTTATATATTTTTGACATAATAACTAGACTAATTTAAAAAATATATATTCGTAGCGAAGGCCTTCCTTATACACTTAGTAGTTTCACAATCACCGAAATCAAAGGCTCAATACTCTAGTCCAGAGTTTTAGACTCGTTGAATTGACGAGCCTTAGGAATAGTTGTACTCAAGCTAACACCATGAAGCACCAGTCCAAAGAGATGGATAAACCAGATATTAAAATGCCAATGAGATGCCGGTGAAAGCAGACTTACGACAGGCAACCCAGTTAAATTAGAAGAGAAGAATAGCATAGTCAGAGCATTACTTACTTATTGACAAAATCACGATGCCGAGTATTGACGGACCGATTGAGAGCCAAAAAATATAATCAGTCAATTTCATCGTATAAATTTATAGCAGTAGCAATTTAACTGACTTCGGTGGTCAAAAATTACACCTAATTCATGGAAATTACTACCACTGATTTAAAAATATAAGTTTTTTACGGAATTAAGGAAAAATAATATGTTCTATGTATTAAGTATTTATTTATCTATATAAGTATGTATATCGTCGTCTAGTACCCATAACACAAGCCTTCTTGAGCTTAATTTGGGACTAGGTTGATTTGTGTGAGGTTGTCTGATATTTATTTATTTATTTAATAAAAATTATCTAGGAACGAATAATTTATTACGGATTTACATGCCTCCGGAGATAGTTTACTCACGTAATAAAACTGGAAACACACAAACGCTGAACTACACAAATTGTTCCAAGAAATTCACAAACACGTAACCAAATCAATTGAATGACGACCAAATCTCCACAAAGTCTATCTACACTACAAGCCACGAGCCGACGTCTACTCTCGCCAGAGGTTAATTTGAGCGGGATTTGAACCCACATCCTCATGGCTTTCCGGGCTGGACGGGTGCATTTACCAAATTATGCTATCAAAGACACTAGCCAAAGCATAGAATTTTTCAACCAGTCGCTTCATTTCTACGTGCCTTAGGGCAGCCTCAAGCGCCGATTTTTTTAATTTCTCGCTTCTATATATATTTAGTGAATATATTCATAAGAACAATGTGATTAATAAATTAATGCCAAATAGAAATCATTGTATAATAACCCTATCTCTAGTTATAGGTCATTTTTAGGTTTCCGTATAGTCAACTAGGAACCCTTATAGTTTTGCCATGTCCACAGTCCATCTGACCGTCTGCCCGTCCGTCCTTAATTAGCTCCGTGATCATTAGTAGTAGTAGTTACTAGAAAGCAGAAATTTGGTATGAGTTTGTGTATGTATCACGCCGACAAAACGGTAAAATAAAACTAAAATAAAAACTTTTTTCGGGTACCTACCTCTCCTACACCTAAAGAGCTAAGAGGGGGTGATTTTTTTTTCGTTCTACACTAGTGTGTGGGGTGTCGTTGAATAGGTCTTTAAAAAATAATACGGGGTCTCCAAACTTTATTTTTTGATAAAGTCAGCAGTTTTCTAAATATTCGTTCCGGAAATCCAAAAATTAGCGTCCCCCCTCGTTTCAACCACTTTTAATGAAAACTATATTGAATAAAATCGGTCGAGCCGTTTTTGAGTTATCGCAAAATTTCATAATTATCTTTAAAATGACGTAAGTGCCGCGCGGTGTCGTTATACTTCGAACGCTACATTCCGCTCAAGCTGGCGCGTATAATCGATAACTTCTAGAAGGTAATAAGTAATTACAGTTACTTTGGCGATTACGACCATTTATAGAGCTTGAAATCTTTCTCGTAATTTAAACCTCGGGATTAAAATCGCTGTTTTATGTCCGCCTATTATGAAGGATGGGCACACACTCTACACTGAGCGTGGCCCGACATGCTCTTGGCCGGTTTTTTATTTCAACAAATCTGGCTAACGTACGCTCAGATCGAACGTAAATCGTATAAATTTATTTTATCATGTTAATGAATAATCATGAAACTAAATTTAATGTTAACACAGTCATGATAAATAGCTCTCTATTCGACGATAAATTCAACCACTTTTAAGCACGGAGACGTAAAAATGACACTGCGATGAAATGCCCTTAAATGATAGGTATAAACATAAAAGTATAAGTAAATCGAGGTAAGGCGAATCGCAAATCTCAAGCGTAAGGCTATTTTATTCGTGGTACAATAGGGTAGGTACAGTTTTTGGAAGATAAACTAAAGTTAAGGTTGTCCGATATTTATTTATTTATATTTTTTTCCCGATAGTCCCTGGATTACTATACCTAAGGATCTACAAACTGCAGCTATTTAAGCTTTCTTCACCATGTTTTTCCAAAATCATTTATATAGTTACAAATTGATTCAATTTCATACAAATCCGTCATTTTCAGCTAAGTAACATTCCAATAACATTGCTCGTGTACAGATGCTAGGCGAGCTGTGTCAGAGGCAGAGATCGTAATGAAGTAGCACTATTCACAGGGCTCATGCCCATGCAAAGGACTCAATGAATGCAAAATCTTTTAACAATAATAACGCATGCACTTTGAATATAAATCTAGACGGACACGACTAACTAGGTACTTACCATATATATATATTTCCTATTTGTATATATATTTTACAATATCTCTTCAGATACAAATCTAGTATTTTGTCCAGTTATATTTTTTTTTGTATTTTAAGTTTTTTACCAATATTATTTAATAGAGAAAGCATATTAAATTTGTCTTTTCCGACAAAAAATTATGACAAAACATTATTCACTACATCGGTGCCTTATTCTTTTAAATTTTTTTTCCTATATTGAGAAATATATTGATGATTTCAACCAACTTTTTGAAGTCTATAATACCATTTCCCTGAGTTCTAGATAGTAACATAGCTATTTCATGCTTTCATTGAGTGCAGTCGAAAATAAGTTGAAAAAACCGTTAACTGCGTGAATTTTGCCGAGTAGTTATTTTATTTATTTTTATTTTCTTTATTGGGGGAAAAAACAGACATAGACAAAAACAGTTACATAATAAGAAAAGGAATCTTACGTTAGGTATAGCCTACATCCTAAAACAATTCCCACTAAGATTTTATGTGGGTAAATAAGGTGGCATTGCCATAAGAAGAATTTAAAGAAGAAAGATGAAAACGTATTATACTAATACGAACTTAAGGTACCGTAAAAGAAGAACCAGACAAATTCTAAAGACAAGTTTTTGAAACAAAAATTATCAATGGATAATTCAAACTCAAATATATACCAACAAATCGCAATGGCTGTTCTTAGTAACATTGATAATAAGTTAAGAAACATGTTTGATCATAGAGAAAAATATCTAAAACAATCAGCATTTTTAAACGGATAAGGAGCCTTAACCTTTTGACCGCCACAGTCGGCTGTGGCCGTCAACAAAAAATCGTGCCCCTAACGCCACGTCGGCCACAACCATCCAAATTTCAATGATCAAAAACTTTGTAATTCTTACCGCTACAAGTATTTTTCAATCCCTGTTGATTTTGGGGCACATCTTTTTTTTTACTCTGGCGTCAGTGGCACGGTAAATTGCTAGACCGCTTGGCGGTCAATAGGTTAATCATTCAACAGCATTGCTCCCGTGCAGATGCTAGCCAGTCTATGCCAGAGCCTGCTTGTGAAGTACGGCATGTCGGCCGCCGGCACGCTCGGTTCCGCGTTCCACGGCTTCCTTACTACTGCCTCGGCCTGCCTGCTTACCACGGCGCTGCTCATCGCCTGCTACGTGCTGTCGTCTAACTCACAGCATCTCATCAAGCAGTCCGTCTTTGTAAGTATCTACTCTATCAATCTATTTAGGACCACTTAGGGAACAACTGTCAAGTGTTAAAATTAATTTACCCTAGGTTCCCATACAACAAATCAGAGATACAGATATACAGGTATGAGAAACATTAGTTCGTTTGAGAATAAAGCCCTTGTTGACAGATATTCAAATCAATATGTCAATTAAAGGTTAAATTAGTCTCACGTTCAATGATAACCTTGATCGTTAGCTAATGAAACGTTTATGGTTAATGTATCAGTAAATATAAAATTAGTAATTTACTCTTATTTGGATAAGAACGCTTTTGAACCCGCGACGAAAAAAGAGGGGTGTTATAAGTTTAACATGTCTATCTGTGTATCTGTCTCAAACGTATGGACAATTTGAGTGCGTTTTTTTAACTGAAAGGCTTGTCCGTCGAGATGGTTCTTAATCTAAGTTCGGTGGATATAGGATATTTATAGGACCTGTAGTTTCCAAGTTATTTAGGTTGCATTGGAACAAGTTTGGTGGATATAGGACATTTATAGGACCTGTAGTTTCCAAGTTATTTAGCTTTAATTGGAACAAGTCACAAGATCTCAGCCAATATTGAAGCTAAAAATAACAACAAATTTTGTAGTTATGTTCAGGTTTTGTAGCATTTTTTATACCACTCATTGAATGAGGGTCTAATGATGACCAGCTACTTGTGGCCAGGAGTATTTTAAATTTTTTATTCGGGTTATCATTATGTAGGCATTAATAATCAAATATATATGTTAACTGGGTTAAATGCTGTTTTCCCAACAGCTCGACCAATTTTAACTTAAGTATTTAGAAATATGGTATATTTTTTTTTTTTTTTTTTATTTATTGAAAGGGCTTTGTCGCTAGGCGACCACATCGCCCCGTAAAAACAGTTTACAACAAAATACAAAAAGGAAACAAATAAATCACTATTTAGGAACAACTAACGCTAAATCGGCTAGATTGTACAGCATTTCAGCATCATCCGACATGGGCGAAGCCAAAATGCTGTTCACAAAACCGACTTCAAAGGAATTATTATTAAAATATTTGGATCTTACCGAATCGTTCCGAACACACTCCATCAATATATGTAGAACATCTTCAACCACTCCACAATCATCGCACAGTGGCGAAGGAACTTTTTTCATCAAAAATGAGAACAATTTAGATGGAATGTGACCAGATCGCAACCTGAGAGCAGTTTTAAGTTTATTTCTACTAAATAAAATATGGTCAATCCAAGGACAATTATTCACTTGAGGCTGGATAGTTCGGAACCAAATGCCTTTTTCTCTAGAGCGTAAATCGAAATACTCCTGCCAATCCATAAAACACGTTTTTTTAACAATTTTTAGTTGGTCTGTGTAAAGTGGAAAAACTGTGAATGGAACACCGTCCTCTACAGCTTCTTTGGCTAGTAAATCCACATCCTCGTTGTATTTTATTTGAACATGGGCGGGGATCCATTGCAGTTTAACCTCTATATTCAAAGATTGTAGTCTCAAAATTGATTCCAAAATACGATATGCAATTGGTGTCGCTCTTACGTGAGTGGTAGATCGAACAAGGTGCTGTAGGGCGCTTTTGGAATCAGTCAAAATAACAAATTTATTGTATTGTACAGATTCGATATATGAAAGAGATTCAGCGATGGCAATCAATTCAATATGCATAATACAGATAACAGAATCAATTCTTAGTTTGGAATTACATTGAAGAGAAGGATCCAAAAAGGCTGCACCACCACCCGACTTATCTTTAGATACATCAGTGAAGATTTTATACCATGATATATACTCTTTTTCAATGTAATCGATACAAATAGATTTAAGTTTATTACAGGTATAAAATCGTTTTGAGTGTTCAACGAGTGGAATGAAATCGACCACTACATCATGTATGTTAATATTACTAACCCATGTGTCTAAAGAATACATCTCAAGCTGAACACTTCTATGCATAGGCAATAAATCTAAATATCTATGAAGACATGAGTAAAGGATTTCTTTTATTGGACCAAAAACGGGAATTGCTTGTCGAGGAGAGTAAATCTAATATATTGATGGTGCTACTATCAAGAAATGATTTAGCCTTTAACCAGAACTTGCCAGCTAAATATTTCCTACGAAATTGAAGAGGAGCGAGAGACAACTCACTCTCCATGACGTGAAGCGGTGTAGACCGGATGTAACCACCTATGACTCGCAAAGCCTGATTTTGTAACCTATCCAATTTTAACAAATTTGACTGAGCACTATTATCGTAAAGGAAACTAGCGTAATCGATTCTACTGCGGATGATGGAAATATACAATCGTCTCAAATGCTTCTGATGAATGCCCCACCCTGGTCCAGCTAATACTTTTAAAAGGTTCATAAACCTTAACACTTTCTGAATTGTTTCACTGATATGTTTTCCCCATCTTAATGAACTATCCAGCCATAATCCTAAGTACTTTACATGACTCACCATCGGCAACGAACTGTCACAAATCCTTAGACTCAGATGCGCCAAATTTCGAGTACTACCTTTTTTAAATACACAAAATTTACATTTAGATGTTGATATAACTAAACCTAAATTATTCAACAAGGAATTTAAATCGTTACAAGCTAGTTCAAGCTCTAAAAGTGCAGGTATCACATTAGCTTTAGATATATATAAAACGAAATCATCGGCATATTGAGAAATCTTTACATTTTGTATATTTTTACAAATATTAATGGTAGCAATATTAAATAGCAACGGAGATAAAGGATCCCCTTGAGCCAATCCTCTACTTGTGCTTCTTGTGCCATTACAGTCAGCGGCAGTAATTTTCAGTTTTCTATTATTTAAATAAGACCAAAGATATGTACAGATTTTAGAGCCAGCGCCCAGTTGATCTAGTATACTTAATAGACAGGTTACATCCACGTTGTTATAGGCGTTATCAATATCAACAAAACATGCGACTGTAAGTAGATTTTTAGAGAAACCCAGTTGGATGTGAGAAACCAATCGTGTAAGGTTATCAAGAGAAGATCTTGACTTTCGAAAACCTACCATATCATCAGAGAACATTAATTGTCTTTCAATATACCACTCTAAACGTTTGTTGAGAATAGAATGAAAAATCTTACAGAGACATGATAAGAGAGCTATTGGACGAAGGGCTGAAGACGAATTTGGATCCCTACCTGGTTTTGGGATGGGAATTATCTTAACATCTCGCCACTGCGAGGGCACAAATCCGGTAAATAAACAAATATTATATAATTTTACTAAAAGGAGTTTGCCTGGTAATGGTAAATGATTAATCATGGAAAAAGATATGTCGTCACTGCCCGGAGCAGTGTCACTTTTTTTTATAGAGTTGAATAGTTAATGTAAAGTTATTTCAGACTCTAACTTAGAATTAGACGAGTTAAAAATAGGCTGGGGAGGACACGTGAAATCAGGGGTAAGATTGTTTAAAAGTTGTTCGGCTTTATCACCGTCAACACATCGATTAGAGGTGGCCGAATGATATCCCTTAGCCCACTTCATTTTACGCCACATATCTGAAGCTGAAGTAGCTTCATCAACAGAGGAGCAAAAGTCATGCCAAGACTTACTGCGGGCCGCCCGGGTGGCTCTCTGAGCATTACGAATTTTCTCTTGTAATATTTCCAAATTAGCCGGGGACGGACATCTTCTTAAATTAGCCAAAGCAAGACGGCGCTCGGCCACCACTTTGGATAATTCAGGAGTCCAATATGGCTTAGGTTTAAATTTATTGCAGATATGTTGAGGGATTTTAGTATACGGAATGAACCTGTCGGCAGCTGACTGTAACGTAAATTCAAACCTGTCGTAAAAATCTTGAGGGTCAATAGGAATATTAAAATTGGAAAATGATTCTGCAATGAATGAGGAGTAACCTTCCCAGTCACTTTTCTTAAAATTACGTTTGTGAATAAAGTCGCGATATAAATCTATCGTTACACATAATTCAATAATACGGTGATCGCTGCCTAGAGTTTCATTGGTAACTTTCCAGGAAAAAAGTGTAACTAAATCGGACGTTACGAATGAGATATCAGGAGCTGATTGTTGTAACTTACCATTTACTAGCCGAACTCTGGTAGGATCGCCTTTGTTTAAATAAACTATATTATGATCTAACATACTATCAAAAATTTGTTCGCCTCTACGATCCGATTTGTATGACCAATTAGTGTGATGGGCGTTAAAATCTCCCAAAATTAACGATTTAGAATTCACAAGTGAAAATACGTAATCCCAATCATTTTGAGTAGTGTTAACAGTAGAAGGACAGTAAATAGAAATAATGTTCTCAATATGCCGACAGTTGAGTAATTTAACATGTAAGAGTTCTATACCTGCGTTAGGACAAGCTGACGTAAGTCAACAGTAAGTACGAGATATCGTGCAACCAAATGCGGGAATATATCAGCTTCGTGAACTGCATCATAGACCCGGGGATCAGCAATGAAGAGCGCCCCGAGTCTCCGGTGAGTACAAACGACGCGGACCGCGGCGACGCCGCCTGCGCGTCCCCCGCGCCCCGCGCGCCTCGCCCGCCCGCGCGCATGTCGCGCGCCGCGCTCGCCCCACCGGGAGCGGAGCTGGAGCGCCAAGCGGTCTCGGTGCCCGCGCCGCGCCGCGCGTCGTTGGCGCCGCCGACGCCTCGCACCCGCCGCGCCGCGCCCGCGCCCGCCGCGCGGACGCCGATGGCCGCTAGCGCCGCGCGGGCGCGCCACACCCCGTGCTGCGCGCCCCGCACGGTGCTGTACACGGACCGGGTCGGTGTCGGGCTCGGCGCGCTGCTGGCCGAGCGCCTGCAGCAGCCGGTCACCAACAACTGTCTGCCGGGCGCTCCTCTCGGCCGCATCGCCTCGTGTATTTCCGCCGACGCGTTCGACCGCCACACCACCGTCGTGATCGTGCTGGGAGACAGTTTGGATTATTCCAAACGAGACGTTGTCGACTTTTGCGATACTCTCACCGGTATCGTCGACCGAGGCGTAGCGAAAGTTATTGTGTGTGCGTTACCATTCCCGGAAAAAACATCAGAAAGCATGTATAAAAAAATAGATTATTTTAATTCCCTCCTGTATAGACTGTCCATGTATAACTCTACGATTTCGTATTTTGATACGAATAAATTTATAAAAAAATTCGTTCTGACTCGCAGTCGTACGTATCTTCCGAGAAGATACTTACGTGATTGTGCTAATCTGTTAGCATATAGTATAGTAGACCCCGTCATGACTCGCATGACGTGTGTCAGTGCAGGAGCGAATCCTACGTTACGTTGTAGTGACGTAGCATCCGCGGGCACGGAGCCGCTGGGTGATTTAAACTAATTTCTTCGACAACGTGTGCACCCGCCGGCTCTAAGCCTCCTGACAACTGTTACACTGGTAGCAGTTCTAACAATAATTCGATTAATGTAGTTCACCAAAATATACAGGGTTTTACTAGTAAGGAACTTCAAATTGGTTTGTTCATAGATCATTCAGATATCCATGTCCTGTGTATAACTGAACACTGGCTTAAAGGACATGAACTCATGTTCAATTTTAATAATCATAGCATAGTGAGTTCTTTCACTAGAGAGTTTTACATCCGCGGTGGATCTTTAATTATGGTAAGGCATGATCTTAAGTGTAAAGAGCGGAAAGATATTGTCAACATGTCCGTTGAACGTCAAATAGAACTGTCATGTATAGAATTAGATCAATTTATAATTATATGCGTATACAGACCCCCATCTGCGAACTATAGTACATTTGAGTCAACTATGGATGAAGTGTTCAATAGTGTTTTCTCAAGTAACAAGTGCATTATTGTGTGTGGTGATTTTAATGTAAATTTACTTGAAGTTTCATCAACGAGTGTGAGTTTGCTGAGCACTTTCAAATCTTCTGGCCTAAAGAATTTGTTTTGTGAGCCTACCCGTATCACAGCCACCAGTTCCACATGTATTGATAACATATTTAGTAATACGGATGCGATGGATAAATTTATCATTAACAAACTAAGCTCAGACCACTGTGGACAACAAGCATCATTCAGTTTCAGTAAGAAAATTGAAGTTGATACACAAGACACTATGTGCAGACCTGTTACTGAGCATCGCTTAGATTTATTCAATCGAAATATTCAGGAAAAAATGTGTTATCTTTCTTTTCCTCAAGAGGATGCGGACGACATGTGTAAGGTCTTGTTTGATTGCATAAAAAAAGAATTTGATTCCTGTCTCAGTCTGAAAAAAGTACAAAGCAAGGTTAAAACTATATTTAGCGACTGGGCTACTCCAGATATCCACGAAAAAAGACTTCGTCTCTACGATCTTTATGATCAAAGATCAATCGATAAGAGACAGAAATTTCTAGAGTACGTGAAGAATTTTTCTAAATCTTTCAAACAAATGTATGCAGCCGCTAAATCTGATTACTTGTCCAAGAAGATCATTAATTCTAGTGATAAAGTGAAAACTGTTTGGAAGATGATCAATGACGAAACTGGGAAGACTAAAGTCAAAGATCGTCATTATAACCTACAAATTAACGATACATTAGTAACTTCCGATCTTGAAGTTGCGCATCACTTTGAGCGGTTCTTTTCTAATATACCTGTGGAGACGACGCAGTCATTGAATTCATCATCAGATGTTGCTGAATCAATATTAAAAACGAATGTAAAAGAATGTACAGAGATCTTCAAATTTACTCATGTTACCCCTAACAATGTTATTAAAACCTTCAGGTCTTTAAATTTGAAGAAGACCGAAGATCTGTGGGGCCTTTCTGTGAAAGTGTTACATTCAATTGTAGAGGCGATTGCACCATATTTGGCCGATATTTTTAACAAATGTATTGATAATGGAGTATTTCCTGATTTGATGAAACACAGCAAGATCATACCTTTATTCAAATCGGGAACTAAATCAGACCCCACAAATTTTAGACCAATATCAATACTACCCGCATTAAGTAAAGTTTTTGAGAAACTCATTCTTAATCAACTTACATCTCATTTTAATCGAAATAACCTTTTACATAGCAGTCAATTTGGATTCACTAAAGGTCGCTCCACTACTGATGCAGGGGTGGTGCTAGTTAAACACATCTTTGATGCCTGGGAAAAGGCTCAAGATGTTGTTGGAATTTTTTGCGACCTATCTAAGGCATTTGATTGCGTTGATCATAATAATTTAATACGTAAATTGAAACACTACGGAGTAAGGAACAGTGCACTTGACCTTGTCACATCATATCTTTCAGGCAGAACGCAACGCGTAGTCATCAACGGAATGCAATCAACTGGATCAGCTGTTGCTATGGGTGTACCTCAGGGCTCAATTCTAGGCCCCTTTCTGTTTCTAGTGTATATTAATGATCTACCGAACCTTGTGCAAGATAAACATGAAATTGTGTTATTTGCAGACGATACTTCTCTCCTTTTCAAAGTGAAAAGACAAGAAAATAACTTTGTTATTATTAACGACGCACTGTCTACTATTGTGGATTGGTTTACTGCAAATAACCTACTTTTAAATGCCAAGAAAACCAAGTGCATTAAATTCACATTACCGAATGTGAAACAAGTAGATTGTGCCAAGGTGACATTGAAAGGTGATGTACTAGAATTTGAAGACAAAACAGTGTTTCTGGGTGTTACTTTGGACTCAAAACTGCAATGGAATGCGCATATAGCCACTCTTGCAGGTAAGCTTAGTTCCGCAGCCTATGCAGTGAGGCGAATCAGACAGTTAACAAACGTCGAGACGGCAAGGCTTGTGTATTTCAGTTATTTTCATAGTGTAATGTCATATGGAATTCTGTTGTGGGGAAAAGCAGCGGACATCCAAACCATCTTCGTGCTACAAAAACGAGCCGTACGCTCAGTTTTTGCACTAGGAGCTCGTGCATCGCTAAGAGAAAAATTCAAGGAAGCCAACATTCTCACCGTGGCGTCTCAATATATCCTTGAGAATATTATGTATGTCCGGAAAAATCTACATGCATTCAAGCTCAACAGTGACATTCACCAGTATAATACAAGAAGGAAGAATAAGCTTCTTATGCCTGCTCATCGTCTCCGTAAAGTTAGCTCTTCGTTCGTGGGGAACTGTGTACGTTTCTATAACAAAATACCTACCGAAGTAGTGAGTTTACCTTCCAGCAAATTCAAGTCATACGTAAAACGTCATCTAATAAATAAGGCGTATTATACTGTGAATGACTTTTTAGATGATAGGGATGTCTTTAAGCCAGTGGTTTAGTCGTGTGAATGTAAAGTAAGCATTATTTTAGTCGGTAATATTCATTTGTTTTGTTATGTAACATGAGAGCACATTATATTGTTTCTCACCGGGCAAATAGCATTAGTGATGAATGCCCGGCAGTGTGAGCATGTCATGCTCGCTTAAAGGTCTTTGCTTACGGTGGCGTCGTTGATCGGGTCGCAACCTTCCCTATAATATGGTTGAGGGAGGCGATGGCTGAGATATGCGTCATGCTCGTGAACGGGTGCCGTTTGTGGGGTCCGGTCTGTTCATACTAGCAAGGGCCAAATTAGTTGTGTAGTAACTGCTTTCCAGTGTTTAATGAACTGACGTGAGAGACTTCATCATGTACTCGATTGAAGTTATTTTTTTTTACTTAGAGACTGTATACATCTCTAATAAACTTAGTGTACTGTACAATGAAGCTCAGAGACCTTATACATCTCTGAGGAATTTAACTATTATCATATATTTATTATTTATATTTTTTTATTTTGTAAACTGTGACACGCCTAGAGACCATATACATCTCTAAGAAATTTAGTTTAATTTTTTATTTGTTTATTTTTTATTTTGTATAGTTAGTTTCTTATTCAGTCCTTAACTTTTCTAAGGATTTAAATTAATTTATGTTGTTTTGCATGTTGTGACGCCTAGAGACCATGTACATCTCTAAGAAATCTAAATTAAGTACTTAATTATTTTGTTGCATCAGTTATTGATTTTGACCCCTTGAGACGTTATACATCTCAACGGAATTGAATTATTTCATTAATTAATTATACCAATTTATATTGCGTGTCGTGACGCCTAGAGACCTTTTACATCTCTGAAAAAAATCACTTTATTTTATATAATTTTTAGTGTAAACATTGATTTGGAGAAACTTGTACATCTCCTCTAACATATATGTTTCAATTACCTAGTTATAATATAATTGTATTCGTTTTTAAGTATAATTTACGAAAAAATGACTTACTGTTGAGTTTCTTTCGGCTTTCTTCTCAACAGCGGTCTCCTCTTGCGAAATGCCGGTAGACTCACAATCTGACTTGTAAAAGTGCCCTTGTGGCCTACTTACTGAATAAATTATTTCATTTCATTATTTCATTTCATTTCATTTATTTCATTTCATTTCATTTCATTTCATTTCATGACGAACAAACTTTAGCTTGGAATGAACTGTGCACTAAAATAGCCACTCCACCATAAGCATCCAACCTGTCCAAACGAAAGGTATTATATCCATTTAATTTAAAATAACTCTCAGGTTCAAGCCAAGTTTCACTTAAGACCGCTAAGTGAACCTTTTCTTGAGATAACAGCGCTTCTAGAGATAGGAATTTGGGCCGCAAACTTTGACAATTCCACTGTATAATATTGACATCTACATTTTTGTTATAATTATTGGCCATTATTAGACATAAAGTTATTTAGCCAAGATCCGATTGAGAAACTGCTAACTAGTATAGATATTAATCACTCCACACAAATCGACACAGCCTGTTGAATTTTAACCTCTAAACACACTTCACTTGCGATAACACTATTAAGCTTCATTAATAAACGAACAAAACCAAAATCTTTCTTTGATTTTGTTTCTTTCGGTTTTTTGTCGGATTCGTTCCTATCTCGATTGTAATCATCTGAGCACTCTGATAGCGACATCTCATTAATCCAATCAAACTCTGTATGAGAAAGCACAGGCGACGGAGGTCTGGGAGCTTTAGGTTTGTTATTCTGTTTTTTAGGCTTTGGAACTGGTTTTTGAACTGGCTGTTGAACTGTATTTGAGTTGGATGAAAATAGTTGTGACATCAGTAATTTACCTTTGCGAGAAAGAGCGGCTTCATCTGTCATGACAGGGTCGCATGGAACAGGTGCTGTACGTGTTGTTTTAGGCGGCGCAGTAGCATAACATACTGGAGTTGGCGATACAGCTCTCGAGGGAGTTGGAGAAGGCGGAACATAGAGAGTAAGTGCCCGTCTATATGTACAGTTGAACTCTGCCATTAATTCTCGTACTTTCCTCTCTTTCTTGTATACGGGACATATCTTTTGAAGGGCTAGATGATCTCCAGTGCAGTTGACACAGCGGAATGTAGTCGCCTCGCAGTTTTCATGGTTTTTTGTACATTTTGGGCAAACGGGTCTTTTTGCAGGGCATATTAACAAACGAACATGGCCGTATTTCCAGCATCGAGAGCATTCCGTCACAGGAAAGATATATCGCTCGACTTTCACTCTCAAATTATCAATGAAAACATGGGGTGGTAAAAACGAACCTTGAAATGCTAGACGAACGCATTCACTCTTCACCCAGCCCGTAGTGGACTCGACGTCATCACCCGCTCTTCTGTTCAATCTTTTCGCTGAAACTAATTTCGCAATGCCGTCACACATTAAGTTTTCAAATATGTACTCATCAGATAATGATAATTCGATGTTATTAATCACTCCATAAGAAATACCGACTTCAGATGTCTTTTGACAGCGCCATCCAAGTTCATTCAACGCCTTGCATTGTATAAAGAAATCGGCATCCGCCTCTCCGTCGAAAGTTACGAGTATCTTATGATTATGAACATACTTCACTCGACTTACCCCTTTAATATTATTGTCTTTGAACAGGCGAGCTAATGCAAATTGCTTAGGTAAGGCATCAGTACAAATCACGGACACCATAGAGCTCACTCCGACATCAGCTTGTTGAGTATATCTGCGAACCTTACGCTGGCGAGAAACTCTTTGCCACTCCTCCTCAGAAGAATTATCGTTGCCGACTTTTCTCTTATTATTAACTCCATCATCTACCATATCCGCAACATTTAAATTTGAGATTTCACTACATACTGAATTTTCATCATCACGTCCTTGTTCGATTACGGCATCGGAAAACTGAACCTCAATAGAACTGCCGCTATTACCGGGAGCATGAGACATTTTGCTAGGACCCCGGCTGAGCCAGTCGGGATCCCTTTATTAATATCAAAAAACAATGCCACGATATTCAAAAACTATTTTGAAGCACAATATAAGTGATTAACTCGCTTAAAATATTGAAAAAAATAATAAAATCTCGCAACTTTTTCAAACACGTCTTGCCGCCATTAACCACAGATAAGATGATGGTATATAAATATATACCGGTATTTGCAGGAGTGCTTGTTCAACGCGGTGGCGTGCTTCCTGTATCTGTCGGCCTCTTCCTACATGGGCGTGGCGGTGAACTTCTACCTCTACCCGCAGTATGCTGTCATCAGCATGTACTCTGCCTACCCCGCCATGACAGCAGTCTACGTAAGTTTGAGGGAATCCTTAAGTATTAAACGTGGTGGTTTGCTTCCTGTTCCTGTCAGCGGCGTCCTGAGCGTGGCGGCGAACTTCGTCCCTGATCCACAGTATACCGTCATCAGCATTGTATTCTGCCTAACTTAACTGCCCCACACAAGTTTAACCCTTAAACTACCCTACGTAAGTTTAACGGTATTTTTATTAAATGCGGTAGATTGCTTCCTGTACCTATCGGCATCGTCTTACATGGACGTCTCTAGAGGTAGAGTTATGCTGTTATTATTATTATGTACGAAACGTATGAAAGTTTATGGGAATCCTGCTTGCTGGATGTAGGTTGTAGGTTCATGTTACTAGATGTGGATTTACTCGAGGGCTGTTGGGACCAATTAGATTTTGAAAATTAGATAATAGAAAGAATAAAATGTTACATACATTTTCCCTTTCACCAGTGGAGGAAAGTCGAAGAAGAAGGATTTAAAAAGAAGCAAAACGAAAAACAATCGCGTCGCATGGAAATACATATGAGCTAGTCGCATATTGATAGTTTAGGTGCCCCACAAGTCTCTGATTAAGGAGTGCTTGTATGGTGCGATTAAGAGTCCACCATTTTCAAAGGTGGCGGAAAAAAAAATCCCTATGGATATATGGACACTAAAAAGCCGACCTTGCACAATTGAATGGGTTCAAAAGGCTGAAGGTTTTTAAGTGATTTTTTTTGTAAGATGTTATTCCTCCACCTCCTAACATGCTTTATGTCACGCTCAAATCAGATAGAACAGAAATGCACACTTAGTAGCCTATGTATTTAATTATCCTACACCAGTGCGAGGATGCGTTGCGAGAGCGACGGATGTGTTTTTGTTAACCAATAGAATCAGCTGCGCTGAACGAGGATAAGTGAATTAAGTAATTGCATTGGTTAACAATAATTTTCTGTCAAAAAAAACATTTTAGTGACAAGCTTTTATAGCCGACTGTACTTTTCTTTAAATATCCATCAAATGCTCACTGAGACGATTCTAAAGAGCCCAAACTCGGTAGGATTGCTTTTTCTATTATAGAGTTCCTATGGCCACCTTCCGGCTCCATCATCAGATCAGCCCCATGGTACCATATTATTGTATTTTCATCAAATTTAAGTAAGTATGCAAAATTTCAGCTCAATCGGTTGACGATATCTGCTTCAAAATTGAGTTGCAACATTCCACCCGAACAAACATACATACATTGCAAGTTAAATAAAAGCTTTTAAAAACACATCCTTCGCTACGCACCCTCGCACATCTCTGGTGGAAACGCAGCCTGATCTGACGTGACCTGTAAGCCCACCCTAATATGACGCACACAGCAGGGCTGCATATCTTGCGGCGACTTCGGTCGCCACGGGACTCAGCATCACCTGGCTCGCTCGGTATTGAAATGAAAGTGACTTGTAGTATTTGTAGCGCGACATAGCGTCGCGTGTCACAGTGCTGTGATTATATTTTGCTCCGTGATAATCCCGGCGAGATAATAAAACATTGGTGGTTCCCGTGAGATATACAAATAAAAATAATTTATTTTTCCAGACATGTGTCATAATGGTATGCTGATGCTTAATGACTTTCTTGACATTAGTAGGTAATTATTGTATTAAGCGGTTTACACTCACGTGAAATTGTCAGGAACGGCCCGACATGTTTCGAACTCGTATGGAGCCCTTCATCAGGGACGGCTGCCCGTACACCGCCGCGGCAAACTCGTCACTGCGTCACGACGACGAGTGACGAGTTTGCCGCGGCGGTGTACGGGCAGCCGTCCCTGATGAAGGGCTCCATACGAGTTCGAAACATGTCGGGCCGTTCCTGACAATTTCACGTGAGTGTAAACCGCTTAATACAATAATTAAATATGTCTCACGAAAGTTTTAATAAAATGATTAGTAGGTAATGTAATGACTTAGGGAAAAATTACCTTTCATGTATCGCTGCTTCAATAAATTAAGTACACATATTTTCTTTTTCAGTATATTGGCGTAGTGCTGGGTATTCTTCATGGAGTCGACGCTTACATTTCGTACAAATATCTCAAGGGATATCGATAAAACATCTTTAAGAGGCCTTATTTCTTTTAATTTTTTTTTTCGTAATATGACAAATATATTGATAATTTCAACAAACTTTTTGAAGTGAATTATACTTTTCCCCGAGTTTAACACAGCTATTTCATGCTTTCATTGCGTGCAGTCGAAAATAAGTCGATAAAACTAATTTTCGACCCGAATTTTGTCAATTTCGAGTAGATTTTGAAACAAAAATTATCAATGAAAAATTCAAACTGGTTTTAAATAAATACCAATAAATCCCAATAGCCCTGTTCTAGGTAGTAACATCAACATGTTTGATTATAGAGAAAAATGTTTAAAACAATCAGCATTTTAAAGGGAATAAGACCTCTTAATGTATATTTTTTAGAAACGAGTATTTACTCGAATTTAATCGAAACTAACCATCCATTCCATATCGCTTTAGTACGTAAGTATGCCTAAATACAACTTTCTTGCTATATCAATATTATGTTTTTTCCTTCCGCCTTTTTCCTTGATGTAACAATGATACCAAACAATCTAGGGTATGTTGGGTATTATTGTAATCAGTGATCGGAATTAGGTAGAGCTAAAATACCTACACCTTTATTAGGACGTACAATGAAGTATCGAAACATTAAAAAACATTTTTTTTTGAGCTCCGAATATGTTTCAGAGAATATACATATTTGCATATACGATTACTCTTGCGTTTTACGTCCATGTGCACGGTGTAGGTATATTAATTCCTAATTCCGATCACTGGTTGCTATTTAGGTACGTATTATAAATATAATATTAATATGGATTTTTTAAGATGGAAGTAGAAACTATTATCCTATAAGTAGTCCGTATTCTTTCAATTATGGGTGCAGACTTCTTCACATTTTATCGAGTTTAGAAAATAAGAAAAATTTCGTTGCTGTACGAAATAAAATAAACATTTTGGGATTGATAATAAATTAACGAAATGTATTTTTATTGAATACTACTCATCAATTTGAAATGTTATCAATATATAAGACAGACTATTTTTGTAATGACTCACCAGTCGTAACATTTATACGTACTTAGGTCAAAGAATGGAAAAGGCGTCTTTGCTTGTTTGATTTCATGGGTATTATGCGCCCGCGACACCGGCCGTGCCAGGCACGGGCGCGGGCGGAGGCCGGCGCGTCATCTGCATTGTGTTGCGCTATATCACACAAGCCTGTTGATAACACATTACGTACATCTACAGTTCAACTAATATGAGGTATTCGTGATAGGTACTATGCGTTTTTCTTATATCTAATTGGAAACACAAAGCCAATGTTATTGATACGAACGACCGAACACCTTTCTTTCCATTTGAGTAATGTAACAAATATGCTTAGGCCCTGTCTTGCTCAGAGTAAGTGAATTATTATTTTCATCAGTAAGGGGTCATGGACCGAAAACAAAAACCGGATGTAAAAAATGATATGAATTTGTCAGTCAATGAGTGGAGAGATTTTAGAGACGTGGTGTTGGACGAGTTGATAATACATATAACGTATTACATAATAAAATACCTGCTCGTCCAAAACCATATTAAACTGTCTGCAATTGGGGATGTGATAATCCTCAGCATTTTAACTTTTATCATTTAGGTGTCTTAAGGTTATTATTAGGCTGTTATCGAAACTGCTAGCTACAAGTGGTTCCTTAATTCGTATAATTTATCTCCTATAGCTATTAGAGAAAATCTAGCTAGTCATTAACATGAATCAAACGTAAACATTAAGTGAGATCAAATCGATAAAAAAAACCTCTTTAACCGTGATGCTAACAGCGGGCACAATCGATGCCAGTAAAATGTTAGTGGTACAAGTTAGCTACTGAGATCTTCGAGTGGTTTAGTGGTGACAACCTCGAGTTAGCTTTCGCCATCGACCGGAGGCGGGAAAGTGGGGCAGGCACGGGCTGCGGCACCGTGGCACCGGCGCGGGCGCAGCCCGAGCATCCGCGGCGACACACTTAACACGGGTTTTAACTAGTTCAATCAACAAACTTTTGAGTCAAGTAAGTTCAGTGAACCGATTACCACCAAATGGGGAAATTGCCACACACGGGATAACTACAGACAACTTATGATACTATGGATAGATATTGTGGTCGTCGAAGAAATGATTCCGAGTTCAATATATATAAAGATTATATAAAAATCAGTGTCGTCGGTCGTCGGCCGAAACCCTAAAATTGGGCACTCTTGCGCATCTCAAGCTAGCCTGAGCAGCCTCAAGCTACCTCATTTGACGATACTCTTTAATGTGTACAAGGACCCCATCCCATAGTCCATATAACCCCTTATTTTCATTGTGACAAGAGCGTAAAAGGTACCTATGGGTTTCAAATTTCTTGACTGTACATGTCATAGTGTCATGTAGTGTTGTTGTGGTGATATCTGACGACGCGTTCGGCTCGGTTTGTAGACACCTCCCTACTGAGCCGGCGGTCCCGGGTTCGAATCCCGGCCAGGGCAAATATTTGTGTGATGAACTCGAATATTTGTGCTTGGGTCATGGTTGTTCTATATTTAAGTATATATTTATCTATATAAGTACGTATTTCGTCGTCTAGTACCCATAACACAAGCCTTCTTGAGCTTAATTTGGGACTAGATCGATTTGTGTGGGGTTGTCCGATATTAATTATTTATTAATATTATATAAAACACAATTATTTATTGTAAGTACTTCATCTTCATCATTTTCAAAGTGGCCGAATCATAAAATAAATCAGCATTATGGTTGATTATCGATACATATGATTAATATCATGTAATTTAAGGTTGTGATAAGAGTTAGTTTGATATAAAAAATATTTCCAAGAATCGAAGTAATTCATGAAAATGAAATTTTATAGTATAAGTACCTTCGCATAACGGTTACCATCCTACACTACAACTTTGCACTATGCGCTATACTTATTCTCATTACACTTGTTGAGGAAACATCGATTTTCGGTGAGGCAAGCCGCCGTCGCAGCCGCCGAGCTTCCTATCACGTGATTATGTTTGAGGCTTGCGTTCACTTTGCTCACCCAGTCACGTGCAACAAGAAACGGAAACTGTACATCTAGAACAACCTAATATGTGTCTCTTTTAGTGCGACAAAAATATTGACATATTATTTGTACTAAAAAACGTCGAATGAGCTTGTGAATGAATAATGAAGATAATGATATCTATTAATATCTTAGCGGATTAATTTCTGATACCGTTGCATTGCATCGCACCGCATAGCGTAGTGTTTCGCCGAATGTGATGACACCGAAAGTTATAAATTGATCATAAAAATATATAAACACTTTCAGACTAGATATCATGCAATCCGATAGAAGAATTCCTGTTTAACGATTCTACTTACGTTGTAGAGAAACTTAGTAGTATTAGTACGTAGTTAGTTAATAGTAGTAGAAGAGTATTGAAGAACGGGAAAAATACTCGTAATTACTAATGAGGAATTTTGCTGACATCGAAATCTGATGATAACTAAGTAAATTAATTAGTTTAGTGGATTTACCCTACTTTCATTACATAGAGTAGGCATCATTAACAATCTCTAACCTGCGGTTTATGGCGTAAGTAGGTAGGTACGTAAATAGGTAAAGATAACGGTTATCTAAAGTGCTTACGTCAAAGGGGGGCGGGACTAAAGGATGCTGCAGAATTGCGGCACAAAATAAAGCGTAATTGTGGGAGTATCGTATGTGATGATACCTATGATGTGACTCATTGCGAGTTTGCGAGTCGGTTTTCGTTTCTACAACGTAAAATTTCCAACACGTCATGATACCGAAATTATCCTGTTAAATTAAATAGGACGTAAACGGCGTTTACTTATAAATCAACGTAAATCCCCGATACATTATCGCACCGGTACCGACCTATGGGAGTGTCCTCACCGCGAGCATTCGCGTGTAATGTAATGGCAATGGTCAAGCCATTTTCAAACCATATTTTGTTACGTTACAGGCGTGATGCTGATGACGCTCCTTAATAAGTAAATATATGCATTCTTAATTTGCATACGTTGATTGCATATTGCGTTACCAGTATTTTTTTTAATTAGATCAAATATATTGTAAGTATGATGATTTGTACAAAATCAAAGAGACTGCAGGAGTAGATAGCAACTGTACTACGCAAAGCGAGACAAGTGGCCACGTTATATATGCAACTCGTTTATATGCATTAGTGGAGACCAGACCAGGTGGACACTTGGCTAGACCGGATAGTGAAAACTAGAAGGCAGATAACATCCTTCTTCGTCACAATGCTATCGACAAACATAATCCTTTAAATGAGAATATTGGAAAAGCGACATCGTATGAGGACACCTTTTAAATTACCTATGTGTAGGCATGCTAACAATGATAAGAACCTCCAAATTGGTTTGTCTTACCGCGTACCTATGTATACTCGTATAGCTACTGGTTCCAATGCATGCCATGACGGAGTTATACGCATACCTACTATGTACCTGGAAAATCACAGCTTTACAAATTAAGTTTGAAATGTATAGATATGGTATTCGAAACGTTTTACCTATGTTATGTGGAGCTACTAATCCTAATAAACTTTCTTGCTTTACTGTCTCTTACCTTATTAACTAATACATTCATAATGAACACAGACAACAGGATAAGTCAGTAAAGTCATGATGTGTCTACTTAACCAGGCTTACATACTATATTTTTAATTTACTAATAACAGTACGTATAGTTGCTGATGATAGTAAGTATACGCTGCACTGCAGTTGAAGACGTTAAAGTTGTAAGGTTGTTGAGGTTTAACGGCGTTATGCGGTGATCTCGTCGACGCGGGCGCAGTGAGAGACGCGCCACGGAGCGCCGCGCATGCCTGCTGGCGCCCATATCACCGGCCATGCGCTCTAACCACTCACAATACTAACACAAGCTCTCATAACAAACAGTGCCAAACTTCTAGTGCTAACATAATCTTAATTGAAAAGTGAAAGTGCCGCCAGATCATCGTATTAATCAGTTTACGTAAGTAACACCTGTGACTCTACCAGTTTAATTGATTTCCGTACAGGAAATTGAATCTAAAATTAACGTGTCTATAATTTTAAGCAGAGATAGTAATTTTATCATTGTTATTCATAAAACTTTTGAAGTACCTAGGCCTCTTCTTTATCATTTCTAGTTACACGTAAAATTACTCAGAGATTAAGAATGTACTAGAGATATATGTAATAACAAAGTACAAGATAAGCAGGCAACAGCACCACTTTGGGGATGTACCTGTAAGACAGTTGTTTTATTATCTTTTCCTTGTTACCCTTCTAGACTAATCTCTACAATAAAATATGTGTGTTACACTTGTTTGTATCTACATATGTAGAAATAAGGCTATTTTCATAGATAACGTGTAATAAAGGTACAATAAAAAGAGCTATAAATCGTATACATTGCCATGCAAATTGCATCTTATAGCTGCTGCGGTTAACTTAAGTCAATTTGTATCTAATGGGTTTAATCATCCTTGTTCGCAATCACAATATCTATACCTACCTGATGAAAATTTACGACGTACTCCTTTTTATTATTTATTTTGCTAAGATCAGTAATATTAGTATGACGTGGTATGATATTATTCGTTCATTATACTAAATAAAGTATAAAGCACAATAATGCACATCACTGTAGATCAGGTATGGTATGGTACGAATTACGAATACCCTCAACGCCCCATCCCAAACATCTGCTTGAACATAAAAACGTCCTTAACTCAGAAGGGGGATATTACAATAACCAAAGAACGAAATGCGTAAAAGAATCATGTTATTGGCATGCGAAGAACGTGTTGATCGCGCGTCAGGTTCAGGTAGAGCAGAGCCCTTGCGCGATAGAGTCGAAAACGGCTTGAGGCCAACTTAGATCGTGCTTTGTAATCACATTCAAAGGCACGGTCTAAAACTATTTCTCGTCGAACACTTGCAGTTAAGTAACGATTTTCTATTGTATTCAATTGCAAAACAAATCAACGCAAATTTTGATTGAATTTTATTTCTTATGGATTCTAGGATAGAAAACAAGCTTCAATACAGTTCTTACGGAACGCCACTCAATTCAAATTTATTCAACGTCCGTAATAAACCAAATTATTGTTTAAGTATGACAACTTGACAACAAAACATAAACTTGGTCAATAAATAGCTCTATCCGTGACTTAAAGAATTTACCTGTGATTGTAACTATAAGACCCCATGACTTCGAGTACCAGATATCCTTCACTCGTATGTTGCTTGTGATCGGCGTTATGCCAAAATACGTAAATTTATTTGTTCAGCAAAACTCACAAGGCAAATAAGAACGTCGCAGTTCATTGCCGTTTTGTGGATACACATCATACTTGACCTACTTAGGTACCTAGACATATTTATTTAAAACATCTTAACAAATCAAATTTATTCATGAGATGTATACATAGATAGATTAAAATACTTACAATAAAACTAAATATATTTTTTTAAGCACGCCCACTTATCTAAAAGAGGCAAACTAACCTGACTGACCCAGTATGTACATTAAGATTGGGCAGTCATATCGATCAGCAATCACACCCAGAATGCTGTTAGTACTTCCCCTGAGCCTGCTCAGCATCGAGGCGATTTTCTTCCGCATTATGGCTTGTAAACCGTCCGTGCGTGCTTCTGCGAACATAAGGGACGCGCTACACCACCGGGGTAGTCCTGTCCTAACAACATTCTAAATGCGTTGCTGTACTGAATGCGCAGGGCGTTGTAGGTCCTTTTTAACCCCCGATGAAAAAAGAGGGTAGAGGGGTGGGGGTAGGGTGTATCTGTGTATCTGTCTGTGGCATCGTAGCGCCCAAGCGGATGGACCAATTTAAGTGCGTTTTTTTTAATCGAATGACTTTTCCGTCGAGATGGTTCTTAGCTATGTTTGGTGGAAATAGGACCAGTAGTTTCCAAGATATTCAGCTTTAATTGGAACAAGTGACAAGATCTCAGCCAATATTGAAGTCAATAAATCGAAATATTGGCTAAATGTTAAGTTTAATGAGCATTTTCTATATGACTCACTAATAGAGGGTCTCATGATGACCATTAGTTGTTAATGGATCTCAGCCAATATTGAAGCCAGGGATTCCAAATTTTGGTTAAATGTTAAGTATTATTAGCATTTTCTATATCTTATTTTTTATTAAAGCAGTAACGTCTGCTAACGTAAACTAAATGTTTACAAATGAAGCGAAAATTGAATTTTTATTAATGATCTTTACGGTAGATGGCGCTACGATGCCACCCTAAGGCATGTCGAAGAAACTGGTAAAAATTCAACGGCTCTGACATCTGATTCGGTGGTCCAATTGGGAGGACGCCAGTGTTGGCCCGGAAAGCCGTTGGAAACGCAGGTTCGAATCCTGTCCGAATCATTAAATTTTTAAATTTTCGCTTCATTTGTAAACATTTAGTTTACGTTAGCAGACGTTACTGCTTTAATAAAAAATAAGTAATTCGGGTGTAGCACATCGTTACTATCGATTCTCAACAAATTTGAGACGATGGTGCCGACGATAAAGTCTAAATCTTTACGGTAGATGGCGCTACGATGCCACCCTAAGGCATGTCGAAGCAACTGGTTGAAAAATTCAATGGCTCTGACATCTGATTCAGTGGTCCAATTGGGAGGACGCCAGTGTTGGCCCGGAAAGCCGTTGAAAACGCAGGTTCGAATCCTGTTCGAATCATTAAATTTTTAAATTTTCGCTTCATTTGTAAACATTTTCTATATCACTTACCTACTAAATGAAGGTCTCATGATGACCAGCTAGTTGTTATTGGATTTCAGCCAATATTGAAGCTAAGGATTCCAAATGTTGGTTAAATGTTAAGTATTGTCAGCATTTTCTATATTACTTACTAAATGAAGGTCTCATGATGACCAGCTAGTTGTTAATGGATCTCAGCCACATCTCAGCCAAGAATTTCAAATGTTGGTTAATTGTTAAGTTTTATTAGCGTAATCAACAATTTAATAAAATTATGATATTACAATAATTTGGTACCTTGGAGCTGAAGATGGCCGTAGGAATTCCTATACAGCACAAGATAAACCCATGGTGTTTGGGCTCGTCTGATTGTTCTTGATGAGCAAGTAACTTTTGTGTAAGAAAGTACAGTCGATAATAAAACCGAGTCTCAGAAAAACTGTTTTGACAAAAAAAAACTCATATTATAATTTCTGTCATAGTACTGGGACTGGGTCACTGTTTCTAAGTTGCGCAATTCTGCTAAAGCTGAATTGTCATTACGACTATTGAACAGGTTCCTTTGATTGAGGTCACAAATAGCAACACCCTGCAAGATTTTAACGCGACTAAAGGACACGTTTAGGCTCCGTCCACACTTGTATCATTTCGCCGATCCGATCCCCGTCGCGTATCTTCACCGCGTATCATGAACGGTAGTGTGGACGTCGCGCCGTCGCGATTATGCAACGCTCGCGCGAAATCCATGCTGATACGCGTATCTTCAGTACCCCGCACACTCGCGATCAGGAAAGTGTTGCATGATCGCGACGGCGTGACGTCCACACTTCCGTTCATGATACGCGGTGAGGATACGGGGTGAGGATCGGCCGTGATCCATCTCGAGTGGGTTTTTGCCCGATCATCAAAGGCGCTATTTGAGTCATCGATCCACGCTGCGGTCATTGGTTTTTAATCCTTAATTTTTACGATAGTTAAAGAATACCATACCACTGATGGACTGTCTACTTTGTTAGGCCTTTTCATGCGGCGTCTTCCGGCACGCGGTTTCCACTCGAGAACCTTTCTGCCGCATGCCATAAAACAAACACAGTCGTACGAAGGCCATGTCTCCGTGAGCGGGTGCCTTAATCACCGCGTGGGAGGCGTCTTCCAGCACGCGGTTTCCACTCGAGAACCTTTCTGCCGCATTATGTATTATAAAACGAGAACAGTCATGTGCTAAATCTCCATGAGCAGATGACAAAAATGAAGGCCTTCCTCTCTGCGACTTCCAGTACACGGCCCCCACTCAAGAATATTTCTGTCCCAAGGTTCAGTGAGCGATCTCAGCGGGCGACATTTTTAAATGGGACGCATCTCCGCACAGAACAACGATTACAAACGAAATGAAATGTTCGAAGAAAACGAAATGTCAAAATGATCGGGGCGGTGATACGGTGCTACGATACGGATAGCGTCCAAACTACTGCACGCCAAAATGATCGGTGCGGCGATACGCGACGAGGATACGATACGGCACGGCAAGTGTGGACGCGTTTCTTCGCGCGACGGCGCAAATGATACGGAGTGCCCGCAGTGAGCGTCCAAACAGCACGATACGCGGTGGAGATACGCAACGGGGATCGGATCGGCGAAATGATACAAGTGTGGACGCACCTTAAGCTTTAGCAAAAGTATACTCTTGCCTCAGTGAATAACAGCTTTTTATTCTGCGGTTTGACCATTCTATGAAATGATAATATGAGAAACATTTTATTTGAAACAAAATTCTATAAAACTGTAGTATATGAAACAAGGTACACCCTAATCACCCTATTAAGAGGTAACTTTAAAAAAAAAACTATCGAGGAAACTACAAGTAATCGTGTTTCTAAAACATAACGTATTATAGAGTGAATCCTTAAATATTTTACATATTGATTGTATAACTAAATCTTCAGTATTTCAGTAATAACAGCACCGCATGGAATCAAACCAACACAATTATTTCGAAAAAAGCTAGGCGCCCCCATAAAGAATTTTACAGATACCCAGACTTTAATAGTTACGCGTCAATATAGTGCTCCAGTAAACGTTAATTCTTAAACAAAATCTTTTATTCCGGAGAGTTTAATGTGTACTGGAACAAATAATAGTTATTTGTTATGCAAGGCTGCAAAGTTGTTATCTGGCGCGAGTGTTCAATTGAAAGCTGAGCGTAGCGAGGCTTTCAAGACACGAGATGTTAAATAATTTTGTAGCCATGCGGAACACACAACTTTTCATCTCACTACAGCGAGGAAAATGCAAGATGCAAGAAAAACAATTAAAGCATAAAAATAATCATATTTAATTTTGCCTTCTATTTAACATATCAACATAACACACTCAAATGCAAACCAAATAAAGTATTTTCCATAGCACTTGCTTTGGAAGTTGATGGACGATGGGATCCGAGCAAGATTCTTTCAGCTTTATTTTGTTTAAAAACGCCAATAGTTTCGGTAAATTACTTAATTGTCTCCAAATATTATTTATAATAAATCCCTTTTCGTTTTAATGCAGGCTCCAAATTGGGCTTGACTTTCATGTTTTCGATATTTCTATAAAGTAAGACAACAGTACGTATTTAAAGCTTGTTCGAAAAATTGGTGATAGCTCGGACTGTCTTAAATTACAGGAAGACATATATAGAGTAGTTAAACTGGAGCTTAGCGAACAAGTTATCATTTAATGCGTCAAAATGTTCCGTAATTTCTTTTAGTAGAGCTAAGAATCCGCATCACTATCAATACATGCTGGAGGGAACAGTGATGCAGCGAGTCGATCAGGTAAAAGATCTGGGAGTGCTTCTGAAAGCTGATCTTACATATCGAGATCACATTACTCAGGTATGCAAAAAAGCTTTCAGAAACCTGGGCTTTATAATGCGCCAATCGCAGGATTTTAATAATATGAATGCGATACGAGCATTATACGAGGCGATAGTTAGGAGTCACCTAGAATGTAATGCAGTCATCTGGAGCCCGCATGAGTCTAAATATAGGCTTATGTTGGAGCGCATACAGAACAAATTTATTAGATTTTTATATTTAAAGATGTACGGGGTTTATCCTTTTTACCCGCTAATGTATCCTACGTTATTTTTACTAGGCATGGTTGGATACAATCGACTAGAAGTCCGAAGGGAATTAGGGTTAGCAATATATATTTTTAAGTTATTGCGGGGCAAGGTATTCAACCCAGGAGTCCTAGCGGAGATCAGTTTGTACGTGCCGCAGCAATACGTGTGGCGACACGTACATATTTTGACTATTAAATAAATTAAATACAACACCAATTTTAATATTTATTTGTTATAAAAGTTGGAACCCGCACCCGAGAAAAAAATAATTAATTAAAAAGTTGGAAGTTTTCACAATTCACGTAAACAACTTAAATTTGTTCTGTGGAGAATACATACTGTGGTCTTACTTTATAGAAATATGGAAAACAAGAAAGTTAAGCCCAATTTGGAGTATTTATTCAATGCTAAAAGCCTGCATTAAAACGAAAAAGGATTTGTTATAAATATTTGGAGACGATAAAAGTAATTTACCGAAACTATTGGCGTTTTTAAAGAAGATAAAGCCGAAATAATCTTGTTCGGATCCCATCGTCCAATAACTTCCAAAGCAAGTGTTAAGGAAAATACTTCCGAGTGGCCAACTAATCATCCTTCCCAGAATGCCATTCTCCCACATTCATAACGAATGAGTCAAGTAGTTTCAAATACAAATATAATATAACAGTGCTTAAGAAAAACTCAACGATAAAATATATACACGACGATAATACAAATTACGGCCATATTACTTTTAATTTTTACTATGTGTGCTTCTCTCGTATTTATTTGGTTTGGATTTGAGTGTGTTATGTTTTAAGTTTGATGTGTTAAATAGAAGGCAAAATTAAATATGATTATTTTTATGTTTTAATTGTTTTTCTTGAATCTTGCATTTTCCTCGCTGAAGTGAGGTGAAAAGTTGTGTGTTCCGCATGGCTGAAAAATTATTTAGCTTCTCATGTCTTGAAAGCCTCGCTACGCTCAGGAATCTATCTGTGAACCATTCGCTTCGCTCATGGTTCAATCTTAGATTCCTTCGCTCGCTCAGCTTTCAATTTCAACACTCGCGCCAAATAACAACTTTGCAGCCTTGCATAACAAATAACTATTTCAATCGTCTTTGTTGCCACAAAAACAATATGCTCGACTTTTATTTTTCGACATCGTACAGCACAGGTTGCGCGGGAAACGTTAACCGTACGCCCTCCGCTCGCCGCGAGGCGTGGCGTGGCAGCCCACTGACATTTGTCCCGCCGGGTAGATACTTAGAGATCGGAATTTTAACGGATCGAAAACGCTTAGCGAACCAATGTCCCTACGAACATTGTACGTAGTTCGAGTTAGACGTTGGGTTCGAGGAACCTAGTACTTTCTACGTCACCTATGATGCAGACCGCCCGCCGCTGTAATCTGTCAAGAAAATCGAGTAGATATTGGACGGAACCATCCCAAAGATGCGAGCAGGTACTCCACGCACGACCGAACTTGATAAAGAAGACAAAGCTGGTCCGGCGTGAAAAACCTTATTGTTTTATCAAGTAGGTAGGTAATAGAAAAGGATCTTCGCATTTGTACCTTATGCGAAATATTATTTTTTGGTTAGATATGATATTATTACATCGTAATTAGTACTCGGCAGGATTATTACTCATTAGTCTCATTACTTTGCAGACTGGAGTAATTAGTCCTCGTATTAGAAAATTAAGTAATGAGTATGGTATGAGTACGCACTAGGTAGGTATGGTATCCATGTATGAGCCCAACTAATAGCTGCGAGTCTGGTAGTGAACTGTGATTGTCTGATAACATATTTTTTTTGCGAATGATAATCACGTAAAGTGATAGGTAACTGTGTAAGTGTTAAAGGCAGTTACGATTACGATAATGGATGTTTTCGTTGCAATTATTTTCGAAGTATTTCGAGCTATTGACTGAGGATTTTGCTGAAGATTCTCATCAAATTGTAAACTTTTTGCGTTAGCTCCTCGCCTCGCCTTTAAGTTGGTCAGTCCATCGTGCTGGGGATGGAAAGGAATCAATGGATGGCATGCATTCGAGCACTGACGACAATCAACAACCATGATCAAGAGTCATAAAATCATGATGGACGTTGATACTAACAAGAAGAATATGGCTGTCCAGTATAAGACTTTTACGAAGTTATACAATTATGAAACATGTAGGTAAATGTCTAATTTTTTAGGGTTCCGTAGTCAACTAGGAACCCTTATAGTATCGCCATGTCCGTCTGTCTGTCTGTCTGTCTGTCTGTCTGTCTGTCTGTCTGTCTGTCTGTCTGTCTGTCTGTCTGTCTGTCTGTCTGTCTGTCTGTCTGTCTGTCTGTCCGTCCGCGGCTTAGCTCCGTGATCATTAGAACTAGAAAGCTGAAATATAATATGAGTATTGGTGTGTATCACGCCGACAAAACGGTAAAATAAAAACTTAAAAAAAACCTTCCACCAGGTAACTCATTTTTAAATTTTTCTTTAAGCTTTGATCTTTGTATTAATGGTTTAAAAAGAAACTTTTTTTTCGGGTACCTCCCGTACACCTAAAGTGGGGGTGTTTTTTTTTCGTTCCAACACTAGTGTGTGGGCTGTCGTTGAATAGGTTTTTTAAAAATAATACGGGTCTTTGAATATCATTTTTTGATAAAGTCAGTAGTTTTGTAAATATTCGCTCCAGAAATCCAAAAAATAGCGTCCCCCCCCTCTAACTTTTCAACCACGGGTCAAAAAAATATGCAAAATTCATAAATATGAGGCCTTATAAGCAGTTTCAATGAAAACTAGGTATATTGAATAAAATCGGTGAAGCCGTTAAGTTTTAATGTTAATATCGACTCCACGGTTCTCTATAACGTCTTACCATGCGATAAATAGTCTTTATTTCTAAATAAATTATTAATTTAACTATAAAATAATAAATTTCACAATTTAAACAAATTGAATCCACCAACAGGCCACATTTTATTGGCGTTTTCTCCGAACCACTGCAATACAAAATATTGTTGTTTAATTTTTAAACACTATGGAAATAGCTACGTATAAAAAAGAATAATGCAACGTAACAAATAGAAAAATAGCGATAGTATGGCGTGGTGGTGCGATCAGCGATGGAGTAATAAAAAAGTACTGATTTTGTTGACAAAGGACGATAATAAATTAATAACGCACAATAATATAGGTAACATGACACACATTACAAATGGTTAACTTCTAAAAACTGTTTGGCCGTCTTTAAATTGCAGGCATAAGTATATCCGAATTCGAGCAAATTCCTGCATCCCGCTACGATGCCATAATTTTTAGCTTTTTATTCATTTAAACACTAGAATAAAAAGCAAAAGCGGTACGTTCACTTGCGACTTGCGACGAAAATAGGGAGAGCGTGAGCCCGCGAGCAGCGTGGCACTGGCAGCCACTGAATATGCCCCAGAGCAGGGGCGACCGGCATGTACCATGTACCTACTTGTAGCGGGGAAGTCGGGGAACGTAAATCGCAGAGTGGTATTGTGAAGGATGGGCATTGGGCAACTACGGAACCCTACCTACACTGAGCGTGGCCCGACATGCTCTTGGCCGGTTTTTATATGTGGGTATACACACCACATATTTTAGGGTTCCGTGGTCAACTAGGAACCCTTATAGTTTCGCCATGTCCGTCCGCGGCTTAGCTCTGTGATCATTAGTTCTAGAAAGCTGAAATTTGGTATGAGTATGTGTATATATCACGCCGATATAAAATAAAAACTAAAAAAATTTTTTTTTCGAGTTCCTCCCGTACCTACACCTAAAGTGGGGGTGTTTTTCTTTTTCGTACCAACACCAGTGTGTGCGGTGTCGTTGAATAGGTCTCCGAACATTATTTTTTGATAAAGTCAGCAGTTTTGTAAATATTAGCTCCGAAAATAAAAAAATTGTGTCCCACCCCTCTAACTTTTCAACCACTGGTCAAAAAATTATGGGAAAATTCATGAAAATGAGGCCTTATAAGTACTTTCAATGAAAACTATATTGAATGAAATCGGTCGAGCCGTTTTTGAGTTATCGCAAAAAATCATAATCAGAGCTCGGCGTGGTGAGCTGTTTTCAGAATTTGCATAATATGGACATACCTTGTCATGCCCTTGCCCCACGTGCCCCATAAACGATGAATGTTTTTTTTTTTCATTATTTTTATTAGGCTGCCTTTCTGCTATGAGTTTTACGTCGGAACCAAAAAAATAATAATTTTATTAGAACCTACGGAACGTGATTAATCTATTTTGTACAGCTTTCCGCTTTAAGTGGGAAAACAGTTTCAACGAGTATTAAAGCAAACCTAAATTCCTTAGATAATAATATATATATAACCAATTAACCATGTGATACTATGAAGGTTAATCAAGAGTATGTCAAAAAACTTTTGAAAGCTACAGACGTGGACAGCATTCTAATGTACAATTTATCTCCACTCACTACAGTGGATGTAGAAAGATCTTTTTCCATAAATGGATATAAAACCCAAGGCGAAACTCGTTAAAAATTTAAAATATAGAAAAACTAATAGTCATTTATTACAATAGCACAGAACATTTACAATACATAAAAAAGATTAATATTCGTTTTGTAATGTATTTTAATTTTAATTTAATAATTTTAGTGTTGTCTTCTTTTATTATTTCTTTATGGGTACACCTTATCCATATTAATATCTACCAGACACAACTATATGACATTAATGACGTAAAAATAGCTCACCCACGCCGAGCTCTGTTCATAATTTTCTATAAAATGACGTAAGTGCCGCGCGATGTCCTAGGTTAGGTACACTTCGAACGTTACACATATTGGTTAAGTGCCATACTGTATTAAAACATTTCGCTCAATCTGGCGCGTATAATCGATAACTTCCAGAAGGTAATAAGTAATTACTGTTACTTTGGCGTTTTTTTATAGAGCTTGAAATCTTTCTCGTAATTTAAATGTCTCTCGTAATTTTCGTCTATTGTGAAGGATGGGCAACTACGGAACCCTACACTGAGCGTGGCCCGACATGCCATTGGCCGGTTTTTAATTAAACCATTGATACAAGGATCAAAGCTCAGAGAAAAACTGAAATGCGTAACCAGGTGGAAGAGACCGGGAACGGAGACGGGAATATTCTAAGAAAGTGTTAACAATACCACTAAAATCTACAGGCATACCTATCGATAAAAAGGAGTCCATGAAACACAAGGCACAGACTCGGGGTTAGACTGAGCTGAGGGCCCGGATAGGTTCCAATAGAAACAAATATTGCATCACAAAAACTATGTAAGTATCGGTAAAAAATATTAGCAAATAAATTCTTTGAAAATCATAACTAGTTATACGTGCGAATATATTTTTGACGAATTGTTTCAGCTTCCAAAACTTCTCTAAAGTGATTCATTCTTAGTCAAATTAGTCATTGTGTTTTCTTTTAGCTATGGTTGAGTTTCGGAGCATTGTAAGATTCGAAACTAGTTGTACATCTGTGTATTTGGCTAATACTCGTTGCATAAAATTATTTAAATATAATTACAGCCAATTATGATCCTATACAGAATTAAACAAAGCTAGCCACTAGATTGCTTTTGGTAACTACGGCTACCTGTCACCGCTCTTATTTTATTATATAAATAGAGTCCAACTCAAAATTCGAAGCAATTGAGTGGCTAGACAAGGACTTATTAGGACAATGAAATCCATACTAATATTATACATGCGAATGTGTGTCTGTCTGTCTGTCTGTCTGTCTGTCTGTTACCTCTTCACGCTTAAACCGCTGAACCGATTTAGATGAAATTTGGTATATAGATAGTTTCAGTCCCGGGGAAGGACATAGGATACTTTTCATCCCGAATAAATTTAGTGTTCCCGTGGGATGAGTGGGTAACACCGCGGGGCACAGCTAGTATGAAATAAACACATCAGATAATGTGCGTCGGCTACTGTACAACCGTATTTATATCTAAATGTTTATAATCGCCGGCACGATCTTTCCGTCGTGTAGTAGATCAATCTAACGATAATCTTAATTATTTTGACGTCACACAATTGGCAAGTTTCATGGAAATGTTATTTTTATTTTATTATAAGTAGGTACACGAATGCTTTTGATTCACTATCTATGTCATTAGCACGTATTGCGCGGTGGGCGATGTAATGTAAAATTAAACATACATTATGTATGTGTTAATGTTAATTGAACAAGATCAACTGTACTGGGAATACTAATATGTTTTTGAAAGTTGAGGCTAGTAGTACATATTATTCATCTGTGGTTGAGGCTGAGAAATATTGAATTAAATTAACTGACTCATAAGGCTTTTAGTAATGAAAGGCCGATATGGATGAACACAGTATAATTAACTCAAGGTATTATATTGTACAAGTAGTTAATATCTATCTATCTATTAATCAATTCGTAGTCTACATTCTCGCTCGAAGTCCAGTACAAAAGTGATGGCTGTCGGGCGCGTTCCTCCCTCCATGCCTCCGCTGCAGGGTCCCCACTAGCGCATCCAGCTCGGATGTGACGTCAGCCAGTGTTGCCGTTTCATGGCGACAACAAGGCTTTGCCCAAAACCCGGAAAGCTAAATAGAGCGTTATTAGGGTTCCGTAGTCGACTAGGAACCCTTATAGTTCGCCATGTCCGTCTGTCCGTCTGTCCGTCCGTCCGTCCGCGGCTTAGCTCCGTGATCATTAGTACTAGAAAGCTGAAATTTGGTATGAGTATGTGTATGTTTAAAAAGTATGTGTATGTATCACGCCGACAAAACGGTACAATAAAAACTAAAAAAAAATTTTTTTTTCGGGTACCTCTCCTCCAACACCTAAAATGGGGGAGAATTTTTTTTTTCGTTCCAACACTAGTATGTGGGGTGTTGTTGAATAGGTCTTTTAAAAATAAAAGGGGTCTCCAAACATTATTTTTTGATAAAGTCAGAGGTTTTGAAAATATTCGCTCCGAAAATTAAAAAAATAGCGTCCCCCCCCTCTAACTCTTTAACCACGGGTCAAAAAATTATGCGAAAATTCATGAAAATGAGACTTTATAAATACTTTCAATGAAAACTATATTGAACAAAACCGGTGGAGCCGTTTGAGTAATCGCAAAATTTCATAATTTTCTTAAAAGGACTTAAGTTGACTTCCAGAAGGTAAGAAAAGTTAGAGAAAGGGGTGACGCTATTCTTTTATTTTCGGAGCAAATATTTACATAACTGCTGACTTTATTAAAAAAAAATGTTTAGACACCTGTTATTATTTTTAAATGACCTATTCAACGACACCCCACACACTAGTGTCGAAACAAAAAATAAATTCACCCCCACTTTATGTGTTCGAGAGGTACCCGAAAAAATTTTTTGTCTTTACTTTTTATTTTACCGTTTTGTCGGCGTGATACATACACATATTCATACCAAATTTCAGCTTTATAGTACTAATGATCACAGAGTTAAGCTGCGGACGGACGGACAGACGGACAGACGGACATGGCGAAACTATAAGGGTTCCTAGTTGACTACGGAACCCTAAAAAGGCTTCAGATTGTAGATCCTACAATCAAGGACTGTCGAAAAAAAACTGGTCTTCAAAAAATTTGTACACAGCCTATTCGCGCTACGTGTACTAAGTAGTAGTAGGTTATCATCTTAGGTATCACGAGGGGTTAGATAGACGTAGCGGTAGGGAATGCAACCCGGGTACCCGGGTACCCGACTACATTTGGAGTCGGGTAAAAACCCGGGTTTTCAACTCATAACCCGGGTTTTACCCGAAATAAGAAATGTTAAGAAAAATTAGTGAAATCATAAATAACTTATAACAAAATGTTATATTACGGCTGTAACCCTGTAACCCTAACTTACTGCGTTGTAATTTACTAGCTTTGCCCGCGGCTCCACCCGCGTGGAATTTGGTCTGTATCACTAAGCGGCTAATTCACCCCTAATTTCTCTCCCTATCCCCCGGAGCCAGAAGATTAAGTAAAGTTAACAGATGGATATGATAGTCGACTGTGGTCCCGTCGAGATCCACCTGGCGCCGCACCCTGTCAGAATCTGCGCCTCGATGAGGTTTCACTGCATCTGCACTACTTGTAACCGGGTTCCGTCGCAAACTTCGGAGGTAACAAATTCCGTAGAAGCATGATCAGAACTCTAACTTCCAGGGTTAATGTGTGTGCTGGATGCCCTGAAGCCCTCAATGAGTTTAGGAACTCCCCCTAGCGATGTTGTGACGTTGCCTTCATCCAAGACAGTTTTAATGGAATTATATATGCTGCTTGTTCACCTTTGATTTCCGCCAATTTCCACGCATTAAATGCCGCTGCCTGTACATTTTTCGGCCGGAGTATGGCTCTCTCACAAACCGAAGAGCTCATGTCCCGTCACCTGGCTCATGTCTCCGTATACGCTCCGACTCCGAATATAAGGTCTTCAACGGACGGAAAGATCCTGCATAACGTTTCTGGTAATCGAAGCAGGCCGTTGGTTTCCTCCAGATTCTCCAGAAGTCTTTTTCCAACCTGAAGCCGTACCCAGGCGAATTCTTGGACATGTGAGCATCCTCCTTGTTGGACTCGTATATTCTCAGCCAGGCGAAGCTTCTGAACGCTCGGCCACAACACCGACCTCTTCAGGCAGGCATTTTTACCTCGTCGGGTCGGCTCAAGTACTATGCGTTACCGCAAAATGACATTGTAAAGCTACCCATTGCGCGCGCCGTCCTTCTGAAGTCTTCGAGTATCCTTACTACGGCTTCTATGGCCTTTTTATGCGCCATAGTACACTCGTCCCAGACGATTAAACTGCATTCCTGTAGAACTCTGGTTTTATCACAGTTTCTTGATATTCTAGACTTGAGTTGCAGACAGGAGTTTCCGCGCTGTCCAAATCTATTGGGCTCTTGAAAGTTGTGTGAGCCGTTTTGCCAACAGGCAGTAACGTAGCTGCGATTAGTCAATTATAAATTTGTTGATATCCGTACCTTCTAAACTTAGAGTGAATTTGGAAAAATCCTTCCTCAGTGGCTTATTCATGTCACAACGTATAAATTTCAGCGCTATCTGTTAGTTTATCCGGGTACTCGACAATCGTAACACATGTTTGAAAAAGGTTTGCGCCACCTTCCTAAGTAGCGCCATAAGATTCAAAGTCTGGAATCGTAATCAAACGTGCTTTTCATTCTTAAATACCCGCAATAACCATAAAACTCAATATTTCATACTTTTTGTTAAAGTCCGGGTAATACCCGGGTACCCGGGTTTTGAAAATAAAGGTCGGGTAATACCCGGGTAACAAAAAAGTCCGGGTATTGCATTCCCTAAGCGGGAGGTTGTTGGCTAACTTCAGAGGCGAAAGTTACGAGGTGTGAATTGTATTCTTTGGAAACTTGCGTGATTGCCGAAGCGCAATGATTTATCTTTCTTCAGACGTCCTTCAGAGGTCGAATGGGTTTGTTCGAACGTTGCCACGGAATGTTTCACTGATCTTGATATGATACCGTTACGAAATAATTAGTCATTGTCATACCCCGGGGTATTCGGTGCACGATTTTTTGACGCCTACTGTCGGCCCAGTGTTCATTGGCGTATCCAAGATTATTTTTCAGGCGGGGCCTGGGTGGGGGCCTGGCCGTGGCCTATGAGTTTAAGTCATGAATTTCTATGAGTTACTCATAATCCCATCCGGCCACCTCCCTAAATACGCCTATGCTAGTATTAAATCATTCATGCACCCAAAACCCCGGGGTATGGTAATCATTGTATGGTATCCGTTCTGATAAGATCTGGCGAAATAATATCTCTGCTTAAGATTTGTACATAATAGCTACGTAACTTCCTTAGTAACCGAGCAAAGGTGCCTACCAAAGTAAAATTGTAAAGTATTGTACCAGTAAATGTATATGAATAGGATGATTTCCTGTTACATTAAATTACCTACGCACAAAGGCTATGGTGGTGAAAACTGTCGAAGTTAAATTAATATGCATACTAAGTACTTACACATTTTGACGACGCGTTTGGCTCGGTTTGTAGACCTGCCTACTAAGTCGGCGGTCCCGGGTTCGAATCCCGGCCGGGGCAAATATTTGTGCAAATATTTTTTCTTGGGTCATGAATGTTATCTATATATGTATTTATATATTATGTATATCGTCGTCTAGTACCCATAGTACAAGCTTTGCTTAGTTTGGGACTAGGTCGATTTGTGTAAGATTGTCTCTTAATATTTATTTATTTATTTATTACATATATTGACAAATACAGTTCAGATACTTGCGATATAGTAAGTATTTATAATGATTAAAAAAAGGGTACTTCTGGGCATAGCGTAACAAGAATTTTAATTCTATTGCAGGATCGTCACCTCCAATTTCACGTGACACACACTCGAACCGAAATGGACTACGATAATTACGACGGAAGTAAGTATGATAAATACATATCATTAATAAAAATCTTTTTCACAACAAAGATAGTAGAAAAGTTATTTATACCTAATTTTAATTATCATAATTTTTCATGTAATTTATCACCTAGTTTACTTTTGACGAAGCATTACCGCGGAAATATTGCAAATGTTTGGAAATCTTGTGTACCTACCTATTATAATTTTGTGTTAATGTTATTGTTATTACTATTGTACCAATGAATGTAATGTATCAAATGACGATGCAAAAGTGGTTCCAGTGAATCCCAATTGATTAAATAATTCTTATCTTATCTTATCTTATCTAATATATGATGACGATGATGATGATGATGATGATGACATAGGTACCCTGCCCTATCTATATTATATTATATATATATATATGTATAAAACTCAAAGGTGACTGACTGACATAGTGATCCAAACCACTGGACGGATCAGGCTGAAATTTGGCATGCAGGTAGATGTTATGACGTAGGCATCCGCTAAGAAAGGATTTTTCAAAACTCACCCCCTAAAGGGGTGAAATGGGGTTCCAAAGTTTGTATGGGGAAACAAGATTAGTTAGACTATTTTATTCGAAACTTCACAGGAGTATTTCTAACGATAAATGAGTAAACACGTGTTTCAGGTTTTTTGAAAATTCAACCCCTAAAAGGGAGAAATGTGGTGACAAAGTCTGAAAATCAGCATGGGTATTGTTTTTATGGTTTATCGGGTCGCTGATTACAAAAACCGCAACGATTTTAAAATTCAACGTGGCGGACGTGAGTTACCATCTCCACTGTTGGGGTGAAATGGGGTTGAAATGTCTAAATACTAAACCGCTGGTTCTAGAGAGTTCAAATTTGGCACGTAGGTTCCTTATAAGGTGTAGGGGTGCACTAAGAAAGGATTTTTCAAAATTTACCCCCTAAAGGGGTGAAATGGGGGTCCAAAGTTTGTATGGGGAAAGAAGATTAGTTAGATTATTTTATTCGAAACTTTACAGGAGTATTTCTAACGATAAATGAGTAAACACATGTTTCAGGTTTTTTGAAAATTCAACCCCTATAAGGGAGAAATGTGGTGACAAAGTCTGAAAATCAGCATGGGTATTATTTTTATGGTTTATCAGGTCGCTGATTACGAAAACACAACGATTTTAAAATCCAACGTGAGTTACCATCTCCCCTGTTGGGGTGAAATGGGATTGAAATGTCTAAATACTAAACCGCTGGTTCTAGAGAGTTCAAATTTGGCACGTAGGTTCCTTATAAGGTGAAGCGGTGCACTAAGAAAGGATTTTTCAAAACTCACCCCCTAAAGGGGTGAGATGGGGTTCCAGAGTTTGTATGGGGAAACAAGATTAGTTAGACTATTTTATTCGAAACTTCACAGAAGTATTTCTAACAATAAATTAGTAAACACGTGTTTCAGGTTTTTTTTATTCAACCCCTAAAAGGGAGAAATGTGGTGACAAAGTCTGAAAATCCATTGGTAATGCTTTTATGGTTTATCGGGTCGGGTCGCCTGTTGGGGTGCGATGGGGTTGAAATTACTAAATATGAGTACGGGTGTAATTTTTATGGTTTGTTGTGACGTTAATTACGAAAATGCCACCGATTTTAAAATTTTATTTGTGGTCATGAAAATTCTTGAAAGCATTTGCGCCAAATTGCAATTTAATCGGTCCAGTAGTTTTGCAGCAAATCGATTGTAACAGACGGACTGAAACACAGCTACACGTGATCATATAAGGGGGTTCTTTTTTTGCTTTTGAGGTATGGATAGAGACCCGCGTTATCCTAATAGATTAAAAAAATAGTATTTGGTGGCATCTCGATCGTCGTCAATCGGTACCTATAGGCGGGCGGCGCGTTGGGAGGGGATACCTGCATCCGTAATAAATACATTCAAGCTTTTCAATAATAAGTCATTTCAGAATTCTGAATTACGTTTATCTGGCTCAGAATAATACATTTTTTATTCATCAACGGAGAGAACCTCAATATCTTACAATAGAACATGACGTAACTTAGAACATGGCTTAGAATCATTAAACCAATCTCGAATATCCCAAATCGATAAGCGGAGGCTCGGGACATTATAAAAGCTTTATAAAAATAAAATGCACACATATCCCGGTGTCTTAGCTTCACTTCGAGTTATGAATTTTGAAGTGAACTTTATTTGGTACAGTAAAAGCTGAGATCGCTTGATTTGAGTGCTTGAGTTTTCGGTTTGATTTGATAAAGTGGAGTTATGATAAAATAAAAAGTATTTCCCAGAAATATTAGAAAAGCAAAAGTCTGTGTATGTTTTGTTACTTCTTCACGCTAAAACGGCTGGACGGATATGCATGAGGGAAATGCAGATTGCAGATTATACCCTAACTTAACAAATACAAAAAGAGCATTGTTCCCGTAGGATGATGTATATTATATAGGCACGCGAGCGAAGCCGCGGGTTAAAGCTAGTTCAATAATAAAAATAAAAATCTTTTTGACTGGAGGGTCTGATGGTATTCCCTTGACTTGTATAAAAATATTTTGTCTATTTTCAGTTTGCCTATTAACTTTTACTGTAATGAATGTTTTGCCTAAAGTCAATATGTATAAAGCCTGACCAGAAATATATGAGGATGCGCCATATTGCGGAATTTCACTGGAACTAATTTCTTACACTGGCAATGATTTTATGATGGTTTGTCAACAATGTCAATGTCATTCGTGGTGATTTATTTAAAAGACAAATATTTAAAATTCCCAAAAAAAGTGCCGAAAACCATTCACAATCGTGAACGTAAGATTATAAATAAAGTGTACACGCGTTTACTACACGAAAAACAGTCAGGAAAAGAGTGCATTCCATTAATAGTACATTACATCAGAGGCCGGGAAAATGAGGATTTCCGGCCAAGTAGGTATATACGGCCGAGCGAGCGTGCGAGCGAGGTCGGATAGTGATACGAGGCCGGGAATCCGTTTTCACGACGAGGCATGTATACCTAGTGCTTTTCTCAAACATACAATGAAATAAAAAAATATAAGTACTTCAAAGAATAACACTTAATATTGTTTGGCCGATATTTTCCGAATTTGATCGAATTTAAAAAATCCGATTTCAGATTCTGACTCAGGAGCCCCAAAACCCCCCGGATACCGAATTTCAGTTTCCTAGGACCAATTTGAAATGTTCTCCATACAAATCGTTTTTTTTTCGATATTTTCCGAATTTGACTGAATTTGCGGACAAGATTTCAGATTCATATTTTTGAGCCCCGAGAGCCCCCCGATACCGAGTTTTAGCCGCCTAGCACCAATTTGAAATTCTGAAAAAAAAAAAAAGTTGCCATGTTGAATTTTTTTTCCACAAGTGTCTAACAACCAACCTTTAAAAACAAAACCTGCTTTTTGTCAAACCAGCCAGCTGTGTGAATGACCTTGTTGTTGAAAATATATGAGGATTGTCAAGAGGGCGCAATTTATAAGATTTATATGGCAACAATTTCGCAACCAATCGCAAGCCACTCTAATGACAGGGTACGTATTACAATCCTGAAAGTTCATAATACCTACAGTTGAAATACCGATGGTCAAAATACCGAAAATCAAAATACCGAAAGTACAAAAAGCCGATATTCGATATACCGATGCTCAAAAGACCTATTTTGAAAAGATCGAAAGTTCAAAATCTCGAAAGTTTAAAACCTCGAAATTTTATAATCCCGAAAGTTTTGAATCTCGAAATTTTATAATCCCGAAAGTCAACCATTGTCAGTAAAATGCCAGTGAAAAAAACTTTTTTTTTCTTTGAAGAATATGATCATAACTACAACAATAAGAGCGTTTTTTAGGGATATAAAAAAAAAACTAACCTAACCTAACCCGGCCGAGTCGGGTCTGCTCTGAAAGGTAAATCATTTAAAGTTTGAGAATAGGTTGAGGCGAGCATCGGTATATCGAATATCGGCTTTTTGTACTTTCGGTATTTTCTTGTCCGTGCGGTGACGGAGTAAGAATACTAAAAATCACCGCTCCCTCTCTTCCTGTGGATGTCGTAAAAGGCGACTAAGGGATATCATGAGAATTCAGCCTCTCAGCCGGTGGTAGGGTTATACCCGCCTGGTTGGCAACCACCGTACACTCGGCGAAACACCCGTGAAGTTGCTTACCTTAGTGGCGTTTCGGGTTCAGTCGGTGTATTACCAGTGCTACGGGGTATTTTTGTCGCGATATTGGGGAATAGGGGTGGATTTTGTCTATCCATTGTCTGGAGGACTGTGCTGACCCGTCGGCCAGGGAGACCCGTTGAAACGGTTGTTCCGCTGGCCGCCCGCGGCATAGTACAGGGGCCCAATCGAGGTTAACCGCCTAGAGAGGCTGCCCTTTCATGCCGCGCATAATCTCGGAGTAGTTCGTCGTGCCGGTTGGTGACCGGAAGGTGGGGACCCGGCGTCTACTTCCGGGGGGGATCGGGGGCCCTTCCGTCCGACCGGTCAGTCCAACTCCTCTGCTGACAAGTTAATGGTGAAACAGTCCACTGCTTTTCTTTTTGGCCCCTGTATCGTGGCAGGTCTCCTCCGCTTCACGCTTCTCTCTCTCTCTCTCTCTCTCTCTTCCCTACAAGTATGGCAAGTAAAACAAGAATGGAACGTTATACGGCGGTGCACTCCCCCACCACCCTATTCAAGGTTGAGTTCGCTAACATCCGCGGACTCCACTCGAACCTCAATGCCGTCCACCAACACCTCGAGACGGCCAGACCCGCCATGCTCTTCTTGACGGAGACGCAGATTCAACGTCCAATGGACACATCCTACCTGCAGTACCCCGGCTACGTGCTTGAGGAGCATTTCCTCGTGAAATCTGGTGTCTGTCTGTTTGTCCATTCTGATGTCTGTTGTCGACGTCTGCATTGCTTGGAGGATCCCTCCCTTCCCGTCCTTTGGGTGCATGTGAACCTGGGCCTCCAAAGCCGAATCTACATGTGCCTATATCGACCCCATTTTGGGGACGCTGAGACCACCCGATTATTTGACTATCTGAGTCGGGTGGCTGATGACGCGCAAGCCGTGTACCCTACTGCAGAATTGGTGTGTTTGGGGGACTTTAATTCCCACCACGACTCCTGGTTGGGCTCCTCCACCACCAACCATGCCGGTAGAACTGCCCACGCGTTTGCTCTCTCACACCATCTTGCACAACTGGTTGATCAGCCTACCAGGATACCAGACGTCCAAGATCAAACGCCCTCTCTGCTGGACCTATTGCTGACTACCCACCCTGCTGGATACAAGGTTGAGGTCAAGGCGCCCCTGGGGACCTCTGACCACTGTCTGATATCCAGCACAGTGCCAAGCGCAGTCCCACCGCAATCCACGGTGGGTAAGCGTCGAGTCTGGCACTACTCTTCAGCAGATTGGGACGGTATGCGTGACTATTTCGCGTCTGTCCCCTGGGTGCAACGCTGCTTCAATGCGAAGGATGTCACAGCGAGTGCTGCAGCTATTGCTGACGAGATCGATGTAGGAATGGAATATTACATCCCATACTCCGATATCGTCAGTAAAAGCCGACGACGCCCCTGGTTCAATCGCGAGTGTGCTGATGCTGTTAGCAACAAGCAGATGGCGTACCGGGCTTGGGTCAGGGCCCGCGCCCGTAATGACCCCAATATTGGCTCGCTAAAAACAGCTTACAATACTGCCACCAAGGTCTGTAAGAGAGCGTATATAAGAGCAGATGCCTTGCGCGTTGCACAAGTAGGCTCGGAACTAGTCTCGCACCCAACTGGGTCGCGCAACTACTGGCGACTAGCGAAGACCGTGCAATCTAACTTCTGCCAACCCTCGCTGCCACCGCTGAGACTCCCTGATGGTTCGCTGGCTCACCAGCCGCAAGAGAAAGCCGATCTCATGGCCAGCCTCTTTGCCGTCAACTCGCGTGTCGATGACTGTGGCTTGCCACCGCAAACTATACCTTTCTGTGGTGTCACGATGCCTGCAATCCATTTTAGGCATCGTGATGTACGTCGGGCACTACAGTCACTCGATACCCGAAAAGCCAGTGGTCCTGACGGTATCCCGGCGATTGTACTCAAAAACTGCGCAGCGGAGTTATCTCCGGTATTGACGCGCCTCTATAATCTCTCGTACTCGTCCGGTAGTATTCCGGAAGCGTGGAGAGAAGCTAATGTGCAGCCAGTCCCCAAAAAAGGAGACCGTTCTGAACCATCTAATTACCGTCCCATTGCCGTAACCTCAGTGTTGTGCAAAGTCATGGAGCGGATCATCAACGACCAACTGATCCGATACCTTGAAGATCACTCCCTAATTAATGATCGTCAGTATGGCTTCAGACCGAAACGATCAACGGGCGATCTTCTAGCGTATGTGACACACCTCTGGGGGGAGGCTATTGATAAACACGGCGAGGCTTTGGCTATCAGCCTTGACATTGCCAAAGCTTTCGATCGGGTCTGGCATAAAGCACTTCTTTCCAAGCTTCCTGCCTACGGTCTGCCCATGCAACTGTGTAAATGGATTGCTGACTTCCTGCATGAGCGTAGAATCCGCGTCCTCGTCGAAGGGTGCGCTTCGCGGTTCATGACAGTGAATGCTGGCGTCCCACAGGGCTCTGTTTTATCACCCACCCTCTTTCTTCTGCATATCAATGATATGCTACCATTAGGGAACATACATTGCTATGCGGATGATAGTACGGTCCATGGTCGATATTTTGGCCGGCCAGGAGCTTGTAGGGCGGAAATCGGCGCGAAACGTGAGAATCTTGTCGTTGAACTGGACCAGGTTCTGGACCTCATTAGCAAATGGGGATCTGTTAACCTGGTTGAGTTCAACGCCAAGAAAACCCAGGTGTGTGCGTTCACTACCAAGACGTCTTCGTTTCTCCCTACTCCTAGTCTCCAGAGCACTCCTCTTGGTTCGCGTGATAGCCTGAATATGCTAGGCATGGATATCCGCTGCAATCTGAACCAAAACAAATACATCGAGTCACTGATTACCACAGCTTCCAAAAAACTGGGGATCCTGAACAGGGTGCGACGGTTCTTCACGCCGGACCAGCTTTGCCTTCTTTATAAGACTCAAGTTCGGTCGTGCGTTGAGTACTGCTCGCATCTTTGGGATGGCTCCGCCCAATATCTACTCGATGCGCTTGACAGATTGCAGCGTCGGGCGGTCCGCATCATAGGTGACGAGAAAAGTACCAGATTCCTCGAACCCCTTCAATTACGTAGGGACATTGGGTCGCTGAGCGTTTTCTATCGCCTATACCATGGCGAGTGTTCTGAAGAGTTATTTTCTCTTATCCCACCCTCCCCTTTCCGTCATAGAACCACACGTGCCAGCTTGCGATGTCATCGCCTCACCGTGGAGAATATTCCCACACGTACCAAGAAGTTTGGCAATTCCTTCATCTGCCGAACTATTAAAGTATGGAACTCCTTGCCGGCTCATGTGTTTCCTCCTTCTTATAACTTGGGACCCTTCAAACGAAGCGTGAAGAAGCATCTCTCGGGCCAGCATGGCAATGTCAACTGACTTGGCACCGTTGGTTTCTCGTCAGTCGCCATTGCGACTTGGGCTCCCCTTTTTGCTTACCATCAGGCGAAGTGGAGCCACTATGTTGTGCCGTTATAAAAAAAAAAAAAATATTTTGATTTTCGGTATTTTGACCATCGGTATTTCAACTGTAGGTATTATGAACTTTCGGGATTGTAATACGTACCCTGTCATTAGAGTGGCTTGCGATTGGTTGCGAAATTGTTGCCATATAAATCTTATAAATTGCGCCCTCTTGACAATCCACATATATTTCTGGTCAGGCTTTAAATTAATTTTACAGTTATTTTTTCGTCGGAATTCTTTTTCTTAAATTATTTTTTCCATAACTTTTGTTATGCACTTTGCCGATTATTTTAACTAATCATTAAATAACCGAATAACGTTTTTACTAAAATCTTACTGTCTAATTCAGTTTTAAAACCGAAAATTGTAGGTTAGGTTAGTATTGTGACCATGTATAGCGGAGCAAGCGGAGCGTCAAAATGGGTCAAAAACGAAAACTGTACGGGGTTGGATAGAAATGAAAGTACGAATTCGAAGTTAGGTGTGGAATAAGATTAGAAAATATAAAATTATGCGCCATGAATATTATACAAAAAAATATGTCAAACAAACATTATACAAAATTAGATTATACGAAACAAACATTACGTTAAACAAAAATAGAAGATTAAATTTATGTTAAATAAGGATTATACTTGGACTTTGACTCAAATGAAAATTAGGCAAAGTGAATAGTTATGCTAAATAATATAGTTTAAATGAAATTAGGCAAACCGAAATCAGGCAAAAATTTGTTAGGTACACATGGGAGCTTTTTCAACCAGAGCAATGATTTAGCAAATGAAATAAAGTCTAAACAAGAAATAAATTCGGGACATGAATTTCCAGAAACATTGGGCCCGCCGACGACGGCGGAGCCAGGCGTGTCGATGACGGCGCTAGAAGAAGAGATTCCCGCGCTCACCGTGGCCTCCATTATCGGTGTGGCGCTCGTTGTATTGGTGGCCATCGCCATTGTCTTCGTGCTTGGAGTCCTCATTGATTGCCGACAACAGTAAGTCAAACCACCGACAGATATAATGTTCAACTTACCTAAGCAGTGACAATAAGTAGGTGTGTTAAAATCATTTTGCCAAAAGCCGGTAGAACTTCACCTAAGTAGCTGTAATATAGTATAAATTAAACAGCCACAGATTCGCTACACTCAATACTTACGCCACGGCCACGGTATGACTTGCATGTTGACGGCAATGTAAAACGCAGATATTTATTTAGTCTATTCTGTTTCCAGGCGGTTATTAGACAAAAAGATGGGCGAGATGAAACGTTCAAGAAGTACGCGGTGTCGGCGCGCGCCTGCGCAAGAGAGCAGCGACGGGGCCAGCATCGTGAACAACGAGGAGGCGCCCGGCACGAGTTTGCCGCCCGCAGCCACCCTGCGAGACGTGCCATGACCTCATATCGATTAAAACGTCTAAGGTTTATTCTTATAGAAACACCATACTACGCCGCATGCGTTAAGTATTCGCGTTGCACCTGTTTTGAATTATTCGCAAGCGAAAGGAATGCAACACGAATACCTATTTGTCGCATAAGTCACAATGTGGTGCTAGCCTTATATTTGTAAATAATAAATCTCAAAATAAAATGCACTTTTTATTCCTTGGTAAGTTTACACAAAAATGCCAGTGCGTTTGCAATGCGTTTCCACCAGAGATGTGCGAGGATGCGTAGCGAGGGATGTGTTTTGGTCAACCAATGGAATAACTTCATTTACTTATCCTTGCTCAGGCGCAACTGATTCTATTGGTTAACAAAAACACATCCCTCGCTCTCGCTATGCATCCTCGCACTGGTGGACACGCAGCCTAAAACGAGATACGAAATATTCTAGTAGGTAGCTATTATGTTATAGTCAGTTAAAATTAGTTCAATGTGATGATTCGTGAATTGACAACGATGTTGATTGTTATATTAATATTGCGTTAGTTAAATTCAAATAATAATCTCAACATTAAATATAGAAATGTGATAAATAATATTAAATTATCATATATGTATTCTTTAGATGATTTCATTAATATAAGGTTGAAGGTGTATACATAATTGTATATAATTTACATAATATATTATAATATACAAGATAATTAAATGTTTTTTTTTTTTTTTTTAAAGTAGGTAATATTAGTTTAATTGCCATGTAGGTATACTGAAGTAATACAATTCGCGAACAATCGTAATTCACATATATGGTATTTCATCATACTTGTTTAATGCAAGTGTTTCGTAACATCTATTAACATGCTATAAATACCCAGAACAGAAAGAGCTCATGTGGAAGAATTTGTAATCGGAGCATCTTTTAGCATAATGGTTGGCGAATGGCGATGATTAGCTTGGTATGAACTGACAATCTTAGCTTGATAATATGTTAGCGAACTGATAACCTTATTGCGTGTTTGTTAGGGTATCAAATTCACGTTTATATATCGCTCCATGTGACTAATTCACTTTGCAGAAATTATTTCTTAGAAGTCAGCTTCAAGAATTAAATAAGTCTATTTCACCAATAGGATAGGATCGCACACAAAGTTATTTTTTTGATAATACCTAATGAAATAGGTACCTAAGCAAAATCACAACCGAAACGTCACAACAAATTGCCAATTTGCCGCACTACTGGGAGCGTTCTGTTTCCGAAAAAAAATAACAGTAACCGGCCAAGAGCATGTCGGGCCACGCTCAATGTAGGGTTCCGTAGTTGCCCAATCCTTCACAATAGACGGGCTTCGAGGTTTAAATTACGAGAAAGATTTCAAGCTCTATAAAAAAAGGTCGTAAACGCCAAAGTAACTGTAATTGCTTATTACCTTCTGGAACTTATCGATTATACGCGCAAGATTGAGCGGAATGTTTTAAAGCAGTGGGTATGGCACTTAACTAATATGTGTAACGTTCGAAGTATAAGGACACCGCGCGGCACTGACGTCATTTTAAAGGAAATTATGAAATTTTGCGATAACTCAAAAACGGCTTGACTGATTTTATTCAATATAGTTTTCATTGAAAGTACTTATAAGGCCTCATTTTCATGAATTTTTCCATAATGTTTTGACCCGTGGTTGAAAAGTTAGAGGGGGGACCCAATCTTTTTTTAATTTTCGGAGCGAATGTTTACAAAACTGCGGACTTGGTCAAAAAATAATGTTTGGAGACCCCTAATGATCACGGAGCTAAGCCGCGGACGGACGGACGGACGGATGGACGGATGGACGGACGGACAGACGGACAGACGGACAGACGGACAGACGGACAAGGCGAAACTATAAGGGTTCCTCGTTGACTACGGAACCCTAAAAAAGAACCGACTTCAAAATAAACTGAAAAACCAAAAGTAACCCATTCATGTACTTACAGATTACATTTCAATCAACTTTTGAAGACGGTACTGGTTTTGAACTCAATTATTACTATGAAAACAGATGCCACGCATGAAGCCTTTAATGATTTCTATTTGGTACCCATTACGAGTATTTTTGCTCGATAAAGAAGTTTACGTGAGGTTTGGTATCGACTTCAAAAGGTGATTCGAATGTAATCTACTGTACATGACCGGTTATTTTTGGGGGTTTCAGTTGATTTTGAAGTCGGTTCTTTATTGTTATTTTTTTTTACAAATACTGTCTCACCGAAGTACCTATGATCTGACGTAAACGCACGGTTAGCATATTTTGTTGTACCTATGCTCATTTCATCGGGCAAACCGTGAGACACTAGGTGAGACGCAGTATAGGTATCCTTAATTAAACGCTTTGCTTTTGGCGGTCACACTTCCATGTCTTTGTAGCAAAACACATGCATTTTCATTTCCAGATAATTGATAAAAGACCAAAGTTTAACAAATACTTAATCTTATCCACGATCGAACTTATCAGTTATTATTTATGTTGCTCACTAAAAATACCAATGCGTTAAGGAAACGGAGTAATGTGGGTAATTATTAGTGACCGACCGAAGTTTCGGTTTCGGCCAGTTTCGGCCTAAACATCATGTTTCGGCCAAAGGTTCGGTTTCGGCCAAAAAACAGCCAAACCTTTCGGCCGCGCCGAAACTTACATCATCGTACTGTCGGGTCGCGTTCAGCTAACGTCGGGTGCGCTCGGCAGTCGGCACGGATGGCAATATGGCGTCGCTCGCCTGACTCCGCCGGTCTCAGAATCACTTTGCTCAGTGAGGTGACGTTTTTGTTTGTTCCCCGAATAATGTGAAGTAACTGACCGAGCGAGCATTTCCATGCACATGCGCTTACCGTCTTGCCTTAATGTCGCATTTCTCAACCGATTTTCATGAAATTTTGTATGTTCGATAAGTATTATAGTAATTTTTCCTCTATCAATTTTTTCGGAAATTTCAAAATAGCGGATATTTGCGGTAACAATTCTCATTTAAGTAAATATTTAAATATTTTTAAATTTACTTAATTTAGTTTTTGTTATAAATTTATGAACTCATAGTGTAATATTTAACGCAAATTTTCTTAATTTACAAACGAATTGACGGCGATATTGGTTATTTAGGATAAAAGTTAGGAGGTTTACTCATCTCATAAAACGAGTTTAGGATTCGTTATTGTTGCGTGTATGTAGTAAAATGAGTACCTACGTTTGAATTAGCGTTACGAGGCTGCCTGATTGCAATTATAAAAATCAAACCCAATCAATTTTTTTGTCTAGCAACAAGTTTTTAAAGGAACTTGTTTCATTTTATACCATCTTCAATTAACAGATCGCTGCATCAGTACAGTATTACAGCTGTTAATGCTTTTCGCTTTTTGGGTAATTTAATTTAGACAAAAAATATTTATTAAATGACAAAAACTTAGCAAAATACATATCACAGCATCCACAGCACAGGTTTCGTCCAATCACAAATAGATGTATCCACCACAAGACCCAGACCCAGTGTCAATGTTAAAATATCAGTTCAACAAAAGTGAACCGTGAGTTTGTTGTGTGATTGCTGAAATTTGTAATTTTTTTACTTTGTCTACCCCCACCTCACTATCACATCTGCATTTTTTTAATTTCTCTAATTGACAAAAATAATCTTAGTATATACTTATGAGTTATCAAACCTACTCAATTTCATGAGCATCGGATAAGAAATACGACCTCCAGACGAGAACAAAAAAGCATCCAATCGTCCGTACATAGGTACGAAATAATTTTGGACCAAACTGAAACTGTAACACTTAGCTCCATCGGTCAGCGAAATTTTTCATTGTATTCATTATTAGATCTAGAAAGAACGGCCCGCTGACATTTTATACAACGTTTTAATCACGTTTATAAAAGGTTCGGTTTCGGTTTCGGCCGAAACTGTAATCAGAACCGAACCTTCGGTTTCGGTTTCGGCAGAAAAACGTGTTTCGGTCGGACACTAGTAATTATCCACCATTCAAAGTTTTAAATCATGCTTCCGTTAAGCACAAGACAAGTCAGTCACATTTCTCAAACGATTCTAATGAAATTCTGGTATAAGGTATAGTTTTTTTTATCGAGTCAGTTTATCGATTTTTTCAAAATGAAGGGGAAAAATTATAAACTTCAGTAATTTCGAAACAAACTCGGGAAGGCCACGGCTCACAGCGCCTCTAGTTTAGTTAGAATTTTAAAAGGAAACGTCGAAAATTGGTGTTCGGGTATTTTCATTCATTGACCGAGCGAGCGCAGCGTTTCTGCTACAGCTTCGCCAAAATTTATTTCGTATATCAGGGGATGTTTGGATGTTCAGAGTTGAGTAGGTTTAATAAGTATGCAGAATATTTTTTTCGATAAGGTTTTAAAAAAAAATCGAAATGGCCGACATATGGGGGTTGAAAACGTAAAGAATTACAAATTCAGCCATTTCAAGACAACATCGCGAGGTCTACAGCTCACAGAACCACCAGTTATAATTGATATTTAATTTATTCTGAATATTTAGGCACTTTTCAAAACGTATCTAACTACTTATTACTTATGCTGTATCACCTTGCTTGCTTGTGTTATGTATTCCGAATAGAAAAAAAAAACCTAATAAATAGTTTATTTCTATTTTAGAATACGAGCATATCGGATCATGGAATGCAATGCAAATTGAGGAGCACACTGCTAGTGAAGATCTAAAGTTGCTAATATAAACATCTTTGTGTCTTGCGTACCTACATCGTATTAGAGCAGCTGACGAATGGTCAAAACAAGGGTTTGGAATTTTTGCCTAAAGTTTTACAAGATGGGAATACACTAAGTTCAACAATGCTTATATAAACTTACCTTAAATATGTTCCTGTAGGTACGCCTCGAGTTCGCTCCGGGCAGGTGCGGCCGGCTAGCCCCGCCCCCTGCTATTATTATATTAGGCTTCCGGCTTCCCAAAGTTAATGAACAAAAAAAAAATACGCCTCGTGTTAAGAGTGTTGAGTGTTGAGACGACTAACGGCAATGCACCGCTTAATCGAGGTATACACCTCATTACTTAGGTATCTACCTTACCCTAAAACTCATTAAGGTGTTCCAGAAAGTATAAGTTAAAAATTAAGTAAAACTTTTTTTTTTCTCTAACATGGAATGAAATGTCGTCATAACATGCGTTATAACAGGCTTCGAAGTATCACGCTTCGGGCGGAACAACCCGAGAGAACAAAAAAAAATTGTATGAAAAGGAATTTCATACAAAATTGAAGGCCTAGGCTGGTAAGTCTTTTTTTTAACATGGCGTCTGTGTTCATGAACAGGCTAAACAGCTGAATCATATATTTTTCGAGTGGTACCTATATTTTTTATTTCATTGCATATGTTTGATAAAGCACTATACATACATGCCTTAGCCGTGAAAAGGGCTTGCCGGCTTCGTATCACTATCCGTCTATACCTACTCAGCCGGCAAGCCCTTATTTCCCGGCGTCTGCAGCAATGTACTATTACTTTGAAATAACACAAGGTTATCGAGTTATACCCGGATCGAATCAGATTAGTCAGAATCTACTTGTTTTTCCTACTTCATGGCAGCGAAAGCAAACACCCATTACGTGTTCGTGTTTATGTAACAGTGATGAAATAAGGAATGCCGCTGATCTACTTCGTATGTCAGGTTTTTTAATCATAATTTCACGGTTTGTGACTAAGGGGTTACATAGTGAACCAGGGTAATGGTGTTTGTATTCACGCATTGTCGAGGAGTCTACGAGGCTGGCACTACGTTACCGTCCTTATAGGCACGTTGTCCAACGCTCGGTATAAATCAGTGCACGTAATCAATTTGCCACCTTACCTATCTGCTAACTATCGTGATTCTTAGACCTGTTTATCAAGTTAGATAACAGCAATTGGTATAATAAATGTATCAATAATCATTCTGCCAGTACGTATTTAGATTCTGCAAGGGTCAAACATTATCCTGCAATTTTTCTCACATTATTCAAATTCGGAGATCAGTTGAAGGACGCTTCGATAATTTTGTCGATAATAAGTACTTACCATAACAATGTGTGTACAAACAGTGTTAATGACCTCTTAAATGTTAATATCTAGCCTATAAGGACTTTACGTGAATTAAAAAATGGGTAATTCGAAATCAAAGAAGTCCCAAAAGGAACCCGATAAGTTCTTCGAGCGCGAAAAATGGAAGGAACAGAAACGGGAGGACAGAAGGAAGAAGAATGCAGATCCTACGAATAGGAGGCTCGCGACGAAAGAGGGGCCGGTGCCTACGACGATGCAGCTGGCAGGCGCGGCGCCCGCGCCGGGGCTCGCGCCGCCGTCTGCGCAGGCGCACGTGCGCTCCTACGACGACGAGGCTCTGAACCACATGCGCTACCAACTACAGAATGACTCGGAAGCCTTCTTGCTAAACAATATTTTGATGTCCGTGCAATTTTTCGAAAACTTTGAAAGGTGAGAAACTTGTTATTTTATACTTGCTTATCTGGATTTTATAATGCTCATAAATATTTAACCTACTTCGATATAAAATATGAATTGAGGTGTATTAATTGATAAACAGTTTTTTCATTTTTATTTAAATGGTTCCGCTAATCTTTTCAAACTTAAGCGAACACATTACTGCATCTGTACCTATGTGGTTAAGGTTTGAATTCTTTATAAAGTACATTACTTATTTATTGATTAATAGTTGGGTCATTTAGCGTAGCATTTTCAGTGGACACATTAAAATTATTTCTTAAATTTATATCAAAATAACATCACTAAACTGCACCACCCTCATAATTATTGCAGCATAAAACCACACATAATAATCATATTTTTCTAATAATGGTTATTTATATTGCACTTTTTATTTAAAAGAACTCCGAAATGCCGATTCAGGTTATTTACGGATTATTTTTGTTTAGGTGTAAGTTAATCCATGATAATTCGATAAGAGCTTAATCTTAATGCACTTCCATTATTTTTACGCAGTTAAGAAATGATAGGGGAATCCCTTTTCTTAATAATGTCAGTTCTAGAAGACTTTAAAATACCTACTGTGTTTATATTTGATGTATTTAGGTATAAAGACTTAAGAGATCATTTCAACAGATATTGCCTATGGACGGAAATGATAAAAAGTGTTAAGGTAGGTACTTAGGAATAAATCAAAGCGATAACGGCCGAGAACTTGTTTATTAGCTTATCATTAACGTCGCTAGCCGTGATTTGCTTTGATTTGTATCAACTCAACGTCACGGTAACACGAAATCGTACACTGATTTGCACGTTCTGTACCTATAGACTACGATAGAAAATATTAAATCTTTTGCAAATGTTTTGTAATTCAATCAAGAACATTTTGGTTCACTATGTGAGATGATGGTTTGCTTGGCGATGATATTTTATGGCATTGGCCACCGGTGGTATGGCAGCGTGCTATCAGTTTATCAAATGTTTAAACGTTGCTAATCTCTGATGTATTCGGTGATAAGAAAATATTTATTTCATATGGCATAATCATAAGACATCACATATATATCAAAAGAACAACACATATACAAAAGAACAATATGAAATCATAATGTAAAGGCTACACTCATTTTCAGAGAGATGCATCAAATCAGAAATAACCCAATGAGCGACCGCGAGCACAGCATCGACGACGCGTTGGTGCGGCACCACAAGCACGTGTTCTTCGCGGACAGACTGCAGGAGTGCGTCCAGGAGCACGTGTACTACCGCAAGCAGCGCGGGCACTGCGAGCCGCTGCTCGCGCCCAGGATGTACGTCATATACGACAACATCGAGGCCAGGGAGCCGGGCGACACCTCAGACTACAGCGCAGTTCTTGATGCACCCTTCTATAAACTACGCATAGAGGACTGTAGAGAACCAGGTAACCTGACAATATTCTAATCAATTCGTAATACAATCTTCTCAAAATAGATCTTATGAAGTAATATTTTTAATTCATTTGTTTCAGGATACATTAAATTAAAAAAGTTAGAAGTATTGGAAAGTACACTGTGTAAAGAACCAGAACATAGAAACTCATTCATGGATTCAGATGATAGTCTTTATACAGATTCAGAGAAGGAATCAAATGGTTCAGACGACCCGCCGTCAGTAGGCAAAGGTGAAGAGCTGCTTCAAAAACTTAAAAGCAAAATAGACTCCAAAACCGAAAGTCACGTTATCTTACCTAATGTGAAAATAAATGAAAATATTGTAAATAGAATGGGAAGGAGGGGCAGCGGGCCCATAAAGCCAATAAACTTGCGTGGAAACATTTCAACCTTGAAAACTCTAGGGAAAACAACTCCACCAGTACTCGAAGAGATTGATACAGAAAATAATCTTACTAAAAATGAGAACAAAGAAGCATCTGAGACAAATGAAGTTAAGAGTAGAAAATCTATTTTAAAAACAACTCTGAGGTTGAGTGGCCGTACAAAAAATATTAAAAACGAGATTAATCAGATCCAACTTGATTCTACCATTGCCGAGGACACGGAGACGTCGGGATACCGATCCACATCAAGTAGCCGACAAGAATATGAAAACGATTCAGATTATGGATATGCTACTATTACAGAATCGACAACCCCGAAAAAAGTTGAGATAAGCAGAAAGTCTAACTTTGCTCTTAGCTCGGGGATGGTTCCAGACGAATGTTGGACGTCAGTCCAGATTCGCTCCTTTGATGGCTGGAGTGAAGACGAGGACGATGATACAGATGATACCGCTTCAAAGATATCTATATCAAGAACTTTATTTGAAACCCATCACTATTTGACGTCTACAAACTTCATGGCAAATTTTGTGGACAATTTTATGATAAAATTGGGATCAGGGTTAGGGCTCACTCCTGACTCGGTGAATAATGCTATGACACAAGGAGCTAGTATTTATTGTGATATGATAAGAAATGGTGCAAAAATGACATACGAAGTTTTTCCTGCTCTTTTCGCCTCATGGCCAAATGCAGCTAATAGATGGATCATTCGTGAAAGGCGAATTATTACAAACCCACGAACAAATTTTTCATATCAGTGGCCGTCTAAAAAGATTGTCAATAAAGCGATAAATTTGGGGTGCTTGCTTGTACCGATTGGATTTAGACCTAAACGAGGATTGAATTCTGATCAAAAAATGCAATGGCGAATAACATTCCCTATTGCTGAACGCTACTTAGAAAGTTGTCTAGCACATGCGCACTTGAGATGCTACTTGTTTGCATTGGTGCTGCATAAGACTTTTATGGAAAATCAAACCTCGAAAATTGGTATTGATGCAAGTCATATAAAGAATCACCTATTTTGGCAATGTGAAGATAATGTAGCGAGATGGCCGGAAGATCGATTGGGTGAAACTTTCAAATCGTTCTTAGAGAGCTTCTACAGTAATTTTACTCAGGGAAGGCTCCCAAATTATTTTATTGATAATTGCAACGACTTCAAAAGTATTCCCAATCCTTTGTTACGTGAACTACAAAGACAATTATTTAATATTAAAGAATCCCCCGTCATGCATGTGCTTTACGCTTTAGAAAAACTCAAATACACCAAGAAAGAGTTTTACCCAAAGTTCAATTGCCTCAAGCTGTACGAAATATTGACATGCCGAAACCCATTGCGAATATTAAACCCCAATCTTAATATTCCTCTTTCAAAGCGCAAGGTCAGCACAGATAGCGAAGATGAATGGAATAATAAAAGGATCGAAAAAAATTATGACAAGAACTATTTGTGGAACAAAGAACGGCATCGACAGTTGCAAGAAAAACGCAAGGGACAAGTGTACAACAAGAGGCAGAAAACAGACGGAAAGACTGAAAGGAATGAAATTCAAATTGATATAAACGTAGGTTTGAATACTTTAACTTACACTTAGCAATTGATATATTTTATAAAATGTTAATTTAAGCCATCGGGACTGTCTGTCCTTCGTATTTACTTCTGAAAATTTTCATGTTTAAAATTGTATGAATAATTTAAACATTTTTAATGAAATGTGTTGTTAATGTTGTTATAGCTGAATAATCTTTATTGAATTATACCTAAGAATGGAACTAAACATTTTTTTTCCTTTGCAGAGAACTTTACCCAAAAAGATGGAGGCCGAAAGAAGACGTCTGGTGTTCGAGTTTTTTATTCCTCACTTCATCGCGATGGCTCGGTACAGCGAGATATTTGATGATATTCGCCAAGCATTGATTTACTTGGAGCAAGCACAGAGGCTTTGTATGCTTTTAATGGAAGAGTCTGCGGGTGAGATTACTGCAAATGGATATCTGGATGTATTAAGAGATAAACTGGCGGATTGTCAAAGGAAATTGGTGAATCAGGTCGGTTATAGTTTGACACCGAGGAATGAAAAGCCTGCGGAGCGTAAAACGCGTGCCAGGGACATTCGTATGCCGCGGCATCACAGGTTCCAGCACATCATCAATCAGGACTCCCCTACCGATGCCGCGGGCATCCCTGCGTTTACTTTCGCAGACATTGAGATTCATGGGCAATCGAATGCCGTAAAATTTACAGACGGTCACGATCACGAAGAGTCAAAATTGTAAAAATGCCTACTTATAGTACCAGTAAGACTTATCTGCCTTATCATGAAATTCTAGATCTAGAATTTTCATAGCACATGTAAATTAAATGTTACACTAAGCAAAAAATCTACGAAATTATCTATAGCCTCATCATATAAGATACCTATCTTATTGCAATATTGTAAAATACCTAAATATTCTGTAGATATTAAATGTAAATTTAAAATCATGTAATGTAATGTGTAATGTCTAATGTAAATATATAAATAAGAATCTCTAACTATTTAAATGTATCTATTCATAAAAGTAACGTAAATTATTTAATATTTTATTTAGTGGTTGTTGTAATCACTAAACCCACCAAAACATTTCATGTAAAATTGGCGGGCAAGACGCACATGCTCATAATGCTTTCGCTGTAAAAAGTTATCAGATCCCAGCAAAAGCCAAGCCCCTAAGCCCTGACTTTACTAACCCTACACTTTGGTTTCAAAAGCATGGCTTGGCTGTTTCATAGGTTACCGTAAATATAAACCGTAATGGGCCAGACGGTCCGTTGGACTTATTCCTCCCCTAGTTTAAGGGGTTGGGGGGTAAAAGTTCCAAGTTTTAGAATTATTTTGTTGTTTGTGTACTACTACTAGCTTACATACCAAATTTCAGCTTTCTAGGTCATCGGGAAGTACCCCAGAGGTTTTGATACGTCAGTGTATAAGTGAGTGGCAAAATCGGCGTATTTTAGGTATCAATAAAACCTAAAGTATAAAAGCTAGATCAATGAAATTAAGTACATTTTATACGTTCCCTAACAGCATCTTAACCTGTGAATTTGGGAGTTCTGGTGTTAACTGGGCCAAAGCTATGAGGGTTTGAAAATTAGACGAAACGGTTCGAGAAAAGGTAGGTAGTGCCCCGCTTCTTTTTTGCTCGTCTTGGCGGGGGCACTACTGTGCCCCGAGATAAGACGTAACCTGTGGACGTAACATATTTTTAGCATTTATAACGATTAAAAGATTTTTAATTTCCCCGGCTAGCTTTATGCAATTTCCATCTTGACAAACCAACACTATCCCTAGATCCCAATGTGATCCTCTTATGTATTAAATAGGTACATATTTAATGTGGTATGATTTTTATCGGTCATTCTCCAAATCTGTGCCCTCATTCTAAATAAGTATCGTGTCGGTACTTTTTTAGGAATAACATATAGTTTATAAAATACTCTATACCTAATTACCTATACCTACTTTAACGCGTTTGGCTTTGTAATAGAGGCTTACATAAGAATGGACATGAATAAACAGGACCTGATATGGACATTATAAGAAACGGGCATTATGGGAAACGGGCTTTCTAAATACAGTATATTTTACTAATAGGTATATTTCGATTAAGAACCATGAGTAACTATAAAAATACACTCTTATATGTACATATATACGTACTACATATGGGTATCTATTACAAGTTAAAAGACACTCGTAGGTATACACGCTATGGATGGGTATCACGAATTACAATCACACTAGTGGATTAACCCCGGCTACCATGGAGAGCAACGCCATGCGGACATACATGCCGTACTCGGCCTGCCTGAAATACGCTGCACGTGGGTCGGAGTCGAAATCGGCGGAGATCTCGTCCAGGCGCGGGAGCGGGTGCATCACCACCATTCGGCGGCGCGCGCGCGTCATCAGCTGTGGCGTCACCACCAGCAGCCCTCGAGCCTGCAATGGTTTAATAAGATTAGATTGGTTTCGTTTTACGAAATATGAGTGGTAGGTACGTCTAGCACAACCTAGTATAGGAAACTTATGCGGATCATATTGCATTCAACTAAAACTGAACGTCATAATTGTCCATGCTGATATTTTACTACTTCAGGAAGGGTATATCTGGAGTTTTGTTTACATATGGACATGTATAAGAAAGAAAAATATATTCTACCTTTTCGTATTCCTCTTGGCTATCAAATCGTTCTCGTTGGATTCTAGTCATGTATAGGACGTGCGTATCTGCTAATACATCTTCTAATCGTTCAAATACTTTTTGCGGAATTCCCTTTGAAGCCACATACTCCATTATATGTTTTGGCATTCCAAGACCTGGTGGGCTCACGTATTGTAAATTGACCTGGTACAATGTTAGTAGACGAGCTAGTGAATGCACTGTCCGACCATTTTTGAGGTCTCCAACCATTGTTATTGTGAGCCCATTAACAGTACCAATTTCTTCTCGAATGGTGAACACATCTAATAACGCTTGAGTAGGATGTTCGCCGATTCCATCTCCCGCATTGATAACTGGTTTTCGGAAATAACGCGAGACACGCTGTAATATAAAAAATAATTAGTAGGTACTGCGGAATTCAATATCCAAGTAGAATAAAAAGGTCTGTTGGAATTATCTAGAAGTGATAGGTTTTACCGAGTTTTAACCGCCTAGCACCAATTTGAAATTTTGAATCGTTTTTTTTTCGATATTTTCCGAATTTGACCGAATTTTCCGACAAGATTTCAGATTCATATTTTTGAGCCCCGAGAGCCCCCGGATACCGAGTTTTAGCCGCCTAGCACCAATTTGAAATTTTGCAAAAAAAAAAACATTAAGTCCGGTTCTAACCTAACCTACTTTACTGGCAGCAGTTCGGTTCTGTTGTGGTCGCAGTTCTAACCTAACCTAACCCATTAAGTTCGGTTTTAACCTAACCTACTTTACTGGCAGCAGTTCGGCTCTGTTGTGGTCGCAGTTCTAACCTAACCTAACCCATTAAGTTCGGTTTTAACCTAACCTACTTAACTGGCAGCAGTTCGGCTCTGTTGTGGTCGCAGTTCTAACCTAACCTAACCCATTTTACTGGTATCAGTTTAGTAAATAAATTCGGCGATATTAATATTCTGCCATATAAAATTATGAGAAATGAATAGTAGGCCAACTGACAATTATGATACTAAATGATTATGAGAAAGAATCATTCGGAGAAAAAAAATTCGGTGATAGCTGTTATGAGAAATGAAATTCTGAGAATCGATATTATGCAAGATAAAGCGAACCCGTCCCAGGGATATACGGGATCTAGTATGGGAAATAACCTTTTCCTTATGCTCGTAAACGACATTACCGTCGCATGTCCCGGACCAAAATATATAGTTTATGCTGAAGATACCTGCATCATTGTCATGCTGCTAATTACACCTACATGCTGATATTTTCTGCCCTTAAAACGGAACTGGGTCAAATGAATAATTGGTTTTCCGCAAACGGGATGCTCTTGAATGTGGAAAAAACTAACAATGTACTCTGCATACAATACGGAAACATTTACATACAATCCTACTAATCGACGATGAACCTGTACCACAAAACGTATGACGATGAACGATGAACCTGTACCACAAAACGTATGACGATGAACGATGAACCTGTACCACAAAACGTATGACGATGAACGATGAACCTGTACCACAAAACGTATGACGATGAACGATGAACCTGTACCACAAAACGTATGACGATGAACGATGAACCTGTACCACAAAACGTATGACGATGAACGATGAACCTGTACCACAAAACGTATGACGATGAACGATGAACCTGTACCACAAAACGTATGACGATGAACGATGAACCTGTACCACAAAACTGTAAAACAGACAAAATACTTAGATTTCATAATAAACTCTGGGCTAACATGGTCCCTGCATATTGATTCTCTACGCGACTCCATCTCTTCAGCGTGTTTTGGACTCTCAAGACTGGCACCTAGCCTTTCTATTGACAATTTAAAAATGGCTTTGTTACGAGTACTTATTTAAGACCCAAGGTGTTGACCTCCGGGGCACGGCTTCACACCGCGAAAGGGCACTTAAAATGCAAAAACTGGCAATACGAATAATTGACCCGAAGCCACTCGATCACCCATAGTAGAGGATCCCGATATAGAACGACCTTCACCGAGATGTTTATTTGATGAAATGTATTTTATATTTAATTTAATATGTCAATAAATATATTGCATATGGGTTGCCTAACAAATTTTAGTCCAGGGTATGTTGTGTTAAAAATTAAATAAAAAAAAAGGACGGGTTGCACTCCGGGAGTACCGGCAGAAGTGAAAACTCCTATTTTATTATATCTCACTAACACTTGATTTCTATTTTAATCTCTATTTCTTACCAATGTATGTTTATGATTACGCTTCACCATCTGTCACTTACAACATTTTGTTGTTCGAAGCCTCCTTTCTTTGAAACAGACACGGTTGCTAGGTTACCGACTGACTGTTATCTGACGCGCGGATCTGTCGCGAGTTTAACATTTTTTACCCACCTAAAAATTTCCAAGCGCCGCTAAAAAAGTTTTCACTTCAACAATTTAAACATTTCACCGGTTTGATTATTATATAAATCCATACTAATATTATAAATGCGAGAGTGTGTCTGTCTGTCTGTCTGTCTGTCTGTCTGTCTGTTACCTCTTCACGCTTAAACCGCTGAACCGACTTAGATGAAATTTGGTATGGAGATAGTTTGAGACCCGGGAAAGGACATAGGATACTTTTCATCCCGAATAAATTTAGTATTCCCGTGGGATGAGCGGGTAACACCGCGGGGCACAGCTAGTTCATAATAAAATAATCCTAATTTTATTTAATTTCAATTCGATAATCAGACCGTTGCAAAATGCTAGTAGGTATAGATTTACCTCTTTATACCTGGCTACCCGATAGTTGTGATGACGGGAAAAGAATAGGCAACCTAACGTTTGCAAATTCTATGGGCTTCATACCTTCGATTGGTATCATAATTTATCTAATATTAATCAAACCGGTGAAATGTTTAATTTTTTTTTATTATTAATTAAACATACCCTGGACTAAAATTTGTTAGGCAACCCATATGCAATATATTTATTGACATATTAAATTAAAATAAATAATGACACAAAGGTAAATTAAGAAAGAAAAATTCCCCCGCTTCGATTGTAGTAAGTAGATGGCATTCAATTTTTCTTTCTTAATTTACCTTTGTGTCATTATTTATAAAAATAAAATGTGGTATTACCACATAAAAAAATAAGAATCGATAAAAAAGATTCTATACAAATATATTAAATTAAATATAAAATACATTTCATCAAATAAACATCTCGGTGAAGGTCGTTCTATATCGGGATCTTAGACTACCAGCAAAGGATTTGTGCGGAAAATATAAGATACTTACGCTACCAGTAGTATACCAAACTATGAAACAAGCAACTGTAAAAATAATAACCAAAGATAGGCCTTGTTTTTAGCTCAGAAATGACGACATGTAATGGTTCAAAGGTCATATTGAGTAATAGGGTCTAAAATCTACAGTAATCAATAAATTAATATAATCTTATCTAATGATAATGATCAACGAGTTAGGTTAACCAATTAAACTTACAGCTACTGCTCCTGGTTCCGGATGACGAAGCACGACAACATCAGAGTAACCGGCCATAACTGCGACACTGTCTTCTAATGTCTCTCCTTTTTTAGCCGAAGAAGTTGTTGCATCAGTATGGATGACAGAGCCACCTAATCGTTGCATGGCTGCTGCAAAACTGCAACTAGTACGAGTGCTTACTTCATAGAATATTGATGACATGACTTTGCCTCGTAGAATATCGTCCAAGAAACGGCCTTTGCTGACACTTGTCTTCATAAACTGAGCAAGATTGAATATGTCATTGAGAGTTTCCTTGCTGAACGAGTCAACAGTCAGAATGTTCTTGCCAAACAAGTCACTTCTTTGACGTTGTGACACGGTTGTCTGAGGAGGATTGTAATAAGATGTACTGTCACACCGTTCTCGTTTTGTCGGTAAAGGTGATGGACCTCTTAAATTTTCATTGAAATGAACATTTAATTTCCCTTCTGGCTTAGGATCTATTTGCTCCATATCAAGATCACTGAATCGGCTTAAATCAGCTGAGTTATGGAAGTCCAAGGCCGAATTAGGTCTACTCAGCTCTTTTTCAGTCTTTTCCACGGCAAAAGCGGGAAAGGATTGTTTTTTCGGTACCGGCCACTCACGAACATTTTGTCCAAATCCTGGAGGTACAAGAACTTGCCCTTCCACATAGGCAATTTCCCCACGCAAGGTGACACGGTGAACCGCTCCACAAACTTGCATGCCCGCAAACGGAGTCCACTTCGACTTTGTAAATTCCATACTATTTGGAATCGTCCATTCGTAATCCATGTCAACTTCAACGTAAGTATTAGGTTGCTCTGGCAAGTTAAAGATTTTCCTAGGATTTCTGTGGAATTTGTTGATTATGTCTTCTATAGTGAGACGACCTTGATGCACAGCATTTAACAACAGAGGTAAAATAGTTTCTAACCCTGGATATCCTGGTAAAGCTTTTTCTGCGTCCTTCTCTGCGACGGCATGAGGAGCGTGATCAGTTGCGAAAACATCAATTACGTCCATATTTTTCCAGAGTGCAGCTTGATCTTCAGGACTGCACAGTACTGGGCGTACTTCAGCGCGACCTTTTCCTATTCTATCAATATCGTCTGTACTCAAAAATAAGTGATGTGGGCATACTTCACACGTAACTTTCAGTCCTCTTTCTTTTGCAGCTCTTATGATTGCAATTTCTTCCTTTCGGGCAACATGACAAATATGAATGGGTCTATCGAGCAATGATGCCATAAGAATAATTGCTCCGGTTTTCTCGCGTTCTGCATGAGCGCAGATAACCATTTTCTTGGGCCAATTTTGTAAATGTTTTTGCCATACAGTCATATCATCCAACTTTAAAGTTGTGAACGTTTCGTTCAAATACATCTTCAGGGCAGCCGCTTGAGGAGCCATTTCGGCTACGGTGTCTGTGTTGCAGGTTGAAGCGCCCATAAAGAGAGCGAAATCACAACGAGCACTAACACGCGTCAATGCAGCTGTGTATTCGTAAGATGACCGATCAATGACTGGTGGATTTGTGTTCGGCATAGCACATATCATTGTCACGCCACCGGCAAGTGCGGAAGCGGTACAGGAGGCAAAGTCTTCTTTGTATGTGGCTCCAGGTTCGCGAGCATGTACGTGTACGTCAATGAAACCTGGTAACTTTATAATGTTACGTGAAGTCATGCAGTCCGTGTGAGTTTTCATCGCTGGTATGCCCCCACATTTCATCATTGCCTGTAAGTACAAGATTGAAACATTTCCTTACTTAAATAGTTGGCCAAGATCTCGATCACTGAACACTCCGAATTAATAAAAAATCTACCTCCAAAAGTACTTGGAGTACTTGATAGTAAGAAATTCAAAATAATTTAGAAATCAACATAGTATGTGTATATAGGTAACTTATCAATAATCATACCTGTACTAAAAGTTTTGCACATTTGACATCAGTGACTAAAGGTACAGCATAATCAACAGCCAGCCGTCGTGTGCGATACCCGTGAGTGGTGAAGGAGGACACACGACGGGCCCCTCCTCGCATTGGCAAGTTGATAACAAGATCTAATTGACGTCTCGCCATAAAATCTGCCAAATGCATCAGTTCGCCGTCAGAGCGGACGTCCTCTGGATCTCCAATATGATCAAAAGTCCATTGCACACTTTCAACCTGCGTTTTAAGATATTATTTTATATTATTAGATTTTATTGTATGTATCACGTAGATGTAGTAAGCAAGATCAAATCACCGTAAATTTTAATGGTATTTACGTCACCCTAGGCCGTAAGTGTGATTTACTTCCTGGCCAAATCAAGACATAAAATTTCAGACAAACTACGGGCGGTAATTCGTAAAGCCCGAGATCACATATTGATGGTAAAAACACCTACGATCTGGAAAATTCTAGAATTCACCGCCCAAGGTGTTTCTGTATTTAAATAGATGGAATAATAAAACATGGCTGTGTATTATCGTACCTCAACCCCGTGCTCCGTGTAAAAGTCGCCGGTACCCATACTGGCATATAGTTTGTAACCCATTTTATGTAAAATGCGTACGCTTTGTAATAGCTCCATCTTATGCTGTAAACACAAGAAAAATATGTATAAACAATAATAATATTAATTTAGTAATATAACAATGAAATAGATACACTAGTATTTATGAAATTATTGGAATTTTTATAAAATATTTACCTTGAAAGTTCCAACTGACAACAAAATTGCTTTTTTTGGTATTCTGAAGCCCGTACTCATTAAAGACTTCAAATAAGCTTCATAGCGGTTTTCTCCAAAGCATGCCACTTCGCCCGTAGAAGCCATCTCTACTCCTAATGTTACATCTGCGCCAGCCAATCGAGAGAAGGAGAATTGTGGTACTTTAATGCCAACTTTTCCACAACCACCCATGACGTCAACAGGTTCTACAGGTAGTCCAAGTATAACTTTAGTTGCCATTGCAACAAAATCATGGTCCAATGTTTTAGATACAAATGGAAATGATCTTGAAACTCGTACATTGCATTCTATAACTTTCAGCTCGTTATCTTTGGCTATTAGTTGCATATTAAACGGACCGCTAACATCAAGTGTCTCCGCAATAATACTCGCAATACCTTTGATTTTGTCTAATGTTTCACTGTTTATATCTTGTGGTGGTGTTACTAATGTTGCATCGCCCGAGTGAACGCCTGCATTCTCGACATGTTCGGAGACTGCCATGCATACTATAACACCATCGGCTGCAACGACATCGACGTCAATTTCTTTTGCATCCATTATAAATTTTGAAATAACTACTGGGTGATCCTTGCTTACTTTGCTTGCAGATTTAAGATAGGCTTCCAAATCTTGATTAGAATATGCCACATTCATAGCAGCTCCACTAAGCACATACGAAGGTCTGACTAAACAAGGGTAGCCGACTTCATCACAAAAAGCCGTAGCAGACTCGAGGTCCGTGAGTTCTTTCCATCGTGGTTGCAATATATTTTTGCGGTCCAGCATACGAGAAAATTTAAATCTATTCTCGGCATTGTCTATCATGTCGGGAGATGTACCCAATATTTTGGCTTGTTGACGATGTAAATCCATTGCTATGTTATTTGGAAGCTGTCCTCCCATTGATAATATAACTCCACCTGGATGCTCTAAGTTATATATATCCATAACAACCTCAAAGGATATTTCTTCAAAATACAACCGGTCGCTCATATCATAGTCAGTACTAACTGTTTCTGGGTTATAATTCACCATTATTGTCTTTTTACCTTGATTGCGTAGTTCCCTAAGACAACCCACTGCACACCAATCAAACTCAACCGAACTTCCGATTCTATACACGCCTGATCCTAGAACCATGGTGTATCCTCCTGGGAACTCTAAATCGTGCTGGGTTCCATTATAAGTCAGGTACAGATAATTAGTCGAAGCCGGCCATTCTGCAGCAACTGTATCAATTTTTTTAACACACGGTGTGATTTTAAATTCTTCTCTCAATTTTCTAACAGCCAATTCAGTACTTTTTATAGCATTAGCTATTTGTTTATCTGAAAATCCAATTTTCTTGGCATTTTTCAGAACATCTGAAGTTATTGAGCTATGACTGACACCTTCGAGGGTCTTGTAAAACTTAATAATGTTTTTAAACTTTTCCAAAAACCATCTATCGATTTGAGTCAGCTCGTAGAGTTTTTCTACCGAGTAATCGTTGTTAAGAGCGGCGGCTAAAACAAACATCCGTTTATCTGTTGGCTCTCTTAATTCGTTCTCATTAACTTGTTTGATATTGGGGTCAAATCCATTAACGTTTTCATCCACCATGCGCAATGCTTTTTGAAAGGCTTCTTCAAAATTTCTCCCAATAGACATGACTTCTCCAACACTTTTCATAGAACTTCCTATTTTAGTACTGACTCTCGTAAATTTTGCCAAGTCCCATCTCGGTATTTTAACAACACAGTAATCTAAACTTGGTTCAAAACAAGCTGTGGTTACTCTTGTCACAGAATTCTTTATTTCCGGAAGAGGTATACTGAGAGCCAACTTGGCTGCAACGTAAGCTAGCGGATACCCCGTAGCTTTACTCGCCAATGCCGAACTTCTCGACAGCCTGGCATTGACTTCTATTATGTAGAATTCTTCTGAAAAAGGATTAAGAGCATATTGTATGTTGCATTCTCCCACAATGCCGAAATGCCGAATAACTTTTAAAGCCGTATTTCTCAGCATATAATACTCTCTGTTTGACAGAGTTTGACTCGGTGCGACAACAATAGATTCTCCTGTGTGTATTCCTAACGGATCCACATTTTCCATATTACACACGGTTATACAATTGTCATAGGCATCTCGAACCACTTCATATTCAACTTCTTTCCAGCCCTTCAGCGACTTGTCTATAATCAATTGATCGGAATGTGAGAGGGCTTGATGAGCTAGGCTTCGTAGTTCCTCTTCGTTATTAGCAAATCCTGATCCTAAGCCTCCTAAAGAGAAAGCAGCACGAGCCATTACCGGGTATCCTATTTGAAGAGCAGCAGAAACAGCTTCATCCACAGAAAACACCGCGGCACTTGGAGCTACTTTTTCACCAATAGCGTTAATTTTTTCGGCAAAAATTTTCCTGTCTTCTGTATCTATTATAGATTGAATAGGCGTTCCCAAGACTTGTACGTTGTACTTCTCAAAAACTTTAGATTTTTCTAGTAGCACGCCGCAATTCAATGCAGTTTGCCCTCCAAACGTAAGCAAGACTCCTGTTGGCCTTTCAGCTTTAATGACTTGTTCTACGTACTCAGGTGTTATAGGAAGAAAGTAGACTTTGTCAGCCAACCCTTTGGATGTCTGTACCGTTGCGATATTAGGATTAATCAGCACCGTTTGAATTTTCTCTTCTTGCATAGCTTTCACGCCTTGAGATCCTGAATAATCAAACTCTCCTGCCTGACCGATAGACAAACCTCCAGAACCCAAAATGAGAACTTTTTTCGGTCTTTCACTTAAAGTCGGGACAAACGTTAATTTATCTGTTATCATCTTATTAATTACACTTGGCTTCTTAATTTTGTAGGCTTTTACAGCATCGATGAATATATCAAACAGGCATTCAAGGTCGGTTGGTCCTGCGGTGTGTTCAGGGTGAAATTGTACACTGAAGAAAGGTTTTGATTCATGTACAATACCTTCATTCGTTTTGTCGTTTTCGTTAGTAAACAGTACTTTCCAATCTTGAGGTAAAGTAGTACTATCTACTGCAAACCCATGATTTTGCGATGTCATGAAGCATCGATTTGTTTCGCTGTGCGTACAGGGTAAGTTGTGTCCACGATTGCCGTAGCTGTAAAATGAGAACAATAGTTTACGTGCATACATACTTTTATGTTTTTCAATTCTATATAAATCATTAAAAGGACGCAAAATGAAACGTAATATTTACCTCATTTTGAAAGTTTTACACCCAACAGCGGTTGACAGCAGTTGATGACCGAGGCAAATTCCAAATACTGGTTTTACGGTATTCGAATTTATGACACTACGAATGTTTTCGACGACATCCTTGCAAACATCCGGATCACCTGGACCATTGCTTATAAACAGCCCGTCGTAATTCTGGGGATCAAGTTTGTGGTTCCAAGGAACTATTGTTACTTTTGCGTTCCTTTTTATTAAACATCTTATCTGATTGTATTTTAGGCCGCAGTCCACAGCCATAATTGACACTTCGCCATCTGGATTGTATATTTTCTCGGCCTGAAATAAAATAGAATGATGATTGAGTATAATTGTGCAAGGTCCTGGGTGGGTGATTCTCATGAGCGTTTGAACCGTCGTCACAACCATGCTCTCTTTATTGACGATATAATAAGTAAAGGCGTATACATTTAATAACAAAATGTAAACGGCCCTGAGTTCTCCGAAATATCCCCAAATGGCATCAGTCTTCAATGAAGATGTATGTATATAAAGAGGCCATGGTTGTGACGACGGTTCAAACGCTCATGAGAATCACCCGGGTATAAAATAATGTTTAGTCTGTCAATCAAACAAAAAAATACAAAGATAAAGCGCTTCAAAGTTCGAGTACGGGCTTGTGACGTGACGCCTTGCTAATTCTTTTGTTTAATTGTCGAAACTAAAACTCGTGTCCAATATTTTTCATAATTTAACTGACGGACATTATCTATACCTAACGGATTATTTTTAGTAAAACTTAGACTATTATCCAAACATTGACAGAGTAATATTGTTGTTATTAAAATCGCCAAGGCATATACATATAAAACTTACTTTAACAGATACTTCTGCAACCAAGTTCCTTGTGTTCGGATCAGAAAGAGGGGGCAGAGGCCCGGATGGTACGGGCCCTTGTATGATACGGCCCAATGTTACGCCTTCTCGCAGACGGCACGTCAGCGCCCTGGTGTCAATGTCACAAAGACCAGGCACGCCGTATGAAGTCAGCCAGGAACCGAGGGACTTTTTGGCGCGCCAGTGGCTCGCATGCTGGCTTATTTCTCCCACGATCAGTCCTGCTGCCCAAATGCGGTTCGATTCAAACCATCTATAAAGTAATACAAAATATAGAAAGATCATGAATATTTCATAGTTACTCATTATAAGAAAAGGCTGTGTGCGAATTCATGTATTAAAATCGTACTGAAACAAGAAAGTTTTATTTGTATAGGGCCGAACGAATTGACGGTAAACGCTTTGTGTACCGTGTACCGTACCGAGTAGTTATTTTTTTATACTACATACGTATATTTTGTTCCTGGATAGGTAACATGGGATCAATATATATTGAAAATAGTATTTCCAGCAAAGGTTCTGTATAAATAAACCATGAAATCACGGTTTATAGGTTTAACGACTAAACTGGATAGATTGAGGGACAAACTTAATTTTGTCTTTGGAATATTATTGTCGCCACACATCGACATAGGTTGCGGTTAGTTTATCAACTGCAAATAAGTAAACGGCCTTACTTTAGATTGTATTGACTTAAAATGTTGATTTTTCACTGCTGCAAAGTGTAGCAAGCAGACCTAAGTCTAAGTGTGTGATATTCATTTCGACAAAAAGGTCTTGATAGGTGGACAGACAGGCAGACGCGCAACAAAGTGATCCTGTGAGGCTTTAGTTTTCCGGATTGAGGTGCGAATCCCTAAAAATTTAAGAATGTTCAGAATTTTGAGGAATCTTACATCAATATTACGGATTACTTACTTCGGTATACCGTGTTCATCGTGCTCGGCTTCATCAGGGACACCATAATTACCTACCAACGGGTAGGTAAGGACCAGCAGTTGGGCGTGGTAGGACGGGTCAGTTAGTGACTCAGGATACCCCACCATACCAGTCTGGAATACTAAAAAAAGTAGAGTAAGTAGGAGGTTCTGAAGAAACTAAAAAGAATAAGCAAATAATAAAGAAGGCTTAGGTACTATTTAATAAACATATCAACGAGTAAGTTATCCCTGAAACGATAATGAATGCCTACACACTCAGAAAAATCCATGATTTTCAAACGGCTGAACATGAAGAAGACATACTCGTAAGTCTTGAAAAATAGATAAGTGCAATTTTGATCTAGTCTTGTGTAGAATAAAAGTAATTAAATGAAAATGCGTTTATTTGTCGATGAACGATGGCCAGAAAACCGTTTAAAAATAAAATGTAGTTCATTGGGAAATTTCTGTTTATTGGGGTCAGTTAACCATAGACAAATATATATTGTTCTATTAATAATTAGGTATAGATTTCTTTATCAGTTATCTTATCATTATCATGTTCCTGTGGTTAATGTGTGGTGAGCAGAAAATAAGGAAACTATGCCTACGAAAACCAGTGTCGTAGGTATAATTACTGGGTTCGATATTTTGATTTATCTAGAAATAGAATAGAATATCACTACAGTGCAGATGGTAACCTGTGATGTTATCCTACAGTTAGTTAACATAACCTACCTAATGACTGTATTTTCTTGAATTCAGATTAGTAAACAAAAAAGTAAAAGAGAATTGTCAAACATTTATTGTAAATTAAATTGATATAATATTATGTAGTTATGCATTTTAGTTTAAAATACATTTAAAAGGTCTTAAATATTCTGAAAAAATGAAATAAAAATTATTGTAATAAAATAAAAAATTACGAAATATTATATTAGTTGGTATTAAAAAAAAAACCCGGAAAAGTGCGAGTCTGACTCGCGCATCGAGGGTTCCCTACAAACTGTCACTTATCCCATCTGAATTGGCCTGGTTGAGTTAACTGAAATGCATGGCGTCGCATACAAACGAGGTGGCAAACTTAACGCAACCGAGTTCTCCAAATATGATGTTTGAAGTTTCAGATTTTTATAGGTATTTTTAGTATGTGAAGATATTACTTGCCAAATTTCATAGTTCTAGGCCATCGGGAAGTACCGTATCATTCTGATTCCCTTGAGAGTGTCGAAATGTACGTTTTTTGCGACATAAATGGCCGTATCTTTTTTTCACGTTAACGTAGAAGTTTGATTTTTTCACAGCTTCAAGGGACCGTAGACTTGAGTATATGGTGTTAATTTCAACTCGATACCACCACGCGTTCTTGAGATAAAGGGTCTTCACAGACAGACGGACGGACAACAAAGTGATCCTATAATGGTTCCGTTTTTTCCGATTGAGGTACGGAACCCTAAATAAAATCAATGAAAATAAAGTGTGTAAAATGAAAAATATAAATGTTTTAATTCGAAATTCAGTCATCTAAAATCTCTATTTTAATATTATTATACTCATACATTATGACTATAACTAACACACCTTGATTTACTGAGTCAAAAGCTTTGGATTCACAGCTAAGGTGATAATAAATAAGTTGGTAAGTAATGTAAGTAAGCATTAGCAATAAAACAACAACCCATATGATAGTTTATTAACCGAATTCCAAAAAAGTAGGTTTCGGAGGTGGTACAGACTTCAAAAGGTGATTTAAATAATAATCTGTATAGTCTGTGCGATCTCTAAAAAAAGTACAGTCACCGGGAAAAATATTTAAATTGTTAACTTTTCTAGTTCCAAAAAGCACACACCTACTGATTTGTCTGGAAACGACATGAGGTTCTCGGTAGCATTATCCATTGGTATACAAAGATTGCGTACAGGGCCTAAAAACATGATGATTTTCCTATAGTTCTAGTAGCACTTACCAACTTCACCCTCCATGGGCACCCGCGCCCCAAAGCTCCTGCCTTGGAAGACGGACCCATCGCTGAGCACCAGGCTGCACGGGAGACCCACTTCGCAACTCAGATCTTCGTGTGTCATGTCTGGAAAAAGGTAGGTAAGATTATATTTCTACCATAGTCTGAATTTCTGAATACTTATATGTGGGTCCTGTAACAGGAGCAAAAAATTAAAACATAGATTTTAGTCGTCAAACTGAACAACATCTGTTCAGAAACTTAAAAAAAAAAACTGTTTTCATAATGTTCATTATTTCAAACCAAGTAAATAGCATTTTCAATGTAAGTACGCCGTCCAACATTGATATCGCATTAGAATTGACATAGCTGTCACTTTACTAATATCAAATGTTTCGCAATACATTGCTTCTTTGAATCAACTTTATTTTACAGGTTTACATTATAAATGAGTTATTTTTAAAAGTTGTTAAAATAAAGGTTGTTCAGTTTGAGGGGTAGGATCTATGTTTTAATTTATTGCTCCTGTTACAGGGCCCACCTGGTATGTTTTTTTATATGAATACTAGATAGTGCACACAACTTTAATTTTTCAATTTAACGGTTAGTCATCACAATGAAGGGTCATACTGATTTAAGTAAAAAGAAAAAAAAAACGAGTCTACATAAACCGTCGAGTTGGGACTAGGTCGATTTTCGTAAAATTGTCCCGTATTTTTTATTTATTTAACTATATTTCATCCCTTGAATCGATCTGCAATTTTCATTTTTATTGCAGGTACATACATGTCATTAGTATAATCTTTTTGTCATAATAATGCGACCGTCCAGCGGAGCTCTTATTCCTTATTATAAATAAAAATATATTTCTGTTGAAGTTCTTCTAGCCGTTTTGCTGGGCTACGAAGAAATGTACTTATGTACATACAAACACAAAAAAAATAGTATCCTTAATACAGTCTATTTTACTTATTTTTCGCAAAATATCTATAACTCTCACTAGGTATATTTTAATGTTACAAGTTTCATAACTGCAATCTAAGTAAAATCTGACTTTTAATGCAATCGTTTAGAGAATTAGTTTCATTTTTAGGGTTCCGTAGTCAACTAGGAACCCTTATAGTTTCGCCATGTCCCTCTGTCCGTCCGTCCGTCCGCGGCTTAGCTCCGTGATCATTAGTACTAGAAAGCTGAAATTTGGTATGAGTATGTGTATGTATAACGCCGACAGAACGGTAAAATAAAAAAAAATAAAAAAAACTTTTTCGGGTACCTCTCGAACACCTAGAGTGGGGGTGTTTTTTTTTCTTTTCAACACTGGTGTGTGGGGTGTCGTTTAATAGGTCTTGTAAAAATAATAGGGGTCTTCTAACATTATTTTTTGATAAAGTCAGCAGTTTTGTAAATATTCGCTCCAAAAACAAAAATAAATAGTGTCCCCACCCTCTAACTTTTCAACCACGGGTCAAAAAAATTCAGAAAAATTCATGTTAATGAGGCCTTATAAGTACTATCAATGAAAACTATATTGAACAAAATCGGTCGAGCCGTTTTTGAGTTATCGCCAAATTTCATATTTTTTTCTTTAAAAGGTCGTAAGTTGACTTCCAGAAGGTAATAAGTGATTACAGTTTCTAGGGCGTTTACGACCTTTTTATAGAGCTTAAAATCTTTCTTAACTTAAACCTCGGGCTTAAAACAGCAGTTTATTGTGATTGTGAAGGATGAGCAACTACGGAACCCTACACTGAGCGTGGCCCGACATGCTCTTGGCCAGTTTTTTAAAGATAAGTTTAACTATGTTTAACTTAATATTTTGTAAGGAAAGTCAAGTACAAAAACAACCATCGAATTCATCCTGTCGTAAATATTTACAGAAACATTATTTTGTTGCCTTAAAAGCGATGGGACATATTTTGAGAACGGCAAGCCCACCCATATTTTATCAGTTGAGTGTACCTGACAAAAGGTATTTAAATAATTTTCGGAAGATACCAGTTTTTTTTTTACTAAAGCCAATGGCTATATAAGTATAAAGTAAGGCAATAAAATCTATGTTTAGTAGGCATCCGGGAAACTTTGAAAGTAAAAAAAAAAACTAGTAATTTAAACAATTAAAATAATTTCTGAATTATCATCTTTTTAAGACAAAACGACCTACACGAGTAAATAGCGCCAGTTCGTTGTTAAGGATCCTAAGCGTTCATTGTGGAACGACGTAATAAATAAAGTACTTCAATTATAATGAATCAAAATACGTAATAAAATTATACAAATATAGTAATATAGGTATGTCAGTACTATTGCGAGTATTATGTTAGGAAACTTACTTAATTTGTAGGTTCACTGCCGACCACGTGTTTTATTCGATACCGGCTGGAAACAGTCCGGCGCTGTCGAGGTCCCCACACCGACAGGCTGGTCTCAGATGTGCCTACACTCGTGTTATCAACATCACAATACCAACCAGTTTGACTTTCCTCTCGCTCTTTCTTGAGCACCGCCTAGCTTCACATTGTCTCCCTCACTCATGTTTAATAAGCCTGTATACGATCAGTCGGAAGTTAGGCGCACACTTACTGTTAACTGCGAAGTTAACATTCCATCAGTCATAATCAGTTATGGTTATAGCGGAGCTACGGGACACTGAAGATATAGGTACGCTGTTGTTTGGTGTGGATCCAGTTGCAAAAAAATATTATACTTATGACACCGAGTACTAATTGCTTTGATGGCATTTTACATAAAAAATAAAGGGGTCAGTATATGTACCTACTTAGGTTCTGGTAGAAATCGGGGTTGGATTCCGCGGTAATTAGTCTCTGTTTACCTAGGACATCTGTCAGTGGCAAGATGTCACGTATATTCGTAGTAAATCCGGAGCATTTAGTGTAATTTTTTGCAGTGCCTGGTTTCCCAATGTATGTGGGTATATCGTGCCATAGCACGAGGAAATTGGTTTCTATGGATGCTTAGCACTGATGGCACGTGCAGTTCGATACTATATCTCCCGGCAACATCACATTTATTTTATAGGTACACTGGCACCGCGTTTTTATTTAATTCCGATAATTTCGTCACAAGTCAAGGTACTTTAGTAAAAGATATAGTACCTACGTACATACATAAGATATACCTTCGTAAATAGGTAGGTACCTACCCAATAATATTTTTCATTTCTCATATTCTAAAAGTTGGTCATTGATTATCTCAATAGCGGGTTGAATGTGACTCAATCGCGACCCAGTCGAAACCTAATTTGAAAAAAAAAAGAATACTCAACTGCTCATCAATCAATCAGCCATGAACAAAAAATACTACTTACGAATATAATTTATTGGGTGGATAATAATATGAAGTAATCGCATAAAAACGGCAAAATAGCTTTTTTTATAAAAATAGCATTTACGTTTTTCATCAAAATCCAATAAAAAAATTGTAATGCGGTTCAAGTATTTAAAAAATAAATATTAGGGACGCGCACGCGATGTTTTGAAATTATAATCAAGGTTCGAAATTCTAAAATGTTAGTTCTTAAAACCACTTATATATTATACTAGCATTAACCCGCGGCTTCGCTCGCGTGCCTATACAATATACATCATCCTACGGGAACAATGCTCTTTTTTTCAGGATTAATAGTAGGCTATAATCTGCAATCTGCATTTCCCTGGTGCATATCCGTCCAGCCGTTTTAGCGTGAAGAAGTAACAAAACATACACAGACTTACGCTTTTCTTATATTTCTGGGAAATACTTTTTACTTTATCATAACTCCACTTTATCAAATCAAACCGAAAACTCAAGCACTCAAATCAAACGATCTCAGCTTTTACTGTACCAAATAAAGTTCACTTCAAAATCCATAACTCGAAGTGAAGCTAAGACACCGGGATATGTGTGCATTTTATTTGTATAAAGCTTTTATAATGTCCCGAGCCTCCGCTTATTGACTTGTGATATTTATTCGAGACTGATTTAATGATTCTAAGCCATGTTCTAAGTTACGTCATGTTCTATTGTAAGATATTGAGGTTCTCTTCGTTGATGAATGAAAAATGTATTATTCTGAGCCAGATAAACGTAATTCAGAATTCTGAAATGACTTAACATAATTATTGAAAAGCTTGAATGTATTTATTACGGATGCAGGGAGTTTCCCGATCATTATTCCTCCCATCCCAACGCGCCGCCCGCCTATAGGTACCGATTGACGACGATCGAGGTGCCAGCAAATATATTTTTTTTAATCTATTAGGATAACGCGGGTCTCTATCCATACCTCAAAAGTAAAAACAGAACCCCCTTATAGGGTCACGTGTAGCTAGCTGTCTGTCAGTCCGTCTGTTACAACCGATTTTCTGCAAAACTACTGCAATTTGGCACAATTTTTTTCAAGAATTTTCATGACCACAAATAAAATTTCAAAATTGGTGGCATTTTCTTTTCGTAATTAACATCTCAACAAACCATAAAAATTACACCCATACTCATATTTAGACATTTCAACCCCATTTCACCCCAACAGGGAAGATGTTAATTCACGTCCGCCACGTTGGATTTAAAAATCGTTGCGGTTTTCGTAATTAGCGACCCGATAAACCATAAAAGCATTACCAATGGATTTTCAGACTTTGTCAACACATTTCTCCCTTTTAGGGGTTGAATTAAAAAAAACCTGAAACACGTGTTTACTCATTTATTGTTAGAAATACTCCTGTGAAGTTTCGAATAAAATAGCCTGACTAATCTTGTTTCCCCATACAAACTCGAACCCCATTTCACCCCTTTAGGGGGTGAGTTTTTAAAAATCCTTTCTTAGTGCACCCCTACACCTTATAAGGAACCTACGTGCCAAATTTTAACTCTCTAGAACCAGCGGTTTAGTATTTAGACATTTCAATCCCATTTCACCCCAACAGGGGAGATGGTAACTCACGTCCGCTACGTTGGATTTTAAAATCGTTGTGGTTTTCGTAATCAGCGACCCGATAAACCATAAAAACAATACCCATGCTGATTTTCAGACTTTCTCACCACATTTCTCCCTTATAGGGGTTGAATTTTCAAAAAAAATTAAACACGTGTTTACTCATTTATCGTTAGAAATACTCCTGTAAAGTTTCGAATAAAATAGTTTAACTAATCTTGTTTCCCCATACAAACTTTGGACCCCCATTTCACCCCTTTAGGGGGTGAGTTTTGAAAAATCCTTTCTTAGTGCACCCCTACACCTTATAAGGAACCTACGTGCCAAATTTTAACTCTCTAGAACCAGCGGCTTAGTATTTAGACATTTCAATCCCATTTCACCCCAACAGGGGAGATGGTAACTCACGTCCGCCACGTTGGATTTTAAAATCGTTGCGGTTTTCGTAATCAGCGACCCGATAAACCATAAAAACAATACCCATGCTGATTTTCAGACTTTGTCACCTTATTTCTCCCTTTTAGGGGTTGAATTTTCAAAAAACCTGAAACACGTGTTTACTCAATTATCGTTAGGAATACTCCTGTGAAGTTTCGAATAAAATAGTCTAACTAATCTTGTTTCCCCATACAAACTTTGGAACCCCATTTCACCCCTTTAGGGGTGAGTTTTGAAAAATCCTTTCTTAGCGGATGCCTACGTCATAACATCTACCTGCTTGCCAAATTTCAGCCCGATCCGTCCAGTGGTTTGGGCTGTGCGTTGATAGATCACTATGTCAGTCAGTCAGTCACCTTTGAGTTTTATATATATAGAAGCCTGTTATGTCCCACTGCTGGGCAAAGGCTTCCCCCTCTTTTTCCTCCTGTCGCGGTTTTGAAAAAAAAAATCATTTTTTTTAAACCACTTGTTCTAAAAAGAGAACCTTATTCCGTAGAAGGTAACAGAGAATAAAAAAAAGAATACAATGTCACATGAACGTATCCTGATTGGTATCAATTGGTATATTCGGACTATTCTTAAGTGAAATTAAAATGTTCTGCTTGCCTGACTTCTCCTTAGGATGGCTATAGGTTTGCCGTGCTGGAAATTTATATTTTAGTAAGTGTAGGGATCACATCGCTGACGGCGCAATTTGGTCCTCGGCCTGGTAGCTCGCCCAGTTAAAATTTTAGTTAGTTTTAATGTAACTGCAGTAATAATAAGGACAATTAAAAACATATCAATGTGTTCAGATCGGCGAAAATGCAGATAATTAAAAACAAACCAAGAAGTTTCTGCAGTTACTGTAGAGTTTTTTTATTCGAAATATGTACTAAAATTACAACTCGTTTACTGTAATTTAATTATAATACAACCTAGTAAGCTTTAATTAATATATCAAAAATAGTTTAAATACATATAAACATACGAAATGTTATTTTCTCAAAAATTGTATGTAATGTTGCCTAACCATCGCTAGATAGACTACAGTAAGTGGAACATACCGAAGACTTTTTAAGTGTCCCGTAAACAGCGAGATCTTGGAATCAATATTTGTCCAGTAAGTAAGTATGTATATGTAATTCCTATTACGTATCAAGATATTTGAATATCGAAACACGATTTACATCGTCACCGACCTATAAAAAAACTAAGGATGTGAAGGCGATGAGGTCGTATATAAATGTAATAAGGATGCATTCCACAAATTGTTTGTGAGTGCGACAGCAAATTGTAGAAATTAAAAAGTGGCGTCCCTTTTTCATAGATTAAATAGAAAGAGACGACATTGCAGTATACACTTGCAATTTACACTAAGAGCAAATGTAAAATAAAAAGAGGTTAGCACTATTGGCAGTATAAACGTAACTCAAGATGCATATTTAAAAAAAAAAAGTAGCGACTCGGTTTAGTGCGGAAGTTTGTATGCAGCGTTTAGTTCATAATTGTGCTGTGTAAAATGACAATGATATTTCGGAATTCCTTCCTTTTTTGCGTCGTTTAGAAAAAACCTCGGAGTTAAAATTGAAGGTAAGCTTTATGATATGAAAATTAGTTAGAAAATACAACTATGTATAACAATAATTAAATTTTATCTTAAGACTTAGATTTGTAAGACAGTGCAAATAATTAAACGCAGTATTTATAAAAAAAGAAATTAAGGCGGGATTTAAATTAAAAGACAAAAATTTCAAATTTGTTTGTGGGATCTATTACAATAATTCAGCAAAAACGAGTTCAGACGAGTCTGATTCCGAATAGACGGCACTCCTCCATACTTAAAAGCGGAGGCAGAGTTAGCTAAAATAATTTACTTCCGACTAAATCCAAGGAGATATAAAAAAATACAAGAGATTCATTAAATGGAAGGAAGAAAATCAAGTTAATAATTGGTCAGATAATGTGTGATAAGGTCAGAATATTTCAACAATCTTTCTGAGACAATCGGATGGCTACAAAGGAAAGAAATCACAAATATTCAGCAGCAAAATATAGAAAAGTTCTTAATCAAGCTCTAGATGATAACCATTTTGGCGATGAAGGTAAATAAATGCTGCCACTATTTGATAACGATATAACTATATCTTTTATCCAAGTATAAACTCATAATTATTTTTGTTATAGGTTGTTATCATGGGAGTTAATAGTGCCTGCGACGACGAATATCACAATGTGTAATAATAAAAATGGGATATAACAAAAATATTCATTGGAAAATGGCCGAATATGAATGTCACTTACAAAATATAATTTTAATCTAATTTTCTTGTTTAATTTTTGAGAAAAGCACTATACTTGCTTCGAGCGTAAAAGCCATCCTGGCCTCGTATTATATCCGGTCTAATTCCTACTCGGCCAGTATGGCTTACCTGGTCTCTGCCGTAATGTACTATTACAGGATAGTTTTTATTGACTTGTACAATAAAACAGTCCTGTCCTAAATATTTTAGCATGGCTTGTAATATTGAATGATTAATAAATTTATGTCTAAATATTTGAAACGAATTATACAGTCATATTTTATACACTGCAGTTAAAAATAAAAAGATGACTAAGAAAAAGTTAGGCGCAGACAGGGCGCAGTTAGACGTATATTTACGAGTTTTACGACCTAATTAGAAGTTTTCCTGATCGTACCCACTATACCCGATAATATGTCAAACTTACAAAAAAAATAAAGTGCCAAATCTACAAAAAACAAACAGTAGGCTTTTGCGCATGGTGACACAGAAACTTTAAAAAGTTTTTTTTCTCGCAGTCGAAGTTAAAAGCAGAGAAAAAACCTTATAAAATACATTTTCCTACTACAGGTTTGCAACGAAAGCCACACAAGCAAACTCTATAGAATAATTGCTTGTATTATAAAATCAGCCATAGTCGATATTAGCAGTTTCTGTTTAGATAAATAAATTTTTAAAGCGAAAAAAGTCCTTAGGGGTCCATTCACTGGTACGCTTTATTAATTGGTATTAACATTACTAAATAACATAACCGGGAGAAAGACTAAAGACAAAGCGCAACGCAAGCGGGCCAGGATAATGAAAAATTTCCTCGAATTATACAGGTATCCAAAGCATGATGCAAAGTTAGATGTAGTGAGTACAAATAGTGCGCATAGCAACTCGATGGGGTCATTGTGTCGTTCAACCGATGATGTGGTACCGTAATGTTTTAAATTTGGCGTATCATGCTTATAAATTTAACAAATGATTATGAACGGGTAGACTGTTTTTTTACTGATAAATTGCTTTCAGTTGCGTTTTGTTATTCCATATCAGTTGCGTTTTGTCACGTTTATGACGTTTTATGTCACGTCCCACGGGAACGTGATAAAAAGTATCCTATGTCCTTCTCCTGGTTCTAAGCTACCTCCCCACCAATTTTCAGCCAAATCAGATCAGCCGTTCTTGAGTTATAAATAGTGTAACTAACACGACTTTCTTTTATATATATATATAATATATATATATATATATATATATTATATATATATATATATATATATATAGATATAGATTGTTTTCATTGAAAGTACTTACTGTACTTATAAGGCCTCATTTCACGAATTTTTCCATATTTTTTTTTAGATCCGTGATGGTTAAAAAGTTAGAGGGGGGGACGCTATCTTTTGGATTCCCGAGCGAATATTTACAAAACTGCTGACTTTATAAAAAAAAAATGTTTGGAAGACCTATTCCACGACACCTTACACAATAAATTTGGAGCGAAAAAAAAATCACCCCACTTTAGGTGTACGAGAGGTACCCGAAAAAAAGTTTTTTAGGAAAGTTGGAAAACCGATGCTGCTCTACATATAGGAAAGTATGAGAACCGCTGCTCTATAGGAAAGTTTTAGATACGCTACCAAATACGTTAGTTTTAAAACCGCCATTGGACCATGGTTATGCAGAAAGCGACCAATAGTTATTTGTGCACCAAGAGAGCAAAGTTGTTTTTTGTTACGAGTGCTGATTTAGAGTCCCGAGCAAGCGAAGGATTATACGTTTGAATCACGAGCGTAGCGAGTGATTCTATGTTAGAATCCTGAGTGTAGCGAGGGACTCAACAGCACGAGATGCAAAAAACTTTGCTCTCGTGTAGCACACACAACTTTTCACCTCATCAGCGAGAACATATTCGACATTTTGTGCTTTTTCTTCCAACGTACCTATGTTTATAAGTCTTTGTTGCTGATTTAAATAATATTATTAATCAGAAAATAGATAAGTGCTGCTTAAAAAGGAATAACAATATAATTTAATTGAAATTATAATCAACGGTTATTGTCATTATTTTGATCAAATTGGAAGATTTAGCAGATACATGACGTGTTTATTTATAAATACATATTATATTACGAGATTTTGTTTATAAATTGATTAATATTTTTACTCCTAAAACATCAAACAAAATAAATGCAAAAGAAAATAACAATTACAATATGAACTCGATATTTTTTAAGGTACGTTTCGAATATGCGATAAATGGTGAAATTATAAATTATTATTATACTTACAATAAGTAATAGGTTGATAAATCTTATTTTATTTGAGCAATGATCTATTGTTTTATATAAAAGGCACAATAATTTTAATATTCGGTCGTAAAATAAAAATATAATAAAGAAAAATAAAATACGTTGCAATTAAAACTTTTTCGGGTGTTTTTAATGTTTTTTTTGGTATAACGCATATCCGAACTGTTCTCAATCGAGGTCGGATTCGAAAATCAAATTTCAAATTGATAAGTTTCTATCCCTCTCTTTTATATACATATGAAAGAAACAGAGTGCATCGAGATTCAAATGATTAGAATTTTATAACTAACCTTTGGCTGAAGAATGACAATTCGTGGTCAGATATTGAAAAAATTAAAAAGCTACTTTCTCCTCACGCTCGAAACAAAATCACATTTTGTTCACTGTTATCTGACAGCAAAATCGCCATGTTTGAGCTGGTGAGGTGAAAAGATTTTTTTCATGGTCATTGTACGTACAGAAAAGTTTGGGAACCGATGCTCTGTAAGAAAGTTTGATAACCGCTGCTTTATAGGAAAGTTTGAAAACCACCGATCTACACACAACACACATGTGTGCTTCATCATTATTTCTTCAAAACATTTTCATCGGCCTGCTGTACGTGTTCACGCCTTGTAACTTAACAGATAACTAGGTAGCACAAGCGAATTACGCCCATTAAACTACTGACCTACGTGTTTACTGTCTACTCCAAATATTCATAGTAGCAATATATTGTTGATATGGCAAATAGGCCGCTTCATGTAGTATAGTCTTTAACTGTTTAGCTAATTCATGTTATCAAGATTATTGAAATTTCCTATGGACACGGTCATAAAATGAGGCCAACATGGAAACTAAATATCTATCGACACGGACCTACTCATTAAAGAGACTCATATCTTTTGAGTAGACGACACATCAGGCGTAGAAACGGCTACGTGCTCGAATCCCGGTTTAAGGCCGAGGTACCTATTTGTGTGATGAGCAAGAATGTTCCTGAGCTGAGACTTGACTTGAATGTTTTTGTTGTTCCGAGTGGGCGAAATGTCTCTGTTCTTTCGTATGCCCGGATGTTTGGATTTCCAGCTGTTCTGGCCTTCAGGCCATATTTCTCAATCGCGTCTATCTCAATTTTGTGAGTAGGTTCGATAAGAATATATTTTTTATTTCCTGTTCAGTTTATTAAAGAATTCTACATAGCGGTTGGTATAGAGGCTCAAACCGTAAACAATTACAAATTGCAATAATTTCGAAACAAACGGGTAAGTAATATAAGACATAAGAACTTATACTAGGTATAATATTCATTTTATATACGCTCATATTGTATAAGCTTGTTTTGTATACCGTTCAAGGTGTATAACGAACGTTAGATATAATATCAAAATATCTATTTTTGTTAAACAGTATAACAATATTTAACTGTAATATAATTGTATATATGACAATCATAACGTATAACGTTCATAATATCTCAGATTTATAATGTATATATAAGCATGTCAATTTGTGATAATAAAGGCTTATTATTATTATTATAATGTATATTACTCGGTTCCCCTCCGTTAGCCCGAAAAACTTTCATCCTTATTTGATTGGCCCTAATTTTGGTAACCCTAAAATCACACACATGAATTTTCATTCATCCTAATTAATTAATTTCAGGATTCCGAATTTTCATAATGCCTAATTACTTCATACCGAATTTTCACTAGCCCTAATTTGCACTTAGCCGATTTTTTTAGACTACTAATATTATAATTACCTAATTATGCTAATACCTACATTTAATTAAACCTATATATAAATAAACCTAAGGCGAGGGCTGCTCTCCCTCCGCGCCTCCGGTTTTAGAATAACACTCTAGGGGTACGACAGGCAAGACCACGTGGAGTCCGGATTGCCATAGACTCTGGATGTAATACATGGGAATCTTTTGACGCTCCGCTCGCTACGTTCGCTCCGCTATATGTGGTCACAATACAAACCTAACCTAACCTACAGTTTTCGGAGTTCAGCCAATTCGATATCCGTTCTTTTCTGTTTTAACGTAAAAAATAGGTTAAGTAATATTTAGTAGGTACTCTTGAAATTTAGTGTCAGTAATGATTAGGTCTAATAATCATTAGGTGTGGTAATTATTAGGTTATTTCATATTAGTATTGTTGACAATCAGTACAAATCATTATTAGAGTATTGGATTATTAGGTCTAACAACTAATTAGGGTATAGAAATTAGGTGAAATGACATTAGGGCTAATGAAAATTAGAGCTAATGTTGATAGGTGTAATAATATTAGCACTTGAGTTATTAGGTCAAGTAGGGGGTACCATATTACTCAATCCAGGGACCGGAAAACCCCTCTTTAAAGTTAAGCCTAATATAAGGTAACCCTAACAATTTGGTAACCATAACATAAGGTAACCTTTTCATTTGGTAACCCTATGTTAAGGTTACCCTATCATAACAGTTGAGGTTGTAGTTACAACCTCAACACAGTTACACAGTTACGGTTAAAACCCTAACGCGTAAGGGTTATTTATAGCAGTTAACTCTAAACCCCATCGCGTTAGGGTTTGGAACTGAACGTTGAAGGATCGTTATAGATGAGCGGAGTTGGCAGAATGTTTACGTATTGCCGTGTTTTTTTTACACTAGTTTTGTTTTGACTTTTTGTTTTTTGTTGTTGTTATTAGATAATAAGTACTTTATCTTTGCTTTTTATATGTTTCTCCTACACTGATGTTGTTAATTAGTTGATAATTTGATGTGATTGTTCTGCTAATAAAAAAGTAATAATATCTAATAATAAATAACTATAATTTTCATACTGTTTTTAGGGTTCCTTAGTCAACTAGGAACCCTTATAGTTTCGCCACGTCCGTCTGTCCGTCCGTCCGTCCGTCCGCGGCTTAGCTCCGTGATCATTAGTACTAGAAAGCTGAAATTTGGTATGAGTATGTGTATGTATAACGCCGACAGAACGGTAAAATAAAAATTAAAAAAAAAATTTATTTCGGGTACCTCGAACACCTAAAGTGGGGGTGATTTTTTTTTTCTTTTCAACACTAGTGTGTGGGGTGTCGTTTAATAGGTCTTGTAAAAATAATAGGGGTCTCTTAACATTATTTTTTATAAAGTCAGCAGTTTTGTAAATATTCGCTCTGACAAAAATAGTGTCCCCCCCCCTCTAACTTTTCAACCACGGGTCAAAAAAAATCGGAAAAATTCTTGTAAATGAGGCTTTATAATTACTTTCAATGAAAACTATATTGAACAAAATCGGTCGAGCTGTTTTTGAGTTATCGCCAAATTTCATATTTTTTCTTTTAAGTTGACTTCCAGAAGGTAATAAGTGATTACAGTTTCTAGGGCGTTTACGACCTTTTTATAGAGCTTGAAATCTTTCTTAACTTAAAACTCGGGCTTAAAACCGCAGTTTATTGTGAAGGATGAGCAACTACGGAACCCTACACTGAGCGTGGCCCGACATGCTCTTGGCCGGTTTTTTTTCTTATCGAGGAACGATCGGCAGCTTTGCTGGTAACGTTATACCTGATAACAGTAAAAACCATCGTATAAGAACAAAAGAGTATTTTTAAGTGTGCAACGTGCTGTTTTAAAATGACAGATTAGATAAAAATGTAAGAAAGAGATGGGATTAGTATTGTTTTGAAGCATCATGGATGCTAAGCGTTAGTTACTCAGTATCCTTCAAATCGTCCAACTAGTCAGTTACAAACGGGTGCCATAAAATAACAAATATTAAAAAAAAAAACTTTAAAATGTACTACAAAAAGCGCTTGCTGCCACTGCCATGCAATTTTCCCGAGGAATATAGTGACTTTGTAAATAAACTTAAAAGACAGAAGAAACTGGTAAGTTATGCATTCTTATTATGATTATATTTCTATTTTGTTTACCATTAAATCGTTGTAAATACTATCGACCTTAAAGGTACTCGAACTGATATTTTTTACTTAATAGTATCTGCAATATGTTTTTTTTTTCAACCATATTCTAATTATATATATACGTACCTATATTTATTTATTTCAACTTGATTGCACATTGCATTCCACAAAAACGTAGATAATAATGGCGGCTTTTTGCCATGAAATGAGGCGTTCTCCGCCAGACAACTTGTTTAAATGAATGTAGTAAATATATAATATTTAATTACCATACAAATTCGGAATACCTACTACAATGACATTTCGTAAATGTGTGTTTGTGCATTTTCATTTATTATAGGTACATTTTGTTCAGAATATGTTGGCACATTTAGCTAAAAATCTCAGTAGTATATCTTGCATTATTCCAATTTACTTATAATGTTCGGGTATCCTTAGAGCTGCCAGTTTAGCATTCCTAACAAAAAATAGGCCATGCAGGAACGTTGTACTTTATTGGACGACGCTTACATTTCTTATATTAGTGACGTATTTCTTACTAAACTTAAAATGAAACATCAAATTAAGTATATATTTTTTTTATTTCAGACTCAGTGAAATCAAGAGAGGAAGGAAGGTTATGAAAAACGTAAAGAAATTTTGGCTGAATTCAAGGAATTGTTAGAAGACGTACCGGACGATAAATTGAAGGACATGTGGGCACGTGTAAAATTTATGACAGAATTGTATCATACGGCTGTTCTAAAATTACGTAAATAATAAGTAATCCATAATTTAGTATTATATTTGATATGGTCTAATTTTAAACTGATTTGATTTTTTAATTGCTGTGATTTATGTCATTGTTTTTTTTTATTATGGTGTTTTTAATGTATAGGTGTTATAAGTATTAATTGTTAAGAATAGGTAGTTATTAAGACTGATTATGCATGTTAAACTGTGATGATGATATTTTTATGGTTTTAGTTATTATAATTAAACTTACTATTTTTGGTATCTGATTAAAAAACATATATTCTAGTAAATTATTTACACACCTAAAATGTATTTTTATTTTATGAACATAGCATGATTATAATATGGTAAATACTTTTAAAGGTATCATTATAGAAATCGCGTTGATGCTGGCAAGACGCTATTAGCGCTCAGATTAGGATAAACACAAAAATTTTATTCTTATTTTATTAATTGAAGAGAAAAAACCGGCCAAGAGCATGTCGGGTCACGCTCAGTGTAGGGTTCCGTATTTGCTCATCCTTCACTAGAGACGGTCAAAGACGGAAAGACGGGAAAAGGTCGTAAACGCCAAAGTAACTGTAATTACTTATTACCTTCTGGAAGTCAACTTACGTCCTTTTAAAGAAAATTATGAAATTTTTCGATAACTCAAAAACGGATGAACCGATTTTGTTCAATATAGTTTTCATTGAAAGTACTTATAAGGTCTCATTTCCACGAATTTTACCCATATTTTTTTGACCCGTGGTTGAAAAGTTAGAGGGGGGGGGGACACTATTTTTTTTATTTTCGGAGCGAATATTTACAAAACTACTGACTTTATCAAAAAGTAATGTTTAGAGACCCCTATTATTTTTAACAGACCTATTTAACAACACCCAACACACTAGGCTTGGAACGAAAAAAAGAATTCACCCCCACCTTAGGTGTACGAGAGGTACCCGAAAAAAACATATTTTTTTAGTTTTTATTTTACCGTTTTGTCGGCGTGATACATACACATACTCATACCAAATTTCAGCTTTCTAGTGCTAATGATCACGGAGCTAAGCCGCGGCCGGACAGACGGACATGGCGAAACTATAAGGGTTCCTAGTTGACTACGGAACCCTAAAAAAGACAAAATAATTATTATACTAATACATTTCAAATAACGTTCAATTATAATGATTAATTTTACTTGGATTAATTTTATTGTACAGTTGGTTAGATTTTGCTACCTAAGTAGGTATTGTGATGAGTATTTTTTTGGTATCTTCAAAACGGTGATAAAGATCAGATGATGAAACTAGAAAGTGAACGGCGCTACTTTTTGATGGTTAAATATATATATGTATATATATATATATAACCTTTGCATACCAAGGTAATTTACCAAACAAGCAACGCATCTCCGTATCAGCTTGTCCTAAAATGCTTTCATATGTCCAGATGTTCGGATTTCCGGCTGTTGTCGACTAGAGGTCCGATTCATATGAATTGTTGATTCAGTTATTAGTAATTTTTCAATATGGCGAAGATATGGGGTTTGCTGTTTTAATGAATTGGTAATATGGAGACTAATGTCGTATGGTGTAGTCAGGAGTTGGATAGTGGAATACCTTAACGGTTGCTTGTATACTTTTCGAGTGTAGGGTCTGATGGTTTGTTTTTAAGTGTACAATTGAAACTGCAATATCTTGTGTCACATCACAACTTCATTATAACTGTCTACTGAAAAAACAGATTTATCGCGTACATACATTATAAGTACCGACAAGATACTAGTAAGAGTATTAACAATAGGCAACTGAATTTTAGATCTTTTTTTACTATTCCTAACAACGTATGCTATCCCTTTAATATCAGCGGAAAGCGAAAGAGATAGTAAGTCATGGCAGGTAACAAAGAAAGAACCTTTGTTACTTAATTTAAATTCAAATTTAAAATATATTAAATAAAACGATGGTCCATGATACTAGGTTAGTCAACTTATCAAATATAGTTTCATACCTAAACTAATTAACATAACAATTAACTAATTTAATTGATTATTAATTTAAATTGTTTTATTTTTTCTTCCAAATGGATGAAAATTGTTTTTTTTTAGTTTTCAAACCTCATACCTCTGCCATTTCAAAAGTTTCAAATAATTTTATCGACACAAATATTTCATATAATTAATTAACCTAGACTTCATAAATCGGTTGAGAAATGTGACCCCTAAGCGAGACCAGCCGGAAATCCGGACAAAATGACATCTGTCTGTGTGTAAATAATTTTCTTTTTATAGTTAAAAAAAAAGTTATAGAATACAGAATATAACAAAATTAACTTTGTTTCAAATAACATTTTAATTACTTAAAACATTTTTTTTAATGTTATTATAATTATTACGTTTTTAACTATTAATAAAAAAAAAGCATCATGATTTAATCAAGACACAGAGTACAAGAAATATTCTTGTTCAAATCAATTTGAATAATAAGAATATCCACAGAACCATCATTAATATTGCTAATCTTTACAATTTAAGGGTGTAATTTTATCAAAACAATTTGAAGTTCGTTATTGACGCATACATCAACCTAAATATATACTTAGATGAAAAGGGATGAGTGAAATGCTAAGGATTATTTTTATTTTATAGTTAGACACAAACCGTAATGAGACGCGGTATTTATTATTGTTTTAAGAATAATCAAAATGCAGTTGTGCCTTAACTGAATGCCGCATTAATTGTTATATTTTTTTATCGAAACAATTCTTATCTGTATTACGGGGAATGAAGGAAATTATAGTTAACTAGAGGCCCGTTGCGGCGTCGAACCGCCGCTAGAATATGGAAATCCGGAAGTGTTACCGAAAATAACTAATTTATCGATAAGAAGTTTTTGGCGAACGAAGAATAAATACTGGAAAAAAACACGATAAAACTATGTTTTTTTTATATATATATATATTTAAAGGGCATTGTCGCTAAGCGACCACATCGCAATTTCGCAAAATTATTTTTTAAAAACGGTAAAACATACCAGGCTAGAGCTAGGCCTGATAGCCAACTGCCAGCTTCATCGTGCCAACTTTTTCAACTCTTGTAAAAATAACTTGTGCATTAATGACATGTGATCTGCTGATCTGTTTCACAAATAAAATGCATATTATTCGATTTATGGAAAAATTTAATTCATAAAAATAATCCCATATCTTAAAAAAATAATTGACATATTTTCATAGGACCGAACATAAGATTGGTAGAATTTAATTTGTTGTTCTTTCTTCAGGGCATAAATTTATCGATTTGATCGATTTCTATCAATTTCCAGAAATAGCACATGAATCGAAACGACAGATTTGGGCACTCAATTGTATGAAATAGAGAGTATAAAACGTTTATAGATACACGAAAAACCACTATTATCAATGCTTGTTTTTTTTATGAAATTCAATATATCGTGCAAATTTTCTTAATATGGGTGCTGCCATGTCATCATCATCAATCAATTTATTCAATAACAATTACACATTGTGTTTGAAATTCTTACGCTAGGTATACTTAATCAAACCCTATTTACTAATCTAAATAAATAACTGACCAACAATAGGTACTCCACCATAAAAAAAATCCAATATATAAAACAGCTAAAAATGTTGAAAAAAGAATATTAAGACATATTTTTTTCAATAAATTTAGAGCTGAAGGCCTAATACCCGCGAATTCCAAAGTCAAACTTTCGTCTTTCCTCTTATTGAAATAGTGTCTGACAGAAGAGTGAGGGAGATGCTATCTATACTCTCAAGTCTATGATATAAACCTAATTTTAGGGTTCCTTACTAAAGTCGGTAAAAACGGAAGCCTTATAAAATCAATTTGTTTTGTTGACAGCATAATTTGTCAAATTTTATTTTGAATGAGTATAAGAATGATCAGCCAGACGTCATTAATTCAAATATGATTTATTATTGAGCGCGTCGATTTTTTGAAATTTGCATTATATGTAGGTTATTTCTACCACCAAGTTTCTCTGTAACTCTGATCCTGCACCGACTACATATTTCTGTTTAACCCAGTGGTTGACTGGTAGAGAATGCCTAAAGGCATTAAGTCCGCCATTTGTACTTACTTTTTTTTTGTATTGTGCAATAAAGTTTAAATAAATAATAAATAAATAAATAAGTTTCGCATGTTAGGGTAACATGTTAATTATTCCACATTGCCAACTGGTCCACAATGTCAGCTCGTCTATATTCCCATCTGGGTCCCAATGCCAACTTGTCCACACACCCAACACGTCCACATTGCCAACTCGTTCATACACCCAACTCATCTGCATTGCCAACTCGTCTATATTACCAATTCGTCTCCATTGGCAACTCGTCCATATTCCCAATTTGTCCACAATGCCAACTCGACCATATTTCCAACTCGTCCATATTTCCAACTCATCCACATTCCCAACTCGTACACAATGCCAAATCATCCACATTGCCCACTCGTCCATAAACCCAACTCATCTACAATGCCAACTCGTCCATATTACCAACTCGTCTTTATTGCCAACTCATCCACAATGCCAACTCATCCATATTGCTAACTCGTCCACATTTCCTACTCGTCCATACATCCAACTCGTCTACAATACCAACTCGTCTTTATTGCCAATCTCGTCCATATTATCAACTCGTCCGTATTACCAACTCGTCTTCATTGCTAACTCATTTATATTCCCACTCATCCACAATGCCAACGCGTTCATATTACTTGCTCGTCCACAATGCCAACTTGTCCACATTTCCAACTCGTCCATATTCTCACCTCATCCACAATGCCAAGTCGTTTATATTACCAACCCGTCCATACACCCAACTTATCTACATTGCCAACTCGTCTTCATTTCCAACTCATCAACAATGCCAACTCGTCCATATTGCTAACTCGTCCACATTTCCAACTTGTCCATAGACCCAACTCGTCCACAATTCCGAGTCGTCCACATTTCCAACTCGTCCATATTCCCAACTCGACGATACACCCAACTCGTCTATACAAACTCGTCCTTATTACCAGCCCGTCTTTATTGCCAACTCGTCCATATTCCCAACTTGTTCATTTTGCCAACTCATCCACATTCCCAACTCGTCCACGTTGACAACTCGTCCGTATTACCAAGTCGTCTTCATTGCCCACTCGTCCGTGTTCCCAACATGTTCATTTTGCCAACTCATCCACATTCCCAACTCGTCCATATTCCCAACTCGTCCACATTGAAAACTCGTCCATATTACCTACTTGTCCGTATTACCAACTCGTCTTCATTGCCAACTCGTCCATAATGCGAACTCGTCCACATTGTCCCCTTGTACATGTTCCCAACTTGTCAATTTTACCAACTCATCCACATTGCCAACTCATCCACATTTCCAACTCGTCCATATTCCCAACCCAACTCGACGATACACCCAACTCGTCTACTATACCAACTTGTCCTTATTATCAGCTCGTATTTCTTGCCAAATCTTCCATATCACCAACTCGTCCGTATTACAAAGTCGTCTTCATTGCCAACTTGTCCGTATTACCAACTCGTCTTCATTGCCAACTCATCCATAATGCGAACTCGTCCAAATTGCCCACTTGTCCATGTTCCCAACTTGTCAACTTTACCAACTCATCCACATTGCCAACTCATCCACATTTCCAACTCGTCCATATTCCCAACCCAACTCGACGATGCACCCAACTCGTCTACAAATACCAACTTGTCCTTATTATCAGCTCGTCTTTATTGCCAAATCTTCCATATCACCAACTCGTCCGTATTACAAAGTCGTCTTCATTGTCAACTTGTCCGTATTACCAACTCGTCTTCATTGCCAACTCGTCCATAATGCGAACTCGTCCAAATTGCCCACTTGTCCATGTTCCCAACTTGTCAATTTTACCAACTCATCCACATTGCCAACTCATCCACATTTCCAACTCGTCCATATTCCCAACTCGACGATACACCCAACTCGTCTACACAATACCAACTTGTTCTTATTATCAGCTCGTCTTTATTGCCAAATCTCCCATATCACCAACTCGTCCGTATTACCAAGTCGTCTTCAGTGCCAACTCGTCCATATTCTCAACTCGACCACATTTACCATCCCGTCGACATGCAAGCGGAAGGACGTAGTTTTTTCTTGTAAAATACCATTTAATTTACCATGACTCATGCCATTTTCCTTGGAATTATTTTTTTGATGGACTTATATAATCATATTTATAATAATCTATAATAAATTTACTTATTTGAATGACGTTTAAATTAGTTTTACTACATTTTTTCTGCTTTGATTTATTGTAAAACTCGCCTATAAAAATAATCTATTCTTGAATGACGGTCAGTTTTTCTAGTCTTTCGAGTACCAGTCCAACTCGCACTTAACCGGCTTTTTTCTCCACATTTTTAACAGGTATGCGAAAAAAGTTTCCATATGAACATTTTAAAAAGAAAAACAACCTGGCAATTTAGAGCATTGACATAATAGCCCCCAATAAAAAAGACATTAAAAGTTGTCAGAATATGGTTACTGTCATTCATTGTCAACAAACTGTAAAATTATTTTTGCATATTCGTACATGTTTTAAGTGTTGCGGATATTATGTTGTCGACTCAAAAATAATATTTCATCATGCTGAACAACTTACTCAGGTTTGTGAGCAAATCATGCTTATTATTATTTGGTCATCTTATGTCAAAATAGGGATCACGTGGTTAGCGCACAGTAGTTTTTTCAAATCCATTTTTCAGTACCTTTTCAGGAAAAAATTAAAATTCCAAGAGTTTTATGCACCTCTCCAGCATGAGACGAATCTAATGACATATCATTTATCAAAATCGGACCATAACTGTAGATCTGATGGGATGTACAAAAATCGGCCTCGCGTAATATATATATAGATTGTGTTTGGGATAAACCAATATGTGATATCAATGGTGACGGCAAAAATAAATGAATGAGTTTGATTTTTTCCGTCTTAGATTTATTTGTCAAGCCCCAAAGGCAAAGATGAAATATGAAAAAAAAAAAAACAACACACTGTTTTCGCCGCTCAAGTTAAGCAACGCTACCATGGTAACATAAGAAGTTTCTACACTAAAGACTTAAAGTTGAATATTTTTGACGCTTTATAGCATATTGTTACAAACCTCGAAAGCCAAACACGTTTATGACTTGCAAGAGATAAGAAATTTACTGAGGTACTGTTATTCAAAAACTGACCTAATAAGGCTTAATTTAGGGATCATATTCGTTCGAACTCGTTCAAAAACCCTTACGTTAAGGTTATTAAGTTAGGGTTAGTAGTTATTATAACTGCTATTCAAAAACTGAACTAATAACACATTACTTAAGGATCACATTCGTTTGAACTCGGTTCAATACCCTAAAGACTCGGTTAGTGGGACGGGGTAGGTTAGTTAAGGTAGTTATTAACCGCGTTAACTGCAACAAAACAGTAACCGTATCATTGAAACAACCACATCATAGGGTTAACAATATGTAAGGGTTTTTAAAAACAACTTCTAAAATAACCTCATCAAAAACCCTTGTTAAGGTAACCGGTTCCGGTCCCTGCCAATACATCTAACAGCAAAATGCATAATGCTCGTATACATAGAATAACCGCCTGAAATTGTTTTAATAGCAATGATGATGGAAGGGATTATTGTGTGGTTGGCATTTTTATTGACGCAGTTCATACCTTTTTTTTTACATGTAGGAATCCTCATTGGATCCCCGCTCTACGGGGAAGAGCGTGGGTATGTCGGACTCTACTGAGAAGCAGTAGCCTACCGACTAAACCTCCATGGTATTAAAATAATTAATTGAATCAGGCGTTACTTTGCGGAAATCCATATTAATGAAAATAATAATATTGCTTTGCTATTCCGCGATATAATATCGTGCCAGTTAAATTTGTGCTAACCCGTTATACTTATTTGCGTATTTTTTCATGCATATATGCATTTAATTGTCCCACCCTCCCACCACGATAAGAAAAATAAATACGCAAATAAATATAACAAACCACCACCAAAATAACAGAACTTACTCGACACGTGTTTCGCCCCTCTACGAGGCATCATCAGGAGATGTTGACGGTCTGGAGTCCGACAACCGAATCCATGGTATGCCCACTCGCGGCAATGGTAGGGATGACACGGGATCGCGAACATGTCACTGCGAACACTTCCTGCCGCTCACAGCCGAAGCCGTCCCCTCCCTGGTGGAAAGCCAAGAAGCCCCACCGCGTCAGACGCATGCGGGGCGACACACGCATCCGACGTACCCTCAGGCCTCAACCGAGGACCTCGACGCCGGGAGAGCGGCGCACGACCCCGTGATCGCCCTCTCAGGTCCTCCGTGTAGTGGGGATGCCTTCAGAGGAAAAGGTCCCCCAGCTAAGCCACCACCCACCACTACACCCATCCCATATTCAGACGTGCACTCTGCTGCTGCAGAGACACGCTGAGGGACCCTCTGGAAGCAAGGCCGCCACCGACACACGGTGCTTCGGCCCTAGCCTCCTGGCTGAGGGAGGACAAACGCCCCTACCCCTCAGCCGGCCATTGGAGGACAAACGCCCCTACCCCTTGGCCCGCCTCGGAAGGACAAACGCCCCTACCCCTCGGCCTGCCACGGGAGGACAAACGCCCCTACCCCTCGGCCCGCCACGGGAGGGCAAAAGCCTCTACCCCGTGGGTTCCCTCCCCAAGTGCCGACGGGAGTGCAATCCCTGCACAAGCACCAAAGTGTCCACCCGAGTCATGATCTTGCCAGCCTCCTCCTCGGTCTCCTCCACTGGCGGAGATGAACTTCAACACAAACACCGAAGTGCCCACCCGAGTAATGCTCTGCCAGTCCTCCCTCTCGGTCTCCTCCACCGGCGGAGGTGAACATCATCATTAAATACCTAAGTGCCCACCCGAGTGATGCTCTGCCAGTCCTCCCTCTCGGTCTCCTCCACCGGCGGAGGTGAACTTCATCATTAAATACCGAAGTGCCCACCCGAGTAATGCTCTGCCAGTCCTCCCTCTCGGTCTCCTCCACCGGCGGAGGTGAACTTCATCAGTAAATATCGAAGTGCCCATCCGAGTAATGCTCTGCCAGTCCTCCCTCTCGGTCTCCTCCACCGGCGGAGGGGAACTTCATCAGTAAATACCGAAGTGCCCACCCGAGTAATGCTCCGCCGGTCCTCCCTCTCGGTCTCCTCCTCTCCCGTCTTGGCCCGTAGGCCCCTCCCCTGGTGTCTCTTGGCTTCCCCGCGGCGGACCAATCGCAGGGTACTAAGGGGGTAGAGTCAGACATTACGTATTGGTGATGTGGGGCTCTCTAATCCACGAAGGACCAGCCTACCCACTAAAACTCTGGGATGCTGCCAACCCTTGCCGTAGCGGTGATGCCATGGGATCGCGAACATGGCACCACGACACCACCGGCACTTTCGCCCTAAGGCGAACCCTCACCGAAAGACACACTGTAGCATAGCAGTGTGCCGTACCCTCACTTACTTCCCCAAGCCCCCAGGAAGCGGGGACCGCCACCGACACACAGTGCTTCGGTCGCAGGTCGCAGTTAAAACCTAACATGACCTACATTTTCTGGTAGCGGTTCGGCGTGTGCATGCGTTTCAGACAATTAAAGTTATGCCGACTAAAGGGAGCCCTTTTATATCTTGTAATCCTTATACTAAATTAGTATTTTTTCTACTCCAGTACTTTTTTCTGTCATTTATATAGTTACTAACTCTAATATAAAGACATAAATTATGAAAGTCTGTAAAAGTCTATACTCTATTACCCAAAAAAACACTGCTAAACGATGTTATAATGTCGCCAAAAAAGCATCACTTAGTACCACAGATTACAAGATAAACAGCTGCATTCACACAATTTGCAATTAAAAAAAAACTTATAGTACTAAGGCATTGCTGCCAACTTAAAAAAAAAAAAGTTTTATCTTCAGTGCATGGACGTTTAGTATAGTGAACGTAACCTTTATGTATAAGTTCATATTTTTTGACAGATGTTTAGTATAGTGGACGTATACCTTTATGTATAAGTTCATATTTTTTGACAGATGGACGTCAATAAAAAAAAAGTTTATCAGACTATATTTTTTTTTTAATTTTGTTGATTCCGAGCGGGAACATGTAATTATTTTCTTTGTTGTTTATTTGCATTTTATTTATGAAATCTCGAGTCGTAGAAAAAGTATTGTATGCAACGTTGTATAAGTAGGTCAAAAAACGCTCGTGGCACCTTTCTTACGATGTTCGCTACGCTCACATCGTAACCCATGCCACTCGCGTTTTTTGCCCCCTCTTATACAACGGTTGCATAAAATACTATTAAACCGCGTTTCACTCGAAGCTGACGTTGACATGTTTGCTGACAGTGTTGGTGTATTTTGCAGAAATATCTTTGCCTACTTAAGCTCTACACAAATTGATATAGTTACGTTTACCTTTATTTATTAGAAGTCGTTGTAAATAGTTGTTTTTTCTTTTTGTACAGAATTAAGCTGGTTTGTCTTGTTTTTATTATTGCTGTCTTTTATTTTTAATGTTTGTTGTTCTATGTGTTAGTCTTACTGTTTTTTGGTTTTATGTTTAATTGTGTTTCTGTGTTCCATGTGTTTACCGTGCAAATGTTTTGGTCATGTGAACTGTAAATTTGCATGTAATTATTAAATAAATAAAATAAAAAGCATCAGGTAACTGACGGAATAAGTATTAAGCATTCTGCAAACGATTCCCGTAATCTAATTGGAAAATCTTCTAATATTCTTTAACAATTGCATATCAGTGTCTACCACTGTTTGAAATGTAATATGTCTAGACCATAACTAAGAATCAAATTCACTTACCTATTTTAATATCTTTGTCATCATCAAAAATCTACGCGGGCGAAGTCGCGGGCGGCCGCTAGTAAATTTATAAAATAACAGCGCTCTCTCTCGTTTGCTGGTTAACTGCTGTAAAGTGGTGCGGCAAGACGTGGATATTAACGTATTCACATAGAGGCCGCTAAGGTGTAAAAATCTTTTAAATAAACAATGCAAAGATCGACACACAAAGCATAAGGAAAAATTCGATAAGTAGCTTGGGAGTTGGGGTATCGAAGTCGTTAACTCGCTGGACCGGCAATCCAGAGGCACCGGGTTCGATTCCCGGTCTCTTCCACCAGGTAACTCATTTTTAATTTTTTCTTTAAGCTTTAATCTTTGTATCAATGATCTATTTAGTTTACTGTTCATACTCGTATGTGTCATACACAGATACGGACTAGCGCTAATCCGACCCATTTATCTGGTAATGATTAAGCAGGTCGAAAGTTCAATAAATCCGTGAAGTTTACAGGTACTATCACTATCTCACTGAATTAAGTATATTTAGAAGCTTTTCTTTTTAATTAAATTTACGCGTGTCACGATCATAGCATATTATTTAAAAATATATCACGAGAATATTATAAAGGCGAAAGTTTGGGAGTGTGTTTGTATGTTTATTAATTATTCACTCTCAAACGGCTAGACCAATTCTATCTCACTGAATTAAGTATATTTGGAAGCTTTTCTTTTTAATTAAATTTACGCGTGTCACGATCATAGAATATTATTTAAAAATATATCACGCGAATATTATAAAGGCGAAAGTTTGGGAGTGTGTTTGTATGTTTATTAATTATTCACTCTCAAACGGCTGGACCAATTTTGATAAAATTCGGGATGCAGGTAGCTGACACCCTGGATGTAATATGTGTTAACATAGGATAGTACTTTTTATCCCGCACGCGGGTAACACCGCTAGCCGCAGCTAGTGGAAAATAAATTGTATATTCTTACAGACACATAATATACTCGTATTAACAACGCCTACAACCCACCTTGACAAAGTCGAATAATTTTGATTATATTTGTCACTACAAGGTGTCACCGCCACTTCAAGTAGAGGAAGACAAAGTCATAACCCTGTTGCGTCACCGAGGTCTGGTAAAAATTAAAATAGTTTCGCGTCTTTGAAATCACCGTTAAGAAAGCGTTACGAGACTTGTCATTTTTTTTATGGGTTTTCATTTCTTTTCGTAGGTATTTTAGGGTTCCGTAACTCAAAATGACAAACAGACTGTCCGTCATTCTGTCTGTCAAGAAAAATAATTGGAATCCTTTGACTATTGACGTTTCGTGTTAACCTGGAATCATGAAATTTGCCAAGAATCAAAGTCTTACGAATGCCTGATCATTTACAGTTGCCGAGAATCTTCTTGAGCCTAACCTTGACTGCGCAGTAGCCGATTTACGTACAAATATGCATGCGCAGATCCGCCATTTTGGGTCAAGAAGTTTCTCGGCAACTGTATCTATCGCGTGATGAACGCATCCATCACAGGCGCTGGTTCAAATTGAATGTAGCCTGGAAATACTGGGTGCGTAAAGGTCGGTGTATCATTTCGGTGTGGTTCTTTATTTTTGATTATTTTTTGTGATTTTTAAATGTGAAGAGATACTTTAGACTATATACTATTAAACATATGTAAATGTGGGCCCCTGAAATCTGAAATAGTTTTTGAGATATTAGAGATCGAATATCTAAACACACTAGGGAATGATAAACGTACACCAGGATGATAAAACAGGTGCACCGCAATGAAATTTCGTACACCGGAACGAAAGATAAGTGACAAATTATAAAATAAATTTTAGGTTTTATGTTCGTAATATAATATTATATTGGCACTACATAATAGTATAAACATATATCTTAATTGTGTTATTAAATACAAAATAAAATATATTATTATATGTAATTTAAACAATATCTTTGAGAAGTGAAGCTACTTTTGATGTCATTCCGGTGTTTTCCTCATTTTGGTGGGGTTTAATAGTACATTACGGCAGAGACCAGTAAGTAAGCCATACTGGCCGAGTAGGAATTAGACGGACCGAGCCGTAGGCGAGGTCCGGATATAATACGAGGCCAGGATGGCTCTTACGGTCGAAGCAAGTATAGTGTTTTTCTCAAAAATTAAACAATAAAATTAGATAAAAATTATATTTATACTGAGTCGGCGGTCCCGGGTTCGAATCCCGGCCGGGGCAAATATTTGTGCAAATATTTGTTCTTGGGTCATGGATGTTATCTATATATGTATTTATATATTATGTATATCGTCGTCTAGTACCCATAGTACAAGCTTTGCTTAGTTTGGGACTAGGTCGATTTGTGTAAGATTGTCCCTTAATATTTATTTATTTATTTTGTAGGTGACATTCATATTCGGCCATTTTCCAATGAATATTTTTGTTATATCCCATTATTACACATTGTGATATTCGTCGTCGCAGGTACCATTAACTCCCATGATAACAACCTAAAACAAAAATAAATTTGAGTTTATACTTGGATAAAAGATATAGTTATATCGTTATCAAATAGTGGCAGAATTTATTTACCTTCATCGCCAAAATGGTTATCATCTAGAGCTTGATATAAGAACTTTTCTATATTTTGCTGCTGAATATTTGTGATTTCTTTCCTTTGTAGCCATCCGATTGTCTCAGAAAGATTGTTGAAATATTCTGACCTTATCACACATTATCTGACCAATTATTAACTTGATTTTCTTCCTTCCATTTAATGAATCTCTTGTATTTTTTTTATATCTCCTTGGATTTAGTCGGAAGTAAATTATTTTAGCTAACTCTGCCTCCGCTTTTAAGTATGGAGGAGTGCCGTCTGTTCGGAATCAGACTCGTCTGAACTCATTTTTGCTGAATTATTGTAATAGATCACACAAACAAATTTGAAATTTTTGTCTTTTAATTTAAATCCCGCCTTAATTTCTTTTTTTTATAAATACTGCGTTTAATTATTTGCACTGTCTTACAAATCTAAGTCTTAAAGATAAAATTTAATTATTGTTATACATTGTTGTATTTTCTAACTAATTTTCATATCATAAAGCTAACCTTCAATTTTAACTCCGAGGTTTTTTCTAAACGACACAAAAAAGGAAGGAATTCCAAAATATCATTGTCATTTTACACAGCACAATTATAAACTAAACGCTGCATACAAATTTCCGCACTAAACCCTGACGCTACTTTTTTTTTAAATATGCATCTTGAGTTACGTTTATACTGCCAATAGTGCTAACCTCTTTTTTATTTTACATTTGCTCTTAGTGTAAATTGCAAGTGTATACTGCAATGTCGTCTCTTTCTATTTAATCTATGAAAAAGGGACGCCACTTTTTAATTTCTACAATTTGCTGTCGCACTGTACTTATAATTAAAACAATTTGTGGAATCATTGACGTAATAATTACATGGACACACAATCAGACGGAAAAAATGGCACCCTCCCAACTAATGCAAAATCACAAATCGCATTAGTTGGGCGATCAGTTTCGCTTAGACCATGACACGTGACGGGTCTCAAAAATGATTTAATTTTCAGTGAAAAATTGCAGAAATAACAGCTATAAAATAAAAAAAAAGGTCGGAATATTCTTTTTTACGCAGATTCTATTGATTAATTAACGAATCCTATGTAAAATCATAGCATATTTCAGATTACAATTATTAACTTTGTCCCTACAAAATGCACCTCATCACAGAACAAAAATCAAAGGAGTCGCTATAGTTTTATATATTATAAATTAATAAAGGAGTGCAATAAATAAATATCCTATTTTTTTATTAAAGATTCCCACGCGATCCTAAGCAACGTGAAAAATTGAGGTCAAGTTTAGTAAGAGACAGACGTCAAGAATAATTTCAGCCAAATAATTCGTCTCTCGTGTGTTTGTTCGGCATAATCATATATGTTTTTTTTTATGTTTAATCAAAAGAAGCGTTGAAGTCTTTCACTCAACACAGCTTTAATATCTCAATAAAAACGTAAAAAAATGACAATGTATACAAAAGAAGCGTAAAATGGTTATGTCGTGTTTGTGGTAGTAGGTATCTATACATAAATAGATATACACTGTCTCGGGCGCACGTCACATGGGATGCTGCGTTTCATTACACGCGAGCCGAGGGCGAGAGTGGACGCATGACATTGCTATGTGTGCGGCGGCGAGTGAGCCAGTGTTATGAACATATGCCTTTTACAAGCAGATCCTACAGGTTACATTAATAAATATTAATAAAAAAATTGCTCTGTTGTCATTGTTTTATTTTGTCTCAGAGTCTAGACACAGTCAGTTTAAACCTTTGAACGCCAAGAACACCTAAAGACAATGTGTGCTGCCGTGCATACTACGCCACCGACTTTCACGCCACGCCATCAAATTTTAAAGGGTTAAAAATGTTAATATTTTGCACGCCTTACTCTCATTTCACATACCTACTAGAACAAGATGAGTTGAGAAATCATAATGTCATTATTACTGATCGTTACTATGCAGTGTCGGGACCCTTTTATGCAGTTGTTAAATAAAAACGTAACTTAATTTGTTATTAACAATTTGCGAGTTTATTTAGTTCAAACAACAAATATATTTTAATTCCTAAATAAAATAATAATGAAAATATTCTTAGTATGTAAAACTATTAAAATCTGCTCGATTCGTGCCATGTTCCAAGTTTGACAAGAGACATGAGTCAGAATACGCTAAAAAAGTTAATTTACACGAAAAATATTTGTGGTAATAAGTACGTAAGCCAATTTGACACTTAAACATTTGAGTAAAGAGTTATTTTGTACGAAGTAATTATGTTGTTGTAAATTATAAATAAGCGTTATTGGCATCTACTTGAACATGACAGCAGTGCCACTTTTTTCGACAATTTTGTTCGGGTCTGTGGCTCTATTATAAATAATACCTCAATGTGTGGAATGCATCCTTTACATTTATATACGACCTCATCGCCTTCACATCCTTAGTTTTTTTATAGGTCGGTGACGATGTAAATCGGGTTTCGATATTCAAATATCTTGATACGTAATAGGAATTACATACTTACTTACTGGACAAATATTGATTCCAAATTTAAAATCTCGTTGTTTACTGGACACTTCTAAAAAGTCTTCGGTATGTTCCACTTACTGTATTCTATCTAGCGATGGTAAGGCAACATTACATGCAATTTTTGAGAAAAGTAATTTTACTACACCGTGTTTGTGTCAATTTGTACCTTTTACTACCTAATTTGCCGCTAGATGGCACTTTTTAATAGGACCCTACTTCTACATCGCGGTATCGTTTGTTCGTCGTAGAATATACTAAAGGTTCGAGAATTTTATACATTACAACAGCAATAGCAGCCTTCCCCTACGCACAAAGTTGGGGATATACAAGACGTACCTGCGGTCCCGCCTGACCTACGCGGCCCCCGCATGGTACGCCTTGACGTCGGAGACCAGCAAGAGAAGGCTGCGTGCGCAGGAGTCCCAATCCCTGCGCACAATCGTTTCGGCGCCGCGCTACATGCGCAACGAAACGATCTACCGTGATCTCAAATGGCAAGGGCTGGACGCCTTCATCGGGCAGCTGGCAGGAGCCATGTTTCGCCGTGCGGACAACTCCGGGATACCATCCCTGGAAGGCATCGCACCACTCCACACTCGTCCACCAGACGGAAGGGGCAGAGCTCTGCCGAGAGAGCTCGTGCCCCCCACCGACTGAGCCCCCTGGAAATCCATCCAGGTCACCACAACGCCGCTGAAAGGCCAACGATACCGCAAAGCCGCAGATAGGCCACCGTGCTCATCAGCAGCTGAGCCCAACTCACCCAGAAGAGGAGAAGAGAGGAAGCAGCAGCAGCGCTCACGCCGAACTTGACCTGACCGCTAACACGAGAAGAAGATGCACGCAAAGTCCACAATGTGGAAGAAACTGAGGTCTCTAACGAGACCGCCCGTCCGTCATCACGGACGGAGATGAGGCCGCCAAAAAGGGCTAAGCCCTGGTATGGCATCCCCACACTCCCCCTAGGGGATGTGTGAGACGACAGGATTGGTACATTACAACTTGCTGCAACCAAAAAAGTGTTTCATTTCACTGGGTTCAGAGGGCGTCCTGGTCGAGGCTCAAACATGGTCCTTCGAGCCGGATGGACTTAGGATTTTTGAGTGCCTACATGCGTCAAGGGTGAGCCGGCTGTGACGTCACCAACGGGAACCGGAAGGTCAAGCATGTGGGATGTGTATAGAGTGCAATAGAGTGGTTTATTGGCCGGGTGCATGACGTTGGCGCCACCTAGCGTTCACAACTTTGGAGGGGGTCTGTCAAAAGTGTTAAATAATGGACGCAATAAAATTAAGGTAAAAAATTGAAAATATTGATTGTAGAGCACCTAACAAGTGCAAAATCTGTTTGTTTTTAATGTGAAACACATTTGGTTCTTAGCTTTATTGAAGAAAGTAATTATTATATATGTGTTTAATATTATTATGTCAATTTACTTCTTTGTTGTTTCCTTACAAATTAAAGGAAAAAAATAATGTTTTATTATGTTTATTTTCAGATAATTGAAGAATTACTACTATTTACAAAACTGGCTTCCAAAGCATCGGTCAGAACATAAGGTTTCAGCCTCAAACCGAGAGTAAAGGGAAGCTGTTAGTTTTGGCACATTAATAAACAAACAATAAGTAACATTTACAAATTATAAGTAATTTTACATTTCATATTTTTGAAACATTGTAATAATTCTATCATAATAATATTATTGCACTAAATAGATAAAAATATGTTCAGTTTAATACACTTACTTTATTTTTCTAGCAACAGCGATCCAATTCATTTTCTGATCTTGTTTCCAACTCGGTGTAGGAAAGCATAACATTTGCAATTGCTATTTCGTCCTGTATTATTGCAGTTTACCACACAATTACACCTATCGTGACCCATTTTACTTATTTCAGTTTCTTATTTTATAGTACAAAACGTAAGCATTATAACTGAAAAGTATGACGTTTGACAGAAACAGAGAGGCCAAAGTTACCACTTTTGGCCACATCAAGCGCTGCGATCATTTTCGCTTTCCCTACGCGACCACTGCACCCGGCCATGGCCGGGTGCATGACGTTAGCGCCACCTAGCGTTCACAACTTTGGCGGGGCTCTGTCAAAAGTGCTAAATAATGGACGCAACAAATTTAAGGTAAAAAATTTAAAATATTGATTGTAGAGCACCTAACAAGTGCAAAATCTGTTTGTTTTTAATGTGAAACACATTTTGTTCTTAGCTTTATTGAAGAAAGTAATTATTATATATGTGTTTAATATTATTATGTCAATTTACTTCTTTATTATTTCCTTACACAAATTGTTAATCACTCCATGGTATTATTTGCGGACGATAGCACTGTAATATTTACCGAACGATATACTGATACACATCAGGAAAATATAAATACGACTTTACATTTAATAATCGATTGGCTTAATAGGAATAACCTTCATGTAAACCTTGATAAGACGAATATAATGAATTTTAAATTACGAGTTAATAATACACCAAACCTAACTATTACGTATCATGACCAGAAGATTAATGAGACTGACTCCACAAAATTTCTAGGATTAAATTTAGATAGTAGTCTGACATGGAAAAATCAAATTGACTCTATATGTAAAAAACTTAACCAATTTAGTTATGCATTGTATAATTTAAGGAAAAGACTAAATCAATCGGCAGTATTGACAGCATATCACGCATATGTTACGGCTACTATAAGATATGGTGTAATATTTTGGGGCAATGCTAAAGACCGTGAAATGGTATTCAGGAGCCAAAAGAAGTGCTTAAGGTCCGTATGTGGCATTAAACCCACAGACTCCTGCAAACCGCACTTCATAAAATTGAAAATTTTGACATTACCCAGTCTTTACGTGTATGAAATATCAATGTATGTGAAATCTAACATAAAACAATTTGCGTCTTTTAATAGCACACGTCAGCAACATAAAATTAATCATAAGCCATTCAAAACAGCTTTTTTGTCAAAAAGTATTTTTGGAATGGCTCCAAAAGTATTTAATAAATTGCCTAATTCAATTTTAAAATTAGAAACCATGACTGAATTCAAGAATGCATTGTTTAAGTTTTTAGCGTCTAAAGCTTACTACACAATTCAGGAATATTTAAATGACACTTCTAGTACATAACTAATTTACGCATATGCTGCACACACATAGTACCTAAGATTTGCATGTCTCTGTGACAAAACATGTAGTTCTGTAAATAGATTTAAGACCAACTGTATAGTTATACCATGTTTAAGCAAATAAATGACTGATTACTGATTACTGATTACAAATTAAAGGAAAAAATAATATTTTATTATGTTGGTAAAATTACTAAGTACTATTTTCAAAACTGGCTTCTAATGCATCGGTCAGAACATAAGGTTTCAGCCTCAAACCGAGAGTAAAGGGAAGCTGTTAGTTTTGGCACATTAATAAACAAACAATAAGTAACATTTACAAATTATAAGTAATTCTACATTTCATATTTTTGAAACATGGTAATCATTCTATCATAATATTATTATTGCACTAAATAGATTAAAATATGTTCAGTTTAATACACTTACTTTATTCTTCTAGCAACAGCGATCCAATTCATTTTCTGATCTTGTTTCCAACTCGGTGTAGGAAAGCATAACATTTGCAATTGCTATTTCGTCCTGTATTATTGCAGTTTACCACAGAAAGTTTAAAAGTTTAACACCTATCGTATTCGTGACCCATTTTACTTATTTCAGTTTATTATTTTATAGTAGAAAACGTAAGCATTATAACAAAAGTATGACGTTTGACAGAAACAGAGAGGCCAAAGTTACCACTTTTGGCCACATCAAGCGCTGCGATCATTTTCGCTTTCCCTACGCGACCTCTGCACCCGGCCAATACTAAAGGTTCGAGAATTTTATACATTACAACTTGCAGCAAACAAAAAAGTGTTTCATTTCACTAGGTTCAGAGGGCGTCCTGGTCAAGGCTCAAAAGCACCGGAATGAAAATGGAGGAATGATTTCCCATTCCACGACATATTTTTATTTCTTAAAAAAAGAGTAAGCCCTTTATTCTAAAACTAATTCAACTCTTGAAATCATGAGTATACTTTACATGATATATGTATATACATTTCAAACAACACAATTAAAAATAAAGAAGCTATACCAACTCCGGAATGACATTTTTTGTCTTCGTGCCACCGCGATGATATACTCACGTTTATACCGGCCAACGTATTGCCACTACCCACAACCGCTCTCGTCGAGCGCCATAGCCAGGGGCATTTCACTCAGTACTTTACAGATTTCATACATTAAAACTTGCGTGCGTTTTATACGAGACTCGCTCGATAGATGGAGCAAAATTCAATATTTGAATTAGTGTTATTAAAACGAAATCTGTTTTTATATTATTATTTTATCCATAAATAAACATATAATAAAAACATAATTATAAGTTATTGTGAAAGATTATGAAGCATTATTTTAATTTATCATTACAGGCAACATTACGGCTTAAGATTAGATCCCCGTTCCATTCCACTCATTTATTTTTTAGATTTCACCTATTATATTTTATGATGATGGTCACAAAAATTTAATATCCACAAAAAAAAATGGAAAATAACAAATGCGTATTTTTTTAAATGTAAAAAAACAATAGTAGAAAGTAAACTAAAAGACTACTTAATACAATTCGGTGTAGAGGAACGCGTAGCGTGGTGCTGTTTGACAGTTTACTTTATTTATGGACAAGTTGTTTTTCTGGTGGATATTCAAACGGGTATAAGAAATCTTCTTCGACTGTGCTTTATGGATATTAGCGAACGTTGTTGATCTTCACGCACGAACTTGGATTCCGACGACAGAAGTTCCAGGAAGGATTTCCATCCCGGCTATGTGTAATGGATCACGATTGCCTCGTTAAACTATTTTAAAGTCATGGTAGCAGTAAAAAATGTTGTGTGTGTCTACCTGTGGTAAGCGTTTGTTCTAACTATGCTCCCCAAAATTAATTAAATAAAAATAATTAATTATAAATGTGTCTTTTTTATACCTTCCTACAAACATAACTAGTTTTAAAGCCCACTTATTATGTTAAGTGTGAGGTACAGATGAATCATATAATTAATATGTATTGAAAGTACCTATAGTACAGTGCATAGCGATTGCTATGTATACATATGTACATGATTCAGATAACTCGAAACTCGCTCAATAGATGGCGCTAGTACACAAAGGAAGCTGATGACTCTATCTCAGTATGTATAATTTACTCTATGGCCATAGCTTGACTAATTCTCTGAAGTGCGCGGGAGAGGGGGGCGTACTTAATCAAATTTGGGAAATAAATCGATCCCAAACATTGTCGGTGGTAATGAGAGAGTTTCTCGGGACAAACGTATACGCACATATTCAAGGGTATACAAAGGAGATATAAAACAGATAATATGCTTTTTTATTAAGGTTTACTCGGCTAATTCCGCATAGCGGGTAATTCCGAAAATTACTGATATCTAATAAACGGGTAACATTTTTTTGCGCTAGCAACACTTCTTCAGATACTATACTCTTCTACAGTCAGACATGTACATGCGGAATTAGCCGAGTAAACCTTACCTATTTATATGGTAATAAAATAAAGGTAACAGATTTTCTTTGTCATGCATAGTATTTGACTTACCCGGCATTTTAAAACCGGCTTCGGGACAACCCACCTTGATGAGAAATTAGGTCTAAATATATTTTTTTAAATTATTATATGTATTAATATTTTAATTGTAGCTGTTGCCCGAGGTAGAAAATGGCGGGCCGTTTTCGAAAAAAATGGTACTTTATTATTCAAACTTTCTGCACCTGCGTTTTCAGTCTTGCCATCAAAAAAATACTGCTTGGGAATTAACCCTGCTATAACAACTTATGATACCTATAATATTGGTCAATATTGTGTCTTGATCTTTCAAGGGATATAATAAACGAATGATATGATATTGTGCATGATGAGGGTAACCCACGACATTAACATCGGCCCCGCAGTAAACAAGTAATTTAAGTACTTTCTGGTCTATTTGTCGGTTCATCATACTTTCTTACGAGCTAAATATAAAAATGTGTTATTTATTATTATATCTCCGTTATACTTGTAGCTACATCGCATCAAAACGGACGAACGGGTTTAATTTACCAGACCTTGACGTGGGGCTTGGGCGCCAATGTCTTTTGTTACGACTGTCACGATGGGGGTATTTACATAACATCAAGATTACCTAGTTACGCCACTGGCTGCTGGCTGCAAGATCCAGGGCGTTCTTTTCCTATTTTTGTGGATACCGTGGTATAGCCTTCGTATAACTCTCTCCTGGTCAGATCTGTATATTTTCTATTTTTTATACTTTTAATTATCTACTTTTCTCGGTGTCAGTGTTAATAATTAAAGCTCGTCATAAAATCAATCACTGTAGACTGTTACTGCCACAGCGAGAAGAAAACTTAGAATCTCAGTGTTAACTTTTCCTCTCTTCATTCCTCAGCGAGGCTTCGTATAAAGCAGGCCATACAAGTACATACCGTAAGTATATAGTTAGTAAGTAGTAAAAGTCCTCCCGCACCAATGTGCATAAGGAGGGGTTCACACTGGTGGAAAGAAAGAGCAAGGCGCGTAGGGTGCCCCGCAAGACTCTGAGTGCCACTGCCGAGCCGGTTGGTTCTAGTCTTCGGATTGCCACACCGAGTAAGGCGCTCTATGTGTCGCGCTTGCATCACTCCGCCGTGGCTGACAATGTGGTGGAGTACGTCCGCCGGAAGACTGGCTTCTCCCTGAGGGTGCACCAGCTGCAGTCCCGCCACTACGTGCACTTCAGCTCGTTTGGGGTGCGCGTGCCGCGGCCGCTGCAGAGCACCATCGCAAGTGCAGACTTCTGGCCGAAGGGTGTTGTGTTTCGGCAGTTCCGGGGCAATCTGCCGAATCCTGCACCAGATCAGACGACGCAACGGAGCCACGCTGTTACGTCGCATAAATCAAATTAGATAAGTTTTTTTTTGTAATGTAATTTTGTAGTTCACAGTGCCTTGGTTTATACTGTTATGCTGTGTAACTAATTAAAACAAATAATAAATAAATACCAAAAATAAGATAAATATATGTACCTATTTCCAGGTAGGGCTTGAAATTCCGGAATTGGTTAGTATGGGCCATATCGGAAATTCCAGATTTTTTTATACTGGCCACACAAATAAGCCAATTCCGGAATTGCAAGCCCTATTTCCATGTTTGCAATGATGGGTATAACAACGTTTACTATAATTTCACTTGATATATCAACATTTGATATAATGTTGAGATGACGATTTATTGTTTACCATGTCTCTTGCAAAATAAATTTTCATTTCATTTCATTTCAGATTGTGATGACGATCCTTATTGGGAGATTATATTGATTATTATGGTTATTATTGCTTCTGCTTGACATTGTTATACATAGTTAATATTATTATTATATTTTTATTTTGACGATCATGATGTGAATACTTATGTTTTTGACTAATGCAAATATATATAGTTATTTTCACATGAAATAAATGAATATGAATCTGAATCTGCTCCATTTTATATAATAACAATAAGCATAATTTCATTGGGTTAAATTTCAATTACTATAAAAGACAGTTGATATAACGTTTATATTCGCAAGATAACCTAACACTCCTTCCACTGAGAACTGCGGCCACAACTGCGCGCGAGCCGAGGCGAAGTCGAAGGTCGGCGAAGCGCCAGAACCGATTTGCTACCAGTAAGGTAGGTTAGGCAAGAGGTTTCACTCGGCGCCGTATGTCACGTAATATACCTACTCGCCCATCGCTCCGCCTTTATTCGGCTAGGGTCGGCACGTGTTTGAAGGAAAGGCAATGCATCGATTCTATTTTTATTAAGTATTTATTTTTAGCAGTGGGACATCATGGGCTCACAATAATAATAATAAGAAGAGCACACCGAGGGCGAATGGATGAATGTTGTCAGACGTGAGTGTGAGCCGTTCGAAGCTATGGGCGCTGTGACTATCAGCCCCGATGATGTAAGGTGTGCGGCCCGTACGACCAGAACTGGAAAAGTCCTGGGCCAGACGGGTTGCACAACTTTTGGATCAAGTGGTTTCGATCCTCACACGAACATCTGGCAACACAATTTCTAGACGCCCTCGAGCTTAGTTCCCTGCCATATTTCATGACTACTGGTGTTACCTTCCTGCTCCATAAGTCCGGTAGTACCACGGAAGCGAAAAACTATAGACCCATCACGTGCTTGCCCATTTTATACAAGCTCCTTATGTACGTCCATTCTGAGAACAAAAATTAACACGCACATTGTTGCAAACAACATTTTGGCCTTTTCTCAGAATGGGTGTAGGGTTGGGTCCCGTGGTACTAAGGAGCTCCTCCTCATTGACACGACCATTTGCCAACAAGTTCGGCGGAACAGGGGGTCCCTCTCGAACGCTTGGATTGACTATAAGAAGGCCTATGACTCAGTGCCTCAATAATGGCTGGAGAGGATCTTAGAGCTGTATATAATCGATACAGCTCTAAGACCCCTCTTAGGCGCATGTATGAGACATTGGACCACAGTCCTTTGTCAACCAGCTGGCGGGGATAGGCCCCCTGGCCCGCAGGACTTGATAAGGATTGAGAGAGGTATTTTCCAAGGTGACAGTTTGAGTCCTCTGTGGTTGTCTAGCCCTGAATCCGCTCAGCACTCTGCTGAAGGATTCAGGACTAGGTTGCCGGCTTCGCAGAGGAGGTGAGGTCATTTATCATCTGCTGTACATGGATGATCTTAAACTGTATGCACCAAAACGCCAGAATCTGGTGCAACTACTGGAAGTAACTGAAACCTTCAGTAGCGCCATCAAAATTGAGTTTGGTGTAGACAAGTGTGCGGTCATGCATGGACAGCGCGGAAAGTCGTAAATTCCGCGAACTTTCTGAGACAATGTCCCTCAGGTTGATCTCCGAAGCTAAAACCTACAAGTACCTTGGTATGTCACAGTCATTGGGTATTGCGGACGGAGACATTGGACAGGCGTTGAAGGAGCGTTTCTTTTGTCACTTGACTAAAGTACTTAACAGTCTTTTGTCCGGTGGCAATAAGGCGCGCGCCTTCAACGCTTGGGTGATGCCTCTGCTCACTTACTCCTTTGGCATACTAATCATCAGACTGAGCTGGACGCCCTGGATACGAGGGTCCGTCAGCTACTCACTACACACCGCATGAGGCACCCACGCTCGTCAGTTATGAGACTGTACATCCCACGTAAGTGTGGAGGCCATCCAAGGACCTCCATAACCGCGAGGTGTGCAGTCTTAGGGAGTATTTCCTAAACAACGAGTGTGGGGTTCATCGCGATGTATTAGCAGTTGACAAAGGCCTCACGTCTCTCTCCTTAGCAAACGAGAACTGGCGCAGAACAAAGGTGCTTAGCACCGATGACCGCAGGGCTTTATGGAAGAGCAAGGAGCTACACGGACGGTTCTATAAGGCCCTTACGGGGCCCGATGTAGATCTGCTCGCGTCGGTGAACTGGCTACGCTTCGGGGATCTCTTCGGGGAAACCGAAGGTTTTGTCTGTGCATTTGCGGACGAAGTAATGATGACGAACAATTATCGGAGATATATCCTGAAGGACGGTACGGTCGACATTTGTCGGGCATGCCGCCGTCCCGGTGAGTCACTCAGGCATATAATCTCCGGTTGTTCTCATCTTCCTAACGGCGAGTACTTGCACAGACATAACCAAGTAGCCAGGATCATTCACCAGCAACTTGCTCTTCGATACGGTCTTGTGGGGTCTGAGGTGCCGTACTATAAGTGCGCACCGATGCCAGTTCTCGAGAATGGTCGTGCCACGCTCTATTGGGATCGATCTATCATCACGGACAGGACTATTGTAGCCAATAAGCCTGATATCGTGTTGGTGGTAGATCGATCCAAGCGCCAGGCAGTGCTCTTCGACATCACCATCCCGCATGACGAGAACCTCGTGAAGGCAGAGAAGGACAAACTCAGCAAGTACCTTGACTTGGCTCACGAGGTGCCTGCCATGTGGGATGTTGACTCGACGATCACTGTCCCGATAGTCGTTGCAGCGAACGGTCTTATAGCGAAGAGTCTCGACAAACATCTTAAGAGACTCTCGCTAGATGGCTGGATAGTAAAAAAGTAAGTAAGTAAAAATAACTTTATTGGCACATACAAAATAACAATAACATGAAGTAAATGCATGCACATAGCGGAATAGTAATGGCATAACTTATTCAGGGGTTCCCAAACTAGGCGCAGCCTGTATCTTGGGCAACCAATTTTTACTTATATATACGTATATACCTATATATTATTTGGATCATTGCCGACGTTAAAATTTAAAAGGAAAGTTAGATTACAAACTAGTTAATTATATTATTTTTTTCGTAGTATAAGCAAGCTTTAATAAAACTATGCAATAAAACAATGTGTCACTAAATCATGCGAATTTTCGAGATGCTCTCAGTCTTACTATAGTTCAAGGTCAGAAGCCAGTCACCGATAAGTCATCTGGCATCAGAAACAGATAGATTTTTGATGTCGCAGTATTTTGCAATTGAGTTATAAACAGATGCTCTCACACAGTCTCCAAATCTCCTTGCAATTACGGATTTGACTGATGGTGGATTAAGTTAATAGATACGTTTTGTTAACAATTCTCTGTGAAGCTTCGTACCGATCAGGCGCTTATGGGTCTCGACGCAAGTGCGGAGAATAAAAAGTTGTCGAATGTTCAGGACGTGCGCTTCTTTGTACAGCTGGGTAGTCGGGTAGCGAAACGGTTTCTTTAGCATTACTTTCAGTACAGATCATTGTGCGCGTTCTGCGACTAACATGATAGATTTCGCTGCACTGCGCCAAACACTGACGCAATAGCTGGCCACGGACTCAACAATAGCTTTATAGATCATTGTCAGCACCTTGCGGTCCGCCGAGTTTCTAAGGTAAGCTGACTGGTAGAGAATTCCTAAAGGCATTAAGTCCGCCATTTGTACTTTTACTTATGTATTTTGTGCAATAAAGTTTAAATAAATAAATAAATAAAATAAGGGTTTTTATGACTGCAATGGTTTTCCTTAGACAGACACTGAATATGGTGTTTAAAATTTAAATGTTCATCCATCACGATTCCGAGATACTTAATAATGTTAGAGCGTGCAATGGGATCACAACTACAAGGCCCTGAAAGACACATGTCACTGGAATGGATTTTAATTGTTAGTGTGTCGGGTGGTTTCGAGGCTGCGGTTTTATGAAAGCAAAGGTATTTAGTTTTGTTTTGGTTTAGCCTCAGTAGGTTTATTTTTAGCCACTTATTAATTGAAAGCATCCCCAACTCTGCTGCCTGGGAAGTATCCTCCCATGACTCTCCGTGAAATAGAACAATGGTATCGTCAGCATAGCATATCACCTGGGCATTCTGTAGTTCTATACCATGTATATCATTTATAATTTATAAACTGTGTGAAACTGTTTTTCATCAAGTTTTCTGCTGACTGTATGTTTGTGCATAGTATTTATTTTTGTTTATGTATGTATATGTATATATATATATATATATACATATATATATATATATTTATATATTTAAATTTTTGTATATATATGTATATTCAAGTTTTTATATCTATTTATGTTTTTAGATATCTGTACCTTACGATGTGTCTCATTCGCCTTTTGCATCACCTACTCATTAAACGTTTTTTAGGATAAACTCCACTACCCAAAGGTTGTCTGGAAGAGATCGCTCTTTAGCGATAAGACCGCCTGTTGTCTACCGTTTTTAATTTGTTTATTTGTAATTTCTTGTGTAAACGTTTTTTGGTGTGCAATAAAGCGTACTTGTATTGTATTGTATTGTATATATATATGTTAAAGAGAGTCGGGCCTAAAATCCTACCCTGTGGGATCCCAAAATGCACCGGGAGAGGCTCACTCCTATGCGCACCTATCTTAACCAATTGGCTACGATCAGAAAGGTAACTCCTGAACCAATTCAGCGCAAGACCTCTGACACCGGTGCGTTCAAGTCTATTTAAGAGGATGACGGGTGACACGGTATCAAAGGCCTTGGCCAGATCCAAGAAGACCCCAGTACAGCTAAGATTCCTATTCAGATTCCCAGAGATCATGTCAGTCAGCAGCGTAACCTTATGATCGTTGCCTACAGTCAAGAGCTCGGTGGGAAAACTGCTCCTTACTGTCGTATTACTAATTTTCTTGAGGGTTTTCCACAACTGTTTGGAGTCCTTGCAGTGTGCCTGGATCTGGTCGCTCTCGTAATTGTTTTTTAATTTACGCAGCAGGTTATTATAAAAAATTCTATAGCGACGATAGACAAGTTTTGTGACCTCATCATTCGGGTTCTGTTTAGTTTTTGCATGTAGTATATCGCGGTGGCGGGCACACCTCAGTAATCTGGGCGTCATCCATGGCGGAAACGTAACTTGTGATCTGCTGAGTGTGGTAGATCGCTCATGTCTTTTAATGGTTTCCCCTATCACATCCATGAAAAGCTGTACAGCATCATCCAAATCCGATATCGAAGTCACTCCATTCCAGTCGCACGAACTCAAGTCCACAGCAACTCCTTCATAATCTATCGTTGTCCGAATCCTAGTGAAATTTCTATTTTGTTTGGTGTTAGTAGCGAGTATAGCAATTTTGTGATCTGTTATATTATCAGTGTCGCAAACAATTCCGACTGCACGATGCTTGGATTTGAGAAAAATATGGTCCAAACAGGCTTTTAGGCGAGTGCTCTGCATTTAATCCCAGGTATGTCAGCGAGTCAAACTCAAGAATTAAAAGGCTGTAAAATTTCATCAAGAGTGCTTAGAAAATTATTTGTATTTTGGAAGGACGGAGAACGATAAATTCCCAGAACGATTATGGAGTTAGAAAGATTCATATAATAAAAGTAGCGTGTAAAACAAGTACAATTACCGAGACTTAGTTTCCATTTTGTTGGTGTAGGCAACCCTAGGATGACACCCCCACAACGTGCTACAACCAACGATGTTGCACGTCATTTAAAATGACCAATCAGATACAGGTACGCAAAACCTTTTGCAAAAGCGACAAATAACAAAAGAGTGCTTCTTCTGTAGTGTCATTATCATTATTCTGTGGGTTAGGTTAGGTTAGAACAGCGACCACAACATCACGCGAGCCGAGCGAGGGTTAATAACTTTATGCTGCCTAAATATTAAGCAAATAAAAAATCTGCTTAATTTGCGCGTTTAGAAGACTTTTATGATCAATTGATCAACAACATAAGATTCGGTATTATAAAAATCTGCGAAATGAAGTATGCCAAAGCATTACTATGCGCAAGGTGCTTTTACCAAACGTTACTTCTGCCAAGTATCATATGCAAAACAAATATTATGTCAAAAAAGTTTCTGCAAGACAATAGTGAACTTAATCACCTAAATGTCGTTAATGAACACAAACAAAATTAATTAAGGAAATTAATGTGAACAAAGTCGCAGAGCCGAAGCTACTGTTAGTATGACATACCTAAACCTAATTAACTACAACGTATAATGAAAATGAATACTCATCGGGAAGTAACTCGCAGAGAGGCGCTACGAGCGGTCGCGTCTGGTCGAGCATTTTATTACTAAAAAAACAAGTCGTATTGTCCTGTAGGTACATTCGAATTACCTGTGTATTTTTACTCGTATCAAGATCCAGAGTTAACAGTACGAGCATACGAGCGCTGGGGAGACGGTGGGGTCATTGTCATTCGATCGGTGAGTTGAGGTATCTGAACCTATTTATGTACTTAGCGACTTATTGCTCGTTTAATCCCATTGGCTCGGTATCTCATCTCCGTGTTCCAGGGGACAAGTAAGTCGTCTTAGGTTGTTTACTTAACTTACATTGTTTTTGAAAAGATATCCGTTCGTGAACAGGTGATACGAACAATTAGAAAACTACCGTTAGATACAAACATGTTTAGATTACATCGAGTCGTACTCGCCTACGGCATGTTTAACAGTTCTATAATCTAACGTTACAATAAATACATGTGGGCAAATTAAATATACCCTGGCTCATAATGTGAAAATATGTTTGTTGGTTTGTTCTTTCAATAAATAAATAAATATTATGGGACAATCATATACAAATCGACCTAGTTCCAAAATAATAACAGTATAACACCGTAATGCATGCGTGTATGAATGCGACAACTTCTGTTATCATTATAAAGGTAATTTAAAAATTCGATGTTTCCTTTTCCTTCCTTTTTATTATAATAATGTTTCCTTTGTATATGCGGTGGATGTTCCCGATCCGGATTATGATACGAGTATGACTATTGACTACGTTGCATTGGTCATTTGCACACCGAAGCTATTTGTATTAGACCGAGCCTGTTAGGCGAGGACCACGTACCAATCAATCGCATTTTGTCTTTAACACCAGCCGCAGTAACAACAAATGACAAAAATAAAAGAAATATAAAAATTAAAGGGTATAGAGATCATACGCTAAACACGTTCGTTCGTGGCATTTTATTACCGCACTAGCCGATGACCTTTTTTTTAAGGGCTTCGCTAATACATATTTAGTATTCAGGCTTCTATTTATTCCAGGGTACGATGCGTATGTGCGAAGGGCTGGTGCACAGCATAACACTATGCCTGTGCTGCGCAGTATACGGGCTGGTTCAAGCTGACAGCCCCGTTTCATTCGAACCCTCTGTCGTGCAAGTTAAGGGACCAGGGAGGAACAGGGTTCGTTCTGTTGATAATGCACCACCTGTCAAGGTTAGTTGACTGTACTGGTTACAAATGACGAGACTGCGTGGAATTGACATTTTTGATTCTTAATATAACTTGAGAAGATTAAGTAAAAATGAGCCAGAAAGAGAGGAAAGAGAGAGTGACTTTGCTGAATGACGAACTGAGTACCTAACCTAATTCGCTAAGAGCCTGATGTGAGAATTATGTATGAGGGAACAGGAAAAGTCACAGAACTTTATTGTAGGCACATGAAATGACCAGCTTCCTTTAAAAACAAAAAAATAATAATGACTGGTTGATAAATCCAATGCTCGCGAGTATTTTCATTCGTAGCCTAGACGGTAAACGCATCGCTGAAGAAGTGAGTTCAAATGTCGCTCGATGCCTGGAGATATAAAATGTATGTTTTAGTAAAATCAATAGTTTTGCTAGGAGAAGGTTCTGTTTAAATATAATATCATAAGTTTGGTTGTAACTAGTTACCTACTACATGAACATTTACGAGTAAAAGACAGTTGCTACCTTTGTTATGTTATTTCTACCTAATACAATTCCATATCGTATATCTAATTGCAGCCATGTGTTCATATTATGAGTAGCTTAGTGGATTTACCGCCCTATTTTTAATCGAATCGCGCATGTGCATGTCATTGTTAAATGCACAACATTAAACCGAATATCAATATTTTAGAGAGGGAATGGTATGTCTAAGGCATATTTTTTATCAAATAAATTATTATTCACACATTTGCCTTCTGCTGAATACTTTGGGACAATCTTGCTACAATTTTATTCAGTATATAATCTATTATTATTATTAATCCGTATATGGCGGCTCGAAGCTTGTGCCAGTATCAGTTTGTTTGGTTTATAACCAATGCATGACTTCCGTGTTAAAGACTTATCAAAACAATAAAAATTAAATTATTAAAACATGAGATGAAATGAACATGAACTAAGATGGCGATGAATCCATGAAATAATAATCATTAATCAATTCTTTTACAGTAATTAAATTATAAACTGTCATATCTATCCAATCCAGTGTGTTGACCACCATGGAGCTATTATGTACCTAGCTATTGTGAACTGTATAGTCCTTGCTAGTTCTATGGTGTTGACTACATAACATAAATATTCGATTGCCATTAGTGCGGGAAGTAGTGTCACAACGTGCAAATTTTGGTATCGGATGAATTCACTTGGCACAGATGTAGTATACGTAAAACTAAGCTAATTTAGCCCGGTAGCCATCCACCACCCCCTGGCGGGTAGGAAGGGGGGGCAGTCAAAGTTCTATTTACCCAATACCACAAGTATGGTGTAATTTTCTGATAAATCGGGTATGAGGAATTCACTTTGGAGACATTTAATGTAGTTTAATAGAAAAAAAGGAAAATATTGACAAATATGTCAAAATTGGTTTACATTTCTTTTTACTCCACTATCAGTATCTTTGAAAATCCTGAATTTTAAGTAAAAAAAAATAATACATTAAAGAATATTTATCTAGCTCTTTAAAAATATATACTTTAATATACAGGGTGTAACCGACAGCGTACCGAAAACGAAAACCGTAATTTTAGACCATAATCACGAACTGAAAACGAGTGTTCATTTTCTCGGAAAACTCAAGGATAAGATTTTCCAAAATAAATTATAAAACTCGACGCGCAATGTATTGCGTCCAATTCTCTCGGGTGCAGACGCGCGGGGAGGGGAGCACGCGGCAAGCATTGACCGGTTCAGGCGCTCCCCACTCCACTCACGCGTCAGCGCAAAACATACCGTTACGCCAATGCGCATCGAATGACATGAATGAATGCAACCATAAAAACAACGCAACCACAGATCATAACTAGTGTACTACCCAACACTAATAACAACTGACCGATAAATTAAAACAGTCTAACAAGATTATTTTCATTCAAGCAAGTCTATCTATCTATCTATCTATCAGCCACAGACGTCCACTGCTGAACATAGGCCTCCCCCATGACTCGCCACAAAGTGCGATCCTGTGCAGACCGCATCCAATGATTCCCCGCTACCCTCACGAGGTCATCCGTCCATCTAGTCGGGGGCCGACCCATGCTGCGCTTTCCTATACGTGGTCGCCACGCTAGGACTTTGCTGCCCCAACGGCCATCCGTTCTTCGGGCTACATGGCCTGCCCATTGCCACTTCAAGCAAGTAAAGCAAATAAAATGTGCGGGTAGGTAAACATTACTCATGCGTCCGACCGCAGTGGCCTGCGCGACCGCACTGGCCTGGCGGATCAATGACCGGCCAGTACCGTTATCTGTCCCACTCCACGCACTCTGTGTAGTACCGTAAAGCTGACATAAAATATGTTTGTGATACATTGTGTGTTTTGCGGAAAATGCTATTTTCATGCGATTTTTCATGAAAAATTTTTACCAGTAGAGTTCGATTAACGGAAAAATAAAGAAAAAATAAAAACTCGCGAGGAAAATTTGTGAATTTTCTCAAAGAAATTTCCACGATTTTCCAGCCAAGAATAATGGTCTGTATCCTGTATATATTTATCATAAATATATCTGAAAAAATCGAATATAGTACGCGGCGGTGCCTGGGAAATTTTCCAATCGTCTAGTCTCACTTAATTTTTTGCAAGTATTAAGTTGTTTTCTTATGCAAAATATATAGAATACATACTTATTTTAGTTATTGACTGTCGTTTATGGTTTAATGCATCAATAATAGTATTTTTATATTTCTATTCGTTTATTTTCTCAATTATATATTCCACAACAGTGGCATAATTCCGTACCTTTTAATTTTTTTTAGACAGTTGCACAAAAAAAAAAAAAATTTTAGCTGTTTATTTCACAGAAGATTCAAAAATACATAAAAAACTTAACTTCTAATCTTAAATATTAAAGATTTATTAAGCACTTAACTCCGCACCGTGACTTGCACTTGCACCTTTTTTTTAAACATGACTTGAACTGTATGGAGGCTGTATAGACCTCACTACCTATAGTGAATAGACCTAGTCAAGGGCCGGTTTATAATAATATGTGTGAAAGCTGAAGGCTTTTTAAGTCCGGGCTGAAATGGTGCCAAGACCGACAGGAACAAAGAGGCAACACCGGATTGCCGAGGGAATGTAGTGCATTGTTAAAATACTGGTGGAACCAGGTCAATCGAGTGAGATGGGCAGGAGAGGAGTCGAATGAGTATATGCTCCAGTGTGGTGTAAGACAGGGTGGCTTGGCATCGCTTATATTGTTTGATTTGAATGTGGACGAGTTAATTCGGGTTGTCATATTACTAGGACATGTTTTAACAACATCAGCTATGCGGACGATATGGCGCTGCTGGACCCCTGAGTTGACTCGGTGCGGCAACTTATCGCTATATGTGAGAAGTATGCCGTGCGGCATGATCTTAGGTACAACGCTGCCAAAAGTGAGGTCTTCATATTCAAAGCACGCAAATATAACCCAATAACGGAGCCTAGGCTCGTGCTATGCGGCATACTTTTGAAGCGAGTGGATAGGTTTAAGTACCTGGCATATACTCACGGACGATCTAAGGTATGTCCACGATCTCGAGAGAGATAGAGGGAGGAGAGCTATGTCAGTACGTGCTATGCTTGCCCGCAGATCTGCACGGTGAAACAAACAAGTAAAATTGACGCTATTTAAAGCATACTGTCAGACCTTTACACGTGCAGTCTGTGGGTAAGATTTACGCACAGGGCATATAACACATTGCGAGTACAATATAACAACGCATTATGGGTGTTGTTGAGGCTGCTTAAGCACTGCAGTGCTTCCGGCATGTTTGCCACTAGGTGGAAGAGAATAGCCTCTCTGCTGAGAAGAGTGCACGGTAGCAGCAACAGCCTCCTTAGGGCGTTGGAAGGGCATCTCGATTGTACCATAACCAAATACTGGGTAGGGGTAGTTATTGGCAGGGCGAAATAGAGCAAATGTTTTGTTTGCTCCTGTGACTAGCAGTTTCTCTCTCTAATTAGTAATAGGTATTTATTTGTAGGTTTTTTTATTTTGTTTATGGAGCAAATCGTCTAATAACATGATCAGGCCTCGGAGTATTTTTAGCACGGTAAGACTAAGGAGAGCTATGGAGTCTTTGTTAACATTAAAATTAAATTCATACTCATACTCATCCTCATTAATTTAATTCATAAAATAAATTATAGCTATAAAAAATACACCACCATCTTCATTGACGAGTAACAAATAATATGAAGGTAAACAACCCCATAGAATTAACAATCAATATCCATAGAACACGTAGCTATAGGAATAAGTTCTTCAAAATCTTCACATGGTACGTGTACGTTGTTCATTTCATCAGTCCAGTTGTAAAATGTGTAAATAATTGAGACTTTTTCCATGTTCTCTGGAGTGAAACATGTTCTATGTTGGTCAAAAATCCACTTATGACACGAAAAAGATCTTTCCACATCGACTGAAGTTAAAGTAGCATGTTTTAGAACTTCCTCAAATTGTTGTGAGCTTGCCATCGTTCGTATTTCATTAATATCTGGGTTCCTTTCGAGAACTTTTACAAATTTATCTCTAATTGTGTCAGGGCCGAAACATGTTAAAAATTGTGTAATGTCGTCTATCACTTGAAACGCTTGCTTTAATGGAATATTCCATCCATCAATGCGGTTTGGGCGTTTGCTATTGAGATGGCTTCTTTTCTTGAAAATTCAAAAACAATACTTTTTATTTGCTCATAATGATCCGCGTAGTAAAATGCAGCATTCAACCATGTCCCCCCCCCCCCCCCCCATCTGGTTATTACAGGCCTCGGCGGTAGGGGCACATCAGGGGCCATCGTCTTAAATATTCGTGTTCTCTGTGGCGATTTCAGAAATATCTTTTTTACATTTGATATTAAGGCGTTGACTCCTTCATGTTCTGATCTTATTTGTTCAGCAACACGATGTAGTGCATGCGCTAAACAAGTAACATGTTTCATGTTGATAAATTTCCGTTTTAAAATTTTGCCTGCGAGAAGCATATATTGCAGCGCTGTCCGTGCAAAATATTAAAAATTTGCCAATGTTACCTTCGAAATCACCTTGCCACAAAAACATAAGACTATTTTCTACCACTTCAGCGATCGAGTTTCCATTGACTTTTTCTAATACCTTACATGATAGTAAGAAGGGTCGACACGAGGATCCTTGTAATGACTTCACTATAACATTGACAACGCAATTACCAATAACATCTACTGTTTCGTCCACGGAAAGCCACAGGTAACAATCTTTAAATGAGTTCCTTATTTTGTCCATAACTGGGGTGTAAATTTTTTGGAGATAAAATTTTCTTAAAGTTGATTCGTGTGGAAGTCTTTTATTCGTTATTTGGCAGCAATATTTTTCCATGAATTTTCGGAATTCGGGATGATTAAGTCTGTTCCAAGGAATGTTGCAGGTAACCAGGAACAAGCAGAGATCAATATAGAAGTCGCTTATAGCTCCACATTTCTTTTGGTGCTTGTCAGAATTAACATGTTTCAGAACGTTGTCCTTTTTCAATCTAGTTATAGAACTTTCACACACAGTGCAGTATATAACTGCTTGATCGGTATTATACTCTAACTCTTCATAGGGTTCTATCCAGCGCTGTATAAACGAAGAATGTTGGCGAGATTTTGTATTGTGTAGAATGCTGTTGACATGCTTTAATATAAAAGTGTGTCTTAATTGCGTGAGATGTACGTCACAAGACACACACGTTACTACACATTTTTCGTGATAAGATCTTTGTACGGTTCAATCCAGTGCAAAATTTCAGATATTTGTGGATCCGTCATAATGAAATCAGCAATTTATTCCGAAATTTGCCTTAAATGAATATATTGAAGTAACAAATAATACGTCTTAATATGTTGATACATGACATATGATGTCATTAAGTGCATTATCTAAAGCGGCCAGTGACAACGTATAGTTCTTTATCTCAACAGTAATTATAGTATGTAGGTACGTTAAGTACTTAAATAAAATATTGGAGCGATGACACTGCAATATGGGTAATATAATAATATTAACATACACATATACATATTATTACATTTTTATAATATAACATTTAATTCAATATATGTAAACAGAATTAATTACATTTAAGTAGTTTAAGTATTTATAAAACGATTCGGACGAACTTAATTAATGAGGATGAGTATGAGTATGAATTTAATTTTAATGTTAACAAAGACTCCACAGCTCTCCTTAGTCTTACCGTGCTAAAAATACTCCGAGGCCTGAACATGATATTAAGTCTTATGTGTTACTAACGTACTATGATCGTGATCGTTCATATCTGAAATAAACGATTTTTTTTTTATTTATTACTACCAGTGATTCGAACTTTGTGTGGGGTTATAAGACTATTGTATTTAAAAAAAAACCGGCCAAGAGCATGTCGGGCCACGCTCAGTGTAGGGTTCCGTAGTTGCTCATCCTTCACAATAGACTTAAGTTACGACAAAGATTTCAAGCTTTATAAAAAGGTCGTAAACGCCAAAGTAACTATAGTCACTTATTATCTTCTGGAAGTCAATTTATGTTCTTTTGATTTGATTTTGTTCAATATAGTTTTCATTGAAAGTTCTTATAAGGCCTCAGGTTCATGAATTTTTTCATAATTTTTTGACCCGTGGTTGAAAAGTTAGAGGGGGGGGGGACACAATTTTTTTTATATTCGAAGCGATTATTTACGAAACTGCTAACCTTATCAAAAAATAATGTTTGAAAACCCCTATTATTTTTAAAATACCTATTCAACGATACCCCAAACACTAGTGTTGGAACGAAAAAAAAATTCACCTCCACTTTAGGTGTTCGAGAGGTACCCCAAAAAAAATATTTTTTTAGTTTTTATTTTACCGTTTTGTCGGCGTGATACATACACATACCCATACCAAATTTCAGCTTTCTAGTACTAATGATCACGGAGCTAAGCCGCGGACGGACAGACGGACAGACGGACATGGTGAAACTATAAGGGTTCCTAGTTGACTACGGAACCCTAAAAATGTATAATAAAGTATATATTTTTAAAAAGCTAGTTAAAAAAAAACAACTTAATGCTTGCAACAAATTAAGTGAGACTAGAGAATTGGAAACGTTACCAGGCGCCGCCGCGTACCATATCCGTTTTTTAGATCGATGTATGATAACTATATATATTAAAGTATATATTTTTTAAAAGCTAGACAAATATTCTTTAAGGTAATATTTTTGTTTGTAGTTGATAAAAAAAAATAGCAAACCGATTTTGATATGTTCGTCAATATTTTCCTTTTTTTCTATGAAACTATGCATTAAATGTCTCTAAAGTGAATTCCTCATACCCGATTTATAAGAAAATGACACCATACTTGTGGTATTGGGTAAATAGAACTTTGACTGCCCCCCCTTCCTACCCGCCAGGGGGTGGTGGATGGCTACCGGGCTAAATTAGCTTAGTTTTACGTATACTACATCTGTGCCAAGTGAATTCATCCGATACCAAAATTTGCACGTTCTATACATTGGGTGACACTACTTCCCGCACTACATGTAAAATTCATGATCATGATGTTAGTTCCCGTTTCTGCCACGACTCTTCTCTTTTCGCACAGACTCATTAAGTATAGACAAATTATTATTAGAAAAACGTTCTTTGACAAATATCTATGTGTCAAACAAATCAGTTATCTTTAAGGTTAATTGGTAAGCGATATAGATATGATAAAAAGACGTTTAAAAAGGACTTGTTGTTCGTACAAGGGTATTATTTTTTACACATTGTGCATGTTTGGGTATTATGTTTATAATAAACAGACATCCATGTCAAAAAAGTTGGTAAGTGCAGTAGTTTTGTTGAAGCAATAACAAACTTAGATACACTTAGTTTTCTAACACTAACTTGATAATCTTCATATCAACATAATCATCATCATAGCAGCCGAAAGATACTGCTACACATAGGCTTCCCGCCAGGCACTCCACTAGGACGGTGCGGTGTCGTACGCCGCCCTCATACAACAACTTCCCGTGGCGGATCTAACACGTTTATCGAACGATTACTTTTAAAATGTAACTTAAAGGATACCATATCCTTCGGCTTTTAACAGGTAGAAATAGGGTCCTTCGATTGTAGGAGTAATAGATAGGGACCCTTTTATTTAAGTCCTACTTGTAAATAGTTCGGTGCGTGTACGGAAATAACTTATCCAGCGAATATACATACAGGTTTTTTTTAAATATTAGCTGTCTAATGAGTGCAAATCATATAAAAATACTTTCCTTTTCAGCCTGAAAGCAACATTACTATTGTAGGCGATAACTTCATGATCGATGGAAAGCCTTTTCAAATAATATCCGGCTCCTTGCACTACTTCAGGGTGCCGGCGGTGTATTGGCGCGATCGCCTGCACAAATTGAAGGCCGCTGGACTCAACGCTGTATCGACGTTAGTATTCAATTCTTCGACCACATTCGTGACTGGTTTGATCATAGTTTCGATGGCAACCATAGGTTGTTTTGTTTTAAAAATAACTCAGGAATTTCGTTTTACCGATTAAGGGACAGTACAGTACGAACAAATCTCTAAAAACTAAATGTATACACTCTACATAGTAATATAAAACAAAATCGCTTCTTGCTGTCTGTCTGTCTGTCCCTATGTATGCTTAGATCTTGAAAACTACGCAACGGATTTTGATGCGTTTTTTTTTATAGATAGGGTGATTCAAGAGAAATGTTTATATGCATCATATAGTAGAGAAACACTTTTCATTTGCACCCCATAAACTTTGCTACATTAAACTTTTCCACTTATTCGCGCCGCTCGCTATGCTGTGGCACTCGCTCCCATCGTGCGTATTTCCGTAAAATTATATCTTGGGTCTCTTCAAGACAAGAATGTAGTCGTAGAAGGCTGTTGCTGCACCAGCGAGCTACATCTTCGACCCCGTAGTTACTTACCATCAGGTGATACTGAGGTCAATAGCTGGTAAGTTTACGAATTAAAAAAATCTAATAATGTTTCATAGTATTTGTGAAAAAATAAAATAGTTACATACAAGGATGTAAGGATAGCTGAGAAAAGCTCTGTAACAGGATATATACTTAAACCAGCTGTGCCCGCGGTATCGGCACCGCACGCGTGCAAATCGGCTGTGTCAGAGTAAACGACTAATTCACCCCTAATTTCTCTCCCTCTCTCTCTTACTCCGGAGGTGGAACTTGTAAATTGAATACGATAGATGACTGTTGTCCAGATTAAATATTTTACAATTACCACTAAATAAAACTACACTCAAAATCAGTAGATTTTTTCCCCGTATTACAATTTTTGACGTGATTTAAGTGATATAGAGTAGTAAGTAGGTGTATATCGGACGATACAGTAGCCTTTTGTATTTTTACGTCATGACATGTTACTCGATAATCTTAGCACGTTTAAAATAAGTTTGCACCTTCCTAAGTAACGCCATAAGATTCAGGTGCAAACTTAACTCAATCGAGTGTAGTGTCTAACCCCCTCCCCCCCTTTGGTAAACGTGTTCTGTTATCGATTCTAAGTATCCTCCGCCAATTTTTTTTCGTATATCTTCCATGTACAGACTTTCGACCCTTTTCAGCTTTATTATATGTATAGATGCACATATATACTTCTTAAATGTAGAAAGTTCGGAAATTTAATGAATGTAGACGCAGAAAAGTATTTTTAGACACATCTAGTAAATATTGTTGATGCAGGTATGTCGAATGGAGCTTCCACGAGCCAGAAGAGAGACAATACTTCTTCGAAGGAGACCGCGACGTAGCTGCTTTTATTCGCCTCGCCGCGGAGGAAGGCTTACGCGTTTTGTTGCGTCCTGGACCATATATTTGCGCTGAAAGAGATCTGGTAATATTTATTTATTATTTGTGGTGTGAGTGTGACTAACACTAATTAAAATTTTCTTTCTTTGCAAGTTACACCCCTGAAATTGAACATTTGAATTTGAATATACTTAGTATTATAATTCTTTGATATTATTATTGATTAATTACATATTTTTTACTATTCGGAAATAAATTATATATGTAAATATTATCTTAGAAGTTTGTATATGTATATTTACCTACTCATTTATTCATTGCAAGCATAATACATAAGTATTATAAATAATTATGTGTTGTTATTTATGTGTAAGTTAGTTGCACGTTCCGCGGGACTTACTACTCGTAGTGCTGAAGTACTTCATATCTATACATAAAAGAACATCTACGAGTATGATATGTTGATTAATATTGTGTGTAGATAAAGTAGTGTATGCAACTGTAAATGATTAATAGGCCTTAAAACACGAGTGTGATCCTATTATGAAACTTCTTCGGCTCGTTTAATAAAACCACACTAGTGTTTTGAGACCTCTCATTATGTAAAAATTGCATAAACTACTATACATTGACTAGTCGTATTGCACTTATGCCACGTGATAGATCCAAAATATACAGCCTTTAACTGCCGATATTGAGATATAAATAAACTGAGCACAAACGAGTTGCCAGATAGAATTTACTTATTATTTACTCTGTGGTGGTGCTGTGGTATGTCCACAAGGCGAGAGAAATCGCATTCCATGATATCGTGAAATAATTGGATTACTAACAGTGCTCTAGGTATAGTTCTGATAAGTAAATTTTGCGAACTATACATTAATTCTGCACGAATATTTTCAGGGGGGTTTCCCGTATTGGCTTCTGGGAAAGTATCCTAAAATAGCACTGAGGTCCACTAATGCAGGTAATTATAGCGTTATATCTATATAACGGGCCAAATGCGCTTTCTATAGGTACTAATAGGTATGAAATTAACGCATCTTAGTGTCATGAAAATCTTTTTTTTTGTCCTTTTTATCTTAGTGTATTATACCTACTACAAAACAGTGTATTTCGATTACGAAATGATACAAACATAGGTACAGTAAGGGAAACTGAAACTCGGTACCTTTTTAGGGTTTCGTAGTCAACTAGGAACCCTTATAGTTTCGCCATGTCCGTCTGTCCGTCCGCGGCGTAGCTCTGTGATGATTAGTACTAGAAAGCTGAAATTTGGTATGAGTATGTGTATGTATCACGCCGACAAATCGGTAAAATAAAAAAAAAATTTTTTTTCGGGTACCTAAAGTGGGGGTGATTTTTTTTTTCGTTCCAACACTAGTGTGTGGGGTTTCGTTGAATAGGTCTTTTAAAAATAATAAGGGTCTCCGAACATTATTTTTTGATAAAGTCAGCAGTTTTGTAAATATTCGCTCCGAAAATAAAACAAAATAGTGCCCCCCCTCTAACTTTTCAACCACGGGTCAAAAAATTCATGAAAATGAGGCCTTATAAGTACTTTCCATGAAAACTATGTTGAATAAAATCGGTTGAGCCGTTTTTGAGTTATCGCAAAAATTCATAATTTTCTTTAAAATGACGTAAGTGCCGCGCGATGTCCCTACACTTCGAACGTTACACATATTGGTTAAGTGCCATACTATATTAAAATATTTCGCTCAATCTGACGCGTATAATCGATAACTTCCAGAAGGTAATAAGTAATTACTGTTACTTTGGCGTTTACGACCTTTTTATAGAGCTTGAAATCTTTCTCGTAATTTAAGTCTTTCTCGTAGTTTTCGTCTATTGTGAAGGATGAGCAACTACGGAACCCTACACTGAGCGTGGCCCGACATGCTCTTAGCCGGTTTTTAGTCTTTATTGTTAGTGCGACAAGAGCGAAAAATTTACGTATTCAAATTTCTTTTACTGTACGTTGAAAGTAATTTTATTGTTATTGATTCTTGATCTTTGTACCTTGACAGATTTCATGAACGAGTCAAAAATTTGGTTGGAGAAACTATTCCAACAACTCGGTCCCTTATTGTATGGAAACGGAGGGCCGATCATTTTAGTTCAAGTGAGTAACTACTTATGAAGACATGCACTTTTTATAACATTTTAATCAAATAAAATATTTCCACAATTTCATTACATTACCGTAAAGCAAAATATTGTACCCGAACAATGACATTCATCAAATCATCACTGTTGCCAGTTGCCACAACACAGCAGGCAAAGGGTATTCAACAGTAACGTGTGATGATTTTTTTTCATGTAAGTACGCTTCTTCTTCCCTCCTTTACTTAAAATTAAACTTATAGGTGGAGAACGAATATGGAAGTTACGGCTCTGACATGAAATACAAAACACAGATGAGGGACATTTTTAAAGAGCACGTGGGCGAGAAAGCCCTCCTGTACACCACTGATGGCAGTTGGGACACCTTTTTCAGAAATGGAGCTATTCCAGACGTCCTCACCACAATCGACTTCGGTGCAAGTACGTATTCATTCTGAAGACCAATTAAATATTACAAGACTGTCGAAAGTCCTTTTACGTTTAAAATTTTAGTGCGTATACACGATGATTTTTAATCGGTGATCAGGTACAAACTTTTCTAACTCAGTAAATGATGGCGGTCACGTTGAAGTCGTAATGACATGAAAACAAACTTTTATTTTAATATGATAATTTTTATTTTGAAACCAATTTTGTCTTAAATTCGTTGTCACCCTACTAATCTGTATTTGCTTACAACCTTTTTAATAATTTAATGGCAATGACAATTTATGAGTAATAACTTGTCATTGTCATTACCTATACAAAGACATGACAAAGACGTAGAAAATTTCGTAAAATTTCCCGCCAAAGCGATGACACTTGACGTCGATACCTACGTCAATAATTTATGTAGGATACCCATGTATCTTAGTGGTTATTAGTTTTAATTATGTTTCAACTTTTGATTAATTAAACAGTGAGGTAAATTACGTAGAGGTAATTGCGTGAGACCCCGCCTATGAAGTTTAATTTTAGCTGGATATTAATATTTTTCAACTCCTGATCACCGATTAAGAATCATCGTGTATATATAATAAAATAAGGCTTGTTTGCCGTATGAAACCATATCTCTATAGCGTATATGAGTATATTCAGTGGTATAGACGACATAGTGCGAGTGCGACATAGATATGTACTTTGATCATCGATTTATAAACTAAACTATTGCAGAAACAAACCTAGTAGACCTCGCGAGTTTGTTTCGAAATGGCTGAATTTCAACTTCCGCCAAGACATATGGGGTTGGAAAATGGGAATCGATTTTCTGAATACCTAATTGAAAAAAAAAAACGCAAAACCGAATCAACAAATAAATTCTATACAATGTGTTACCGCCAAGTAGGCTTTTCTTAAAGTAGAGTAAAGTAACATAGATCTTTAACGTATCCATGACCTTAATTTAATTAACTTTCTAACAAAATTTTAATTGCCAGTAATGTACAGTAAATAAATTGACAAGTGAGTATTAAATGACAGCGTGATATGAGTAGATAACGACAATTACGCTGTACACCCACTACATTGAATGTGCGGATTTAAGAAATTTAATTGTGCAGTTAATTCACATAATTATGATTAGCTATAATACATGCAAACAATTACTAATGGATCATATTATTATCAGTTTTAATAAATGCCCGCATGCCGGTAACAGGCTGTATACTTATCGAACATACTCACAAAATTTCATGAGATACGAAAGAGGTTTTGGCGGTGTTCACGACATATAAGCGTAATATTCGGCATTTGATAATCAGAAGGTTTCCTTTGAATGATGAAGCTTATTCTAACTCTTGAGAAGAACATTTGAAGAAGGAGAAGGAACCATCTTGCATTTTTGTGCTGAAGAGCATAATTTTTTGTATTTGATTTTGACGTTTTGCCTTCGGAATCCTATCATGTAGGGTATCTTATGAAATGAATGCATGGACTTCATGAGCTAATACGTATGTAAAAAAAAGTAATACATTGTTAAATTACTGCTACGTATTTGGGCATAACCAAATATTCAAGCGAACATCGCCCACTATTAATGATGTTAGGGTACTTATGAAACAATAAACTACTTAACCTCTGTCTACGGTAATCAGTGATTTCTAATGGTTGACTTTATGCGACGTTCTATGTACCTAAATAATACACTTATATGTACCTATTCCTTCAACAGCGACTGACTTGTGGAAATATTTCGCGTCTTTGAGACGCTTTATGCCAACTGGACCTTTGATGAACTCGGAGTTCTATCCCGGTTGGCTGACGCACTGGGGCGAGAGATTGCAGCACGTTCCCACGCAATCAGTTGTATCCACCCTTGAGAACATGCTCAAAAATTCCGTCAACGTCAATGTCTACGTTTTCTTCGGTGGCACCAACTTTGAATTTTCTGCCGGTTAGTTACTCAAATAAAAAAAAAATACTACTCATACTAGGTAATTGTATTTGTGGCCTATTACTTTCTTAAGTTCATAGTCAACAGGTCGTTTTTGTTTTTTTTTTACTTTAGGAGCAAATCAGGCCGGCACATACACGCCCGACATTACGTCATATGACTATGACGCTCCCTTAAATGAGGCCGGTGATCCTACCCCTAAGTATTTTGCAATTCGCGACGTTTTGGCAAAGGTATGTACAGTACAGATATATTGATTTTAAGTACTTACTGCAGGTATCTAATTCTATTCACTGACCACGTGGTAGTACTTAGGTAGTCCTAGTTGCTGAAGCGGGTGCGCATTAATTCACGTAACGATTGATTGACATAACGTATTGTTTGTCATAAAATTGTCAGCCATATCATAAGTCTGAAATGATTAACTTTACAAGAGAGGTTAAGTTAGGTTTGTATTATAATATAATAATCCTGAAAAGTTATTTGTTTCACAGAAAAGTAGAAATAATGACTTTGAAAATTATGACTTATTACAATTACGAATTTTATGTGAGCCAATATGGACCCTGCTAAAGCAATAGAGGTTGTTATTCAGTAAATGGTGAAATATTTTGACTACTTTAATCAATGATTAGAAGCTGCTACTTTTTTAGGGAAGAAAATAAATGAAGTATGAATCGTGAATTTTCGTTTCAGCATAGTCCACAAGTGAGAGATATGGATCCCCCAACACCATCCAAAAAGTCTGCGTATGGGAAAATATCATTAAGTGAGCGCTTTCACTTGCTATCGCCAGAAGGTCGGAAAGGTTTAGGGAAAAAATACTCTGATGTTGTTGGATCCGAACTGCCTACTTTCGAAAAACTGCGACAGCGGGCCGGCCTGATGCTGTACGAGATCTCGCCTGGCGAGATGGAAGAAGGATCTCTGCTGGAAATTGATAGTCCTCGCGATCGCATCCATGTGTTTGTTGATGGTGTAAGTGAAATGTGTATTTTGATTTGTTATCTCACAAACTTTATTGTTATTGGTTATTAAAAAAGTATCGTGACACTCATTCATAATTATATTTAGATAACAGAACGATTACTCGTCGCTCCGTTTAATTTGACTACTATGGGCCTATGTTAGTTGCGTATATCCCGCAAAAAATAAATGCTTTTTGACAAAATATGCGACTTCTACAGTGGCGGATGCGTTGTCACTTATTTATCGCGTTGTAAACGCAACAAACTCTCATATGCCTATTAATAACACTTACTATTTATGTTATGCTAACCATCATCTTTTCACAGAAATTCAAAGGCATAATAAGCAGAACTAAAAAAATATATTCAATGCCGATAGAAACCAAGGCTAACTCTGTTCTGTCATTGCTTGTTGAAAACCAAGGGAGAATCAACTTCGACAGAGCCATTCATGACTTTAAGGTAATGTATAATGAAATTTCTACGAAATTATATTACTCTAAATTCAGTCTAAGATATTTAATGATTCTACTAGACGTAAAACAAAGGCAAGGACTATAAAATCGTGTCATCACACAGATACAATAAATTTTTAACGATAATGATAACGAAATGAAAACCGATCATTTTCAAGAGGAATAACTGTGCGTAAACTTTGGAAGCCAGACAATATTGGAAAAAAAGTGTGTTCGTATGTGCGTTTCTTGGTCTAATCAAGGACCATATACACGGGACGTATGTTCTCATACAAAAAAACGTAACTCTGAAAAAGCTCAAAATTCGGTATAAAAACTAGATGGCGCTGCTTTGTAGCCTGGAAGTGACAAAAATGTTATTTTTCACCAACATTTTTAAGTGATTTTTGATTTTTGGAAATCAAACGCATTACTGCTTTATTTTAATACGATAATATAACTTAAATACACAATTTTTAAGGATTATATTTTTTACTCTTCAACAACGTGGTTTGATCGTATTAAAATAGATGACACTACCTCTGGATAGCTCAAGGTTGCTTGCGGGCTCGCCAATTTTTGCTACACAAAATAGCTAGATGGCGTTGGTGAACTGATGTAATGTGGACAAAATAAATTACGCCCGAATTGACAAGCGACATTTCCCACTAACAAACAGTCAGTACAATACGATTAAAATCAGTTAACGATTCGGGTTTTCTCGGGTATCATCGCCTCAATCCGGAGACGGAAATGACACGAAATACATTACCGCGATTTCTTTTAGGTAGCATTCAATTTGAAGTATCATAAACGCAATGCACCTGCCAAGATGACATTACTAACCGGCAGACCTAAGAAATTTATGATGCAGAAGCGACATGAATTTTAACATTCATTATTTATTAAAGCTATACTTGTAGGTATACAATATATAAAAAAAACATATATGTCAATATTTTACTGTTTGATGTAAGTAACAGTACCTACGATATTACGTCGGATTAATAATTAATAATAATCACCAAATAAAAAAATTTCAAAACCGATTTCAACCGATTTTTGTTGATGTTTCATAAACTGCTTGACAATTTTGATAAAATTTACATGGGACCATCTCGGAAGTATACCCTATCAAATACAAAAAGAATTTTGTAAATCGGTCATATCTGTAAATTGATAACTCTATGTGAGAGATGAGGGATTCACGACAATTACCGAGGTTGGCCGAATCGTTAACTGATTTTAATCGTACTGTAACGTAATATCTGTTAGATAAGTTTTGCACACGGTAGGAAGTTTGTTAATCGTAACTAGGCAACAGATTAACGATGACAATGTTGACATGGTGAACTGACCTTTGTGAGGCCAAGGCACTTTGTCAAAACTGGAATCCAGATCCACTTGTCATGTCGCGAGTTCTGTTATAGGATAGGTATGAGATTTTCCCATGGGAATGAGATGTTTTATTGCGGTAAAGAGTAGCCTTTGCTTTGTCACCCTCCAGCTCCCTAACTATCTCCACACCCAAAAATCATGCCATAAAATTGCTCTGTTGCCATGTGAAGAGACAACAAACACACTTTCGCATCTGTAATGTTAGTAAACACTGATATGAAATGTACCTATTCATAAACTAACAAAACCGACGACAGTCATAATTCAATAAAACCATAATTATACAGTAAACGTTTTCTTTATATTACTCTTAACAAAACAACAAAAAGAAAATATTACACAATTTTTTTCGCAGGCCGCCTCTGATGATGTAAATTCATAGCATGTAGGCAATTCCTAATTGTTCTAGGGTGAACGTCAAACATTTCCGCAAAGCCATTTTTGTCTTCGGTGTTCGTCTTCGGCTATTGCAAGCGGGCGATGGTTATTTTGCAGTAGATCAATTAGGTTTCCTTCAGCTAATATATCGCCGTATCCAACGACGAACAGAATTCAAAGATTGGCATAATACGTAAAATTCATTTAAAATTAACATATTTACATGTCAATGATTGACAAGAAAAATTTCATTGTTGCCAGTCATGTCACTGACGCCACCGTCACAGGTGGAAGGCGGCACACGTTCCGAGTCTTTAATACAATTCTTTTATAAATGCTCACATTGTAAACTTTATTTCACTCAATAATACATTTGGTATTGCAAATATTGATATTTAATTAAAAAATATAAGTTCGCTATGTAATATATGTCGCTTTTCTTTTTCAAAATTACTAATTAGTTTAAACGAAGTGTGCTGCGAAATGAATTGTATAATATTTTAGTTACCGAATGGTTAGGCGTCAGAACGAGATAGACATATACGAAACTCATATAGCGGCATCCCTTTCGCGTCATAGTATCTTACTTGCGGACCAGAGACAAATATCGGTCTTTCGTTCACTTTATTCGATCGAGAATCAGCGAATTTGTTATGGTACCAAATTCAGCGATTCAGTTTAGGTCCCTAAACTGAACTGCACTGCATTTGGATAGTTTTTATAAAGATTGTGGTTAGGCTTCATGAATTCTTTACTAGTGTAACTCCACTATTTGAGCTCTTCATAGTTTTCAGTCATTCTCTCTGAATAGTTCACGGTTAGCGGCAAATATTTAATTTTTCTAATTAATAATAATAACGTATTTGAAAATTATTTTATGATTTTCTCGATTGACACTCACATATGTTCCTAATTTAGAAATTAAAAGCAAATGATAACTTTTCGCCAGGAGACTTTCTGTAAAATAATACATTGACATTATAGTACAAAAGTAGCGAAGTGAGACGAAACGGAACGTAGTAAACAAACATCGCACCTAACGTCATCTATTCACTTTTGACTGTATCACTTGGAAGTTGGAATGTCGTTGAACGCTTGACGACTGTGTTACTTCACGCTTGCGCGTACCGTACGGTAGAAATTGAAAAATGACGACTTTTGAATGAATTGATACCCTTAGCGGCATCTAGCGATGTAGAACGATAGTAACAAACGGAGTACGGTGCGTAGTAAGAAGAATATCGGTCTCGGGTGTATATGGTCTTTGGTCTAATTTAGTGAATTTGACTCAATAACAGGGTATCCTCGGCAAGGTCATCGTAAATAAGGGTGTACTAAACGGCACCTGGTCAATCACTGGGTTTCCTCTGCAAAATCTGGACGTAGCTGAAAACACTACGGCCGGCACGACCGGAGGAGTTGAGGGACCTATACTATTCGAAGGTTACTTCACCATTCCTGAAGGCCAAGAACCTGAGGATACATTCTTCGATTCCACGTCTTGGGGAAAGGTAAGGGTTTTACATTCTTCACTTTTTGTAACTTTCGCAATAGGTACAACAGGTACAAGTTAAGTAAGTAGGTACCTATAATGTTTGATCTCCAGTTGTGCACGTTGCGGTATAAGGTCAAAATTATCATATTTTAGTACAGTAAATACATGGTGTTTGTAATTACGATGTAGGAACTTTTGGAGGTGATACAGGGGACTATTTGGAAGAGTTTGAATCAAATTTCAGCTTTCTAGTACTAATGATCAAGGAGCTAAGCCGCGGACGGACGGACAGACGGACATGGCGAAACTATAAAACCAGCCAAGTGAGAGTCTGACTCGTACACCGAGGGTTCCGTACAAATACTTTCCCATCTTAACTGGCCGGGTTATGTTAGGTTTGCATCTTGTATGTATGACGCCGGATACAAATGAGACGCAAAAATAACACAACCGGGTCCTTGTATTTTTGAAAAGGACTATATTTTTCATGATTGAATCACGAATGTGTTGTTTTTAGATTTTTTCCCTATATTATATATGTATGTGTAGTAGTAGTAGTATGTAGTATAACACGGTATTACTTGCCAAATGTCATAAAGGTAAACGGAGTTCTAGGTAAACGGATATACCATATACATTTTGATTCGCTGAAGAGTGTATACTGGATATTACGTTTTCTGCGGCATAAACGGCCGTATCTTTTTTTTACGTTAACCTAAGAGAAGTTTGATTTTTTCACAGCTTCAAGGGACTGTAGACTTGAGCATGGTTTTAATTTCAACTTCATACCTCCACGCCTTCCCGAGATAAAGGATTTTGACAGACAGACGGATTCCTTTTTTTTCTTTTGAGTTACGGAACCCTAAAAATCACTATAATTTGTAGGAAGCACGCATAAAGGCATTAGGTAATTATGCTTATTTATCCTTGAGGAAAACAAAGCAAAAAGCAGTTAAAAGCAGGGAAAATTTTCAATCGTAAGTCACCTTGAGGTAACCCCGAATAATTTTAATAATTACACTAGTAATTTTATTCAGTGACCACATTATCATTATTTTAATGCGGTAAGCATTTTTAAGTTATTAACATACCGCCGACCGTGCCGACCGTGCCGACCGTTTGCATGGTCGGCACTGTACCAAGAAAACGCTGTTTATTGTGAATTGAACTAGAATACCGAGCTGAGATATTTTAATTTAAACGTAATAGTTTGACTTTCTCTCTCTATCTAAACTTTATCATTAATCGGAATTATAGCATTCTTGTTACCTATACATATAATGTTTAACCACTGTTAACGAGTTTTAACTTTTGTGGAAAATTAAGTGACCATAGAGAACTTAATAAGATTTAGTATATATTGTATTACTGGGGTCAATCAGTTTTTCTCTATTGCTTGTTGCCATGGTAATGTCCTCTGGGTCACTCTTTAAAACTACGATTTCCTGCGGCAATATTGGATAAACCTTTGTAATTGCAGCAGTTATAAGTCCGTTCTTATCTTATGTAGATTAGGTATCTCTTGAAAATACCCATTATTATAAATTATCAACACTTTTCTAAAAAGTTTAATCACCATTGTTCCCTGGGTGACGGGACAGAATAACAACAAGAAAAGTTGATCCACAGTAAACTAGTTGTAACCGGGAAAATGTGCATTTTTATGCCGAATATGCCAATGGTCGTCGCTCTAAATTCAATAACCACTGAGATAGTTATTCGATGTGCTTGTAGGTATTCGATATACTTAGTAGATTGTCGACATCATCAGCTAGAAGACGTCCACTTCTGGACATGGGGCTCTCCAGAAAATGATACCTGATCTGGTTCTGCGCCATCCGCGTTAACCAACGCGTCGCGCCCGCGCGGCACAGAGCAGCACTTATCTTTCTCTGCTGGCTCTGATGTTTGGGACAGACATTATTATCGTCCTGGTATATAAAGAGTGGCATGTCATGTAGAAATCCTGTCTATTAACTTGTGGGAGTCTACACTTTCTTTATAACTATTTTGTAATATAGAGTTTCACTAATCTGGCACTATTAAAAACTATTATAGGGTGCCGAATTATTGGAATGTTCTGATTAGTGATTCAAATTCAAATTCAAAATATTTTATTTCGGATAAAGATCCATATCAGGTTAGTAACAAACAACAAGATTACTGTATAGAAGATATCATAAACACAAAATAATAGCACGAAGCAGGAATAGTAAAAGCTGAACAAAGTGCTGGCGGAGAGTGCCGGATTATTGGATGTATCGGACTTTTTAAGTGCCGGATTAATGAGACTATACTATACATTTATAATGAGAGTGATTTGACGTTTTACAGGGCTTCATCTGGGTGAACGGGCACAACCTCGGCAGGTATTGGCCGAGCGTCGGGCCCCAAGTGACCCTGTACTTGCCAGGCTGCTGGTTACGCGCCGCGCCTGCGCGCAACCACGTCCAAGTGCTGGAACTAGACAAAGCGCCCACCAGCTCCCTTGACATCAATTCTATCGACTACCCCATACTGAACAGAACTACCGAATTAACTACGTGGTCTTGAGTACGTTAAGAAAAATTAAGAACAATGCAAATGTTTATATTTAAATATACAAAAAGGTTACCTTTTACCTTGTGTATGTTATTTTCCCTGAACATCTTGAATATTACCGGTGAGGCGGTCCGCGGTGTTTGTGCAATTTTATACTCGCGTACTCTAATCTGTCAATAGGCTAGTTACTAGCGACTACTAACTAGTAAGATCATTATTAACCATTAGAAATATATTTCAAAACTGGGTCTACTAGCCGCTAGTAGACCCAGTTTTGAAATATATTTCTAATGGTTAAATAATGATCTTACTAGCTCTAAAAAAAATGTCTTGTATTTTTGTGAAAGCTAGAAAGCTAAATTTTATCAATTGAAAATTAGAAATTTCATGAACAGTCATAAACGCCGTCCGCCATTTTTGCCTTTTGCTAATCTGTGGCGTGACGTATTATTGACATATAATTACCTGTAAATATTCGAAATTCGACCGTCGTATAGTGCCATTCCGCTCATTCCAATCTGGGGGCACGGTAGTGCCCCCGCCAAGACGAACAAAAAAGAGGCGGGGCACTACCTACCTTTTCTCGAACCGTTTCGTCTCATTTTCAAATCCTCATAGTTTCGTCCCAGTTAACACCAGAGCGCCCAAATTCACAGGTTAAGATTCAGTTAGAGAACATATGAAATGTACAAAATTTCATTGATCTAGCTTTTATACTTTAGGTTTTCTTGGTACCTAAAATACGCCGATTTTGCCACTCACTTATACCACAGTATAATAAAGAGTACTAACGTACAGTATGGACACTCCCTGCCTCCCACCGAAAGTGCCGCCCACCCGCGCTCGGTTACCTCGCAGTTACCGGCTGGCAAGGACGCGACGACGCGGTGCGCAGAGCGGGGGCCACGTTTAATATTCAAATATTAAACAAAATACTATTGTAATGGGCGTGTGTTGTGCTGTGTACGGTTGTTTAAGCTCTATAAACAACAAAAATAAAAGAAAGTTCTACAGATTCCCATTTGATGAATCAGGGCAAGTACCTACATACCCAGTTATTTTCAAAGTGTTTTATATTTTAGTAGAAAACCAACTTACAATAGGTACTTATGTTTAGTATTTTTTTGCCCTATCCGTTTTCGACCTAAACCTATCAGATCACACTGAAAACAACACAATATATATATGATCAAAAAATCATGTTTTCAACTTACGTAATATTTTGGTAGTCTGAATTTCCTTACAAAAATTTAGTTACTTCGTGTTACTGATTCAATATAGGAAACTATTTGTATAAATCGAGCTTAGATACCCACCTTACAGCGTAAGTAATATGATTCTTATTTCTTCCTAATTCGCGCAATGAGTTTTTAGTCATTGAGGTTATCGAATTTGAACGCGGGCGGAATTAGAAATCGTAGTTTAACATTAGTTTAATTATAAGCACACAAAATTAATTCGACGCCGCTATTACAAGGTCATCTCCTATTTCTGCACATTGTGTTCCCGACTCGTGCGTTCAAAATGGCGGCAACCCTAGCATGTCTTATCTCACTCACACAAGCATGGTACTCGTTCACCTACACGAGCTTAGACTGTGTGCGAAGCAACGCGTTTCTTTCATACATTTGATCGCCATTGTCCGAGGTGTGCTTATACTCTGACGTATCAAAACCTCTGGGGTACTTCCCGATGACCTAGAAAGCTGAAATTTGGTATGTAAGCTAGTATTAGTACACAAACAACAAAATAATTCTAAAACTTGGAACTTTTACCCCCCAACCCCTTAAACTAGGGGATGGAAGTTTGTATGAGAATTCTGCAAATTTTGATACTAGAGGTCTGAAAATTGATATAGGGACTCCTTGTTATAAATAAAACACATAATATTCTAGGATTTTTTAGAAAATCACCCCCCACCCTTTAAATAAGTGGATGTAAGTTTGTATGGGGTTCCCATAATAGGGGATAAAAGTGTATATTATATATGGGGCTAAAAGTAAGTATTTCTTAAATACACAATTATTACTACTTATAGTGTAGATACAGTACACTTCGTATTTTAAATATTTCTTTATAGACCTACCAAAATGCAATAATAAATGCAGCGCAATCAACACGCGGAATTTTATATTTTTGATTGTTGAAGCAGATTTAAGCGTAAGACGAATGCACAGTCTTTTATGAACCCCGATTTTGTTTCATCCGTTTTTTATTGTAAAACTTGATAATTTGAATCATTTGAAGTACTAGACTGAAACTTCGCGATCGATCCGAGCTTTAGTTTTTGAGAAAACAGGAAGCAAAGTCGGCCGGATAACCGGGCACTAGAATCACGAAAACCATTATAAAAAATAAACTGGACTACCTAATTGAGATTTGATTTATTGTAATGTTTACACACATAATAAGGAATAATTACACCTATTTTGGTTTTTCTAATGTGGATAGGTTACGAAATATTACCATTTTTGTCGTTTTTCGTTTTTAATTTTTATCTCAAGCATAAAGCTGTATTCGATAAAGTTCTCTATACAGGATAATCCTTACACATACCTCTATCGATCATATTTAAATCACAATCTAATTCCGTTTTATCCAGGAGTTGCAAGCATTGTTATAGTTTTGGTCAGGGTTGCCACCTTTGTTATCCGGATAAAACCCAACTTATGATTTTTTATCTGGAACGCGATCTAATCGTCATCTTCTTTGAAAATGATTAAATTCTCATCCTCAATTTCATCCGACATCATGGCAGCTGTAATCACCTCCATGATGCCTCGCCCCCGTTTCTCCACACTACATGTATAAACTTGGGGTTTTAGCATTCGCCTTACGAGGGTGGACTCCTTCCCAAGTTACATGTAGCATTTCATCGAAAACTTATTGATAGGTATAGAGTTTAAGCTCTAGGCATAAAAAGAGTGGATTAGTCAAAAATTTTAATAGCAAATACAACGATATTAGTTGGAAGAATTCTAAACAAAAATGACATTACTTTTGGTTTGATATAATTTGCCAAAACTGAAAAAACTGCCTTTGTTAATTCCGAGCTGAACGAATCGAATGAAATAATCAGGCTGGATTTCAGAAATTTTCTAACGAAACCGAAATAACGCTTATTTTCGGATAGTAATGTCAAAAGTCCACAGTTATTTTACATTACTATTTGAGAATAAGGGTAATTCTGGGAATAAAAGTGATGAAATCCTGCCTGAATGTTGTATGCCTTTTCCCTTTAAACTGCGTGTAACTAATAAATAAACAGAAACTCACCATCCTGACTTTTTGAGCTCCGTTTAAAACAACTTACCTATATTTCTCTTAATCAACCCTCGAAAACACTGGTTGAACATTTTCTTCTTATTATATTTATACTTAAACAAAATTATGTCTCTAACAAAATCACGTAAAATTTCTAAATATTCGAACATTATATACTTACTTGATTTGAAATAGCCTCTTTCCTAGTAGTGGGATCCCCACGAGTTAATGAAAAATAATGTCAAAATAAATAGAATATATTTTTAGACGAGGTGACAACCCTAGCTCGAAAAAATCCGGATAAAACTTAAAATGCTTGCAACTCCTGGATAAAACGGAATTAGATTGTGATTTAAATATGATCGATAGAGGTATGTGTAAGGATTATACTGTATAGAGAACTTTATCTAACACAGCTTTATGCTTGAGATAAAAATTAAAAACGAAAAACGACAAAAATGGTAATATTTCGTAACCTATCCACATTAGAAAAACCAAAATAGGTGTAATTATTCCTTATTATGTGTGTAAACATTACAATAAATCAAATCTCAATTAGGTAGTCCAGTTTATTTTTAGGGTTCCGTACCTCAAAAGGAAAAAACGGAACCCTTATAGGATCACTTTGTTGTCCGTCTGTCCGTCCGTCCGTCTGTCAAGACCCTTTTTCTCAGGAACGCGTGGAGGTATGAAGCTGAAATTTATATCAATTACTCAGGTCTACTGTCCCTTGAAGCTGTGAAAAAATCAAACTTCTCAGCCAACGCAATCAAAAGATACAGCCGTTTATGCCGCAAATTTTCGACACTTGCAAGGGAATCAAAACCTACAGGGTGCTTCCCGTGAACTCAGAATCTTGAAATTTGGTACGAAGCAACGTCTTATAGCATAGATAAAGGAAAACTTACGAAAACCATAAATTTTTAGTTACATCACATAATATATATTTTTTTAATAATTTTAAACTTACTACCCATTTCCTCATAAACGCGTAGAGGTATTAAATTGAAATTTATACCAAATACTCAGGTCTATAATACCTTTAAGCTGTAACAAAATCAAACTTCTATGTCAACGCAATCAAAAGAAACAGCAATTTAAGCTGCATATTTTGAAACTCGCAAGTACTCGCAAGGGAATCAAAACCTAAAGGGTACTTCCAGTCGACCTAGAATCTTGAAATTTGGCATGAAGCAACGTTTTATAGCACACATAAAGGAAAAATTCCGAAAACCTTAAATTTTTAGTTACATTACAAAATATATATTTTTTAATAAATATAAACTTATTACTTTTTTCCTCATGAACGCGTAGAGCTATCAAGTTGAAATTCGAACTTTGTAAACCTTGCAGGTTTGTACGGAACCCTCGGTGCGCGAGTCCGACTCGCACTTGGCCGGTTTTTTTTATTTATAATGGTTTTCGTGATTCTAGTGCCCGGTTATCCGGCCGACTTTGCTTCCTGTTTTCTCAAAAACTAAAGCTCGGATCGATCGCGGAGTTTCAGTCTAGTACTTCAAATGATTCAAATTATCAATTTTTACAATAAAAAACAGATGAAACAAAATCGGGGTTCATAAAAGACTGTGGAATGCGTAAGAGGAAATAATATCAACAAGAAAAATAGGCAAAAATAGAGCTCTGAAGACTGATGCTCAAGAAACGCTACAGCCCAAAAAAAATAAAAAAGCTAGGGCACCTTACAAAAAGAAATGAGATCCCACCAAAACATTTCATGTAAAATTGGCGGCCAAGACTCACATGCTCATAACGCTTTCGCTGTAAAAAGTTATCAGATCCCAGGAAAAGCCAAGCCCCTAAGCCCTGACTTTACTAACCCTACACCTTGGTTTCAAAAGTATGGCTTGGCCGTTTCATAGTACCGTAAATAAGTCCAACGGACCGTTTGGCCCATTACGGTTTATATATTTACGGTAACCTATGTTTTTTTTTGAGGTCGGTTCTTTTTTTGTTATTAGAAAATAATTTCGATTTAAATTCGAAAAAATGTGCGTCTTGCAATTGTTAAACTGTAATAATTGTAAGAATAGTACATGCAAAGACCCCTTTAGTCATATTACAACCATAGACCAGGTATGTGACAGTATAGATCGAAGACATACGGAGAGATCGAAGTTCCATCAGCGTTAATCTTATCTGTGGTCGAAGGGGTACTAAATAACAGTTGATGGCGTCACATGTCTTCTTAGAAAGATTGATATAACATTTATGAATACATATAATTCAAACGGTATCATGTATACTCAATGCTTGCTTGATGCTTGGACGTCCTTAAGAACACTTTTCGTCACTAGTTACAATATGCTTAGGTAGGTACTTTTATTTAATTAGAGAACATTTCGCCCAAAATATTATACTTACAGAAGGACTTTTACGGTCCAGTTTTTGTTTAAGTAAAGTAAGTAATAGGAATAGTAGGGAAGTACAGGAGTTTCTTAAAAATATTGGAAATAGGAGAGGGACAATATCTGGTCATCGCTTTTATTAATAAATATTAATATTGTATCTGGCGCAGAGGTAGTGCAGCTGCCTATACTGACCCTGCGGTCCCGGGTTTGAATCTCGTTAAGGGCAAATATTTGTGTGATAAATTTGTCATGGTCATGAATGTTTCTTTGTATTTATTTATACAAGTATGTATATCGTCATCTATGTAGTACCCATAACACAAGCCTAATAGAGCTAGACTAAGTTGATCTGTGTGAGGTTGTCCGATATTTATTAATATATAATCTACACGTTTGTACGGAACCTTTAAGTTATAACTTAAGTTCGTTTTATGATTCTATGGAAAATATAAATAGCTGGTGCTTCTTAAAATGTATGATAGAGGTAGTAATAAATACTATATTTATATTATAATACTAGCTGATCCAACAGACTATCTGTCAATAGTTAAATAATTTGTAATTTGTATGGGAAAAACAAAAGTGGGGTTTTACTACTATCCCGGATTTTTTTCCCAATTTTGGCGCTTTGCAATACATTTAACGATAGTTTTTCATTGATGTAGATACAATTTGTTTAATTAAGAGGCCATATTCCTTTTAAAATTTATTTTTTTCATATTATGACAAATATATTAATAATTTAAACCAACTTTTTGAAGTGAATAATACTTTTCCCCGAGTTCTAGGTAGTAACATAGCTATTTCATGCTTTCATTGCGTGCAGTCGAAAATAAGTTGAGAAAACTAATTTTCCGCGTGAATTTTGACAATTTCGAGTGGTTTTTGAAACAAAAATTATCAATGAAAAACTCAAACTGTAGGTTTCGAATATATACCAATAAATCCCAATAGCCCTCTTCTAGGTAGTAACATCAATAATATGTTATGAAACATGTTTGATCATAGAGAAAATGACTAAAACAATCAGCAATTTAAAAGGAATAAGGCCTCTTAACATACCTACAAAGTTTATTACAATATTTTTTTAATAATATACTGTCTTCATCTATTTTACTGTAGGTATTATGTTAGAGTATGTAGAGTATAACCACGTTGCACTGACTCTTCCAAGCAAATGAACTGTCAAACCATACAAAGTGAGACAATTTGTATGGTTTGACAGTTCGTTTGTATGGTTTGACAGTTCATTTGTATGGTTTGACAGTTCATTTGTATGGTTTGACAGTTCATTTGCTTGGAAGAGTTGGCGTGGTTTGAGTTTGACTCTAGTGTATGTTAACTGTGTTACTATTGCATGTAAATAATATGTAGCGTGATAGTTCGTAGTTTTCTTATTGTACAATTTCCTAAGCACAACGAAAAACTGCGCCATTGTCTAGTAAACGGCTATTTTCTCCAACAAGAACGGCGTGAAATTTTACTGCTGTAGTATAATATTTTATAATGATTTTTAATCCTCACTTTTCTTTTTATGTATTACAATTATAACGAATTAATGATTGGTAAAACCAGCTGTTGACCTTTTATGGAAATATAGGATTATCCGGTAACTTTTCATTTCTATTTCTGTTGACTTTATGGGATGAGCGCACATGTAATACCTAGACTATGTAGACGCATAGGGGGAAGTCCCCTAACGCCGGACGGCACTTAACGCCGGACACTCGAACTATCTCGGCAACTGGAAGCTCGGCAACGGCAACTCGGCAAGTGGAAGGGGTGCGGGGGACCCCCGCGCCCCTTCCACTTGTCCTTGATTCGCTCGCGTTGCTAGTTGCCGAGATAGTTGGAGTGTCCGGCGTTAGGGGACTTCCCCCTAATAAGTCGATTTGTGTGAGGTTGTCCTATATTTATTTAATTATTATTTATTATTTATTTATTAGTACCTATACCTAAGTAATAATAGGATTGTGTGTGGATGTTAATCAAACTCGCCCTAGTACTTGATAAAGTACTAGCAACGATCCCGGTATCTTCTGGACACAAAAATACTCGTATATACATTACCCGAGAGATGTCGCCGTTATCAATGCCCATAGTTTAAAAAAACCGGCCAAGAGCATGTCGGGCCACGCTCAGTGTAGAGTTCCGTAGTTGCCCATCCTTCACAATAAACGGGCTTAAAACAGCGGTTTTAAGCCCGAGGTTTAAATTACGAGAAATATTTCAAACTGTATAAAAAGGTCGTAAACGCCAAAGTAACTGTAATTACTTGTTACCTTCTGGAAGTTATCGATTATACGCACCAGATTGAGCGGAATATTTTAATGCAGTATATGGCAATAAACTAATATGTGTAACGTTCGAAGTATAACGACACTGCGCGGCACTTAAGTCGTTTTAAAGAAAATTATGAAATTTTGCGATAACTCAAAAACGGCTCGACTGATTTTATTCAATATAGTTTTAATTGAAAGTACTTACTAGGCCTCATTTTCATGAATTTTTCTATAGCTTTTTAGGGTTCCGTAGCCAAATGGCAAAAAACGGAACCCTTATAGATTCGTCATGTCTGTCTGTCCGTCTGTCCGTCTGTCCGTCTGTCCGTCTGTCTGTCTGTCTGTCCGTCTGTCCGTCCGTATGTCACAGCCATTTCTTTCCGACACTATAAGAGCTATACTGTTGAAACTTGGTAGGTAGATGTATTCTGTGAACCGCATTAAGATTTTGATGCAAAAATAAAAAAATAATATACTTAGAACTGAAACTCAATTTTTTTTTTCATCAAACCCTTACGTGTGGGGTATCTATGGATAGGTCATCAAAAATGATATCGAGGTTTCTAAAATATTTTTTTTTTGTTGCGTGATACATACACATACTCATACCAAATTTCAGCTTTCTATTACTAATGATCACGCAGCTAAGCCACGGACGGACGGACAGACGGACATAGCGAAACTATAAGGGTTCGTAGTTGATTACGGAACACTAAAAAGGCTCTAGCTTCGCACTTAAGATATTTCTTAGATTTATAACCCTATATAGGGCACTTGGATTTTATATTCATTATCTAGACAAGACAGCTCTCAATAACACTGTAGATGTACGTACTGTACGTAGGTAGTATCAGTTTCAACTTGAGGTCTATTTTCGAAAGCAAATAATAACTAAGATGTACTTAGGTACCTACTATAATGCAAGCCATCATTGCAATGACATATCACAAATGGCATATATGTGTATACTTATTGGCGATACGCATGTGAAGTAACACCCCTTAGCCTACGTCGCGGGAAATGGACCATAGAAAATGATCTACTTCATGCACCGTATAGCTGTCATATCTTTTCAAAGATAGCAGACATATATGAGAAATACTTTCTTTTCCGTTGGCAAAATGGTTTGATAGTGACGCCACCTTATGGAAGAAATAATACATTACTGCAGACGCCGGGAAAGAAGGGCTTGCCGGGTGAGGTATAGACGGAGAGTGATACGAAGCCGGCCAGCCCTTTTTACGGCTAGGTATGTATACATAGTGCTTTTCTCAAACATGCAAGGAAATAAAAAATACACCACAAAAAAAATATGATTCAGCTGTTGAGCCTGTTCATGGACACAGACACCATGTTTAAAAAAAAAACTTCCCAGCTTAGGCATTCAATTTTGTATGAAATTCCTTTACAGTTCTCTCGAGTTGTTCCGCCCGAAACGCGATACTTTGAAGCCTGTTATAACGCACGTTATGACGATATTTCATTGCAAGTTTGAGAAAATGTAGGTATTTAGGTAGGTAAAGATATAAGTATATATACTCGTACAACGGGCGAGTTGACCTAGTGTTGGCGGGTAAGTTGAAAGCGACATTGTCTCTCTAAAGACGGTGGCAGGGAAGGTGGTCGCGCAAGCGCGCCCGCTTCACCAGTACAGTGCGCGCGCACCTCGCCATGCACACACGTCCGCCACATGGCGCGTCGCCTGGCGCTGCTTGCGCTGCTGGTGTGCGCGGCCGCCGCTCGCCGCCAGCCTTCTTACTCTTCTGATGTCTCGAACTCAGAATCGCTAGACCCTTTCGTCATATGGGACGAAACCGAAGAGTCCTTTGAGACGACTCCTTTACCACCACCGCGCGTTCCTAAACCGACCAAAGTGAGACTAAAAGATGATAAATTAAGCAAAGTGAATAAAACTGTGAATGATAAAAAGAAGGTACTTAAGAGCACAACGATTAACTTTGAAAGCCACACTAACATCTTAGTGACTGAACGACCGCCTGTTAAAGTGCATGTTCGGCCTAATTTGGGGACAGGGGTGCAGTATCAATGGATAGGAGGGTCAGCTCCCAATGTGTACCACCGTTCTAGTACTCGACGTCCCACGGTGGTCACGAAGAAGCCAACAACCCGTCGCCCGGCAACCCCGGCACGAAGGACAGCGAGACCTACAAAACCACCGCAAAATAAGAAAACAAAATGCCCTCCCAAGAATGCTGGATGGATATCATCATTTTTTGAAGGTGACAAAGTAAAGAAAACACAAAAAAAGCAAGCAAAACCAGGTTGGTTTGTAGGTATGTGGTACACTTACTTCGCTACTATTACTAAAATTCCTTAATTAGAGAATTTTAGCCGGAAACTAGAGCATACATTATATATGAATGAATATACATATAAAAGTAGGTAAAGTCCTCGATGCGTGTGACTAATTTACTCACTTCAAATTATAATTGCGATTCCAAGATATAAATTGTTTAACACTTATTAACGCTAAAATCAAATCTCCACTCTTCCCAAGAACTTAAAATCTTCCTTTTCAAATTCATCCTTAAATAATTCCAGTTCTTATACTTACGTTTACTTTTACCTAGGTATAATAAAAAAATAAGTACCAAAAAATTTAGGGCTTTTTAAATGCTCATTGAAAAACGTAATAATCTTCAAAGCGTGAAAGTTGTGTCAAGGATCCTAGTGATGCTCTCGGTTGTTTCAAATGGCTTTCCGGTTGTTATCACGTGTACAATCAGCGAGTAATGCGGAAAATGATCTGCAAAGTCGCCAGACGGCGCCTGCGCAGGCTCTCACGCGCTATTACCGCGTGTTTTCCCGCTGTTACTTCCCGCCGTCTCTATCTAAACCCACGCGTTAGAAAAGGCGGGATTGTGAGGGTTACCACGGAATGAAATCGCCCCTGCTCTCGACTCTGCTGCAGATTGCACTGCCTGCCCCACTGACATGCCTGTTTTCTACTTTTACAATCACGTCGTTTATAGACTGTTTTGCACCATATGCAACTTTATTGTAATGTTAGTTCGTACGGTTTACGATTACCAAATTCTAAGAAACGGCCAAATGCAAGTCGGACTTGAGCACCTGGGGTTCCGTACCACTACAACACAATATGCATAATTACCAAAATTTAAGCTGAGCTGAGAAAGAGCAAGCAAGACTTGCCTTTCAATATGTTTCATGATAGGAACGGGACGGAAGTAAGAAATATTTTTCCGATATCGGAATTAGTTTAAAATCTTTGGATCAAAATAGTAATGTACATCATGTTTCTTTTAGATTTTTCATTTTCTTATTTTAGAAGTTAGAGGGGGGGGGACCAACTTTTTTCCACTTTGGAAGCGTCTGTCACGCAAACTATTCGGTTTAGAAAAAAAAATATTTTAGAAACCTCGATATAATTTTTGAAGACCTATCCATGATGCAAAAATAAAAAAATAATGATAAATATTGGGGGCTCCCCATACTTACAACTGAAACTCAAAATTTTTTTTTCATCAAACACATACTACGTGTGGGGTATCTGTGGATAGGTCTTCAAAAATTATATCGAGGTTTCTAAAATATTTTTTTTCTAAACCGAATAGTTTGCTTGACAGACGCTTCCAAAGTGGAAAAAAGTTGGTCCCCCCCCCCCCCCCCCTCTAACTTCTAAAATAAGAAAATGAAATATCTAAAAAAAACATATGATGTACATTACTATAAAAACTACCAATGAAAATTGTTTTGAACGAGATCTGGTAAGTAGTTTTTTTTTAATACCTAACTTTGCACCTAATTTATATGGGGCGCTATACATACCAGGTGCAAACTTAACTTAATCACTTAGGGATGGAGTGTTTGTACGGAACCCTCGGTGCGCGAGTCCGACTCGCACTTGGCCGGTTTGTTTCAAAATGTTTGAGGTTTGCAATAAATAGTATTGGTATATGTATACATTTCAAGTGGATACCTCTATCTGCTCCAGTTAAAAAGGCCTCTCCATTTTGAATACGTACATAGTTATTTAATTAGTATTTCATATCAAAACTGCTGGACTTTTATTACTATGGACTTTTGTTATTATAAAACATAATATTTTGGTTTTCCTTCTATAGGTTTTATATCTAGTATATACAATTGGATTTGGAATCCAAAGACATCTTGGTTTGGAAGTGGATGGACAAAAAAATCTAAACCAAAAAAGCGTAGCACCACCACAACAACCACTACCGTCGCACCGCTCACTACTTCCACCAGCGGCTGGTTTCAAACGTTACTGGACTCTGAAGAAGATGACGGCGCTTACGTTACCAATGAAAGTAAGAACCGAACAAATAAAACATACTCAAACATTGTACTCGTGTATCAGAAAGTAAAGACATAATCGATTCTGTGTATCTCGCTTTCTTGTGATGTGCTTGCGTTCACATTGCACTGGATTAGATCTATAGGTCTTAATTACGTTCATTTAATGATCAGTAGCATAATAAGCTCCTACGTCGTAAAAATCCAGACTATAATTAAATCACTAAGTAACTAGATCTAGATACATATGCTCGTTTCATATCACATAATCGTAAACTCCATTTGGAATTACCTACGTTAATCATACTGGTATTAAAGCCGATACTGCGGTTGCTCTCACGGCCTAGTTTACACCGTAAATCTTTTTTTAGAAAAAAAACCAGTGAAAAAGTCGTTAAAGAAAAACTACAAAGGCTTTCAGTTACTGAGAGCGTATCCCGACGCTCAGTGGAAGGTTCGAGAGATGCTTGACCTGCAGGAGGAAGCGCAGGGTTCCGGTCTGATGTGGTGGACCCCGCCCTCGCTCAACGGGTCCACAGACATGCTGGTTCCTCCTGACCTCCTCGTCGACGTTAAAGATCACATGAAGTCCTCGAAAATTGACTTCGATGTGGTCATCTGGGACTTGCAAGTAAGGTTTACAGCCAATACAGGTTTCCTACTATCTGTTATTTTATAAATAATCCAATGCTTTAATTTTATTAAAACTTTCGTGAGACATATTTAATTATTGTATTAAGCGGTTTACACTCACGTGAAATTGTCAGGAACCAGGAGGATATCGGGCCATTCCTGACAATTTCACGTGAATGTAAACCGCTTAATACAATAACTAATCAATGCTTTCATTTATTTTAAACACATAATTATATTTACCTACTTAATCTGTGAATTTAAGTTGAGAAACTTAATTGGAACCTGTGGAACGGGTTATACAGGATATCCTCTTTAGGAAAAGTGTATATTGTATCAGGGCTGTGCCTTATTAGAGGTATAATGACGTCACATCCCTGCCATTTTACAACGTGGGACTGCCAAGTTTAGGGAAAGGGCACTAGCCGTTGAGTCTTTACTTGTAAGACGCATCATTTTACTGACTCACTCAACAAGCTTGATCTTTTTGAACTGTTATTATTTTCGAACAGGCTTGAAGTCATTAAGCGTAATTATCGATCTGAATTCATACGTACAGTGTATTTAATCTATTTGTTTTGATGGTAGTGTGTGTGTTAGTCTCACTGTCAAATTATTTTCATGGTAATTCTCTGAGAAAAGCAGTTTAGTGTGGCATAATTTTATTTTATGATTAAGTACTTATGCGATTTTTTTTATGACTACTAGTCAAAACTGGGGAAAGATAAGGACAAAATGAGATCTTCAATGACATTATTATTATTATATAGTTAAATGAAATATAATTAAAGTTATATAAAACTGTAAGATGATTTTAAGCAGGTCAAGTGTGAATTAGGTAAGGTAGGTATTTTAATTATAAGGTTATCTGTAGCAATCACAATTTAGAGCAACATGAACTTGAGAGCACGATAAAACGTACGCCGGGGGTATGACATATTGCTATTTACTTTCCAACAGAAAGCAATAACGTATGAGAATCCTCGGCTCTCTAAAAAGCAACGACTGGAGTTAGAGCAGCTGCGAGGCCACCCGATGACCTGGCGCCGCTACCACCGCTACGCTGACATGCTGCGGTACCTGGAGTACCTGCAGCATCTGCACGCTGACCTGGTTGAGCTGGTGCCTTTGGGGCGCTCTTCTGAAGGGCTACCGTTGGTGGCTGTGAAGGTATTGCCATACCTCCTATATTTTTTCCAATCACGTCCCCATTATTTGGAAGATAAATATACCCTCCTCTCACGTTAAGGAGTGACAGGATAAAGAAGCACAATTAAGAAATTTCGATGATCACAGAATGAACTTTCTTAATATTTGAGTAAGTAGTATTTAAGTAGAGTTGCAGTATTTAGCATTATATCAGTATAGAAATATCGATGACCGAAAAAGTCTATACATACATTTTAGTACTTGGATAGCATTATGGGCATTATGGTAGCCAGCATTTTTATGATGGTCAGACTTGAACCCGTTATATGTTATTTTTTAGGTGCCTCCCAGGTTTAGATACCAATTTGTTAAATAGTTTGAGACATTTATCCTTTTGATGCAAAAGCAGATACTGCAGCAGTTACACGACTCATGAATCCGTTTATGTTAGAATTAGAAGCCTACAGACAGATGCGTTGTCAACCCGAGAATTCAAATGTAATGCCTCATGTGCTGTAATTAAACTGGTTCTCTTACTGTTTAAACCGGAACGCAGGTGTAAGGTACTATGCAATCGCTATTTTACATCACTACATACCTAGTATAAAACAAAGTCGCTTTCTCTGTCCCTATGTCCCTTTGTATGCTTAAATCTTTAAAACTACGCAACGGATTTTGATGCGGTTTTTTTTAATAGATAGAGTGATTCAAGAGGAAGGTTTATATGTATAATACATGCATAATTTATCAGCATTGCACCCGTGCGAAGCCGGGGCGGGTCGCTAGTCAATAATAATAAAAAACGTTTAGCTGTCTAAAAAGTAATTATAAATTAAAATATCAGCTAATTAATATTATTTGTCTACCTTCTAGTGCGCACACTGAATTTCGTTATACTGAGTAGGTAGTCAAAATTAAAAATTAAGAGGTTAATATATTTTCATATTCAGATTTCACTACCATCGAACGATACTCAAACAAAAGGGACAAATAACAAGGATCCAAAAAAGAAATGGCAGCTGAAATCTAGGATGAAACCGGCGGTGTGGCTCGAAGCCGGGGCCCATGCGCGGGAGTGGATAGCGCCCGCCGTCGCCACCTGGATACTGCATACCCTAGTAGAAGGCGAAAAGGGTTTAGGTATTTACAATTAATTTTAAACATATAAATATGTACCCACCAATAGATTAAGTTGACGACGCGTTTGGCTCAGTTTTGGCACTTGCCTACTGAGCCGGCGGTCCCGGATTCGAATCCTGGCCAGGGCAAATATTTGTGTGATGAACACGAATATTTGTGCTTGGGTCATGGTTGTTCTATGTATCTAAGTAATATATTTATCTATTTAAGCATGTATATCGTCGTCTAGTACCCATAACACAAGCCTGCTTGTGAGCTAATTTGGGACTAAATAGATTTGTGTGAGGTTGTCTGATAGAAAAAAAAAGTCAGGTCCGGTCTACATATGCCTCTTAATAAAAATCAGTCAGAAACATTGATTGGATCTTCAAATTGTTTATAAATGTATTATTTACCAGGTGCGGAATTCGATGTACTGAAACAGGCAGACTTCTACATAATGCCGGTCTTGAACCCAGATGGCTACGAGCATTCCCACACGCACGATCGACTGTGGAAGAAAACGCGATCTCGTCTTCAAGACCAAACTGAGGACTACTACATCGGCTGGTTAGTATTTGCTTTGCACTTACTTTCTGATTACAATATTTCGTTAATACAAGAGACAAGGTTTAATACAAGACAGATCAGAAAGGACCGAATTCGCAACACCTCCTAGCGTTCCGTCATCGAGGTACCAAATATTGAGTTTTGATTTTAGAGTAATATACAAGACAGTATGTTGACAGTAAAATAGAAGAAAAGAAGTATAATAACAATATTATAATCATAGACGGCCAAGAGTTCTTCAGCTAACCTTTGAAATTGACATAGTTCGTAAGACAATGTACATACGTCTTCGTTGCCGTTGTGTTTTATCTTGGCCAGAGTATGCGGCAATGACGCCATTTAGATAACTGTATGTTCCGGAGTCCGGACACAATTCCTTATCTTTTTTGTACAAACGTTTTACTTACGTTAGTCAACTTGAGCATGGAGAAAACAGGCTAGGCGGCTGGCAGGCCGATAGGTACTTAAACAAACAACTTTCCAACATAAACTAGGTACATAAAAAATACAAAATAATTATCTAAATTACTCATTAACTGGCGCATCTCGGTTGTAATTGGCACAATTTTGCTAATCTCCTGGTTTTTTTTCGACTAAAACTTAACGACGATACTGCTGTGTCTTGCTGACAGGTTTCCTTGGAATTGGGGTCGTACAGAGTGTGTGGGCGTGGATGCGGATCGGAACTGGGACTACCACTGGGGCGAGAAGGACTCCTCGAGAGATCCGTGTGCGGAGAACTACGCTGGACCGCATCCATTCAGCGAACCGGAGACCAGAGCTGTCTCCGAGTTTCTAGCTGAACATAGGGGACAAGTAAAGGTAAATAATATAGAGGTAATATAAATCTACAAAACACGTAATTCTTTTATTGCGGGTGACCCGACTGCCTATAATAACGGGGCCGCCGGGTTCGAAAGCAAACGCAAAGCGGGCAATGAGCAAATATAGTCAAGTTTAGAACTCGAAACGCACAATCTAGTGCCAAACCATTTTAGATGTCTATCACTTACTTACTTTTGTGATACGTGAATACCTAATTGCCCTATTTTTTGCATCCATGGTTTTCGTGCGGTGTTGCGTTGTGAATCATAAGCAGCAGGCAACATCTATTATAGTTAACTAAAACGTGGAATTCAAGCGGTTCTACATAATTTTGGTAAACGATTACTATGGCGTACCTACTGGCAACAAGCAATCCTTATTCTATCAATCTACATACCTATGTACCTACAACAGCAATACAGGTTGTGTGCATTGATGTAGACTCCCGATAACTAGGTAGCAATTGATAGCTGTTGACCGTTTACCGTGCTCAGTGTTTGAATCTAATGAGTTACTAAGAAATTGGTGGTTTTCACTTCAAGTATTTGTTTGTATCTAAAGGATAGGCAATAAGTATATCTAATTCTACTATCCTCGATGATCTGGTTCTGTTTTGAATGTCTGAATCATGATGATATAAATAGAAATAGTATTATATTACTACAGAGCCCGGGAAAATGGTGATTGCCTGCCGAATAGATATAGACGGCCAAACAATGCGAGGCTTATGCAGAACACAATGTTAATTGACATTTGTTCATGTGTAGGTACTGTTTAGTTCTATCTACTAATCGACACTTTTTGATTGCTTAACCGAAAATAGCCTAAAATCAAAATGTAAATGCTCCCACAGACAGACAAAGGCTTTCGATAAAAAAACCGGCCAAGCGCGAGTCTGAGTCGCGCACCGAGGGTTCCGTACAAACTTTCACTTATCCCATGTTAATTGGCCTGGTTGTTGGTGCCGCATACAATCGAGGTGAAAGCTTAACGCAACCGAGTTCTCCTAATATGATGTTTGAAAAGGACTATATTTTTTATGATTTTATAACAAATGTATAGTTTTCAGATATTTATAAGTATTTGTAGTATGTGACGATATTTAGTTACTTGCCAAATTTCATAGTTTTAGGTCATCGGGCAGTACCCTATCATTTTGATTCCCTTGAGTGTCGATATGTACGTTTTTTGCGACATAAACGGCCGTATCTTTTTTTGACGTTGACGTAGAAGTTTGATTTTTTTCACAGCTTCAAAGGGACCGCAGATTTAAGTATAGGGTTTAAATTTCAACTCGATACCTCCACGCGTTCTCGAGATAAAGGGTTTTGACAGACAGACAGACGAACGGACGGACAAGAAAGTGATCCTACAATCAGCAAGGGTTCTGTTTTTTTCGATTGAGGTACGGAATCCTAAAAACAGTATTAAAGTTGGAATATGAAGCTACAATGCTACCGACAGACACACATGTTAAACTTATAACACCACACCCTACTTTTGTATCGGGGGTTAAAAAGGAAGTAGTTACCTTTACATATATTCCATATTCATTTTCTCAAACATGCAATGAAGTATCGTCATAACGTGCGTTAAAACAGGCTTCGAAGTGTCAAGTTTCGGGCGGAACAATTCGAGAGAACTGTAAAGGAATTTCATACAAAATTAAAGGCCTAGGCCGGGAAGTAATTGTTTTTTTAATTTTAATTGGCGCCGTGTTCATGAACAGGCTAAACAGCTAAAATATATTTTTAAATTTTTCTTCTAGTAGCTAAATGGGTATCGGACCAACAACATTCGTGTTAAGGCCTATTACACACGAATTAAGAATACAAATCTGTATGATTCATTGTGTTGATGAATACATTTAAAATACTGTCTATATGTAAGTCACCAGAGACCATAGACAATATTAAAGTAAAAAGCCTCTGCCTTTATTTTATTTATTATAGAAATTAAGATTCTTATTATCAGGTTGTGTATAATGGCCCTAACATTCGAACACCACACGTGGACGACTTCCGAAAGAAAAAAAATATAGAGGGATAGGAGGGAAAATTAAAAATACTTTTTTTAAAACATGGCGTATGTGTTCATGAACTGACTGAACAGCTGAATTATGTTTTTTTGAGTGGTGTATTTTTTTATTTCATTGCATAAATGTTTGAGCAAAACTCTATACATGCCTTAGCCGTGAAATGGGCTTGCCGGCTTCGTATCACCATCCGGCCTCCCTTACGTCGGCTACTCAGCCGGCAAGCCCTTATTTCCCGGCGTCTGCATTCATAATAAATAATTATTACATGTCAATAGAATTCACTTAACATAAAAGTAGCATTTAATATTTTAATACACCTGAAAGTTTAGTAGTTACTAGGTACAGTCGAGTTCATTTACATCTACACACTTACGAGAACAAAAATATCTGAACACGACTTTATGCTCCTGATAATAGGGTCGTGTTCAGATATATTTGCCTGTACTAACTCCCAAGTAGGCACAATGACGGATAAGCGCCGGCACCATAAACGTTTTTCCATTTGTCTTGTTCCGTAATTATGATTTTCTTTCGCTCTCAGTAACTACCTATTGATCACAAGCATTTTCCCGCCGCTCCACGTAAGAATCTCAGTTACATGTACCAGCAGCTATCTTCATTATGTCAAGTAAAAATAATGTTGTAGCTATTTAATGGTGTCAACTGAATTTTCCGACTTCATATCGAATGTAATTTTTTGCACCATTGTTTATTACTCCACGTCGCATAAAATGGAGGTTACGGGTGTGACGTATACCTACATGGTGTTTGTCTGTCTGTGGAATCGTAGATCTTAAACCAATTTGATTGCGGTTTCCTTTTATATAACTGGCATGCTTGTGGTGGTTCTAATTTGCAATTTAGCTTGTTAATAATAAAAGTACAGTCTGCTATAAAATATAAAGGTAATGAACGCATGGTATGGAGTTAATGAACGCAGGCACTTTAATAATTGTAGGAATAGTGTAGGTATGTCAAGATGTTCACCAATATTTTCGCAGCGGACTGTATCTGTACATGTGTGGTTATTATATGATCTCATTTATAGCCTCCACGCAATGGTCGAGTTTAACACGCGATATTAGGTAAATGATAAAACACCGTTTTTTTAGAGATGTACTATGTGTGCGATAGTGACTTATGCTTTATCATTATCATAAATCAATTTGAAGTGGTGCGATTGTCTTGTGACAGTTTACTCTATAAGTATATATTTTCGGATTTTCGATAGCTGCTCTTTACGGTCTTTTAAGACTCTCCGCGCTGTTGCGACTTTAATTGTGCTTTATTAAACGCTCAAAACCTTGTTCATTTATCCGATTCCTCTGCTCGACGTCTTGCGTTGCATGCATACAAAGAAAGCCTCCCCAATGCCCCATGGTGGTTTTTCTAGTACTTATTTTCATATCAATCAATATATCAAACAAATAAATATAAATATTTCCTTAGTACAATATCAAAAAATAAAATTATTAACTTTCTATAATACTTTTATTATCTAAATTGTAAGGTAATACTCGATTTACTATTTGAAGTAGGTGCCATATGCCATTTATTTCTCTTTAAAGACGGTTTTATTCTAAAATTACAAATAAAAACCGGCCAAGAGCATGTCGGGCCACGCTCAGTATAGGGTTCCGTAGTTGCCCGTCCTTCACAATAGACGAAAATTACGAGAAAGATTTAAATTACGAGAAAGATTTCAAGCTCTATAAAAAGGTCGTAAACCCCAAAGTTACAGTAATTACTTATTACCTTCTGGAAGTTATCGATTATACGCACCAGATTGAGCGAAATGTTTTAATACAGTATGGCACTTAACTAATATGTGTAACGTTCGAAGTATAAGGACACCGCGCGGCACTTACGTCATTTTAAAGAAAATTATGAATTTTTGCGATAACTCAAAAACGGCTTAACCGATTTTATTCAATATAGTTTTCATTGAAAGTACTTAAAAGGCCTCATTTTCATGAATTTTTCCATATATTTTTGACCCGTGGTTGAAAAGTTTTTTTTACTTTCGGAGCGAATATTTACAAAACTGTTGACTTTATTAAAAAAATAATGTTCGGAGACCCCTATTATTTTTAAAAAACCTATTCAACGGCACCCCACACATTAGTGTTGGAATGAAAAAAATAAATCATCCCCACTTTAGGTGTACCGGAGGTACCCGAAAAAAAGTTTTTATTACAGTTTTTATTTTACCGTTTTGTCGGCGTGATACATACACATACTCATACCAAATTTCAGCTTTCTAGTACTAATGATCACGGAGCTAAGCCGCGGATGGACAGACAGACAGACAGACAGACAGACAGACAGACAGACAGACAGACGGACAGACGCACATGGCGAAAATATAAGGGTTCCTAGTTGACTACGGAACCTTACAAAGGACCACTATATATATTTTTATGTTATGCTTCAAATAACGTTGTCAATATATTCCAGGTATACATAACCCTGCACGCGTACTCGCAAGCGTGGCTGGTGCCCAGCTCGCATGCGCTGGCGCCGTTCGCTGACGACGCCGTGCTTATGGAGATGGGCAAGATGGCCACCGCCGCGCTGGCTGACATGTATGGCACGAAATATCAGGTAATCTCATACATCCCACGTGTAATTACCCTGCCCGCGTACTGGAATTATGATGCCCAGCTTGCATGCGCTAGCCGATTGCTAATGCTAACGACGCCGTTTTCTAGGAGATAGGCAATTTGGACACCGCCGCGCAGTCTCAATAGATACGAAGCTGCAACAGGTTTTTAAAGAATTGGTTTCAAAATACATGTGGTGCTTCTGGCGTCCCAGGCGATGATATGTTACCCGCAGTAGGTACCATAGACCCCGACAGTAAACCGAACGGAGGTGGCCGTACGAACTCGACCTTTTTCATGTGAGACACACTGAGAAAAATTAGAGGAAAGCCTTTTCACTTAGCACAACTCGTGAATTTCTAAATTTTCTAGAGAGTTTAGTATGCTGGGTTGTACCCCAGAAACCTAGTCAGATTACACGTCGCGTCATCCTCATTTCACGACAGGCTAAGCTTATAACTAGCAGGTACATAGAAGACAAGTTTGACGATTGTGGATAATTTGCATACCACTATCTATTTGATGGACTTTTGTGTAGACGGCAAGAAGTTTTAATTCGGTTTTAAATTGTCGGTCGTCTTCGGCGAGGCCTCGCAGAAAACATACTTATTTATTATTAAAGTTTATTAAAGTTTTAGCCACGACGTCGCCTGTGGATTAAATATAATACACTTATTATTATGTAGTACAAAGTACTTAACTTACATCTAATTGTTATGTGCGGAGTGTAGAATGAAATTATGTCAGCGCAACTTGGTTGGAAGAACCACGGTACTACGTTGCGATGTCTTATAGTGTAAATCTACGAAATGTATCATAAAGAACGTGAAGCGACGCGATAAAACATGCCACATGAGTCTGAGTCGCTAGCTAGTTGTTTCATTTTAGTTTTAAAGCCTTTTAGGCCTTAGTAATAATAACGTATGTATTATATATGTAATGTAATGTAAACTTTATCATATCAGGTCGGCACAGCGGCTGAGATCCGACAGCCGGCGTCGGGCATGTCGCACGACTGGGCGAAAGCGCGCGGCGACATCAAGTTTTCCTATCACGTGGACCTTCGGGACTCGTTCGGCCCCTACGGCTTCCTGCTGCCCGGCTCCCAGATAGTGTCCACGGCGCGCGAGACGTGGCAGGCTGTTAGAGCTATTGTAGATAATTTAAGCCCCGGGACGTGATTATCGTCCAAAAAATTGTAATACCTATTTCCCGCAGAGAGTGGAAAGTTTCGAAACTTTAAACCAAACGATAGGTAATTAAATTAAAAAAAAAAAACAAGTTGCGGTTATGTAGTTGATATTATTGTGAGTTGTTTAGTGAAAATATATGTATAAAACGTTAAGTAGGTATGTCTGTATTGTACTTAGGATCTCGACTGTATAATGTTAATATTTGCTGGTATTCTTATTCTGTAACGTATTGTCTGCCTCTCCCTTTTACCTACTTACGTAGCTTTATTTTCCCCTTTTCCTGAGAATGTTACCTATTTCAAAAAATTACGACCGGAATCTCTTTGATGATATAACGAAATACTTATTTGTGCAACAAGAAAGCAAAGTTATTTTTTGTTGAAAGTGCTGATTTTGAGTCCCGAGCAAGCGAAGGATTCTAAGTTAGAATCCTGAGTGTAGCGAGGGAGCAACAGCACGAGATGCAAAAAAACTTTGCTCTCGTGTAACACACCCTACTTTTCACCTCAACAGCGAGAACATATTAAGTATAATAGTAGGTATTCTACGTTTAAATTATACGTCCTTTACCAGTCCGTCACAACCACCACCACTGAATAGATAATTTGATCAAATTGGAAGATTTAGCAGATACATTACCTACGTGTTTATTTTTTATTACGAGATTTTACTTATAGTTTGATTAATATTTTTACTCGTAAAGTACCAAACAAAATACTTAAATACAAAAGAAAATAACAATTTGAACTCGATTTTTTTAAGTACGTTTCTAAACTGCATCTATGATATTGATGAATTAATGAAATTAAATTATTGATATACTTAGGTGTTTATTTACAGTATAAAGTTGAAAAACCATATCAGATTTGAACAAGAATCTATTTGATTTCTATAAATGACAATTATATAAACATTCGGTCGTTAAAAACAATAGGTATGTTGCAATTAAAAACTTCTTCGGATATTTTTTTTTTAATTTTATGGTATACCGTATACCGCGCGTATCGGAACATTTTCTTATTCGAGGTCGGATTCGAAAATCGAATGGATTCGAAAATCGAATTTCGAATTGTTGTTTTTATCACTCTCTTTTTTATATACATGTGAAAGAGACAGAGTGCATCGGAATTCGAATGATTCGAATTTTATAATTAACCTGTGGCTGAGAAATGACAATTCAAGGCCAATAATTAAAAAAAATTAAAAGCTATTTTCTACTCACGCTCGAAACAAAATAGCATTTTGTTCACTGTTACCTATCTCGCATCAAAATCACCATGTTTCAGCTGGTGAGGTGAAAATTATTTTAATTACCTACAACTCACTTTCTTCGCGAAAGTACCTACTTAATCAATGTAGGAGAAAATGCAAAAGCACTTAACCACTCATAAAAGGTTTAGAAAGAAAATTATTCGCACGACACGACGAATTGAATAGATTATACTATAATTATGTTGTCCATTACTTCGATGGTAAAACTACTTTAGTGACTGGACTTAAGAGCTTAAAACAGTTGGATGCTCAACACAATATTCTTTAGGTACCTATATACATGTGGCGTGTCGCTCCAAGCCCGACTCCCATCAACTTGACGTACAAAGCTTATAAGCGCATTTGTAGTTATTTATATATGCCCCATTGTAATTACTTCATGCATTTATAATCAAAATAAATAATTTGAATGAATGAATGAATAATGGAGATGTCACGACTTTTTGCCCGACCAGCGGCGCGGCGAGCGGTTGAGCGAGAAATCCGAACGCGGCAGCCATACTAGTGAGTGAGACACACGTACCTACACCGCTGCCGCTACCGCGGTCGCGCAAAGACGTGGCATCTCCGTAAATAACCCCTCATGGGTCACCCCACATCAACAAATTAATGTTAAGTAGGTACACATTACACATAGACGGATATTAGTGGCTGACTAAGTAGGAAACGAATTTTAATTTATAAAGCATTAATAATAAGTCCATAGTGCAATTTATAATGTGTAGCTTTAGATTGGTCAGTACGGAACGTGGGTTTAAGTATAATTATCAACTTTTTGCCTCGAAGGGTTTGCCGGGTGAGTAGTGATACGAAGCCGTGAAGAGGGCTTTCACGGCTAGGCATGTACACTTAGTGCTTTTCTCAAATATTAATTATGCAATGAAATACATAATTACCTATACATCACTAAAAAAAAACCGGCCAAGAGCATGTCGGGCACTCGGGCCACGCTCAGAGTAGGGTTCCGTAGTTGCCCATCCTTCTCAATAGACGGGCTAAAAACAACGGTTTTAAGCCAGAGGTTTAAATTACGAGAAAGATCTCAAACTGTATAAAAAGGTCGTAAACGCCAAAGTAACTGTAATTACTTGTTACCTTCTGGAAGTTATCGATTATACGCACCAGATTGAGCGGAATGTTTTAATGCAGTATGGCAATCTATATATATAAAACTCAAAGGTGACTGACTGACATAGTGATCTATCAACGCACAGCCCAAACCACTGGACGGATCGGGCTGAAATTTGGCATGCAGGTAGATGTCATGACGTAGGCATCTGCTAAGAAAGGATTTTTCAAAACTCACCCCCTAAAGGGGTGAAATGGGGTTCCAAAGTTTGTATGGGGAAACAAGATTAGTTAGACTATTTTATACGAAATTTCACAGGAGTATTCCTAACGATAAATGAGTAAACACGTGTTTCAGGTTTTTTGAAAATTCAACCCCTAAAAGGGAGAAATGTGGTGACAAAGTCTGAAAATCAGCATGGGTATTGTTTTTATGGTTTATCGGGTCGCTGATTACGAAAACCGCAACGATTTTAAAATCCAACGTGGCGGACGTGAATTACCATCTCCCCTGTTGGGGTGAAATGGGGTTGAAATGTCTAAATACTAAACGGCTGGTTCTAGAGAGTTCAAATTTGGCACGTAGTTTCCTTATAAGGTGTAGGGGTGCACTACGAAAGGATTTTTCAAAACTCACCCCTAAAATGAAATGTGAAACGTGAAATGGGGTTCCTGAGTTTGTATGGGGAAACAAGATTAGTTAGGCTATTTTATTCGAAACTTCACAGGAGTATTTCTAACAATAAATGAGTAAACACGTGTTTCAGGTTTTTTTTTAATTCAACCCCTAAAAGGGAGAAATGTGGTGACAAAGTCTGAAAATCCAACGTGGCGGACGTGAATTAACATCTTCCCTGTTGGGGTGAAATGGGATTGAAATGTCTAAATATGAGTATGGGTGTAATTTTTATGGTTTGTTGGGACGTTAATTACGAAAATGCCACCGATTTTGAAATTTTATTTGTGGTCATGAAAATTCTTGAAAGCGTTTGTGCCAAATTGCAATTTAATCGGTCCAGTACTTTTGCAGAAAATCGATTGTAACAGACGGATTGACAGACAGCTACACGTGATCCTATAAGGGGGTTCTGTTTTTGCTTTTGAGGTATGGATAGAGACCCGCGTTATCCTAATAGATTAAAAAAATAGTATTTGGTGGCATCTCGATCGTCGTCAATCGGTACCTATAGGCGGGCGGCGCGTTGGGACGGGAGGAGTAGATAATGATCGGGAAACTTCCTGCATCCGTAATAAATACATTCAAGCTTTTCAATAATTATGTTAAGTCATTTCAGAATTCTGAATTACGTTTATCTGGCTCAGACTAATACATTTTTCATTCATGAACGAAGAGAACCTCAATATCTTACAATAGAACATGACGTAACTTAGAACATGGCTTATAATCATTAAACCAATCTCGAATATCCCAAGTCGATAAGCGGAGGCTCGGGACATTATAAAAGCTTTATACAAATAAAATGCACACATATCCCGGTGTCTTAGCTTCACTTCAAGTTATGGATTTTGGAGTGAACTTTATTTGGTACACTAAAAGCTGAGATCGTTTGATTTGAGTGCTTGAGTTTTCGGTTTGATTTGATAAAGTGGAGTTATGATAAAATAAAAAGTATTTCCCAGTAATATTAGAAAAGCGAAAGTCTGTGTATGTTTTGTTACTTCTTCACGCTAAAACGGCTGGACGGATATGCATCAGGGAAATGCAGATTGCAGATTATACCCTAACTTAACAAATAGCCTACTTTTAATCCTGAAAAAAAAGAGCATTGTTCCCGTAGGATGATGTATAGGCACGCGAGCGAAGCCGCGGGTTAATGCTAGTAAACTAATATGTGTAACGTTCGAAGTATAACGACACTGCGCGGCACTTAAGCCGTTTTAAAGAAAATTATGAAATTTTGCTATAACTCAAAAGCGGCGGGGAAAGATCACATTGGGGGAGGGAGGGGTATACGGAGACCTCACGTGTATTTTTCTGAGATAAAGATATGCCACATGAGTAGATACTTTTTCTCCGTTTCTTTAAAAATAAATCTTCACTTGTTAAATACTTCAAAATAGCAAGTGTATTTTAAGAAATTCTGGCGAAAAAAAAAACACGTGAGGTTGTGAGATTGGGGGGAGCAATAGGCTCTAGGGCGGAGTTAAAAATAAAACATCGGTAACTTTCATGCAATTCATATTCTTCATATTATGCGGTCATTGCAGAAACTATGTAGGAACTTTTAACTAGGTAGATATACTTTGATGCGAGTTATATTTATACCTAACTGTTACCTACCGATGTTTAATTGATACATTGATACAATTCACACAAAGCTTCAACGAAGTTTCGTAGAAAAATCTACCTTAAGGTGCTCCATTCTTGCATTCGCCTGTAATGTAACATATGTAGTTATATGATTAGATTTTGAGCATATTATTACGTAATGCTCGATTTTTCTCCTTCACTGATGTTGTTCGCCTATATACCGATTAAATTATTATACTTATATTTTTTTTTGTTATTTTACACCATGGTTTATTTTAATTACAATATAGGCAAATAGGTAGGTAAGTATGCCGTTTCACCCCGACCGCCCTTCTACTTATGAAACGAAACAGTTGTGACTACTACCTATTAAGTAATAGGTACAGGCGAGTTCTTAAATTTACAATGAGAAAAAATACCTGAAGTCCTGAACACGCCTCTATGCCGTAAACAATATAGGCGAGTTCACAGTTTTTTAACAGACTTGAAAAGATAAGGTTCTATGTTTCCCTGTATGTATTTTTTGTGACCGATTCTCATTTTTTATTTATTTGAAATGTATATATACCTACCTACTCCTGAGGCAGTCCCATTGCCGCCAATTCGGGATCTGATGATGGGATCTCAGGGAAATCGTGGGCAATCCTCAAATATAAGCACTAACAATGTTAGTCATTGTATTTTATAGTTATTCGGGTATTTGCGTGTGGTATAGTCATCATTTCATTAAGTATGCTGAGCTTATAATGAAAGGCACAAGTCCTTAATGGTTAGGAGTTAGGGAATATTTTTTTAAATATTATAGGTAGTTTCCGACTGTTAGTGACTCGTTCAATTGTTCTCGGAAATATAATTTCATCCCGTTGAAGTCGGTTATTTTTTGTAAAGAAATGATTATCATCGAAGAAATTCTTAGTGATGTTTGTCTAGTTTGAATAGGGAGGTAGCGTGGTCTCAGCGAACGGTGAACTAGTGATTATATATTTTTTTTTGTGGTGAACGCCTAATATAATATAACTGGTATGGTATACGAAACTTATAGTGATCCACGCGCGCACTAATCGCACTATGCTGCTCTCAGGGGCATTTCACTCAGTACTTTACAGATTCCATACATTAAAACTTGCGTGCGTTTTATACGAGACTCGCTCGATAGATGGAGCAAAATTCAATATTTGAATTAGTGTTATTAAAACGAAATCTGTTTTTATATTATTATTTTATCCATAAATAAACATATAATAAAAACATAATTATAAGTTATTGTGAAAGATTATGAAGCATTATTTTAATTTATCATTACAGGCAACATTACGGCTTAAGATTAGATCCCCGTTCCATTCCACTCATTTATTTTTTAGATTTCACCTATTATATTTTATGATGATTGTCACAAAAATTTAATATCCACAAAAAAATGGAAAATAATAAATGCGTATTTTTTTAAATGTAAAAAAACAATAGTAGAAAGTAAACTAAAAGACTACTTAATACAATTCGGTGTAGAGGAACGCGTAGCGTGGTGCTGTGCTGTTTGACAGTTTACTTTATTTATGGACAAGTTGGTTTTCTGGTGGATATTCAAACGGGTATAAGAAATCTTCTTCGACTGTGCTTTATGGATATTAGCGAACGTTGTTGATCTTCACGCACGAACTTGGATTCCGACGACAGAAGTTCCAGGAAGGATTTCCATCCCGGCTATGTGTAATGGATCACGATTGCCTCGTTAAACTATTTTAAAGTCATGGTAGCAGTAAAAAATGTTGTGTGTGTCTACCTGTGGTAAGCGTTTGTTCTAACTATGTTCCCCAAAATTAATTAAATAAAAATAATTAATTATAAATGTGTCTTTTTTATACCTTCCTACAAACATAACTAGTTTTAAAGCCCACTTATTATGTTAAGTGTGAGGTACAGATGAATCATATAATTAATATGTATTGAAAGTACCTATAGTACAGTGCATAGCGATTGCTATGTATACATATGTACATGATTCAGATAACTCGAAACTCGCTCAATAGATGGCGCTAGTACACAAAGGAAGCTGATGACTCTATCTCAGTATGTATAATTTACTCTATGGCTGCTCTGCGACTGCAGAGCGTCTAGCACAACTACGCTTCGAGACTCTTGTCGCGCTACATAGCATCGCCCGTCACTCTCTCACAGTACTGCGAAGAAAGAGATAGGTAATATTTCTCGCGCGAGAAAGAGCGCGTATCACAGTTGTGCTAGAGGTGCAGCAGAGAGATGTGACACGAACACGACACGCCGTGGCGTGGCGCGGCCAAAGTATTATATCATAAGATTCATAAGTAATATTTTATATAGCTAGATAATCCGTTATAGTGTAGGTATAAGCACACTGCGCCGCAGCGCGGTGGAGTGGAAATGCGCGGCGCGCAGCAGCATCGGACCGCGTCGCGTTGTCAGATCACTCAGTTTAACACCATAGATATAGTTTAAGTATTCTAGTTAACACAGTCAGGGTGTGTGTATGTGAGAAGTTTTAACGTGCGTTTAGATACTCCTAGACATTGTCTAGAAGATAAACACTGAGAATAACACGCTTGAAAATAACCGATGCAATAACCTCATTTCCTTAATACGCGCATACATATTTCATGTTTTTTTTAGTATGTACTACAATAAATAGCAATCGTTAGGAAAATAATCAAACTTGTCATCATTTATTTTTATTTGTTTGCTTCTGAACGTGCTTTCATTAAACTGCTGTCATTTTTGAAGTTTTTGTGACTGCTGACAGTTTTGACATTGACAACACTGACATGAGACATGACACATTATTTTGAGGAAACAGAAACATTGATAACACCAAAACACGATTCTATTTTAGCCGGTTCTCAATCTACTTGAATTAGAAAAGCAGTGAATTAGAAAATGGCAAATACTGATTCGGATGTGGTTGGAACAAACCCCGACGACAAAACAGTTAATCCAAATGAGTTCGATGTAGCAGTTAGTGCAATGCTCATAGGTTTGGGCGGTGAAAAGTATCTGGATATCTTTAGGTAAGACCCATCTGTCACATATTATAGAATATAAATTGTTTAAACGTTTGTCATCGTATAAGCGCTAACCATAACAAAAAAGAACATTGTAAGTAAATCAAAGAAATGTATGGACTTCTGGGGTGGAATCAGACTGAGGAGTACTAAAATCTTACTCTTCACAGGAATAGCAATATTGGGCAGTCAACTCTGATTGAACTGGGTGACGAAGATCTGATTAAGTTTGGGATAGACGATCAGAACATAAGAACAAAAATCTTGGAAGAAGTGAAGAATTTACCTTTGTATCAAGAATTACAGGTGTAAGTGCCTTTTTTAAATTATGTCTGTCCACATTATGTTTCTTATATGTTGTAACTTTTTATTATCATTCATTCAGTTTGTATTGGACTGTTGAAGGTAATACAAATATATTGCATTTTGTACTTGCAGGTCTCAAACTCGGCCATATCTTGGTCCATTAGAAATAGTAGATATGCTGGAAGAGAGTTCTCAACATTTGTATAGAATTTACCTGAGTATGTTAGCCAATACCTTAACACTCAAAAAGGCTGAGAATCTGTCAGATTGTCTTCTCCACAAAGAAAAACATGCTTCCGACATTGCTTTAGCAACATTGAGTGAAATGACAACTATTTTGAATTCAATGGACATAGCTCTACATACAGAATTCAAGGTAAATATGACACTGATATATTTATTATGCTGACCTAGCTTGATCTATGTTGCGTGTAACTATTTTCTTTTTGTAACAATTTAAATGTTAGAAAAAACTGTAGGGCTCAAAATGAATCATGTATAGCTTACATATGTGTATAATGAAGTACTTTCTAAAATGAAATGTTATGTATATAAAAATGAGAAAAATCCCGTATAGCAACAATAAATACAGATGAAAACTAAGGATTTGACTTGCGTAGGATCCTTTTGATACATGAACATCTTTTATTGGCCTTTATGAAGAAAATTTTAATAATTTGTTTCAGACCTTGACAAAGGAGTCCAGTTCAGCTAAGACAAAGAAAATTATTGTGGGTACTGTGGGTAGTGTAGCTATTGCAGCATTATCTTTACTATTTTACAAATCCATTAAACAACTAAAACAATAATAGATTTTAATTTTATATAATAATCAAGCATATGTAATAAGTGTTTTCCTGTTATACATAGACTACAAAAGTGTTGACTGAAGTTAAACTATAACTCTTCCTATTAATTAAACTCTTACTTATTTGTAACTTTTTGCCTTATACATATCAAACAAATAAATGTGATTAGTTGAAAGTGAATATAAAATGTTCCAGTTTAATAAATGTTTAAATGTACTAATGTGTACCTATTAAATAAACCCTACTATTATAAATTGTGAGGGCAGATAGTTTGTTTAAAATTTTTAATAATGATTAATACTAGTAATAGCTAGTACTTAATTGAACAAAATGAAATATAATCATAGCCAAAACTCCACTTCATCAGGTATAAAATATAGAAATGCTAATAAAAATAAAAATAGACCCATTTCCGTTCTGCACAATCAGTAACGCTGATGAGTGATGAGTTGATGACCCAATTGTTTCGACCTCACCAATTAAAAAGTGTAAGGTAATGTACTAGGTAAAGCTCGCGGGTTTGGGCTGGTGGAGGAGCCCGTGACGTCACGCGGGGTCGGAAGCGGCCGGGGACGCGACCGGCCGCCGGCCGGTAGTCCCGCCACCGCCACTTGCACTCGCGCCGCTTATTGCTTGCCCGCCGCGCGAATTGAAGCGCGTGTCCGCTCCTCGACCCAATCAGGCCATGTCCTGCATTTATCGTATCGAACGTGACTAATCCCTAAAGTGCATTTTTAAAGTTTAGTGCTATCATTATGAGAGTTTTTGCTGTACTGACGTTAGCGTGTATTGTAAGTTTAAGTGCTCTGGAAGATTCCGAAATAGGTGCGTATTTTTGTTATGTGCGGCATGTTTTGTGTATTGCGGTTTTACTTTTATCCAGCGTACCTAAGGTACTCTAACTCCTACTAGTCACACACCAACTGATAATAAATTCCCGCCTGGATAAGTATTTCTGACCAGTTATAATTATAAAATTCCTGCACTTTCATGTGAAGGTATAGACAGCTTCTGAGTTTGCTAATTTCTTCTTATTGCCTATTGGTTATCGATATAAATATAATATATTTTATTTTCTTACATTAATATTTAATTAAGTATATTATATCTATAATATACTATTTCTAAATTTATGTATGACTAAGTATATCGCTACGTTAATTTTTGCCCTATTAAAGTAAACGGAGCAATATGTTGATATTAAAACTAGCAATAAGTTACGAGGCGTATAAATATGTGTGAAAATTGTATATCGTCACTGTATAGAAAACAGCAGCATCATGAGCACAAATGTGTCTAACTACAGATAAGTTCGGTGAATAGAGACTATAGTACTAGGGGTGACCTTACAAACGGTCCGGTAGTCAAAAATTCAAAACTACCGGATCTTATGTAAGGTAAAATCCCTTTATTCACGGGATTAGATTAACCTTTGACCTTTGCGGTACGGACTGTTCCAACTCTATTTGTTTATAAACCTTGTTTGCTTTTCGGTTCTAAGAGTTACTTAGTGACATTAACAATCTCATACGATTCTCTCAGAACGATTATATTTCTACTCTGCACCTACTTGAAGTACGTAAGTACATCTGTTTTGGCCCTATGGATGCCTGGTAGAGAATGCCATTTGGCATTAAGTTCGCCATTTGTACTGACTATTGTTTTGTGCAATAAAGTTAAAATAAATAATACGAGGTGTTTTCAGTGCAAGCGGTGGTGGGCCACAGCGCCGAGCTCCCGTGCAACGTCACCGCGAAGACCCCGGACGACAAGCTGCTCGTGCTAGCCTGGTACCGCGACGGCTCTAACACCGCTTTCTACAGGTACTTACAATTAAGAGGATACTGCTTATTTTTCCATACAAAATGAGGTTTGCTTCTCCAAAACATAACGAAGCGTTACGAAATTTTAGTAACTGAATGTTCTGTTTCGGTCCGTTTGGATTCTTGTGCTTATTTTTAAATATAATTTGTGTACTGGGCATCTGTTTTTGGCCAAAATTCCGCTGAAAACGGACGCCAAGTACACAAACCTCCCGGGTTTCCAATAGTGGCAAAATATAATTCAAAACATTGTAAAAAACTGTTTATTTAAATAAATTATAATTTAACACACATTATAACGGGTGTATCGCGATATTCTTTATTTACCTTCATAATCTAACGTTTCGGCGGGTTGCACACGCCGTGGTATCAGATGTACTGATGTAAGGAATATCGCAATAGACCCGTTACACTTTGTGTGAATGATGTGCACAAACCGCGAGAGTATAAAGTGTCATAAATTATTATTTATAATAAGCGCAAAAGTCGATACGGTCCGACACAGAATATAGGTACTATTCCTATTCTGTTTACAACATTTTGATACGATTCGTTAAGGTTTGGAGGAGGGAAAAAAAAAATTAAAAAAAAAGAACCGACTTCAGTAAAACTAAAAAACCAAAAAAAATAACCCGTTCAAGTACAGATTACATTTGACTCACCCTTCGAAGTCGATCCCAAACCACTCAGTTCTTATATTTATATATTATAGTTTACGCGAGGTTTGGCACCGACTTCGAAGGGTGAGTCAAATGTAATCCGTACTTGAACGGGTTATTTTTTTTGGCTTTTTAGTTTTACTGAAGTCGGTTTTTTTTTGTTAATTTTTTTTTTTTGCTTATTGTTGATTCATACAAAAGTTCCAGTGGCCATCTGTGGTGTTCATCATCAGTTTCCTTACACCAAATCCTATTTACTGAATGTAAATTCTTGACTTTATCAATAAATTACCGAAAGCGCCGTACATGTCCCTATAACATTTGAAGAGTTCCCGCGATTTCTCCAAGATTCCATCATCAGATCCCGACTTAGTGCCAACGGGACCAACACGGAGTTATACCCTTTCCATTAAAAAAAAAAATGAAAATCGGTTCACGGTTCTCGGAGATATCGAGTAACATACATACAAAAAAAAAATAGTTCGAATTGAGAACCTCCTTCTTTTTGAAGTCGGTTAAAAATAGTCGAGAATGAAACCTTGATTTGTCTGACCCGGTTATATACATTAACTTTGGATCTCATTTGATCCGACATTCCCGAAAATGATCATGTTCGGGGAAGGAAAGGGAAAGGAAAGGGTTACACTCTGCCTTTCCTTTCCTAATGACAAATATAGACGCAAATCGCTTTGGAAGAAATGTTCTTAGGGCCAGAGCACGCTAACACGACAGATGATTTGATACGATGTGGTATACTTAGTGGAATTAATATATTTGGGTAATCATCATGCTAGTTCTTTCTCGAACTTATCAGAGCTTAGGTACGTTTAGTCATACTTGGTTTTCATAGCTTATTCAAAAATGTATGTTTACATAAGTTTACTTGTATTTTTATGTTCAGCTTCCATTTGACAAATTGTGGATAAATAAAATTATTTTCAACATTCAAGGTTGTCTGAACGATATCGCTCGTTAGCCTGCCGCTGTTGTTTGTAAATATATCTCTACCTATGTGTAGAATATTTTTGTGATTTGTTTTAAATAATTGACTAATATTACCTATAAAATAAAATTAATACGTGCTCGTCAACGCGGAATCAAAAGTAAATTATTTCACCGTAGTACCTAGTCGGGTAAAAAGTATCCCATAACTATCCTTGAATAGATTGTTGATGGGTGATTGGTAAATACGTGTAATTACTTCAATTCAATTCATTTATTTGGCCAAGCAACAAAAAACGTTACATTTAGCAAGTCAAGTTACAGAAAAACATGCATTATTAACTAAATCAATGAGGTAGGTACTATACTATACAATGTTAAAAATAAATAATTTCCAGGAGTCTATACAAATTTAGCTAAGCCTATTTCACAAACATGATTTCTCCTTATTTTAACTTATCACAAAATTCATTTATCGAGTAAAATGGATTACATTGAAAAAATTGTTTGAGTTTACGTTTAAACTCGAGGTACGGCATATTCATTATATGGGATGGTAGCAGATTATACAGCGTAATTTTGAGCGGAAGGCCTTGCTTATATGTTTTGACTAACTTCGTTGGAGGGACACAGAGTTTATGCCTATTGCGTGTGTTATAATTGTGTATGTGTTTTCTTGTTTTTAAGTTAATTCTATCCCTATGAATTTCCAATAAGCTTTTAAAAATAAATAACGAAATAACGGTCATTATATGGCCTTTTACAAAATACTCCCTTGCAGAATTATCTTTTCGTAGGCCGTATAAGATTCTGATGGCTCGTTTCTGAGCTACAAGAATACTTTGTATTCCCACCGCATTACCCCAGGTGGTTATCGCATAATTGAGGTGAGCATGGACTAGAGCATAGTAAGCATTGAGTAGAGAATGTCTATTAATAAGAGGTTTAAGTTTAAAGAGAGCATAGTTACCAGAAGCTATTTTATTATAAATTTTGTCAATATGTAGCGAGTGGCTTAATCTATTGTCAATTTGATAACCTAAAAATATTGTGTTTGTTTCGCTATTTAATCCTAAGTCACTATTGTTAGAATTGACAGTTTTATTTTTATTATTATATGTTATTAATGTCGTCTTATTGGTGTTTAAAATAATTCCGTTAGCGTTAAACCAATCTTTGAGCGTAGCCTTAACATTCTCAATTTTCTGACTTAGTATATCAATATCTTTATCACTAAGTCCTACGTGTGTGTCGTCAGCGAACAATGTAACCATAGCATAATCAGGCAGGCATTTAGGTAAGTCGTTTATATAAATAAAAAGAAAAACTGGCCCTTAACTCTCAATTCCCATCGGGCCTACTTTAAGCCATTTCTGTGCCTCATTCGACTGCTCTTGGAGAAAATATAAAAGCAAATTGTACTCCAGCTTTACCAAACATATGTTTGATGCTGAGCCACTACTTAGTAGGTTACTTACGTAGACAAATATATATTATATTTGTTTGGTTTGCATTGTCAAAGGTATTGTGTAGATAAGGTATTGTGGTTACGCGGTGTGAGTACGACTCAGTACATGGGTTGTGTATCTGATTACTTAGGTAAGTAATTTCCATTTACATAGAAAACTCCCATCAATCTTAGGCTTTACTCACGTCTTAGAATATGTCGAGAGATACTCGACTTCTACGACGCTATTTTTACTGGACTACTTAAATATTTAGCTGACTTATTTCTTTGCGATTCTTACCAACTTATTTAATTTTATATGAAAAAGTGTATCGAATGGCAGTGCGATATTAAAGGAAGTGGTAAGCTGGACTGTTATTTTACGTTGCTCCCTAAAAGAAACCGACAATGCATACTGTTGTTTTGTTTTTTAAAGTAGTTGTGTTTAGGTAACCCCTATTCTAGCTAGAGCCTAGATGTGCATTGTAAATCGAGAGGCTGTACACCAGTCAGTACCAAATTTACATTAAGTAGGTAATATCAAGACGGTAGTCGTTTAAAGATTTATTATATACTAAAATAGTAATGTGCACCAGCAGCTATGATTGGAGGAGCACGGGCAAACGCGTCGCGGTACCAGGGGGGCGCTTCCAGCAAATAGAGGCAGACGGCGAGAGCAGACTCGTGATCCGGAGCGTCACGCCGGACGACGCCGGCGGCTACCAGTGCTCCGTGGAGTTCGCCCTGAGCCCCTCCCGCACCACCGACGTGCAACTTGACGTCATCGGTGAGTCCTGCAACTTTTGCCAGCAGGTTAGAGAGGGACGGACATAGGGCGAAAGCAGACTCGTAATCCGAAGCATGTCAATGAACAACGCGGTTTGGCTACCAGTGCTCCGTGGAGTTCGCCTTGAGCCTTTCCTGAACCACCGGCTTGAAACTTGGTGTTATCGGTGAGTTTTGCAACTTTTTCTAGCTAGACATAGGGCTCGTGATCCGAAGCATGTCAATTGACGACGGAGTTAGCTACCAGTCCTCCGTTGGTTTCGCCTTGAGTCCCTCCAGTACCACCGGCGTGCAACTTGGTTTCATTAGTAAGTTCTGAGACTCTTCCAGCAAATTAAGGCGGCGGTTGTGAGGCATGTTTAAAGTATCAACTCTCTTCTGACTTGTGACGCCACCGTAACGGCCCACTGTGGTCCACGTGTAATTTGTTGATGACTCGTTGATCTGCTCGCTCGGCTGATCATGTTGCAGACTTGCGGAACAGAACTGTTTACACAACAGGTCCACTGAAAATCTATAATTTGATGGGACGTAGGACCAGAAGGGTAATTTTAGAGACTCGAGGGAGTTGTGTCTCCTTAGTTTTAAATGAGTGATTGAGTATAGTCCTCGAAAAAAGCGCGAAGTGGCGATGGCGCAACGTTGCCGAAATTCGCTGAAAAATAGAAATTTGTTTTCTTCTTACCACCCTTATGATTATGCCACAATGTAGATACTATACAACCAGTGTATACAAAACGACAGCGCCAAAAGAGAAGATTGTATTATACCTAACTACGTCGTTATACCACGAAGAGGATTATATTGTGAGGCAATTTAACGCATAGGCTCGTTGTATTTCACATGTTACTGGACATTGACACTGAAAGGTTCAACATTGCGTATATACGGTGACGTATCTTAAATAAAATCGGTAGGTACTAAAAAGAATAACGCGATAAGCGACCTACCTATTGATATGGCGGGCCGTTGTCATAGTAGGTACCTACCTAATGTGCGTGTATGCGTTTTCGGAGGAAGGGACCCATAGTGTGCTATTTTTTTTCGAATAGGTTATCTTTCAGTAGCATAGCTACGGAATATCAGAACAATTTGATTTGATTCCTAATTATTTCAACCCTGTAGACCTTTACCAGTAGTTAGTGAGTCATATTTACCGAATTAAATGATATTAGGGTTTTTAAGTTTTATAAAAATAATTGACATAATGAGTAGACCATTTTAAAATACGTTTATTCTTCTTTCCTCTTATTTTTTAACAATAAAATATTCAATTTTACACATGAACTTGAGATTAAAGTTCGACTTCGTGAAGAAAAAATGCTTCATACCTGGTGGTGCCAAACAATAACTTCGCCAGTATTTAATTTCTGCCAAAGAGCATACGATCTTCTAACACACTTTTCCGTAAATATCAGGTCAATATTGTGCATGAAATTGGAAAATTGATGAATTGATACAAAACGCAGCTATGAATTTATAAATTTTACATTGACGTCATTGGTTGGATTCTTAATTTGAAAACACTACAAGAACTTGAGCATTAGGACTAAACACCACTTCAAGAGCATTCGTTGTGAATTGATGTAAGTTCAATGCGACTGAATATTATAATTTGGAGTTTTAGTAAGTTTAATCATCAAAGGAAATAATCATATAAGATTAAACCTGGCATTCAATTTAATGCAAATGATTTCAAAATGATGGTCGTCATACCTACTCTAAGCACATCACTAGATTTTTTTACATCAGTTGCACGCATGTTGTCAGCTTCTAGCTAAATTCGTTATAGCAACTGGTTCTCTCGTTCTTATAGGTTCTGAGTAAATTATTTCCTTTAATGTACCCCATACATGAAAATCAAGGGGCGTTAGGTCCGGAGACTTGGCAGGCCACGCAAGTGTTGGGTTGCTGCGTCCAATCCAATGCCCATGAAAGTTATTGTTCAAGTACTCTGTGTTCGAAGTGTTTTCAACGAAACATCTTCAAAATGATCCAAGTCATGCTGTGAATGTAAAAAACATCCAAATAATTATCGCCACGTAGGCTGTTTGGAATTTCCACTGGATTCGACCAATGAGACGATTATTTAAAACCCCTCCCCACATGTTTACAGAGAACTCATGCTGAAAAGAAGACTTCCTGGCAAGTTTCGGGTTGTGTTCGGGCCAATGATGAGCATTTTTGTAATTTAAGATTCCTGCTCTTGTAAATTAAACCGCTTCCACAATCTCCAAACTTTGGAATGAGGTACATTGAAAATACGCCCTTTATACAAAGTCAGATCCTCTATGATTATATGTTCATAATGCCGATCTCAACCTCAACGCTCAAATTTACAACTCGTCCATGTGGAGCCGACCGCAGACCTACTTCACAGAATCGTCTATGCAACTGCAACAGAAATAAAAGTAATAATGGGAATAGTACCTACTTAAAAAAATAATTTGTACGGCGTACAATGTACGCAATAGGATATGGAAACAATAAAATACATTGATGAATGTATTAGGTTGAGGGGTTCGTAGATTAAGATATCGGCGACTGTAGGTACTCCCGTGCTGCTTCTGCGGCATTGCCATTGCAGTGGCTGTAAACAAAGTGCATATTAGCAACCTCGTCGGGCCGATAATTCAACGGGGCATAATGAATCAAACACATCACACACAAATGAATTAGTGATAAAATGGTACCCGAAAAAAACATATTTTTTTAGTTTTTATTTTACCGTTTTGTCGGCGTGATACATACACATACTCATACGAAATTTCAGCTTTCTAGTGCTAATGATCACGGAGCTAAGCCGCGGACGGACAGACGGACATGGCGAAACTATAAGGGTTCCTAGTTGACTACGGAACCCTAAAAAACAAAATCAAGAATATCAATATGCATTATACAATGCCAGTAGCGATATCGCTACATACATGACATATGTCATTAAATAAATTCAAAACATTGACCGAAATGCTGCTCAATCCTTCATTTTTCATCTGAAATAAATACTGAATCGTATTGAAAAAAAAAAACTTGAATTTCATCAATGTGGATAGATATGGCTTTATTATGAAAATTACTTGAAATTTTCGGAATATTTAGTCCTATTTCCTCTTTGTTTACATCAGTGATATTCACTGACTTTTAACGCTAGCTACTAAACATTTGTACTTGCCAGTAAAGTAAATGAATACCGCTAAAACTAAAAGTCCGCGAGGTGGTGTGGGCTACAAACCAACTTGATGGGCTTATAACTTAGAATCGGAAAGCCAGCTGAGCGTATTATAACCAGGATCGCCGTGGATTAAGCATAATTAAAGGGTTATGGTCTTACTTACGCACACGTCAGTAGATCTAGGTAACACGGGTCTTGTATTCCATTATTCAGTCGTCAATTTTTTCGGCATATACATGGGATGTATACTTAGGTACGTAACTTCGATAACAATACAACATGGTGGATGAAGCGAACTGATCTGATGATGTTCCCGGATGGTTATAGGAACTCTGTAATACAATAACGAAATCCTTCCGAGGTTGGTTTCCCTTCAATCTTAGCGAGTAGTTGATGAATAAATAAAGAAAAATACGATAAGCAATTAAATCTTGTCACAAAATAAAAATAATGTCAGAAACTTGTTAACGTCCAAAGGTTAGGCTGTGCGTTTTCTGTCAGTCATGTTCCTGGATTGAAAACGTTCATAGCCTGTAAGGTGCTTACACACTCGTGCACAGTAATGGCGTGGCGGCAATAGAACTCGATTTCCCACTGGCATCTATTTTAGGACGGTATAGAGCTATATTTTTACGTTTCTGGAAAAAGTTAGCTAAATTGTTTCCGGCTTGCCCAGAGATTTTCTTTGACGCCACGTCACTAGTGCAATCAGTGCAAACGTGTATGATGCATATTGTATAAAAAAATCCTGCACAATGCACATCCAGAAGCCCCGGGCTGTCCTTCAATTTTAACTCGTATTAGATAAAACTGACGTCAATTAGCGCTTTTGGCGACCATTGTTTGTCCACAAATCAATAAAATAACCCCGGCCTCAGATATAGCGAATATGCACAATTACTTGGATTCACAGTAAAAGGTTCCGTTTTATTTACAAACGAGCTATAAAACCGAACGCTGCAAGTTTACCTATGCCGAGAAATAGCGCGCTCGGTTAATTGGCTCCCTGCTAGTTTAATGAGGATGCTGCGCCGGAACAATTCGGTCCATTTGCCCAACAATTATGCGGCGCAAACACTTCATAATGTTCGCGGGTACAGTCATTCATCCTCGCCACGGTTAAATGTAAGATTCAGTATCTGGATTTCACACATCACAATCACCTAATAAATATAGATATGGATGCCCCCAGAAAGAAACGAGACGACCTAGTTTGGATTGTATGATGTAGATAATAGACGAATCAGACGTAGTTAGTGTGATTTTTAACCGACTTCCAAAAAAGGAGGAGGTTCTATGTTCGACTGTATGTTTTTTTTGTAATGTATGTCCACCGATTACTTCGCCAATTGTGGACCGATTTTAAAAATTCTTTTTTTATTTGAAAGTGTATACTCCTGAGGTGGTCCCATTATAACCGAGTTGGGATCTGATTATGAGATCCCAGGGAAATCGAGGGCAACCCTCAAATTTTATAGGCACTCATAATGTTTTTCATATATTTTCTAAAGCTATTTAAGTATTTGCATATGGTTGTCATCATCTTCCTACGCTGAGCTGATGATGGAAGGTAGGTATAACTCCTTAACGGTTAGCAGTTAGGGGATAATTGAAACGAGATGCATGCAAACAAGACCTCCCCGATCGACTCGCCATAAGTATTTTACTTGAATCACTAAAAAGCAAAAAAAATAATTAACAAAAAAGGAACCGACTTCAAAAAACTGAAAAGCCAAGCCCGTCTATGTACAGATTACATTTGAATCACTTTCGACTTTTCAGTTTTTTTGAAGTGGGTTCTTTTTTGTTAAATTTTAGTTCAGTTTTTGTTTACTTTATGGGACGGGATAAGTTATAAAATGTAATATACGTTTATATATACGTTTCGGTATAGTTTATCGATGACATTACAGCTGGATTAATGTAAAAAAAAAACACAAAAAAAATAGGGGGAAGATAAAAAGCTGGTTACGATTGAAATAGTTTGGCTATAGATGATAGTTATTCTATAGCTTTTCTATGGCTGACGCAATGGGTGGGTCATCATAATCATCTCTAAAAAAAAATTTTACCAAAAAAAAGAACCGACTTCAGTAAAACTAAAAAGCCGAAAATAACCCGTTCAAGTACAGATTACATTAGACTCACCCTTTGAAATCGATCCCAAACCACTCAGTTATTATATTTATATATTAAAGTTTACGTGAGGTTTGGCACCGACTTCAAAGGGTGAGTCAAATGTAATCTGTACTTGAACGGGTTATTTTCGGCTTTTTAGTTTTACTGAAGTCGGTTCTTTTTTTTGTTAAATTTTTTTTTTTCGCTTTTTAGTGATTCATATAAAATACTTATGGCGGGGTGATCAGGGAGGTCTTGAAGGCATGCATCTCGTTTGAATTATCTCCTAACTCCTAACTGTTAAGGAGTTGTACCTTTATCAGTTCAGCATGAGAAGATGATGACTACCATATGCAAATACTTAAATAGTGTTATTAGAAAATACATGAAAAATATTATGAGTGCCTATAAAATTTCAGGAATTCCTTCGATTCCTCATGGATCTCGTCATCCGATCTTCACCAAAATTTTATGGCACCAACCTTGAGATGTCTTTTCATGAACGTAAAAAGAATTTTCCAAATCGACTCATAAATGACGGAGTTATCAGGTAACAAACATTAAAAAAAAAAAAAAAAAAAAACATACAACCGAACTGAGAACCCCCTCCTTTTTTGAAGTCGGTTAAAAAACAAAGAATAATGAGTCTTTTTCAAAAAACACGTAGTTAAGGGCTTTAATTAAAACAAAACTTATTGATTCCTTTGTGTAACGATAGTTACTCATATATTTTGTATGAGTAACTTTCGTAGCACAAAAGACGCGATCGTAATTTTGTTTTTATTAAGCCTTTAACTATCTACGTGTTTTTTGAAAATGACTGTTATATATTCTTAAAGAACAGTGTTTTACTCCCACGCCGTTTTGTAGGAAAAAAGTTTCGAAACTTAGTAATTAAAAAATACGATGAAGATCTTAAGTTATGTAATTGAAGAATAAATAAACCTTTCAAATACATTTTTATTTCCATCTTTCCCTTTCTTCTTTCTTTAGGGTAAAGACGGAGTTGTAATAAGTCTCGAAATACGAATATTAGCCACATATGTAACACCACATTATATACCAAATAGTCGACGAAATCAAAATCTAAAATAACTTATAATAATCGTCCACGAACTTTGAGCCACGACTGGCGACTTGGTGGCGTTTTGTAACTAAATAGTGGCCAAAATGGTGATAGCAGTACTAAAAATACTACTTGCAAATAATTCGGAATGGAATTCGAGATGACTTTGTCTTTCCTCCTTTTAATTCTTCCCCATTCAATGAAAAATCCGTGGATTTTCCAACTCGCTGTCGACCATTGAAAGTTCCGCTGACACTCAACACCGAGGCAAAGTAACATTAAGTCATATTCATTCAGCTGACTCAGCCGGGAGCGCTTACAGAAAGACAACAAAGAGAGTTAACATATGTGCGTATAAGTCGATTGTCACGCGCATCTGAAGTTAAGATACTGATGATACTTTCACTTCCCATCCAGATCGCAGCAGATCCCTTTACAGCCATGAATAATGTAATGCCCGGCAGGGGCGAGTAAATCTGACCTTCGACAAACATTGGCATACATTTTATTATTGCCGTCTTCCTGTGCGCTGTATAATATATAGGGCAGAAACAATGAACTCAAACATATTCTTATTATATCGCGCTCAATCATTGTACCCGTTATAAGTAAATTATTCACGTATCCGAGTGTAAACGGGGAATAACGTGTGACACATAAAAATGGTAACTCCTCTTCAATTTGAATTAACAATGACACACAAAGAATTGGCGACAGCTTCCGATGCTTGGTACTTGTTTATAGTATCGAACTTTGGTGTCTAAATAGACACACGTTGAATGAAATGTCTATACTAAGTATGTTCTGTGAGCGAATCGAAATTTTCAAACAACTAGAGTTCTAAGACTAAGTACTCATCTATATCTAGACGATGAGTAGGAAGGTATATCTAGTGAACATGGAATAATAGTAAACTGCATATTCATAACTGTCTCTTTAAATTATTGGAGCACCAATTCTACTTAAAAATTAAGCCTTTGCGTCCGCTTACCTACCCATTAATGTGTTTCACTGGTCAATTGCACATACGATTGTCAAAAATCACCCCAGTCCTATATAGTAAAATGTATCTCTATGTATGTCCATATTATCGAACTAGTTAAGGTTAATGAAGAAGACGATAAATATGTTACCTTCCTGGATAACAATATCTTATACATTATATTTGGTACTTATAGAGCCTCCCCAACGGCTATGGGTGGGACTGAAGAAGAACGTGCCGAAGGTGGCGGAGGCGCGAGCCGGCGCCAACACCAGCGGATACATCGGACCCTACTACATTGGCGACTCCATTGAACTTTTTTGCGTCGCTTTTGGAGGTTAGTTCTTTCTAGCGAAAAATCCGAGTCTAGTCGATAAAAATCAGTTTGTTACACTGAAATACACCATTTGTACCTATTGTCGAATATTATAATATTCCGCGGTTGGCGCATTAGTTGTACAGCCTTCTGAACCGGCGATCCTGGGGTCGAATCCCGCCAAGGGCAAACATTTGTGTGATATCTTACCCGAATTGGTCCTGCGTTTTCTATATATTTAAGTATGTAGGTATATCGTCATCTAGTAGGTACCCATAATATATAATATAAGCATTGCTTAGTTTGAGGTTAGACTGATTTGTGTAAGATTGTCCTGTAGTACCTATATACCTACATATTATTTATTTATGCACGTTTCTGGAAAATCGAATGATCTCAATTGCATTCTTTTTGTTTATATGCTTTTTAATTTTGGGCTGCAGAACAATAATTAAATATCTTCCCCAGGTAACCCACAAGCGTCCCTGACCTGGTGGTCGGGTGACCGATTGCTAGAAAACAAGACGACATCTTTGTCCCCGCAGCGTGTACGCAGCGACATCGCTCACGCGCCGCTACGACGCGAGGACCACGGACTGGTGCTCACATGTCTGGCTAACAACAACAACGTCACGGTTCCGCTCGCCATTGATATCGTCATTGATATGAAATGTGAGTGAAACACGAATCCCTTACTTTTCGCCTGAATATTTCTATAACAAGGTGAAATCTCTTCAAAATATCGTCATAGAGACCGCCCAGAAACACCTAGGCTTAAAACGCAAAAAAAGCGAACGGAAAAACGGACAATTCATTGTAATTAATTATGAATTGAACTGGAACTTTATTCGTTCCAGTGCCCCCGGAGCTGATAGCGGTGCGTAGACTAGGCGCAGACGACGGCCGCGTGCGTTCAGACGACACCCTGTTGCTGCAATGCAGGGTGCTGGGCGCTCGGCCTACACCGCCCATTACTTGGCGCATCGGGGACTCGACGCTCATCAACATGGTGCAGAATATTTCCGTAAGTCTTATTGCTATTAATACTATCAGCATTAGAAGTAATGGACCACACCATGCGGATTATTGTACGTTTTAACGTTTACTGGTTTATCTTCTTATGTCAGAATAAACTGAATTGGGAAAGTGAATTTAGAGTGAGAAACAAAACGAAACGTGTTATTCTCCGTGTTAATAGTTGATCAAATGTTGAGCGCGCGCGTAATATAAACGTTGAGCCCATGATGCTATGTACTTAGGCGAGCTTAGATATTAATGTTGAAGATTAGTTGAAAATATTGTTTGATGTTTTCCCGATCTGCCGAGAGGGAAGCGTTTACAGGGTACCTGCTGAGGATACACGTAGTTAACTTTACAGAAAACACTGAAATACACACGGTCCAGTCCAAATAACCCACCGTACCTCTATCTGACGCGCTCGATCTGATAACGTTTTTTTTACTACCACACCCACTAATATAAAAGGCTCATTTAAGCTAGTTATTATATAGGATTCAAGGTATCGCCAAGGCGAGTCTAGTGGTAAGTACTAATTTTAGTGTTCAAGTCAGTCCCATGAAGATAACAATGTACATACACGTTTCATAGTTGAATTATTTAGGATGTCAGAGAAATTCACAGTCTAAAAAAATCGGTTACAGGAGGAGCCGTCCCAGCGGCTGCTGGTGAGCGAGATCGAGCTGAGCGTGGACTACACATGGGATGAAACGCAGATCACTTGCTGTGTGCCCTCATATAAATCTGCTGCTGATGAGGACTTCACTTGCGCGCCGCCGCTGCCACTCACTGTATTTTGTGAGTATGAACGCCCAATCACGGATGAATCTATAATTCGAGTCAAGTCTTCGTTCGGCACCAGTCACCAGTGCCGTAGGTATAGTCCAACAAGTTAGTTTTAAGCCCACGCCAGATTGCGGATTTGTCATGTTACTTTATTTTACTAGCAACGACATTTTTTTTGGTAACTGACGTTGAAAGTCAGTAAATGTCACTGATGTAAACAAAAAAGCACGACTAAATATTCCACAAATAGTAATTCTCGCATAATAAAGCCAAAACTATCCACTGTGATGAAAGTCAAGATTTTTTTTAAAATACGATTCAGTATTTAATTCAGATGAAGAATAAAGGATTGAGTAGCATTGCCGTAAGCAGTGTTTTGAATTTAGTTGAAGACATATCGCTGCTGACATTTTATAATGCATATTGACAATTATATGACGTATGCACATTAATTCCGTAGTGTAAATTTTAGTAGTTAAGCTACAATAAGATTACTGTAAGATAGATGAATATGTACTTAAATTAAATAATGTAAAGGCTTTCCCATTGCCTGAAACACAGGGGCAACCCTAGTTCAGGTTATGTAAATTATGAATTTATTTGTTTTTTAAGTATAGAATTTAACCGTCACCTCTGTACATTATGTTTTATCAATAAATTATTATTATTATTATTATTATTCCTGTATGTCGCACCCGCTCACGGGATAATAGTGTCCCGGACCTTTGGGAGGCGTGCGCGGAGCTGAAGCCAACGCGTAGAGGCCCTTTCGACAATTTAATGAAATGTAATGTGTACATCGAGCGGATGCTGTCCCTATCCGTGTCATGGGACGCACACAGAGACAGCACCCGCTTGGTGCAAGAACTATTTATGAATATATGGAATCTAAATACAAATCGGGCTATGGGGATGAAATGGAGGACTGGGTAATTGGCCTATTGTTTGAGACAGCCGGACGTCTACCAAGAAAAGTGTCTCATAGCAAAAAAAACTGGTAGACGATGACTCGCCTCCCGCTAGATTATTATTATTATTATTATTATTCCATATGAACATTGTTTGTAGCGACTATCCCAGGGCAAGACCGCAACGCAGGGTTAATTATCTTCTTACATTTCGCAGACCCGCCACTGCTTAACGTGACGGTGGACGCCGGAGGCATCCTGGACGCCGGCCAATCCAACTGCACACTGCACGTGATTAAGGGATCAAACGTTACTCTGAACTGTACCCACCAGGCCAATCCGCCCGCTTACCAGCTAATCTGGTTTTATGAGGTACGCATTTAGCGGATCTTAACAAGCATTCTGGGTCATGTATATTTTTTTTGTACATATTTAATAGCTCAAATGATACTTTGTTCGGGACTAGATAGATTAGTGTAAGGACATCCCCTAATATTTAGTACTTCAGTTAGGTATCTACTTAGATACATTTTAAATTTACTCAATTTCTGTTTTGATTAAGAAACGGTAAATTTTACTAGTGTTGTTTGTAACAACATTTTATTAGGGTAGGTTCACCTCGAACCTAAAAACATAAAAATATGTAATTAACTCAGCCCCGGAGTATCTGACGGAAAATAATTAAAAATATGATACCTGGAGTGTCTTACCACCACCGGTAACTCCCCGGCTCGCGCAGCTACCGTAGGCAATGTCTAAGTTAGAACGTACACCTAAAATTGTATGTAGGTACCTTTTTAGGGTTCCGTACCCAAAGGGTAAAAACGGGACCCTATTACTGAGACTTCGCTGTCCGTCCGTCCGTCTGTCACCAGGCTTTATCTCAAGAACGGTGATAGCTAGACAGTTGAAATTTTCACAGATGATGTATTTCTATTGCCGCTACGACAAATACTAAAAATAAAATAAAATAAATATTTAAGGGGGGCTTCCATACAACAAACTTGTTATAGATTATGATACGGAACCCTTCATGCGCGAGTCGGACTCGCACTTGCTCAATTTTTAGTTATAATTATCCGTGAATGACAACTGTGATTCTACTTTACAGGACGATGTTATATCTCACTATGAAGGCGGCAACGACTCCAATTTCCACCCGGTGCTGGAACTCTACGGAGTGACGGAGAAAGACGCGGGAGTGTATATTTGCGGCGCCATCAACTCGGAGGGGACCACCCACAGCGACCCGCTCTTCATTGACATCACTTGTACGTTAACAGGCTAAGACCTGACTGGATAGTCCCCAAAAGTTATCGAATCACTCTATTCTATCTATTTAAAAAAATCGCATCAAAATCCGTTGCGTAGTTTTAAACGTAATTTCATAGCATACATAGGGTCAGACAGACAGGAAGTGACTTTATTTTATACTATGTAGTGATATATACATATATATATATATATATATATATATTTATATATATTGCCATTATGGGTAAGTAGTAAAGAGAGTCAAGACATAAGAACTTAAATACTATAATATTTATATTCATATTCTATACGCTCATACCTATTGTATAAGCTTGTTTTGTATACCGCTCAAGGTGTATAACGAACATTAGATATGACACCAACATATCTATTTTTGTTAAGTATAACGTTATTTAAGTGTACAATCATTGTATATAACAATCATAACGTATAACGTTCACAGTATCTCAGATTTATACTGTATATTACTGAATACATCTAACACCAAAATGCAATGCATTTAATGCATAATAATGCTCGTATAGAATAACCGCCTGAAATTGTTTTATTAGCGATGATGTTGGAAGGGATTATTGCGTGGTTGTGATTTTTATTGCGGGACGCAGTTCAAACCTAACCTAGCCTTCCTTTCTGGTAGCGGTTCGGTTTTGTTGGGCTCGCAGTTCAAACCTAACCTACCCTACATTTCTGGTAGCGGTTCGGTTTTGTTGGGGTCACAGTTCAAACCTAACGTACCTTTCTGGTAGCGGTTCGGTTTTGTTGGGGTCGCGGTTAAAACCTAACGTAACCCACATTTATGGTAGCGGTTCGGTTTTGTTGGGGTCGCAGTTCAAACCTAACCTAACCTACATTTCTGGTAGCGGTTCGGTTTTGTTGGGGTCGCGGTTAAAACTTAACCTAACCCACATTTCTGGTAGCGGTTCGGTTTTGTTGGAGTCGCAGTTGAAACCTAACATAACCTACATTTTCTGGTAGCGGTTCGGCGTGTGCATGCGTTTCAGACAATTAAAGTTATGCCGAATAGAACCCGAGCCCTTTTATATCTTTATACTAAAATATATTAAACATTATGTATTATGACCGTTATACGTTTATGTATGTTATACGAATTGAAATTAGTTATATAATATTATATATAAAGTAAATATTATGTAAATTGGCCGTTATTCCTTATAAAACTATTGATTTTGTCGTTATAGTTAACGTTAATTAATTCATTATATCTTGTGAACGATATTAATATGAATTTATATACAGGGCGTCCCATGACTATGTGACATCAAGGGAAAGTACCTTAAATAGATATACCGTACCGTACCGTAGATAGGATATTTTGCTGAAAGAAGACGTTATGTTATTTTTAAGTTAGTAATTCTGCATTTAAAGATTTTCTATAAAAATTAAAAACCTTGATGCCCAACCTGATGCATCCCGCCATAGAGGCGCCAGCTGAAAGAATATTGTTAACAATATTTTGCGGCAACCTTTTTAATTTTGTAATATCAGTACGATACACATACGAATAATATTGGTTAATTTATCTCATAGATATCAACTTTTTCAGATCCACCATACTGTGAAGATGAAAGCGTGGCCGAATATGGCCTGGCAAGCGACGAGTCTATTAACATAACTTGCAACGTGAAAGCCAATCCAGGGCCGCTCCGGTACGGCTGGGTAGTGATGAACGAAGTAGCTAAAGCGGATATTTTCGGAAACAAGATGCCTCAGGATATTATAGAGACAGAAAATTCCACGTTTTTGTATACACGACCTAATGACACGGCGTTCAGTAAGTTCATTTTGGTAGTAAACCTTTAAACGTTTTTAATTGTAAATACCGACCTCGGCGTAGGAGCTATTTAATCAATAGTAATTTAACTAAGTAGGAATGCATACCGAAGACGACGTTTTTAAATGGGAATACATATATTAATGGTAGAAATACTCTACGACTCCTTTGGTACCGAAATTAAAGGTGTCGTACTCAAATGTTATTTAATAATAATATTAATATACATATTTCATATCAAAATAAACGAAACACAAGTAAAAATTAACAGTACACAACTTAACCTAAATAAAATTAACTAATAAAACCGATGTCCCCCAGATCATGGCCCTGCGGCAGGGTACCCATGATGCCGGCTACATTCCCCCGTTGAATAGCCAAGCTAATCCTTTGGCCGAGGAATGAGCCGGCTCTGTGGTCCGAAGAACATTCGGAAAGTTTTTTTTTTATTAAAGAGTAAAGTTTGTGGGCGTCCGGACTCCACGGTCCGAGTGTCTCCACTGCGAACGCCGCAAATATGAAGTTATTAGAGAGACCTACATATTTGCGGCGCTTTGCAGCCTCAGCGCAAACCGCTGCCCCGCCAGCTCTCAGCGACGTACTGGACAAATGGGACGGAGCCAGGGTGTCTACGCAAGTAGCGTCCCAGATGAGAGGCCGTCCCATTTGCCATGGAATGAGGGTCATTCCGTACTCAAATTAATGTCAACTAAAACTCATACGAGTGTCAAACTGAAATTAATCAGACATTTGTGACGTGATTAATGTTGTGTTTTATTCAGGTCTTAAGGGATTTGTACCCATCGTATTTGTATTATTATGGCTCCCTTTCTACCCCGAAGTTTTTTACATGAAATCCTCAATGCAACTACGCGGCGGTTGCTAACTGATTTGTTTGGCACCAGGGGCCCTAATTGCGCCTTGGCTGGCATCGGGCTATACGATGAACATGGCCGACTAGACAATTTTACTAATTTTTTAAGTTTAATAATACTATGTTTTACTGTAGGTACGATTTTCTGCTGGGGAATAAACGAAGTGGTCGGCACGGAGCTGCCCGCGACGCCTTGCAGCTTTCTGATGACCGACCAGACGAGACCGCGGCCGCCCGCCAACTGCGTGGCCGTCAGGAGCGACGGCGACATTACAGTCACTTGCGAGAAAGGACACGATGGCGGATTGCCGCAGGTATGTTGTCATACTCATACCTAGCTTTTTAGTGATTGTTATGTAGCTACACAGTACCGTTGAAAATATGATATGTCTCCTATTCATTAAAGGCGCGCTCACCACATCCTCAAAATAAAACTAGCTTTTACACTATTGCAGAAATTTACAATCGTTGCAAAATCTACGGAGACAGAAGAAGTTTTAGAAACAATAACTAAGTTGGAACCAAAATTCTTGATACAAGACTTGACGCAAGAAGACTATATATTCGAAATAGTGGCGTCAAACGACAAAGGGAACAGCAAAATAATTAAAATTGATAAAGCCAGTGTTGTTGACGAACTAGAAGGTATGTATACCTGCACACATTGTACAATCAGTGATAAAATAAGGAATCTCTCTTAAAATAATAATGTAATCAGGTCGGTTGTGATGGGATCTTGTACAATTTAAATTTAACATCATCTTTTTGTAAATTTGGATCGTCTTATTTCCGTAAAGAATTAATAATTCGTAGTAGTAGTAGTCTAACATTTTGTTCAAAAGACGCCAGCGCGTCGTAGGTAATGACTGAGAACATTCTTTGTAATGTATACGTTTGTGGCAGGTAAAGAACCCGTGCAGAACACGGTGGCGAACATAACAACGCTGTCGCTGGCGCTGTTCGGGGGCGTGCTGCTGGTGGCGTTGGCGGCGTGCGGGCTGGTGCTGTGCGCGCAGGAGCGCGGCGCGCGGCGGCAGCCCCCGCGCGACTCCAACCCGCCGCTCTGCGCCTACAACACTGACGGTACTGTGGCTATGATTACTCAGTATTAGTTATCAGGCAACAAGGTAACACTAACACCAAAGGTTGTATAACTCACCACGCCCTTAGAGATATGGTTAAAGTATCTTCCCTATAATCGGGTAAGGAGTTTCAACACGTGAACTGGCAAGGAAAACACTGAAAAAGTCGCCATATGCGGTCGTTGGCGTTTAGGGCACTTAGGTATAACGCTGCCATGTTATGACTGTGGCGATGAATCATTCGTAGATAATATTTATACCTACTTGAATTATATTTGCCGTGAGAGAATGAATAGTGGGTCGTCGCTGTCCTTTTTTCAACCAGATAGCAGTAAATGATATATTTCACTTTCAGAAACCAACTGTAACGATAGCGATGACAGTGAATGCAACGTGCGGCGAACAGAATCGTTCCGCAGAGCCATGACGAGATATCCCTCTAAGAACTTCGACGTACGGAGAACGAGCTCCTTCCACTCGTCCCGGTATTTACACGAGTTTCCTGAACACGAGGGCAGCCAAAAACACAACGATTTATTGAGACACAGTCCCAGTTGTCGGGTGCACTCAATGCAAAACATTCACAGGAGAAGAGACATGGACAGTCTTTGTGACCACTTAGTCACTCATTTGCCACCTGATGTAAATTACGTTCCAATGACGGTAAGTCATACTGTTTTGATTTATGAATGATGTATTTTAATTTGTCTGTATAAATGTTATTGCTTATTTTAGACTACCACGTTCCACACCATGCCAAGAAAGATGCGGAACAAATTATCCAAGGAAATTAGTGACGAAGCGTCCGTAATCACTCAGACTTCGGATGGTTTCTCTTTGCCGCCACCGCCAGATGAATTCGGGACTTACCGGTCGGGGACTAAGATCAAAGATATACCTAAAGCTCCGACTTACACCACTATCGTTAGGAAGAACTCTAGTAAAAAGGAGAGTCAGAGGCACCAGCCACAGTACGGTAACATGAACACGGTTGGGATTCCAACCGTGAGCGGAACATCTGGAGTCTACTCCTACCCTGACGACGACGGCCGTCAGGTAAACACTAACCCATTCGAAGATTCTTCATAACATGTCATTACATTGTCTGTCACTAACATTCATTCCGTTGTTTTGAAGGTGTTGCTGCGAACGCCTGGCGTGCTAACGACTTTCCAAACATTTTCTAGTCCTAAGGAATCGGGACTATGAGATAAGCTCACGATGCACGATGCCAAAGAGCTTTATATTTAAACCAAATGAAGTGACTTCCCAAAAATGATTATCGGTGCCCTTTTTATTTCTATATTGACTTATTAGTTTTAGTGTTTGTTAAAAGTTACCATTATAGAAATAGGTTTTTTGAAAGTCACTTCTGAAGTATTAGATCTCACTAAGCATGTTGACACTATGTCAGGAGATGTATCTTATGTGTATACTAGGTTTAGTGAAAGTCTTGTCATGATGGAGAATTATTTATTTTACAAAAATAGAAATCAGTGTTTTCTACGAACATAGAATCACTTCGGCTATTAACTCATTACTTAACATGCACATGATTGACGTAAACTAACTCATTGACATAAACATTATGCGGTGACCTAACAAGTTTACCGTATCTCAATTACTGTATAACTCGTTATACGTTTTTATTGTTTATGTGGTCTAGCAATAATTAACTTATCACTGCCATTAAAATAACTAACTATCATTAGTAATATTCTGTAGTATGGATATGTGAATATTGTTTAATAAGTTTCAAAATAATCTATAAAATTTTATATGGTTTAGGTTTATTATCAATGAAAATGTAAAATTTATAATAAATATATTTCAGTCACTATTTATTGTTTTATTTCAAAATGTCATCAGATCTGACTTTCAGCATTTTATAAATGGGATATAGAAATGTCAAAAACGGAAAGAATTTGCAATTAAATAGGGACTTAAAGACTAAAATTGGATACCTATACTAAACTACGTATAAACTAGATCAATCCATACGGTCCAGGTGCGCCTGCGCAGCGGACAACCGGTCGATGAGTCGCTGTGTGTTCGGCCGCGCCTGTGGAGACAAGTCAACGTTATTTTAACAGATTTGTGCTTAGGTTGAATGTTAGAGAATACTTTCGATTTGTTTTCGGGATAAAAATGCGAAAATCAAACGAAATCAAATCCATTCACCTACAGGTAAAATGTGTACTCTTAATTATGTATTCTTCTTAATTAATTTAAAAAGAAGTGCACCAGTATCAGCAGGGAATGAATTACGAAATTCATAATCATCGAAATTTGGACGTCATTTGACGACGTTGGCGTCAGCGTAGCACTTTTCCGATGGGACGACATCGATGACGTTGACGACTGTGGCATTCAAAAGGTTAACCAGCCAGTTAGGCACGCACCGCCTCCAGAAGACGCCGCCCCGCCGCCCACGGATATGTCTCTTTGCCATAGTAGTCACTGGTAGGGCAGACACTGAAGCTTCTTCCTTACACCGCGCTCTCTCGTTTCTACGCGCCTAGGCAGCCTAGCCTATAACCTCGTGTTGTAGTACAAGAGACCTGTAGAGAGGACACGGCAGCCTCGTGTAAGTCCTTGCAGCGCGCTCTGGCGCGGCGCCGGAGGCCGGCCGGCAGCGGCGCCAGCTCGGTGCGCGCCGCCTCCAGCAGACGCGCCGCGGCGCCACACACGTGCGTCTCGTCGCCGCTGCCCAGCCACACGCGCTCGTTTACGCTCACCAACCTGACACGGAAAATATTCTGAATTAACCAGTGATAACCAGTTAAGGTGCAAAGATGCATATATGCAAAGATCGACACACAAAGCATAGGGAACAATTCGAATTGTTATTTGGCGTTAGGGTGGTGGAAAGGTAGCAATCTCGGTCTCTTCGGCCAAGTTACGCGTTTAAATTTTTCTTTTTGCTTTGATTTTTGTGCCAATGGTTTAACCAGTGATCGCAAGCATAACTATGGGAATTGGAATATTGTGTTTGATGTTTATACTTACTGCTATTATGCAGCAAGCAGCGAATAGCAAGTTTTGTTCACATAATATGTCAACAATGGTACACATATAACTGTCAAAAGTTTGAATAATACTTACTTAATATAAATATCCAAAACTTGCTCCATCGAAACTCCAATATTTAATATTGTTCTAAAAACCATGCCTTGGTCTGCTTGCAGTTTGCATGCTAATATTTCTAACTGACGGACGATAAAATCTGAAAAGAAAATGTTTACTTTCAACCATAATATTAATAACAGTGTTCTCAATATTATAAGTAAAATTACTGTATTTTTTCTGATACAACAGCTCTTAGTTATCAGAACGTAATAAAGGAATTAACTGTTGCTCAAAGGTTAACAGGGAGAGATCCAGGGAATATAGATAAGTTCGCCTAATGTATAACCTGTTTTTGTATACAGTAAAGTGAGTCTTGAGTCAAATGTTACTATAATCAAGTTAAAATTATTTCCTAAACGGAAACGGCTTGCGCACAATTGTAGAAGTAACTAAATCGTCATTTCAGGTCTGATAGAGCCCCTGTAAATGGCTCTATTCCCCAAGGAAGCGTGCTAGGATGTATTTTATTTCTAGTGTATATAAACGACCTCCCAGATATCCTAAATGATCATTGCACACTATTTGCTGACGACATTTCCGTATTATTTCCGTGTGTTAAAATCGACGAAGTTGAAACTAAACTAAATTTAATTCTAGATAAAATACTAAACTGGTTACAAATACATAATCTTGAGCTCAACAGTAAAAAAACAAAAATTATACAATTTAAGCCATATCAAAAAATCACTCTTCCAATAAATTATAGCTATAATAATCTTAAACTTGAAAATGTGACCTCAGCTACATTATTGGGAATCGAGTTAGACTCTAGCTTGAACTTTAAACTCCATATACAAAAGCTTGCAAAACAGTTATCGTCTTTTGTATATGCTCTAAATCACCTAAAGCGTTTAACTGACCTAACTTCCGCTCTTTCAGCCTATTATGCATATGCTTACTCCAGGATGTCCTACGGACTTATTTTATGGGGTAATAGCACAGACATAGGGAAAATATTTATCTTGCAAAAAAAGTGCGTTAGGATATTGGCAAACATAGATCAAATGGAATCGTGTAGACCCCATTTCATAAAATACAAAATATTGACTGTCACGTCCATGTACATTTTGGAGTCGAGTAAATTTGTTAGAAAACATATAGATTTATATTCACAGATAACGCAAAACAAAAGAAATGACCGAAATTTAAATAAACTAAGATTACCTTTTTCAAAATTAAAGTTCGTTACATCTAGCCCGCACTATATGACAATAAAAATTTATAACCACTTACCTAATTTTATAAAAAATGAGACCGAACTAAAATCGTTCTGTACAAAATTAAAAGCTTATTTAGTCGATAAATGCTACTATACTATAGACGATTTCTTTAATGATAAAGTGTAGAATCTGTCTTAAAATTTTGTATGTATAACTAACTTAAAAATAATAGCTATTAAGCTGTAGATGCCCTCTCATATTGCTGCGCCCTATTCAGGGTATCACATGTAAAACTGCCCTATATTGTACCTACCTTTATAGCTATGTCATCATCCTCCTAGCCTTTATCCCTTTTGTAGAGAATGAATTCTCAATCGGGGTCGGCTACCTTTATAGCTATGTGATATGCAATAAACGATATTATTATTATTATTATTATTATTATAAATCAAGAAAAAGGGGTATGGGATGACGTCCACACAGTAATTTGTCACATACCGCTAACAAGCATATAAGATCATCCGCTTTTGGGCATGGTGTTGTAGTACTGTCCACTTACACAGAGGGAAACAATGTCCCGTATTAACGTATTCGCGTCCCAGCGTCGTCAGCTTGCTGAGCACAGAGGCCAGTCGGTCGTCGGGCGACGGCAGCGAGCGAGCGGCCGCCTCCGCCTCGGCCAGGATGTTGCTCCAGATGTTCTCGACCAGCAGGTCGTCGTTGTGGCCCGAGCACTGCACGATGGCCAGTTTGCACTCCCACAGATTGTAGCGGTCGGCGTATTCTTCGTATAACTGGATAAAATTAATACAAAAAAAAATAAGTCTTTTTTTACGACACGGGTCGTGTGGTTTTTTGTTTATTTGATACGGTATTTGACTGTATGAAAATAAATTGTATCATCACTACACACACATACACATACAAAAATACTCGGAATCAAATAAACTACAACCAACTTTTGAATATTATACTATTTAAAATTGGGAAAAAAAACTAAAGAGAACATGTGTTTTGCCTACTGATTTTTATGACGTTACAAGCCAAAATCTTCATAGGAACTTTATACAAAAAGATCGTTTTTGACATTTCAAGCTGACTTGAGCTGTCATCAAAATACCGTATTATTTTTCTGTTGCTCATTGAAAAGGTGATGGGAACCCGGGTCACTTTTTAAAATTTCGGCATTCGGCTGTTAAATTTACCAAAAACTTTGTATATACCTAATTATAATTACCATAGTTCGGACTAATCATCAGAAAACAAGAATTAAGAAAAAACCGGCCAAGAGCATGTCGGGCCACGCTCAGTGTGGGTTCCGTAGTTGCCCATCTATTATGAAGGATGAGAGGTTTAAATTAGGAGAAAGATTTCAAGCTCCATAAAAAGGTCGTAAACGCCAAAGTAACTGTAATGACTTATTACCTTCCGGAAGTTATCGATTATACGCGCCAGATTGAGCGGAATATTTTAATACAGTATGGCGCTTAACTAATATGTGTAACGTTCGAAGTATAACACCGCGCGGCACAGTTTACGTCATTTTAAAGAAAATTATGAATTATGCGATAAGTCAAAAACGGCTCGACCGATTCTGTTCAATATAGTTTTCATTGAAAGTACTTATGAGGCCCCATTTTCATGATCTTTTTCATAATTTTTTGACTCGTGGTTGAAAAGTTAGAGGGACACTATTTTTTTTATTTTCGTAGCGAAGATTTACAAAACTGCTGACTTTATCAAAAAAGAATGTTTGGAGACCCCTATTATTTTTGAAAGACCTATTCAACGACACCCCACATACTAGTGTTGGAACGAAAAAAAAATATCGCCCCCACTTTAGGTGTATGGGAGGTACCCGAAAAAAAGTTTTTTTTTTAGTTTTTTATTTTACCGTTATGTCGGCGTGATACATACACATACTCATACCAAATTTCAGCTTTCTAGTACTAATGATCACGGAGCTAAGCCGCGGACGGACAGACGGACAGACAGACATGGCGAAACTATAAGGGTTCCTAGTTGACTACGGAACCCTAAAAAAGATAATGGAAATACTCACAAACTTTTGGCCTGGCCTTTCGGATGACCTTTTTCTTAATTCTTGTTTTGCGATTATTAGTTCGAGCTATGATAATTACAACAGTTATAAGTCTATTCGCCTGACAATACCAGTAATATAAATAATCAACACTTTTCTAAGAAGTTTAATTACTATTGTCCCCCGGGTCGTGACCCGTACAACTTATTCACTGAGGATTGTTGGTTATCTTAAGTTCAAATGAAAGAGTAAAGGCTGATTTAGACGAAGACAATTTTGAGACGCCTAAATTACGGCGCCTCGAAATGGCACCGTATAAACACTTTCGGCGCCATTTTTTCGCGGCATGCCAGCGCTGGCGCGGAATAGAACACGGGCCTATTTTTTGGCGCCAGTGACCACCCCTCCGCGTCTCTCGCTGCCACTAATGACTGGTACTGAAAAAAAGCACTGTGTAAACACGGCATGCTGGTCACTGGCGGCGAGATTTAGGCGGCTGAAAATAGTCATTGTCTAAACGGTCGGAGGTGTGCTGTGCGGTAATCACTGGCGCCGTCATTTAGGCGTCTCAAAATTGTCTTCGTCTAAATCAGCCTTAAAAGTAAGTGAACAGACCGCTCTCAACGTGAAATGTAACGTTATAGTTAAAGTATTACAAGCTGAGCTAATCCTCTTACCTGCATTCACAATAGCATTGTGTCTAATACAATCCTATCTGCTTTTGTTCTCATAAACGCGAACCTGGCGCCAACCAGTTACTTACAAAAAAAGGTTAGAACTACATTGCGTGGATATTGAATTTTCAGCCTTATTCCTTGTTGAATAGGTTTAAAATGTTTGTTGACGAGAGATCATAGTCCTTTTTCAAGAGAATACGTTCTTGAGCAGCGTCGGACGGTTGTAAAGTTCCAAAAAGTTATGATCACCATTATTCTGTTAGTGCATTTTGTAGTCTAATGTCCAAGGAAATAGAGTCGATAATCTATATTAACCTTCCAAGGTGGTTACAATCTGCTTTTACTACGAGCTCGTTTATCTTAATTTGCGGTTTACCAGTTGTGGTTTGTTCAATGGTATTCAGTTCTTAAGTGGATTAGCTCAGCTTAGATAAAGAATACTATACCTGCGTGATGTCGAGCAGCTGGTCGTGCAGCCGCTGCAGCAGCGGCGGCGGCGGGCGCTGCGCCCTCGGCAGCGCGGCGGCGGCGGCGCGCACGCCGGCCTGCACGCGCGCCACCTCGGCCGCCTCCTCCAGCCGCCGCAGCAGCTCGCCGCCGCCCGCGCCCGCGCCGCGCACGCACACCACGCCCGCCGACAGCCACGCCATGCGCGCGCTCAGCGTCGCGCCCGACCTGACCCGCACCGCACACCCGGATTATACACACCTCATTTCAAAACGTTTACAAGCAACGTGGATTCGACGTTACTATAGGAGATGACTGTTATCAGCGCAATTTTTTTATTAATCTCTCCAATCAGTATGACTACGGGTTCCAAGAGCGTGTTTTCATACAGTAGGGTTCGTCACTTTTCGACTTGTATGTGTAATGGTGTTCCGTGTTGTCGTCCTAAAGTAACGATCTTTTTCATTCCGAGACTGTACAGTCAGCAGCAGAAGTTACTAAGCACGACAGGTGCTCAAAATGATATGTACACGGACTCTTATCTAGAGAATGAGGGTTGCACAGATGACTGTGAGCGTGTTATTATGCTTAGCTACTTTTGCTGCTGACTGTACCTTCGTATCGACAGTTAACATTAAAAATTATGCTTACAATGTACGTACTATAACAAAACATTTGATACAGTCAACTAACTGTATGTTAACAGATAGGATAACTTTAAACTACTCACCCGGGTCTAGTGGCGAGTCCCTCGAGCACGGTGGCGGCGCCGAGATGGTCCCCGCTCTTTTCCAGAACCTTCCACAAGAGGTCCAGAAGGTGCAACGCAGCGGGCGGGGACGCGGACCGCGCCGCCGCGTTCAGGTACGTGCGGAGAGAGTCGGGCGGAGCCGTGCCGAGGGATAGTAACTCTGAAAGAGAAGATAAACATACCGTGATGTATATTTCAACCGGCTGTGACAACATATTTCATACGTTAATCAGCTGTACCATATAAGATTATGTAATATAATACATGGGAATACTTTAAGTACCGGAATGTAATGAAAACGGTGTTGTGTTTCGGCAGTTCCGGGGCACTCTGCCGAATCCTGCACCCGATCAGACGATGCAACGGAGCCACGCTGTTACGTCGCCGAAATCAAATTAGATTTAAGTTTTTTTTTGTAATGTAATTTTGTAGTTCACAGTGCTGTGTAACTAATTTAAATAAATAATAAATAAATAAATAATATACGAAGGTATAAATTTAACGGCATTGGCCGCTGTTGCTGTAGCGCAATTCTTAACAATAATCAATTCGTAAATTAAAAAGCATAAACACCCGTCAATTCTATAGCCAAGGTAATCGTTGAACCGATAAAAACGTCCTACGATACTAGACACAGATCCTCGCGTTAAAAAATAAGTAGAAGAGATTGTACATAGGTACCAATAATTTAATGACATTTTCTTACCTGATCCTAAGTTTTTACTGACTAGCCATTCATATACAGCCACGTGTAGCAGCTCATCGTCTCGGGACAGACAGTCCCAAACCAGTTTTCTTCCCTTCAAATAAAAAAAAAACATTTTCATAGCTGTACTAATAGTTGACAATATTTCATCAACCATAAAAATATTTGAGTATTTAATTGATTTCTGGCACTGAACGCCACGCTGATGCATCGCGCTGTAAAAACTTTCCAGAAATAATGACCATTGAAAATTGATTCTCAATAATATTTTAGAATTGTATAATAGTATTAAGATGTAGTAAAGTTACCTGAGTGTTGGCATCGGTGGCCGACACGCTGAGCGTGTTGTCGTTGACCGTCTGGTTGTGCGACGTGTTCAGTACTCCGCTCTCATTGGCGTTGTTGTCTGAGCTGCTCTCGTACAACCTCTCTAAGCCGTTACATACTTCGCGGTATATTTCCATCCTGCAACAATCAAGAGATATACAATGTGAACATATTTGGCACAACCTTTCACTAATAATAATTTTCACAATAAGTGCTAGTCATTATTGGTACCCTTTTATAATGTAGCAACAGAGAAAAAGTATTCCCAAAATACGTTAAAACTACTTTTTCGCGACAGCGACGAAATTCTAGTATGAGATAACTTGGTATAGAAGTTCATAACTTGAACAAATTATGTCAATTGGCACAACAGAAAATCGACCAAATTTTTAGAAGCATGGCTATCACTTTTGCTTATTTTACATAATTTGGTCATAGTTTTGGATGAACTATAAAATAATAACAAATAAATGCTGACCTTCTATAATACACAAGTTGTCCCTCCCTGTCCTGCGAGGGCTGATCGCTTTTGTAGAAGTGGACGGCCTTGTCCTGAGGATCCAGTTTACTCGCACACACGACGCACAGGTCCACCACGCCAGAGTAAAATCCGGCGGAGACAAGTTTTGAACACACTAGAGGCAAGTTCACGTTCGGTGCCACGTCCTGAAAGCACGGGATTTTTTGACGTGATTATTATTATTATCGTATGGCTTTATTTTCGAGTCTGTTTACAAATTAACATCCAAGTTCTTCACCCATTGGGCTGCGTTTCCACCTAATGTTAGTAGGTCCAGGGGGTCTCCAGGGTATTTACGTCGTGGGCAATCGTGGACGATGTGGTGTATGGACTGAACCGGTGCCCCGCAATCACATTTCGGTGTTTCACGCCATCCACACCTGAACATGAACTCGCCACAACGGCCGTGTCCAGTGCGGATTCTATTTAGTTGGCACCATTCCCGTCTCGGTGCGGAGAAGCCCTGTGGTATACTTGTAGGGTTGAAATTTGCATGAGCACCCTTAGGCAAGTTGGTCAGCCATTCTTCCTTCCATCTATCTGTGATGTTGAAACCGTGCTCAACTAGATCCTGCGCCGTGTTGTAGGGTGCGCATCGAGACTTTTGACGTGATAACGTCTTATATATCGATGGACCCCGGCTGCACGCACGAAAAAGCATGACTCATTGTTACGTTCCGCCTGAGCCGAGCGTGCAAGCGAGAGCGCGGAACAAGCGATAGAGAAGCACAATCGGCCTAAGCGTTCGGCTTGTGACGCAGCTATCTCTCTTCCACTCCATCGGCCGGCATACATTATCATGTAAAATTATCGTCCGTAAGTCAACTTTACAGACTACCATTTTTTTTTTTCTAATGCCACAACCCAGGAGGAATATCGGGCATTAGGATCACCTCAACACAATATAACGATTACTTTTATAAATTGATTACTTTTACAACCATATAATGTTTTGATTTAGAAAAGTGCAAAATGTTTTTACCTTACAAAGTTTCAACGCATGTTGCAGCATTTCTTCCCTTTCTGCGGGATTCTTCTGTTGCTTAGCGAAGATTAATAACTCGTTAGCCTGAAAGTAAACAACGACTGTATGAATTGCAATACCTTCCAAAGTTCTCATAGAGATGACCTATTCGAATGAGGTTTCATCGAATTGTTGTAAAATAACTATGTTTGAAGATCAGATGCCTTTTATAGTCTAATTATAACAAAACGGTATAAACTCACGTAAAAATTGTCAGGAACGGCCCGACATGTTTCGAACTCATATGGAGCTCTTCATCAGGGGTAGTTATCCGTGCTGCTACGCGACTAACGCGCTTCGGGCCGTTCCTGACAATTTTTACGTGAGTTTATACAGTTTTTTATAATTAGTAAAGATGTCTCACGATACCTTTTATAGTCGTTGATTTGAGTACGTCTGTCTGTCTGCAATATCGTAACTCCGAAACGAAAACGACTTCTATTCTTTTCGAATTAGTAGCTTACCTTAGAGCACGTAGCGTCTTCCGGTCTATACAGTGTAGGACACAGTTGTCGGAGTTTGTGCGAGATACCGTCCACGGACGCATTGTCCCGCAGGTAACCGGCAACTAAAGACCCCAGCAGCAAGCAAGCTACTTCTTGCCCACCGACCAGTAGCTCTCTGTTAAACAAAACAAGGTTGCTCATGTTCCGTTTGCAAAATCATGTGGACGGCTGTAGGTGGCTTTCCTTAAAATGATCTCAGGGTTCAGAAGGCCCACTATGCTAAAGAAGACCTCTCGATCGTCAATCGCCGTATTACTATTATTAACTGGCGCGCTCCGCGCGCGTCTAAAACTACAGTTATTTGGTAACTTATTCGGCAACTAATATGCTGCATATTCTCGCAAACTTCAGTGTTAATGTTCCATTGGTCGTCGACTCGGTCTTAAGTCCTAAGTGACTCCCCGCAGGCGGGCTTTCGACCAGTGAAACTGAAAATCGGGCCCACGGCATGCATTCTGGAAATCTCCCGCACCCCTATCAACCATCACCCTATCAACCAATCAAACTCTGCCTTACTAAGTTTATCCTCGTGCCGTTTACCATTCAAAATTTTGGTTAATGATTTTGATAGGTTGGTCATCAAGTTTTTATAATAATATAGTTGATTCACCGATATTCTAAAACTTAATGTCTAACTATGGCAGTTCGCTTAAAAACTACAGCGATCCATGACTCAATTTTTGTTATAACTGGATGAACATGTGGTGACAGAAATATGACAGTTAATCCATTCACTGTAGCAGGACGTAATTTATTTTGAATTTGGACAGGGAATCTTTAATCGTACCGAAGAGTTTAAGAGCCAATAAAGGCACTTTTACCTAAAACTGGCCGCTTGCAGCGCGCTTTGCTGTTCCGGTGGGAGACTGGCCGCGATCACATGGAACTGGTGCTCGCACAGAACTTTCCACAGGCTGAGCATCTCTATTGCCATCGCTAAAATAATAAAAACATAAAATTGATCAGTTATGTTAAAGTTATAGACTCATAATTAATAATATTTTACAAGTCACACAGCGAACATGGACAACGCCAATATTCCTTTCGAATACTAGTAGTATACAATGTTTCCATTAGAACACTCAACGAAGGCGCGACTCCCACCAACGTTAAATACCTAATTGAAATGCAACAGATTCAACCAAGCTCCGGTTGTCCATGTTTCTCTTCTCCTCCAGAAGATTAGGGAAGCAGGGATTTAAGCAAAAAAAAACCTCTTTTATGCTAGCCCAATTATTGTAAGTGAGGTCGCTTCCCAGACGCGTTCGCACCTCATGAGATATTTTTTTTGTAACTCTATTGAAAAGCTACTCACTGACGAAGAGTTTCAAGGCGTGTAAAGAGGAGTTTTCATCGGAATGTTGCGACGGCACGGCGCGCTGCAGGAACACTGCCACTCGCTGCAGTTTCTGCACGATGAACGCACAGTCTTCACCGGTCACTTGGCTGGACATCTGAAAACCATTTAAATGTTGTATTTTCTAGTTTGTTCAAAAATAATCGCCATTATAATAGCCAAAAATCACAAATGCAAAATGTGAAATTTTGAAAACTGTTTTGTTAAAACCTAAAAAACTAGAAGATATGTTTTTAGATTCAGAACTCTTTCATAAACATCTAATACGGTCAAAAACGAAAAATATACACCAAAAAACCTAAAACATTAGAAAAGTACTTACGAATTCCTTTTTATCGGGTGTTTCCGATTTGGAAACGCATTTCTGGTTCCAAATGGGTGACAGAATCTTTCCAACGTAAATGTAGACTCCATTGTGTTTCGCGCTGAATTCCATCTGTATCGGGTAGCTCGGATCTCTCACTTGCTGAGTCACATTCGCCCCGAAACTCTGGTTGAAGGATGGGCTTTGCGGGTACTGTGACATCATTTGCTGAGTAGGCGATCTTGGGTACGGTTGGGATCTATTCAGTTGATTTTGTTGGTACGATTGATTTAGATTGCCTGTCTGTGGACTCCAGAGTTGACCCGCCCGTACTTTTGGTGCATTCATGGGAGTTGACATTTGGCGGGGTGAAAACTTTGGAGAAGCTAAAATGTGACAATAAAAAAAATATGTAGAGTATTGCAAAACAAAGACGATTTTTTAGGGTTCCGTACCCAAAGGGTAAAAACGGGACCCTATTACTAAGACTTCGCTGTCCATCCGTCTGTCACCAGGCTGTATCTCAAGGAACGGTGATAGCTAGACAGTTGAATTTTTTTACAGGTGATGTATTTCTATTGCCGCTATAACAACAAATACTAAAAATAAAAAAATAAAAATATTTAAGGGGGCTCCCATACAACAAACTTGTTATAGATTATGGTAGGTGCGGAACCCTTCATGCGCGAGTCGGACTCGCACTTGCCCATTTTTTTTAGTGTATACACGTATCTTGGGTATCTTAAGCTTAAATAACTCATTAACCTATTTTAAAAAGTAAGTTAGGTTTTTTTTGTTACTACGTTACTCCATTCTGCCTGTAGATTATTCAGATATTTAGAAGCCCAAGCTTTGGTGCTAGGTAACAGGCAAATCTTGTTGTTATTTCTCAGGTAGCGGGTTAGATGATCGATTTCTCTGATTTTCTTTCGCGGATCGTATTAGAGGGCCCCACAAAATTATAGTTGGTGACATTTGGTTAAGTCTTATGCGAGAATTAAATGCAGGCCATACCCATCGTGGTGGCCATTTGCGAAGTCTGCTGCATCATCGGCTGCTGCGTGGCCTGGCCGCCGTAGAGGAAGAAGGCGCGGGTGGCCCACTCGCTTATGGACATGTCTCCGCTCGTCGTCTCCTCGCAGGCGAGGTACAGCGCGCAGGCGCACGCTTGGTCAACGCCGTGTAGCTACGAATACAAAAAAGTATGAGTATAACAATATTTTTATATTCACAACAAACTGACTGTAGACAGTTAGTTATAAACTCTTATACATATTTTTTATGCCTATTTAGTTGCAGATATAGGGACCAGATTGTCCGACCAAGTTCAAAGAAAATATCGAGTCATATTGCGGAGTGTGGATTTAGTCGACCCACTGACTGAAGCCCATTATTCCGACCTCACTAATTACAAACACCCATGTGAACCTAGCGGCTAGTAGTAACTTGCGAATGTACGATGGGTGCGTTTAGTATGGGATATTTAAGTGATAACCGCCACCATTAAAGATCTTATAGTAAGTGTCTATAATGCTTAATCGAGCTCGTAGTTCGATGTGTGAAATTCTATTCACACTTATTTTTTTGAGAAAATGAAAATTCCGAGAAATGCGTTAAAAAGGGAGCAACTTCTATTGTTCAGGTTCTTCGGCGGCTCGTCCAAAAGGACGAGCCGCGACAGTTCCAAGCAGTGCAAAGGGCCCCCAAGGACCCGCAAGCCAAGAGATAAAAAAAAAAAAAAAAAAATTGTTCAGGTTCGCCATTGGGTTACCTGGAAGAAGTGCTTGACGGGCTGCGCGTCAGGCCCGCGACAGTCCCTCAGTAGAGTGCGCAGCACGTCGGGCGCCGCGCCCGCCGCCAGCAGCGCCGCGCCCGCGCCCGTCACTACCGCCCAGCGCGACACGCTCCACGCATCTGTAAAGAACAAAATTATGTTTAGTAAACATTGTTCAAACAAAGAGCATCATCCTTACGACCCTTTCACTAATTTTAGTGAATATTTGAAATAATATTTCGCATACTTTCACAGGTTGCATTGGCTGGAAATCACCCAAATAATACTAGTTTAGTACATAAGCTTCACGCAAGCTTCTGAAACATGACACCGTGACCTGTTGTGAAAATTCAAATAGAGAAACGAATAAACAAAACATACCTTTTTTCATGAGTAGCGCCGGAGACAAGTGCGCGGTGTGGTGCCTGGGCAGCGGCGTGAGCGCCCAGGCGGGCCCGTCCAGCGACAGCAGCGTGTGCGCCTCGCTGAAGCCCGCGCCCGGGATGGCGCGCGACAGGCACCACAGCGTCTCCGCCGCGCCGCCGCCCGCCGAGCACACCATCAGCAGGGTGCCTGGGGAATTCATTCATGTCGTCAAAACTATTGTATCGAGTCCTCACTCCTCACACAAGTAAACTCTACCGTTTTAGTGCAATCGTTGGCGGTCACGGCTATGACAGAGCACACAACTACATGCCCCTACCTGGCCCCTACACAATACGTCTCTCGAGAGAGTGTAACTACCGCATTGAATCTTCTAGTTTTTTTTAATGTTACGCAACCCTTTCTACGAGTAAAACTGAAATGAAATGAAATAATTTATTCAGTAAGTAGGCCACAGGGGCACTTTTACAAGTCAAATCGTGAATCTACCGGCATTTCGCAAGAGGAGACCGCTGTTGAGAAGAAAGCCGAAAGAAACTCAACAGTAAGTAATTTTTTCGTAAATAATACTTAAAACAATTACATGATACATTTGTGTTATAACTAATTACACTGGTACACGTAAAGGAGATGTAAGATACTGTAAATAGAGCCTATACGCTTTCGGCGACTTTTCGCGATACAACATAATGGTAGTAACGAACCATTCTCGTAGACGGCGCTGTGGACCTGTTTCGGCTTCAGCACCGAAGCGTTGGGGGTGAAGCCTGGAGGCAGGCGCACATGCAGCAAGGTGAGGTACTGCGGCCGCATTGGGCCTCCTTGACTTGCACTACAAATAAAAAATATTCATTATGACATTTACAATTAGACAAAATAGCGACAAAAATGGAAGATAAAATTTGTTTAGGTTTTGATAATTACAGGTATTTATGAACTTTATTAATTATTTATATCTTCTTTCTGAATTTTACAATATCAATCGCAAAGAAATGATTTCCGGCGCAGAAGTAATTGTGTATTTCAATCACAATTTATGTACTTGTTATAAATTATTTTATAAAAAAATACCAAAATTTCAATATTAAGTATACTCACTCTCCGCCTTCAGTGCTAAAGTATAATCTGGCTCCAGCTTGAGTAACTGCCACTAAATTGAAGTGTTCAGACTCTGACTCATCTACAGCTGAAATTGCTATCACAGGTTTGAAGTTTGTTGGTTCAAGAGTTCTGAAAACAATTTACTACCATAAACTTTCATTGACATACATAAACGCTAAACTTATGGCCTGAATTATGTGTATATAATATGTAAAAAATAAATAACAGATTGTAAAAACATTACTCACTTTACAATATCCACAGCAGAAGACACGATTTTGCCTTGAGTCAGCCTTACAACTCTGCTAAGACTATCTCCATTTTTTCCCAAATCAAATACTTCTATACACCCCTTTTCACTCAAAGTGTAGAGAATGTGACGGGAATTGTCCACTTCAATTTTGACAATAGGGTCCTCATCATACAAAGCAGCGTTTAAGAAGGATGGGACCAAGAATGATAAGGCACTGGTTGAATGATTTATTTTTTGACAGTGTTTGCCAAACCATCCCAACTGCGCCTGAAAACAAAACATGTTTAGGGAAATAACATAACAGTACAATAGTTACATACCTACAGGTACATATTTTAAATAATAATTACTTGGTATGTGATTTCGTAAAGGCACCCATCTTTGCCACCCATAAAAATACGCCCATTTGATGATGACTTGACAGACATCATAGATACTCCGTCAGTTGGGAGGACGAATACAGGTTCGGGAACCAAATGCATCTCTTCAAAAAAGTCTCCTTCATTTTTGCTTGAAGAAAATGTCACTCCTGTATGACAAAATATATAAGTTACATTAGTACATTTTAATAGTTGACCCACATATTCTATGTAACAATAATGAGATAGCAGTACAATAATCAAATCAATGTCTTACCTAAAACTACAATTTCAACAGTTGTGGTCAGCACTAACAAGTACTTAACAAAGTTTTGGAAGACTCCAGGCTTTGGTTTGACCAGCCCCACGCTGACAATTGTCTCTCCGAGCCCGTCAAAGTAGGCCACATCCGTGCCATGTTCAAAGGCCCATATGTAAATGTTGCTGTCTATTGTAAGCCACACTCTGCTTATTTCTGGAAAGACCCCCATTAAACAATGGCATTGCATATCTGATTTCAGGATTTAAGGAATATTATGTAATTATAATAGAATGATCATGGTAATTGCCCATGATTTCTAAATCAAATCTAAATATTATGAAAAATAGAACTGTGCAAAAGGAACTAACAGACCTGTCAAGCCAACCTATGGAACTCAAAAAACTGCAATGTACACTTTAATGTTATATAATAATTTATTCAACAGTAAATAATGCATAAAACAAAAGTCAAATCCGCAACGCAGGCATCGTCAGAGAGAATACAAACTCTAATCAGCGACATACTTCGTCAAACAACACACCAATAACGTGACATCCGCAACAGGCTTCGTCGAAGTTATAGATCGATCTTGATCTTGGAAGGTGGAAAAGGACTTAAAAAGGCTCACCCCGAGTCGCACCTGGCCCAAACGTTCCCATCACACTGGCAGCGTTCCCACGTTGTATGGCCAACGAAATCTGTTGAACCAGATACGACCCAGAGCGAGGATCAGACCCTCTGTCTCTGAGCCTGCGACCCACCTCCCTTATGAAGTGCCTGGCCTCAGTACCCCACGGTCCCGCAGTCTCCACTGCCACTGGCACAAAATCATACATTGGTTCCAGGGCAGAGTACTTGGTGTGTTTGAGTTTTGCCGCACATTCCGCGGCGGCCCCGGCAGATCTAGTAGTGTGGCTCAAGTGTGACGGTGCAAACGTGCTAACACACGTAGCGTCCCATAAGAGACACCGTCCCTTCTGCCATGGAACCAATGTTAGGCCATCCGGCCTTTTGCCATCGGTACGGCATAACCCTGGGGGCTCCAACACGCAGGGAACGTTAGCTGAAACCAAAGCCCGCTGAATGACATCGTTAATGGCATAATGCCTTGAGAACCGCCCGGCGCACCTCTGACAACTCAGGCCATGGTGTCCGTTTTCTTCGACCATGACCCCACAGATGCACCGATGCGGCTCACAGACCTTGGACCCCAGACGCAAAGCCACCGCGATTCTCAAAGAATCATTATCCAGAAGCGTACCCAACTGAGGTGAGGGCAATGCCTGAAGCCACGCTCCTGCTTCCACCTTGGCTGCGGCCCTAATACGTGCTTGATTGGAACCCTGTGCAGCACCCAACAAAGATGCATATATATCTTTGCACAATAGGTCATCCCAACCTCTCTGAGCGGTAAGGTTATCCGGCCGCTCGTCACTTTGACACACGGCAGCCCATTTGGCCTGCGCCTCCTTAAAATATGGTACTTCGGTACTCTCACCATTATTAGACCAAATGCGAGTGACAAGTCCCGAAGTACCATAAGCAGAGGCAAGGAACGCTACCACGCTGAGCTCTCGACAGCGACGTATTCCTAGGCCGCCGTGACGAACCGGAAGAGCAGCCTGACCCCACTGTGACTCATTCAGGTGCACATTAAGTATAGACTCTAGCGCCAATTTAAGCGTGTCATCTAGTTTTGCCACATCACTATTAAACAACCATGTCGGAGACGTTCGTAAAATATATGTCATCCGCGGCATCGCGAAACAACTTCGAAGCAAAACCAGTGAGACGTGTGCTGATAAATAACCCAAGTGCTCTTGGGCACTGACCAATGCCAACCTTTTCTCCTCAAGTGCCGAACTAACTCCATCTGGGAAAATAGGAGCCCCCAATAAACGTAACGATGGTTTATAAAGACGACGTACCCCGGGCAACAGTAATTCAAAATCTGGCAATAAACTTAAGTCCCCATCGCTACAATAAAATAACTCGCATTTACTAGGGTTTATTTCCAATCCGACTGCCTTGAAACCTGGCACGAGCCTCTTGAGGTCCTCCAGCACTACTCGTGGATCCCCGCCAATTGTGCCATCATCCAGATACCACGCATTAAGGGGAGATTCCAATGACGAAATTACTTTTTGTATGGCCAAGCAAAAGATCAAGGGACCTAAAGGATCACCCTGCTGAGCGCCCACTTGTGAGGGAACAGAAACGTCACCGAAGAATAGATTACTGGCCTTAGAATAGCATTGATGAAGGAATGGATAAGCTGACAGTACTTGGTCTAAGACCTCGCCCAGAATAGTGTCCCTTTCAACACTATTGAACGCATTCTTTACGTCTATCTTGAGAATAATACTATCCGTTCCCTCATTCGCGAGCGCAAAAGCCCGGGTAGCATGTATATGGAACTCAAATATATTTGGGTGATTCTCATGAGCGTTTGAACCGTCGTCACAACCATGCTCTCTTTATTGACGATATAATAAGTAAAGGCCGTATACATTTAATAACAAAATGTAAACGGCCCTGAGTTCTCCGAAATATCCGCAAATGGCATCAGTCTTCAATGAAGATGTATGTATATAAAGAGGCCATGGTTGTGACGACGGTTCAAACGCTCATGAGAATCACCCATTTGTAGTCACAAATATTTAAACACAATTTAATGGATAAAACACTGTTCAGATGTCAAGATCCAATTGGGAAAATGTATATACAGGATAAAAATTTGACGTAGCTCGGTTACAGTTGAGGAAAACAAAACTATGTCGTCGGCGAAGCGGAGATTGGATAATCTCTTTTCTCCGACGACCAGTCCCCTGTCTTCCCAACGCGGCGCAAGTTTCTGGAAGACGTGCTCTAAAGTGCTGGTGAAGAGTTTCGGCGATAGCGGATCTCCTTGTTTAACCCCTCTTTGTATTTCGAAGGACGGGCCAGAAGACTGCAGCTTTATGGCTGCGGTACTGTTTTGATAAACGCTGCCTATGAGTTTTATATAACTTGACGCTATATTTTGATCGTTCAAAGCGGTGAAAATAGAATGGTGAGATATGCTGTCGAAGGCTTTAGAGTAGTCAACGAAGGCTAGGTAGAGGGGGAGATTATGTTCTTGGCATTTTTCTATTATCTGGTTCAACGCATGCAGGTGGTCTGTCGTGGAGAGGCCTGGGCGGAAACCGGCTTGCTCAGGTGGTTGGTGGAGATCTAGTTGTCCTGATATGCGGGTCTATAATTTTTATAAATATTTTGTAAAGATGGGAGACAAGGCTGATTGGGCGATAATTACCTATATCAGCCTTGTCACCCTTCTTGTACAGCAATATAATGTTGGAATGGCACAAGTTTTCTGGGAAAATGCTAGTTTGGATGATTTGATTAAAAAGTTTACATATATGGGGTATTAGAGTTGGCTCTCCGGCTCTTAAAGCTTCAGTTGTAACGCCATCCTCACCAGCACTTTTGCTGTACTTCATTTTTCGAAGTGCCAAATAGAAGACCTTAGCAATGCGAGCCTCGAGGTAGGAGTGAAGATGAATATGTCAAAGACCAAAGTCATGACGAACAGCACAAAACGTAGGGTAGAGATAAACGGTGAACTTATTGCATATGTCCCTGAATACCTATATTTGGGCCAATTAGTCTCTTTCCAGGCGCGCCAAGAAAAAGAGGTCGAAAGACAGACCGAAAACGCCTGGAAGAGCTATTGGTTCATAAAACATTTGATGAAGGGTAACCTACCATTGTCGCTAAAACGTAGGCTCATGGACATGTGCATACTTCCAGTTCTCACCTACGGTGCTCAGACTTGGTCTTTGACAGAAGCACAGAAGTACAAACTCGGGGTTTGCCAGCGGGCTATGGAGCGTAGCATATTAGGAGTAAATCGGATGGACCGTATCCGGAACACCACACTGCGCTCACAAACCCTAATAGTCGACGTAGCTTGGAAGGTGGCTAAGTTGAAATGGGACTGGGCTGGCCACGTTTGCCGCATGCCGGATGACTTGTGGGCCAAAAACACCACGGAGTGGACGCCACACAGCTCAAGATGGGGACGCGGCAGACCTCGTCGGCGATGGCGCGATGACTTGGACTTTTTCCTCAAGGACTGGCCAGATAAAGCACAGAATAGAGAGCAGTGGAAAAAAAGGGGGAGGCCTTTGCCCAGCAGTGGGACACAATGGGCTCATAATAATAATAATAAGGAGCAGGGCAGCTTATGGCGAGCTGTTGGGGGGTAGCGACCCCACGTACCTGAGTGCTCCTGGGGGATCCTGACGGGGGGAGATGGGTCGGGGCCTCCGCCTCTGTCTTGCCTTAACCGGCCGGACAGAGTGGAGTCGCGAGAGTTGCGTCTCGGGGGCGGATGTGGAAACGTAAGGGGTTAGTTGGCTTCGGTTTAAAGCCCAGTATTACACCTCTCCGCCCTTAGCCTTCCGCACTGGTGTTGCCCTTAGGCCACTCTATGTGTCGCTTTTTTATGGGGGCCCATCAAGCGGGAGGCGAGTCATCGTCTACCAGTTTTTTTGCTATGAGACACTTTTCTTGGTAGACGTCCGGCTGTCTCAAACAATAGCCCAGTAGTTAGTCCATCGCATTTCATGTAATAGCCTAGTACCATGTTTAGACTCCATACAACCACAATAGTTCTAACATCTAGCGGGTGCTGTCTCTGTGTGCGTTCCATAACACAGGCAGAGGGAGCATCCGCATGGTGTACCCCTTACATTTCATTAAATTGTCGAAAGGGCCTCTGCTCGTTGGCTTCGGCTCCGTGCACGCCTCCCAAAGGTCCGGGACACAATTGTCCCGTGAAAGGGTGCGACATACAATAAAATAATAAGGATAAAAATAAATATGGCTCAAGAAATACAGCTACTGGGACAACTTTACATGTATTCTAACAAGAACACACTGTGTTCATATCAATACCTTAGAGCACAATCGTACTAACTTTTCGGAAAAGTAGCAACTAGGATGTTAGTGCACAACTATGTCTATGTGGTTTAAATTTGGCAAAATAATTGTAATTAGTACGAGTGTGAACTAAGGTATCAATATTTCATATTAAAGATTAAAGAAATAAACTATTTAAATATAAAGGATACGCGCAAAGTGTTCCATGATTTCTGGGGGCAGTGGAACTTTGTTGAGTGTCTTCAGCTGGGACAAACTTGGATGATTGAGTAGAGCTGCCAGGTTTCTGTAATCGCCAGCATTTAGACCACTGCATGTTGGTACTCTTTGTGATGCTATCCCAGTAATCTAGAGGTTGAAAATGAAACGATAATCCATAAGTTTAATAATAATTTACTTAGTGTTAATATTAACCTGATAAAATTTAATTTAATTCTTTATACAACTATGTTTTTCAATGAGTTATAATCGATATACATGCTGTATATTGAAGGTATATTTCTTAAGAATTAGGCTAATAACCAAAGCTTACCTCTAAAAAGGATGGGCGCGAATTGTCAGCGTTTATGTGCCGGTCTAGAGTGCACCCGGCCAGTTCTAAGCATTCGAGTTGCATCTTAATATTATTGGCGGGGTGAGTGGTGTCAACTATACCCACGGCACTCGGCATCTACAAAACATAATCACAATATCACAAACAAATCAGAACGGATTTTTGTTTTCACTTTTTAGGTTAGTTCAGCTATCAAAAAACTGTCAAAATTACAATAAACATTACCTTTTACTTATCACATTCAACTAAATTGGATATTTAATAAATCATTAGGCACTTTAATAACACCGATAGTCGATAAATTTTATGTTTTTAATAATATAATTAATTATTAAACAATATTTGAACTTATCAATTATCATAGGGCAGTTGAATAGTTGATATTGAATTGAAAGAAAAACCAATGCTACAACAATAAAAATTAAAATGGCGCACACCCAGTGTTGCCCTGTTGCCATACAATTAACGGGCGTTAAACAGTAATATCTACGTTATAACTTCGTTATTTCCGATAAAAATAATGGTTATGTTAATTTGTTATGGTTTGGTTTGATAGTGTAGACCAGTTCTTAATTGCTGGCAAAAAACTATGATTTTATTCTTATTTTATTGCATAATTTCATATAGAATTGGTACAAAGTACAAAAAAAAAATGGTTTTACGAGAATTGAAATGAAGTTTTCAGAAGATTCAGATTTAAATTAACAGGTAATAGATACCTAATCAAAACTCATATAGGTACCTAAGTACTTTAGTTAACATTAATCTTATCTTATTGCTGTTCGTTGGTCTCGCTAAAACCACACTAAAACTTGAGAACGGCTGGGCAGATTTAGCTGATTTTGGTTTTGAAATGTTTGTAGTACTCCAGGGAAGGTTTAAACGGTGAAGTATTAGTAGCTTACTGACAAAGACCGAATTCCACGCGGGCGGAGCCGCGGACACAGCTAGTTTATTAATACCTATATTAGAAAGCTCGACACCGTAGGTACTTACCTAGGTACTTATTATGTCTAAGATTTTAAGAAATGAAATTATTTCATAGGATAGGTACCTATATCATATAATATACGTAAGTATTTTTGTTATAGACGACGTAGAATAAAAACATAATCTATTATATAATGCATATTTAAAGCAGTGGAGGAAATTAAAACTGATAAAAATAATTTTAGTAACAATTTATTATTATACATCACAAATCATTGAGCAATAATTTCCCTTTCGGTTCCCCTATAAGTTGATCGTAGGCATACACCAGTTGACCCCTCACATACGTCTGCATCACTTTTCCTCTTAACACTCTATTCATGTACGGACTGATCTGTAAAATGGACAAAAAAAAGTTAGGGTTATTTAAATAATTTGGTTTAAGGAATTTCGGGAGTTTCTAAAGGTATAATTGGTGGTAGGTACAAGTTAGGGAAATTATCCAAATTCACACAACAAATAATTGACTTAAAATTATGGGTCCTAAAATTTCCCGGCAGGTACGTATTACATTACGTATTACTGCAATGCAAATCCTACACGGTATCGCCAATTAAACTGAGCTTTAAATCATATTATATTATAGTAACATATTTCTAATAACTACCTTCGTGAAACATTACTCTTGCTGTGTAGGTATTGCTGTTATTCGTTTTTGAACTGGGCCAATTTACTTCCAGACAAGAACAAAGTCGTTGCATCTTCACAATGATGGTACTATAATACTATGCTCTACTATAAGACTACAATCCAATAACTTTCTGAGGTAGGTATTTATAATCTTAAATTATGTTAAGTAGATTAACTCAGTTCATAAAGAAAAAACTATAAACCTCTCTAAATAGCATGGGTATTTTTGTATTAGGTACACAATACAATACAACAATACAATACAAGTACGCTTTATTGCACACCAAAAACATTTACAGAAGAAATTACAAATAAACAAATTAAAAACGGTAGACAACAGGCGGTCTTATCGCTAAAGAGCGACATCTAAGTTTATAAGACAACAGGGAAATATTTTATAAGCATTCTATTCACAATAGATCTTCAATGCCATTACGACAGACAAATGTTGCGTGAAATTACCTTATTCTTGTATCGGATGATGTCAGGCGTGACGATGAACGCGGCGTTGGGGTCGAAGAAGACGAGGTCGGCGTCGAGGCCGGGCTTGAGCGCTCCCTTGCGCTCTTGGAGCCCGACCAGGCGCGCCGGGCCCGCTGAGAGGTACCGGGTCACCGCTGGGAGACCGAGACCGCGTGCGCTCGCCTCCGTCCAGAATAAGGACATATCTGCAATTGGAATAAATCAATAGTAGGATTAGTAGGTATATTCGTGAATGTCCCAGACCGCAGGTGAGTGTGAAAAGGGCTAAATAACTGTGACACGCGACTCTTTGTTGCACCCCTAAGAAATACTAGCCATGCTTATGGGGACAAAACAAATAGGTTACTTTCTTAATAAGTTAATAAGATGCAGGTAAACCTTTGTCAATGACTTTAAATACAAATATCAGTTATCTGCAATGCAATAAAGTTTGGTAAACAATTAATTCATAAACATACCGAATTGTAAAGATGCTATGCCTCCCCAGGCCTTCATAAAGTCTGCTCCCTTTAGTTCAGCGACGCTCGGGGAGTGATCGGATGCGACCAGATCTAGTCGTCCGTCTCTAATGTACTCCCACAGCTTTTGCTAAAAAATAATAAACACGAAGTTACATTAGTTGATTGCGGACAGTATTTCATTTAATTTAAAGGTTGATACCACACGAGCTCATAGTACATACATGGTGGGTTTAGGGTTACCAGACACAAATTCCAAAAGTCCTGACAAAATTCCTGATTTTCGGCCAAAATTCCTGACACTAGTCCTGAAATTGTTTAATTTGTCAATGTTGATTGATTTATGTTTATATTGTAAAAAGATAATTGCGATTACATATTTATAAGTTGCAATTTATAAAACTCCAAAGTACTTGTAGCTTTACCCTTTTTGTTATTGTGATTTTACAGTTTTGAAGAAGAAGAAAGAAGTTTACAGTGTATAGAATTTATGGTCTCATTTATTTGCCGAAAATTCCTGTCATTTCCCTTTTCCGGCCGCATTCCTGACATATGTCCAAAATTCCTGACATGTCAGGAAAATTCCTGACATCTGGTCACCCTAGGTGGGTTGCTTATTAAATCTGTCTAGGCATCACCAGCAACGACTCTAATGGGCGCTAGACACTTACAATTTAATACAATTCTCGATGGCGAGACCTCGTCAAATCCTACCGTAAGTAAGACCAAGTAAGTCAGCTTTTGAATAAAATCATCATCTTAGCCGAATGACGTCCACTGCTAGAGAAAAGTCCTCATAATATCGCTGAGTTGAATACCTTATTAGTATTATTCCTAATAGGCGGTGCGCACTTAAACTCGGTCCTCCTCGGCGGGATCTCCTCAGAGCTGAGCGTGAGGTAGTGGTGGCAGGTCTCGGCCGTGACGCCGCCGCGCCAGCCGCGGTAGCCGGTGAGCGCCCGCGCCGCCCGCGCCTCTTCGAGGATTGGGACTACGCCCGCTGATGATACGTGGACCACGTGGACATGGACACTGGTGAAGAACGTTATTTCAGTCATAATATTGATAGGTATCTTTCTTATTAGTATAAGGCAAAGTATTTAGAACGTCGCGCTGACTTCAAACTAGGGATGTTACGGAGCTCCGCCTCCGCCTCCGTTAAGTCGGAACTCCTGTTTGGTTTTACACCTCCGGCTTCGCCTCCGCCTTCGCTATTTTTTATTTTAAACCTCCGCCTCCGACTCCAACTCCGTTATTTTTTTACCGAAGTTATACCGGAGGTGAAGGTATTGCTAATTTGCTATTGCATTTTCCGCGGCACGGCAGCGCAGCGCACGCCTACAAGTTTTGACTTGTCCGGGAATTATTTACCTATTACTCAAGATCGCTCGCTTTTTGTCTTATTATTCAGTTAGTTCCGTCAGTTACTTCCGTATTGGTGGTTGTGTCATATTAGTGAGTGTTTTTACGTTAAAAAATGAAGTCTTTTACTAGTGCCATATGGAATTACTTTGTTTACATAAATACAAACTCGTCAAAGTGTAAACTGTGAGAGAAAGTGTATTCTAAGAAAGGAACAACAACAATATCTAAAGGGCCACCTAAACTCGCTGCACCCTAAAGGGTATAAAGACTGAAAAAGCAGACTCGGAAAAAAGGTAGTTCGGTAGACATTTAGTTACAAATAATTAACGCAAAAAGTTTGATTGTATTGTGTTGTTTAGTTAAACTTGCACTTCAATACATTAAACTTCTACTTAAAACAAGGTTACAAAGGTTCTCGGCTCCGGCTCCGGCTCCGTTAAAACGCCGACTCCGGCTCCGTATACCAGCTTCACCACCGGCTCCGGATCCGACTCCGTTAAATAAAAATTGAAACTCCGGATACGGCTCCGGCTCCGGTAAAGCCACCTCCGTAACATCCCTACTTCAAACCCCGAAGGCGATTGCAGCAGGTAATCTCTGCTCTCTATACAATACCTATAAAATGTATTTCCTTTACAGTAGGATTGTTCACTCCAAAACACGTTGTTTTCGTGGCTTTATGTAAATAAACCAAGTATGTACTTAGTTAGTATATTCCGTTTTGGTTTAATCCTTGTTATTGTCACCGTTAGTGTAAACTTGATTTCCAAATTACAGTTTTCTATCTTCAGCGGTTAAATACAGTGATTGGCGCCCTATTAGTCTCGGTATGGTTTTTAAGTACAAATTACTAAAAGAAGTAGAAGAAATTAGAACATTACTCAGTACTGGGTATGAAGCTAGCAATCAATTTAACGGCACCCATCTCCATCTGGTCAGGTCGGGATGCTAAATATGTGCCGTACCATTCGGGATCTGTATATAAGAGAAAAATGTTAAACATGAATATTTTTTTAAATAGTATACACGTGAAGTGTTTATTTATAATATATATCCTTGTGGCAGCCCTATTTTAAAGTTCACTGCTGCTGAGACCCGTTAACCGTTTGAGTCCAGGAATTCCCAGATTATTTGGGCAGTGATATATGAGTGAGAGGACGTGAAGTGTTTACAAAATATGAAATAAATAGGTATGTTACACTAACCACATTTGCTATCAGAACAATCATCTGCGTTTTTCAACTCTACTTCAGCGTGGAACTGAAAACATAAAAATGTGTAAATATACACTAGGTAAGCACTCGTTTTTGTTTCCTTCTATTATAATGCTAATAGTAAACTAAATAACACACTTCATTAGGGTGATTGACTCACGTACCGCTAAAACGGTTCCGGTACCATTAAGGACACTGAAAACACTGGTCAGCTCATCAGGAGTGATATTAGGAAACTCGGAGACACCACTGTCGACTAGGAAACATTTGAAGCCCACCACGCCGGCTCTTATCATGTCGTGCAACTCGATCTACGAGAAAATGAATAAACCAATTGATAAGCTAATTAAATTCAATTCCATTTATAAGAATTAGATTAGGTACTTAATCACGATGCTGCCCTTGTAACCTTTGTGACTTTAGTAGGTAAAATAAATGCGTTTTTTAAACACACTTTTATTAGCTTCACTTGTAAGTACTGTAAGGATCTCTTTGGTTGTCGACAGCAGAACTGGCAACTAGATTTAATATTAAAAATATATTTAAATATTTAGAATTATGGCCGTCTCTGTCACACACCAAGGGAGCCGGGCAACCTTGTATATCATAGCTGAAGTCTAATAAAATTAATTTCCAAGACCTGTCCTTTGTTCTGCTCTTCCACTGAGCTGCACCCCCGTCACATTTGGTGGAGGTGCGGGGTACTGTAACACTTGTAAATACCTACTTAACTAAGTTTATTAATTTTGTAACAAACAACAAATATTGGAAATCAATTTTTAACCTTCTTCAATGTAGTTTACGTGACAATAATATTTGTTATTTGAATCAGATGATGGAGACGGAAGGTGGCTGTAGGAAGTCCAGCACAAGATTAACCCATCATGTTTGGGCTCAATTTATTGGACTTGATGAGCAATTAATAACGTTTGTGTAAGAAAGTAGGTACAAACAGAAATAAAAGCGTGTCCCAAAATGCACTTTTTTACAAAAACTTATTAGAACTTACTTCGTTCCCTGGGACGACTCCGCCCCAAAATCCAACATCAACATAGATCTCTTCCTTTGCCATGTCACTCTTGATTTTTAAGTTTTCCACCGTTGTGGTAGGTGGTATTGAATTTCTGTAATAAGAAATATAGGTACTAGTGAGCCGATTAAAGATAATAGGCGTGTCGACCATTTTTTGTTAGGATGTCAATCGATTCTAATATTCATTGGGATCAAATGTCTATATGGGACTTTACACTTAGACTGGCCACTGTGGTCATTTGTGGGTTAGGCATACAGTGTTCTTAGGCCCAGCCACAACTCCACCAAAAAGTATTAACCAAATCCCTTGTGGGGGCCAGTTTTATTAGCTTAGCCTGCTAGACCCTTTCTTTTGGATTTAAAAAATATCATAAAATTTACGTAGCTTTGAAGTCACATATTTAAAAAAAAAAATGTTTTCCTTGTTTCATAACATAATATATTGAGCAAATTTTATATTTAACTACAGTATATTGTATAATTCAACATCAACACACCCCTATTAAAAGTGTTCTGCTCATATCCTTAGGGTGTTATCTAGTGAGATCGCAGTGGCGAGCTAATCATGTAACAAATAAATATATGAACATCTCTTTTATTTTTGTTACATTACAGGCGCATATGAGGCCGGTCGGGATGAATCGGGAGTACCGTGTTTTTTCAAGTATTTAAAGTTATTTTTTTGGTTCATACACTTGGTACACCCTAGCACACGAGTCAAACAAGAAAGAAAATGTTTCATATGTCACTAAAACTTTAACCTTATTGAATTAATTATTTTTGCGTTACCTGAAAGAGCCCCAAGAGCCCGGTCTTTTATGACGAGTAATGTCAAAGTAATTGTCATAACAGCTGTACCTATGTAATTTAAATTTATAATATGAAACTCAATATTTGTAATTTTATGGCCTTTACCTCGTAATAATCGGTACCTATACACCGACCGAATCATTCAATAAAATTACAATATTATTCTACGTGTGTGGCGATACCTACTGGCGAAGTTTTTGCTTCATTTTAAAAATACCACGAGCCTGCTGTCTACTTCAACTTTCTAGATAGACGGAGATGGCTCCTACAGGAAACCAGCCACCAAAGCAAGTACTTACTGGTATATTTTCGTCTCTCGTTGTTCGTATTAGCTCGTATCGAGTTTCCTGACACATTCGCGCGAAGCGATCTATCGGATTCATGTGGTCACTTTCATGTGAGATGTTATTATGTGCCAACGATCTACAACACATATCTATCATAAAGGCGGGCTTCGCCGCGGATTTACTCTGCCTGTACATGGAAAAGGTCTCCCTGTGGCATGTCGGCTGGCTGGCTCGCTCACGTGCACGTGGGTAAATTAAATAACACCCCGCCATCAGAGCAAGCGATTCCATCTATTCCCTGGTAGGTAAACAGTAAAGTCTCACAGAGGCATGTCGATGACGCTGGTGACCTCGCCGGCGGCCGCGACCTGCGTGGCGGACACGCAGCCCTCCTAGGAAGTTCGGCCCAGGTCATTCATGTGCATATGGGTAGATATATCTATTTAGGTACCCTCGCCATCAGAGCAAGTGAGAATCCGTCTATTTATTTGGCAGGCAAACAATAAGTTCTCACAGTGGCATGTCGATGATGGTGGTGACCCCACCGGCGGCTGCGGCCTGCGTGGCGGTCACGTAGCCCTCCCAGGATGTCCGGCCCGGCTCGTTTACGTGCACGTGGGTGTCCACCACCCCCGCCATCAGCGCCAGCGAGCCTCCGTCTATTATCTGGGTAAGAAATAATAAAAATGTTAATCTGTAATTTTTAACTCGTTTACACTAAGAGTTAACTGGAAGATATTCCAAGCCGATGACGTTTCTTTTACTTGGATTATATATATAACTGTACAGGCACATACGATATATTTTTTTCTAGCAAGGAAATACTATGAAAGTACAACCTTATACCTAATACGACTAAACTTAATTCTAACTGGTTTTCCGGGTACTTATTTACCTACTTGTACTAATAATTAACCACTCGATCCACTCAGTAGCAAAAACTTTTCCACTTACTAAATCACAACGACTTATTTACGATACGGAATATATCAAAATATGTAATAGCTCTACAACACTGCTGCGGAAAGGTAAATAATACCAAATCATAAATCTTCTATATATATAAAATGCAAGTGTCCTGACTGACTCATCAACGAAAATTGCACACTAGGTTGCATTTATAAAGTGTACAAGAGATAAGAAGCGATTTTGAAAAATTCATCCCCTTATGGGGGTTAAAAAGGGGATGAAAGGTTGTATCGGGTATAAGTTGTAAAAAGGTATTTTATAAAAAAATAAGAAAACAAATTACAGCGCTTTTGAAAATTCATCCCCTAAGGCAGTGAAAAAGGAGTTGAAAATTTCTATTGAGATCAAACATTTTTTTGAGCGCGGGAGTTGAAACTTTGTATAAGGGCATATTATTAGAATACAAGAGAATTAATTTCAGCGTTTTTGAAAATTCAGCCCTGAAGGTGGTGAAAAAGGGGTTGTTTAAGGGGTTCCTAGATGGCACTAGCTGTACCTGATTTCATAAGATTCCACGTAATTAGAGCAATATGCCCGAAAAAAACTAAAAAGCGGTCAAGGGCGAGTGGGACTCGCGTAGGGGTTCGGTACCATTGCGTAAAAAATGGCAATAAAATCACGTTTGTTGTATGAGAGCCGCACTTCAATATTTATTATTAAGTATTTATTATTTGTTGAATTACAGCAACCAACATCAAAATCCACTTGACTTAAATCTCATACAACTTGCAAAAAAAGAAAAGTCATTTCAACATTGCTTCGATCTGAAAATAATAAATATGTAAAATGTTCAAGATAAGATTCCACGCGGACGAAGTCGCGGGCAACACAGCTAGTAATTTACAAATTCACACCAAAAACAATTGAGTCATTATTCATACGTAACATACTATAAAGAAATACTGATTGTTCTTGTGTTCGTGTCGCTATGGTATAGTATACCTGTGGAGGTAGGCTTTAGAGCATACTCGCGGCACAAAGGGCTTCCACGAGAAAACACCGTACCTTTCAGTCGCCAGAAGTATCGTCACTGCATCGCTTGTCACTCATCCCAACTACACTACACGAAAGTTCCACTTACCTCGAATCTAGTACCAACTTGAGAAAGGAGGGCATCCACGGTTGCTCTCGTGACTACGCCCTCTATGCATCCTGTCTCATTGACCAGCACTCCACCATCGAACTCTTCCGTCTCCGTCACCACACGCCTACTCAAGAACAGCTGTCTCCCATCCTTCCTCGGAAGCAAGTCTATCTCTCGGCATAGTATAGAACCTGCACGGTAAAACAAACATTAATTGAAGCCCTCTAACAACAAAGGCGGAAAAATCTTGCTAAGTATATTGAAATCGTACTTAGCAACGCGACTTGTGCTATGCAATAAATAAACTTCATAATGTCTTAAACTTAGACGTTGGTACGACGCTGCGATTTGTTTAAAACTGAATAGATCTAGTAAACTGCTCGTAATATTTGACGCTTCATCAATTGTGTCGCCTACTACAGGATGATGCTAAAGATAATCTGGTTTTTAAGAGTACACTGAAGAGAATATGCTGCATTGTAATGCAAATGAGCAATGCACATTGTAATGTTAATTAAACTGTGTGTTAAAAACATAATTATTCAGAAGATAAGTTAACTGTTAATTAAAAGAGTAAGAAACTGGATTAAAGAACTATAGAATGAATTTTGCACGGAATCCAAGGATGTTAGCGAATTGTCTTAATTTTTACTGGAAACGTATTTACGCAAAATAACCGTGAATTAAAAAAGGTAAATCAAAAATCCACGGTGCTTAAAGAAGATGTACTCACATGATATCTGTTTTGGAGTCTACGCGCTCCTTCAAATTATTTATACTCTACAAAGCCATTAAGGATTATTTACTTAGGGTTTTAATCTAACGTGAAATAAAGATAAAACTAAAATAATTCACATAACTCTCAATTTTTACAAGCTTTTATTTAACTTGCAATGCAACTATGTTTGTTCAGGTGGAATCTTGCAACTCAAATTTTGCATACTTACTTAACTTTGATGACAATACAATAATATGGTACCATGAGGCTGGTCTGATGATGGAGCCGGAAGGTGGCCCTAGAAACTGAAATAGATAGAGCAATCCTACCGAGGTTGGGCTCTTTAGAATCGTCTCAGTGAGCTATTTATGGATGTTCAAAGAAAAGTACAGTCGGCTATAAAAGCTTGTTACAAAATGATTTTTGACAGAAACTTATGAACATAAAGCATGTTTCTGTTAATCCCAATGGTTGTGCCTTATGACATAAACTTCGCCATTTGTAAAATTTTTGTGCAATAAAGTAAGTATAAATAAATTAATAAACTAAGCGAAGGTATTATTTGTTTGGTAGGTTATCGTGCTGATAAGGAACCCTTTGTTAACAAACCCAACGGCCAGACAATGGACATTATCTTGTGCAAAATATCGCGTCATTCCCGTCTCAAACCAAATTGTCGAAATACCTACTGTATAAAATATCAATATGTCCTATTATCTCTTCTGATACCATAAGCTGACAAAATCCACTTGTTGAAACCGTGTTTATGTGTATTAGAGACATTAGAGTATCGCCATATCGCCACTTATATGATTTAAAGTTAAATGAACAGATTCGAAAAACCGAAACTTAGAATCCTGAACGTAGCGTAGCGAGGGATTAAATGGCGTGAAACGCTAATAACTTTGGTCCCGTGTTCCACATATACACTTTTCGCCTAAGTTTTATTTTTGTTCTCATTCTTTCTACAATTCACGTACCTAATATACATATATTATGTTCATCAAACATAAGATTTCATTTTATCAAACATCGTTTTGTTTTGGGATCAAATTAATCAATCTAGAAATAATTACTTTGAATAAGGATATGGTTTAGGAAGTCTTAGACCAATCGTAGACCCAATGATAGCATCATACAGGCGTTGTTGTTTCGATGTTCATTCCCTTCCTGATAAGATCAAATTATATCGGTTGCGGAGAGATTGCCTTATCTACTAACCTACAATCTCGTGACTCAACTGTTGTTTAATACGCTACCTACTTACCAACATCGAGCACCAGCACGGCTAGCATAACTTTGACACGCGACTCTTTCTCGCGCGGGATATACTACTTGTCTCTATCTGTACAGTACTATGAGATAGTGACGGTTGGTGCTATCTCGCGCGACATGAGTCGCGTGTCAAAGTTACGCTAGACGTGCAGCTACTCAAGGATCTGCACCTCTAGAACAACTGTGCCCCGCGACTCTTTCTCGCATGAGAAATATTATCTGAAGTACCTCTTTCTGTGCAATGCGTGAGATAGTGACGGATGACGCCATGTCTCAAGACAACAGTCGCGAAGTATAATAAAATAGTGCTATAGATGGACTGCCTCTTCACATTAAGTTGCTTTCGGTTAAGAGCAAAAAAAAAATAACTACCATGCAGAATATTTGTACAACCCTCAGATTTAATACTAGGGGCAAGTAGATTTTTTTCTCTTTCCAGGGCGTGACAAAGTTTAGTGGCAGTGGGCGGGGCACATTGCTCGTAGAACCAATGGCTATTGGGGCAGAAAAGTTCTTGAGTGGTACCGGAAGACGCACTCCAACAAGATGGGCCGGCGACCTGGTTAGAATCGCGAGAAGCAATTGGATGAGGGCGGCACACGACCGATCGTTGTGGAGAACTTTGAAGGAGGCCTTTGTCCAGCGGTGGATGTCCATAGGCTGATATGATGATGATAGTTTTTGCGTTTTACTAATAAGAAGGTTATTAACACAAATTATAACGGGTCTAACGCGATATTTCTTATTTACCTTCATAATCTAACGTTTCGGCGGGGTTGCACACGCCGTCGTCTCAGGTGTAGGTACGATGTACATCTGAGACCACGGCGGCGTGTGCAACCCCGCCGAAACGTTAGATTATGAAGGTAAATAAGAAATATCGCGTTAGACCCGTTATAATATGTGTTAATTATGTGTGCAAACCGCGAGAGTATAAAGTGTCATAATAAGAATGTTTTTGTTATTGTGCCTCAGGATACATTATCGGGCCTACATTTCTCTGAGGATTTAACGTTCTTCCCCATCGTCCCCATCAGTATTATTGCTGAAATATACTCTACATGTCGTAGGTACCAAACTAGCGGCATTTTTAAGACATATATCCCATAACCAGGTACAGGACTACGCACACTTTTGGAAAAATGCCCTTTAGATATACAGTTTGAGGTTACTCTCTCTCTCTAGAGAACTTGTGCACAAGACGTCCATTTGCGGCGGATTTTTTGCCAAAAACAGACGCCTAGTACACAATTTTTATAAGCGCTAAATTTTAAACGGTCCGAAACAGAATAGTTTCTTCCCATTCGTTACTAAAATTTCCAAAAGATTGGTTATCAGACGAGAACGGAATCTCGATTTGTATGGAAAAGTTAACCGTCGTATTTTCTCTTGACATGTTACATTGACATAGGGCATAGTTGATAAAAACGAATTTAAATTAGTATTATACTTTAATTATTATTTTCTAAAAATTGCTCAATAATAGCTCTCCACTTGGTCCACCGACTATGTCTCCATTCCCGAAAATCAGACGCCCGCGAAGATAGGTTTCCTTCACCACACCTCTCAACTCTCTGCCGATGTACGGAGTTAGCTGAAACCAAATAATTTACATACTTAGGTACTCTCTAAGGGAACATTTTGTAGAATTTGATAAATACACTCGAAAAAAATCCGTATAACTAAAAATAAATCTTTAACATTTATGGTATGGTGGCCTCAGGCTCTTTCTATCCGACCTACTTTGTTCTTATGCCGCACAGATTCAGCTGTAACTGTAAAGGTGGCGTCAGGGTCGAATAACACTAGGTCAGCGTCGAGTCCTGGCTTCAATGCCCCCTTTCGGTCCTGCAGTCCGCACAGCTGCGCCGGGCCTGCGCTCAGGTACTTGCTGATGGATTGTAGTCCTAGCTTGCGAGAACTCGCTGCCGTCCAGAACAGTGATAGACCTGATCGAAGGGAACAATATTTGAATCCAGCCTATTTAATTCAGCATATTCCTTAGGCGGCCACTATTTTAACGAAAACTATTTCGCGACGTTTTCGACTAAAATTTCCCAGTTTTCCCACGTCACGAGTCACGATCATTATCGACTCGAAAATAATAAACGAAACTGTTGGCTTCGCGAAGTTTACAAAATCATTCAATCAGCTTTTTCTACTGAGCTTAGAGTTCTTATTGGGTCTACCCGTCTACATACCAAACTGGACTGAGGAAATGCCACCCCACGCTTCTAGATTATTCGGAGTTTTCAGATCGGGCGTGCACGGTGAGTGGTCAGAGACGACCAGATCTAATTTATCTTCTAACAAGTATTTCCAAAGTTTTTCCTGCAAAAAACAGAAATACCATGCCACTAAGTGTAGTTTTTATAAGTATTGTACCTATTATGTTAATACTTCAAAAGCGTATATTAATTATTTGAGCCTCACTGACGTTTCGGTAGCTTTCCAGTAATCGTTGTCAAATATTCTGATTATTGCTAAATTATTTTTTCAGGTGGACGAAGATGTTGACGCCGATGTTAGTATATTATGTAGATGTGGGGAAGCTGGGTTAGTTTTAGTAAATTCTATTGGCGGAACATGATTTTTGGAAATTTGAAATTAACATCAAATCTCTTGTCGAATCACATACTTTATTATCGAGATCCCTGATGGGCGGGGCGCACTTATACTCGCTGTGACCCTTGGGTATCTGATCGGCGCTGAAGGTGAGGTAGTGGTGGCAGGTCTCAGCAGTCACACCCTCCCGCCAGGCGTCGTGCCCTGCCGCCTTCCTTTCTGCACGGGCCTCCTCTAGGAGAGGCACCACGCTGGCTGATGACACGTGTACTATGTGCACACGCACTCTGAAAGTTCAAGAGGAAATAACTTTTTCACCTGTTCTGCTCGATAAGATAGGATTTATCCTTACCTTACCTTTAGGTACCTATTGAAGGTAAAGTGTAATTCAATAGAAGATAACGAGTAACTTAGGGCAATAATAAAATACACCTACTTATATGGAAAAAAAAATACCACTGTGTATCACGCAACGATCGTGTACTGTGCATGATTTGATGTCTGTGAACATGGAGACAAATAAAAGATATAATCATTTTGTACGTAGGTATTATTTAATACGTTCGTTACTCACTTTGTCTTCTTTAATAAACTCGTAATTAACGAAATAGCATTCAGTTCCATAGTAGCAGGCCGCGACTCGAGGTACGTAGAATACTCTTCTGGATCTGTAAACCAAAAGGGAACGTTTTAGATAAGATCGATAGAAGTCAACTGACCATGATGACAAAAGCGCGCGGGACTGTTTGCTTTACAGGGTATCGTGCCATTAACAATTTGATTCGCCGGACTTAGGCATCTTATAACTTGCACCCTCCTTGCTAGAACGGAACTTTGACAAGACTGATAGCCCCACGATAGTCCAATGGCAGAAGGACCGGTGCCTGTTGTGGGAGGAACTCACCCTAGTACTTACGTCTACTTCTTTCCACTGAGTCACTATTTTAGAACAGCTGGAGCACTGAGCGGCCGCGGAGTTTGTTTTTTAGTTTTCAGATAATGTTTTGGAATTTTGGCCCAATAACACCCGAAAGTTTTGGCCAGGCTGAAAATTATATTCTTGCCGTTTTGGGGTGTGTTGGTCGCTTTCGGTCTGCCTCCAGTGCTTTTTCAGCACTTCCGTGACGCTAGAAACGCAGCGTATGGACAGGGGCTGTGCTCCTCTCCTCGCTTCTGATCGTAGGTACCCGATGCCGCAAGTCTCATGCAGGCAATCGTTCCTTGGTAGGACTAGAATTCTGGGCGAGTACTTATAACGAAAATTTGCGGATTATAGTATGTAACGAAGCTATGCTGATTTCTTGTTGTAACTCACCTGGCGAAACCTGAGCCGCGGATCTGAACTTATTTAGACAACTATAAATACATAAATATGATTCTTGCCTTTCTTTTGCTTTTTGCGGCTTCCACATTTAGTTTTGTCGTCTTCCATTTCAGCATGAAACTGCAAAGAATATTTAGACGAAGATTACCTCCGACTTAAACAAAAAACATCTACAGTGCTGCTTTGCCGTTAAAGGTTATGTTATTTTATCAGGTCTATTTAACTAACTGTTATCTTCAATTTGTGGGTAAATATCTGCTGTCACAGCTAAAACCATTTCGTTACTTAATTATTTATGAAGAAATTTAAAAACATTGTACATAGTAACACAGAGAGATAAATACAACGTGAAATGAAGGCATTCAACGTCTTGTTGGGATCATTATTAAATTTAATTACATCTAGTCATCCTATGGTCTCGAAGATAATGTGCAGGTGGTTTATTGTCAGGTAACTTAAAACTATTTCCATACTTTAAAACTTTCTAACCTATGACAAACTGTTTCACTCGAAAAAAAGATCATAGTAAGGTTATTCTCATTATTCCGCGTTTGTTCCGTGTTACTTTCTCGGATACATTATTATCGAAATACCTGTAGATTTCAATGGGATTTTAGACTATATCTTTGAAATCCGGGAACTCTACAAAATGCCACAAATGTCTCCACGAAACTAAGATGCGAATAATCACCCAGTACTTAGCCCATTGGTGCCGAATAGCCCACGATAGGACGCAATGGCGAAGTACTGTGGACGCCGGACGGACTTAAGTCAAGCCAATTGGGGAGATCTGATCAAAATGAAGTGTGGTAACTATCATCAGAGAAAATGCGTTACCGCCAATAAGGATCCAGTTCCTTCAAGCGCCGCAAAGGCCTTCTCGAGATCTGCAGCGTCCACGTTTGGAAATTCATCGACTCCGCTGGGACAGAGGAAGCATTTAAAACCAACCACCCCTGCTTTCACCAGGGCTTGGAGTGAGTCCTGAAATATGTAAGTAGTTATTAGTGCAACAAGAAACCAGTCGTTATAACGACTTTCTATTATTCGATGTCATCAAATCCAAGTATAAGTATAAATAAAATAACCGATAACCTAACCGCAAGCACTATTTCAACATCCTATTGTCTCCTATATCTGTCGACTTTTTATGCTCAAAGTATAGTATTTAGGTTTCTAACTATCACTTTGCCCAAGTTAATATAATCTATTTAATTAACTAAAGTATCACTTTTACCTGATTTCCAGGTATAACGCCTCCCCAAAACCCGACGTCAACGTAAATGTGGCCCCTGGCTGAATTAGCCTTGGTTTTCAAGTTCTCCACGGTGGTTGTAGGAGGTATGGAGTTTCTGAAATCACAAATTATTTAGTTTTAGTATTGTGATGAGATAGGCCATAATAATAAACAATTTCAACAGGTCTATGATGGTTGTGTTTATCGTGCGAAAGCTAACTGATAAAGCTTTTTGTCTCTTAAGTCTTCTTAAGTGTACCTTTACCTGAATGGCTAATAGTTACCGATATCAGAACTTTAAAGTATTTTCATGTCTAAATAAGTAGGTAACTGTAAGTAACTCACAATGACATGTCAACGATGGTGGTGAATGGTGATGCCGCCGGCCGCGGCTACGATGGTGGAGGTGCGGCCCCTCCCAGGCGGTGCAGCTCCACTCGTCCACTACACCCGCAGTGTTCACAAGTAGAGTAACTCACACTATTCACAGTGGCATGTCAACGATGGTGGTGATGCCGCCGGCCGCGGCCGCATTTGTGGTTGTCCGGAACCCCTCCCAGTCGGTGCAGCCGCACTCGTTCACGTAGGAGTCCACTACACCCGCAATATTCACAAGTAGAGTAACTCGCACTACTCACAGTGGCATGTCAACGATGGTGGTGATGCCGCCGGCCGCGGCCGCGTTTGTTGCTGTGCGGAACCCCTCCCAGGCGGTGCGGCCGGGCTCGTTCACGTGCACGTGGGAGTCGACTACACCCGCCAGCAGCGCAAGGGAACCACCGTCGATTACCTGTAATGTTCACAAGGAAAAAAATAGTAAATTTTGACAGATAATTAAACACATTTCACTGTAAACAAGCAAGAAACGCTCATTGCCACAGCGCGCGCAGGGCGCCGCCTTCTGTACGTTAGGTTAGGAACGAAAGTATAAGCGTGAACGTTTGTCTGCGTTACCAGTACTGAATGTTAATAAATTCCAATATAAATATGTTTAATAGCTTAGATAATGTGCAGATACACGATCATTGCATTTAATCTTGTCAGAGTCATATTTTTTATGTTTCATATGGCGAATAAGAATTTATACAAATGAGAGTTCATAATATAGGGTTGATCAAATTCTTAAATGGTAGAGGCAGTCAGTCATAATAATATAAATATTATGTTACGTTTAAATATTTATTGAAAGTTGATACTCGTATCGCATAATACCTAATATTAATGACTTTGCATGATCCGGTTGGAATTGTAAGTTACCTATCTTTGTCATTGTGGGTGGGTAATTTTTATGTACCTATAAAAGAACTTTTACATATTTTTTTGTGTTTTCAGTAAAAATAGTTTTTTGAACAATGAAATTGTAATAGAGTACCGTATATGAACTATATTCATCTAGACAAGAAGATTAAAACGGCGATTGTACATTTGTAATACTTTATAACTATTCATCATAAGATTCATAAGTGTTCTAAAAAGCGCCCCAAAGTTGAATGTCAACTTTGCCAGTGCGAAGCATAAAGGCGATGTCCAATATCCATCGTTTCATACAACAATACAACACGATTAATTTCGTGGTCTAAATAATATTGCCGAACTATATAGCGGACCATTTGATAAATCAAAGGTAGAGATGTTTTACTTGTCACTGGGGGGATAGTGTCATTTTTTACGAGCAGTATGCACACTGTCGGCAGCAAGCGAGTAAGGCACATGCAGTGGCGTTATGCATGGGATAGTTTGAACGAGCGAGCTAGACAGATATGTTCGTCAAAGTTTATAATAGCTTTGACCAATACAGGCTGGTCATTATTCGTGATGACCGAGAACATGATAAATTATGTAGTTATTATTACATCTAAACGGGTGACATTTTTTCGGTCACTTTTGAATCAGATCGATCGGTCACTATATTCATAATGTCTACTACTTTTCTTGGAATTCAAGTTTTGTATCGTACTCTGCAAGTTGCTTACCCGCAAGTATACCATTATTATACACCGTGACCGTTAATAACCCGAAAGATTTAAGCTAACGATACTAGAGCCTAATTAGAGTATATAAACGTATGTAACATATAGTCCAAAAACTCATGATTAAGGAGATATAAATTATTTAAAACAAATCAAAAGTTAAAAAATCTCCCGTCTAACACACCCTAATTCATGTCATTATGCCAATGTTCAAATTTGAACTCGTCAAAAGTGAAACATAGAACCCTGTAATATTGAGACAGCGATAAGTTGACACTTCTTGGCATAGAACAGAAGTCACGGCATTCGCCGTCTGTCGTATGATTTCGGAGCGATTCGTGAAGTGTCATGCTCGCTCACTCTTCTTCAACTAAAGACTTGTTCACAAAGAAGTGGGCAATTAATATGATTTAATTTGTACTGAAATAGTAATTTAATTCAGACACATAATTAGACCCATGTTGATATAACATTATTTACTCGTTTTGTCGTCAAAAATACGTGGTTTAAATCTTTCGGGTTATTAACGGCCACGGTGTATATATAGCATATCAACATCATTGTATTGTATAGCAGCCCCGTAGTACAACTATGCTACGCGACTCTTGTCGCGCAACTTAGCGTCACCCGTCACTCTCTCGCAGTACTGCACAGAAAGAGAAAGGTCGCGCGAGAAAGAGTGGCGTATCACAGCTGTGCTATAGATGTGCTGGAAAATAATACGGCATCAGCAATACAAACCGAATCTATAATACGCCGTATAATACTAGTTGCCAACCGTAGCAAATTAATAGTGTCTGATTCACTTCGCTGATTAGTAAAGCCGCTGGTGGTGGCTTGTATGTTACCTTTATCTTCCCATCGCTATCTTCAACAAGTTGGTCAACTTGTTCCCGTGTGAGGATTTTCTCGATGATTCCATTCTCATCGACGAGAACGCCCCCGTCCGACACTCCTTCCTCAGTCACGAGACGGCGACTCAAAAACAACTGACGACTAGGCAACGCCATCGCTCACTATGGTAATTAAAAGTAACAAGCGCACGGTACGACGCGCGTAAACGTACTAAGAGCGACTGAACTATACAAAGGTACTCTGTGGACTGAACTATTGATCTCGCAATGGATCTGTTAACAGATGATATCAGACTGGTACTTATTTGGTGTGTTTATTGTAAGTAAACAGCCCGATAACGCTGATAAAAGCAATCGTTACTATGTAACCTACTTATGTCATTTTTTTCTTGACTAGCGACGTGCACAGATTTTGACATCGGTACGAAGTGCCAGTATATTAAGCCTTGAATAGGAATCTTGGCAACAATGTTTATTGACGTCATTGTTCTTCGCTTACACCAAATTTACGGTCAACCAGTAAGTACTTTTAAAGTGCATGTTAATAAAAGCATACCTACTTGTCTTAGTAGAAGATTGGGATTTCTTTTAAAGCTTTAAAAATCATCGGATGAAGGTCAAGGCTCGCAATGGGCGCGCGCGTCTGTCCCCAGCGTTCCGTCCCTGAACGGAGGCTTTTCGTTTCGTATAAAAAACTGCTCGTCGCTATTATCGAATTACAATGGACCTTTTGTATTTAATTGCACGTCAAAATGTGAATCAGAATAGTCAACGTGGGCGTCCGGCCACGGGGCTGACGGATAGCCCAATAAATGCCAATGGCCCGCCTTGAACTTGACTCGGATGCTCCCGGGGTCCTGCGCTCTACAAATATGCACACCACTTGTTTCGTTAAAAACATCTAGCAAAGGTAAACACGCACCTGACCGGTTTCCTCTAGGCCATCTTCAAAGGGCAAATTATCCTAGCAATGGCCTTAACATTGAACCAAATACAATGCCCCGCCTCGCTATCTTGGCCGATAATTACTTTGTAATTGTTGAATCAGTTTGAAGTAATAGCTGATACTTCAAATATTGACTGCATACCTCAATCAATATTACTCATTAGGATATTAGCTAAAACAAATTTAATTCCATAATTTTTGGAATTAGATAATATCGAGATATTCTAATATCTAAAGAAACAATATAAAGTATAAAGAGCTTAAAAAAATCTATTTATAAAGTGGTCATTGACCGCATTTCATTTCAATTCAAGTTTTGGGATTTTTCCGGTTTTTCCTTAGATAAAACCACAAAACACATGAGTACTCAGTTCTACTTTTCATCGTTGACAATGTTGAGGAGCTAGGTCATGCGTCCAGGTCAGGTCTTCAAAACCAGGGCAATGCCAATTTCAGGGTCCACTTAGTCAGTTTACAGTTATTCGCTGCGGCGTGCGGTAGCGCCGAGGAACAATGCGACATTGGCGGGAAGAAAGGAAGACACGCCGTGTGCATAGTAATGAACGTGGAAGCGCCCACTGCGCTCGCGCTAGCCCGTATTGCAGCAGTTGCCTTGCCTGTGGCGTCTGCCGTCCCAGCAGTGTCCTACTCCTACTGCAGCCCATCAGAGATCGACAACCTTGCAAACTTTCAAAGTAAATCGAATTTGCCTGTAAAATCGTAGTAAATTATTTTTACACTACTAATCTTACCAAACAACAACAACACTGTGACTTCGGTTATGTCATTGTTTATCCTCAAATCACAATACAATTTAGGTAAGTACTACAAATCTGTGTTTTTCTACTCCAAAAAGAGTAATTATTGGGATAATAGATAGTATAAAAAATAAATGCTCCTTAATGTTTCTACTAAAGAGATACGTTATTATTATTATATTGCAAATGCTTAGTTAAGGTATCACACATAAATTATAAATATAAATAATTCTGCGCAAACTCCTAACCAAGAGCTCATGGCAACGTATTTATATCTAGCTTAATGATAACTATCTTGTAGGAAAATAAATATTATACATAATGGTACCTGGAGTCTGAAATTTTGTTGTTTTTTTTGCAGCACATAATAAAACTGACCAATGGTTGACCACTCCTTACCTTTTATGTTATTGCGCGCCAGTACAGTGCTCAGTGCGTAAGTAGTTTAGTGCGTGCCAATCCAACGCTTCCAGTACGGGAACGGGTAGTGAGAAGTGACTTAATTATTGTTGAAAATTGAGTTTATAATAGAGACCATTATTAACAATACGGTGAGCTATAAACACTTCCTTATTCATTTTATTTTGGACTGGAAATCATTCATGTTATTAATATTGAGCTTTACAATTTGAATTTTACCTACTTCAGGGTAGTTTAATTGCATAAAATAACATCCTTTGGCTTAGGTATTTATTTATGATAGCAGTATGTCCCTCAACAAATGTATTCGAACAATTTGAATATTAATATCAAATATATAAATCAAGTTAATAATACCATTAATTTTATGGAAAAAAGAGTTCGTTAAACTCTCTCGAAGTCTTGATAAAAAACATTTAAGCGATTTCTTAAATGTCAATGAATGAATGCAAACCAAAGCATGTATGTTTGATTGACAGCCGTGAGTTATCAGGAGACCCATTCTGTGTCGGGACGAGATTTATCTGTATTGGGAATAGATATTGGGATATATCGTGATGCGGAGGTTTCTAATCTCTTCAATCACATGAATTCAATTTCGCCTGTTGCAGAAGATCTTACACACTTTTTGAAGACAGTTTATCCCTATGCTAGGGCAGCATTGTCGCGAATCTAAACTCTTTGTAAAATATGGCCTGCCAAAATTACTTGTATATATTTTTTTTTTACAAAAAAGAACCGACTTAAGAAAATACTTTTTTTTGCACACACTTTTACACTAAAAAATTACCGACTTCAATGAGCGAAATGTAACATACAATAACACTTATATGATTGTCTCATGGTTGTCTTTGTCAGAACTGGACCAAATTTAAATGGGACCACAAGGGAAGCACCAGCTTCAAATAAAAAAAAAAACATCAAAGTTGGTTCACCCAGTCGAAACTTCTGATTCGAGGAACCCTCCTCCTTTTTATGAAGTCGGTTAAAATAAATACCTTTCTGTAACGTACTCTTTGTTCATAAAATTCAGGTTTAACTGTCTAATTTAAGTATGTAGATCCACTAAGTATAATATCTTGTTCGAGAATCTCGTATGACAGTGTGAGTTTGTACATTTAAGTGATTTAAGCGAACTGGCTATATATTGATGATACCGAGTATTGGGTCAAAGAACTCGTAGATAATATGTTAAAATGTCTTAATGAAACAGTATTTTTAACATAAAGCAACAAAAAGCAGCATTGACTTGTAGGGTATATAAGTAAGTAGATTGGATTGTTTCTGTCTAGTTTGTCGACTTAAGTTCACGTACTATTCTTCCATGTCATTTAGCTTGAAATTTAAAACTTCACTTATAGTCACCGACTTATATTTTTTAAATATTTGTGAACATGATTTCAGACTACAAAATATGATTAACAATACTAAGAATTACGATCACAATATTCACAATGGTGACCGGTCTTTTGTAGGTATCAACTTAAATGTCATCTCAAAATACTTAAATCCGGTCTTTCACCTCGGCAAACCCCGAATGCGATTAGGTTCACGAGTTAAAAGCTCATCCTAATCCCACATAAAAATATATAATTGTACTTAATAATAATAAATACTGCCAATATCAGAACAATAACGACGCATAACGCATAAAGGTGACTAATAACAACGAAAATATAGAAATGAGTCCATAAAATTAACGGAATAATTTTGAATTGGCAAGCCATTCATTAATATTATGTACCCTAGATACCTATGGCTCTAAAATTTGAATTCGTGCAATATGTGATTGGTATAAAGGTCTCGTCATTGAAGTTTAGAAATCCAAAATAACATACAGGGGTCCAAATGACAATGATACATAAATAGTGGCGTGGGTGTGAGATGTAAAGCGCGATGACACCGAGTGTTTAACACTAAGAGACGCGCGCGCCGCCCGCTCAGTCGCAAGCCGCTCGCGACGCATACGCAGGCTCTCGCGGAACCTTATCAGCCATCTAAAACCTAATTTAGGTAAATAAAAAAATATAACACTCCGTTAAAAAAATACCCAAGCAAATATCCAAGTTAATTCCCCTAAATTTGACTTTTCAGAAATTCAGAGCTGCTGATGAAAGAAGTTCCCCGGTATGGGGTGGAATACAATTATTTGGGTAAGTTTTTTAAATATTGGAAAACTTTGAGACAGTTAAATACCCGTGATGAATTTAAATTGTTTTCTAATCACCGACAACCGCGAATCGATCTTATCTTATCAATACCACAATTAATAGGTAAACTAATCAATGATAAACTTTAGTTATGCATATAGGCATGCATTAATTTATTTTTTAATTAAGACTATAAAAAATAAACATATGTCTAATTTGATAAGCAGGAATTGGAACAATTGAAACGAGTATTAATGTCCGTCCATAAAAATTTAAAGTCGGTTCAGTACGACGGCCAAAAGTTTCCCTCCAGTCAAATGCATCGGTATTTTCTTTGGCTCATTACACATGCGCGACGTACCTACGTCGTTTGTAAAGTCGTACGTTGATTCACCTGTGACATTGTAGGGCAGTGGGACTTGCGTGACTGGACCATTGCTCCATAAATACACCCATTATGCCGGGACCGGGAACATCTGGGAACAGGATCCTTTACTGATATTTTATTGCTTGCGGTCATTATCACTTCATCTTTCCTTTAATTATCGAAGAATAAAGACTTTTATTACAAGTAGGTTATAATAGAAGGTAATTTTGTATTTTTTTTACTAGAAATTAGTCGATAAAGTTCGGTTGGACGCGAGGGAGGGGGGTTATGATTTTAGCTGAGGATCGTAGAAAAATCATATTCTCAGCACAAACAGAATTCATATCGTTCGTTTTTTTCGCCCCTTGTTAAACAAGGGACCTCTATTCTTTCATTTCACTTCAATGGTGTCAAAATATACCGGCACATATTAGGTACAGAATAGCATTAAGTTTTATCGAACTGTTTTTGTGACAAGAATCTAATACGTACGATACACATCAGCCACATCGCATTTTACTCCTGGAATATATCTAAAATTTGTATATTTGTTTGTTTGGTCGACTTCGTCCTCAGGCTGTGATGTGCAATTAACTACGATAATAATAAAAATAACGTAGTTTAGCCAAGGTAATGAGAAGGATAGACGTTCAGTTATGCCCGAGCTAGGTATGCAAAGCACGCAGAGCTACCGACACAAACTTTGTCATCCCGCGACCTTCCGCGTCGTCCTTACCTTTAACTGCACTTGACAATTTTCTTGAGGTTGTCTCTGACTCTTGAGGAACGCAATGTTTTCATAAAACGAGTAAATGAACCCTAGGTTTTTACACCTCCAGGCAACATCAGCTTCTCACTGTAATCAAAGAATCATCGCTTTCGTTCGCGAAAGACATTCAGTTTAACACCCAAAATTATGGCCACTTTGTGTCGCCCAAAACGGGTTTAATTTAAGGTTTAAAAATAAATGTTGGAATCCTAATCGATGGCGGTATGTGACGCGAATACCTACCTTGGACTGGTTGGGGAGAGATGACGATGACCTCTGGACCAGGGCTGGTATCGCGGCTGCGCGCTACCTGCCTCTGCTGTGTATGCAAATCGTGTTGTTTTCCGTCCAAGACGTGTCAATGGCCTTTAAGCTCGTTAATCAGTGATTTATTAGATCACTTTTCACATAGAATGCTCTTGAGAAATGAAATAAATGGTCAGCCATGCTTTTAAAAAGACATATTTATTTTATTGATCATCAACACAGATTTGGCAATACCATTACCTTAAGTTAGATATTTTGGATCTCGCCTAAATATGGTCATTGACTCGCATTTTGATATTAAGAAATAAAATAAAATGTAGGAACATAACTTTTCTCGGACCAGTTGGTGTTTGTCAAGTTATGTAAATCGCTCGCTTAGATCAAGTGCGATACCTACTTGACTTATTGATCGGTCAGCGACCGCGGCGCCCACGGCTCGTCGCTTGCACCGTGGACATCGCCAAACATTCAATTAGGGGGACTCTTTTATTTTTATTATCGATATGAAAGTAAACATAGAGGTGGGAGGTTATCACAGCGATAAATAATGTGTACCTAATCGTATTCTTTAAGATTCGGATTGTAACGATCCTTTTCGCGACTTTATGCCCATTGATATTCGTTTTAAGCTGATAAGTATGCAGTTTCATTCTTAAATAATGAATGTAAAACTCAATCCATTTATCTGGTGGTGGGTCATTGCTTTGAGCAAGCAGCCTGGATATAGGGATGGCTCTTTTTAGGGTTCCGTACCCAAAGGGTAAAAACGGGACCCTATTACTGAGACTTCGCTGTCCGTCCGTCCGTCCGTCTATCACCAGATAGTTGAAATTTTCACAGATGATGTAGGTATTTCTATTGCCGCTATAACAACAAATACTAAAAATTAAATAAATATTTAAGGGGGGCTCCCATACAACAAACTTGTTATAGATTATGGTACGGAACCCTTCATGCGCGAGTCGGACTCGCACTTGCCCAATTTATTATTTTGTTATTGCAAAGCTGCAATGCATTGCTACGATTTATTTCAGTTTGAATTTGAAAAGCAAGAGAGCAACCTTGTAGTTAAATACATAACGGCTAAACTGCATTTAACAGAATACTCGTATTTAACCCACAAGAACAAAATGACATTCCATATACACTTTTTGCGAGCAGTTTGATATTGTAAAGCCAACTAACGGTTGGTAAGGTAATGTCAACTAACGGTCGTATTTGCAAATCTCTGATGAATCGAACTGTCTTAGTAATTGATACCTATTCCCATTGTTGACTAGTGTAGTTTTTTATGGGGTCAACATCCTACGGCATTTGTTCGGCAAACTGATTATTTATTCGAAACATGGGTGTGTTAATTCGATGTGAATAAAAAGTTGCTTAACGGGTAGTTTATTATTGGGTATATTACAGCATAATTAGTAAAGTTTTCATTTGTTTCAGTGTGCAGTGTCTTGGTTATTATATACACATACAGTAGCCTCTCCGCGGTCTGATGGAGTTGCCTTCGTGAGGAGTGCTGTCGAAACGGTCCCTGAACATGAGCCGATCCCAGCGCCGATTCGAGCTTCAGTTGAAAGTATTCCCTTCAGGTAAGTCTACGGACGTCTAGAAGAGTACCTACTGTTAATGATAGGTCCCTTGTCGTTACACTCCATAATTAGCAGTGTATGTCGTTACCACCCGATGTCATTCCCTCCACTGTATTTTTTTTTATCTTCAAAACAGGAGTCTTCGAGATGAAGCCGATGAAAGACTACCGTTACGTGATGCCGTAGAAAAGAGGCCTATCGCAGTATTAAGTGAGGACTCCCTGCGAGTAAATATAGAAGTGGGTATATCCGATGAGATGAGGATGATTATAAAAAAAAATACAACCTATTTTTTTTTCAGATTTCGAAAAAGAAAATGTTCTCAATTGCATATACATGTTAGCACAATTTTCCTTCTTCTAAGGTAAATACCCCAATATTCGACACCGTCCGATTATATAGGACCTTCAGGCTTAATTTTTCGCAACAGAGGTGAAAACCGAGGTGTTAAATTATTCCGATGGGATTGGGGTGCCAGATATCGGGATGTTTACAAGCCTTAGAAGTTTACGAGTTTAGTAATTATTGATTCAATTTGACTGAAAAAGGTTAGCCACAAAAGCCATTTTTGAAGTATCAACTTTGGAAAGATTTATCAAGCTCTGTTTTTAAATACTAACTTCTATAATATTTACAGGATGTTGAAGAAATTCCAACTCAGGATGATGACATCCTCAGACAATATTATGGCGCAGCAAATTACCTGAACAAGTTACAGCTAGGAAATGCTAATCTTCAAGGTTGGTCTTATTTTTGAAATATTTTAATAACCGTGTTTTGTCTTTATTTTTAAAGACTAATGTCACATGTCAATGTCAATCTCTCTAGTCTAGGGTGGTTATTGGTTATCTATTGAGGTATTGGTAGAAAAAACAAACAATATCTAGGTACCTGTGTCACGCGATATAAGACACGATTAAGTTATCGTACCGAGTGTCATTATACATAATTATCATCATCAACAGTTGAAAGGCTGTTCGTGTGTTTCTTACTTATAACCTTATAAGTTCCTGTGACTGTGACGTCAGTGATGTGCTACATACATACCTGGGTGGTCATCAACTAGACCAAAACAACGTATTGAAATTTAAGCTCCATTTCTTATACTATACATAATAACTTAAGAGCCGAGTGCAGAAGTAGTCAAACTGTGCACCTCAGGGGGGCGTCTCGAAACGAGGCGCTCGAGCTACCAGTAGTACGCCGAATAATATGTCTGTAGTTACATAATTTCATAGGGAAAAAAACTACTAACTACTATACTTGTAAATGACATATTTGACACCAAAGACTATAAATAATAAATATCAGACAACCTCACACAAATCGATCTAGTCCCAAATTAAGCTCAAGAAGGCTTGTGTTATGGGTACTAGACGACGATATACGTAGTTATATAGATAAATATATACTTAAATACGTAGAACAACCATGACCCAAGCACAAATATTCGAGTTCATCACACAAATATTTGCCCCGGCCGGGATTCGAACCCGGGACCGCCGTGCCTCAGTAGGCAGGTGTCTACAAACCGAGCCAAACGCGCCGTCGAACTTGCCCTAAATTTAATTTTGGATCGCACTATAACCACTTGAGGGTCAATAACGTGTTGACGACATATTGTAAAACCACTAACTTATCAATATAGAGTCGACGACTTATTAATAGTGAAACTGGCTTCGAAGTCCCGAATTCAAACACAAACGTTTAATTTGAATGCTTCCACGAAAAGTTCGAGTCGATGTGTAAATTGAGGTAGAAGGTTTATGTAGTACGTAGGTACACGAAACACCCGACCTTATCATAAAAATTTGGTATGCATCGATACGTTTTGTTTTTCTGTCTCACTAATTTATTTCATAATTCAGTTCAGATGATGATGACTATGAAGCAATTGTGAGCAGGTAGATATAAATTTATAAATAGTTAATACTGTTAATGCACAGTCCAGATTTAAACATCAAGATTAAGACATCTAGTTTTAAAGGTGGAGCATGGGCCTGATGGCCACAATATCACCACGGCACCGTCCGGTGCCGTCACCGTGAAACGGCGCGGCGGCGCCGTGGATCTTTACGGTGTCAGCGTATATAAAACCACCTATGTTCTATAGTAAGGGGGAGTATCGATACAATACCGATACCCGTACATAAATATCGGCGATACTATAACCGATACGCTTAGTGAATCTAACGGAAGGCAATATCTATATACAAAATTAAGAGGAAATACCACTGCTCATTTTTCCATACAAATCGAGGTTTCATTCTCGTCTGTTTCCTCCTCCAAAACTTAAGCAATTTTTACGTAATTTTAAGAACTAAATCGGAAGGAAATATGTTCTGTGTCGAACCGTTTCGATTTTTGCCCTTACTTATTTCAGATTTGTGTACTTGGCGTTTCATTTTGGTCCAAATTCTGTCGCAAATGGACGAAATTGTAAAGTTGTTACTTATTCCTGTTCAGTTGCTAAAGTGTCGTACAGATTGGTTAAGTTTTGGCAAAGGAAACAGACGAGAACGGAACCTCGTTTTGCATAACCCGGTTACGTTAATTTTAGACCTCATTTGTACCTTACGCAAAACAAACTTAACTTAAACCGATACGATGGGAAAAGGAGCAGTGACATGTACTCTTAAATGGCTAAATCAGGTGAACCATCACGCTGCAAAAACAAACGAGCATAGCATCATGATCATTTATCGTAATATCAACTGAAGGCTCACTGCTGGACAAAAGGCTCTTTCAAAGTTCTGTCGTGCGCCTCTCGTTCGTACCTCGTTTGCAGCGAAATAGACAAAACTTCTTTTTTGATGCAAGAAAATTTTAAAAGTGTAGTACCATATGAGTAGTATCGACAAAACGATCATATCGCCGATACCAGTATAACAGCAACTCACTGTATCGCCGATATAGCGATATCGGCATTGGATGCATCCCTAACAAAAATATGATATGAACTTGAACTCAAACAAAAAGAAGAAAATAAAGGATGGTAATATAAAGCATAGAACAATAAATATAGCTACCGGCTATCTTGAATCGTCACCAATGTCCTAGTACGAAATGTTTCCCATGCTAATCGAGGTTCCGTTCTCGGCTGTTCCCTCTTTCTAAATTTACCAAAATATTGAAACTGAATGAGAAGAAATAAGCGCCATAGGTGCAAACTTAACGAAAACGCCGGACATAATGGAAAAATGACCAGTGGGGCGAATCTCTGTGCGTTTGAACCGCGCGATTTTATCATCATTACGCACCTCTAGCACAAAGCACAGCACAACTGTGACACGCGACTTTTTCTCGCATGAGAAATATTACCTATCTCTTTCTTCGTTGTAATGTGAGAGAGTGAAAGCTGACACTATGTCGCGCGACAAGAGTCACGACGCGTAGGGTGCTAGACGGACTAGTGCCATGATTATTACCATGTTTTACCACATTGGAACAACAACAACAAGACACTATAACTGTTATGAAACTAGAATAAGACTCCAGAGTGTGTTTCGGATTCATACGGAAAGCAAAAATTTAACATGACTTTAACCTTCATCTGACCCAAAAGTCTGACTATCTGAGATAAGAATGACAAAAAACACCGTAAAAGCGATGAAAATTTGTCCAGAGCCAATTCCTCTGAAAATAAAAATAGTCAGTCGCCTGTATAGTCTATGGGAGCATTTAATAGTGCTATGAGTTCATACCTATTAGCTATCTTTATTTTCATTTATATCTAACGATGTTAATTTTAACTGAGCACTTCATTCATCACTCGTGAGCCACTTTTTTATACTAACTACTTTGCCAAATGTTGGTGCAGCACTCACAAAGTCCATGGAAATTTATTCCAATTCAAATGTATTTTTATAAATTTCAGAAATGCAACAAACGGCTACTGGCCCCGCCGCACGAAGACTAATTGTATGCTACATGCAGTCATTGGCGGCTTACAGAGCCCCTCCTCTGGCGTTCACTGCAAGCTTGGTACCAAGAACGTGCACTCACCTTCACTATGCCTTTGCGGTGCTGCATCCCCATACTTATGCTTTGATGCCGGCTAATGAAGATTATGATGTCATCAAAGGTAAACTAAGAACTATCTAGCATGAAAAAAGCAATGCTTGTTCCTGTAAGAAATATAATTATGTATGTACTTAAGACACTGTTTGATAAATCTCTAATATCTTTATTTGTCCAAATCCACTAAAAATAGGTTGTTTTCCTCTAGTCTAAGTAGTCATTAAAAAGTTTCTGTAAAAATGACATTTTAGTGGCAAGCTTTTATAGCCGACTGTACTTTTCTTTGGATATCCATCAAATGCTCACTGAGACTTCTAAAGAGCCCAAGCTCGGTAGGATTGCTTTTTCTATTATAGAGTTCCTATGGCCACCTTCCGGCTCCATCATCAGATCAGCCCCATGGTACCATATTATTGTATTGTCATCAAAGTTAAGTAAGTATGCAAAATTTCAGCTTAATCGGTTGACGATATCTGCTTCAAAATTGAGTTGCAAGATTTCACCCGAACAAACATACTTTAAACATACCATGCAAGCTAAATAAAAGCTTGTAAAAAAATACAGTAGTTATTGCAAGGTTCATTGTTTTGTGACTTCGGCGGGAAGCAATATTTTACAAATCCTGTGGGCTGCATCTCTTGAAAAAGGGGGCACGCTTGCACGCTTTTGTTTATGTATCTTGAAAGCATTATTTTTTCATTCTTTTTCATTTAATATTTGAGGTGATTACTACTTAGGTACCTAGTTAGGTGCACCAGAAATAAGATCTTACTATTATGATTTTAATATGTATCGATACAATTTCGGTTAATTCCATTTTCATTAATTTTGTTACGTTTTCAGGCGGTTACCGAATTGCGACAGGTTTAAAGCGAAGAAAAACAGGCCTTCGTGTGATGTTGAGTGTCGGCGGCGACGGTACTGACCGGCTCTTCAGTGAGATGGTGCAAGACGCCAACAGGCGAAGCAACTTCATAGACAGTGCGATTAGCTTCTTGAGGGAGCATGATTTCGATGGTCTCGATCTTCATTGGTTATATCCAGGTACAGTAACTAAGTATAAGATTTTTAGTATTAAAATAGTTATGTCGTTCATTTGCCGCTTTCCGACCCATGTATGAGCGTGAGATTGACTGGAGCTTCCGAAACATAAACGCGACCATCAAGAGTTGTAAAAACTACCTTTTTTGCTCAGAGTGGCCCACTTCTAAAAACTGTAATTAGAACAAAGGGCATAAATATCGGTTTCTCGCTAATGTCGTTATAGAAATCGCATCTAATTTATTATTATTAACCTAGGAACTCGTCTCTTATGACTATGTTTATGTTATAACTAATACGATGCTTTTCCCAGGAGAACGAGACGAGGAAGAAAGAGACATGTTTACATCCCTTCTTTACGAGCTACGTGAGAAAATGTCACCATACGGTTTTCTGCTTTCTACAGTCTTGCCGCCATTCAGGTATGATTGAAACCAGCTCCCATACCATATAATCCATATTGATGCAGCCAACAAACTAAAATTATTTTGTGTAGAAATTTGAAAATAAAAAAATAAATATTCATTTCTCGTCTTTTAGTAAAAAAAACAGTTATCTTGGATTTTTAACAAATCGATTATATCTCCAAAAAAAGAACTGTCAATGTTACGACTTATTTTCCTTACTTGTACTTAGACAAAGGTACTACTTAATGTTGTATTTGTATACCTTCGTATTGTGATCAAATGTCACATCGAGGTGTTAAAAAGTTATATCTAAAAAACTATACGACGTAAAAATAAAATAATCTTAGATTTTTAATCCAAGAAACGCATCGGGAAGAAATGTGATATGTATATAACCTCTGAAAAACTTAATGCTCCGAATTCTCTCAGGTATCAGATTGAAGACGGCTACGACCTAAGCGCCGTGAGCGGTGCGGCCGACTACGTTATTTTGCAAGCGTGGGACATGACACACGGCAAGCGGGACGAGCCTCCGGCGAAGGTTCTTCAGCACAGCGCCCTGCACCGTGACCCTGGCGCGGTGTGGAGGGACCAGCGATACGATAATATTGTAATAATCTATTACTTACTTACTTACTGCGCTGGCTCAGGGACACAAAGAGAAGCAAATCTTGGCCCACACACACATCTAACACAGAGCACCATTTTGTGCCACTTCCACCAATTGGATATTTTTAGGGTGCTTTCTGCATTTCGATGACTAAGAATCGTGCAGTGAAAAAGGCGCGTGTGATGGGAGGAACAAACATGTGGTCATTGTTCCATTAGATATCGCTGATGTGCTGTTTTTGAGGATCTCATTGCCCATGTCCAAAGCGCGCCTTTAGTTAGTGAAGTTATTTTATAATCTTTATTGCCATTAAAGATTTTGCATAAACAAATGCAAATAGATCCAGAGTTACACCATCTTACAAAATACTACAAAATTACTACTTAATTATAGTCTATTTCACATGCCTAATACGCATGTAACATCAGTTTCTGTCAATTTAAGTATAATTCACGACATAAAAGCGTAATACGGCATTTGTTGATCAAAAGGTTTCCTTTGAATTTTAGTGGAGAAAAGAGTTATGACGTCGTCTACTTTTTGTATGGGATTTTGAAATTTTGTGTTCTGAATCCTATCATGTGGGGTATCTGTTGAAAGGGCTTCATGAGCTGATTCTATTATTATTACAATAAAATGTACTGAGATAAATAGATAACAGATGTCAGTGTCACACGCACAATCCTAATGAAATAGACTATACACACATATTTTGCTTTTAGGAATTCATGGTGAAATACATCCTTCGTCACGGCATGGCCCCTGAGAAGCTAATTCTTGGTGTACCCATGTTTGGCCGCAGCTACACGCTCGCTGCGTCTACCCTACCTGCTCCTGGCGCGGCCGTCAGTGGTTGGGGAGAAGAAGGGCCCTACACGCAAACTAAGGGATCACTGGCATACTTTGAGGTATGCAATTTATTGACAATGAATAAATAAATAAAAAATATTCTTCTTATCCCCGTTTTAAGTCTATTCTCAGTATATCAGGGTATATCAAGTTAATTATGTCCTTAGTCGTCATTTTTGTTTGAGGTCCTTATTCTCTTTAAACCTTTTTGGCATTAAAAGATTGGCATGTGAATTTGGATTTGTCGGGGCATTTAGATCGGAAAATCGACTGTAGTTCTTATTGCGATATCGGTCTGATAAAAATATAATCTTACGCTATGAACTGAGCTCAACAGATGTAGAGAAGAATAATTATATTATGCATATTTATTATATTTCAGATATGTATAGCGGAACGTGAAGGCAAAGGATCAATCGGAACAGACGATGCCGGAAATGCATTTGCTGTTTTTGACAACCAATGGGTTTCGTTTGATTCGCAGACAACAATTGCCGAAAAGGTCAGTAAATACCTGATTTTGTATTAATCATTAACTGTAGCAGTATTACTTACTTAAATTATATTTCAGATGAAATTCCTCATAAATCTGGGTTTAGCCGGAGCAGCTGCTTGGTCTATTGATATGGATGACTTCCGTGGACTATGTGGATCACCGTTCCCTCTACTAAGTACTATCTCCACGATGATAAGCGGTAATTATCGATACATAAGACGCACAATTTAATGAGCTAATCCAAACAAATCTAAAACTTAAACTACTTAACAGGCGAGCCAGTCCAAAGCGATCAATCTTCCCTGAAAATTGGTTCATGTGAGACTATGATGCCATATCTGGCATCGGATGAAGAATCCTGCGCTCATTTCCACTTCTGCACCGGCGGTATTAACTTCAGAATGATGTGTGAAGATGAGCGTCTTTATGACCCTTCCACGGGTTTCTGCGGGTAAACAATGGTTACATTTATCCTAAATAAAATGCATGATCTAAATACTTAACTCACATTCATAACTGATTATCAATTTTCATGCAGGCACCAAGATGTTACTAAGTGTCTACCGGGTCAAAGTCTTAGGATCAGCGTGGAGGAAGCAGCACGATTATTACCTCACGCATATGATAATGATTTCGAAGTAAGTATGGGTAGTAAGAATATTTTTTCGAAGTAGTAGTAATAAACTGCTTTCTTATACAGACACCGAAAGTCCACCACAATTCCAACTTAATGATTTGTTACAATTAATTGCAGTGGAGTGATCAAGTAAATCGTGACGTAACGGCCAACGGAGAACCAATTCAACTTGTTTCTATGGCGCAAAATGTCAAAAAGAGTAAGTCTGTTAAATATTGACTGACCCTATGTATGACCTATCTATATCTACTTTTCCTTACTTCATCCTTAATTTCTGTTTTCTAATCTTTTGTTCCTTGTTTCTATGACAATTTTCCCTCCACTTATGACATGAAGAAAAACCTCTCCGGAATAAAGCGTATGTCAACCAAATAAGAAAATATTTTAAACGAAGTATCGTAGAACACGGCTTTGATCATAAGGTTTGGAAGTCAGATGAAGATAACTCTGGCGGCTTCTATTCAAATAATCAACCAGATGTAAATCCCGATGAATGGGTATATGGCTTTACTCCAGTTGATAAAGTTCCAGAAGCTCAAAACGGACAGGCATTCTATAATGATGAATATAACGAAGGTATGTGAGTTATAGCTTTTCAAGTTCATTATGACCGTCCATATCCCACTTCATTGCATTTCCTTACTTACTTTCTCTTTTCTTCATTATATTATTCTATATATTTATTATCCTTCTATATTCTCTTCAAAACGTAAAACATCTAGGTATGTAGTTTCGCGATTTGTTTCAAATTAACGTGCCTTTCGAGACATTGACTGACAAGCGCTTTACATAATCAGGTACCGAAAACAACAAGCGAGTGGTGTGCTACATGACAAGCTGGGCTTTCTACCGACGCGGCGACGGAAAATTCGTTCCAGAGCAAATCGACACCAGACTTTGCACACACATAGTTTACGCTTACGGGTCGTTGTCTCCGGATGAGCTCATCGCTAAAGAGTTTGACCCATGGGCTGATATTACCAACAGTAAGTAAATAAATAATTAGATGAATATTAACCTAGCAGAGCAAATAAAGTACTGGCGCCATTTATGCTCATTACTTACGTACTCCGCTGGCGCAACAACCTGAAGTGGATCTTGGCCTCTGATACGAAATGACGCCAACGCGCCTTGTTTTGAGCGAAAATGGTAAAATCTATGCTAATTAGGAGAAACTATTCCATTGTGATAATCAAGTTGAATAAAATCCCTATAAAATCCTATAAGAGTCCATAGTTCCCATAACATACCTACTATTTCAATTTATTTTTTAGATTTGTACGAACGAGTTACATCTTTGAAAGACGTGAAAGTCCTCCTCGGGCTGGGAGGGTGGACAGACTCGGCGGGAGACAAGTACTCGCGTCTAGTGTCTTCCAGTGCTAATCGAGCCAAGTTCACAGAGAAGCTGGTTTCTTTCTTAAGGATGTACAATTTCCGAGGGCTCCACTTGGACTGGAACTACCCAGTCTGCTGGCAGAGCAACTGTAAGAAGGGTGCTGCATCTGATAAAGCTAACTACGCCCAACTGATACAGGTGAGTAAATCATAGGTATTGATTTCGTCTCATTCTTATTTTTTATAAGCATCTAGAACGTAGAGTCTTGAATCAAGTGCTTGAATGCGTGTTTGTCTACCCTAAATATATGTCATCAAAAGTCTATAGCTAACAAAAATTAGGATCGAGACAAATCGAAAAATATATGGCTCTGAATACTCGTTGTTACCTCGTGATGAATTTACAATGATTGCCTTTCGATTCCGATGGAATTAAAACATCCGTTTACTTTCAGGAAGTATCGAAGGCGCTGCACGGCGCTGGCATGGAGCTAGGTGTAGCGATATCCGGCTACAAGGAGGTGATAGAAGCGGCCTACGACCTGCCTGCCATATCTAAAGCCGCAGACTTTCTGAGCGCCATGACTTATGACTATCACGGAGGCTGGGAAGGCACTACCGCTCACCACACGCCACTGGTGCCTTCTCCGAAGGACTCTCTCCCAAACTATTCTATTGTAAGTAGCAAGTATATATCCTGTTTCTTAATGTGCTTTAATATAAGCATAATCTGAATCACATTTACGCCATTGCGCAAACATAAAAAGCTGTCACTCCACTATCGCTTATTTTGCTTTACGGCAGTGCACCTTACTATCGTTTTACATTCCGATATCAGGACATTTCTTGAAACTTATAGAGCTATGGCCTTGATATTGAATTGATGGATGATTTTTTTTGTCGTACTGTGCGGGATATTCTGCATCTCCAAAAGTTGTCGTAAGTAGTAAGTAGATAAATAAATACACACATACAAAAATACGTCTTATTTATCAGGAATACGCTGTGAAAGCGCTCATCGGTGGCGGAGCCGACCCGAAGAAACTGCTCCTAGGTCTGTCGTTTTACGGACAGACGTACAGGCTCGCCGAAGTCCAAGGCTCCAGCGGACCAGGCTCCATCGCATCTGGTCCGGGCGAGCCGGGCGAGTTCACCAAGCAGCCTGGAATGCTGGCGTACTATGAGATTTGCTACAGAGGTCAGTTTAGTTGGTAGTTTAGGTAAACGAAGGGTCAAATCAATCACAATATGGTTTGGCATAGTCAAAATAAATTCTTACAAAATGAAATATCTAAAATCTAGCTAATCTATTTTTAATTAAACAAACACTGCTTATCTATAATATTATAAGGTTAAGGCATGCTTGCTAGGGTACTTGCAGAAGTTTGGCACATGGAAATATTTTCTTACAAATTTCTTTATGTATATGACACATCGAAAAGAAACTGTCGATACGTATCAAATATTCTATTTTTAGAATTGTATTTCCCACTATCTGATTCAACAGACGTCGTTATGTCAAAAGCTAAGCAGTTTGTATTGTATGGGGTAAAAAAGTATGGATTTTACTTTTTCAAAATTGCCATTTTTCAAAATTGTCTCTTCATACTGTCCTGCCGCGACGTTCAATAATTATATACCTACTTGCCTAATTAGTCATTATCAAAATAGTTCATTTTTAGGGTTCCGTATTATTTATTTAGAGATCCAATCTTTGCACGCTGTCAATATTACAACGAACAATAAATCAGAGTTCTAAAAGAGTATTCAATTTTTTTTTATATTTTACTCCCTTTCAAAGATGTAATCGAACAGCTATTTTATAAATATTTTAGAACTCATATAATTTTTTTTTACAGTTAAAAATCTGCGATGGAAAACTGGTCGCCAGGACAGGGCGGGTCCTTATGCCTACTCAGACAACCAATGGGTAGGATACGACGACCCCAAGTCCATAACCGAAAAGGTTAGTCGTAAAACCCTAATGATAGGACAATTTTTATCATATTGTTGAAATAAAACAAAGCGGTATAATATTTTCGATATATAAATAATAAATAAATATTAAGGGACAATCATACACAAATCGACCTAGTCCCAAACTAAGCAAAGCTTGTACTATGGGTACTAGACGACGATATACATAATATATAAATACATATATAGATAACATCCATGACCCAAGAACAAATATTTTGCACAAATATTTGCCCCGGCCGGGATTCGAACCCGGGACCGCCGACTCAGTAGGCAGGTGTGTCTACCAACCGAGCCAAACGCGTCGTCAATATGTAAAGAACAAGACACACGCTTCAAAATAATAAGCATGTACAAAGGCGAACTTATTAAGGGATCTCTTCCAGTTAACCTTTGAGTGAATGATGATATATACCTATCTTTATTTACATTTTAATATTTATTTGGTTATTTAATGGAACAAAGAGATTATGTAACATTATCTAAGGTAACAACAGGTAATCGTATCTCTACCAAACAATCATGGTGAACAATATGACTCTAATTTAAAAGTAACTAGTAAACTTTAACACTACATCAGAGTACTTAACACTGTAAGCCTATAAAATTGAGCCTTAATGCACGAATGCACACACTTAATTGATATTCGAGTAATTTTTTTTAATATATTTTTTCTACTCCAGTACTTTTTTCTGTCATTTCATTTATATAGTTTACTAACTCTAATATAAAGACATAAATTATGAAAGTCTGTAAAAGTCTATACTCTATTGCCCAAAAAAAACACTGCTAAACGATGTTATAATGTCGCCAAAAAACGGACGGACAGACGGACAGACGGACATGGCGAAACTATAAGGGTTCCTAGTTGACTACGGAACCCTAAAAAAGCTTATTATACTAAGGCTCTGCTGCCAACTTAAAAAAAAAAGTTTTAAAGCCTGACCAGAAATATATGAGGATGCGCCATATTGCGGAATTTCACTGGAACTAATTTCTTACACTGGCAATGATTTTATGATGGTTTGTCAACAATGCCAATGTCATTCGTGGTGCTTTCATTAAGACTAATATTTAAATTTATCCAAAGAAAATGCCGAAAACCATTCACAGTCGCGAAAGTAATATTATAAATAAAGTGTACACGTGTTTACTACACGAAAAACAGCCAGAAAAAGAGTGCATTCCATAAAATAATATTACGAGGTTAACATAGTGGAACTGACAGGTATTTAAACTAATGTCATTATAGTGGGTTGCGATTGGTTGCAAAATTGTTGCCATATATATCTTATAAATAGCGCCCTCTTGACAATATCCTCATATATTTCTGGTCAGGCTTTATCTTCAGTGCATGGATGTTTAGTATAGTGAACGTATACCTTTATGTATAAGTTCATATTTTTTGACAGATGTTTAGGACAGTGAACGTATACCTTTATGTATAAGTTCATATTTTTTTGACAGATGGACGTCAATAAAAAAAAAGTTTATCAGAGACTATTTTCTTTTTTAAATTTTGTTGATTCCGAGCGGGAACATGTAATTATTTTCTTTGTTGTTTATTTGCATTTTATTTATGAAATGTCGAGTCGTAGAAAAAGTATTGTATGCAACGTTGTAGGTATAAGTAGTTCAAAAAACGCTCGTGGCATCTTTCTTAAGATGTTCGCTACACCCTCACATCGTAACCCATGCCACTCGCGTTTTGTGCCCCCTCTTATACAACGGTTGCATAAAATAATATTTCGTACCTACTTATTATTCCACTCATTCAATACATCATTATAGAAGTAATTCCGCTGATTAATTAAGGAAAAATCGCGTTTATCGCGATACACGTTTTTATTTTGTTTCGATTATACCAGCATTGATTATAACGACATCTATATTCTGATATATATATTTCACTATTTAACCAATTTTGGCATAGGCCTTCAAGTTCCTATATTTATAACTAGAAGGTGTCCGCAACATTGCCCTTTCCCTAAAGATCCCTTTGTTAAAATTGGTTAAAATCCGTCCAGCCGTTTCGGAATAATGAGAAGGCAAAGAAAATTTTATCAACAGTTGGCACTTTTTTGACACCGTTTTTGCTGTATTTTTACTGAAATATGACCGTTCTCCATAAAAAAAATATTTTCAATAGAATTTTAGAATTTTATAATAGTTAGGCATAACGGTTTTTTAGGGTTCCGTACCTCAAAAGGAAAAAACGGAACCCTTATAGGATCACTTTGTTGTCCGTCTGTCCGTCCGTCTGTCAAGACCCTTTTTCTCAGGAACGCGTGGACGTATGAAGCTGAAATTTATATCAATTACTCAGGTCTACTGTCCCTTGAAGCTGTGAAAAAATCAAACTTCTAAGCCAACGCAATCAAAAGATACAGCCGTTTATGCCGCAAATTTTCGACACTTGCAAGGGAATCAAAACCAGGGTGCTTCCCGTGAACTCAGAATCTTGAAATTTGGTACGAAGCAACGTCTTATAGCATAGATAAAGGAATAATTACGAAAACCATAAATTTTTTTTTTAATACCTAATTTTGCACCTAATTTGCATATTTTCGACACTTGCAAGGGAATCAAAACCTACAGGGTGCTTCCCGTGAACTCAGAATCTTGAAATTTGGTACGAAGCAACGTCTTATCCCTTCCAGTGGCAGAAACCGGGAGCCGGACCCCACGTCAAGTGGCAGGCATCCGGGAGCCGGACCTGACAAAACAAGCCGTTGAGTGGCAAGGTTTCTGATTGCATGACAGGAGAAGTGGCACAGCCATCTTGGCAAAATATACCGTTAAGTGGCGGGCCTCCCACGGGTGGTCATCGCGAATTTCCGCATGTTACAAAAAATATCTTTTCTCAAAAAAAATGTACAGATGTTGTATATAAACTATATATCGTTGGATTCATAATAAAATGCCATATTTATTGTATAGAAATTAATGCCATTCCATTTATAGAAATTTTGCTAGTCTTGATCAATCGTCGAATGACTAAATTTTAACCACTTTATGTATAAAAATAACTATAATCAGGAAAAAAAACAGTGATCCGTAGAAAAAACTAATTTAATGGCAAATCTATATATTTATTTACACCTATAACCTTTTTTATTACACCTCACTATACAATATTTTCTAACCACAAGGTTTTTAAAATGCTCACGGCTCGGCGGTCGACGCGTAATGGTCGGGGGGTCGGGAAGATGACGCAATTTCTAACGAACTTTGCTTTGCGCGTCAATTCGACCGTTAGTGAATGCCGTCCTTGCTTATTGACGAATGCATCTTACAAGTGTGAGCAAGCAAAATATAGTTTTGACGGTTTTATTTCGGGTGCGAAATAAGACATCGCACAGGGTCCGGGAGCCGGATCCTGCCACCCAACGGCTTGTTTTGTCCGATCCGGCTCCCGGATCTCTGCCACTTGACGTTGGGTCCGGCTCCCGGTTCCTGCCACTTAACGGTAAATTTTGTAAAATAGACGCGCCACTTCTCCTGCCATGCAACTGGTGGCGCTGCCACCTGAAGGGTTATAGCATAGATAAAGGAATAATTACGAAAACCATAAAAAAAATTTTAATACCTAACTTTGCACCTAATTTATATGGGGCGCTATACATACCAGGTGCAAACTTAACTTAACCACTTAGGGATGGAAAGTGTTTGTACGGAACCCTCGGTGCGCGAGTCCGACTCGCACTTGGCCGGTTTTTTATTTAAGATGTCAATCGATTCGATTTTTATTTTTACGGGGATCAATTCTCTATATGGGACTAACTACACTTAGACTGCTCTAAATGTCAGAAATGACCGCCATCGCCAAGGTTCAACATTCCTACGGAGCGCTAAAAACGCTCCATACAAATGACCATGACGTCACGATTAACGTCATTATATGTTATGGGTACCAAACCAACCAATATAAAAAGTGCTTTTAAGTGCAAAAAGGTCATGGTTGTCGTTAAATTATTGTTTTGTTAAATTAAAAGAACTGAAAACAATTCCAAAATTTCTTTCGGATAAAATAAAAAACATACTTAATATTTACATACCTTTGAGTTTGAAGCTTTGAAGTCACATCACATATATATTTTTTTTATTAATATACGGGTGAAGACCAAAAAGTTTACCACCTTAACTCACTCAAGTATCAGTCTCCGTTGTGCGACGACAGTTAACCTTCCAATAACGTACCTTAAGGTTCTATTTTAAGGTTCCTTATTGTATCGTTAATTTTTGTCGCACAACGGATCTTATTCCAATCGCTTTTATTTCCTCGTTTTGTATGGCTAACTACGCCTTAATTTCATCAAACTTTTTGGTCCTACCCATACTGTAATTGTGGCTAGTCGAGCATTACACAAACTAGGAGCGCGTACGAGTAGACGCCATTACACGTGCTGCGATAGCTGTACTTATTATCGCTTAATTAAACCAATTACAGTGCCTATTCGACGCTAATTCCTAATTACAACGGTTAATTTTTACTTTATGAGCGCCTGGCAAAAACACATCTCACGCCACATTACGCAGCCGATACAATTACATTGTTCATAAAATACTTGATAAATTAAACATAAAATATTTCAATTGGTTAACAGGGTATGGTATAAACTACTATTATAATTACAACAATATGTAAGATTCGTGCACTCAATGCTTACATGTTATACCTACACATTCGGAAATCATGTCTATATCCATCCTACTTTTATTTATATTTGCCTATTCACAACTACACTTCACAATTCAATCAAATCAAACACATAAAAAGCGGCTTTTATTTATGTCGGTCAAGTTACGTGCCATCTATAGCATCAATCGTTGAATTTAAACAATAGCAATAGAGCTTGAGCTGTGGTAACGGAACACAGTAGCTCTCATTGCCGTACAGATTCAACCGGCTTATGGAACCAGCGACATACCAAGAGCTATTTGCACCGCCTTCTCGTCCTACCGTAGCTTCAAATACGCCACCACCTGGGTTCGTTTTTAATACCACAGTTAACTCAATCGAATCGTTTTTAAAGCTATCAGACATCAGTCGTGATACGTCCAACACTTCAGTAACGGCGAGTTTCGCACAATCTGGATATTCCACAAGAAGATAATTTAAATACGTTATTACGTACCCAACCGCCTTCTTCGCTGTGCGATTACTGCGCCTCATCTTACGACTTTGATAACATGTGCACCAATGATCATCTATGGCTGCTGATTTGCAAGTTCTGTTACCCGGTATTGGTAAAAATAGACTGATTCCTCGATTACCAGAGAAAAACTCTTTCCTTCGGGAAAATATTTTATCATTTTTTATATTTTCTACATTTATCAAATCAGATAGAGTTGCGTGCATATCAAATGGCGTGGTCAAACGATGCGTATTAAGTTTCAAATTGTTGTAGGCCTCAGTAAAATTGTTTCGAAACGATGGAGGCGTTAATGTGATTACAAAGGGTAACCTATCTTCCAAAAATCCCTGCTTTGTGCTCCGAAATTTTCCCCATCTCATACCATGATCGCTCATTAGAAAAATTATGGTTTCATTCAAGTAGCCTGAGGCATGCATCTTCTTAAAAAACTTACTGTAGCTGTCATCCATCACCGCTGGATAGTTCAATTCGTCGTGGCTCATAGTTATTTCCCAAAAAAAGCCAAACAATTTACTTTTCAACATTACTGTTAGGTCTTCAACATAGTCTAGAAGTAACTTGAAGAAATATTTGTTATTCATGCATAACATTGAGTTACCGTCTTTATTACTTCCTGCCTTGACTTGCGCTTCGTTGATAAAGGTGTGGAAATAGTAGTCTGCAGGTGTATCCACAAAGCCACGCCGCATATAGTTGAAAATACCCAACTTGGAACTGTCCTCGGCCAACGCCGTCGCAAAGCCGGCCTGCTGGGCCCGGTACCATATGAAAGGACAATTGTCGAAAGTGAATTTGTCATCGGGGTAACATGTTTCTTCCAACTCCGTGTGCTTTTTACCCAGCAATAGAGGTACTAAATTGGGAAATGTGTTGTCACCAACTTTATTATACCCTAACAACTCTACAGCTCCTAACTTGTTCAAATATGCTACGGTTTTGGGCATAGTTCTATGAAGATTTAAACGAGATACAGAGTCTATTCCCAAAATCAATATGTTATACGGCAATTCTTTATTAGACTTAGACTTAAGCTCCTTCTCTCTAGCAAATACAAAAAAGGAATCAAAACTTTTGTTTGTATTACCACAAATAACTCTAACAAATTCGTCGTTCACTTCAATTGTGTCTGTAAAATTACGACAACTATTGTATTTGACCCGTTTATCAATGGAGCCAGATGTAATGTCATCAATCGATTTGGGACGGTAGAAAGATGTATAGCAGCATGTAAAGTTACTAGAACTATTTAATTTAACCATATTTTCCCTTTCAATCCATATGTGAGTTGTATTCGAACTCAACAAAGGGTTAGGTGCACAAGGTTTCATTTCACGTATATGTTTCCCCATTTTCCGAATTAAATCATCATCTGCCGCCATGAGAGGTATACGGCAGCCTTCAGTACGTATAGTACTGGCATTATCAGTCGAATATTCTTCGAAGGACCTTGGTCTCGTAAATGTTCTCTTGTTATCCATAAAATAAAGCCGGGGATCTATATTTAAAGCTAAAAATAAAAGGAAACCGCCGCTGAACACGACGCATAGAAACAATGAATTGTTTTTGCGGAGCACTAAACACGATACAGTATTTGAGATATTCATATTGGAGCACAGTCTTAGGCATCAGGTCACAACACTTTTATGCACAATACACAATACGACTAAGATCAATTACGTGAAGTTGTTATTGTTAAGTAGCTTATTAGCATGAACTCCTGATGTCTTTGATAAATTGATAGTCATTCTTAAGTACCTTCTGGCTCTGATCATCTTCATCGTAGGTACCTACTAAGAAGTGCGGATGGTGCTCCTGTGTGCAGTCGAGTAGGTACTTGATTACAAATCTACATCAAGTCCTCATCTATAATGAAATAGTCGTCACGTCACGGCGTGGTTTGCCATATATTAAGCACATCCTTTTGTGTTAATAAATTATATCTTTATACCATTGTGACTCTTGTTATGAAATTACACTCACTTAAAATAATTTCTTCCAAATAGGCATATTTTGTCGACGTCCGCGAGTTCACTCCAGTCTTTTAAGTTCAGCAGCAGAGAGTTAATCGCGTATATCCATAACTTTATGAGCACTCTTGATCACCATAAAAAATAATTACACACTCGTTAATTGATCAGCTTCGATTGTAGATATGTATGCTTATTTTTGTACGACTTGTGCATGCACTCACAATATTCTACTATTATTACAACCGAATATTCTCTTAAATAGCCATAGGTGTTCAAGATTTCGTTGTTAGAAGAGTTGTCGTTATTATGAATTATGGAACAATTGTTAGGAAAATTAGACCGTAGCGTGGAAATGTGAAATTTTACGGACTCGGAAGGTCGGTCGGCAATTGTATGTATACTCAGGTTGAAATCTTTTCATATTATAATAAAAATAACACTTGAAATATTTGGCGTACAAAGTTACTTAAGTGGTAAACAGAAGATTAGAGAACATTGAACATATTTAAGGGTGTATACAAATATAACATTTATGAAATTTAAGACGAATGTCTGAATTTGAAATATATATAGTCACAGGGCGTTAAAAACATGAAAACCTCGGTCTTTTGGTCGGGCGAAAGAAATTAAAACAAAGAAATTGCAGTGTTAGCTAATAACATGTGTATATGTTATACAGAAAAATGTTTACCTATTAAAAAGTGTGTTCTGGTTTTTTTTTTTCAAACACAAAATTAATATAAAATATGAGTGATATAAGCCTGGTGAATGGGAGTGCCAGGGGGTGTAATGGAGAAAGGGGCCAACTACGAAATTGAAAAAAAATTAACCGATCCATACATTTCTGGTTAATCTGGTGGTGCTTTTTAATTTAGTGCTAGAATTTGCCCTTAGACAGGTGCTTGCACTGGATGTCGGGGTGCAACTAAATGGAAAGCAGAAGGTGATAGGGTATGCTGATGACCTAGCGCTGCTGCTCGGGGAAACCAGAGAAGAAGTCGCTGAATCTGCAGCTGTCCTTGAAGCCGAAGCCCAAAAAGTGGGCCTAAGTATTAGCTACGAAAAGTCAGAGTATCTCCACATGAAACGCTATAAAGACGTACGCAGTAAGAGGCGAGACCTGCATGTTGGAGATAACGTCTTCAGGGGGTAGCCAAATTTAAATACTTAGGCTGCACTATCACCGACACCAATACACGCGAAGAGGATAATTATAAATATCCGCATCCAAAACACTGCGATGTAGCGCCGCCCAGAGATGGGCAAAAGTTAATCGATTAACGATTAAGATTAACTTTTTTTAATACAATACAATACAAGTACGCTTTATTGCACACCAAAAAACATTTACACCAGAAATTACAAATAAACAAATTAAAAACGGTAGACAACAGGCGGTCTTATCGCTAAAGAGCGATCTCTTCCAGACAACCTTTGAATTTTAATCTCGATTAACGATTAAAATTGATGATTAGTTAATCTAATCGTACGAGTTCCGATTAATTTAATCTCGATTAAGTTAATCGTCGATTAATTTTTAATCGATTACTTAATTTGATTAATTTTCTCTCGATTAGATTAACTAATATAAGATAAAATAAGATATTTTTTGTAAGTTAAGTCCTTGCCTAGAACTTCTTAGAGTACTGCACTATAAAAACCATCTTGTATTACTGTAACAAGAGGGAAGGGGGAAGAGGGAAGAGGGAAGAGGGAAGAGGGAATAGGGAAGAGGGAAGAGGGAAGAGGGAAGAGGGAAGAGGGAAGAGGGAAGAGGGAAGAGGGAAGAGGGAAGAGGGAAGAGGGAAGAGGGAAGAGGGAAGAGGGAAGAGGGAAGAGGGAAGAGGGAAGAGGGAAGAGGGAAGAGGGAAGAGGGAAGAGGGAAGAGGGAAGAGGGAAGAGGGAAGAGGGAAGAGGGAAGAGGGAAGAGGGAAGAGGGAAGAGGGAAGAGGGAAGAGGGAAGAGGGAAGAGGGAAGAGGGAAGAGGGAAGAGGGAAGAGGGAAGAGGGAAGAGGGAAGAGGGAAGAGGGAAGAGGGAAGAGGGAAGAGGGAAGAGGGAAGAGGGAAGAGGGAAGAGGGAAGAGGGAAGAGGGAAGAGGGAAGAGGGAAGAGGGAAGAGGGAAGAGGGAAGAGGGAAGAGGGAAGAGGGAAGAGGGAAGAGGGAAGAGGGAAGAGGGAAGAGGGAAGAGGGAAGAGGGAAGAGGGAAGAGGGAAGAGGGAAGAGGGAAGAGGGAAGAGGGAAGAGGGAAGAGGGAAGAGGGAAGAGGGAAGAGGGAAGAGGGAAGAGGGAAGAGGGAAGAGGGAAGAGGGAAGAGGGAAGAGGGAAGAGGGAAGAGGGAAGAGGGAAGAGGGAAGAGGGAAGAGGGAAGAGGGAAGAGGGAAGAGGGAAGAGGGAAGAGGGAAGAGGGAAGAGGGAAGAGGGAAGAGGGAAGAGGGAAGAGGGAAGAGGGAAGAGGGAAGAGGGAAGAGGGAAGAGGGAAGAGGGAAGAGGGAAGAGGGAAGAGGGAAGAGGGAAGAGGGAAGAGGGAAGAGGGAAGAGGGAAGAGGGAAGAGGGAAGAGGGAAGAGGGAAGAGGGAAGAGGGAAGAGGGAAGAGGGAAGAGGGAAGAGGGAAGAGGGAAGAGGGAAGAGGGAAGAGGGAAGAGGGAAGAGGGAAGAGGGAAGAGGGAAGAGGGAAGAGGGAAGAGGGAAGAGGGAAGAGGGAAGAGGGAAGAGGGAAGAGGGAAGAGGGAAGAGGGAAGAGGGAAGAGGGAAGAGGGAAGAGGGAAGAGGGAAGAGGGAAGAGGGAAGAGGGAAGAGGGAAGAGGGAAGAGGGAAGAGGGAAGAGGGAAGAGGGAAGAGGGAAGAGGGAAGAGGGAAGAGGGAAGAGGGAAGAGGGAAGAGGGAAGAGGGAAGAGGGAAGAGGGAAGAGGGAAGAGGGAAGAGGGAAGAGGGAAGAGGGAAGAGGGAAGAGGGAAGAGGGAAGAGGGAAGAGGGAAGAGGGAAGAGGGAAGAGGGAAGAGGGAAGAGGGAAGAGGGAAGAGGGAAGAGGGAAGAGGGAAGAGGGAAGAGGGAAGAGGGAAGAGGGAAGAGGGAAGAGGGAAGAGGGAAGAGGGAAGAGGGAACAGTCGGATACAAAGGTATCCGAACCAAAAAAGTTTCTAAAGGATCATTTTCAGTCCCTGGACAAGACATATTGTATTTTCGTAAAAAGCACAAATGCGCGTGTTCCAACTTTTAATCTAGAAATTAATCGTGAAATTTAATCGATTAAAATGACGATTAGTTAATCGTTAATCGAAGACTCTCTCGATTAAGTTAATCTAGATTAAATTAATCGCGATTAATTTTGACGATTAACGTTTAATCGATTAAAAAATTAATCGATTAATGCCCATCTCTGGGCCGCCGCCCTTCATCAAGTGTTAGTGACCAAGCTGCTCAGCAGATGCACAAAGATCCGCATCTACAAGACGGTCATAAGGCCCATACTTATGTATGCATGTGAGACTTGGACGCTAACACTTAAAGAAGAAAACAAGCTTTTGGTGGCTGAGAGAAAGATCCTCCGGAAGATCCTGGGACCGGTGCGAAGGGAGGACGGTAGCTTTCGAATCCGTAAGAATGCTGAAATTGAGAAGCTGGTAGCCACTCCCAATGTCATTGGGGAAACGAAGGCCCACCGTCTCCGCTGGCTTGGCCACGTGGAAAGGATGGACGAAGATCGCGGCGCTAAAGGGTACATTTGGGACGACCAATTGGCCGAAGGCCGGTCGGACGTCCCAGGTATCGCTGGATCGGTGTCGTAGAAGCCGATCTGCGTGTACTCCAAGCCGGTAACTAGCGGGAAACGGTGCTAGATCGGGACAAGTGGCGTAAACTCGTGTCGGAGGCCAAGATTCGCTTTGGGTCGCTGAGCCATTAAGTAGTAGGTATACATTTCTGGTTATAACTTATAAGCTATCATTTAGCTATAAGAAATAATAAAATAAAATATTTGTTTATTCAGGTACTACCCATTGATTTTCACATTACATTAAACACATTAATTAATTAATTATTATTCATTATTACTTAAATTTAAATAAGATAATTTATTTTCACTTCGTAATTAAACTAAGTACATTAAATATAGACTTAGTACCTAATTTCAAAGGATACTTTAAAAATTATATAGTAAATCTAAATATTCATGTCATGCCTGATGCCTCACTCATAAAGTAACATGTTGCACACACCACTTTCACTATAGGTACCTACTATTAGCCGATTATAGCTATCAATTTACCCCGTATTTTTTGCGAGTTCGTGGTTGGCCGCATTACATGCGCTTGCGTGCCAGTGGGGGATAGGGAGTGTCACACTAAGCAACTGCTAAGTAGTTTGGAGGTAGGTAGGAGATAATTTATAACTAATCATAATCAATGCCAAAATGCAAGCCAAGTGTCTTGAGTACCTAATATAGGTACCCGGAAAATTCAGGAATATGTGCATTTACTTCATTTCCGGATTTAATAAATGTTTCACTATATCATAATACATCAAATCGTATATTTGTTCGCATCGCTAATTGCCTGAAATGTATGGATCAGCAAAATTTTCCTTCAGTATTTCGTGGTTGGCCCATAAATGAGAATGGTGTGCTAGGGGGTAATGCGAAGGGTCATCCTGAGCAAGTTTACTATATCATATTCACGTCGAATAATCATATTTGGCAGATTTTTAAAACAATATTAAATTAAAGTGAAAGCTCTAAAATGAACAGATATCGAATTTATTTCAACTCCAACTTAGCCCTCAAATCAATATCTTTATAAATTGTACCCTATGTCAATATTCTGATATCTAACCCATTCAATGAAATGTTTCATGGGAATCTGGTATGTAGTTTGTCCGTTTAATTGGAAGGTAAATATATTATCACAAGCTTTCACGTTTATAATAATTATGTATTAAGATTCCTACAATACATCGCTGCGTCTCTTTTGCACTACTGCAATCACTCGTACTCGTATGGTCCATATTGACACCGCTCCTATTACCTTACCCGCTCTGATTACTCCCTACTATACTCGTATATATAGAAATCCGACCATTTTATGTTAACCTAAAATGGTCGGATTTCTATATATTTCCGTTCTAATGCAACATCATGCGAAAGAAAAAGAAACCTGCTCCGTTACACCACGTGTTCTTATTTCCCTAGGTGGAATGGGCTATGCGTCAAGGACTGGGTGGAGTGACGGTATGGGCGATGGATCTCGACGACTTCAACAACCGCTGTTGCGGGGAGCCGTGGCCGTTGCTGCGGGCCGCGGGGCGGGCGCTCGGTCGCGCTGTCCCACAGCCTTCGGGGGCCTGCGAACGTCCGCCACAACCTGTCACGCCACCGCCGCCTACAACGACCACTGTTGCTTCTGATGGTAACTTTATCGTCTTTAAGTAATACTTATATTACTACTACGACTTCGTCCGCGATGAATTTTATCTTGAACATTTTACATCTTTATTATTTTCAGATCTAAGCAATGTTGAAATTACTTTTCTTTTTTGCAAGTTGTATGAGATTTTAAGTCAAGTGGATTTTGATGGTGGCTACTGTAATTCAACAAATAATAATAAATATTCAAGTGCTGCTCCCATACAACAAACCTGATATTTTTGCCATTTTTTACGTAATGGTACCGAACCCTTCGTACGCGAGTCCGACTCAATCTTGGCCTCTTTTTAGTTTTTTTTCGGCTAAATTGCTCTAATTACGCGGAATCATTATGAAATCAAGTGGAAAGGTTAACACGCTGGATCGGTAATGCAGAGGTACCGGGTTCGATTACCGGTCTCTTCCACCAGGTTACGCATTTCAATTTTTCTTTGAGCTTTGATCTTTGTATCAATGGATCATTATTTTAACTTACTACGCCATAAACGCACGCTGGACTGTGTCTGCTTATATAGTCGTATCCGTTATTATTTACTAGGTTCGGCGGGCATCCCCGGCAGCGACCACATTCACCCAGGCCACGACCACCCGACAACGCAGACCACCTGGCCCGCCTGGAAACCGGAGAGCACCACTGCGACCACTGCCCAGACCTGGTGGTCCCCAACCACCACCACTACTATGAAACCTACCACACCCTCCACCGCGCAGACTTGGTGGTCTCAAGCTACAACTACGAGACCCACTACAGCAAAACCTTCCACCACCACTGTCAGGACTACTACTACTACTACCAGAAGAACAACTGTAGCCCCAGCGGACTCTGGTAAGTTATCTGAAAAGGATGTTTTCACTTCTCCTGCTCAAAAAGTAAGTTATTTGAGCATCGCAAAGCGGGCCTGTAGTGGTCGTTTTAGCCCCTAGGGTTTAAAGTCCCCGCTGTATGGCGGGAAGGAGGCGTTCGCTGGTGACCGCGTGGGAGCGGTGGGGGGCTCTGATGGGTGCTTATTTAACCAGGTCTAGGACGATTCGCTTAGGGCCGCCATTTTATCGGGCGAAGTGAAAAGCAGAGTGGTTAACACGTGGACGAAAACTTAAAAACCATTGTGACACTCCAAATATTGGTCCTCGCTCACTTTTCCAAATAATCATGGCTATGAAGAATTGTGGTAATTGTAACTAATATCATAGCTCTGAACCGTGCAGTTTTCAAATTAAAGATTTGAATCTAGTTTGACAGTTTATTTATAGTGGATTAATGTGGTTTTGTCAAAACTTAGTTTATACAACAAGCATATGTGCGTATATGCTAACACACGTACCTAAAAAAAATATGGAAATCAGATTGAATAAACTGGCATGGCATACTTAGAGATGTAGGTATGGCGCTACATGTAACCAGAACTGACCAAAAACAACAGACTACCTACCTAGAGCCGTTTAAAGATTCAATCACCTAGAATCTAGGTCCTAGATTATGAAACTTTCGAACAGTCGTGGTCGATTTTTATGTCACTTTTATTGTTTCTGATAATTATTTCTGCTATCAGTAAAATCTTTGTTTCTTTTTTGTAGCTGAAGGCAGTCCCTGCACAGCGGGTGAATACCGCGACGCACCCGGTGACTGCGAGAGTTACCTGCAATGCGAAGGCGGTGTATGGCACAAGCATCGATGCGCTCCCGGTCTACACTGGGCCGCTTCTGCCATGCGTTGCGACTGGCCCAACTTCGCTAAATGCACAGGTATGTGACTTCATCTGTGTAGTGGTATGGTAAAGCCTTCATAGAACTACCAACCATCTAAATATCTGCAATTTGGCGAACCCACAAACATTACTTTGCTGCGTATATATACCTACAGTCTGCAGTGAATGAGCCTAGTAAATGGTATATTGTATTGAGTAGGTAATTTCCTCATCTCGTCTCAAAAATATTATTATTCGAGTTTATTTTGTTTTCCAGCTACATCAAGCAGTGAAACTACTACGGCAACGAGCACACTAGCACCGATCACGTCTCAGCCACCGACGAAGCCCACCACGAGACCTACCACCACCACCAGACGAACCACCACCACGACCACCACGAGAAAACCTACCACCGAACCACCGGCGAGCTCTAGTAAGTTACAAAATAAAACTACTTCTCACATTATGTTAAAGCAGCACCACCCAAGAACTTGTCGGACCGTGGTAAATTTATAGTTCCGTACCCCCAGCATAGAAAAAAGATTTACAATAGTTAAAGACTCTTAAGTGCATTAGCTACGATTATGCTCGGAATTTCCTTGCAGGATCGAATTCTAAATGATGAGATACGCAAAGAGAACCAAGGTTGTAGATATATAGCTCAGACAGTCGCCAAACTTAAGTGGCAGTGGGCGGGGCACATTGCTCGTAGAATCGATGGCCGTTGGAGCAGAAAGGTTCTTGAGTGGCGACCGCGGACCGGAAGACGCAGCGTTGGAAGGCCTCCAACAAGGTGGACCGACGACCTGGTTAAGATCGCGGGTAGAAATTGGATGAGGGCGGCGCAAGATCGATCGTTGTGGAGAACTTTGGGGGAGGCCTTTGTCCATCAGTGGACGTCTATAGGCTGATATGATGATGATGATGATGATGAAGTGCATTAGGCGTATACTTCTAAATAGGAAACTAAAATCAAGGTATTCGAGATTGTATGGTATTGGGAAAAACAAAAATATGGACACTAAACTACTTATAACAACATTTTCTTTACATTGGATTGTTAATACAGAATTCGTAAACGAACATACTTAAACATAAATTCAGAGAGATGAACGGTTTCATACAGAACCCAAAATTTTATAATTTTTTAAACAGGTGAATCTTTGGACGGCACTCCATGCAACGGTCAGTCGTACAGTCCAGTTGTGGGAGACTGCAACGCGTACCTGCATTGCGACGGCTCCGTGTGGCGCCAGCAGCGCTGCGCCCCCGGCCTTCACTGGAGCCCTACGAGTAACAACTGCGATTGGCCGAAATACGCCAAGTGTCAGAGTGAGTCAACAACTATGCTCGTATACTCTATGTTATGTAACAGTCAGGATTACCGTAATTCATGGCTTACTCGGTAGCCTTACGGTTGTAACCGACATCGTGGTGCTAGGCTGGCGCCCTGCCCCAGCGCCTAATAGCGGGTGCTGGCGTGCACGGGCACTCGAACCAGCGGACGACGTGTATCTAGCTTGACAACGGCCTGTTGAGATCAGTCAGTCTATGTCATTTATCTGGAACTTAGATCATGTGGTAAGCAAAGTGTGATCATCGCGGTGACCGTCCTCGCCCGCGGAGACGACGGTGTGCACGTTAAGTGTCCTACTATATCGTTGTCTACGTCGTTCTTGGCGTCGGAGGCCTCTCTCGTTGTAGTAATCGGCGTCGTGGCTGACGGTTATAGTTCTGGTTATGACTCACTACCCCAAGACTATTAGTAGACAAGGTACCATTTTTAAGGTTCCGTACCCAAAGGGTAAACAACGGGACCCTATTACTAAGACTCCGCTTTCTGTCTGTCTGCCTGTCCGACTGTCACCAGGCTGTATCTCATGAACCGTGATATGTTGAAATTTTCACAGATTGCGTCAACAGAAATATCTGTTGCCGCATAACAACAAATACTAAAAACAGAATAAAATAAATATTTAAGTGGGGCTCCCATACAACAAACGTGATCGGTTGCGTTAACTTTGCACCTCATTTGTTAGCGGAGCCATACATATCAGGTGCAAACTTAACATAGCCCGGCCAGTTAAGATGGGAAGTGTTAGTACGCAACCCTGCCGCAAGTTAACAACCTTTGACAACGACAACTTTAATATACGCGATATAATCCGTTTAAACCGCTTTATTTAATTGTAAAGGAATACAAGAAGATTCCGTACAAACACTTATCCCAACTTAACTGGCCGGGTAAAGTTAAGTTTGCACCTTGTATCTATGGCGCCAGATACAAATGAGGTGCAAAGTTAACCCAGCCGATCACGTTTGTATAGGAGCCCCTGTTTTTAGTATTTTGTTGTTATAGCGGCAACAGAAAAACAGGAATACATATGAAAATTTCAACTATTTAGACTGTTCATAGTTCACGGTTTATGAGATACAGCCTGGTGACAGACAGACGAACAGACGGACGAACGGTGGAGTCTTAGGGTCGCGTTTTTAGCCTTGAGGTACGAAACACTAATAATACCTATGTGGCCAATACAAAAACTAATAATGAGACTCCTATACATTGCAATCAGAAAATGCACAGAGAAAATTTAATTTGCTTACAAGAATTTTATGTACTTACATGTAGGTACATGGGGTATTACAAAATACAAACGTAAGAGAATTTAAGTTAGCAATGAGCAGTTACCTATAACTTTATCTCGACATAAAATTATTATACAGGGTGTCCCAGAAGTACCACGTCACAGTGACACTGGAGATAGGTCAGCTGAAGAGGAACCCAACCAACCTAACATGACCTCAGTAAATGTAGCACGGTTTTCGAGTTATTACCGAAATAAAAAAATTTGAGAATTTTCCCCATTGTTTTTATATTTTTTAGTACCAGCATCGACACGGAAAGCTCTTAATGACAGTTTTTTGTGTGTATCAAATCATGAATAGCTAATTCAGAAGTGGAAAGTGTTATTTTGTCAGTAACTATTGTAAAATTCTGAACAAATTAAATCAAGATTAATCAAGTTTTCTTCAGCATTTTACAATAGTTACTGACAAAATAACAATTTACTCTTCTGAATTAGCTATTAATGATTTGATACACACAAAAAACTGTCATTAAGAGCTTTCCGTGTCGATGCTGGTACTAAAAATGTTAAAACAATGGGGAAAATTGAAAAAAAAAAATTATTGCGGTAATAACTCGAAAACCATGCAACTTTTACTGAGGTCATGTTAGGTTAGTTGGGTTCCTCTTGAGCTGACCTACCTCCAGTGTCACTGTGACGTGGTACTTCTGGGACACTTATATTTATTTAAGTATATACAACAAATTTATTTACACAGTTTTACAGTAGGCTAACCAATACACTGTGAAGTTAGGGTATGTTACAGACAAAAAACATTAAGTACTAGAAATCCTATCATACATCATCTCATCTCGCAAAATCTCAGACATTCCTGACAAACAGTCGTCCATCTCCACGCGAGAAGGTCACACTCGCGAGATCTAAGATTGATCCTGGGGACTTGTGGAACAAATAATCTGACCAGCATATAAAATCTATTTAAATATTTTTTTAATGAAGTACATGTACAGTTAAGATATCCATCTCAATGAATTGCTTATTATTATGAAATAATTTACATACACGCTTAATAAACACGTTCCGAGCATAGCTAGTCCGAGGAACAAAGAAAAGGTCTAAAAATTTGAAATCTTTGTATATGAATGGTTTCAAAAAAAAAGTCTTTTTTACGACATTGGTACGCGGAACTCTATAAAACTTATCTTCTGCGACAAAGTAGGAGCATGTAGCTCAGAATCAACGTGATGACGTTCTGACGCTACGTCAATCAGAAGGTTCCTGGGTCGTCTTACGTGACGAGTTGACCGGTAGAGTTTATTCTACCGGTTTGATGCTTTATCGTAATAGATTTTAGTATTTTGTCTGACAAAGTCGGTTAGGGTGAGTACGTGACGTCGTGGTGAGGGCGAAGGTTGGCGACGCCGCGCAGTGGTGCGTCGGTAGCCCTGTGTAAAAGTCGATTTTGCTTGGAGAGGGCAGAGTTTTCTCTCCTCTATGTGAAAGAAGACTTGTCTGACATATGAAGAATGAGCCTAATGCAATTAAGTGGAGTACAATGCAAGCTTGCAACTAAGCCGCATTTTACTCTACCTGCATATGATTTGCCCCAAAAAAAAATGTAATTTGAGGTCGTTAAGTTTTGCGTGATAAGAAGTCGGGTGAAAGAGGCTAACGGCGTTTTTCTCAGGGTTAAGGCGACTCCGTACGTGGAATGGTGATTTTTAAAGTCCTAAGGCTCGTAATCTAGCCAACGGAAAAATCAAAAAAAATATATGTTATTTTTGACTATTTCTTCTAAAAAATTATAGTTGGTTTTTTTTTAAAGCAATAATGACTATGGAAAAAATAATGTTGAAATAGGGTCGTTTTAAATTTTCAATTCCCTAAGGCTTCTAAACTACAAGTGATATTTACACGGCTCTTTCGCAAGAACATTGACAATTCATTGATCTTCAATCGTATTGTTTAAAAGTTAGTAAAATGGAAATTCGGTCTAATAAAGCATCAAAAAAACTGAATTTCCGCGAGCGCGGCCGTGCCCGGGCTGCGAGCTCAGTGTAAATCTAACCGTCGAAGGGGAAGGCTGTGTCACTTGCTCTCGCGATCCATCTAGTTACGGAAAATTGTTATAGTACCGCATCCCGCGGAGGTTCGATCTGTCTTCGTGCGTTTGAAGTGTATTTTAAGAGAGTGTATTTCGTTTTTTCACACGACTACGCTATGTGACATAACAAAAAGCACTAATTTTCATATAGAATTAAATTCAACTATTTTGTATTTAGGTATCTATTAATTTTAAGTACTTATAAAAAAAATTGTCATTGCTTAGAATTCCCGAACACATTTGAATACTTAGATATTCTCAGTCATGGGCCCACACCAGACAGGATTCCCAGAAAATAACACTTTTGGTGTGGGTTTTTTTTTCTCTGTGTAATATTAGAGTACCTTAGATATTTCGGTTAGTAAAAAAAATCTGATACCTAATACAAATATTTAAGTATGATAACGTCTAATGATCTTTATGAATTCAACCCTAAGAGATATGAATATCGTAATGCAGAACAAGTATTGTTCGTTTGAATACCATTGTAATATTCGGTAAAACGCTAATTTACGTATACGAATATTTATTGTAAGTATTCACATTCGTTGCGTCACTAGTACAGTACATGGCATATGATATAAAAATACATTATCAAAAGTTACAATAATTTTCTAGTCCAAGAAGGCAAGTGACAATTTTGGCATGAGGGCTTATTTATGTACATATAGGTATAGTCAGAATACATATTTGCATCAATTCCCACTTAATATTTAAATCTAAATGAGCGTTAGTAATTATTGACATATCCGCCGGGCCTAGCTAGACATACCTAGCCTGGCCATAAGTTCTGTTCCAATTATTTACCGTTTATAAAATAAAAACCTGATTTTTATTACATATCGTTTAAAAGCCATATATTAATGATCTGATTATAGTTGAATTAATGAAAAAATATATAACTTTATTTAGAGTCATCTTAATGCCCGGACTTGATTTTTGACTAATGCTCAGAATTTTTCTCTCAAAGTTTGCCAGAGGGCAATGGAACGATCTTGGATCAAATTAATCGATCGCGGAAGGAACGCCAAAACCCAAATAGCTTACGTAACCCAGACAACCGCTAAAATAAAGTAGAGCTGACACGTTTGCCGCATGTCAACCGATCTGCAGATCAAGAAATCTACACCCACCCAATAAAATTCGGCGTCACGGTAGATCACGATGGAGATGGTGGGACTACCTGGATGTATTACAAAAGGGTTGGACATTGCTGATCTAAATAAGGACGAGTGGAAAAAAGATAGAGGCCTTTACCCGACAAAGGGACGGCACAGGCTTATATGCATAATAATCAGAAAAAAAAATGAGTCATGTATAAGTACATTCAGTTATCGAAAGCTTGTTATTTTATTAAATCTGTTATCTATCCAAATATCATAAACCCTCCATGATGCGTTCAAGAACGGCACATTATGACCACCATAAAAATAGACTGTTTTTTAGCACAAATTTCTTATTTCGATAGTATTATTTATTAAAATTTCGAACATCTCTGAAAAACAAAGAAATTTGATTTGACCTCTATTCTAATATCAATCGAGATGACGTTTAGTTCGAAATGAATTGTCAATTTTCAATCAAATTTGACAAATGTCACACGTAAGTAAGATATCGAACGATATGATGACTTCCGGCTTGTGACTTAAGATGGCCGCATGCGTTTAAGTTGCGTTGTTCATTATTTATTCATTTTTGTTGTTCAATGTGTAGTATTGATAGCGTATTGTGCAGTGATCTAACGTATGAGTGAATAGCTAATGAAGAATTCAACTTGAAGCGTTCATAGCCCTTCCTGGGTCAAGGCCCGATAGTCCGCGTGGTTTTTTTGTAAATCGCTATCACTTTACAAAAAGCAAAACCTCACCGAACAACGGCATGCTCTACGAGCAAACTTGAAATTGGCGAAATCATCATTAACCTGATGGAAGCCATATTTTAAAATTAGAATTAGAATTAGAACGATATGATAGTTAGGGCCGACTCTAGTTTGTCTCTGAATTAAAATAAAAACAATGACAGCTGCCAGAAAACTTCATTACCGCCATTACCCATTAGGGCGTAGGGACATTGGGTCGCTGAGCGTTTTCTATCGCCTATACCATGGCGAGTGTTCTGAAGAGTTATTTTCTCTTATCCCACCCTCCCCTTTCCGTCATAGAACCACACGTGCCAGCTTGCGATGTCATCGCCTCACCGTGGAGAATATTCCCACACGTACCAAGAAGTTTGGCAATTCCTTCATCTGCCGAACTATTAAAGTATGGAACTCCTTGCCGGCTCATGTGTTTCCTCCTTCTTATAACTTGGGACCCTTCAAACGAAACGTGAAGAAGCATCTCTCGGGCCAGCATGGCAGTGTCAACTGACTTGGCACCGTTGGTTTCTCGTCAGTTGCCATTGCGACTTGGGCTCCCCTTTTTGCTTACCATCAGGCGAAGTGGAGCCACTATGTTGTGCCGTTATAAAAAAAAAAAAAAAAAAATTACCGGGTAATATTTGTTATACGTGCGACTACTAAATGCATCATGGAGGCTTATGATATGTAGCTAGATAAAGTAGTATATGTAACTGTACATAATTAGGAATTAAAACACTCGTGTGATGTTATTATGATACTTGCCTTCGGCTCGTTTCATAAACCCACACTCGTGTTTAATACCCTTCATTATGTACAGTCACATGAAGTACTATTTATTGTATTCATGTATCACATTACACCGTCAAAATATGTTATTACCTTCTTAAACTTCAAAACCTACCTTTGCACTATAAAAAGGGCAAATATTTAAAAGTAGCCTGATTATGAATAACATTTTCCATCTTGAAATTTTATTTTTATCGGCTAAATTTCATATATTATTATACTGATTAAAAGTGATAAACCTCATTATTTATAGATTTAGGTATTTTTACCGGAAAAATCGGAACCCATATGATCATTTTGCTGACCGTCCGTCTTTCTGAAAGTCTCGAGTTGAAATTAAAACCGTCTACATGTCGTACTTTGGTCTACAGTCCCTTGAAGCTGTAAAAAATCGAACTTCTAAGTTAACGTTTTTACGTTATCTTTATCTTTTTTTTAAAAGATACGGCTCTTTATGCCGCAAAAAAACGTATCTACGCTGGAAAGGAAAATTATCCAAGAGACACGGAGCTAACTTTACAGGAGATCTAAAAAAAACTACGAACTTTTTCAAAAAAATAAAAAGTTATTAAATATTTTGTGGACCTACTTATTAAATGAAGCATTTTATAATTATAAACACCATCATGTTCTCTACATGTCGCTTTTTTTATTTTGTCTATTAATGGAATAATTTAAAATTTAGCATCGCTTACGCAAAATGGCTGTCAAAATAGAATTAGGTAAAATTATCTAAACGACACGTTTCCCGAGATATTAGTCAGGTAAAATAGTATAATCTACATTTTAAACAACAATCAACACAGTAAACAATATCTATGTGCATACGATGCTCATTTTATATAAACAATATCATGTTTTATACATGTTGCTTTTGTTATTTTGTCTGTTAATGGAATATTTTAGGATTTAGCGTCGCTTACGCAAAATGGCCGGCAAAATAGAATAAGGTAAAATTATCTAAACGACGCGTTTCCCGAGAAATTAGTCAGGTAAAATAGTATAATCTATTACACAACAATCAACACAGTTAACAACATATATGTGGATGCTCATTTTATAGTCAGGTAAATATATAAATGTGCATAAATCAGCATGAAATAAATAAAGAAAAATTATTTAATCGCCTTTATAGGAAATATTTCAGACATGAAAAGCTATTTATCGTACAATAAAACCTCACGATTAATGTTGTAATTAGAGGAAAATATTTATTTTCAAACATTAAAATTAATGAAGTGACATTTAAAGTTCTCTAAGACAAAAACTTATGGTCCAACTACGCAAATACAAAAAAAAACTGCTTTAGAAATGTTAAAGATTTATTCATCAGATATCACGTGAAATTTCAATTTTATCAATTTTTATGTGTGATCTGCTGAAAGATTTCCAGTAGTTCTAGACTAATGTATCGTAGCAAACGATAGCCATGACTAATGAGAACAGCACAGGAGTTCTCAAGACTGCAGTCACTCGGTACTCATTAAGGAATTTTAAATCACGAACTACGTGAAATTTCAAGTTTTACAATTGCAATGAGATAATAGGTATCCTATCCTAACAAGAATAACAAAACTTCCTACAACTCTGTGTGGTAAAAGTGACGTCTCGTAAGACACTGTTTGAGTGAGATGGCATTTGGGTCCATCAAGAGAGTCCAAAGTAATGCCTTAGCGCCACAGACACAGATTTACACCGCAGGTGGGCCTAACGGCCTTTATAAATATATTGAATTACTACTAAATTTGTGATATTTTATAAAACAGAACCGGTAAAGTTGTCTAACTACCAATTTAACGAAAATATTTGTTTTTTTAGTACATTATATGCGACAAATACGACTCAATTGTCATTCAAGCAATTCAAGATAAGCGACAGTAGTCGATCAAAGTATAAAAAGGATAGGCGACAATGGTTTCATAGTATCAAAGCAGGTAAATTTGGATAAACGCCAATAGTTAAGATACGACAATCAGGTAATTTAATCTATGTTATTTTTTTTATAGAATCTTATATCGATTCTGTTTAATAATGTGGAAATACCACATTTTTACTCTTGGCTAATGCGCATAAGCATTTTAAACACACATGACACAGAGGGCGCTCCAGTAGCGAAGAATTATGGAATCAAAGATTTAGTGTGATTGACGTAACGATATGATAGCTCAGTTGGTAGAGCACTACGCCGGAAACTTACGGTCGCAGGTTCGAGTCCTGCTTACATTGCAGTGGATCACATTAAATTTTTCTTTCATAATTTACCTTTATGTTAATTTTATCATAAAGACATAGGTAAAATGCCTCAAACGACATTAAAATATATTTTACGATCAGGTAAAAACAGTTAACCAACAAGTGCAAGGTTAGTTGCAATAAAGAAAAAATATCCAAGTTGTTTGATCTGTTTTGACAAATAAGTAAAAAAGCTCTAAGGTTCATTATTATGCAAAAAACTTTTTATGTAATCTCCATTTTGCAAAAAAAAAACCTCAAAAATCAAGTCGTTTAGTAGAAAAAAGAAATGTAGAGATTCTCTAAATCACCGACGGGATAAGCGACACAAAAGTCATCAGACAGATATTATCATATACGTGACCCAACCCATTCGATGCAGATAAAATCTGCCGATCCCAACAGTGTGTAAACTCGATATCCCCAAAAATGTCGCTTAGATAATTTCTACTTTCCAGCATCGGTATATTTTGACACTCAAGTAAATTAACATTTATAGGGTATCCATTGACCTTGAACACAGAAAAAAAAACAAAAAAAAAATATCGTCTAGTAAAATATCGTCAATATCAACAAGTATAGGGAAAAATCTGAGAACATTACTAATGTAGTCATAAAAAACTATCACTGTTTATAAGTAAAGGACGTAAATCCGTTTTCCAACGGTAAAGTTGAGTTTGTCGCTCTATTATTTATAGTTTATCTTTTCATTAGAGCAACATGACCCGGGGGATAAAGCTGTGCCTCCATTACTATGTTAAAATATCGGTTCATCCGCTGGGTCACGATATGATTTATTTATTAAAAAACGGTATTTTTTTATTTCTGCATGATTTTACACGTATAATCAAGAATCTTGTCGGCATTTTAACTATTTTTGGTAGGTACCTACACATACAAAAGAAACTAAAAAGTATTTTTCAATTCGAGACTTCCAAATGGCTAATTTCACTTTTTTTTGTAAAATAGCTTTAACGCATTTTATTTTTAATATTCTACTGTAGTGGGTAAATAGATACTTAGTAATCCGAAATAATTATATCATTGTATAAATGATTTATTTTACTTCGAGATTTTTCAATGCCTTTAAATAAGGTATAAGGTTTGTTGATCTTCAACTCACGCTCGGACTATGCGAGTGTATGAAGCTGCTTGGACGCCACTCAACGAGATTATGAACGAAGTAATGTTCCGGGGGCGCACGGTCGGCGGGGGGAATAACGTTAGGCTCCGCCCAGATCCTCAAGGACGTTGGGATTAGGAGTCGCCTTGTTAACCGATTGGCCCAGTGCATCCAGGGAGGATTGCAGGTCTTCGCAGATCCTCTGCAGGCACATGCTGCTAGAGAAGAGCGCCCTGTCGTCCTCGGGGTGAGGTCACGTGCTGCATGATAAGGCTGAGGGCTGAGTCTAACCAACCGTGGAAAGTTTAAGCGTAATAAGTATTTAAGTTCAAGCATGACCTTACTCGTATAAGGATTTTACGTTATTCATTTTACATTTCTAATCAGATTGATTTATCAGCATATAAATTTGTAGGTTCGTCAAGCACTCCGGCAATCATGACGACACGAACCACTCCTCGTCCAACCAGGCCATCCACTACAGGTAAGTTACGAGTGTTATAACAAATGAGAATAATAATTGAATAATTGTTTAATTTTATTTTTTTTGTTTAATTTTATTGCCATTCCCAGTTAGGGCGTGTGCAAAAATCACGTGAGGTTAGATAGGGGGGGTGTCACGAAAAAATCACGACAGATCACGTTGGGGGAGGGAGGGGTACCTATAAGGTGACCTCACGTGTATTTTTCTACAGTGAACGAAGAAAAAATCTACAACATCAGTACTTAGATACTTTTTCTCGGTTTCGTTAAAAATAAATTTTGACTTGTTATACTTACCTCAAACTAGCGAGCCTATTTTACGCAAAAAAATCTGGCGAAAAAAAATACACGTGAGGTTGTGAGGGGGGGGTAACAAAGAACCTCACCAAATATCACCAGGAGGGGAAAAGCAGCCGAACCTCACGTGATTTGTGAACAAGCCCTTATCACCACTCCCATCTCTAGTTCGGTACAGTCTTGTACCACTATTCCAACCGACATAGGTAAAACTCCGGTATTAAATGTAATATCTTGTTAACTTGACAGTTTGATTACGGTAGATGTTTTCATGTCCTGACTTCCTCTTTAGCTCCACCCAGTGGCGTCCCTGCAGAGGACAGCGAATGCACTTCCACCGAAACTCTAACCGCAGCGGATACGTGCGACGCGTATCTCCTGTGCGTGAGCGGCCGCTGGCGCAAACAGCTGTGTCCGCCCGGACTACACTGGGATAAACGCACCAATCGGTGCGACTGGATCGACTTCGCCATGTGCGACGGTATGTTAATTAGATTTAAAATTTTTACGGTATGTTATTGGATTTTAATAAAAGTACTTTCTGAAACCTTGCCACCTAGACCGAAGCTAAGCAAGGACGAGGGTTTCTCAGATATAAGTGACAATATAACTCTCCTCATATAGTTAAGGCCCAAAACAAGTCTTTACTAAACTTATTTATCACTTGCTGCGCCTGCGCCCGACGGGAACACTACATTTATTCGGGATACAAAGTAGCCCACGTGTCAATCCAAGGTGTCAGATACCACCATACCAAATTTTATCAAAATACCAGCCGGTCCAGCCGTTTGAGCGTGACGAAGTATCAAACATACATACACCGGTAGACTCAGACATGTAAAAGTGCCCTTGTGGCCTACTTGCAGAATAAAGTTCATTATTTCATTATTATTTCATTACAAACACACTCACAAACTTTCGCTTTTATTAGTGTGATACTGAACTGAGATTTCTTATTCAGCTAAACCTGGTGCGACGAAGACTCCAGCATATGAACCTACAACGACAAAGAGACCGCAACAGACGTGGACAACCTCAAGAAAGCCCGCCACACAACCTACTGAAAACCTTACCACCTCGCCAACGGTATGATTTCCTTCTGCCATTGCCATTATTTCCTACTGTCCTGGTACATAGATGAGCTACCTATTCATATTCAAGCACCTCTACCACTTAAATTTTATGTTTCTACGCAATATTTATATCATTCATAAGAAAAACAAAACTGTTATTAAAAAGCCCGATTCATAATTTTAATATTCCCTATAATAAGCTTGAGGTTTTTAATTTTGTTATATGATTGGGAAATTGGGTATAAGTTATTTCGCAAACTTGTCAGTAAAATACCTCTAAAACCCTCTAACCTATATTGTTTATAATTATAATAAACCGGAGGCGCGGTAGCCCCGAGGACGGGAGCAGGGCGGTTCCACGGAAGCCTTAACTTATTATTGAATCGGACTTTTTTTTCTTAGATGTATTGAAATTTGGAATACATATTGATAATCGGAACATTTTTATATTTCAGTGTAATTATAACATTAGTCGTTTTTAGGGTTCCGTACCTCAAAAGGAAAAAACGGAACCCTTATAGGATCACTTTGTTGTCCGTCTGTCCGTCCGTCCGTCTGTCAAGACCCTTTTTCTCAGGAACGCGTGGAGGTATGAAGCTGAAATTTATATCAATTACTCAGGTCTACTGTCCCTTGAAGCTGTGAAAAAATCAAACTTCTAAGCCAACGCAATCAAAAGATACAGCCGTTTATGCCGCAAATTTTCGACACTTGCAAGGGAATCAAAACCTACAGGGTGCTTCCCGTGAACTCAGAATCTTGAAATTTGGTACGAAGCAACGTCTTATAGCATAGATAAAGGAAAAATTACGAAAACCATAAATTTTTAGTTACATCACATAATATATATTTTTTTAATAATTTTAAACTTACTACCCATTTCCTCATAAACGCGTAGAGGTATTAAATTGAAATTCATACCAAATACTCAGGTCTATAATACCTTTAAGCTGTAACAAAATCAAACTTCTATGTCAACGCAATCAAAAGAAACAGCAATTTAAGCTGCATATTTTGAAACTCGCAAGTACTCGCAAGGGAATCAAAACCTAAAGGGTACTTCCAGTCGACCTAGAATCTTGAAATTTGGCATGAAGCAACGTTTTATAGCACACATAAAGGAAAAATTCCGAAAACCTTAAATTTTTAGTTACATTACAAAATATATATTTTTTTGTAAATGTCGATTTCGATTGTCGTAATGAACGAACTTTGTAAACCTTGCAGGTTTGTACGGAACCCTCGGTGCGCGAGTCCGACTCGCACTTGGCCGGTTTTTTTAAATTCAGAAATGCAAATATCCGATTCAACGATAAACTAGAATTGTCGTATTCGGAATGTTGATCTATACGGAAATATAATAATCGGTATTTTGAAATTCGTGATTCCGAATATCGAGATAAACTTTTTCGTATTTATATAGTGTAGGTACCCACAAAAATACCTACGAGTATGCTAAGTAATTAATTGAATCAGGCGTTACTTTGCGAAAATCCATATTAATTAAAATAATAATATTGCTTTGCTAATCCGCGATATAATATCGTGCCAGTTAATTTGTGCTTACCCGTTATACTTATTTGCGTATTTTTTCATGCATCCATGCATTTAATGGTCCCACCCTCCCACCACGATAAGAAAATAACGTGCAAATAAGTATAACAAACCACCACCAAACAAAAAAAAACGTACTCGACACGTGTTTCGCCCCTCTACGAGGCATCATCAGGAGATGTTGACGGTCTGAAGTCCAGAAACCGAATTCGATTAGCACAAATTATAACTGGCACGATATTATATCGCGGATTAGCAAAGCAATGTTATTATTTTAAATACGAGTATAATAATAAATAATAATAAATATTAAGGGACAATCTTACACAAATCGACCTAGTCCCAAACTAAGCAAAGCTTGTACTATGGGTACTAGACGACGATATACATAATATATAAATACATATATAGATAACATCCATGACCCAAGAACAAATATTTTGCACAAATATTTGCCCCGGCCGGGATTCGAACCCGGGACCGCCGACTCAGTAGGCAGGTGTCTACCAACCGAGCCAAACGCGTCGTCGCTAGTATGCTAATGATGTTAACCCTCTTAGGGGCGTGACATCATGTCAATAGAAAGTTACGCCGCTGCCATGTTGTACGCCAGTTTATTACAGTATCAAATAGCGTATTTGCATTTTCGTAGCTCCTGCGGCACTTTTTATACCGTCAACGACCAGAGGCGCTCCATTAGTGTTACAGAGTTGTTTGAAAAATATTATATTTGTAAATCGAAATTTCTTGCATCCACTTGCAGCGCTGCCAAACCGGCACGTACCACTCGCACCCCCAGTGCGAGAAGTTCTACGTGTGTGTCAACGGGCAGTTGGTGACGCAGAGCTGCGCCCCTGGTCTAGTGTGGAGCTCGAGCGGACAATGCGACTTCCCTCGTAAAGACTCCTGTGGCGACCGCCGCACCATGCATCCCAGCGCGCCCGTCTCAATGCAGCTGCAGGAACAGACAAGTTAGTATGCTACGAATTACCCATACCCCGTGCGCGTGAACGGGCAGCTGATGGAGCAGAACAGACAGTTTAGTATACTAGCACGTGCCACCCGTATCCCTGTGCAATTTCCTGCGTGCGTGGACGGGCTGCGGTCACGCAGAGCTGCGCTCCGGTGTAAAGCGCTAGCGGACAGTACGAGTTCCCGCACAAGGATTCGTGCGGCGACCATCACACAATGTCTTCATGGAGCTGCAGGAGCAGACAAGTTAGTGCGAATAGTCAAGAGAGGTGGAGGAATATACTAGATGGATGTAGAGATGGGTGGGCGGAAAAAATCTATCGTATTGGTGTGTTGCAAATTCTGACCTGCTATTTCTTTTTTTACGAATATATATTTTTATTCTATCCAAATTGTTATGTAAATAACGACGTACTGTGTTTTAATAAAAAACACTTTTTTTATTATTTGCCATTGAGTTAATAGGTATATGAAAATATACTAGCTTTATTCGTCCCATTCGCTTTTCGTTGAATTCTCATTTCGTCTCATTCTGCACTCGTCACACTCGTTCTTTATTCGTCGTGTTCACTATCTGTTCCTATCTTCCTAAGTCCGATTCTATAACTTGTCTCATTTATTAGGTCTTATTCGTTTTTCGTCACGATCTTCCTAGGACTATGTTTATGTTTATCCCTTACGTTTTTAGTATCATTCACACTTTATCTTTAGTCACATTCCTTATTGGTTTCTCTCTTATTTTGGCGATATTGGCAAATCGTCCCGTTCTTTTTTGGGTACGTTCGCTACTCGTCTCGTTCGATACACGTTTTATTCGCTATTCATATATATCAAATTTTACGGCTTTCGATTATTTACTTTTCACTTGCCTATTTATGAAGCGACGTTGCCTGGTGGTTGATAAAGTTAAGGTAGTTTACCTTACACACTTGAGATAGCTAATTCAAATTGTACTCAAAACAAACATTCTACATGTAGGTACATTTTGACTGTTTTTCCATTATGCGTGCAGTTAGAATTTTGCGTATCGTACAGTGAGCTGCAGAATTACATGGCCCATCTATGAGTTCATTTATAAATTGGCCATGCATTTGTGCACCACATAGTAAATTATCAGCCGAAGCGCAAATATCGGTCGCCCAAATATTGATAATTTAAGATTGACGTGAAAAGATAGCAAATAACGATTGTGACCAAAAACGAATGTAACGAACTTAGAATTGGACTAAAAACGAAAGAGAATAATAACGAATGTGACCCAGTATCGAACGTTCCGGAAAAATTGAGGCAAATAAGTAGGTAAATGAGACAAAAATCTAAAATGAAGAATGAGTCCAAGGAAGACCGCGACGAATAACGAATAAGACTTTATAAGAATGAGACAAGTTACTGAATTGGACTTAGGAAGATAGGGACAGATAGCAAACAATACCATTTAAGAATGACTGAATGAGTGACGAATACAGAATGAGACGAATTAAGAATTTAACGAAAAACGAATGGGACGAATAAAGCCGCTACCTACCCACTAAACAACATAACATGCGTTATATGTTTTAATCGTTACACGCTTACTAGGTACACTACAAATTACTTATTACGCTTGTAGCAATTTTCATTCGCATCTTATTCAAACTTTATATGCCATAACATAACTTACCTATTTAGAATCACGTAAGTTCGATAACTTATACTCCGTGAACCTTAAATAAATATTCTATTAATTATATTTCTTTCATGATAATTTGTATCAACTAAGCAAGTAAAAACTTTACGATTTTGTCATAAACTGAAGAGCAAAGCTTTTCATTAATGTAGGGGAGCGTGGGGGAATTGGAGCCTACTAAGGCAAAAGTTCAATATAAGGCAAATGTATGGGTATTTTTAGATATTTTTAATAGAAAGTAAATCCTTAGTTATTTGACTATCATTTAATTGCAGCATCACCGTTACATTATCAGGCATTTGGCGACAGATAAACTTTTTTCCAAACAACAGAATCGCTCCCATTACCCGACTTTGCGGGAAATGAGAGCCTATAGATACCCATATGTGTAATGGGAGCTACTCAATTATTGAGTCAGCCTCAAAACATTAACTGTCAGCCTAAAATCTCATATTCATATAAATATTAACATAAACGTATGCGTAAATTAATTAAATTTAAGGATCCAAACAAAAATAGCCTAATAATGTAATAAGCTCTGATTACCCGACTACCACCATCTTGAAATTTCATAAAATAATATTCCGAATCTAGCTTGTAATGAAATGATATGAATAGCCACTCAAAATTTATAACATTAGCTGTTAAATAAAACAGGTTTCATTATAACAAACATATTACTTCAACTTAAGCTGGCCGTTGAAATATCGTATTTTTTATAAGCGCGGAACAAAAAACCGATAAGCGTCCGTGGTAACATAATGCGTGGCACTGGCGAGCTGAGCGAGTCAGGGGAACACGGCCGCACTGTGACGAAAACGCCCGAGCGGTAAATGAGTGAAGGGCCTGGCCACATGTCCACGACACGGCGTCGTAAACGTAAAACGACACGGTGTCGCGTCGGAGCGCGACACATTATCCACCGTGCGAATATCCGTTGCCGCGTCGTGAAAACACACGACACGGCGTCGTAAACGTAAAACGACGCTGTGTCGCGTCGGAGCGCGACACAATTATCCACCGTGCGAATATACGTTGCCGCGTCGTGAAAACACACGACGCTGTGTCGCGTCGGAGCGCGACACAATTATCCACCGTGCGAATATACGTTGCCGCGTCGTGAAAACACATGCTGCACCGGGCACCGCAGGTCGCAGGTAAATACATTTTGCCTTTTTAAACGAGGCGATATTTTCCATAATAGTTCTTCAAAACTTGACACAGACATTCTAAAATAATCATAAAACTTGTGATCACTTATTTTTAAAGCCTCGTACTTCCTTTTGAAATGACTGCCATCATGGTTCATAATAGAAAGATATGGATTTATCCAACATTTTCGTTTCTTCTGCTTTTTCTTCATGCTTCTTCTTAAATGCAACAAGAGCAGAATACGTGTGATAGGATCCATGTCGAATTGAAAACTGATCGCAAAATATTTTGAACATGTACGAGAAGCTGCGGCGTTGTAATCGAACGTGGCACCGCACCGTGCATCTACTCAACACAGCAAAGTTAATCTGCCCAACGCGCGGCGCGACCTGCGGTGCCCGGTGCAGCATGTGTTTTCACGACGCGGCAACGTATATTCGCACGGTGGATAATTGTGTCGCGCTCCGACGCGACACAGCATCGTGTGTTTTCACGACGCGGCAACGTATATTCGCACGGTGGATAATCGTGTCGCGCTCCGACGCGACACAGCGTCGTTTTACGTTTACGACGCCGTGTCGTGTGTTTTCACGACGCGGCAACGGATATTCGCACGGTGGATAATGTGTCGCGCTCCGACGCGACACCGTGTCGTTTTACGTTTACGACGCCGTGTCGTGGACATGTGGCCAGGCCCTAAGGGCTATAGTTTTGTCTCTAGTCGCACCGCTCCTATTACCCGCTGGTCCCCATTACCCCTGGTTCCCCTAAGTATTGTATTTAATTTACATACTTACAGTTTGTTGTAGTTTAGGTAATTAACAATGTGATACTATGTGATATAGTATAGGAGATGGTAATACTGTATTATAAGTAGACTGTTTTATATATGTATTAATTGTATTATAATAAACTATACGTGTGTATGTAAATCGTTTTCATTTAACTCAATCCCGCATGCAGCAAGTCATTTCCTCTGATGTAAGTTTCACATTTAAATGTAATGTCAATTGTATTTCATACCTCGATTGATTAATTCTACTTAGTAATTTATTAATTATTCTTATCCACAGAATTTTGCGAGAGCGGTGAATACGCTAAGCTTGAGGGAGACTGCACTCGCTACAGACACTGTCTTTTTGGCAAATTCGAAGAATTCCCTTGCAGTGCTGGACTTCATTGGAATGATGTAGGTATAATAGTATTAATGATGGTCATTTATTCTAATAATGGAATTACATAATTTTATGAATTAGTATAATGCATAACTCGTAAGTAAGTGGTTGGGTCATTGTCAGGTTTAGGTGCGCGTCTTTCCGGTGGTCATTAGCTAAATTAAGGATTCCAGGGCCTAATTTTCTGATTAAATGCCTGTGTGAATAAAGAACGTTCCCTCTTCTATAATCCGATGTAATAGCAACATAACCTATATTCATACAAGCTCTTAACTTTTGACCACCGAAGGGACAAAGATTGCTTTTTGAACTGACAATGACCCAGTTGAGTAATAAAAACAATGTGCATACTTCTTAAGTCAAATGTGTACACACTTTATATGACATTCCAATTCATCTGTAGGTTTTCAACTACATTTTTACAAATAAATATTCTTAGGGCCGATTGTTGATATTATATAATATTTAATAATTATTGTTAATTAATAATAAATATTTAATATAATAATATATCATATAAATAGTTAATTAATTATAATATTAAAATTAAATATTTAATGTATTAATATATTATTTTAAATATTTAATATAAAATATATATCTAAATATGTATATTAAATTGTTAATATTAAGTATATGAATATAAAAGATTTAATATTTAACATTAATTTATAAAGATTTAAATAGCAAATGAGATTTTCAATATGAATATTAATTAAAATTTATCTGCCAGTTATAAAATTATTGATATCCTTTTCTCCCGTCATATAAAAGAAAAGTGACAGCCAACATTTATCTGACAGATATTTTTTATCTGGTGATTGAACAATCGGCCCTTATTCTTATTATTAATAGTATTACTGCAGACGCCGGGAAATAAGGGCTTGCCGGCTGAGTAGGTATAGACGTCTAGTGATACGAAGCCGGCAAGCCCTTTTCACGGCTAAGGCATGTATAGTGCTTTTCTCAAACATTATGCAATGAAATAAAAAAATACACCACTCAAAAAAACATAATTCAGCTGTTCAGCCAGTCCATGAATACAAACGCCATGTTTAAAAAAAAAGTATTTTTAATTTTCTCTCCAATCCCTCTATATATTTTTTCTTTAATAAGTCGTCCACGTGTGTACGTGTAGTGTTCGAATATTAGGGCCATTATACACAACCTGATAATAAGAATCTTAATTTCTATAACAAATAAAATAAAGGCAGAGGATTTTAAATATTGTCTATGGTCTCTGGTGACTTACGTATAGACAGTACTTTAAATTTATTCATCAACACATTGAATCATACAGATTTGTATTCTTAGTATCAGTTCGTGTGTAGGTACTAGGCATTAACGCGGATATTGTTGGTCCGATGGCTGAATGGGTAGCTAATAGAAAAAAAATATATCAGCTGTTCATAAACACAGACGCCATGTTTACATTAAAATTAAAAACAAATTACTTCCCGGCCTAGGCCTTAAATTTTGTATGAAATTCCTTTACAGTTCTCTCGAATTGTTCCGCCCGAAACTTGACACTTCGAAGCCTGTTTTAACGCACGTTATGACGATATTTCATTGCATGTTTGAGAAAATAATATTATTTCTTATTCTTAATAACAGTACCTACCTACTTACCAATAATATTGCTGCAAATGCTTTTTCACAGTGTATATTTCGATGATATATTTATTTAAGGAAAAGCAAATCTGCGATTGGCCGAAAAACGCGAAATGCAAAAGCAAGAGTACCATGACGACAGCTAAACCAATGGGCGAAATGCCTGACCTACCCACCATGGAGCACGGGCATAGAGAGCCGGCGCACCCAGTCGCTGCAGTGCCATCCCCTACACAACCAGAAGAGTCTTCCAAACCTTCCTTACTGAAAAGTGAGTAAAAATTTGTAATAATAATAATAATAAATAATGATGATATGTAGTTGGCTTAACCTGCTTATAAATATGTATTATATAAATCTCTTCACCTAGGCCTGCCAGAGGGGCATACAATGTGAGCAGGTTTTCTGCGAACTGTTAGATGAGGAAGACCCTATATAGTTTTGACCAATTGACGTATGTGTCAAAAACCCTACATCAAGCTGTGAACTGCTAAGACTGACTGGCAGTTATGATGATATGAAACGATCGATTATCTCCACCATCTACCGAGCTTATCAAAATAGACAGCGGCCTAACTTATATGAAATCCTAAATTGTCCTAAAGACGATAATTTTATAAAATGAAATCCAATCTAAATAGCAGCTCTGTTCCTAGGTAGCAAATGAGTTTCCGTATCTAAATCGAAGCTGGCATGTTTAACGCTGATATTATTACACACACCACATTTAAAATGTATAATTTTGTTTTGTATAAATGTTGAAAATGTTTTACATATATACTTCCAGCTAAATACAAAGTAGTCTGCTACTACACGAACTGGGCGTGGTACCGGCCCGGCCTGGGCAAGTACGGGCCGGGAGACATAGACCCGTCTCTGTGCACGCACATCGTCTACGGGTTCGCGGTGCTTGGCAACGACGGCCTCATCGAGGCACACGATTCCTGGGCGGATTATGATAACCGTAGGTATCCAAGTTACTATACCAAGTGAGCCAGTACGTGGCTCAAGACATCGCCCCGTCTCTGTGCGACATTATAGCACACGGGTCTAGGGCGGATTATGATAACCGTAAGTATCCATGCTACAACACAGACTGAGCCAGTACGGGGCCGAAGAAATCGACCCGTATCTGTGCGACATAATGGCACTCCACACGGGTCTAAGACGAATTTTAATAACCGTAAGTATCCAAGCTACTACACCAACTGAGCCAGTACGTGGCCGAAGACATCGACCCTTCTCTGCGCGACATCATGGCACAGGGATCTAGGGCAGATTATGATAACCGTAATTATCCAAGCTACTACACCAAAGCAGGGCTAGTACGAGCCCGAAGACATCGATCCATCTCTGTGCTTAATCATGGCACATACGGGTCTTGCGCGGGCGGATTATGATAACCGTAAGTCGCCTTATAATTTAGGCATGGAAGACAGCTGCGCCCTCCCGTATTCAGTATAATGAATACTTATATAATGACAATCACGATCGCCTGTTTACCTTACCTTATTAAGTAGGTAATTACTGCTCTCGAAAATCTGTCTCGATTCTTTTTTTATTTACTATTTAATTACGGTTTCTAAACATTTCCGTATTTATTTACAGGTTTATACGAACAAGTGGTCGAGTACAAGCGCTACGGCGTCAAGGTGTCACTCGCATTGGGTGGCTGGAACGACTCCGAGGGTGACAAGTACTCTAAACTGGTGAACGACCCGGCCGCGCGAGCGCGCTTTGTCACCCACGCCGTTCAGTTCATAGAGAAGTACAACTTCGATGGACTCGACTTGGACTGGGAATATCCGAAGTGCTGGCAGGTTTGTTATACTAAACTGGAATTGATGCCATTTTTTAAGACTGCGCCGAGCGTTAGCGACTTAACCATAGAGCGCGGGGAATGCGTATTTAGATCGGCGCGCGCCGCGCGCGGCCGCCATACTAAAAATGTATATTTAAAAACACTTTTTGATAAATTTGGACCTACCAATAATAGAAATATTTGATGCGGACAAAGTGTAATGTAAACATTCATCTTTTCTTTGAACTGAAAATCAGAATAAATTTCCATTGTTAAAGTATAAAAAAACACTTAACGCCTGCTTACGATTTTAAAATTTTCGTCCAACTTTACTTAGTTTTCTAGGGTAAAATATTAATAATCTTATAATTTTTCCACGGAGAAGTTGTTAACACATTCTTCGAAATGCTAAAAATATAGTTTAGAAATGGATGAAACAACTAGTGTTGACGTCGTCTACTTAACGGCAACTGCCTATTTTTCACATTTCGCTCGGTGCAGTCTTAATCAAATGGCTATAAAAGCTTATAATATTACACCACACCTAAATTATAAATATTCATTACAGTAGAGTTATTAAACTCATATCTATTATTTTTTCTACAGCGTGTCAAACCAAGTTCATTACCCAACATTGCTTGCTCTTGTTTGTTGTAGTCTTAATGTAAGCCATTTTATAGGCCGCAGCAGTTATTTTCTGCCCATCACTGGAGAAAATCTTACTTCCTGGCCAAGACAAGACGTAAAACTTTAGACAAACCACGGGAGGTAATTCTTAAAGCCCCAGATCGCATATTTATGACACACCTGCGATCTGGGACATTCACGAATTCAACGCCCTAGGTAAGTACCTATAGGGCGGTGAATTCGTAAATGGGCGGTGAATTGTACATTACGTAAGTACGTAATGTACAATTTAAGCTCATTTCAGTTTACTTATTTATTAATTTACTTCAGGTGGATTGCACGAAAGGTCCTGACTCGGACAAAGAAGGCTTCTCGGATCTAGTTCGAGAGTTATCCGCAGTATTAAAACCGAAAGGATTGCTTCTGTCCTCTGCCGTATCCCCGAATAAGAGGGTTATAGACGAGGGCTACGACGTCCCAGTACTGGCCAGACATCTCGACTGGATCGCTGTGATGACTTATGATTATCATGGACAATGGGACGGGAAAACTGGACACGTCGCACCGCTATACTATCATCCCGATGATGACACCACCTATTTCAATGCTGTATGTCATTGTTTACCTAAGCTTTTTTCAGTTGCACTTAAATATTTTACGGTATACATATGATTATTGATTGAATGCATTGCAATTAGTTATCACATTCTAAATACCGCGATTAATTTTAGAACTATACGATTCATTACTGGATGGCGAAAGGAGCACCATCAAGGAAACTTGTGATGGGTATTCCGATGTACGGGCAAACCTTCACAATCGGTACCAAATGGGATACAGATCCAGAACTGCTCGGCAGAGGAGACGCAACTGCACTAAATGTACCTGCTGTGGCTGGAGGCGAAGCAGGAGAATATACAAGAGCTAAAGGCTTCTTGGCCTATTATGAAGTAAGGAATCATCAAACATTTATCCTAAAGTTTCTGATTATAAGGATATAATATAAGTACTTACTGCTTTATTTGTAGATTTGTGACCGAATTAGAAATCATGGATGGACTGTCGGAAGAGATCCTTATGGACGAATGGGACCACACGCTTACAAAGGCGATCAGTGGGTGGGCTTTGATGATATAGAAATTGTAAAAAAGAAAACCGAATTTATTAAATCTTTGAATCTTGGAGGCGGTATGATTTGGGCTCTTGATCTGGATGACTTTAGAAACAGGTAATTACTTATAATAATAACTAAATACACGGGTTAATTTCCTCTTTAAAACTTAATATTATTTGTTTTTATATTTATCAATATTTTTAGATGTGGACAAGGAAAACATCCGCTGCTGAGTACAATCAAGAAGGGCTTGCTTAATCCAAAAATAGAATTGTACCCTGTTCCACCAATGCCAACATATCCATCAACCACAAGCTGGCCCTCAATAGACATAGATGATGATCTCGACGACATCGAAGTTCGGCCTGGTTATACAAAACCTAGCAGGACGACTACCGCACGGCCAATGAGACCTACTTCACAAATGAGCTCCATCGTCCAAACCACCAAGAAACCTATAATAATACCGACTGTTGAAGAAAGATATAAAGTTGTGTGCTATTACACCAACTGGGCCTGGTACAGGTTAGTCATGGAGTTATTATTATGACTAAATCTCAACATCAGATTCCAGTAATAATACCTGTGTTCATAACTTTCAGACCTGGACCAGGCAAGTATACTCCGAGTGACATCGACCCCTCATTGTGCACCCACGTAGTTTACGCATTTGCTGTCCTCGACGCTGAGACGTTAGTCATGAAACCGCATGATACATTTTTGGATGTTGAGAACAGTAAGAACCAAGCATTCCGCTCGATTTCTTAAAGAAAAATCTGACATAAGTAGGCTAAACTGTATGGTTTGTTTTCCAGAATTTTATGAAAAAGTAACGGCCCTAAGGAACCGAGGCGTAAGGGTCGTCATTGGTTTAGGAGGCTGGAATGACTCTGCTGGCGACAAATACTCTCGTCTTGTTAACAATCCGTCGGCTAGGAAAAAATTCGTCGTACACGCAATAGATTTCATCGAACAGTTCGGTTTCGACGGATTGGACCTGGATTGGGAATATCCCAAATGTTGGCAAGTAAGTACAAGCTGTACAAAAATTATACAAATAAGTCACCTCTTAAATAACAATATTAGGTCTAAATTATATATTGCCAACAACAGCTCTATTGCCTGTATTTATTCCCAAAGCATTTCACTATGTACGATACCTAATCAAATATATTTGATTACAGGTGGAGTGTGAAAAGGGACCCAATTCCGACAAGCAAGGGTTTGCCAGTTTAGTAAAGGAGCTGCGATCAGCCTTCAACCCTCGTAGACTCCTGCTATCTAGCGCCGTTTCTGGCAGCAAGCGAGTCATCGACTATGGTAAATGAGAGACTAGAGTCAGACCACGCTAACTGACAAACCATATAAAGTGACTCACTTTGTATGGTTTGGACTACTTAACGAAATACGGAGATATATAATTCGTAACTCCAAGATCGGTATAAAAAGTTTCCAAAAAATTATGTACTTATTATTAAGCTTGTCATGAATTGAATTTTGAATGTGATACCTACAAACTACAGTGCCTTTATAATCTACAGCATACGACGTGCCACTTCTGTCGAACAACCTTGACTGGATCGCTCTTATGACTTACGACTACCACGGCCAGTGGGACAAGAAGACCGGCCATATTGCACCCATGTATGCTCGCGCAGACGATGATGACATGACCTTCAACACAGTAAGTTTAAACAGGCGTCTGGAACTTTACGTTAGACTTGCCATTGCGTTTGTCATTAACCTTCTTCATCTTCAATCAAAATGGTTTACCATCAATCCATGAATTTCACAGAACTTCACCGTACACTACTGGATCCACAAAGGCGCGGCTCGGCAGAAACTCGTGTTGGGTGTGCCGATGTATGGCCAGTCGTTCTCTCTTCTGGACAACTCTGCCAACGGCCTGAGCGCGCCTGCAGACGCAGGAGGTGAACCGGGAGACGAAACTAGAGCCAGGGGCTTCTTAGCTTTCTACGAGGTAAGTATCAAAACTTTAACACGAAACCAAAAGCTGACATTATTTCACACGACTATGGTCCAATGTGTATGTGCACATTTTTGGTATGTATATGAGTACCTAAGCGTGACCGTTGGCCGTCCATCCCTATTTTCGTGGCCTCTGTGCAGTAAGTCATGAACTATTTTTAATTATATTTTCCATTCCTTAAAAAAACATTTCCTTATATTTAACATTCACAGATATGCGAGCGCATCAGAGTTCACGGCTGGTCAGTGTTCCGGGATCCCGGTGGTCGTATGGGACCGTACGCTACGCGTGGTGACCAGTGGGTCTCATTTGACGACGATTTCATGGCACGCCACAAGGCGGAGTACGCTCGTGCGATGGGCCTAGGAGGCAGCATGGTGTGGGCTCTAGACCTAGATGACTTCACCGGGCAGTACTGCGGCTGCGGCAAGAGCCCGCTCTTGATGAATATCAACCACGTACTCAGAGGGAAGACGGCACCACCGCCATGTGCGCTGGAGGAAGGTCAGTGTATTGTCTAAAGGTTTTTGTTGCGGATTCTTACGACAGTACGTCTAGCATAACTGGGTCAATTTCAGCAAGACGCATTTTTGTATCATTTCGGTGTGATTCTTTATTTTTGAATATTTTTGTGTTTTATAAATGTGAAGAGATACTTTAGACTCTAAAGTTTAGAGTATATTATTAAACATATGTAAAACTCTGAAATCTCAAATAGTTCGAGATCGAATATCTAATCACACAACGGAATGATAAAATGTACAACAGGATGATAAAATAAGTGCACCGCAATGAGATTTCGTACACCGGAATGAAAATAAAAGAGACAAATTATGAAAGTAATTTTACGTTTTATATTCGTAATATCTAGACACGCGGTAGCGTGTCCAGCCAAGTTCACCGCAGGAACTGGCGAGCAGCAGCCGTGTGTTATATTACACGAACCGTTTGGAGCCACTATAGACCCCCCAATAACTCCAAATCTATTTAACATAAAAAAATGAAATTTGGCTTATGTATTAAGATCCTTTAGAACAAGTAGAACCCCAAATTTCAATCATATAGGTTAAATAGTTATTAAGATATTAAAGTCCAAAAAATGGTATTTTTATCACTGACTGACTGACTGACTGACAAGTAATCAAAAACCTAACCCACTTCCAGGTGACCTAGAAAGGTGAAATTTGGCATCCAGCTTAGTAATTGTGTGTGTATACATATAAAAATCGAAAACAGTGATTTTTTTATGTTTTTTTATTATTATTATTATTATTATCAGACCTAGGAATCCGTGGGGCAAATTTCGTTGACAGGTAGGGACATCCTATATCGACAAATTAAATTATCGATGTTCGTTTTATATACGAGTGTAAAAATATGTTTTTATTAAAAGTAAAAAATAATAATTACGTAATAACTCAATACTCTTCTTCGTTTTTAAAGAGAAGAGAATATTTTTTTGCGATGAAAGGTGGATTGACATTTGTTACAGTATAGCTTGGACCCACGTTTAATTATTTCAGGTTGTTTTTTAAGCAATTCTTCATTTTTTTAGGAGGCATTATTTATTTATATAAAATACGTATGTAATATAACGTGTTTACAAATGACACTGTCCGACGACATTGACAAGTACCTATTGTTTTATAGCGAGTTAGCGATTGTCTATGTAGGTAATTTACTTCTATTGAATTATCAAAAGAGGTTGAGATAATTATTAACTATTTTGTAGTGCTATAGGTATTACACCCTACCTTTATATTAAACTAGCATTAACCCGCGGCTTCGCTCGCGTGCCTATACAATATACATCATCCTACGGGAACAATGCTCTTTTTTTCAGGATTAAAAGTAGGCTATAATCTGCAATCTGCATTTCCCTGATGCATATCCGTCCAGCCGTTTTAGCGTGAATAAGTAACAAAACATACACAGACTTTCGCTTTTCTAATATTACTGGGAAATACTTTTTATTTTATCATAACTCCACTTTATCAAATCAAACCGAAAACTCAAGAACTCAAATCAAACGATCTCAGCTTTTACTGTACCAAATAAAGTTCACTTCAAAATCCATAACTCGAAGTGAAGCTAAGACACCGGGATATGTGTGCATTTTATTTGTACCTATAAAGCTTTTATAATGTCCCGAGCCTCCGCTTATTGACTTGTGATATTCGAGATTGATTTAATGATTCTAAGCCATGTTCTAAGTTACGTCATGTTCTATTGTAAGATATTGAGGTTCTCTTCGTTGATGAATGAAAAATGTATTATTCTGAGCCAGATAAACGTAATTCAGAATTCTGAAATGACTTAACATAATTGTTGAAAAGCTTGAATGTATTTATTACGGATGCAGGGAGTTTCCCGATCATTACTCCTCCCGTCCCAACGCGCCGCCCGCCTATAGGTACCGATTGACGACGATCGAGATGCCACCAAATACAATTTTTTTAATCAATTAGGATAACGCGGGTCTCTATCCATACCTCAAAAGCAAAAACAGAACCCCCTTATAGGATCACGTGTAGCTGTCTGTCAGTCCGTCTGTTACAACCGATTTTCTGCAAAACTACTGCAATTTGGCGCAAATGCTTTCAAGAATTTTCATGACCACAAATAAAATTTCAAAATTGGTGGCATTTTCGTAATTAACGTCCCAACAAACCATAAAAAATACACCCCTACTCATATTTAGACATTTCAACCCCATTTCACCCCAACAGGGAAGATGTTAATTCACGTCCGCCACGTTGGATTTAAAGATCGTTGCGGATTTCGTAATTAGCGACCCGATAAACCATAAAAGCATTACTAATGGATTTTCAGACTTTGTCACCACATTTCTCCCTTTTAGGGGTTGAATTAAAAAAACCTGAAACACGTGTTTACTCATTTATTGTTAGAAATACTCCTGTGAAGTTTCGAATAAAATAGCCTAACTAATCTTGTTTCCCCATACAAACTCTGGAACCCCATTTCACCCCTTTAGGGGGTGAGTTTTGAAAAATCCTTTCTTAGTGCACCCCTACACCTTATAAGGAACCTACGTGCCAAATTTGAACTCTCTAGAACCAGCGGTTTAGTATTTAGACATTTCAACCCCATTTCACCCCAACAGGGGAGATGGTAACTCACGTCCGCCACGTTGGATTTTAAAATCGTTGCGGTTTTCGTAATCAGCGACCCGATAAACCATAAAAACAATACCCATGCTGATTTTCAGACTTTGTCACCACATTTCTCCCTTTTAGGGGTTGAATTTTCAAAAAACCTGAAACACGTGTTTACTCATTTATCGTTAGGAATACTCCTGTGAAGTTTCGAATAAAATAGTCTAACTAATCTTGTTTCCCCATACAAACTTTGGAACCCCATTTCACCCCTTTAGGGGATGAGTTTTGAAAAATCCTTTCTTAGCGGATGCCTACGTCATAACATCTATCTGCCTGCCAAATTTCAGCTCGATCCGTCCAGTGGTTTGGGCTGTGCGTTGATAGATCACTATGTCAGTCAGTCAGTCACCTTTGAGTTTTATATATATAGATATTGTAACCTAGCGATTATTTAAAATATGCTATGTTGAACAATTGAACAAAAAACACACAATGTTGGGGGCGATCACTAGTATATAGAACGAACATCGATAGTTTAATTTGTCGATATAGGATGTCCCTACCTGTCAACGAAATTTGCCCCACGGATTCCTAGGTCTGATTATTATTGATGGTTGTTGCCTCAGAACTCTGTCATTTATAAACCGATTTGGAAAATTCTTTTTTTGTTTGAAAGATATACTAGAATAGCATATACACTCACACGCACACACTTACACATACATGCACATAAAAATCCAATACGTATTAACCGTTTTGGAAAATTCTTTGTTAGTTCAAAACTTTCAAAAGATGTACTAGAATAGCACACAGAACTAATTAACAAATAATAATTAAGTAATCTACACATCATAATAATTTCTGTACAAAAAGTAATGATATCCCATCAAAAACATAAATGTAAAATGAGAGCCAAGTTCAATATCGCGTGCACTTCGCCGACAAAAGAATTGAGATCTGCAAGGGCGCCAAGTTCTTTGCCCTAAAATTTTTAGATACAAGGACATGCGACATACTCAATGCATTTATTTTACTTGGGGTGTAATTCGATATCAAGACTTGACTTGGCTAGTTTTAAAATATAAATTTATATTATAAATAAAAATCAATCAAATCATTAACCTATTTTCGTAAAGGTAAGTACGCAAGTTAGTGTACGTCTTGTTACTTATATAAAATTTAGTTAGTTTGTGAAAACTAGCCAAGTCAAATCTTGATATTGAATTACTCCCCAAGTAAAATAAATGCATTGAGTATGTCGCATGTCCTTGTATCTAAAAATTTTAGGGCAAAGAACTTGGCGCCCTTGCAGATCTCAATTCTTTTGTCGGCGAAGTGCACGCGATATTGAACTTGGCTCTCATTTTACATTTATGTTTTTGATGGGATATATTATATTGGCATAACATAATAATATGAACATATATCTTAATCTGGTAATAAGTACAAAATAAATAAATAAAATATTGTTTCAACAATATCTATGAAAAGAGAAGCTACTTTTATGTCATTCCGGTGTTTTCCTCATTTAGGTGGGGTTTAAAGTCATTTTACCACACTGGAAACACCAGAATGAAAATGGCGGACAAAGAAACACGACATATTTTTATTTCTTAAAAAACCGGCCAAGAGCATGTCGGGCCACGCTCAGTGTAGGGTTCCGTAGTTGCCCATCCTTCACAATAGACGGGCTTAAAACAGCTGTTTTAAGCCCGAGGTTTAAATTACGAGAAAGATTTCAAGTTCTATATAAAAATGTTGTAAACGCCAAAGTAACTGTAATTACTTACTACCTTCTGGAAGTCAACTTCCGTCCTTTTTAAAGAAAATTATGAAATGTTGCTATAAGTAACTCAAAATTGGCTAGACCGATTTTATTCAATATAGTTTTCATTCAAAGTACTTATAAGGCCTCATTTTCATGAATTTTTCCATAATTTTTTGACACGTGGTTGAAAAGTTAGAGGGGGGGGGGGGGGACGCTATTTTATTGATTTTCGAAACGCGAATATTTACAAAACTGCTGACTTTATTAAAAAGTAATGTTTGGAGACCCCTATTATTTTTACAAAACCTAGTCAACGACATCCCATACCCTAGTGTGGGAACGAAAAAAAAAATCACCCCCACTTTAGGTGTAAGAGAGCTCGAGAGGTACCCGAAAAAAAGTTTTTTTTTGTAGTTTTTATTGTACCTATCGTTTTGTCGGCGTGATACATACACATACTCATACCAAATTTCAGCTTTCTGATACTAAAGATCACGGAGCTAAGCCGCGTACGGACGGACAGACGGACATGGCGAAACTATAAGGGTTCCTAGTTGGCTACGGAACCCTAAAAAAGAGTAAACCCTATATTCTAAAACTAATTAAATTCTTGAAATCATGTGTATACATAATAATAAATAATAAATATTGGACGACCTCCCAAATTAAGCTCAAGAAGGCTTGTGTTATGGGTACTAGTACTAGACGACGATATACGTGCTTATAGTGCACACGCCTCTCTGAAACTACCAGTGACAACTTGGTGAGGCATCCGAAGAACCCGATTCCTGCCGCCCCGTTTATTTTATAGCGTTTGAGCAACCTTCTCTATAGTGACCGACCGAAGTTTCGGTTTCAGTTTCGGTTTCGGTTTCGGCCAGTTTCGGCCTAAAAATCATGTTTCGGCCAAAGGTTCGGTTTCAGCCAAAAAAGTATAACGATTTAGCACAAATTTAACTGGCACGATATTATATCGGGGAATAGCAGAGCAATATTATTATTTTAACTTTTGGGTAATTTACTTTAGACCCAGTGTCAATGTTAAAATGTCAATTCAACAAAAGTAAAACGTGAGTAATTGCTGACATTTTGAATTTTTTTACTTTTTCTATCTCCACTTTCTTGAAAATTCTTTAATCGACAAAAATAACCTGATATATAATATGAAATTCAGTGGGTAATCAAACCTACTTACAAAATTTCATTACAATCGGTTAAGAAATACGACCTCCAGGCGAGAACAGCGGAAAAGCATCCAATCGTACATACGAAAGAATTTTGGGCCAAGCTGAATCTGAAACGCTTTGCTCCATCGGTCAATTTTATTATGTCAGCGAAATTTTTCATTGTATTCATTTTAGATCTAGGAAGAACGGCCCGCTGACATTTTATGCAACGTTTTAATCATGTTTATAAAAGGTTCGGGTTCGGTTTCGGCCGAAACTGTAATCAGAACCGAACCTTCGGTTTCGGTTTCGGCAGAAGAACATGTTTCGGTCGGACACTACTTCTCTATTAAAGAAGAGAACATAAGTAAGCTAATTCTACTCCGCCTTGCACAGGGATATCTTATAGAGACCACGCTACTGGAGTATAAACCACTATGTCCTTATCCTGATTTAGCCCAACTATTCATACATGTTTATATCGATGTCCACAGTACCTGGTGCAACAGTACCAACAGTTCCAGTTGAAGGTGAAACCGATTCTTCAAGTGAAGTGGAATCTGCAGAGACATCGCCAGCTATTCCTGAAATAGACTCTGACATTGAAACAAGTGTAAGGTTTCCTAAATATTATTATGTAGTCTAACCCTAAGTACATGAAGTATCCAAAACCGGTCAAGTTCGAGTCGGACTCGCGCACCGAGGGTTCCGTACAAACACTTTCAATCCTTAAGTGGTTAAGTTAAGTTTGCACCTGGTATGTATAGCGCTCCATACAAATGAGGTGCAAAGTACACGCAACCAATCCCGTTTGTTGTATGGGAGCCCCCCTTAAATATTTATTTTATTTTATTTTTAGTATTTGTTGTTATAGCGGCAATAGAAATACATCATCTGTGAAAATTTCAACTGTCTAGCTATCACCGTTCTTGAGATACAGCCTGGTGACAGACGGACGGACGGACGGACGGACGGACGGACAGCGAAGTCTCAGTAATAGGGTCCCGTTTTTACCCTTTGGGTACGGAACCCTAAAAATGATACCACTGAAATGACACACGTCGAAAATACCTACGCATCTAGAGGCTAAAATTGTATCGTAAGCTATTATAGTTTTTTTTTATAATATACAGGGATATCTCGATGGTAGACCTTGCTCCGGGATGACGTTCAGAGGAGACGACTCAAACTGCAGTAAATATTACTTGTGTTTCAATGGACTATACATGCAGCTTACTTGCCCGTCCGGATTACTGTGGAATGGGGTAAGCTACTTATATTTGAATTGCGACAAATTTTGTGTTATCATCATCATTCACCTTGTATGTACGAGTAATAATACCTTTATGATTTTTTTTATTACAGAATCATTGCGACGTCCCGTCTAAGTCACGATGCAAGAGCAAAGCTAATCTAAGAATAACATCAGGAGAAAATAGTGTTGTGGAATCAGAAGAGAAGCCAATTGTTGGATGTTATTTCACTAATTGGGCTTACTACAGGTAAAACATTGTTTACTCCTTCGGTTTACATAATTTATAAATACTTATACATATTAACCACAGTTAATATTACGCTTAAATTGTTGCAGACGTGAAAATGGAAGCTTTGGTCCGGACCAATTAGATGCTTCAATGTGTACCCATGTCATTTATGCGTGGGCTCATCTTGATGCGAAGACTTTCAAAATAGTTCCTGGAAATCCAGAACTTGACGTAGAAAATGGTATAGTGTTGTCTACAAAAATACTATGAGTAATTGTTTTAGTAATATAATAATAATAAAAAATCCATTTTATTCCCAATTGCAGATTTCTATGGGAAAATTACTAACCTCCGGCAAACGGCAGTTAAGGTGATCCTAGGTGTAGGCGGTCTGGAAGACTCAGAGGAAGAAAAGTGGCGAGAAATGGCATCTACTCCTGACAGTAGAAAGAAATTCGTCAGATCTGTTGCTAGATTCTTACGAAAATGGAACTTCGATGGCTTGCAAATTGCCTGGCAGTACCCTGGTTGTAATCAGGTTAGTTTTGATACCTAATTGAAGAATCTTGACTAATTATGTCTCATAGTTAGAGCATACGTATTATACGTAATATATTTTATAAGTGGAGTCGATTTACGAATTTCAATCCTTAAGTGGCAAGTATAGTAGGTACGGCTCTTCCCAGGTGAATTTTTCGCTTCGAGCCCTAATCTTTCAAACAATGGTCATTGTCTATTATCGCAAAGCCGCTAGCTACCGAGTTTGCCACGTGCCACTATAACATTCATATTAAAAACAAACGGTATCGTCATAACTAGTATTAAGGTTCAAATCAAAATAATATGAATGCTGTATTTCGTCGGGGTGGTCAATAGACCACGTAGACAACGGTCGTAGGACAATAGTCCTACACTACCAAAACGCAATATCTAGAATATCAGTGACATAAAATTTGAACATCAATACTATGACGATACCGTTTGTTTTTAATATGAATGTTATAGTGGCACGTGGCAAACTCGGTAGCTAGCGGCTTTGCGATAATAGAGACAATGGCCATTGTTTGAAAGATTAGGGCTCGAAGCGAAAAATTCACCTGGGAAGAGCCGTACTATAACCAAGTCCTAGATTATTTTAGAAAGTTCAGGATTAATTTACCTTTCCATCGGAAAAGTGTCTTCAGATTGTTACAACTTCGTTACTGTTTGCAGGTCCACTGCTCGTCTCACAGACAGTCATCTGAGAGGAATAATTTCAGCGAGTTACTGATAGAATTATCTACGAAACTCCGCTCAAATGCCATGGAGTTCTCTGCAATGGTCGCAGCGTCTCCTGAAATTGCGTCTAAGGTTTACGATCACGCTGTACTCAAAGAGACTATTGACTGGCTATCAATCGCTGCTAATGATTATTACGCTACGTCCAGTGGCCGAACGGGCTATCTGATGCCTTTGGAAGAGACAGAACTCTGGGATAATAACTTTGTAAGTATGATCAGAAATTTAAGAAAATATTTGTATAGAATCTTTTTATCGATTCATATTTTTTTATGTGGTAATACCACATTTTTATTTTTATAAATAATGTGACTGACGTAGCGGTCGAATAGCTCAGTTGGGAGAGCAATGCGCCGGAAACGCAGAGGTCGCGGGTTCAAACCCCGCTTCGATTGTAGTAGATCGCATTCAATTTTTCTTTCTTAATTTACCTTTGTGTCATTATTTAAGAAAATAAACAAAAACATTTTTATTGTTGTTTTTCTAAACTTAGACTCACTATCTACCCTTGTTTCAGAACTCTACTATAGAATATTGGGCTAGCGTATTACCAGCTAAGCAAATAGTGTTTGGGGTCCCAGCGTACGCTAGGACCTATTCGCTGAGGACGGTCACTAACAGAGAGGTGGGGGCGCCCGTATTCGGTCCTGGCGCGCCTGGACCCTACACAGGGGTCCCGGGCTTCTTAGCATATCACGAGGTAGGTTCTGTTGGTTGTATCATAGACATACATTCTTGTTACTAATAATTTGTAATTTTGAAGAATCGGTATTGTTTTATTCCATAATTTATAAACGGTGGTGGTGATATACCAATTCGTACAAAGCCTTTTTCTTGGATCGCATATTTCCTGACCTCGCCCGATTCAAACAACAACCAGCCGCAGACTGAGACATAATTTTATCGCCACAATATAAAGTGCGAGATATTTAAAGACTGAGTACCATACATAGGAATACATCCAATAGTCTGAATGAATTTAGAATTCGCATGTAGAGTCGCTTTTCATCGACGGTTCCCTTTATCTACAGTCAAGGAAATTGATACAAGTATCTTTTTCGCTCTTATCATGTCAATGTCATATAGCGATAAGGGTTAAAAGAGTACGCGTTTTGGTACGATATATTTCAAATTTATAACAGTCATATCAACATAGGTATGTACAGTCGCCGTCAGATATATCGCAGCATATAAGGCTTTCATAAATATCTGAACACGACTCTTATTGACTGGGCGTTACGGTACATGTTCAGATATTTATTAAAGCCTTATATGCTGTGATAAATCTGATGGCGACTGTATTACAAATAAGTAAAAAAATTCCTTCACTACCTTATCATGACAATTATCTACTTATGAGTACAAGATATAACGTAGGTATCCCAACATCGAGGCACAAGATCTTAGTACTTTGTACCCTCATTATCATTATCCTCCATCGATAAGATAATTTGAGCCAACACCAAGGTGGCAGATGCTTTACACCGTCTGCAATGGTAAATGAGGTATGATGGGACATTTTTCTAATGCAGCTGTCAGCGCTGTTTTTCATTTAATTTGTCAGTACATCTCGCTTTTTAACAAATCGTTTTTTCAACAGCGTTGCGCATTCAAGCCAGAAGACTGGCACGAGATGCGCACACGCAAAGGCACATACGCCGTGTACGGGTCTCAGTGGGCGTCGTACCTGCTGCCCGAGGAGGTGCACCTAATGACGTCTCTAGGCATGCGCGCGGGCATGCGCGGCGCCGCGCTCTGGGCTATGGACCTGGACGACTGGGGCGCAGCTTGCTCCTGCGTCCAGCGACCACTCTTGACCGCCTTGAAACAAGGTGTCCACGAACCGTTGTTAGCACCCTCTCTATGTACATAAAGATTCTTTTTTATATTATGTTGACCAGAGGTAGTACACGCACTACTGAGTAAAGTTTAGACTAGATTTAATTCAGCATTTATTTTATTTTACTTTCCTGCTGAATGAAGTAGGTATCACTTTGACGCAAGAAAACAATTTTAATAGATTTTTTGTAAACTTAAAAAATATAATTAGATATATTGTTTTCTTATGTTGACGATAAAGTCTTATGATTAATTATTTGTCTATCGTCTAATAAATTTATTGGTGAATTTAGTGCCAATTATTTCTATATGATCTTAATCATAATCTCAAAATTAGATACTAATAGAATATGTACCTACCACATAAAGAAATATTATTGTGATATGATTGTAGCATAGGTATATATGTAAAGTTTCTAGAATAAGTTCAGTTTGAAGTTTGTGTTAATTTAAGATAGGTACGATATGATTCTTGTGTATGATACTCATTATATAAGTAGTAAGTACCTAAATATATTTTTCCATTTGTAAAGTTTCTTATTTTAACTAGAACAGTAAGTTAAAAATGTCACAATGCGGGAAATATTAATATAGTTATTATTTCTGAGTAGTTTTTATCTATAATCGATTTTTTTATGTCTTCTCATTTAAGAGTAATTTTCAAAAAACATGTACATAATTAAGGGCTTAATAAAAACAAAATTACGATCGCGTCTTTTGTGTTACGAAAGTTACAAAATGATATGGGTAACTATCGTTAACAAAGGAATCAATTAAGTTATGTTTTAATTAAAACCCTTAACAACGTACGTTTTTTTGAAATAGCATTATATTTAATATGAATGAATAACTCAATTGTATAAAAAATTACATAGACAATCCGCCCGCCTGCAATAAAACAAGATAAAAAATAAGATATGTATTTTTCTTCACGCGCCTATGTCATACATAGATAATCCTTATTTAAACCGTCTTGCCGCGACTTCGCTTGTCGCGCAGCTTAGCATCACCTGTCTTGCTCGCACCGTATTGGAAGGAAAGTGACGAGTGGTGTTTGTCGCGCGACAATGAGTCACACAGTTATGCTAGACGTGCAGATCAGCGCGATCACTGATGTGACGTCCCCGGCCGGGGTATGGTATAACAAGGGTTCTCGGAACACTTGCGCGGAACGAACTCTCGTAAATATTAGGGCCTTATCCCACTTGCGATTTGCGAGCGACTTTTCTATGGAAATAAGCGACACTGCGAACCAAATAGGTAGGTACCTATGAACTATCTATGCAATATAAAAAGTTGTAGTATTTATTTAGACCAGGCAGCGGCAGAAAAAGCAGCGGATATAATAAATATAAGACACATTGAAAATATCATTATGAATGACGAGCACTTGCTCGATGGTCCCTCCAAAACCAATTCATCTAAAATTGGCCGGTGAAGGCTTTTTTCAGGGCGATTTTTATTTTATTTCAGTAAAGTCAGGGCTAGGGTCGGCCTTGTCCTGGGATCTGATAACTTTTTTCCCCGAAGCGTCAGGAACTTGCGACTTGGCCGCCAAATTTTTACATGAAATGTTGTTGGTAGGATCTCATTTCTTTTCGTAAGGTTTTCATAAGTTTATTAAAAAAAAATTCTCTTATTTGTATACTTGGGCTCCTTACGTAATTTCAGTTGTTTAGAACTTCGGGAAGTGCCCTAGTTTTACATGTTCTGTCTACTCTTGCAATTTAAAAGTGGGAGGGTAAATGTTACATATTCCTTACTTTCTCCGTTTTTTGTATGTAAATAGCAGAAATATATCCTAATCTATGTAATTGTCTCGAATCATGTAAAACCAACTTACCTTTACGAGATACGGGCCTCTTAAAAAATCCCCATACATTTTTTTTATAATAGAAAAAAAATGTTTTTTGGAATCAGGGGGCCCAAAGCCCCCTACATACCAAATTTCAGCTCGCTACGACCATTTTGAAATTTCGACGCCTATTAACCACCCTTAGATAGCGAAGGATAATCGTAGTACCTATAGTTAAACCGACATTACTGCAATAGTGCAATGCTCAGATTGTTTTTAGTACGAATAATATTTTCGAAGTAAAACATAGATCGGAATTATCCGGTAATTTTGTAAATTCATTGTCACTCTAATAGTACTTTATCAAAGTTTGACATGCTTTCATATTAATATATGATACCATATACATATTACCTGAAAAAATATACTATAGCCACCAAAAGATTTCCTTTTGCAGCCTTTAATTCCAGTAATTTTATAAGTATGTAATTTTTTAAATAATCAGAAAAGATACCATTAAGTACTGTCAAAAATGCTGACAGTTTTCAATTATATTAATAAGATTTCAAATTTAAAGGTTTTATCCTGCCCTAACATAAAATTATTTTTATATAATAACGGATTGTATAACTTTCATAATTTTTTCCGTTAGTTTCTTTGGTGACGCGTAAGAAAGTTTAGCGAATAGAATATTTAATTATTTGAAGTGAATAGTGTTAATTTAAAGAAAAATATAAACTACTAATAACTACCATTTTATTTGAAAACTACTAATTATTACTATTTTTTGTGACTGGCAATATTAGAAAGGGACACACTACCTATGTGCGAGCTGTCTCTGTCTGACCGTGACCCCTTCACCCGTAAAATATACTTTATGTATTTATACTAAGATTTAATTTTGTGTGAACACTTATTCTGAGTTCGCACTCCTGTTGTCTTAAATATAAGCTCCTTGCTAACAACATAAAACTTTATAGAATAAACTCTTTACTTTTTTTCGTTTCGTTAGTATTCTAAGACCAAGGCAAAATACCAACAGCCAAAGTACACAATAAAACTTCTTCAAATTAATTTGTAATTTTTATTTACTGTCATTTATTACTTTTTAAATTTATTTCTATTTTAGTAAATCAATATACTATATATTTAAACTACAACAATAATTTATCGTAGATATAAAAAACTAAATGTTTTTAAATTTTAATTAAATTTGTTTTTAAGTATATTATTTACATGATGTAGTTTAATTTTCTCGCAATCAAAGTGAAAAGTAGAGTGTGCAACTCGTCCATAAAACGCATTTTACACTCGACTTTATATTCATCCTCGCTCGCAAGCTCGCTCGTATAGATAAACGTCTCGTATAAAATGGTGCGATTTATGCACTTGTTGTACAATGTACAATCTACTATTATAATTACAACAATATGTAAGAGATCCACAATGTAATATTATCATTTAAAAAAAAAAATTGATTTTTCTTTGATTTTGTGCACTCGATGCTTACATGTTATACCTACACATTCGGAAATCATGTCTATATCCATCCTACTTTTATTTATATTTGCCTATTCACAACTACATATAATGCGGCAAATAACTTCAATCAAACACATAAAAAGCGGATTTTATTTATTCCGGTTCGGTGGCGGTTCCGGGTTCGAATCCCGGCCGGGGCAAATATTTGTGTGATGAACTCAAATATTTGTGCTTGGGTCATGGTTGTTCTATGTATTTAAGTATATATTTATCTATATAAGTACGTATATCGTCGTCTAGTACCCATAACACAAGCCTCCTTGAGCTTAATTTGGGACTGGATCGATTTGTGTGAGGTTGTCCGATATTTATTTATTTATTTATTTATGTCGGTCAAGTTACGTGCCATCTATAGAATCAATCGTTGAATTTAAACAATAGCAATAGAGCTTGAGCTGTGGTAACGGAACACAGTAGCTCTCATTGCCGTACAGAATCAACCGGCTTATGGAACCAACGAGATACCAAGAGCTATTTGCACCGCCTTCTCGTCCTACCGTAGCTTCAAATACGCCACCACCTGGGTTCGTTTTTAATACCACAGTTAACTCAATCGAAGCGTTTTTAAAGCTATCAGACATCAGTCGTGATACGTCCAACACTTCAGTAACGGCGAGTTTCGCACAATCCGGATATTCCACAAGAAGATAATTTAAATACGTTATTACGTACCCAACCGCCTTCTTCGCTGTGCGATTACTGTGCCTCATCTTACGACTTTGATAACATGTGCACCAATGATCATCTATGGCTGCTGATCTGCAAGTTCTGTTACCCGGTATTGGTAAAAATAGACTGATTCCTCGATTACCAGAGAAAAACTCTTTCCTTCGGGAAAATATTTTATAATTTTTTATATTTTCTACATTTATCAAATCAGATAGAGTTGCGTGCATATAAAATGGCGTGGTCAAACGATGCGTATTAAGTTTCAAATTGTTGTAGGCCTCAGTAAAATTGTTCCGAAACGACGGAGGCGTTAATGTGATTACAAAGGGTAACCTATCTTCCAAAAATCCCTGCTTTGTGCTCCGAAATTTTCCCCATCTCATACCATGATCGCTCATTAGAAAAATTATGGTTTCATTCAAGTAGCCTGAGGCATGCATCTTCTTAAAAAACTTACTGTAGCTGTCATCCATCACCGCTGGATAGTTCAATTCGTCGTGGCTCATAGTTATTTCCCAAAAAAAGCCAAACAATTTACTTTTCAACATTACTGTTAGGTCTTCAACATAGTCTAGAAGTAACTTGAAGAAATATTTGTTATTCATGCATAACATTGAGTTACCGTCTTTATTACTTCCTGCCTTGACTTGCGCTTCGTTGATAAAGGTGTGGAAATAGTAGTCTGCAGGTGTATCCACAAAGCCACGCCGCACATAGTTAAACGTGCCCAACGAGGAACTGTCCTCGGCCAACGCCGTCGCAAAGCCGGCCTGCTGGGCCCGGTGCCATATGAAAGGACAATTGTCGAAAGTGAATTTGGCATCTGGGTAACATGTTTCTTCTAACTCCGTGTGCTTTTTACCCAGCAATAGAGGTACTAAATTGGGAAATGTGTTGTCACCAACTTTATTATACCCTAACAACTCTACAGCTCCTAACTTGTTCAAATATGCTACGGTTTTGGGCATAGTTCTATGTAGATTTAAACGAGATACAGAGTCTATTCCCAAAATCAATATGTTATACGGCAATTCTTTATTAGACTTAGACTTAAGCTCCTTCTCTCTAGCAAATACAAAAAAGGAATCAAAACTTTTGTTTGTATTACCACAAATAACTCTAACAAATTCGTCGTTCACTTCAATTGTGTCTGTAAAATTACGACAACTATTGTATTTGACCCGTTTATCAATGGAGCCAGATGTAATGTCATCAATCGATTTGGGACGGTAGAAAGATGTATAGCAGCATGTAAAGTTACTAGAACTATTTAATTTAACCATATTTTCCTTTTCAATCCATATGTGAGTTGTATTCGAACTCAACAAAGGGTTAGGTGCACAAGGTTTCATTTCACGTATGGGAAACCTATACCTAACCATTTTCCGAATTAAATCATCATCTGCCGCCATGAGAGGTATACGGCAGCCTTCAGTACGTATAGTACTGGCATTATCAGTCGAATATTCTTCGAAGAACCTTGGTCTCGTAAATGTTCTCTTGTTATCCATAAAATAAAGCCGGGGATCTATATTTAAAGCTAAAAATAAAAGGAAACCGCCGCTGAACACGACGCATAGAAACAATGAATTGTTTTTGCGGAGCACTAAACACGATACAGTATTTGAGATATTCATATTGGAGCACAGTCTTAGGTCACAACACTTTTATGCACAATACGACTTTAAGATCAATTACGTGAAGTTGTTATTGTTAAGTAGCTTATTAGCATGAACTCCTGATGTCTTTGATAAATTGATAGTCATTCTTCAGTACCTTCTGGCTCTGATCATCTTCATCGTAGGTACCTACTACGAAGTGCGGATGGTGCTCCTGTGTACGGTCGAGTAGGTACTTGATTACAAATCTACATCAAGTCCTCATCTATAATGAAATAATCGTCACGTCACGGCGTGGTTTGATATACGTATATGCAGCGGGACCCCATGTAATTATGGTTTAGGTCCTAAATAATCGAGTTGGTATATATTTCTACCTGTCGATTTATGTACTTTAAAATTTCTACTTTTGCAAATTAATGAAAAAAAAAATGATTCTGTGCCAGCGGGGCCCTTTGTTAATTGTAAGTTTACAGACTAAATATTTCTACCTTCCAAATAACTTTTCACTACACCCTAGATATAACTAGTTTTTGAGAAATACGCGTTCGAAGATTTTGTCCATCTAGCAGGGCCCTTTGGTATTTAGTGACTTACATGACCCTAGGTAATTTTAAAAAACAGGTGGTTATTTCTACTTACTGAATCAATTATTACCAACATGCTAGTGACAGGTATTCAAGAAAAAAAAATATTATTGTATTATATATTATCACTAAACCTGTCACTAGCAAGTTGGTAATAATTGATTCAGTAAGAAGAAATAGCCGGCTGTTTTTTAAAATTACCTGGGGTCATGTAGGTAAGTCACTAAATACCAAAGGGCCCTGCTAGATGGACAAAATCTTCGAACGCGTATTTCTCAAAAACTAGTTATATCTAGAGTGAAGTGAAAAGTTATTTGGAAGGTAGAAATAAGATGCTCCATGAATAGTAATTCATTTAGTCTGTAAACTTACAATTAACAAAGGGCCCCGCTGGCACAGAATCATTTTTTTTTTTCATTAATTTGCAAAGGTAGAAATTTTAAAGTACATAAATCGACAGGTAGAAATATATACCAACTCGATTATTTAGGACCTAAACCATAATTACATGGGGTCCCGCTGCATATACGTATATCGTGGTTTGCCATATATTAAGCACATCCTTTTGTGTTAATAAATTATATCTTTATACCACTGTTACTCTTGTTATGAAATTACACTCACTTAAAATAATTTCTTCCAAATAGGCATATTTTGTCGACGTCCGAGTTCATTTTCATTTTCAACACTGGTATTGAGTTTTGAGTTAATCGAGTTAATCGTGTAAGTATATCGTGTATATCCATAACTTTATGAGCAGTCTTGATCACCATAAAAAATAATTACACACTCGTTAATTGATCAGCTTCGATTGTAGGTATGTATGCTCATTATTGTACGACTTGTGCATGCACTCACAATATTCTACTATTATTACAACCGAATATTCTCTTAAATAGCCATAGGTGTTTAAGATTTCGTTGTTAGAAGAGTTGTCGTTATTATGAATTATGGAACAATTGACAACATTTCATATTTATAACAGGTGGAAATTAATATAGAGATCGACAGGGCTTTTTATGTCGTACCTTAAAAAAAAAAACTGAATTTATTATTCTGTTTTTTATAGAAATATAAGATAAAAATAAAATTAAAAATTTAAAAACCCCCGACATGTCAACCTACAAAAAGAAAGAAATAAAATGTAGGAAATGTGCCTTTACCAATGAACAGTAGAAAATGAATCCAAGCTTCGTTGCGTTCGGGGGACCGCTAAGTACGTAAATGAAATGAAATATTTTTTCAACGCAAAATTGCAAGTATGCATTTTGGCTTCCCACTTTACGATTTTCAGTACAATGCATTTCATTTACTTGGCGGTTCCCCGACGCAACGAAGCTTGGATTCATTTTCTACTGTTCATTGGTAAAGGCACATTTCCTATACATTTTATTTCTTTCTTTTTTGTAGGTTGACATGTCGGGGGTTTTTAAATTTTTAATTTTATTTTTACTTCATAATTTTTAAACAAACAGAAGTTTCGTCCCGGATTTTTTTCATCACAATTTTTGGTTTACACCGTTTAAGGTCCTGAGTTTCCAGTCTTTTGTCGAGCTTGATCCTTGACTATATATGTGGGGACAAATCTGTCTCCTATAAGATTAAAATTAGGATATATTTTGATTTCAATAGCCTTAAGCAACATTCTGGGAAAAGTCGTTAAAGTCGAACTAGTTATTGCTTATAATGACAAAATGACAAAGTTATTAGCCAAGACAATCAAATTATATACTTTAAATGCACTGGATGTGTCGAAAGAACCTGCTACGTATGGCCTAAAACAGAACAAAGTTTCTATTCTACAGGAGCCAAATACACGGGTGGTTTACTTTGCTCCATAAAAATTGCTGTTAGTGCTAGGTAACTTGACTTAGTTTTGAAAGACCTTATCATCGATACCCCACACCATGGGATAAACCGATAAAAAAATTACATCCCCACTTTAAAAAAATACATCCCGACTTAAATTTATTCTACCACTACGTCTCTGAGCTAAGCTGTGGACAGACGGACAGACAGACAGACGGACGGACGGACATGGTGAAACTGTAAGGGTTTCTTGTTGACTACAGAATCCTAAAAAGCTGTTTTCTCCTAGGCAAGAGTACTTTTGCTAAAGCTTACGAGTCCTTCAGTCGCGTTAAAGTCTTGCAGGGTGTTGCTATTTGTGACTTCAATCAGAGGAACCTGTTCAATAGTCCTAATGACAATTCAGCTTTAGCAGAATTGCGAACCTTAGAAACAGTGACCCAGTACTGTGACAGAAATTATAAAGTTTTTCAGAGGTTTTATTATGGACTGTTCTTTCTTACACAAACGTTAATAGCTCATCAAGAACAATCAGACGAGCCCAAACATTATGGGTTTATCTTGTGCTGTTTAGGAGTTCCTACGGCCATCTTCAGCTCCAAGGTACCTAATTATTGTACTGTCAAGATTTTATTAAATTGTTGATTACGCTAATTAAACTTTAACATTTAACCAACATTTGAAATGCTTGGCTTCGATCCTTTTACAACTAGATGGTCATCATGAGACCTTCATTTATTGAGTGATAGAGAAAATGCTAATAAAACTTAACATTTAACCAAAACTTTGGAATCCGTGGCTTCAATATTGGCTGAAATCCATTAACAACTAGCTGGTCATCATGAGACCTTCATTTAGTAAGTGATATAGAAAATGCTAATAATACTTAACATTTAACCAAAATATGGAATCCTTATCTTCAGTATTGGCTGAAATCCATTAAAAACTACCTGGTCATCATGAGCCCTTCGTTTAGAAAGTGATATAGAAAATGCTAACACTACTTAACATTTAACCAAAATTTGGAATCGTTGGCTTCAATATTGGCTGAGATCCATTAACAACTAACTGGTCATCATGAGACCCTCAATTAGTGAGTCATATAAAAAATGCCAATAACACTTAACATGTAGCCAATATTTCGAATTATTGACTTCAATATTGGCTGAGATCTTGTCACTTGTTCCAATCAAAGCTGAATATCTTGGAAACTACTGGTCCTTTTTCCACCAAACATAGCTAAGAACCACCTCGACGGAAAAGTCTTTCGATTAAAAAAACCGCACTTAAATCGGTCCATCCGCTTGGGCGCTACGATGCCACAGACAGACACACAGATACACAGATACACAGACACACAGATACACAGATACACATGTTAAACTTATAACACCCCTCTTTTTTGTCGGGGGTTAAAAATACATCAAATAACTGCAATCTAAGACAATACGGGCTGAATAGGGTTGCGGTTGTTGTCTAAACTAAACCAAAGAGCGAAAAAATATATATATTTTTTTATTTGACGTTGACAGATGACAGATGCATACCGAATTTTATTAAGTTTTTTTTTAAATAAGAAAACCGACTAAAGTAACCGTTCCATTAAGTTCTGGTTTTGGTGTTGCCACATTTTAAAATGAGTATGTTTTCATAAATTAATAATAAAATAAATAATCATCTCAGAAAATAAATAAAAACAGAGATTACTTCATCTTTTTAAGCAGAATTCAGAAAAGTAATAAAATGATAGCCTTAAAAATATGAAATGTTGTCAATTGTTAGGGAAATTAGACCGTAGCGTGGAAATGTGAAATTTTACGGACTCGGAAGGTCGGTCGGCAATTGTATGTATACTCAGGTTGAAATCTTTTCATATTATAATAAAAATAACACTTGAAATATTTGGCGTACAGAGTTACTTACAGCCCGACACAAAAGAGTAGAAAACGGATGAAAAAGGAACTAAAAATTTTCATACAAAATTGTTACCATATTCAAGCACTTTACGTCAAAAATGTGACAGTTGCGAAGGAAGTGGCGCCCTCATTTATTTTCTACTCTTTTGTGTCGGGCTGTAACTGGTAAACAGAAGATTAGAGAACATTGGAACAGAGAATAATGAAAGTATATTTAAGGGAATATAACATTTATGAAATTTAAGACGAATATCCGAATTTGAAATATATATATATTATATAGTCACAGGACGTTAGAAACATGAAAACCTAAACAAAGAAATTGCAGTGTTAGCTAATGACATATAGAAAAAAGTTTACCTATAAAAAGGTTGGTTCTGGTTTTTTTTAAGTGAAAATTATTGAGTGATCTAAGCGTGGTGAATGGGAGTGGTAATGGTAATGGAGAATGGGGCCTACTACGACATTGAAAAAAAATAAACCGATCCATACATTTCTGGTTATAAGCTATCATTTAAAAGGTTTAAGATCATTTAATCTCATAAGAATTAATTTACAATTCACTTATATGAGACATAAAATTATCCTAAGTTACAAACTAATGAGCGCAAGCTTATTAAATAACTAAAAATAAAGGGTACAATAACAATTTACAATGCGCTGCCCGAGCGCAGTACGCGCAGCGTTATCTTAAATTCTTAAATCTATTCAAAACTAAATAACACGGAACAGTTACATCTAGATACGGCATGCGTTGAGAATGAGCGTAGTTGTGTAAAATACAACCAATGCAATTTAGTTGCGCCTAAACTAATATTTCAATTACACATTTATAATATACATTTATATAAATGTTTAGTGGTAATTCCCTTTTTTTTTCGAATATATATATATATATATATAATATCTATATTGTGTGTGTGTTTGTGTTTGTATGTATTATTATCTTAATTATGTGACTATTATGTTTTTATAAAAAATATTAATTATTATTATTTGACGGATGTTCACGGACTATGTATGTTTTATATTTATTGGTGTTATCTTAATTTTAAAGTTTTTTTTTTTTTTTTTATGTTTTCAGGTTCATCAGGAGATGATTTTTTAGTAGGTATTTGTAACGAGAAATCGATTTTGTTTCTTTAATTGTCTTTGGCAGTTTATTGAACAATTGAGCACCTTCATAAAGGATACATTTTTTTCCATAGTTAGTTCGCGAGTGGCGTAAAATTAAGTCATTGGCATTTCGCAATTTTATTCTTTGTACATGATGTTTTCTAGTGAAATTAATTTGAGTCCTTATATCATTTTTTAGTATTTTTCGCACCAAAATACAAGTGTTATAAACGTATGTATGTGTTATATTTAATATTTTGGTCTCATTATATATATTTTTAGTAGGAGTCATATAATTATAGCTAAAAAGTATTTTTATTAGTTTATTTTGGGCGATTTGAAGACTTTCCAGGTGAGTTTTTGCAGCAGTGCCCCACACTTCAATAAGATAATCTATATGTGGTTTAACTAGCGAATTGTAGATAATATGCCGAACATGATGTGGGAGGTTACGGCTGTAGGTACGCAGAGCACCGGTTAATGACGTTAGTTTAGATTTTAACTTGTCTATGTGTGGTTTCCAATTTAAGTTTTTGTCGAGAATTAATCCGAGATATTTTTCTTTATCAACTTTTTGGATGCTAACATTGTTTATCTGTAAGGGTTGATAATCCGCTATTTTCTTATTTTTTGCAGCAAAAATTATGTAATTGGTTTTTAAGACATTAATTGTTAATAAGTTACACTGGAACCATCTGTTTAGTAAACTTAGATCATCCTGGGCATCGCTAATAACGTTATTGATCGAATTTCCAAAATAAAAGAGACTAGTGTCATCTGCATATAACGTAATATCCCCTTTTAGACCAATTTCTTTTATATTATTGATATAAATTAAGAATAATAATGGTCCTAAAATAGATCCTTGAGGGACACCACACGCTACGACTTTCGGATCGCTTTGAAGATGACCAATCTTAACTACTTGGTGACGATTATTAAGGTACGATTTGAGTATTTCTAATGCATTGCCGGTGATTCCTATCGCGCTTAGTTTCTGCAGAAGTAATTTATGGCTAACTGTGTCAAATGCTTTTTTTAGGTCTATAAAGATTCCTAAAGCTATTTGTTTTTTGTCTATATTTACTTTAATTTTCGTTACCAGATCTATTGTTGCCGAAAGTGTATTGGATTTGGGCCTAAAACCATACTGTTTTTCATAAATAAAGTTTGTTAAATTTAGATACGATTCAATGCGATTGTATAATACTTTCTCGAAAATTTTTGAAATAACCGGAAGAACTGAAATAGGACGGTAGTTACTTGGATCAGCTCGATTCCCTGATTTATAAACAGGAGACACTTTGGCTAATTTTAGACTATCAGGAAAAATGCAATTTTCTAGGGACCTATTAATGCATAATGTCAATTTCTCGAGAATTACTGGTTTGATATTCTTAATAACCTTCGCACTTAAACCATCTATGCCAGAGCTCGTATTCAATTTTAAATTATCAATTATTTTGGAGACCTCTATTAACGTTACAGGTTCGAAATCAGATAGTGTCGAGTGGTTTGCTGATGTAGTACAAGTGTATGTAGTGTTGTTACTATAGTTTTTGGGAATTTGATTTGCTAGTGTCAAGCCAATATTAGTAAAAAAGTCATTAAAAATATCACACATCTCTTGTTGATCTGTAGTGGTTCCATTTGGAGTCTGTATCTTGCTCGGTGTCTGATACTCTTTTGTTTTATTCGATGATAAGGTATTTATTAGTGTCCACATCTTCGAAGGGTTATTTTTACAATCCATGAAAGTTTTATGGTAGTACCTTTTTTTGGCATCTTGTATGGTTTTGGTTACTTCATTTCTTTTCGTCTTAAACTCTTGTTCTAATCTTTTGTCTAGTGGATTTTGCTTCAGTTTTTGCCACAGAGTATTCCTTGTGTTAATTTCGTTTATGATTTCTTTTTTAATCCAATCCTGCCTTGGTGGATTAAGTATTTTTGTTTTAGTAACTTTATTTTGGTTTAGACATGATAAAAGTCGTTTTTCTAAGACGTCGTAGTCATTTGCTTCATTATCATCATCCCCAAGGTCTAAGGTTTTGTATAGATTGTCGTAGTTTACTTTTTCGTATGTAATTTTCTGTAGTGATTTAGGGCAGTATTTTTTAATTTCAAAATATATTTGTTTATGATCAGACATAGCTGACTCTATAATAGCGAGATGATAATCGTGTTCTGTTAAATTCGTGGATACATGGTCTAGTATCGTTCGTGTAGAAGAGGTTTCTCGAGTACAATAGTTGATATCTATGTGGTTAATCACTCGGTGCGCATTTTCTTTTAGAACTTTTTTGTAGTCTTTTATCGGTTTTTTGGTACTTAACAAATCTAGATTAAAGTCACCAAACACTAGGGTTCTTCTCCGGTTATGTAATTGAGTGGAATACACATCTAGAAAGTCTTTGGTGGTTTCCTGGTTCGATCGATATATAGCGCCAATATTAACTGAGAATTTTTGCAGATAAACCCATAGGTAATGGTTTCCGTTTAGACATTGTTTCTCAATGAGGCTGTGTTTTAGAGAGTTGTGTGCGAATATTGACACTCCGCCGCCTCGTCCGCTAGTCCTTACGTTGTAATAATGTGTATAACTTGGCAGCTGATAGTTTATGGCTTCATTGTCTGACTTTAACCAAGTCTCAGTTAGTATTATAATGTGGATTGTGCTTTTTATGGCTTGCAATATACATTTTAGTTCATCGAATCTGCCAAGTTTTACTATACTACGAACATTCGCATAAAAACATTTTAGAGATCCCCCGCTAGTAGTTATATCAGAGTAATTGTTAATGACTTGATACGTTGTATTGTCCGTGGTTAAGCTGTGGATGTTGTTGCTGTTGCTAGAGGCAGGTTGGAGTTTTTTGGTAGCTGCTGGACAATTTTAGGGACACCTTTAATATATTTGATGCTTAAAGATGTTTCACCATTGTTAGTTCTCCGTTCGAGTTCCTGTTTTATTGTCTTGAAATAAGCCTGCTGTTGAGGTGTCTGGTCGCTAAATACTTTGATACCGTCAGTTTTTAGGTTTTTCCTGTTTTGCAATATAGCTGTTGCAGATGCTTGTGATGTGAAACATACCTTTATGTGTCTAGTTGTGCCTGGTGCGTATTTTCCCAATCTTATGATTTTTTGCGGATCAGAACAATCATTGCATATATTTTTCAGGACTTTCATCACTTCGAGTTTATCTTGTGTCTGTCTTTCCTTGGAGTTCACTGCGTTAGGTTCCGGTAAACCAGATAAAATAATATTTTTAATTCTTGTATTGCGTTCTAGAAACTCACCAAGAATGTCTTCAGTGTGTGCTGGCTCAGCGTAGGTTGATGGAGCTTGGTTATTAATTTTAAGCTGGTTTACCTCTGTGTCAAGAAACTCAATTTTTTTTTCCATATTTTCGTTCATTTTTGAAAACTGTAGCATATCCAATTTTATTTTATTTTGTTCGATAACAAGGCTATCTGTAACGCTTTTAATACTTTTTACTTGTTCGCTAATGCCGGAGACATCTTGGGATAATTTCGCGAAGTTTTCGCTTTGGGTCTTATTAACAGATTTTAGATAGGCCATCATTTCGCTCATTTGTTTGCGCATTTCTGTTATTTCCATTCTTATAGCATCACTGTCGTCAGTTTGTTTCCGCTTCTGTCGAACCGTCTTTTGTCCGGTGCCCACCGGTTCATTATATAAATTATTACTTGCCAATTCAGGGACTGAGCCACTTCGCTCAATAGCCGAGCCACTTCCAGTTGTCGAGGGCAGTAGGCTCATGTTTGTCTATGACGTACTCACGCGCTTCGGCAGGGATCGTGGCAGAGTTCGTATGCAGCAATGTGTAGGCGGGACAACAGTACACAGTAATAAAATAAAATATTTGTTTATTCAGGTATTAACCCATTGATTTTCACATTACATTAACACATTCTTCTTCTTCGTTTCGCTCTTGTCAGAGCGGTCGTGGTCATCATGAGGGAGGCTTGGGGGCTGCTGTCGCCCGCCTAACGATGTCCCGCCATCTCGTCCAGTTCGCAGCACTTCTGGTACATTCATGCAATGGTTTGCCCAGAGCAGATTTTATCTGGTCAGTCCATCGCATTGGTTATCTACCATGTGGTCTCGTGCCCTCCACTCTCCCCTGAACAACTTGGCGCTCAATGGAGTCACTATTCCGCCTCGACACGTGTCCGAAGAACTTGAGTATGCGTGATTGTACAAGAGCAGATAGACGCTGCTTGATGCCAAGTTCCTGAAGTATCGACACATTTGTACGATATTCGGTCCACGATATCCCCAGCATTCGCCTTCAGCACCACATCTCCAGAGCATCTATCTTTTTCCTTTCTATTTCCCGCGACTTCCACGTCTCAGAAGCGTACAAAAATATGGGGAAGGCAAGTGTTTTTACGAGCCGGGTCGTAGTTGCTTTGGTAATGTGTCTATTCCGCCATATTTTTTTCAGCTTATCCATTGCGCTTCTTGCTATCGCCGTACGTCTTCTGACTTCACATTAACGTTAACACATTAATTAATTATTATTCATTATTACTTAAATTTAAATAATATAATTCATTTTCACTTCGTAATTAAACTAAGTACATTAAATATAGACTTAGTACCTAATTTCAAAAGATACTTTAAAAATTAAATCTAAATATTCATGTCATGACAGATGCCTCACTCATATCATAAAGTAACATGTTGCACACACCACTTTCACTATACTATTAGCAGATAATATTTAGCTATCAATTTACCCCGTATTTTTTGCGAGTTCGTGGTTGGCCGCATTACATGCGCTTGCGTGCCAATTGTGAAGTACTATGATATAGACGAGGACACGTATTAATACAACCAGTGCATTGCTAAGACTGTTTATTCCATATCTCAACCTACCCTCATGCTATAATATGAAACCACCCACAACCCCTTTCTTTTATAAAAATAACATGTTATTTTTTAACAATTATTTTAATTCCATTATTCTCTTTCCTCCTTTTTTACAATAAAATAAGTGAGCCTAATATCTATAAAATATATAGGTGCTCATTCAAGTATAAATTTTAATCACAATTATATCTTAACATACGTTAACATTATTTGATATAGGTATATATGTACTTTGATTACATGATAATTTAATTCTTACTTCTAACTTCATTGTGGTTAACATTGTAATAAATACCTACGAATTAGGCAAGTATAACTATCATGCATTTTTTTTTTACTTACGTAGAATTAAGTAAGTGTTTGATTTGTGAATTATCTAAACATGCAAACAAAATATATTTAGTATGATTTTCATTTAGTTATGAAAACATTATTCTTATTATTAATTTATTATTATACTTAGTTGCGTTGTGGTATTCCGGGCTCAAGAGTATCCCCACCGATCAGGAGGTCTCACTGTCCTGCCAAAACGTGTAACATAATTATTATCGATATTACTATTACGAGTCGCCGATTGGGATGCTAAGGAGTCAAATGAAGTATCCGCCTCTGCGCTTAAATCGGCAAGCGGCGGACTTATGGTCTCGTACGGAAAGGCGTCGGCGCGGGGGTTGGGTCGTCGCGATGAGTCTGATATGAGTTGACGACGATTTCGCCGAATCGTCCTGCCGGTCTCGAGTCTTACCGAATAGGACCTTGGACTCACGAGACCTATGACCGTGCCATTTTCCCACTTATTATTGAGACGTGCTTTAACCGGCTGCCCTGCGCGCAATGGCGCTAAATGTTGAGATCCCCTATCATAATAATGTTTTTGTTTAATTTGCCGCGCTTTAAGGTTTTGTCTAATTTGCGAATAATTTATTTTTTTTGGTTTTAATAAATCAGGGGAACAGGGTAAAATACCTCTTGATTTTCTATTGTTTAATATCTCTGACGGAGAAGCTATTTTGTCACTAATGGGTGGGTTTACGTATTCTAACAATGCTATTCTGTAATCTATGCCGTCATAACTAGTTTTCTTTAAAATTGATTTAATCGTTTGTATAGCCCTTTCGACCTGTCCATTGGATTGTGCGTATCTCGGTGACGATGTTATATGGTTAAATTTCCATTGTTTGCTGAATCTCAAAAACAGGTTCGATGAATACTCCGGCCCGTTATCGGAGAATACTACCTCTGGAACTCCTTGTCTACAAAATATGTTTTTTAATTGATCAATGACGTGAGTTGATGTTAAATTTTCTAATTTGCTTACTTCGACGAATTTACTTAAATAATCTATAACTATTAAAAAGGAACAACCCGCGTAATGGAATATGTCAGTTCCTACTTTCGACCACGGTCTCAACGGAATCTCGTGTGATAACATGGGTTCCTTGCTATTTTGTTTGCGATGAGATAGACAGGCCTGGCAGTGGGAAATCAGGTCTTCCAGTTGAGAGTTCATATTGGGCCAGTACATTATTTCTCGAGCCCGTAGTTTGCATTTCTCAAGTCCCAAATGGCCTATATGTATTTTTTTTAACATGGTTTGGCGCAAACATTTAGGTATAACTATTCGCTTATTTTTCCAAACCATGTCATAGGCGACCGTCAATTCATCTCTGCAATCCCAATATGGTCTTAATATGTGTTCCAGTTCACTTTTATGAGTGGGCCAACCCTTTCTTATTATCTTCTTTAATTGTTCAATTTCGCTGTCTAATTTCGAACATTTTTGTAACTCCACGAAATGTGAGTCAGTTAAAGGATTGCTGACAGCCAAAGCACACACTTGCGCCTGCAATTCTAAATAATCGCGGGGCTCATCTGCGTCCTGCGTGTCGCTTCCGTCTTTGTCGTGCGGCGCTACTGCGCGCGACAATGCGTCAGCCTTGTACAGGTACTTGCCCGGCTTGTATACCAGATCGAACGTGTAGGGTTGCAACCTTAGTAACATTCGCTGAAGACGTGCTGGAGCACTAGATATGGGTTTCTTTATTATGCTCACCAACGGCTTGTGATCAGTTTCCACGGTTACATCCGTGCGGCCATAGATGTAACAATAAAATTTCTCACACGCGTAGACACAGGCCAGGAGCTCTTTCTCTATTTGCGCGTACGCCTGCTCGGCTTTAGTCAAAGAACGCGAGGCGTAGCAAACTGGTAGTCCATCCTGCATTAAACAGGCCCCTAATCCGTTCTTTGCCGCGTCTACCGAGATCGTTACCGGTTTTTCCATGCTGAAATACTGTAAGATGGGTGGACTTACCAAAGACTGTTTTAATTCCCTAAAACATTTTTCATGTCTCTCATCCCAGTGCCATGCAATATCTTTCTTGAGAAGCTCTCTCAATAAATGAGTTCTTTCCGACAAATGCGATACGAAGCTACCCACGTATGTTACTAGACCCAAAAATCTTTCTAAGTCCTTGACCTTTTCAGGCCTAGGCATATCTCTAATAGCTGATGTATGTGTATTATCCGGTTGAATACCACGCTGTGATATTTTGTGTCCTAAATACTTTAGCTCTGACAGCCCTACTTTGCACTAGTCTTTATTAAGTTTAATATTTATCTGTCTGCAGCGGTCGAGCACTTGCCGAAGACGCCTATCATGTTCTTCCTTTGTTTTCCCATACACAAGTAAATCATCAATAAAGAGTATTACACCCTCTAAGTCATCAAACTGCTCATACAGCCTTTTATGAAAAATTTCACTGGCAGACGAGATCCCAAATGGCATCCGCAAAAACTTATATCTGCCAAAAACGGTGTTAAATGTACAGAGGTCAGTAGACTCCTCATGTAACTTTATCTGCCAGAATGAATGTTTGGCATCCAGAGTACTAAAATACATCGCGCCTGACAAATTAGCTATGATCTCACTAAGAGTAGGTAACTTAAAGTGTTCTCTGCGAATAGCTTTATTTAGATCCCTTGGGTCCAAACATATGCGAAGGTCTCCATTAGCCTTTTTCACAACAGTCATACTGTTGACCCAGTCGGTAGGGCCCTCCACCTTCGCGATCACTCCTTGCCGCAGCATTTCTTGCAGCTTGTCTTTAACCGCATCGCGCAGTGCCAGCGGCAATTTGCGCGGCGCGTGCACCACTGGCCGTGCATCCGGCTGCAGTTGGATCTTGTACTCACCCTGTAGACACCCCATCCCTTGAAATACATCTTTGTACTCGTCTAATATCCCTAAAGTACTATTCGAGTCTTGAATGTCAACTGACATAACACGCTTTATTAAATTTAATTCTTCACAGGCCATTTTACCTAACAAAGGCGGTGAAATCACATCGGCAATAATGAAACGTACAATATAAAATGCATTTTTATATTTTACTTTAAGTTGGCATTTCCCTACAACTTCAATCTGATTTCCCGCATATGCTGACAGTTTAACACGCGTCGAGACAGTCGCTTACATTATAACCGATTTCCGATAAAAAACGCAAAGGCAGAATATTCACATCGGCTCCAGTATCTAATTTAAACTTTATCGTCACACCGTTAATTAAAAGATCTACATTCCAACGTTCATCTGCAGCAACAGTAAGACGTACCTGATCCTTGGAATCCTCTTGCACAGCGTATGCCCGACACATTTTCGCAAAGTGATTAGACCTGTGACAATTATTACATCGTTGGCCATAAGCGGGGCACTTAAATTTTTCATGTATCAATCCGCAATAATCACATTGCCATCGCTTATTTCCGTGCGGTTGTGCATTCCTACGCGATGACGTCACGGCACCACTTCGCTGCAAAGGCGGGAGCGGCGGCGCGCGAGCCGACGGCGGCGGTGGCGCGCGGCCCGTCCGCGGCGGCGGCGCACGAGCCGAGCAGCGGCACTCCCGGCTCGATCCCGCTCGACCCTTCGACGTTCGACGTTTCATCCAGTGTACATCACACCGCTCCTGGCAAATATCCTCAGCCTTGAGTTCGTACACACTATGCTCGCCGACTGCCTCCTGCTTTATGTGTCCTGCTTGCACACGGGACATTTCAGCCATACGACATATATCTATCGCTTTATGTAAAGTCAAAGTCGCACTCTCACGTAATAAGCGTTCTCTCAGTGCGTCCTCTTTCAATCCGCATATTAATCTGTCCCTGATTAGGTCGTTCTTTAAGTCCTTAAATTCACAAGTCATCGCTAACTTGTTTAACTCAAATGTATATTGTTCAACCGACTCGCCTTCTTGTTGACTTCTCGAGAAAAATTTATGGCGTTCTATTGTCAGGTTTTTTGTAGGCAAGAAATATCCATCAAATGCATTAAGTAACCCTTGTGCAGTAGTTATAGCTTCCGTGAACTGTTCAAACACTTCTCGGCACTGTTCTCCGATTATATGCAATATAATGCTCACTTGCACGTCCTCCGTTTTTTTGTTCAACTCACAAGCTTTTGAATAAATTTCAAAAGACTTTTTCCATTTCGTCCATTGCCTACTCAAATTGCCCGAAGTTACACTCGATAAGTTGTTCTCAAAACAAAATGGAGGCGGCGGCCTAAGAACGGAATCCATTCTGTTTTAGTCACAATGCACGATCACAATATTTAACCAACATCCGAAACTTTATCCTTTAAATATACAATTCGTTCAATTCACACTGTCACTAATTAGTTTTAACCGGCTGCGCCATGTGAAGTACTATGATATAGACGAGGACACGTATTAATACAACCAGTGCATTGCTAAGACTGTTTATTCCATATCTCAACCTACCCTCATGCTATAATATGAAACCACCCACAACCCCTTTCTTTTATAAAAATAACATGTTATTTTTTAACAATTATTTTAATTCCATTATTCTTTTTCCTCCTTTTTTACAATAAAATAAGTGAGCCTAATATCTATAAAATATATAGGTGCTCATTCAAGTATAAATTTTAATCACAATTATATCTTAACATACGTTAAAATTATTTGATATAGGTATATATGTACTTTGATTACATGATAATTTAATTCTTACTTCTAACTTCATTGTGGTTAACATTGTAATAAATACCTACGAATTAGGCAAGTGTCACACTAAGCAACTTCTATTTTGGGGGTAGGTAGGAGATAATTTATAGCTAATCATAATCAATCAATTAATATTTATTTTACCTACACACATAGTGTACCTACAGTAATTGAGATAGGTATTTAAACATTTTCATGCATTATTTTATTATTTAAATTGAAATTCGCTAAATAAATTGTGAAGAATTCATTACCCGTATTACCTATTAAGATGCTTTATTTATAGAAAAACATATGTTACAATGACATTAATTTTAGACATGTAATCACACTACAATGTTATAAAGGCGAAATTTCGTGAGTGTGTTTATGTGTATGTTTGTTACATCCTCACGCTCAAACGGCTTGACCCATTTTGATATAAAAGTAGAGGAAGCAAGCACCCTGGATTAACGATTAACCCATAGGCTACTTTATATCCCGAAAAAATGTAGTGTTCCCGTGGGGTGAGGTACTTCTTGTGCATGAATATTGCTCAAACAAAATATGCAAACTCTACCTCTTTTCTGATGCGATCTTAAGTAATATAGCCAAGTGTCTTGAGTAATATAGGTACCCGGAAAATTCGGGAATATGGGCATTTACTTCATTTCCGGATTTAATAAATGTTTCACTATATCATAATACATCAAATCTTATATATTTGTTCCCATCGCTAATTGCCTGAAATGTATGGATCAGCAAATATTTACTTCAGTATTTCGTGGTTGGCCCATAAATGAAAATGGGGGTCATCCTGAGCAAGTTTACTATATCATATTCACGTCGAATAATGTTATTTGGCAGATTTTTAAAACAATATTAAATTAAAGTGAAAGCTCTAAAATGGACAGATATCGATTTATTTCAACTCCAACTTAGCCCTCAAATCAATATATATATAAATTGTACACTATGTCATATTCTGATATCTAACCCATTTAATGAAATGTTTCATGGAAATCTGGTATGTAGTTTGTCCGTTTAATTGGAAGGTATATTATCACAAGCTTTCACGTTTATAATAATTAAGTAAGTATGTACTTATTAAGATTCCTACAATACATCTGCGTCTCTTTTGCACTACTGCAATCACACTCGGATGGTCCATATTGACACCGCTCCTATTACCTTACCCGCTCTGATTACTCCCTACTGTTAACATAAAATGGTCGGATTTCTATATTTCCGTTCTAATGCAACATCATGCTAAAGAAAAAGAAACCTACTCCGTAGAGAAACCGACTGACTGACTGACTGACTGACTGACTGACTGACTGACTGACTGACTGACTGACTGACTGACTGACTGACTGACTGACTGACTGACTGACTGACTGACTGACTGACTGACTGACTGACATATCAACGCGCAGCCCAAATCGCTGGTTCTAGAGAGTCCAAATTTGGCACGTAGGCTCCTTATAAGGTGTAGGGGTGCACTAAGAAAGGATTTTTCAAAATTCACCCCCTAAAGGGGTGAAATGGGGGTCCAATCCAAAGTTTGTATGGGGAAGCAAGATTAGTTAGACTATTTTATTTGAAACTTCACAGGAGTATTTCTAACGATGAATGAGTAAACACGTGTTTCAGGTTTTTTGAAAATTCAACCCCTAAAAGGGAGAAATGTGGTGACAAGGTCTGAAAATCAACATGGGTGGGTATTGTTTTTATGGTTTATCGGGTCGCTGATTACGAAAACCGCAACGATTTTAAAATTCAACGTGGCGGACGTGAATTATCATCTCCCCTGTTCGGGATATGAATGTCTAAATACTGAACCGCTGGTTCTAGAGAGTCCAAATTTGGCACGTAGGTTCCTTATAAGGTGTAGGGGTGCACTAACAGAGCATTTTTCAAAATTCACCCCTTTAAGGGGAGAAATGTGGGTACAAAGTTTGTATGGGAAAACAAGATTAGTTAGACTATTTTATTCGAAACTTCACAGGAGTATTTCTTACAATAAATGAGAAAACACGTGTTTTCGGTTTTTTGAGAATTCAACTCCTAAAAGGGAGAAATGTGGTGACAACGTCTGAAAATCAACATGGGTATTGTTACTTATTATGATTTATCGGGTCGCTGATTACGAAGACCTAAGGGGGTGAAATGGGGATTCAATGTTTGTATGGGGAAACAAGATTAGATAACTTGGTAGGTACCCTGTATCCCGGAAGGAAGAGGAGGGAAGAGGGAAGAGGGAAGAGGGAAGAGGGAAGAGGGAAGAGGGAAGAGGGAAGAGGGAAGAGGGAAGAGGGAAGAGGGAAGAGGGAAGAGGGAAGAGGGAAGAGGGAAGAGGGAAGAGGGAAGAGGGAAGAGGGAAGAGGGAAGAGGGAAGAGGGAAGAGGGAAGAGGGAAGAGGGAAGAGGGAAGAGGGAAGAGGGAAGAGGGAAGAGGGAAGAGGGAAGAGGGAAGATGGAAGAGGGAAGAGGGAAGAGGGAAGAGGGAAGAGGGAAGAGGGAAGAGGGAAGAGGGAAGAGGGAAGAGGGAAGAGGGAAGAGGGAAGAGGGAAGAGGGAAGAGGGAAGAGGGAAGAGGGAAGAGGGAAGAGGGAAGAGGGAAGAGGGAAGAGGGAAGAGGGAAGAGGGAAGAGGGAAGAGGGAAGAGGGAAGAGGGAAGAGGGAAGAGGGAAGAGGGAAGAGGGAAGAGGGAAGAGGGAAGAGGGAAGAGGGAAGAGGGAAGAGGGAAGAGGGAAGAGGGAAGAGGGAAGAGGGAAGAGGGAAGAGGGAAGAGGGAAGAGGGAAGAGGGAAGAGGGAAGAGGGAAGAGGGAAGAGGGAAGAGGGAAGAGGGAAGAGGGAAGAGGGAAGAGGGAAGAGGGAAGAGGGAAGAGGGAAGAGGGAAGAGGGAAGAGGGAAGAGGGAAGAGGGAAGAGGGAAGAGGGAAGAGGGAAGAGGGAAGAGGGAAGAGGGAAGAGGGAAGAGGGAAGAGGGAAGAGGGAAGAGGGAAGAGGGAAGAGGGAAGAGGGAAGAGGGAAGAGGGAAGAGGGAAGAGGGAAGAGGGAAGAGGGAAGAGGGAAGAGGGAAGAGGGAAGAGGGAAGAGGGAAGAGGGAAGAGGGAAGAGGGAAGAGGGAAGAGGGAAGAGGGAAGAGGGAAGAGGGAAGAGGGAAGAGGGAAATAGTTGGTTTCTATGGATTATCGGGTCGCTGATTACTAAAAAAAGAATGATTTTAAAATTCAACGTGGCGGACGTGTAATACCATCTCTCATGTTAGGGCGCGATGGGGTAGAAATGTCTAAATAATGTCTTAAAATATGGGTGTCGTTTTTAAACGCACAGCCCAAATCCGCTGATTCTAAAGAGTCTAAATTTGGAACGTAGGTTCCTTATAAGGTCTAGGGGCGCACTATGAAACGATTTTTCTAAAGGGAGTGAAATAGAGAGATCCAAAATTTGTATGGGGAAACAAGATTAGACTATTCATATTCGAACCTTCACAGGAGTATTTCTAACAATAAATGAGTAAACCTACAAGTACTCTTTATTGCACACCTCATAAAATATACAGGAGAAATACAATGCAAGACATTACAATTAGAGGTAAACAACAGGCGGTCTTATCGCTAAAGAGCGATCTCTTCCAGACAATCTTTGGGGAGTGGAGAACTTGAAAAAATAAGATTTTGTATTAGGCGGTGCAAAAATCGGATAATAATAATAGTCACGCAGGGCAGCTTATGGCGAGCTGTTGGGGGGTAGCGACCCCACGTAACCTGAGCGCTCCTGGGGGATCCTGACGGGGGGTGATGGGTCGGGGCCTCCGCCTCTGTCTTGCCTTAATCGGCCGGGCAGAGTGGACGAGTCGTGAGAGTTTCGGCTCGGGGGTGGATGTGGAAACGTAAGGGGTTAGTTGGCTTCGGTTTAAAGCCCAGTATTACACCTCTCCGCTCTTAGCCTTCCGCACCGGTGTTGCCCTTAGGTCACTTTATGTGTCGCTATTTTGTGGGGGCCCATCTAGCGGGAGGCGAGTCATCGTCTACCAGTCCCATTTTTGCTATGAGACACTTTTGCTGGTAGACGCCCGATAGTCTCAACCCATAGCCCAATTAGCCAGTCCTCCATTTCATCCCCATAGCCCAATTTGTATTTAGATTCCATGTCTCCATCAATAGTTCTTGCACCTAGCGGGCGCTGTCTCTGTGTGCGTCCCATGACACGGATAGGGACAGCATCCGCTCGAAGTACACCTTGCATTTCATTAAATTGTCGAAAGGGCCTCTACGCGTTGGCTTCGGCTCCGTGCACGCCTCCCAAAGGTCCGGGACACTATTGTCCCGTGAGCGGGTGCGACATACAGGAAATAATTTATACATAAAAAACAAATAAATACATAAATATAATAAAAATTAATACATAAATACATACATACATTCAGCCAACAGATAATAGGACCATTTGAATAAAATACGAATTATGAAAGGGATAGATAGTGTTCTTTCTGTTGAGCTTTGAAAGAAACAAGAGATTTAGCGCGCCTTAAGCTAACAGGCAAGGAGTTCCATAAACAGACAGCTTTAAAAGTAAACAAATTATTATAAAATTTTTAGTCGGAAGAAGGTAGGTACGGCAAGGAGCAAATTTTGGGCAGATCGAGCAGAAGTAAGATAAGTGAAACGCTCTTTGAGATAGCGGGGAGTTGCAGGATGAAAAAGTATACTATAAAGAAGAGCAAGAATATGAGAGTTACGACCTAAACTTAAACCCAATAGATGTTTTAATTTGTATTTGGTGCCATCTCGATTGTCGTCATCGTCAAGGCCAGTGCGGGCGGCGCGGCGGGACTGGTGGAGTAGTCATCGGGAAACTTCCTGCAGCCGTAATAAATGCATTCAAGCTTTTCAACAATAAAATGGCTAGACGGATATGCATATAGTACCCTAAGGGATAAGCAGATGATACCCTAACTTTAACAAATAGCCTAATTTTTAACCTGAAAAAAAAGAGCATCGTTCCCGTAGGATGATGTATATTGTATAGGAACGCGGGCGAAGCCGCGGGATAATGCTAGTTACGATATAGAATGCCTACAGCACCGCAAAGAGTATTATTATTTTAAAAATATATGAAACATGTAATGTCTGTTTTTTTTTTAATGCGGGTACACCACAATTTTTATACTAAACCATTGATACAAAGATCAAAGCTCAAATAAAAATCAAAATGCGTAACCTGGTGGAAGAGGAGACCGGGAATCGAACCCGGAACCTCTGCATTACCGGTCCAGCGTGTTAACCTTTACCCCTTTACCCAGATGTATTGTAGGAATCTTATACACCCAGATAACTTTTCGATTTTTTCCTTATGCTTCGTGGGTCAATCTTTGCATTGTTTATCTAAAAGGCTTTACACCTTAGCGGCTTCTATGTGAATATGTTAACATTCACATCTCGGTCTATTTCAACAGTCCTACTCCACTTAGTATATTCCATCAATGGATCATTTTTTTTTTTTTTTACAACGCCATAAACGCACGCTGGACTGTGTCTGCCTATATAGTCGTATCCGTTATTATTTACTAGGTTCGGTGGGCATCCCCGGCAACGACCACGTTCACCCAGGCCACGACCACTCAACAACGCAGACCACCTGGCCCGCCTGGAAACCTGAGAGCACCACTGCGACCACTGCCCAGACCTGGTGGTCCCCAACCACCACCACTACTATAAAACCTACCACACCCTCCACCGCGCAGACTTGGTGGTCTCAAGCTACAACTACGAGACCCACTACAGCAAAACCTTCCACCACCACTGTCAGGACTACTACTACTACCAGAAGAACAACGATAGCCCCAGCGGACTCTGGTAAGTTATCTGAAAAGGAAAGGAAGTGAAAAGCAGAGTGGTTAACACGTGGTCAAAAACTTAAAAACCATTGTGACACTCTAAATACCTATTGGTCCTCGCTCACTTTTCCAAATAATCATGTCTATGAAGAACTGTGGTAATTGTAACTAATAACATAGCTCTGAACCGTGCAGTTTTCAAATTAAAGATTTGAATCTAATTTGACGGTTTATTTATAGTGGGCTAATGTGGTTTTGTCAAAACTTAGTTTATACACCAAGCAAGCATATGCTTATGTGCGTATATGCTAACACACGTACCTAAAAAAGATATGGAAATCAGATTGAATAAACTGGCATGGCATAGAGATGTACTCGTAGGTATGGCGCTACATGTAACCAGAACTGACCAAAGAAAAACAGACTACCTACCTAGAGCCGTTTAAAGATTCAATCACCTAGATTATGAAACTTTCGAATAGTCGTGGTCGATTTTTATGTCACTTTTATTGTTTCTGATAATTATTTCTGCTATCAGTAAAATCTTTGTTTCTTTTTTGTAGCTGAAGGCAGTCCCTGCACAGCGGGTGAATACCGCGACGCACCCGGTGACTGCGAGAGTTACCTGCAATGCGAAGGCGGTGTATGGCACAAGCATTGATGCGCTCCTGGTCTACACTAGGCCGCTTCTGCCACGCGTTGCGACTGGCCCAACTTCGCTAAATGCACAGGTCTGTTCTGTGTAGTGGTATGGTAAAGCCTTCATAGAACTACCAACCATCTAAATATCTGCAATTTGGCGAACCCACAAACATTATTTTGCTGCGTATACCTACCTACAGTCTGCAGTGAATGAGCCTAGTAAATGGTATTGTATTGAGTAGGTAATTTCCTCATCTCATCTAAAAAATATTTTTATTCGAGTTTATTTTGTTTTCCAGCTACATCAAGCAGTGAAACTACTACGGCAACGAGCACACTAGCACCGATCACGTCTCAGCCACCAACGAAGCCCACCACGAGACCTACCACCACCACCAGACGAACCACCACCACGACCACCACGACCACCACGAGAAAACCTACCACCGAACCACCGGCGAGTTCTAGTAAGTTACAATATAAAACTACCTCTCACATTATGTGAAAGCAGCACCACCCAAGAACTTGTCGGACCGTGGTCAATTTATAGTTCCGTACCCCCAGCACAGAAAAAAGATTTACAATAGTTAAAGACTCTTAAGTGCATTAGGCGTATACTTCTAAATAGGAAACTAATGAAATCAAGGTATTCGAGATTGTACGGTATTCAGAAAAAAAAAATATGGACTTCAAACTAAGTACTTATATGAACATTTTGTTTACATTGGATTGTGTTTAAAATACACAGCGAATTCATGATCGAAATCCTAAACGGACAGGCATACTTAAACATAAATTCAGAGGGATGAACGGTTTCATACCAAACCCAAAATTGTATAATTTTTTAAACAGGTGAATCTTTGGACGGCACTCCATGCAACGGTCAGTCGTACAGTCCAGTTGTGGGAGACTGCAACGCGTACCTGCATTGCGACGGCTCCGTGTGGCGCCAGCAGCGCTGCGCCCCCGGCCTTCACTGGAGCCCTACGAGTAACAACTGCGATTGGCCGAAATACGCCAAGTGTCAGAGTGAGTCACCAACTGTGCCCGTATACTCTATGCTATGTAACAGTCAGGCTTACCGTAATTCATGGCTTACCTACTCGGTAGCCTTACGGTTGTAAGTTGTAACCTACATCGTGGTGTGTCGTGGTGCTAAGGCTGTAGGCTGGCGCCCTGCCCCAGCGCCTAATAGCGTGTGTGTGCTGGCGTTCACGGGCACTCGAAACAGCGGACGACGTGTACCTAGCTTGGCAACGGCCTGTTGAGATCAGTCAGTCTATGTCATTTATCTGGAACTTAGATCATGTGGTAAGCAAAGTGTGATTATCGCGGTGACCGTCCTCGCCGGCGGAGACGATGGTGTGCACGTTAAGTGTCCTACTATGTCCCTGTCTACGTCGTTCTTGTCGTCGGAGGTCTCTCTCGTTGTAGTAATCGGCGTCGTCGTGGCTAACGCCAGATTCTGGTTATGACTCACTACCCGAAGACAAGTAGACAAGGTACCATTTTTAAGTTTCCGTACCCAAAGGGTAAAAAACGGGACCCTATTACTAAGACTCCGCTTTCTGTCTGTCTGCCTGTCCGACTGTCACCGGGCTGTATCTCATGAACCGTGATAGCTAGATAGTTGAAAATTGCACAGACGATTGCGGCTGATATTTCTGTTGCCGCATAACAACAAAATACTAAAAACAGAATAAAATAAATATTTAAGTGGGGCTCCCATACAACAAACGTGATCGGTTGCGTTAACTTTGCACCTCATTTGTTAGCGGAGCCATACATATCAGGTGCAAACTTAACATAGCCCGGCCAGTTAAGATGGGAAGTGTTAGTACGCAACCCTGCCGCAAGTTAACAACCTTTGACAACGACAACTTTAATATACGCGATATAATCCGTTTAAACCGCTTTATTTAATTGTAAAGGAATACAAGAAGATTCCGTACAAACACTTCTCCCAACTTAACTGGCCGGGTAAAGTTAAGTTTGCACCTTGTATCTATGGCGCCAGATACAAATGAGGTGCAAAGTTAACCCAGCCGATCACGTTTGTATAGGAGCCCCTGTTTTTAGTATTTTGTTGTTATAGCGGCAACAGAAAAACAGGAATACATATGAAAATTTCAACTATTTAGACTGTTCATAGTTCACGGTTTATGAGATACAGCCTGGTGACAGACAGACGAACAGACGGACGAACGGTGGAGTCTTAGGGTCGCCTTTTTAGCCTTGAGGTACGAAACACTAAAAATAACTATGTGGCCAATACAAAAACTAATAATGAGACTCCTATACATTGCAATCAGAAAATGCACAGAGAAAATTTAATTTGCTTACAAGAATTTTATGTACTTACATGTAGGTACATGGGGTATTACAAAATACAAACGTAAGAGAATTTAAGTTAGCAATGAGCAGTTACCTATAACTTTATCTCGACATAAAATTATTATACAGGGTGTCCCAGAAGTACCACGTCACAGTGACACTGGAGATAGGTCAGCTGAAGAGGAACCCAACCAACCTAACATGACCTCAGTAAAAGTTGCACGGTTTTCGAGTTATTACCGAAATAAAAAAAATTGAGAATTTTCCCCATTGTTTTTATTTTTTTTAGTACCAGCATCGATTTTTAGTACCAGCATCGCTTTGTAGCACATAACAGTGACTGCTTTCGGAGTTCAAGTTTTAAGTTGGCTCGATAGGGCATCGCTAAAGTGATAAGAATACCTAATGTAATCGCAGTAAGATACACATGTGTTATACCATTTTAAAATCTGCATAATGTGCTTAATTTATTGACGTTATTTGTTTGTTTCATTTCTAATGAAAAAAAAAAACATGGCAGGTGGTCAAATTTGAAATTCGTGTTTTTGGGACAAATTAAATCAAGATTAATGAAGTTTTCTTCAGCATTTTACAATAGTTACTGACAAAATAACAATTTACTCTTCTGAATTAGCTATTAATGATTTGATACACACAAAAAACTGTCATTAAGAGCTTTCCGTGTCGATGCTGGTACTAAAAATGTTAAAACAATGGGGAAAATTTAAAAATATATATATTTCGGTAATAACTCGAAAACCATGCAACTTGTTCTGAGGTCATGTTAGGTTAGTTGGGTTCCTCTTGAGCTGACCTACCTCCAGTGTCACTGTGACGTGGTAATTCTGGGACACTTATATTTATTTAAGTACAACAAATTTATTTACACAGTTTTACAGTAGACTAACCAATACACTGTGAAGTTAGGGTATGTTACAGACAAAAAACATTAAGTACTAGAAATCCTATCATACATCATCTCATCTCGCAAAATCTCAGACATTCCTGACAAACAGTCGTCCATCTCCACGCGAGAAGGTCACACTCGCGAGATCTAAGATTGATACTGGGGACTTGTGGAACAAATAATCTGACCAGCATATAAAATCTATTTAAATATTTTTTTAATGAAGTACATGTACAGTTAAGATATCCATCTCAATGAATTGCTTATTATTATTAAATAATTTACATACACGCTTAATAAACACGTTCCGAGCATAGCTAGTCCGATTACGAGGAACAAAGAAAAGGTCTAAAAATTTGAAATCTTTGTATATGAATGGTTTAAAAGAAAAAAGTCTTTTCACCTCACTCGCTCGGAAAACCTCCGTTTATAGGTCGAAATCTGCGTGCAAAAGTCTATTTTATCCGCTAGCGTGCAAAAGTCATTTGAATTTCGAAGACGACGACTTTGATTCTCTGTGGTGCATGTAACTTTTTTTATATTTAAGACTCCTTCAACGCGTGACTGATTCATCAGTCGATAAATCTTCGAATAACCAATCAACGCACGCTAATAAAGGGCGATCTGGTCAGGCCGGCTAAAATAATATGAACGATTGAATACTTCTTTTAAAAAAAAATACACCTACAATATCACGTCCAGAAACATGGTTTGTGGTTACAGATTTTTAAGTTTTTATTTTTTCAACATTTTATTTTATGTTGAATATGTTTATATATATATTAATAGTAAGTATTTCAGTTTCATTTACATATTTTGACTAGTAAATATATTAAATACAACACAAATTTTAATATTTTTTTGTTATAAAAGTTGGAACATAAGTGTAATTTCTGAACGCACCCGAGAAAAAAATAACTAATTAAAAAGTTAGAAGTTTTCACAATTCACGTAAACAACGTGGTCTTACTTTATTTATAGAAATGTCGAAAACAAGAAAGTTAAGCCCAATTTGGAGTATTTATTCAATGCTAAAAGCCTGCATTAAAACGAAAAAGGATTTGTTATAAATATTTGGAGACGATAAGTAATTTACCGATACTATTGGCGTTTTTAAAGAAGATAAAGCCGAAATAATCTTGTTCGGATCCCATCGTCCAATAACTTCCAAAGCAAGTGTTATGGAAGATACTTCCGAGTGGCCAACTAATCTTTCCCAGAATGCCATTCTCCCACATTCACAACGAATGTGTCGAGTAGTTTCAAATACAAATATAATATAAAACAGTGCGAAAAACTCAACGATAAAATATACACGACGATGATACAAATTAGGTACGGCCATATTTTTATTATGTGTGCTTCTCTCGTATTTATTTGGTTTGGATTTGAGTGTGTTAATGTTTTAAATTTGATGTGTTAAATAGAAGGCAAAATTAAATATGATTATTTTTATGTTTTCATTGTTTTTCTTGAATCTTGCATTTTCCTCGCTGTAGTGAGGTGAAAAGTTGTGTGTTCCGCATGGCTGCAAAATTATTTAGCTTCTCGTGTCTTGAAAGCTTCGCTACGCTCAGGAATCTATCTTTGAACCATTCGCTTCGCTCATGGTTCAATCTCAGATTCCTTCGCTCGCTCAGCTTGTAATGCTTACAAACTACCTACTAAATAAATACATCCTGGGAACGAGCACCAACTTGTAATGCTTACGCGGAGGTACTTATTTTAACTCGAGAGTTATCCTGAGTCACGGGACCACCAATCGTAATGTATGCTAAGCTCTAACTAAAGGAACCGGTCCACTAATCGTAACGCTTACGACGACGAGCTACCTAAACTACCTCCTGGTCCTACGCCTGCTTCACCCTCGCCACTAAACTCTACTCCTACAACGAAGCCCTAAGGAAACCCTACAACAATTACCTAAGAATATCTTAACAGCAGCTCCCAGTCTTCTATATCCTACAACTAAACAAATCTAAATATGAAAGGATCTTTATAACAATTGAGTCTGAACTTTTCTTAATAACTAATGGCCAAAAAAATGTGATCGATGTAACCGTTGTGAACGTCTAGATGTGCAGGACCCAACATTGTTGTAGTAACTCAAGCTCTTTTAAGAGAAATCTAACCGTGATGTGCTGCTGAGTGCCGCCATACCTATATACTGTGCTACTAAGTATTTTTGTTAATTGAACCTAATAAAATTGTAATCTGTTTCCTTTTTAACCCTAGCTTCTATCCTTCTGCTAACTTGGTTCTTTATACTAAATATATTTTCAACTTAACTTAATGCTATCTATCCTCAAAATATAAACTGTTACTTCCTATGTAGTCTAGCTAACAAAACTATCTATAGTTCCTATAACATGATTCAGTATGGGATATTCTACTTTTATTAAATATTAGTTATATCATTTCTATATGAAATATAAAACTCATTCAGTCCACAAATAAGTTATAGATATATTAGATTACTCTATGTAACAATAAAGGTAAATATATGAGTCAAAACCAAATATTATTAGATTTCTGAGATGAAATATAATTAAGACTGTTTTCTTGGAATTGCATGTCTGTTCCAGGAATGTTTAGTAGACAAGTAATTTTGTACTTTATGAAACTACACTACATAACTTATCTATATATAGATTGAAGTTACTGAAACTATAAGATTCTATTACAAATTTAATGAATATTAAGTTTTCATGTTCGACCAAATTAAATAATTTTAGTATGATAAATTAATATGGAATAATGGTATGGATTTCATACTTTTAGTAAGTTCCAGTATGATATTCTAAAGTAGACTAGGTCTAAACAAGAAGTAATTGGTTGGTGAATAGAATTCTGAGTATTATTGAAATCCTTCGACCGCATACAAAATATTATCATTTGGCTGTGTTATTCTAGTAATACTATCATCTCATTCTCCCAAAAATATTTAGTTTTGTATAAATAATGTCGGCTACCAGACGTGAGCAATCGGATAAGGACATGGTTACTTCACATATAAATTGGGGCAATACCGTTCTTTGAAAATTAAAACAATTCATCTTTTGTATTTGTTCGGTGTGTTATTTTAAATATCACCAAAACCCATGTCCCTGGATGCCGTATGATTGCTAATTATAATCTTTTAATGGCCTTCAGGCTCTTTTAGAGAAAAAGATCTCTCTCAAATCTATTCTGAGACTATGAAACTTTACTATGTATATTTGTTATTAAACAACACGATTTCCCTTCACTCGTGGACTAAATGAATTCCCATTCCATTCATTATAAGCAAATGAGTTGTAGAAGTTGGTTTTTCGTTTGATCATACTCGTAAATGTCATACATCCTTGAAATTATGAAGACTATTGTGTCCGTTCGGAGTATCTTTCAACTCTCGACTGACTCATTCTGATAAGGGAAATTACTTTCAACCCTTGTGATATAAATTGATTTAGTTCTGAGATCTGTGATGTAAATACGAGAACGAATAACTTTCATTATTGCTATCCATGAGTCCTCGGCTTTTCTTAGCAATTTACACTTCAGATACTCCACATCCAGTCTTAGGAATGCTTTGCATTTCCATACTATACGACGATCCACAATTTCCTTATCAAAATTATAACAAAGTTTAAAATTATTTCTGCTCATTGAAAGGGCGAATGTCATCGGTCAGCTGATTCGACTTAACTTTAGTGTTGCCATTCTATCACTGAGGCTGTAAAAATCATAATCAGTAAATTTTAATTAATTATTTCTATATATATTGATGTCATATTAAAGGTTCTAAATATCTGATTGGTTTAAATAACAGGTTTCTCTATTCCCTTTCTTTATAAACTGTTACAAGATTTTGTTTTTCACTACTGACATCCCGAGTCAGAAATCAGCTGTTTGTATCTATTATACCAGACGAGATTAAAATAATTTGAATAAATGTTATGTTAGTTAATGATGAATGGCCGATTGCTCGGAGGATAAAAAAAAAACCCCATTCTAATATTCCTACTGGAGTGTACCTATCCCCATACCCCCATTTGCCCTAGCTAGCACCACCAATACTAGAGGCCTAAACCTCACATTTACATTTAAACGTGTATGGAACCTAGGTAAGCTAAACTATAAATTCGGGAGATTAACCCGAGGTTGGACTAGAATCAGTGTAAGTGGGTCCCCCCTTGCGTGGCTAAGACACCGGAAACGCAGAGTAACCCGCCCTAATATGTGTATATAAAGCAGACATATAAATATATAAGTATATGAGACCGAACATGGAGGTCCATTTGGCTTCGGCAAGCGCGGAAAGGCCCGCATGTCCATCACGTGTGGTCATTGCTTCCACCAAACAAAACTATCCACATTCGTAGGCTATTCACTGCACTTATATATGGCTAGTGCCCGAGCTGCCTAACTCGGGTAAAACTAGAAGAGTCTGAAAGATATTCGTTTAACAGCCGCAAGGTTAAATATCTTTCACCTGGCAACCATGTACCAAAACACTATTTCTGGCATGTAATTAAGCTTAATAGCTTTCAAAAAACAACAAAATCCCACAACATTTCAATAAACAATTATAGATCAGAAAAATAATGTAATTCCAACAGAAATTCCCCTTAGAATTAAATTTAATACCTTATTGCCAAACAACAGTGTTACCCAGTCGAAGTCGCAAGAAAGAATGAATCAACTCTATAAAATCCGTCCCTATTTATACCAATATTCCCCGACCTTCGTAACTATCTCCGTAAACCACCCTACTGTCTATTTCACGACTGCCAACCCACTGTTCCGTTAAAACACTGTGACCCCTTCCTGGTCATTCTGGACATTTCAGATGCGTCACGCGCACGTGACCGATGAGACTCCTCCCACTAAATTTTGATCCTTATTCAGTCTAAAATAAAGCTCAATTCTTCCGTTGGAAAATTTTGTGAAGTAATTTGCTATTTTAAAAAGGTAGGGTGCTTAGTTATTGGAATATTTTTACTTGCTTTCGTAAACATTAATACAGTTACTTCTATTAGGCATTTGTATTGTATTATAACTATTCAATGATGATTTTAGTATTAGCCGGCGAAATATAATGCTATTGTCGGGAACGTGATGATGACAATGATGATGTGAGTCTTACGATGGTGATATATGATTACAATATGATGGCGAGCACATGACGAGAACATGTGAATCGCTACAACCGCCCCCCTGCGAAAGTTTGAAGTGGATTGACATTGTCAAATAACGTAGAACTTCGCATTCCCCTACTAAAATGCAAAACAAACTAAAAAATTTATATATAAGACAAATTATTCGTTAAGCAAATAACATTTTGTGATAGCGTTGGATATTCTAAATCCGTCAGTATTCGAACCCTTAAATGTGTGTGTATTTAAACCAATACTTGGAAAGTCACTTGTGTATTAAATCAGAATTCAAACCATAGAATAATATCATTGAATCGTGAATATATTTCTCCAAATCTCGACCACATCGTAAGAAGTGTTTGGTTGTGAGTCAAACAAGCCCTATTAGCTCGGTTTTGCCTAAACACCTCAAACTTGACCTGCCCATTGCTCAGCCTCATTTGCGAATTCACATTGTACGAATTCTTCGATGAATCGACAAAAATCTCCTCAGACAACATAGCAAGATCTTTGGTATAGATACTGAATATTCATCCTTACTTCAATTCAATAACTGATTCCGATTTCAAATTCTTCTCCAAAATCACATGCTACTCTCCTTTCTCGGTGTGTGTATCACATCAAGAATAAACAAGCCAATTTCAGCTCTATAATCATACAAATGTGTTTTTTTTTTTCGTTCTTGTAAGACTATAGACTTACTAGTCGAATTGTGAAAAAAAATGTTTCATTACAAAATTATGCTAAATAATACTATTATACCAGAGGTTCATACAAATATACCAATTTAGTTTTATCCTGCCTTTACGGACAAACCAGAACACAATTCTTCTTCTTTAAAAATATACAGTTGGCCAATCTAATCGTTGACATGGGTGTGTGTGAAACCTGCACATTTCTGCTCGTGCTCGTAGAAGGTTAGCCCGCAGGCACTGTAGAGTATTGTTTCGCACAAACTACCGCACATCGGTCTTAAATCGAAACTTCGATTTACTAAGCCTAACTTCTAAGTATGTGCAAACCAATTGATGTCTTTAGAAAATACTCCCGTTCGTACCTCTAAAGATAGAAGACCCCCCCGTTTTCGGATTCGAATACTTTCGAACGTAGCTTGAATACATACAGACAACATCCAACTCAAAAAGTCCACTCATTCTCCCTCTCATACATCGCGCTACAGGCTCCTACATTCATGTTTCCGCATCGACTTAGTCAGAAGAACACCATCCATTTTGTATTCAAAATCCATACTACTTTACCTTCCTATAATATCCCAAGTTCCCCTTTACTTCTTTTATTAAAATCAAAATAAAGATTTTCTCTAATAAAATTAATAAAATTGTCCATCCACTTCACTCATTTCGTATTTTTGTTATACTCTAATAAAACTCGTAATTACTTTCCACACCTGGTTCAATTCACCTCTAACTACCCTTTTGAAAATTATCGAATTTCAATTTATAAAAAAAAACCTCGAAATACGTATTAATGGAATCGAACCATTACGTAATCATCCATGTAACTTATCAAATGTATACTTATTAAAGAACCTTAAAATACGTATTAATGGAATCGAACCATTACGCAAATCATTCGATGAAATATACTACTAGCGACCTCTAGTGAAATTTGCGTACACACATTCGAACCTTAACTTACAATACTTATACTGCGGTACGACTTTATTTATACTATGACATCACTATTGCCTTTTAAAACAAATCGACTGTAATCGATACCTTAATCGATGTTATCTTAATATCCCTATTGAACATTAGATTTTGATTAATAAATTACTGAAATACTTGTACGTTGTTCAATTAAATAAAATATAAAAATATATTTAACTATTCTATAAATGTTACGTAAATCTTACGAACTAGGTAAGTGAATCTATGCCTTAATAATAGTCTACTATTTATGTCATCTTATCTCTTTAACCTGGCAACACTGTCTTATGACATGTCAAATGTCATTTTTTTTCATAACCTATCTATTCTATGAAATGGGAATGAAATTACGAATAGAAGAATAATGTACAATAAAACGGATTGTTATGAAGAAAACTGTGATAAAATGATCTACGATGATAAGGTAACTATTTTCTACGCTTGTTAGTATAATCTGACTAAAATATTGAGCAAAGAAAAATCGTGTTGTAGTATTGTTATATTCAATGTTTGTCTTTGTTACAGAATCAAAACAACTACGTTAACCTCCGCGCAACGGTTATAAATTATATCTCAAAATTTATGCAAAAGTAATGAAACCCGGATAATTAGACAATATGTGATGAAATCAAACTCCACGCCACCTGAAACATACTATCAAAACGTAAGTTAACAAAAGTTTTAACTGCGTTTGTTCATAAAGTAAATCTTGATTCTTCTGTACGCCAATTTATGCTCTTTTCTTGATTCTAATATCTTCTGTCTCCTATTTCCAGACTCCTCGCAAATCTTGATAACTTCTCAGTACAAACTAATCTTGAATGAAGCAAAAATAATGAAGGATGACTTGAACTCCCTACTTCTACTGCTGCAGCTTATTGGAACTTCTTCACAAGGTAATATTATTTATCTTACTGTACTATTGTTTCAATTTAAAAAGAACTTCGTTGTTTAAAAATATCTTCATGCTAATGTTCATGGAAATTATTTAGATCAAAAATAAAGTAGGTACTCTTCGGGGTCGAAATTTTATTAATTCCTTCCTATAATTAAATAATTGTCTTCATCCTATTGTTTTCTTAAGTCTGTCTCCATCACCTGATTACAATTTCCATTCCTGTCGAAGTCGAGCAGTTTATTTATGAACTAATTTATTTCCCTCAAACAACTGCTATAAATGTTTATATCTCAAATTAAAGTATGTAGACCTACTATATAATAACTGTACCTTAGTTTAATAGCAAATAACATTTAATCTAACTTGTTTCAATAATTATTTATTTTTCTTTCCAGATTTTTGGATTTCAACAACAAGCTCCGGACAAAATCTACTATAGATCTAAAATGTAACAAGGAGTATCATGACTAATGCATAATAAGAACTTGATTGAAGATGTATCTACTTATTTATAAGAATACTTAACAGAACTGAATACCTTTATAAAATCTGATAATAACAATACAGACATACTTACTTCGCTTAAAAATAAATTAAATTGAAACTGCTTTCCTTTTCTTTCTGATTCTGTGGTTATACTCTTATACTAAATGTGAACATATATGTAAGTCATTCTATTGGTAATCTATAAGCCATAAATGTACCAAAATTATTGTAATAAAATTACTTTCATTTCATTTGTTTCATTATGTGTTAGGAGTCCGCCCCCCCACTTATGAAATCACTAACACTCCTACTTTCCTTATATTTGCTATATTTAATGTTTCTAATAAGACTTATATTAAACTAAAAGATGAATATTGTAGCTAGAAGCCTTACTTATACTAAGGTTGACATTGTAGCTAGGGTCATGTTTATCAGATCTCATTGTGAAACATTTCCTACATTGAACTAAGCCTACTCTCATAACTTAACTTTAGTTTCATAACTAATTTTCAACACAACTTGAACTAATAACTGATGTAAAAATAAATCTTCACAAACTCATATTTCCTGTAGTCAAGAACAATGACATCTCTATTCTACCTCACTTAACTAATTTCCTTCAACATTCCGACGTTATATCTAAACTAAAATTAAATTTATTTAAATAATCATTCCATCTCGATATCATATTAATTACTGATAAATGAAAACAGATAACACCCTGTCACTTGTCAACTGTCAAATCAAACCTGCTCGCAGGCGTCTTGTTCACTCAGCCTGGCTTATGCTTTTAATTTAAAAAATGAATTACCTATTATTATTTTTCCCAATTATGTAAATAATGCATAAATAATATTAAATGTATCCCTAAATATCTAAATCTAATAAAATGAACACATTGAGTAGAGTTGTGTCTACGTATCTGATTTGAGCTAAAGTAAGTATATTACTTAATATTATTATTTTATGTAACGTAAATTATTATCTAAAACTTAAATAAACCACCTATTTAATTATTAATCAATATTAAAAATAACCTTTTGTAAAGCGTTAACACAAACGTCACGAATTTAATCGTATCTCAAACAATCCACTATTGAACAACAGATAAAAATAAAAAATGCCTAAATGAACGTGAACTGTCAACTAATTACTGTTTGCAAAATATCGATTGATACGCAAAATCGCTTTATTTTAATATAAATCTTTTGTTTCAGGTACTATTACTATGTGAAATAAGGAAAATATCGTGTGTTCATAACAAGAAGCTACTCTATTCACTATAATTTGTGTATAAATGCAACAAAAAGTGTCTCTTGACGACGTGCACAACGCCCATCACGGCTAAATTTTCCTTTCCACTCTCACGTCAACAATTGTACCCGTAAGGGCATCATAGTTCAAAGCTCAAGTGTTCAAAGATCCCTTCAATAAAAACTGCCATTAGCGACTCCACTAAAATTCCATGGCGAAATAACAAAATGAAAGACAATTGTCGAACTACAAACGCAAGAAGACAGCAAGACATGAAACCTCACGACAAACTGCATCGGCACGACTCAACAATCCCGGACTGATCCCATCCATGGTCACGGTCCCACCAATTGTACCATGCATGATCATGGCAGCAAATGGAATAATCCCTGGTCAACGGCATCAATTGTAATGCTTACAAACTACCTACTAAATAAATACATCCTGGGAACGAGCACCAACTTGTAATGCTTACGCGGAGGTACTTATTTTAACTCGAGAGTTATCCTGAGTCACGGGACCACCAATCGTAATGTATGCTAAGCTCTAACTAAAGGAACCGGTCCACTAATCGTAACGCTTACGACGACGAGCTACCTAAACTACCTCCTGGTCCTACGCCTGCTTCACCCTCGCCACTAAACTCTACTCCTACAACGAAGCCCTAAGGAAACCCTACAACAATTACCTAAGAATATCTTAACAGCAGCTCCCAGTCTTCTATATCCTACAACTAAACAAATCTAAATATGAAAGGATCTTTATAACAATTGAGTCTGAACTTTTCTTAATAACTAATGGCCAAAAAAATGTGATCGATGTAACCGTTGTGAACGTCTAGATGTGCAGGACCCAACATTGTTGTAGTAACTCAAGCTCTTTTAAGAGAAATCTAACCGTGATGTGCTGCTGAGTGCCGCCATACCTATATACTGTGCTACTAAGTATTTTTGTTAATTGAACCTAATAAAATTGTAATCTGTTTCCTTTTTAACCCTAGCTTCTATCCTTCTGCTAACTTGGTTCTTTATACTAAATATATTTTCAACTTAACTTAATGCTATCTATCCTCAAAATATAAACTGTTACTTCCTATGTAGTCTAGCTAACAAAACTATCTATAGTTCCTATAACATGATTCAGTATGGGATATTCTACTTTTATTAAATATTAGTTATATCATTTCTATATGAAATATAAAACTCATTCAGTCCACAAATAAGTTATAGATATATTAGATTACTCTATGTAACAATAAAGGTAAATATATGAGTCAAAACCAAATATTATTAGATTTCTGAGATGAAATATAATTAAGACTGTTTTCTTGGAATTGCATGTCTGTTCCAGGAATGTTTAGTAGACAAGTAATTTTGTACTTTATGAAACTACACTACATAACTTATCTATATATAGATTGAAGTTACTGAAACTATAAGATTCTATTACAAATTTAATGAATATTAAGTTTTCATGTTCGACCAAATTAAATAATTTTAGTATGATAAATTAATATGGAATAATGGTATGGATTTCATACTTTTAGTAAGTTCCAGTATGATATTCTAAAGTAGACTAGGTCTAAACAAGAAGTAATTGGTTGGTGAATAGAATTCTGAGTATTATTGAAATCCTTCGACCGCATACAAAATATTATCATTTGGCTGTGTTATTCTAGTAATACTATCATCTCATTCTCCCAAAAATATTTAGTTTTGTATAAATAATGTCGGCTACCAGACGTGAGCAATCGGATAAGGACATGGTTACTTCACATATAAATTGGGGCAATACCGTTCTTTGAAAATTAAAACAATTCATCTTTTGTATTTGTTCGGTGTGTTATTTTAAATATCACCAAAACCCATGTCCCTGGATGCCGTATGATTGCTAATTATAATCTTTTAATGGCCTTCAGGCTCTTTTAGAGAAAAAGATCTCTCTCAAATCTATTCTGAGACTATGAAACTTTACTATGTATATTTGTTATTAAACAACACGATTTCCCTTCACTCGTGGACTAAATGAATTCCCATTCCATTCATTATAAGCAAATGAGTTGTAGAAGTTGGTTTTTCGTTTGATCATACTCGTAAATGTCATACATCCTTGAAATTATGAAGACTATTGTGTCCGTTCGGAGTATCTTTCAACTCTCGACTGACTCATTCTGATAAGGGAAATTACTTTCAACCCTTGTGATATAAATTGATTTAGTTCTGAGATCTGTGATGTAAATACGAGAACGAATAACTTTCATTATTGCTATCCATGAGTCCTCGGCTTTTCTTAGCAATTTACACTTCAGATACTCCACATCCAGTCTTAGGAATGCTTTGCATTTCCATACTATACGACGATCCACAATTTCCTTATCAAAATTATAACAAAGTTTAAAATTATTTCTGCTCATTGAAAGGGCGAATGTCATCGGTCAGCTGATTCGACTTAACTTTAGTGTTGCCATTCTATCACTGAGGCTGTAAAAATCATAATCAGTAAATTTTAATTAATTATTTCTATATATATTGATGTCATATTAAAGGTTCTAAATATCTGATTGGTTTAAATAACAGGTTTCTCTATTCCCTTTCTTTATAAACTGTTACAAGATTTTGTTTTTCACTACTGACATCCCGAGTCAGAAATCAGCTGTTTGTATCTATTATACCAGACGAGATTAAAATAATTTGAATAAATGTTATGTTAGTTAATGATGAATGGCCGATTGCTCGGAGGATAAAAAAAAAACCCCATTCTAATATTCCTACTGGAGTGTACCTATCCCCATACCCCCATTTGCCCTAGCTAGCACCACCAATACTAGAGGCCTAAACCTCACATTTACATTTAAACGTGTATGGAACCTAGGTAAGCTAAACTATAAATTCGGGAGATTAACCCGAGGTTGGACTAGAATCAGTGTAAGTGGGTCCCCCCTTGCGTGGCTAAGACACCGGAAACGCAGAGTAACCCGCCCTAATATGTGTATATAAAGCAGACATATAAATATATAAGTATATGAGACCGAACATGGAGGTCCATTTGGCTTCGGCAAGCGCGGAAAGGCCCGCATGTCCATCACGTGTGGTCATTGCTTCCACCAAACAAAACTATCCACATTCGTAGGCTATTCACTGCACTTATATATGGCTAGTGCCCGAGCTGCCTAACTCGGGTAAAACTAGAAGAGTCTGAAAGATATTCGTTTAACAGCCGCAAGGTTAAATATCTTTCACCTGGCAACCATGTACCAAAACACTATTTCTGGCATGTAATTAAGCTTAATAGCTTTCAAAAAACAACAAAATCCCACAACATTTCAATAAACAATTATAGATCAGAAAAATAATGTAATTCCAACAGAAATTCCCCTTAGAATTAAATTTAATACCTTATTGCCAAACAACAGTGTTACCCAGTCGAAGTCGCAAGAAAGAATGAATCAACTCTATAAAATCCGTCCCTATTTATACCAATATTCCCCGACCTTCGTAACTATCTCCGTAAACCACCCTACTGTCTATTTCACGACTGCCAACCCACTGTTCCGTTAAAACACTGTGACCCCTTCCTGGTCATTCTGGACATTTCAGATGCGTCACGCGCACGTGACCGATGAGACTCCTCCCACTAAATTTTGATCCTTATTCAGTCTAAAATAAAGCTCAATTCTTCCGTTGGAAAATTTTGTGAAGTAATTTGCTATTTTAAAAAGGTAGGGTGCTTAGTTATTGGAATATTTTTACTTGCTTTCGTAAACATTAATACAGTTACTTCTATTAGGCATTTGTATTGTAATATAACTATTCAATGATGATTTTAGTATTAGCCGGCGAAATATAATGCTATTGTCGGGAACGTGATGATGACAATGATGATGTGAGTCTTACGATGGTGATATATGATTACAATATGATGGCGAGCACATGACGAGAACATGTGAATCGCTACAAGCTTTCAATTCAACACTCGCGCCAAATAACAACTTTGCAGCCTTGCATAACAAATAACTATTTTTACGACATTGGTACGCGGAACTCTATAAAACTTATCTTCTGCGACAAAGTAGGAGCATGTAGCTCAGAATCAACGTGATGACGTTCTGACGCTACGTCAGAAGGTTCCTGGGTCGTCTTACGTGACGAGTTGACCGGTAGAGTTTATTCTACCGGTTTGATGCTTTATCGTAATAGATTTTAGTATTTTGTCTGACAAAGTCGGTTAGGGTGAGTACGTGACGTCGTGGTGAGGGCGAAGGCTGGCGATGCCGCGCAGTGGTGCGTCGGTAGCCCTGTGTAAAAGTCGATTTTGCTTGGAGAGGGCAGAGTTTTCTCTCCTCTATGTGAAAGAAGACTTGTCTGACATATAAAGAATGGGCCTAATGCAATTAAGTGGAGTACAATGCAAGCTTGCAACTAAGCCGCATTTTACTCCACCTGCATATAATTTGCCCCAAAAAAAAATGAAATTTGAGGTCGTTAAGTTTTGCGTGATAAGAAGTCGGGTGAAAGAGGCTAACGGCGTTTTTCTCAGGGTTAACTTGGATGTCGCAACGGTTAACCGATATTACATAACCATGACAGTACAAGCGCTACGGCGTCAAGGTGTCACTCGCATTGGGTGGCTGGAACGACTCCGAGGGTGACAAGTACTCTAAACTGGTGAACGACCAGCGAACGAATAAAACATAGAAGCCTAACTAGCGTCGGAAAATGGCCCCACGGATTTTGTGTCAGTTAAGGCGGGGCGTAAATTTTGTGTCAAACGGCTGTCTAGTTTGCAAATGGCGACGCAGCCGAACAGTTGCATTACATGAAATGTATGAAGTCTCAAAGTAACAAAATATGCCATAATGTTCAGTGAAATGGTGTATTAATCACTCACGAGAACATAAAAATAAAGATGGTATCAGTTTTCATACGTAAATAAAGCCGTACACATATTAATTTAATTTATTTTACGGAACAGATTTTGTATAGGGATGGTGTTATGCCATATGACTAATTTATATACGATGTTTGAAAAAAGTAATGCAATCAGTGGCGTGCCTAAGCTTACAGGAGAGGGCAAGCCAAGAGATTTGTTTAAGTATATTTTAGTGGGTAAATCCATTTTTTTGCCGCATTACTGTTCAAAGTACAATTTCAATAATACACAGGTTGTTTTATTCGTTCGCTGCTAAAAATAGAATAAAATAAATATTTAATCCCATACAACAAACGTGATCGGTTGCGATAACTTTGCACCTCATTTGTATTTCTTAATGAGTTACACAAATCTGCTTCAGAATCGGGTAACGTATTAATTTCCAATAAAGCCTGTTAAGAATACATAATTCCAATCCAAGCACCTGGAAATATTGTGCTTGTATGAGACTGTCCCTAAAAGGCTATGCGTTTTCCGTCAGTCCGGCAGGAAAACGTATAAGTTCCTCATGTTTGATATTTTTTCACTACAAAGATTGTATCGACCTTACATGTAAAATATTAAATATTACAAAGAAGGAGAAATAATAATATATACAGCACGCATTAATAATAATCATTCAAAGTATTAGTAACAACAAGGATTCTTTTTTTTTAGAAATGCGTGTGTAATTGTAAGCAATAACCTTAACATTCAAGATTTATAATGAAGTAAACAAAAATGGCTTTTTATTGCATTAACGATTCACCAATTATGAGTTTTCACTGTCAGCGCCATATTACCATAGACAAATGTCATGCGTTTTGTCGAATCACAGCTGGCCATTCGGAAATTGACGAATCACATTTATTTGTTATGCGTAATTGAAAACATTTGAGTGGCTGTGATTGGTACACCGGTGAGCAGGCGCATTTCGACTATTGGGCCGGTTTTTGATTGTAATTTTGTATGAAGCTCGTGTTCTATGTTTTATTCGTTCGCTGTGAACGACCCGGCCGCGCGAGCGCGCTTTGTCACCCACGCCATTCAGTTCATAGAGAAGTACAACTTCGATGGACTCGACTTGGACTGGGAATAGTGCTGGCAGGTTTGTTATACTAAACTGGAATTGATGCCATTTTTTAAGACTGCGTTAGCGACTTAACCATAGAGCGCGGGGAATGAGTATTTAGATCGGCGCGCGGCCGCCATAGCACAGAATAGATAATAGTACAAGTACAGAAGGCACACTACTTTGATCTTTACAAAAGCCGCTTTTTTTAGCCGAAAAAATATGATTTATGGCCCTTCTCAAGTCGTCGTCCCCAGCGCAAGCCAAACGGAACGTTAAAGCTGCGTGCCAACGGTGAAAATGAATTGGCTCGCTTGCCGCGTCGCCGAGAGCGAGGGCTGTCAACGACTAAAAATAAAAATGTATTTCCCATTTATTTCTTGTATTCAATATAGAGAGCAATATATTTATAATCTTCATACATTATATTTTTTTTTAATATCATAACATAATTTATATTATAATATAGAGGAGATGTACAAGATTATGTCTATAAAACATTAAAATAGGAACTATAACTAAATAACATTAAAAAAGATCGGGACCCCGTGTACCCAAAACGCAGGCAGCATTCCCGCGGTGGATAGCAATGGCAGGGGGTCCCAAGCCGAAGAAGTTACTTTTAGTACTGAGAGTGAACAATAGAGATGGCTCTACCGTTAACATTTGTAAATTAATAAAATATGAATCAGCCAAATTAAGCAGAATTTTCGTGATTAAAATAAACTATAGCATATTTTATAAACAAAACCTAAAATTTAAACTGATTTATCATCTTATTTCGAAGAAAACAATAATCATAAATATTCAACCGAGAACACGAAAGTGTTAGCTATGTTTTAGCATCCAAGCATTCGTAGTTGTTTGCAGTGGTAACGCTAGATGGCGTTTTATGTGTATCCCATTGTTGCGCTCACACACAGCCTACGACGGGGTGGCCATACCAATAAAAAAATGTCAGTTTCCCGGCTTTTTGAAACTCCAAATCGTACCTTGAGCGCAATGAGCGCCCGTTTACAATCGTCGTCTCTTTTAAGACTTTTGCAATGGAGACTCGTCGAGCTTATTATGATTGGAGGACTAGTTTATTTTAAGCTATGCACGCTCAAAAAGATGAAAAATAAAGAATATATCGATGAATAAACCAATATTAATAACTTGTACCCAATCCCATAGGTAGTATGGCATAGATCTTATTATTTTTTTTGGATTTCGTCCGATTTTGTTCAAAACCGTCCCTTAATGGAATAGGTATGCACTTTGCGAAATTTCCGAAAACGTAAATCCGTTCTGGCAACACTATGAATCTGTCAACTGGGCATTCCATTCCTTCCAGACCGTTACTTCTGACAGTGCTGCAAACTCTCCTGATTTGTCAGATTATAAATATATGATTTTTAATATTAAAGCAATGCAGGGTCATTCTTATTATCTAACTTTATCCTTACCGGTCCCAAACATCATTTGAATGTTTAAGAAAAGTGACTGCATTATAAAGTTTTTACAAGATTATGAAAGGAACAAGGTTTAAACATAAACTCAGAAAAAAGGCTTAAGACCTTAACAGTTATGGCCCGGTAAGGATAAATTAGAAAAAAGTTACATTTGTTGATGAGAATGACTCTCCGAACGAATACAGCTACCCTTCAACCTCCCAGATTACTGCACAGAAAAATACAGTCAATTATCTCGCGCGAGAAATTGTATTTTGTGACTGTTGAGCTTTGTGCTTACGAAAAAAGGTATAGATATTATAGTATAGATAGGTACGGCCCGTCTGAAAGAGATGCCGATACGATTCAAGGTCAGTGCGCATAAGACATTGAGATGCTACTCGTACGATGCCTGCAAAAACGTTTTCTGCATTGACTTGCGTCCGCGCGTGACAGAAAAAGACGCCATCTATCGATCATGTGACGTTATAGTTAGGCTATAGAACAAGACAGCACGCACATCATGTTCCCATTTCTTATTTAGATGGCGTGACCGAGACGCATAAATCGCAGTCTCACTACTGCCATCTGTTGGATAATCGACGGAAAGTAAATAGCCAGTTGAATAGCCAGAGTTAGGGTCGTTCCATTTCCTTGTACTGCTTCGTCCATCTGTACTAGTATAGTATTATATGTATAATCTGTGGCAATGGCTAACCTTTGCGCGAGAAAGCTGCCCGCGCGTGGATCGCCTGTCGCGTCCCGCAAGCGCTCGCAGACACATTTGACCAGGCGGCGTGCCCCCTGGCGCCATTATATTTATTATTTCATTATTTAACTATAAAATAATCAATCTCAGAATTTGGACGAAAAAACCACCAGGCCGCAAAACAGTTTAGCTTAATTTTTAAACATTTTTATACGTATAATATAATAAAATAATGCAACGAATGCGTTACCTTAACATGCAATTAAATTCTTGAGCTTCATTTTGTTTTTGCTTAGTTGTCCGATATTTACTTATTTATTTATATATATTCATCACTACACACCTAGTATAAAATAAAGTCGTTTCCTGATGTCTGTCTGTCTTTCCCTATGTATGCTTAGATCTTTAAAAATACGCACGGACGCTAGTAACAAATAAAACATGTACGAAGGCGAACTTATCCCTATTAGGGATCTCTTCCAATACATTTCTTTTAACTCATTATTTATACATTTATATACTTACCTATCAAACTATTACTCAATCGTTTATTCATTACTAGTAATTTTACAAACTTGATATTAAATATTATTATAAAAACCTCTATGATTGTTGATTTAGTAGTAGACATACTTATTTTACTAGAATTTAAATTGACAAATAGGTATCAGCAAATGATCTACAATTGACAATTAAAATTGTTCTGAGTAACCAGTGTTAAATATGGAAGTAGATACACCTGCAATATGTTTTTTATTATTATTCAGTTACTACTTATTATATATTATGTTCATTTTCTTACCTTTCAGCATCCTTCGGACGTGTTGGGAGAACTAAAAACGCGTGATTCCAATTTCGATCATTGTTCCTACAACCCGCTGCGATACAATATCTTTTCGCTGTCTTTTTACTCATTTAAACACTTTATATTATAATATAACACTGGTATTAGGTATCACATTCTAAATAACGCGATTAATTTTAGAACTATACGATTCATTACTGGATGGCGAAAGGAGCACCATCAAGGAAACTTGTGATGGGTATTCCGATGTACGGGCAAACCTTCACAATCGGTACCAAATGGGATACAGATCCAGAACTGCTCGGCAGAGGAGACGCAACTGCACTAAATGTACCTGCTGTGGCTGAAGGCGAAGCAGGAGAATATACAAGAGCTAAAGGCTTCTTGGCCTATTATGAAGTAAGGAATCATCAAACATTTATCCTAAAGTTTCTGATTATAAGGATATAATATAAGTACTTACTGCTTTATTTGTAGATTTGTGACCGAATTAGAAATCATGGATGGACTGTCGGAAGAGATCCTTATGGACGAATGGGACCACACGCTTACAAAGGCGATCAGTGGGTGGGCTTTGATGATATAGAAATTGTAAAAAAGAAAACCGAATTTATTAAATCTTTGAATCTTGGAGGCGGTATGATTTGGGCTCTTGATCTGGATGACTTTCGAAACAGGTAATTACTTATAATAATAACTAAATACACGGGTTAATTTCCTCTTTAAAACTTAATATTATTTGTTTTTATATTTATCAATATTTTTAGATGTGGACAAGGAAAACATCCGCTGCTGAGTACAATCAAGAAGGGCTTGCTTAATCCAAAAATAGAATTGTACCCTGTTCCACCAATGCCAACATATCCATCAACCACAAGCTGGCCCTCAATAGACATAGATGATGATCTCGACGACATCGAAGTTCGGCCTGGTTATACAAAACCTAGCAGGACGACTACCGCACGGCCAATGAGACCTACTTCACAAATGAGCTCCATCGTCCAAACCACCAAGAAACCTATAATAATACCGACTGTTGAAGAAAGATATAAAGTTGTGTGCTATTACACCAACTGGGCCTGGTACAGGTTAGTCATGGAGTTATTATTATGACTAAATCTCAACATCAGATTCCAGTAATAATACCTGTGTTCATAACTTTCAGACCTGGACCAGGCAAGTATACTCCGAGTGACATCGACCCCTCATTGTGCACCCACGTAGTTTACGCATTTGCTGTCCTCGACGCTGAGACGTTAGTCATGAAACCGCATGATACATTTTTGGATGTTGAGAACAGTAAGAACCAAGCATTCCGCTCGATTTCTTAAAGAAAAATCTGACATAAGTAGGTTAAACTGTATGGTTTGTTTTCCAGAATTCTATGAAAAAGTAACGGCCCTAAGGAACCGAGGCGTAAGGGTCGTCATTGGTTTAGGAGGCTGGAATGACTCTGCTGGCGACAAATACTCTCGTCTTGTTAACAATCCGTCGGCTAGGAAAAAATTCGTCGTACACGCAATAGATTTCATCGAACAGTTCGGTTTCGACGGATTGGACCTGGATTGGGAATATCCCAAATGTTGGCAAGTAAGTACAAGCTGTACAAGCATTATACAAATAAGTCACCTCTTAAATAACAATATTAGGTCTAAATTATATATTGCCAACAGCTCTATTGCCTGTATTTATTCCCAAAGCATTTCACTATGTACGATACCTAATCAAATATATTTGATTACAGGTGGAGTGTGAAAAGGGACCCAATTCCGACAAGCAAGGGTTTGCCAGTTTAGTAAAGGAGCTGCGATCAGCCTTCAACCCTCGTAGACTCCTGCTATCTAGCGCCGTTTCTGGCAGCAAGCGAGTCATCGACTATGGTAAATGAGAGACTAGAGTCAGACCACGCTAACTGACAAACCATATAAAGTGACTCACTTTGTATGGTTTGGACTACTTAACGAAATACGGAGATATATAATTCGTAACTCCAAGATCGGTATAAAAAGTTTCCAAAAAATTATGTACTTATTATTAAGCTTGTCATGAATTGAATTTTGAATGTGATACCTACAAACTACAGTGCCTTTATAATCTACAGCATACGACGTGCCACTTCTGTCGAACAACCTTGACTGGATCGCTCTTATGACTTACGACTACCACGGCCAGTGGGACAAGAAGACCGGCCATATTGCACCCATGTATGCTCGCGCAGACGATGATGACATGACCTTCAACACAGTAAGTTTAAACAGGCGTCTGGAACTTTACGTTAGACTTGCCATTGCGTTTGTCATTAACCTTCTTCATCTTCAATCAAAATGGTTTACCATCAATCCATGAATTTCACAGAACTTCACCGTACACTACTGGATCCACAAAGGCGCGGCTCGGCAGAAACTCGTGTTGGGTGTGCCGATGTATGGCCAGTCGTTCTCTCTTCTGGACAACTCTGCCAACGGCCTGAGCGCGCCTGCAGACGCAGGAGGTGAACCGGGAGACGAAACTAGAGCCAGGGGCTTCTTAGCTTTCTACGAGGTAAGTATCAAAACTTTAACACGAAACCAAAAGCTGACATTATTTCACACGACTATGGTCCAATGTGTATGTGCACATTTTTGGTATGTATATGAGTACCTAAGCGTGACCGTTGGCCGTCCATCCCTATTTTCGTGGCCTCTGTGCAGTAAGTCATGAACTATTTTTAATTATATTTTCCATTCCTTAAAAAAACATTTCCTTATATTTAACATTCACAGATATGCGAGCGCATCAGAGTTCACGGCTGGTCAGTGTTCCGGGATCCCGGTGGTCGTATGGGACCGTACGCTACGCGTGGTGACCAGTGGGTCTCATTTGACGACGATTTCATGGCACGCCACAAGGCGGAGTACGCTCGTGCGATGGGCCTAGGAGGCAGCATGGTGTGGGCTCTAGACCTAGATGACTTCACCGGGCAGTACTGCGGCTGCGGCAAGAGCCCGCTCTTGATGAATATCAACCACGTACTCAGAGGGAAGACGGCACCACCGCCATGTGCGCTGGAGGAAGGTCAGTGTATTGTCTAAAGGTTTTTGTTGCGGATTCTTACGACAGTACGTCTAGCATAACTGGGTCAATTTCAGCAAGACGCATTTTTGTATCATTTCGGTGTGATTCTTTATTTTTGAATATTTTTGTGTTTTATAAATGTGAAGAGATACTTTAGACTCTAAAGTTTAGAGTATATTATTAAACATATGTAAAACTCTGAAATCTCAAATAGTTCGAGATCGAATATCTAATCACACAATGGAATGATAAAATGTACAACAGGATGATAAAATAAGTGCACCGCAATGAGATTTCGTACACCGGAATGAAAATAAAAGAGACAAATTATGAAAGTAATTTTACGTTTTATATTCGTAATATATATTAAATATATTGGCATAACATAATAATATGAACATATGGGTGATTCTACAAAATTTGGGTAACTCGATGTCATAAAAAATAAAATTAAGTTTTGTTTTATTTTGTTTATGTTTTTAATTTTATTTTAATATTACTAAAAGCCTTTTATTTGGTCACCCAGTTTCAGCTATTAATTTTAAATACAAATTTGTAAAACTCTACAATATATCCTTAAAACGTCAGTACTTTGGCATGTCACAACCTCAAAAGTGGGCAATCAAATGGCTGTGTATTCAATATTACCTCTAATGTAAGAAAACTTACTGTTTCAATACAGTCTATGATGTATTTAATAATGTATATCACTACTTCCATAATATAAAATTCTTACTGTTGTTGTAAAAAAAATAAGAAACTTTGTGTTCAGATTAATTCGTCAGTCCGCTGTCTGTTGTTGGAATCGGAATTTTGCGCTAAATATCGGCGACTCAAATTCAAATCCGCGTTAAAATTCAAGTTTGATAGCAAAGTTCTCTTTGTTCGTCAGAAATACTGACCACGAATCAGATGGTGAACAAATTACCTATTATAAACGACGACCAAAGAGTAAATGAAGCGAAAGACAGAAAAAGTCCAGAAATAGGCAATTAAAAAATATTGAACCAAGCAATCGGTTCAAAACTGAGAAGTACTCGTAGACTGAAAAATCATCGTCCAAAATATAGGAGAGTCAAAAGGCAGTCTAAGTAAGTTGTAAAATCTGTGGAAGAAACCAGAATTGGAGAAATGACTGAAGATATTACTAAAAGGAAAGGAAGGAAACAGTGAAGAAGGGCCTTTTCGGAGAAGTTATTAAAATTAAATTAAAATATAACTAGCTCAATTTTCGTAATATTCGTTGGTAATTCACACATGATGTACTTTTCCGTTGAATATCTCGAAACAGAATAATAAAAACGTGACATGTTATTTTTTAATAATTTGTTTTTAAATGGCCTTTCTAGTGGCCAGTATCATAAACGCATATATAACCTCGAAATACCTTAGGCTTAGAACTTTTCAGACGCCCCTCGTAGACTGAAAAATCATCGTCCAAAATATAGGAGAGTCAAAAGGCAGTCTAAGTAAGTTGTAAAATCTGTGGAAGAAACCAGAATTGGAGAAATGACTGAAGATATTACTAAAAGGAAAGGAAGGAAACAGTGAAGAAGGGCCTTTTCGGAGAAGTTATTAAAATTAAATTAAAATATAACTACATAAAGAGATAAAGTTCGAACAAGCTATTTACAACAAATACAAATTATGGAGAATACCAAAAAAGGATGGGAAGGGAAGGATTACTTAGAAAATGTATCCTGTTAAACTACCGTAAAGTAGTAAAGCCAATTAAAATGCTGTTTGAATGGTGGAGATAGATCTTTCTCTCACTATTACATGTTAAACAGTTTATTCAATTGTTTATTCAGTGAATGAAGACTAAGAATAAGACTAAAAACATAAGAATAAGACTAAAAATGGTTTCTATTGTCTGCAAATCGAAGGTGAGTGAGGTACTCGCCGTTAATGTTGATGCCAAGTCCGTTCCAATCCAGTAGCTTGACGGCATATTCCAGTATAGCAGTAAACAGTTTTGGAGAAATTACGTCTCCCTGTCTTACTCCTCGCTGCAGTTAAATAGGCTCTGGTCTTGGATTCGGACTGACATGGTGGCGTTTCTGTACAAACGCTTCAGCACTTCGATGTATCGATAGTCGATACGACACCGCTGGAGAGATTGAAGCACAACCCATGTCTCGATCGAATCAAAGGCTTTTTCATAGTTCACAAACGCTAAGCATAGTGGCCGGTTATATTCTTTTGCCTTCTGTACAACCTGCCGCAGCGTATGAATTTGGTTTATGGTGCTAAAGCTTTTCGGAATCCGGATTGTTCGGGAGGTTGGAAATCGTCTGTGCGCGAGACGATTTGCAATGACTCTATAACGAGCAGCGGGCAGACCACGCCGCCAGAGCCATGACGTCACAGCGCGCGGCACCGGAGCGCGGGCGGCAGGGAAGGCGACGCGCCGTGTACCGTTAGGCCGCTATATAAGCCGACGCGCGCCCAGTACGAGCAGCGGTGTGTTACCATCTCTCGTACAGTAAGGTCGTGTGAGCGGCTCCAACTGTGAGGCATTGTAAACCATCGCTCCCCGCAGCTCGGAGTGTTTACCACGCTTCTTGAGATGCAGTAGGTCTCCCCGTAAAGTCTAGGTAAAGGTGTTAGGTCGATATCCAGGTGTCCTAAGCTAAGTCCTAGAGCCGTCCCTAGCGCGGAGTGTTTACCACGCTTCTTGTCGCTACAACCGGGGGCTGTTCCCAGCGCAGAGTGTTTACCACGCTTTTCGTCGCTGACACGGGAACCTAGTGCTTACGCTCCGGGGCCAGGTTGCCGGCGCGGTGTGTTTACCACGCATCTAGTCGTCCAAGCAGCCGGGGAATCTATCCTTAAGCGCGGTGTGTTTCTAGCCGCATCTGCGACTAAGGGTGGTTTGCCACGAAGGATACTGACCAGGCTCCCTTGCCCACGCGTACTAACCACTAACTGGTCCCCCGACGGGACGCTAACCTGACGCGTGGCTGGGACACCGGGTCCCCTAGGGAATTTAGAGACGTTAGGATACGTAGTCTAGGTTATAGGGTAGGATTACAGTTGACTATAAATAAACAGGCATAAAAGCCCTCAGTTTGTTAGTATATGATATCCTAGTTTGATTTATTCCCCGCTCCTTGCCTCCCGAACGAAGCTAGCTCGGAAAACCCTCAAGATCCCGTCTGGATCGAGGGATATGTACTAGTGTCTAGGCCCGTTACGTCCTAATCCACCTAGCGGGGCTAAACACTACGTCACATTTGGCGCCCAACGAAATAGCTCATACAGGAGTTTTATAGCTCATTACAGGCAGGGACTATCCGTAATCTAGATCTATCTTAGTCTCTTACCGTCCGTCCGTTTAATCCGTCCATTTACAAACCGTCCGTATACAGAATATTGTCCATACCCGCGCCAGAGATAAATTATTATAATTATAGGCCTTACAGAGAAAGGTAGGTTACAGTTTAGGATACCTAGGCGATGCCCACAGCCTGGATATACCGACTAAAGAAACCAGAACTAATGAGAGAAGCCGAAGAGAGAGGCTTACAGGTAGACGGATTAACCGTAGAACAAATACGAAAGGACCTCGTAGAAATCATCAAGGAGGCCGAGGAATTCGGAACACCAGGAAAACAAGAACAACCAGGCATGTCTGAAAACGATCGTCCTAAGGATGAGGACAGGAGAGAGCTGTCAAAGCAGTTAAAAGATTGGAATCTATCGTTCAAGATAACAGACAATGCCGTCGAATTCCTAGAGAGGCTAGAAGAATTGATGGAGGCCAGCAACGTCGAGCAGAACGACATACTGCAGGCACTTCCGAGGATTTTGCAGGGAAAAGCATTACAATGGCATAGGAACAACGCCCAGTCGTGGAAATCATGGGACGAATTTATTGACCTTTTCAAATTGTATTATTTCCCGAGCAACTATGAGGAGGACCTCATAGCGAGGATAGTGGCACGGAAACAAAGGTTCAGAGAAAAGTTCACTAACTATGTCACGGACCTGCAGACGCTGATGAGGCGATATGGAAGCCTGACAGGAGAGCAGCAACTGCACCGGATCCACGAAAACATGCTTAAGGAGTATAAGTTGTATATAAAGAGAAAAGACTATACGAACTTACCCGGACTATTAAGATTAGCCGCTGAGTATGAGAACATTTCCTCTTCGGGGTATGGAGAGGGATACCAGCGAAAGACAGACCAGGAAGAGACCAAAGCACCAGACAGATGGAGAAAATACGGGGAGACGCGGGCAGGACCTAGTATCGAGCTAGGGGAAAAAGGGAGAGAGTCCAGGAGAAGCGAGAATGGTACCGCGAAGATTCACCCTAACTACAATCCAAACACGTGTTGTTGGTCATGCGGAAAGCCGGGACACAATATAAAGGAATGCCGGGGAAATCAACAAGTGTTTTGCAGTCAATGCGGGAAGCTAGGTACCCTAAGTAGGAATTGCTGCAAAAGGCAGAAATGGGGAAAACAGGAATACTTGGAATCAGCCAATGAGCAGAGGAGAGATGACAACCGAATGTACCTGGAGGCCGAAATAATGGGGAATAAATACCAGTGTTTGGTAGATACAGGGTCTACAAACACCTACATAAATCAGAATATATACCGCGACTGCTTGGCAAAAGCAGCGACGAGGGTAAATAAACCAAGAGAGCTAGTTCTCGCAAATGGGGTAATAACACAGACCGAGAAAAGCGTGCTAGTCGACTTAGAAATTAAAGGCGCAAGAATAAGACACTGGGTACGTGTTCTTCCAACTGCTACCTGCACTATCGTTGGGATGGATGTCCTCCGCAGGGTAGGAATGCAAGTTTCGTGGAAAGGCGACACGCAATCTCGGACATCGCAGGAAGATCGATGTATACAGGAGAACCGTCCAACCCGTATAAGTACGCGACCTGATCCAGATATCCGAACTACCAGAACCACTACGGGAGAAAAACTAGTAAAAGCTAGGCGGTTGAATGATAAGGAACCAGGAAAATCTAAGTATTATCCCCGAAAACCGAAACGTAACCAGAAGTCGAACACATTATCCCGAAACTCGATTGGCGCGTCACAGAACCAAGACTGGCATGAGTACAAGCCAGTAGCAATCAGAAAAGCGCAGCCAAGAGAATCCCGCATTTATGAGAATCATAAACAGTATAGGCAAATACGCCGTACAACCAGAGATCCGCCAGCCTTCAAGATCATGAGATATGATAAGGAATTTAGCCCACCTACCGATAAGACCCGATTTCCCATGCCGCAATTAAGAAATAACCATAGAAAAGTATCCGAAACACGAAATAGTTACTATAATAGGCCAGTAACGAATGGAAACCCTGTAATGGACGTATGGAGGAAATTATATCCTGTCCAAAAAAAAAAAAACAGAAACGCAGATCCGTACAAGCCGGAGAGGATCCGCGACCGAAAACCTCCGAAATCCCGTGTAAACAATCAAAAAAAAAATTAGTAGCCATAATATGTTCAGCCAGAAAATATACTTTTAGTAAATAACATTCCCAGTATCCATACTAATATTATAAATGCGAAAGTGTGTCTGTCTGTCTGTCTGTCTGTCTGTCTGTTACCTCTTCACGCTTAAACCGCTGAACCGACTTAGATGAAATTTGGTATGGAGATAGTTGGAGACCCGGGAAAGGACATAGGATACTTTTCATCCCGAATAAATTTAGTGTTCCCGTGGGATGAGCGGGTAACACCGCGGGGCACAGCTAGTTATATATAAACCGAAAACACCGAATAGAAAATTTCTTTTTTTTAAAAAGCCCGTTGTAGTTGGTACGCAGTTACAATACAATTATAAGATCAAAAACTAAAAATAGACGAATTATGCAACAAATAACATTTCCAGTATCGTAAACAAAGGAAACAATACGAAATGTTACTCCGCCGTTTTGAACAAAATAACGTCGAGTAGGTACTAATAGTTTAAAATGTATACAAGATATAAAACACGGAATAAGGGGTACTTACACGTTATACCAAAAAGAAAGGAAAAAAATATCGTCCGTAACACAAATCCAGCGTAATGAAGACAACCGGAAATTATACCATAAATTGGAACGCACAAGAATGAGAATACAAGGCGGGGCGTCGAGAAACAAATTAAAATTAAAATAATACACTAATCACGTTTAATGTATTGGATATCACGTTTTTTTTTAGACTTAACCAACCGGTGTTTTTTTTTTACTTTATGAAAATAACTTAACTTATTTTCCGTGAAGATGCATGAACTTTCCCGTCATCCATAGATTAGGTACATATATCTCCCACATCTGGCGAACATTATAATATAAGCATAACTTAATGCACTGACCAGTACATTAGTACAGTATTTGTTTTCCGAGACATGTCTACGTCTAAGAAAAGACCAGGACATCTAGAAACCTTAACGATTTTAAGAGACAACAGGGTTGTTTTTTTTGTAATTTTTATTTCAACGTATTAATTAAGTGTATTTTTGTTTTTTTTCCCTTTCCTTTTAATTCAATAATCAAAGTTCGTAAAGTTAATGGAGTTGTCATTAACACTGACAATTAATGAAAGTATAAGTAAACAAAGGTAGTAAACCAGTGACACTGCTCGTTATAAAACGCGTATGCGTTGACCAGACCTGTAGCACCATCCCGTACCCGACCCTGCCCCTTTAGTAGAACACCATTAATCGGGGATTTTTACAGGTAAAAATCTCCAGAAGAAGGAGGGCAGTATAACGAGCAGCGGGCAGACCACGCCGCCAGAGCCATGACGTCACAGCGCGCGGCACCGGAGCGCGGGCGGCAGGGAAGGCGACGCGCCGTGTACCGTTAGGCCGCTATATAAGCCGACGCGCGCCCAGTACGAGCAGCGGTGTGTTACCATCTCTCGTACAGTAAGGTCGTGTGAGCGGCTCCAACTGTGAGGCATTGTAAACCATCGCTCCCCGCAGCTCGGAGTGTTTACCACGCTTCTTGAGATGCAGTAGGTCTCCCCGTAAAGTCTAGGTAAAGGTGTTAGGTCGATATCCAGGTGTCCTAAGCTAAGTCCTAGAGCCGTCCCTAGCGCGGAGTGTTTACCACGCTTCTTGTCGCTACAACCGGGGGCTGTTCCCAGCGCAGAGTGTTTACCACGCTTTTCGTCGCTGACACGGGAACCTAGTGCTTACGCTCCGGGGCCAGGTTGCCGGCGCGGTGTGTTTACCACGCATCTAGTCGTCCAAGCAGCCGGGGAATCTATCCTTAAGCGCGGTGTGTTTCTAGCCGCATCTGCGACTAAGGGTGGTTTGCCACGAAGGATACTGACCAGGCTCCCTTGCCCACGCGTACTAACCACTAACTGGTCCCCCGACGGGACGCTAACCTGACGCGTGGCTGGGACACCGGGTCCCCTAGGGAATTTAGAGACGTTAGGATACGTAGTCTAGGTTATAGGGTAGGATTACAGTTGACTATAAATAAACAGGCATAAAAGCCCTCAGTTTGTTAGTATATGATATCCTAGTTTGATTTATTCCCCGCTCCTTGCCTCCCGAACGAAGCTAGCTCGGAAAACCCTCAAGATCCCGTCTGGATCGAGGGATATGTACTAGTGTCTAGGCCCGTTACGTCCTAATCCACCTAGCGGGGCTAAACACTACGTCACAACTCTGGAGAACAGCTGATTAACATGGCTCGGCAGTGAGATGGACCTGTAGTTCTTCAATAAGGACTATGCTCGAAGTTTCTGTGCGCGAAAGAATCAGAAATGAGGATATCCGCAGAAGAACCAAGGTAACCGACATAGCTCACAGGATTGCACGGTTGAAGTGGCAATGGGCAGGCCATGTAGCCCAGTAAATGGACGGCAGTTAGAGCAGCAAAGTCCTAGAGTGGCGACCACGTATAGGAAAGCGCAGCGTGGGAAGGCCCCCGACTAGATGGACGGGTGACCTCGTGAGGGTAGCGGGGAATCAATGAATGCGGTCTGCACGAGATCGCACTTTGTGGCGAGTCATGGGGAGGCCTATGTTCAGCAGTGGACGTCTGTGGCTAATAAATAGATTAGTTCCTAAGAGATTTATTTTAAAATGTTTATAAATATCAAACATATGTTATGACGTTGTGTATTTTGTCAGTACTTTGTCAGCCTCGTCAGTCCCCTGGCAGTCAAATTTAGAAAAACCGAAATTTCTGCGGTTCTACTTAAAAAAGTGACTGGCCCAATCTCGAGCAATATATTAATTACATTACCTATCTTATATACCCGAATTTGTAGCATTTTGATTAAAAAACTATCATAAACAAAATGTCCCGAAAAGTTACCCAAGTTTTGTATATTCGCCCATACACGCCAGCATATAAGGCGTTCATAAATATCTGAACACGACTCTTATTGACTGGGCGTTACAGTATATGTTCAGATATTTATGAAAGCCTTATATGCTGCGATATATCTGGTGGCGAATACCTACAAAATAATATAGTATTTTTTTAAGACGTCCCTTGGTCATAAAGAGCATAATTTGTAAACATATTGGTCCCAGGAAACTATTGTCCGAATACAAATGGAAACAAGTAACAAACAAACGCAAACAAATTTATATCATCTCTTCTAAATCACAAGGTTGAAATTGGAATAGCATAGCTCTTGAAAAGCGGGCCTCAGGTAAATTTTTGACCCTTTTTTGAATTGTATGCCTATAGTGTCAAATCAAAACTGTCAAAGTATCTTATTCCAATGAGTTAGGATACTGCAATTTCAACCTTATGAGTGGGTGATCAGGTATTAAATTTCACTAGTTATACTTCAATTCAATAGATGTGGTAATGGATACCTACACTACTTATAAGTTATGATATCATACGCAGTGTAATAACGTAATAATCTGCCACTTCCGTAAATACCTGGCCTTGATGAGATAGGCTTGCTCTTCCCTAACGTTTTACCAGTTAACTACCAACCAAAGTCCACCGCGCACGCGTCATGACCATGACTCATTCTGTAGAAGAGCATTTTCAGTTTTCACGTAAAGCATTTTGGTATTGTGCAATGTCCAATGTCTAAAAAATAAGGCGCGAAGTGTCCATAACTTCCTGAACATTTACTTAGTCTCACAACTGAGTTAGTCGCGTCCTCGCGTAGTGTGTGATAGATAACCTAGAAATGTGTTAACAGCAAATCAATATTCATTATATAGTGATATATTTAATTAAAATTACTATTAATATCACCAAAGCAATTTAATATTAAGGAGTGACGTTTGTGTATCTTTGTAAAATGGCGAAACGACTATTTTTAAACTTAATTTTGAACTCTAATGTTCAGAAAATAAAGCCCATAGCACCGTTAAGAAGCATTTACCACAGGAAATTCAGCACACAAGAGGTGACTTTTTATCTTTATTTATTTAGTTTTCTGTGGGGTACCTACCTTCATATATAATATTTCGAAAAGATTTACCCAAGTGCTTAATGCAGTAAAACAAAATAGCATCGGTATTTAATTTTAACTTTGCTCTACATTTCATGCAGGCACCTATTTTTATTTAATGAATGAATGAATGAATATATTTATTTCATGTAACTAAGGACACAAATTTTATTAGTAGACCTTACATAGTACATTTTAAAAGCTAATATGTTTACTACTTTCACTGAAAATTATTTGCGTATAACATTTACCTATATTATCGTGATTTTAATTTCAATTTATTCAAACATTTCAGGTTTCATTCGAAGAGATTAAAATCTCTGTACAGTGCGGTCAATTATCAGCCAAGTTATGGAAGGGTAAAGACAACAACGCACGGCCCATCCTGGCTCTGCACGGCTGGCAGGACAACGCCGGCACCTGGGACCCGCTGATACCGATGTTGGAGTCAGAACGACCCATTCTAGCATTGGATTTCCCTGGCCATGGACTTTCTAGTCACATTCCTCCAGGTTAGTTGATTATTTGCTATCTACTGCCGGTTTTAGCATATTTCTAGCAACATATATGTACATATATAAATCAGCAATGATTTTGCCTGAACCAGAACATTTATTTTAGGCGTATCACTTATTTTTATCTCACAATCGTGAGTCTAGCACGTGGAGATAATTAAACACTAAAACATGTTTTCCACTTTTTCCAGGTGTGCATTACTACCCTTGGGAGCTGCCCAGGTTGATCTACATTTTAAAGAACCACTTCAAATGGGATAAGGTTTCACTGCTGGCACATTCTATGGGATCAATTGCTAGTTTAAGATTTGCTAGCATATTTCCCAATGATGTAGACTATTACATTGCCGTGGACAGTCTGTTCGTTGACGACTATGATATGGAAGCCGTGATAGAGCGATATCCTATCTATATGCGAAAACTTGACGAAGACCAAAGACGCTTGGGGAGAGAGCCACCTAGTTACACACTGGATGAAATTAAAAAAATCTGGCACATGGGCACAAAAAAATCGGTTTCAATGGAAAGTGCTGAGTACTTAATGAAAAGAGGCTTAAAACAATCAACACTAGATCCTGATAGATATTACTTTTCTAGAGATGCCAGATTAAAACACATTTTGTTTACTCCAGAAGATAAGAAGTTTGTAGAAGGTGTTGCAAGAAGATTACAGTGTCCTACAATTTATTTTAAAGCAATTGACTCACCTTATGCTACTGACGCGTTTTCTGTAGAGATGCGCGAATTACTCGAAAATAACAACCCTAACTTCGAATGTCACTTCGTCCCCGGTACTCATCATGTTCATTTGAACAATCCTGAAATAGTAGCTCCACTTATTAAACAATTCCTACAAAAACATAATCTCAAATAAATAGTTGTGATAATAAGTATTATGTTTTCTGTCAATGTTGTTCAGACTAGTCTACCATGCTGTTAATTATTTTATTTGATAAAATAAAAATATATACCTACTCGTAAATGTGCTTGTTAACACATTGTAAAGCTTTAATGTTGATAATTGTGATGATAATTAATAATTTATTAATAATGTTGTAGTGAATAATTATTTTAATTTAATATTTTATTAGCTACACAATACTAGGATTGGTAAACAAGGCATGAAAGACCAACCGAGATATTTTGCCTCGAAAAGAATGAGAGCGCTAATAGTTAGAGAGTGAAATTGATGTCTTTTATTCCGAGTTGAACATACTATACTTTTCATTTCGAATATGAGGAAAGTAATCAAAAATTATAGTAGAAAAACACATTCTTAAAATACTACACGCAACTTATATTTATGTTAATGTTTTAAATCCGATTTTACGAATCAGGGTATGTTCGTGTGACATTGGATAACCAATCAATTTGCGTTAAAAAATAATATTCGTAACTAGTATTTTAACGTGGCTGTACGAGTTAATTAACTGCCCTACCCTGTAGCATGTAGCGCGTTTGATTGATGCGCATTTCAGTATTATTTTTTCAAATTACTAAAAATTCCGGAATTTCCGATACTGCCCATACTAACCAATTCCGGAATTGCAAGCCCTACTTTTAACCCTAGGGTCGCGACCTTCAACCCGCTATTTAAATAATCAGTGAGCAACTTTCAGAATAATAGAAATGAAAATGTATTTTTCACTTGTATATCAGCAAACTGAAAAAAAAACCATGTTCAAATACAAATGCAGTTGTAAAAATATAATTATTTATTCTTAGCATAATTCTTAAACAAAGTAAGAAACACATCATCACGATTAAAATATATACTAATAAAACCTGTTTGTTATTTATCCATCAGAATCATCTGTATTTGAGACTGAATCGTCACAAATGTGGGCCCCCTTTCGCAGCGGCAGGACTTTCAGTAATGTTTCCTGCCAAGACATACCTTCACAAACTTTCACCACTATCTCGAAAACTGAAAAACAAAAAAAATACAGTTGTACAAATTCTAATTATTACCAATTAATAAATAGTACTTCGGTTTTAATTTCTTACCATGATCAATTGTTAAAACTTTTCTGGTTTTCATATTAACATACTTGTCTAAGGGTAACTGCCCATGTCTAATCCCATGGTCTTGAGCAATCTTATGGCACAGGCCCTAAAACAAACAACATTTCTATAACTCATAAATAAATATCCTTATGTACGAGGGGCGTCTGAAAAGTTCTAAGCCTAAGGTATTTCGAGGTTATATATGCGTTTATGATACTAGCCACTAGAAAGGCCATTTAACAAATTATTAAAAAATAACATGTCACGTTTTTATTATTCTGTTTCGAGATATTCAACGGAAAAGTACATCATGTGTGAATTACCAACGAATATTACGAAAATTGAGCACCGTGCTGTAATTAAATTCCTTACAAAAAGTGACAAATCACCGCAGTGTATTTTTGAGGAAATGGCTATTATTTACGGTGATTCTGGGCCTTCTTATGCCACAGTCAAAAAGTGGAGTCGCTTATTTAAACTCGGACGGGAATCGATCGAAGACGACCCCCGCTCAGGGCGGCCAATATCGGTAGTGACCGAAGAAAACGTAGCAAAAGTCAAAAAGCTGGTATTAGAAGATAGAAGAATTAAGGTTTGGCAAATAGCTGAGGTCTTAGGTATTAGTAAAGAAAGAGTCGGAGAAATTTTACATGAACATTTGTACATGAGTAAAGTCAGTGCTCGTTGGGTACCGAAAATGCTAACGGCCTTCGATAAAGTACGTCGTGTGGAAACTTCTCGGGCGTTTTTAGAATTGTGCGAAGATGATTTAGATGAAGTTTGTTCCCGAATAGTAACTGTTGATGAAACATGGATCAGACAGTATGATCCGGAGTGTAAGTCTGAGTCGATGCAGTGGATTGAAAAGGGTGAAAGGCCGCCGAAGAAATTTAAAGTGCAAAAGTCGGCCTCTAAGTTAATGGCTACGGTATTTTGGGATTGTGATGGCATTATTTTAATCGATTATTTAGAAAAAGGCTCTACGATAAACGGAATTTATTATGCAAATCTAATAAGACAGGTGCGACAAGCCATAGTTGAGAAAAGGCGGGGTAAACTAAGGAAAGGCATTTTGTTTTTGCAAGACAACGCACCCGTTCACACCGCTAATGTTGCGAGGCGTGCTCTGAAGGAAGTTGGTTTTGACGAAATTGACCACCCACCCTACAGCCCAGATCTAGCCCCAAGCGATTATTTTCTATTCAATAATTTGAAGAAAGAGTTGAGGGGAAAGCGATTTAGAAGTGACGAAGAGATGAAGGCGGCTGTACAGGAGCATTTTGAAGGGCAAAATGAAGATTATTTTTTTAATGGCCTAAAAGCACTGTATAAAAAATGCATTGATTTAGGAGGAGACTATATTGAAAAATAAACACGAGTTCATTTGTGTAAATTGTTTTTTTCTATCTTAGGCTTAGAACTTTTCAGACGCCCCTCGTATTTGACATACACTTATTAGAAAAATGCATAGCTCTCATGGGATAATTGAAAAATTTAATCAGGCAAGCATCAGATTGCATTATATAGGTATACTTAACCACTTTACAGTCAAACTGAGGGCGGCCTAATGAACAAGTGATAATATCTAGGCCATGCATGGAAATTCGAGTTCTTGGAAAAGACCTGGTAATGCGGAGGGTATACTATTGATGTGTCTTTACCTTATGCTGATTGTGATCAACAAGTCCTCCAATTATGTAGTAGGTGTTTTCTTCAAAAGTTTCTATTATATTTTCTGATTCACTTGTTAAGTAAACCAAATTATCTTTAGAAAATAAGTCCCGATAACTTTCATCATGAAATTGAATCTGTAATTAATAAATTTTTCACAATATTATAAAAATGTATATTACATTCAAAGAAGAAATATTAACTGCAACAAATAAAATGTAAAATAACTTAAAAGATAAAAGCTATATGTAGTTTGTTCAAAACTCCAAGAGCAAATTATATCAAACTATTAGAAGTGCTTGTAATGGTGATATCCACACCTCGGAATATCACCATTATAAGCAAAATTTAATTAAGCTGCTAGCAGCTACAAGTTGCATATATCGATAAACGAAATTATTGATGCACTTCCCATTTAGATAGTTTATCATAATTTGTTCTTTAAACTACAAATGAACTATAATACTATTTAATTTTAAAACTAGAAAATATTTGATGGCACAACATGCCAACCATGTAATGCAACTAATCTATTCAAGCCTGCTAAATGCCTGTAAATGAAAACATACTTAGTAACTTACATCCCAATTTTCATAACCATTATGCCTTGACATTTCTGTCTTAGCTCTTTCACTAAAACCAGTGATATGAAACTGTAATGGTGAAGGAGATCTTCGGTTAATCGAATAGCACCTCAAAATTTGTTTTATAACTTTAAACCTATCCTTTTCTATCATTAATTCGTCAAAACTGAGATCAATTATTAAACCAGTAGATTTTTTACATTTCTCAAATTTCATTTTCTTCAAGGACTTCCTGCTGGGGCCCAGGTCAATGTTGGCCGCACGTGCTTCCTGTCTCCTCTGTTTGGCACGAGTCTTCTCTCTAGCCCGTTTTTCCTGTTTATGATTCTCCCATTTGACTTTTTTCAGCCATTTTCGCATCTGATTTTTCGTAAATGGTCTTGGATATTCGTTGCCTTCGTCATCTTTTAGGCCTGGGTCTACTTTGATATCAAAAAGTGTGCACTGATGGAAACTAGCCGGCTCAACCTTGTCGTTGTTAGCAATTATATCTATTTCGTCCATTATGAATTGTAGTACCGACAGACTATTTCATCACATTGAAATATAAACAGTACAATCCTTCCTTACTATCCTTGGCCTACAATGCAGAAAAACTAAAGGATAATTTAATCGATTAACCATATGTTTAGGTTATATTAGCTAACCAATTTGTTTTGACAGTGGAGATTGGAGATAGCATGGAGATAGAGATTGTTTTGACGATGTTATCTGTCACTGTCATTGAACGAGCGTTCCGATTCTACCCCTTGCTCACACTTCTCGCGTAGTTGGTTGACTGAAGTTGGGCGAGGCGAAGTTGGCCGAAGTATGGGTTTTCGCAGTGAAGTGCCCTCCACACTATCACATCGCTCACTTTGGCCAACTTCGTGAGTAGGGGGGTGCCGCGATACAATTTAACCCCGGCCCACACTATCCCGAAGTTGACCGAGGCGAACTTGGCCGAAGTCATGGTATAAGAAAATAAAAGATATGGCACTCCGGCAAGCATGGACCTAGCAATACACCTGGACTGCGTGTTTTTACGATACAACGATCCAACTGAAATAGCTGTAGTAGGTTTTTCCCACTCCACTGGGGTAACCAAATATTTAGCAACAAAGTGGGACTCATCCTTACTCCGTTTTGTTATAAGTATAAATAGACGACGAGCGTGTTAAATCCCTATTTTACCTTATGCGTAGCTGGAAGTCTCCATATTCCTAAGTTTACTATACAAACAATATTTGCGTCCGTACAATTATTTATTTCTTCAAAAAGAAACTAACATGACAAGCAACATGATATTCAGCGCAGCGTAGAGGACGGCAAAAAGACCTGAAATAGGTAGGTACGGTATAGGTGTTGTCGCGACGGGTGTTATAAATATGAAGGAATATGTATACAGTTATTAATTGCGACATATGAATACAGATAATTAAGTATGTTATTGTAACGATTCAGAATAACTTTCTATATACGTAATTATATTTGCCCGCCCGCCTTTCTGGGCGGTACAGAAGAATTGCTTCTGCCAACTCTGATATTATTTATAGGAGCCCGCCTTTCTGGGCAGAATAGTCTGAATAGTCTATCAACTCCCCTGGGATAAAGTTTCGTACTAAGAGCCTGCCATTCTGGGCAGTATAGAGTCTGAATACTCTAACAGCTCCACTACGATATAGTAACGTACAAGGAGCCCGCCTTTCTGGGCAGTATAGAGTCTAAATACTCTAACAACTCACTTGACGTTCTAAGACACATACATATATGAGAGGCCGCCGTATAGGCCAGCACAAAGCACCTGTCTATGCTATGTCTACCCTCATATCAAGATCTAGGATGAGAATCTAATTGCGTGCTAGATATATAGAAGGCCTGCCTTTCTGGGCAAGTCACGACCTGTCGGTCCGTCTGCCTTCTATATCACGCCTATGTAAAGGGGGTACTGTATGTACTCACCCCTCAGGACCTCCAAACATCACCCCTTATAGTCCTGCCTCTACCACCAAATCATATGACACTGTCCTCTATGACAATGTCCTTATTCTCATCCATAATAAGTATACGCAAAACCGCGGAGCAACAAATCGCGGATCATGAGACTTCATCTCTGAATCGCCACAATACACACATGTACATACAGCGCAATAAAATGAACTAAGGCAACTCACCAGTAACAGCAGGTCTGGTAAAGGGGAGCGCAGCCACGAATATATCGTGGCTCGCTCGCCTCCGCAGCCACCAACTTCACCGTTACCTCTCCTGTTTTTGCCGCCATTTTCTCGCTGTCTTTTCTTATATATGTGACCGTCCATGACTAAAGGGTCCTTATGGCAGGTATTGAGTTAAGCACAGGTTCTAAATCTATGTTAAATAAGCTATTTAACACAGAAAGAATCATGTCCCTAAGTCTCATACTTTTTTTTTAAAAAAACATCATACTTACACTTGCTAAAATTTCACTTTTGAGAAAACGTCAAAAGAAGTTTGAAACTAACTTTAAGTTGGAAGTTACATAGATTATGATTGATTTTGTATCTCAAGGGGTTTTTCTATTGAACTCAGTCATGGTTTCATCAATGTGACTTCCAGATCCTGAGAAAACAGCCTTTGATAACAGCAACACGCTATAAGAATGAAATTAATAAAAACATGTTTTTCAGCTTTGTCTTTAATTATGTTGTAATCTGAACTATTGTATATAGTAGGACATATTTAAACTTACATTTTAGGATATAGATAAAATCACATAGTTAACGAAATATCTTTATTTTAATGAAAACGTGATAATTATAATACTTTTCATCTTCCCCTATAACAATAACAAATTTAGTACAGCGAGTTCTAAAATATATTTATCCAGTCCACTGGAGTATCACAAAATCTATATATATATTACGCGAGGCCGATTTTTGTACATCCCATCAGATCTACAGTTATGGTCCGATTTTGATAAATGATATGTCATTAGATTCGTCTCATGCTGGAGAGGTGCATAAAACTCTTGGATTTTTTATTTTTTCCTGAAAAAGTACTGAAAAATGGATTTGAAAAAACTACTGTGCGCTAACCACGTGACATTGACCACGTGACCTGTGTTCCCTATTTTGACATAAGATGACCAAATAATAATAAGCTTAATTTGCCCACAAACCTGTAGTAAGTTGTTCAGCATGATGAAATATTATTTTTGAGTCGGTAACATAATATCCGCAACACTTAAAACGTGTACGAATATGCAAAAATAATTTTACAGTTTGTTGACAATGAATGACGGTAACCATATTCTGACAACTTTGAATGTAATTTTTATTGGGGGCTATTACCTATGTCAATCATCTAAATTGCCAGGTTGTTTTTCTTTTTAAAATGTTGATATGAAAACTTTTTTCGCATACCTGTTAAAAATGTGGAGGAAAAAGCCGGTTAAGTGCGAGTTGGACTGGTGCTCGCAAGACTAGAAAAACTGACCGTCATTCAAGAATAGATTATTTATATAGGCGAGTTTTACAATGAATCAAAGCAGAAAAAATGTAGTAAAACTAATTTAAACGTCATTCAAATAAGTAAATTTATGATAGATTATTATAAATATGATTATATAAGTCCATCAAAAAAATAATTCCAAGGAAAATGGCATGAGTTATGGTAAATTAAATGGTATTTTACAAGAAAAAACTGTCCTTCCGCTTGCATGTCGACGGGATGGGAAATGTGGTCGAGTTGAGAATATGGACGACTTGACAATGTAGCTAAGTTGGGAATGTATCTACATTGGTAATATGGATGAGTTGGTAAAATGGACGAGTTGGAAATGTGGTCGAGTTGAGAATATGGACGACTTGACAATGTAGCTAAGTTGGGAATGTATCTTCTACATTGGTAATATGGATGAGTTGGTAAAATGGACGAGTTGGAAATGTGGACGAGTTGAGAATATGGATGAGTTGGCAATGAAGACGACTTGGTAATACGGACGAGTTGGTAATATGGAAGATTTGGCAATAAAGACGAGCTGATAATAAGGACAAGTTGGTATTGTAGACGAGTTGGGTGTATCGTCGAGTTGGGAATATGGACGAGTTGGAAATGTGGATGAGTTGGCAATGTGGATGAGTTGGTAAAATTGACAAGTTGGGAACATGGACAAGTGGGCAATGTGGACGCGTTCGCATTATGGACGAGTTGGCAATGAAGACGAGTTGGTAATACGGACAAGTTGGCAATGAAGGCGACTTTGTAATACGGACGAGTTGGTGATATGGAAGATTTGGCAATAAAGACGAGCTTATAATAAGGACAAGTTGGTATTTAAAGACGAGTTGGGTGTATCGTCGAGTTGGGAATATGGACAAGTTGGAAATGTGGATGAGTTGGCAATGTGGATGAGTTGGTAAAATTGACAAGTTGGGAACATGTACAAGGGGACAATGTGGATGAGTTCGCATTATGGACGAGTTGGCAATGAAGACGAGTTGGTAATACGGACAAGTTGGTAATATGGACGAGTTGTCAATGTGGACGAGTTGGGAATATGGACGAGTTGGGAATGTGGATGAGTTGGCAAAATGAACAAGTTGGAAACACGGACGAGTGGGCAATGAAGACGACTTGGTAATACGGACGAGTTGTCAAAGTGGACGAGTTGAGAATTTGGACGAGTTGGGAATGTGGATGAGTTGGCAAAATTAACAGGGTGGGAATATGGACGAATTGGCAATAAAAACGGGCTGATAATAAGGACGAGTTTGTATAGACGAGTTGGGTGTATCGTCGAGTTGGGAATATGGACGAGTTGGAAATGTGGACGACTTGGAATTGTGGACGAGTTGGGCCTATGGACAAGTTGGAAATGTTGACGAGTTGTATTTGTGGACGAGTTAGCAATATGGACGAGTTTGCATTGTTGATGAGTTGGAAATGAAGACGAGTTGGCAATGCGGATGAGTTGGGTGTATGAACGAGTTGGCAATGTGACCGTGTTGGGTGTGTGGACAAGTTGGCATTGTGGCCCAGATGGGAATATAGACGAGCTGACATTGTGGACCAGTTGGCAATGTGGAATAAGTAACATGTTACCCTAACATGCGAAACTTGATGGTAGAAATAACCTATGATGCAAATTTCAAAAAATCGACGCTCTCAAGAATAAATCATATTTGAATTAATGACGTCTGGCTGATCATTCTTATTCTCATTCAAAATAAAATTTGACAAACTCTGCTGTCAACAAAACAAATTGATTTTATAAGGCTTCCGTTTTTACCGACTTTGGTAAGGAACCCTAAAATTAGGTTTATATCATAGACTTGAGAGTATAGATAGCATCTCCCTCACTCTTCTGTCAGACACTATTTCAATGAGAGGAAAGACGAAAGTTTGAATTTGGAATTCGGGTATTAGGCCTTCAGCTCTAAATTTATTGAAAAAAATATGTCTTAATATTATTTTTTTAAACATTTTTAGCTGTTTTATATATTGGATTTTATTTATTACTTACACATATTTGACACATTTTTTTTTTATGGTGGAGTACCTATTGTTGGTCAGTTATTTATTTAGATTAGTAAATAGGGTTTGATTAAGTATACCTAGCGTAAGAATTTCAAACACAATGTGTAATTGTTATTGAATAAATGATTGATGATGATGACCAGGGGCGTAGCGAGGTAAAATGGCGCCCAGGGCACACGTTCAAACTGCGCCCCTTAAATTATTTTACCTAAAAACAAACCCTATACAGTTCTTTTTTTTTAATTATCTTTAGACATGACTTGAATTAGATCTCACTACCACCAGTAAGATGACCTTCAATGGGAATACAAACAACCCCACTAACGGGAATGCGCGCGCGCCACAGTAGTAGTGGGTCTCTCAGCAGTTATATTATCTAGTGCATCCACAGTGTGTATCAGAAGATAGAGATGAAGGTAGTTCCTAATAAGTAAGTACAGGTACAAATGGTGGGAGCATTACCTATTGAAAGAATGATTAGACGCTTTTTTGAAAAATATAAGTTTGTAAAGCGTTAACTTTTTTCTAAGTGATTTGCTAATCATCGGATTTAGCCTGGCCATATTGAAATCGCGAGCGTAGCGAGCGCGAAATTTTTTCGGGGGTGTGGGGGTCATAATACAACCAGATGAAAAACACGACGTAGCGAGTGCGAAATTATTTGTAAATCGTTTTTTTTGAGTCGCTTAAAAGTTTTATCTGTGTTACATTAGCCATTAATAAAGAATCGGCTCCATCGGCTGCCTCATTTATCATCAGACGAGTAGGTCTAACTCTATGATGTAAAAATACGTAAATAAATTATCACTACATACCTAGTACAAAACAAAGTCGCTTTCTGCTGTCTGTCTCTCTGTCCCTATGCATAATATAATAGAGAAACACTGATAATTTTAAAGGTTTCTAATGAGTATGGTAGATAAGTAAATTTTCATGTATATATATTAAATAACTCCTATAACTATTTTACATTTGTAAATAAAAAATGTATTTCAGATCTCCACATAAAGTCCCTCTTATTTAATATACTTACCTACCTATCACAACACAAGCAAAATGTAAATTAGATTTTTGAGTTTTCTAAAATTAACGTGACCGTAACACTTAAATTTCATTACTTTATTTACTTTGGACGTCACAGAGCTGCATATAAGTTTGTCCCAAATTTTAATTTGATCGGTCCAGTAGATTCCAAGCAAACGGCTGTGACAGAAAAACAGACATACAGACAACCGAGCGATCCCATAAGGGTTCCGTTTTTACGAAACCCTAAAAAGCAATGCTTAATAGCTTTTTCGTTTACGTTTTCGTACGTCTACGTTTTGTACCGTGAAGTTGGGTGATCCAAACGATTTAAAGGGAATAGAACAGACTTATTTTTTTTTTCCGGCGCGGCGCTCATCTCATGATATTCCATGTTGAGAATGCGCCGAGACATAAAGCGCGGCAATCGCGGATGAATTTCAATGGTTTGATAGAGGTTTAAGCCCGATTAACATTACCTAATACTTCAGATTTTTGAGAAGATTTTTTTACCACAAATTGATAAAGTTTTGTTTACCAGAAGTACCTAAATAAGATAAAATTTAATGTTCAAAACATTACGTTTTTCAAATATTTGGAACGTTAAGAATTGTGTGGGACGATAATAGGAGGGGCGGCGAAGCGGGCGGCCGTCCGGGGCGCTGCTGACTCCTAAAGGGCTTTTCTTTAACCAAGTCTAGGGCACCTAGAGAAGGACTCACCCAGGGTGCCTGTATGGCTAAGGCTGGCCCTGACAAATAACATCCAATCCACACTCAGTTCTCGCAGAAATGTATACTAAATAAAAAAAACTTTTATACTTATTTCCATTTTTGCAATTCATTTTCAATTGGTATTTAGTAGGTATAATGCATTTTTTGCGCCCCCCGCTGAATGGCGCCCAGGGCGCGTGCCCTAGCTGCCATACCCTCGCTACGCTACTGATGATGACATGGCAGCACCCATATTAAGAAAATTTGCACGATCTATTGAATTTCATTAAAAAAACAAGCATTGATAATAGTGGTTTTTCGTGTATCTATAAACGTTTTATACTCTCTATTTCATATAATTGTGTTTATGTAAAAAAAATTATTATCACTTTTTTTTCAGTATTTACGATTATAAATGAATACATACTACATACAGTTACGCACTACCTACATGATTTCCTTTTTAAAAACCTGCGTAGTGAGTGCCCAAATCTGTCGTTTCGATTCATGTGCTATTTCTGGAAATTGATAGAAATCGATCAAATCGATAAATTTATGTCCTGAAGAAAGAACAACAAATTTAATTCTACCAATCTTATGTTCGGTCCTATGAAAATATGTCATTTATTTTTTTAAGATATGGGATTATTTTTATGAATTAAATTTTTCCATAAATCGAATAATACTTATGCATTTTATTTGTGAAACAGATCAGCAGATCACATGTCATTAATGCACAAGTTATTTTTACAAGAGTTGAAAAAGTTGGCACAATGAAGCTGGCAGTTGGCTATCAGGCCTAGCTCTAGCCTGGCATGTTTTACCGTTTTTAAAACATAATTTTAACGTGTGTTTTTACAGTATTTATTCTTCGTTCGCCAAAAATGTCTTATCGATAAAGTAGTTATTTTCTGTAACACTACCGGATTTCCATATTCTAGCGGCGGTTCGACGCCGCAACGGGCCTCTAGTTATCATTATTGTTCTACAAGTTTAATTTTTTTATTTATATACGATTAAAGTTACGTAAATTTGACTCCTATACATTTGGGAAAAGGGTCCTTATGACCAATCACAGACAAAACATATTAATAATTCCAATATGGCACAATAATAACATTATTTATTTCCTAATCTTGTATTAACACAGAATACTTACCGAAGAAAAAAGGTTATTATAAATTTACTCAAAATCTTTATCTGTAAGGAGTTATTCTCATTTAACGTCAACGAATAATTTCCACAGTCGGTGACTACTAAGGAACTATTCATAAATCACGTAATAAAGATAATTTCACGCGATTTCTGATCTGACGCGATAAGGGCGAGGGGGGGGGACACATTCCAATTATAATCATTTGCTAGTAAGTAATGCCCCGCAGGTCATTAATGATGTATACACTTTTTGGCCTTGTCGAATGCGTTTGCCTACAAATTGTAGGCGACCGCATTCGACTGGGTGTAAAAGTGTACACATATTAATGACCTTGACTATACATATTATTTTTGCATTAAATTTTAAATTAACTAACAACAATCAGATATAACATGTCGTTCGACGCGCGCCGAGAGATGTTTTGACGTCAGACGAAAAATGTAGTACCTACCTACATTTTACGTACATTTTACGTAAAATCTAAAATGACCATAGGTACTTAGCAAAGAAATAGTTGTAAGCAAGTTTATCTATTGACCTTTGTCATTCTTGTATGCAATTTCCCACAAAGACCCTTTTCTACTAAACTTAAAACTCCGTTTTAATAAAGAAAGAATTAACGTACACAACTGAAACCAAGGTACAAATACAGCTCTATCTTTGTATTTTACTATAATGCATAAAACAAAAAAATGATAATTTTGAAGGATTTTACAAAACAGCAAATATCTCCGTAACTAGAAACTGCCATAAGGACCCTTTTCTCATGGACGGCCACATATTTTTTTTTATATGTTGCTCTCTTACTGTCAAACAAAAGGTTGCGTTCAGAAATCGGTAAAGTGTACATCAACAGACAAAATTAAGTTGAAAGCATGTTCACACTTACCAATGTGCTTGTAAAGCCGAGTTCGCGGTAATCCGCGACAGGTGTAGTTAATAAGAATGATATTACTTGCCAAATTTCATAGTTCTAGGTTAACGGAAAGTAGGTACCCTACAAACTTTGATTCTCTTGAGTGGCTAAATATGCATAAAACGGCCGTATCTTTTTTTTGCGTTAACTTAGAAGTTTGCTTTTTTCACAGCTTCCAGGGATTGTAGACTTGAGTATATGGTTTTAATACTTTTAATTAGAGTTAGGTTAGTTCACCTACACCAGTATTGTGGTAGGTACTCCTACATTACTGAAGTGGTGGAGGAGCGAAATCAGTTATATACGTATGTTATTTCATAAGAGTACTTGATGAGATGTTATGAACGTTAGACACTCATTCGTTTTGTACTGAGCACTTCATACATACAAAAAATGTATGATAAATATGATAATGAAGAATAAGTGTGTAGACTAGTGGTTTTCAAACTTTCCCATAGAGCAGCGGTTCTGAAACTTTCCTGTAGAACGGTGGTTGCCAAATTTACCTCAAGATTAGCTGTCAGGTACTCAAACTTTCATATAGAGCAAAGGTTCGCAACTCAAACCTCCCTATAAATCAGCGGTCCTCAAATTTTCCACATTCAGATTTCTTTATTTCTCAATAGTTTTAGATAGTTTACAAAATAGAAAATATGTTAACATATTTGAGATCGTCATGATATTCCATGATCGTCATGAGATTCCTATATACATAGTAATGGTTCTCAAACTTTCCTATAGACCATCGGTTTTTTTACTATTACATAATAGGTACTAGCGACCCGCCCCGGATTGGCACGGGTACAATGGTTGCAATGGGTGCTTTGGGGGGACTATACATATAAACCTCCCTCTTGAATCACTCTATCTATTAAAAACCGAATCAAAATCCGTTGCGTAGTTTTAAAGATCTAAGCATACGAGTACATAGGGACAGACAGACAGCAAGAAGCGACTTTGTTTATACTATGTAGTGATAGTGAAGAGCTGTCAGATTAATGTTATTTTGGCCTCTCCTATTCATCTTCTTATTGAACCACTGCATGGGCTTCATGGACGTAACTTTGAGAACTGCTGGTCCATTTCTTAATTCAGAATAAGTACTAAAATTACATTTCGTAGTTTCTATGTTAAAATAGTCTTGGAGTTGTAATTTTAGTAGGTATTCTGAATAAAAAAACTACAGTAAGTGACTGAAGAAACTTCTGGTTTTTTTTTTTTATTTATCTGCGTGCCGCAGTGTCTAGTATGTAGCTGGCCAGTAGTAGGGATTCGCCGATTCTAGACACTGGGCGGACGGGCCTGATGGGCGGCATCCAGGGCGGATTTGGCGGACCACCAAACCTAAAAAAAAAAAAAAAAAAAAAAAAAAAAAAAAAAAAAAAAAACAAATAGCCCCCTACTTAGAGCGTTTGGAATAGGTCCCAGGACGCTCAGACAGCTCTGTCAGGACTTACAGAACGCCCTACGCTAACAATGCAACACCATCCCCGACCCATCGACCCTTTTCTATTGTCTACCCGAGCTCGGGTTTTATTGCCCTCTCGGACGCCGAGCTCACTTTTATTACGGTCTACTATTGTTTCCCTCTTTTATATTTCTCTTTGGCTACAACTGTCTACAAGTTTTAAGGCAAACGGTATACATCTTTTAAGAACATTCTTTAGGTAAAGCTGGACAAATACCTAAACATCTCATACCTAAACTATCAGACTAGGTCTGCCACCTTGGTTCTTATTGGAATCGCTGTTTCAACCCAGCCTGTCTCACATCGTCTCTTTACTCCAAGGTTTCTTACTACGTGATGTGTGCTACGGTGTACGTATCACTAATCTAAGCTAACCTATGCTAGATCACAATTCTAACCTAACCTAACCTAAGCTACAGGACTACGCCCAGCTAACGCAGGATACGTTACTTGACTACTTAACTTCAGGTAGCCTTACTTCAAAGTATGTCTTTTGTTACTCACTACATATGCTGCATTTGGAACGTTGTTCTATTCATATATTTTATCTTGTTCAACTTAACATTACTTCTAACCTAACCTAACCTAACTTCGAAAACTAATTTTGAAGAACTGCTTTATATACTTACCTACTTAAAACTAGCTACGAGCACAGCACAGTTGTTTTGGTCTTAAGAACGCTGTTCTAACCTAACCTAACCTTGCATAAATTTGACTACGTACTCAATGTTACTTTCATCTCTTTTTTGTAATAACCGACTTCAAAAAGGAGGAAGTTCTATGTAAAAATATTGCATGCAGCATAAGGATAATACGAATCTAATCTTACAATAGTAATGCGGTATTTTATACAGTAATAACTGCTTCAAAACTATACTAACTTAATTTAGCTGTAAGTTAAAAATACGAGTTCTATTTTTGCATATTTATTTATTTCGCCAAATATTATGTTCTTGAATAGATGCTTAAGAAAATACCTGAATAAACTTTTTAACTTGTACTAACGTGTATTTGTAGTAGGCTGAACTAAACTCGTTGATTTTTTAATTTGTTTGTTGGGTCCATATTGTTTGTAAAGATTTATGACAGGTTTCTTCCCCGAATCATCAAAAGATTCGAAAGTCTATTATAAATTTTATTACTGTTTGTTGGTGGCTGTTGAGCGCGGTACAAACTAGTCGAAACGTGATTTTAACGGTAATCTATTGTCGCATCCTTATAAAAGCCGATGGACAGTGACGATCAATAAGTATTCCGAACCGAGTCGTGCTTGTTACCAGAGCTCTCTCAGTATACAGTGACATAGTGTTGAATCGTGCTACAGTGCTTATAAAAAATGGCAAATGTAAGTATGTACTATTTTTTATAAAATATGTATGTAGTATTTTTATGTACTATTTGTTTAACAGTGTTTTTTTCTGTAACTTGTGTTCATCGTGTTACTTGTTAAGTGTGTTAATCGGATGTATAACTTATTGTTGAATATTGTTACAGTTCACGGAAAACACTTTTCAAGAATTTTTATTACCCTGAACCTGAACATGATGATTCAGGGAGTGATGAAGAAGGCACACTCGGTTTTAAAGTGAAACAAGCCATAGCGAAGAAACGTCCTGCAAATAGTATCGAGAGTTTCTTTGAAAAACCGCAGAAAAAAGTGAAACCAGTGAAGAGATCTTCCAGTGTGTCGCAAAGTTCCCATACCGGTGTTGCTTACCTATCTTCGGGTAAAGACGATGCTGCGTATGCATCACACCTTATTAAAATAGAAATATACGATCTTGAAAAAGTTAGGAACATCGCACCAGAAGAGCACTGGAAGCACGCCGATGTGAGATTAAAATCTTACATCTCAACTGAGCAAGATCCACAGCTTGAGACTGTCCGTGATGTTATATACAACATGACGAAAGACATAGCTTCGAAGGACACGTGCGTGAAATATTTTATAAACAATACGAAAAAGTAGACTAAGTGTTTGTGTAGTTTTAATACTAGGTTAAAACTTTATTTATTATATAAGACATTAGATAATATTTTATAACATACCCTTGTGTACTACTAGTGTTATATATTTCTTACTGCTTAAACAACAACTTTTTGTTATTCAAAATTGTTAAGACTCGTTTCATAACCACATGTTGTAATTTGTTTTGTAGCCTAATCATATTGATCTATTTCCCTTTGCAAATGTATAAATACCCTTTAATATAAAATCACTAAGCTAAGTTTGTTATTTTAAGGAGAAAATTTGTTGTAATGTAATCAATAACTATTTTTAGGTAAATAAGGTATAATTAAGGTATTATTTATAAATAAAAAATCAGTTTAGTATATATATTGTTTTATTTCACAAAAATTGACTTAAACATATTTCTTAAAATTAAATCGTTATAAAGAGAATTCTCAGAAAACAAACTCAAAAAATCGGTCATAGTTTTTCCTTGATACTTAAAATATAAATAAACTAAACAATATTCACCACAAACTGAAGTGAAATGATTTTGAAGTGGTCTTTGGTTATAAAACCACCGTTTTGCATTTCTATTCAAAAATAACTTATGATAACCAGTAGGTTTCCGACCAAATGAGTCAAAGTATTCCCCTACACCTTTAGCATCAATATGCATTGCAACCCAGTGGGAACCTGGTTTCGAATCAGGGTCCAAATTGCTTACAATAAAAACGGGACGAGCAACCCAAATAGGGATTCGGTTAGCAGCAAAAACATTTGATTTAAATCTAGGGTAAATTTTTTTCATACAATATTGAATTTCATTAGTATCCATAATAAATAAAACATGTATACATTAATCGATGATGTTACAAACACAGATTAAGAAGAAATGAGATTAATTGTTAATTTCACTGTATTTATATTTATTTTAACTGTTGTAATCTACAGATACATCACGATTTTTGTTTATTTCAATAACATTATCAAATTCAGCGTACACAATACAGTTAATAGTAGTGCTCAAGGCATTATCAAAACGAACTTCTATCCGAACACTTCCGTGTCTTACAAGGTTCCAGTGTGAGGTAGAACTGGCTGACAGGTCAGGCGTCAAATCAAAACATAACAAACAGTAACCGTCCCCGTAATCAGTTCTGCTTATTGCATTTCCTTCATTGTGGAAGTGAATACCAGTCCCAGAAAATAGAGTATGATATGTTGATGCTATTAAACCAGAACTAAATGATGGTTGTAATGTTCTAGAAGGAATTTCATGACCGTCTACAAATAAACTAAAAGAATTCATATTATAATGTTGAAAATTGAAAGGGTTCAATGCAAAATTACCATTAAACGATGAATTTGATACAAAACCAATTATACATCTTTTAGGTACTTGTCCAAGAAATATGTTATCTAAAGTTTTACCCTGTATTCCTGACGGTATTGTAAGTACCTTTACTTCTGCTCTTGTGATAGGGTATTTTGCAGTTGTTGATGCTAGCACTTTCTGATGAGCTAACAAAACACTTGGACTGATTCTAGCTCTTCTTATTATGAGACTAGCGTCCATTATTTGTACCTTAAATTTCTTATCTTGGTGACAAATAAGATTAAACGATTCTTTTGATCGCACTAACTTAACACGCATTTCTACACCATTCACTAGAAATTTCTCTTGGTTAAACATATCACCATGTAAATGTCCAATCATTTCAACTTGTTTACTATCTGTAACAAATTCCATCCTTTTGTGAAATCCTTTGTTATTTGCGTCAACGGTGTCCATATAATGTGCTGTGTCTTCATACCATAACCCACAAGTAAGGTGAGTATTTTTAGCGGCTGGTCCATAGTTAAGTAGATTTTCCATGTAAGCACGGTAAGCATATGTGTTGTTTGGTGGCGAGATTAGTTTTTGATTTAAATATACGTCAAGTTGATTAAAAAGGGAGTGCAACCAATTATTAACGGGGGCAACTTGAGTATCAGGCTTTAACTTTGTACCATCCTGGTTTAATATTTTGGCGTTTATATGTAATAATGTATGTGATAAGTCAATGTAGTCATCACCTGAACCGGGGACTTGAAACTCAATAGGACCATCATCACTTAAAGATGAAATTGGTTTATAATGAACCCACTGTCCACTCTCAATACTTGTCTGTGTCGAAGGTAGGGCAAATATATCTAACTCAGATTTTGCACATTCACACGAATGATTGTGTAGGAATGACATGATTTACTTTGAAAATATATCGTCACTATATTTATTTCTCTTAGCTCCTCTTCGGCGCGATGCTTTCAAGGTAATGAGAGGTTCTCGTCTTTTAGTTGACATTTTATACCCAGATCCCGACATCAGAGAATCGATCTTTTCATCAGCTTTTCTTTTTAAGTTAGAACTAGCTTCTTTAAATCGAGACCTAACTGAACTATCTATAGGGCGTGAATTTACCATATCAGATAACAAACCAACCCCCGCATCTAACGCTTCTTTTCCCACAGTTTTAAAACCACTAGACAACAAAGGAATTACTGACCTAAACAGTCCCCCCAAAAAACTTCCAATCCCATGCCCTCGCTGAAACGGAACACCTTTATAGACAATTCCTATACCAGAACCAGCTTGATGGGTATAATAATGATCGTAGGGACAAGAGTGAGATGATCTTTTATAATTCATCTTAGCCGTTGAAAGTGTAGTTTCACGCAGGAAATTCCGAATTGAAATGGCACTCTTGCACCGGTAGTTGTTCTTATATCTATTTCCATAGTATCAAATTCTCTACGTAAAACAGGTACATAATGAGCGGGTGAGAAAATGTGTGTTTTATATGCTCCATAATGGAATTCTGTTGGATCTAATGGTATTATTCTAAGCAACGTAGTTATAACATCACCAACTACCTGTGGTTGTATGATGTCTGTATAAACAAATAATTGTGATGGTAAGCCCAAATACAAATTAACAGGATTTTTACCAAATGAAACTTGCCGTAAATTTGTTTTCGGTTTAAAACCTAACTGTAGACTTAGTATTGGGGTTGTTATAAGAGAAGTTATATCGTTATTAATTGTTGTTACCCCAACCATTTTGGTTAGATTATCATATCTAAACTTTACATTATTTTTCAGTTGTGGGTTGTCATTAAAAGCTTGAATAAAATGGTCAACGTTGTCATATGTAGTTGCTGGTATATGAGTTTTTATATCTACAATTTTGGCTATCTTGTCAGTGGGTGACACTACTTTCTTTTTTAAATAAATCATATTTTCATGATCTTGAACATTGTACATTGAACAAGGGTATTGAAATTCTACTAAGCCAACTACCCATTCTCCTTCCAACTTTATACTCCTGGGTAATTTGGTTAAGAAGTGTGCAGTCGTATTATCGGTATAGTAGTTCGAGGAACTGTTACTTAACAATGTAATATAAAAGCTGTTTTCACTCATATTTTTTTTAAGCTTGAAGCGAGTATCCAAGAATTAAATTTGTTAGGATAACCTCGCCACTTCACTAGTACTTCTTTTCTGGCACCAACCCCACGTGAGCGTATTATTTTATCAATTTTATAATCAATGGAGGGGAGATAAGTCACTTTTTGTAATTCCTTAGAATAAAATGTACCAACGATAGGCTCACCTTCTAAATCTCTTAACGTATACACAACTCGTGGAAAGCGGTTTATTATTGAATCAATTCTAAATATTTCGTCACTCCAATTAGTTTCGTAACCCTTTTGAAATATATGTTTATATTTAGTAATTCTAACATGATCACCAACATTTAGTTTTGTGATTTCCAAAGTAAGTTGTCTATCCTTTTTTCTGTTATACAAATTACACCAAACAGTCATGATATTATCAAAATTTACATCGATAGGGCGCATTTTAATACTAGAATGATAACTGTGATTATAAGAATAAAGAAGTTCTTGCAAAATATCTATATATTTGTATGTATTCTTATGAGTAAAGTAACGCCACATTTTCATTTTAAGAGTTCTTTGAAACCTTTCTACTATACTTGCTTTAATGTCAGGATTGTTAGTAGTATAGTAGTTAATGTTTTTGCTCCTAAAGTAATCCCTTGCTGCCTTTGAAACAAATTCAGTGCCTTTATCAGATTGGATGTGACGAGGAGTAGAATTGGCTTCAGTAAATATGCTTTCAAAACAATTTATAACGGTTGTGGCATCTTTCTTTTTCATAGCTCTCGCAAAAGCATATTTACTGAACACATCAATAACACACAGAATATATTTGTATCCATCATTATATTGACTGTAAGTACCCATATCACTCAGATCAGCTTGCCAGAGTTCATTAAAGTTAGATAAGACGTATCTATTTCTTGTGAATCGCCTTTGAACCGGTTTATGCAGTGTGTACGTTTCTTGAGATTGTAACCAGTTATTTACTTCGTCTTTGTTCATTCGTCCTTTCATTTGTTTACTTAATTTATTTAAACTACTGTAGCCTGCTGGATTAGATACATCGTAGTATATTGCATGAATGTCTAATAAGGGCTCCATCTTTCCCAATCTAATTTCTTTTTGTTTGCCTTGAGCAGAACACTTGAAAGAGGTGTACTGGCGCTTGTGTCTTTAAATGATGATGACGATCGAGCACTTGACGGAGCAGATGATGCGTGAGGTTCACTCGATTGAGGTTTATTTATAAATTCTAGATTAGTAGGATTACCTATACAAGACGTAGGAACTTTTATATCTCTTAAAAATAAAGCAAACTCTTCCCATCCTGTTGGCTTAGGGCGTTTAAGAGATCTAACCGTATCGCTTACCAGATCGAGAATATTGCTGTTTGGAATAGTTCGATTGTGTATTACAACTTCACCATTTGTTTTCCACCATATTTTTGGTCTGCTTGACACAATACAATTCAATAATGTTCTGGTTTTTTTCTCATATGATTTTGGTAAATTATCTACAATACGAGATGGACTGAATAGTACAGTTTCTGGATTTTTTGTACCAGACGGTGTAGCTGCAGTAACTGCAGAAACATCACCATCTGGTAGTGTTTTATTTGCAACTGATTCATAATTTTCATCCTCCTCCTTTTTGTTTACTTTTAAGTTTAAATCTTTACTTTCATCGTTGAGTTGATCAAACCCCTCCATCACTATTGGTATTTTAAATGGTTTTCGATCTGATTCAATAAAGTGCAAAAATCGTTGTAGTGCTTGAGAATATAATGCCCACTTTTCACGATCATTAATTTTACTCTTCAGGATTTTTTGCATCTCTCCGTCTAGGCGAGATGATACATTTTCGGGTTGGCTATCATTTCGTTTGAGTCTTTCAATAAAGTCTGGTTCAACTAACAGCATTTTTTTTGTGTTTTCCATTTTATTTTATGTTATGGAGCTTACTAAGGCACTTAAAACTGCACCTAATATAATAGGTAGAAATGCACCTCCTTTTTGAATAATAACAGTTTTCCTCAATTTGTGTTTCCCTTTCGAAACTAGTTTTCGTAATGTGTCTTTATATTTGTTTAGTTTTGATTTATCTTTAGATTCCAGTGGTATTTTCCCTTTTAAAACGTTATAAATACACTCACAAATAATATTAATTTCTTCATCTTCACAAGATTTTAGCAACGCTGTGCGATACTTTGGTTTAAGTAACTGCAGTGCTTCAAGTAAATGTTTATATGTGTGTACTCTTGGATGCATTATTTGGAACTGATTAAAACGTGTTGATTCTTGTCGTATTTAAACCCTTTCTTGGGAACATATACGGTACAATGCCCATCAAAAGGAAATATTTTAGTTTTAAAACGACATATGTCATCGGTATTTTGCTTCAGATCAATCATAAGGTAACCATGAGCATCTTTAGTGGCATCTTTGTAGGCTTCACCTACAAATTTTGGGTTCTCCGGATAAACTTGTCGTGACAAGTAGCGAATTTGTGTTTTATCCCTCGGGTTTTTGAAGTATACAATATAGCTGGTATTCAATGAAATATCACGTTGTCCTTTGCCTTGATGAAATATGTTTTGAGTAATATAAAAAACACTTAAGTTTCTATGGTGACTTCCTTTTGTAAAAATATCAACGATTCGTCCATCCGATTCTCTCATCAAGTCATCAATTATGAGAAGCTTGGGCTTTTTTCCATCAAATAAAGTAAAATCTGGTATTCCTTGGTTATAATTTACATTTTCCAGATTGTATAAAGGTTGCATTTCATCATAACACCAAATAATTTCATCAAATTCAACATTACATATTTCTTTTGCATTGTTTAAAAAATTGGTAACAAACTGAGTTTTACCACACCCACTTGGACCCGCTACTATTGTAGTGAAAGGGTGGTTAAAATGAATCATTATAAATTTTCAAATATGTGTGTTCATATGTTAACGGATTGACTTCAAATGAGAAAATTTCTAGACCATAGCTTTTTAAATAAATTTGGTAAAAAAATGGGGTAACAAATGAAAAAAAAAACAAAAATTTTGCTAAATATTTTTTAATATTTATATTACTCTAGATAAACCACATAAAAATTTACAAAAACATATTTTTTGCCAATAATTTTATTGTCAAAACTTAAAAAATAAAAAAATAAAAAAACTTAAAATACAATATTATGTACAAAAAATAAATATGAAAATTGAATGTTCCGTGTATTTATTTATTTTTTAAGAATTATGAGGTATTTTATAATGACCCCACGCAAGAGTATCCGAAGTGTTTTTCAATAAATATCGTTTTGTGTCGTTGTAAGATAATGATATTTTATTGACATTTTGCGTAAATAAAACATGCTTTATTGATCGAAATCGTAACATTTGAGCATGTTGTATATTTCTATCAAATAAACAACTTTTATAGTCGTTAAGGGTTAATTTTTTGGTAACACACTTGTTTATTCCTTTAGCTTTGGATATAATACCACTATTTTGAACATCTAAGGCATACATTTTTGATCTAAGACCAACAAACTCTTTCAAAATTTTGCCATTATTTTCGTCTTTAAAAAAACCTAACCTCTTTTTATTTAGTAATGGTAAACCATATGCATTGTTGGGTGGGTAATCAGATGTATCATAATACAAGTTCAGGTCAGATTTAATGTCCTCATAAAAGTCAACAGTGTTTATTTCATATATTAAGCTATCAGTATCCGTGTAAAGGAGCTTGAGATTTTCCGTATATTTGTATTTCATATAATTGTAGTGGAATTCGTACATTAAAGTTTTCGATAGATCTAAAATGCAGAATCCAAGGTAAATTGGTTTGTTATAAAAGATTTTTGTTTTTTTCAATTGCACAGCAGCTAAATTCTCAGAAAATATTGATAAACTATGAAATTCAGGTTTAGATATTAAGGACTGTACCCCTTGGGATTTTCCGCGATTTTCCCAGTGACTTAATAATTTAACATTCACACGTTTCGTGACATTTTCCATTGTTTTACCAAAAACAGAATTATTCATAAGTTTAAAGAAATCTTTTTCAAAATCAGACGTCGCCAGCGAACGCATTCGGGTATTCAAATCTATGTAACTTTTTAACCAAGTAGATTGTTTGAACTTCAACACACGATGGATTTTCACTAAACGCAACCCATTTTTTAAACATTGTTTAAGATTTCTGTAATGTAATACATAATTATATTTATTATTTAAATTGGGAATCAACTTTTTTTCTTTAGAATCACCTAGACATACATTTTCTGGACAGAACGGCAAATCTGAATGAGAGTCATGTAATTCCTTGGGGTACTCTAGATCAACTTCTAATATAAACCCATAATCAGCATCGTCTGAAACATTGAAATCGGTATCTTTATTTACCCATTCAAATTTGCCAGACGGAAGACATTGTGACATAGCCCACCCATAGAGATTATTTGCGTCTAAGTACATGAGAAAAGATGAAGGAATATTTGGATCATAGTCTTCCATAAATTTATTATTTGCTTTTGCATGTCTGTTGCTACATTGGGAAATCCCTCCTCGAATGTTTTTCGCTATAAAAGCTATTTTGTCGACATCTGTTAAAAGTTCTAAGCTTATTTTGGTAGTCCTCAACATCGAATCAAAGGAAATTCCAGGCGCGGTATAATAATGGGCGGGATCTAAACCATATGTCTTAAGACACACATTTCTAAAATTTTCAAATATGTCAGTTAGTAATAAAACATCTGTTTTCAGATAAAGATTGGAATAATCCCCCATATTTTTGCATTGGAAATGAGACCAAATATCTTGAGCATGTAGGAAATCGTTTTCGGAAATGTGACTGTCAGTCAGAGAACTATAGAATTGATCCTGTGTAGGAAGCGAAGTTAATTTCAGTGAATCATACGAAGTCATGTACTCATATGGATAGACTCCCTTCCGTATTAGACGTTTAAAGTCTTCTTCACGAGGAAAGTTCAATTTCAATTCGTAAAATTGGTCAGTAGTCAAGTTTTTAGCTAATTTATCCAAGCTACTCGACATAAATTTAAGAGAATCGACAAATCTCAATTTTACAACACGATTATTCACTTGTAAAGACTTAGAAAACGAAATATACTTTTCTTTATTTTGTGGGATTAGTTCTATGTCACCATCTTCAAGACCAAGTCCATGTACAATAAAATGACTATCGTAATTGCTCAAATTATGGAAAAATACAGGTACAAAATTGGGTGGTTTGTATTTTTCAGAACAAAATTTATGTGCAACGCCTTCGTAAAGTCCAGTATGATAATTATAAGAAACGGTTGAGTCATCATTCAAATTTCTATCACAAATATAACAAGCTTGGCTTTGCATAATGTCTACCTTATTAGCATCTGTTAGAGGGAAAGAAGTTTTAGCAAACGCATTACTTTTACAAATAGTTTCTAAATCTTCTTTTATGACTTTCATAAATGTTTTTGCACAGTCTTCTCCTGTATATGTTCTGTACACAGATAACTTGTCATTATAAGAACATTTAATATAGTAACCGAAGCTATAAACTTCATGTTTTTGAATATTGGTAGTAGAAGATGTACTGGGGTTGTTAGAACAGGATTGAATTGGATTTAAAAATGCCTCAAAATCAGCGTATACAACAAAAGGTACTCTTAATTGTCGTTCATAATTATTAAAAGTAACTTGATTCGATGGAACATATTCGTTAAACCAATTTCTTGTGTCTTCTTTTTCGGATGGTAAGTTTGTGCATACGTGGAAGCAGTCGTTTTTTTGATGCTGGTTTAGTCTCTCGTGTGATGTAAAATTAATTAAGCAACCATCACAAATATGAACAGCATGTTGTGCATTTGATAATTGCTTAGACACTAACCTCGATAAATTTTTGATAAAACAATAATGTCCTTGGTTATCTTTAGTTATATACAACAAGTTTAAGTGATTAGACTTTTTTAATTTAGTTAAGTGTAGTGGGCCTATAACATCGTGTTTCTTGTTTTGAGAGTTGTACTCGAGACCAAATACATTAATGCTAATATCATTATTTTTTTCAAATTTATGGATATCTCCCAATTTAAATGGAAAAGTTAAATTTTCAAAGTTCAATTTATTCTTATGTAATATGTATGAACTGACCATATTTGAATGACTTTTGGGTTCGTATAAACCAGACAATACAGCCCATCGAAAACACTCATGATCATTGTTTTTTACATTAATAACCGCTTTTTTATTCTTTATATCACGAGGTAATTCGATAAAAGAAGAGCCGCGTAATGGATTATATTTGTTAATATTGAGATCGATATGATTAAATGTTACTAAACTCCACCCACTATCTTTTCTTTCAAAGTTTGACAACCTTATCACAATTTCATTTACTAGGGACGTAAAAACAGCAGCTTTATCAGTGCTGATATCAACAATATTATTACTTAATTGGAAATCAAATGTATTATTTAATTGTTTGGTATCTTGTGTAAAATTTGCATTAAGAATAAAATTTACTTTTAAAGCGTGATGTTTGTTAAGTGAACGATCTAATAATGTAAAGATCTTATCCTTGTGTTTTTGTAAAATAGTTTCGGGATCAAGAGGTTGGTGATCCATTTCATTAAATAATATTCTGTAAGTAGCGACTCTGTTTTTGAATGCATTTTCAATTAATTGAACATTAACATATTCACTATCGGATCTCAACACATTATTTTTGTGAATATTACTATTTAAATGGTTACCAAAATATCTTTTTGACACGAACTTTTTACACACCGAACATTCAATTTCAGAATTATTTTTTGTACTTACATTGACATCGGATAATGGTTCTTCGCTTGAGGATGTAGACATATCACGACTGTTGGAATGGTAGTTTCTCTTCACTGGTACTTCTGCACCCGTACTTGTAGCTGCCCTTTTTCTCCCCCGTCCTACTTGGTTAGATCTGTAATAGAAAAAGTAAAACGTTAGTATTTAATACAAGATTTAAAACTTCAATACAATGATCAAATTATTATCATTATACTAACTTAAGTTTTTTCGACATTGCTGGCAATATGCCTGCATTGTTAAAACCCCATCAATGACATCTGATGACAAGTTATGCATCGACTTATTGATATGCCCATCACATGGTGTGTAATAGGGTATAATATCTTCATCTTCCAAAAGCGCCTGAGGTAATTGATTGTCAATATACCACAATCTTATGTTTCTATGAAATACTTTTAAAATGAATCCTTTGCTTAAAACTGCAATTTTGTCGTGGGTTAAACTAGTTCCCATATGAAAGTATCCAAGCACCATTTTTAAAACAGTATTTTGTACAATACACAGACACAGTACTAGCACAAACACAGTAACTGGAACAATGAATGATTACTACACCAGAGACGACGCTTATAAAGAACCTTCCAGGATCCCCACCCAACAGAGAACAATGAAACTGAGCCATAAAAAGGCAACAACCCAATGACACTGGTCAATGGTTTTGTACAAGTTTGAACAAGAATAAACTGTTTAAATTGCATGTCTAAATATACAAGTACAATATCAATAAACAATATAACAGGTTGGAACAAGAATACTCACCCTTGACTATGCAGCTGGCTTAGTAATTCCCCGATCTCATACATTTCGTGATCATTTTCAATTTCTTCGCATAGCCTGACGAGCTCAGAATCGTAAACATCACAGCTTAAACAGTCCATCGTGAGATGTGTCTAAGAAAATAGTGATTACATTACAACAAATTTTCTCCTTAAAATAACAAACTTAGCTTAGTGATTTTATATTAAAGGGTATTTATACATTTGCAAAGGGAAATAGATCAATATGATTAGGCTACAAAACAAATTACAACATGTGGTTATGAAACGAGTCTTAACAATTTTGAATAACAAAAAGTTGTTGTTTAAGCAGTAAGAAATATATAACACTAGTAGTACACAAGGGTATGTTATAAAATATTATCTAATGTCTTATATAATAAATAAAGTTTTAACCTAGTATTAAAACTACACAAACACTTAGTCTACTTTTTCGTATTGTTTATAAAATATTTCACGCACGTGTCCTTCGAAGCTATGTCTTTCGTCATGTTGTATATAACATCACGGACAGTCTCAAGCTGTGGATCTTGCTCAGTTGAGATGTAAGATTTTAATCTCACATCGGCGTGCTTCCAGTGCTCTTCTGGTGCGATGTTCCTAACTTTTTCAAGATCGTATATTTCTATTTTAATAAGGTGTGATGCATACGCAGCATCGTCTTTACCCGAAGATAGGTAAGCAACACCGGTATGGGAACTTTGCGACACACTGGAAGATCTCTTCACTGGTTTCACTTTTTTCTGCGGTTTTTCAAAGAAACTCTCGATACTATTTGCAGGACGTTTCTTCGCTATGGCTTGTTTCACTTTAAAACCGAGTGTGCCTTCTTCATCACTCCCTGAATCATCATGTTCAGGTTCAGGGTAATAAAAATTCTTGAAAGTGTTTTCCGTGAACTGTAACAATATTCAACAATAAGTTATACATCCGATTAACACACTTAACAAGTAACACGATGAACACAAGTTACAGAAAAAAACACTGTTAAACAAATAGTACATAAAAATACTACATACATATTTTATAAAAAATAGTACATACTTACATTTGCCATTTTTTATAAGCACTGTAGCACGATTCAACACTATGTCACTGTATACTGAGAGAGCTCTGGTAACAAGCACGACTCGGTTCGGAATACTTATTGATCGTCACTGTCCATCGGCTTTTATAAGGATGCGACAATAGATTACCGTTAAAATCACGTTTCGACTAGTTTGTACCGCGCTCAACAGCCACCAACAAACAGTAATAAAATTTATAATAGACTTTCGAATCTTTTGATGATTCGGGGAAGAAACCTGTCATAAATCTTTACAAACAATATGGACCCAACAAACAAATTAAAAAATCAACGAGTTTAGTTCAGCCTACTACAAATACACGTTAGTACAAGTTAAAAAGTTTATTCAGGTATTTTCTTAAGCATCTATTCAAGAACATAATATTTGGCGAAATAAATAAATATGCAAAAATAGAACTCGTATTTTTAACTTACAGCTAAATTAAGTTAGTATAGTTTTGAAGCAGTTATTACTGTATAAAATACCGCATTACTATTGTAAGATTAGATTCGTATTATCCTTATGCTGCATGCAATATTTTTACATAGAACTTCCTCCTTTTTGAAGTCGGTTATTACAAAAAAGAGATGAAAGTAACATTGAGTACGTAGTCAAATTTATGCAAGGTTAGGTTAGGTTAGAACAGCGTTCTTAAGACCAAAACAACTGTGCTGTGCTCGTAGCTAGTTTTAAGTAGGTAAGTATATAAAGCAGTTCTTCAAAATTAGTTTTCGAAGTTAGGTTAGGTTAGGTTAGAAGTAATGTTAAGTTGAACAAGATAAAATATATGAATAGAACAACGTTCCAAATGCAGCATATGTAGTGAGTAACAAAAGACATACTTTGAAGTAAGGCTACCTGAAGTTAAGTAGTCAAGTAACGTATCCTGCGTTAGCTGGGCGTAGTCCTGTAGCTTAGGTTAGGTTAGGTTAGAATTGTGATCTAGCATAGGTTAGCTTAGATTAGTGATACGTACACCGTAGCACACATCACGTAGTAAGAAACCTTGGAGTAAAGAGACGATGTGAGACAGGCTGGGTTGAAACAGCGATTCCAATAAGAACCAAGGTGGCAGACCTAGTCTGATAGTTTAGGTATGAGATGTTTAGGTATTTGTCCAGCTTTACCTAAAGAATGTTCTTAAAAGATGTATACCGTTTGCCTTAAAACTTGTAGACAGTTGTAGCCAAAGAGAAATATAAAAGAGGGAAACAATAGTAGACCGTAATAAAAGTGAGCTCGGCGTCCGAGAGGGCAATAAAACCCGAGCTCGGGTAGACAATAGAAAAGGGTCGATGGGTCGGGGATGGTGTTGCATTGTTAGCGTAGGGCGTTCTGTAAGTCCTGACAGAGCTGTCTGAGCGTCCTGGGACCTATTCCAAACGCTCTAAGTAGGGGGCTATTTGTTTTTTTTTTTTTTTTTTTTTTTTTTTTTTTTTTTTTTTTTTTTTTTTTTTTTTTAGGTTTGGTGGTCCGCCAAATCCGCCCTGGATGCCGCCCATCAGGCCCGTCCGCCCAGTGTCTAGAATCGGCGAATCCCTACTACTCTGGCCGCTAACAAGATTCCTTTTTGATTTTCATAGACATTATTATCTGGTTTCCATTTAAACCCTAGGATGTAAAAGTACCTACTAGGTATTTTAGCTCCGCTTCACAAAGCTAAAATAACGTATACTTTTTGAGCAGGAGAAGTGAAAATTACATATGAGAGCCGTATACAAAAAATAGCATAATATAGAGTTACATATATCGAAAAAAATACGTATTTTTACTGATTTGTTGTTTTCTATGCCTTTATATACTAAGTGTAGTTACTAGTATCTATATCTCATTGTTTTTCCGCCCGAACGAAGTTGCAACCGTCTTTTGGTAATTTACACGGAAAATATTCAGACGCGGTTGAATTCTAAACAGCTGACGTAAAAACATAATAGGTTTACGTGTAAGTAAACAGCTAGAAAGTTTACATAGTTAAGTAAAAGATGATGTAATTAATGATAACCCGTGAACCCTCACTCAGTCCGTGTCTGTGAGTCCGATACGAGTAGATAAGGGTAATATATTCGTTTCAATACACAAAAACTTAATACAGAATAGTTATTCCCAGGAGGAAGTCGCACCTGAAAATAGTAATTTTATTTGTGTAAGCAATGTCTAATGTAAGTATTTATTTTATTATCTATTATGTGTTTAATATTGTTATTAAAGAAGCGATCAGTGCTTCATTCACGATTCACATCAGTGTGGTCGAGCCGTTAATAAAATAATTCCTTTACTGAAGTATATCCTGGCAAAGCCTAAATTGAATTTAGTAATTTAACTGATGTTGGTATTTTTATAATAGCGGACTAAATGATAAAAGGCATTCTTTACCGTTCAGCCACTAAAGGAGTTGTACTGAATTAACCAGCAACTTCCACCGCGTTTACTCTACCGTAGTTGGGTAAAAATAAAAAGCATCATATATAATCATCTTTGGATGTCCAGTTTTCCTCTTATCAAAATTCATCCCGTTATTTCGGCGTGATGAGCGGACAAATATATTTTGCCAACAGATGTCGCTGTACGGTAAGCGGCGCGCGCCCTTGCGCACAAAACTGCATCGCGCTGTTAGGATGTTTCCTGAAATAATCACTTCTATCCATAAATAACCGTTTTTCAAACCATTTTTGAATCGATCGCATAACCACGCATAGCTCTGACCAACAGAACTTGCGCTGTCTAGTCACCTTCATGCCCTGGCTCTAATTCTGGGGCGATAAATTTAAGAGTGTTCCTTGTATAGAGTAGGTATATAAGTGTTCTTTGAATACTTACCCGCCTCTAGGCACTGGGTCACGATATGCCACGCGACACACGCATTCCCGGCTACCGTACTGAAATGTCTACCAAAAAAAGCAGATAGATACAGTAGCCGGCAAACAACTTGAACCAAAATGGCGGATCTGCGCATGTAAATTTGTACGTAAATCGGCTACTGCGCAGTCAAGGTCACGCTCAAGTTGTTTGCCGGCTACTGTACCAGCTTTGGGATGGTTGATTTTAGGAGGAGACGGCACTAATTGTATATTGGTACTTTGGTACTTGGTAGCTAGTTTAAGTATTTCCTGGTTCACTGGTATTTGTATTGAAACAGGCCGTCAGGTACCAACTGTGGGGCGGTTGCTTCTCGGAAGAGCCGTCGGGGGTGCTGCGGCGGCTGAACGATTCGCTGTCGGTGGACTCCCGGTTGTACCGCGAGGACATCACTGGCAGCCGCGCCTGGGCGGCCGAGTTGCACCGCAGCGGTCATCTTTCCGACCAGGACAATGCCGCCATACAGAAGGGCCTGCTTGAAGTAAGACTAATAATAATGGTTGATTCAATATAATGTAGCTAAATTTTCACACATTATCACGACACAACGGAAGTTGGACTTGTTGCATATATTGGATTGGGATGTCATCAATCCAGCTCAATGAAGGTATACTTACCTTTCCCATATAAGAGCGTCAAATTCTTAATACTACAGAATTTAATTTTAAATACGTAACCTACGACTACTGACAGTTTGAAACCATCATGACGTGATCATGACTATGAATCCCGTATGCATATCATCGTGCCATACTCTCCGTAGGCGGTTTCTGCCGAACAAATTGCGGCGTGGCGAGCGGCGCGGCCGCGGGGCGCAGCGAGACAAATTTCGTTTTACGAGCAGTTTATAAGTAGTAAAAGCATTATATAGATTTCACTTCTAGTTGTATATGCTTAAAATTTATGCATTTGCCAGGTTGAAAAAGACTTAACTGACGAGCTGTCCAAAAACGGGCGCCTCACGGATACCGAGGAGGACATACACTCTGTAGTGGAGAGACGATTGCACGAACATGCCGGCGCCGCGGCTCTGCGCCTGCACACGGCGCGCAGCAGAAACGACCAGTCCGCCACCGACACTCGGCTGTGGATGCTGGCGGCGCTACCCGCGTTAGACACTGCGCTCAAGCAGCTTATCGAGGTCAGTGTAGTACTTTTTCAAAAGTATATCCACTCGGTAGTAGGGAGATTTTTGCACTAACATACCGGCACTATATAGCACTGCGCCAGCACACGCTCAGCAGAAATGATTAGTCCGCCACCGACACCCGATTGTGAAATGCTGGCGGCGCTGCCCGCGGTGGACGCTGCGCTCAAGAAGCTTATCAGGTTAGTGTAGTACTTGATCAAGATGCCAATCACTCGGTGGTGAGTTGAGAGATCCACGTATCCATTCGGCGGTGTGAGTTGCATCTACGGCTGGTAGAACAGCGCTGCCCGCGGATCTTAGCCTTACGGAGTTCAGGCTAAGTCAATCTAAATATTAAATGCCTTAGGTGGACATGTTGTCATGTTATATCGTAACCACATTAGTCAATGCACTTTCAACTACCGTCAGACTTATTATCGGTGAACAGAACATACCTTGAAAAACTGGCCAAGTGAGAGTCGGTCTCACCCAGAAGTCCCGTATGCATAAAGGCATAATACATATATATCTTTATTTGCAGGTTCTTTTGAAGCGAGCCGGCGATGAGTTGGACATTATTGCACCGGGTTACACTCACCTTCAGCGTGCTCAACCCGTACGTTGGAGCCATTTCCTTTTAAGGTACCTACCTAAATAAATACAGCTTCACATTTCACTCAGACTACTTAACAGGGTATTATGGGTCCTGGGTTTGTTCATTATAAGTCAACCCTCTCTTGTTGAACACAATAGACATGTTGACTGATGTTGAATTCTACAGCGTAATGTAAGTTATATGAATAAAATTAGCTAAATATATCACGAAACAAAGACAAAAAATCCAATAACATAAATCTTTTTAGAAATATGTGACTTCAAAGGTACTTCAAAAGAAATTTTAAAAATGTTTTCAGAATCCCCATAATTTTACAAAACAATAATTGTAGAGTCGACTTTATGCTCCTGACAATAGGGTCGTGTTCAGATATTTTTCTTTTTCACGGTGAAAATGGCAAATTTCTTAATCTATCTATATCTATCTATACTATTATAAAATCCTAAATTTGTATTGAAAATAAATTTTCTATGAAGGGAGGTCATGATTTCAGGAAAAATCTCGATAGCGTGATGCAGCCGGATAGTTGTTTTGTATGGACACGCTTCGTCGAGCCAATCTGGCGCCATCTGTTTTCAAAAAAACCATTGTCCTCGCATCACGCCGAAACGGCTGGATAAAAAGTTACCAATTTTGGTACAGTAATAGCTGAACATCCAAAGATGGTTATAGGATACTTTTTATTATGATTAATATTTATCTCTGAAAACATAAATTCCATGAAATATCTTCCATACAATGTGTAACCTTATAATGACAGCATCTGTGATTTTGAATTTAGAACGACGCGACCCCCGCGTGGCTCTTACGTGTACAAAAACTAAAAAGTATGAATTCGACCTAATACCTCCGCGCGGCCCACCGGCATTAACAACAAGGTTAAGGTTGTTTGAGGCGTTGACTTACGGAAACCGTGTTAGTTAGATAGAAAAGATGGCGCCAGTTATCAACCAACACAGACGAAAATATGAGTGCAATGTTCGTTGTAAATTGGCTCATACTAAAAAAATAAACATACATTTCTTTAAAAACACAATTTGCGACAATAGGAACTAATGCTCTTTTATTGAATATACAATTATATTCTTCTGTAGTTTGTAAGTATTGACCATAAAAAAGCCCGGAGACGCAATAAAAAATGTTAATGAATAAAACAGATTGTTTAACGCTATTTTATCGAGTGTTATTGAAATAAAAGTATTTCGAATCAATTTAAGTAAATTAAATACATTTCTAAATATAATACCAACCAACATTTAGAACATTAGGCGCAAATTTTGGTATTGTTTGTGTTTGGCCTAACTTACTAATAAGGTAGCGAAATGTATAATAAACGATAAATATACGATATATTTAGCCACAATTTTGCTTCTATGTAGTTTTTTTATATATAAAATCTATTCAAAGTAATAAATATCAGTCATTCTTTATTTTTAACGGTGTGTTGAGATTTTGTTCTCAACGACCCAATTTTCCGCTAGATGGCGTTGTTACTTTGACAATATCGGCTGCATCGCGCTGTTAAGATTTTTCCTGAGTTAATAACACCAGCTCCATACGTGTACAAAATGGTGCCGTTGATGCGTCCCTCGACACGATACCCGAGAGTCGATGCACGTCGTTGCGTGCCTGTGACCACGATGCGGCACAATCTAGGGTGTAGCTGTGAATGCTGTGATGGTTAACCTGGACTTCGAGAATTACTACCGAATTTATTGAATATTGATCGCATACAAATGTAAGCAGCACTGTATCAGTTATTGAGAGTTGCTGCTCGACAATATATGCATTTTGTATTAAAAACAACCATGATTCTAGACAAGACGAAATCATTAAATTTACAATGTAGAAAGGATTTCACCTAGCCGGGATTTGAACCCAGAACCACTAAGAAACTACTGTAATAATAACCGTGTCATCTCATGCATTTTCCTTTGCTTCCTTATTTATAATACCACGGATAACAAAACAGTGAGGCCATCACGTATCCGTTCAGTGGTGCTGTCGCCATTATTGACGTACGCGATAGTTGGCACCTGAATATTATGGTGTTACTTAGGAAATTATTATGACAGGTCATATTATTAGTAACATTGTAGATGAAAATAATTTATTGTCATTTTAAGGGTTGTTTCACACGCACCGCAACCACACCACGTCGCAGCGTTAAAATGTGGTGTGGTTACGTGTGAATTGTACTATTTATTAAACATACAAAATATGCGCCCGACCACGTGGTGTGGTTGTGGTGTGGTTGTGGTTACGTGTGAATTGTACTATTTATTAAACATACAAAATATGCGCCCGACCACGTGGTGTGGTTGTGGTGTGGTTGTGGTTGTCGTGTGGTTGTGGTACGTGTGAATTGGCCTTAATAGATGTCGTTAATATATGTTCACGTTGTACTATGAGCTAATTATTTTTCAAGGTGCTTTGAAAAGTTGAAAACAATAAACAATAAATATTAAAAACGATATCTATACTATTATAAAAACCTAAATTTGTACTGAAAATAAATTTTCTATGCAGGGAGGTCATATGATTTCAGGAAAAATATTGATAGCGTGATGCAGCTTGCTTAGTTGATGTAGCTTATTTGTTTTGTATGGACACGCGTCGCCGTGCCAACCTGGCGCCATCTGTTTTCATAAAATCCTTTGTCCTCCAATCACGCCGCAATGGCTGGACAGATTTTAACCATTTTTGGTACAGGGATAGCTGGACATCCGAAGATAGGATACTTTTTTCCGTCTACGGTAAAGAAAAAATACGCGAATGAAGTCGTGTGCATCTCATAGCGTCATCAATCAGCGTCGTGAATTTGAATTTAGAACCACGCGTACCCCGCGGGGGGCCGGCTTGCGCTACCCACCGGGGGACAATAGCTCTGAGGTTGGACGAGTCGCCGAGTTACGGACACTGGGGCAGTAGATGGCGTTAGTGGTACACGAAATGATAATTTTAAGAAACAAAACTGAACACAATTTTGTTATTATTAATTTCTCGATGCAACAATGGGAACTACCACTCTATTATTGCATTTAAAATTCATGTATTTACTCAGTAGTTTATAAATATTGACCCTCTTTTCATAAACGTACTGAGACGCGGAGAAAATTTGAAATGAATAAATAAGTTGTTTTTTACTTTCTTGAGAGACAATAATCAAAATAAAATTATTTAAAATCAATTTTATCCTTTGACGTATAAATATTTACGGAAAGTTAATGAAATATGATACGCGGTTATCACACATAAGTGCTACCAGTAGCGCCATCTATGAGCTTTAAACAGTAGTTTTCCCCGAGGTGCCGTCCGCAGCAGAGTTTTCGCAATGGCGAAGTGAGTGGATTGGTCTGTAATTTGTGTATTGTTTTACTAGGTTCCCCTCCGTTAGCCCGAAAAACTTTCATCCTAATTTCATTGGCCCTAATTTTGGTAACCCTAAAATCACTAAACCGAATTTTCATTCATCCTAATTAATGAATAGCCCGAATTTCAGGATTCCGAATTTTCATAATACCTAATTATTTCATATCGAATTCTCACTAGCCCTAATTTGCACTTAGCCGATTTTTTTAGACTACTAATATTATAATACCTAATAATGCTAAAACCTAAATTTTATTAAACCTATTTATCTATAAACCTAAGGCGAGGGCTGCTCTCCCTCCGCGCCTCCGGTCATTGGCGTATCTAACAATATTTTTCAGGGGGGGGGCCTGGAGGGGGGCCTGGCCATGGCATATGAGATGAAGCCATGAATTTCTATCGCTAACCTAAAATCCTGGGGTGGGCACTAGACCATACTGGGGTGGGCACGGCCCACCCGGCCACCCCCCTATATACGCCAATGCCTCCGGTTTTGGAATAACACTAGGGTAGGACAGGCAAGACCACGTGGAGTCGGAATTGCCATAGACTCAGGATGTACATGGGATATTTTGACGCTCCGCTCGCTTCGCTCGCTCCGCTGTACATTGTCACAATAGAAACCTAACCTAACCTACAGTTTTCGGGGTTCAGCCAATTCGATATTTGTCCAAATTCGTATTTTCTGTTTTAACGTAAAAATAGGTTTAATAATCTTTAGTACTCTTGACATTTAGTGTCAGTAATGATTAGGTCTAATAATCATTAGGTGTGGTAATTATTAGGTTATTTCATATTAGTATTGTTGACAATTAGTACAAATCATTATTAGAGTATTGGATTATTAGGTCAAACAACTAATTAGGGTATAAAAATTAGGTGAAATGACATTAGGGCTAATGAAAATTAGAGCTAACGTTGATAGGTGTAATAATATTAGCACTTGCGTTATTAGGTCAAGTAGGGGAGTACCGTTTTACTAGCTTTTACCCGTTGCGCTCGCGTTAAAACATACGTTCACTATATTACTGTAGACGTAGTAACGGTACGACCTCTTACACAAATTTGAAGTTAATGAGTGATACATTTAACTGTTATTTCTATGTACAATTAATTTCTTTAATTTTAATACAGCTGATGCAAAGTTTAAGTTGACAGCTCGAGGGCCGTTCAGCGTCAGTATGTGTTTAGACAAAATATAAACTATCTCAAACAACGTTTGATTAAACTTTTAAGTATTCTAAAGAGATGGTGACTAACAGCGACGGGAGGCAATAAGAAAAAAACAATATAGTACAACGGCAAAAAGAAAGCAAGGCTGATGAAACTTAAGCAATACGAAGAGATTGGATCGAAAAAAATGGGGGGCTCGGGGGGCGGAGCCCCCCGCTCTAACAAAACACTACATGCTAAAACTGTAAAATTCAAGTCGCTTTGATGAAAGGCTAAGTTACCTGTAGATATATGGTGATCAAGAAAAAACAAAACCCTAAAAGGCTAGCAAGAAAGCAAGTCTCATCAAACTTTTAAGTAACCTGAAAAGATAGTGAACTAAAATGGCTTAGTGCTCGCATTAAGAAAACACAAAACCTTAAAACGGAATCGAGAACGCAAGTCTGATCAAACTTTAAAGGATTCTAAAGAGATGGCGACCCAACCAGACGGAAAGCACGAGGAAAAAACAATATCGCACAACGGAAAGAAGAAAGCACGTCTGATGAAACTTTTAAATAACACGAAAAGATGTTATTGAAAAAAAAAATGTATAACAGAAACAGAAAAATAAAGTAAATCTGATGATAAGCTAAGTTACGTGTAGATATGGCGATCAAGAAAACATAAAACCTTCACTAACGAGAAAGCAAGTCTGCACAACCTTTTGAGTAACCCGAAAAGATAGTGAACGATAATGGCATAGTACTCGCATTAATGAAACGGAAACAAGAAAGCAGGTTTGACCAAACTTTTAGGTATTCTAAAGAGATGGTGACTAACAGAGACGGAAGGCACTAAGTTAATTATATCGCAACACGGAAAGAAAAAAGCAAGACTGATAAAACTTTTAAGCAGCACGAAGAGATGGTATTTAAAAATACGGGGGGCTCGGGGGGCAGAGCACTCAGATAATGTCATTTGCTAAAACCGAAAAATTCAATTAAATCTGATAAAAGGCTAAGTGACCTGTAGATATGGTGATGAAGAAAACGTAAAATCTTAAAACGCTAACAAGAAAACAAGTCTGATCAAACATAAAAGCAACCTGAAAATATATTGAATTAAAATGGCTTAGTGCTCGCATTATAATACACAAATCCTTAAAACGGAATCAACAAAGCAAGTCTGATCAAACTTTAAAGAATTCGAAGAAGAAGAAGATGTGGTGACCAAACCAGACGGGAGGCACGAAGAAAAAACAATATTGCACAACGAAAAGAAGTAAGCACGACTGATGAAACTTTTAAGTAACACGAAGAGATGGTATTGAAAAAGACGGGGGGTTCGGGGGGGTTCGGGAGGGCAGAGCCGCTCGCTTTTAAAAAAACATTACATGCTAAAATTGAAAAAAATAAGTAAATCGGTTGAAACGCCTAAGTTATCAGTAGATATGTTGATTAAGAAGACACAAAACTTAAAAACGCTAACGAGAAAGCAATTCTGCTCAACCTTTAAAGTAACGATAGTGAAAAAAAAATGGCATAGTGCTCGCATTATATAGAAACAAAACCCTAAAACGGAATCAAGAAAGCAAGTCTGATCAAACTTTAAAGGATTCTAATTGGGGATGGTGACCAAACCAGACGGGAGGCGCGAAGAAAAAACAAAATAACAAACGGAAAGAAAAAGCAAGACTGGTGTAACTTTCAAGTAATCTGAAGAGATAGATAACAAAAATGCAGTAGTGCTCACATTGAGAATACATAAACCTTAAAACGGTAACAGGAAAGCAATTCTGAACAAACGATTAAGTATTCTAAGGAGATGATGACCAAAAAAAACGGGGGCACTAAGCAAGACAATATACCACAACGGAAAGAAGAGAGCATGATTTTATTTAAGTAACCAATTGAGACAGTGCACAAAAATGTCGGAGGCCTCGCATTGAGAAAACAAAACAAGAAAGTAGAAATTGAATCTAAAATGAACAAGGAATCATGTACGTGAAAGCATTCAAATATTCCAAAGATACAGTAAACACAAAATATGGGGGGCTTGAGTTATGCCAAGCCAATGCCAAATGCCAAGTTATGCCAAGTGAACGTATTTTTTTTAACGCGTGCGAAGCCGCGGGCAAAAGCTAGTATCTCCATACAATTATTGGTACCTGTACCGGCCTGTGACGTCACTAGGCTGGACGCCAATTGTATGGAGCGTTTTTAGCGCTACATAGGAATGTTGAACTTTGACGGTAATTTCTGACTTTTAGAGCAGTTTAAGTGTAGTCAGTCCCATATAGACATTTGATCACAATAAAAAACAGAATCGATTGGCATCCTCAAAAAAAATAGTCAACATGTCTATTAATACGTTTTAGTTACGCCTGGGGTCTACGCGACGACGTGACGCGGTTGGAAGAGCAGAAGGAGCGCCTCTCAAGATGTCCCCTTGGCAGCGGTGCGATAGCCGGCTGTGCATTGCCGATCGACCGCGCCAGGCTGGCCCGGACCCTGGGCTTTCAGGACATCACGCGGAACTCAATGTTTGCTGTGTCATCGAGAGATCATATAGGTAAGTATGTCGTAATAAACTCTTTATCGTTTCAATACAACCATCACTATATTAACCATCATAAAGACTTCCACAACTGCCTTTTTTAGCTTCAGGTCCTTAACCAATTCTTTGATACATTTTGTGGGAGGCTCTGATTCAGGGTCATTGGTTCTTCCGGTTCTTCACTCAACACAACCGTAACGCATCCTACGAAATAAAAATATCATGCGCAGGAATAGATAATAATAGCTGTATCTAGCTTTTCGCAACCCTTTTCTTTTCCGGCGATTTAAACATATTAGGTAGATTTAGGAACTTACACAAAAACATAGGTTATGTAGCCTAACTATCTTAATACTATTTTATTTTTATTTTTTATGTTTCAGTGGAGTTCTTAAACTGGGCAGCCTTATGTGGCTTACATCTCAGCAGGCTATCTGAAGACTTAATCATTTATGGCTCACAAGAGTTCGGAATAGTGCGTTTTTCCGATCAGTTCTCATCCGGTTCCAGCTTGATGCCTCAAAAGCGCAACCCCGATGGCCTAGAGCTGGTTCGAGGTTCTGCAGGCCTGCTGCTGGGTGACAGCTTCGCATTCAGTTGTATCTTGAAAGGGTTACCTAGTACGTACAACAAGGACTTGCAGTCCGATAAGGAGATAGTGTTCCGGGCGTACGACAGATTGCTCGATTGTCTCAAAGTTACGACAGGAACTATTTGCACGATGGAGGTATGCATAGCCCACTTTTTGGCCCACGCCATATTGCGGATTTTTGCGGTACTAATTTATTTTACTGGCAACGACTAATTTTTGGTACCTGACGTCGAAAATCAGTGAACGTCTCTGATTTAAACAAAGACAGAGAACAGGACTAAATACTTATTTCGAGAATTTCAAGTCATTTTATGAAAGTCAAGCTATTTTCAATATGATTCAATAGTTATTTCAGAAGAAGAACAAAGGGTGGTCCAGTAGGTAGGACGCCCGTGTTGGCCGTTGCAAAGCCGTTGAAGCCGCAGGTTCGAACCCTGCGTAAACCTTTAAATTTTTCGCTTTATTCTAAACATTTTGTTTGCGTTAGCAGACGTTACCTACTGCTTTAATAAAAAATACTTAACTCAATAATATTACCCATTATACTTTAACTTCCATGTTTACCGTAAAATATATGACTCGCTAACCAAACTAGAAATTGGTAATATAATAACATAATAACCCAAGATAAAACCCTATTTTATTATTTTTCACCCTCGTGTGCATATAGTTGCCGTGCGCCTTGAGAATACGTTATGATAATGAATACGTGCATACGTTTTGATGTTGATGTAGGTAATTAATTATAGTTTATAGAATGATGACATAGAATATAACTGCACTGCAGTCCACGATAATAAAATGAATTCCTTTTACGTTTTTATTTACTTCAGGTCAACGCTCTCAAAGCGTTGAGGTCCTTAGAACCAGGCATGCTGGCGACGGATCTAGCTCACGCACTCGTGCGGCGTGGAGTGCCGTTCCGAACCGCCCATCACCTAGTTGGCGCCGCGCTGCGTCGTGCTGCTGAGCTCGGCGTGGACCTGAAGGGTCTGCCGCATGCTGAATACATTGCTATAAGGTAAGGTAATAACAATAAGTTTGTGGTTTAATGTTGATAACCGAAGGAGGCCATACGCTCTTCCTGCTGCTGAGCTCGGCGTGGACCTGAAGGGTCTGCCGCATGCTGAATACATTGCTATAAGGTGAGGTAATAACAATAATTTTGTGGTTTAATGTTGATAACCGAAGGAGGCCATACGCTCTTCGTGCTGCTGAGCTCGGCGTGGACCTGAAGGGTCTGCCGCATGCTGAATACATTGCTATAAGGTGAGGTAATAACAATAAGTTTGTGGTTTAATGTTGATGACCGAAGGAGGCCATACGCTCTTCGTGCTGCTGAGCTCGGCGTGGACCTGAAGGGTCTGCCGCATGCTGAATACATTGCTATAAGGTGAGGTAATAACAATAAGTTTGTGGTTTAATGTTGATAACCGAAGGAGGCCATACGTTCTTCATGCTGCTGAGCTCGGCGTGGACCAGAAGGGTCTGCCGCATGCTGAATACATTGCTATAAGGTGAGGTAATAACAATAAGTTTGTGGTTTAATGTTGATAACCGAAGGAGGCCATACGCTCTTCGTGCTGCTGAGCTTGGCGTGGACCTGAAGGGTCTGCCGCATGCTGAATACATTGCTATAAGGTGAGGTAATAACAATAAGTTTGTGGTTTAATGTTGATAACCGAAGGAGGCCATACGCTCTTCGTGCTGCTGAGCTCGGCGTGGACCTGAAGGGCCTGCCGCATGCTGAATACATTGCTATAAGGTGAGGTAATAACAATAAGTTTGTGGTTTAATGTTGATAACCGAAGGAGGCCATACGCTCTTCGTGCTGCTGAGCTCGGCGTGGACCTGAAGGGTCTGCCGCATGCTGAATACATTGCTATAAGGTGAGGTAATAACAATAAGTTTGTGGTTTAATGTTGATAACCGAAGGAGGCCATACGCTCTTCGTGCTGCTGAGCTCGGCGTGGACCTGAAGGGTCTGCCGCATGCTGAATACATTGCTATAAGGTGAGGTAATAACAATAAGTTTGTGGTTTAATGTTGATAACCGAAGGAGGCCATACGCTCTTCGTGCTGCTGAGCTCGGCGTGGACCTGAAGGGTCTGCCGCATGCTGAATACATTGCTATAAGGTGAGGTATTAACAATAAGTTTGTGGTTTAATGTTGATAACCGAAGGAGGCCATACGCTCTTCGGCCCGTAAGGTGAGGTATTAACAATAAGTTTGTGGTTTAATGTTGATGACCGAAGGAGGCCATACGCTCTTCGGCCCGTTTAACACATTTAATAAATAATAAATATCAGACAACCTCACACAAATCGAAGCTCAAGAAGGCTTGTGGTATGGGTACTAGACGACGATATACATACTTATATAGATAAATATATACTTAAATACATAGAACAACCATGACCGAAGCACAAATATTCGAGTTCATCACACAAATATTTGCCCTGGCCGGGATTCGAACCCGGGACCGCCGACTCAAGTAGGCATCAGGTGTCTACAAACTGAGCCAACCGCGTCATCAACAGTGTTTTGAACTCGTTAGGATGGTATCAAAAAAAGTTCTCTGGGCCATAACCTTTTTTGTCATAATGTAACTTTTTGTTTGCTTTCAGTCCCGAATTCGGTCCAGAGAAGGAATTGGCGGCGCTTTTCTCGTGGGAAGCGAGCGTGGAGCAGTACACGAGTGCTGGCGGCACGGCGCGCGCCGCCGTGTGCCACCAACTTGAGGCACTGAAGACCTGGCTGCGAGAGCGAGGCGCGCCTGCCTGCCCGCAGGCGCCGTGAGCGGACGATACGCCCTACCCGTGTTCTCTAAAATAAAAATACCTTCATATAAACTTATTCGTTTTTTATTGAACCTTCAATCATTGAACAATGGTCCCGGGATGCACATTAGTTTTCATGATATTTGTAGGGTTCCGTAGTCAACTAGGAACCCTTATAGTTTCGCCATGTCCGTCTGTCTGTCTTTCTGTCCGTCCGCGGCCAGTACTAGAAATCATTGAAATAAAGCTGAAATTTGGTATGAGTATTGTGCATGTATGATTTTGTTTTCGTTCGAACACCAGTGTGTGGGGTGTCGTTGAATAGGTATTTTAAAAATAATAAGGGTCACCAACATTGAGGTATTATTTATTATAGAGCCACAGACCCGAACAAAAGTGTCAAATAAAGTGGCACCGTTGTCATGTTCAAGTAGATGCCAATAACGCTTATTTATAATTTGCAGCAACATATTGACTTCGTACAAAATAACTCTTTGTTTAAACGTTTAAGTGTCAAATTGGCTTAATTATTTATTACCACAAATATTTTACGTGTAAATTAACTTTTTTAGCATATTCTGACTGAAGTCTCTTGTCAAACTTGGAACATGGCACGAATGGATCAGATTTTAATATTTTTACATACTAAAAATATTTTCACTATTATTTTATTTAGGTATTAAAATATATTTTATGTTTGAACTAAATAAACTCGTAAATTGTTAATAACTAATTTAGTTACGTTTTTATTGTAAATTGTTAATAACTAATTTAGTTACGTTTTTATTGTAAATTGTTAATAACAAATTTAGTTACGTTTTTATTTAACAACTGCATAAAAAGTTTCCGATAGAAGGGATCAGTAATAACGACATTATTTCTCCTTGTTCCAGTATGTGAAATGAGAGTAAGACAAGTGCAAAATATTGACATTATTAACCCTTTAAAGTTTGATCTTATTCGTCGGTGGCGTGGTATGCACGGCAGCACACGTCGCCGTCGCCTTTATGTGTTCTTGGCGTTCAAAGGTTTAAACTGACAGTGTCTAGACTCTGTGACAAAATAAAACAATAACAACAGAGCTATTTTTTAGTAATTTATGAATTTTATCATTTTACGCTTCTGTTGATTAACATAAAAAAAAAACATGATTATGCCGAACACACGAGAGACGAATTATTTGGCTTCAATTATTCTTCGCGTTTGTCTCTTGCTAAATGTGATCTCCATTTTTACGTTGTTGAGAATGGGAATCTTGAGTAAAAAAAATAGGATAATTATTTATTGCACTCCTTAATTTATTAATAAAATATAAAACTATAGCGACTCCTTCGATTTTTGTCCTGTGATGAGGTGCATTTTGTAGGGACAAAGTTAATAATTCTGATACAAAAATTGCTATGATTTTACATAGGATTCGTTAATTAATCAATAGAACATAAGTAAAAAAGGATATTCCGTCCTGTTCCTTTATTTTATAGTTGTTATTTCTGTAATTTTTCACTGAAAATTAAGTCACTTTTGAGACCCGTCACGTGTCATGGTCTAAACGAGACTGATCGCCCAACTAATGCGATTTGTGATTTTGCATTAGTTGGGAGGGTGCCATTTTTTCCGTCTGATTGTGTGTCCATGTAATTATTACGTCAATGGTCACCAAACATTGTATTTCGCTGCGCAGTCTCTTCATGATAATTAACTCATGTAGTATACGCAGTTTATACGGCTTTTCATCACATAATTCAGAGTACAGAAGTTTAAGCTTTCAATTCAAAAAACGCGCCAAATTTCCGAACGCAAACCCCGCTTTCCGCACTCTGACCTGTCAATCCCATTAACGCTTTTGTGCGGCCAAGATCACATTGCGATTTTTCGTTTTAATTATAATAATGTAATATGGTGTTGTGAAAGGTGTTAAATACTAATTGTTATTATAAAGATGATGTTGAAACATCGTCTAAGCGGTTTGATGGATATATCTCGACAGGAATTCCGTCGTTTGAAAAGATTCACGGCGTCATGCGCTCGAGTCGGTCGGCAAGCCGGAATCACTCAAGGGATTCGTGAGCGATATCCCGGGCATAATGATCGTCTTGTTTACGTTCTCACAAATCGTCATCACCGAACAGGCGCCATGCGGAGCGGGATTCTGGTGGCGAAGCCATTTCAACTGCTTGAGCATGAGAGATGACAGAAAAGGGAAAACATTAGGTATGCTAAGAGGATTATAACAAACAAGGTAGGACAAGAATTCTATAAGTTTGGATCGCTGCCTTGCCTGTCTTCCGGAAGGCCGTAATATGCATAACTTTAGCAGAGAGCGGCGTGTGCTGCTGGCGCATTGAAATATATTTTTGCTCGCTCGCATCTTGTAGCAATGTGGAGTGCTAACTATTGGATGGTTGGGTACTCTCTTTGCTCATTAAGCATTGTGGTGCGCTTTAGTGGATACACTTGTAGCTTTAAACTTAAGTTATATGGTGTGTTACGTGGGTTCACTCTATGCTTATTACCTTAGCAAATGTGGTGAATTAATCTGGGTGCATTTTCTGCTGGCTCTGCTGAGTAGAATGGTGTATCAGTTGGATTCACTTGTTGCTTTATATGCGCAGCATGGTTTTGGGGGCTCAGGTCACCTTAGTCCAGTTCATGCTGAAATCAGTGTTGTGGTGCACCATATTGGGCTCACATTCTGCTGTTTGTGCCATACATAACAGTCTGATATATGGCTTATTTCAGGCTCGTTAGACAGTGCGTTATAAGCGCTTCCTTATACTACAGCTGATGAATTATGAATACATCAACATAGAGACTGGCCTTACCAGCTGAAGCTCTCTAGAATTTGACACACTTGGCCCAGATCCAGTGAGTCAGATCTGCTCTTGCTGAGAATAATATGAATAAATTCCCATTATAATCAAAAATGTCATCGAAAATGGCCTACTAACAGGAAAAATTCAAAAGTATACCGTTCCGGACTATTAAAAATTGGAGGATGCCTCAAGACTACATAAAGGCCGAAGTGGCTAGTTGATAGAAAGTGAAGAGCATATGTTAAATAAATGTCAAGTAAGTACGACGAGGTCATAAACAACTATAGGAGTTGAGACCAGCGGCCAGCTGGCAGCGCTAAACACACTATATAGTATGTAAATCACTTGGGAATTCTGATTCCCATAATCACAGTCCTGAGGGATAGTGTTAAGTACTGCTTAGTACAATGGCAACTTATCATTTTATAACATGCAGCGGAGAGTAATTAAAAAATTAATTCTGAATTAGATATTCTTCAGTTGAAGAATTTGTAAATTAAATAAGTAAGATCTTTTACTATGCTGGACTACTAAATGCAAGCAGTCATTATTAAAGGCCTACCTGGCAGAGGCCAATATTTACCTATGATATTCTGTCATAAAATCTGTCTTAAGATAAGTCTTATTACAATTGAAAGGAATTAACCACTCAATTGCTTCGAATTTTGAGTTGGACTCTATTTATGTAATAAAATAAGAGCGGTGACAGGTAGCCGTAGTTACCAAAAGCAATCTAGTGGCTATATAACCATATTGCAAGGTAACACTCCAAGCAAGATATTTCTAGAACAGCCTTTAGGCTGATGCTTCCTAACTGCTATATTGGTACTATAAAATTTAAAATTTAAATCATGAATAATCTACAAATAGGCCTCAAGGACATTTTTTACATGTCTGATTCTGCCTTTGAATAACAATAATAAATATAAAATTACAATTGTAATTACATCACAACAATAGAATAGTAAATTAATGCAACAAATAAATCACAGGGCACACTTTACCCGGAGATGTATATTTTCTCCAAGTCCATTAATAGAATTCTCTAAAATTATCAGAAGATTGAACATGTCATCCTACGCTTACACAGAGTTGCTTAAACCTGTCATGCAGTTCTCTGATTGATATCAGGTTTGTGATTGATATGTGCAGTGTTTTATTTATTCATTATTTTTTTTTTTGTTGGGGAAATTACATATAATGATACATAATAGATGCCTACTTCCAATATTTACTAGTAAGTATCTCGGTTTGGCCCTATGGCTAGAGGAGGCCATTGGCATTGTGTCCGTCACTCATACTGACTTGTTTTGTGCAATAAGGCTAATAAACAAATAAGAATAAATGAATGCTTTGATAGCATACAGACAACTCTAAAGTTGTTAGAGAAGCTGGTTTTTTCAAGCTCCTTTTTTATAAGTACCAGGGTAAATTTTTATTAATTTTTTTGAAATAAAAATAAATGAATGCTTCAATAGCATACAGGCAAAGCTAAAGCTCTGTTACAGAATCTAAGTTTTCATTGTAAACTAGGAGGAAAGATCCTTTTATTTTACCATGGTCCAAATTTTTTGGATCTGTGTGGGAGTCTGACAATTATCAAGTCCCTTTAAAATTTTAAACAACCTTTTAAAGTTTTTTTTAGCTAAATTATTATTATTATATACCTATATATATATTTTTTTTTTTTTTTAAACTAGAGCTATTAAACTATCAACATGATGAATAGGACATTTAGCCTATTCAACAGGCTTGCTTGTGCTGGTCGGTCTGCCACCGATTTTGGCTTGATGCTCGAGGTTTACAGAGTTAGAAAGGCATAATACATATTTCCGATAGAAATATTGAAACAATTATGATAAATCCAAGCAAATTTATTTAATGGTAAAGAATGAGCTATTTTGGTGGATATTATTAATCTATTATAGTACTGCCTTGTCAGCTTTTAGGGTCGTAAATCTTTTCTGCTTTGACTAAAAGAACTGTGGGATCTTTTAGAAAATTGCTTAAACCACAGATTATCTCATTCATAAACTGAATTCAGTTTTCAAATTATCCTACACCCACATTCTATTGTTACACAAATATGACAGTGGTGTGAGAAAGTAATGTTATTATTTTCTCGTTATATATATAAAATCTGAATAAAATAATATCCCTGAATAAAATCTACAAGGAATCATTCAAAAATTGAATGTGTTAGCTACCAAATAAAGATTTTAAAATATTAAATTTACTTAATGACAAGGGATTGCACTGATGATGTCACTGTGTTAGGCTAGGCATGTCATGGAAAAAGTTATATATTATAATTGATTTCTCAGACTCACACATCGAACTACTGATGTAAATAAACATCCCTCACATAAATATATTTACTAAACGTTATATGTATATGATATATATTATAGCTGGCGGGCGCTAGTGTGGTATCCCGTCTTGCTCAAGCTGGTAAGCTCTACATGTATAACAATTGGTTCTAACTTAGATTTTAGCAAGTTACCGTTGGTTGCTAGCAAAAATTCTTGGAACGCTTTATCCTAGTTACGGTGGTGCTGTGCGAAATGTGTTATATTTAACTAAGAGAAGTGTCCATCAGTCTCAGCAGACATAATGCGGGCCTGCTGGCATCACTCTCACATAGTACCGCATAGCGGTAAGACACATGCTGTAAAACTGTCATCATTTTGGTTTTGTGTCAAAACATTAACGCAATCGCTACCGCGTAGCGCTACGGGCTACGCTCGTAGCCGATATCATGGGAAAAACCGTATGTAGCGAAAACTTACCACGATCAGAGCGCCCGGCTACCGGGTTGTTGGTGTCGAAAGTGTTAATTAAACATTATTTAGATGCATCAGTCCTTCAGCACAAATGTTTTAAACTATTTAGGAAAAGCGAGCCGGAGATAGCAGTGGTAACTGCTATAGGTACATCTACAAACTCTATTCATTAAGGATGCTTTTATCCGTTAGTTTATATTAATCAAGATGTAGCGCAACTTGGGAACCATAATTAGTGCCTAAATTACTTGGCATCATTGTCTTCAAATAGTATCTAGTTTTTGCTTAGAGGAATTAAACAAGAAATAATACCTTGCTTATAAGTACTACTGTACAGTGGCTACAAACACTGTCTTTTATTAAATTATCCAATATTTTCCAATATCTGGATAAAGTTTTGAATTAAATTCCGGTTTTAATTAAGACATCTAGGCAGGTTTCGAACAAGCCTCTACTCTTGTTGCCCTTCCTTACATATAAACCTGTAGTTGGTCTAATAAAAGCCCTGTTGTCATATATATGAATAAGATTATACATAACTATCATTATGTCATGTTATTTTTATTATTGTTCTAAATAATAACTTACAAGGAGACAACTTCTCAAAATGCTTAGCTGTCTTCTATATTTACCGCCCACTCGACTCGGCCTGCCCGGGTCTTGGCCATGGGCCTGCTATGTCTCAATATTGATGTTATAAGATAGACTGCAGGCACCTGCAGGTTTGAATGACACATCATAATTTCTCAATTTTATGAGAGGCCTCTAGTGCCGCGTATATCATAAATTAAGTATTGTTATGACGAGTAACACTTACGAGTTACTCGCAAAGCTAGAAATAAACTTTGATTTGACTCTGAACATCTACATGAGTTAATTATCATGAAGAGACTGCGCAGCGAAATACAATTAGAAATTAAACGAACTTACCTGAAGTGAAGTTCTATTTTAATTGTATGAGCTGCGCAGTCTCGAAATGATAATCCCCCCCCACCCTATACCCGTTTCAAAGTTTATTTTCCAGGACATTTCCATAGGATCTGTTTTCTCAGGCGTCACGTCAGGATGGGGCAGCTGCTGTAAGCTACTAAACTCTAAACTAAATGAGATTGACAGGTCAGAGTGCGGAAAGCGGGGTTTGCGTTCGGAAATTTGGCGCGTTTTTTGAATTGAAAGCTTAAACTTCTGTACTCTGAATTATGTGATGAAAAGCCGTATAAACTGCGTATACTACATGAGTTAATTATCATTTCGAGACTGCGCAGCTCATACAATTAAAATAGAACTTCACTTCAGGTAAGTTCGTTTAATTTCTAATTATTTTTTGATAGTGAGCAGTTTTGTAAATATTCGCTCCAGAAATCCAAAAAATAGCCCCCCCCCCCCCCCCCCTCTAACTTTTCAACCACGCGTCAAAAAATTATGGAAAAATTCATAAAAATGAGAACTATAAGCAATTTCAATGAAAACTATATTGAATAAAATCGGTCTAGCCGTTTTTGAGTTATCGCAAAAATTCATAATTTTCTTTAAAATGACGTAAGTGCCGCGCGGTGTCCGTATATTTCGAACGTTACATATATTAGGGAAAGTGCCATATTGTATTAAAACATTTCGCTAAATCAGGCGCGTATAATCGATAACTTCCAGAAGGTAACAAGTAATTACAATTACTTTGGCGTTAAGACCTTTTTATTGAGCTTGAAATCTTTCTCGTTAAGGACTAAAGGGTCTACTTATTGTGAAGGATGGGCAACTAGGGAACTACACTGAGCGTGGCCCGACATGCTCTTGGCCGGTTTTTTTATTGGTGACATTTTAAAATTTATGTAATGGGCGGACTACGTAGATCAAAATTTGTGCAACTAATTTATAAAAAAAAATTGGACACAGGTAAGTCCCTACCCTACACACGTTGGGGACAGGGTAGGAGGCCGAGCTGTCGCGCACATTGCCCCGGCCACAGGCCGCCCGCGGGCCGTCCGTCTTCCGCATGAGCGCGTCCCTCCCTAGCCACCCACCACATTTTTCAGCCACCCGGCAACCGCAGCGCATTTTACCACCGACATTTACCGCGAAATCATCGGTTCACTACAAAAGTCAAAGTGCAAGTTTAGTTAGATCTTAACTTTATTTGGCTCATTTTATTTTTCAGTTAAGTGCCTTTTTGGATTTTTGTTTTTTAGGGTAAGTGAATGATTTCGTTTTCAGTCGAAGGGCTGTTTAGTGTTTCGGCGACAAAAAATAAATGTAAATTTTGGGACATAAAGTATAAAAAAAATACATTAGGTAGGTATGCATACCTAAGGTGGGCAGTGAATTCGTGGGGTGTGTAATGATAATAACAATTAGTGATTTTTCTGCATTTTACCACAGAATAGATAATAGTACAATTTACTTAATACGAATATAATAGTTTTAGTCTACAGAATTACATTTAGGCAAAGAATATATTTTAGGTACATTTTACAGTGTTTGGAATAACGATGTAGGAACTTTCGGAGGTGATACAGAGGATTATTTGGAAGAGTTTGAATCCTATATGCCTTAATCCAATCAGTGGTAGTTTTTTTATTAAATACCTACAGTTTTTCCAACCATTTCAATTCAAAATTGTCATGAAAAGGTAGATTTAAAACAAACTATGCATTAAATAAAAATAAAAAATCTAATTGACCCTTAATTTGGCAATGTATCTACACCAGGATGTACAAACTCTTAGACCATCTTTTTATATTTTTTTTCGAACGAGTTAGCTCTTTTTTTGACAATTTAAGGGTTAACATCGCTTTTAGTTTATTCACCAATAAAAAGTTACCCTCCCACAAACTACACATTTTTTAGAGCATTTTTGTAGCTCAGCATGAGTGATTTTCTGCCAAAAAATAAACTTTAGCAGGCTGTAAAAAAATAATTACCTACTCAGGATATTGACGTTCCAGGGTCAATTTCAATACGACGCATTTTTTGTATCATCCTTGAACAAATTTTAACTTGATATCGGTATGAAAGAACAGTAATTTCAAAATATATTCTAAAATACATGTGAGGTACTTGCGCCAAAGATGGCCCTGTTCCTAAGATAGCCCACTTAAATTTTTTATACCTAGTTATAACGTGGTTATAACCGTTCGAACCACTACGGTTTAAGATTACCATGCCAAGAAATGCATTCCTCTCGCCTCCCATGTTGAATGACGAAAGCCGCGGTGCGCGAGGCCGACTCATATGGCCATTTTTATTAGGGTTCCGTAGTCAACTAGGAACCCGTAGGTATGTGTATGTATCACGGCAACAGACGGTAAAATAAAAACTAAAAAAAAAACTTTTTCAGGTACCTCTCGTACACCTAAAGTTGGGGTGAATTTTGGTGTGTGGGGGGTGTCGTTGAATAGGTCTTTTAAAAATAATAGGGTCTCCAAACATTATTTTTTGATGAAGTCAGCAGTTTTGTAAATATTCGCTACGAAAATAAAAAAAATAGCGTCCCCCCCCCCTCTAACTTTTTAACCACGGGTCAAAAAGAATATGGAAAAATTCGTGAAAATGTGGCCTTATAAGTAATTTCAATGAAAAGTATAGGTATTGAATAAAATCGGTCGAGCCGTTTTTGAATTTCATAATTTTCTTTAAAATGACGTAAGTGCCGCGCGGTGTCCTTATACTTCGAACGTTACACATATTAGTTAAGTGCCATACTGTATTAAAACATTCCACTCAAACTGGCGCGTATAATCGATAACTTCCAGAAGGTAATAAGTAAAATATTACAGTATCTTTCTCGTAGTTTAAACCTCGGGTTTAAAACCGCTGTTTGTAGCCCGTCTACTGTGAAGGATGGGCTACTACGGAACCCTACACTGAGCGTGGCCCGATATGCTCTTGGCTGGTTTATTCTAGCTAAAATGCACCAAAACGAAGATATAAGCAAAAATCAGAAAAAATTGCCGATTTTTTTTCAATACGGCGGCGGGTGCGGGAAAACTGCATTTTAAACACTTAGTAACCATCCTAGACAATTAATCAGAACTTCAGAGCTCCTGGACCATTTGTAAAGTCACCCTCAGTCGTTTAGGTTCTACTTAATCACCGAATTTATCTGTCTTTGACAACTTATTGTCCTGATTGGTCACGATCACGACTGGTATACCCACCCTACCTATGTGTTGCTCTATTGTATAACGTCCCTGAGACAGCCCCGCGACACCCCGCGGCGCCGCTACGCACTAGAGATGGATAAATAAATAAGTACCCGGGTATTTATATTCAGAGTAAAGTAACTGTTGTACTCAAATAACTATGGAGTATAGATTGGGCATTTTGTATTTAATCGAGAGGATTATATTGTATTTACCCATGAGCGTCCATGTGGCAACCTGTGCTGTAGGTAATCAATAGATTTTAGTTGCATTACTTAAATAGGAAGCTCTACTTTTTAAGTTTTATTTTAATTTTTTAAACAATTTTATTTATAATTTATTAAGTGGATGATAGATATACATATACCGGATGAACCTTAATCCGCCCTGGCGAAGATAAAAGTTCCGCTCTTCTAATTACCCGTGCGAGGATTACTAATACTGCGTTTATTGTTTATTAACAAAATGCCATCGAGATATGCAATCTGCTCACACTCGTTATCCTTTCCATTGATACATTTTCAAGTAGGTACAGACATGACGACAAACTCTATTTTTTATTAGTGCGACTATTTCCACACAATATGCAACAGAATGTAATATACTTACTTAATGAATTAAATATTTTTATTTTTTATTTCGGTTGTAAACAATTGTGCCAGTTAACATTGCTGTTGTTGTTGTTGTCCTTAAGGCACACCGGGAGGAGGTGTAGAGTAGAGACGGGCAAAATTTATTCGAATGACGAATAAAAATAACCAAATTATTCGCGAATGACTAAATGCTAATGATGATTTTGTGCAACTATCTTCTATACAGGGTGGAACTGACGAGGAACTTCAGGGAACGGTCCAGACTGAGTACTTTATTTTTCACGCTACAAATATTTGTATCCGTTTTTAGGGTTCCGTAGTCAACTAGGAACCCGTATAGTTTGGCCATGTCCGTCTGTCCGCGGCTTTGCTCCGTGATCATTAGTACTAGAAAGCTGAAATTTGGTATGAGTATGTGTATGTATGACGCCGACAAAACGGTAAAATAAAAACTAAAAAAAAACTTTTTTTCGGGTACCTTTCCAACACCTAAAGTGGGGGTGATTTTTTTTTTCGTTTCGACACTAGTGTGTGGGGTGTCGTTGAATAGGTATTTTTAAAATAATAGGGGTCTTGAAACATTATTTTTTGATAGTCAGCAGTTTTGTAAATATTCGCTCCGAAAATAAAAAAAATAGCGTCCCCCATTCTAACTTTTTAACCACGGGTCAAAAATTTAGGGAAAAAATGGTGAAAATGAGGCCTTATAAGTACTTTCAATGAAACTATATTGAATAAAATCAGTCGAGCCGTTTTTGAGTTATCGCAAAATTTTATAATTTTCTTTAAAATGACGTAAGTGATAAGACCGCCTGTTGTCTACCGTTATTAAAATTATTGTTCTGTACTGAATTTGTAAACTTTTTTGGTGTGCAATAAAGCATTTTGTATTTGTATTTGTATTTGTAAGTGCCGCGCGGTGTCCTTATGCTTCGAACGTTACGCATGTATAGTTAAGTGCCATACTGCATTAAAACATTCTGCTCAATCTGGCGCGTATAATAGATAACTTCCAGAAGGTAATAAGTAATAACAGAGTTACTATGGGGTTTACGACCTTTTTTATAGAGCTTGAAAATTTTCTCGTACCTAATTTAAGCCCGTCTATTGTGAAGGATGGGCAACTACGGAACCCTACACGCGTGGCCTGACATGCTCTTGGCCGGTTTTTAAGATACACTTTGTTAAGCATTCGTGTCAAAACCTGCACTTATCAAGCCTAGCATTATTTGAACATCGTTTATGGTTTAAGTTAATGGCAGATGTCAATTTACAATAAAGCATTGAATTAGTGGGTTGGGTTGGTTCGGTACCCAAAGTGTAAAAAACGGGACCCTATTACTAGGACTCCGCTGTCCGTCCGTCTGTCCGCCTTTCACCAGTCTGTTTATCATATGAACCGTGATTAGACAGTTGACATTTTCACAGATCATCATCTGTGAAAATTTTGATGTTTATGATTTTGATTGAATTTCTGTTTTCGCCATAGCAACAAATACTAAAAATAAAATAAGATAAATATTTAAGGGGGCTCCCATACAACAAAAGTGATCGGTTGCGTTAACTTTGCACCTCAGTTGTATCCGGCGCCATACATACCATGGGGCAAGCTTAACTTAAGCCGGCTGGATAATTGTACGAACCCTTGGTGCTCGAGTCAGACTCGCACTTGGCCATTTTTTTAAATTTCCAGTTTTCAACTATAATAGGTCGCTTGTAGATCACTTAGATAATACTATCCTGTCAGCCCTGTCTTTAGAAACCCTGAATAATCAATTAATCACATGTATCATTGAAAGTAATGTTTGTATGAAGATGAACGCATATATGCGTTGCTAGCAGTGAATGTTTTAATAATTTTGCATGTGTTCGACAGTATGGCAAACGCAAGGCACGTTTCAACGCTGCTGCTGACGCTGGTGCTGGTTTGTGGAGCAGCGGAACACGGTCTGCGGTCAAGCTACGAGACCTTCCCGGTGGACCCCTATATCACAGATGAGGAAGTACGGCACCATAAGTTCATCAACGATCTATTGTGAATCTGTCTGATGATTATATACGAAGCGATTAGCGTTCAAATGGCCACCAACTGCAATTATCACAGAGATACGTCAAAATAAATATCCTTTATTGCGGATATTTCAGACGTAGTTTTTGATTACAGACGGTTTCGAACACCTCGGCCTGACTGCGTTAGCCTTTAATCAGGCACAGTCAATATGCACACTAAAATTAACTTTTGTTACTGACCAGGATAAGCTGCAAAAGGAACACTGCATGTCACATTTTAATAATCTAAGAAGGTATACCTATGACAAAACCATTAGAGGCCGATGCAGTGTTACTATTCACTCGTCTCAGCAGTGATGAGTACCAAAAAGGCGCACTTAACCTTTTGACCGCCACAGTCGGCTGTGGCCGTCAACAAAAAATCGTGCCCCTGACGCCACGTCGGCCACAGCCGTCCAAATTTCAATGATCAAAAACTTTGTAATTCTAACCGCTACAAGTATTTTTCAATCCCTGTTGATTTTGGGGCAAATCTTTTTTTTTTTACTCTGGCGTCAGTGGCACGGTAAATTGCTAGACCGCTTGGCGGTCAATAGGTTAAACATACCCCACACCTAACAGTTCTCTTGAAACTGCTTAATCCCCGGTGAACTCGAAGCTTTCACAATTTGTATGGCCCCGCGAGTAAGTTACTTGTAGGTAGCGATATATCCGTCGCTGACATTGAATCGATGGTGCGGATGTATCCGTCACTGGCATCCAAAAAGCCAATTTTATGAAAAAGAGTGTGATAGATATCCAGACGTTTTCCTAGTACGAAGCCTTTTAGAATTGAAATCTATCCAACACACACAATTACCAATCATATATTATACCAATCCTTGATTATACCTAATATTAACGTTGATAATGTCTTATATACGTATATGCAGCGGGACCCCATGTAATTATGGTTTAGGTCCTAAATAATCGAGTTGGTATATATTTCTACCTGTCGATTTATGTACTTTAAAATTTCTACTTTTGCAAATTAATGAAAAAAAAATGATTCTGTGCCAGCGGGGCCCTTTGTTAATTGTAAGTTTACAGACTAAATGAATTACTATTCATGGAGCATCTTATTTCTACCTTCCAAATAACTTTTCACCACACCCTAGATATAACTAGTTTTTGAGAAATACGCGTTCGAAGATTTTGTCCATCTTGCAGGGCCCTTTGGTATTTAGTGACTTACATGACCCTAGGTAATTTAAAAAAAACAGCTGGTTATTTCTACTTACTGAATCAATTATTACCAACATGCTAGTGACAGGTATTCAAGAAAAAAAAATAAAAAATATATTATTGTATTATATTATCACTAAACCTGTCACTAGCAAGTTGGTAATAATTGCTTCAGTAAGTAGAAATAGCCGGCTGTTTTTTAAAATTACCTGGGGTCATGTAAGTCACTAAATACCAAAGGGCCCTGCTAGATGGACAAAATCTTCGAACGCGTATTTCTCAAAAACTAGTTACCTATATCTAGAGTGTAGTGAAAAGTTATTTGGAAGGTAGAAATAAGATGCTCCATGAATACTAATTCATTTAGTCTGTAAACTTACAATTAACAAAGGGCCCCGCTGGCACAGAATCATTTTTTTTTTCATTAATTTGCAAAGGTAGAAATTTTAAAGTACATAAATCGACAGGTAGAAATATATACCTAGTTATTTAGGACCTAAACCATAATTACATGGGGTCCCGCTGCATATACGTATATTAATGTCTTGTATCATATAATAATGACTTGTCAAATCAAGTGTAGCAAAGTAACGCATTACGCATACTCCTTGGCGGATTTCTTAAATGCTGTTGCGGTACAAAATAATTGTACTTTTTTACAATAGATTAAAAATAATGTTCCCTTATAGTTCCCCGCCAATTCAGCACAGTCGCTGTGGTCGTGCTATTCTCGACGCCACGTAGCTTGGCAATAGCGACCAATGACTCCTCCTACCATGAAACTCAATTTCTAATGACGACACTTTTTTTTGTTCCCCTAAACGACCATTTTTACTTTTATTGCTACACCGTGGTAGCGGGTCCGCTCCCTCCACGCCCAGACACCTTCTACAACGGTGTAGCAATAAAAGTAAAAAATTGGGCAAGTGCGAGTCGGACTCGCGCACCGAGGGTTCCGCACAAACACTTTTCATCCTGAAGTGGTTAAGTTAAGTTTGCACCAGGTATGCACAACGCCCCATACAAATGAGGTGCAAAGTTAACGCAACCAACCCGTTTGTTGTATGGGAGCCCCCCTTAAATATTTATTTTATTTTATTTTTAGTATTTGTTGTTATAGCGGCAATAGAAATACATCATCTGTGAAAATTTCAACTGTCTAGCTATCACCGTTCTTGAGATACAGCCTGGTGACAGACGGACGGACGGACGGACGGATTGACAGCGAAGTCTCAGTAATAGGGTCCCGTTTTACCCTTTGGGTACGGAACCCTAAAAATGGTCGTTACGGGGAACAAACAAAAGTGTCGTTATTAGAAATTGAGTTTCATGGCAGGAGGAGTCATTGGTCGCTATTGCCAAGCTACGTGGCGTCGAGTATAGTCACTTTCTGGCACGACCACGCAAGATTTGAAGTCCTAGAATGGGAACAAATTCTAAAGAAAAAAATGTACTCGCATAAAAAACATCGATTTTTATAGTATCATCACTGGGAAAGAACTACAATCAAAAGTACCAATTAAAAGGGCCCGTGTTTTATCAACAGGACTAACCTAGAATATTGATTGCAGTATATTCGCCACATCCACTCGATGTACGACGCGTACAGGGCAGACGTCGGCGGCAGACTCATCATCGAGACCAACTCTCTCATCGACACCAAGTACCGCGCGTTAAAGCGGAACGCGGATTTCATCAATTCGCTCCTAGCGATACCGAAAGGACTTAATGAAGCTGGACGCTGACCGCTCAACCACTTACAATAGAACTACCTCTTACATGCCTTTGACACTTTAATTTTAAATACAGACAAACCTGTCGTTTGATTAAAACGTTTTATTTTACTGTCAAAGTGATAATGATGAATGGGATGTAAATAATAAAGACTTGTTGTCAAAACATGTTATATTGTACCATATTTTAATTATAACGCTAATTAGACTAACATGCTATTTTATGTTTTACCATAATCAAAAGGTATACCATTAACAGTTTTAATAGCAAAGAAGTCAATACTTATGTACATAATTCGATATTTGAACTAAATAAAAAAAGAGTTAATTTATCCATCTTAAAGATGTACATGGCTGTACTATTTGAGAAACTTGCCATCTCTCGGAGGCTGAACTAACTACATTTCTACATCAAATTTAACATGTTATGCAAAAATATTCGTCTATATACATCTGTTACGATTATGACACCACGTGTGACTAATTTATGTGAAAGTATATAATACGAACTACTATTTATACATATACATTTCATAAGTACATCAGTGATAGTTAATTTCACTCACATGCTAAGTGCTTATTCATATTTCTCTCAAATATCTAAAAAAAAACAGTTAGACGTCAAATGCCACGTTATAAGATTCGCAATCGAATAAGACTTAAGAAAACTGATAAAACTATATTTGAGAGAGGGTTATTAAATAGTTACTAACGAGGTAAGCAATAAGCACGTTTTGTGCTAAACATCAACAAATCATTCAACGAACGAGTCGTTTAGTAAATGCGTCACTAGAAGTTTATGTGGCGCGTTCGGAATGAATTTACGTGTTACGAGTGGATTACGATGAAATTTTAATTGCAACATTGGCCACGAAATAACATTTATCCAACGGCCAATAGGTTTAAAAAATACATAACCAATTTAAACGTATCACATACAACGGCAGTTTCTGTAGAATAATGTAGCTGTTTAATCGTCCTCAATGTCCTGCAGTTCCGTAGAGCGCGGCGAACGGTGGCAACAAAACCAGCGAGGCCCGGCCGGGGTGCGGGAGCCTCAGCGAGTTTTGTTGTCGGGCGCGCGCTAGAACTTGAGCGAGAAGCCGGGCGCGACGTTGAGCGAGCGCGCGGGCTGCACGCGGAAGCCGAGCGCTTCGTCGGAGTCGCCGCGCGCGAACTGCGCGTAGGCCGCGCCGCCCGCCGGCGGGCGCGGGCTGTGCGTGCTGCGCCGGTTGCCCTCCGACTTGGCGGGCCACGTCGGGAACATCGCCGGCTCGATCGCCACTGGTTGCTCCTGTGGAACGAGACCGAGTCGTAATACAACTACTTGACACCACTCGCAGATTGAACGACTTCCTTGAACGATTTTTCCCAAAAATCAGGCATAATTAAGTCGATTGTGGAATTATATGCAATGGACGATATCGAATAATAATTCTTACAAAGTAATACGCACATTTAGTTTTACTGAAAATACTTTTTTTACTATTTCTTGTGACAAATATTTGTTCACTATTTTTTCATATAGTTAAGAGTTGTTATAATCAGTGTAGAACGAGAATACGATACATATATTTTTTAATCCTTACACTATTATAATCCCGGGATTAAGTCTTATCCATATTAATATTACGTTAGGAAATCCCGGCAAATTGTACACCCTAATCCTACCACTGGTTATAATTATAGATGATTGTTTAAAAAAGAACAATAATGTTCCTAGTCAACCTAGAAAATGCATTTACTTTTCATAGATAATAATATGTACGTGAATGTAGGGCTAACCTTGAAGTAGGCATGGTCCAAAGCCGCATCGGCAGCGATCCTCCGGGCGGGGTTGTAGGCGAGGAAGGACTGCAGCAGCGTGAGGCCGGTCTCGGAGAGCAGGTCCGCGCCGACGCGCTGCCGCAGCCCGCCGGGCGGGTGCTCCGCGAACGTCATGCGATGATAATATGTACGTGAATGTAGGGCTAACCTTGAAGTAGGCATGGTCCAAAGCCGCATCGGCAGCGATCCTCCGGGCGGGGTTGTAGGCGAGGAAGGACTGCAGCAGCGTGAGGCCGGTCTCGGAGAGCAGGTCCGCGCCGACGCGCTGCCGCAGCCCGCCGGGCGGGTGCTCCGCGAACGTCATGCGATGATAATATGTACGTGAATGTAGGGCTAACCTTGAAGTAGGCATGGTCCAAAGCCGCATCGGCAGCGATCCTCCGGGCGGGGTTGTAGGTGAGGAAGGACTGCAGCAGCGTGAGGCCGGTCTCGGAGAGCAGGTCCGCGCCGACGCGCTGCCGCAGCCCGCCGGGCGGGTGCTCCGCGAACGTCATGCGATGATAATATGTACGTGAATGTAGGGCTAACCTTGAAGTAGGCATGGTCCAAAGCCGCATCGGCAGCGATCCTCCGGGCGGGGTTGTAGGTGAGGAAGGACTGCAGCAGCGTGAGGCCGGTCTCGGAGAGCAGGTCCGCGCCGACGCGCTGCCGCAGCCCGCCGGGCGGGTGCTCCGCGAACGTCATGCGATGATAATATGTACGTGAATGTAGGGCTAACCTTGAAGTAGGCATGGTCCAAAGCCGCATCGGCAGCGATCCTCCGGGCGGGGTTGTAGGCGAGGAAGGACTGCAGCAGCGTGAGGCCGGTCTCGGAGAGCAGGTCCGCGCCGACGCGCTGCCGCAGCCCGCCGGGCGGGTGCTCCGCGAACGTCATGCGATGATAATATGTACGTGAATGTAGGGCTAACCTTGAAGTAGGCATGGTCCAAAGCCGCATCGGCAGCGATCCTCCGGGCGGGGTTGTAGGCGAGGAAGGACTGCAGCAGCGTGAGGCCGGTCTCGGAGAGCAGGTCCGCGCCGACGCGCTGCCGCAGCCCGCCGGGCGGGTGCTCCGCGAACGTCATGCGATAATAATATGTACGTGAATGTAGGGCTAACCTTGAAGTAGGCATGGTCCAAAGCCGCATCGGCAGCGATCCTCCGGGCGGGGTTGTAGGCGAGGAAGGACTGCAGCAGCGTGAGGCCGGTCTCGGAGAGCAGGTCCGCGCCGACGCGCTGCCGCAGCCCGCCGGGCGGGTGCTCCGCGAACGTCATGCGATGATAATATGTACGTGAATGTAGGGCTAACCTTGAAGTAGGCATGGTCCAAAGCCGCATCGGCAGCGATCCTCCGGGCGGGGTTGTAGGTGAGGAAGGACTGCAGCAGCGTGAGGCCGGTCTCGGAGAGCAGGTCCGCGCCGACGCGCTGCCGCAGCCCGCCGGGCGGGTGCTCCGCGAACGTCATGCGATAATAATATGTACGTGAATGTAGGGCTAACCTTGAAGTAGGCATGGTCCAAAGCCGCATCGGCAGCGATCCTCCGGGCGGGGTTGTAGGTGAGGAAGGACTGCAGCAGCGTGAGGCCGGTCTCGGAGAGCAGGTCCGCGCCGACGCGCTGCCGCAGCCCGCCAGGCGGGTGCTCCGCGAACGTCATGCGCTGCACCGCCGGCAGCTCGCTGTAGCCCGGCCACACCAGCTCCGACGGGGTGCCCAGGTCCTGCACAGTTTCAATATTTTAACCCACATATCAAAATGTAAAGTAGTACCGCAGACATTAAGTCGTCTACTGAAATCGCCACGAATTAGATTTTTATGCGTATGTAAGTAACTGATTGTTTAGGGAACATAAAAATATGACATAGAATAAGTGCGTGAAATAAAACTCGAGAGCGACCCGTTCATCGTTCGTCCCAAGTTAACCTATGTACTTACAAAATGCATAACATGCTAGAAACGTTGCTTATCAAGTTTTACCAAGTAACTGAAAGTCGTGCTTACCCTAACCTGATAGCAACATGTAAACTAGCATTACCTAACAAGACGTTTTTATAAAATTTTGGAAGCATCATAATCATAGATCTGTTATCCAAATAGATGACTAAAGTACATGTATTTCGCCTGTCAAAATGTCACTTGATTTTGTTTACTTATTCCGCGCTTGGATCTTAAAGTCAACGAGGCTTCCAAAAAATGCCCGAGTGTGCCATATTGAACTGTAAAAATACCTCCAATAACAGGTGCTGAGATAAACGAAATATTTATTTTCAAGGGTAAATAATGTTTGTCTTAAATTGTACGTTATTTAATTTGAAATCAATAATTTCACATTAAGTATATTGGGGTTTTACTATGAAAACTTTTACATAATACATTGCCAGCTATGGTTGTTGCAGTTATAAAAAAGCCTTATTATTAAAACATGCAATGAAAATAAAAAGATTCTCATCAGTCATAATTCAATAAGATTAGCTGAAAATTTGGCAAAATTAAAGGACAACTTTTATCTATCAGGATATGTAGGTTATAGAGCCAAGTTTAATTTTATTTACTCTCCCCCCCTCTCAGGGGTGAGCGTCACCCCCCGCGACCTCGAATGTGTCCCGGAGCGCGGTATTTTCCACTTTAAAAGAAAACCGTGTACGATACATACAAAGTGTATAGGAACGCGTTACCAATGTAACTGAATAACAGATTACTTCACAGCTATTATAATTCAATAAGATTAGCTGAAAATTTGGCAAAATTAAAGGACAACTTTTATCTATCAGGATATGTAGGTTATAGAGCAAAGTTTAATTTTATCTACTCTCCCCCCCTCTCAGGGGTGAGCGTCACCCCCCGCGACCTCGAATGTGTCCCGGAGCGCGGTATTTGCCACTTTAAAAGAAAACCACGTGTACGATACATACAAAGTGTATAGGAACGAAATAATCCTGAATAAATTTACTATAAACCTTTCGTACATACAAAAGCGATAGCACTTATACAATCAGCGCAATCTGTTACCAAATACTAACGTTTTTAATTATTGATCTTTTTTTTCTGCTAAAAGGTTAGTTAGGTATCTCAAAAACTGCACACTTCTCGGCCAAAATATGTATGACAAAAGTAAAGAATGTTCTCAAAGAGTATCACTACGTTTTAAGAGACGGGAGTGCCTTACAAAAAGCGTGAACTTGGCTCTATAACCTACATATCCTGATAGATAAAAGTTGTCCTTTAATTTTGCCAAATTTTCCATATATTGCAATCTAATTTTCTTGGATTATCATCATTTACTCGTTGCTTAGTTACAAAAAAACGGTCTATAATGACAGATTTATTTCAAATGCAACCACTAGTGTTGTACAGTTACTCTGGTACTAATCGATTTTGGAAACCAAAAAAGGTAAGGTTAATTTTTAGTGTAAAAAATTATATACATTATTAAACTAATTGTACAAAAAAAAATAGTATCGATATCAACATCATATATATTTTTACCCATCCCTATGAACTTGACAGCTACCAAATTGCACCTCCGATAACGGGGTCTAATAAGAGGCTAGTTGACACAGTTTTGAAATATATTTGAAATGGTTAATAATGATCTTACTAGTTCTAAAAAAAAATACATATTTTTGTGAAAGCTAGAAAGCTAAATTTTATCAATTGAAAATTCGAAATTTCATGAACAGTCAAAAACGCCGTCCGCCATTTTTGCCTTTTGCTAATCAGTGGCGTGACGTAGAATTACCTACGTGTAAATATTCGAAATTCGACCGTCGTATAGTGCCATTCCGCTCACTCCAATATACTTTGACAGGAGGGACGGCACTATTCGAAGTCGTCAAAGTAGACTTTCAGTTTTCTTTACAGGACCGATGACGTCACTATCATAAGCGAAAATGGCGGACAGCGTTTTAGGCATTTCAAAATACAGATTAAAAACCATATTTTCAAATTCAATTTTTTCCGCCATCTTTCACTTTTATGAATTCAAAAATATATATTTAGATTTCCTTTCCTAAACACTATACGGAATAAACTTAGTTTATGACAATTTGACATGAGTCAACTAGCCTATTTGGCTCCCAAGAAAACACTTCATTTGATGGTGCCTGTACTAGAACTGACTAAGCTGATTTACTTAATGAATTATTTAGCTGCGGTTTTACGAAACAAATTTTTAATTCATGATTAGTTTTGCCATCTCAAAATAATGTTTCAGGACTTTCAGCGTAATAACGGCAAGTGGAAAATTGATTGAAATTGGAAACCAAAAACCTAACATGGTAATTTTCATTCGTACTATAGGAATCGATTATTAACCGACTACTGTACAACGCTATTAATCGGTATCACGCGGACGGAGTACTCGCATCACTACAAAGCCTTTGTCGTGCCATTTAAAAATCGGCACACTGTGTGTCCTTGAAAAATAAGAACAAGAGTTATCTATTTAAACAACAGATCTGTGGTCATAATTTATTTATGGACTATATGCATGAATTAACAATAAAAGCGGTAACTAACCTTAAAAATTCGATTCAACTGGTCTACTTCAGACTTTCCAGGAAAGAGCGGATTCATTGTGATGAACTCAGCAAAGATACAGCCGACACTCCACATGTCGATGGGCGTAGAGTATTCTTTGCCGCACAGCAGCAGTTCGGGCGCCCGGTACCACAGCGTCACCACTATGGGAGTGTATTGCCGCAGTGGCGAACCATACTCCCTCGCCAAACCAAAATCACCCACCTGTAAATTTGATTAATTTTAAAATAAATATATATTTAAAAGAAATACGAAATAATAAAAATAACAGAGAGAGACGTGCGAGTGAGAATCTAGATCACCAAATGAAATTTCATTTCATAAAAATATGACCTAAATTGAAAAAAAAAATACACCCCGCGACACAAGTAGCTGGTCATCATGAGACCCTCATTCATTGAGTGATAAAGAGAATGCTACTAGAACTGAACATAAATACAAAATCTGGAATGAATAGCTTCAATATTGGCTCAGATCTTATCACTTGTTCCAATTAAAGCTGAATATCTTGGTAACTACTGGTCCCATTTCCATCAAAAATAGCTAAGAACCATCTCGACGGACATATCTTTCGATTAAAAAACCCGCACTCAAATTGGTCTATCCGTTTGGGAGCTACGATGCCACAGACAGACACATAGATACACAAATACACATGTTAAACTTATAACACCCCCTTCTCGGGGGTTAAAATGTAGACCAATACGTACACGATTACAGAGCTCAAGTAATGAATTAACAGTGTACAACAAATTACGTACTTTAAGTATTCCCTTGTGTGAAAGAAGAAGGTTACTAGTCTTGAGATCCCTGTGCAATATCCAGTTGTCGTGAAGATGGTGAACAGCTTTCAGCAATTGAGTCATAAGGCATTTTACTTCTCCTGAGAACATATTATATCATTCTTAATAATAAATTGTTTATAAAGGTTAATCATCTAAAACATATGTAAGATTATGTTATGTACTTCCGATCTTAACACGTTCACTGTCCGTGTCCCATATGTGGGGTCACGGCAAGCCTCTATTGCAGAGACATAAGGTTCATATGTCAAACCGGGACAGTGAACGTGTTAAGGTAAGATGGGAAAGCATAATACCTGGCAGAAACACCTGTTTTTTGCCTCTCATTGTTTCCATGAGACTCTTCAGGTCGTGTTCCACGTAGTCCATGACGATAAATATCTTGTCCATATTGGAGCCTACCACGATCTCCCGAACGGTGACAATATTTGGATGCTGACCCTGCAACAATCAAACGGAACGTTTCGCTCGTTAGTTCAAATGGGGCGTACTTTACTGTCCACGCTGCCTGCAACTCGTAGACCAACTCTCATTGATTATAGTCACTGCAATCTACGCTTCACAGCGCGATTATCATAACAGGAGTGATCAACGAAGAAGATAAAAACGTGGAAGAATAATCATTCAAAAGGGCTAGCGCGCACACTACAAAATATGTAGTATCATATAGAGACCTTCTAGATAGATCAATAGGTGTAACTCTAGTGTGTTAACTGGAGTCTAAGCGCCATACCAAATGTATGGAACAGACCTCGCTACGGTACCGCCATCTACAACAGCCGATGGAACTTCGGGTATTCCCTTTGAATTATTCATCCATCATATTGAACATCGTGACATAAGTTAAGAGCTGAAAGAGGAAACCTGAGTCGACTTACCGTAATGATGAAATCAATATTTAAATTACCAGAATTCTATACAAAACTATTTATAACTGCGTTGTAGCTATTATTATAATCTCAAATTAAATAAAAAAAAATACTAGTTTTCCTAAATATCACGTTTGAATAACGCTAATATAAATTAAAAAAATACGTCATGTCTTAGTTCTTCTGTTTTAATACGAGTTTGAAACAATTCTAAAATAGGATGATGTTTGACGAGATATATTAAATTTAAATTACTTAATACATGTTTAATAATATGATCGCATTTTATGGTAGGTCAGCCAATGGACAAAGTGGCTTGTCCACTGGCTAATCTTGTTTGTTAATTAAAATAATTGTTAATCGTGACTGTTACATAAATATGCATACACACAGAAGGTCTAAATTTAAACGAAGAATTACAATAAGGAGTACTTTGGTATAAAACTGTTTATAGAAACTAAAAGGTGAACCGTTTACCAACTTTGGTACTAGGTTCAGACTTTCTACTTCAAAGAACTTTTACAAAATTAACCAATTCGACAAGAATTTAAACTTTACACATCATATTTTATGAGTAAAGGAATGATATACTATGTTGTAGATCTTGACGTCATGTTTTAAAATATTGCATTATCAATCTTGGTAGAAATGTACAAAAGTAACGGTACAGGAGCACAGTTTATCGTTTAAACAATATCAACATATCTCTATTATAAAAAAAAAGAATTCTGATGATTTAAACATTGAAATACATATTACGATATCAGTCTCAACTAACACAAGAATTTTGTTTCACAAAAACTTATTTCGAAAAATGGCTCCTACTCGAGGCATGACCACAACAAACAGAAAAAATATCCATTTTTACCAAGTTGTTTAAGGACGCTCTTTCACCAGAAGGATACAATAATCCATAAACCTTTACACTGCGTACCTACTATTACATGCGCCTGATCTGGCGAAAGGGCACACTAAGATGTTGGCTCAATGAATAATTTAAGTTTTTACTTCAAGACACTTAATAAATATCAAGATGGGTACCGCGAAATACCTACACCGTCCTTAAATTTTGCCAAGACACTTTTAAGCGAGTGCATTTAGATGAAAGTAATAGAAACTAGTGAAGAACAGGGGAGTTTTTGCATCCACCATCTTAAGTATTACCACAAAGTTAATCGGATAACTTTTCAACGAATATTTTTTTTTTTATTCTGGTACTGTAATCTGTCAATTATAATTTCACAGACGAAATTACAACAACGCACTTTTCAACCAGTACCGAATTTACATACTATATGGTAGCTGCTACTGAACTATAATATTCCATAAGACAACTCTCTACTCAACTGTAATACATTTCAAAAAGAGAACATCAGCATATCTGATAATAAAAAAAACACTCCATTGTTCCGATTGGTTGAAATTACTTACACCTGCTATGACCATCTCGATCATGTTTTTAATACTTTGAATTAAATAAAAAAGGTTAAATAAAAAATGAAAATTCACAGTGGAGAATAAAAATGATTTTTGCGTTTTGATCGTATAAAAAGTATTGTATACAATAATTTCACAATTATGTACTTACTTAGGCCACTCGGCATTGACATCGTTACTTGTGTTTTTGTGTATAATTCGAGATTATTCATTGGACCAATATCATATACCACTTGGCAAAAACTTAAAAGTCCCGAGTTAAATATCTCACACCACACGCACAAGTCATTTTAGCATTTTACACATTTTACATGTCAAAATCAGCGTGTGTTTAATTGAACATTCACATTTATAAATAACATTACAAACAGCTTTGGCTTCCTCATGGGGAAAATATTGTGACTTACTTAATCTAGTTTTTGGGATGTACAAGTATATTACAAAAAACATTTCAAACACAAAAGTTATTTCAAATGGCGATACAAAATTCGACGTGTGCATACAGATTACCACCACAGTAAATACGTTCCCACCAATATGCTTTATTTTTAAACCATGTGTGTATTTATTTGGTTATGTATTATGTTGTATTAACCACATGAAAAAATAAAGCGCCATTTGTATTCCTCCTCCAACACGAAATCCAGTTAAAGTCTATCGATTTTTTTTTAAGATGATTAAAAATTGTATTTACAGTCCATGAGCTCTCAGATTGCGATTCGGGTTCTTATCTAGATCGCTTAAGAGCGAGCGAGACAGGTATAAAACGCGAATTGCATTCTGACACCTCACGCACTGTATACAGGATGTTTGGCAGATGGTTGGACAAAAAAAATAACAGCGGAGAGGTGGGGCCATATGCTACGTACTTAGCCCTATAAATCTGGCCTAGACCCCAAGGTTTGAGAAAAAAAAATTACTTTCATAAAGATGCCGCAATGCATGACTTCAAGTCAAATAACTTATAAAAATGCGGATGTATCATTTTTTATTAATATTCTGATCTTGAGTATTGTGGTGTTAAAATGCTAAATGAGCATATGGCCCCACCTCTCCGCTGTTTTTTTTTGTCCAACCATCTGCCAAACACCTCGTATATGTATTCATAGAGTAAAAACAATGTTAAACTGAACGCGCCTCCAATGAGCATACCTACTTATAATTTCTGCTATGAATAACATTTCGTCAGTTATGCGTATCTTACATATTAACACAAAACTTTATTCATCATGTAAATAGCTCTTAATATATTTTAAAGAAGATATTAATTTAACGTTTTTCCGTTTAAAACAACCGTTGATGTTGTTATGATGTTTCAGATCCAATCCAGATCAGATTCTTGGACAGTTGTTTGTCAAATAGCCTTGAGTGGATAATGATCTGCTTACTGCTGTATTGGCCTATTATGTTTCCCAAACTTCATCATTTCGCAAACCAAGTTTTTTTTAACCGTAATCTTTTTACAACCTATTGCGTTTTATAAAGTACGGTATACCGTACATAATCGTATACGATTATGTAACGAGAGACGTGTGAGTTGGGTAATCAATTTGTGTATAGTAAAAATTATCTAAGCTAAGCTAATCCACTTAAGAACTGAATACCATTGAACAAACCACAACTGGTAAACCACAAATTAAGATAACGAGCTCATAGTAAAAGCAGATTGTAACCACCTTGGAAGGTTAATGTAGATTATCAACTCTATTTCTTTGGACATTAGACTACAAAATGCACTAACAGAATAATGGTGATCATAACTTTTTTGGAATTTTACAACCGTCCGACTCTTCACAAGAACGTATTCTCTTGAAAAAGGACTATGAACTCTCGTCAACAAACATTTTAAACCTATTCAACAAGGAATAAGGTTTGAAAATTCAATATCCACGCAATGTAGTTCTAACCTTTTTTTGTAAGTAACTGGTTGGCGCTTACGAGAACAAAAGCAGATAGGATTGTATTAGACACAATACCAGTGGATTACCTTAGCTTAGATAATTTGTACTATAAGAACTTATATTTTAAACGAAAAAAGTCTTTATTGCCCTGACTTTTTGCAAACGTCAACTGCTCGTCGAGAATGTCGAGACCAAACTAACGAATACAAACTGAATGGGTTAAGTCATACTGTAAAAGTGTAAAGGTTCGACCAAACCACTGCTCAAAAGTGTAAAGGTTCGACCAAACCACTGCTCAAAATACGCAGACCATGCGTTTACGTAGTGACGTGTTTTTACGATGTCTTGTAGTTTATCTGCTTAGCAAGTTTCATCGCTGTATATACATATCTATATAGATTATGTATTATAAGTTTATATTTTATTTATATTCGTAATATGTACGTGATTATGTGTTGTTGGTATGTATGTGGAAGTTGGTTGCACCGCCTACAAATTTTCTGTTTCGCCCTAAGGTTAACTGGTAGAGAATGCCTCATTTAAGTCCGCCTTTTGTACGATAACATTTCTTTTGTGCAATAAAGATTAAATAAATAAATAAAATCTCGTTTACGGTGCTTCGTCTTTTTAGGGTTCCGTAGTCAACTAGGAACCCTTATAGTTTCGCCAGGTCCATCTGTCCGTCTATCTGTCTGTCTATCCATCTGCGGCTTAGCTCCGTGATCATTAGTAGGTACTAGGAAGCTGAAGTTTGGTATGAGTATGTGTATGTATCACGCCGACAAAACGGTAAAATTAAATCGAAAAAAAAAAGTTCGTACACCTAAAGTGGGGGTGTTTTTTTTTTCGTTCCAACACAAGTGTGTTGTCGTTAAATAGGTCTTTTAAAAATAATAGGGGTCTCCAAACGTTATTTTTTGATAGGTTCGTAAATATTCGCTCCGAAAAAAAAATAGTGTCCCCCCCCCTTTAATTTTGAATTAAAATTTTCCAATGAAAATGAGGCCTTTATAAGTACTTTCAATGAAAACTATATAGAATAAAATCGGTCAAGCCGTTTTAAGTTATCGCAAAATTTCATAATTTTCTTTAAAATGACGTAAGTGCCGCGCGGTGTCCTTATACGTCCGTACCATACTGCACTAAAACATTCCGGTCAATCTGGCGCATATAATCCATAACTTTCAGAAGGTAATAAGTAATTACAGTTACTTGGCGTTTACGACTTTTTATACAGCTCAAAATCTTTCTCGTAAAGGACTCTAAAGGGTCTATTGTGAAGGATGGGCAACTACGGAACCCTACACTGAGCGTGGCCCGACATGCTCTTGGCCGGTTTTTTGAGTAGCAGTGTGGATAGCATGTGTTAAAAGCATGATGCATAATCATGCATACGACACATCACCGTCACCATTTTTGAGCAGCAGTGTGGTCGAGCCTCAAAACTTTATAATCTCTTCCAAACAATCCAATCATCATACAAAACTTGCGGCTAAATAAAAGCTAGTAAATTTGTTATGGGTATCATTATGAATGAGATTCATCGGGTTGGCAGTTAAATTCCTTCTTTATCTCACATTTATCAATACAGATGAGATGATATTTGTTAGTAGAGCGTTTTCCAAAACAAAACCTGAATCACTGTTTCTTCCAGAGCGTGACGTTTTTGGGATCATCATACTCAGAATCGATAGCATTATCAAAGTAAATAATAAAAAAGTGTCCCAAAATATGTATTTTGGGACACTTTTTGTCTCCAATTGGTATTTTAGTCTCCACTACGTAACGCTTGTGTAAATAAAAAAAACGTTCATATTCAAACGTGACGTAGTGGAACGGACCAATTTACGACTTTTTTTATTCTTCACATTGAAAGTGCTATTGATTCTGAGTAAGATGAACCCAATAACTTCAACTTCTGGAAGAAATATATAATGATTCGGGTTTTTTTTTTTGGAAAACGCCCAGGTTACAATTTTGACATCGCATACGAAAGGTTAACACGTGAATAATATCGACGTCGATGATGTCGACTAAATTCTCGGTTTCTCTGTGTACTTTAGGCGCTGCACGACAGTTCTGCTACAATTACAGGCAGGTATAGTCTGCCCGGCAGAAAAAAAAAAGCATTAAAACTTGTTTTCTATTTGATAAGGTTATAGGGTAAATCGCCAATTACTGGCCACCGTTCAATAACTGGCCACCTCATACTAAAAATGAACTCTGTTTACCTGCAAACTGAATTCATTATAGTATAACGTGGCCAGTTATTGAAGGTTGGCCAGTAATTAAAACCTTATACTAAAATGAATTCTGTTTGCAGGTGAACAGAGTTCATTTTTAGTATGAGGTGGCCAGTTATTGAACGGTGGCCAGTAATTGGCGATTTACCCTAAAGTCATAATAAAAAGAATTGAATTTCGACCGAAACACAGTTATTATAAGGTTAAAGTCCTTTTTATATTTATCAAACAATATATATCTTCACACCTCCGAAAGGGTTGTCAAAACTGTAATATAATAAGTGAATAAATAATACAACATAAAAAAATCTGTGATAAACTACATTTAAAAAAAAAACATAACTCAATATAATTTTAAATTAGTTAATAATAGTGCACCATTCTTTTAGCTTTCATTCGCATTAATTATAGAGTTGAGTGATCTAGTAGGTAAAATAAAAGTTGTCTGCAATTCTCTTCACGCGTTTTTGGATCCGCTTAACTAGAAAAAATATACATTTTCACTTCTCTCATGCTCTAAAAGTTCGACTTTATGCTGTGCGTAGACGACATAAAATCGTTTTTTATGCTCTAGAGCATAAAGTAAAATCGACGTCGAAGACCAAGGCGATCGGTCCAACAGCCACGCGAACAACTTAAAACTTAAACCCGTTACAGACCTTCCGACCCGATCCGATTTTCTAATACACTACACATTATCCGATTTCATCCGATAAATTGGATCGGATCGGAAGGTCTGGAACGGGTTTAAGCTGACATAAGAATACCAATGATAAAAGTTCCTTAATAAACAGATAAAAAAAACTTTAAACTTCATAGAATATACTCCTTGTTTTATTTCGTTTCGTTAATATTCTAAGACCAAGGCAAAGATACCAACAGCCAAAGTATATAAAACTTCTTGGAATAAACTTGTAATTTTTATTATCAATTATTACTTTTTAAATTTATTTTTATTTTGGTAAATCAATATAATATATTATATCTTTAACATACAACAATAATTTATTATAGACATAATAAACAAAATGTTTTAAAAATGAACAAATGAATATATAAATAAATGTTTAAATATGCCATGAAAAACTATTACTTTAAATATTTCTCATTGCTCTAATGTAACTTAAAATTTTATTTAAATTTGTTTTTAAGTATAATATGTACATGACCTAGTTTCATTTCCTCGCAATCAAAGTGAAAAGTAGAGTGTGCAACTCGTCCATAAAACGCATTTTACACTCGACTTTATATTCATCCTCGCTCGCAAGCTCGCTCGGATGGATAAACGTCTCGTGTAAGATAGTGCGTTTTATGCACTTGTTGTACAATCTACTATTATACTGCTCTTATAAAGATATTCGAATAAAATAGTAGATTGTTTGACAAGGGGCTAAAACAAGCCATTATGACACGAGGTAATTATTTGGACGAGCGAACGAAGTGAGCGAGGCCAAATATATCTGAGTGTTATAATGGTTTGTAGCCCCGTGTTAAACACTCTGCTTTTCACATCGACTGAAAAAGATAAAAAAAATTAAATTTAAAATAGTTTATTTTAAGAAAAATTAAAAGTACAATTTGAGTAATTTTTAGGGTTCCGTACCCAAAGGGTAAAACGGGACCCTATTACTGAGACTTCGCTGTCCGTCCGTCCGTCCGTCTGTCACCAGGCTGTATCTCAAGATTCTCAAGAACGGTAATAGCTAGACAGTTGAAATTTTCACAGATGATGTATTTCTATTGCCGCTATAACAACAAATACTAAAAATAAATATTTAAGGGGGCTCCCATACAACAAACGGGATTGGTTGCGTTAACTTTGCACCTCATTTGTATGGAGCGCTATACATACCAGGTGCAAACTTAACTTAACCACTTAAGGATGGAAAGGGTTTGCAGCTTGCACTCGCACTTGACCGGTTTTTTTATATTTAATGTTACAGCCTTTTCGTTGATTATAAAACGTGCTAAAATAAAATTTCAGTTAATATTCCAGTACATTGTAAATAAAAACTTTTTTGTTTATTTTTTTAATTGGGTCGATCTGATCAGGTTGCAGGTTGGTTTATTTTATTTGTAAATAGTATGTAGCTGGCCGGTAACAAGATTTTTTTTTCAGTGTCATAGAAATTTGTATGGGATTATATGGTTTCCTTTTAATAAATGTACTATTTTAGCCCCGCTTTGCGAACTTAAAATGACGTACTTTTTGAGCAGGAGAAGTGAAAATACACTTAATATTCAGCTACTACTTCCAACGAAAAAGTTGGCAAATCCCGATTGTCGCAACCCTACAATTTTTGACATTCCAGTTTCAATTTTGGTTAAATCGTTTGATATTAAACTTGTGCATACGTTAGCTTTTTGTTAACCGACTTCAAAAAAAGGAGGGGGTTCTCAGTTCGGTTGTATGTTTTTTTTTTTTTTTTTTTTTTTTTTTTAATGTTTGTTACCTCAGAACTCCGTCATTTATGAGTCGATTTGGAAAATTCTTTTTAGGTTCATGAATAGACATCTCAAGGTTGGTCCCATAAAATTTTGGTGAAGATCGGATGACGAGATCCAAGAGGAATCGAAGGAATTCCTGAAATTTTATAGGCACTTATAATATTTTTCACATATTTTATAAAATTATTTAAGTGTTTGCATATGGTGGTCATCATCTTCCAATGCTGAGCTGATGATGGAAGGTACAACTCCTCAACGGTTAGGAGTTAGGAGATAATTCAAACGAGATGCATGCCTTCAAGACCTCCCTGATCACCCCTGCCATAAGTGTTTTTAACAATCACTAAAAAGCAAAAAAAAAATTTTTAACAAAAAATAGAACCGACTTCAGTAAAACTAAAAAGCCAAAAATAACCCGTTCAAGTACAGATTACCTTTGACTCACCCTTTGAAGTCGGGGCCAAACCTCACGTAAACTATAAAATATAAATATAATAACTGAGTGGTTTGGGATCGACTTCAAAGGGTGAGTCAAAGGTAATCTGTACTTGAACGGGTTATTTTTGGCTTTTTAGTTTTACTGAAGTCGGTTCTATTTTTTGTTAAAAATTTTTTGTATGTAAGAAATCACTTACGCTCTAATTACTGTTAATAATTTTTTTATGGGTTTTAACTGATGAGTAAAAAGCTATAAAAATCGTAACCAGGCAGACACTTGTTTTTAAGGTACCGTAGTCAACTAGGAACTCTTATAGTTTCGCCATGTCCGTCTGCCTGTCTGTCTGTCTGTCTATCCGTCCGCGGCTTAGCTCCTTGATCATTAGTACTAGAAAGCTGAAATTTGGTATGAATATGTGTATGTAACACGCTGACAAAACGGTAAAGTGGGATCGTTGAATAGTTTTTTAAAAAATAATAGGGGTCAACAAACATTATTTTTTGATAGTCAGCAGTTTTTAAAATATTCGCTCCAGAAATCCAAAAAATACGTAACGACGGAACCCTACACTGAGCGTGGCCCGACATGCTCTTGGCCGGTTTTTTTTATATATTATTATTTTATTTCATTCAAAAACATGCCTACTGTATTGTCAATACCTTAGTTCACACTCGTACTGATTACAATTATTTTGCCAATGAAATTTAAACCACATTTGTGCCCTGTCCAATTGCGACGACTTTTTACGAAAAGTTAGTACGAATGTGTTCTAAGGTATCGTTGTAATAGTACGGAACCCTAGATACAAGAGCACACATGTTTATAATTATATATTTTTTATTTTTGTATATGACAAATTAATAAGGGGTGTGAAAACGTAAAGGGAAAGATTTGGAAAGATAGAAGGATAACGAAAAATACAAAGGTCCGTTTAATGAAGTGCCTTGTCTTTCCAATCTTTCTTTACCTATGGCGCTGAAACCTGGACTTCAAGATAGGCGAAAGATTGACGCGATGGATCCAGGATAGACTTTCGTCGATTGTGCAGCTCCGAGTGTTGAAGTTCTTTGGCCACATATCCCGAAATAAAAACTCCATGGAAAGATTGGTAGTCCAGGGCCAGATAGAAGGCAATAGAGGACGAGGCCGATCACCGACTCGCTGGACCGACCTTATTAGAAAGACCACACGGAGCTCCTTGGTGCAGTGCACTCGCTCCGCAGACAACCGGGTGAAATGGAGATGCATCGCGAGAGCTGCTGTCTGCCAGAGGTAGGATGAGGACGAGAACCCTAATGTGGACACTATTGCCGTAACCACGACCACTGCCACGAGTGAACGACTGATGATCATGGATTGAAAACGTAAAGAATTACATATTTCAGCCATTTTGAAACAAACTCGCTAGGTTACAGCTCTTAAATCAAATATTTCAACCAAGAGGGTCCGCTTCGTCGCTTACAATAAGGACGCATTGACAGATAAATTGGTATAAAAATGCAAACGAATTTCGACCTTATTAACAAACGATATTAAGTACATTTACATTGAGAATGATACATATTTCGTTAAATATAGTATTGCTAGGGGCAGAAAATTACTATTTCACGTTTTTATACAGTGAAAAATTATAGTTAATGACGAAAGCTTTGATTACCATTTATCCGTTTTCCAATGAATGACGCATTGACAGGTAGGTTGTATGCAGTAGTTTTGTATAAATATAATACAATTTACGAGTGACGAAATTTAACTTTTCCCTCGTTTCATCCCACTAAAATTATTTGACGGGTAACAGAGGTAGGGGTTAAAAACAAGTTTAACCTTAACTGGTGAGCTAAGGACAGTAGTGAATGTAAGCCCTCTTGAACTTTTAGTACTTAAATTAAACCATTAATTATAGGTTTTATTAAATCTTTGTATTAATGATTAAATATAAAAAAACTGGTGATTGCATATAAAAAAGTCAGTCAAGTGGGAGTCGCACTCGCGCACCGAGGGTTCCATACGAACTATTTTTTATTTTATTATATATAGTGAGCATAGATTTTTTTTTCATATCTTTCAAGGTACTGTAAATCTTATGGTTTTAATTTCAACTCCATACCTCCACGCTTTACAAGATACACGGTCTTGACAGATTGATTCTTGAAAGACAGACGCACGGACAGACAACAAAGTGATCCTATAAGGGTTCCGTTTTTTCTTTTGATGTACGGAACCCTAAAAAGAATGAAACATACATTTTTAGTAGGTACTTATGACCTGGCTAATCGCGGCGCGGCGGGCGGGGTGAGGCGCGGCGAAAACAAGTGTATCAGCGACTCAGACCATTTTCTATGGTCTGAGATAAGCCACTAGGAATGTCTTCAGTGCGGCGCTTGCGGCGATTCGCGGGGACGGATCGCGTCGCTCCGCGCCGCTCGCCGCTAAGACCGAAGTCGTTAGCGTTAATGTCCGTTTTTATTTTCATTTTATAAATTAATTAAACACTCTCTTAGAGCAACAATAAAAGAGATTAACTTAAATGACAACTTTTCTTCGTAAAAAGATTATTAGCTCTACTCATTTTTTCTCTACTATTCTCAACCGTAAAAGGCACGGAAGTCTTTTGGTAAAATTGGCTTGAGATTGCAATTTAACATAATGTAGGTTTATCGACATCAGAAGGATTTTGTGCAGCATACGAGAAGTATTTTTATAAATTAAAAAACCAGATACGCTTTTTTCAAGTTGTGACGATATATTTCTTAATACATGTTCTTGACTATCGTGTATATGTAATCAAGCCAAGTAAATAATTTACGTCACTCTAGGCCATAAGTGGGGTTTTCTGATCCAAGGCAAGAAAAAAAAAATGGGCAAGTGCGAGTTCGACTCGCGCATGAAGGGTTCCGTACCATAAAAGTCGTCGTCGGGCGGTCCGCATCATAGGTGACGAGAAAAGTACCAGATTCCTCGAACCCCTTCAATTACGTAGGGACATTGGGTCGCTGAGCGTTTTCTATCGCCTATACCATGGCGAGTGTTCTGAAGAGTTATTTTCTCTTATCCCACCCTCCCCTTTCCGTCATAGAACCACACGTGCCAGCTTGCGATGTCATCGTCTCACCGTGGAGAATATTCCCACCCGTACCAAGAAGTTTGGCAATTCCTTCATCTGCCGAACTATTAAAGTATGGAACTCCTTGCCGGCTCATGTGTTTCCTCCTTCTTATAACTTGGGACCCTTCAAACGAAGCGTGAAGAAGCATCTCTCGGGCCAGCATGGCAGTGTCAACTGACTTGGCACCGTTGGTTTCTCGTCAGTTGCCATTGCGACTTGGGCTCCCCTTTTTGCTTACCATCAGGCGAAGTGGAGCCACTATGTTGTGCCGTTATAAAAAAAAAAAAAAAAAAAAAAAAAAAAAAAAAAAAAAAAAAAAAAAAAAAAAAAAAAAAAAAAAAAAAAAAAAAAAAAACAAGTGTGTTGTATGGGAGCCCCCCTCAAATATTTATTTTATTTTATTTTTAGTATTTGTTGTTATAGCGGCAATAGAAATACATCATCTGTGAAAATTTCAACTGTCTAGCTATCACCGTTCTTGAGATACAGCCTGGTGACAGGCGGACGGACGGACGGACGGACAGCGAAGTCTCAGTAATAGGGTCCCGTTTTTACCCTTTGGGTAAGGAACCCTAAAAAGACAAATTATTTCGTAAAGCCCCAGACCGCATATTTATGGCCCTCGCCTAGTGATGTGCCGTGCTTGAGAACGTTTCTCGACTTGTATGGGCAAAGAACGTTCTCGACAACATTTCCCATACAAATCGGGAAACGTTCTCGAGAACGGTACATCTCTACCCGCACCTCCACAACTACGTGCGATCTCGGATATTCACGAATTCGCCGCCCTAGGTATGTAATATACGTTTATTTACGTCACCATGGGCCGTAAGTGGGGTTTACTGCCCTCTACGCAGGGAGAAACATCTCACTTCTTGGCCAACGCAAGCCGTAAAACATTAGACAAACCATTAAGGCCCGGATCGCATACAACTATACGTCGACAACGACGGGTAGGACCCGAGTGTAATTAATATTTTAATTACGCGCAATCCAATCACACTTACTGAACGGGCCAGAAAACCGATGCCGTAAAACACGATAACGGAGACTTAGCGACGGGTACATTGAGCACGAGCCCTAGTCAATACTAGAACCTTAGCAGAAACTGAATAATTTGGTGACTGTACACTGTATTTTACCATGATTTATACGGGTCTATATTAAATCGAATTAAACAATCGTCGTATCGCATAACAATTTTACACAATATTTAAAACGCACAATTTTGGTCCGTGGGGTCCCAGTCCACATCAACTGTTTAGGCAAATTTCTAAAAGACTGGTCGACATCACTGGGGACCGAAGAGCTGGCAGCTTCCTCGCTCAACGCATTAGCGTTGCTATACAGCGAGGAAATGCTGCCAGCGTCTTCGGCACTATGCCAAAGGGGTCCGATTTTTTAAGTCTATATTAATAAAAACACTCAACCCATGGTAGAAATTTCATGCTTGTACCCGCGCGTGTGTTTATGCTTGTATGCGCGCAATTTTGTTAGAAAACTGAGACTTATCAAATTTCATAATAAAATCGGGACTGGCCGAATTAAAAACACATATGTCAAATGATTTTATGAAGATTCATCGACTATTCCTGGTAACCGAGATAAAAGTCTTATAGCACTTCATTAAAAATCCGCAATAGGTATGGCGTGGGCTAAAATCCAATTTGTTGGGCTCAGAAAATGTTATATTTTTTTCTTAATAATTTAGAATTCTCATAATCTATTCACTAAAATAAAAGGTGTGTCTTTCATTAAAACGAGATAGAAGTCATTTTCAAAAAACATGTACAATAGTTAAGGGCTTTAATTAAAAAAAAAAACTTTATTGATTCCTTTGTGTAACGATAGTTACCCATATCTTTTGTATGAGTAACTTTCGTATAGTTGCCGGCATACTTTTTGAACAAAAATTGCGTTATATACATTTATACGTAAATCGGCTACTGCGCAGTTAAGGTTATGCTCTAAAAAGTTTGCCGGCAGCTGTAACACAAAAGACGCGATCGTAATTTTGTTTTTATTAAGCCTTTAACTATGTACACGTTTTTTGAAAATGACTCCGAATGAAAACAACATTTACAACTTGTCATTCATTATACACCGTGACCGTTAATAACCCGAAAGATTTAAGCTAACGATACTAGAGCCTAATTAGAGTATATAAACTTATGTAACATATAGTCCAAAAACTCATAATTAAGGAGATATAAATTATTTAAAACAAATGTAAAGTAAAAAAATCTCCCGTCTAACACACCCTAATTCATGTCATTATGCCAATGTTCAAATTTGAACTCGTCAAAAGTGAAACATAAAACCCTGTAATATTGAGACAGCGATAAGTTGACACTTCTTGTCATAGAACAGAAATCACAACATTCGCCGTCCGTCGTATGATTTCGGAGCGATTCGTGAAGTGTCATGCTCGCTCACTCTTCTTCAACTAAAGACTTGTTCACAAAGAAGTGGGCAATTAATATGATTTAATTTGTACTGAAATAGTAATTTAATTAAGACACATAATTAGACCCATGTTGATATAACATTATTTACTCGTTTTGTCGTCAAAAATACGTGGTTTAAATCTTTCGGGTTATTAACGGCCACGGTGTATACTAATATATTACTATAAAAGAAGGAAACATCAACTGAAAAAAATAATATCAATCATTAATTAATTAATTTAATTTAATTATTATCAACAATTCTAAAAATTACTTTTTCCAAGGCATTTAATGCATTTCGATATAAAAAAAATACAATCATGTAAGTTCATCTTTATGCGCATTTAAATTGTGCGTTTTTTTAGGAATGCGAATGTATGTATATAATAATATTAAAGATGAATTTAACAAATTGCTAACAACATAAATTTATTTAATTTTTTAAACTAAGATAAAACAGATAATGCAACATATAAGACTAAAGAAATTAAAATACTAACTATAAACTAAGAACTTAACTATAAAATAAAAGGCTAAAACAGATTAAATTTAATATCAATATAGACTTAAAAAATCGGACCCCTTTGGCATAGTGCCGAAGACGCTGGCAGCATTTCCTCGTTGTATAGCAACGCTAATGCGTTGAGCGAGGAAGCTGCCAGCTCTTCGGTCCTCCGTGATGTCGACCAGTCTTTTAGAAATTTGCCTAAACAGTTGATGTGGACTGGGACCCCACGGACCAAAATTGTGCGTTTTAAATATTGTGTAAAATTGTTATGCGATACGACGATTGTTTAATTCGATTTAATATAGACCCGTATTAATCATGGTAAAATACAGTGTACAGTCACCAACTTATTCAGTTTCTGCTAAGGTTCTAGTATTGACTAGGGCTCGTGCTCAATGTACCCGTCGCTAAGTCTCCGTTATCGTGTTTTACGGCATCGGTTTTCTGGCCCGTTCAGTAAGTGTGATTGGATTGCGCGTAATTAAAATATTAATTACACTCGGGTCCTACCCGTCGTTGTCGACGTATAGTTGTATGCGATCCGGGCCTTAATGGTTTGTCTAATTTTTTACGGCTTGCGTTGGCCAAGAAGTGAGATGTTTCTCCCTGCGTAGAGGGCAGTAAACCCCACTTACGGCCCATGGTGACGTAAATAAACGTATATTACATACCTAGGGCGGCGAATTCGTGAATATCCGAGATCGCACGTAGTTGTGGAGGTGCGGGTAGAGATGTACCGTTCTCGAGAACGTTTCCCGATTTGTATGGGAAATGTTCTCGAGAACGTTCTTTGCCCATACAAGTCGAGAAACGTTCTCAAGCACGGCACATCACTAGGCGAGGGCCATAAATATGCGGTCTGGGGCTTTACGAAATAATTTGTCTTTTTAGGGTTCCTTACCCAAAGGGTAAAAACGGGACCCTATTACTGAGACTTCGCTGTCCGTCCGTCCGTCCGCCTGTCACCAGGCTGTATCTCAAGAACGGTGATAGCTAGACAGTTGAAATTTTCACAGATGATGTATTTCTATTGCCGCTATAACAACAAATACTAAAAATAAAATAAAATAAATATTTGAGGGGGGCTCCCATACAACACACTTGTTTTATGGTACGGAACCCTTCATGCGCGAGTCGAACTCGCACTTGCCCATTTTTTTTTCTTGCCTTGGATCAGAAAACCCCACTTATGGCCTAGAGTGACGTAAATTATTTACTTGGCTTGATTACATATACACGATAGTCAAGAACATGTATTAAGAAATATATCGTCACAACTTGAAAAAAGCGTATCTGGTTTTTTAATTTATAAAAATACTTCTCGTATGCTGCACAAAATCCTTCTGATGTCGATAAACCTACATTATGTTAAATTGCAATCTCAAGCCAATTTTACCAAAAGACTTCCGTGCCTTTTACGGTTGAGAATAGTAGAGAAAAAATGAGTAGAGCTAATAATCTTTTTACGAAGAAAAGTTGTCATTTAAGTTAATCTCTTTTATTGTTGCTCTAAGAGAGTGTTTAATTAATTTATAAAATGAAAATAAAAACGGACATTAACGCTAACGACTTCGGTCTTAGCGGCGAGCGGCGCGGAGCGACGCGATCCGTCCCCGCGAATCGCCGCAAGCGCCGCACTGAAGACATTCCTAGTGGCTTATCTCAGACCATAGAAAATGGTCTGAGTCGCTGATACACTTGTTTTCGCCGCGCCTCACCCCGCCCGCCGCGCCGCGATTAGCCAGGTCATAAGTACCTACTAAAAATGTATGTTTCATTCTTTTTAGGGTTCCGTACATCAAAAGAAAAAACGGAACCCTTATAGGATCACTTTGCTGTCTGTCCGTGCGTCTGTCTTTCAAGAATCAATCTGTCAAGACCGTGTATCTTGTAAAGCGTGGAGGTATGGAGTTGAAATTAAAACCATAAGATTTACAGTACCTTGAAAGATATGAAAAAAAAATCTATGCTCACTATATATAATAAAATAAAAAATAGTTCGTATGGAACCCTCGGTGCGCGAGTGCGACTCCCACTTGACTGACTTTTTTATATGCAATCACCAGTTTTTTTTATATTTAATCATTAATACAAAGATTTAATAAAACCTATAATTAATGGTTTAATTTAAGTACTAAAAGTTCAAGAGGGCTTACATTCACTACTGTCCTTAGCTCACCAGTTAAGGTTAAACTTGTTTTTAACCCCTACCTCTGTTACCCGTCAAATAATTTTAGTGGGATGAAACGAGGGAAAAGTTAAATTTCGTCACTCGTAAATTGTATTATATTTATACAAAACTACTGCATACAACCTACCTTGTCAATGCGTCATTCATTGGAAAACGGATAAATGGTAATCAAAGCTTTCGTCATTAACTATAATTTTTCACTGTATAAAAACGTGAAATAGTAATTTTCTGCCCCTAGCAATACTATATTTAACGAAATATGTATCATTCTCAATGTAAATGTACTTAATATCGTTTGTTAATAAGGTCGAAATTAGTTTGCATTTTTATACCAATTTATCTGTCAATGCGTCCTTATTGTAAGCGACGAAGCGGACCCTCTTGGTTGAAATATTGGATTTAAGAGCTGTAACCTAGCGAGTTTGTTTCAAAATGGCTGAAATATGTAATTCTTTACGTTTTCAATCCATGATCATCAGTCGTTCACTCGTGGCAGTGGTCGTGGTTACGGCAATAGTGTCCACATTTGGGTTCTCGTCCTCATCCTACCTCTGGCAGACAGCAGCTCTCGCGATGCATCTCCATTTCACCCGGTTGTCTGCGGAGCGAGTGCACTGCACCAAGGAGCTCCGTGTGGTCTTTCTAATAAGGTCGGTCCAGCGAGTCGGTGATCGGCCTCGTCCTCTATTGCCTTCTATCTGGCCCTGGACTACCAATCTTTCCATGGAGTTTTTATTTCGGGATATGTGGCCAAAGAACTTCAACACTCGGAGCTGCACAATCGACGAAAGTCTATCCTGGATCTGCAACTCTTTGAGGATAGAATTGTTGGTGCGAAATGCCGTCCATGGGATCTTCAGAAGGCGTCTCCAGCACCACATCTCCATCGCGTCAATCTTTCGCCTATCTTGAAGTCCAGGTTTCAGCGCCATAGGTAAAGAAAGATTGGAAAGACAAGGCACTTCATTAAACGGACCTTTGTATTTTTCGTTATCCTTCTATCTTTCCAAATCTTTCCCTTTACGTTTTCACACCCCTTATTAATTTGTCATATACAAAAATAAAAAATATATAATTATAAACATGTGTGCTCTTGTATCTAGGGTTCCGTACTATTACAACGATACCTTAGAACACATTCGTACTAACTTAAAAAAGTAAAAACTTTTCGTAAAAAGTCGTCGCAATTGGACAGGGCACAAATGTGGTTTAAATTTCATTGGCAAAATAATTGTAAACAGTACGAGTGTGAACTAAGGTATCGACAATACAGTAGGCATGTTTTTGAATAAAATAAAATAATAATATAAAAAAAAAACCGGCCAAGAGCATGTCGGGCCACGCTCAGTGTTGGGTTCCGTCGTTACGTATTTTTTGGATTTCTGGAGCGAATATTTTAAAAACTGCTGACTATCAAAAAATAATGTTTGAAGACCCCTATTATTTTTTTAAAAACTATTCAACGATCCCACTTTACCGTTTTGTCAGCGTGTTACATACACATATTCATACCAAATTTCAGCTTTCTAGTACTAATGATCAAGGAGCTAAGCCGCGGACGGATAGACAGACAGACAGACAGGCAGACGGACATGGCGAAACTATAAGAGTTCCTAGTTGACTACGGTACCTTAAAAACAAGTGTCTGCCTGGTTACGATTTTTATAGCTTTTTACTCATCAGTTAAAACCCATAAAAAAATTATTAACAGTAATTATAGCGTAAGTGATTTCTTACATACACAAAAAGCTAACGTAAAAGTATGCACTTAAGTTTAATATCAAACGATTTAACCAAAATTGAAACTGGAATGTCAAAAATTGTAGGGTTGCGACAATCGGGATTTGCCAACTTTTTCGTTGGAAGTAGTAGCTGAATATTAAGTGTATTTTTATTCGAATATCTTTATAAGAGCAGTATAAATGTATATTTTTTCTAGTTACGCGGATCCAAAAACGCGTGAAGAGAATTGCAGACAACTTTTATTTTACCTACTAGATCACTCAACTCTATAATTAAAATATCGTAATTATTCTGTTATGTCATTCGTGATTAATGATTCGGCGAAAACTTTTTAAATCCCTAATATTTTTATTCCTCATATTTTTATTTGGGGAAGTTTTATTTCCCAACTCAACGTTTCGCACTAACATCATTTCCTAACTAAAGCCAAATTATAACTTTTTTTAAGATTGCACACCATACTTTTAGCAACATCTTTAAAGGCATTATAAAATCTAACCTAGTTCGTTATGTGGGCAGGCTGATGCACCATATAGCAAAATTATGTGGGTACTTAACTTGTTTTAATGTAAACAAACTTCATTACTCAATATAGCATTTGAGGGCCTGGGTATTAGGGTGGGTCACTTTTGTATGGAAAAAAAATTAATACTTATTTCTTTAGGCATAGCAAAAAAAATGTACCTAGCTCATAATAATATAAACTAAATACCAAAATTGCATTGTAATTGATGTTGACCTTTTGCCTCCGGATAATTTTTTCAAGTTAGTATAGAAATGAGCGTTATGAAGTCTGGTTTTATTATTTTAAATTTGGCCCAATATTTTAATGTTTTTTATTCTGAGTATAATAAGTAGGGCATCACAAACGAAATACAACAAAAAAAATATACAAGGCCACTTTTTTTTTAGTGCTCCATACATTAGGTACTTTTTTCTAGAGTAATCCGGAGGCAATAAAACGGAAATATAAAATAAATAAAAATATGTATCCATTAATGGCACTAAATGGCACCTTTTTTAAACTGTGCCCGTTAGAAAAAAAAATGACCCATTCTACTGGGTATGGTGCCATTATGACACAAATGTTTTTTTATGAAGTTATGTTGTCGTATATAATACGCTAAAATAATGTTTTGTATTGGTAACATTTTTCTAAACATGATAATTACCGAGATAATGGACTCCTAAATCGACCAAAACTGACTCCGCCTTAGCTCCGGCGCTGCGGGGAAAGCAGCCCTTCCGACCTTGCGTCACAAAACACGGTCGCCCACGTCCCCACGTACTCCGCTCCCGAGCTTTGTTACGGCGGGCGAGGGCAGCTCTTCCTCCGCGCCTCTGGCTTTACAAAAATACTCTAGGGTGCTCTGTGTCGGCACGCGTCCTATCCAGCGAGAGCCCTAGATTCGGACTTTCGCAGCCTACTATATCGTATAGCATACGCATAATATAACAGCTCGGTTATCACAATTTATTGTAATATGGTGGTGTTTAGGTGATAAAGGCGTCACAAAAAATACCCGAGAAACTGTGTTTATGTATCGGTAAATTTTTCGTTTTGCACTATTGCTTCATAAGTCTCAATAAAATAAAAACTCGAAAGCATCAATCTTATTCACGTAATCAGTATAGGTAAATGTTAATTTATGAGAAATATATATTGTTATCTCAAACATTAACTACATTTTTTTAAACTTGTCTAAAAACAATAAAAATTTAAAAATTGTATATAAAATTGAACATAAAAAAAAACTAAAATAAGTCACCGAGCGGCATTCGAACCCGTAACACCCGTTTCTTGCCGTCCGCGTCTTAACCCGCCGAACCAGACAGCCAGTGGTCGGCAGGACGAAATTAGCGACCATATTCTGCGTGGAAAGAAAAACGCATGAAGACTAGAAAATACGCGTTTTCCTAAACATAAGACGAATCTAGATCGATTGTTAGAGCCGTTTCCGAGATCACAGAAATAAATTTATAAATAAATATACATGAATTGCTCGTTTAATGGTATAAGATTTCAAAACAACTACTACTATTTCGGTAATTATCAAGTTTAGAAAAAAGTTGCCTATAGAAAACACGCTCATGTATTCTATACGATAGAATCGTAAAAAAACTGCGAAGTTAGGGTATATCGCCAATCAATGGCCACCTCAGACTATAATGAACATACCTAGGATAACTCGGGGCACGTTCTAGGGATAGGATATCGATAAAAAAGATGTCGATATAATTAAATTAATATATGTGCTCAAAGAACATTCTAGATCACTATAAAGAGGTTCGATGTCATATCTGATCTGATATCGAGCCTCTTAAATTAAGATAGGTAATAAAAGTATGAGGATGTCATTTCAATCAAAATGTCAATTTACGTATATTATGAAAATTATTTCAAAATAAACATGTAAATACACGTTTTAATATGTTTATTTTTTATTTGAAAATGTGGAGAAATAAAGTAATATTTATTTATGTCGATGACATTTAGATGTTGACAGTAACATCGATATATTTTTTTGTCGATAAAATATTTTGCTACGTCACTTTCGTATAGGTGCCCCGAGTTATCCTAGGTATGATAATGAACAATGTTCACCTACAAACAGAATTCATTTTAGGTATTAAATACTGGCCACCCTACAATAACTGGCCACTTTATTGTATGTTTTACTAAAATGTAGTCAATTTGTAGATGGACAGAGTTGATTTTTAGAATGAGGTGGCCAGTAATTGAAAGGTGGCCGGCAATTGGTGATTTACCCTATTTGCGCAAACGACATTTGGCGATTTGATATTTGACTTATTTGTCTAAGCAAATCATTTGCCTCGTAAGTTTTTGCCACATAAAAGTTTGTTGAAGTAAAATTTTTGCAATATAAAAATGTTGAAAAATGAGAAAAGTGCGAAGTAAAGTTGTCTCAAAGATTCGTTTGGGGAATGAAACTTCTGCGAAAAGTTGGTTGCGAAAAAGATTGACATTAAATGTTTAATTCCTATTAAGGCCCATTTAGACGGTGGTAAGCTCGCACGCGAATTTCATTACATTGCGGGGTTAGATCAAGCGAACTCGTCGTAATGTAATGCAGGCATGTGATGTAATGAGACTAGCAAGAGATTTCTTGTCCAGTCGGAATGGGCCCTTAGAATATTCAAAAACTTATTGCAATAGAATTAGTTAAAATTCCATTTCTCTGCTAATTTTATTATTATATCAGTACACTAAAACCAAAAGAAGTGAAATACTGAGGTCACTGAACCGAATAGTATTCTTTTTTACTTCACGTGTGTGTGTTTTGCGGTCCAGTCACGCCAAAACGGTCGAATTTGAACTATGTTGGTGCACTGGGTAATCACAAATGCTTATAGGCTACTTTTTAGTCAACTACTGTAGAAGAAAGAAAAAAGAGGATTGTGAAGGAGGCGTGACGAATAATGTATTATTAAAATTCAGAAAATACATTTCCAAACGTTTTGTTCGGCACATCCATAAGTTACCATATTGATCACTAAATAATTTATGACAATTACATATGCCTATCCTATAACACTTCACGTGCATGCATCATGATTTCGTTTTAATAAATTATGCCGTTAAATGAATAGGTATATATCTGCATTAGTAATTACAACGATAGCGTATGGATATGTCAATATTGTTCGGGTATGACAGTGGCTTTCGAGTTATTCCAATGCTTATGATAATTTCTTAGAATAGAATACACCATACTAATACTCAATAAAAATGTTCGTGTGCGTGTGGATTGAGTGAGCACCTTTCAAAAATGAGAAAAATTGTGCTGATCATTTAGTAAAAGTTCTAAAACAATTGTAAAACTAATTGATTAATTTGTAAAACGATAAATAAAAATAATACATTCATTAATGTGTGCTCACTCAGTTCTCACAAACTACCAACGAAATCTGTGAATGTGTTTATTAACATATAATATTTATATACTAATTTTTAGTAAAACCTATGCTTAAGGTAGGTAATAAATTGTAGATCACCTGGTTACGTATTTAAAGTTTTACAAATAATTTCGTATGCTCACTCAATCCGCACACTTTCGAAAACTCAATTTCTGATAGAAAAACTGCAGATTGAAACTTCTATATATGTTTATAGTTTAGTAAAACTCATAAGGGAATTTGTAAAATACAAAACAAACCGCTAACGTGGCAGATTTTTGGATAATAAATGTTTGTAAGTGCTCACTCAGTCCACACATTATTCGTAAGTTAAAAATGTAAATATCTTAATATCTGTAGTATCTAGGAAACTATAAAGTAGTTCCACTTTTAGTATTTTTTTTTACTAAATATCCACCATCTAAAATGTCATATTCGTTGTATGCTTTTAAAGATATTCAAATTTAATTTTAAAATACAATCTAAGATACAGTCCACATTTTAGATCACACAGTCCACTTCTTTAAATACAATCTATGACTTTTACTAAACTATACACATATATAGAAGTTTCAATCTGCAGTTTTTCTATCAGAAATTGGGTTTTCGAAAGTGTGCGGATTGAGTGAGCATACGAAATTATTTGTAAAACTTTAAATACGTTACCAGGTGATCTACAAATTATTACCTACCTTAAGCATAGGTTTTCATTAAAATTAGTGTATAAATATTATATGTTAAATAAACACATTCACAGATTTCGTTGGTAGTTTGTGAGAACTGAGTGAGCACACATTAATGAATGTATTATTTTAATTTATTGTTTTACAAATTAATGAATTAATTTTACAATTGTTTTAGAACTTTTACTAAATGATCAGCACATTTTTTCTCATTTTTGAAGGGTGCTCACTCAATCCACACGCACACAAAATGTTCTCCGATAGCACAAGGTGCTATAACCGAAAAGCGGAAGAGCTGGGCGAGGTTTCGGAAAATTCTCGACCCTATTATGGACTACTGATTACAAAAACCTACACAAATTTATAGAAACTGAAAAACATTGTATGAGATACATAATTTAGATACAAGTGTGGTCATGTCAAATCAACGTTTAACCAATAAACTTTGATGGTGCTTTTTAAAACGTTCATAGCATTGGTAGAAAAAGTTATAAACTTAAAGTAGGAAGCAAAAATATCTGCCTTCTAGTTGATTATCTAGAAAATATGTCCTCTTATAATATGCAAATAAATTGACTTATACATTTTAGTTTAATATGATAGTTTTGCTTCATTTTAAACGTGGTGTAACATAATCGTCACACCATAAATTTAATGTTACACCATATTACGGCTAAAAGTACTGACAATCAATTTACCTAGCTTCAGCATGTACACAAGTGATTATATTTGGCAGAGTGAAAAGACTTGCCAAATTAACTCGTGTACATGCCACATAAGCACCGAAATAAATTAATCTTCTCTTACACGTAATCGTATGTGTTTTATCATACTACACTTACAACTAAAATGTTACCTGGTACGGATGTGATGATAGATGAAATCTTCCTATGCACTTCAGTCAAACTATGTATGCCATAGATATTGTATCGTCATCTCAAATAACTTTTGTCGTTCAATAAATGAGAACTAAGTTTTTTGATAATTACTCATCACTGAATATTGCGTTCGTACATAATTAAAGAAGGAAGCATTGTAGGTTTGACGTCCCCTGGAATAAATTCCTTATAAGATACTTAGGCCCGCCCGTGTATCGAAGTTGTTAACCCTTGCAATTGGGTCACACCTCTAGCACAACCCTCTTGCAGGTAAGAGGTGCCGGGCCTGTAGGAATAAAATACAAGGCATTAATCAATTGAATAGAACACATGAGCCATCGAGTGCTTCACAGCTTGCGGCTCAAACAAGCTGCTACAATTGAATGTAACATTTAAGTTAAATACCTTCTAACAGCCAGCAGTGATGCATTGAGATGGCTCAAGTGAGCTTACTCTAATAAAATAAAATGAAATTGTGATCCTACCTTAAGTAAAGTGTTGATCTCTCTCAGAGATGTTATAGGGAAGCCTTCCTTTTCCTTTTCCATTTTTAGTCGCTTCAAAGCAACTATTTCATCGCTTGTTTTATCGCGAGCTCTGTAAACAACTCCATATGTGCCTTCCTCTATTCTATTCAGACATTGAAACTCCTCAACTGATCGACACCCCTGTAAAGAATCTTAATTATTATTTTTTCCAGTACAATTATAAGTAAACTTTGTCAACAATTCCAGATTGATTTTCATCTTGTCATAGGGTTTATAAAATCAAAAACAAGACAAAACAGATGTTGGAAATATTCATAATGTTTATTTAGCTTATTCGAGGAAGTCTATTTTCAGCATTAATTATCTGCACTAAATAAAGGTTTGAGATATCTTGTAATAAAATAGCAACAAATCATGAAATTCAATAAAGCGCGATTATTAATCATGCTATATGTTCCTTGCAAATTTGATTTTTAGTATGAGGGTCGATTGCAAAAAAATTGTACATAGTTAAAAGCTTAGTTAACGTAAAATACGATCGCTTCCTTTGTGTGACGAAAGTTAGTTATACAAAATGTATGGGTAACTTTCGTCACACAAAGGAATCAATTAACATTGTTTTAATTAAAGCCCTTAACTATGTACAATTTTTTTGCAATCGACCCATGAGTCATCACTAATGCTGTCAATCTAAAAGAAAAATACACAATTATATGCAATCATGGCTACCAAGCTTGAATAAACTGAGTTGTATGTATAAACAGTTCAAGATTTCCATTTTATTCGAGCAGGGTAGTTCTGGTTTTCATTTAATTACCTGTAATGCAGGGAAGTATGGTGGAAGGGCATTGATAACCTCTTCCCTAAGGCGAGCCTGTTCCTCATCTTCCTTGGGTTGCTGTGCCTCATTGGCTGTTTTCCCATTTTCCCCAGGAGGAGGAGGCGAGAAAGAGTGTGATCTGCTTCTACTTTTAGATCTGGTGTGTGATCTGTAAAACATAGATACAAGGATGGACATTAATATTGGTAATACTATGTAGTCTACAGGGTGTACTTTTTCAATTGCTTTAACTTTAAGGGGTAATTCTTTACGTCTTATTGAGTCAATTTCTCAAAGAAACCAAGTTCCTAACTCGCACCGTTTTCAAATTATTTAATATTCAAATTTAATCACTAATCTCAGTTTAACCAGTGTAAAATCTTCTTATAACCAAAGACTATTATCTGCTGGTTCGTATGTAAAGAGTTTTCAGTGTTCCTTATGTACGACAAGGTCTAAATCAATAAGTTCTTTTTTATTTTGCTCTCACTTGACTCGCATGTGTCACGTCAAATTGACAATAGTAATTTATTATTGTTGTTATTTACTTAATTTTTAATGAAATAATTGTGTTCACTTGCTTTGTGATGCCACGGATAAATTATACGGCCGAAGAAGAAGCCAATATGCACTTTGTTTACGGTTTCTGCAATGGATATGCAGCGGAAGCAGCAAGGGAGTATCGACGTCGATATCCCAATAAGAACTTGCATAATTTGGATTATTTCGATGATATTCCATTGGAAACACTGCGGACACACTGGATCCAGCATGACGGAGCACCCGCACATTTTGCTGGCCGTTTTAGACAATATTTGGATGTGCACTTTGCTGGGCGTTGGATTGGACGCGGCAGTCAAACTCTTGCGTGGCCCGCCATGCAGATCTCCGGACCGAACACCCTTAGACTTTAATGTCTGGGGTACTTTAAAAGAAAAGTCTACTCCAAACCTGTGGCTTCGAGGGAAGACCTACTGCAACGAATTCAGGAAGAAGTCGATGCCATGCGTGCCACTCCTGTCAAACTAAATCGCGAGATACGATTTCGGTTGAATATTTGTTTAGAAAATAATGGCGGGCACTTTGAAAACAAGTTGTAGTAAATTATTATTTTGGTTTAAATAAAAAATATTGAGTGTTAAATACTGATGAGGAGATCATTTTATTTTATTAGGCCAATATTGTTTATGTAATTAAATGTTTATACTTAAACTTAATTAGTTTCATTTGTGACTATACCATAACCCGAAAGAATTTAAATAAAGTGAATTAAAATTAAAATGGTTTAAACACATCGCAAAAATTGATCTGAAATAAAAAATAAGCACAAAAAATTTAACTTTCACTGCCAATGAACAAAAATAAATACAAAAAGAAAATTCTTTACCGGGGTTTGAACCCAAGACCATCCACACGCATTCCACCTAGCTAAAGTTTTTAACGAGCTCTCAATTCTGTCATCGATGAAGTTTTATCAGTGACGTTAAAATGACAACAAGTTGACTCTAACTATTGCCTAACTCAAAAGGACCTTTTACAATAGCCACCAATTAAATAATTAATTACTTTGTATGGGATACCAAAAAAAAATATTTTTCGAATATCATTAAACGGTTTAAGGGATGAGTTTACGTTAATGTTCCAAGCACTATGTCGAAGTTAAAGCAATTGTATAAAAACACGTATATTTAAAATGGAGAATGAGTAACACTTACCTTCTAGATTCATTTGATGATGGTGTTCCATGATTAGATATACGAACAGGTGGTGACTTTGATTTTTGTTTAAAATTTTCAGTTTTTTGTTCCTCTTCCTTGTTAGGTTTTCTATCATCTACATTATCCTCATCCTCTTCAGATTTCGAATCAGCATCAGTGTCTAAATCTGTACTAGAACTACCATCATCTGTTTCACTATTTGAGTTTGAGTGTTCACCTAAAATATTGAAATGATTTTGTACTCTTTATGTGCTTAATCATGTATATCTTATAAATACCATGGTAAATAATAGTAAGGTCAAATACTAATATTTATGGATATATGTATTCTTACCTTCTTCAGGTTCTGAATTAGATTCTGCCTCACTCTTCAGGTCTATGTCACTGGCATCAGACACAGTGACAACATCTGCATAATGTGGAGAATGATTGGATTTATTCTTTTTGTTAGATGACTCCTCAGACGACGCTGAACGCTTTTTACCGCGACGGCGACGCTCTTCACGACGTGCTTCTAACTCATTACGTGACTCAGTCTTTCGTTTTTCCATTTCTCGCTCTAAAAAAATGCTCAATTTATACTTTTTGGAATGGTTTTTTGTTAAAAGTTACTTACTTTAGAGATTATCCTGACATTTTAGTCATTGTTCTTATACTAACAAAATCTAGTTATACAAAAAATTGGTTTCAGACATTCACCATTGTAGGCACAAGCCACACAGAAAAGACGTAAGATGAGGACAAGCCACTGACGCGGCATGCCTTATGATGAAGGTTCATACTAAATGTATCATAAACTAAGAGTGTGTATCATGTAATAAAGCGCGATGGCAACACATCCACACTCTTGACTTTTCTGTCTGGATTGCATTGTGATGCTTTTATACATTTTGTATAGCACCCCGGATGCTGCGCATCCAACGTCTTTTTTGTGTGGCTTGCGCCTTAGTAAGCAATAAACATGCTTACCTGCTTCTAATAACTTGTTTCTTCTCTCTTCTTGGTGTTTATCCAGAGCCGATGGTCGTTCTGGCTTAGACTCTTTCTCCGTCTTCTCTGTATACTCACTACTCTGCCTCTTTTGATCAGAGCCCTGCATTTCTTTAGAAATTCTTTTACTTAATAATCTACTTCTTAAATCCTCTAAGGCTTTATCTCCAGATGTTCTATTTTCTTTTTCATTGTTATGATTGGTGTGCCCATCTTCAGCAAGTAACCTTAATCTAGATTCTATTCTTTCGGGATCTTGGTGTTTTCGATCAGTCTCTGAAACCTTATACTGCCTATCACGGTTCAAGTAATCTCTATCCCTTGGAACTTCTTTGTCTCTATATGCTTCCCTCGGCCTTGCAGACTCCCTATAAGAAGGGTCACGGAACATTTCTCTCTCCCTGTAATGTTCTCTTTCTTTATATGCTTCTTTATCTCTATATGCTTCTTTTTCTCTATAAACATCCTTCTCTCTGTATGCTTCTTTTTCCCTGTATTGTTCTTTATCTCTATAGCCATCTTTTTCTCTGTATGCTTCCTTTTCTCTATAAGGGTCTTTCTCTCTATAAGCTTCCTTCTCTCTGTAAACTTCTTTCTCTCGATAAGGATCTTTCTCTCTGTAAACATCCTTATCTCTCATTTCTCTATCACGGCCAAGATCTTTTTCCCTTAATTCCTTTTCTCGATAAGACTCTTTCTCCCTGTAATATTGTTTATCTCTATGATATTCTTTGGGCACATCATCACGTTCCAGATTTTTAGAAAGATCTCTTGAAGGTTTATCGGATTTCTCACGGTCCCTGTATGGAATAGAAAAAAAACTTATAAGGATCATATTCCATAGCTTATATATACCTGATGAAATATATTTCTTGAAACCAGGATCATGCTTCACATTTAAATATAAATCTTGGTAACTAGCTAAAATTAAATAAATATTAATGAAAGATGATTTATTTACCTATACAGATGTTTCTTATCTTTTCTTGAACTTTCTTTGTATCTGTCCTTCACAGATCTTTTGTGTCCTCTCCTATCTCTGTGTGACGGTCGAATCACAGCCTGGGGAGGCTTAATCACCAAGGAATCAGCATTGTCCCGATCCTCATCAGACAAACTAAAAATAATAAGCTATATTTTAACTGATACCATGTCATAAATGCTGATATTTATTATTTATAAGCCCATCAACTATCTGAACAATAGTAAGAATTATTGATTTGGTAATTGCACAATGTATATCGAACAGGTTCACGTAAACGTGAGTTGGGGCACGCCTCTACGCCAACATAACCAACATTTATGTTGGTGTAGAGCAGCTATTTCTGAAGCCAATGGCATCATAACATAGGCCATCAAACTGAGATTAAAATTTTAGCAAATGTGAGACAATTACACAAATCACGCAGTGAGACGCATTCATTTAGGACTGGATCTTGTGATGAGTCATGTGGCACTAAAAATATAAAACATATCCAATTATTATAGACGAGGCGATTATCATGTAACGATCCAATAATTAGAATACTTCTAACAATGAGCAATACCTGAAATCCATGTCTTCGTCGTCCTGGACGGGGCTGCGCGCTAATTCTCCATCTTCACATTGTTCGTCATCGTAATTACTCATAATGAGGTTTCACGTTTAATATCACAGACACAGTAATGTATAAACTAACTAAAGTTTTAAAAGTACAATCACTAACCGACTTATTATTTTATAAAATCGCAATCGTAAATGCGTAAAATAAAGCAACGTAACGAAGTGGTAACGAAGACTTCAATCAAAGAAACTCGAACTCGACGCCATTTTGAATGTGTATTGTACTTAACTACTTACAGTCCGTGAGCTGAGAAGCTTGCGATTCGGGTTTGGGTAAAACTGTGAGGTTCTTATCTGTATTGCATAAGAGCGAGCAAGACAGGTATAAAACGCGAATGGCATTCTGACAGCTCACATATTGTACACATCTTGTCTATGCTATGCCATAGCTATGTCATGTCATTCATGAAAAAAAAGGGAGGAGGATGTGTCTATGCGCACGCGTATTTTATGAACAAAAAATTAAAACTCGTTCCAGACCTTCCGATCCTACCCGATCCGATCCTACTTATCGAATATGTAGTGCAATAGTTAGGACCTAATCTAATACACTACACATTATCCGATTTCTTCCGATAAATCTGATGGGATCGGAAGGTCTGGAACGGGTTTTAGATTCTCCTTACTCTAAGTAAGGCTGCGTCCACACTTGTATCATTTCGCCGATCCGATCCCCGTCGCGTATCCTCACCGCGTATCGTCCTGTTTGGACGCTCACTGCGGGCACTCCGTATCATTTGCGCCGTCGCGCAAAGAAACGCGTCCACACTTGCCGTATCGGGTTTTTATCCCGTTCCAGACCTTCCGATCCTACCCGATCCGATCCTACTTATCGGATAATGTGTAGCGTAATTGATAGGAAATCGGATAATGTGTAGTGCAATAGTTAGGACCTAAAACACTATACATTATCCGATTTCTTCCGATAAATCGGATCGGATATCGGAAGGTCTGGAGCAGGTTTTATAACCTAGTAGAAGCTTACTAGTTACGACTATAATGCTATCTCTGTAAGGCACGTTAGTTTACCGCAAGAAAAAACGAGGCGGCAGTATATTTGTGAATAAGTAATACGTCGGCTTCAAGGACGTATTTTGCCCATGTGTAATTTTCTTTGTTGTTAGTGATGCCCGAACAGATTTATCGATATCAATATCGAAAAATCTATGGTGGCCTTATTTTCATGAACGCAGCCAAAACAAGGTTGATAACGTTTGACAGACAGAACAGACAGGCAGGACAGCACAATCTTGATAGAATAGATTAGATGGGCAGTATTCATTTAATTTCTTATAATATCTGAAAGCTTCTAACAATATGATAATTGATAGTAGGATTCGTGAATTGTGGGAATGTAAATAATTAATAAATTTAATGTGCTGTTGTTTCAATGAGGTGAATTTGATCTTATTCTTTCTCAAGAATAATGGTACGTTGTTACAGCATTTTACATTAACATCACCATAATAATTCAATAATTACAGTATTAAATGATACGTAAGGTCATAATGGTAGACTGATCAAATAGAGCTATTATTTACTTGCCCATGAGTAATGAGATCTTTACTCAACAAAGCATGTATAGATTAGTAAAGTGAATTCTACTTGAGTAAGAATATTTTGTTTACAGAATAGTAAAATACTAAGCACTATTGCAAATGCTATGGATAGCAAAGAGGAATTGAAAAAGCGAATAGAAACTTCTAAACTTGTATCACAGGAGTTGCATACATGCATACAAAACTGTCAAAACCGATTTGGTGGTAAAGCAGAACTTGCTACAGAAGATGATATCAGGTAATCACTCTCAGGCTAAGCACATCATCAGCTTATTCATACAAAAAATATGTGTTAAGTATTAAGTTCATGTCACTTTGTCTATAGATTCCATATTTCCTCCTTTCCAGAATAGTACAACTTTGTGAAAAATGGGAAAAAGTTCTCAGTCATGGTATAAGACCAAATTTGTCAAACTCTGCTATCCAGAGCCTAGTGACTGCTGGTTTAAACTTTACATTTAATATTGTTAATATTGGTATGTATTGTTACATTTCATGTAGTTACATATTATAAGATAAAATGTTTGATGTTATTCATAAATGCTTATTTCAGGGAATTCCTTATGGAGTTACACTTGTCTACATTTAACTAAACATGAAAAAGAAAGATTTAAAATTCTATCTAATATCAACACTCCGCTTGGATACTTCAGAGCATTCATCAGGGCAGCTTTAAATGAAAGATCACTTGAAAGGTTTGCAATCTGAATTCTATGTTTAAAACAGTTCAAGTATAACCACATTAAAAGTTTTCAAAAATATCCTGATCTATTATTCAATAATTATTACAAATAATCATACAACCAATGCAGACTTACTATAAAAATTGTACAGCTGTTCCTTTTTGTACACTGGGAATGTCACCATTCACCTAAGTAACCTTTTGAACGCCACAAGCGGTCACAATGCCCCTGACCTGATGCCACAAAAATTTTTTAGAAGTGCCCATAATCAGCAGAGATTGAAAATTACTTGTAGTCCTTTCAATTATGAGGCTTTTAATCATTGAAATTTTGATGGCTGTGGCTGACGTTAGCGTCAGCAACATGAAACAGAATGTGCAATTCTTCATTACCGGTCACAGCCGACTGGTGTTCAAAATGTTAAGGTGGGTTTTAGTAACTGCTCTAACATGTTATTTGCTCTTATTGAAAGATACCTCCAAAGCTGGGTAGCCCACGGTCTGCTGATGGAATATTATGAAGAAGGTGCATTAGTGAGGAATAATGAATTAGCATATCAGTTACCTAATATGGCTTCAGGTAATTATTAAATTAAGCACCTAATACTTAATTCGGTACAATTATATTTTTATTACTAATTCTATGTCTTTGTTTAAGGTTTATCATCAATTTTGTTTGCATTATCTATTGATAGAGTAGAACTAAATGAAACTCAACAAGCAAATCAGGCAAATAAAGCAGAATTAGTCATATCTTTGCCTGCTCCTGTTAAACCTTCAAATCCTAAGAGGAAACCACTCCGACAAGTAATATCATTTGACAAAAACGACTTGAAAAATAAAACAAAAGATGACAGAAAACTGTTACAGTCACCTGGAGATAAAGATGACTCTTTATGGAACAGTGCTCCCGCTACATGCCTGAACTCTCCGGATTCTAAAGTACTTCCTCAAGCAGCTTCCTCCAGTGAACCTACTAGTTCTGAGTGCAAAAATAGTATACGACATTTCTTTCCTGACAGTGTGAAAGGAATAGACAGCCCCTCACAAATCCTGTCAAAGTTGTCTGAGTGTGCCAAAGAAATATTTTCATCATCTAATAGCATAGACAAAAACCATATTCCAAAAGACGACATATCTGTATGTAGTATTAACAATTTGAAAATATCAGAAAGTGATAGTGAAGAAGTAGCTGGCAGTATTGACGGGAGCACCTCTTGCCTCGAGCTTTGTTTCACAGAAGACGAAAGTGTACCTGAAGAGAAACCTCACTCCATTTTAGAAATTAGAGAAAAGGAATTTTTAAATTTACAATTGAAGTGCAATCATATCGAACAAACTAGCAAAGAAAAAATACTTAAGTTAGAAAATATCATACTGGATCTGAGCAAGTAAGTGTCTAAGATCGAAACTAAAGTTGTATAACTAAGTAGGTATATTTGTGAATAAATAAATAAACCGATTATTCTGTTATAAATGCACGCCATACAATACTTTTAATGTAATGACAATAACAATCACATATACCTAGGGGAAAAATAATTATTAAAATATCTTTAGTTTTTCTTTTTTTTTTCTTTTCAGGGAAAATGATCGTCTTAAAGGGCAATTGAGACAATACATGTCAGCCGTGGAAATGGGGGTTGCTTTAAAAACCAGCGGCGAAGACCAGGAGGTAAACCAGTACGAGAAAAAACTGGTCCAGGTATATGCTTTATTTTCTACCTTTTCATACAGCAGATAGCCAAAAGAAACTAAAAAGATTAATTCTATCGTATCGGTTTTCAAATCTGCCATATATCTTTAGAAGTCACTCAACACCATGACTAATCATGTTATAGAGAGTACCTATAGATTTTTTTAAGTACTTACTTAAGTTTATTGTCATATTCAATAATCCTTTGACATGACATGATATATAGAAGTCATTCTAGATAATACAGATAAACTAAATTAAATTTATGGTTGCCAAAAACAGGTTGCGGAAATGCACGCGGAGCTGATGGAATTCAATCAACATTTACAACGGCGTTTGCAAGAATTGGAAAGCAGATCAGAACTCGAGGTACTGGATCACCCTGAGACAAATGTGAAGGCTTACATACCCAGCGCGTTTCTCGTCGGAAAAAAAACGCAGTCCTACCACGTCTACCAGGTGACAACTCTACCATAGCATCTACCGCCTAACACTGAATTGGTATTGGTACTAAAAGTATTCGTAGTTCGATATTTTGTGTAGGAATTTAATAATCACGATCTGCGACCCGCCCCGGCTTCGCACGGGATAAATTATGTATGTATTATACATATAAACCTTCCTCTTGAATCACTCTACCTATTAAATTAAACCGCATCAAAGTCCGTTGCGTAGTTTTAAAGGTTTAAGCATACATAGGAACAGTCAGACAGCAGGTAGCGACTTTGTTTTATACTATGTAATGGTATGTGATATTTTCAAGCAAAAGGTAGCTCGTTTTCACTTTCCATTAGGACGCGTTGACGTATTAGTATAAAGATGCAAACGATGTTCTTATGGTAAGCGACAAAGTGGACCGGTTTCGTTGAAAACGTCACGTAAAGTACACTAAAAGTTTTACAATTTTCAGTATATCAATTGTCACTGTAAATGGTTCCGTTTGTAAACTTTAATAAGAGTGAATAACAATCGCCATTGTACCAACAATTATGCCAATCATAGATGTATTTCGTATTTATGATCTCCAATCCGAAGTCAAACATTCAAAGGTGTAGGTGAATTTATTCAATCTGACCCTTTTGTTTGTAGATATTCCTAAAGATTGGTCAAGAAGAATGGAATGTGTACCACCGATATGCTAAATTCCATGAGCTCCATACACAGCTGAAGAAGTTACATCCAGACATAGCATCGTACAATTTTCCGCCTAAGAAAACTCTACGCAAACGAGTAAGAACTGTCTAAATAAACAATATGATACAAATCGTCTTTATTGGACACCTCAAATACACAGAGAAAGAAGAGAAACAAAACATGAAAGATACAATAAAATAATAAGCATAGGTAAACAACAGGCGGTCTTATATATTATTATACCTATATCTTTGTCGTAGTTTCTCACTCTATGTGTATTTGCAACCAGTACTTAACATTGTATGCACCGCTATTGTCACTATAGTATTTGGTTACGGTGTTCTCACCATATATACGACATTTCTTAACACTGCTAAAAGATTGATATAAATATGGTCTTTGAATGAGTTTTTTTCTCAAACATAAGGTGAAGTTGGGCTGCTAAGTCAACTTTAGATTTTCGTAAAATACTAATACCGTCAGTACCGTAGTAATTTAACTTTGTAAGTGAATGTAGATTCCTAGCGTTATTCCGAAAGCAATCGATTATCAAACTTTTTAATACAAAGACGTTGACGAAATTTGTGCCGCAGACGCCATGAAGTCATTTTGCCGTTATGCTGCGTCATACATTCATACTACATATCTGCTGTCAGCTTGGCATCTGGGACACAAACATTACGTCAACGATCTGAGCCGCCAAAAATGTAACATTGAATCGCTTTTCACCATTTTAATGGTTTTTATGTGTATTCAGGACGCTCATCTGGTGGAGAGCCGGCGCGTAGCCTTGCAGGCGTACCTGCGCCACATACTACTGGTGCAGCCCGAACTGAGGGAGTGCACCAGTCGCGCGCAGCTAATCACCATCCTACCCTTCTTCGGGTGAGTCTACTTTGACAGTTTATCACCCAACAATCACCAAATATTTTGTAATTACATTTCAGATTTCCAAGTAGTATTTTAATCGGCATCCCGTTTCGTTAATTAATTTCATTATCAATTTTAAGAGCAGCAAACTAGCGATCTCCAATTACAGTGGAGGAAAACTTGTCTAGTATTTCACACCCTGCTGTTGTAACCCAAGCTAAACTCTGACACCAATCGCGTGTAACTAACTCATCACCAGTCCGCATTTTCTCTCTGCCCAGTTAATCTGTCAAGCGTTTATGTAACGGGTAGTAATAAAACCTCCGAAAAATAAATACAAAATGTGCTCGTTCAAAATATGATTTTTACTGCTTCTTTTACTGAACTTCCGAAAACTTATGTACGAATAAAAATATAGAAACGAACTGGTAGCAGTTCGGTTTTGGCGCTTCGCCGACCGCTGCCGCGGAACGCTCGCTTCGCTCGCTCGGCTCGCGGGCTGTTGTGGTCGCAGTTCTAACCTAACCTAACCCATTAAACTACATTTGTGGTAGCAATTCGGTTCTGGCGCTAGTATTTTTTTCGGAAGTTAAGTGTTTTTTTCGGAAGTTTAGTATTTTTTTCGGAAGTTTAGTATTTTTTCAGTAATTCATTTAAACGCAGCTTAGTTAGTATTACACAATGTGTCACAGATCGCTGGACATTCATTTGTTTTTCGGAACCTTTATTATTATCCTTATGTAACACGTAATAGTTGACATCGGGTTAAAACGGTGTTCAGTCACATATTTCACTACTATGTATTAGCCTTTGTTAAATGAACTATAGATATAGTTACAATAAGTATAAGCTGAAATTGACCTGTTAAAATAAGCAACACCTAGCAAGCGAAACTAATAACTTCACGTAATAAGTTTAAATTTTATTTTCAGTACGTCATCTTCTTCAAGATCGAATGGATCGAATCACATGCTAAATCGTCAACATTCCAACGACTCCACTTCCACATACGACGCGCTTTGAGGCACAGCAAAATATCTCCTAACTACTCTGTATACTTCTTTGTTTATAGAAACACCTATCTATTTACCAGTTTTATAGCATGAGCACGCTGTCCTAGTACTCCAGAAGAAGAAATAAGCTAAATCTGAGAATATATTTGACGCCATGCCATATTTATAGTAAACAGAAAGACTGCACCTGAATAAATAATAATAAGGCACAGTTTTGATTCCTCTGCCAGCGTCAACAAATGCAAAATGCTCGTATCTCTTGATTGCTTTGACTTAGAAAATTGATTTTTTCACGGCTCCGAGGTGTGCTAGGCCTGAGTAATTGATATTAATATCAGCTTGATTCCTCCACGCGTTTGTGAGATAATCGAAGCGAAATGGGTACCTATACCTACATTTTGTATGTTTTGATTTTCTGAAAAAGCCCTAAATCACTACATAGTATAAAACAAAGTCGCTTCCTGGTGACTGTCCCTACGCATGCTTAGATCTTTAAAACTACGCAACGGATTTTGATGCGGCTTTTTTTATAGATAAGAGTGATTCAAGAGGAAGGTTTGTATGTATAATAAATGCATAATATAGCATTGCACCCGTGCGAAGCCGGGGCGGGTCGCTAGTTTTCGATAAAATGTATATAGAACCAACTCTGAAGTATAAAAAATCAGACTAAGTATAATTTTAGAATATCTATCTACAGTTATAATTATAACGCTGGTGGTATTATCCACGATATCGGAAAAATAACATTGTTCACGTACAAAGCCACTCTGTTACGATAAGCGCATTAACTATTTATAACCAAAGATATATAGGGAGTGTATTGTGGTGTACGACATTCGAAATAATATCTGATTTTACCCCAATTTGGTATTTTCTATTTCAAGTATGATAAAACATACCAATATATTTTCAGTAACAACGCACGTAGTGTTAAGTATTAGAGTACCTAGTATTATTTATTTAATATTTTGTACTTTATATATACATTTAAATAAAAGTACATGATGAGACATGAAATAGCTTTAAAATAAATTGACATGTAATGTATTAGGATTTAATTTTTATACTATTTCGTTACGTAGGATCATGCGAGAAAATAGAGTGTAAGTATCAATAGAGAGTGGGAAAATTCAGAATTGCATTGTTATATCACCAGGGATCGGATATTCGGTTGCTTTTATACCTACACGTCGGCGTCGATGTTGAGTTGTATGGAGGCGGATTCAATTGTTTTTTGTTGTTGTAATTACCTGTCCACTTATAATATATCAATGTGTCTTTTTTAAACAGCCGATTTAATAGAAATACTAGCTAATCACTACATAGTATATAACAAAGTCGCTTCCTGCTGCCTGTCTGTCTGTCCCTATGTATGCTTAGATCTTTAAAACTACGCAACGGATTTTGATGCGGTATTTTTAATAAATAGAGTGATTCAAGAGGAAGGATAATACATGCATAATATATATAGCATGGCACCCGTGCGAAGCCTGGGTGGGTCGCTAGTTAACTATAATTCTTTGAACGAGCTGGCGAAGCATCTCCGTTTCAGCTCGGGGAGAAATTCTTCCGTAATTCCTGTAACTCTCCTGTAAAGTTTTGGATGTTTGGATGTCCAGTTGTTTAGATTTCCGGCTCTTCTCTCCTACAGGTCGCATTTCTGGCACGATTCTCATGAAATTGTTCTATGTTGGAAACGCACTTTTTTTAAAGTTTAGCCGTTTTGTAACAAACTCGTTTCATAATGAGGTTTCAGGTTACACATATTCGTTACTTGAAAAATTGCACGTAAATTAAATACCATTTAGTAGATAGGTAAATCTATACATTTAGTAGATCTATCTATACATTGAAAGTACCTTCACATTGTTCATTTATTAACCCCCGATAAAAAAGAGGGGTGTTACAAGTTTAACACGTGTGTCCGTCTGTGGCATCGTAGCTCCAAAACCGATTGCCGATTTGAACGCGTTTTTTTTTATCGCAAGCCTTGTATGTCGAGATGTAGTACATTTCATTACAAAAAATAGTATGTTTAAATGTGGCCCTGATTAGTCAATGTAGAAATTAATAAAATTAAATCAAGTCCGTCTTCATACAACTCAGCAACACCGGCACCGACACCAACGTTTACGTAAGGTATAAAATCATCCGAATATCCGATGCCCGTATATCACTATTATTATTTTTACCGCGACGCGTACTACTTTGAATGTGGTGCTGACGGAGACAGTTCAAATGTTGATGAATACATTTTCTGTTTGTGAGTGTTAATTGTATTGTATTTAATTAGATGGTGGGCATACAAATTTGTAACTCACTAATAACATTCTGTAAACTTTTTAGTAAAACGTGATAATTAAACAAAAAAAATATTGCGCGTACATACCAATTTTATATCTCGAAGCGTCACCACTAAATTTTTCAGAGTCAAGATCAAGAATTAAAGATAATTATATTCCAACTCACTTAATGTCATCGTGCCAATAAATGAGTCGTCAAACCACATGTTTTTCATCAAATATCATATATAATATTTGTAATCTCATCACATAGTTTTTAACCTCGTTTTGAACATTGTAAAGCAGCTGGATGGACTTTAGGCACCATATTTTAATAGCAATGACGATTAAATCGTTAATAAAATTAGAATAACTGCTTAAATACTTACGAATTCCACGATGTTTTTATAAACATAGAAGCAAGAAACTTATATACATACCTATTTGGTACGGTCACGTCTAAATTATGTTCATTCATTCATAATTTAAGAACTTCGCTCTAGTCGGTCGAGTAATCGCCACTTTTCCTTATTCCTTGTTCATTTCTTGGTCTCCTGATACGACAGGGTGCCCACCTGCTTCTTCACTTGATTAAAATCTTTTATCTTTGTCTTCCTCTCATATCAAAAATTATAAAATCCCATACAACTCCTTCCTGCACTATAATTCAAGAGGGGTCTCCTTCTTAAAATGTTATTAGGGTTCATAAGGTTCATCCTGCCGAAGGAAACCTTCTGACCATCAAATGCCGTATACTTAAGCGAACACCGCCCACTGTAGATTAAATACGTAAATTATTATATGCCATTAAGTACATTTCTATTATAATTATATCATCTGTGATGATTGACGTTAATTACAATTACTACAACATAATATGTATACCTTATAAATTCAAACCTATTAGAAAGGTTTAATTCTAATCTTCTACTTATCTGCTACCTACCTACTAATCTAAGAGCTAAATTTGCTCTCTAGTAGTTGTTCTGTCTGGAACCATATTGATCTGGTCTTAGTTGGTTTTCCACTATTGGTCTCAATCTATTTTGAATTGTTTTTAGAAGTCTAAATTATACCTGAAATGCATATTGCATACAGTAGCGGCAAAAAAATCTATAATATTCAAGGATATAAATTTTAAGATTAATGGGACCCAATCTTTGGATAGAAAAATAGACGTTTATTTGCTAAAAGTGAAATGGCAGGTTAGTAGCCCGTAATACTTTTGCGTACAAAATACACAGATATGACATATTTAGCCGCTACTGTACAGTAGCCGGCAAACTTTTGGAGCATAACCTTGACTGCGCAGTAGCCGATTTACGTACAAATGTGCATGCGCAGATCCGCCATTTTTGTTCTAAAAGTTTGCCGGCAACTATACATATACGTGACTGTACGGCGAATACACTGGAAATTGGAAAGCAATAAGGTATTAGAATGCAGATGATTCGACCGTGATCTACAACGACAATGTGGACGGTTGGTTTCCTTTAAAATGACTTTTTTTTTTACTGTAATCATATCGACTTCTTGCTAAAAATATACGTAGATGTTAGTTATGGATGAAGAAATGTCAATGTTAGTGTCTTAGTTCCTATTCCATAGCACGACCTCCAAGTTATATAAGCTTCTTGTTAAATTGCTAAAAAACAAGTTTAACCTTTTGACCGCCAAAGTCAAAACACACTTCGCCAAGACATAAAGTTACGTTTTGTGATTGTGATCCGCAAGGAAATTCCAAAGCAAACAAAGAACACGATAATATGGTTCTAGGCGTGGGAAACACTAAGCGCTATAAGTCATCCTATTTAGACTAGCGGTGAACAGATTGACTAGAATGTGCTGAACAATGTTCACTATGTATTAAATTTATTCTATAATAATCGTATTTTAATGATGCGTTTAATGAATGATGTCTGTGATATTTTTAGTCAGTATAAACGAAATGTTATGTGGAAATATATTTACTGGAATTATTGGTCACTATAAAATTGTTATTGTAGCAAATATCATTAAGCTGGCCAATAAAATATTATTTCATTAATTATCTTGGGTTTTTAGATACATATAGGTAGTGTTAAATCATTATCGAAACATACCGGTATAATTAAATATACCGGTTGAACGTAAACGAATTGGACATACCGTAGTTTAATTTTACAATTAATTACAGAATTACATGAAGTTTAAGAATAAAGTATTATTCCTACAAATATAATACTGTCTTTCCTTATATAAACACTATTCACCGAGCCTCTGTCTCCGAAACTCTGTCTTGCCAGACAAGAGTTGATAAATGAATACAACGAACCACACCATTTCATTTGCCTCAAGACAGTGTCATTATCATTGCTGTATGTCGTATCCGCTCACGGGACAATAGTGTCCCGGACCTTTGGGAGGCGTCCGCGGGGCCGAAGCCAACGCGTAAGGGCCCTTTCGACAATTTAATGAAATGTAAGGAGTACATCGAGCGGACGCTGTCCCTATCCGTGTCATGGGACGCACACAGACACAGCGCCCGCTAGGTGCAAGAACTATTGATGGATATATGGAATCTAAATAGGTACGAATTGGGCTATGGGGATGAAATAGAGGACTGGCTAATTGGGCTATGGGTTGAGACTGTCGGGCGTCTACCAGGATCATTATCATTATACATGCCATACATCTTTATTGCACGGCGTCTGGGATACCTACCTACAGTTTTCCGTCCACCAGCTAAGCCCTCAAATGGGTAGCTGCCGATACCATCTATACAATATAATTAGTAAATCTAATACCTACTTCTAACAGCCGATTAGTAGTGAAGTCATTTTAGCTAGTTATTTTCATCGTTTAATGTGGCTATCTTTGTAACTATTCTATTTAACATGAGATTTCACTACTAAATTATTGATGTAGACGCCATCTGACAGCCCTTAAGTAAACTATTATAACTTTTCTATTCGCTACTAGATGTCTCTTAAGTAATTGACATAAACGCCATCTAACGCCACTACTAAGTAGGTAACATGAGCGCCATCTAACGCCCTTTAAATACACTATTATAACTATTCTATTTACCACTAGATGTCACTACGAAGTTATTGAGTCTCAAAGTAAACCATCATAGTTAATCTATTCATCACCAGATGTCCGTGCGAATTAATTGATATTAACTACCCGCCGATTTATTTGTGGGGTTCAATACGGCATCTCGTTGAGTTGCGGCCGTCTCATTGCGATGTGACGATTGAATCACGTATATGGTACTGCTCGAAGCAACGGTGTACTAGCACTAGCTTAGATTTGCTCTATGACAGAATAGTGGACGGACTACACCGCCGGCGATGACGGTGATTAAGTAACCCATTGTGGTATATTTCACCCTAGATGTCGACTACGTACAAAATTTCCGACTTCCTTTCCGAAAACGAACCCTAGGGGAGACCAGGGATGGACGTAACAATTTTCGATTTATTCGTAATAACTCACGCAATTTTTAAAATATCAAGATTCTAATCAAACATAATACAAATGATAGAATAGTCTTTCAACTATCTTTGACCATCACCTTAAATGCAACAGATATAAGAGGTTTTGAGAATAAAAAAATTGGGCAAGTGCGAGTCCGACTTGCGCATGAAGGGTTCCGTACCATAATCAATAACAAGTTTGTTGTATGGGAGCCCTCCTTAAATGTTTATTTTATTTTTGGTACAAAATCTGGTATTGTACTTGTAACATTGTCCATTTGGTGCAAGCCAAGAAACAAACCCAGATGTCATTTAAATGTTGTCAATTTTGACAGTGACGTATCTGTCGTAGTTTTTTTGGTCTTGAATTAGAAATCCGAGTTTAGACCTAACCACATTGTATGAAGGTTTATATTAGTTTACAAATGTGCAGTTATCAGTTAAATTCATAGATATATATATATATACTAGCTTTTGCCGGCGACTACGTCCGCGTGGAACTTGGAAGTATGGAAGCAACCTCGTACAACACGATAGATATCCACCTAATCACCTCAGTTAATAAAAGGGATTATTTAAAGCGCCTAAGCAAATGTAAGAGCAATTGTGCTTTTGGTCCAACCATTACATTTCCGACAGGGTCATCAATGTCATCATGAATTACTTACTTTTCAATCTTTTTAGGGATAATTTCCAGGAGGAAAACTATCCTATGTCCTTCCTCGGGTCTTAACCCTTAAATGCATGGTGTAAGATGCAGCTTACATAAACAAAAATGAATTACTGGTTGAAAACTAGAAACATTTATTTGAAATAACATAATATTTTATAATATTGTGTTTTTTTTATTCATGCATTTAAGGGTTAAACTATCTCTATGCCAAATTTCATCAAAATCGATTCAGCGGTTTAAGCGTGAAGAGGTAACAGACAGACAGACAGACACACACTTTCGCATTTATAATATTAGTATGGATTATTCGATATCATTGGTTAAATTAAATGCGGGTCTTACTTATAATACGGTGAATAGAGACTAAAGTACTATGTGTGACCTTACTAACGGTCCGGTAGTTTTGAATTTTTTATATGTTGTCTAGAATGCTTAGTCAGTGTTTAAAATGCAAAATTCCCCCCCCCCCTCCGCGCCCGCCGCCATATTGAAAAAACCGGCACGTTCTTCATATTTTTGCTCATATCTTCCTTTAGGAGCATCTTAGCTAGAAAATTTAATTTTATATTTTGTTTCTAGGACAGATAGTTACGGAGATATGCACATTTAAAAAAACGTAAAAAATCGCAATTTCCAACTCAAAAACAAACTTCTGGATTATATCTTCGTTTAGGAGCATTTTAGCTAGAAGAGTGCTAACCAATGTTGTAGAGAATTAAATTTGCTATAATTTACATTTCAGATTTTGGACAAAACATACCCTGGACTAAAATTTGTTAGGCAACCCATATGCAATATATTTATTGACATATTAAATTAAATATAAAATACATTTTATCAAATAAACATCTCGGTGAAGGCCGCTATATCGGGATCTAAGACTATAGTCTCCGGGATGTACACGCAATATATTGAATTGAACTTAACCCTTTGACCGCCAAAGACGGCAAATCACGTCATCGGGAATTCGTGCCACTGACGCCAACGACGCCTATTGACGTCAAAAATGTCAATGGTCTAAAACATGCTAATTCAAACCACTATCTGTGTTTTTCCATCTCTGTTGATTTTGGAGCATTTTTTTTTTTGGTTTGGCGTCAGTGGCACGGTGAATTGCTTTGCCGCTCGGCGCTCAAAGGGTTAAGGATGTGTAGGGTTCTTAGAAAATAAAAAACTCTCTAGCAAATTAAATTCATAATTTTATTTTTATAATAAATAAAAATCAAGAAAACGCTCTTTCCGAGAATTTTCTGTATATTAAATACATCATACAAAAGATGTCAATACAAACTAAATCACTTGGTGCAAAGGCAAGCCTGTACTCGGTTTGTTCGCGACCCGGGCGGCGCGGCGCCGGCCGGCAACCTGCGCCAGGCGAGTGTAACCGAGGGTAGCCTCTTATGTACCTACTCTTTAACAAAACAAAACAATCTAGACTTAAACTTAACAAAGATACAGACTGCGTTTCCTCGTGGAATGTATCTTTGCTTACATCCCCGTTTCGAATGAAAAAATATATGTATTTGATCATGATTGTTAAAATAATGTAAATAGAGGTATGTAAAAAAAGCGTACAACACTTTAAAAGTGAAAAAAAAACGAGAAAATTTTGGTTCATGAAAACAATAAATAAAAAATAATAAAATCGAGAACCTAACTTAATTGTGAAATAATTTACTATAACTTTACACCTAAATCATATATGTATTGCAAGAAAAACAAGGAGCTTTGGAACCATCGAGTAATTCGGGAAATAAATTATTGAATTTCAGGTGGCAATTAATCTCATCAATAAATCTAAAACTGTGATTTATCTTTGGTTTTCTGATATTTAGTTGATATAGTTCCATAACTCCTCATAGTACGCGACGCGGGCCCACCGTCCCGTGGAGCATCCACAGCCGGCCCCTTTTCTCGTGATTACATTCGTAAGTACTTACATAAGTTACAGATCTAAATGAAGCGGATGTATCCTAAAAGCAAATAGAGAACTTCAACCAATCGAGTACCGGCTAATTTAAAACGCATCACTAATTCTGTTTTATGTGCCGAAAGGAATATTGCACATTTTCGATAACGTTCCGTGGTATTATGATGCTGGGAACTTAGAACTAAAATAACCACTGAGACTTTCTAAGCAGACGGGGTTCATTATATTATGTGCTAAAATCACAGATCACAAGCAAACGTGAACATGACGCGCGATGAGAGCTAAGCGAAAGGTGATGATGAATGATAACCAACCTACACTAATTTATGCAAGAACTCTTCTATAGTGCTTCTACTACGCATTGGTAAATATTAATTTATATGTAATTCTAGTAACCAGAGCAAAAAATGTAATTAGTTGAATGAGATTTTCATATTCCTGCAAGGAATACAAAAATCACCCACTAAGTGTATATTTATGAATCCTTCTGGCGCCGCAGTTGTGCCTGTCAGCAGGGAACTTGCTGCTGCAGCAAGTCGCGCAGGCACTCACGCTCGACTAGCCCAATTCCCGACATCCTATTAACGCTATCCTGTATCTGTTTCGAGTTCTCTCGTTATCACCCATGACACCTTAACGAACGTACAGAGTCTTCCGTTAGTAATTAAATAAATGCTCGCTTGTCGGCATAACAACGCTTATCACAATATATAAAAATATATATCAATGAAGCCTAATCTACAACTACACATTGAAGATGCACACTGGTATGCATTTGCCACCACACGTGTTTACGAGGACTTTACAGCAACCGTAATAGACACTTATTTTTAAAGATTTTTTTTGTATTTTTATTTTATTTGTGCGGCAGCATATGCAAGTCTGCAAATTATTCACAGCTAATCTTAACATAATAACGTATTGCAACTTTGAAGACATTTATCGTGTCCAATGGGAGAAATGGGAGCACTGTCTCAGTGATTCCAGAAATCTCGGTAACTGGCTCGGTCTGTCTTTGTACTGCACATTAACGTACTGTCATCGGCCGCATTTCGTCCCACGGAATCATACTACTAAGATTAATTAGGATATTTAATTTAGTATGTAATGCCATCAGCACTCAAGACGTTATCAAGCTAAATTTAATACTTTGTCATTTCATAAAAATATTGTATCTCGTTTGTAAAAAAAGCAACCGTCAAAGCTTCGGATCTGATTATATCGAAGGTAATACTTTTGCAGGGGTACCTAACAATAATATGTATCGAATTTAAGTAGCCTAAATATTAGCAAAAAGCTATACCGTCTAAGTCCATGTGCACTGACGTTAACAATTAGATCGCCCGAAACATTTAAGCTTAAGAGAACTACGATATTTCCTTTTTTGTTGCAGCTTAAATTAGGCTTTTATTAAACACGTATTTTTATTATAATGGATATAATGTTCGAGAATGATTTTTGCCGTAAGTTAGGTACACCTATGAAGTTCCATTTAAATTCTCTATGATGTGATGCGGCTGGCTCTTCAACTTTCATCTGAAACAAACATTACAAATTAAAATTCAACAAAAAGCTGGTAATCCGCTTTCGGAGATACCATTATTAGGAGAACTTACGGGTACGGAAGAAAAGTAGCAAGTAGAATTTAATACAATTGAAGCGCCGCGATCGGCAATAAAACCTGCAATAATTCTCCAGCCTTTTTACTAAATCGCGCGATGTTTTATAATTTTACAATGCATGTGCTCGGAAAGAGCGATTTCTAGACAGTCAAACTGTGCGTAAAGTACTACTTCTACGGAAGACCAGCGCTGGTTCCCGAGCCAGCATTTATGCTGAGGCGTGACCTTTTCGTGGCATACACTCCTACGATTTTATTTTATTTCTAATGTATTGTGTTGTCCAGTTCGTGTATGTTTACAAATAAATTTTTCATTCATTCATTCATTCATACTTTTCCGTGCTAGGGCTCTTTAGTTTATTTTTAATTTTTACTCTGACAACCCGACGCAAAGAGGTTTTTAATATTGAATAAGTTTGATAAACTAGGCAAATACTGATGAATATTAATATAAATAAAATACAATAAAACGAATACTTTATTAAACACGTTATTAATTACTCTTGATTTAGAATTTGAGCAATAAACTAACTTTAAATACTAATTCATTATTATTAAATACATTTGGTGTACATGCGCTCGTGCCATTTTAAAATAAGACGAACAAAAATAAATGCTTTTTGCACATGCGCAGTAGTAGATATATCGAGCCCGCATCTACTAATAAACCCGCCAAATTTTCTCATGGTCTTATTTTTTTTTTCGAAGTTTATCATACATTAATTTATGATACATGTGTGTAAGGTAGGTGATTTCAGAAGAGTGGCATTTTTATTCACGAGCGAGTGAATAAATTAACACGAGTCTGAAATTATCTTACACACGTGTTTTATACAAAATTTTACCATGCGTCATGCGATCGTGTTAATTTATTCACTCGCTCGTGAATAAAAATGGCACTCTTCTGATATCTCCTACTTTACACACATGTAGATAACTATTTTAAGAAAATCCACATCAACCACGTCCACGACCACGTCCGGAACACAATGCTGCGTTCTATAACACGAATCTCTGATGTTGGAGAAGCTACCGCGAGGCTAAAGTGGGACTGGGTCGGCCACGTCTGCCGCATGCGGCCGAAAAAATGGGCTAGCTTTGCCACTGAATGGGTGACACAAGATGGGCAGCGCAAACGGGGCAGGCCTAGGCGGAGATGGCGGGCGACGAGAAGGCATCTGATCGGGAGTCGTGGAAATCAAGGGGAGAGACCTTTGCCCAGCAGTGGGACACTCAAACAGGCTTAATAAAAAAAAAATTTAACAAAAAAAGAACCGACTTCAGTAAAACTAAAAAAGCCAACAATAACCCGTTCAAGTACAGATTACATTTGACTCACCCTTCGAAGTCGATCCCAAACCAGTTCTTATAGTTATATATTATAGTTTACGCGAGGTTTGGCACCGACTTCGAAGGGTGAGTCAAATGTAATCTGTACTTGAACGGGTTATTGTTGGCTTTTTTAGTTTTACTGAAGTCTGTTCTTTTTTTTTGTTAAATTTTTTTTTTTTTTCTTTTTAGTGATTCGTATGTGTTCATCATCAGTTTCCTTACACCAAATCCTATTTACTGAATGTAAATTCTTGACCTTATCAATAAATTACCGAAAGCGCCGTACATGTCCCTATAACATTTGAAGAGTTCCCTCGATTTCTCCAAGATTCCATCATCAGATCCCGACTTAGTGCCAACGGGACCAACTCGGAGTTATACCCTTTCGATAAAAAAAAAAAATGAAAATCGGTTCACGGTTCTCGGAGATATCGAGTAACAAACATACAAAAAAAAAAATAGTTCGAATTGAGAACCTCCTCCTTTTTTGAAGTCGGTTAAAAAATAAAAAGGATAAACAAGTAACGAAATAGAGATAGTCGTGTGTGTGTGTGTGTGTGTGTGCGGCACTGACCTCGCCCGCCCACGACGATGGACTTGCGCTTGAGGTCCTGCGCGGGCGCCGGCCGCACGACGCCGGGCGCGCCGCCCACCAGGTGCCCGCCTCCGGCGCGGATCGGTTTCGCTGGAAAGTAAACGATACAACATTACTACGGAGGCCGGGAGATTGCCTGCCGAGTAGGTATAACCGGCCGAGCTACGCAATAGGCTATTTGACTGATGTTGAATTCTACAGCGTACTGTAGTTATATGAATAAAATTAGCTAAATATATCACGAAACAAAGAAAAAAAATCCAGAAACATATATATATTTTTTGGATATATGTGACTTCAAAGGTACGCAAATTTTATGATTTTTTTTTTTAATCCAAAATTAATTTTGAAAATGTTTTCAGAATCCTCATAATTTTACGAAACAATAATTGTATGACAACTATGAACTTAAACGCACTTTTTCACGGTGAAAATGCCAAATTTTTTAATTATTCCATAGTATTATTGGTACCTATACCGGCCTGTGACGTCACTAGCCTGACGCGTTTTGTATGGAGCGTTTTTAGCGCTACGTAGAAATGTTGAACTTTGACGGTCATTTCTGACTTTTAGAGCAGTTTAAGTGTAGTCAGTCCCATATAGACATTTGATCACAATAAAAAATAGAATCGATTGACATCCTCAAAAAAAATTAGTCAACATGTCTATTCTGTCAATCCTTTGCCAAGCCGAAGTATGTATAGTGCTTTAAAATAGAAGATCGATTTGATTTTGATATATAAACTTAGTTTGCACATGTGAATATATATTTTTTAAATGCTTCCAGTCGCAATGTCCGATATGTCCAGCCCGTTTAGCATAACTACGTTTCGCGACTCTTGTCGCGGGACATAGCATCGCCCGTGACTCTCTCACATTACTGTACAGAAAGGGACGGGTACAGTCTGTTTGATATTATAACAAACATTTGTCACATCACAGGACCCATACAACGTAAATCTGCGCGACACATTGAATTTCATAAAAAACCAAGGAATGACATAGTGGTGTTTCAAGTATCTATAAACGTTTTTCACTTTCTATTTGATACTATTGAGTTCATGTTACATTTTTTCTTATCACGGTGTTGAAGTATTTAACGATAATAAATCATTACTCAAACAGTTACGTACTACGTCTTATTTTTTTTTAAAGTTGTGTTGTGACTAAATCTTGCGATTCGATTCATGTGTTATTTCTGTAAATTGGTAAAAATCTATTAAATCGATAAGTTTATAACCTAAAGAAAGAACAATAAAACCAACTATTACTTTACATAGAAAGCTCTAGTGAGTCCGGCGGCTCGTAGCTCAAAAAAATATTGATTTACACAATATAAACAAAAATATATTCAGGTTTGAAAAAAAGTTCGTCGATAAAATGGATTTGATCAACCATTCATAATCGTTAGGTTTGGCAAACAATATGGTTTTGCTACACCACTACAAACATCAACAGAGAACTGTCAAATGTTTGTTATAATATCAAACACACTGTAATTATCTCCCGCGAGAAATAGTCACGTATGACAGTTATGCTAGAGCACCTCTAGCCTTTTGACTTTTTATCTGATCTGCACCAGATCAGATAAAAAGTCATTGTTTTTTTTGATTCGATGAGTTTGATGAGAATTTGTTAAAAAATTAGTTTGAACTTTACGGTGATTTGATTCGGCCACTATATATTCCGAAAAAAAATTGTTCCCTTGTGATGAGCGGGCAACACCAAGGGGAACAGCTAGTTATAAATAAACCCTTACCGATTTGCGCCTGTGGGCCTCTCCGGGCTAGATTCTTGGCACGGACTGCCTCTTTGATTCTGTCCACTTCGAATTGGTACCTCTTGCGGTCTCGCATAGCGCCCTCCTTGGCTTCCTACAAATAAAAACAAGGGTAAAATAGGCTCAAGTATGGGTCGACCATTACGTCAGTATTGTTTCTATTATGTCCCATAACACGGGAGACCGGGTATTCAATTTGTTAGAAAAAAAAACATAGTTCATATTATCGTTATTGTCAGAGGATAATCCACATAAGAATGGGTTAGTAACGGTTTTAATAATTAATTAGATTGTTTTTGGTAAATACGACCTTCGACAAAAAAAAGTTTAAAAGAGTGACCCAGGAGACACAACCGCAACAAGTAACAGAAACAGTTGGCGTACCTTGAGCGCAGTCTCCAGTGCCTTGACGCGCTCCATGGTGGCGCGGAGCCGCTTCTCCAGCTTGGGCAGCTCGCAGCGCAGGTCGGCGTTGTCCCGCACCAGCTGTTTGTGCACCTTGGTCAGCTGCTCGAGGTTGTTCTCCAGGAATGAGATCTTCTGCTTCTGGGCGAGAGATCCGCCCTCCTCCTCGGCGCCTTCCTCGGAGTTGATCGATTTCTTTATTCTCGCCTGTACAATTTATTACAAAGGTTTAATACCGGTTTTATTATTATGTTAAAAATAGAGCGGTATATATGTGAGTGTACTCGCCTGCAAGTCCTGTACGAACAGTTTGCGCAGATTGTGCAAGGTCTGTAACTCCTTAGCGACGGTATCCTCCAGACCCTTGAGATCCGCCCGAGCCTGCTCACGCCTCTCCACGCTTTGACTGCACCGAAACAAAAATAATCACTTAATAAATAAATATAAACAAAAATATATCAAAACATCATTGCCGCATTTACCTGCAATCAGATGCGATTGAGTTGTCATAACACGCAGCACGACCCATCCATATACATATCCCCCGCGCTGTGAGTTTCGGATCGCGCCAGCTCCCGGCAGAATGAATATGAATGGGATACGTGCGGAATAAAATGACAACTCAAAATTTTATAAAAAGCAGAAGGCGTTGCAACAAGACTGCACTCTACGTCTACTTTGTACTTACACTGACTACAACGACTAACGATCCTAGACAATGTTCACTTGTAACTACACATTACAAGACGATTAATCTAGAAAGGTCTCTTTCGTTATTTTAATACTTATATAGACTTAACATTTTCTAGATTAAGTCTTGAAATTCAAGACATTTTAGAGCGTCGTGCAAATAGACAATCTGAAAATATACTAGATATTATGAAAGGACAATCTCTATTCACACGAGGCTCTAGCATGACCGGAAATCGAGGCAACAATCACTCTTCGGCATTTCGAGTGCACATAGACTAGAGGGAGTGATTTGGACATAAGGATTTAATGTAAATTTTTAAATGCAATTATAACTACGAGAGCGGTGGCAACGATCAATGTCTCAAGCATGCGTGGTACAGGAAATGACAAATCGAATACATGACAATGATTAAACTTAAGTAAATGCATTAATAGTGTCGATGAAATGCCAACACCGGAATGTCCTTTGAATGTTTCTAAATGCTCTTAATTGCATACAAAGTGTATTGCCGTTATTACTTAATGGTTCCATCTTATAACCTAAATAGCATCATTATTGCAGCGATATTCTTATTGGAATAATCGTATTGATATTAATCCTAACCCTATTTTACGTGAGGTATACTATACCTAAAAATGTTGATGGTTTAGATAGGTCTGTTATTGCCATATATAAAAATATTTGTTAAAAATATTCGCTCGCCCTCTCTATACAAACATTTAAACTATGTACAGTAAGTATTTACATACTGATAAGTCAGACTTAGACATCAAAACTTTATCGAAGAAAACAAAACTAATTTTGAAATTTTGTGCTTATTTTTTGCACGTTCTTGAAGTTGAGACCGAAACAACCCCATTTGTAATTACACCTATTCAACTGTATATATTAGACAACTAATAACAAGGCAGTGTAAAAGTTAACACAACAGCAACACGAAAACACACCAACATTTTTAATTTACCTACCTGAACGGCAATAAAAACTACGTGTTTCATTAACAAGTAGGTATTTTAAACGGAACATTACGTAACGATCAACTCTGGTTAAACTAAAATGCACATCACACTATCAATCATGCTACGAAGTCAAGAACTACATTATTAGGCTGCACGTACACGTAGCTATCTTACAAGGAGATAATATAAATATTCTCTACTTATTTGTAGTTTGTGACTAGTAAAATAAATGCTTTATCGACTAGCATCACAACTCCCGGAAGCGAAGCATAAAAAGTTATAAAAAATAATTAGGGTATATGTTATGTCAATCTTCAAAACAACAACCACTTCCTCATAAGTGGTATATAAATATTATAATAGAATAATTTTCGCTACTGGCTGATATTATTAAAAATTAAGTTAATATAGACCTGATCACTGATAAATATGTAGCTAATAATCATAAATAATATAAGCCAGTTAAATTATTTTAGAAAAAAAAACGTCAACAAAATAGTTTCAAGTCAAACCATGGATCCCTACATATGTCACGAGTTTCGAACCCTAGGCTTTGGTCAACCAAGGAATTCAAAAAGGCACTGCAACTAATATTGTCCCAAGTGTACAGAGATCCATGCAGAGTATCACAGAGTAGAAGCCGGGTAAGCTTAAATCAAAACAACAATTTGAGGGTAGCGATGGGTGAGTAGGATCATGGTCACGGATATAAGTAAATGCAACTGGAGGGGGTGTATGTTACAGGAGTGGCGAGTGAAGGACTTGGGAATTGCCGAGAGCGACTTTTCCTCTGTAGCCGCGGCCTTCTCTAGGCCCATGGCGTATCCGAAACCTAGTTTCTCCTTCTTGGGGGATATAATGTAGTCCCTGAAGGGGTCGGCGTCGTCTTTGAGCACCATCTGTTGGTTGGCGACCTCCTTGGCCGCCTTGTCGAGGTTACGGCGCGGGGAAGACACTAACATGAGCTCCTTGAGTTTGGCGGACTTGTCGGCCTCCTCGCGCTTCAGCTTGTCGTAGTCGTCCTGCAGCTGTTGCCGCGCCAGCGTCAGCTCCTGGTACGTGCTGCAACATCAAACGATTCAACGTTATACTAGTGTTACGTCACCATTTACGTAATCGCAAGTTGCGTAACCTACGGTAACAATAGCCGGACGGAACTATTGTAACACCTGATCAAATAATTAAAGGTGAATGCAGCTAGGTACAGTAGATTCACAACTGTATTATTGATATGTTGATACACGTGAGTAGGACTCGATCATACTTCACGCTATGAGCTACCTATATATCGCTACCTTCTAACAATCATAATGTGCGAATTGTTCATCCACACAAGGTCATGGTGCGTTTGGACAGACTAATTTATCAGCCAAGTTCAACTTTCAAGTTAATGAAACCAATCAATATGGGTGTTTAGACCGCATAAGATATGTACCATTGTAAGAAGCACTCGACCGGGTATCGTCGGCAAGTTTAGTCATGGCGGCTCCACATTAGTGCCGTGAATTCACGGCGCGAATTCACGGCCAAGTAGTGCCCTCCACATTCACAGGATGCTCACAATCGTTTGTGAAACCCGCCGCGAAATGGACGTAGAAGCTGCTGCAATAACTTTGTTTGCTGTGGCAACATATCACTTCTATAAAAATCATTTCAAACTTTCTATGAAGAAGCAGTTATCAGAATTACATTCTGAACCAGTGGCGAATTTAAGAAATTCACAGACAGCGACTGCACACGTCCGTAGTAATCTGGTACGGGGCCGTGAATGTGGATGTATACACGTGAACGCCGCGTGAAGAGGGCGCGAACCCTTTGTCGCGGGACAAAATACCGAGTCTGATCGGGGAACAGGCGTGAACGCGCGTGAACCCCGCGAAAACCGTCCACATTCACGTTCACGCTTGTTCACGGAGCTTGACGGCACTAATGTGGAGCCGCCATCAAGGCAGATTTAGACGAAGACAATTTTGAGACGCCTAAATGACGGCGCCAGTGATTACCGCACAGCACACCTCCAACCGTTTAGACAATGACTATTTTCAGCCGCCTAAATCTCGCCGCCAGTGACCAGTAAGCCGTGTTTACACAGTGCTTGTTTTCAGTACCAGTGTTCAGGGGCAGCGAGAGACGCGGAGCAGGGGGTCACTGGCGCCAAAAAATAGGCCCGTGTTCTATTCCGCGCCAGCGCTGGCATGCCGCGAAAAAATGACGCGGAAAGTGTTTGTACGGTGCCTTTTCGAGGCTCCGTAATTTAGGCGTCTTGTCTAAATCAGCCACCAGAGAGTTGTACTCACTCCTTGAGGTCCTGGTGGTTGCGCTGCAGCATGGCGAGCTCGTCCCGCAGCGAGGAGAGCTGCGTGGCGTGCGCGGCGCGCAGCTGCTCCAGCTGCGCCTCCAGCGCGCCGCGCACCTGCGTGTCCGCGCGCTGCTCCGCCGCCGCCGCCGACACGCGCTCCGCCGCCTGACACACGCACACGCACCACAAACATTACCACACACTTTTTTTATTTTTTTCCTTAACCCTTTGACCGCCAAAGACGGCAAATCACGTCATCGGGAATTCGTGCCACTGACGCCAACGACGCCTATTGACGTCAAAAATGTCAATGGTCAAAAACATGCTAATTCAAACCACTATCTGTGTTTTTCAATCTCTGTTGATTTTGGAGCAATTTTTTTTTTTTGGTTTGGCGTCAGTGGCACGGTGAATTGCTTTGCCGCTCGGCGCTCAAAGGGTTAAGGGGCTCCCTACAGAAATCAGCCAATTTGATGATTTTTACATCGTATCTAGTTTGTGGATTATAGAGTTATAATGTCCTATTTAATATATATTGTAGTATGGTCTATGCTTAACACTTTGTAGTGACCCGAATTTTGATTTAACGACTGTGTATTTTATAAAAAAATATTCGGTGAAGGACCAAAAATACACTAATCTCGTTTCTACTTTTATCCCCGGTGTATATGTAGAAAATATCTTACATTTTACTGTTCTAAACCATATTCCACAAAATTTGTTGTGAAGCTTTCTATTTTTCTCAATACTTTTCGAGAAAAACGCAAAAAACCGTTTCCACAACTTTTTCCCCGAAAAAAAATCGTAAACTTTGACGGCCTGTATCTCAAAGTCAGTGACATGTGAAAGGTACTTGATACGGTATTTTGTTGTGGAAAAACTATGTTATTATGATTAGCTATTTATAATATGGGAAAATCTATCGCAACAGATCGAAGGTCATTGAGAGCGGGGAGCCCCTTAACATGATCGACGCAAAGCCATTTGCGGCTGCATCCGCTAGTCGTTAAGTTACGGGGGGCGGGGCTAACCCGCCGAGCCCGCGGATACCACTCACTGCAGTCAACACGCTCTAAATCCGTTCCAAATTGACCTTTTCCTTCGTCTTATTTCACTCGTCATTGTAACGAGTAGTTTCATGACTAGTGTCGGGCCAGTTTGAACTGAGTATTTATACTTTGTACTACGGATATTAGACAATAATTTACCTATAATTTTAACGCGCGTAACCTACGGCGGACCTACCTTACCTTTCTTTTATAAGCGGGAAGGAAGATGCAATTACTACTCGACGTCATCATACCTTAAAATAGAACAGCTTAAAAACAGCATAGATGCAAAATGAGAAGGAAGAGCCCCTTCAAACCGATACTGTTTTTAATCACTTAACTGCTCCACGTTTCCTTAATCGTGCTCTATGCAATTTCATGAATATTAACCAGATTAGCTAACTAAAACCGGCTTGAGCAGTCTTTGAAATTCAAGTTCAAGCATATAACTCCCGGAACATTCTGAACTTATACGAGAATATTCTCATAATCTCGTAAGACTTGTGCATGTGATTATGAATAGAGAGCGGATTTGAAGTAGCGATCTCAATATTAATATGGATATGACTGGTATAATTTATTATTTTTTCTACATACAAAAATAATGTAACTTATTAGAACAAAAAAGTAAAAATGATTTTGGAAGCTTTTGTAAATTACTGGGCAAAAATTATGATGATAATAAATAAAAACACCGTTTGTTAATTTTTGAAATAGTTTATTTCTTTAAGTTCTTCCTCTTTAATATTTTTTTGTGCACAATGCACAGTAAAAAAAAAATTATTAGGATTTTTTTTAAGAAAAGAAAAAATAAAATAATTCGCTTCCACAATGCTCACAGAACAATCATTAATTTCGAGTTAGTTTATTAGTGCTTCCTCACAAACGACACACACCGACCTTGGTAAAAATTCTCCACAGCATGAAAAACTTGCGTCTATTGTGCGGTCTGTAAAATTTTCCATACTTCCACTGGATCCCACCCACCACACTGGTTCTACTGACACATGGCTTGATGTCATAATTACGTCGTCCCCCGATGATGTAGTAAAGCATGGACAGTTTTTAGCTCCTGGGTTCTCTCACCATGACTTACTGTATGCATCATATAAAATTAAGCCCCCAAAATGTAAACCTGCTTTGGTTCTGATGCGGAGCTTCAACAAAGTAGATCCTGAGGCTCTCGAGAGGGATGCTAAGAACATTGACTGGACCCCTGTTCTAGATGCTCCAACAACTGACTCCAAGATTTCTCTATTTAATGCCGCCATTTTGTCACTTTTCGATACGCATGCTCCCTTGCATGCCGTTAGAGTCCGGCGTCCCCCCGCTCCTTGGATCACTGAGGGCGTACGCATGGGCATGAGAAGGAGGGACCTTGCTTTCAGGATCTTTAAACGTGATCGGACTGACGAGAACTGGACACTTTTTAAAACAGCCCGCAACCGATGCAATCAGATGGTGCGAACAGCGAAGCGGCGATTCATTCACCAAAACGTATCCTCTTCATCTATGGCTGATGTCTGGAAATTCCTTAAGTCGCTTGGCCTGGGTAAACCTACTAACGGTTTCGATGGCATTTCCTTTTCTCTCAACGATTTAAACAGACATTTTTCTTCTGCCTTATCAATTGATAACCATGTTAAGATCAGCACCCTCTCTGATATTTCGTCGCTTCCTCTTTCCGTCTCAGAAAGCTTCTCATTTTCGCCCACTTCTGAAGCAACTGTCAAGACCATCATTAATAAAATAAAATCTAAAGCCGTCGGATGTGATGATGTCGGTCGGTATATGATAGTATCTGTTCTAGACTGTGTGCTTCCTATAATAACTGACATCATTAACTCCTCGCTGTTTAATGGCGACTTCCCTTCTCTTTGGCGTAGTGCTTTTGTTATACCATTACCTAAAATTAGTAACCCCACATCACTTAATAACTTTAGGCCTATTTCAATTCTCCCTTTTCTGTCAAAAATTGCTGAAGCGGTGGTTCACAAACAACTATCTAACTTTATATACTCTCATAATCTGCTGAGCCCTTTTCAGTCTGGTTTTCGACCCAGCCATAGTACATGCACCGCGCTTCTCAAAGTTACTGAAGATTTAAGACGGGGCATGGAGGATCAAATGGTCACAGTACTTATTCTGATTGATTTCTCCAACGCATTCAATACTGTTGATCACGACATCCTTCTTGCCTTGCTCGAACATCTAAATGTGTGTCCCTCTGCCCTAAGTTGGTTTTCCAGTTATCTTCGTGGTCGCCGGCAGGCAGTCCGTGTAGACCGATCTTTGTCCGACTGGTGTGACTTAGCCACTGGCGTACCTCAAGGAGGCATTCTTTCTCCACTGCTATTTTCCACCTTCGTCAACTTTATCACTCCCGATCTTCGCTGTTCTTACCATCTGTATGCGGACGACCTACAGATCTATGATAAATGTAAAGTGGCTGACGTTACCGCTACCATTGACAAATTAAACTTAGACCTGTTTCACATTCAACAATGGTCGGAGAAATTTGGCCTGTTTGTGAACCCTTCTAAGTGTCAGGCTATTGTCATTGGTAGCTCTCGCCAGCTTGCCAAACTTGATCTGGACTCTCTCACACCACCTAATTTCAATGGAATGCCTATTAGGTTTAGTCCCAGTGTCAAGAATTTAGGAGTTCACTTGGATAGCACACTGAGCTGGAAGGTACAGGTGAGCGAAATCAGCAGGAAAGTCATTGGCTCGCTTCATGCTCTGAACAAACTTAAGAACTTCTTGCCCATTAAAACCAAGGTGTTACTAGTAAATACCCTAATTCTGCCGATAATTGACTATGGTGATGTGTGTTATCCGGACTTAAATGAAGATCTTCTTGATAAGTTGGATCGACTTCTAAATAATTGTATTCGTTTCATTTTCTGTCTCCGTAAATATGATCACGTGTCCTCATTTCGCTCTCAACTTGGCTGGTTTCCCATCCGTCAACGACGCAACATTCGTATGCTTTGCATTCTCTATTCGATTCTTAACGATCCACAATCTCCTGAATACCTCAAGACTTTCTTCTGTTATATCGAATCCACTCGTAACCGTCATTTTCGCTCTTCCGGCAATCTCGCCCTTTCTATCCCTCTTCACCGCACTGGTTTCATGTCCAATTCATTCTCAATTCAAGTGGCTCGCCTCTGGAACGGTCTTCCTCTCTCAATTAAACAGGCACCGAGTAAGCTGGCGTTTAAAAAGTCCGTGTGCAGCTTCTTTGCTGGCAGAAATGAAGTCTCGTAGTCTATCTGCTTAGTATGTTTCATCTCTGTATGTATTTATGTATATATTTATTTATATTATATATGTTTATATTATATTAGATGTATGTATATATTTACATGTATAGCAAAATTATGTATAACTATTATAATTATGTTTTGTTACTTATGTGTAAGTTAGTTGCACCGCCTACAATTTTTCCGCTTTGCCCTAAGGTTGACTGGTAGAGAATGCCTCATGGCATTAAGTCCGCCTTTTGTACGATAAGTTTTCTTTTGTGCAATAAAGATTAAATAAATAAATAAATAAACGAAGTCTAAGCAATAATGATACTCATTTACAGTGCATTTTAAGCATACACCGTTGAAAAATACATTTTCATCCGTCATGTTTACTGTCCACGATGGTAACGATTGCATAAAACAGTTTTATACTTAAATCTCTTGGCAATTCTAGTTCAAAAAAACATTGTTTGCAAATTGCCATCTAAAACAAGAAATCCATAATATTAATGACATTGTTGAAATGAACTATCATGTAGGTACGTAATATATAGGAACTATCTTTGAGTTGTATAAAAACTCCTTTATTTATAATAAAATATTTTTCTTTAAATGTAGTTTGTTGCAAAAATAACATTTATTTAATCTAATTATTTATTTGCTTGCGGTGTGCGGTGTAATAATAATAGACTGTTAAGAACCTATATAAACAACATGGCAGGTATTTAACAAATTGCACTAAGTAGTCATATCCATATTAATATTGAAATTGCTACTTGAAATCCGCTCTCTAATTATGAATGTGTATACCTGTAAACGGGCGCACTCCTCGCGCAAGGCGTCCGCGGCCTCCTCCAACTGCCGCTTCTTGTTCTCGGCCTCCCGCATCGACTCCGCGAGGGACGCGCAGCGCGCCTCGTGTTGAGAGATCAGGAGTCGACATTCGCCCAGAGAACGCTCGTACTCCTCGATCTGAAAACAAAATGAAAGACGTGTTTAACTTTTGGATGTCAAAGTCAAAACGAAAAATTTGTTCATCAGAAGCTTTGCCATTCAGCCGTATATGTCGTCTTGCCTCACCGGGACTTTAGCGACGCCATCAGCTGCCGTATCCAAACCAAATCATATTGGAATTCTATACATTCCAAAATGATCGGGTTAACTGACTAGACGTGTGCGCCGCGCCGATCGGCGTGGCCCTGTGCACCTTGTATTTATGCGCATAAATGCATAAATACAAAGTACACAAAGGCCACGCCGATTTCACGCCGACGCGGCGTACACTGCGGCGTCGGTACAAAACCGGCGCGGCGCACACGTCTATAACAAACTCTAAACAACAACTCATAATGAAAATTATATGCCGTGAGAACAATCGTAATTCGGAACTTTACGTGAAGCCTAGGATGATACAGCAGTCATTGGCGTCTGGAAATAGGAAATGTTTTGCTATCGGATATAGCCAACAGCTAAAATCATCTTAAAAACTACATTTACTGTGGAATCATTGATTTGAAATAACAAATCACAAAGTTACTGCAAAGACGAATTACGTAAAACCTCAATAAATTTAAAGCATTCAACCATAACAAAGATGATCGATTTGCTTGAACATTAACCAAGTTACATAAGGCAAAAAATAATAAGTCACTTTCAAAGACTTAAAGTACGGCCTTCGCACTAATTAATGTTTCCTATCGCCGCAATGGTAACTGGGTCACACGGCTAACGTAACGTCGCAATTACCTTCTGATTACCGTCGATGTCGGCGGTCTCCTATGAGTGGCAGTGCTTCCCTTTTTTTATTTGAAACTGACCAACGTCGGCCCTAGTTTCACTTGTTGATGTTGGTTTAATTGACTATGGGGCAGTAATATAGACCGCGAGTTCAGTAACCTCTTCACTCGTATTTTAAAAAAACTACTGTTTTCTGCAGTTCCACTGCATTACAAGTTGTGTGAATCAAACTCAGGCAGGATGAGACGGAGAGAATTGTCTTGAAGCTGTGATTTCTAAACTCTCTTGGCCTCTGTTGGTGGAGCGAGCACGTCAGTATTTTATATGGTATATAACTGAAGCCATATTGAATTGTCCTACAGCTGAGGGGTTAAGCAAGAAGACAAATTACCTTCTGATTGGCGTCGATGTTGGCAGTCTCCAGCGAGTGACAGCGCTGCACGATGTTCTTCACTTCGCTCTTCATCTTGCTGATGTGCAGCCTCGCGACCGTGAACTCTTCCTCGAGTTTGCCGACGGTGTCGACATTGAGCTTGAAGTCGAGTTCGGAGCCGCCCACGGCCGCCCCGATCTCAGCCAGGTCGCGGAGAAGGTTGGATAGCAGTTCGGCGATACGTTTGCGTTGGTGAGCAGACATGTCGCGCAGCTGCTGGAGTTCCGCAGTCGCGGTAGCTAGCGCTGTCTGTTGGATATCGATAAAATTCCAGTCAAATAACAGGATGTTTTGATATGTACATTATTATTTCAATAGTTACTGGTGGTGAAACTAAATATTGACTTATTTTACAGCATTATGTAATTGTATGACAATAATCAATGCCTAAGAGTTTCATTGAAATGTTAACAAACAATTTACAGAAAGATGGCCGCTTGTTTATTTATGATTATGAGGTAATTCCCAATATCATATCATCATCATAGCGCTTTAGATAAGTCTTATAAATATTCTTTAACATGTTTACCGACACAATAATGGACAACAGTGCTCGTAGTTACCCACAGGTGAAACTTTTATACTCTTTATATAAGTGTCTTATTGGATCTAACTAAATAAAAGTATACGACGAATCATTGATAAAAACAATCGCAGTTTCAATGTGCTTATTGTGTGAAGGGTTAATTCAGTGGTTACCTGCTTGGCCTGCAGTTCCTCGGACATCTGGTCGCACTCCCGGCTCTTGCTGTCCACCTCCTGCGACTTCTGGTCGTAGTTGACGGCGAGCTCCTCCAGGGCTTGCAGCACTTCCTTCACCTCCTCCTTGGCAGCCTCGTTTTCTTGCTGGATGCGGTTCATGTCGCCCTGCAGGGCTTCGTAGTCGCGCCTGCAATAACGTATTTGTTAACCCCTAAATGCATGATGATACACGTTACTGAAGTGACAAAGTCAAAATCTGAATAATAAAGACTTTGTCAAGATTGTCCCGAAGTCTCATTAGGTCATTTTAGAAATAAAATTAGTGGAATTGTATGCATTTAAGGATTAATACATGTCCACATCTTTTATGTACTTAACATTATTAAACTGAGATCGAAACTGGATATTAGGATACAATGACAAAAGATAAGATTCGTAATTAGAGAAATAATGTAAAAGCAATTAAAACTGATTATATTATCAAAATCAAATCAAATCAAATCATTTATTTTGCTAAACATACACAGGTGGTATAACAACATACATGTCAGTAGAATTTAGTTACATGAAGGCATGTTTCGCCATAATTCGGCATGCAAAATCTTATTCTAACTTAAAAGATAATAATAATACTAATACTAAACTCTAATCATACAATTTATCAAAATATTCATTTAAATTATAAAATGGTCGAATAATCAAGTAGGATTTTAATTTTCTTGAAAATTCATGAATAGTATTACATTTTCTTATGTCCTCATTTAGAAAGTTATAAATTTTTATACCAATATATTCAATACTCCGTTTAAAATTTACATAATTTTTAGATTTAGGTAACATAATGTCAAAATTGTTTCTACATAATCTAAGTGGTCTATTGTTATTGTTAATGGCAAAAGTGGACTTATTTTTATAGATAAAAATGCTTATTAAGTAAATGTAAAGTGATATCACAGTCAGTATTCCATGTTTTATAAAAAGTGGACGACAATTTTCAAGTGGTTTTGCTTTTCCGACATACCTAAGAGCTTTTTTTTGTAACAGGAGAACATGGTACACATAAACGCTATTACCCCAAACCTCAATGCCGTACCGTATTAAGCTTTCAAAATGAGCAAAAATATTATATGACTTCACTTTCCGAGGTTTCATTGAGCTAAGTCTACATTCAAGCTGAAAAGCATCCGAAAACTTAGAAAATTCAAATGAGATGGTAGACGAGGCACAATTTGTTTAATTCATTTTATTTAGTGATAACCTCGGATACCGAAGAGAGTATTATAGGTAATAGGAAAAGAACAAAATCATTAAAACAATTCGCAATTTATGGACACCTTCAATAATGTACTTTTTTTATAGATACAAAAAATATCTTTGTATCCATCTTGTGTCTTTATCTTGTAGATTTAACCACTTCATTTCAGATGGCCCCTGGTGACAACTACAAATATGAATGCATTTTTTATACTTTACCTTGTGCAAGCAATCAGTTCCTCTTGCTCCATCATCTGGTCCTTGAGCTTCTCGACCAGCTGGGACTGCTGGTTGATCTCCTCATCCTTGTCGTCCAACTGCTGGTACAGAGCTTCCAATTTGCCTTGCATGGCCGCATCCTCCACTGCACTCGAGACGGCCACTGGTACTGGCTACAAATAGTGGATAAGGGCATTTTCAAACAGTTCTCGGTATAATATTTTTTATTATAGAAGCGTTATTTTTTTTATTTATTAACGATTTAAGAATGCATAAATAGCTGTTTGGTCATTCTGTTTCACTGAACCGAAAAAATTGGCAAGCTATATGATGATTTTTATTATAATCTAGGGAGATCATACTTTACTAGCCAAAATTCACCCTAAGAAAGGTTTAAATACACTTTATTTAAGTCGTATGACGTGTAAGTTGATAGTTAATCAGGTTAAAAAAAATATATGATTTTTATAAGTTCCGAAAAAGACATATTCCACGCGAGCGATCCGCGGGTAAAGCTTGTAGTTATATTAAGACATAGTTTTTGAACTCGAAAACCACACGTTTGAGGGCCAATAACTTTTTCTACATTAACATTCCTAAAAATAAACAATGGCAATACACATTCAACCACAACGGAATGATGACGTAACAAATCCTGGAACGAATCTAATTTTCCTGTAAACATCAAAGATGAGTCACAACGACTTAAGTTTTATGTCTGCTATAAATGAGTACTAACCGGCGCTGGAGGTTTCTCCTCGATGAATGACGTCACGGGCGTCACGGCCTCGAGCTCCTGGAGGTTCACCTGTTCTTCAGGGCGTACCGTCTCACCTGAGCGCCAGCGACTCAATTCAGTCTCTAACTTTTCAACCTGCCAAATAAAAAATAAACAAATGATAGCTTGGTTACATTGTCATTACTTATACATACATGTATGTATAAAAAAAAGTTGTCTACTAACTTTGCCCTTCAGCCTAGCCACCTTTTCCTTTTCTCTCTCATAACGGCGTTTCCATTCTTCGGCAGTAAGCTCCTCGTTAACACAAACCACGTTCTTGACAGTCTTGGCCCTGAAAATTACGCATACGGTAATCACATTGCCTACAATTAGCTACGATACTAATTCGGTATCATTGCCAAAAAGATTACCTTTTACCGAAATCGAGTGTGCTCTTGGTTTCACTTTCGTTAAAAGAAGCGGGAGAACAGCAAATGACAATGGTTGTCCTCGCATTACCACCAAGCGATTCTTGTAAAATACGTGTCAGCTTTGAGTCTCTGTATGGGATGTGGGATTTGTTTCCGTCTGCTAGCGCCGAGATCACATTACCCAAGGCTGATAGCGATTTGTTAATGTTCTTAGCTTCATCGAGTACAGTACCTTCAGCACCAGTTTTAGATACCTACATACACAAAATGTGTTAAGTTTGAACGAAATACAAATATTTTACCACTAAGTGTTGACTCAAATAAAATATTGTTTATAATATGTACTCACTAACATTTTCTGCATATTATAAACAATTTATTTTTACCTTTTCAGAACCTGCCAAGTCCACAAGATATAACTTTCCGGAGAGTTTTTTCTGGTTTTCTAGGTTCTCCTGTTTTACATTAATGAGGAAGACTGAATGAGATCTAGATGAATGTTCATTCATATCTGAAAACGAAAACAGGAAGTTAAAAAACAGTTAACAAGATGTTCAATATTATCGTTTTTATTTTTTTATGTTATATAGGTAAGCATTTGGCCTCTGATGACGAAGCTGACGATCGAGCCTGGTTACCTAGATAGTGCTTATTGAGTCTTACCTTAAAGAGATGTGAATAATGAACACTTACTTGTCACTGCAATGTGTCGATTTGACTTTCCTTCCTCTATGACTTCAAACACTTCCTCGGGACTCGACACAAATCGTTCTGTAGCACCTTTTACAAATGGAACCCTATTTTTGTCCTCATGCACACTGAGGTTCACCTTTGATACTAAAATACATAAGTAAAAGCCAGGTATAATAACAGAATAAAGTAAACAATTTTTTTATTTAATCTTTATTGTACAAAATGAAAACTAATCTAGATTACAAAAATCATAGATTAGTAAGATTTAATATATAATTACCATCTAGCAAATCTCGAATTTTGTCCATGTAAATTTCAAAATATGAAACCTTAATGTGAAATTCCAGGTTTTCCTCCATTGCATATATGTGATTGAATATGTCATTGACTATCCGTGGAATAATACCCTGTTTCCCTGGATCTCCTACAAAGTCACATAAATAAATATATTTGTAAAATTTATTAAATTGGTAATTATGTATTTTTTTATACTTTCAGTTCTAAACTTACCTATGACACCTTCCATGGTATGTGTCTTTCCTGAACTTGTCTGTCCATATGCAAATATAGTGCCGTTGTAACCAGCCAGTACATCCGATACAATACTTTTGGCAGCTTCATTGTAGACCTTTTCTTGAGTTGCGTTTGGCTTAAATACTTTGTCAAACAAGTATACTTTACCCTACAAAATCACAACAAAGTTGAAAATTATTACATAAAGGGCTTTTGTAGAAGGTGTTTTTGTTGAATTACATTAACTTTGACAGAATCCCTACTCCCTAGTGTTTTTTATTTATTTGGGTAGTTCCCATGTTCCATTGAACAACGTCGAATCTGCATAATCTTACTGGTAATACCATGGGCAAAGAACAAAAAAAAAAGTGTAATTTTGTTTCATGATTTCATGTTCCATAGAACAAAATAAGAAGTAAGATTTAATTTAGTAGAGCATTCTGACAGCTGACAGGCTATTCAAATATTTAAACATTATAAATGGATTTATTACCCAAAATCAAACGAACTGGAAATAGAAAGAAGAATTAAAAACACTTGGAATAAGTACTGGAGTTTAAAAGAAACCCTAAAAAGCAACCTTCCCCTCAATCTCAAAAAGAAAGTCATGGATATGTGTTTACTTCCCACGATGACCTATGCATGCCAAACTTGGAAACTCACATCGAAGGCAAAACATATGATTGTGACATGCCAAAGAGGAATGGAGCGGAGTCTTCTAAAACTAAGAAAAATAAATAAGATCAACCACTCCATTATTAGGAATAAAACTAAAGTAATAGATGCTCTTAACCACGCACAGAGACACAAATGGAGGTGGGCTGGCCATGTAGCCAGACTCCAAGACGAAAGGTGGACCTTCCTTACAACATCCTGGAAAGGTCCGGCAGGTGGCAGAAAAAAGGGTAAGCCATTGACACGCTGGGCAGATGATATTGTCCAGTTAGCAGGTCCTAACTGGATATGGAGGGCACAGGACAGAAATGTATGGAGATCTCTAGAGGAGGCCTTTACCTTATAGAGGGTTCTAGTGTGGTGTTAAAAAAATAAAAATTAATAGTAATATATCAACTTTAGTCAATCACGAAAAAATGTCTAAACTTAGATCTGTACAGCATTTATTGTCTAAATTTGTAAATTTGTTTCTCACCATACTCAGAAATAAAGGCTTTTTTATTTATTTATTTATAAATGGATTTATTTACTTTAAAATACTTTCAACAAGTACCATTATAATGACTTTCCCCTATTATGGTATCTATTACAAGTAATATTATTAGTTCGTAAAAAATTATGAATGTAAAATCAAGACCAAATCATGCTACAGCATTATAGATATTGATTATGTAGCTCAACAGCATTTGCATCATTGCACTTATTACAACACCCTGTCGTAATTAGTCATTAGATGTACAACTAAGATAATTATTATCGAATGTTCATACATTCAATAGACAATTTAAAGAAATAGGATAAATATTAACCAACGGAAGTTGAATGAAGCTTCATTCAACTTAATTTTGTTAATATTTTTGCATAAACATAAATTGTTTGGTACAAACAAAGTCTTAATAATTTCTATATAGATATGCTCAGCAAGATAAATATATGAATTGTATGTAATTAATTCAACAATTCTTTTACTAATCCATTACGGGTCAACATTATTATTGCAAAAAGGGACTGAATCACATTCAATAACCTTAACATTTCAGGTGTAACTTTACATTCATGGTTTCAAAGGGAATGGAATTCCTTGATTGATTTACAATAAACTAATAACAATCATTACATGGTTAGAGCTCCTTTCCAGCCCAGCCGCGTATGAATGATTGATGAAAATAATAAATGAAAATTTTAAATGTGTTTGTACCTATCTTAATGGAAGTAATCTTTTTATATTAATTCCTTGCTGTTTATAAACCATTTAAAAATTAGGTCAAAATAAACCTTTTAAAACACTGAAAAAAATTAAAAGTATGCAATATTTGACAGTTTATCTGGCGGCTTGCCATTTAGGGTTCAAATGAGTTCAGTAAAAACTAGGAAACATGAATTTGATACCACATTGGTGGTTCACAACCTTTAAATAGGTGACCCAATAGGAAATAAAAGAATTAAACTAAGCATACAAAACTTATCAGGTAATTTTGTGTGATTGTAATCATGCGTCCCTATCACTCTTAACCATTATCTTGAGAATAGTAGTAAAAAAATCAATATGATAAATGCAATTTGGAACATAACAAGTACATATATTATTACTCAGGAAATTGGGTTTATTACCTTCAAGCATTTCAACGCATACCCGACAATATACAAAAAAAATATCAAGTGTGATTGTGATAGTAATAAAGCAAGTATGAAATATATATTGTTAACATTATTTTGAAAATGTCCCGTATCACGGAATTATTTTATAACAAAAAAACCTGTAAGAATCGCAATAAAGTAATTCTATTGTTATCAAAATCCCACACTAAAGTAAACAAAAACTTAAATTGTATGTTACAATTCTAATTATTCAAAAAATATTCGAGGTCAAGGTCGGAAGATATTTGTATTGATTTTTAGCAAAACAAAGACGTTCATGTAAGGTATGTTTCGATTTCAGCAAAATTCTTTAAAATTTCGTGATGGTAATCATAACCACCGAAGCGGAATAAAAAAGAAAGGCCATTTCGTAGCAGGTGAACGAGTCGTAATGTATTAGTCATCATGATCTAAATTAGGGCGATGATACAAAAACTCATTGGAAGACAAAAATACTGCTTACTTACCCCTATGGAAATACAGTTATCATCAGGCCCCGAAGGGAACTTCACAATAAATTTGGAACCAGCTTTTTCCTCGGAGTCATTCAATGGTCGAAATCGGCACACGACTCTTATGCTGTCTTCAGCAGCAATCTCTCGATCAGCTGCCATGTTTTATAAAAATAAAATATCTTACACTAAACACCGTCTATTCAATTAAAAAATAAAACGTTTCTGGAACTTAAAACCGTGCATGAAGAACTACAAAGGTAAAATTTGTCACTAGAAAATCTTCATGACAGCAAGACCAAAATGTCGGCCATGTTCTCCTCGAAGAAAGGCCCGAAATTTTGTTATTGGTTGGAAAATTTCTACCAACATGACAGAAACAAATCGATGAACTGCCAACCTTACGAAACAAACTTAAGTACCCTTTACACGGAATACATTTTGTGAAATGGTATTTATTTAGAATATACTACAAATATTACGAATAATAAATTGTAAAACATTTAACGGTTTTGTGATATATGCCCGAAGTATACGCACAAACAAAGCAATTAACATTCAAATATTTAATTTCGTTGTATCCGATGTGTACCCCATACCATACCCGTAATCTGAAGTTGCCGGCAGAAATAATAATGTGGCAAATGGGAAATTGCTTTATGCAGTTATTGCGCTTTCCTAATTATTACAGGCATTTTGACATGCGACATAATTTTGCCATACGATTAAATACATAAAATTACAGGCATTAAGTTAAGCCTTAAGACGGTTTTATTGCAGTTATTTAATAAAAAAAATCTGCATACCGTGATGGTAGTTTTCTCGATATTATATCGATATGGATGTCTATTCGGGCATCACTAGTAACTTAAATTTGACACATGGGCTAGCCATACAAGATACAGGGCTTCCGGCTTCTCAAGCTATCGAAAAAAAAAAGAAAGACATCGACCTATCCCGGTCCTATCCCAAAGGACGATACGTGCCAGCACCAAATCGTGCAAAGGGCCCCCTTGAACCCGCAGATTAATAGTAAAAAAAAAAGGACCTAGAAAACGACGTATTGAAAAATATACTGCCGTCGCGTATTTCATACGGAATGTCTACATGCATTACAAAGATAGCAATACAGTGTAGGCTTCTACTAAGTTACGCGTACTCTATTGGATTCCTTCTTCTAAGATTAAACATATTTTTTGGGTAACCAAATTTATCAATCGGGTAACACCAAATCAATCATTTCTTGAAGTCGAGCAATATGAAGTAATTTCTTTGGATTTGTTTATAACATTTAACAAAAGGAAATGATTGTGTAGTGGAAGTGCTGCTATGCATTAATCTATTTACAAGATTATAAGACTGGTAAGTCAGTTCCAGTATTACTTGGTAAACACTAAACAGATACACTTTTCGACCAACCCACGGGCGACCTGATTAGTCAGCTCCTATGTAAACTTTACAGCCATATAAAGACTGCAAAGAAAAATAAAGTTTACAACTTTAAGGTCTGAAGGAGTTGGGTTTTAAATTATTGTTTCACATTTTAAAAATGCAACTTGGCCTAAGTGGCTCATTGACATAACTTTACTTCACTGTTATTATTTATTTGTTGTTCCATAGCTCAGTATTCATATATAAATCAACGTTTTGTGCTTATTTCTATATTTCCACAGTATAGTTTTCTTCTGTGTTCAGGCGTATAAATGAATGATAATTTAAGTATGGAATGTCTATATGCTATCCTAGAAATACTGGGTATTCCCAGACCCAGCATTTCTAAGATAGCATATAGACTAGACTATGCTGTACTAGCACTATTTACTACCCGCCTCGGCTTCGCACGGAACATCTAAAATTATCTTTGTTTCTCTACTATGTTATGCATGTATTAAACACGTAAACCTCCCTCTTGAATCACTCTATATATTTAAAAAACGCATCAAAATCTGTTGCGTTGTTTTAAAGATCTAAGCATACACAGGGACAGACAGACAGCAGGAAGCGACTGTTTTATACTATGCAGTGATATCAATACACAACTGTCCTTACAGGCTAACCTAATTTGACTTAATTATGTTACAAATAATACTATACTGCGTATTCCTGGTATTATGAGTAGAGCCTGATTTCCAGCATTTCCAGACAACCTTTTGGTAGTCATACTTAAAAACAATGATTTTAATTGTGTTTCTTTTATTTATCTTTAAAAATGTATTTTGATGTGTTTTTTTATTGATCACATATCAGTGAGTTGACAATGGTAGTCCTGTAGGATTTGTTCTAAACATTTTTTATTTGCATTAACATTCTATGAAATACTTAATAAATAAATAAGTAAATACTATGGACCCAAGAACAAATATTCGAGTTCATCACACAAATATTTGCCCCGGTGGCTCAGTAGGCAGGTGTCTGCAAACTGCGCCGACCGCGTCAAAGAAAATGTGTAGTTTTTATACATTTTAGCTATTTAAAAACTCACTATCTCATACAGACAACCTAAAACAGACTTTTACTTGTATAAAATCAAGTGCTTATATTAAATCATGCTGTGTAGCGTAAACTCATTTGCAAGTAATGATTTTTAGCCGTCTCAAATTAGTACTTAGTTGGCATTTAATGATATTTCAATGTTCTTTTTTCCATTGAACTATGAAATGCTTTATAATATTTAATTCATCAATCAATTCATCATTATCTATCATATAATTTTGTGTTTAAAGAGCATCTTTTGTACTGCTGGTGTAATAACCACAATAAAATGCTCTAAAATAGTCAAATCAAATAGGAATCAATTTTATAGACACTTGGCCAGTCAGTAATATGTTTTAGCAACATGTTTTGCTAGAGTCTGCCGCTGTTGTAACCATGATATTAGTGATGAACATAATGTATTTATCTACAGTAGCGGCAGAAAGTATATCAACCGTGACGGTAGTTGGACTCTACCTCCAACATGGAAGCCAGTGTTAAATGTGTTCGGTTGAACTCTATTTTGAAGCAGATATCATCAACCGATTGAGCTGAAATTTTGCATACTTACTTAACTTTGATGACAATACAATAATATGGTACCATGGGGCTGATCTGATTATGGAGCCGGAAGGTGGCCATAGGAACTCTATAATAGAAAAACCAATCCTACCGAGCTTGGGCTCTTTAGAATCGCCTCAATGAGCATTTGATGGATATCCAAAGAAAACTACAGTCGGCTATAAAAGCTTGCCACTAAAATGTAATTTTTGACAGAAACTTATTTATAAGTCAAGTGTGTGTAGTATCACTGGGTATAGCCCAATACGCGAAGGGTTTTGAACTTCAATAACATAAAGTGCGTGATTTTTTGTAGTCAGTTAGAGTATATTGAGTACTAATGGGTATGAACATTTTATAACGGATCTTGAGTATGCGTTAGGTATAAAAAAAGTTTTTGTAAGCAACCTCTGTAAATCTTAGAAAAGATTATTCAAATGTATTTCTTATGCACTAGGGCATCGCATTTTACTGTTTTAACATTTCTTATTATTTTCTAACAGTTTTGTCGAGAGATTATTTATATTGTCAGCGCAATACGAAATGAGTGAAAAAATTATATTTTACTCGTATATTTTTCGATCCAAATAGTTAAATCATGTTCATAATGCACACAATACCCATTATTCCGTTCCATTGACTGTATGAACAAAGCGAAGTGAATTCGGCTATTAAAAAATAATTCCTACTATAGTACAAATTTTCTAAGCTAAGCTGATCCACTTACCTGCATTCACAATGGCATTGTGTCTAATCCTTATTCCTTGTTGAATAAGTTTAAAATGGTTGATGATGAGAGTTCATAGTCCTTTTTCTAGGAGAGTACGTTCTTGTTGAGTCGGGCGGTTGTAAAATTCCAAAAAAGTTATGATCACCATTATTCAGTGTATTTTGGAGTCAAATGTCCAAGGAAATAGAGTCGATAATCTATATTAACCTTCCAAGGTGGTTACAATCTGTTTTTACTACGAGCTCGTTATCTTAATTTGTGGTTAACCACTCAATGGTATTCAGTTCTTAAGTGGATTAGCTTAGCTTCGAAAATGTGTACTATACCTATACGCATTTAGTTAATTAGCATTTACGTTACAAACGTGAGAGGTCTTAGCTGTCAACAGAGAAGTTAAACGTTTCTGGCAAATTCTTCGCAGTCTTTATTTGGTAAAAATAAACTTTCTTTTTTATAACTTGTTTTCCGGACACTAATTCCACGTACTAATAAATCGCCATTAAGTGAGTGTCCGCAAGTCCAACGGGGAGCGGTCAATGACCCTGTCCTGCACTGCACCCTTAACCGTTATCGTCGATATATGGCAACTGGTTGAAGCCTCACTTGAAGGTTCCTTGCTGGGATTATCGGTACTTGTTCTGTTATAGCTATTAATAGTACCGTTGATATTCTGAGACAGACATTTTCTTTATTCTTTTTACATCCAATACTTTATTTTTGATGTCAATATGCCGTTTAGTCACCCACACTATTTTATTGTCTTTATTTATATTAGAATTCGGCCATATGGGAGTTCCTGGTCGGTACAGCTAAGACGGTTTCTAATATGGATTGGGAAACGAACCTAAGGAATATTGAATTCAAAAAGCACCCTTGTGTTTTCAGCTATATACTCGTGGTTGTAATTTGATTGTAAGATTTTTAAGTATTATTTTACTTAGACCGTTGCCGTTCACGTCAATCATACTGGTAAGAGTCAAAATGTTCGGGCCTTGTTGCCGTCAGAAGGCTTTACGGTTATGACCTTATCTCACTAAAATGGCAAAATTGATACAGATAAGACAGCTATAAGTATTTAATATCAAACATAAAATATAATAACTTGCGTTCACGAAAAGAAATGCATCCTGAAGTTTAATTTACGTTTGTAGTGACAAACCGAAACCTAGCCTGAACCAAAGGATCAAGTTTATTTCTACAGATTTTCTGTTTGAGTCAAATGGCGCTAGATATAGCTAAAGTTAATAATAAGGATAAATATGTAAATGGACACCAGTAAATTAGTATCTACTAAGCATGCGCCGTACCAAATATATCGATCGACTGATAATATTTGCATATTACTATGGCCACCTATGTGGATTGTGTAACCGAAAGAATGCCCACGGTAGCATTGAATCATTGCTATCGTGCTGATTATGACGTAAGTAATTCGTTCCACATACACATATCATCTCTTCCACCCCTCGCGTAATATCTTCTTGAGAAGCTTCAAATATGTTACATATACCTACTAGAATGTGGTCGCACGTTCGTCCGCGTAATATTTTTTCTTTACCGTAGAGTCGGGTAAAACGTATCACATATCCATCTTTGGATGTCCAGCTATCCCTGTACCACAATTGGTCATAATCCTTTCAGCCGTTTCGGCTTGATGAGCGGACAAATACCAACAGATGGCGCTGTACGGCTGGCACCGCGCATCCCAACAAATCCTGCATCGCGCTGTTATTTTTCTTTAAATAATGACCCCTCTCCATAGAACAGGTTTTCAATACACTTCTACAATTTTATAATAGACTTCAGTGCATACTTTTATAAACTGCATCTTTATAATTTTCTACTCTTGTCTCTTATGATGATTGCCGAGAGCTTTGACTCCCGGAAAGAAGTAATTAATAACCTCGTTATCAGAGTGCATTTCGAGAAATAACAAGGTGATTAAAAAACCTTTCTAAGAGCCAATAAGGATAAATAATACGCTTAGTTCCTCTTAATTAGGTCAGGTTAATCCTTGACACACTGAGATTGATCTCTGTAAACGGTGTCGTAGCCAATTCTCCAGGGCTTGTTCGGGCAATAAACATGTGTAGCTGAGCTGAATATTGGTTCGGAGAAGCGCCGGTGACTGCTGCTGTATCACCGATGACGAAGTTATTTTCTGTACAATTAGTCAGCCGCGTATCCGCCGCGCGCGCAGGTCGTGCGCCGCGTTGCTCCAACAGTTTTTATTTACTCGACGTTAAAGACAAAAACGTCCAGTCGTGACATACTTCTTACACTAGAGCTCTCTTAAAACAACCCTCCAATCCAAGCACGCTAATGAATGATCAAACATTGATAAGTTATCTACACTTTCGCTGCGCGCTGAAAATAGTTTGGATCTCATATTGAAGTAGTACACCGCTGTATTTATTGAAACTTCCGAATATTGTATAAGAAAATAGCTATTGTGTTCTGTGATCCTTTTATTATAAGAACCGCAGTTTTAGTGTGATATGTGAGTTGAGTAGAGTAGTGATAAGAAACGGCGTGAAAATACTTAGTTCCTACGTTGAAAATACTATGTTGATACTGTGAAACTAAAAGTGTTGTGTAGTATACATTACCATAACGTCTTATGTAAACTAGCGGTGGACGGAAGTGATAAGCTGCAGTACAGTACACATATGTGTAAGCACATGCTTTGGATTTAAAAGCTCCGTGGTTCGGTAAATAAATAAATAAATAAATATTAAGGGACAATCATACACAAATCGACCTAGTCCCAAACTAAGCAAAGCTTGTACTATGGGTACTAGACGACGATATACATAATATATAAATACATATATAAATAACATCCATGACCCAAGAACAAATATTTTGCACAAATATTTGCCCCGGCCGGGATTCGAACCCGTTAAGTCATTAAAAATAAATTACAGTTTGCTTATAGCAGGCACAATCGAATCTCTTGAATAAGCTGGTTTCCGAATGTTGAATGCATAAGTGACAGGGATTAAGCTTCACGGGTTAGCACCGTTTCCAGAGGATGCTTATTTCAATTTGTGCTCAGGATATCAGAAGGTCATGCCTGACAAATAATATCGAACTAATTTTTGGCAAATTAAATCTTTCGTTTTCCTAGAGTCTTGTCTTCTTTCTTATGCTATATATTAATGAGCGTCTATGCAACTAAGCGCCGAATAAATCAATCGAGACTCGCTCTCGTCCCATCTATTGATAGCGACCTCTTGATGTTTATACGAGTATGTATGGAATTAAAAACACTCAAATAAAACGAATGGGTAGTAAGACTCGTATGTAAATATTGTGGCAACTTTGGCAACGTTTTTCATGTAATAGAATAATAATGTAAAACCCGAATATAAATATTGACGGTATAGTTTTGTGATTGTAAGCCCTAATTTTGCCGCGATGATTTCATCGCATCGACCGCGACAAGACTCGGCGTCTTACAAGACCAGCGTGAGTAATACAAACCAGTATAACTAGGTAAACACTCAATGAAATCACGAGATTGACATTGACTGACTTAATGACTTGATACATGTTTTCGTATTGTTTGGACAAAACGCACTTTGCCGTTGGAGCTGTAAACCTAAAAATAGAATATCATTGAACATTGTTGGTATTTTTATCAAAGAGGTATTAACCTCTCCGTGTTGCAATATTGTTTTAATATTTTTATTTGTTCCCGTCACATATGATGGTGGCTACCAATAGTTTGTCAGATTTTTACAAGTTATCTATTGCTCGAATTTATCGTGGAATATGTTTACGTTAATGAATAAGTAATATGCATAATAAATTCAATGTTACATGCGCCTCCAAGTCTTAAAACTTTTCGTACCCAAAGGGTAAAAACGGGACCCTATTACTGAGACTTCGCTGTCCGTCCGTCCGTCTGTCACCAGGCTGTATCTCAAGAACGGTGATAGCTAGACGGTTGAAATTTTCACAGATGAGGTATTTCTATTGCCGCTATAACAACAACTACTAAAAATAAAATAAAAAAAATATTTAAGGGGCTCCCATACAACAAACTTGTTATAGATTATGGTACGGAACCCTTCATGCGCGAGTCGGACTCGCACTTCTCCAATTTTTTACCGACTTCGAGGAGTATTTATATTATCTATTCTTAACATCGCGTTAAAAGTTATATGGCGCAATTTTTTTATTTTTAAATTCAGATACGTATCGTATCGTTAGGTACCAAAATATTATAACTTATTGATTAAATAAACTGTTTTTTAAGGACATTAAGTAACAAAAAAGCTTTTATCATTTCTTTACTGATTTTCTCCAGCATATGGTATTAAATCATCCATTGTGTTGATTATTTTTTGACATTTCTTGATGAAATGTTTCTTAACAATTTCGTGACGGGACAACTTTTTGAGAAATACTCATTTTCGCAAATATCCCAATTTGTGTTTGAAAAATTAATTTGAAAAGTTCCTTATTCTAAAAGAGCGTAGGTGACCGGTAGTTGTTCACAGCGCAGAAAATCATACGGTCGGACTATATTACTATGGCAAATTTTATATGTTGTCATATTTCCTAACCTTTTTGACTTTGGGTCGATTGGCATTCGATAAAAAATGACTGACGTTTTTCTCGCTCGTAAATGCAAATCGAAGTATCTTAACATTTTCAACGCTCTAGTCAAATGTGATGTCTCTCACACGGTATGACATTAGAATTTCACACGTAAAGTTGGAGCCTGTGGATATGCAAGTATGTAGGTTGATATCGCTATCCACGTCGTGGTAGATATAAGCATCCGTCATTGGCGTTAAACCAATGGTGCGGATAAATCTGTCATTGGCGTCCAAGAACGTAAAGCGTAGTGATAAGTTTCCAATAGCATATTTGCATGGCAACGAGAGTTTGGTATTTAAACCACCTGTTTGAATACAGTTTCCATTAAAAAAATACATAACTTCCAGCTAGTAAATTTACCTAGACTGCAGTAAGCATAAACTAAAAGCTAAACTTAAACTTGCGCCATACGATAAATAAATAATAGCTCCTGAATGTCTGGCTAAGGCGGTTGTCACACTGCTCCGCACATCGGAGCGGCGCCCAGTGCTGCGGTTTTTAACTTTGTACTGTAGACTCTTGATTTGTACACAAAAACCGCAGGGTATATAACACTCTGACACCGCATCTCCGCTCAAACTAAAAATCCGCAGCACCGCTCGTCCGTCCGGATTCCGTCGCAGTGTGACAACCGCCTAAGATAACTGTAGTAATAATCATCAAATCGACCATCGGCCTCGACGAACTAAATCTTGAGTTCACAAGTATTTTGATCAGAAACAGGCGCCAATGTTTCACGTATCACGTGCGCCACCCAGGACGATCTAAACGCAGTTTACCGCGGGTTTAAGAATTACTCTCCAGGTGTAGACGTCGATCTCGAACACAATCTTTACGTTCCCGTATGTTAATGGCCGTCCCACGTCGGTCTTGTGGCCTCGATGCGTGCGCGTAGGCGGCGCCCTTTCTCGCTGCGCCCGCGCACGCGCGCTGCCCGAGCCCATGTTACACCATATGCGGCTGTTTCCCTTCTGTACCTAACATATTTTACGAGTGGTTATCTCACGTGCTTTACGTTAAAATGTTTACTATGGCTAATTAATATTGCATCGCCTGATGAAATATTTGTATGTTTTAAGAGCGTGCTCTGAAAGTTAAAACTTCGCACCCCCAGTTCTTATATATTTTTTTTTACTAATGTTGCGTTCATGTTTAAAAGTTAATTTAGGTACTTCCCGCTACGCGGGGATAAAATCTCACTTCCTGGCGCTAGGCAAGACGCAAAACTTTAGACAAATCATGGACGGTAATTAGTAGGGCTTCAGGTCGCATATTTATGGCACAAACTCCTGCGATCTGGGACTTTCATTAATTCACCGCCTAGGTATGTAATGTACTAGTGTACCATACTTGCAAGAAATGATATAATTTTAGCATTTAATTTCAGCTATGAGGTCAAGATATTGTTTACTAAATTGGACAAGTAAAGACGAATAAATTGTGAATAGAATACTGACACGCGAAGTAATTAAATTATAAAAGACTAGCGACCCGCCCCGGCTTCGCACGGGTGCAATGCTGATAAATTATCCATGTATCATACATATAAACCTTCCTTTGGAATCACTATTAAAAAAAACCATCAAAATCCATTGCGTAGTTTTAAAGATCTAAGCATACATAGGGACAGACAGACAGCCAGCAGACTTTGTTTAATACTATGTAGTGATTATTATGTTAACATTGATCTTCTTTTCCAGATTTCGATCTGAGCACAATCGCATCGCACAATGCACTCTCAACGAACGACGTTACGACTGTGCCTATTTGCTTACCTGGCCGTGGCATGCTGGGCGCAACAACTTGCGCCTCTGGCCCAGCTGGCGCAGAACCCTTGCTCCAGCAAAACGACTTGCAGTGACTGCATCCGAGCGGCGAGCTGCGCGTGGTGTTTCGCGGCGAAATTCAATGGACCCAGATGTTTCAATCCCGCTATAGAAGGAGGAACCGCGGGCTGCGATGAGGCCTATATCTTCAATCCTGATAACTCGCGGTCTATTGACCCCGCTTACAACAAGGAGCTGAGCAGAAGTAAGTTGCCTTTATTAGAAACAGAGCAATAATATCGCAACAGACTGTAGCGTTTATAAAACTGAAGCTATCATGTTCGATCTTTTGTTGATCTATTCGATTCTAAATAAAATCAAATGCTAACTTTGAATAACAAGTAGGTATGATAATCTGTAAGAAAGAGATAGGGCCAGTTTATTTGTTCCAAACATTATATTTATATAATTATCCTATTTCTATGTCGAAGCGCTACTCAGCTGAAAGTAAATTGAGACTGGTGACAACATTCATTCATATAATTCTGTATAGTATGCATTAGATGAGAAGGCTTACGCTAATAATTATGATAACAGGGTTATACTTCCTGTTATGTCCGATAATTTGCGATTAAAAGGATGATGTCATTGAGCTCTTCTGTGATGGTCTCCTGCATAAGGATAAAGATAAACTCCATTGTCTAAAACAAGGATGAAGGTTGTTATTATCTATAAACGTTGTCCTTGCGGTTATGTTCAACTAATATGAAAGAAAATAGGGCCATCGAATTCGAGGACATTTTGTTTTAACCTATAGCGTAGGCGATAGATGGTTGTGAAATTATATGCATTTCTTGATTACAGCGCGGTCCCGGTCTAGCTCAAGCTCGGGCTCCGTCTCTTATGGCGAATCTGGAGCGGCGGCCGCTGGCGGCTCCATGTCCACGGGCGGCTCGGGCGAGAACTTGGTGCAGATCAAACCGCAGAGGGTTAATCTGCAGCTGCGTCAGAGTAAGTAAATAATAATGACAGCGTATGTAGCCTAGTACTCTCTGTGAGATGTGGCCCAATTTAAGGCGTCTGGCGTTTGAGAACTTATGCAAATCTTTCTTTAAATAATCACGCGGCGAGAAAACTGACAGGCATTTTAGATTTTATTTATTTATGCAATTATTCTCCTGCCTGAGTTCATTAATAACATGGGCATCCCCTCCAAAGTTAGCGTAGAGAATTCATCTATTTTCTGAGATATAATTTAGGTGTTCGAATTGAATTTGAATGGATTCGGTTTGCACATCGTTACTGTTCTCTGATTCATAAAAATATTATTATTAATCTTACAGATCAAATGCAAAAGTTGTCCTTTGCTTACTCCCGCGCCCAAGACTACCCGCTAGATCTGTACTACCTTATGGACCTCAGTCGATCCATGAAGAACGATCAGGAGAAACTGGCTGCACTCGGAAACTTGCTCTCGACAACTATGAAAAACATTACCTCCAACTTCAGAATTGGCTTCGGCTCGTTTGTGGACAAAGTGGTCATGCCTTACGTTTCAACTGTTGAAAAGAAGTAAGTTTAATATTTTTCACCACAGCTGCTATTTAGATAAACTAAAAGTTTTAAAAAAACACCGTTTTGTCAATAAAATTAGCTAGAAAGTAAAACAGTAGGAAGTTGAATACTACTTAAGCGGATAGTAACGATGATTTTTCATTTCAGTTTGAGGGCACCCTGCGAAGGCTGTGCGGCGCCATATGGATTCAAGAATCAGATGTCACTTAGTACTGACACAGATTACTTCGATGTATGTATATTTGTGATAAGAAGCGTATTTTTTTATGTTTTAAATTCAAATTCATTTATTTAAAAGACAACAATGGCCCATAATTTGTTAGTAACATATGATACAGTGTTAGTAAACAGATTGACAAAAATACAACATTACAAGATACAATTACTAAATAAGATAATAATTATCTAGTAGCGGTCATCACACATTCGTAATGCCGCATAATGGGTGAGTCATACCGGCTCGCTACAGTAGTCAGGATGGGGTTGGAGCTGGCGCGCACTCTGAACATCAACGATGCTATTTTTTTCCGCATTATTGCGTAATAATCGTCGGTGCGGGCTTCCGCAAACATGCCGGATGCGCTACAGAATCGCGGCAACCCCAACAACATCCTGAAGCCGTTGTTGTATTGGACGCGCAGGGAACTGATGGTCTTCTGCGTAAAGTTAGTCCACAGGCTGCACGTGTAGAAAACCTGACAATAGGCTTTAAAAAGTGTTATTTTTACCTGTTGACTACAACGTGCAAACCTCCTTACCAACATGTTACATCGGACCGCCAGTGCCCTGCGCTCCCTTTCTATATCTAATTGGTGTTTAAGGTCTTCATTAAGTATTTAACTTCTTCCCTAGACCTTAGTTTCGCTTATATATAAAAATCTATATTTAATACTCAAAATTTCGTTATGCGGTGTTTCGGTATTGGTCCGTTTTAATACCTATATTTGAATACCGTAAAAAACAATTGTATTTATACCCTAATTCATCAAAATCAGTCAGTTCACTAAAACCTTTTGAAAATTCATACATTAACTTAAATAATAACTTCTTAACAACTGCATCCGCTCTCAGCTTGGCTGGTTTCCTATCCGCGAACGACGTGAAATTCGAATGCTGTGCACTCTGTTTTCTATTCTCAAAAACCCAATATCTCCCTAATATCTCAGAAACTTCTTTCACTATTATGATGTAACCCGTGACCGTCAATTTCTCTCTTCTGGCAATCTATCTCTGTCCATCCCTCGTCACCGTACTGGTTTTATGTCCAAATCGTTCGCCGTCCAAGTGTCCCGCCTCTGAAACCGCCTGCCCCTCAGATCAAGCAAGCACCGAACAAATGCGCTTTCAAAAAAGGTTTGCGTGACCTCTACGCTAGCAGAGTTGTAAATTCTTAGCTTTAGTATCTGATAAGGATATTTCATTTATATATAGTATGTGTATATATTATATGAATATATGTATTTATCTAAGTATTTATTTATTAAAATTTGCTTGAGTTAGTTGCACCGCCCACAATTTATCTGCTTTGCCCAAAGGTTGACTGGTAGAGAATGCCTCATAGCATTAAGTCCGCCTTTTGTACGATAAGTTTTATTTTGTGCAATAAAGATTAAATAAATAAATAATATATGTAGATTACATGATATTAATTAACCATTTATTTGTTTAGCAAGCCGTATCTAAAGCCGACGTGTCCGGCAACTTGGACGCGCCCGAGGGCGGTTTCGACGCGATAATGCAAGCGATGGTCTGCAAGGAGGAGATCGGATGGCGCCAGAAGGCGAACAGACTTCTTGTCTTCTCCACTGATGCTGGGTTCCACTACGCTGGCGACGGCAAGGTATACTCAACGCCAAAATAACTGAACAATCTAATTAAAATAAACGTTCCGTATGTTAGTTTGGACCTCTTACAAGGGTTTGATGTCCCTATGGTCAAATAATGGATCAATGATCTGATCAGATTTCCTATTTCCTTGATGTTGAAATTGAGATTTGAAATCTACAAAGGGAAATGAGTGGCATACCGCTGACAATACGGAAACAGTTGTTACATAACTGCTTAAGTTGAAAATTTGCTATAATAGTTTTTGTTTATACAGCTTGGCGGAATCGTGCAACCCAACGATGGTGAATGCCACATGGAAAACAATCTGTACACGTATTCTACCGTGCAAGACTATCCTAGTATTTCGCAGATCAACCTGAAGGTATTTTATCATTTATATTACGATTTCATGCACATTATGGGACTTGTATACGTGTCCCACGTCTGATGTCAAAAATTTAGAGCATTATGTTAGGATAGAGATTTTCAGTCAATCCTCTCTCTATTTCAACAAATTATTTTAGTACTTACTTATTTCCTCTAGTTTTGATCCTGCGGTTTACCTTAATATTAAATTATATAGAATCTGCGAATCTGCCTAACTAAATTAAGGATTACACCACAACAATGTGTCGTGATTTCTAGTTTCCTCGTGTATTGAAACACGAGCGAAAGGAGAGGCAGTGTGTGAAGCTGTCTTGACTTGTGTGAAGGAGTCATGAGCATTGTAAACATTATATGTCAAGAATGTCGACTAATCAAATGTTGATTTCTCGCAGGCTAAGGAGCATTCGATCAACGTTATATTCGCGGTGACATCGGAGCAGATCGGCGTGTACGAGGAGCTCAGCAAGCACATCCAGGGCTCCAGCAGTGGCGTGCTCACGGAAAACTCCGATAACGTTGTGGATCTAGTGCGGGAACAGTACAACGTAAGTACCCGCCGTCGTTTCTAATTGTTGACTTCCCAAATCAGAGCTTTATTCACTGTATAGAAAATTTAAGTGTAGGTATTTAATTACCGGAATTATTCTTAGACTTTTGGTTGTGACATGACTAACTGTTATTTTATCAAGTTACATCATTTTTATTTCCTGCAGAAAATCACGTCGGCGGTTGAAATAACCGATACATCGAGTGACGCCATTCAAATCGTATATTACTCATCCTGCCTTGGAAGCAAAGATAACATTATTAAGACGAATAAGTGTGACGGATTAAGGGTAAGTCACTTATTTTTCCTTATTATATTTTAGGAATTGCTTCCGATTTCGATCGCGAGGACGAAAAAGTCATAGAACTCATGTTATTTTTCTGTAGATAGATGAAAGTATTGTACGACTATTCTTATACCAAAAAGGGTCGGAAACAATTGTTGTTGTGTTCAAACGAAGTACTGCTGCACAAATAAATTCTAGCTAATATTTTAATTGCATTAGAGTTCATTGTACCAAGTTTTCTATAGGACAGTCCTGAATTTCGTAACATTTGTAATTTTGTAGGTGGGCGATGTTGTGGAATTCCAAGCCGAGATCACATTAAAGGAGTGCCCGAAAGACCCAAGCAAATGGAAGCAGACCTTTGTCATCTACCCCGGAGTTATTTCCGAGGGTCTCACTGTAGAGCTGGAAATGCTTTGCGACTGCCCCTGTGAACATCCTGGACACCATGTAAGTCTGTCTTTAATAATTTGGTACAAAATACAACACAACATTAATTAGTTATTTCTATTCAACATTTAGCCACCAGTGAGTCTGTCATAAATCAAATCAAATCAAAATCAAATCGTTTATTTGCATAAATTGCGGTACAGTTGAGATCGAAATTACATATAAATATAACAGAACAACACAATTTGCCAGTATAGTGGCATGCAAAAATTTTCAATAATTAATAATAACTAGTACCTATTATTTATAAATTATAATTTACATACACTCATTACAATTATTTGAATATATCCTTATGCAATTACATAATAAACATATATCATTTACATAATTTAATATTACGATTGCTTCCTAAAAAAATCATTAATTGAATAAAAACATTCACTAAGCAACCATTTTGTTAGTTGCTTTTTAAATTGAGTTGGCGGAAAATCTTTAAGAACGGTTGGTACATTATTATAAATTTTTATTGCCATGCAGAATGAGTTACTGCTATGGATTTTTAATTTTGCACTTGGCAAGTACAGCCTATTTCTGTGTCGTGTAGACCTTGGAAAAGTATCGGCATGAGTTGTAAACAAGCTTGGATGTTCATAAACAAATATGGCCATCTGCCTTATATACATACATGGAAGATGTAACACACGAGTCTCTTGAAATAACGGCCTACATGAGTCCAAAAAGTGGGCATTGCAAACCGCTCTAATACATTTCTTTTGAGCCAGAACGACCGAACGAGCGACCTCTCTGCAACAGGTAGTGCTTAGTCTGCTTAAGGCATATACAAATTTGTGAAGCTTTCCACAGATTTCCGGAAGGTGCGGTTTCCAAGTACAATATTGGTCAATATTTATACCTAAAAATTTTGTCGTTTCAACTACATCAACCTGCTCGTTATTATAACTAATGTTTCATCTAGCAGGCCATAATAAACAGAATGAAGCAATGTATAGTTAATAATCATTGTTTTAGCAATATATTAAAACGAGTGTGACCTTGACTGCTTTATGTTTCCTTTATCCTGGTTAGAATAACTGATTGAACTGAATTTTTTGTCACGGGTCATTCTTACTTTGCGTAAATGCATACCTTTGTATACTCGACGCCACGTAGCTTGGCAATAGCGACCAATGACTCCTCCTACCATGAAACTCAATTTCGCGGGTCCGCTCCCTCCACGCCCAGACACCCTCTACCACGGTGTAGCAATAAAAGTAAAAATGGTCGTTACGGGGAACAAAAAAAAGTGTCGTTATTAGAAATTGAGTTTCATGGTAGGAGGAGTCATTGGTCGCTATTTCCAAGCTACGTGGCGTCGAGTATAGGTATTATTTGTCACGCAACAGATAGCCAAACGGCATAGTTGTCCTGTGCAGCACGTATCGACATGATGCGTAACTAGTCGCCACTTAATTCACTCAATCACACTGAATCCGAGTAACGTGTTTTTTTTTATCAGGAGCGGTGTTGGTCAATGCTCTTACACTTGGACTAGCCGACGGATCAATGTACTGATTGACCTGTTATTTTGATCGAATTTCCAGGCTTACGACGACAGTGAGCTGGTATGCAGCGGGCACGGCATCTCCGCGTGCGGCGTGTGCGTGTGCCAGCCGGGCCGCTTCGGCAAGAGCTGCGAGTGTTCGGCGCAGGGCGGCGGCTCCGCCGACCAGGACCGCGGCTGTCGCCCCACCAACGCCAGCTCCGGCGCCGTCTGCTCCGGCCGCGGCAACTGCATCTGCGGCGTCTGCGAGTGCAACAAGATGTCCGACATGTCCGAGGTGTGTAGCCAGGCTCGTAGCGGTATCACAGGAAACCGACTGGGACCTTTATTCTCTCTCTTATAGTGCCTCTCCAACTAGTGAAGGTTGGCAGTCAGCTCCGCATATTTCTCTCGGTCTTTGGCGAGGCTAAAAAGCTCCGCTGCCCTGGTAACTCCGGTCCATTCCCGGATGTTTCGCAGCCATGATTTCTTCCTGCGCCCGACAGCTCGTCTTCCAGCCACTTTGCCCATGATTATCAATTGCAGAAGTTCGTATCTTGAGTGCCTAAGCACATGACCAAGATAGGCAACCTTTCTTCTTTTGATGGTCTGCATTAATTCTCTTGTCCTCCCAACTTTATTAACGGTCCCAAATGCGTTGTCAACTCCAAGCACTAAAATGGACTAATATGCTGTTACTATTTTGCCCGTTTATTTACTCCCTAACCACAGTGATGCACAAAATTGCATAGATTAGGTATTATAATTATGTATTGTTTGGTTTTAGGTGATCTCCGGCCCGTTCTGCGAGTGCGAGAACTTTTCGTGCGACCGCAACAAGGGACTACTGTGTTCCGGATCGGACCATGGTGAATGTGTGTGTGGAAAGTGCCAGTGCCGACCTGAATACACCGGCGCCGCTTGCGACTGCCTCAAGGACGACTCACCTTGTCGCCCTCCAGGTACATAAACGATAATCCTAATTGTCAGGTACGTCGCTTTACAACGCGTAACAACAAGTATGTTTGTTCACTTTCAAGCGCAACGTTTGTAAAAAGTACTCGTTTCCTAGTGATTTTAACTGAAGTCGTTAAAAGTCGGAAAAGCAAGGTAGCCTAGGCCGACAATGTTGTGTATGGTTTTTTGCGATCTACGATCTTGAATGCAAGAACATAATTCGCACATGCTTGAGAAAAGTAACTTATATATATTCGTAAAAATTTTTAGATGGCGGCGAGATCTGCAGTGGCAACGGTCAGTGCGTCTGTGGACAGTGTGTATGCAATGTAAACGGCGGACAACACTACTCTGGCAGATACTGCGACAAGTGCCCGGTAAGACTAATTGTTGCAAGCTGTTGAGACGAGAGAGAGACCACGTGACGCCTCCCATAACTGTATAGAATTGGGTGCTTTCACGTAATCCATATAAATTGTGTCTCACCATTTAATGCCATTTCTGTACGTCTAGCATAACTGTGTCACTCGACTCTATGTTGCGCGACAAATACTGTCCCTTTCCTTTCAATACCGTGCGAGCAAGAATGATGGCGCTGACTCGCGCGATAAGCGAAGTCGCCGCAAGATGTGCTAGCCCCGCGGGCCCCGCTGGAAATACACAGCAAACATCCATGTCCACGTAGTATTATGCTTTTGGTGTTTTTAAAATGCCCAAATAGTAGCAATAAGGATGCCAATTGATCATAATATTTAAGCATTAATGGCGATATAACAAGTTTATTACTTTGAAATGTTACATACTGTCTGAGCGTTTGGAAAGTTCATAAAAAGGCCGGTTTGATCTGTCAGTCTTGATTCGAACACAATACAATATCCTCAAGTCTGCCAACAACTTGGAGGTCCCTACGCAGGGGCCAGTAGATACTACGGTTGTTTCTTTGAAAAATCAATTATTATTTAACCCTTCGTATGCCGTGTCCCGGATCCGTCCTATACAGGTATAGGTAACGGATACGGGGAGGCGGCATACGAAGGGTTAATTTACGATCAATTTTCAGACCTGCACCGGTCGCTGCGAGAAGTTCAAGGAGTGCGTGTTGTGCTCGGTGCATCACCGCGGCGCCGAGTGGGCCGCCAACCAGACCTGCCTCGCGGCCTGCGAGCCAGTGCATCCCACGCAGCCCATCATCGTCGAGGGGAAACTTGAAGGTGAATAAATAAATAAATAAATAATCAGACAACCTCACACAAATCAACCTAGTCCCAAATTAAGCTCAAGAAGGCTTGTGTTATGGGTAGGTGACGATATACATTACTTATATAGATAAATAAATACTTAAATACATAGAACATCCATGACCCAGGCACAAATATTCGTGTTCATCACACAAATATTTGCCCTTGCCGGGATTCGAACCCGGGACCGTCGGCTCAGTAGGCAGTTGCTTAACCACTGCGCCAACCGCGTCGTCAAGGTGAACACTGCAACTGTGATGCTTACCTTACTTACTTTGTACGCGTCGGTGCGAGTTCAAGGAGTGCATTCTCGATACGTTACGTACGGCCCGGCTAAGACTTCGCTCAGCCGTTCGTCGACCAGCGGAGCGTCGAGGAGTGAGCGAGACACCGCCCTCGGACGTTCCGGTCCCACCTATGGCCGCCGCTTGCTGTTCCACTTGTCGCTCGAAGGTGTGGCCGGGCCTTTACTCTCTCGAACTAATTTGAACGTAAGTTTCCTTTTTGGAAGTTAGCCTTAACACCCTCCTGGTGCGAAATTGCGAAGTCGAACCCCGTTATAAAGTTAGCTAATGATAGCGTTGAAGTAACTCAATCACTAGTTACTTCGACGCTATTATTAGAGCCGCAAACTTACGTAAGTTTGCGATTTGTACAATATGACTAATATTTACCCATAAAGTGAAATCACTTCAACTAATTAAAAACGCTAAAGGCAACTTGCATTTACAAATTCAACCGATGGAACTGACATCGTTGAATGCGACAGATTGAAGCTTTATCTTGTATGTGCTTATCACCAAATATGGTTTTCAGCGAACGAGTCGAAGAACGAGCACTTGTGCAGCTTCCAAGACGAGGAGGACGACTGTCTGTACGTGTTCGTGTACTCGTACGACGAGCAGCAGAACCTGTACATCAGGGCGCAGGAAGAGCGCGAGTGTCCTAAAAAGGTGATGCACCTATCATTAACTGATTTAATTTTGTTTTATTAGATTCGGGATAAATAATTGATTAAAGTCCAAAACAGGCTAGTTTTAGGTTGATATATTTATTTATTTTAACATTTACGAAATATGAAGATACTTCGTTATCGGAGGTGTGAACAATAATTGAAGGAACACCATCGGGCGGACCTAATGGCGTAATTGTTAATTGTAATTATTATGTCATTGTTAATGTTTATTTAAAGTTAAGGGTGATGTTTACATTGTAACTAATATGTTAACAAGCCACTAATGTGATGAGTAGTATTAATTTTAGTATTTTAATGAACTTGCACTATGATATCGAGGATATCACTCAACAAATAGCCGCATTGCTTTCGAACCTGTATGATCCGACTTGCACGATACAGGCTACGCCTAGTGTGGAAGTAACCGTTAAATCATGAATTCATTCCAAATAAATAAGCAAATAAATTTCGCGGTGGGAGGGTGACAACATTAATATGAAATCTGCATCGTAACGACTGATTCAAATAATTACCTAACACATTTTTTACCAACTGCGTCAATAAAACAAGAAAAAAAAACTTTTTTATAGTTCCTTAGCTATTCCATGGTTTATAGCAAAGGAACGGTCAACTCCTCGTATGCAATATTAAAAATGATCTACTTAAATTGATACTAAATTATAATTCAACATAAGAGTGCAGTGATCTGCATCGATATCTGCATGCGAGGGGTCAATTTCATATTTCACGAAGTAACGCCTGAATCTATCAATTACTTAAACTTGATGACGAGATGACTAAATCCTTCGTAGGTATTTATCCTGGGCATCGTGCTGGGCGTGATCGCGGCCATCGTGTTGGTGGGGCTGGCGCTGTTGATGCTCTGGAAGATGGTCACCACCATCCACGACCGCCGCGAGTTCGCGCGCTTCGAGAAGGAGCGGATGATGGCGAAATGGGATACGGTAAATAATATATTATCTTTCTCAGCAGCACCAACAACAACAGCTCAAACGATATATGATACAATCATTTCACACTAACCACTGAATGATGGAGGTTTTTTGAAAACTTACGGATGGTTTTGGAATTTCTAATTTATGTTTACCAATAAAATTGTGATTTACTTAATTCTGTTTCCAGTATTTTGCTGTATTTAATTAACAATTATTGTTGTTCACAGGGCGAAAACCCCATTTACAAGCAAGCGACGTCGACGTTCAAGAACCCAACGTACGCCGGAAAATAAGGATCTGTGGAGCGGTATTAAGTATAGCAAACATTTTGCAAATGTCACGAAAGTAGTCGTCTCAAACTAACGTAACTGTCAGTAAGCGGCCCGGGGCCGCGTACTGACAGTTAAATGTTTACTGTTCTATATCATATGTGACTAGAAATTAAGTAGCTATTGGACGGCTCTAAAAGTATGATGCCTTGAAACGTGCCTTTTCGCGAGATTTTATAATTTATAATATAAAAAAATAACCTTAATCTGACTACTTTCGAATCACATACTCGGCAAAAGTGCTAATTATTTCAGTAAATCTCAAATAGAACATTAGTATTATAAGTAGATCATTTTTCTATACATTATGACAGATGTGTACATTGCATTTTAATTGCAAAATTGTGAATTTCTTATTGATTTATCCGTATTTCTATACATTATTTGTAGTACGCTTTTTGTACTTATCGTGCGAGTGTTTGTGTAATGTACTTACGTATTGTGTGGTAGAAATGTATTGAATAAAGCGTCAGGTCCGGATAAGCATCTAAATTGTGCTTAAATACAGTTCCCGGTTCTGTCGGATTGACTGACTGGAGCATCGTTGAATTAGGAAGCAATATATATATGTATATATATATTGCAATAAAAGAACTTGCAGCATTGTGTGATTTTTTTGTTTTACCGTTTGTAGATGTACTAGTCGTCGCCGCGATTGATTGTAAAATAAAAATATCGTGTTAAAAAATACTGTTATGTGTGTAACGTTTAGGTCACGAATAACTTCCATTAAATCGATGCATATTTCAGATATGTTCACTGCCAAGATAACATTGTCATTTGGTGCCTTTTAACGTAAAAGAAGTAACAAATTGTGCCATTACTAATGCTAAAACATAGAATATTAACAGTTTTATTCACAGGGGTAAATATATTATTCGATTGTAATTGGATAATGGCAGCCCCATATATCAAATTTAATATATCTTAAATATAATATATTGTCAGACTTGACACGTGATATTGATAATTATTACAGCTTCTTGAATAACCTGTACACGTAATTTTGTTTCAGTATAATATGCTTCTTTATCCTATTCATTTGTTTTAAAAGTGGAATTATTTACTTCTTTGAATAAAACAGTGCGGATTATAATTTATTTATTGAAACTAATAATAATAGTGATTAAGTGTAATTACATTTTATATTACGCAAATTAAGTTTTATTGATCGTGCCTTTATATATTTTATTACGCATTTAGAACCAGTCATAGTTTTATTGATGTACTATTCAAACAACTGATATTATAAAGATGTTATAAGTGAAATATGCCTTATTAAGAGGGAACAGTTTGTAAAAACAAAATTTTGTCTATAATGAAATGTAGCTAATAAATATTAACTCTATATAATGGTTTTTTTTATTACATCAACAATCAACCTCATAACATAATTTTATAACTGTTTATATGTTTCCAAGCAAATCACCTCTAGAGTATCATGTACAGAAAATATTTTTAAAATAGTATTTATTTAGAGTTGGAGACTACGCTCGAAACTGTAGGCGACTATATCTGTAGGTCGAATTTCGAAAAAGAGAATTTCACTCTTCAAATCCAACTCAGATGGGCAGTGTTCGGGAAGTTGCGGAATTTCTTCTCGTCCCAAATACTGAAACGTGGTCGCGCACAAATGGCCTCATAAGAAAGCTCATGCAAAAAAATTACCCAAAGGGCAATCGAGCGAACTATGCTCGGAGTTTCCTTGCGGGAAGAGGACCATGGTTGTAGATGCTCAGACAGTCCCAAACTTAGTGGCAGTGGGCGGGGCACATTGCTCGTAGAATCAATGGCCGTTGGGGCAGAACGGTTCTTGAGTGGCGACCGCGGACCGGAAGACTCAGCGTGAGAAGGCCCCCAACAAGGTGGACCGACGACCGCCCTGATTGCGGGCAGAAATTGGATGAGGGCGGCGCAAGACCGATCGTTATGGAGACCTTTGGAGGAGGCATTTGTCCAGCAGAGGACTTCTATCGGCTGACATGATGATAATTAAGTTGTTTTAAGTTTTCGCTTTTCATTTTTCCCAATTTTCTTAACAGTATTTAATTTAGTTGTGGTTTAGTAGTGGAGAATTATCAGTAGGTAAGTACTGTTTTGTCATGTACAGTACAGTCATGTAGGTACCTACTCGTGTAGAAGTTATTAGGCGGTTGTCACACTGCTCCGCATCTCGCAGCGACGTCCGTTGATGCGTTTTTTAACTTTGTATGTAGAATCTTGATTTTGTATAGATAAATCGCATGGTACGACACACTGGCTCCGCCTCGACGCGCGGAGTAGCGAGACGCACGACGACTCGCGCGCTCGGACGGAGACGCGGTGCGTGCCGCAGGGTATGTCACACCGAGCTCCGCAGTGCCATACGGATTTTAGTGCAAGAAGGACGTATTTAAGAAACTATAAAACAAGATAATTTGTAAACAAATATGTTTATTAAGTATTTAGAGTAAATATATGATTTGTGATTTATGCTCAAATAGTGAATAGTTATTTAAAAAAATTAAAGGCTGAGTTACTTTCGAAATATTGTTTGTATTTAATTCCAAATTTATTTAGTTTTATAGTAAGTATCGGTTTTAATCATAATCAAAATATAGGGAATTCTTATAAAAGTATAATTGAAGATAGTACATAGTAGATTATTACTTAAGTACCTACTTGAGTGTAAGCTAAAGCTTTTCTTCGGCTGTAATAGAACGTCGATTTGTGTCCGTGCCAGTAATAATCACTCCTGTTTTTGCTTAGCAAATAATCAAATGACGCGGTGGACATGCGGGTGCAATTAAAAAAAAAATCTTCGCGTTGCCTTAAATCTTCGTAATCTCTAGCAAAAGACCCATTTATCAGTCTGGTTTGTAAATAAGAATGTACCCAGAATTTATGACTCGATTCACTCGATTGTACAAAAACCAAGCTGAAAGTATCACCGCAGCATTCTGAATAAGTTCCGTTTCCATTTTATCGACAAATAGGAACTGTTTTCACCTAAACGTTCGAATGTGAAATGAACGCGAGACGGAAGTAACGCGGGACGTCGCGCATCGCGCACGGACGGAGACGCTGAGAAAACTTGGACGTTGGTGCGTTGTCTCCGCATGCGAGTCCGTAGCTCCGCGTCTCGCAACGAGACGCGGTGCCAGTGTGACAACCGCCTTGGTGCGCGAACTTGATAGGAAAAAAATGCCAAGGCGTAACTTCAATTTTCCGCTTCATCCGCCACCCGCTATATACTTGCTCGGGCGACTTGTTAAGTGCCCTAATAGAAATATAAATTTATACGTAGGACAGTCATCTTGGGGTATTGCAGTGACAAACTTATTTTTATTTCATCTTCATGATCGAAATACGTCCACCACTGCTAGACAAAAAGGCATTCTCTAAGGTTCTTCATACTGGTCGGTCCTGTGCACCCGTCATCCAAAGCCCTCTCGCGATCCTTATCAGATCGTCAGTCCACCTCGTTAGGGGTTTTACCTACTACCCTGCGTCTTCCGGTACATTTGCTAACTCTATGTCTTAAACGAGTCTTGCCCATTTAACTGGAACGGTACATTACTGCAGACGCCGGGCAAGCCCTTTTCACGGCTAAGGTACATAGTGCTTTTCTCAAACATATGCAATCAAATAAAAAAATACACTCGTCGAGAAAAAAATAATTCGGCTGTTTAGCCTGTTTATGAATACACTTTTACTTTATAGTAGAGGATCCCTTTAAGAACGACCTTCACCGAGATGTTTATTTGATGAAATGTATTTTATATTTAATTTAATATGTCAATAAATATATTGCATATGGGTTGCCTAACAAATTTTAGTCCAGGGTATGTTTAATTAATGATTAAAAAAAATATTTTTTTAAACATTTGATTATTATATAAATTCTATACCAATCGAAAGTATGAAGCCCATAGAATATGCAAACGTTAGGTTGCCTATTCTTTTCCCGTCGCAACTATCGGGTAGCCAGGTTTAAACTGGTAAATCTATACTAGCATTTTGCAACGGTCTGATTATTGAATTGAAATTAAATAACATTAAAGATTATTTTATTATGAACACGGTGGTATAGGGTTGCCTGCGAAAAATCAGTCCAGAATTCCGGTTGTCGAATTTTGAAAAGTAAAATATTGCATCGAGTGAATGTGTGCGACTGAGAGGTCCCAACCAAAACCATCCCATACGATAGAAGAGGACACAGCATAGCAGGTGTTTGAAGTCCGCCCATTTAAAAAAAGAGAGTGCGCATGCTATTTGTGCTTGAAAATGAAAAGGATAGCGATAGACTCGTATATGCTGTGCATAGTGCGAGTTCATGTTCAGGTGTGGATGGCGTGAAACACCGAAATGTGATTGCGGGGCACCGGTTCAGTCCATACACCACATCGTCCACGATTGCCCACGACGTAAATACCCTGGAGACCCCCTGGACCTACTAACATTAGGTGGAAACGCAGCCCAATGGGTGAAGAACTTGGATGTTAATTTGTAAACAGACTCGAAAATAAAGCCATACGATAATAATAATAATAATTGAACATTTGCACGTAGGTACCTAAGTGTTTGACTGCACCTGGTTGCAGCTTCAAGAATTTTTACATTTAAATTTTATTTAGACTGACCTGGACTTTAAATATCGTTGGAGATGACTCGACAAATGTTTGACATAGCTACGCGGCTATTACTGTAGGGTACTAGGACCTGAATTTCACTGTACCTAATTCCCAGCATAAGAAAATCTAAAGGTAAAAACACAATTCCCTAAACGCATACAGCAATGAAGGGTAGAAATCGCTATGCTATGTATTTCTTTACATCATGTTTTACACACGATTTATTTTAATCATGACTAAACATAAAACCTACAAGTTCAAGCACCGATCTTGTTATTTTAGGTTGCCGCCTGGATCGCTTGAAATTAAACGGCCTTATAAGTTTAATTTACATTGTGTTTATTTATTTATTTATTATATTACGAGGGCTGTTCCGAATTTTTTTAGTTAAACAAAAACTATAAGGAATATAATAAAACTTTATTTACAACTTTTCAAAGTATTCCCCTGCTGCCTTTATGCACTTATGCATACGACTGAACCAACTTTCAAAACAGGAGAAAAACTGTTCTTGCGGAAGGTCAAAAAAAAGTCGCCTGAATTCGTCCACTGCTTCATCCGCCGTCGAAAATCGTCGCCCACGTAATGATTTTTTTTACGTGGGGAACAGAAAAAAATCGCACGGAGCCAGGTCAGGGCTGTATGCAGGGTGTGGTAGCAATTGCACTCCTGATTTGCTAATATATTCCGTGGTTCTGGCAGCCGTGTGGGCCGGAGCATTATCTTGATGAAAAATGATGCCCCGAGCTCCAGTACTTGGACGACTGACGTTCAGCTCCTGGAAGGCCTGTGGTAAGCAAACTTCAGTGTACCATTGGCTGGTAACTGTTTTCCGATCTTCAAGTGGAATTACGGCTACAGGTCCACTACGTCGAAAAAAAACAGCAACCATTTTTTTGTTGACGCTTCGACCGCGAACTACTTTAGTAGGTAAATCATCTTCTTCAAAGACCCATTGTGTTGATTGCTGTTTTGTAAATGGGTCGTAGCTATATATCCAAGATTCGTCGGATGTCACAATGTAGCTCCTTGTTGTGAATTACCATTATCAAAATTTTTTAGCATAAATTTGCACCAATCGACACGTATGTCTTTTTGCTCCTGTGTGAGAAAATGTGGTATCCATCGAGACGAAACCTTCCGAACTTGAAGGTGGTCATGCAAAATGGTAGAAACTGCCCGGGATCCAATATTCAGTTCGTCCTGAATCTCTCGGTGGGTAATGTTTCGAGATTCCTTGATTAGCCATTCCACCTTGATAAAATTTTCTAGAGTGACTGCCGTTGGCGGTCGCCCCGGTCTAGGCTCATCTTTGATGTCGCTCCGCCCACGCTTAAATTCACGGAACCAGTAACTGACAGTGGCAACAGATGGGGATAAGGCCCCAAAAACACTAGTTAAATTTTCATGAGAATCCTTGTAAGTTAACCCTCGTTTATAATCATAATATATCATAGCACGAAATGCTTCCCGCGTTAGCTCCATTTTTGCGAACAAAAAGTGACAGACATGTTTTTTTTCTGATTTCATAAAAAAATAACTGAATGTCACTGGCCAGTGACTCTTACGCGAAAGAGTTCGTAATGAAATTTGCCTTTAGGCTACAGTAAAATTAAACGAATACAATTAATAGTACGCCGTTGACTAACTATTTTCGGAACAGCCCTCGTATTAACCAACTTACACTTACAGCAAATTGGCACACATGAAAGTTATAGGTCACATTACAAAATAATAAAGTAATAAAAATTAGTAATAAATTAGAATTAAATTAGAAATAACAAGAATAAACATTGTTGTAATTATACATTTTTTGTCACACTTATCTACTGTCGTACTGTGGTGGGCCTGCTAATTGACTCCAGATAGCAGGTGGCTGTGGTCAAAAATCTCGGCTCCGATTCCGTGAACAAGTCCAGAGTTGGGTCATACATCAAAATGTTGTTGATGTGGTTCAAGGCTACGTACAGGGGACAGGTGCTAAGAGTTATATTCGCACGGGGGACTACAAATAGGGGCCGCAAGCGTGGATGGAGTGATCCTCTTATGAGTAATGGCACTTTAAGCGATACAAATTGTAGTAATGAGGGATTGGATATTGAGCCACGAATCAGTTTAAAAAAATATTTTACCATAGCTAATTGTCTACGCAATTCAAGGCTTTGATAAGAGATCATTCCAAGTATAAATAGTGTTGGGTACAAATAGGGGTAAAAACCATGAATTTTATAGTAAAGGTAACGGACAAATGATTTTTGTACTTTTTCAATTAAAGTCACGTGTTTTTGGTATTGTGGATTCCATATGATACAATTACTTTCCAGGACACTGCGGACATACGCGTTATAGAGTAACGAAATGACATGATGCTTGTTAAAAAGTTTGGATTGCCGTAGGACGAATCCGAGAGCCTCACGCGCCTTATTACAGATTTGCACTGTGTTTTGATTAAATTTTAGTTGTGTATCGAAGCATGTGCCGAGGTCTCGCATAGTTTGGACATTTTGTAGGACGTGGCCATTCAGCGTGTATGACCGGGTGGCCGGTAGGCTTGTCTTTGAATATGTCATTGTTGCGCATTTACTGATATTTAGGTGTAAACTATTATTTAAACCCCACCGATGGCATTTATGTCAGACTGGAGTTTTCCAGCGTCAGACGATTCGTGAATTGATTTAGCCAATTTGACATCATCAGCAAACATCAGTACGGTAGAATGCTTAATGATTTCGGGTAGATCATTTATTATAATTAAAAATAGGAGGGGACCAAGGCTGCTACCTTGACCTATGCCTGACGTCACTGCATATGGCGCAGAATGGGCTTTCCTGTAAATTACATACTGTGTACGGCTAGAAAAATAGTCGGAAAAAAGATGTAGCAGCATCCGCGAGAAACCTGTGTAGTTTTACTACACAATGTAAATTATACCTAAGTATAAAAAACAAAAATCGGCAAGCGGACGAAACAGAGCGAGTAAGTGGGTTAGGTACATAAATGTTCGAGTTTTGTGCACAGAGAACGAAAATGAGACGGGTCCGGTTTATTATCATCATTTGCTAAACAACTTTTTACAAATAATCACAACAAACAACGATTCACAAACTATTCATTTCACAAACCTGTCATTACTTAAAATGCTCATTTTACAAATAATTACTTGACAAATATACATTTAGTAACTTTTTCAACACACTTGCTCGTAAAATGGTCCATATTAAACTGTTTTATGGCCGTAAAGTATCCTATAAAACACGCGTGCTTTTGACTTTTCTATTACGCACTAGTGTCTTTAATTTGCAGTTTTTTTTAAATTTCAACAAAGTTTTTTTTTACTTTTATATAATAAGCTTTTACTTGTATTAAAAATTTTTGTGAATACAGTAATTGTGATGCATTAAACGAAATAATTAAACGATTATTTTCATCAAATTATTTAATTTTGTCATGTAATTCACACTAATTTGCATCATGTATAATTAAATTAACCTTTGGCTGTTTGACGGTTTCGTCATTGCTTCCATTTTACACCTGCGCGCGCATTATCTAATACAAATACAACCAATGCATGGCGCGTAAAAAATAAATCTCCGCGCCATTTTGCTTTGCATACAATTTGTTTATTCGAGTTTGTCGCTGTACCTACTTAGTTTGTGACTGATTAGATTTACAAAAATGCCGAGTTCTAGTAATGACGAAGATTTAGATGTGGAATTGATGCCTCCGGAAATACTTAATGATGCAAAAAATGCTACTGACAGCCTGTTGCCATTGAAATCTAAATAAAAGTATCCAATAGCCTATGAAAATTTTATTCATTCATTTGTTCTCGGAAAACGTATTTTAGTTTATTTTCATGAGCTAGCAAATAAATATAAGCCTACCTCGCTGTGGTCTATCTACTCCATGTTAAAAACTTAGAATTATTAGTCTAAGGTTAAAAAGCACTGTTCGGAACAAAAATGGTATGGACATAAAAACATATTCCAATCTGATTGCGTTCTTGAAGAGGCGCTCAGATGGTAACAGAAGTAAAAAATCTAAAGTATTGTCCTCAAAGGACATCGAAAAGTTTCTGAAAGAAGAACCGGATAGCCAGTACCTAGCAACAAAGGTACTGGCTATCCGGTCAGTTGAAATTGTTATTTTCAAAGAGTATGTAATCACTTGTTATTTTATTTCAATATGAAATTTCTGTACACTGAATGATTATGTTTATAAAAAATTAAAACGACTACTCATGACGCTACTCATCCACTCAACTATTTTATATATGTTTTATATTTATATCTTTGTAGGTAAGTGTGTATGTATTGTTGGCAGCCATATCAAATGTAAACGACTACCCACTAGATTGCTTTTGGTAACTACGGCTACCTGTCACCGCTCTTTTTTTATTTTATAAATAGAGTCCAACTCAAAATTCGAAGCAATTGAGTGGCTACTGATTTCAAATATTTTTGTTACAAAAATAACTGGACATCCGCCCATTCATGCTTAGTTTGCAGGCAGTAGTAACTAAATATGTATGTCGGAGATGGTCATGAGTATGGAAGCTCAACAAAACCAGCGCGTCATTGGAAGGCGACAGTAGCGCCCCCTTGAACCTGTTTTGGCGCGCTAGACAGAGTCTTGGTGGTTAACTCAGCAAACGACCACACTTCACTTCACTTTGGGTCACCGTCGAGTGCACTACTGCCTTGGAACTGTCCCGTTTCGTTGTGCTATACCAAGTTGTATAGTCAGTGTTATAACTCAACAATCTAGTGTTCATTTAATAAAGACTATTCTGTTCTAGACTTAGCTTACAGACCTCTGTGCGAGGAACTGTTATTTTGTGCTTCATTGTATAAGGAATAAATCAAGTTAATTGTATCTGAAGTGTTTCATCTCGCTCGAACTACCTCCTCGTCCACAACTATATAGAATAGCTCAACTAATGTGCTACACACCGCACCCGGCCATCCCGACCCCTATCCCGACATCAGAAGTTGGGATACTACCTACGGGCCCATGAGCGAACACGAAAAATGATGGAATTCGAAGCGAATAAAACGGAAGAAAAAGTTTGTGGTTACTCTTTGAAATACAACGAACTTGACATTACTAAATCAAGGAACAGGAGCTACAAGCGTTTCCGTTATTGAAACTCAAGCTAACACCGTCACGGAGACCTACAAAACCGTTTGAAAACAAATGAAGATTGCACCGTTTAAATTGTTTTCATTGCGAGAGAAACGGACATGAATATTCGATTGTTTACTTCGTATAAAAGAGAAATCATTTGGCCTACTACTTACCACCTCGGTGACAAACGCCAGCAGTCAACAGCAAACCACATCGAAGTTCATTGTTTACTTCAAGAACAGCGGGACACATCGTCAGTTGTTGCACCAGTGGAAGTGACCCAGAAGCGACGGTCAACTACAAACGCATGGACGTAGGCACTATGGCCTCACAGACAGATTTTAAAAACATATCAGGTCAGTCGTTAACTTGTCACTACGATTCCGATATAGTTTTCACTAAAAGAAAGTGTAGCTAGATGCTAGGGTAGACTTGAGTCGCACTTATTCAGTTTAGTGGGTATTTATAAAAAAAAATATTATCGGGTACTGGTAAAAGCAACCCTCCAAGTAAAAGTTGAATATTGCGTGATAGAAATTAATAATCATTTGAAACAAAGTTTATTGCACGTTTTTCTAACGATTGTTTTCGTAGTGATATAATATGAACGGACGCGAAATTTTGCTACAGAGATTTGGTGTTGAGTGATATGACCATTACGCAGTTTTTCTTATTAAAGTGTAGGATGTAAACATTGCGCCCTTGAGGGTGCATCAATCATACGCCAGTAGTCGCGGCTGCGGTAATAATAATCTACGCTCTTTTCATGATTTTCCAATCGTTTTGTAGCATTGAATTTGTTGACATCTTGAATAGTTTCTTATTCTGTGTCTTTAGCTGGTGTATAGTTTAGCGCCTAATTTGTTTAAACAATCCTAATGTTACTTTTAACTGTGGTGATCACTATAGCCTAAAATATTTTAACTGGAGACACTAATAGGATTAGGAAAATATTAGGACACAAGAGTTAGAAATTGAAGTTTGATTTTTATCATTAATGTTTCATAATCGGTAAAGCCTTGGTAATCCAAGAATTATCATACAAAGTAAAGCTTGTTTTTAAGTGCAAGTAATGATTTAAATATTTTCTTGTATCTACGTCGTGGATTAGATGTTGACATTAACATATCCTAATTTAAGTGTAACTGCTAGATTGATTTGTATTTCCTTTTTTTGTTGGATTTAAAGTTAGAATGAACGACTTAAAAAGATGCCCGAGGGGCAAGTACCCATTAAGTTTCTAGATTCTGAGAATTCTGAATTGAGTCAGATTGGTTACTTTACCATGTTGGTAAGTGTCCTCTAGAGTCGCAGCTATGAAATCACAGGGCTGATTTCATGTCTCGCATAAAACCACAGGGATGGTTATATGTGAGTGACCACAGGGATGGTTGTATAGGCTACAGGGATAGCCGGACAAAGGAGGCACTGTATCCAATATTTTTAATTATTGTAAAAAAAAAGAGTGATTTGTATTAATGGGTGCTTGTTCCTGAACTATTGATTTGTATCAGATGTCTATCTTCTTTACATATGATGTAACATTTTATTTGTTGCTTGGGATACTGTGCTTGGTGTTTTTGTTTCAGGAAAAGATACGCGACCTCAGCAGCTAACAGCGAAGCCGTGAGTCGTATGCTTCAACCGCCACGGTACGAATCGTGACGGAAAGAATTAGCCCGACTGCTAGCGACAGGGCGACTTTACTGAGAAGAGAGTTGACGTGTATGGCATCAACACACCATATGAGGCAATCTGGTGAGGAGTTTTCATTTTACTGTGATTCGGTTGCCGAGTGATCGCTTATGGAAGTTGATTTCCAATAAGTTCCATGGCAAACGGTTGTATAATTCAGTGACTATTTGTATGACATGTATCAGTCTAGCTAAAATGGTTAGTACCTACTGTGCAGTAAATCGAGTTACTGTAGCGAGCCTATTAGAAATGTTGACTAAATTGCAAGACCCTTTTCGATAAATTTGACTTCCAAACATGCGCGTACTTGCACGATAGGTTGAGGGAAATGCCCGGGAGCTATGTACCATTTCAAGTAGTTGAACAAGATAGTGATACTGATAGGGAGGTTCTCAGATCGGTTGGTCGACCATACCAGTCACTTCATCGTAGCCGTAGTCCGGTAGAAGTCGGCACCTGCTCTGAGCAGTCCGTGGATACGCGGAAGTCGGGTCTCTCGCAGAGACGGTAGAGTCATAGGGTTGACTCGGCGATCCCGTGGGGCTAGATTAGCCCTAGGGCACGAATGAGATACCTGTTTTATCGAATGGATTTTTGTTGATTTAAATGTTTTGATATTGTCAATAAGGCGAGCCATAAAGAAGTTAAATGGTGGTACATGGTTTCTAATGTGTTTTCTAAGGTAGAAGTGGTAAATAGCTAGTTTGCTTCACAACAAGTACCTAACAATGTAGTACAATCGCATTTAAAACGTATTGCACTATTGAGAGAATAAGTAATGTTACAATTGGTAATTGGTTGGTATCCTACATTACATACCATAATTTTATTTGAATCTTTTGAAATATTGCTGTTATAAAACAAAAACTTTCACTTAGTTGTCAAAATGATTTTTGTGATATTTTTAGTTTAGGTGTCAGTAACGATTAGATGCGAAAGGAAAGATGGAGTTTTTGTTTTGTCTTACCATTTTGACGTGTTTGTCAGGAGTGACCGAGAGGATACTGTTTTGGTTGTTGATTGTTTCAGAGCAACACACGAGGACGTGTGTCATCGCAGGATGGCCGTGTCGGAGATGGTCATGAGTATGGAAGCTCAAAAAAACCAGCGCGTCATTGGAAGGCGACAGTAGCGCCCCCTTGAACCTGTTTTGGCGCGCTAGACAGAGTCTTGGTGGTTAACTCAGCAAACGACCACACTTCACTTGACTTTGGGTCACCGTCGAGTGCACTACTGCCTTGGAACTGTCCCGTTTCGTTGTGCTATACCAAGTTGTATAGTCAGTGTTATAACTCAACAATCTAGTGTTCATTTAATAAAGACTATTCTGTTCTAGACTTAGCTTACAGACCTCTGTGCGAGGAACTGTTATTTTGTGCTTCATTGTATAAGGAATAAATCAAGTTAATTGTATCTGAAGTGTTTCATCTCGCTCGAACTACCTCCTCGTCCACAACTATATAGAATAGCTCAACTAATGTGCTACACACCGCACCCGGCCATCCCGACCCCTATCCCGACATGTATTTTATTTACTTTCAGGTCTCGTTAATATTCGGTATTACTGGAGCATGTAGACGTCAGGAACTGAGTAATATTGCTACAAAAAACATAGAAAATCACGGCAACATGCTGTTATTAAAAATTACTAACTAACTAACTAACTAACTATTTTGGCTCAGTGAGTGCTATACTCCTGAGTGTTTTGAGTACGCCACTTGTCCCGATTTCCTCTTTAAGGGTCAGTGTCCAAGCTTCACAGCCATACATGAGGATGGGTCTTATGACAGTCTTATAAATGCGTATTTTTGTATTCTTGCTAAGAAGCTTGGACACTAAGACCTTATGGAGGGCTGCACTACACCGTAGACAATTTTGAATGCGCATTTGGATCTCTTCCTCCCTGGTGTTGGTGTTGGTAATAGTGCAACCAAGGTACCGGAACTTGTCAACTCCTGGATATATACGGTACTCCCAACATGAAGGCTATCACGTCGGGCACGTGTGTTTTTGTAGCGTTTCGTGAGGAGGTATTCGGTTTTCGACTGATTAATCCTGAGGCCCACACTTGACGCCTCTCGTTCCAGGACACTAGCTGCCTTCACCACTTCTTCACGGCTTTCCCCTAATAAAGCTAGGTCATCCGCGTACCCTATCACCTTATGCTTTCCACCCAATTCTAATCCTTTGTCTTGGTCCAGAACTTTCCTCACCACGTGTTCTAGAGCCAAGTTGAAAAGCATAGGTGACAGGGCATCTCCCTGCTTTAGGCCGGTCATCACCGTGAACTCTTCAGTCAGCTCTCTAAATTACTAACACTAAAAATAAAATACCACGATCATTCACAATTCACATTCATAGTAAAAAAAATACAAAAATTGACGTTCGACGAAGGCAAAAACATACTGTACAAATGCGATCGAAATCCACTGTGTATCATTTCAATAATTGTACTTTCACAATTTGTTTTAATAATTAAATATTTCAGTTATAAACGGATGTTTTTTTTCCTCGCTAGTGTGTTGAAAAACGTCGTATGAAACTCGTGTGCATTTGGTCATTACACTGTCGGCTCTATTACGCCCTCGCCTACGGCTCGGGCTGCAAATCCGCCTCGACTGTAATGACCAACTTAGCACACTTGTATCATAATGTACCATAACGCTTTATAAACGGAAACACAAAGCTTCATTTAAAAACCGGCCAAGAGCATGTCGGGCCACGCTCGGTGTAGGGTTCCGTAGTTGCTCATCCTTCACAATAAACAACTGCTGTTTTAAGCCCGAGGTTTACGTAAAGAAAGATTTTAAGCTCTATAAAAAGGTCGTAAACGCCCTAGAAACTGTAATCACTTATTACCTTCTGGAAGTCAACTTACGACCTTTTAAAGAAAAAATATGAAATTTGGCGATAACTCAAGAACGGCTGGACCGATTTTATTCAATATAGTTTTCATTGAAAGTACTTATAAGGCCTCATTAACATGATTTTTTTCTAATTTTTTTGACCTGTGGTTGAAAAGTTAGAGGGGGGGGGGACACTATTTTTTTGTTTTTAGAGCTAATATTTACAAAACTGCTGACTTTATCAAAAAATAATGTTAAAATACCCCTATTATTTTTACAAGACCTATTCAACGACACCCCACACACCAGTATTGAAAAGAAAAAAAAAATTCACCCCCACTTTAGGTGTTCGAGAGGTACCCGAATTTTTTTTTTTTTTTTTTTACCGTTCTGTCGGCGTTATATATACACATACTCATACCAAATTTCAGCTTTCTAGTACTAATGATCACAGAGCTAAGCCGCGGACGGACGGACGGACGGACAGACGGACATGGCGAAACTATAAGGGTTCCTAGTTGACTACGGAACCCTAAAAATGTTCACTTCACGAAGAAATCGTTTTAAAAAACTGTTATTTTGCAAAACGTTAATTGGTAAACTATTATTTCATAAAAATATTAAAAATAACTATGTAACGAAACGCAGGATGGTATGAAGTTCAATACTCGAACTTCGTAATTTTATTTTTGCTTAAATTAGATTAACTTTCTTAGATTACGCTAAAATAAACATTTTTTGTTCTTTAAACTTTTTCTATCAGAGCGCTATTTACCGAGATATTGGGATTCAAAAATTTTTTTTTCAATGTTTGCCTTTTTTAGACTAAATTAAATTGAGTGATGTTCCATTTTTTAAGGAAGCATTTTGACGCTCGTTTTGATACATGGGTCATAAAACAAACCTAACCTAACCTACTGTTTTCGGTTTTTGAGCCATATTGTTACCTAAAAAACCTCAATAACATGAACACTAAGACGTCTGTATGCTCATAAGAACAATTATACTTTGTTAAAAATTAAGTATGTTAATATTAATTGTACTCGTAGAAAACTACACATATGAATGGCGTTCACACCATGATGATTTATTAAACGAAATGTTTACCTAACAATGCATTTTATTAACGTTGTTTTATCATTCGTTATTTTGTTAATTGACTAGAATAATAAATGAATAATTTGCGAAATAATGTTTCCTGATTATGATGTTTTGTCCAATAAATCATTTGTATCATGATCTATTTGTAAAACTATATTTTATGCAATGTCTAATTTGGGAATCGTTAATTTATCTAACGTTGTTTGTAAAATGAATATATATGAAACGTTGTTTAGCAAGTGATTGGCTACCGGATAGTGGACTTAAACTATTAGGTTCGCGATATCGACGTGAGTCGCTTCAAACTTCGTATTTATTTCCGGAAACTAACCTTAGGTAAGTTTTACATATTTCAATACTAGAGCACCAAAGCAAAATACTGAAATATGCGGTTTGCGCTGTAAACCAGGCAAAGCTTGGAAACACCTGCCATACAGTCCGACCAAAAAGAGTAGGGTTAAGGCGGCAACAGTGGCTATAGCGACAACAGTGGCGCAATGGCCGTTGTTTCAAAAGTATCATAGGTAGCTTTCCGTCTCTCTTACTCTTCGGAAGGCCTACCGATATATACAGGTTACATCCAGTTCCTTTGCGTCAGCCATGTAACAAACCAATTATAAAAACGGTATAAGGGTCGTTCTCTCGTTTCGTTCCAATTTGGCCTTTTTTCGATTTTGTTTTTTTTTAGGAGCTATTTTGTTGATATTGATATCAATTATGTGGATAGTCGTTTTATATATCATTCAATGAAAGGCACGTCTATATTAATGATATTTAGAAAAAAAAGGGGTGGAATGTAATGAAGGCGTAGATGGAAATGAAATTTGACTGGAAGGAAATGAAACGAAAATGTATGGGAATGAAAAGTGTACATAATGTATTGAATCCAGACTGGAATTAATTTGATTCATGGCAATTTATGGAGGCCTAGGAATAAAATAAAGTATATACTGAGTATTTACTTTTTCAGACTCAACATTCAAAAACTTATCTGTAACATTATGATACGAAATCTTAAAATTTCTCAACTCTCTCTCTTTTTTTTAATTTAAATTGTGCATGTTACATTTAAATAAAAAAAAACCTTAGACTTAATGAACAAAAGTCCAAAATATTGTATTGCAAAAATTATTCTGTTCAAGTGCACTACAAGACACTGCACTCTTTTCTTTTAAATTGTTGAATGAAAAGTAACAAACGAGCCTAATATATAAATCACAAATCCACTACAAAAATCCACTGCTGGACATAGAGGACTCTCCCATGGAGGAGAGCTCAGTGGCGTGACCTCGGTTTTCAGCTCTCCTCCTCCAGTTACTACCCGCCATCCTACGAATGTCGTCGCTCCACTTTGTTAAAGGGCATCCTACACTACGTTTACCGATTCGTGGCCTCCACTCTAGAACTCGTCGCTCCAGTGGACATCGGTTCGAAATACTTAGTTTCGGATTTGATCCCTAAGACACACCGAGCAGCATAGCTCTTTCTATGGCTCGCTGAGTGGCTTTGAATTGGTGGACTAGTCATATGGTGCGTGGCCACGTGTCAGCTCCGTAGGTCATGACAGGTAGGATGCACTGATTAAAAACTTTCGTTTTAAGGCTTTGAGGTATGGCCGACGTGAAGACTCGACGCAGTTTTACGAATGCTGCACAGCCCAGTTATATTCGCCTCTTAGCCTTCTTGTCGATGTTGACTATGCCTGGTTGGAGCATTTGCCCAAGGTACACGTATTTGGAAACAACTTTAAGGGAGAATCCATTTACGGCGACCAGTCCCGGATCAATATGTTCATTGAACATTACTACTTTGTTTCTCTCATCCGGAGACAGACGAACTTTCCAGGCTATCTAGCATGAGTTTCAGGTCCTGAAGAGTCTCAGCCATGATGACGATGTCGTCTGCGAATCGTAGGAGAAAGACTTGTTGACCATTTATATTAATGCCACTATTTTTCCAGCCCAGCGTCTTGAACATATCCTCCAATGCGTTAGTGAACAGTTACGATCATATAACGTCACCTCGACGCAGGTCCATATATGTTCTTCCTGCTGGTTCTGTACTTGCAAAATCATGGTGGCAGCTGAATATAAGCATCTCCTCCAGTCGGCTTGACATCGCTGCAAGGACTCCAGAACAGACTAAGTTTCGAATAATCGAAACTTGGTTACTTTCACAGCGTTATTTTAAAACTATAAATTAATGTTTTCTTAGTTTAGATTTAGATACTTATTTTTATTGGGTTATAGTTAATTTGTTGTGTTTCTAATTTACTTAATCACATCAAGACAATAAATATCCATAAGTACTTTATTTCAGACTTGTTGACTTTGTCTCCAAAATTTTGATCATCACTTTGACAACTAATTATTATCACTCATTCAATCTATTTGAACCAGAACACAATATGTTCGCAGGGTATAAAGCTGCCTCGACACGCAAAACAGCTAATAGATCGGAATGCAACTGAGTGCGGCAAATCTTTTGTCTAAGTTGCCTGATGTACTTTTGTTGTACCTTTAAATCTGGGGATGTGAGCCATAAACCTTTTTTTTAAACCTCCTCCTCGGGTATTATCATCAATTCCACTATCTGAACATTTTGTTTAACTACTTGTGCAAATCTTGAAAAGACCCAACGTCTCCTCCATATTTTACATAGTGACCACTATCAGCCGTCCTCTTTACGACTGCACCAACAAGGAATAGATTTCATCTTTCAATTTCGTCAACATGTCATGATTGAGGGTATTGGCTCATGGTACAGAATTTGGTTCTTACACATTTATGATCACATTTATGATCATCGACGTAATATAGAACGCCAGTATCTACGTCACATGTAACAACGAAATATATTTAATAATTCCCATCCAAATCCATTCATTTCCTTCCTCGACAAAAAATGGAAGGAACGGATGGAAATGAATCGGAAAGAAATGAACTATCAGCACGTAAATCCAAATTATTTCACTTTCTTTCGTGCTTCAAGGTCACCAAGGAAGCTAAATGATGGTCCACTCAAATGTTAATAAATAACGTGCTAGAGAAATAATTTGCATTAGAGAATTTCTTAATATACCAAGGATAGTAATTAAAGCTTACCCGTGACAAAATCAAAAACCAACGGAGAGAATTCAAATATTTCTCAAACCACGTGCGTGCAGTCTCCCTCGTTGAGATGCTTTGGTAGTCTGAGGTAGGGAGTACGAACGGCGATTACGGTCGTCGTGGATAAGGATGCGTATATAAACTTAAATTACATTTCAATTTTCGCGGAGGGAAATGAAGTTATTCGTTTGACAAAGTGAAAAAGTGCGTTCTCAGCATGGTATATCTACTCTAGTTAAGTTTTCAAAGCACTCACATAATATTAAATACGTATTTTACGCATAAACTACAAAAACACGATGGGTTTCTATGAAAAAAAATGAGGTATTTTGGTTATAAAGTTAATGGAACGCATTTTGACACAGGAGTGGAATGAAATTTTGATAGGTTTTTCAAGAATATTTTTTAGATTTTCAGGTTTAGCCTAATTATTTAAATTATTCCCTATGCGTAACTTGTTAACGAAACTTTATGAAGTAGCTATGTTCGGAAATTATTATTTCTTACACTCGATTCGGGCCCCGACACCAAATTGGGACGAAACGAGAGAACGACCCATAAACTCACGTAAAAATTGTCAGGAACGGCCCGACATGTTTCGAACTTCCGTTCCTGACAATTTTTACGTGAGTTTATACCGTTTTTATAATTAGTAAAGATGTCTCACGATAATGAATAACATTACTATGTAACAAACCCGTCTTGCGAGTGTTTTTTTGTTTTGACGGAAGAAAAAGTGAGTTTTAAGGTAAGATATACTGTTTATTTTTTCACAAACCTTTCGTCTTACCAATGGAGTTATATTTTTGCTAAGAAATAAACTTAATTGAGGTCATTTTGGCGTATTCGATTTACGTAAAACCATCACACGTGGTATGAGTAAAACCCAAAATGGCGGTTTTGTACACAGTGGCTCAAATCACTTAAGTACACAGTGGTTCATGATCCACTGTGTACTATTGGTACTGGATAATGGTTAACAGACATTAATTTAGAAAATTTAGCGAGATGTAGTTAATAATTTTTGTTAATTTTCCCGTTCTGGATGGCTCGTCTAGCAAGGCCCCGTGAAATAGATAAACCTATAGCTGATGACAATAAAGAAAAAATATGGTATTAGCGTGAGAAATGCGTCTAAATTTCAGGAATTCTTTTCACTGCACTGATCTGCACTTCATCTGCACTTATCATTTTAAGACTCGATATATTAATGTCGTTTACGCCAAATTATAGCGTTAGTAAAATGTGCAATGAAGAGCAACAACAATTTTTAAAAGATTATTTCAAATACTGTGCGTTACTGTTTTACAGATTGAGTACAAAGGAATTTCGAAAAATAACTTGATTATTTATTTTAAGGCCAAAGAGACATTTTTCATGATATTTTATGCAAGATACTGATTAAGTAATGGTAGTTACTTAGTTTATGTAGAAGTTATGCGTTGATTATTAACTAAGTCATGAAAAATTAAGCTCATTTAGTACATTTTGAATGTGTAAGACTGAAAAGTCACTTTCAGGCTGAAGTAGTAAAAAAAGTTTTCTTTTCCGATGTGTAACTTATTGTTTGATAAAAACAAAAAAATAAAGACCGATAGGTACAAAGCAAAAAAATGCATTATTAGTTGAGTTATATTATAGATGATCCACAGGGCATGTTAGGGTTTAATTCCCTTGAGGTGCGGCGAAATCATAGCCTTCTGACCAGTGCGTGCCGTATCTTACGAGGTGATTCGGATTGTCCGGAATTGGTTTCGCAATTTGTATGCTTGCTTGTGCCCTCATTGTCTAAATCCAACTTTAATCTCCGAGCACGTGCTCGTCATTTGCTGGAAGTTCCGAGGGCGCGCACGGTATCCCACAGAAAATCACCATTGGTCCATGCTTTGCGAGATCTGAATGCGCTTCTCGCATCAGCACCTGATTGCGATGTTTTTGCAAGTAGCTGGAAGGTTATATGTGACGAATGTCTGAAGTTCTGTGAGGCGATGGATGAACGTCCCCCTAGTTATTCGTGAAAGTTTGTTATTATCTGTGTTAATTGTTATTTTCGTTTTATTTTAGATATTATTATTTAAATTCACAGTGCCTAGCATAATGCTGTAATGCTGTGTAATTTGTTTGTTGTTAAATAAATAAATAAATAAATAAATAAATAAATAAACTGAGGGTCGTTTCACTGTATCCCACCCACAGTACACAATGGCTCAAATGAGTTTTTTTAGAAAATACTATATATTTTCCAAAATATTATCTTGTCGAGCTAAATCGATTGGAATAATCAATATACATTAGTTACACTATAACACGGATCCTTTTACATCTTTCCAACGCTCACCCAAATCAAATTACATCTCTGCAAAAAAAGTGACCCACTGTTGCCGCCTTGACCCTAGATATTAAAAAGTGGCAATACTGTAGTGTTGTCTCTTTCGAATCAATCTAATAAAACGGGGACGACACTACAGTATTGCCACTTTTTAATTTCTACTCTTTTAGGTCAGACTGTACTTAGGTATTCAATTAAATGCATTTTTACCCTGGTTATAGAAACCTATTAAAACCTCTTTTAACCGACTTTTAAAAATGGAGCAGGTTCTCAGTTTGTTGGGTTTTTTTAGTGTGTTTTTATGTATGTGCTCCACTTTACTTGAAAACCGATACCGATTAGAAAAGATCTTTATTTTTGATCATATACTTTCTAGTTGGTCCCATCATTTTGCAGGTTATTTATTGTTAATGAAAATGAAGACCCCTTAACCCCTCATATGTTTAGGCACTCAGTGCGAAACGTTTTGAACTTTCCACTAAAATATCAGTTGGTTTCAATTAGATTTGCAAATAAAAAAAAAAGGTTTAATTACATTATACAGAATGCTTATTTTATATGAGTAAAAAGTGTGGTCACAATAAATTATGCCGTAATTTAAACGTGTACAAGCTGTCGCGTTCACTGCGGTCCCGAGTGATGCATTGTCGATTAATTACTGAAATATCATTTCATTGAAATTACTCATAGTTACTTACATACCTAAAACAAGTTTGCTCACGTTTTCATCCGGAAAATATTTTCTGAGTACATTATTTGATTATACATATTGGTTAAACTGTAGGTATTGACCGGTCTCATCGCACTATAAGTGTGTAAGTAAATTGGTAAGTGCACTAACTTTCATTAGGTCACATGTCACATTACGTAACATTGCAAATCCAGTGTAGATGAAATAAAAGCATTATTACGCCTTACCTACTCGTATCTCATGAAACCAATTATATTTTAGTGAATTAGCCTGTAAAGCCTTTGATATAAACTTTATTCGTAATAAATGAAGTTTTGACTAATTATGTTACTTTAAGAAACATGAAACCTTATTTAATTTTCAATTAGGCGAGTTCCCGGTAAACGCTAAAAAAACACTAAGTTGTCTAATTTAATATTATTTGTGGAAACACATTACCTAACGCTACACCGGATCCGCAGGTGGCCCGCCGATTAATCACAGCCAGGAATCAGCGCGCGGGGGCTTCCGAGATCAACCTACATCGAAATGTACGGTAAACAATGAGATAAGAGGTAGTGACTCTATCGCAGAATGGGGCTTAGTGGGAGCGGGATAGATGGCATATTCGTACGGTCGGATTTCATTGAGTGAGTTCGAGTAGGTGTGCTGGTGGCCGTCGGAGGCGGCTAGGGCGGGCGGCGAGCGGCCGGACTCGACGGAAACGCGGTAGTGCCGCGACGGAGCCGCGCCGCAACTCTCGCCTTTCGCCCGCCGCCGCGCCTGCCTCGCTCAACCTCGACAACACGCGCTGAAACAGACGTCTACTCGTCTACGCAAACTTCTACTGTCCCCAACTATCAATACTAAAGGTACTTACAAACTTATTTAATTAACTCACATCCAAAGAACAACTGTTCTGATAATGAGCTATTTGAAAAGTTTCCCATTTTGATTGAATAAAAGTAAAGTTGGTAAATACATGAAACGAACCTGTTGCGACGGCTTTCAGGTAACAAAATTCCGGAGGTATTATTTTCGGAGCTTATAAAACTTGAGAAAGTATTTTATATCTAAGCAGCTATTACTTTTTCCGCAACGATGAGATTATTAATATTTGGACCTTTCACTTTTAATTTATTACACCTAAGTCTGAACATGCGATCTGGCGTTTGATAGTCAAGAAGTCGGAAAGTCAATTCTAAAGTTCTGGTTTTCTGGACTTCATTACGAGCAGTGTGGTTCGTTCGCTTCGAGCTTAATCCAGCGCGCAAACTTTTTAAACTTTTAAAATCCTTTTAACCAAAATCAAGTAGCATAAGTATACGGAGAACTTTGCATTATCTCACCCCAGATGCCTTGTTTTACCAGCAATGTTTGTTTACGTAGTTTATCAGTAAGTACCTGGCAGGTTATTCAAAGCAAGCTTAGTGGTTCCCAACGCCACAAATCCGTCAACGTTGAGCTGAAACCACAAATCCTGTGTAGTTTACTAATATACCTACTTTACAAATATTTGACGGTAGGTGGAGCAATGGCCTCCGTTTTACAGTTCCTTTTATAGTTTTCCGGTCGCTTTGCTGAAATGCAATACCGCAGATTACTAGCATAGCATGTCGTTCAGAACTTAATATCAATGTCAAACAAGTTTCCAACTATTATGTCTACTTAATTACATGTAGTTCATGAGATTGAATAGAGAATCTGCTACCTGCTATGTAGATTGAAATGTTGGAGACCGCGTGCTGTTTAGGCCGTTTGATGCGTGTCGATCGGCGGACGACGCGGCACGGTGTTGTCGGCAGTGACTGCTGACCCTACTGTTCACGGTAAACTCGTACAATATACATAGGTACAAGCGCCGCACGGTATATGTATCTGCAAAATCTTCCAATTCGATCTATTAATGACCAACCGTGGTGGTTGTTTGTGAGGGACTGGTACAGTGTTGGAACGTATAATTTCAATTAAATTATATTGTTGTTCCTTTTTTAGCTGCAGATATTTGCTTTCAATTTTCTCATTGAAATCAGCAACAAAGAATATAAAAATACCTACACTTGAATGGTTGGAACAGCAAAACAAAAAATCGAATATGTTCTCGCTGTTGAGGTGAAAAGTTGTGTGTGCTACACGAGAGCAAAAATTTTCGCATCTCGTGCTCTTGAGTCTCTCGCTAGACTCAGGATTCTAGCCCAGAATCCTTCACTTAACTCGTCACTCAAAATCAGCACTCGCAACAAAAAACAACTTTGCTCTCTTGTTCCACAAATAACGTTACGTGTTAAGTGTGATTATGATTCATTTAATTATTATAATGTTTCGAATGTGTCTTTAACCCGCGTCCTTGGAGGGACTTAATGACATATATCTGCATAGTTGCCGTTCCTGAGAAAAGTTTCCTTTTGTTGTGATAATTACATTTTCACTTTTAAGTCTAAAAAAATATGGCCCCGCGGCATAGTTTCGAAGATGCTGGCAGCGTTCCCTCGCTGTATGTATTGCAATGCTAATAGAGAATTAATTTAAGAATTATTTTCATGATCCTAGGGGACATTCATCATCATCATCATCATCATCATCAGCCAAAAGACGTCCACAGGGGACATTATTGTGTTTAAATTAAGTGAGTCGAGAGTTTATTGGAGTTGTATATTATATTTGATATGTAAGCAAGGCTTGTGACGTAAATTCTTTAATGACCGATGTATATAATATCCAGTTCAGCAGACTGGACAACAGATACATCTATACACATTGTGCTGAAATCGCACGGCTGTAACGTGTCCAGTGATGCGTGGCTATCAACGCAGAGCTAGCTCGAGGTAGCCATGCATTAAGTGACGGGTCGAATACTTGCTGCTAGTACATTATGGTGTTTGAATCCCGGCGTGTTGCCGACACCAGGAGTCAAACAGAAGGTTTCCATCTTCAATATCTTCATCTTGGATAAATTTGAGGAATCCCTTCTGTACCGTCTGTCTGTCTTTCTGTCTTTTTCGTACCGCCTCGGGTTGTCTGATATTTATTTATTTAGAAAACATTATAAAAATGTGGTTCATGATGGTGGCCGTGTCGCGCTATAAGGAGTAGGCTTTTGAGCTCCTTCACCTTTTTTAAATACTATGAGGTGCCGGCAACTTCGGCCGCGTATTTCCTTCTTTACCGTAGACGGATAAGAAATATCACATAACCATTTTTGGATGTCCAGCTATCCCTGTACTAATATTGGTTAAAATTTGTCCAGCCGTTTCGGTGTGATGCGAAGACAAAGGAAATTATGAAAACAGATGGCGCCTACTTGGCACGGCGTTGCGCGCTCATACAAATCAAATGACGATCCTGCATCACGCTACTAAGATTTTTCCTGAAATCATGACCCCTCTCCATAGATAGAAAAAATAGTTTCAATACAAATCTAGAATTTTATAATAGTAGGTATAGATTTTGTGATTTTTTTCCTACAAATGTTTTAAGTTTTTTGTTGGCAGGGAGTTTGGTTTGAACCATCCTAACTTGTTCGACAGCCTCTCCGCGTAACCGCTATACACCATCGTACAACATTTGTAATTAGATATATAATTAGGGCAACCTACGTGTGCTCTAGTTGTTAGTCATGCGACCTGGAAAATTGCTTCTCGTCAGTGCATTTAGGCGAAATTTATGGTAATAGACTAGATAATAATCATTTGAACTTCTATAAAACTATCCTTTAATCCTTACCTGGTGTTACCTGTAGTATCACTGATTATATTGTTGGTTATTTGTTGTCCATCTTCTTATACGTAGTAGTAGCAACGACTAAAAAACCGGTCAAGAGCATGTCGGGCCACGCTCAGTGTAGGGTTCCGTAGTTGCCCATCCTTCACATTAGACTTTATTTATTTATATTTAATTACGAGAAAGATTTCAAGCTGTATAAAAGGTCGTAAACGCCAAAGTAACTGTAATTACTTATTACCTCCTGGAAGTTATCGATTATACGCGCCAGATAGAGCGAAATGTTTTAATACAGTATGGTACTTGATTAATATGTGTAACGTTCGAAGTATAGGGACACCGTGCGGCACTTAAGTAATTTTAAACAAAATTACGAATTTTTGCGATAGCTGAAAAACGACTCGACCGATTTTATTCAATATAGTTTTCATTGAAAGTGCTTATGTAGCCACATTTAAAAAAAAACCATAATTTTACGACCCGTGGTTGAAAAGTGAGAGGGGGGGGGGACAACTTTTTTATTTTCGGAGCAAATATTTACAAAACTGCTGACTATCAAAAAATTATGTTTGAAGACCTCTATTATTTTTAAAATACCTATTCAATGACACCCCACACACTAGTGTTGGAAAGAAAAAACAAAACACCCCCACTTTAGGTGTACGGAAGGTAGGTACCCGAAAAAAGTTTTTTTTTAGTTTTTATTTTACCGTTTTGTCGGCGTCATAGATACACATACCTACTCATACCAAATTTCAGCTTTCTAGTACTAATGGTCACGGAGCTAAGCCGCGGACAGACAGACAGACAGACGGACATGGCGAAACTATAAGGGTTCCTAGTTGACTACGGAACCCTAAAAAAGGGAGTCGTGACTTTAACGTGTGATCACTGTGTCTGTCTGTGACATCGTTACTTTAAAACGAGGCTATTTCAATTTTTACAGACTGCCAGGTTTAATTAAACACCAGCAACAGACATACAAGTAAGCATAGGAAAGTAAGCATATCTGGCTTACTTTCCTATGCTTACTTGGCGAAAAGTGTATTTTCTATCACCGCTATTCTATAGCTCTAAACTATCTGTACCCGACCCGGCTCTATCATCAAAATAATGAAAACTGAAGGGATCTTTGTGAGCATGCTATGCTACTGGCTGAATCAGATTTTATTGAGTTTTTGGGCTTGACTCCTGACGTATGTTGATCACAACGAAAATCGCCCGCGATTTATGTGACCATAGTGGCGCTGAAAAAGTGGTTATTTCCGTATTGCGCACGATGAGCGGTGAATTATACTGAATGACCTATGTTCTTGTTACTCAACGTAAAATTAAAATGGAGTGTAGGTATACCGTGCCTGGAAATGCCTCGACACTCGCAACCGATCACTTAATTCACCCAGCTTCAGCGTTGATGCGTATTATAATTTGCGGTAAAATGTGCCGGCTACACACTGTATACAGTTAGGTACAAACTGTTACGGCGTATTTACTTATGAATATTTGAAAATGCCCCATAATAAAAATAACAGTAGAACTACAGAAGGTTCGTAGCGAAAACCGCGCTTAACCGCGAGTGATTTTTGTAACCATTGCGATACCAACTCAAAAAGTGAACATTCCTGTAGATGCTCAAATTATGCCGATCGACGTCAGACCTCAGGATTGTTGTTGCGTGTAGTTGTTGTTCCGAGGTGTAAATTGGAGTGTCCGCACCTGAAAATGCCTTGACACTCGAAACCGATCACATAATTTAAGCAGCTTCAGCGTTGATGCGCCTATTCGCGGTGAAACGTGCCGGCAACCCGCTGCGGGCACTTACAAACTGTTACGGCGGACATTTGTAATTATAATTAGGGTTAACGTAGGCTCGCGCCGTAGCTTAAAGTACCTACCTGCTTGAACCTAATAAATAGGTCGGGATTCGAGTTTGACCGACCGCTTTTAATACTATCGCTTACTTATAACCACTATTATTTAAGTATGCTGAGTCTGGGCAAGTCTGGTTTGAAATTATTGATGCAGAATGAAGTAATGTAAGTATCTTATCATTTCTGTCACACACTTTATGTAATTACGTTTTATGGTCGCGTCACGAAAAAAATGTATTTCTTTCTTTCTTTCTTTTTTTTATTGCAGGTACATTTCTTAATTGCTATACAAATTAGTTAGTGAACTATATATATAATTTCCTTAATGAAGTATAATATTAAATTCAAGAAATGTGAAGTAAATATAATTTGTGTGTGGCGACGGCGCGACGCCAGACGAGTCCTTCGCAGCATCCCTATGGGTACCTGATTACTGATTAACAACTCAACAGTAAGTACAGTCCGTCAGCTCTCAGATTGCGATGTGGGTTTGGGTGAAAACTGAGGGTTCTTATCTGGATCTCGTAAAAGCGAGCGAGACAAGTATAAAAAGCGAATTGCATTCTGACAGCTCACGCACTGTGGATAGGGTGTCGTGTAGGTTTATTTATACATAGATGCCGCGTGAGATGAGCGCAATCGCAAAAAATGCTCTCATGCTGTGACGTTATATGGTCAACCATCACTATTGTTACGCAAAGGGAAGGCAATCGGTTATTTTATAAGTAAGCTCAAGTCCCGGTTTCTGTTTATCTTTAATCAACTTTTCAAGTTAAAATCGACTCTTCTCAAATCCTAAATGCTAACGCAAAAATTCATGCGTGGGTTCATTCATTCATTCATTCATTCCTAAGCATTTTGGAATATATTGGTAAAGGGAAAGGGTGTTTAATTATTTGACGCGGAGGATAAGTGCAATCCTACTACTTAATGCTGTTCATAATTATGCGGTAGTTAGAATCTCTCAGGAACACTGATTGTAGGTACCTCCTAAATCTATTGATAGGTTTCTCAGCGTAGTAATGTACGCCAGTTATGCTCATAGCACCACCACATAAAAACTGAACAATTAACAAGCATTTACATTATTAAATCAGAGAATCACATATTTGTTGTCCACTGTCACTTGACTAATTGAGTTTGCTCATCCCCATCACATCACCGACGCTATTATTTATATACCTACAGTGTGTTACCGCCAAGTAGGCTTTTCTTAAAGTAGAGTAAAATAACATAGATCTTTAACGTATCCATGACCTTAATTTAATTAATTAACTTAAATTCAGGCTTTATTAATTTTCCAACAAAATTTTAATTGCCTGTAATGTACAAGTAAAGTAAATTGACAAGTGAGTGTTAAATGACAGCGTGATATGAGTAACGACAATAACGCTGTACACCCACTACATTGAATCTGCGGATTAAAGTCGAGTAGCCAACATGAATTGTTAAAAGCCTTTGAGGTCGAGTCAGAAAATAACACAGAACTAAGGATAAGCCGGTCGTGACGTAAAAATGCGACGTTGATATCCCGCCAGAACCTTTCACTTTAAAAGGCTTCTTTCATTCTTATCGACGTAAGTACAGTCGACTATAAATCGTTACACTACGTCGAATGCACGGTCTACAGCTATGAAAATGTTCCCATAATATTGTCAGAAAAGCTTTTAACAAATTAAACGCAACTTGTCATTAATGTTGGTTTATTTATAGCGTTTTGTACACTATGTTGAAAAAATGGAGCAGTTAATTGGTCGTGGCTATTTTTAACGTTCCGTGTTCCGAAATGAAAATTTAAAAGAAGTTAGGCGTGTTATTTTTCAATGAATTTCAAAACAAGAGGAGGTTCTCAATTGACCGGTTTTATTTATACCCATCTTTTTTAGGGTTCCGTACCCAAAGGGTAAAAACCGGCCAAGAGCATGTCGGGCCACGCTCAGTGTAGGGTTCCGTAGTTGCTCATCCTTCACAATAAACTGCTGTTTTAAGCCCGAGGTTTAAGTTAAGACAGATTTTAAGCTCTATAAAAAGGTCGTAAACGCCCTAGAAACTGTAATCACTTATTACCTTCTGGAAGTCAACTTACGACCTTTTAAAGAAAAAATATGAAATTTGGCGATAACTCAAAAACGGCTTGACCGATTTTGTTCAATATAGTTTTCATTGAAAGTACTTATAAGGCCGCATTAACATGAATTTTTCCATATTTTTTTGACTTGTGGTTCAAAAGTTAGAGGGGGGGGGACACAATTTTTTTTATTTTCGGAGCGAATATTTACAAAACTACTGACTTTATCAAAAAGTAATGTTTGAAAACCCCTATTATTTTCAAGAGACCTATTCAACGACACCCCACACACTAGGGTTGAAACGAAAAAAAAAAATCACCCCCACTTTAGGTGTTCGAGAGGTACCCGAAAAAAAATTTTTTTTTTAGTTTTTATTTTACCGTTTTGTCGGCGTGATACATACACATACTCATACCAAATTTCAGCTTTCTAGTACTAATGATCACGGAGCTAAGCCGCGGACGGACGGACAGACGGACAGACGGACAGACGGACAGACGGACATGGCGAAACTATAAGGGTTCCTAGTTGACTACGGAACCCTAAAAACGGGACCCTAATATTATTGAGACTTCGCTGTCCGTCCGTCCGTCCGTCCGTCTGTCACCCAGGCTGTATCTCAACAACGGTGATAGCTAGACAGTTGAAATTTTCACAGATGATGTATTTCTATTGCCGCTATAACAACAAATACTAAAAATAAAATAAAATAAATATTTAAGGGGGGCTCCCATACAACAAACTTGTTATAGATTTTTTTCTTTCTTTTTTTTCTTCTTTCCTTTATCAGCAATCGGCTATGAAGCCATAATCTGATGTGATCGTGGTTTGGATGAAAGTTAAATGGGTGATATTCCAGCAAATATCATCCCAATTGTTAGTTTCGATGGCCCAATTCCAATATTTGCCACCTCTTTAGTCGGTTTATATTCCCTGTAGTATCCAGGAGCTTCTGTGCTAGGTCGTTTGTGTGATTTTTAAGTCGGTTTCTGTATCTTATGCTTGCGGCGCTTAGTGTTTCTTTGACAGTTTGCATTCCCAGGTGTTCTTGTATTTCACTGTTTCTTGTAAACCAAGAGGCTTGGGATATGGTCCGAAGGGCTATATTTTGGAATCTCTGCAGAATTTCCACGTTGGAGTTACTGGCTGAACCCCACAGTTCAATACCATAGGTCCATATAGGCTTTATCATGACCTTGTACACTAAAAGTTTATTGTGCATTGATAGGGGAGATCTGCGGCCTACTAGCCAGGACATATTATGAAAACTCAAGTTCGCTTCATTTCTTTTGGTTTTTATGTGTTTGGCCCATGTCAATCTTCTATCTAGTGACATACCAAGTACTTCACACAATCGGTCCTTGGCAAAACTTCACCTCCCAGTTGAACAGGTGCACATTCTCCTTTTCGGAGGGTAAACGTTATATGTGTTGATTTGGTGGCACTGGACTTAATTCGCCATTTTCGCAGCCACACGTCTGTCTTGTTCAATTGGGCTTGAAGTTTCTGTGAAGCTTTTACAGGATCCGGATCACTAGCGAGACAGGCGGTATCATCTGCATAAGTGGCAGTTTCTACCACCTCAGTTCTGGGGATATCAGCGGTGTAGATGGTATAGAGGATTGGTCCTAATACTGATCCCTGTGGTACCGATGCGTTGATTTCATACAGGTCTGAAGTCTCTTCTTCATACTTTACTTGGAACTTCCGCCCTTGAAGGTACGATTTTAGAACCATGTAGAAGGAGTTCGGCAAGAGTGTTTTTAATTTGTAGAGAAGGCCTTTACCTATGCCAAACCTTATCGAAGGCCTGTTGGACGTCTAAAAATACGGCAGAGCAAAATTCCTTTTTTTCGAGAGATTGTCTGATTGTATGTACAACTCTGTGAACCTGTTCTACGGTTGAGTGCCCCTGACGGAAGCCAAACTGGTGATCCGGTATTATTTTATGCTCCTGCAGCACGGGTCCAAGTCTACAAAGCAGTATTTTTTCAAAGATCTTTTATATCACAGGTAGGAGGCTTATAGGTTGGTAGGAGCTAGGTTCTGTTGGTGGTTTTCCTGGCTTGGCTATCATGCATATTTGTGACACTTTCCATAGATTCGGGTAATGTTGAACTCGAAATATTACATTGAACAGCATAGTCAAGAACACTATTGGTTTTCTCGGCAATTGCTTTAGTACCTCGCCCGTGATGAGATCGAAACCGGGTGCTTTTTTATTTTCTAAATTTTGTATTTTTTTGTACAATTCTTTTGGTGTAACTAATTTTAATGGGGCGCTTAGTTGTTGGTCACTGTTTATCATCGTGTCTACTTCATATTCGAATTCCGTCATCGTGGACTCGTTGGGAGTAAAGACCTGTCTCAAATGTTTTGCAAACAATTCTGCTTTCTCCTTTGCCCGTCTTGCCCGGGAACTGGGCAAGACGGGCAAAGGAGGACCCAGGTTCCATCCTTAGTGGTGGTATTGACGGCTGTGGTCTCTTAAAGATTTTGGTGATTTTCCACAGTGAATAGTTGTCTTTTTTTGTAGCAGACAATGAAGAAATTTTCTGTTCAAAGGTGCATTTCTGTTTTCATTGATCGCTTCTTTGAGTTCTCTAGAGTTGATATAGATTATATATATATATGTATAGGTACGGAACCCTTCATGCGCGAGTCGGGCTCGCACTTGCCCAATTATTTTTATTAAGCCTTTGCTCGACGCGATTTGTCGATGGAACGTGGGTTACGTGGGCCGAAGATCGTTACCGTACGTATTACGTTACGTAGGTATTATTATTGTATTGTATTGGTTTGTTAACAAAGATTGTTAACAAGGGGTTTGAGACATTGCGACGTTTGGTCTTGGTTATACAGGTCATTAACAAACCCCTAAGATTAGATTAGATTAGATTAGATTATATTTATTTCACACATTATAAATTACACATAGTCAATTTACACGAATCTACACGGTGATCGTCAACATAATACACAAATTAAACAAATTTAGCAAGTCATAATTCATATTCTAGGACCTTGGGTGGATATTTGATAAATTCATACATGTCATTGGGCCGCAATGAGTACGATCTCTGGTCTTTAAAATAGGCCGTTGGGTCTTAGGAGGTTAATATACAGATTAAATGTCAACAGTCACCGCAAAGGATCATCGCCTACACTAAAATACAAAACATTTTATCTAAATATAAGTACCCTTAAGAGGAAATACCACTGCTTATTTTTCCATACCAATCGGTAGGTTTCGTTTTCGTGTGTTTCCTTATCAGCCTCGACAACAGGTAATGTTGGTGCTCATAAATAATACAGCCTGTTACCGGCATGCGGGCATTTATTAAAACTGATAATAATATGAACCATTAGTAATTGTTTGCATGTATGCTAATCATAATTATGTGAATTAACTGCACAATTAAATTTCTTAAATCCGCACAGTCAATGTAGTGGGTGTACAGCGTAATTGTCGTTACTCATATCACGCTGTCATTTAACACTCACTTGTCAATTTACTGATGTACGAGTACTGTACATTACTGGCAATTAAAATTTTGTTAGAAAGTTAATAAAGCCTGAATTTAAGTTAATTAATTAAATTAAGGTCATGGATACGTTAAAGATCTATGTTACTTTACTCTACTTTAAGAAAAGCCTACTTGGCGGTAACACATTGTATATTAAATGTATATCATCGATTCATCGCTAACAAATAAGCAGATTTGAATGTCAAGAAAAAATATAAAGCTTTTAGTTCTTAGTAGACAAGCACTATGGAACTCTTCATACTCGAGTTAGACTCACGGGTAACCATTTTTGATAAGTAAATATTTCGTGCCATCTATTTACTTTAATTAATACACGAATGTAAGGATTTAGTACTACTAAATATCCAGAGAAATATAATGATAATTGGTGAAGAAATTATAATAGATTTAGGGTAGTTTGCTTAGTAGTCGTTAACAGTTATCATGATCATTATTTAAATTCGCATAAGTTTTTCTCAAAGGCTTCACACCATTACGAATGGTGCCCTGCAGTTTCCGGTTCATGGGCCACATTTAAGAATTTATTACTCCACAACTTACAACTTGCTTACGATTGTTATGAGCTATGTCGTTTTATAGCATGCTTGTGCATAATATTAATTAATTATACATGACTTGAGTTCTAGAATTATTATGTTTAAAAGGAAATGGGGGGAATAAACTTGGAAAACTGTGGAGACATACACGGCTAGCCTATTAAAGCGATATCATTTACAAGAACTCATCGGTTGTATACATCACGTTGCAACAATAAACATACGAACAAGAACATCCATTGAACATTTTGTTCGCACGTGTATACCGCTAACGAACATCAACCACGACGGTTCATACGATTTCGTTTTCGAACCATCGATGTGCGATGTATGTGCCATATTGTTGATTCTTCGTCGGTACACGGCTTAACTTAACACGTCGTTGTTCCTGTGGTCCTCGGTTTAGGAACTCTCAGAACATACACAACACATGTTAACGTTTCGTCAAATGCAGTGCCTGCTTAAAACTAGTCCCCTTGTAACTGGAATCACAATTCTGACTCAACAGGAACACGATTTTAACTTATTTCGTTAATTAGCAACTCGCTGTTTGAGAGTTGTTTATTTTCTGACTCTTCCGGTTCTCCTTCTTTGAACATGGAGTTCTGTTTAATGTTTTCTTATTTCTTTACTACGGAGCCATACCGGATAACGTCTAAAGAAAATGTAAAATTCTCACGGAAATTTTAGTGGTCGCTACGAAATAAAATACATATTATAGGTTTATTCAATGAATACTTTTACTAGCTAGTTAGTGTATTTGGGGGAATGTTACGCATGAATACACTCAATCATAATCTTTTACCGTGGCATTAGCACAGGATGTAGTGTATAGCTCCATCCATCACCAGCAGTATCCTGCGTTTTGGTGTAATGATTAACGCGTGAAGATAGAGCCGCGGAGTAGCGAGCTAACTTTAAAGTATTAGCGAAGTGGACGGAGCAGGAAGCTAGCGTCACGGCACTACGCCATTGTAATGTAAGTAGTAGCTCCGCCCGCCCATTCCGTAAAACGACTGCGAAAAACTGACGCTCTTATTGTTCCACCGTTTCCAGTAATCTCAGCACGTTGATTTTCAAATATTAACTCAAGTAATACTTTGAAATACGTTTACGGTCTTTTATTGCAGGCTCCGTTTTTGATGTCTGAAACGAAACACGATAAAACTTTGGCCTTCCCTTTGAGCAACAATTTACTTTAATAATATCAACTGTTATAATATTGCTGAAGGCAACGCTCGTTAGTAGGATCCAGTTTATTGTTTTAACCTTTTTGCTGTGAATATGATTATCTATACTTTCCTAAAATATATCTCTAGATGGTTCATAATCATGGAGATATTTTTAGGGTTCCGTACCTCAAAAGGAAAAACGGAATCCTTATAAGATCACCTTTTTGTCCGTCCGTCCGCCTGTCTGTCAAACCATATACCTACTTAAGTCTACATGCCCTTGAAGCTGTAAAAGAAAACTTTTAAGTAAATGTAAAAAAACAGCCAAGTGCGACGCGGACTCGCGCACGAAGGGTATCATCCATCAAATAAAATAACTGGTCGTATTAAGATAAGTTTGCACCTTGTATGGCGCTGCGTTAATATTTATTTTATTCTGTTTTTAGTATTTGTTATTAGAGCGGCATCATCATCGGCAGATGTCATCTGTCTAGCTATCACAGTTCATGAGATACACCCTATCGACAGACAGACGGATGGACGAACAGTGGAATCTTAGCAGTAGGGTCCCGTTTTTACCCTTTGGTAGTAACTAGTAACTTGTATATAATCTGTGCCTTTGGATACGGGACCCTAAGAAAAGATACGGCCGTTTATGCCGCAAAAAAACGGATATTTCGACACACTCAAGGGAATCAAAATTTATAGGGTGATTTCTGTTGGCCTAAAATTATGAAATTTGGCAAAGTAATACCGGCAAATACTAAATAAAAAACATACATTTCTGTGCAAATGTAGTCTTTATTACAAAACATTTAAGAAAACTTTCTTAAATACACAAATACCGGGGTCTCGGCTCTCAATACCACTTCACCGCATTTGGTGTCGAGACCCTGGGCCCGTGGGGTCCAAGCGCTAGAATTCTTTTTAAAGAGCTTGCGAAACGGCTCATCGACACCACTGGTGACCAAAGGGCTGGCAGCTTCCTCGCTCAGCGTCTTAGTATAGCGATACAGCGAGGTAATGCTGCCAGCGTCTTTGGTACAATGCCACGGGGGCCATTTTTAGACTTAGTTTAGATTTAGTTTTAGTTTTAGATAGACTTTTTTTAATTGTTTGTTTATTTTGTTTTGTTATATTTTGAAAGAGATTGTACTTCTGAATATAAATAAATATACTTTATTTAATAAAGTACCTAAGTACGTAAAACAGTTTCCCAACGGTGGAATTAAGTTTGTCGCTCAGTACCTACAGTTTATGTTTTTGAGTCCTTTCATAGTTCGTGCGGAGCCCTTGGTGCGCGAGTTTGACTCGCACTTGACCGGGTTTTTTATTAAACGTTACAGGTACCTACTTACTTTACGTATATCTCAAAAAGTTTTCTTAAATGTTTTGAAATATTTATAAAAAATATGTGTGTTAATCATGAAGCCATATGTTAATCTGACTTTTGTTTATTTTCTCAAATCCGTTTTTACGCCAATATATTTAGCAGCTGTTCAAGTATTACAATTGCACCGATACCAACACAATTACATTATTTATAGATAGATACGTTCCACGTAGGTATCTGATATCCAATTAGTCAGAGTCTAGTCGACGTTGGAACAAAGGAGCCTGTGTCATTAGCTTTACCTACTGCCATGCGCCGTCGACGGGATGTTTCTTTGGCTTTGAATGGACTCCCATCTCCATGATATGGCATCCCATTTGCCAATTAGCCCCAAATTTAACCTGGTTTATACTGAAGCAATTGTTCTATAGTATATATACCGTATAGAACACGATGAAATTACAAATTGTAAAACATTATAGTTTAATTATTTTGCCGCAACAGCTACTACGTAAAACTATTGTTTTCTAGATCGTAGATAAAGCGTGCAGTTCTTTTACGGTGCTGCTAATTTAACACTAAAACACCGCAAAGAAAATGGCTCGCATTTAACGGAAAATATAAATCTAGTTTCACAAAAAGTTTGTGCACTGAGCGTTTTCTTTAGCCGTGGAGGGATGTGGTCAAAATGGCAGTAGGTTGGCGGACGGTCTCGCGTCTTATCGAAGCAGTTTGCATTCATTGACTGTAGTCGCTGCTGCATTTTTTGCCAAGTTTTTATTGCAGCATATTACTATTACTACTTATGCCAATGTTAGAAATTACGCCGGTTTTAACCGGGGCAACGTGTTTGCATTACTTACATTGCATTAAGTATGTGGAACATTATGATATTCTAACATGCTAACTCAACTTTCCCTAACGACATAATTTTAAACACCACAATTATAAACCGATTCATGAAGCGATGAAAATTCTCGTACTTATTCATAAAAATGAGAGCCAATTTGTAGTTTGGTATTGCTGATGATATAATTAACAATTAGTTACCTACTGAGAGTACTGAGGCAAACGGAAAATCGTAGTTTGATATCGCGCTCGAGCAACTCGCTTTTATAAATTTCCGAATATAATCCTGAATGAATAAATCAGGAGCTTCTGCGTAAATAAATTGTCGCTTATATTTCTATAGCCGGAAAATATTTGTATTAAGAGGCATTATCACAACTCCTTTTCCCATCTGGGGCACGGTTAGTGCCCCCGCCAATTTTGCCACTCACTTATACACTGATGTATCAAAACCTCTCGGGTACATCCCGATGACCTAGAAAGCTGAAATTTGGTTTGTAAGCTAGTATTAGTACACAAACAATAGAATAATTCTGAAACTTGGAACTTTTACCCCCCAACCCCATAAACTAGGGGATGAAAGTTTGTATGAGACTCGCAAATTTTGATACCAGAGGTCTGAAAAATTATACCTATTGGGACTCATTGTTATAAATAAAATACACATTCTAGTATTTTTAGAAAATCACCCCCCACCCTTAAAATAAGGGGATGAAAGTTTGTATGGGCTTTCCATTATGGAGGATAAAAGTGACCGTGACCGTTAATAACCCGAAAGATTTAAGCTAACGATACTAGAGCCTAATTAGAGTATATAAACTTATGTAACATATAGTCCAAAAACTCATAATTAAGGAGATAGAAATTATTTAAAACAAATCAAAAGTTAAAAAATCTCCCGTCTAACACACCCTAATTCATGTCATTATGCCAATGTTCAAATTTGAACTCGTCAAAGTGAAACATAGAACCCTGTAATATTGAGACAGCGATAAGTTGACACTTCTTGTCATAGAACAGAAGTCACGGCATTCGCCGTCCGTCGTATGATTTCGGAGCGATTCGTGAAGTGTCATGCTCGCTCACTCTTCTTCAACTAAAGACTTGTTCACAAAGAAGTGGGCAATTAATATGATTTAATTTGTACTGAAATAGTAATTTAATTAAGACATAATTAGACCCATGTTGATATAACATTATTTACTCGTTTTGTCGTCAAAAATACGTGGTTTAAATCTTTCGGGTTATTAACGGCCACGGTGTATATATGGGGCTAAACGTAAGTATTTCTTAAATACACAATTATTATTACTACTTACTTAGAAACGCTTCAACACAAAAAAATTAAAAAAAAACCTTTAAATTAAAAATTACCTTATAAAAAGAAATGAGATCCCACCAAAAACATTTCATGTAAAATTGGCGGACAAGACTCACATGCTCATACCGGTTTTGCTATTATTACTTCTTACTTAGAGACGCTAAGGCCCAAATAAATGAAAAAAAAAACTAGGGCGCCTTACAAAAAGAAATGAGATCCCACCAAAAACATTTCATGTAAAATTGGCGGCCAAGACTCACATGCTCATAACGCTTTCGCTGTAAAAAAGTTGTCAAAAAAGATCCCTCGAAAAGCCAAGCCCCTAAGCCCTGAGTTTACTAATCCTACACCTTGGCTTCAAAAGTATGGCTACCTATGGCGTCGAATTCAAAATGACGTCCAAAACTAACGTGCCCGGGCTATGCAATCGAGGTTTCATACTCGTCTGTTTCCTCCTCCAAAACTTAACCAATCTTTACAAAATTTTAGGAACTGAATGCTAGGCGTTTGTTTTTGGCCAAAATTTAGCCGCAAAGAACGAAGCCTCGGATTGTTTGGAAAGATTGGCAGTGGTATTTCCTCTTAAAATTAAAAACTCTCGTCGTTCATTCGCTCAACGAAAAGCAAAGCAACGGGAAAATAATAAAATATTGATGTTTGTTTACGCTCTTTCCGAGTGGCGCGGGAAAAATATCGCCTCCGTTTGATATTTCACGTTGTAAATTTTAACTTGAACACAGGTGGGGATGCTGCATTGGTTACCTGCTTAAGCTGCGTTTATCACAAACAAGTCTCCTAAAAGTCCCCAGGTTTTGAAGGTATTGTATTACTTAAAAGTCATATTCTCTCTCTCTTCCACCAAATCTTTTCCCCGAATATTTGACTTGAATGCTTTCAAATCGTGGCACGTTAGCAACAGGTGAGAATAGTGAAATCGAAGTCAAATGCTTATCTATCTAATATAAAACTGTCTCAAGTCTGACTTGTTCGGCAAAGATTTTGGTAGCTACCGACGGTTTAACACGTTAGTTAACGTAAGCTGGGAGCGTATGATGGTTGCGTTTATCACGTGATAAATAAAAGCATCTGCCACTCATACTCGCATTTTGTCAAAACGTGACGGATGCTTTGTCAATTATTTATCTCGTGATAAAAGCAACCATCATAGGCCCCTAGATCTATTTCCGGCTGCACAATTTTCTCTACCAATTTGTGCGCTTTTCAATAACGTTTCCTGCCGATGACGGGAAAAGTAAATGTTGTGCCTATTTTATTCATCGTGAAAATAAATTTCTTTATGAGTGTCGCATGCGATCAACTTTTATTTGGGTTATGCCGCCGTTCATATGATGTGAGTTTCGTTATAGAAATTATGTCACTTATTATTACTTTGGCAATTGCCCTCAAACTACCGCATTTACCAACTTAAACTCGTTGAGTGGGTTGAATATATACCTGAAGTTTGTTTTGAAAAGTTTACGGTCTCAGAAAATGGTGCTTGGAAATCATTCCAGGAAAGAAGAAACCGTGCAATTTGATGAAAGCAGCGCACGACCGTTCACTATGGAGTTCCATGGACTACGTCTATGACTAGACGTCTTTCGTCTGATATGATGATCATGAGATGACCCAATGCCGCTAGGCTTTAACGATTTCAGATACTCACAGATGTAATGATATGGTGTCCATTACACAAATGCAGGTACAGTTCTGCGCTAGCCATTCAATGTTAATAGAACGGCAGAAATTCCTTTATGCAACGCAACCTGCCGGCACGAATATTGCGTTGCAGAGAGCCCGTGTACTTACTAAGCCTTTACAGCGAGCCGCAGTATTGTGTGTTCTGAATCTAATTCAATACTAGGCGAGGCGCAAGGCTTTGATGTATCGATAATTAATCGAGCACTCTCACATTAATTATCAAACTACGAACATCTTAGAAATATATTCTTGTACATTTTAAATAATATCGTTTAGATCTAGTTAGCACAAAATCGGTATCTCTAAATTCCTCAACTAAACGGCCAGCTTACGTTCTCGTCCTTTTGATGTACAAACAGAGTTAGTTACTGGTCAGTACTGTAGATAGGAAAGCACTGCAGAATAAACTGAATAAACTGTTGGTACCTACTGAGCGGCACTCTTAACTATGCCGTTTTGCCGTTAGAATACTTTTGTCCCCTTCCATCTGTAATGTTACTAATGTAAATTAAGGACCTAATTATTTACAAATGCAATTGCGAAATTCCCTTAATCCCTTATCAGTCATCACCCATCGTCAATAAACGCAGAATAGTCTCCTCAGGGAGCAGACCTGATTATTTGGTAGTACTTGGTAGTACTTAATTTCAGTTTGATATACGCGTTCCTGAGAAATGAGGGTTGAAAGACGATGGATTTGTCATTACACTAATGTAATGTATGTTTGTAATATACATAATATTTACGTTGAATTGTGAATATTCAATTAATTATGATACACCAATTGACTTATAAAAAATGTTATTCATTAACTTTGTTGTGTCGAATGATACCTACTAAGCAATTTGCTCAGTCAGACATCGTTGCACGTGTACTACAAGTGTAGGTACATCACTGTTTAACCAAATGGATTTAGCTCTGAACTATGCAGCAGTTAGCAGTTTGTGCGTACCCGTATGCAAGTAAGACAACTTCGGAAGTGAATGCTAGAAAAGATAGACCCGGGCACTTAGAGGAGACACGCGAAGTTTCAAGTTGCATACTAAGGCGGTGCAGGCCTCGGCAATAAACCACGAGTTAATGTTGCAGCTAAGATAAGAATACTATAAAGCGACGCAACCTTTCGAAGTTGCTTCCCACCTATGAATTTTCCTCGTACCATTAATTGCGCGAATGAAACATCAACATCTTAACTCAATGAATGGAATACTTTACAAATAAACAAATATCGTTCACACAAATCCAAAACTAAGCAAAACTTAGTGCACTGCACCAAGGAATAACGATGTCGGAACTTAAGGAGCTGATACAGAGGACTATTTGGTGAAGTTAGAAACCCTATGATTCTTAGTTCAATCTGTGATAGTTATTTATTTCAATCTTTTTTAATGTACCAAAAGTAGTCATGGAAAATAATTAAATTTAAAACAAATTAAACTTTCATGTAATAAATAAACTTTTTTATTCATAGTTAAATTTCGTCGAACATCGAATTTAATCGATTAACCAATAAAAAATAACCATCATTAGGTCAATTTGAATTTGAAATGTTAGAATCGAAACAAAATCAGAACAGCATCAGCTTCACCACATTTCATCTCAAAAGTTTACTCATTTCGTAAACTTTAAACAAGTAATTAACATGTAAGTTTCAAACATCTGTAATTATATTACAATATCTGTTGGACGGTTTAATTTTACCCTTTTCAAGTAATTCTATTAACTACAATAACAATGAAGCAACACTTAGAGGGCTCGTAATACGTACCTAAATAATATAGCAAGGGGGCATGGTAGGACCTACTCGTAAGTAAGTTACGAAAGTAGCTTTACGAAAGTTTGAACTGTCATAAACCTGAAAATCTATTTCTAGTTTGCAACTTTGCTGCAAACGACCCAAACACATAGCAACGGACGTGTTTAAATCGCCTCATGAAAAGCTTTATAAATAGGATTTGTGAAAAATCTTACTAAACTTAAAATTCGGTTTTAAATCTAAATTGAGTGGGGAATTTGGGGTGACCTCTGCCAAATAGCGGACATCGTTAAAACGTCCTATCAGTTCTAAAACAGGGTTGTAAAGATAGCTAACTTTCCAGAGCGTTTCGATTTTAAGGCTTCACGAGCAAGAAACGTTGCCGTTCAATATTTAGTTGGGAACGTTTATGGGAAAATGGGACATGAAAATTGCTCATATTAACTGATAATTTACAGTTTAATAGTATTTATAAAGTTGCAAGTACTGTGGAGAAGTGCTTTGTGCTTGCTACCAAGCATTAGGTAACCTGGCACGCCAATTACGTGGGCTGTAGTAATAGTCTTACTTAGCCATTACTGTCACGCCACACAATTTATAGGCAGGTGGGTTAATTGCGGATCGAGTTGTGTTATCACAACATTTTACGGTATATTAAGTACTTCATATGGGCCGTATAGTAACGTGCTAAGATATGATGTTTTTTCGTGTCAATTTCGGAAGCTTACTCCTGTGAGCGCTAGTGAATATCGTGTTTAGTGGAAGCGTCGAATATTATTCGTCTGTAGCTAAACTGGTGGGGGTTGGTAGGCGCCAAGGTTATCCGATGCTGGCGGTTTGCTGGTGGCGCCTTGGCCTTGAAATAGTCTTGAATAGGCCTAATAAAATATACCTGCGGCTACGGCGTATACGATAGTTAAAAGCGCGAGTATTTTTTTAGCTAGGTAAACTTCCGATTGCTGAAATATAACGCTGGCCCTTTTTAGCAAGTTCTGTTTGATTTTTGAACTGCTGGCTGTTGGCTTTTTCTCGGTATTTATTTATTTAAACTTTATTGCACAAAACAAGTCAGTACAAATGGCGGACTTAATGCCAAATGGCATTCTCTGCCAGTCAACCATAGGGCCAAACAGAGTATATGTAAACGGAGTATAGGTAAACGGTATGTCAATGTACCTATGTCTTTTCTTAGTGTGATGTATTTACACTTTAAAATATATTCATGTATTTACTGCGCTCTACTGCTTTATATATGGATACGGTCAACTTGAAGTTAAAGCTTCTCTTTAAGTACCTATTATACAAAGGAAACGAAATATAAAAAGCTACTTACGGTCCGCGAGCTCTCAGATAACGATTTGAGTTCGGGTAAAAACTGAGACGTTCTTATCCGCATCGCGTAAAAGCGAACGAGACAGATAAAACGGGAATCGCATTCGGACAGGACACGCACTGTATAAGATATGAATGTTCACCAAAATTAATAACGATTTCTCATTTGTCTATATCAGAATCAAAAGGTATAAAAAGTTTCAATATAATTTAGCAAAACTACCTGTTAGGGCCGAAACTACATGCCAGTTATTATTTGTACGGGATAGACTGCACGCTGCGACTGCATATGTAGTTTCTGTAGGTAGGTACTTACAAATAGCAGCTGGGTTGCATTCCGTGAGTACTTATCGGCCCTTAAGGGTGCGTCTGCAGTGAAGCGAGGCGGAGTGAAGACCAATCACCTGAGTTGAAATCTGTATCTCAGCACCGCTTCACTTGTGTGATTGGTCGATTCCGCACGTCTCCGCTCCGCTCCGGTTCAGTGGAGACGCACCCTGGTTGAATTTTACGATTACATTCTATTTTCACAAAAAAATACCGTTCTGTGTTGGGGACAGCGCTTAGAATGACCGCACGACGCTTCATTTCCCGTGGCCTTAACTTTATTAATTATTTATACCTACTCACAAACTGTCGTTAAATTTTATTCGGTTCAGAATATCGACAAAGCACTAAAAAATCTGCTTCCGATTTAATTTTATTTTGAATGCTGTAATGTTTATTTGAAACATTTATAAACAGCGAGTTATAGCGAATTATCTCTTTTGTATTAAAAAAATATTTTAAGCCGATGATGATTAATAAGTAGCTGAAAAACCAATATTCATTGGGCCTCTATACAGGTATTAAACAAAAGTAGGTACCTACTTACATCTTACTGCAGAAGCCATGAATTAAATATTCAAAATGGTGATACACACAACCGTATAAGACGTTAAAAACGTTTGATAATCCAGAAATGAGGTAAGCACTGTTCACACCCGGAATTGAACCAGCCCTGATTTTTCAATTTAAATGATAATTGAATATTTTACTTTGCGTAAGTACCTATGTGATTAGTTGATTAGATTATCAACAAAAGACAAAATGCAATAATCACTTTCGCGAGCGAGCCATGAATATCGTGATATTGCGAGTATCAGAGTTCCTTTCTCGAAAGCCCAATAATTATATTGCGGCTCCACACTACTCGCGAAGTTCACCGAAGTAGGCCAAGGCGAAGTTGGCCGAAGTATGGGTTTTCGCAGTGAAGTGCTTCTCCACACTATATCATATTCGCCCAGTTCTTCTATATCATTCATTCAGTGTCGAGCTAGGGACTATACTTGTGTTGTGTTCCTCTAAACACGCGCGTAAAAACCTGTGAGATGTTTACGTTTAAATGTCTTACCCAAATTGATATGTATTCATCTTCCCTCTTTAGGGATTCAAGTCGAGTGTGGGCTGCTACTGCTACACATATAGCATCAACATTCTTTATTTATTCCTGTTGCTAAGTTCTCTAGAGAATTCCAACAACAAAATGGTAAAAGTGGGAAATTGGAAATTAATAAGTAATACTGGCCTATTGCGGTGCGGCTTGTACCCTACAGAGGGCGAGGGTCGGCGGTTGTCTTGAACGAACGCAACTTAACTAAGGAGGCAGATACTTTGCCTAATAGAGCCATAATTGGCGGGGTAAATTAAAATTCACCCTTATATTTTATTAAATAAAACTTAAGATTAACGTTCTCTTAAAAACTTAGGTTTCAGGTTTTTCGTTGTTTTGCAGAATCTGGATGAATGGAGTGGAGCCGGACAAGCTTGTTCCTATATAGTAAAGATATTGTAGGGTCGAATGCTCATTGATTGTAACTCTACACCTGTCATTGGCACCTGTTTTGGTAGAATTGACGCACCACTAGTCTTAATTTAATATCGAAGGTGAAGAGTGCCGATGCCGACAATAGGGTAGTTCACCCTAGTTTGTCTGTAGTATGTGTCTAACTATGGCACGAGACAAAACCGGGATAAGATAAGGATGACACGTAGGGTGTATTTTCTTATTTACCTACGTATGAATTGAATATTATGAAAACCTATATGATTCAACCGATGGAGCAAAAACGTAACACACCTTTAGATCTTGTTTTTTTTTGTATTTGATGTTATAGCAGTCATATACGAATATTTAATGTTTCCTACCTCTTATAGTTCCAAAGATACAGCTTTGTGACAGACGAACGGACGGACAGACATACATAATCAGTGTAATAGAGGTAAGGGTCAGTTTTGTACCCTTTGGACACAGAGCCTTAAAACCGTTTAAAAATACAACCAAAAAACCTCAAAAGCAAAAACCGGCCAAGTGCGTGTCTGACTCGCGCACCAAGAGTTCCCGGGTTAAGTTTGCATCTGATGATATGTATGGCGCATAGAGGTGCAAAGTTAACGCAACCGATCACGTTTGTTGTATGGGAGCCCCCTTAAATATTTATTTTACTCTTTTTTTAGTATTTGTTGTTATAGCAGCAACAGAAATATGTTTACAGAGGATGAAATATTTATTTTATTCTGTTTTTTAGTATTTGTTGTTATAGCAGCAATAGAAATATGATGATAAGCACAGAGTGCAGGTCGCAAAAGGAGAAAGAAACCCTCGAAGATATATTCCTAGAAACCACACTCGCAAAATTCACCGCCAACAGAAGAACTAAGTATAGAAAGATCGATCGCAGTTAAAATGAAAACAAAATCATCTAACTGGCTGTCTGTGATACCCACAAAGAAAAATCATTTCGACCTGTCCCCAACAGAGTTCAGAGGCGCTTTAGCAATACGCTACCACCGCATACCAATCTCCATGCCACAGTCATGCGACGGCTGTGGGAATGATAATTTTAATATCGATCATGCCCTCTACTGTAAAACCGGCGGCTTAATCACTAGACGTCACAACGAAATAAGAGACCTTTTTTACAAACTATGTCAACACGCATGGGGCAATGTCACGAAAGAACCCATTATTTCTGAAAATGACAACGGTCTACGAGCAGACTTATCCTGCCGCGGAGTATGGGATGCTCAGAGGGAGGCGTTATTTGACATCCGTGTTGTTGAAACCGACCCTTTCTTACATCTCGCAACCCGTAATATCCATCCTAAAATCAGCTGAAGATGAAAAGAAAAGAAAATACTTAAACGCTTGCGAAATGCGCCACGCCACCTTCATCACCCCACTAGTAACGTCAGTTGATGGCGTCTTTGCCCCACAAATGTCTTCTTTCATGAAACACATGGCAGAAGCCATTTCAGACCGCTGGCACCGATCTCTAAGTACCGTGCTGGGCTGGCTTAGAGCACGGGTAAGCGTTGCCGTCATACGTGCAACTAGCATGTGCATTCGTGGCACACGTTACAGGTTCAAGCCATTAGTGAAATGGCTGGGATTCGACGACGGTGCTGCCCTCCCACACATCGACTGAATTTTATTTTTTTATGAAAATTTATTGTACTTATTTGTATTTTATCCACTTTATTGAATAAATTAAATGCTATCATGAAATATGATGATGTACATCATCTGTGAACATTTCAACTGTCTAACTACATGATGGTTCATAAGATTCAGCCTGGTGACAGACGGATAGACAGAGAAACAGACAGACGGGGGCGGACAGCGGAGTCTTATTTTTTACCCTTTGGGTACGGGACCCTAAAAAAATCATGCGGTATACGCAATTGACTAAACCCATCCAATCCTAAATTAACTATTAATTTAATAAAACATGAAATAAGATTTTTGAACTTAGCATTTCTTAAAATTTGTTTAATTATAATCACCTTTTGATGTCGGTTCCGCGCATGTTAAGTGAAACAAGGAAACTTTAAGTTTTAGGATAAAATCTGTAATAGAGCTGTACTCTGCTCTCAGTTCATATGGTATGATCATCTCTTCCCAGCAGGGCATAAGTACTTGATACAACCAATGTAAGGTGATCATGATTATATGTTTATTAGCGACCCGGCTTCGCACGGGTGCAATTCTGATAAATTATGTATGTATTTATTTATTTATTCAATTTAGTTACACAGCAATACAGTTATTAAACCAGGCACTGTCTGTGGTACTGTGAACTACAAAATTATACGTTAAAAAATACTTAGATCTAAATAGTTTGATTTAGGCGACGTAACAGCGTGGCTCCGTTGCGTCGTCTGATCTGGCGCAGGATTCGGCAGATTGCCCCGGAACTGCCGAAACACAACACCCTTCGGCCAGAAGTCTGCACTTGCGATGGTGTCCTGCAGCGGCCGCGGCACGCGCACCACAAACGAGCTAAAGTGCTCGTAGTGGCGGGACTGCAGCTGTTGCACCCTCAGCGCGAAGCCAGTCTTCCGGCGAACGTACCACAGCGTCAGCCACGGCGAAGTGATACATATACCTTCCCCTTGAATAACTCTATCTACTAAAAACCGGCCAAGAGCATGTCGGGCCACGCTCAGTGTAGGGTTCCGTTGTTGCCCATCCTTCGCATAAGACAAAAATTACGAGAAAGATTTCAAGCTCTATAAAAAGGTCGTAAACGCCACGCCAAAGTAACAGTAATTACTTATTACCTTCTGGAAGTTATCCTTGTACTTTGAACGTTGCACATATTAGTTAACTGCCATACAGCATTAAAACATTTCGCTCAATCTGGCGCGTATAATCGATAACTTCCAAAAGGTAATAAGTAATTAGCTATTACTTTGGCGCTTAGACCTTTTTTATAGAGCTTGAAATCTTTCTCGTATTTAAACCTCGGGATTGAAACCGCTGTTTTAAGCCCGTCTATTGTGAAGGATGGGCAACTACGGAACCCTACACTGAGCAGTGAGCGTGGCCCGACATGCTCTTGGCCGGTTTTTTAAATATATATACTTGTTTTAACAGAATACAGAATTTATTGGTAAAAATCACAATTACATTTTTTAAGCAGGATTTGAACGTGTCTGACACACGCTCGAATCAAAATCGAATTGTGTTCACAGTTATCTCGCAGCAAAATCATAATGTGTGAGCTGGTGAGCTAAAAAAAATAATATATAGGTACTCGTTATATGAAGATAATAGATAGAATATAGAATTACCGACATGTTAGTGCATGTACCAAGGATTTATTTCGGGCACACGCACTCGCCGGGGAAGTTATTATTAAAAGAGGTTTACCTAAAACTTTTTCTCATTATATCCGAATATGAGGGTAGCTCGCGAGGACCCCTTGCGGACAGGGGGCGGGCTGAATGAGGCTTAGCCTCGGCGTTCAGCTGATTCGACTCTAATCAATGGGCCTTCTTTATGATGTAAAGTTGACATTGATACTTACAAAGAATCAAGTTTGATGAGACCTTAAATTTAATTTATTTTTAACTACGTAAATTTAAAATTTGTGTATATTTTCAAGGGCCAGCGTTACTTATATGTTTAAAAACATATTTGCTGATGATTGATTTTATGCTCATGCCACACCGCAATGCTGCAATCTAACAACATTATTTGATGTGAATTTTGTATAGAACTAATTTATAACCCCGAGAGTGACTTAGATAGTTAGATAGGTGTACAATTGATGAGGCTCTACATTAAATTTAATTTATATTTAACTATGTAAATTCAAAATTGGTGTATATTTTCACGGGCCAGCGTTACTTATATGTTTAAAAACATATTTGCTGATGATTGATTTCATGCTCATGCCACACCGCAATTGTTGCAATCTAACAACAATATTTAATGTGAATTTTGTACTGATGTATGTGATATTGAACTAATGTATAATCCGGAGAGTGACTTAGATAGTTAGATAGGTGTACAATTGTACATCTTTATTGCACTCATATTAGTGTACAGATGTCTTAATTCTTATTTATACCCAACCACAGATCATTAGACCCAACATAACAACCTGTAAGGGTATATTGCAATTTTTTGCAGTATCTTAATATGTAATTAAGTTATGTTAAACAATATCAAGAAAAACGACTCTTCTTTGCGTTCTGGAGTCCTTATAGTCTAAAATAAAATTATTTATAAATACGACCCTCCCTCACTCCACTCTCCCCTCATCAGTTATTTGATTCGAACAGAACTACATAGTGAAATTTTCCAGCGCGCATTTCACCATGTTGGTACTATTACATTTATCCGGGCAACCCTATTGCTATTTAATACTTCAAATAAGAGACGAGGGGAGGTCGTTCTTGTATCGTATCTCCTATTATTACGTATGTTATAAAGCGTTTATCTACTACAACTATGTTGTTATTTTTTCATATTCCTTTAACTGTTAACATCATTTCATTTCGTCATTTTCCAGCGTGCATTTCACCATGTGTTGGTCCTATTATATTTATCTGGGCAACCCTATTGCAATTTAATAATTCAAATAAGAGATGAGGGGAGGTTGTTCTTGTATCATATCTCCTATTATTACATACCTACCTACTTATGTTATGAAGTGTTTAATCTACTATAACTGTGTTGTTATTTTATCAGATTTATTTAACTGTTACCATCATTTTTATATGTTATGTTAATATAAAAGGGTCGTTTGAAGTAATTGTAATAGTAGGTAATTATTTAGCCATATGTTTTCTTAGAAATAAATTAAGAAAGTCGTAATTTGTTCAGTTTTCAGGAGAAAGACAATTTTAAACTTTAACTGGGTCTCATACGACATGGTTAACCCCAACGAAGGGCCGGCACGTACGAACACGCCTATTGCATTACCCTAATGTGTACTTATCGTTTATTCACAATTGCACCACTATTGTTTTCGATCTTTATAAATTCCATTACTCAAAACCTTTCATCTTATTATCACCTTTATGCCGATGATCTTCAAATTTACACGCAAGGCGTACTTGGTGATCTCCCCGCTGCCATCGACACTACGAACAATGACTTGTTACGTATTTTAGACTGGAGTAGCAGTTACGGTCTGAAAGTGAATCCAGCGAAAACGCAAGTCATCATCATTGGCAGTAGTCAGATGGTATCCAGGATCGACTTTTTAAAACTCCCACCGATTATTTTTAATGGGATTGCAATACCATATTCTAACCAGGTCAAAAATCTTGGCGTTTTAATGGACAGTTCTTTATCTTGGGTGCCACAAATGTGTGAGGTTAGCAGGAAGATGTTTGCTGCAGTAGCTTCTTTGCGACGGCTGCGTAACTTTCTCCCCATTGCCACTAAAATTGCGTTGGCTCAAACGTTACTTCTCCCTATTCTGGACTACGCTGACATCTCCTATCTCGATCTTACAGAGGAGCAACTTAATAAGCTTGAGCGCATTCAAAATGTTGGCATTCGGTTCATATTTGGGTTACGCAAATATGACCATGTATCTAGTTTCCGTTCTCAGCTCAAGTGGCTCCCAATCCGTTTTCGTCGTAACTCTCATATTCTTGCTCTTCTTTTTAATATACTTTTTCATCCTGCAACTCCCCGCTATCTCAAGGAGCGTTTCACTTATCTCACTTCTGCTCGATCCGCCCAAAATTTGCTCCTTGCCGTACCTTCTTCCATCTCAAATTTTTATAATAATTCGTTTACTTTTAAAGCTGTCTGTTTGTGGAACTCCTTGCCTGTGAGCTTAAGGCGCGCTAAATCTCTAGTTTCTTTCAAAACTCAACTGAAAGAACATTATCTATCCCTTTCATAATTCGTATTTTATTCAAATGGTCCTATTACCTGTTGGCTGAATGTATGTATGTATTTATTGTTTATTATATTTATGTATTTATTTGTTTTTTATGTATATATTATTATTATTTTCCGATTTTTGCACCGCCTAATAACAAAATCTTATTTTTTTCAAGTTCTCCTCTACCCAAAGGTTGTCTGGAAGAGATCGCTCTTTAGCGATAAGACCGCCTGTTGTTTACCTCTAATTGTAATTTCTTGCATTGTATTTCTCCTGTATATTTTATGAGGTGTGCAATAAAGAGTACTTGTATTGTATTGTATTGTATTGTACATAATACATCTCTCATCTTAGATCTCATGAAAAAACCCTCAAATACATATTGTTACGAGCGTGGGGTTCGTATTTGATAAAAGAACACAAATTAATCCACAAATGAAAACACACACTTTATTACCAAAATTACGCACTTACAATTCACACGAACTGTACTTAAAAATCCACTAATTAACACAAACACACTATTCACACGAACTGTACTTAAAGCGCACTAATCACTTAAGAGCCTTTCTTTCCGATTATCCTTTTACTAGCACTGTATCGCAGTTAAAATGTAACTTAACCCGCGCCGGCTACTGGCGCTTTTTATATCCGCGGAGTCAAACTCTGGACGCGCATTTTCCACACATAACGCGAATAGTCCAGTAAGGTCCAGTATGAGCGCCGAGAACATTCGAGTGCAGTGTCATGTCTCCCTTCTCGAATGTTCCGAGTATAGCTATCTCTTTCTAGTAGTGATATCTCTGTTACACACTTCTCAACTGTTCTGAGCATAGCTATCTCTTTCTACTAGTACTATCTCTGTCACTCCTACTGGAAATTTCGCCATAAATTATAATGATTTGTGCTTCAGAGGCCCATAAGGGGTCCTGAAAACACCTGAAAACGGGTTTTCAAGTTATGGCGTCATCTGATAGAGGGTGCCCTGAAACGGACGGAAAACATGTTTCAGGCGCCTGAAAACGACGGCAACTTGGGTGAAATCTTGATCTTTAGATATGTGATAGAGCATCTTCTGAAACGGCCTGAAATGACTTTTCAGCCTGCTGAAAACGCTTCTAACGCCCTGAAAATGACATTCAAAGTTTTTGACCTAACCTACCGGCGTAACAATATATTCGATGATGTTCCGGTCTTCAAAAAAATTACACACTTTTATTTTAGCATGTATCCGATTTATACTCTTTTGTTTTTATTATTTCTTATTTAAACTGAATATTTTACACGACGTTAATTTATTTCGTGTGTGAATAAGTACCTACTTAGTTTATTATTTAACACAATTTTATTTTAAAACAGGATTAACCGCAAAAATTGAAACAACAAAATATGAAACTAAATTGTTGTGTAAAAATGTCTTGCTCGTACGTACAAGTACCATACATACATCAATGAGTTGGAATTAAAAGAGACTCTTGAAACGTTGTTGGCCGATGCGAAAGAGCCTAACAGCGTAGTTCTGTTAGTTTAGTTTATTAATTTATTATACACGTTTTTTCTACGGAATCTTAAAAAACCGGCCAAGAGCATGTCGGGCCACGCTCAGTGTAGGGTTCCGTAGCTGCCCATCCTTCACAATAGACGGGCTTAAAGGTGGTTTTCCACTGGCGAGGAGAGGCGGGGCGTGGCGGGGCGAGAATTGAAATCGCGCTGGCCCTTTTCCACTAAAAATTGTCATTAATAGCTATTGCGAGCCCGCGCGAGCCCTCGCGAGCCCTGCCTGCCCGAACTCGCGGTTGACAACATCGCGCGACCGCCGCGCCGTAGATTGTAGGCTTGGACGTAGATGTAGTGCTGTTAAGTTCGAAGTGAAATACTGAAATACACACGTGATTGCTGTATCATGTCTCGTGAATTAGTATTATTAAATATGTTAATGGAAGAAGAATCGGATGAAGATAATGCAACAAGAAATAATCTCAGTGCTTTCAAGAAAACGAACTCACCGTTTGTTTGTTTATAATAGTACATTACGTAACAATGGTGTTAAACGAGGAATTACAAACGAGTGTCTATTAGAAGCCCGAAGCCGAAGGAGAGGGCTTTAATGACAAGAGAATTCCTTTACCACCAGAGTCACGTACGACGTTTTTCATCACACTTTGGAGGACATACCTAAAACAAAAGTAATAAATAGTACCTTCCACCAGGTAGCTCCTTTTTCAATTTTTCTTTAAGCTTTGATCTTTGTATTCATAGTTTTAATAAATAGTAGTCATTACCAAAATTACTTACCGCCCTAGGGCGTAATTTACGACTTACCGCCCGCTTTTCTAGCATGTAAACCTTTGTTTACAAGAAAGTGTGATGAAAATTATATTCTACCACATTTTTTCCGTGAATAACATACTATACACCTGCCAAATTACAGCTTAGTATTAGTACTAAGCGTGAGTGTGAAATAGTACGGATGAACGAAAGGACCTAAAAAGGAAAATCAAGACATAAACGGCAGCGGTAACGAACAACAAAACGCCTATCGAACGCGTGAAGCGGTTTTTCTGTTAATTAATTTATAATCTGACGAAAGCAAGACGGTTCATTTTTACACCAACAAATATTTCAATTCATGTCCCGCACATCCCCGCCAATTCCTACTATTTCCACCAACCGAAGATGCGCTGGGAGGGGACTGAAAAATGCAATACAAATTAAATTTCCCGCCCCGTCTCGTCTCTCCTCGCCTCGCCTCTCTTCTTCCCGCTTCGCCGGTGGAAAAATCAGATTTAAAAGCAATAAGGTTCATTTTTACACAAACAAATATTTCAATTCAAGTCCCGCACATCCGCGTCAATTCTTACTATTTCCACCGAAGATGCGCTAGACGGGAAATGAAAATTTGCCATACTAATTTCAATTCTCGCCCCGCTACGCCCCGCCTCGCCTCGCCGGTGGAAAACCACCTTAAAACCGCTGTTTTAAGCCCTTCTATTGTGAAGGATGAGGAGGTTTAAATTACGAGAAAGATTTCAAGCTCTATAAAAAGGTCGTAAACGCCAAAGTAACTGTAATTACTTATTACCTTCTGGAACTTATCGATTATACGCGCCAGATTGAGCGGAATATTTTAATGCAGTATGGCACTTAACTAATATGTGTAACGTTCGAACTGTTCGAAGTATTAAGGACACCGCGCGGCACTTACGTTACTTACGCGATAACTCAAAAACGGCTCGACCGATTTTGTTCAATATATATAGTTTTCATTGAAAGTACTTATAAGGCCTAATTTTCATGATTTTTTCCATAATTTTTAGACCCGTGGTTGAAAAGTTAGGGGGGGGGGGGGGGGGGGGGGCTATTCTACACAAATGCTGACTTTATCACGATATTTTTTTTTATGTTTGGGGAGTACTGTTGGCTAGATCGATATTTAATCGAAAAATCTTAAGTTCGTCCAATTCCGATTGCTTAAATAGTTGGAAAATAGTGCCATGTTGGATCCAATAGTAGAGTTGTTAGTCCGCTGTTTTCTAACATAATTGTGCGCATCGGGTTACAAGCATGAAATTTTTACCACAGATAGAGTGTTCCTTGGCGATTATTTTCAGATGTGGAGGGAAGTCAGATTCGTCCCCTGTGAGGCGGGAGAGCGGAGTGAATACGGCCAAGTATCCCTCTTTTCTTTCTTTATTGCTGGTCAGTTAAGTCTACCAGGACGTGTTTGGTATCGTTTCCGTGTTAAAAAAATATCAGAAATTAATTTTTGATGTTAGTTTTGTAAAGTTCTATATAAAAATATGGGTGTAATGGCCGAAAAGGTAAAAATCACAACAAGTTTTTTTATTCAGTGAGGTAAATTAGTTAAATTTCGTGAACATTTTCAACTTATTATTATTATTTCAAAAAGATCATTTAATATGGTTTCTAAAAATATGTGCATGTTGGGCACTTCTCATACAAACAGTAGCTTAAAATATATCTTTACGTCGGCGTAACCAACGTAAATCTCCGAACGCATCCTATTTCGCTTCATTAACATGCTTATTGATTATTAACATGCTTTTACATATTATTTTTACTATATACGTTCTAGAAAAACAAATTAATGTAATTAAAACAAAATATTTTTTTGCTAATGTATCACGAGCACACGGGCTAATCTCAACATCAACAATTTATTTAAGTTACTTTTTGTATGACGAGTGCCCAATATGTATATATTTTTAGAAACTAGATTAAATTTTCTATTTTGCAATATTTTTCTTAGTTGTAAATATCCAGGAAATATAACTAATTTATCTCCCTGAATAAAAAAAACTTGTTGTGATTTTTACAATTTCGGAAATACAACCGTATTTTTATATGGTACAATGAATAAATGGAAAATGAATTGCTGATATCTGTTTTACACGAAAACGACACTACACAAGTCCTAGTAGCGTTATCTGATCAGTAATATAAAAAGAAAAAGAGGACTCCTTTATCCTATTCACCCCGCTTTCCCGCCGCACAGGGGACGAATCTGACTTCCCTCCACATCTGAAAATAATCACCGCTGAATACTCTATCTGCGGTAGAAATTTCGTGGTTGTATCCCGATGTACACAATTACGCGACTTAGCAAAATGTACTAAGCACGCAGGCTAAGCTTAACATCAAAATTTATTTCAAGGTACTTTTTGTATCAGAGGTGCCCAATATGTATACATTTTTAAAAACAAGATTAAATTTACTGATTAGTAATATTAGGATAGATAACTAATTTATCGTTCTGAATAAAAAAAACTTGTTGTGATTTTTACCTTTTCGGCAATAAACCCAAATTTTTATATCAAACTATTCTTAAATAACATGAAAAATTAATAGCTGATATCTATTTTACACGAAAACGATGTCGCACAAGCCCTAATAGCCTTAACTGATCAGTAATAAAAAAAGGAAAAAGAGCAGTACTTGGTCCTCTTCACCCCGCTCTCCCACCACACAGGGGACGAATCTGACTTCCCTCCACATCTGAAAATAATTACTGTGGAACGTTCTATGTGTGGTAGAAATTTCATGCTTGTAACCCGATGCGCACAATTTCGCGGCTTAGCAACTCTACTACAATTCGGCTTTTCCGAGGACAATTTTTAGGGTTCCGTTGTCAACTAGGAACCCTTATAGTTTCGCCATGTCCGTCTGTCCGTCTGTCCGTCCGCAGGTTAGCTCCGTGATCTAGAAAGCTGAAATTTGGTATGAGTTGTATGTATCACGCCGATAAAACGGTAAAATAAAAACTAAAAAAAAAGTTTTTTCGGGTACTTACCTCTCGAACACATGAAGTGGGGGTGAATTTTTTTTTCGTTTCAACACTGGTGTGTGGGGTGTCGTTGAATAGGTCTTGCAAAAATAGTAGGGGTCTTGCAACATTATTTTTTGATAAAGTCAGCAGTTTTGTAAATATTCGCTCCAAAAACAAAAAAAATAGTGTCCCCTCCCCTCTAACTTTTCAACCACGGGTCAAAAAAATTCGGGAATATTCATGTTAATGAGGCCTTATAAGTACTTTCAATGAAAACTATATTGAACAAAATCGGTTGAGCCGTTTTTGAGTTATCGCCAAATTTCATATTTTTTCTTTAAAAGGTCGTAAGTTGACTTCCGGAAGGTAATAAGTGATTACAGTCTCAAGGGCGTTTACGACCTTTTTATAGAGCTTAAAATCTTTCTTAACGTAAACCTCGGGCTTAAAACAGCAGTTTATTGTGAAGGATGAGCAACTACGGAACCCTACACTGAGCGTGGCCCGACATCGTGCTCTTGGCCGGTTTTTTGCTTTTAGACGCCATACACAAACTCGTATAATCCGTGAACATTAATAATATAATTTTAGTCAGCACATGGTACATTTTTAAACAGGCGAAGACAAAAGTGCGTTAGTGACAGTTATATTTTTGTGTATGCTATTACACAGCCGGCTTACGATTAAATAAACATCGGGCTCCCGCGGGTTTCCTTTACCTACCTTTTATTTACGACGACGCGAAATACATTCTGGATTTGTCTTGTTTTTGTAACGTGCCTATTTTCTTGCAGCATAGTTATTTACCTTCCTTTTCTTCTTGAAAAATATTGAAACAAAGAAATGGTGCCACAGGGTTGGATTGAAGGTATTTGTAATGTTCAGAGCTACTTAAATGAAATAACTAACTAACTAAATAAATTGAGAATTAATGAAATACGTTAAAACAAATTTTCAATAATATTCCTTCAAAATTCCAATTAAAATAAAATGTCAGATTACAAACACAAGAACAATTTATAAGTAATTAATTTAAAAACTAATAAAATGAAATAAACGAAATAAAATAAAATTGACAAATTAAAATTGTATAAACTATCACATGGCTTAGAATTTAACTGTATTAATTACACTTTGTCACATGGAGGCTAGACCAATGCCTTGCCAGTGGGCAATCCAGTCTACTCGCGACCACACGTAGGATGCTGTTGGAGCTATCTCGAATGCGGTGCATTATGGAGGCAGCTCGTTTTCTCCTAACAGCATGAAAATCGTCAACTCGCATCTCAGCAAACATGCCAGAAGCACTGCAGTGCCTAGGTCGACCCAACAGCATCCTAAGTATATTATTGTACTGAACGCGGAGGGCGTTAATTGCCCTAAGGGTATAATTGACCCACACGCTGCACGAGTAAAAAGACTGGCAGTAGGCTTTAAATAAAGTAATCTTTACCTCATTCGTACATCGCGCAAACCTGCGAGCCAACATATTCTCCCGAACTGCCAGCGCCCTACGCTCCCAAAATAGGTCTATCTTATATCGCCACTTTGATCCAATACCTAGATTATAAAAAGCTTGCCAATATCGTGTCTATTGTTGTGTAAATACCAATTTAGGAAAGTACCTATTAGTCGAGTTCATTTATTATGTTATGACCAAATGTTTTATGAAAAATAAAATCTGAACTCGCATCTATTGTAACGGCGTAAAGGCGTGCGTGTTCAGATGTTTTTACAATGTGTGCTCATAAATTTGAGAACTCTACTGTACCTTAAATGGCAGAAAGCTATCCATAGCCATAATCGGAACGTAAGTATAAACTATTATTCTTAATTTGTAGAGCAAACAAAAATGCCCTGTTAATGGGTCTAGCCGGTAAATGGGGATCGGTATCGTAGCACTTTGATTAGACGATCCATGTCTACAGATAATCTTCTGTAATTCGAGCTGCATTATCGGGTCAAGGTAGCATGCAAGACGGCATTTAAGCCGAAATTTTAGGATGATTAGCGAATGTCTAGAAGGAAATACTAATTGTAAAGTAGATTACCTATAACACGCGAACGGTATTCACAGAGTTCGTAGAAGCGTGCTAGAATGTATTGCCGAGCATGAAACATCATCGACTCGGCAGAGAGAGTTCTGCTACCAGTAACCTCTCTACAACACATACAGGCGAGGGGCGGCCCGGAATGGTGTCGGGCTTCGTAACAATGCACGTATGGTACCTATTGTAGGCCGCTTAAAATTAATGGACTGCACAATTTGTTTACATGTTTTACTTTCACAGAGGCTTTTTTGTAAGCCTGTATTGATGACTATGCTATGGGCATGAGAGCTATCAGGTCGACATGAACTGAGTGTACAGAAAATAATAACATGAGTTTGTAAAGTTTATGGAACCAATGGCAAGTGTTGCTAAATCATGATCACAGACAAATTTGCGTATATTATACTAAAGCAAATTCAATTATCTAAGTTGTTTTGGTATTGTACGCCATGTTTTGCTGGGTTAAATATTTAGGTACTGCGCGATACATTACGTGTCAATTTTTTCAAAGTATGTGGACTATTGTAAAAATTGGTGTAAAGTTAATTCTAAATTACTCTTGTAAAAAGACTCATTATAAATCGATATTATTTTCGGAGTATTAGAGAGTAGTTATAAAGCGAAGTATTTATTGTTATTACTTATTAGTTATTACAGATCTGTCAGTCGTTTTAAATAATCCTTTTTCTACTCCTGTACTTTTTCTGTCATTTATATAGTTACTAAAGCCTGACCAGAAATATATGAGGATTGTCAAGAGGGCGCTATTTATAAGATTTATATAGCAACAATTTTGCAACCAATCGCAACCCGCTATAATGACATTAGTTTAAATACCTGTCAGTTCCACTATGTTAACCTCTTAATATCATTTAATGAAATGCACTCTTTTCCTAGCTGTTTTTCGTGTAGTAAACACGTGTACGCTTTATTTATAATATTACGTTTACGACTGTGAATGGTTTTCGATATTTACTTTGGATCATTTTAAATATTTGTATTTTAAAGAAACCAACACGAATGACATTGACATTGTTGACAAACCATCATAAAATCATTGCCAGTGTAAGAAATTAGTTTCAGTGAAATTCCGCAATATGGCGCATCCTCATATATTTCTGGTCAGGCCTTAACTCTAATATAAAGACATAAATTATGAAAGTCTGTAATAGTAGTTTTTGATACAAGTGTGGAAAGTGTGTCATTTTGAACGAGTCCCGAGAAGTCTTGGCCTGAGCCGCAAGGCGAGGGTCAAGACTCGGGACGAGTTAAAATGACACTTCCACACGTGTACCAAACAACGTTTTTTTATACATTTGCGAAAAATTGCAATAATACAAGTTTAAAACAGTAATTGAAAGGGGCAATTATATTTATTTCTGTCTGATAAAAATTAAGAGTAGGTACCTAAAATTTTTAGAGCAATTGTCAAAGGTCGCATTTAAGGCCTTTGCTGGTAAGTTTAAAGTTTTATTCAAGTTGTTAATAATTCTCTTTTTCTCGTTTCCAGCCGATAACATGTTCATAGACGGCAATGTAATTTTTCTTTCGATTTTGCGGATAAAATACTCTCACTTGCAATTTTTGCCTTGGCTCGTATTTAGGGCGGTGTTAAATCTATTCTGGTAACATCAGAATCCATAATTTTCAATGAAAAACTCTTATTTTATAAATCTTACGTGTCATTTACACATAATTAAAACAATCTTGAATGAAAAGAAAGTTTTACTTTTAATTGTAATATTTGCTATGTCATCTAATGTATAAGCTGTGTTATCTAATGTATATGGCACTAGGTATATTATCTTTGTAACCTCAATATTCTCTTTAAAGTAATAGTCCAGTAAATTTCTTTATAGCTCCAGCGGCGGTAATTTAATGCGAGTTCCGCCCGGTTACTATGTTGGTAAATCGTAATTTTGTGCTTGGAATTCATTCCACCGATGTGCCGACCCTTTCCTTTTTGATTGATTTCAGATCCGTGATTTCAGGCCTTTTGAATAATGCTCAACATTGCGAAAGAATGAGGATACTCCCTCCTATAGAAGTTATCATGAATATGGTAACGTATGGACCCATGGGTGAATGGAGAAAACATGCAATACAAACAAATATAGCACGATTCTGCAGCGCGTCCGCAATTTTTGCCGTATCTCGAGTGGACAGTTTTTCTGCTGTACTACGTAGAAAGATGGCATCTCTTTTGATCAGAATACGTGGCGGCTCATAAAGTCTCCTGAAGACCGTCGCTGTAAGAAGTGAGTGCTTAATAATGCAACACTTAATTAAAAATACAATGTCGTTAGCTAAATTTGAATACTAATATAGTTATAAGTAAAATACTAACAAAATGTGGATCTCATTGTCTGAATAAATAAAGTTTATTATTATCTCCTTTATTCATTTGAAATCTTAAGTTAGGTTTTTCACAATAAAGTTATATAAAGTTAGTTATGATTATTTCCTGTCTTAGGAATAGGAAATTATACGAGGGTGGGATGATAAGTAACTAGCCTAAGTAGAAAATACTTGAGTTTCGGTGTTAAAATTAATTTTATTTTTCGACTTAGTCTCCGCGTAGCTCTATGCACTTATTCTATCTTCGCTCTAAAGCTGCGATGCCCTCCATAAAATGATTCCTTTCGAGGCCTCCAAAATTCTCCTCTACAGCAGCTATGACGGCATCATTAGTGGCAAATTTCTGTCCATCCCAAAAAGTTTTAAGTTTCGGGAACAGGTGAAAGTCGGGTGGTGCCAGATCAGGCAAATAAGGTGGATGGGGCAGCAAATCATACTTTAATTCACCGATTTTTGCCATAGCTTTAACACATGTGTGAACCCTAGCGTTGTCTTGATGGAAGATGTTTTTTTTTTTGCTAAACCGGATCATTTTTGCTGAATGCATTGACGAAGCTTATATTAAAGACTAGCATAGTATTCCCCATTAATAGTTTCACCTTTGGGAAGGTAGTGTATCATCAAAATTCCATTTGCATCCCAAAAGACGGAAGCCCATAACTTTTCTAGCCGACTTTACAGCCATAGCTTTTTTTGGAGCCGAACATCCATATTCAGTCTGTTTTGATTGAATTTTTGATTCTGGCGTGTAGTGGTGAACCCATGTTTTATCTGTTGTTACAAATAGACGCAAAAAATCAGCTTTATTATTCTGAAAACGATCCAAACATTCCTTCGAATTATGTATGTGGATTATTTTTTGATCGTGCGTAAGCAATCGCGGCAGCCAACGGGCGGATAACTTTTTCATATTTTATTCTTCACTTAGAATATGATGTACCCGTTGCTTCGAGATCCCTGTAGTGTCAGCTATTTCTGATGACTTCAATCGTCGATCTGCCAAAACCATATCATGCACTTTGGAGACCATTTCCGGAGTCGTAACGCTTTTTGGACGTCCGGAGCGGGCTTCATCTTTGACACCTGTACGGCCTCGTTTAAATTCAGCCACCCAGTTTTTTACTGTGGCGTAAGAAAAAGCACATTCACCCAAAACATTCTGTGACTCTTCATAAATAGCTATCCCCTTCATACCCTTCATATAAAGAAAATCTATCACCGCTCTTTATTCAATTTTATCAATTTTGAAAACAATCGTCACTATTTATTTTGCAATGATAGAAAATCAATAAAATATTTAAGCCATCAAATTCAAATTTGGAACACAGATAGACAGATACGTGAATTTTAAATTACGCCTGTTTATATTCAAATTCAAACTTTTTAAATAGCAAAGGCTAGTTACTTATCATCCCGCCCTCGTACTTACCTCGAGAATAAAGAAATAAAGATGAAAAAAATTAAAACAAAATTATAACACGATTAGGTGGTTAGTAAGAAAATTAAGAAAAAATTAAAACAAAATTATGAAACGATTAGGTGGTTAGTAAGAAAATTAAGAGTGGCGCTGTTGTGCCTAATATTTGAGCTCGTTCCAAATCCATTGAAACTTTTTACTAGCTACGACTACGGAAAAAAGAGAGAATACGAACTTCGCGGGCACCTTTTAGTACCTAATACCTATAATAATAAGACATTTAATTTAGCATGACTTGAAATCACGACTCCCCACTGCGTACCCACGTCTTAGGATTTGAATGTCAGATGCCATCGAAGACTTCAGTCGCGACGGGTGCGAGTGTGCGATGTCTCGATATGGGACGAAGCTAGTAAATATTGCCATTAATCATAAAGGCTGACGCTGAAATATTAAAACGCGATGATGCTGCCCTTGGTTTATCGGGGGGCACGGCAGTGCCCCCGCCAAGTCGAGCGCGAAGCAAACACTGCCGTACCATCCTTTACTGGAACCATTTCGCCGCATTTTCAGGCCCTTATTTGAGCACCTCTGGATAAGACCAGAACGCAGAAATTTTCGTCATACAGTAAGCTATAATCACATACTTTTAATCCAAAATTTCAAGTTTGTAGGTCATTCCGAAGTTAAGCGAAAGCAAAGTTTCGCATTTATGACACTCACTCACTCATGATCATCAGTAAGGAACTAGTACTTCCCAAGAATTCAGAGAGCTGAAATTTGGTACAGAGTTAGGGTTTAATGGCCACATAAAGCGAAAACTATAGAAATTGGCCAAGTGCGAGTCCGACTCGCGCATGAAGGGTTCCGTACCATAAAACAAGTTTGTTGTATGGGAGGGTGCCCTTCGCTTGGTCTAAAATTTTATGTTCTAAAATTGTTTGGCCGAAAATGTTTGGTCTAATATTTAATGGTATACTTATTCTTTAGCATAAAGATTTTATTGCATACATATTTTTTGTCCTAAACCATGTTTGACCTAAAATTGTTTCGTATATTTTTTTTATGACTAAAAGGCTAAAAGTATAATATTGTTAGGTATAATTATTCTTTAGCCTAACATAAAACCTCCTAAAAACCCATATGCTGAAGCGAGCAAGCGAAAGTATAAGTCGCTCCCAGAACAATAGTTTAGGTTAGGTTAGAACTGCGTCCCCAACAAAAATAAGGCGCTCCCAGAACAGTTGGTTAGGTTAGGTTAGAACTGCGCCCCTAACAAAAATAAGGCGCTCCCAGAACAGGAGGTTAGGTTAGGTTAGAACTGCGTCCCTAACAAAAATAAGGCGCTCCCAGAACAGTAGGTTAGGTTAGGTTAGAACTGCGTCCCTGACGAAAATAAGGCGCTCCCAGAACAGTAGGTTAGGTTAGGTTAGAACTGCATCCCTGGCAAAAATAAGTCGCTCCCGGAACACTAGGTTAGGTTAGGTTAGAACTGCGTCCCCAAAAATAAGGTGCTACCAGAACAGTAGGTTAGGTTAGGTTAGAATTGCGTTCCCGACAAACATAAGTCGCTCCCAGAACAGTAGGTTAGGTTAGGTTAGAACTGCGTCCCTAACAAAAATAAGGCGCTCCCACAACAGTTGGTTAGGTTAGGTTAGAACTACGTCCCTGACAGAAATAAGGCGCTCCCAGAACAGTAGGTTAGGTTAGAACTGCATCCCTGACAAAAATAAGTCGCTCCCAGAACAGTAGGTTAGGTTAGGTTAGAACTGCGTCCCTGGCAAAAATAAAGCGCTCCCAGAACAGTAGGTTAGGTTAGGTTAGAACTGCGTTCCCGACAAACATTAGTCGCTCCCAGAACAGTAGGTTAAGTTAGGTTAGAACTGCGTCCCTGACAAAAATAAAGCGCTCCCAGAACAGTAGGTTATTTAGGTTAGGTTAGAACTGCGTCCCCGACAAAATCTAAGTAATATCAATTTAATAAATGCGACAGTTTGAATGCGATTATTATTGACACCAATATTCGGAATACCAATTTTATGCCTAAAATACATTCGACCAAACAATGTTATTCCATACAAATGTTAGACTAAACAATTTTCGGCCAAAAAAATATATGCAAAACAATTTCGGCCAAACAATTTTCGACGTAAAAAACCATCGACCAAAGATTATTAGGCCAAAAAATATGTGCCGAAAAAAATATCGGCCAAAAAATTTTAGACAAACAGATATAGACCCTGTATGGGAGCCCCCCTTAAATATTTATTTTCACCTCACTCGCTCGGAAAACCTCCGTTTATAGGGCGAAATCTGCGTGCAAAAGTCTATTTTATCCGCTAGCGTGCAAAAGTCATTTGAATTTCGAACACGACGATTTTGATTCTCTGTGGTGCATGTAACTTTTTATATTTAAGACTCCTTCAACGCGTGACTGATTTCATCAGTCGATAAATCTTCGAATAACCAATCAACGCACGCTAATAAAGGGCGATCTGGTCTGGCCGGCTAAAATCATATGTACGTTTGAATACTTCTTTAAAAAAAAATAAACCTACAATATCACGTCCAGAAACCTGGTTTGTGGTTACAGATTTTTAAGTTTTTATTTTTTATACACTTTATTTTATGTTGAATATGTTTATATATATTAAGAGTAAGTATTTCAGTTTCATTTACATATTTTGACTAGTAAATATATTAAATACATCACAAATTTTAATATTTATTTGTTATAAAAGTTGGAACATAAGAGTGTAATTTCTGAACGCACCCGAGAAAAAAAATAATAATTAAAAAGTTGGAAGTTTTCACAAAACTTTACGTAAACAACGTAAATTTGTTCTGTGGAGAATACATACTGTTGTCTTACTTTATAGAAATCTCGAAAACAAGAAAGTTAAGCCCAATTTGGAGTATTTATTCAATGCTAAAAGCCTGCATTAAAACGAAAAAGGATTTGTTATAAATATTTGGAGACGATAAGTAATTTACTGAAACTATTGACGTTTTTAAAGAAGATAAAGCCGAAATAATCTTGTGCGGATCCCATCGTCAAATAACTTCCAAAGCAAGTGTTATGGAAAATACTTCCGAGTGGCCAACTAATTCTTCCCAGAATGCCATTCTCTCACATTCACAACGAATGTGTCAAGTAGTTTCAAATACAAATATAATATAACAGTGCTTAAGAAAAACTCAACGATAAAATATACACGACGATAATACAAATTACGGCCATATTTTGAATATGTGTGCTTCTCTCGTATTTATTTGGTTTGGATTTGAGTGTGTTAATGTTTTAAATTTGATGTGTTAAATAGAAGGCAAAATTAAATATGATTATTTTTATGTTTTAATTGTTTTTCTTGAACTTACATTTTCCTCGCTGAAGTGAGGTGAAAAGTTGTGTGTTCCGCATGGCTGCAAAATTATTTAGCTTCTCGTGTCTTGAAAGCTTCGCTACGCTCAGGAATCTATCTTTGAACCATTCGCTACGCTCATGGTTCAATCTTAGATTCCTTCGCTCGCTCAGCTTTCAATTTCAACACTCGCACCAAATAACAACTTTGCAGCCTTGCATAACAAATAACTATTTATATTATTTTTAGTATTTGTTGTTATAGCGGCAATAGAAATAGATCATCTGTGAAAATTTCAACTGTCTAGCTATCACCGTTCTTGATATACAGCCTGGTGAAGTGGTGACAGACGGACGGACGGACGGACGGACGGACGGACGGACAGCGAAGTCTCAGTAATAGGGTCCCGTTTTTACCCTTTGGGTACGGAACCCTAAAAACTAGGATAATCGGAGATCTGGAGTACTCTGATTAGAAAACACAAGAGCCCAACCAAACTATTAGAGATCGACATACCGCCTTTACAAAAAATATTCAACTTGTTGTGTTCGGTTGGCCGCCGTCGTCGTCTCTCCTGATGATGGATCGCGTACCGATTCGAAACATGTCGAGCGTTATTCGACTTCTACGACGTGAGTAAATCCGTTTAAGTATTTTAATATTCAACTTGGTGGGCCGCTTCATTTGATGTCAAAAATCCAAGGTCTGAAGTATTTTGACGACGCGTTTGGCTTGGTTTGTAGACACTTGCCTACTGAGCCGGCGGTCCCGGGTTCGAGTCCCGGACAGGGCAAATATTTGTGTGATGAACTCGAATATTTGTGCTTGGGTCATTATTTATTTATTTCTTTATTCAAAAACAGGTTACATGACATTACAGTGTAGACACCAATGCGTTATGAACCGAGCAAGTTTATTTAGACGGCGAAACGGCGTGGCCCCGTTGTTCCGACATCTCAGGTGTTGGATTTGGTAGGTTGCCCCGGAACCGACGAAATGGTTGGTCATGGTTGTTCTATGTATTTAAGTATATATTTATCTATATAAGTATGTATATCGTCGTCTAGTACCCATAACACAAGCCTTCTAGAGCTTAATTTGGGACTAGATCGATTTGTGTGAGGTTGTCCGATATTTATTTATTTATTATTTATTTGATGAAGAACCCTCAGCTGGTCTCAGCTGTATTAGAGATAATATGGTTATGCCCCCTTCTACTATTGGTACATAAAAAAATCGACTGTCATTGCAAAATTCCAGCGTAGTGGAATTATTCTAATTTAATCTAGCCTATAGCGTCCCACAGCTGGGCGGGTTACGTATTACAATCCCGAAAGTTCATAATACCTACAGTTGAAATACCGATGGTCAAAATACCGAAAGTTCAAAAAGCCGGTATTCGATAAACCGAAGCTCAAATTACCTATTTTCAGAAAATCGAAGGTTCAAAATCTTCACCTACGCTCGCCTCGGCAGCTTCGGCTTTTTGGTCACCTTCGGGTGCCTTCGGCGACTAGCCTCAGCCGCTGCGGCTGGCTTGATGCCCGCACTTTCTTACGGCGGCCGAGGGCTGCCCTCCCTCCGCGCCTCCGGGCTTTTATATACACTCTAGGGGTAGGGCAGACAAGACCACGTGGAATCGGGGTTGACAGCTTCGGTTCTTTGGCAAGTCGATTAAGAAAAGGAAAGAGTCCGGGAAAGTGGGAAATTATGACACTAAATATTCGATATTATGATGGACTGCCAACCGAACCGAACTTGTCTGGAACCGAAGCTGTCAACGCTCGCCTCCGCAGCTTCGGCTTTTTGGTCACCTTCGGCAACCAGCCTCAGCCGCTGCGAGTCGCTTGATGCCCGCACTTTCTTACGCTAGGGCGGAGGGGCTGCACATCCCGCAGCGCCGGAGCAGATCGGTTCCACAGAAGAGTTCACTTATAAATAGTAAGTATAGTAGTAGGCAAGTAGGTTACGTAATTAAGGTTAATATTCTTGGTATAAAATAAACAGTAGAATCTGTAAGACTACAGAAATATAATTCTCGAGAGTTTAAATAATATTCCGGATTACAACCTTCAGGCGGGATCATAGTCTTCGGGATTATAATCTTCGGAATTACAGTCTTCAGGATTACATTTTTCGGGATTACAGTCTTCGGGATTATAATATTCGGTATTTCATCCTTTCTATCAAACGTTCTTTCGGGATTTTTCACTTTCGGTCAAGTAAACATTCGACATTTTAATTTTCGGCATTCCGTCCATAGGTCTTATGAAATTCGGTATTTTGAACTTCGGCATTGTAATACGTACCCGCTGGGCGAATGCCTCCCCTTCTGCTTTTAATACGCATATAAATAAAATTAAAGGAAAACTCTGGATAAGACTAGACTGGCTTTTATACTTATACTTACAAGTTTACAAGAAGAAATAGTCGAACGATTAACTTTATTCTACTCGAACATTACACAAATTAAATAAACAAACTACACCAAAATATTAATTTCGCTCAAAATTTGGTCAAAATATAATGCATTGGACTAAGAGTGGCGGTGATACCCGCACACGTCGCTAGATGGCGCTGACTGTATTTTAAAACGCGCCTACGTTTGTTTTTCCGATAATCTTATATGGCGAAGTGGCAACCGGCCGCGTTACAGTCGTTTACGACATTCTTCTACTGCGCTTGGAAACGTTTGCTAGAGATTAGGAGGGGTTATTTGCGTTTCGTTGATTTCGCTTATTATTTCGTGAGGTTTGCTAAAGTGAATTAGCAGGTTGTTATAAAACAATATGCCCACGTTTCTACAAAAAGAAGTGAAATCCCACCAAAAACATTCTGTAAAAAACTAGCCAAGTCTCGATGGAGCTGCTTGTTTATCTCTAAAAAGTAATGAAATCCGGAAAAAGTCGTACCAAGTCTAAGGTTCCTTACTGCGATTTCTTTATTAAGTATTATAGTTAATGTTGTGTGACTTGGCCGTTGAAGGGTACACAAGGGTACAAAACCAGGTGCTCCATGACACCATTGCACCAATCTGTCGCCAGAACCACTACCCATTGACGATGGAAAATTTCCACTTGGAAAACGATGATTCAATAACCAGTCAATTGTAGGCTTGATAAAGCTGCGTATTTCAATAATACTTATGTATAGGCGAGCCTGAAACAAACAGTATAATAAATATTTACAGACGGACCTCTTATCATTGATAGAAGTCCGTCTGTACGTCTATTATAGTTAGTTCGGTGGTCGATTTGACGCTCCAAAAAGAAGAGAGCAGAAGTCAGCATTGTCAATGCTGAATGCATGTGTTGCACAATCAACAACAGCCTAAAATGAGACACTAGCGTCAAATTACCAATACCAGTATGGGCTATTATCTCGCTTAACAAACATAGGTAGTTACAACAGACATAACATTACGAGTAAACAAAATTGACTTGTAGCGGTTCTGGGGACAGATTGGTGCAATGGTGTCATGGAGCACCTGGTTTTGTACCCTTCAACGGCCAAGTCACACAACATTAACTATAATCCATACTAATATTATAAATGCGAAAGTGTGTCTGTCTGTCTGTCTGTCTGTCTGTCTGTTACCTCTTCACGCTAAAACCGCTGAACCGATTTAGATGAAATTTGGTATATAGATAGTTTAAGTCCCGGGAAAGGACATAGGATACTTTTCATCCCGAATAAATTTAGTGTTCCCGTGGGATGAGCGGGTAACACCGCGGGGCACAGCTAGTACTTAATAAAGAAATCGCAGTAAGGAACCTTAGACTTGGTACGACTTTTTCCGGATTTCATTACTTTTTAGAGATAAACAAGCAGCTCCATCGAGACTTGGCTAGTTTTTTACAGAATGTTTTTGGTGGGATACTTTGTTACAGAGTTGTATTGTACCACTTTGGACCGGAGACACTACTTTACATTATAGAAATCACTATAGAAATTATATCACTATAGATATTATAGAAAGTCTCAACACTCCAAATCACTCTTTGTTTTTTATTACTAATAGTAATAATAAATTATATTTAACGCAAATATTCTCCAATATATTTTTATTTGTGTTTCTATGTTATCATTTGTGTTATTAAGACGACTAAATATCACATCCTTAGATATATATATTATGTATTTCTATTTTGAACTGAATATCCTGCAACACGTAGCAAAGGAAAACCCTGACTTTGTCGCAACGCTACGAGTGCTACGGCGTAGCACTTCAAAGCTGTAAATGTCCCGAAAGCCTCTTTAATTATTTAATTTGAACTTTACCTCTTGCAATAGGCACGTAGACATTTTTTTTTGAGGATATCATACGATTCTATATTTTATTGGGATGAAATGTCATTATATTTTTTCAAGTTTTCCACTACTCAAAGGTTGTCTGGAAGAGATCGCTCTTTAGCGATAAGACCGCCTGTTGTTTACCTCTAATTGTAATTTCTTGCATTATATTCTCCTGTATGTTTTATGAGGTGTGCTATAAATAGTACTTGTATTTATTTATTTATTCGACAAGGTTACAAAATGTAAATTGTCATTAACATAATAGGATGTAGTTATAGATAGACCGTACTAAATTTATATTTCTATGATTCCATGTACAACTTTCATTTAATGGGTACATACTAACGTTAAACTTAGCTAGGAGGAATACATAATACTAAGATTAAAATATAATAAAGTCGTAACAAAACATGTGTAATTTTTAGACTTATCTAACTTAAACTGTAATTGAGATCCTTCGCTTGGACTTAACTAATGAAATAGTTTATTAATAAACTATTTGAACCTATTGAGACTTAAATGAAATATATCAAGTTCACTACAAATCTTGTTATAAGAATTTCACATACGTTTTATACGACTATTTTGTATCACATTATTATTGGCTATCGGGACTAGAAACTGAGCTGGCTTGCGACATGGCTTTGAATATATTCGGTAGTTAATGTTACTAATGAGCTCAGAGTCTATTTCGTTATTAATAATTATATGTAGTGTTATTAATTCATACACATTTCTCCTGCTTGCTAAAGTATCCATTTTGAAGTAGCTCAATCTTTCCTCGTATGTTTAAGTCCCAATTTGTAGACTAAAAACCGGAATAACTTCTTTTGAACAGCTTCTAGATGTGGTCTATGTGTACTCTATAATAAGGTGACCAGATGGTGGAGCAATATTCTTGACAGCTTCCAATTAATGCAGAATATATAATTAACATACTTTTCGGGTCTTTGAATGGTTTCATTGTTCTATAGATAAATCCTAATAATTTATATGCTTTTCCTACAGTAATGCGCTGTAAATGAGAGCTTTGTGTCAAACCATACTCCAAGATCTCTAATAACTGATACTCTCCGACGAAGGGATATTCCATTCCATTTATGTTTTAATCGAAGATTATTAGATATTTGTTTTTAGTAAATGATATGATATTACACTTTTTAACAATAAGTGCCATATTGTTCCTAGTGCACCACTCATTTAATAAATACAAATCATTTTGAAGACTATGGCAATCTTCGACATTTTTTATTGTGCTGAATATTTTAATGTCATCTGCGTATGCTAATTAATTATTATTTAGATACTCTAATAGATCATTTATAAAAATAAGAAAACGTAAGGGGCCTAAGTTAGATCCCTGCGGGACGCCAGAGTTTACTAAAAAGGAATCTGAGAAATAACCATGGACATTAACTAACTGAAACCGATTTCGGAGACAACATTTAAGCCACCGTAGTAGTGAGCCATGAACACATTTGATACAAAGTATATTATGGTCAACTTTGTCAAATGCTTTGGCGAAGACTGTGTAGATGGAATCAGTTTGTGTTCGTATATTTAAAGCGGAGCATAATAGATATTCGGTATATACTGAATGAGATTACTATTGGTGGAACGATGTTGCATGAAACCGTGTTGTTTAGGGCTGGCAATGTGTTTAAAATGTGCATAAATATGCTTGTATATAAATGCTTTCGATTTTTTTTGATAAACAACAAAGAATACTAATTCGCAACGTCTTTTTTATAGCCATCTTTGTGAATCGGAACTATTTTGCCAATCTTCCATTCATCTGGGAAGACTCCTTCTGCAAGAGATTTGTTAAAATAATAAGAGCAAAGGTTAAGGTTAAGGCGGTTGAGCAACATTTGAAAAATATGGGTGGGATAACATCATTGCCGGCACCTTTATTAATATCTGTTTTTGATTTCAGTTTCTGTGATCACAATTAACCCTTTATTTCGCAAAAAATTACGGAGGTCGCTAGTTCAAGCCTCGTTAAGGTGGAATAGAGCAAAAAATTCTGATTCGAAAAAAATTTGAAAAAGATGGTCTAAGAATGTGTTCCTCCTGAGATACACTGCGAAATTAAGGGTTAATGATAAAGTATAATAATTAGTACCAGGAAAATTAGGGGTATAAACAGCAGAAGTCGGTGAAGAATAAACAGATGAAAATAATTTAGCAAATAGATTTGCTATACCGTTACCATCATTTGCGCAAGAATTTTCTAAATGCATTTGGTTCTTGGTTCGGAATCCCATCACTACTATTTTTTGACTTAACTGCCAAAAAGCTTTAATATTGGGTTTTGAGTTATTTTCGGTATGTTTATGTATGAATGAAAACATTTGTGAAGTGCGGTTTATGATCTATTTCGTAAATAAGTGAAAAGGCATCCCGAGGGTTGCCATAATTTTTATATTTTTTATGGTATTTATCTTTCTCTTTAAAGATACGAGTATGTACATATTACTGATGTGCTAAACCAAGGTGGATATTGTGTACTCTTATGTTTAGTTTTTGGTGTATATTTCTCTATTATTTCCCATACAAGTTTAAAAAATACTTTAAGAATCTCTGAACAGTTTGAATGTGAATATTGATCCCAATCTATTAATTTCAATTCTTTTATGCATTTGTCATAATCTGCGTTCCTGAAATGATATTGTGGAATTGTATTGTTATGTCTATATAGGACTAACTACACTTAGACTGCTCTAACAGTCAGAAATGACCGTCAAAGTTCAACATTCCTACGGGGTGCTAAAAACGCTCCATACAAATGGCCACCTACATGTGACGTCATTTGTGGGTTGGGTTCCAAAATTTCTTTGGAGACAAGCACGGTGAAAATGGCAAGTAATTTAATATCAAATCAAAGTTTATTCTGTAAGTGGGCCACAAGGGTATACTATTACTAGTTCCCATGTAATTACGATTCTAATGAGCAAGTCTAAGTACCTAAATATTTAAATGATCATATTTTTCATGCTTCGTAACTAACCAACCTAAGACCTCACAGTGGCGAGCGTGCTTTAACGATTCTATAAAGCAAACCGTTATCTAGAATAAGTTTATCGCGCCCGTTCATCAGGATTACTTTGCAGCGTTGCTCAGGTTAGCTAGAGTTACAGAAAGTTACCTTTCTGGCAGGAAATCTTTTATCAAGTATATAAAGCTGGGTGCATCTTCGTATCGGGGTGCTCAAAGAGAATGCATGATGACCAACATCATGGCCGCTCGAAATGTCACTTGCTCCCGCTGCCCATAAAGCCTCCGCCGCGCCGGCCTGCCTTTTGACGATAGACATACACTAGCCGACATACATTTTTAAGAAGATAAAATTCCTCTAGCTAGAATACCCACATAAATTCCGTTTCATGATTGGGTTGAACTGGTCCGCGATAAGCTACCTAGATTGCTTTGCAGACAATTTAAATCGATTTTTGCACTTTTGAAAGATGGCAGATTTGTTAGACTAATTTATAAAACATTTGTTAGCGTAGAGCTGTGCTCGAAATATGTTATGTAAAATTCTGAAAACAAATTATTAAGTGGACGAAATTATTAGTTGGATATTTTACTTTAATTTGAGTTAGGGGGATAGGCATATTGAAGATTAATTAACTCGCGCCCGTTGCTCCCCGTCATAAACCTGTTTCGCTGTGATTGAATTTATCTGACGCTGAAATCAGTTCACAAACATAGTTTCAAATCAATTTAGTTCAAAGGTGTATGATTATTGGTTTAAACTGATGGATGCAATTATCCACAAGGCATCATATTAGTGAGGGTTACCCTCATCTGGCAGAATAATATTGGTCAGAAATACACTTCGCATAACACGTTTCGCAGAAACACTTTCGGTCGAATGGTAAGATGGCATAAAGGCATAGTTGGCATTACTACTACCTCGCATACGACACATTTTGCAGCACATTGTTTTGTAGAATATCTCTTTGGCCGACTTTGGTTTAGCATACTTTTATGTACCATAATAATCCTTTAGCATACGATTACAATAGCATAATTATTTTCAACTAGCAGAAAAGTGCGTTGAGTAAACTTTACGTAGTAGAATGTACGTACCGTTAGGTACGACGACGAGCGGTTCGACGAGCAGTGTTAGGTATCTTGCCGCCGCGGGGCAACTGCCACTAAATTTTTAATCACAACAATTGTAATGCATAAATTAGGTCCTGATTCCACCTTAGGGCAGGTCCGACTTGGATTAGGTTAGGTACGACGACGAGCGAAGCGAGGAGGAGTGTTAGGTTGAACTGAGACCCTTACGAGCGAGCGAAGCGAGCGAGCCGCGCGGCATCGGCCGGCTACCATACCACTCCATGGACAAAATGTGTAATCACAACAATTTGTAATGCATAAATTAGGTAGGTACTGATTGCACCTTAGGGCAGGTCCGACTTGGATTAGGTTAGGTATTCCGCATATGTCGGACATATTATGTCCTGTACAACAAGATAAGACAATGAAGTCTATCTTAGAATCAAATGGTATTCGGCTTGACAACTTTATGCCGCTTAAAATATTATGCAAAAAAAATATCTGCGAAAGTACTATTCGTTTAGAAGACTGGTATGCTCATCAACATTATGCCAATATAAGATTCGGTATTATAAAAATCTGCGAAATGATTTATGCCGAAGCATACTCTGCGTAAGATGTTTCTGCCAAACGTTACTTCTGCCAAGTATCGTTATGCAAGACCAATATATGTCAAAAAAGTTTCTACAAGATAATAGTGAACCTATTAATTAGTGAATCTCATTACGTCTCCAAGAGTTGCAAATAGGTATAGTGTTTGTAGCGGGCGTGATAATAAAAATATTCCGAAAATACCTAATTCAAAAGGTGCCCTCGTAATTGTTCATTTTTCCAGGGGTGGAGGCGGATAAATAGGACCCAACATCCGATACCAATTTTCTAGTAGGTATTATTTGGTAAAGCCGTATCTATCCTGTTAATAAAACAGTATTAAGTAAAAAGAGCAGCGGCGGTCGCAAGGGCACGAATCGGGCTCAAGAGCCTTCTCGGAGAAAAGCCTAAGCTTTTACCCCCTGATCCCACGCAATCAGGACGTGCGGTATGAAGTTAGTCGTACACGGCGTTGCAGATCATTATTATTTAATGAATTTGCCCAATAACTGCGCCGAATATTACCAGAACCTTCACAGAATAATGATTAATAATCAACCACTAGCGTGATGTTGTTCCTCACGTTATACCCCTTAACATTTGGAGAGCATAATCTATTCACAAATAACTGATTTCCATCGGAGCAGCAATTTTCGAGCTACAAAGGCACGAACACGCCCAAATCAAGCGCTATATTCCCCTCTTTTGTTCGGGGTTAAAAAGAGATTATAGTAAACGCGGCAATTACCTCGGGCCACATTTAATACTAATGGCGACCTTATGATTTATATGTAGTTGGAGTTCCGCGTTTGGTGCAAATCACTCGGTATTTACTTCGTCGCAAAGATTTACTTAGGTTTTTATTTTAGAGGCGCTTAATAATTGAAAGGACTAGGACTTTATTCCAGTCAGTGGACACTAAAATTATACATTCATTAACATCTTCCCTGAATCTACTATTAACAAAGTATAGACAGGTTACAAACTGCACACGAGAATGTAAACGTAACGCTGTGAAAATTAAACAAAACTACTGAGTGGTTATAGCCTAGTATGTACGTTTTTAGGGTTCTTTACCTAAAAAAGGAAAAAACCCTTATATGAGCACTTCCGTCCGTCCAGACCCTTTATCCCGAGAACGCGTGGAGGTATCAAGTGGAAATTAAAACCATATACATACTCAGGCCTGCAGTCCCTTGAAGATGTGAAAAAACGTCTAGAATCAGACCACACTAAGTCTTCCAAGCAAATGAACTGTCAAACCATACAAACTGACTCACCTTGTATGGTTTGACAGTTCATTTGCTTGGACGAGTTAGCGTGGTCTGACTCTATTTCGACACTCAAGGAAATCAACATTTATAGGATATTTTCAGTTGACCTAGAACTAAGAAATTTTGACGACGCGTTTGGCTCGGTTTGTAGACACCTGCCTACTGAGCCGGCGGTCCCGGGTTCGAATCCCGGCCAGGGCAAATATTTGTGTGATGAACTCGAATATTTGTGCTTGGGTCATGATTGTTCTATGTATTTAAGTATATATTTATCTATATAAGTATATATATCGTCGTCTAGTACCCATAACACAAGCCTTCTTGAGCTTTATTTGGGACTAGATCGATTTGTGTGCTTGGGTCATGGTTGTTCTATGTATTTAAGTATATATTTATCTATATAAGTATATATATATCGTCGTCTAGTACCCATAACACAAGCCTTCTTGACCTTTATTTGGGACTAGATCGATTTGTGTGAGGTTGTCCGATATTTATTATTATTATTATTATTATGTATGAAAGAAAGAAAGAAAGAAAGAAAAGAACATTTATTCAAATTGGATCACAAGTATCACTTATGTCGCACCCGCTCACGGGACAATAGTGTCCCGGACCTTTGGGAGGCGTGCACGGAGCCGAAGCCAACGCGTAGAGGCCCTTTCGACAATTTAATGAAATGCAAGGTGTACACCGAGCGGATGCTGTCCCTATCCGTGTCATGGGACGCACACAGAGACAGCGCCCGCTAGGTGCAAGAACTATTGATGGAGACATGGAATCTAAATACAAATTGGGCTATGGGGATGAAATGGAGGACTGGCTAATTGGGCTATGGCTATGGGTTGAGACTATCGGGCGTCTACCAGCAAAAGTGTCTCATAGCAAAAATGGGACTGGTAGACGATGACTCGCCTCCCGCTAGATGGGCCTCCACAAAATAGCGACACATAAAGTGGCCTAAGGGCAACACGGGTGCGGAAGGCTAAGGGCGGCGCTGGGCTTTAAACCGAAGCCAACTAACCCCTTACGTTTCCGCATCCACTCCGAGCCGAAACTCTCACGACTCCACTCTGCCCGGCCGGTTAAGGCAAGACAGAGGCGGAGGCCCCGACTCATCACCCCCCGTCAGGATCCCCCAGGAGCGCTCAGGTACGTGGGGTCGCTACCCCCCAACAGCTCGCCATAAGCTGCCCTGCGTGACTGATGATTGATTATTATTATTATTATTTGGCAAGAAATACTGTCTTATACTACAAGTCTTGAGGAACTTTCAACTGGTGCGGTTGAGATCGAATCAGCCCAAACCTAAGCTCTTTTTCAGTGCGGGTGAGGCCTAATCGACCTCGAATTTCAGTAGGTGTTTAAATCCTCCATAACTTTGCCAATCCTCGGACTAGGCATTTTTTTTATGTGCTCTACATTCGTCAGTAAATGCTTAAAATACCCTTAGCGTCGCCCTTGGTCAAGTCAGAAGACTTTTGGTGAGAGAAAAAAAACCTTAAGAATCTTTGAGGCCTTTCAGGGCTGAAAACGCACTAAATTTTATCCAAACCTAGTGAAGAGAATGGCAATTATCGCTAAATTATGGATAAGTTTATTATTTGTTTCCTTGTAACTAGAGTACCTACATGCTTTACTTAGTTACTCTAAAAGGAAGAAATAAATCTTTAGATTATTTAAAACAAAACCCGTTGATTTATGACATTCTGTAAACAATATAGTCACGTGTACGATAAAAAACACTTGTCTTCAGATTTACTTGTGTAAAGAATATATGTTTCTTTATATAGGTTAATATCACGATAAGCAATTTTTATAAGTATCAGTCATGTATCAGTATATTTAAGGAAATTTAAACGAATGTTTATAGAGTTATTAATTTATTACTGCGTAGTAGAATTAGACTAAATAAAATATTAACATAAATTAAAAACATCTGTAGAAACGAAAAAATGATTTTTAAAAATATAATTAAAGAAGCAATGTTGAGAAAAGTGATTATCGTGAAACACGCGTGGTTATTATACATCGATAACTGTTGCCATGTCTAGCAGAAAAAAATAAAGTGTCACTTCTCACTGCCAAGCAGCTTGGCTCGCTCCAAGTAACGAAGTTTGCTTCCGAAAGGCTCACCAACAGCAGGTCAGCAACTGCGCTAAGGTCAAAACTAACAAAGGCCCGACCTTCAAATACAAGGCAGGTCATTCAAAATCTGCCATTGCTAAAACTACAAATAAGAAAAACCGTAGCGTCCAACAACGCTTGACAGCTGTTGACAAGGCTGCCATAATTTTTTTTTTCAAATTCATTTATTTAGAATTTCCATAATTAGTAAAATAAGTGTATCTAGTAAGTTTTTTTCTACGGTGGTTACTTTTAAAATAAGAGCTATAATTTATTATAAGAACTATAATATAAATGTAACACTACAAATGTTTTAAAGTTTTTAAATTTAGAATATGCGCAGAAAATTTTCAAATATAGAATTGAGTGAATTAATGTAGGTAGAAAGGACAGTACTTAATGTATATGCCAGTGTCATAATTAAATCAATGTACCTATATAGTATAAACTTATTTTAGTGATCATGAATGATAAATATTACTTATTATTAGAATGGTACCAAGATTGGGATGATTTAAATTCATGTATTTGGGTAAGTTGTTCATAAAGAATATTTATTTTTTAGTAGTGCTCGAAACATATTATTTAAACATTACCTACTTAAATAATGAATGCGAATTTATGTGCACTTTATTTCGTGTAGGTAAACAAAACACTGATTTGTCTATTAAAATTGCTTATTACTACAAGACGAACTTATAAACTTTAATAATAATAACAAATATGTATTTTATTAGCTACGGTTACGACACCTACGAACGACTATAATGCTACGAAATTGTATCGTAAAAACTTGTACGGAACAGTTAACGTCATCTAGTGAAAACATTTTAAAACGTTAATTCTATGCACGTACTACGTCTTGAACAATTTGTGGAGCTGCGTTGATCGCTTGAAGTTGAATGCCACAAAAAACAGATGGCGCTATCAGCTCGTTTTCCCGCCGAGAAGCTTATTGAAGCGAACGGATGTTTACCATACAATAAGCAACAGCAATAGCGTCGGGTGTAATTTTAGGGTTGTTAGCCAGCAGTTTAGTTTGTTTAGGTCTGAAACGGAATTTGTCCGAATAATCACTTGTTTGATGATAGCATTATAATGTAGATACCACAGATGTGGACCAAAAAATTTAATTTTGAATATGAAAAAATATTATAAATACATTTCGATTTGAGTACAGTAAGTAAGTATAGATTTGAGGAGTATCAAAGAAAACAGCTATGCTACAGCTCGACATTTATTGAATACCATTTTGCAAATTCAGGATAAATTAGGTTAGCAAATTCCAATCCTGGCACTTTTTGGTATTTTTATATGGTCACTTTTGATGGCATTTGAGAACTTGGCTATCTGTTTACGTGTGTGTTTTCTGTGGCATAATGGCATAACTACACTACCTACTACCACGCAGCCTCTCGCATCACGAAGATGCCTGAGCGCGGATAGTTAGAATGCCATTGCGTGACTGCTTCTACATATAACAATCTCGACAATAACTATGTCTGTGCATATTGCTATTGCAGCCAGCTCGACGTCGTGGTATCTATTGTATATTTCATATATCTAATAGACGTCTTCATTCGTTATGTTATATTAGATTGTCCCCGCGGTGTTGCCCAGGTTGTAAAAGTAATACTGCTTCTTCCGGAATCGTGCCATTTCCGGGACTAAAGTTGGTCATTGTCAGTCTCACACGCACACGGGCTTCATACGTAATATGTATTATTTTAGGGTCATTGATATCATTTTTGATTTATGGTGATACGTTTGTTACTAATTTTAGAACATTTTTCTGAAGTCATCATAAAGACTACCTAAGACTTTTTAGGGTTCTGTACCCAAAGGGTAAAAATCGGGACCAATATTACTAAGACTTCGCTGTCCTTCCGTCTGCCTGTCTGCCTGTCCGCCTGTCCGATTGTCTGCAGGCTGTATCTCGTGAACCGTGATAGTTAGACAGTTGAAATTTTCACAGATCATGTACCTATTTTTGTTGCCGCTATAACAACAAATACTAAAAAACAGGAATAAAATAAATATTTAAGGGGGGTCCCATACAACAAACGTGATCTGCAGTTGCGTTAACTTTGCTCCTCAATGGTATCCGGTGCCATAAAATACCAGGTGCAAAATTTACCCTGCCAGTTAAGATAGGATAAGTGTATGTTTGTACGGAACCCTTGGTGCGCGAGTCCGACTCGCACTTGGCCGGTTTTTTTATTTCTCCATATGGATCCGGAATTCCGGATATTATGGGTATCTACGGGCAGAAAAGCTACTTTTGGACTTTAGAGCCTTTTGTTTAAAAATTCTTGTAGGTAACTCTTTATTGCACAAGAGAAAACTTAAGTATCGTACAAAAGGCGGACTTATATGACATTAAGGGCATTCTCGACGTAGTTAGATAAATACATATTCATATAATAAGTAGGTACATAGGTTTATAAAGTATATTTATGAATAAATACAGATAAAATAAATTAATCAGATTAGTTCCATATTGCGGAATCGAACAAGCTTGAAATCTCTTTGGTAATGAGCAGGTCAATATGAGAAGCATGAGGTAAGACCGGTAAAATAAACCTACTAATTACAGAAATTCAGAATTATTTGAAGTCCTAGTTTTTGTTCGTCGCAAACATTGCCTCAAAATTCCACAAGATTGAAGATGCTCGTAACCTCGTAAGGGATCGAGGGAGTGCACAACAACAGGACTGCGCCCTACCGTATTACTAGTGCATCAATCGCTTGTTCACGAATACTCAAGAGCGAGTCGTACCGATTTTTGTGCATATTATCTTCCTTATCTCTTTGAGAATAGATATCGTCCTTATCTAACCGTCACTCATTGAGGATTCTCAAACTATATGACTATGATAATCTAGTAATATTAACGCGTAGTATTAAAGTCAAAAAGAAGATAAATAGGTGGGTAGTTCGCAAATCCTCACCACTACTTACTTTCTTGAAATAAAATTGAGGGGCTGTTTATAATTGCAAGGGTGCGACAGTTGCACCTAGTGGGGTGCACTATATTGCAACAATCGCCACTATCGGTTAGTCAATACTAAAGGACAGCCAGTTTCTCATTGAGGTTCCGGAAATAAATGACAATCGGACTCTTTCCTGATCTAATCTACTGCTAAGGCCAGCAGCCGGCACTGACAGAACACCTATCTATAGATTTTCCTCGCCGCTGCCGCTGTACTACTGTTGTCCTGACCAATGTTCCGGATAGAAATTGAAGGAAAGACAGGTTGTGCAAGTTGCATGTAACAATATCTCTTATTTTGATTTGACAATTAAAGTTTTATTTAGTTTACAGAATAGGTAGGTATTTTCTTAAATTTTATATCTTAACTTTAAAGCTCGTTGTTGGTAGATTAGATAGGTAAGTTCGACTATGTACAACTGTACATGAAACTATTACGTAGTTATTCTCTTAAACGTTGTGGGGTCTAAAAGTACCATAGTACCTACATAAATATGTATGTAAGTATAGACGCAATAAGATGCGAAATTATGAACTCGATACAATTATCACCATTGTACAGGAATATACCTAATATGGATAATATGTTCTATAAATAAGTCATAAGCGTATGATATGGAGTTTATTACGTAGTTCAAAGGCGTACTTTGCCCCAAAACGCGACGTAAATTTATATTAATTAGGTGGGCTATTCGGGATCACTGATGATGCAGCGAGCGAGACGATCACGAGAGGGCGCTCGGGGCGTAGGGAGGAATGTAGGGATGACGCCGGCCCGGCCGGGACCGGGGGGCCTGGAACGATTCATTGATCCGAACGCTCTCGGCCACACGACAGGGACCGACGAGCTAGGGGGAGGGTGCTACTCGCAGCATCTCTCTCGCTCTTCTTTAAGAATGAACCATTTCACGAGCTTACCTACTCGATTTTATTTCCACATTTACATGTGAGGTTTACATGATCACCTTTAATTTTACCGGTATACTTTTGTCAAACCTATTTTTTTAAAGACTGTTAGAAAACTGACAAATATTTAATTTTAAAATAATATACTTTTGAAACCGGTTCTGTTAATTGGTTTCAAAATAATATAGGTATTCTATTGTTTTCGGTACGCAGTACACAACTTTCGACTTCTTTTAAAAACATAAAAATTGTATGACAGTTTTGAGAATGATTGATTTCAAAACGCTATTGGCAAAATTAAAAAAAGCAAAGCAAGCGCGAGAAAATGTAATCTGTAACCGTCCAATGCTACAACGTAACAGAATACAACATATATCACTATCTCGCTCGAAGCGCCGAAGGCGAAATATTTGGCCGTCTCGTTCGCTCACCGCACGTTCGTGCGGCTTCGCATCTCGCTCTCGCTACGTTTGTGTGAGTGAAGCGAGCCGAGCCACGCCGTTTTTGCATTGCACGCACGCACAGTCACAGTCACAGCACATCGACACCAACCGCGGCAGTGTTCAGCGCGTTGTCTGCGCTGTTTCTAAATAACCTAAAAAGTTGAACAAGCCAGATTATTTTTAGGAATAATCATTGCAATTATCATAAAATACTCATGAGTACTTCGAATTTATAAGAGTTTGTGCTGTGAAGTCGACGCCCATCTCGGAGGCGTACGTGGAGTGTATTTTTGTGCAACACAAAGCAAATACAAACGGCAAGCTGTGGGGATCAGGGGCCTTTTTTTTGCCGCCGCAGGGGATGTACTATCCTGTGAGTATACATCAAGTTTATTTCACAAAATTGTATAAGCGAGGTTACATTGCTAGCTATTATTATCTCAAGTCATCTGAAGACGTGATAGGATATTGGCGCACAATAGTACGGCGCATGTCGTTATTGTCAGATGCGTTTTGTTTATACAACGTCCTTTACATACATGAGTATAAAATACTTTGTCTTTTGTTATTTGTAGTTATTTATTAAAATCGAATTTCACGCGTTTGTGGTAAATCCGCTAGATTCTTCCCAACAACGGGTACATTATATCTTTAATATAGGTACATGAGCGTTTGATTAAAATTAAATCGGTAGGTACATGACCAGAATTATTATCTATCTAGATACCCAGTTGGTGCGGCGTGTGTTAAGGCATGAATGAACGTTTGCCTTTGCCACTAGATGTGTTTTGTCTTTGAATATTAAAATAGCATGTAACCATCAAATCAGTCAGAAAATGCATTTACAATATGATTTAACTTTATTTTAAGTAACCTTAATGTGTGAATGTTATATAGGTCGGTTTTTATTGTGTATATCACATCTGCTGGTTATGTCGCTAAATTTGATATCGACAAATACCGTTTTACGCACAGGGGTGAATGCTGTTGATGAGCGCTGATTTGATTTATTGGAAATGTGAAAATTGAAGACATTTATTTCGTAACAAAAAATATTGCTAAACTCGACGATGATTGATTTTAAAGGCGGCCATTGACATTATGATAGGTCTGCTGTATCTGATGATTACGTTGCGAACATTACTTTGAATTGGGCAATAAAACCAGTAAAAAGCCAGGTGGCCATGTGGTACCTACATTACATGGGGCTGCTCGCGTGATAGTTTACAATCACAACAAAAGAAATAGTAAAAGAAATAAGGTAAGGTACGTTTTGTTCCTGTCTAGGTATACTTTTAATCCAACTAAATACGAAACCTAGGTTAATATTCTTTCCAACTCAATTTAATATGCTCTACTTGCTATTTTTTTTATATAGTTAGGTATGTAAAAATAGTTTTCTGTGATACTTATCTAACTTGATGTCCAGTAGGGTCATAGAATAATCATTTAAGTAGGAATATATCATTCAAAGTAAGTTGCACAATAATTTGATGATAAAAAACCGGCCAAGTGCGAGTCGGACTCGCGCACGAAGGGTTCCGTACCAATATTGAACAAAAAACACGTTCTTTGTATGGGGTCCTCCTTTAATTTTTACTTATTTTTTATTTTTATTATTTGTTGTTATAGCGGTAACAAAAATATACATTATGTGAAAATTTCATCTGTCTACTTATTAGAAAATGCCCGTTGAACGAAATATCATGCAAAAAGCCCTATTTTTTATGAGTATTATTGTTTTATCATGAATAGTATTTGTTGCTATAGCTGCAACAGAAATACATCATCTGTGAAAATTTCAACTGTCTATCTATCACCGTTCTTGAGATACAGCCTGGTGACAGACGGACGGACGGACAGAGAAGTCTCAGTAATAGGCTCCCGTTTTTACCCTTTGGGTAGGGAACCCTAAAAATCGAGTTAAGTATGCCTAAATACCTACAGGTGTCACTGTCGTGTCATGAAATCAAAATACCATGTCATAGCAAGGATTATACCTTTTATCTTCCTTGGTCATAGGTGCCATGAATGTGTTATTTTCTTTCAAATGTGGGTAGTTCCTTAGATATATTTCGATAAGGCTTCGACACTAGATTCGAACCTAACCTATAATACTACAGAACAACCCACAAAACGGACTTAGCTTATCAATAACACGACATTGCCCATCACATCAGGCCAACATACCATACATACCTACTTACCCGGTCAACACTGTCGCCTCACGTAATAACTGCATATCTGTAGGTACCTTAGTGCTTTGCTACACCTGTACCCATTATAGACCAAACTTCGGTAAAGGAAATTCAAATGAACACCAAGTGCGACTGCGACTATAATGTCAATGAAATGCATAACAAAGTTAAACATTGGACACGAAACATCTAAAGGCGCGTAGTTTTTCAACTGGCATAAATTACCAACCATGCCTTCTAAACTTGGTAATCACAATAGATCGGTACCTATCTAGTTACCTAAGTAAGCATCACCGGAATTAAATTGGGCAGAACGCTTGTTCGTCTGCCAGCCTACGTCAGACATGCAAATCTGCTCCCGTTTCTACCTGCGTTCGAAACTGTTGCCCTGTTGCTAAAATAAATAGCAGCCTGTTTTTGTTCCTTTGTTCAAATTTCGGGCGGCGTAGGGGCAGATTACTGGAACCCGTTCAAAGCCTCAAGGTGAACGCGCGCGTCTGGCGGGGATGCCACTAATAAGGATAAAAATATTTACAACACATCTTTCGAGTTCATGGACGATCCACCATTTTGAAATGTGTACCTACCTGCTTGCTTGCAAGCGAAGTCGTGTTGGCATTGAAGTTAAAGGGTACACACGTAGTTTAATGTAAGGTTTACCAGTTTTCCTTTCTTGGCTTTCTTACCTGCAAAGAATAACAAAGCCAACACAGGAAATAGAAAATGATATGGGTGGGCGGTTAGCCGCGAGCAATTAAGGGCCTAATAACTATAAAACGATTAGTATTGTAGGTACTATGGGTTCCCTTTTGTTGTAAGCTTTGTTCTTAATCTCAGCTGATCAAGCAACTACATAATACCTTCTTAGTTAACGGGTAAAATTTTAACAATTATCCTTTTTGGTGGTAGAGTTTATCTCCCGTCTGTAAACGCGTGATTTTTAAACGCGTATAATGGTAACGTAACGAAGCTTCGTTGTGGTTATATGATTTCTTTATCCTTTTATTGCAATTTATATCATCGTTGACAAGACAAAAAGTCTTGTAGGTTTATTCTACTACAGCAAATTGTATGTTCACACGCCGTATAGCTGAATGTGTATTCTATCTATGTCTTTGTGCGTGTCCTTTATTGTCCTTCTTGGAATTTTGACAAAAGCCGCCCTGCCTATGAGCACAAAAATTATATGGCACCATGTTACTTTTGAGTGTTCACGACGGAGTCCATGCGTCTAGCGTAGTCAACCAATCACTCCTGTGGCGTGGAAACATGGCGTTCGTGGGTTTGTAGTCCCACAGAAAGTCCGACTCAGTGGTTGTGAGAGCTAACCAACCCTGATACAGTTCATGGCATGACTAAAAAATGCCTCAGAGCCTTTCAAAAGTCCCCAGTAAGGGTTCCGTTGCAAGCGAATTAGAGTAAAATATAGCTAAGTTGCACTGCACTTCGACCATACTACTTACTAGCCTTTGGCCTCAAAGGGCTTGAGGAAGCAACTCGGCCATTATTTGTCAATTCAGACATTTTACAGCGTTTTATAGAAGTTTATTAGATGGTACTTGGTAGGTACTTCCTTGGTAGGTTTAGTATTGTTTTCTCTTGAGATAAGAAATAAAATGTTAGTGCTAATTGGCACTAGTTTCAGCATAAATAACATGCACCAACATAAATACCGAAGAGAATAGAGACAGCCCGGCGACGCCGGCTCAAACGTCTGGAAAATATGTCAGTCGTGTGACATGATGGGATGCTTTCTGTAATAACAGGATATCTTTCACGGCAGCAAGGCACTAGTAAGCCCTGTTTTAAGACATCTTTATACCTAAGTAGGTGTATGGTTATGGTCATAATCATATAACTTTTATCTTAGAGAAATTATTATTAGTTCCTATCAATCTTATTTGCACATCTTATTGAAATGCCTGTCTTTTTGATAGAGTACAAATCGGTAGACGTATTGTGAGATCAAAATAAACATCCTTACTTTACCAGCTTAGTATCGGAATTTTTAGAAACAACTGCAACTATGATATTTTGTTGAAACTTGTATACAGATTTAGCGAATAAAGTTTTGCCCTTGTCCTTCGTTCTTCTATAGGCTATATTTCTGTCTTAAACCTTTTCAATATAGAGATAACTGATAGAGAAACCAAGTTAAATTCGAACTTATACGACAATACAATGGCAAATCAATAATACATGTATGTTTATGTAGAAATAAACAACTGCCATACAAAACTTCACCCCCTTAATTAGGCAGTATTATTTGTATACTATTTTTATTAAAACAATTTATTTCATATAATTAGTATAAACAGATATATGTACAATAAATTAATACGTAATATTTAATTAAAACTAAATTATATAAAGCTAAGCTGAACAAGGTTCAAAAACACCGCTCCCTGTCGTTTTTGGTCCAAAGGTGCCTCGCAGCATTTCCACGCTGCTGGATCGGTATGGACAGCCTTTGTACCAGAAACGACTCGCCTACGTAACGCACAAAACTTTTTGCATCGGTCCCCCAACAACTCGACGTCTCCACCGCCAAGGGAACAAAAATATAAGACGAATCTTTTACTAAATAACTGTACAAACGTCTTGCGTTGTCTGTGCTGTTCAAAACATAAATACATGTTGTTTGTTTTAGGTTCTATGACACATCTGATCACAAATATCAAAATTCTATGCCGACCATTCTCCTCTCGTGTCTAACACGTCGACATTGGCGAAATACCTCCTGCTAAATCAACAAGAAGTGAAAGCCAGGAAAAATTAAAGCGGTTTCAGCTTTCGCCATAACAATTTTCATTTAAATTGTTACAATCAGTATGTATTTTTGCCGTACAAAGGTAGCTTTTGTGTGGGAGATTTAGTTACTCTGGAAGCCATCTTCCCATTTTATCTGGCGGCTTCTGTTTAAGCAGTATCACGTTGAAACAGGACGACACTCCTCTCGGGATTTACTATAAGTAGCTTTAAATATATTCCGTTCAGTTTCATCCGCGATAAATAAACTTTCTTGACGCAAAAACCGTCTTAAATTTCAATCATTTTAATCCCTTTGCAAATACAACACGCGTTATTATTAATATATTTACTACTATGTAATAATTTGTCTGGCATGGTTTATCATATATTATGCCGTATAGTTGTTTCCTTACTAGACCGCTTAGTAGACCGATGTCGAATCGAGCAATTATCGAGTACGCGGGGCCTATTGTGATTGCGAGCTGAGTCGGCCGGTATTCAATTACAGTTCAACAAATCTCCTGTACTCTGTCGCCCAACTACAATGTTCTTGGAAAATCACATTACGTTGGTATGTTGATTGGTTAACATTACCTACCTATTTATTACCTACTGGCTACTGTCTATTAGTTAGTCTAGGCAATGTTTTTTTTTTAAGTTTTCTGGTTCCTCAGCTTTATAGTTATTTTAAATCTATCTATCTATCTAGATTTAAGATGATATCTTTAAAATAACCACGAAGCTGAGGATCTATCGGAATTTATTCCGGTGCGATGTCAATCGTCATACATAAGAAGATCTCACTTTAATTGTTGGCCTAATGGTTTGATAATTATTTTGTTGTTATTGACTATCTACTAGTCGTGTAGTCCACTTAAACTAATGTTGATTTTTATTATTTAAATGTGTTTAAATCTAACCTTGGGTAGGTAGGTTTATAATGAATTTCAAAACGTGATCCTTTTCCTTATTTCCCAGAGGTACAAAGTATAAACAATATCGCAGAACACCGGTTAAAATTAATTGCAATAGCAATACCCGCCCGCTGTTGAATCCCATACGCACAATTCCCCCAGTTTTTGTGTCCTTTTATTTTAAAATACCTGAAAAGCTAACGCTAGACGCCAGCTAGGCTAAGAAATAGAGGCCGGTATTTTAGGTACGACGTCGCCGATATTACATACCTGTCGTTTGGAACTAAAGTAAAAGCTGTTATTGGTTAAAGTATCCCTGTTCGCTAAACTTCTCAATATCCATCCAAGAATAAAATTGCGGCTTTAAAAGGAAAAGGATATTTCCAACGTTGTATGCAGAAGGGTATTTCATAAGTGTTTTATTGTCGAGCCGTGCGTCAGAAGAGTTTCGTTGACAATTGCGACATTTTTTCAGTTCCTTTCATCACGTTTTGCGGATTTTTGTTAGAGAAACTTATCTTTCATACTTGAAATAAATATAAGGATTGGTACATTATAGTGAAACAATATATAACATTACTTATCCCTGATACGAAGCGTGTCGACAGGCAATATGGGCGGGTAAACGTTAAACCTAGTTGAGTAAGGTTAATATCGAGTTGTCCTCTTAGTCTTACTTGTTATGGACGGTTTTGGCCTGGAAGCTGCACTTTGTGATGGAAGCAAGCCGTTTTGCACAGTGATAATATAGACCAAAATAAACGATTTCACTCGAGGCGAAATTAGTTTCACCCCTTAGGAACAGAGATGGCGCCACTTATTCAAAAAAAGTTTAAAAAATTCTAAATCCTGAACGGATACTCCGATTTTGACGTAAGAGGTGCCAATCGGCAGATAATTACCCAATTTAACATGAAAAAAATTAAAATCACGTAGAAAATAATTTTGGATACCTAAGAAATAATATTTTCTAAAAAAAATATTTAAAATTTGTGATTTTTGGAATTTTACTCGTAAAAATGTATGTACATGGTACTTTTTTTATTTATTTATATTAATACACAACTAATTTTACATTTACGAAAAAAAACCGCATATCATTAGCTCGTATAATTCCAAAGTTATTGAAGAATACAGACATGGCGCCGCTGGGTCAAAAAATCTTACAAAAAATCTAAAACCTCAACGGATATTCCGATTTTGATAATTAAGGTGCTAATCGACAGATAATTATTTAAATTAGTTTAAAAAAATAAAATAAAAATTCAAATAGGCAAAAAGTAATAATATTTCCAAAAAAAAACATACATTTTGAAAAAATATTTTTTTTTTGGGCTTTTATGTAATTTCATATAAAAAAAAATATGAATATGGCTTTATTTTACTTATGTATATTATAACACTATTAGGTAATTGATCGTTTAATAAAAAACCGCATATCGAGAACTTGTACAGTTCCAACGGTATTGAAGATTTTACTATATAGTGCCGGTGCGATGTTGCCGCCACACGTGCAACTTATGTACATGTATCTAGAAAAGTATTCTCCCGTTTCGAAGGTACTGATTACCCTGAAAATATAACCACAATTGAAAGTACAAATAATAATCATCCCAAGTAGCACACAACACACTTAATTATATCCCTTGTACAGCTTAAATTAGAGTTTTAACGGGTGAATAGGCTCTTATACAACCAGTTTGCTAATATCACAAGTATATTCTGCCTATTTTCACTAAACTGTGCATTGTAACGTGCATGTTAGGCCGTTGCATCGGCTGCAACAACGCATTTTTCCATAGCTCGATTTGCACCTATACTAACTGTTCTATTGTGGATCGCACCTGCAACCTGCTTCCAACGCCATTCCATTCCCAAAAAGAAAGGACTTGGGACAGGATATATCCAAATTAAGACGTTTATTTCACATTTGGCTCGCTTGAAACGCTACACGCAGAACATGTTGTTCAATGGCAGCTGAAGTAGTCGGCGAAAGGCTTGTCGCCAGCTCTGTGAAAGCATCGAAGCATTCAAATTGCAGTCGTCAGTGCAACGGTCTACTAGTAGCAGTTTACAAAACAGTTATTACTTTAAGTAATGAAATGATGACTGCACTTCAAGGCTTTCACAGAGTATGACAAGACGTCTAATTTTAATACAATAAGAAAAGAGACTTGTTTTAAAACTTGCATGTTATACCCTGAAATAACTACTGCTTTTGCAAGTACATCGCTATCTATAGAAATTCTCTCTCGATACGTAACGGCTCATGTGAAACGATTACTTAGGGCCATTTTTTTTTAGGGTGTGTTTACATAATTAATGTCATTCATTATTATAACAAAACGGGATTTAACCGAGTTCAAAAATGTTTATTTACCGCAATTAAGTCCCATTTTATTATTTTAATATAATGTGTGAAAATCGTGTAAGATTCAATCACTATATTAATGTCATTAATTGGTTGTCAATTAATCGTAACGTTGTTGGTCCCAGATTCACATGCAGGCTATACGATGCTCCAACAGAGCGAGTATTATTACTGTTAATGCGATTCGAATAGATCTGTTTAAACTAAAAAACACTAAACTAAACAAGCTTGTGAGATACCTTCCATCTATTTCAGCTGCCATTGAATACCGTTTCATGCAAATCAAATGTGGGTTCACGTTTTAATTAGGAAATATCGAGTCCCAAGTCCTTCTTTTTGGGAATGAAATGGATTCAAAGGTAGGTGGGGTCCACAATAGTTGAAGGTTAGTTCAATTTGGAAACTCCTTGAACATTATGGATACAAATTGGGCTGTGGCATAATGCGTTGTTGTTTTTTTTATGATGCGACGGCCTAACTTGCACAATACAATGCAAAGCCTGCAAAGACTAAAGTGAAAATAAAACGTAATGTAAGTAAAATATTGATTCAGAAATGCTATTTAGCATCTAATATACTTTAAATAAAACAATTTAAACGGATTATATCGCGTATATTAATTATTTGAGCCTCCCTGACGTTTCAGTACCTTTACAGATACCGTTGTCAAAGGTTGACTGAGAAAAACACAATTTTTCTCTGTCAAAGTTACATTTGTGCAAACTACCCATTTTGTAAATATTAATTTAAAATAAAGGTGTTCATACATGCCAGATGGGCCTAATGTGTAAAGACAGTTACACATGTGCCAGAAGGGCATTTATTATTTATTTAAAATATCTACCAGCGGTTCACTAAAGGCTTACTGAGGAGAAAGAACCGCCAAAGAAAACTCCCAGATTGCCTTATTTATTACTATAAAATACTTTTAAACAAAAACTCTACATATACTACTTTAAATTGTTTTATTTAAATGTGTGACAGTCGCGGAAACCGAAGAAAATATTATCTAATATACTTGTGATATTAGCAAACTGGTTGTATAAGAGCCTATTCACCCGTTAAAACTCTAATTTAAGCTGTACAAGGGATATAATTAAGTGTGTTGTGTGCTACTTGGGATGATTATTATTTGTACTTTCAATTGTGGTTATATTTTCAGGGTAATCAGTACCTTCGAAACGGGAGAATACTTTTCTAGATACATGTACATAAGTTGCACGTGTGGCGGCAACATCGCACCGGCACTATATAGTAAAATCTTCAATACCGTTGGAACTGTACAAGTTCTCGATATGCGGTTTTTTATTAAACGATCAATTACCTAATAGTGTTATAATATACATAAGTAAAATAAAGCCATACTGTTCATATTTTTTTTTATATGAAATTACATAAAAGCCCAAAAAAAAAATATTTTCTCAAAATGTATGTTTTTTTTTGGAAATATTATTACTTTTTGCCTATTTGAATTTTTATTTTATTTTTTTAAACTAATTTAAATAATTATCTGTCGATTAGCACCTTAATTATCAAAATCGGAATATCCGTTGAGGTTTTAGATTTTTTGTAAGATTTTTTGACCCAGCGGCGCCATGTCTGTATTCTTCAATAACTTTGGAATTATACGAGCTAATGATATGCGGTTTTTTTTCGTAAATGTAAAATTAGTTGTGTATTAATATAAATAAATAAAAAAAGTACCATGTACATACATTTTTACGAGTAAAATTCCAAAAATCACAAATTTTAAATATTTTTTTTAGAAAATATTATTTCTTAGGTATCCAAAATTATTTTCTACGTGATTTTAATTTTTTTCATGTTAAATTGGGTAATTATCTGCCGATTGGCACCTCTTACGTCAAAATCAGAGTATCCGTTCAGGATTTAGAATTTTTTAAACTTTTTTTGAATAAGTGGCGCCATCTCTGTTCCTAAGGGGTGAAACTAATTTCGCCTCGAGTGAAATCGTTTATTTTGGTCTATATTATCACTGTGCAAAACGGCTTGCTTCCATCACAGAGTGCAGCTTTTTTTCATAACAAATAGGACTATCTCTAAGCTAGAGATAATTTTGTCTGTTTTCTCATCCGGTGCATTGTTCCTAAAATGTGTATTATCGAATCAATATCAAGGGAAAACCCTACATAATAAATAATATTTTTGAAATAAACACTAAATATTAATTATCATTCAAACCTTCTGTTAAATATCATTAAGTTATTATAATTTTAGCATTAAATACATTTGTTTGTGAACTGGTAGGATAGGCAGTGCCTAAACGGGAAGACAACTTTTTTAGCATTTAGCCTGTATGTGTATCCTACTTCAAGTCGGGCAAGACAACTTTAAAAAGAAATAAAAAATTGCCACCAAATAAATATTTAATAATCTCACTGTTATTGAATGTTTAACCATAATTTATCCTTTTAATAAATTATATTCTTAATCAACCTAAATAATCCGGTATAAATCTCCAGAAATTACCAACGTGTTCTTTTTTGTATATTTTTATTAGGCTCTTCTGATTCCCGCATATATTTAGTAGATATGGCAGAAAGATGTCTTCTTCAGTTCTTAACAGATCAAAGTTCTAGCTATCCAATCCTTCTCGATAGCAACATATGGCAAACTTAGTTATCGTTTGTAAGTTACCTAACTCGACAAGTTCCTTGCCTACACAAATTCCTGTTTGCCACAAAGCCTTCAGGTTTCCCTCTAATTCGCTTGCTGGGTCCCTACCGCTTTTAATGGCGGTCTCCATTGTTGTACACGCTTCGTGAAAGTTACAAATTAATTTAAATGTTCTTAAGTAACACAGCCATCCTTGTTGAAGCTGTTAATGACTTACTTATTTCGCTCATTTTGGAGTAACAGGGAGAGCGGAAAATCGACTTATCTTGTTCACCCTTTTTATTGCTGCTTACCAACTTATTACGGACATCCGGCAGCACAACGCACCGGCAGTGAGTACTATGTATGTGATACTGGTTTACCCGGCTTCTTGTTTCATTAAATAACAGAGTTGTAACAGAAATTAAAAATATGAACGCTGCTAATTATAGTATGTGTATCTGTGTGTCTGTCGGTGGCATAGTAGCTCCCAATGGATGGTCCGATTTGAATGCGCTTTTTTTAATTCGAAATCCTTGTCTGTCAAGATGGTGCTTAGGCTATGTTCGGTTGGGTCAGGGGGTTTCGGGGGTGTATTAAATGATTAAAAAGATATTTGCTCATTTTATTTGAATTAGTGACTGAAATAAATAAAATCTTTACACGGAGGTACATATTTACTCAATTCACACTTTAGTCTCTATAAGTTTAATACTTTATGAAAAACTTCACTTCACATGCTCGTTATTTTTTTCATCGCTGAAGGAAAATAAAAAATTTGCTATTTTTATCTGATGCGACGTTCTAAACATTTTCCCAGACGAAAGTGATTTATGATTAGTGTACTACTCGTAAAACACTGTTGTCTCGCAGACGCATAGATCTTAAATTTGACTTACGCTGCATTCACAAAAACTGGAATAAGACTTACTTACTCGAAGTTTAAGAGACAAAATGTCATATGTACTTGACATTAATTATAAGAATAAAACTTATTTCCATGTTGGACTAACATTGTTAAATCAAGCCTTTGACTGGGATTTGACCAAAATTATATTCGAAGAATAACGCTTACTCTAGGTTAGTAATGTCAAACCCCCATAATAGTTCGATAAATTACTATCCGAGAGTAAGCATTATTCTTGGAATAAAAGTTTGGTAAAATGAAACCTTACACGATTCTAGGTAAATCACAGACTAGTCGTGTGTAATATACATACAGTTTAACAATGTTACAATAAACTTTTCTCTTTTAAACCATGATACTACGTGTGCCCGTATTTCACCCTAATAGGTACCAACCAAATCCGCCTCGTGGAGAGCCCGCATAAAGAGATTGATGAATGACGAGACTGGCCTTTTGTCATTCATACTGGTATGGGTTTAAACGAGTGGTATTTTAGCTTATGTGAAATAAGTTATTACTTCTTTAGTGATTAGATAGGCTGTTCATGTAATTTATAGTAAATTACACCATGCATAGCCACGTATGAGGCATCCAGGAAGTTCGAACCACATTAATTGAGCTGATATTACGATTAAAGTAAACAAAATAACATCAATATAAGTCCATTTAAAGTAAGTAGGTAATTGAACTAATCACACTAATATTATAAAGACGAAAGTTTGTGAGAGTGTTAATGTGTATGTTTGTTACTTCTTCACGCTTAAACGGCTGGACCAATTTTGATAAATCTGTGTATGAAGGTAGCTGACACTCTGGATTAACACATAGGCTAGTTTTTATCCCGGAAAAATTTAGTGTTCCCGTGGGACGAGCGAGTAACACCGCGAAGCGCAGCTAGTGTAATGTATAAACTAAAGAAGTGCAAGTTACAGCTAGTTTCCAAAAACTTTGTGTAAATTGCCGGATTTTTTTGGAAACTTACAAGAATAAAAAAAAAATATTTGTATATTCTCTATAGAAAATTTAGAGTAGGTAGTTATCAAGATTTTTCCTTGTGGAAAGTTTCGCAATTTTGGAAACTTTCCGCCGAGAGCCCATAAGTATAAAAAGACAAACTATTTTACGTCTGTATTTAGATTAGTTAATACCAAATAAGCTATGACACATAATTGTGAGACAGTTGGTAAGCATATGCTAAAATGCTGTAATCCTGTGAAGTCCGCACAGCTGTAATACAACCGTGTTTATATTAGGGCTCATAACTTATGTAGGTACACAGCCAAAAAACGACGGACAATTAGGCAATGGTGAAGGGATGAAGTTGGTCGATAGTAGTTTTATCTAACTGATTCCGTCAATAGTAGTTTTATTATTTTACTAAATCCACGGACTACGGACTCCTATTTCTGGGCGGTTTTCCCTTCGAGCATTTGTGTTATACCAACCAAATAAGCTCACCTACACAGTACACATTCCTAAAGAACCTAGCCTATTGGACAATGGTAACACCACCATTGTCTAATTATCCTCGTTTTCGCATAATCCTCCTACGGCATTACATATAGAGGAGATAATACCTACCAGTGGCGTGGCGTGGCGTCCCTTCAACCCGATTCCCAGCGGCTTGGTCACTTCAGGAAGATTAAGCACCTTTATCTATTGCTACTGAAGAAAAACTAAGCGAAATCATAGCCTTGCACAGGTACCTGAACACAGATTGACGAAGTACCAATCAACGTATCTTTGTTTCTTTTTTAACCCCCGACGAAAAAAGAGGGGTGTTATAAGTTTAACATGTGTATCTGTGTATCTGTGTGTCTGTCTGTGGCATCGTAGCGCCCAAGCGGATGGACCAATTTAAGTGCGTTTTTTTTTTATCGAATGACTTTTCCGTCGAGATGGTTCTTAGCTATGTTTGGTGGAAATAGGACCAGTAGTTTCCAAGATATTCAGCTGTAATGGGAACAAGTGACGAGATCTCAGACAATAATGAAGTCAATAATTCGAAATATTGGCTAAATGTTAAGTTTTATTAGCATTTTCTATATGACTCACTAATTGAGGGTCTCATGATGACCAGGTAGTTGTTAATGGATCTCAGCCAATATTGAAGCTAAGGATTCCAAATTTTGGTTAAATGTTAAGTTGTATTAGTATTTTCTATATCACTCAATAAATGAAGGTCTCATGATGACCAGCTAGTTGTTAATAGATCTCAGCCAATATTGAAGCCAAGAATGCCAAATTTTGGATAAATGATAAGTTTTATTAGCATTTTCTATAGGTATCACTCAATAAATTAAGGTCTCATGATGACCAGCTAGTTGTTAATGGATTTCAGCCAATATTGAAGCCAAGGATTCCAAAGTTTTGGTTAAATGTTAAGTATTATTAGCATTTTCTATATCACTCAATAAATGAAGATCTCATGATGACCAGCTAGTTGTGAAAGGATCTAAGCCAAGAATTTCTAATGTTGGTTAAATGTTAAGTTTTATTAGCGTAATCTACAGATTAATAAAATTTTGACAGTACAATAATTTGATACCTTGGAGCTGAAGATGGCCGCAGGAACTCCTAAACAGCACAAGATAAACCCATGGTGTTTGGGCTCGTCTGATTGTTCTTGATGAGCAATTAACATTTGTGTAAGAAAGTTCAGTCAATAGGTAATAAAACCGAGTCTCAAAAAAACATTTTTGACAAAAAAACTCATTATAATTTCTGTCACAGTACTGGGTCACTGTTTTAACCTTTCAGAATTCTGCTAAAGCTGAATTGTTATAAGGACCATTGAACAGGTTCCTTTGATTGAGGTCACAAATAGCAACACCCTGCAAGATTTTAACGCGACTAAATGACACGTAAGCTTTAGCAAAAGTACTCTTGCCTAAGTGAATAACAGCTTTTTAGGATTTTGTAGTTTGTGTCAGTCTGTCCACAGCTTAGTTCAGAGACATAGTGGTTGAATACATTTTTAAAAACATTTTTTTGTGTACCGTCCCTACACGTAACAAAAGTGGGGATGTTTATCCCATGGTGTGGGGTATCGATGATTATATATAGGTCTCTCAAAACTAAGTCAAGTTACCTAGCACCAACTGCAATTTTTATGGAGCTAAGTAAGCCACCCGTACCATATTTGGATCCTGTAGAATAGAAACCTGGTTCTGTTTTAGGCCATAAGTTTATATTATATTTTGATTGTCTTGGCTAATAATTTCGCCATTTTGCCATTATAAGCATTAACTAGTCTGAATTTCACGATTTTTTCCCAGAATGTTGCTTAAGGCTATTGAAATCAAAATTTATCCTAACTTCAATCTTAGAGAAGACGGCATTTATTACCACTGGCTTGGGATCCTGTTGTACCTACATATAGTCAAGGATCAAGCTCGACGAAAGATTGGAAACACTGGACCTTAAACGGTGTAAAACAAAAATAGTGTCAAAAGAAGAAAATTCCGGGACGAAACTTCTGTTTGTTTAAAAAATATGAAATAAAAATAAAATTAAAAATTTAAAAAACCCCCGACATGACCACCAATAAAAAGAAAGAAATAAAATCTACCAAATGTGCCTATACAATGAACAGTAGAAAAAGAATCCAAGCTTCGTTGCGTCGGGGGACCGCTAAGTAAATGAAATGCAATGTACTGAAAATCGTAAAGTGGGAAGCCCAAATGCATACATGCAATTCTGCGTTAAAAAATATATTTCATTGCATTTAGGTACTTAGCGGTCCCCCGAACGCAACGAAGCTTGGATTCTTTTTCTACTGTTCATTGTATAGGCACATTTGGTAGATTTTATTTCTTTCTTTTTATTGGTGGTCATGTCGGGGGTTTTTTAAATTTTTAATCTTTGGGTTTTAGTCTCATCATAGAAGATCCAAGGATTACTTTAGGGCAATGACGGGCAAGTGAATAATAATGTAGTTTGTTAATTAATGGAGGTAGTAAAAAACGATAGTTACCTACGTAAAAGAAAAACATAATTGTATTGTTGCAAATTTATGGAACACGTTAATCTGGACAGACTTTAAAGTGGGAAGTGGCGGAGAAACATGCTGACGCGATCTTTGTCGTTGGGGTAGGTTATCCGCTAAAGAGTGATAGGCTAGATTTCACTCGGAAAAATGAACGGTGCCCGAGCGAGGAATGAATAAGCTTTATGTATTACAACGCGCACTACGATGGGGGCTAAATCTACTTATCTACGAATAAATATAAGCTCAATGGATCTTGGTAAATAATGACCTATTCCTCTATTAACCTTTACTTTGCGAAAAAATTGTACTGTGTACCGGTTTTAATCTTATATTTATGAGGCAATACGATCTTGAGAGGGTGTAGTTATGTACATACTCTTTGAAATGTTCTGATCTAGTGACTGTTGGATTTACCAATTTCTTCGAAAAGGTTATTTGAAAATTTAAAAAACGTTTGTATTACAAGCTGAGCTAATCCTCTTACCTGCATTCACAATAGCATTGTGTCTAATACAATCCTATCTGCTTTTGTTCTCATAAACGCGAACCTGGCGCTTACAAAAAAAGGTTAGAACTACATTGCGTGGATATTGAATTTTCAGCCTTATTCCTTGTTGAATAGGTTTAAAATGTTTGTTGACGAGAGATCATAGTCCTTTTTCAAGAGAATACGTTCTTGAGCAGAGTCGGACGGTTGTAAAGTTCCAAAAAGTTATGATCACCATTATTCTGTTAGTGCATTTTGTAGTCTAATGTCCAAGGAAATAGAGTCGATAATCTATATTAACCTTCCAAGGTGGTTACAATCTGCTTTTACTACGAGCTCGTTATCTTAATTTGCGGTTTACCACTTGTGGTTTGTTCAATGGTATTCAGTTCTTAAGTGGATTAGCTCAGCTTAGATAAATCCATTAAACGAATTTCATAGTTTCTAATGATACCTCACTATATACTAGAGAACTGCTTAGTAGTGTTCAAGTAGCGTGGTTTATCTGAATGAAACACAAATGTAAAGAAAAATCTACATTCGTGTTAAATACCGAATCCTAGTGTCGGTACATCGACGACTTTCGAGATTAGATAATAAATGTCACAGTTAACTACTCAACTAGGATAACGAGCCATTAACTGTATCAACAAATCGTTTGCAAAATCCAATTCTATACTACGAGTTAAAATGTGCGGTCGTAGCGGTGAACAATTACTGCGCCGATTTTATTTTACCCATTGTATTGTGTTAGGGATGTGCCCTGAATGTATTTACTACCCCGTGCTCGCTACTGGTTACCAGCTGCTAGAGTAATTATTCATTCTAGAAATGCGAGGTTTCACTCGCTTGAATACAGTAAATTACACTTTCAGTTAACGCATGCATTTCACGGCGTAATTTAAATTTCTACCCATTTACTGACCGACGTTCGCCGCCGGCATACGAGTCTATTTGTTAGTGATTTTTGTTTTAGGGCTTATACATAGCCAATCCAGAATGTAGAGAATAAGTATATAATCTTAAAACTTACAATGAACCAAAAAAAAAATGGAAGATTGACGATTAACCTTTGTCGTGGTCTGAGTACCTAGAACGGAATAAAGATTTTTTTCTGTTAAAAAGGATAGATATTTACCAATTTTAACTTGTTTCTCTGCTATGTAATATGATTTTTAAGGATGAAATAAATTTTTAAAAATTTATTTTTGTATTATATTAGCTAAAATGTAAAATCGATTTGTAAATTTTGAAAAGAGCGAAAGCAAATAAAAGGAATCATCAAAATCGATTCATAATTGGCGGAATAATCGGGTAACAAAAGACATACAGGCAAATTGAGAACGTCCTCCTTTTTTGGAAGTCTGTTAAAAATATTTTTGTCCTCTTATTACGCCAAAATGGTTTTAACTTAACCAATTTTGGTACATGGATAGCTGGACGTCCAAAGATGGTTGGTTATAGGATACTTTTTACCCGACTACGATAATTAACTAATTTTACGCGGACGGTTATCTTGTACCTTATTACCTATCTAATCTGTGGTAGCGTATTAAACATACCAACTGTTGAAAAAAAGGCGCCTCCTATTTTCTGCGTATGTTGAACTGGCAGCGTGTCTCCAGCGGGCATTCATTTGTCTCGCGCGGCTTTCGTTGATGGACAATAATCAACAATCTGAGGAAGGTGATTAAACATGCCGTATCGCTAAGCTCTGACCACTCGCCTCACGTAATTTGTACGAGAAGAAAGAAAGCAGCTTAGAAAATAAAGTCATCACACTTATTACAACTCTCTCGGTAGCAATTAACGGCGTTTTATAGAACGGCTAATGTAATAGGTAACACGAAAATTCGTATTTTGGTTCGGCCGCTAGAAGCTAAATTTAATAATGGTATTACACGTTTTAAAACTTGATCGTTTATTTCTCTCTCAATTGTTGTAAGTCAAGATTTTTAAGTATTATCAGTGGTACTTAATTCTAACGCCAATCTTTTTATATCCGAGTTAGTTGCTATTATTTACTAGGTTCGGTACTGCAATCTGTGGTTTCTACCGTTTTAAATATATACTTTTCTATTAAAGTTGAGTTTGAATCGTGACAAATGGCGTACTATTTTCATGTCGCAGTATCATAAGTGCTTATTACAGTAGTAAATAGATAACGGTATATGCAGAGTGGTTTATCTCCCGACCTAAACGTTAATCTCGATTGTTAACCGTTAGGTTGGTATCCATTTTCAAGATTGAGTAATTTTATCTCGCTAATCCAAATTAATTGCGCATTGATTCGCGGTTTAATTTTTTTTTTTTATAAATATACATTGCGAAACGTACATTAGGTATAATAAGTATTTTACATTAGCCTAGAACACGACTTTATTTTTCTAGAATCGTCACTACATAGAAGCATCTCCAGATTAACACGCGACTCTGATGCGTGAGGTCAATGGACAGTCATTGATTCGCGGTTAAATATTTTTATTTTATTTTTAGCAATGTAAATATACATTGCATAATATTTATTATGATAAGTACTTTACATTAGCCTAGAACTCGAATTTATTTTTCTAGAATCGTCACTTCATAGAAGCATCTCCAGATCCCCACGCGAATCTGATTCGTGAGGTCAATGCACAGTCGGCCACTATCAAATTATTTATAAATGTGCTTACACGATGAGTAAGATCCATTCCACATGCTTGATAATCTTTACTAAAATCTGTTTTGGACACAAATTGGCTGCAGTCCAGCACAGCCGCAGATATCGAGTTCAATGCGAGGAATGTCGGCGATCCGACTGCTTATACATGACGTTGCCCAATAGCAATTTGGCTTAAATGAAAGATTTATTACACGTCAACTTGTCCTGCGTTGCTAAGTAGCTCATGCACGGTGGAACTGATCCGGTACTCTTTATATTCTAGAATATCAATTTCTGCAAGTCTGCGCGGACAGAGCACAATTAATCGATTATCTACTTATTAAATACCATCTTGTCGGCGTTTAATGTCAATAAAGGATAATATTTCACTTTAATACAGCAAATAAATATCAAAGTTTCTAAAACCTAAAACCCCTCCAGTCGGGCTTATTTCCTTTTTTTGCGTAATTAGTTGTTGTTTTTATTGTTAACTTATATCTGATACACAAGACTAAGTCACTATCATCTTATAGAAGCATTAAGACCTGTTCCTATAAGATAATAGCAATAACTACAAGCTTTTTTTGGGAAATTCTGACATTTTGTTAATATATAACATCACATGTACCGAATTCAATAGCTTACCGAGCGTCCTGAAGTTGGCACTAGCTTTATCTGTTCTCAACTCGAGCTCGAGCACAAAAAGGCCTGTTTACGTGATAGCCAAGCCACTCAATTCACCTGCCAACTACCACACCGCACCCCCCCACAACTAGGTACGCTCGGTTAGGCATGTCCATATCGATATGTCTGTAAACTATTTGATAGATAGAGTATCCAGTCAGCGCAACAATTAACTGTTTCCTTTTGTTTACACTGCTTTCTACCTCCCGACGAACTATAGTTTCGATGTTTGCCGATGCACAGTCCGATTGCGTTGTCATACTGTCGGATTACGTTCTATTGTATAGGAATTAAAGGGCCTTCCGGTTGTTCTATTGTTTACCTTCTCTGCATCGCGTGTTGGCTGCTGTGACTAAGATGTGAAGGTCGTATCGTACTCGTCAATCTGATCTAATTTTATTAATATAACCTAGCTAGAGATTTGCATTTTTTTGTGATGTCTATATGGTATTTATGAGTATTTTATGCGGGCAGTCGTCATTGATAGTGTGGTTGAAGCGATCAATCAAGCGCGGCTCGCCGGGCTGCGGCCGCTGCGGCGACACTCCACACTCCACGTCTGCCTGCAACGCTGATTGCGCCCACAGGCCCACTTCAAAGCGAACCGATGAAAGGAAGCGTTCCCAATGTTTCCATGCCTATGGGCCGCGAATGAACTTTTATTCATGTTCTGTTTATCCTGTCATACGGAAACCCTTTGCCTTTGTTGTTTCTCTATCTGTACCTAATGTGAGGTCGTTTGTTAATAGTCATAAATAAAAGTATTATCGTTTATGTGCTATTTAATTAGGCACTTAGGATTGTTCGGTGCGATAGTTAATTCGTTATTGCTTTGTTTGTTCCCAATATCGGGGCGTGGAACGACTTCTCGTGAGAAATCGCATTAACCCTGTCAAAAGTGAATTTGAGTAACTTTTCGCCAGGCAGCTTTATCTGTCAGAGGCTGACGTACACGCGATGATAACCGAGACTTAGTGAATTTCTAAATGTTAAATTCCGTTAATAAATTTTAGTATCGTGAAACCTACCTATGTATTGCATCTGGCATTTGAAGGCGAACCAGTTCAGTTGGTGGTAAATAAATACCTGTTTGTACGGCGGCGGCGCGGGCGCGGTGCCACAAGCGCCGCTATTTACTATAATTATTGTTTCACTCAATTATTGTTTCATTCAATCCGCGAGTGATGCCCGTGTGTAATTGGAGCGACTTGATAACTTATTGCGCGCGCCTGACGCACGCATTATGGATTTTAACAGCATTTCGGGTGGATTATTTTAGTTTGGGTTGAATGATTCAGTTACATAGACATACCACTATTTGCAAAATAGCACACAAAATCCACCGTATCCAGTAAAAGGAGTATCTTCCTTCGTTAGTGGTCTCGATAAACATTAATCTGCATGCATATCTTAAAGTTAAGGAGGGGAGTAAATATTATACTAACTACTAAGTTCAGACCTGAAAATGGTATATAAATTATGTACATAGAGATAAGAAAGCTGTGTTCCCCATGTAAATAATATGACAATGAGATTTGAGTACTATGTATGTACACATTTACCCGGTTTACCACAATATGAAAACACCTGTAAAATCAAAGATGATAAAAACCCTTAATTTACCCGCGCCATATAATATTATTTAAGCCGGAAATTGGAGCGGCACAATTGTGGTTTTTGGTGTTGTGTGGAATTCTCTTAACATAATTTTAAGAGATACAACACACTCACCCGGTTTCCGAGTGCCGAGTGCTCACTTCATTAATTTCCAATTAGGAATAAAAAAACAAATATGCGCAATTTCTTCCAAATTTAAATCTTTATTCTGTAACTAGGCCTGAAGCGTACTTTTACATGTCTGAATATATATAATTCTATAACAATATAAATAGTAACATTATTGCAACTGACAAATCACTGGGCACACTTTAGCGGCAGATGTATATGTCTCCGGGTTCTTTAGACTAAAATACTGTTATCAAATATGTAAAGTGTCTGTTGGCGTCAACATTAAAATGCGATATAATATAAAATCAACAACAATAATAAGCTTATATTATTACTAAATAACGGAGATGTAGCGTGTCTACAATGTCAAAATCGATTTGGGTATGTAAAACGTCCCCGCCAGGTTTTAGAGGTGTAGTCAAAGTCAAAGGTAAAGATTAAATACATCAAGGGTATGGCTATTATAACTATAAGTTAACAGTTTTTAAAACCAAGCTGCATAACAAGTATGTATTCAGTATCTCAAAAAATAATACTAAAATATATTTATACCTAATATAATAACTAAAAATACCAGTATGTGAAGCAAGCAATAGCAATTTTTATTCTATATCTCTAATATATTTATCACAACATAAATAAAAAAATGTTATGGTAATGTTTACGTTGTGATATATGTATATAGTTAAATTTAATACACTGGACATTTAATCGTTATTTAGTGCAACAAAAGAGCAAAGTAGTTTTTTGTTGCCAGTTCTTATTTTGAGTCCCGAGCAAGCGAAGGGTTCTAAGTTAGAATTCTAAGTGTAGCAAAGGACTCAACAGCACGAGATGCAAAAAACTTTGCTCTCGAGTAGCACACACAACTTTTCACCTCAACAGCGAGAACACTATGATAATTCGGTAAAATTATAAATTATTGTTATAATTACAGTTTAAATTCTTTTTGTTTTATATACCTAATAGATATAATTATTTTAATATTCGGTCGTTGAAAACAATATATTGCAATTTAAACTTTTTCGGGTGTTTTACTTAATTTATGGTAGGTATAAGTATAAGGCGTATCGGAACGTGTTCGTCTTCGAGGTCGAATTCGAAAATTGAATTTCGAATTAATATGATTTCATCACTCTTTTTCATATAGTTAGATATGAAAGAGACAGAGTGCAGCGAAGTTCGAATGATTCACTGAAAAAAATATCAAGTGGAGCCTACTGACATTACAGTAAGACTTACTGCAATAACAGTTAGGCCTACTGACATTTCAGTAAACCTAACTGTTATAACGGTTACGCTTACTGTAATTTCAGTAGGCTCCACTGGGTATTTTTTTCAGTGTTCGATTTTTTTAATTAACCTGTGGGTGACCATACATAAAAAAAAAAGTTACTTGGCACTCTCGCTCGAAACAAAATCGCATTTTGTTCACTGTTATCTCGCAGCAAAATCACCATGTTTGAGCTGGTGAGGTGAAAAGACTTTTTTTCTATTGAATCAAGGGATGTACTACTGTTAGGAAATTTATTTTCCTGTCCAATAAATCAGTAACTATGAAATATACAAATGGTAAAGTAAATTGATCCAAAGGTAGTCACGTCAATATAACCTCGTTATTGGGCAGGGTGGGTGGATAGGAGTACCGCACAAATTACGATCGCAGTAGAATGTAAATGTATTCCGATTCAGGTGAATAGGGCAACTTATCCCGGTCCCGAGAGGAGTATGAAAATTATTTGGGCGCGTGCCAACGTTGCTCGGTTTGCGGCCAGCGCGACGCCGCGCCCATCCGACTCGATAACTAGTGCCCGCGTAATGTGCAAGCCACTTCGAAAGTGCATCATTTGTCTCCCCTACGTGTTAAACATGTGTGTTATGTCAATTTCACTGCCAATATCGTTGCATACGCAATTATAACGGTAACTAGATCTCTTCCACGCTCGACGACTGCGCAGCCGATGTCCAATCAAATTATACGAATGACACAACAAAACTGTACTGTTTTAGTGTTATGAACATTGTAGTTGGAGGGAATATTTACGTTAGTCACGATCCGTATTAGCCGGGGCGTTTTCTTACGTGAAACAGTGTTTATGTTGTTAAGGTAGAAATCTGTTACCAGTACAGCCGACAAGAGTTGACCGGGTACCTATTCTTGCTTTCAGGTGAGTAACGGCAATGTCATCGATACGGGAACCACAACCCTACTGGTATTTACTATTTGATATTATCGGCACTTAGCATGTGAATGCAACGTATAATCGTTAAAATAAGACTCATTAATCCGACATCTATCCGCGGCTATTACTCATCAGACGGTAAATGCCTGCAGATGCAATTAACCGTGTATGTTTAAGTCGTTTAGCAATTTTAAACTCTATATCACACTTTTGTTTCATCTGGGAATATTGTTATGTGTGCAAGCATGTTCGTATAATTTCGTAGGTTCATTAAAAGCCTGTCGGTAATAATTTTATTAAGTGTTCTCATCAGCATGATCTCTGCGTCAATTAGTACGAAAACTTTTCGCACGTGATAATGAACTTAGCTTGTGATAACTTCCAAATTAGGTTCATTTTATCGTTAATTTTCATTTCTCTGTTTATTGTAACGTAGTATTCAACATTAAATTAGTTGTCTATTTTGATTTACTATTAAGTTATACTTCAATACTTATATAAGATTGGGATGTTGTTTCTTAGCTACACTAACGTAGTTTATCTTTATATTTACTTCTCCATATTAGTAGCGTTCCTTATTTACGAAGAGGCATATTACTAGGCATTTACTGTGCATATTACTTTTATGGGTTTGACTATCTTAGTGCGTAACTCTATCTGTCTTGTGTCAATCGGTATTTTCCTGATATAAAGTTGCGAATCGATTTTTACAATGCAACTTCAATACCTTTATATAAGCCGATGAGAATTGGCTTTTATGGACGTTACCTCTCTTATATGGTAAATCTTTATAACTGGCTGGCTTTATAGATGGTTTTAATCAAATTTATGACATATAACAAAAACGTGCAATCGAAGAATTGTGTGAATATACAGGGTGTGTATGTACATCGTTTGCCAAATTAAAATGGGGGATAGAAGGGGTCATTTGCTATCTCCTACGGCCCCAAAAAAAAATCCTAGGCCCACGGATTTTTTTTGTTTTTTTTTTTATTTATTTTTGGAAATACCTAGAGAACGACTCGTTTAAACTGAAATTACAAAAAAGTTTCAGTACCTAGACCTGATTTTTTAAATTTTATTGCAAGGTGTAATGTTGTACGGTTCTATCAAAATCAAAATTACCAACAAGTCAGGTCTAGTTATTTTTTCATTGACCCAGAAACGTCTTTCAAGATCCAATGAAACTGAAACTGTGATTACCATTTAAAAAAAAACTACTTACAAAAAACATCTCTTGTCTGTCCTCTTTCTAATGATGTACAATAATGTCATACAATCTTTACAAAACTTCATAAATTTGTCAATTTTGTACAATACCTATTGCAGGCAAATTTGATACTTATGCAGGATTTTGTGTAAATAACTCACTAACTAGGCAATGATCTTGATAATCAAATTTTATTCATAATAACACATCAATTACAATTTGTAAAAAAAAATATTTACAAATCTTGCTGAAATTGCCTTCCCTCATTGCGTATGTACGCGTAGGCCCTATCCCTTATTTCGACCATGGTGGTTGGTATGTTTCGTAATCGAACTTCTTCCTTAATGACGGCGATTGGTATAAATCTTCCCTAGATTGAACTTCCGTGGCGTATACCTAGAGATGTACCGTTCCCGAGAACGTTCTTTCCCCATACAAACCAAGAAACGTTCCCGAGAACGGCACATCACTACGTATAGATCTTATGCCGGTCCCCAGATGTAAAAGTCCAACGGGGTGAGGTTAGGTTAGGTTTGGGAGTCCCACATAACTACCGGGGTCCGTCCCCGCACCCAGGTGGTATGCTAACGCATTTTCCCCTCTTAAAAAAAAAAGGTTAGGTTTGAGGAGGCTTGGGCAGCCTTTGCGGCCTTTGTCATGTCGTAGAAGGAGGCGGCTGAGCGGGAGCGCGAGGTTGACGCAAATGCGCATCCACAGCGGCGCAGAAGACAAGGATGATGCCGCCCTAACGAGAGTCTGCGGTTGATGGATCGGGAGACCATTGCCCGCAGTAAGAGACCCTGAGCTGGAAGGCACCTCATGAGTGTTCTGAGGCGCCTTCAGTAGAGTGGAGACGGCCCTGTAAGGGCAGCGCTGTGGTTGAGTGCAACAGCGTTCCCGGAACCCGGCCGTCGGACATACCCACCTAGCTCCTGGTATGCACGTGGTATTGACCAAAAACAACGTTATATTCCGCACACCGATTATCAGCCGAATGCGTCCCTATTGCACAAAATTTACGAATTTATGAATTTGTGTAAGGTTTGTATGGCATTATTGTAAGTACATCATTAGAAAGAGGATAGACAAGAGATATTTTTTTTACAATTTCAAGAGCATGAGTCTTAGTACTTAGTAGGTACTTTTTTTGTAAATGATAATCAAAGTTTAAGTTCCACTGAATTGTGACGTTCTGTAAAATGTTTCTAGGTCATTAAAAAAAACCTAGGCCCGATTTGTTGGTAATTTTGATTTTGATAGAACCGTACAACATTACACCTTGCAATAAAATAAAAATTTCAGGTCTAGGCACTGAAACTTTTTTGTAACTATTCTAAAATGGGTAGTTTGCACAAATGTAACTTTGACAGAGAAATATTGTGTTTTTCTCAGTCAATCTTTGACAACGGTATCTGTAAAGGTACCAAAACGTCAGGGAGGCTTTGGGGAGGCTCAAATAATTAATATACGCGATATAATCCGTTTAAATTGTTTTATTTAAATATGGAAAATTTAATTTAATACAAAATACCAAATTTCTAATTAAAATCGCCATTAATTTATTAAATATTAAAAAAGTTCACCCTCCCACATACTACACACTTTTTAAAGCGTTTTTGTATTTCACCATGAATAATTCCCGCCATAAAAAATAAACTTTAGCTGGCTGTAAAAAAATAATTACTCAGGATATTGACGTTCCAGCTAATTTAAAAACACGCTAAATTTGTTTACTGTAAATACACACAACAAATACGGCATAATTGCCGCAAATAATAAACATGTCGTTTGTTGAAAACCAGAGTTAACTAAGTAACACTTACATTACTACTTGAAACAAAGCTCGTATCTCAGTATCAATCAACTTACTAGATAGAGGTACTTACGATGTTTTGAAGAGTATTGACAAAAATTTTAAATTAGTTTTGGTTGTGATCAAGCGATTTCAATGCGTTCAAGGCCTAATCCTAAAAACGGTCCGTATAAAAATATAATAATAATAATAAAAATCTCGATTGGGCTATTTAGACTTGTGATGTCAAGATACATTAAAGCTTGAAATATGCGAATATCGTAAAATTAAGTTAGTGTTTTTATCAAGATATGATTTACAGTGTACTTACTAAGTAAATATATTTATAGCCTTCTAGTTTTTTTTTAATGCGTAGTATGTGAGAGGGTTTATGGTACGAAATTAAAAATGTATAAAAACTCGATTTAAAAAAATCTATCACAGATTGGACTTAGACATATTGGGTTCAACCTCTTTCAAATAGTCCCTTTATCAATCACCTGCTAAAGTTCCTACATCGTATTCCAAACACCCTGTAGGTATATGTAGTACATTCAGGAATAATTTAGCAATTTGTAACACGTTCCTGTATTAATTCTACTGGATTATATTATAATCAAACATTTTTAAGCAATTAGCAACAAGGAATAAAAATTCTATGTCTCTAAATTAACGCCCCACGAAAAATTATATATTCGGCATCTGTAAGGATGTTCAATTACGGACGGTTAATTATTATATCTATAGTCTATTACAACAAGTGTAGGCGATAAAACCGCCTTAAACGACTAAAACATCAGCTGGAAACCGTATAACGAGATTAATGAGACTCCAGTACTTACGGATTTATTCGCTTTATAATATTATTTTATGTAAGCTTTTACAATCAACGTTTATTTTAATCTTTTAAAGCCTGCTAGGGCGGAACTTAGTTTCATACCTCGTTAGGACACGGTAATCGTTGGGCAGGCGGAGTAAATACATGTCCGGTCCAAGCTTTATTAAGGGAGTTGGGGAATTTACCCGCCTGTGCATAACTTATCAGTGTGAGATCAAACAAATCAACGTTATAGCGCGTCACCTTTGAGAGTTGTCGTGGATCGAAGTACCATTAAGGCCTCGCCTGGACACGTGCCAGAGTTGGGGTATTATTAGCTCGTCGACAACGTCTGAGTTAATCAAGCTCAAATAAGATCAATATTTCCCGTAGGTGATGGTCCAGGGCCGGCGTCCGGTGCCTGTCACGCAGGATTACGAACCAGAACCGACAACGATGTACGCCGCTCGTTTGAAACTTCAATTTACGTCTTAACCTAATTATGTCGAGAACCAACACGTAAACAAATTAATCTTTCGTAAAGAGACAAGGTTCATGTAATCGAATTCCAGAATGTCTTCTTAGAGCTCGATAGAAACGGATTCTCGACGCGTGTAACCCATAAGTGGATTTGATATGGGGTTCAGAATTTTAGTTTATGAATTACTCTTGCAGATGGTTGTTTGTCGCGAATGGAACGCGCGTAAACATACATCATTTGTTAAGTCATGCTGTATATCTTCGACAGTACGTTCAATGGCGCTTTATAAATAGAGGGAGAACTGTGGATGCATTCAAAGACCGATGCCAAAAATTAAGTGTTTATGAATGATTACTTGTATCAATCAGTCAATATCCTATATAATTGCAGCGAAATTTACCGATATCAGCAAAAATATACCTAATTGTTACGATATTCGAAAGTTGCTCTTGTAAATTATATTTAGACTTATGTTAAATTATATTGAACTAGTGTTTATATATTTTTCAGTTTATAAAAGTAGAAGATAGCAGAAAAAATATATTAGAAAATATGGTTTTTATTTTGTATTTTGAAATGCTTAAAACACTGTTCGCCATTTTCGCTCATGATAGTGACGTCACCGGTCCCGTTAAGTAAACTGAAGGCCGTCTATTGCAGTCCAAATAGTGCCGTCCCTCGATCTCTGTCAAAGTATTTTTGAGTGGACGGCACTATACGATGGTTGATTTTCAAACAGCAAAAATGGCGGACGGCGTTTGTCGCTGTTCATGAAATTTCTATTTTCAATTAATAAAATTCAGCTTTCAGGCTCTCAAAAATACAATAAAATTTATTTTAGAGCTAGTAAGATCATTATTTCTCAGGTTATAAAAGTTATTCGTCGATCATTTAATATTCCGTTATTGACGCAGAAGACGTAGGTACTTTCTTCATTACCCGAGGGTAAAGGGTTAATATTTATTTCGAGACATAATCATTTTGCGAATTCTATAAGTAACATTCATACTACAAAGTGCTGTTTACTTTCTATACTTACTATGTAGCGTGACCATTCGCTTGAGAATTTCTGCGTTCCAACAAGAGAAACGCTTAGCTGAGTAGTTAAGTTTTATTAATGGCATTACCTAAGTACTCGGGCTTTTGTTTCAGCCATTGCAATATTCGTTATGGTTCAAGCCTCATTTGACCTTCTTCTTAAAGTTTAAATGTTTCACCTTTTGGAGAATTACGAACGTAACTAGCCTTGAGACCGCTTTACGTCGCTCTCAAACTATATAGTACATATTTAATGTAAACTGCGTGTTTATGAACTAGTTATGAGAATCTGTAGTCCTGAAACATAATATTGACTTGAGGTACTGGGCTCCTTAATCATTTAATGACCGAACTTATTCTCTAGCGCCGTTCATAACTTTTCAAGTAAGGAAGCATTAGATCACATTTAATATATATCGTGCGCTGCTAGCTGAAACGAAAATGCATTTACCACGCACAGAGAAATTCCCTGTGTATTTATTGACAAGCGAATATAGTGAATCGAGAATCCAATAATTGATTTTAATACAAATTAAAGTCCGGAAGCAAACCGGTATACCTATTCCGCAAATGTTAATTTAATTAACTTTTAGGTTCGTTAAGATATGTCATAATTTATTTTCTTTCACTTTTAGTGCCCTACGCGAATTCAGTTTGATTGTGATTGTCTATTAAATACGGACATACCCGATGAGATGACAATACTGAAGTGCCAGCATAACACGCACGGTAGTAAGGTACACTAAAAAATTTGTATTCCATATGTTTGTTAAAAAAAACATTCTCACACCAGAAAGCCTGTTGTTAACAGCCTTAATTAGTCCGATATTCTATTATATTATAATGCATAGGTATACGCTTACCGTAGATATAATGTTGTCGTAGGTATGTAAAGGAATGGCAAGCACTGGGAAAAAGAAACCGCGTTAATTAACGGTGCCGGCGACCCATAAAATGGGCTACAGGGTGCAGTTTCAATGAGATTGCTTCCGCGAGTCGAGTGCATGTTGACTTTACTGTTGTCGAGTACGTGATGCGCCCCGCTATATTTTCTGTGAGAATATATTTACATGCAGATATTGTTTAATTTTTATATGTTTAGTGAGCATCTAAAGTAGCTGATAATTTTAGTACCTATGCAATTAGCCATAAGCCAGTAGAAATTGTCAGCTGCGTTTGATGCTGACCGTGTATCATATATATAAAGTATACTAGACAAGTTTGTTTGTATTACCGAACAGATATTTGCTCAATATGGTAATTTATTGTCACTTAATTGCACAAATAACACAAACATTATAGTACAAATAGCAGAGTTATGTAAGATTTTGTTGAAACTGAACAATCCTACATTTAGGCCGGCGCTATAGAATAAAATAAATTGAGAGACACATTAGCTCACTGATGACACCCTTAAAGCTCACCATAATTTTGCTATTATATGATCATCTTATAAAGCTATAATGCATCATTCATCCCGGTATTCCATCATTTTGACGCCCGCTGCTTGCCCCATTTCCTCGAAGAATGTTAATATAACGTAACGTAAAAATCGATATTTTGTGACAAAACACTGAACCGTTTAAAGTGGGTACGGGAGTTAGCTCACCCGACGTAAACTAAGTGCCTGTTGTTTTAAATTTCACTTTCAATTTATTTATTAAATAAGTGATTTTAATAGAACATTCCAAGTAAGTTATTTTATTTAAACGTGTGACAATCGCGCAAACCGAAGAAAAGGTCGCATATTGTTTTTTTTTTCTCAGTGGTATGGCCGAATTCGATAACGCTTGTTTTTGTTTTTAATGATTGAACTCGTTGTTGTGTCGAAAATAAAATTGAAACAAAAGAAAGTTGCTTTTCAGGCGAGGAGCCTGAAATGTTGGTTGAAACATCATTTAATACTCCCTTCGTGTCGACCTCCCTACCGCACCCTAAACGTAAGACTTCCGAGCCTATTATATGGAATATAATGTTAATATTTCATAGCATATTTGAGAAAATATAATAAATTTGCATACATTTAATTTCCTCAATCTGCCTCGTTTGCACAGCCCTCATTCATTAGTTCATTACATACTGGCAGATGAAAATGAATAATAATTACATAACTCGTATCCTGTAATTCCCATAATACAGCAGAATCCCCCTGGATTCTAAATTCTAACTTTGTAGAGTTCCTTACGCTTAAATTTATTTTTACCCTTTTACAAATACTCCTAGATCTCTAAAGGACTAAGTGTCAAAATACCTAAATCCCAGAATGCCTATTTTTTTCTCATTAAACCGAATTCTTAATATGGGTGAATTATAAAATGTCCTAGTGTTTGTAGAGTTCCTTACGCATAAATTTATTTTGACCCTTTTACAAATACTCCTAGATCTCTAAAGGACTAAGTGTCAAAATACCTAAATCCCAGAATGCCTATTTTTTTTTTCTCTTTAAAACGGATTCATAATATGGGTGAATTATAAAATGTTATAGTGTCAACATGGTAAATAATTAAAAATACCTTAATGAAACATGTCTATTTAACCTTGATCAAAATCAAAACGTTTATTCTGTAATTAGGGCACTTCTACATGTCTGGAGGAGACCTCTTTTGAGAAGAAAGCCGAAAGAAACTTAACAGTAAGTGATATTTTTATGATCAATTGCCTAATTTACCTATTGGAACTGTACCTACCTATTATAGTTTCGGAAAAATATATTCAATCACGACGTGTTGAAAAACTTAATTATTCACCCACACATAGTTACTCGAAATCAAAAATCTCAAAGAAAAAAATAAAATCTGAATTACCGCTTGTAAAATATAATTTAGGCATTTTGACTGTGACATTTTGCCATTCAGCTATTTTCGGATGAAGTTGTTTTGGGATGGAGACGTCTTAGGTCACAGTTTTTAAGACTTTTCTTCATGTAAAAAATAGACATTTTCATATTTAGGTATCATGGGCGCATGGATATTTGAAATTTAGTGAAATTCTAAGGCATTTTGCAATTTAGTCGTAATAAACCCTACTGGCTTTAACTTATTATCTAATATATATTGAGCTGTTGAGCAGACAACAATTACTTTTCTTTTGTATTCTTGTCGATGTCGTATTGTATTATAGGTATTATTTATTGCATAATATGCAATAAATAATCATAAGTAAGATAAAAATTGACGTTATCCATCACATAATCACGTCATTATTGCACATTACCTGTCATCTGACATATACTTTATGCACATAAATTCGACCGTTTAGCTTCTTTTTAATTTTTTCACTTCTCATGGATTCGGTCTTCAGTCTTCACTCATCATTTATGAAGTATTCTGTGTGATTTTTTTTGCGGTCGTCGTGCATAAGAAGAAAACCTTTAACTAGAACTTATCTACAGCATGATACGCAAGCTTAAGGCTGCCACGTCCCTTGTTATTCCGCCGTTGATCGGTGAACTCTTTTTACGCCTCCTTTGACCTGCTTATTATTATTACCACTTATTACAACGTCCTGCCTCGAAGCAGTCAGAGGGAAACTCATTTTATCTTGTGCTCAGGGTGTTCATCTGGAACAAACGTTAGAACAATACAAATATTAACGAGAACAATACTAAAGAGTGTATTTTATGTACACCACTGCGCAAACAGCAAAGCCAGGATAATCATTTATTATGAAGAGCGAAATGTTCGGCTGCGTGTACAGTAAGTACAGTTCTGGAAAACTGACGCGTTTTATAAATATTTCAGCATAATTTGTTGTTGTTTTTCGCGCGTATTTGAGTAACGATGTATGTGGGAATATGTATTACTTCGTAGCATTGAAACGGCTGGATGATGGATGGGTTCATCTTAATACCAAGAAATGGACGGATTTATCAAGTTTCAATTCGTGTTCAGCTGCCATATTGCTGAAAATCTGTTTAACATAATTATGTAGATATTTGTTTTAATATGTTGTGCGAGTACGTACGTATCAAACTAAACGTGAGTTAGTTATCATTATTAATATCATTGAAACTTTCAGAATTAGATTTATATTCGGTTTTAAAACAACCGAATTAATATTATGCTGTTTAGGTTTCTATCTAGCCGCTACTAGAGAGGGATCGCGACCTGGTGATCAAGCGCTTGATCGTTATAACTCATGATATTTATTCATCATAGTATTCCTTTGTACTTCGTTATAATTTCAGCGTCGCTGTCATTTGAGATGTATTTTTGTAGTTTATTTACAGCGGGATACGTAGGTAGTTGGATAGCATTGTTTATTTATATATTTGCAGCATGTACCATGTAATGAAGTTCATGTTCCATAAGGTTATTGATTCGTGTAATTCGTTGAACGGCGGCAATGCTGGGGCGGCGGGCGGCGCCGCGAATTATTGATGATCGAATCCAAACCGATCCGGAGGCGAGGTGTCGGACCACGTCGCAACCCTCTCACAATTAAATATTTTTAAATTTTACCTGGAATCTAAATGGAATATCTTGGAAAAATCAGAAGCATCAGTTCAGTTAACAGTTATCTGTTTATTTATTGCTTTGTATTTCGATTCGATTTACTAATTAGTTCAATAAAACTTAAATATTTCTATCTAGTTAGTAGTTAATTGATATGTACCTCCTTTGACCGTCTGCTTCAGGAAATTAATGAATGTAAATATGTTTGAAAGGTAGGTACCGATTCCATTAATGTTGTTTCTATTTGAATTCTTCATTTAATCGATGTCATAAATCATACCATAGAGAGAATGTAGACATTAAGTAATGTGACAAAATTTATTATAAAAAGGAAAACGAAGCAAATGGCATCAAAAGGGATATTGGCTTGAGGTTGACAAATGGTGAAGTATGGAGCGCAGAGCGAAGGGGCTGTCAAGCGGGCAGCGTCCGGAAGGGAGCTATTCCAGCTAGTTACGACCGACTACTGAACGCCCGTCTCCATTGTCGCCCACATGTTCAATTGCCAATGTGGGGACACGTTCTTACATGTGGCTTTCTATTACACCCGGCCAACGAACACTTGTCTCGACTTTTATTTAGGTCTTACGATATTTAGTATTTGTACCTACATATTAAATATAGAACCTAACATCAAAGGTCAACCACTATTTAGTTATAATTTCAATTCTACTGTAAAATTCGTAAATTTTTCCTTAATTATTAGTAAAAGGTTCAGGGTCTCTGAAAGATCTTAGGCGAAAAGTTTTTAATTAAGAACTTTGTTCAAACAGCCGAGTAGACAAGTTTGCGGAAGTCAAGAGTCGTGGTAGCGGCAGTGGCTCAGTTAGCTGTTGATACAATTAAATTAACAGACTCGTTTTTGTCGACCAAACCTAAACATTTTAAGCTTTCTCTTTCTTCAAAAACACTTCAGCCATTTCATTATCGTGCGACAAAAATCTCTAAATAACACGTTTGTGTGAGTAAAAGAGACAAAAAATCTTATCGAATTTAGGGTTCCGTAGCCAAATGGCAAAAAACGGAACCCTTATAGATTCGTCATGTCTGTCTGTCTGTCTGTCTGTCTGTCTGTCTGTCTGTCTGTCTGTCCGTCTGTCCGTCCGTATGTCACAGCCATTTTTTTCCGAAACTATAAGAGCTATACTGTTGAAACTTGGTAGGTAGATGTATTCTGTGAACCGCATTAAGATTTTAATGCAAAAATAAAATAATAATAATAAATATTGGGGGCTGCCTATACTTAGAACTGAAACTCGAATTTTTTTTTTCATCAAACACATACGTGTGGGGTATCTATGGATAGGTCTTCAAAAATGATATCGAGGTTTCTAACATATTTTTTTTCTTAACCGAATAGTTTGCGTGACAGACGCTTCCAAAGTGGAAAAAAGTTGGTCCCCCCCCTCTAACTTCTAAAATAAGAAAATGAAAAATCTAAAAAAAAAACATGATGTACATTACTATAAAAACTACGAACGAAAATTGTTTTGAATGAGATCTAGTAAGTAGTTTTTTTAATACCTAACTTTGCACCTAATTTATATGGGGCGCTATACATACCAGGTGCAAACTTAACTTAACCACCTAGGGATGGAAAGTGTTTGTACGGAACCCTCGGTGCGTGAGTCCGACTCGCACTTGGCCGGTTTTTGTAACACCCTATTATCACCAACTTTTACTACAAAGCAGTAGGCATATTGATTATCCAATCATAAATCTCAGAATGAATTTTGTAGACCACACTAACTCCGATGTGTTAACGTATTGGCGCGTTTATACGCGTTCCTATACATATAGTATGTAGCTCATTAGAGCGAACAAATTCTGCTTAGAATGCAGGTACACTAAATTATGTATGATAACACTGTAGGTATTTTTATAGGGTGCATTGGGGTTATTGCGAAATTGGTTATATTCCGAAAGTTTATAAGAACTACCAAACGCCGCGATATTTTCCTACTGGCAACATTACTTTAGACGCCATTGTTATCGGCTTTGACGCTCCAGTCGCCGTTCGTCGCTGCTAGCGTACGTGTGTGAGCAACGTGCCATCTCGACAGACAAGTGATTTTCGCGCCTTTTTGATTATTTCACAATAACCCCAACACTCTTTTCTCGGAACCCAGGTTAGTTATAAAAATAATTGTTTTTTAGTATTATAGATTATTGTATTTTACTATTGATTGAGGGCAACACGAAGTCCACGTGTTGTTTTTTAATTTGTTTCGGAATTACCCTTCTGGGTTTATTACGATACTCGATCTCATTCGCAATAACCCCGCCTAACATTTTCATAGATATGACCAGTGGTTCTCAAACTAGGTATTTAGGATAAAGATATATTTGGGTCGATCAACTTTTTTGTCAACTTGTGTCCCAACAAAACAAAAAATCATAATATTGTCTTTGAAATCTATACGGTTTTGTAATTTATCACGTATCTAATGTTAGATATAATGAATTAACTATAAAGTAAATCTAACTAGAACTTAAAATCGAACAGAATTATTTTGATATGTCGATTTTTCTTGGTGACCCAGGAGATATTTTTGTTCTCCCAGGATACAAAATAGCGTGTTCTAATCGCTTATCGGCTAGATACGAGGATTGAAGAATTCTGAGAAATATTTTAGTGAGTTTTTAACCAAATTCAAAAAAAAAGGAAGGAAGAAGGTTCTCATTTGACCCATAAGTATGTATGTATTTATGTATGTATGTATGTTTGTCCCCGATTTTCTCGCGTTTGGCTCAACCGATTTTAAGATAAGATAAGATAAGATATCATTTATTTGCTAGAATCATGGTCATTACATACATTAGGGTGTTACATAAATTTTGAGAAGTCCATCATAATTCTGCCGAAAAGACATTTAATGCGGTTTTCAGAAAAGCATTTGTTACACTTAGGAGAAGGTTTTAGTATTTAAACCGACTTCAAAAAAGATATTCTCATCGTTTGATTCTCACATTCTCATACTATGTATGTTTGTCCACGATTATGAAGTTGTTCACGAACAACTTTATAATCTTGCACAATCTAATCTTGAATGAACATCGTTTTAATTTGCGTCTGATAGTCTTCATCTTCCTATGCTGAGTTGATGATGGAAGGTATGACTCCTTAACGGTTAGGAGTTAGGGGATAACTCAAACGAGATGCATGCATTCAAGACCTCTCCGATCACCCCGCCATAAGTATTTTATATGAATCGCTAAAAAGCAAAAAAAAAACCGGCTTCAAAAAAAAAACTAAAAAGCAAAAATATCCCGTTCAAGTACAGATTACATTTGAATCACTACTAAACTATAATATATAAATATAAGGCTTGTGTTTAAACGCCTACCAAATATGATTAAACGCCTACCAAATATGTTGATAAATTACTTCCAATAAATTCTTAATGCTTGCCAAAACGGATGAATGCTCACCAAATAGTGTATCCCAAACTATTCTATAAATAAAGCTAATAATTCTTTTTCTTACATGCTATAAAAATATATAAACACCGTTAAAGTTAATTTCAGACCAAATAATCTATATTATTTTTAAATGGATGTCACCAATATTTTATATTATTACTTCCATTTTAGTCATTTTTGCTGAAGCAAAAAACTAAATGCTCACCAAAATGGCTTTTATACCCTAAAATTAATAAATAAATATTGAGGTTTCAATTACGGGTAGTATTTAAACGCACATCAAAAAAAAACCTTTTTCTATGCAAAAATAATCAAAATTTATATCAAAATTCCTGATTGCACAGCAAATATTGCACTCAAAATGTTACTAAATATACTACAATTTATATTTGTGGCGTGCATCTATTTATTTAAAAGTAAAGCATATTTAAGTATAGTATATAGCATAGCTAATAATGACTACCGCACATTATGGAGCGTTTTTTAGGGATATAAAAAAAAACTAACCTAACCCGGCCGAGTCGGATCTGCTCTGAAAGGTGATCAGGATTAGATGGTTACCTAGCTGAAACACTAATTTTTTTCAAAAAATTAAAGGCGAGGCGGGGGGGCGGATTACGGGGGTAAGAAATAAAGGGAAGCAATTGTAATTTTAGATAGACAGTAATATATTTTGACTAAAGGTTAGATAATTTGATTACACTAAAGAAAAATAGACTGCAAATTTTTGGTAATAATTTTGATCTTTTATGAAAACAATATTTGGTGAGCAAAAAATCCATTTTCGGAAGCAAAAAGATATACTGACTCAACATAAAATTATTCTGGTGTAATGTATATCGATTTTGGAATACAAAATGATTTAATTTGGGAGCACTGTATAGAGTGGGTTTAATTTATATGGAGGCAATTCATTTTATTTGGAATTTAGTTTTGGGGTATAAAAGTCATTTTGGTGAGCGTTTAAATTGTTCCCTAAATATAATAATTGAGTGGTTTGGCACGATTTTTTTGAAGTCGGGTTTTTATTTTATAGAAAGTTTTTGGTTGTCACCAAGCGATTTCAATGGTCAACACGTTCAATTTCTAATCCGAACAAAAACGGTCCGTAGGATAAAAAAATGTAACTCGATTGTATACAACTACATTTTGTGCAATTCTAATATTTTTTTCTGTTAAACGCAGTTAATGCATTTTTTATGACTATAAACATTGTTATGATGTTAAGATATATTTATGTCTGGAATAAGTGAATATCTCTCAAACAAGCTCAATTAAAGTGTGTTTTTTTATAGATATAAAGCATAATTTCTGTACATCAAATGTACACCCTTTTTTTCGCCACACTGGCTTTTTAAAACTTGTAACCATTCAATTAAAGGGATCAAGGAGATGTGACATAATGTCAACGCCACCACTCGTTTAAAATTTAAACTTTAAATCACAGTGGATGCTGTTTTTATTTTCCTGTGTTATTTTCTGAAAATAAGCATTAAAAATTATGAATTGATCTCGGAATAAAGTTTTTGACATGCACTTTTTTGCTACTTAAAATAGTGCGTATTTGTGTGAAATGTTGAGAACCACTTACTTTTACCGGGGTAATTCCGAAGTAATCTTTCCGAAATGACCGTATAAGCGAAACTATTAACAAAGTTTGCAATATTACAAGCACGGGGCAATTAAAAATGAAAAATAAATATAAACCATCAGTCTATGACTAGTAAGATCTACTTTTCAACTATTTCGGAATTAACCGATCATATTTCGTATTTCACCCAAACGACCAGAAAAGTGAGACATGACAAGAAATATGCATAAAAAAAGAAATAACAGCGTATTTTTGTATGTAATGTCCACTAATCATAAATCTATTCATAAATTTTCAAGAGATATAAAAATATAGGCAGTACAATTTACAAATAAAATATTTTTTTACTGAAATGTTGTCGTTTAGTCAACTCATCAAAATTTCTATCGTAATTACCCCAATGCACCCTAGATATTTTTATTGTGAATATTCAGATCATCCATATGCATAGTGTCGTAGTAGTCGACACGAGGAGGGTGCCTGCCCGCGCCCGGCGCTGAGGCCGCGCGCTTCGCTAAGCACTGTAAATACTCCCCCAGTCACGTACCACCGCTGCAAACTGTTGAATATTAAAATATAAAATAATATTCCCACAAAGATTCTGCTGAAACTAAGAGCTTCGTGTTCGAGACGAAAAAATCCGGCCCAAAACAAATCCCTCGCGCACGCCAGGCCAAATTGTAAAAAATTAAATAACTGTCTGGCTCTGAGAGCGGTATTTCAATGTTTCGTGTTTTTTCGGCATACAGTTTTGCTACAAGAAACCAAGCTCTCGTTTAAGTTACTATAATGTATTAGAATTCCATGCACGGCAGCATATTGCGCTCCGTTAAAGATGCAGCACGGCTCTTATAAATGGGTCTCGAGATGAAATCGCATTAAATCTGAATTGTTCTTAATCTTAGCATTGGATTGTACTAGAATTCGGATACTACTACTATATTCATACATGAAACACAATTTGTTACATTCAAAACTAACAGAGTATTCAAAATGTAAATAGCTAGAGATAGATTGATCCTTAAAATCAACTGTATGTCTGCTTTCGTCCGTTTGATAGAGCGTAAGTTTTATTATCGCTGCTTGACGGGTCCGTGTTTGTGTTTACAAAATCCAGCATCTGTTCAGCGCCGAGGGAACGTCCGGGCGCCGGGCGGGCTGGGGGATGAGAAGGGGCCTTGCACCTATGCACTCCCGAAGCCCCATCCCATGTCATTAATCTAACATCGCGTGGTTGAGAACCGCATTCCGCATCCGAATGACGATATACATCACAAAGTACAATATTACATGATACGACAGTATTGATGGTTTCAGAGGTCCACAATCTATTTTTGGAATTTATCAAATATAACGAACTTATCAAAGCCCATAAACAAAACATAAAACCGACTTCTAGGTAGCTAACGAGCGTTTTTATTGCGACACTCTTGTGAACGCATCCTTAGAAAAGCACTTTAAAAGTTCTGAAATTATGCTACCGATATACTCTTACGATAAAGGGTTTCGTTTACGAAATATTAAGCACAGAAGTGGTCCCTTTGTGTGGCTTACCCGCGCCTGCCTCCTTCCTCCCGCCCCACCCTTAGACTCCAAAGTCAGACTACGGATAATTTGTAAAGATAAACTAATTTGTAAAGGTAAATAAATACCTTGAAAAAATGAACCTAAAATACAATAGGATTTCCAGGGAATGTATCTATTTAATGTAAATTTCAAATGAAATACGTAAAAAAGTTTCGCTCCATAAAATGTATAGCTGAAAAAAATAGGAACTGTGCAGCTCAAACTTGCTTTGCGGAAACCAGAGTGTGAGTGTGGAGACGGGTGATAGAGACACAGACATCCGACTATAACGTGGAACCCTGACTGCGAGCACAAGCACATACTGATTCTGATAACACTGGTATAATTTCCACGTATATCTACATTAAATAGAGAAATTTTAAATAAAGTTATGATAAATCGCAGCCCGGGCCTCTGTATGTAGTTCGTTCACTATTTATTAGTCGTTGAACTTGTAAATAGCTGTTATCGATGTGTCAATATGTGTCGTCTTCAAATTATCGTGAGTCGTAACGGCAAGGTCCCCCGACGGTGACCCCAACTAGTCCCTATCATCCAGTCATGAATACATATATAATTATTATAATGTGTTGTTGTTTTATATTGACCGCTATATTAGAGATAAGGCGCGTATGTTTATGTAGCTATTTTATAATTACATGCTATGAAACGCGTTTCTAATGTTGTGGTATTACTTCGCTGCGCTATTCAACTTTTCTCATTAAGAATTTGTGTTTTCGACTCGACTGGTCTGTAGCCTTCTTCGCCTTTTGTAATAATAGTTCCTAAAGAAAAAGTCTTGTCTTAATACTCATCGATAAAGTTGGTTAACACATAATCTGCGTGTGATAAGCTAAGTACTTTAAACTTGGGAGTAACAGATTCAATTTTCGAAGGTTCATCCTTTCTTATGAGTAGGTAAAGCGTTGAACCCTAAGATAAGAGAAGATCAATTGCAAATTATGATCATATTTTTTAAATTTAGCTAATTCAATGTTAAGTTGCATAGTTGATTGGGGTTTGGAACGGCCACGATGACGCACGGCAGTAAATCCAGCCAGAGACGAGTCGTGTCGCCTTCAATTACATTCAATTGTTCTTAATATAATTACCTACCTAATTGTGAAACGTAGGATGCTTCTGCTCTGTTAAGCGACCCAACCTATTCCTTTAATACATATGGTAAGAAACGGCTTCCACGGAACTTATAATATATTAATACTGAGCTCTGACTTTAGGTAAGCTTGCTCCTTATTGTTTCGCTTCAGCTGATGGCGATTTAAATTCCGGTAGATGCCTGTAACACGACACAGCTTTAATTGAATAATTTAGTCTAATAGATTACTAATTCACGTAATGTATAACAACGTAATGGTAAAAACAAACGAACGAATAAATTAAACGAATTAAAGCAAAGTAAGATAAGACAACTATCATTATAACTACTCGTATCATAATATGAAAGTTCATATATAATATATACTCTTTTATTGTTCTATTGAGTATATTTGCACCTTACTAGTATTGGAGTGTCTGCTGGAAAATAGTACGCATAAAAGCTCTTTTAGATAAAGTAAACTGTATAAAGCTTTCGTAACTATAAAACCCTTTTCTTTCCCACTTATCGTTACGAATTTATCCGCACTGTATCTTCAGGACAAGACTATAAAAGTGAAGGAATTTCGTTAAATTAGATTGTACACCTATTTCCTACGTCGCACACGTTGGGTACCTCTTATAAATACGATTCCGGAATGTGAATTAGCTAATCGCTATTCCAGAACAAATGTTCGTTCGAAATTGAGCTTGGACTTAGAATTCAGTAGAAATAGTCGCAGAAGCTAATAAATTTCATTAGCGCATAGTAATTGGCGGAAACCTAAAAGCCCGTCCTTAAACTGATATTATTTTGCGAGGGAGTATAATAACGTACTAAAATATTTAATCCTGTCGTATAATGACAACGAAAACAAGTAGGATTTAATCCTTAATACGCAGTTACTTTGTTAAGTGCACACCAGGGTTACACAAAGGTCTTGTGCGAAGCTAAATCCATTTATCCTATAAATAAAACAACGCTTACATGTGTTGCCGAACATGCATCGCTGTTAATGTTTACATCGCTAGTTAAGGCTATGTTGTTTAGGTTGAAGGTTTGGAATTTACGGCAAACAGGGTATGTTGGGACGTCGAGAGCTAACAGATTCCTCTTAAGCAAGCGGGCGTTTGGATGCAAGACGAATCGCAGACTCGCTGGTCTATAAAAAGTCAGTTTGTTTACGCGACAGCGCTCGCCGGATATGACTGGACCGGTGGTACGCCACATGTAATGGGAATTGTAACTTTTCTCAAAGTGTTTGCCAGTATTATGGTTCAGTTCAGGCTGCATAAAATTTATATGCTCATTTGTCTCGTAGTTGACGACTCGGCTTTAGCGTTGTTTCACTCATTATAATGGTTAAAATTGGTAGTTCGATTTTTTACGGTCATTAATTTCCAACATATCTTTTTCTTACTAAACTTTTCTGAAACATATTACAAGTAGTAAACCAAAACCAAACGTTTTGATTATTATAATTTTTAGGGTTCCGTACCCAAAGGGTAAAAACGGGACCCTATTACTGAGACTTCGCTGTCCGTCCGTCCATCCGTCCGTCCGTCTGTTCCCAGGCTGTATCTCAAGAACGGTGCTAGCTATCACAGTTGAAATTTTCACAGATGATGTATTTCTATTGCCGCTATAACAACAAATACTAAAAATAAAATAAAATAAATATTCAAGGGGGGCTCCCATACAACAAACGTGTAATAGATTATGGTACGGAACCCTTCATGCGCGAGTCGGAATCGCACTTGCCCATTTTTTTTTAATACCGTTTATTTCGCGTATTCCTGACACGTACACAAAGCTTCATGGAGCACTGAGTATGAGTCATGTCTATTGTTTGGTTATGGTACCATAAATAGCACAAGCTCTTAGGGAGCGCTATGCAAACTCAAACATAATTTTAAACCAAGTCACCAGAGGGTCGGGCCCCCGCCCAGCGTCGCGATGGACAATTAGAACTAACAAAACTGGAGTGCTCTTTGCGCGGTAGCGCCGGCACCACACGGTATAATACCCCGTCGCCTTGAGAGACTTTCTTCTAAATATAATCCCTTCGCACGTGAATCTCACTCGCGCCTGATAAAGTACTATTACACCCTATGCTTGTCTTTATAGGCTCATGAAACGTCGTAAGCGTCGTTATGCTAGTTATGGCATATTACCTGCTTTACACCTTTTCATTATTTCATCGCGTTTATTACATCTTCGCCAATGAAAAGTTTTTATAACGGGATTTATTAACAATGAGAGCCTATAGCTTTGTAAGGAATTATATTACTACGCATATAAAAAGGAATCATCTATAAAAGAAGGTTTATATAATTGTGACGCGTATACCTATCCGCCAACAATAAGTGTTGTGTACAAAGCAGATGGTAGCGTGGGAATGCAGGAGTGTAGCACTCCATTTTCGGGGAGGGGAATCCAACGAAGAATAGCAGCTTTCAAAGGTGACGATAAAGGAGACCCACTCCGTTGAGCGGCGATTAATAATATCTTTAAACGCTCCCCAGCCTTCCTTTCAATTGTATCGGTATTACTGCCCAATTCGTCCGCCGAATAAAACATGATAAACAGGGTTTTTTGTACTTATTCACGAAGAAAATATAATTGTAGAATATGAGCATTGTTAGTTTTCATAGAAAAAAAAACAGATGCGTGCTCCGATTATTAAATGTGCCACTAAGTATTTATTAATTTGATAAGCGAGACGAAATTACACACAAACATATTTATAAAAATGTATTAAATACAAAAGTTCCGGGCTTTTCGTTAAGTCCATAGTCTATTGGGGCTGAAGATGCGGTTATCAACTTCTTACAGTTAGAGTTTTCGAATTACGCGCACTATCCTTTTCCTTTGCATCGCTAGGTTTAAAAGTTTTGTTGAGGTGTACTGGTGGAAACGAGTGCGAAACGAGCGCTGGAAATCTTAAAAATAAATATCGGGCAACCTCACACAAATCGATCTAGTCTCACAGCTAAGCTGTAGTAAGCTTGTGTTATGGGCACTAAACGACGATATACTTAGAATAGATAAATACATAGAAAACATCCATGACCCAGGAACTAATATTCGAGTTGGTCACACAAACATTTACCCTTGCCAGGATTCAAACTAGGGACCGTCGGTTCAAATGCTACTGCATAATAATATACTTAAATTCAGTGTAGTAACCCCACATTGTAATAGATTCACAGACATTTTATTAGATGTCAGTGGATATGAATAGTAGAGTTCACTTTTTAATTTAAAGTTTTGCTTTGATTGTATTTATAATCGTTAAGGAATTTGAGTGGATTCATTTGTATGGTAATCGAGGTCGGTAATAAAATAAGATGTCAGTAACAGTCGTATAGTCGTAAATAAATTATCTTGTCTTTACAATAGGATAAACAAGTGTGCCGACTTTATTTTCGAACAGATTTCGTTGATTTCGTTGTAGAAAGCAGATTTGTTCAAATAGATGATATTGATCTATGTAAGGAAAATTCTCATTCACTGTTCAAAAAAACAAATACAGATGTTGTGCATAATATTTTCGGCTTCGGTGAAAAGTTGAGGCTCGAATAAAAACGAGCTTTCCCTACAAAATACCGTGACAAAATTCATAAGATCTTTTTTGTACTCGTCTATAACTTCAAAATACTAGACTTTTACGGTGAATAAATGTAATCGGTGATTCAAAATCGTAATCAATCTAGGTGTAGTTCAATTTATTGAACGGTAATAAGCTGCTAAGTAGTACTAACCTTTATCACGAGATGTTGCTCAATAGGAGAAGTTAAAGGATTAATCTAGGCCGGGCATCCTGTCGGGTTCACTCGAGATGGGAACAATAACATAATCTCGTGGTCTCGTCGCCGTCGTGCGCCGGTGTTAGGGGCACTATAAACTCGACTATCCCTTCAGAATTCGTGAGCTTACGTCAACTCAAGCGTATATATATATAAGCGAGCTTGAAGCAGACTCCTAACCTGTATTCCATATTTATGAAATATTATCTACCCACTTATATTTCATTCTTTCATCAGTTTCATCTTAACCACTCACTTGCTTCGAAATTCGAGTTGAACTCTTGATAATTATATAATAGAACAAGAGCGTTGGTGAGCGTCAGGATGACTGGACCAAGAGCGATTTTGGAAGTTTAGATATCCTATGTTTTTGTACCTATTTTGTACCTGATATGAAATAATTTGTACCTCCCTAATAAGGGAAAAATATTAAAAATATTGTGGCCAGCCATTCTGACGTCAGGTTGACTGGACCAAGCTGGTTTCATCTAGTTATAAGCGTAACAACTATTTAATTTATTTGTAAAGATTTAGTACCTAATTTGTACCTTTAAGTTTGATTTACGTTTACATTCTATCGACACACCAAAAAAAGTCACCCCAAAAATAAGATTTCCATGTGAGTATTGTAAAGCGAGTAACATACGGAACCTAAGTAACATGCTATATCATATTAGTCTCATGTGTGACTCGCTTTACAATACTCACATGCAAATCTTATTCTAGGTATAACTTTTTTGGTGAATCTATAAGAAGTAAACGTAAATCTTTAAAGGTACAAATAAGGTACTAAATCTTTTCAAATAAATTAACTATTTATAACGCTTGCAACTAGGTTAAAAAAAGCTTGGTCCAGTCATCCTGACGTCAGAATGGCTGGCCACTTTATTTTTAATATTTTTCCCTTATTAGCGAGGTACAAATTATTTCATATCAGGTACAAAATACGTACAAAAACATAGGATATCTAAACTTCCAAAATCTCTCTTGGTCCAGTCATCCTGACGCTCACGAGCGTTGACAGGTATATCAGAAGGAATTGAGTGGATAATGTACATTACTTACCATCATTGTTAGTTTTACTTATGAGGTTATGAGTTAATCAAAAGAAATAACTTATTTTCTTATTAATTAGACACTAGTAATTGTGTGTGGCCAGCCGCTGTTAACATAAAACAGCAGAATCTTTGAATTTGTTAAAACGTTATTCTGAATCGGCTCTAAAACGAGTATTAAACACAAAATATGAACACTGTAAATTTACAGTCCATGTTGATACTCGATAGCTAAAATTTTAACGCAAAAAACAATTATTCTTAGGTTGGCTACAGCGATTGGGCTCTGCCCGCCAGTCAAGCGTGCGTTTAGTGAGTACTTGAGTAGACTACACAATTGTGCTCAATAACCACTTCCTAATTTTGTCGTATCCGGTACGGCGCCTATAGCGACGCAAGTCATATTTTATGCGGACGGCTAGAGTGATAAATTCAACATTATATCCTGACTATGATTTAAAGCATGTGGTTATATTTATATCAAAATAAATGTTTAATAAATAGGCGTGTTGAGAGTTTCTTCACAATGTTGTAGCCGTAAAATCAAACATTTTTAATCCTTAATTTTAAGAACTATTGAAACGGAGTACCGTGTTCGTCTTGTCTGAAGAAGATAATTTAATTACGAGTTATTATATATTTATTTGATTCAATGTTTAGTGAAACCGAACAGATATCCATTTCGACTAAAGTTCCAATTTTGCTTAAATTAAGCAATAACAAAGCGGGTGGGAGTCCCGGCCGCGTGAGACTTCACTCGCAATTTAATTTTGTCCCGGCAGGCGTTTCGGACGTAAAATAAAAGCAATTTTGTCTACGTAGTAAAAGCCGCTTTTGTGCTATCGATTAGATAATTTTAGGGCACTTGTTCTCGAGCCGCTTGCGCTAAATGAACATTTTGAGAAAAGAATGGGGTTTCGTATATTGTTGTCCACACGGGTACGGTTATCGCAATAGGAGTGAGTGACGGCTGACGATCCGTGTCTGTGCGAGCCCGAGTGCGCCGCGTGCGTTGGCAGCAGCTTGCCATGTCAATATTTCGATTCGCAGCCCAGAAACGTCAACTATTAACAGACGTACATATTTATTGCGACAGAATTATGTGTTGACCACGTCCCTGAAACGAAATGACTATAAATCCTTTGATATAACTACGTCGGTCCCATGAAAACCATCATACTCGATCTAAATTCTTCACTGTTTTATCTTGATTTTTTATTGCACCGGCTAGATTTCTTCATAATTTAAGTCTATCATGTCTTATTATATTTTATGGAGCCTACTTATTTTTTATCACTTGAAACTAGTTCAATCAGCAAAACGTTCGTCATTTCAAGTCGGAGATATTTTGGAATGTTTATTTATTAACGTCATTTTAAAATCTGATGGGGATCGTTTCTTATTCTCCTGTCTATCCGTTTTATACGTACTTGTAAATTATTCAGTGTACTCTTTAGAAACATGAGTTATCTTACTAGTATTTCCCGTACTCAATGTACAAGCATCTGCGTTAAATGGTTTCATTTGGTATTTTCATAACTCGGTGCTTCTCATACCTCTTCATCTAAATCTCAGTCGCGAAACCTACTGTTCAGTCGAATAATGTTGTAACTCGTATGTATTTCAGCACATGGTGGGGACGGGCATGGCGAACCCGTTCCCTGCTGCGGCGGCGGCGGCAGCCGCGGCGGCCCAGTACGCCGCTAACGGCGACGCACTCGCGGGCGTGAAGCACGAATCCAGCCCCGCTAACCCGCCGCAGCCCCCGCTCGTCAAGAGCGAAGGCCCACCGCCACCCGCGCCACTACCGCCGGCCAACTTCTCACCACAACCACCGCCTCAACCGCACCCACCTAGTTCCATAGACAATCAAAACAACAGCTCGGTAAGTTAATTTATTATGCATTAGTCCTGTATAACCGTGATAGTTTATAGACGAAAGACTTTGTTTTAAATGCACATTTATTATAATATATATTTTATTGTTTACAACCACATAGTAACTTGACAAGACGATTATTTGTTCTACATTGACATACCTGAATTATGAAACATAAATCTAAGAAGTCTAAGCGGCCAATATAAATTTTCATCGATAGGTATACGAACTCAACAAACCGCAATTAAATGGATGGGTTAATTTTATATGTTACCTTTGTTAAAATAAGCTTGCATATTATATTATAGCTTTTTCATCCATTTTCCGAGTACGTGGATACAAATCTAAGTTACACTTAATACCTATTCGGAATTTGGGAATTACCTAAAATTCCGGACATGTACATACGAATACCTACATACATTTACGTAATTAGTCTTCTTCATTTAAAGTTGAATAACTGCAGTCTAATTTCATAATAGATACATAATGAACAATCTTTTACAGCAAAGCGATGGTGATTCAGCGGAAGAGGGCACACCCGTGAGTGTAGCGGCAGTAGTAGCACAACAAGCGGCCGCAGCCGTAGCGGTGGCGCAGCAAGCGGCCGCGGCACACGCGGCAGCCGCCGCGGCCAGCGCCGCCGTCGCCGCGCAGGCCACCGCCGCCTCCCCCGACAAGAACCTCGTCCCCGTCTCGCAAGCGTCCCAGCCCAAGCGGTTACACGTCTCCAACATACCCTTCAGATTTAGAGACCCGGATCTCAGAAATATGTTTGGGGTACGTACCGCACTTCTTGGCTCTTCTGCAATACACTAGCGAAAGCACGGCATGAACGAAACATTTGTGTTTTATTTGTAGAAAGTGATTTCGAAATTGTAATTACGATGTTTTACATTTCAGCAATATGGCACAATACTTGATGTAGAAATTATCTTCAACGAACGTGGTTCAAAGGTAAGAATGATTAAATACTTAGTAAAATGCAATACGAAGTGGCTCTCAGAAATTCTATCCGAGCGATAGTGATTTCAGTGCGGCCACTTCTTTTTATTAGTTCTACTTTGGAGCAAATCGTACTCTCAGGACGCTCGAGTCATATTTGAAATATCAGTGTTCTGTCGGTACGCTTTGGTTTCCGTTTATAAGTCGAGTGAAATATTGGGATGCAATTGGGGTTTTTGCATTAAACTGTATTAACTGCCATTAACAGATGGCACGGACTTCGCTGTTTCATATCGTCTGATGAGTGACGACATTATATACCGTCAAATTCCTACCAAAAGCCACATCCCAATAGTTTTCTTTAACTATGACCGTTTCATGTTTTCTTTTTCTTAAACTGAAAGTCTGAACAACAACATAATTTAGTTGAATAACAGTCATTCACTTAAATCGATATTTTCTGCTAATTTTAAGGACAACAAAGCACGGAACGAACGTATCTTCAGAACTATTGCAATAATACATTATCGATTTTTAGAATATATTTGCAATAGTGACGAAGTTACATTATTTCTACAAGTATTTGCTGCCCAAACAAAAATTTCTCTCACTATAATGTTGATCATAGAATTTTTTTATTTCCCCTTTTAACAAATCATTTCTCATGCCTATGATATATTATTTTTAATTACATGCAATTATATCTTGGGTTAACAAATCTTAAGGCAAATGGGCTTAAATCAATATTAATACATTGTGTTTAAGACTATCTATCTCATAGCATATTCTTGGTTCTAATGTTTGGTGCAGTATTCTGATTGCATTGTAAATTGTCATTGATTAAATACTGTTACAATATCTCTGATTTTAAAATACTATGAACAATTTATGCTCATGGCCTATTTTTCATTGTGTTTCGAAATACTAGTGCCGGCTCTGCTAATGACTAACGTTACTTTAACTAATTTTACTTTGAAAAATACGTCCTAAGCATAATTATGTTGATAGGCAATGTTTGTTCTTAATCATCGATACTCAAAAAACAACTCACTGTAAATGTCAGCTCCCTATAAAATTGAAACACAGATATAGAAATGATTTTTTATAATAATTGATTGGATTGACCGCTTTTTCGTGTTTACTGCTTTCCTTGTGTCAGTTTGGTGACCGCCCCTAAAGTAGTCCATGCTCGCTCATAAAGAAAGTATTTACTTCTTACAAATAATAGCTCCAAATTTATTTTTTCTTCAAAGCCTCACATTGGGATATGCAGTATTAGAGAATGATGCATCGTCACTTTAACAGCTGATTTTCTGAGTCATATTTTCAGGACAGCTCTATTATTCATCACTAATATTATGTTATATCGTCCCAACTGCACTCGCATTTCTCTCGTTGTGTGTACATATTGACTGTGAACCTAGTTTTACCAACCATAGCACATAGTCCTGAATGGCTTACTTAGGTCAACATGACTTATGCGTGTAGTTTGGATGATGGACTCATTCTGAAGTATTTAATCCTGACTATTAGATTGATAGTGATCTTAATATTTTTGTCCTCTTTAAATAATATAAACAGTTCCATTACACGCTTCCTAACCAGGGAAAATGATGTATTTCATTAGTATTGGGCATGTATATTTCGCTGGTCCTGATTATTGTCTTAGTCAATCGATAACGTTAGTATTCCGTGTTTCCTAGTACTACTTACCTAGGGTGCATCACTTAGTTTGGCTTTATCTCGAATGTCATTTGTGTCTTCTTGGTCTGTACGATCGAGTTTTGTGTCTGTCATCACAATCGAGAGCTTGCATAGCGTGTGTTGTGTCACGTACCGGTGGCGCGCCTCGCGCCCGCGTCGCGGAATGGCATCCAGCCATCTCCTGCTAAAAATTTCTCTTTCTCTCTGCCCAAATATATTTACTGTTATAAATACTTGCACTCAGAATGGTAATAATAGAGCTGTCATTGCTTTTATAAGTGTAAGCGTTTCGTACAATCAGCAACTTGTTTGTCACTTTCACAACTCGTCTCTTCCACTGTACCGTGTGCTGTGCTAGCTGCTTTTTGTATCTATGGATTATCACCGTTTTATGGACAGTAGTTAACTTGTCTCAGCACGACTGTTTTTGATACAGATAATTTAATGGATACCTATTGTATTACTTTATGGGTTAATATTTGAATGCCGTTTTTATTATTAGTATTTTACAATGATAGTGATTTTGGTAACGATTGAGTCATGGGATAAATAACTCCAAAGCTTAGTTTTTAATTGCTTATGATTATGACTTTCATTAATGTATTAGACTTTTGGCACTGTACAAACACGCACATTAATGATGTTTTAGTGTCTTCTTTAGTTTAGCCAATTGAAATTGTAATTAATAAAAAAATAATAGTCATCAACCATCTTACCCTGACCATAAACACCGTTGAGCACTACGGTGTTCATATAATTTTGGCTATCGGTCGATCATTTCAAATGATAGAACAAATTGCAGCTAACATCCCGCACAAATTGAACGTTGTGTCATAATGTAGAACCTCTTTTTATAAGTCTATCTCCGAGGTGTATAAATGTGTGTACTCTGATACCTATAAGTACTCGAACACTGTGATACAAACACTCCTTCTAATAGTACAGACTACTAGGTCGAGCGACATATTAATTTACTTTAATCCAAACGCTTATGTGTACCCATTCAGCTAGAATACGCTCAAAGTATCAACGTAATAAAATCAATTAATATCCTCTCGATTTTTTCACTAGAATATTTAAATAAAGAATATGCAATGCATAAATGTTAATTTTTGTTGCACGTTGTTTTTTGAGCGACGCTGTTTTTAATGCATGTTTTGTCTGTCTTGCATGCAGGGATTCGGTTTTGTAACATTCGCAAATAGTGGTGATGCGGAGCGAGCACGAGAGCGTCTTCACGGCACCGTGGTTGAGGGCAGAAAGATAGAGGTGTGCATGACTCAATGAATACCATCTGTACCGTAGCACTGTAACTTATAACAAACATCCCGCTCCTGCCCATGTGCCCATGCCACGCCCGCCACCGCCACCGCAACCTGCGCTCGTCTGCTCTGTAGTTACTGTCATGCTAGCGTGCTCCAGGCGGCCCGCCTTAGCACTAAGTATGCCGACGTCTAATCCACAAACAAACCTTATTTATTTTATCCCTTTACTCTCTAGACGGTCATTTAAAATGCCGATCGAAAGAGAGACTGTCTCACAGAGAACTGTCTGTAGAACGAACCGTATCGTCCCAATACCACAGAGGTAAGACTACAAGTAAAAAATTTAGTTCAATTCTATCTATATTTTCTAAAAAATAATTCGAAGCACTAACAATGATTTCGGCGACTGAATGGCATTAAATATTGTTATTCATGAGACTCCCTTCTAACTGAACCCCGGACGGAAAGATACTAACACCTCCTGATTTCCCTTTATCTCATACTCCAGTGTCAAATGTCTCAAGTGTTATTGACATATATAAGACTAAATATTTACACCGGTAACGTGTCTTAAATATCTACTTTTATTGAATATTTTTAATGAGACATTTGTCACAAGATTGGCTGACTTTACAAAGTACTAAATCCATTAATCTAAAATTATATTAATCGTGATGTAGCATCGCTATTCCAAATTGGGTTCGAACCCCAAATGACTTCACTCTGTTAGTAAATTAAAAAATACCTAAATAAATTATACCTATACTATTTATTGTATTTAAACGCTTTGTGGTTTCGAGGACCACTATATAGTTTTTTGTATACATTTACTGCGTTTCAATGACAAAGCGTACTGTTTTTTTTGTTTTTAATTTTCATGATTTTCTATTATTTTGGTTTGAGCTTCTATTTATTTACAAAGTCAGCCAATATTATGATTGTATTTATAGTTTCAAGGAACCCACTCTGATCTAGTATTAAATTTCCATACCAGGTTAATAACGCTACGGCAAGAGTTCAGACAAAGAAACCTCCCACAGTACCGAACGGTAAGTGTCAACTCTTATTAATTTAATTATACCGGACTGAAATTCATGCTTGTGTCCAGAGACTGTCACACATAAAATTTAATTAAATATGACTGGCCCTAATTTACACAACAGAACCATAACGCATCCTGAGATTTCTCTTTTAATCCATCCAGTTATTCAGGCTAGAAATGGAACAGTTCCCACTTTGGGTGAGAGAGCTGAAATTGTACAGATCGGTGTTGTTTTACCTGTTTCTGTTTATACGTATACATGTTGGCTAGTACCGTTGTCTGAATGCAATTAGGTGAATGCTATTTAGAGATTGAGTCCACTGTCAGCCGGAGACAGTCTGGGCCTGGCCTCCGTTTGCCATGCGCATGCACCGGCCGCAGTAGTGCACATGTCTATACCTACGTACTCTTACTCTTTGTTTATTAATAAACACGTTGCTCAACTGCATTCCTAACCTAAATAACGCTCTCGATTGGCTATCTTCACACGATCATATATCGCTGGTTGCGTTTACACGGCTGCTGAAGGCTGTCTCCGGCGGCGGCGTCACATGTCCGCGACAAATTAACGTTCGTCTGCGAGCGAATTACACCACCAATTAGACAGCTTGTTAGTTTACCGTTAATCATCCCGAGCTATGTATGACATGTTATATGTAGGTCTATTAATATTTGTTAATTATTTTGACGTTTTCTGGAATGAACATTACAATAATATTGTTTTGCAACTTGCACTGTTACCTAAGTAATTTTTCAAATCGTGTAGTGAGAATGAAATGATTTTTTCCTAGAATTAGAATTAGTTCGAAGTAAAATGTGAATTATATGATGATGAATTTCTTTATAGCGTGCCTTTAATTTGTTTCAGTGTGCGTCCAGTGGCCTGAAGGTAAGATCTCGCACACTCATAATATACACACATCTCTTACTCGATGATAAAATGCTTACGCGTCTACATTTATTATAACATTCATTCGAGCATGATTTCTTTACTTAATGTGGTGGGACTATATGGTTGATTAGTTCTAATGCTCGCTGAATCTTGAATGTCACGAATTACATTTACGTCATTTGTAAAGCTCCTCTAACGGCCATGCTTCTTTAGAGCAGAAAGCCAACGGCTGCGGACTTGTGTGATTATCGCGACTAGAACGCGCCCGCGGGCTCGCGCTCGGGCGTGTGTGACTTCTGTCGAGCTGTAATGTGGCATGGCCCGGACATCCTTTTGATGTGAATAATAAACTTGCGTACCAACAGTACCCGACCGCGGCCAAGCCTCCGGAAGGGTACTCGCTGGCCTCGTAATTAGAAATGCATTATAGAAATGGTATTTAGTGATTTTAGATTTTGTTTATAATTTGTGATTAATAGTCGGATAATGTCGTATCGGCATCCTCAAACCGCACTAGAACGAAATAAACAACAAACTCTATCGATTAACCGAGGAAACGGCAACGGTTCGAGAGGATCGCTATCGCGAGAAAAAATGTAGGTATCACCTAACCGCCGCATCGCACGCGCGAGTCGCACGTTCAGTTCGCGACGGTTCCACGTAACGAGGCTCGACAAAATATCGCATATCGGTCGAGTCGCCCTGGACCCTCGCCGGGTGCGCTGCGACGGTTAGTGAGCTCCGTGGCGCGATGTGTGCGCAGGGCTGCGGGTGTCCGGCGTGTCGTGGCCGTGGCTGAGCGCGGCGCCGGCGGCCGCGCCCGCGCCGCCGCTGGTGCTGGCGCCGCGCGCCGCGCAGCGACGCAGGTAACCGGTAGCGCATGTCCTGCACCCTAGTCGTTGTGTGTTGCATGTAGCCCCCGTGGCCCGCGCCGTGCTGCGCCGCGAGCCGCGCGCGCCGCACGAGCAGGCCCTCCCGCACGCCGTCCTGCCCCGCGCCGCCTACGCCTCACCGTTGCACGCGTACGCACAGTGAGTACTCACCGCGCACCGCACACCGCATACTGCACCTTCCGTCTGGCACCACCTACCGCTACCCTACCCGCCCCGTCCTTGTGGTCTTTATTTTTAGTTCTATTCGAATTGACATGAAATTACACGCGTTGATAATTTTATAAATAAATTTAAAAAATTTACGATAAATGTGGTAGGTAGGTATATATATATAACACAGTAACAATCATTTCCACATTTTTTTTGTCGGCGGTACTTTTAAATTAATTGAGTACCGATTTCTTATTACATTCTTGATTTACTATCAAAACATTAATGTGTTAATTAGGAACTACTTACCCGTTTAAAAAATATTGCGCGTGCAATGGGCACTAATATCTCAATAAAATTGTTAATTAAGTTTCAAGTAATTAACGCCATAATTAATGTTTCTGGAAATCTATCGGCTGCAACATTTCAACTAGCGAATAGAAAAGTTTCAGTTATGCAGGTGTATCAGTTGAGTTTTATATTAAAATTACTACCACAGGAGACAGAGCCCATCCCGCCCCGTACACCCTAAACGCCACCAGTGATGGTCCTCGATGTCAATAATGATCCTGTCCACCATCCTATCACCATTCCTTCCCATTGGTATGACTGTTACAATCCTTGTTAGATAAATAACCTTTAGTATATATAGGTATTACTAGTTAGTATTTTACGTTCGATGAGAGTGTAACTAACAACTAACGGAACGTCGCTTAGCGCACTGTCCTGATATTAAACTGCAACTCTTCACAAAATGTATTTCACGCATTCCTTTGGAATACATTTACTTTACTTCTCTTACGAAAGTAACGTTTCTTTTTAATGCATTATAGATATTGTATGTAGTTGTTTCTTGTAGTGGCCTTTGCAAAAACTTCTATTTTGCCTTGTTCGATCTATTACAAATATTTAACTTCGTGAAGCTTTCTTACTAGAATCACTTATGAATATTACTTTAAAATCATTTTTCTTAGGTCGTTAACTAAAAATAAGAAAACAAATAATGCAACTTAATAATCCATTATATTGTATTGAAACTTAATCTTTGAAAACCATTAAAAGCCAATTATCTAATTATGATAATAAAAATCTAAAAAACAAGCTTTTTTTATATTCTATCAATACGTGGATAATAAATTCCAACTTTGTCCTGAAGGTATTGAAAAAATTACAGTTTCAGGTTTTAATGTTGACATTCACTGCATACGTAAGATGGTTTCTACTTTTAAAGGAGTAAATTCATATGCTATATATATATATATATATTAAGTTAACGGTCTAAGTAAATGAAAAATGATAATAATTCACGGAAAGTTCAACGTAGCTAGTTTTGTTTTTTACAATAATTCACTTCCGAATAACAACGTCAGCATACATATATTTACAACACAATCAATAATCTCCAATAATGAATTGTTTTCAATTTGCAGCGTTTATTACGACCCGTTCTTAGCTGCAGCCGCGACAGCTGATTCCAACTACAGACTCCAGGTAACACATCCATTGGCATGCTATATACATTGGCATACATTTATTTCACCATTTATCTGTTGTGTCTGGACGGGTTCAGACAGGAGGCAGGCAGGTTGTGTGAACCATACATGTGTTGTTACAGGCCGCGAAGCCGGCAGCAGAGGTAAACATCACGCCTCTAGCTCAATTTGATCGATATGCGACAATATCTGTATCTCTATCGCTTCCTGATTCATATTACCACCACGCTAGTATAAGTCAGATGTAAATCATTGTGGAGTGAGTGCTGGGATTTTGTTTGCTCCTTTTTATTCGTATGGTCCTATTGGTTGGTAATCCACAGTAATATATTGAGGGTGCACATTGTGTTTGTGGTAACCGAGACGATGGCTGCTGTTGAGTTATCTTTGTTCCTTTGGTATTGTGGTGGGTAATTTAGTTTTGCGCGTTTGCTGCAGCTGTGAATTGACTCGAAAAGACGCTAATTTTTCATGCTCCGAGTAGAACATTGAGCCCACAAAGTCGTAATTGCTACTGTCGAAGTTTACTAACCATCACCACGTAGCAGTCGCAAAAGAATGTTAGTGGCCGTAAACTGGTTAGTTTTTGTCTTATTTAATTATTCCTGTATAAATCAATAGTGCATGTTCATTTGTTTCATTAGCTCTACCACATTTTCTGCAACAACACTAACCTCTCAACGTTTGAGCCCCTTACGTCACATTTTGTTGACCGACAATCACATGCCCCGGGACCCGCAAGGATACTTCACGTCTGCGGCAGCGGGCTTCGGTGTTGTCGTGCAATAAAGTACACTCGGCGGCTGGGGCTCTTTGCTGCAGAAAATATTACTTCATTAGACTATAAAAGGAACGCTGCATGTTCGGCACTCGTGTAAATTCCACTGACATACGTAATTTACCACTTATTGTGTTAAAATGGTTTTAAGTGCTTTATTATTATGCATCGTTCTGGCTTTTTTCTTTATGGCTCAATATAAGCTAAGTCCATTAATATTAACAACGTCGTCAATCGCCAGTGATCGGTGAGTGGTCTGGTACATGGTAAAGTATACATTTTCTCGAAACGTATAAGTATTAAGTAGATGAACTCGCGACTATGTCCCTCAAACTGTAATAAATATGTAGAACGTAAAATTTATACCCTACAATATTGCCTTTTGTGGGCTCACTGTTAACAATGCATAATTTTGTCATGATTAATAACGCGTTATTAGGCTACTAAAAAGCGATAGATACATTTTTTTCACAGCTAACGTTTTCAATTTCATTCCTCCAAATGAACATACGATAATTCGATTAGAGTAGTTCGAATAGCGAACATTCCATCCGGTTTTATTTCATTTAAAAAATATTATGAGGATATTCGTTCGGTTTTCATGCCACAACTATTTACTTTTCAACGCATAGTAGAATCATTCATATTTGGCGTTTTCGAGCCTGAGATTAACAGCGAGCGCGATCAAAAGTAAGTACATCTTTCGTCGGGCAGTTTATCGATAATAATAAGTATTGATCGGTTTAAATGCAAATGCGAAAAGATCGGCGCGACTCTACTTCGTGTTAGTTATCTCCCGTTCAGTGGTAGCGTAATTGACCGTGTGTATTGTTATGTTTAGGCGGCAGCGGCAGCAGCCGCCGCAGCAGGACCGCTGCTGAAGTCGCCATTGACGACGGCACAGCACGCCGCGGCCGCCGCCGCCGCCGCCAACTACGGAGCGGCCGCGCGCGCCGCCGCCGCCGCCGTCAGCGGCACGCCCCAGCCCACCGCGCTCGGCCCTCTCACCGCCACGTAACTATCGCTCCTACTAATCTACTACGGATAGTGAATAAACATCGAGAAAAATTACAAGCCAGGAGACATTTCAAATTATAGCAACGATTCTATAAAATGGTAGTCCAGTTTTTGAACTGAGCTAACTACTCTTAATTCAAGAGACCACACAAAAGCAAATAGTTCTTAGCTTCTGCTGTGTTTTTTATCAAAGCAGATATATTTTTTAAGGACAATGAACGAACAACCCTATTGTAGTCATTAGTCATTATATTTACAAACGAATCAATGGTGTATTTTCATACACATTTCGTCCGGAAGTATGTACTACGGATTTCTAAAAAAACAACAAACAAACGTATAATAATTATTTTAACGTCTAATCACGGACTATATTTTTTCCAGGTACGGCAGGGAATACGATCCGTACCTAGGCCACAGCATCGGCCCAGTCACAGGTTATGGGGTCAGTATATTTGGATAATATCAAATTATATGTAGATTAGATTATGAATTTGTTGATGTGATGAATGAAATGAAATAATTTATTCAGTATGTAGGCCACAAGGGCACTTTTACAAGTCAGATTGTGAGTCTACCGGCATTTCGCAAGAGGAGACCGCTGTTGAGAAGAAAGCCGAAGGTAATTGATACATATATGTTAGAGATGTACAAGTTTCTCCAAATCAATGTTTACACTATAAATTATATAAAATAAAGTGATCTTTTCAGAGATTCAATTCCGTTGAGATGTATAAGGTAACGAATCATCAATAAACATTCATCATATCAACTTAAATACGTCCATTAATGAACAAAACCTTCAGGATTATGGAAATTCATAATAACGAATGCACTGCTCTTATCCAACGATTTCCTACGTTCTTACTAGAGTTTGCAATATTCGTAAATAAAACGATTTTGCAACTTTCCGGAACAATATCTCTTGATCTCTCTCCCGCAGTTGAGACCTACAAATTACCTTGGAATGTCACAGTCTTTGGGTATATGGAGACATTAGGCAGGCGATGAAAGAGCGCTTAAGTTTTGTCATGCTGACGTTGAGATGTTTATACCTGGTGTGTTCATAACTTTTGAGACGAATTTAAAAAGTTGAATTTGAAATGAGAACATACACGCAGCTTGCTCGAGTGTTTCGAATTTTAAATTTGAAATATTGGTTTTTGAAAAAAAAAAAAAAAAACGATTATTTGCCATTCTTTATCGAGATGGCGGAAAGCGAAATCCACACAGAAGTGGCTAAAAGAGAATTTACCAAGCTTTATTAGTAGAGAAGAATGGCATTGGTCAAGCCCTGACATAAATCCGTTGGATTATGCTTTGTGGACAGAATTGAAGCTAAGAGCTTACCGAAAGTCACATCCAAACCTTCAGTCCCTAAAACGCAAGCTAAGGAGAGAATCGAAGCTAATCCCTATAGAAAAAGTGCGTGTCGCTATTTGTCGAGTGGTCAGCACGCTTAAAGGCCTGTATAAAAAAGAAAAGCGGTCATTTCGTGTAAATTTTAATATATTTTTATTTATTCAATGCATATTGATAGCCTGCCCTATGTTTGTTTTATGAAAATAAATTGCTTCTGTTATTACACGAGGTATATAATAAAATATTTTTAGCAAATAATTGAATAATACAAAGAATCGAATTATTATCCCGTTATTTTAACTAAATCGTAGGCCGTCCTTAACGATGCTTTATTTTCTGATCGTCATATTATCGTTTTCCAGACGGCGGTGTACAGAAGCGGCTACAACAGATTTGCGCCGTATTAAGAAGCCAGTGGAACAAATTACGATTTTTACTCGAATATGGATCTACCTTCGTTTCCTTTGCCCTAACATGACAATGGACTCTCTTTGTAAAGGTACAAACATAATTTTATTATACATTAAGGAATCAGTAATAGTGCTAGCCGGTTCTGATCGGTCACTGTGCAAATAAGCTTGGGTAACGTAGTCGTCCCGGTCGACCGGACTCAAAATACCAAAGTCATTATTAAACTTTCTAACACAAATAGTATATTAAGTTCAGCTGTTATTGTTTTCGTGTAATGCATATACAAGTGCGAGCAGCTAAAATGCATTCGACGGTTTCGATATTTGTAAGAACTAACCTATTTTATTCTATCACTCGTGTGAGTGAACTACCTAAATTGGTAAATAGCGTACGCTATTATTTAGTGTAGATGTTACACTTAATATTGTAATTGACAATAGAAGAATACTTCATGTAACGATATTTAGTGAGCTTTGCACTTGCATATCATAGGAAATTTGTAAATATTAAACCCAATCCCATTTCGATTTTTTAGTTTACAGATGAACAATATTTTGGCTGGTCATAAACATTTCTTGAACTGTTGCTATAGTAACTCTCTTTACCTAATTTAGGTAATATTTTAGTTTTGTACGAAACATTTGATAGAAACTTTCGTTTTAAAAGCACCACACCGGATGTCGATCTTTTAACTATTACCTACCTAGAATATTTTAATTTAGGAACTCAACTTATTATATAAGTAGGAAGAGGCGCAAAGCTAACCATTTTAGAACTGTTTTGAAATATTTCGTGGTGCAAATATTATGCGGTGCCATCTACTCGGTTGTTAATTTACAACATATTTTTCTAAAGTTACCTATGTACTTTTTTGATGTTTTACTTTATTTTGAATAGTCGTAGAGATTCCTCGCTGTAAGTACTCAGTGTGACGTAAACGTTCCGCTTGGGTCTCGCGCGCGACTCTCCGTAAGTCTCGCTGCGTACCGCTTCGCGAACATCGGTAAACGTTATTTTCCCAGTCTGTTTATTCACAAATTAAACTATTGATCGCTAGTTTATAAATGATAGCATTTTATTGAATCGTAACCGTAGACATAACGCTTATATATGTAGTGTTTAAGAAAAGAAGGGAGCTCCATCGAGCTCTTTACATATCATTGAGATTTCTCCTTGTAAATTAGTTTACACGATATTTTCATTAACAGTGTCTAATAAGGACAGCGCTATTTTAATGTTTTTATCCGGATTTTCTTTATTTTATCGAACAAACACGCGTACGGGTCCAACCCTTTTAGACGTCGTAAAATTTAGATCGAATGTTTAAATTAGAATTGTAAAGTAATGTATCATCTACGAATTCGCTCAAAGTTTATACCAAAGCACAAATACCCATCGATTCATACGTATTCGAGCATTCGTGTCGTTCATCTCCACTCAATAGATTTAGTAGTCTTTCAGTTAGAAAAACTTACAAAGTCTGCAAAATCACGGCTTCATTCCTAAGGCCCAAGTTTTGCATTCTCGAGTTGAATAGGTACCTACTACTATACAACACCTACTCGCGGGTGTAAAACTGGCATAGCCCAGCCAAGACACATATATTCGTACTGAGTTTACATGTAATTTGCCATTTAGATTATTATTTTAACAACACAAACATTGCTATAGTAGATCTGATTTTTCTTTTTAAGCCTATTTTTAATTTTAGCCTATTTTGTGACTGCTTTCAATTCGAATATTTGATTAAATCGAATAGCGACTGCCATGAACAATTTTGCTTACAAAAAATGATTTTACATAACTTTGTCCAAGCTAACTCGATAAACGTTTATTTTGCCATGTCTTGTTTAACTACATATTGAATTAGTAACATATCAATAGGAAAGTGTTGCCTGCGCCGACACTCTCGGAGAGCTCGGTCTTGGGTCGGAGCAGCTGGCTCTGCAAAGATAGCTTTAATTATTGTCAACATTAAGTATAGCGCTGACACTCACCTCCCTACTCTCCCTACTCGCGGACCTAGTTAGCCGGCAACAATCCCATGACAATTTTGGTTTTAAAATAGGTCTAGTCCTTTGCGCACAATATACGTTGTAATTATCTTTACAGGTGCTTTTTTTGTAAAGGTTTCATGTGATAATTAAGAACCCACTTATGTGTGTACCTTCTGAACCGCGTTTTTAAATATGTTCGTTTTATTGGTTCTATATTGTATTTCTATTCGTTAAGCGATATTGTGTCATATTTTCCGAGTGCCGGTTATTTTACAATTTCTCTTCTTTTAGCACCACTGGCTATTTACAAGTTACAATTATTAGTTAATTAATCATTAGGTTAACGATACATTAGTAGTCATGTTGCAGCTTCGAACAATTATTTGTGCTTTACTGCTGAATACTCATGCGTGTATGCGTAATTTTAAGACGGTCTTAGTTTTTGAATGTAACTGATTATTTTAATGCAAATTTTTATGTAAAGTACAGGAAGGAAGTACATGTGATTCGTCAGGATGATTTTTATATTTTTTTGATGTAGATGTAGTCAATGTCACAAACTTGTTGATCTTCGGTAGTGTTTGGAGCTAGCGAGGCGGGTTCTGGGCGAACGCACTGTCGCTTTTTTTTACCGTTCCTACTGCCCGTGTTGATTAAAATTACAAGGTCTATTATTATTCCCTCAATAATTTTTCACTAAAATCCTATCACTGTAATGATACGCGTTCAAAGCTCGCCTCGTTATCTTAACTTTCTCAGATTTGTAGACGATTTTTTGATATCTTATTAGCAAGTCACAGAAAGTCCTTAGTTTTATATAAAAGTTTCGTAATCTAAGCCAAATTGTTATAACGTGGAGAAAATCTGAATTTAAATAACATATCTGACAAAATGGTTAGTGTGCTACAATAAGAAATGAAAAAAAAAGCATCATGAACAATGTTTAAATATAAAGTATGATCATTAAATTAAGAATGATATGTATTTTGTAACGCGATTTGTTTCTCAGTTTTTATGAGATGTTGAATAAAGTTTCAAACTGTTCTCGTTTCCGTATGCTGTGCACAAAATTATATCGATGGCTTCGATTCTATAGTTACTAGATCTAAAACGAATTGTTATATTGTGCATAATAAGGTCATATCAGTAGTATTGTTAGCGGTGACAGCATCGCATCGACGGCGTATGACTGCTGTTGCCGGGAGCACGCACGCAGGTGCGCCCGCGCCCTACACAATATTGTAATTTACGTAATCTAAACACTTAAATGTAACACGTAGCAGGCCTACTTTCGTAAAAATTCGAGTTCACTCAACTATGTCAAAAAACACTTGGAATGTTTAATATAATTTACGTCACCCTAGGCCGTAATTGGGATTTTCTGGCCGCTGCGGTGAAAAAACTCACTTCCTGGCCAAGGTAAGACGTAAAACTTTAGACAAACCACGGGGGGTAATTCTTAAAGCCCCAGATCGCATATGTATGGCCCTTACCACCCTTCGGTTCCGGCTACAAACACCTGCGATCTGGGACATTCATGAATTCATCGTCCTAGGTATATAATGGACTATTCCGTTTACTCGAAACTTTGAGAGTACCTGGCCAACGAGCGCGGACGCAGCTTTTTCGTGCTTTGTAAATAATGTTATCGGCGGGCGACCGCTGCATGTTGTGCGAATGATTTCTGCCTTCGGGTTAATATTGTTAACATAGCCAGTTATAAGTATCACTTGTTCGTCAATTGCACACGTCGACGCTGATCAGTTAAGTAGTAGTGTACTCAGATTTCTATTAGCAGGGTTAGAATTACGCCTACGTATCCAAATGTCTGATGTACATTTAGTATTGAACTGGTAGACCTGCCTGCCGTTGCGGCACCGGAGCGCCCGCGCGAAGGTCGGCACGTATACGAGTTCAATGAATTCGGTTATAAAACGAGGGAACAGGTGGACGCAGCGCACACTATTCGCCAATCATTAAGTTATAGAGGATGCGTGAGCTACCTTTTCGTGTGGCTCTCGATTCAGGCGCCGCTCAGTGATGAGCAGTTAGATGTTTTCGAAGCCTTCGCCTGCCACACGGAAGCCAGCTCGCAGCGGATTATATTTTTCGTATGTTATTGCCTAAAGGCAGGCGTAGTGTGCGCTGCCGGCGCACTGCGGCCACGCCCGCGCGCCCGACGACCAGTATTTGAGATACTAGTAACGTGCTCAATTTCCGTATCTGTATGTTGTACGTATACCTAATGTTAAAACTAAATGTTTTTAAATTAACTAACCTACAATAGATTTGTTACATAATAAATGTCTTCCGTTTGGCACATTTTATAGATTCATCGCACGTTTTATTGCTGCACAGTACTATTGAGAAGTGAATTTGATTACTCGAGCCGAGTGCACAGCGAGCTCCCTCATAAGATTTGTGATAAAATAATATAATTAGATTTTCTTTTCCCGTGTGGCAATTTTAAATAGATTGCAAGCTGATTTTTCTCTTTTATTGTAAATATTTTTTTCAAATGTGAAATATTGAATGAAGTGAATCATTTTAAGCCTTTGGCATTGTATACTCATTTACGTTATTAATAAATTATAGTATGAATCTTCGATTTTTTATTTATTCATCCAACTAATTACAGCCCTGGTTTGTGGTTAAACAATTGAACTGATTGAACTGAATATCGAAATTGTCTGCACAATTCCGAAATTTTGCAACGGTAAATATTAAGTTCTTCGAACGCGACTTTGGAAAGTGGCCTTATTGAAAATCAGGTGGTGTGAAGTAAGTAAGTGGATGGATGGATCCACCATCATAAAAATGGCAGTGGATAATTCATTGCATAATACCGGAAGTAAGAGATGGCGAGACGTTAGGCGGGTAACAACGGCTTTCAATTCCCATGTCGACGACGATCACTAAGCAGGAATCGAAGACGTATATAACGTACTTTTGACTGCTTTAATGCATGAAGACGACAATATACTGTTTACTGAACTTTTCTCTAAACTTCTATACTTATAGGTAAACGTAATTTCATCATGATTTTATGTGACGTTCAGACCCAGAATAGGTGAAAAACTTAACTAAATGACTAGGTGTAAGTATGTACGCGTAGCAGTAACGTGTCATGTATACGAGGGCCGTCTGATAAGTTTATTTATAAAACTTTTTTTTGCTAAATGGCATTACCACTGGCTGGCACAATCTTTCAAAGGAAAAATTACCAAAATGCAACAACAAATTGTCACTTTAACCATTGCTTAACTGTGATCCTGGTCAGTGATCACTATAAATGTTTAACAACTATGTATAAATATGAATTTCGTGAACACTATTTTATGAAGAGTTGCAATGCTGCTAAAATCTAAAATAAAAACTGAACTTGATTCTGTTCACAGCACTAACGCACCAACGTTGTAAACTATTTATAACTGATTAAATTATTTTAAACGTAGTCGGTCAAGCACATCTGATGCTCCACGGTGTGGTGGCCCAATCGAAGCCACCACTGAGGATGTTGTTAAAGAAGAAACATAGTATCGTACCTACTCGATGACCGCCGAGTAAAGTTGCGTGAAATAACTGAGAAGATAGGCAAGTCCACTGAGCGAGTGCATAAAATCCATTAAATCCGAATTGTTAGAAAAACGACCTCATCTCCCACGAAAGTCTTCTTTCATCAAGACAATGCCCCAGTACACACCTCAACACACAGGACAATAATTTTAGACAAACGAGGACTGTAACGCAGTCGTGAACGGCTATTTTGCAGACCTCGACAAATCGTATTTTTTGCTGAGAAATAAATAAATGTAATTTGTATAAAAAAATATGTTTTTTGACTTTTTAAAAAACTTATCAATCGGCCCTCGTTCATACATAACTTGGCATTACGTATTTGAATTGACGTAACTTCCTCTTCCTTTAGTTAAGATTTTCACCTATACGAGGGGCGTCTGAAAAGTTCTAAGCCTAAGGTATTTCGAGGTTATATATGCGTTTATGATACTGGCCACTAGAAAGGCCATTTAAAAACAAATTATTAAAAAATAACATGTCACGTTTTTATTATTCTGTTTCGAGATATTCAACGGAAAAGTAGGTACATCATGTGTGAATTACCAACGAATATTACGAAAATTGAGCACCGTGCTGTAATTAAATTCCTTACAAAAAGTGACAAATCACCGCAGTGTATTTTTGAGGAAATGGCTATTATTTACGGTGATTCTGGGCCTTCTTATGCCACAGTCAAAAAGTGGAGTCGCTTATTTAAACTCGGACGGGAATCGATCGAAGACGACCCCCGCTCAGGGCGGCCAATATCGGTAGTGACCGAAGAAAACGTAGCAAAAGTCAAAAAGCTGGTATTAGAAGATAGAAGAATTAAGGTTTGGCAAATAGCTGAGGTCTTAGGTATTAGTAAAGAAAGAGTCGGAGAAATTTTACATGAACATTTGTACATGAGTAAAGTCAGTGCTCGTTGGGTACCGAAAATGCTAACGGCCTTCGATAAAGTACGTCGTGTGGAAACTTCTCGGGCGTTTTTAGAATTGTGCGAAGATGATTTAGATGAAGTTTGTTCCCGAATAGTAACTGTTGATGAAACATGGATCAGACAGTATGATCCGGAGTGTAAGTCTGAGTCGATGCAGTGGATTGAAAAGGGTGAAAGGCCGCCGAAGAAATTTAAAGTGCAAAAGTCGGCCTCTAAGTTAATGGCTACGGTATTTTGGGATTGTGATGGCATTCTGTAATACTTATAAAGACTATCTGCTAAATAAATACATCCTGGGAACGCGCGCCAATTGTAATGCTTACGAGCTAAGCCCTTCAACTCTAGAGTTATCCTGGTCACGGCACCAATTGTAATACTTATAAAGACTATCTGCTAAATAAATACATCCTGGTCACGGCACCAATTGTAATACTTATAAAGACTATCTGCTAAATAAATACATCCTGGGAACGCGCGCCAATTGTAATGCTTACGAGCTAAGCCCTTCAACTCTAGAGTTATCCTGAGTCACGGGACCACCAATCGTAATGCCTATGCTAAGCCCTAACTAAAGGAACGGGTCCTTCGCCTGCTTCACCCTCGCCTCCAGACTCTACTCCTACAACAAAACCCTAAGGAAACCCTTCAACGACTACCTAGCCTTCCAAAACCTACAACTAACCAAACCTAGCTATGAAAGGATCTTTATACAGTTGAGCTGAACACTTCTTATAACTAATGGCCAAAAATAGTGATCTGTATAAGTGTGATTCGTCTAGGGCAGGATCCAACGTTGTTGTAGTAACTCAGTTTCTTTAAGGGATATTTAACCGTGATGTGTTGCTGAGTGCCGCCATACCTATATACTGTGCTACTAAGTATTTTTGTTAATTGAACCTAATAAAATTGTAATCTGTTTCCTTTTTAACCCTAGCTTCTATCCTTCTGCTAACTTGGTTCTTTATACTAAATATATTTTCAACTTAACTTAATGCTATATCTATCCTCGAAATATAAATATAATGTTTCCTGTGTAGTCCAGCCTTCAAAAATATCTACAGCTCTTATAACATGATTCAGTATGGGATATTCTACTTTTATTAAATATTAGTTATATCATTTCTATATGAAATATAAAACTCATTCAGTCCACAAGTAAGTTATAGATATATTAGATTACTCTATGTAACAATAAAGGTAAATATATGAGTCAAAACCAAATATTATTAGATTTCTGAGATGAAATATAATTTAGACTGTTTTCTTGGAATTGCATGTCTGTTCCAGGAATGTTTAGTAGACAAGTAATTTTGTACTTTATGAAACTACACTACATAACTTATCTATATATAGATTGAAGTTACTGAAACTATAAGATTCTATTACAAATTTAATGAATATTAAGTTTTCATGTTCGACCAAATTAAATAATTTTAGTATGATAAATTAATATGGAATAATGGTATGGATTTCATACTTTTAGTAAGTTCCAGTATGATATTCTAAAGTAGACTAGGTCTAAACAAGAAGTAATTGGTTGGTGAATAGAATTCTGAGTATTATTGAAATCCTTCGACCGCATACAAAATATTATCATTTGGCTGTGTTATTCTAGTAATGCTATCATCTCATTCTCCCAAAAATATTTAGTTTTGTATAAATAATGGCGGCTACCAGACGTGAGCAATCGGATAAGGACATGGTTACTTCACATATAAATTGGGGCAATACCGTTCTTTGAAAATTAAAACAATTCATCTTTTGTATTTGTTCGGTGTGTTATTTTAAATATCACCAAAACCCATGTCCCTGGATGCCGTATGATTGCTAATTATAATCTTTTAATGGCCTTCAGGCTCTTTTAGAGAAAAAGATCTCTCTCAATTCTATTCTGAGACTATGAAACTTTACTATGTATATTTGTTATTAAACAACACGATTTCCCTTCACTCGTGGACTAAATGAATTCCCATTCCATTCATTATAAGCAAATGAGTTGTAGAAGTTGGTTTTTCGTTTGATCATACTCGTAAATGTCATACATCCTTGAAATTATGAAGACTATTGTGTCCAACCCAAGTATCTTTCAACTCTCGACTGACTCATTCTGATAAGGGAAATTACTTTCAACCCTTGTGATATAAATTGATTTAGTTCTGAGATCTGCGATGTAAATACGGGAACGAATAACTTTCATTATTGTCATCCATAAGTCCCCGGCTTCTTTTAGCAATTTACACTTCAGATACTCCAAATCCAGCCTTAGGAATGCTTTGTTTTCCATACTACACAACAATCTACCATAGAATTTCCTCATCAACACTGGAGCATAGTATCTACAATCCTTTTTTGTTTATTGTAGGGATAAACGAAATGAAATTCATTATTATTATTATTAATCCGTAAATGGCGGCTCGAAGCTTGTGCCAGTATCAGTTTTTTTGGTTTATAACCAATGCATGACTTCCGTGTTAAAAAACTTATCAAAAAAATAAAAATTAAATTATTAAAACATGAGATGAAATGAACATGAACAAAGATGGCCGATCATCTATCAATGAAATTCATCTCATTTTTCATGTGATTTGACTAGTGACAGTGACAGTAATGACTTTTCTCGCTTTAGTGTTGCCATCTCAATATAACAGTTGTAAGTAATATAAGAGCATTACTTTACCAAATCTTAAAACATAATCGATAAAAAAAATAAGTTAAACTAAAAGTTCCTACAAATCTCGACGTAAAATTAACTGTTCTAAATATTTGTTCGGTCTAATAATAGGTTGTTCTATTCCCATTCTTTATAAACTAATACAAGATTTGTTTTTACTACAGACAACCCGAGCCATAAACACTAATAAAACAGTAAGTTAACATCTGCATTTACTGTATCTGACGAGATTAAAATAATTTGAATAGGTGTTATGTTAGTTAATGATGAATGGCCGATTGCTCGGAAGATAAAGAACCCTATCCTAATATTCCTATTAAAGTGTACCTATCTCTATACCCTGTTCCCTAGCTAGTACAAAACACTAGAGGCCTAAACCTCATATTTACATTTAAACGTGTATGGGACCTAGGTAAGCTAAACTATAAATTCGGGAGATTAACCCGAGGTTGGACTAGAATCGGTGTAAGTGGGTCCCCCCTTGCGTGGCTAACGAGACGCCGGAAACGCAGAGTAACCCGCCCTAATATGTGTAGATATTGCAAATATATAAATATATACGTTTATGAGACCAAACCTGGAGGTCCATCTGATTTCAACAAGTGTGGATATCCCACATGCCCAACGGGTGGACCTTGCATTCACCAGACAAAGCACTCTAGATCTGTAGGCTTATCACTGCGCTTGTAAATGGCAAGTGTCCGGGTCGCCTAGCCCAGATAAAAACTAAAGAGTCTGAAAGATATTCGTTTAACAGCCGCAAGGTTAAATATCTTTCATCTGGCAACCATGTACCAAAACACTATTTCTGGCATGTAATTATGCTTAATAGCTCTCAAACAACAAAGTCCCAATAAATTTTAATAAATAATTATAATCCCGAAAAATAATCTAAATTCCAACAGAAATTCCCCTTAGAATTGTATTTAGTAAGTACCTTAATGCCAGAGATCAGTGTTACCCGTTCGAAGTTGCAAGAAAGAATGAATGAACTCTATAAAATCCGTCCCTATTTATACCAATATTCCCCGACCTTCGTAACTATCTCCGTAAACCACCCTACTGTCTATTTCACGACTGCCAACCCACTGTTCCGTTGAAACACTGTGACCCCTTCCTGGGCATTCTGGACATTTCAGATGCGTCCCGCGCACGTGACCGATGAGACTCCTCCCACTAAATTTTGATCCTTATTCAGTCTAACATAAAGCTCAATTCTTCCGTTGGAAAATTTTGTGAATAGTAATTTGCTATTTTTAAAAGGTAGGATGCTTGGTATATTTTTACTTGCTTTCGTAAACATTCATACTGTTACTTCTATTAGGCATTTGTATTGTATTATAATTATTAAGTGATGATTTTAGTATTAGATGGCGAAATATGATGCTATTGTCGGGAACGTGATGATGACAATGATGATGTGAGTCTTACGATGGTGATATATGATTATAATATGATGGCGAGCACATGACGTGAACATGTGAATCGCTACAATTCTTTTAATCGATTATTTAGAAAAAGGCTCTACGATAAACGGAACTTATTATGCAAATCTAATAAGACAGGTGCGACAAGCCATAGTTGAGAAAAGGCGGGGTAAACTAAGGAAAGGCATTTTGTTTTTGCAAGACAACGCACCCGTTCACACCGCTAATGTTGCGAGGCGTGCTCTGAAGGAAGTTGGTTTTGACGAAATTGACCACCCACCCTACAGCCCAGATCTAGCCCCAAGCGATTATTTTCTATTCAATAATTTGAAGAAAGAGTTGAGGGGCAAGCGATTTAGAAGTGACGAAGAGATGAAGGCGGCTGTACAGGAGCATTTTGAAGGGCAAAATGAAGATTATTTTTTTAATGGCCTAAAAGCACTGTATAAAAAATGTAAAAAATGCATTGATTTAGGAGGAGACTATATTGAAAAATAAACACGAGTTCATTTGTGTAAATTGTTTTTTTCTATCTTAGGCTTAGAACTTTTCAGACGCCCCTCGTATGTCTCACCACACATAAGTATGTATTTATATAATCCATACTAATATTATAAATGCGAAAGTGTGTCTGTCTGTCTGTCTGTCTGTCTGTCTGTTACCTCTTCAAGCTTAAATCACTGAATCGATTTTGATGAAATTTGGCATGGAGATAGTTTAAGATCCGAGGAAGGACATAGAATAGTTTTCATCCTGGAAATTATCCCTAAAAAGATTGAAAAGTGAGTAAGTAATTCATGATGACATTGATGACCCTGTAGAAAATGTAATGATTAGACCAAAAGCACAATTGCTCTTACATTTGCTTAGGCGCTTTTAATAATCACTTTTATTAGTTAAGGTGATTAGGTGGATATCTATCGTGTTGTACGAGGTTGCTTCCATACTTCCAAGTTCCACGCGGACGTAGTCGCGGGCAAAAGCTAGTTAGGTATAAAGAAAATTCGTAGGTAACGATGGTGTTTTGTGAGAAATGAATTTAATAGAAGCCTTGTTTTGTGACAACCTATAAGGTATAATAAAATAACTACTCATGTTCATGTTATAGCAGGTTTCGTGTTAAGTTGATATTATTGTTTTTAAATTTCCCTGCTTACGGGACAATAGTGTACCGAACCTTAGGGAGGTGTGCTCGGAGCTGTGGAGGGTAATTTTCGACTTCGAATCAATTCCTGCTCGAGTCATGGGAATGGGACTAATACGATACTATTATCTATTCTGTGCTAATACCGAGACAGCACACGCTAGATGCATTCGGCATGTAGGTAGGTACGTCTACTTATAGCTGTTCGTGTAGATACTGTAAATTACAGCATACTTAGTAGGTACGTTTAGAATATTTAAAGAATGCCAACCAATTATAAGTCCGATTGATTGGGTGACCGATACCTATTAATATTATTAGGTCTGATAAGATTGCAAGTCTCTTTGATAAATAAATAGTACCTAATCATTCTTTAGTATGTATAGAATAATTAAAACAATCGGTGCGGCCTGATAATCTAGTTCGCGATAAGGGTTGCCCGTGCGCCGATCGTGCAGTGCGTGGTTATCCACACTCCCGATGTAATGCGGCTACACGAGTTGTTAACGAACTTAACATATTGCGAACATGGTGTTGTGTCCTCCGTTCAAGTGGTCGTCCAAGGGCGGGTTCAACCTCAACAGCGCTGCGGCCGCAGCGGCAGAGGCCGATGTGAGACGAGACACGATCGTAAGTCTATTATGATTCATGAGTTTACATACTTCGTCGCTAACGTTGCATTTTAGGTACATATATTATTAACATATTATCTTTCATCAACTTTACACAGGTGCCATATGAAATGGATATTAATTAAAATGTTTACATTCAGAAACGTGCAGTAGAGTGGTACTAATAACGTTAAGAAGCGTAACAAAATCTTTTAGCATTATTGAAACATGTTTTACTAAAAGTGCTCATACCTAACTATATTTACTCAAAATGATTGCCATTTACATGCGTTTTCACTACATGTTTCCTTTAGGTCTAGGTAGAAACTTATCAAACATGATAACAATCTTTATTGCTCATCAACTCTACCTTATAAAATAATAGTAAACACATGTTGTATTATGTACATCGTCCATCGGGCTTCGCATACGTTTTTCCGAAATCATATAGTAAGTACATACATTATCACAGTGAAAACAGTTTAAGTTTCACATAGGTACCTTAGTCCTATTTACGTTGCGGTAATCAGCGATAATAACCATATTAAAATTTCTATGTATAAAAATTCTTTGATCGGTCGATCCAGTTTACCATGGACTGAAGGAAACACCATATATAAATAAACATATAAAGATAACTAGTAACCATATAAATAGTACTTGCATATATTATGTACCGTGAAAACGGTTTAATGTCAGTCGGGACAAGCGCGCTACATGGTGTTACCATAAAAATATCGACATTAGGTACACATGGTATAGTTTACGACTTGACTAACTTATGACTAACTTATTTACGTGGTTGTTAGAGTAGTATAACATATGTGTAAACAATTTGTACCTATGAGACGTGTGACCTGGCTCAGGGACATAGGATAGAAAAAGGGATACCTATCTAAAAAAATACATAGATAGGTCACAAAGGTTCTGTATATCACTGCTCCTTTACCATGATCGCGTCAAATCTATGTACCTATAGTCAAAACTGCTAGGTATTTGCGGTTACCATTTTAATTAAATAGTTCTAGATATAATAAATTAGGTAGTTTTAATTCCATTCGTTTGCAGCTCACGTTCTTGCACATTAGATTATCATCCTCTAGTAATCAAAAATCTGTAAATAACGTGTTGATAAACGATAAGTTTAAAATCACTAACAAATCCGCTATGAGTACTTCCGTTCAGCATTAGCAATTCTCATACTCAAGAACATTATTTTGATTTTTTTTTTATATTTAATTATTTTAATCTTTATTGCACAAAAGAAAACGTTTTGTACTAAAGGCGGACTTATGCCATGAGGCATTCTCTATCAGTCAACTACATACATTGCAGGTGGAGATGAACCTACGATCTCTACTAGTCCGGAGTAGTGCTTTGACCTCTGAGTTACCACATCGCATGAAATTAAGCATTATATTCCGCCAAAGGGTCCTGTGTAACACTTTTAAACTGACTTCAAAAGAGGATGAGGTTCTATATTTCACTGTGCGTATTTTTTTATGTATGGTCCACCGATTTCTCCGCCAAATGTGGAGAGATTCTCAAAATTCTTGTTTTATTTGAAAAGGTAGGTAATTATACTCCTGAGGTGGTCCCATTGTCACCAAGTCGGGATCTATAATGATGCGATCCCAAGGAAATCGAGGGCAACCCTCAAAATGTTATAAGCACTAACAATGTTTTCAAGTATTATCTATTTATTAAAAGAATAAGCATGTACAAAGGCGAACTTATCCCTTTAAGGGATCTCTTCCAGTTAGCCTTTGAGTAAATCAGGCCACTGGCATTAGCTGAGCCATCTACCTCTTCATTGTTTTGTATACTATACAATTGCTATTATACATGTAATAACCAAAAATGTACAAAAACAATGAACAAATGTCTTATTATTATTATTATTATTATTATTAAATGAGTGCTAAACACAAATGTAAATGGTAGACAAACCAAGCAACATGAACAATACGAAGATAACTACAAAATATACTTGAAAATGCAAAAACCAAGAGAGAGAGAGAGATAGCAAACAGTCAATATAATACATAATTATGACAAAAACAGCAACCTAATCATTCATTCGACAGTCAAAATTTCTTTCACTTTGAGCGATGCTACGGACTGCGTCTTCCTTAGGGCGGGAGACAATTTATTCCATAATTTCACGACGCGCACTGCAAAACAGATATATATTATAAAACCGGCCAAAAGCATGTCGGACCACGCTCAGTGTAGGGTTCCGTAGTTGCCCATCCTTCACAATAGATGGGCTTAAATTAGGTACGAGAAAGATTTCAAGCTCTATAAAAAAGGTCGTAAACGCCAAAGTAACTCTAATTATTTATTACCTTCTGGAAGTCATCGATTATACGCGCCAGATTGAGCGGAATCTTTTAATGCAATATGGCAGTTAACTAATATGTGTAACGTTCGAAGTATAAGGACACCGGACACCGCGCGGCGCTTACGTCATTTTAAAGAAAAGTATGAAATTTTGCGATAACTCAAAAACGGCTCGACCGATTTTATTCAGTATAGTTTTCATTGAAAGTACTTATAAGGCCTCATTTTCATGAATTTTTCCATAATTTTTTGACCCGTCGTTTAAAAGTTAGAGGGGGGGGGGTTATTTTCGGAGCGAATATTTACAAAACTGCTGACTTTATCAAAAAATTATGTTAGAAGACCCCTATTATTTTTAAAATACCTATTCAACGACACCCCACACATTAGTGTTGAAACGAAAAAAAAAATCACCCCCACCGGCGCTCGAGAGGTACCTACCCGAAAAAAAGTTTTTTTTTTTAGTTTTTATTTACCGTTTTGTCGGCGTTATACGTACACATACTCATACCAAATTTCAGCTTTCTAGTAGGTACTAATGGTCACGGAGCTAAGCCGCGGACGGACACACAGACGGACAGACGGACATGGCGAAACTATAAAGGTTCCTAGTTGACTACGGAACCCTAAAAATGACATCTATGAGGTGGGATAGATTATAGATAGCGCCAGATTCGCACTTGACCGCAGGCGATGGCCACTACCATCCGTCATGTAAGAGAACTTCTCTGCAAGGTAAGGAGGAAGGAATGAAAAGGACATATTATACAAAAGACAAAGAACATGTAAGTCTCTGCGCTGACGGATCGGAAGCCTTTTAAGTATTGAGACACATGATCAAACTTGTGGAGACCAAAATGTACCTGATACAAACATTTTGTAGGCGCTCCAGCTTGTCAAGCAGCTCTCCCCGGAGATCCAGGAAAGCAACGTCACCGTAGTCAAGAAGTGGGAGTAAAAGAGAGCGGGCAAGCATGATCTTCGTATGAAGAGGAAGAAAATTCTGCAGATGGCTCAATGAATGAAGGGACGCGAAAAGTTTCCTACTGATCTCAGAAATATGAGGTGCCTGAGGTGCCCATGAAAAGGTTTGATCCATTGTAATGCCTAAATTTTTAACAGTAGAAGAGAAATGTATAGGCGGCGTACCATCAAATAAAATAACTGGCTTAGCTTGATCTGAGAGCTTGGAAACAAAATGTTCCAACGACAATAGCCTGCGACTTCTTGGCATTCACCATCAAACCAAAGGATGAAGTCCAAGCACAGATTGATTCCAGGTCCGAATTTATTTGAGAAACCAATGAGCCAAAATCATGTTGGCGGCCGCGTAAAGCTGCAAATCGTCTGCATATTCAGGTATTTGCGTCTGGTCATCATCATCATCGTTGATAAATCTTCTATTCCAAATAATAATAAAATAATAAATAGATAAGGAAGGTAGGTACAAACAAACGCATTAATTGTTAGGAGTTCTTTAAATATTATAGGTTGGTTAAGACTGTTAGTTGTATTATTTTTAGTATACCCCTGAAGTAGTCCCATTGTCACCAATTCAGGATCTGATGATGGGATCCCAGGGAAATTGAGGGCAATCCTCAAATGTTACAGGAACTAATAATTCTTTTCACATATTTTCTAAAGCTAATAATCTCTACATAAACTGATTTTAGTTTATTTTTGAAGGCAGTTCTTTTTTTTATTTAAACATTTTGTTTTTCAAATGCTAAGCACATTCTCCATATTTCAAGGAAGACGCATTTCAGCAAGATCCCCCTTGTTTTGATCATTACTATACTGTCACGTTTTAACTATCTTAGTTCTTTGAACTGATCAGAAGATCTTTAGGATTACTATTCGTTTGGAACAGAATAACACATTTGAGTGGGTAGGTGATGGCTGAAGACGTACATTTGTTCGCAAATGGTATTTAAAAGTCCCGTCATAAATCATCTGAACCATACTTTGTTTTACCGGCATGCCGCACTTCTGTATGTTTGCAATAATATAAAAAATGAACTATCAAGATCGCAGATATAATTGACATGATCACTACGTTGACACGATAATTATCTTAAAAGCTACAATTAAGTACCTACATTACTTACATAATATAATACTTATAATATAAAAAGTAATATATTTCTGTACCTATATTTTATTTGCAGCTTAATATAGGTAATATAGGTCAATTTATGAGCAAAATTGTGATCAAAAACATCTGGACAGTCCTCTATGCTGTTAACAATAGAGGGGAGTTAAAAGAAAATGAAAACCAATTTTCGTTTTTTCTAATTTTCTCAAATACCTGCAGTATTTCAGGGTGTTTTTCTTTTTGTAAAATAGCATCTTACATCTGGGCTAATATGTATATTAGCAAAACGGCAATCGATTTGGCTTCTGGGGCCGATGGCTCATACAAACACGGCTATACCCTTTTTGCTCATAAATTTAAGAACTCGACTGTAAGTACATACATTGACTTAGCGCTTGATTTCACAAAATACAATGGAACATCCATTGAAGTAGTCATGCATTTTACGTTCCAATTGTTACAAACGAGACTATATAAATATATAAGTATAGGTACCTAATGTAATACACATTCATTGCTTACCAATTTAGAATCGGTTGGAGTGCTTGTTTGTCTACTAATTGGTAGATATCTCATATCAGGACATCATCGTTAAACAAAAAAAATTTTTTTTTTTTTTACTTAATGGGATTGCTTTTAATTATAATCATGCCTGATGAGCACCCAGAAGATACCTATGCACTTCAGTCCTGAACTGGTCGGAAATAAGGACACAAATGAAACGAATGTAGAAGCAAAACGCCGAGTAGTATAGCCCCAAGATGCGTCCTATAACCTGCAGTATTTGCTAGAAGGCGGTGGTAGCATCTGTGTAGGTACGGGGTGCCAGAGCACACACCCCGTTGTATTCCCTGTAGCACACACCGCCAATCAGACATTACTTGCATGGTATGAAGCTTGGTTTCGTTTTGTATTTCATCGCCTATTAACCTCTTAAACTCGGATTTATAATTCAAGACCAGTATGTACCTATAAGTAATTCTTAAATTGAAAGTTGCAAAGAATAAGCACCAACAATTAAACGTGGTACTATATCTAGATAAAAATAGTTTATTTTTGATATTTTCAGAAACTTACCGAAAATGTTAACGATACACAAACTGCCAATGGTACAGTCACAAACGGAGTTGCGGTACAGCCGCAGCACGATGACCCTCAGCAGGATGGAACTCTACAGCAGGATGACTCCCCGGCCCCTGAGCCCGGGACCTCCAAAAAGTCCACCGCCAGTTACATGAGCATACAGAGTGTGAAGACGGCGTATAGCAGAGATTCAGATGTCAGTCAGGTCAGTCTCGTCGCGTCGTACTCTCTATTATATCAATAAGTATAAAACTCGTCGGTCTATTTATTCTTTTTGGTACCATCATAAATCGGGTTACCGCACCATCAGGATACCTCACAACAGGACGAGTCCCGTTCTTCGACAAGTCCATCATTCAGTTATAACTTACAAACTTAGAAAACGAATTTTAACTTTTACTCTTAAAGATTATCGGAAAAGTTACTTATAAACAAACACAAAGTCTCTTCTATATGCTCGTACTCGTATGTATCATTAACACTGATTGTATTATTATGAACAAAGTGTTTGCACACGTTTAGGCAATATTTAGAAGTGCCTACATTTATTTTGTGATCAGGTGGAACTGAAGACTGTATCAGACTTTATAACCCGACCCGCGCACGCGGAGCCGCAGGCGCAACGCAAGCGCGGCATCATCGCACCGCACGCGCCACTCGACACGTCGCGCGCCAGCGTGGATCTACAGTACATGAAATATGAAAAGGATGAAGAGTAAGATATATATAATACTTACTCGTATCTTGTCAATGAATCATCAACGTTTTAACCGAAAAATATCCACTTTTGGTCGAATGCCTCCCCAAGTATCTCGACGATGGCCGGCCATACGATACCTACCTCCAAAGATTTCACGCCATCCTTATAAGATCCATTTGTAGGAGGTATGCCATGCTGCGTATTTTGGATCGTGGTCATCGCTCGAGAACCTCTCTACTCCGGCGCGCATCGCAACGCATGAGTATTTGTGGCATAAAACTTCTCTTTGCATATTAACTTTGTTAGTTTGTCTATCTTCTTGGATATCTCATTATCCTCTCTCATTTTCTCAGAGGTTAACTGGAAGAAATCCCGTATAGGTAGTCTCTTTAATACATATCTTTTGTTATTACGTGTTTGTTATTTACTTTTATGTAAGTACAATAAAGTTTCTCCCAGAATATTTACTTTGCCCGAAGGATGTAGTATGCCTCATGGCATTAAGTCCGCCTTTTGTACAATAAATGTTTCTTTAATCTTTCCTTGTGCAATAAAGATTAAATAAATAAATGCATTAAACATACAATTTCTAGCCGTGAATACTTTGTTGACAAACCGTAGACTTATCATCATCTTATCGCTTATGCTCTAGACTTTGATTTTACACATTCGTATCTACACAAAATATTATGTAGGTACCTAATGTTCTCCTATTACATTACAGATCAATCCAACAAATCAAGAAGGCGATAATGGCGAATGACTTCCTAAAGAATCTAATGGATGATGAGTTGTTAGTAATGGTGGTCGAAGCTATGAGTCCCCAAGCGTTCCCAGCAGTGAGCCTGATCATCCGCGAGGGAGAATCTGGCAGCCACTTGTATGTCTCTGCCAAAGGACAGTTCGAAGTGCTCAAAGGAGGCCAAGTCGTAAAGACCTTCGGGCCGGGAGAGGCGTTCGGAGAACTCGCTATCTTGTACAAAGCCAAGCGATTTGCGTCAATACGATGTAAGTGATAACTTGATAAGTCATTTCAAATGACTCGTGGCCATTAACGATACCAGGTAGCTAATCTCGTTTGAATGCTTCGAAAGCCATTCGATGAGTTTGTTTGTTTTTTAAGTGCCGATTTCTTTGTTCATATTCGAAGAATTAAAATCAGTGTCAGGATTATCCATGATTAATGATTATACCATGGATAATCCTGACACTGACTAAAAGTGCCCGGACTGCATTGGCGGGATTAAGGTTACGACGCCTATTACCGGGGGTATCAATATTGTATATTATAAAATATTTTATAGTAACGCAGATTATTTAGTTGACCAACGGCATGATTACTGATAGTGTGTGTAAACGTAACAACAAGCTCGCAATTCGTCTGTATCCGCGACGGCAGCGCAGGAGACGGTTGCCCCGTACTAACGCGTGACGCCAAATGTAAGTGAACTCGAATTTTATTATTAATTTACGTAGTATTTAAAGCACTTAAACGAATGCTATCGTTTTTAAATTAATATTTATAGTTTCCTGCACGAATTCCGAGAACTATATATATTATATATAACGTAGTGGCACCAATGACCGACAAGAACCAATTACCGACACTTTATTTTTTGATTCAATAAAATAAGAGTAGGAAACCGATTTCTTAATATGGCATCACTGTACCATAGATAGCACACTTTTGACTGACTCCCATTGACATTTGAGCGAAATCTGCCATTTTGTTTTGAAATGGCGGTGTGACAACTGATTGTGGCTGGAGTACCTGTGAAAATAACAACATTTCTTAATGAAATCCTTAAGGAAGTGACTAATGTTTTTTGTTAATTATTCTAATGTAACTATCTAATGTAACTTATTTGAATTTTATGTTTTTCACGGGGTATTATAAGAACTATAGGATCGATTTTTGTTATAACGAAAGTTTAAAGTTATTTTGATATTAGTAAAATGTTGGTGTCGATCACTGGTTTTCACAAATTGACTTTTCCAATTATCGACACGTGTCGATAATAATTTTTTTAAACATTTTTCATTTGACAAGCGAATATAGGTCTTCCTACTTTGCGTATTTGGTAGATATTTGAAGTAAACTAATCAAAGTCGAGCTACCAGTAATCGACAAGTGACGATAATTGGGGAATAATATGTGTCGATGATTGGTCCTTACAGATGGCTCCGAAAAAAAAAATTTACTCCCGACCAGTTAGAAAAAGCCGTAGAAGCTGTGAAAAATGGCGAAAAGATTGCAGTTGCTGCGAAACGTTTCGGAGTACCTAGAATTACGCTCCATGATAAAATTTCGGGAAAAACAACAATGGGTTGCGCTATGGGACCGAGCACAGTTTTAATTAAAGGGGAAGAAGACATTTTGGAAAAGTTGATATTAGCGTTATCTGAAAGACATATTCCACTGAAAAAAGATTCGCTACTAGACAGTGTGCAAAGAATAATAATTGATCAAAACAGACTAAATCCTTTTACAAAAAATAGGCCCAGCAAGAAGTGGTTTCAGTCGTTCATGAAGAGACATCCAAACTTGACACAGAGTGCTAGACAACTTGTCAAGAGCTCGAGATAATGTGACTGAAAATAACATCAGTACTTGGTTTACTGAGATCGAAAGTTATTTGGATGAAAATAACTTTAAAACTATTTTAAACAACCCACACAGAATATTCAACGCAGACGATACCGCGTTCTTCTTGTCACCTAAACCTAGTCGCCTATACCATGGCGAGTGTTCTGAAGAGTTATTTTCTCTTATCCCACCCTCCCCTTTCCGTCATAGAACCACACGTGCCAGCTTGCGATGTCATCGCCTCACCGTGGAGAATATTCCCACACGTACCAAGAAGTTTGGCAATTCCTTCATCTGCCGAACTATTAAAGTATGGAACTCCTTGCCGGCTCATGTGTTTCCTCCTTCTTATAACTTGGGACCCTTCAAACGAAGCGTGAAGAAGCATCTCTCGGGCCAGCATGGCAGTGTCAACTGACTTGGCACCGTTGGTTTCTCGTCAGTTGCCATTGCGACTTGGGCTCCCCTTTTTGCTTACCATCAGGCGAAGTGGAGCCACTATGTTGTGCCGTTATAAAAAAAAAAAAAAAAGTCGTGTACTCGCCAAAAAAGGAGATAAACACCCATACAGCAGCTACGGTGATGAAAAGGACAATCTTACTGTCCTAATAACTGGAAATGCAGCTGGAGACCTAGCCCCTCCAATGATCATATTAGTTACGAACGAATTCCTTCAACTATCGCTGTGAGTGTTCCCGATAAATGGGCAATGGGTAAATCGGAGAGTGGGTGGATGTGTAGCAGCACGTTCTATGAATATATGACTAATGTCTTCAATCCTTGGTTAGAGCTAAATAATATTCAAAAATCGGTTTTGTTCTTTGTTGATGGCCACAAATCACACGTGACGCTTCATTTATCAAATGTTTGCTCCGAAAATAGTATTGTAGTCGTTGCTCTGTACCCAAATTCTACGCATATTGTTCAACCGATGGACTTGTCAGTATTCAGACCACTCAAAGCTCATTGGAAAAAAGCCGTGACGCAATGGAAAATGGAGAACCTTGGAAAAGTTCTTCGAAAAGAGAACTTTGCCCCAGTGTTGCAAGAAGCTAACACAAATGTAACAAAATATTGTGCCCAAAACGGATTCCGAGCGGGGAGCCTTTTTCCATTTGGTCCTGATTACATCGATATGTCTAAAATATCTAAAACCGAAATAGAAACCACAACTAAAACCAATCCAATGCAGAAAGAATTTATGACGTATTTAGAACGTGAAATCGTAAACGTGTCTTCAGAGTTACAGCAATTCAATAAATTGTACTTTGAAAATACAACAAACTGGAGAAAAATCCCTGATGAAGATTATTTTTGATTTGGGACAAAAACAAATCCGAAGACGCGTTGTGTCATTCAAGTTCGGCGGATGCTCCTACAACGTCAGACACATTGGTACAGGCGAGGTATCCGTCAAATGATGTAACCACTGCTCAAACGAACGATGTTGTTGTAACCGATGAAGCAATGGTTATACCATCAGATGCCGGTGACGGGTATACTGCCTTTTGGCCGAATTATGTTTCGTCAAATTTCATTTGGCAACCAACTTTTCGCCGAAGTTTTATTACGCAAACCAATCCTTGGCATAATTTTACTTCGTATTTTTTTTATTTCGCTACATTTTTATATTCCAAAATTTTATTACGTCAAATTTTATGTGGTAAATAATTGTGTAGGAAATGATATGCTAAGGCAAAGAACATATCGTCAAATTTTATGTGGTAAATAATTGTGTAGCAAATGATTTGCTTAGTCAAATAACGATTCATCAAAAGCCATTTGGGCAAATTACCTACAACCATTGCTTACAGTATGATGATAGTGCAAAATAAAACACAAATATAAACCGAAAAAAATATTTTTTAATCAAAATCAATTTGTTGTACCTGTGATACGTATGTAGCAGATCCGACTCGGCCGGGTTAGGTTAGGTTAGTTTTTTTTTATATCCCTAAAAAACGCTCCTTTTGTTGTACTTGTGATACGTATGTATGTGAGCAGATCCGACTCGGCCGGGTTAGGTTAGGTTAGTTTTTTTTTTATATCCCTAAAAAACGCTCCTTTTGTTGTACTTGTGATACGTATGTATGTGAACTGTAGGAATTCTAGCCGCCGGGATTACAGTCTTCGGGATTACAGTCTTCGGGACGAAACTGCTCCCAGAGATATGTAGGTTAGGGTTTTTTTTAATGCACACACGCACATTAACTATCAGCGATGATAACTCATGAATGAAATGCTATTTTGAGCCACAAAGTATGTAAACAAAAGTACCCTCTAAATTGAGGTGCATGGTGCATCACCCTACCCGCTTAATGCAATAAAATTATACTGCAATTTGAACCTTGCATTCTAACAAACTAGGTTAGATTTCATAATGCCATTCAATATGTTGCTAAATCAAGGTATGCCAATCAATACATTTGACGAAAACATAATTGACATCTTATAAAAATCCCAGATAATAATTGGTCTAACAAAAGTTTATCAAATCATTAATTGGGAAAAGATATCAGTGCGAAACGTTGAGTTGGGAAATGAAAATTTGACCAAATAAAAATATGGGATACGTAGTTCGGCGAGTTAAGATTTTGCTAAATAAATTTCGGCGAAACATTAGTAAGCCCCGGTGACGCTGTGCCTACAGAAACTCAAGAAATGCACTTCAACAGCATGCAGACGGAAATTCCACCAAAAGATGGCAATTCCAATGACTTAATAGAAACTGATTTATCAGCACATAACTCGAAGAAGTCAGTAGATGATAACATTGGCGTGACTCACAGTTTGCATGTAGCAAAAACAGTCACCACTGATGATGAAACATTTCCATCTGAGTCCAAATCGTCAACTAATTTGCCTAAAGTAATAGGTAGTAGAATATCTTCCTCAACAACCCAACTAATTCCACCGCCAACCGAACGTTCTTTACCAACCGATTTATCTAAAGATCCTCTAATGCAACAACCTAACAATGTCCCCAAGACTAATGCTGTTACTATAACCAACCTGTTTTAATACCGGAACTTACTTCACCCATGCATCGGTTCAGCTGAAGTAACAGGAGATCCTGAAAGGCAACAACCTGATAATAACTCCACAGTTACATCATACGTTACTCGATCAAGCACTTCCACCACCGAATCCTTTATCTTCATCCAGTTTCCCTGAAGTAATAGGAAATAAACTATCTCAACAACCTACCATTAGTACTATGGAACTGCAGTATACAACACCCCAAAAGTCTGGAAAAAGTTTTGGGGGTGATTGTTCCATCTCCTTTTAACCTATTGACCGCCAAGCGGTCTAGCAATTTACCGTGCCACTGACGCCAGAGTAAAAAAAAAAAGATGTGCCCCAAAATCAACAGGGATTGAAAAATACTTGTAGCGGTTAGAATAACAAAGTTTTTGATCATTGAAATTTGGACGGCTGTGGCCGACGTGGCGTCAGGGGCACGATTTTTTGTTGACGGCCACAGCCGACTGTGGCGGTCAAAAGGTTAAGAGGAGTTTGTTTTGGCCGGAAAAATTGATGGATAGTAATAAGAAGAGAATGAAACGAGAGAAAATTCCATCAACAGTAACAAGTACCTAAAGCTTGGAAACAATTAAATTTAATGTTACAATCTCACGACGTCGCATCGTGGCACGATGTCGCGTCGTACGACGATGCGATGTCGTGTCTTGTAATTGTATTTTGGCCCCAAAGGGGTGGTGATTTGGCAAAATCGACATTATATAGGTAATAGTCGGTAACTGGGTGTCGATAACGGGTAACTGTCGATGACTGGGTGTTGATTACTGGATATTCGGTGTCGATGATTGGAGATTTATACACTTTTTCCTTTTTTGCGATTTTTTGCTAGTCCGTATATAGTTAATAAAAATAATACATCCTATTCTTATCTCAAGAATATACCTTACCATACTCAATCGTTACTTTTGGTTTAAAGGTGACTAAATGACTTTTAATTTTACAAAGAAGCCCACTATCTCCTTAAGTTGTCGATCATTGGTGCCACTACGTTATATGTTTTTGCCTGGAAATACAATAAAAACGGAAAATAAAATACATCGGTGATAGACGCCATTTTTTGCGGGGAATCTAATACCGTGGTATATATACCACGGTATTAGTTAAAATGGTGATTTTGCTTTTTGTGTTTTAATTTTGCTATATGACATGGATAATATATTTGTTTACAATTAGTCTAATCTTGATCTATTTACGCTATTAAAAACTATTTCCGTTGTAGGGAAAGTATTCAACGAACCATTAATTTTTAACAAAAACTTTAGTACTGAATATATTGTTTCTATAGACACCATCATTTTGTCAAGTTGCATAAATATTAAGATATTTTACTAGGGTTATTCGCCAGGTATGTAATTTTGGTCTCAGACCAAGGTTGTAATGTATATTTTTGATATGTTATAAAAATACAACTGTATCTTATGGTTTTTATAGGTCGGAATTAGATTTTACAATACTCTAAATTAAGCCTATTACCGATGGTGCAATCATATAACCCTCGGTAATAGAATGTATGGGAATCCATTACCGATCCATTCAATAGTAGCTAAGGTCGGTGATAGACTTCTAAAAAAACCTATTACCGAGCCACATTTTAGTCTTCAAGTTAAATAATTTACGTTTAGGGTTCCGTTTGGAATTCTATCAAAAACATCAGATGTTTTTGATAGAATTCCGATTATTACTCATCATCACATCAATCAGCTGACATATTTTTGTGTGTCAAAGGAAAAAACTATTTTAATTGGTAAAATTAAAATAGTTTTAAAGACCGTGTTAAAGAGACCATTGAGCATAACAAAGGCTCCAAAGTGTTCGGAAAGGACAAGTCTATTGGACAAAGCCAGCTGACCAAGCTGAAACGGGAAGATGGCAGCATAGCGTCGACCAAAGCATAGGTTCTAGGCGAGATCGAGAGGTTCTATGGTCAGTTATACACTTCAGTCGCAAAGCCCGTTGACAACTTGGTAGGCGATCCAAGAGCCAAGCTGTCCCGACATTTTACCGAAGACATCCCGGACATCAGTCTGTACGAGATTAGGATGGCCCTGAAGCAGCTTAAGAACAACAAGGCGCCGGGCGAAGACGGAATCACCGCAGAGCTTCTGAGAGCGGGTGGAACACCGGTACTTAAGGTCCTCCAGATGCTCTTTAATTCCGTCTTGTCCGAGGGCAAAACGCCTGAAGCATGGAATAGAGGCGAGGTAGTACTGTTCTTCAAGAAAGGTGATAACAGCCTATTGAAGAACTACAGGCCCATCACGCTTGCCATGTTTATAAGTTGTTTTCAAGGGTCATCACGAACCGTCTCGAACATAGACTTGATGAAGCCGGTTTCCGAAGAAGCTATAGTACCATAGACCACATACATACGCTGCGGCAAGTTATACAGAAGACTGAAGAGTATAACTTGCCATTATGCTTAGCGTTTGTGGACTATGAGAAAGCCTTCGATTCGGTGGAAACATGGGCGGTGCTCGAGTCACTTCAGCGATGCCATATTGACTATCGGTACATTGAAGTGTTGAAGTGTTTGTATAGTAACGCCACCATGTCGTTCTGATCAGGAGCAGAGCACAAAGGCCATTCCATTGAGAAGAGGCGTAAGACAGGGGGGCGTTATATCCCCGAAACTGTTTACGGCCGTTATGGAAGACGCCTTTAAGCTCTTGGAATGGCAAGGACTTGGCATCAACATCAATGGCGAATACATCACTCACCTTCGGTTTGCCGACGACATCGTAGTCATGACAAAGTCGATGGAGGAACTCAGCATGATGCTCGATGAACTCAATCGAGTTTCTCAACGGGTGGGCTTAAAAATGAACATGGACAAGACGAAACTCATGTCAAATGCCAAGGTTGTGCCCATCCTAGTCTCTGTTAAAAACTCGGTACTCGAAGTTGTTGACTCATACATCTACCTAGGACAAGTGGTCCAATTAGGTAGGTCCAACTTCGAGAAAGAGGTCAACCGCCGAATCCAACTCGGCTGGGCAGCGTTCGGGAAACTACGCAATGTCTTTTCGTCCGACATACCTCAGTGCCTCAAGACGAAAGTCTTCAACCAATGTGTGTTACCAGTGATGACTTACGGCACCGAAACGTGGTCTTTCACTATCGGCCTCATCTCAAAGCTCAAAGTCGCTCAACGAGCAATGGAGAGGGCTATGCTCAGGGTGTCTCTACGTGATCGAATCAGAAATGAGGAAATCCGTAGACGAACTAAAGTGACCGATATAGCTCACCGGATTAGCAAGTTGAAGTGGCAATGGGCAGGCCACATAGCACGCAGAGCAGATGGCCGATGGGGCCGAAAAGTGCTCGAGTGGAGACCTCCGACCAGCAAGCGCAGCGTAGGACATCCACCTACAAGATGGACAGATGAGCTTATAAAGGTCGCCGGAAGGTGCTGGATGCTGGTCGCTTCCAACCGGTATATTTGGAAGTCCAAATGGGAGGCCTATGTTCAGCAGTGGATGTCCTATGGCTGAGATGATGATGATGATGATCTAGTAAAATACGAAATATAAATCCTGAAACTACCTACACGGAACCATCGTAATTTTTATTTGTTTATCCCTCGGTATTAAGTTCCGAATCGTGGATCCATTTTCTATTACCGATGGTAGAAAATGTGTGTATTTTTATACCATCGGTAATAGAAGCTCAATTCGCGGTAATAGAATCACAGTGTGTCCTTACCACGGTAATAGACGACTTGGGCATTTTGGTTTCAATAATTATTTTGTCAAATATAATAAACCTAACTGAAAACAAAAATGTACGAAATTAAAAGTTCAATAACTAATCTTCAATATAAAAAATATTCTTGATCGTTAAGGAGCTTTGGAACCCTTAATTTTATGGAGTCATCTGAAAACTAGCTTTTTGCCACGGTAATAGGCGCAGTTACCTTATAATAACCGGTGATTTCGTCATATTTGCGATTTTAATGATGATGATGTAGATTGTCCCTTAATATTTACCTATTTACATTTATTTATTGGTATTAAATGTCCTACAATCTAGATTGTCACCTGCCTTGATAAGATTAAAATAAACTATATTCATGACCAAATCTAAAAAAAAAATACATATTAAACTCGGTTTTTACATTATATCACAAGTAGTCCAGTGGTAACTCGAAGAAATCTCGCATAGGTATAAATCCGCCTTTGTACCTAGTTATTATTTTTAATTTTATTCTTGGACTGTTTATGTTACGTTTACACGCTTGCCAAACCTTGGCAAGTTTTTTTTTTCTTTATTTGCTTGCGGGCCCGAGGGGCCCTTTGCACTGCTGGTTGATGTCGCGGCTTGTCCTTTAGGACAAGCCGCCGGTAAGCCTTGGCAAGCCTACAGGATGCAGTTATATGTCAGAGTGAGCACGATGTAGGTCCGTCTTACTCTAACATATGACTGCGTCCTGCAGGCTTGCCAAGGCTTGGCAAGCGTGTAAACGTACCATCAAGTTCCTATACATACCATATAATATATAACATATAATCCAAGCTTTACACACGTGCAGGTATAACCGAGGCCAAAGTATGGACGCTAGAACGGCGCGTATTCCAAAAGATCATGGTGAGCAGCGGGCGGCGCGAGCAAGAGTACAACATGCGCTTCCTCGCCTCAGTGCCGCTGCTGCAGGGCATCCACCCCATCGAGCTCACCAAGATCTCAGACTTCCTTAAAAGAGTAAGGGGGTTGTAACCATATTTTTATACTCGCGTACTTTAATCTGTCAATTATAAAAAATCACAATAACGCACTTTTTAATCCTGTACCAAAATTCTATACTCTATGGTACCCGCTACAGAACTTTAATATTCATAAGACATCTCTTTACTCAACTCTAATAATTACAAAAAGAGAATATCAGCATATTTGATTAAAAAAAAGCACGCTACTGTTCACTGATTGGTTGAAATTACTTGTCAAAAACGCACGAGGCACCCACCATGACCATCGCAATCATGTTTTTTTTTAATGGTCAGGGTTAGTTCAACGAAAAAGGTTACATCAAAAAAAAAATCATAGTGGGGAATGTAGATTAAAGTAAAAAAATATTTTTTGTATTTTGCTCGTATAAAAAATATTGTATGCAATAGTTACACAATTAGGTAAGCAAAACGCGGTTACTCGACTATAAGAACCTTCATTGTGCAACCATTGCATAAAATACTATTAGAGTATTCATATCACGTTTAAATGCATTAGGAGACTCTGAGGATGACACCTGATAGTAGCCTCTGAAAGAGCATGTCCAATTTCAGTAATGCAAATGTGCTAACAATTCGCAGATAGTAGCAATCCGGTTACGCTACTATAACAATACAATATATTCATGTTGTTGTGTAATGTAGCCTCCACCCCATCACATGAATATCAGGAACAGGACAGTCATGCAATGCGTTTTGATATCAGGAGTTCTTCTCAGCGGGCACGGCGGTGGTGCGACAAGGCGAGAAAGGAGACAAATTCTACATCATCCGTGGTGGAACAGTGACTGTGACGAAACGCGAGGGCGAGGGTCCCGACCGACAAGTGGGCACGTTACGTCGCGGCGAGTACTTTGGAGAACAGGCGCTCTTGCACGAGGACCGGCGGTTGGCCACGGTCACCGCCGAGCCTCCTGGCGTGGAGTGCCTTACATTAGAGCGGGGGTAAGACATCTAGGGGCCTGACGTGACCGTTCTGATGTCGAAGGTACCCGAATGTAAAGTTAATCTTTTCTATACAATGGAAGTCATATGTGATTAAGAATCTTACTTACTTAACGAAGGACTATGACTTTGACTTGGTATTTTACTTCGTCTTATATATACGCATATATGTTTTCCTTCAACATTGACACCCAACACTGGGAGGTTGTGTCTGAAGATCGTGACCTTTGGAGGAAGACTTTGTGCGATGGTGTGGTTGCGCGTGATGAAGTATGGTTTGCTTCTCTTTCTCACAAGCGCGACCTGAGACACCAGCGTGCAGCTCTTCCCCCTTCATCAATAGGTGCAAGATTTATTTGTCGATTATGCGGCCGCGACTATCGCTCTCGTATGGGGCTATCCAGCCATCTTCGAAAGTGTCGCAGTTTATTAGACGCTGCTTAACTCATCTGTTATAGATGTAAAAATGCTAATGATGATGATATATACGAGACTATTTTAATTAATTTCATATTCATTTCGTTATGTTTATTGTGCATATTAAAGTAATAAATAATTTGTTATATATATTTACAGGCCATTTACGGAACTCCTTGGCAACTTAGACGAATTAAAAAATGTACGCCATTCCGTACCTCTACCACTGCAGCAAAGAAAGTCATCACAAGTTAAAAGCGGTAATCTTTTCATATTTTACAAACAATAATATAATACATCGGTGCTTATTTAAAACTTAGACAAAACAGTTACTTAATTAAGGAAGCTGCATTAGTTCCACGTAGATAATTGCTATTCTTAACGAGACTGATTCCAGTGCAATAGCTAGCTTGTACCTATTAATCAGCACAGTCGATTGTCGCGAATAAGTTAGCGACCCAGAATTCTCGAAACGATTCAGCCTAACTCGATTATCTATTTGGTATTTGAAACAGTTTCATATTCGAAATTCCATATCATCTCTTGATTGATTGTTAGCCCTATTACGGGCTCTCTATATCAAATTCCCCGTAGCCCCGTATTATTGACAAGTCTGAAACGAGTGTAGCTATACCACTACATAGGCACGATCTCTGGTTCGATATATCCACTACTACGGGCAGAAGACGGAACGGAGGTGTATCATTCACGGCTGTAGGACAAGCCTGTGGAAGATAATTATTTAATTCAACTCTCTCAACTCAATATTGACATCTGTTGTCAGAATTTGAATACGTGGAGCTGAAGGACCTAGAGATCGTTGGCACGATGGGCGTGGGCGGGTTTGGGCGCGTGGAGCTGGTGCGGTACAAGCGGGACCCCAAGCTCACGTTCGCGCTTAAGTGCCTCAAGAAAGTGGACATGGTGCAGCAGCAGCAGCAAGTTCACGCCTATAATGAGAAGAATATCATGATGGTCTGCAACAGCCCCTTCATCTGCAGGTAATTAGTAGGCATCTTAACTATCACCGTCCTATATGGCACCCTAGAGCAGAGTCATGATGGCTTGAGCCTGAAGGGAGGGGGACATGCCCCGCGTCATCACTCTGGGTTGGGTTTAGGTCGATCACTGATAAAAACTATTGCATATGTGTGGCAATAATAATGGGTCCGCTCTTGCGGCACATGTACCTTCGAGCTAGGTTTCATAATTATAATATATCTACCTAGGTACTATAAGTGATTGAATGTAGCTTAGGTATTTTGTCTAGTTTAACTCAGGTTTTAAGGGTTTTTTAACCAGGTTTATTACCTAAACAAGGCCTATTCATTATAGCTCGTATCATGCCTTATCCTGTCTTTTAGACACTAATGCATTCATTCGCGTAGGTACCTAATCATTTTCCAGACAGCTTTCTCGCATTGCCTTGAAAATTTCCAGACTAGTTTATTATTATGACTTTGGCTTATTGCCAGCAATATGGAATTATAGTGAACGCGTGCGACATATTTTATTTAGCATTCAAGCATCGGATAGTTAAATTGTATGCGGTAAATCACGTTAAAACTTTTAAAGGAAATATTTTAGATACATATATACCTATTTATAACATAGTATACTACCTATTTATATGCTACGTTTCAGTTTGAATAGGTACCGATGTCCCAATGGTTCGATTAGGCTAGAAAACACTATTTCACACAACACACAATAGCCTTACGAAATCAATTAATTAATTTCCGTTAATATAAATAATTTCTAATTATTTTTTCAACATTTGCTAACGTTTCCGCTTATTATGGACAGAGCCGAAGGTTATCTACCGCTAATTGTACCTACTTACTTCCTTAGTTTAGTTTAGGGTTTGCTAAAATTTAAATGTTTATCTTTTAGACTATATCGAACGTTCAAAGACAACAAGTACATCTACTTCCTCATGGAGCCGATCCTGGGCGGCGAAGTGTGGACGATCCTGCAGAAGCAGCGCTTCTTCCCCGAGGCCACGGCTCGCTTCATGGCGGCGTGCGTGGTCGAGGCCTTCCAGTACTTGCACTCCAAGGACATCGTCTACCGGGACTTGAAGCCGGAAAATCTTATGCTGGACAGGCTTGGTTATATTAAATTGGTAAGTAATTTTTAGACATACCAAACGTTTATGCTTATTTATGTTTGTGTTGTCCCATAAGTCCTCGTAAATGTCAGTAGTACGTGGTAGTAAGTTAGGCATATGTACCCCTTGGGCCAACCCGGGTCTTAGCCCAGACCAGATACCCTTAAAAATGGCATTGGATGAATAAAATGAGCAGTGATAATATGGCAGCCACGAACGAGCACTCTGGCGGAGAAACATCGAGACAAAGGGGAGTAAGCTATCGCAAGCGCGAGCAAAAGTAATGTAAGTACCATGTCCCGTTTCCTGTTAGCGGAATAATAAGCAGTCCGCTGTCATGCGCTCTAGTGCAGTTTAGTTTTTATCTAGGTAAGTTTAAGTCGGCAACCATCCCCAATCCGATGCCGCTGCGAGTACATGCATATACCTACTCTGTCCTTCTGCTCTGGTTACGATTGGACCTTATGGTATAGATTCCATAACAAGGGAATAAAAATATTACCTACCTACTAACGTAACCTACATGTGTCAAAATATTGTACCTATGTTATAACTTTACTCGATTTACGATGGCGATATTAATAGCGCATAATTGTTGTAGGTCGATTTCGGATTTGCTAAGCAACTTGACCCAAATGTCAAGACGTGGACTTTTGCTGGCACACCCGAATACGTCGCTCCGGAGATTGTGCTAAATAAGGTAATCTGAACTTATACTTATCTTACAATAATATTATATGCATTTTACGTCTTCATAGCTGTCACACGCAATGAAAATTTATTGCTGCTAATTAATGTTCGGATAATATCTTATTATAATTGCTTTCAGAGTTATGGGTTAAACCGACGGACATATTAAAATCCCTACTCCTTGCTTCCAATCGGGCATTTTTTTTAATCCTCTCGATCGTATAGCCTTATTTTATGCTTGTTATCGGACAATATTGTATAGTCTAGATTTCAAGAGCAAACCCAATAAACTAGAGAAATGCTTGAAAGCGTTAGCAAAGCAGGACAATAGATTCATATCATTCGTTGATACATAAAATTTAATCCTTTATAAATTAAAAAAAGTCTGGCAGTCGCCGGCCGGCTAAGGCTATTACGTATCGCTCACGTCGTTAAAGTCGAGTACTGCTCGACATATTTCGGTATCCGTGGCTAATGTGCGAAACCATATATACACATGTGTGTTATAAACACCCAGGGCCACGACCGCGCCGTAGACTGCTGGGCGCTGGGCGTGTTCGTCTACGAGCTGCTAGTGGGCAAGCCGCCGTTCCGCGCCGCGGGCAGCGACCACATGAAGACATACACGCTGATCCTGCGCGGCATCGACGCTGTGCCCTTCCACCCACGCGTGCCCAAGTCCGCGCAGATGCTGGTGCGCAAACTGTGCCGCGCTGTGCCCGCCGAGCGGCTCGGATACCTCAAGAAAATGGTGGACGTCAAGAACCATAAGTACGACTTATTTAATTTGTGTTATATCGTGTACTTATACTAGAAGGTGCCCGCAACTTCGTACCATCTTTGCATGTCCAGCTATCCCTGTATGGCGAAAGTCGTTAAAATTTGTCCAGCCCATGAAAACAGTTGGCGCGAGGCTGCCATGGCGAGGCGCCCATACAAAACAAATGACGATCCTGCATCACGCTATTAAGATTTTCCCTGAAATCATAACACCTCTCCATAGAAAACTGATTTTAAATACAAATCTAGAATTGTATAATAGTATAGAAGTTGAAAAGTCAATTTGGTTAACTTAAATTGTATATTTAATATCGTAGGCACATTATTTAATAGGTATATAATATCACAATTTTCCTCATCATTTGTTTACGTACTAGTAAAGTGTACCTAAGTTGATTGTCAACGCAATTTTATGCGACTACCATTTAACGCATCACTACAAAAATAAATGAATCAAACCACGACGGGGAAATAGCTGTTTAATGTGAAGAGGAAATAGCTCGTTGTTTAAAATCGGTCAGGGTTAAATACCGTTGCGGACACTACACCCGATGGTCAATTTTATTTTCCTCAATATTCATACTCCGAGTCTTTAATGTGTATTTTTACCCGACTACGGCAAAATAAAAAGGAGGATTATGATTTTATTATAAATACGGCAAATACCTTATACTCAAACAGATATTTTAATGACATAGGTACACAAGTAGGTACAGTCAGCCAATTTGATTCCTAGGCCATTTCGTACCTTGTCACAGTGAACGTCAATATGAAAGCCGCTTGAAATCTCATATCATTGTCATTGTGAAAAGGTTCTATAGTGGCCTATAAATCAAATTGGTTCACTGTATATAAGTATAAATTAAATTATGTATTACAATTGCGTATGTTAGGTATTTTATCTCATACCTTTCTATGTATTGGATTCAATTGGCCTTCCAGCTATTTATAATATCTAAAGAAAAATAAAATAAATAAAAGTTTTAGCGTACTAACAGTGTTGGTGCCTCTTTTAAAGTATTTAATACCCGAGATAAGAGACACCACTCTTCAAGATGGTAAGATGTTTGCAGTAGTAAAAAATTATAAATTAAATAAAAAATAACATCTTAAAAACTACAACTAGATTAAAATCAACAGAAATATGCACCATTGTTTGCATTGAGTTGAAACGGTTATTTGCTGTCAGTCTTAACATAATTTCTGTTGAACAGATGGTTCCTCGGGTTCGACTGGGAGGGGCTGCGCGAGCGCAAGCTGAAGGCGCCGCTCGTCCAGCGCTACACGAGCCCCACCGACCTCTCCAACTTCGAGAAGTACCCCAAAGAGAAACTGCCCCCGGATGAAACCTCCGGTTGGGACCTTGAGTTCTAGGAGAAAACTAAGTCGAACGTACTTGAGATCAGGGATCGCTACCGGTATTAATTAAAATTGAGTATCCTTCTGCTTTCGTGTTTCTTTTTTTTTTAATTGAATATTTAAGAATAAAAAATGGGACAAAGGCTAGGAGGATGATGATAGGTATTGTTATAGGATTTCGAAGCCCACCAAAATGTGAATATGGTGTTATAAATAAGGGAAAACCGATATCGAATAACGGTATTTTGTGTGGAGCCGAATGCCGGTAGGTATCCGATCCCTGCTGAGGATGGTATGCTCATATTTTTTTGATTAAAGAAGTTGGTGACACTGAATGTGTTTGGAGAGAGTGGTTTGAAAAAAAGGATATTTATTTGAATAAAAACTGTTGGACGAGATTACAGATATGTGTAACCTACCTTAAGGTAACAAATCAGGTGCAATCTATTATGAATACTATTACGTACGTCCATCGTATAAATATGTCTAGACAGAGACATAAGTCATACATAACTCATACGTCCATGCATTAGATGTAATGCATATTTGCGTTTTGATATGTCGGACTTAAGGTGCAATTCTATGCATCGCGGTCGCAGCCGTACGCAGCCGCGCGTCATCGATTGCGTGCGACTGACGTCGGCCGCAAGTAGCTGTATGTGGATCTGCCACTGACTATTGTCGCATCAGACTCGCGCGTCAGCCACACGCGATCGATCGCACGCGGCTTTAAATGACCGCGATGCCCGGAATTGCACCTTTACATAAATATTGACATTCGTTTTGGGAGAGTGAAAATGTTAGTACCTATTGAATTATTATATCTGTGTTTTATTTGTAAAAATTTTTTGGTATGCAATAAAGCATTTTTGTATTGTATTTTTGTAAGTTAAGGTAGGCTGATTTAGAAAATATTTTTTTTATTTTATTTCCTTTTTGTTGGAGTTTAAACCCTCGCCCGAAAACCTTACTCTAGGACATCAAGGTTATTTATGTATCACGTTATTAACATAACACTCTTTAACAACCCAAAAGAAATGGTGTTTTCTCACACTCTGCGGTCAAATGTTAGGTACCTATTACCTATTTATGTATGTAACCGTGCCTATGATTTAACATCAGACAAAATAAAAAAAACCGGCCAAGAGCATGTCGGGCCACGCTCATTGTAGGATTCCGTAGTCTTTTCATCCTTCACCATAAACTACTGTTTTAAGCCCGAGGTTTAAGTTAAGAAAGTTTTTAAGCTCTATAAAAAGGTCGTAAACGCCCTAGAAACTGTAATCACTTATTACCTTCTGGAAGTCAACTTACGTCCTTTTAAAGAAAAAGTATTAAATTTGGCGATAACTCAAAAACGGCTCGACCGATTTTGTTCAATATAGTTTTCATTGAAAGTACTTATAAGGCCTCATTTACATGAATTTTTTCGTTTTTTTTTTGACCCGTGGTTGAAAAGTTAGAGGGGGGGGGGGGGGACACTATTTTTTTGTTTTCGGAGCGAATATTTACAAAACTGCTGACTTTATCAGAAAATAATGTTGAATGACCCCTATTATTTTTCCAAGACCTATTCAACGACACACCACACACCAGTGTTGAAAAGAAAATAAAAATTCAACCCCACTTTAGCTACGAGAGGTAACCGAATTTTTTTTTTTTTTTTTTAATATTTAGTTTACCGTTCTGTCGGCATTATACATACACATACTCATACCAAATTTCAGCTTTCTAGTACTAATGATCACGGAGCTAAGCCGCGGATGGACGGACAGACGGACATGGCGAAACTATAAGGGTTCCTATTTGACTACGGAACCCTAAAAAGAATGACCAAATCGGCTTAAACATGACTGAGTTCCGAATTAACACAAAAGAAAAAAGGATAGGCGTAAAGGCGATAGGCTTAAATGAGTAAATCAAAACTCATATTATTTATTTTTATAGAATCTGTTTTTTTATCGATTCTATTTTTTATGTGGAACTACCACTTTTTTTTTCTTTCTGAATTACCATTCATATTATTTAATTATGCAGCTATATTCAAGTTTCGGAGCATTTCTAAAAAGTGTATGTAGGTATGCCTACAAAAATAAAACTTCTTATATTCTGTTGTAATTATAAGTATTTTATATAAATTTTATTGCTATGTTTGATAATTCAGCTTCTGTTGTATAGTATCTTAATTAATAATCTTAAAAAATATATTGGAAATCACAAAACGAATTAATTTACCTTTAAAATATTTAATAGATTTAGATGAAATGCTCTTTAACTAGCGAGCATATCCTCTGTGTTAGTTTATTAATGCGGGCCTAAGAATGCTCTCGACAGTTCGAAAACGAAGCGACAGTCGAGGAAAAGCTAGCGTAGCGCGGGAATGTAGGTCAATGGGCGGAAAACTGCGCCCGCGCCGCTGCCCTTCCCCGGGCGCGGGCGAAAACCTGCCGTGACATTGGAAATTGGGTTCATTAGAAACAGCTGACCAACTTCTCGATTACTATAACAGTAACAGACCGTCGTAAAGTATGGAACTGACAGGTGATAAGGCACATATCTAACGAGTTTTGGGTCAAGAATCTGTTCTAATTATACACACATCTGTTTCGGTTTACTCACGGCGTTGCGTGATGCGTCATTGGTAAACAAAGCAGTGTTTGTCTCATCTTCCTGCGTTATTAAATTCCGTCCACTTCCAGTTACACGACAAAGAATAACATGGATTTTTAAACAAATTCGTACGCGCTGAGTTAATTAGTTGCTAGTGTAAAATTTATTCTACACATGAGATCATACAACTCCGTGCGTCTACCTGTGCCGGCTGCATTATGCATGAAAGTGCACTAGAAATACAACCAGTTATATTGAACTAAATTGTGGTGCTAGGTCGGTCACTGCTTCCACGCGAGCGGTGGAGACAGACGACGGCGGCCGCGTGGCGGGCCCGGCGCGGAGTCGCCGGCTCGTCGCCGTGACGCTGCACGCTGGCGCGCCGGCCCCCTCGCACGCATGCAAACGCTTCGCCAGCCTAGCGGTAGCGTAGCGGCTAGTCAACTCAGTCACTCGCTCGAACCGGCCGCCACGGGTACGTCCGATGCGCCGCCGTTTAACCCACCGACGAATAAAAACAAACCGCACAATGTTATCGGACTGAAATCATTACCCGTATGCAATGGAAGGACACACAAAAATGAGAGTGCAGTGAGTTGGATAAATATTGGTACCGTGTTCTTGAAAGTTGTTTACTTTTGGAGGTAAGTTTGTTTTCGGTTGTGATAACAATACCTTAGCAGAGAAACGATGTGGATGTGAGGAGTTTTGAAGTATTTTTATCAATATCACCGTAATTGCACTTGTACCAATGTCAACAAATTTGCTACGAATATTGTTGCAAGAAACGAAAACTTCGTGTCATAATAACTGGAGAACTTTTACATGTTATGCATCCTGGTTGAGAAACTTTTGTAAGTTCTATTTATCCAAGGTAGGTAGAACTTACAAAAGTTTTCTTAACCATATAACATTGGATACAAAATTTCCCTGCTGAAACGCAGCTCAGGTCATATTTTTTTTTTATATTAAAGACTGTATGTTTAGTTTTCCTTATCATATAAGTATGCATGTATAGGACAAGGTTAAAAGATATTATATATTATAATTTGGCTATTACTTCGCCGTTACTATATTCGCATGGCAAAACATTTACAGTTACATCCGCCTCTCTCCGAACTCAGCTGATTTTCCCACCATTAAGTCATTTGACTCGGTAGGTGGTGCGAGACGGGTGCTTAGGTACTTACATCTTACCTGACACTAACTACTTAAGTACTGGAAGGTCGGATACTCATTTAGTTAGCTATTTCAAGTTGTGTTCCAAGAATGTCGTTCAGTCGTAATACAAAGTAGGCGCATTATTGGTATGTGTTCTGGTTCTTGATATTGTTATGCGCCTTAAGCTACGAGTATTCCTAAAATGTCAGCATTATTATTAGGTTTAAAAACACTTGTATATTAACAGGTTAACAGTATTTAAGTTAGTTATTTTGAATTCTTTAGCAAGAAGTTATAATATTTAGTAAAAATAGGAACATACGATAATCGAGATATAATTAAAATAAGTTATTAAGTAGCATAAAATGATGATATATACGAACGGCATTCTATGAAGATGAATTTGAACTAACATCAAAGACTTGAAAAAGAAAATGAAACATGTTAACATTATTTTTTTAATGTGGGTAGGTACACGACAATTATTTAGGGTGGTGGAGAGGTTAACACGTTGGACCAGTAATCCAGAGGCCCCAGGTTCGATTCCCGCCAGATTAAGCAAGAAAATAAAAAACATTTAACCGTCACGGCGTAAAAAATAGCAGATTTTTTAAACTATGACAAGCGGGTAAGTAAAGACAACTATGTGATGTCAGATAGGCGCCAAAGAACACAACATCGAAACAGATATCTAATTGCGCCCAACGTTTGCTTACCTACGCATTTCTCCAGTTTTATAGAAAGGCCAGCCTAAGAATCAGAAGTTTCAGCAGATCTGCAGCAGTTAGGTTGTTTTTTTTTTTTAATTATCTAGTAAACAAGTGTACACTTTATTTATAATATTACGTTCACGACTGAATGATTTTCTTTAGATATTTTTAAATATTTGTCCTTTTAAACCCCCACGAATGACATTGACATAGTTGATAAACTTTCATAAAAATCATTCCCAGTGTATATGAAATTAGTTCCAGTAAATTCCGCAATATGGCGCTTCCTCATATATTTCTGGTCAGGCTTTACCTATCTATAGTATGTACCTAGATGCTGCTATTGTAGACTGCTAACAAGCTTTTTTAAAATTGTCGTAGTATAATTATATGGTTTCTATTTAAACAGTAGGGACTACGCTAAACTTTTATCCAAAGAATACCGCTTACTCTCGGATAGTAACGTCACGACCACATAATTACTATCCGAGACGCGAATGACTACTTTAGCCCCACTATGCGAAGCTAAAATGTCATACTTTTTGAACAGGAGTAAAAAATATATACTATGTGATATTTTGTTTTTATGCTATGACATCACACGAGTAGCCACATAAAGGTGAAGTGCTTAAGTGCGCAACTCTACGCACTGATCATGACCGTTACAAAAGCAGCTACTTATACCTACAGGAAGACAGCATAATAAAGTCCGTTTCGATTTATTTTGCATACATTTTAGGCACCTATAACAACCTATAATAACGCAGTTATGGATGGTATGACACACAGACGTGCTTAGCGATTTAAACTAACCGGCAACTATAATATAAATGCCAAATTTGAATTATTAACGATAAAACTTTGAAATATTTCCCAATCTATCTGATGTATGGCCATGAATTCTAATTGTTGGCGAATTCACACTCGCTCTACTATTAGTGTCACGCGGCTTAAAAGCTAAAAGGCTATTTTCCTAAAAAAATATAATTGATCCATCAGTTAGTATATCAAATAAAATGTATTACGTAGGTTAAACAAAAAATTACAAGGATATAAGCGGTTAAAGTTCCACGTAACGTCACGCCGTGGTACATTTTATTGAATTCTAAATTCTAATACCTACGTTGTAATTGTTTTTGGGTTGACATAAGTAAAAATACGTGCTGAACATTTTTTGATAATCTAGCAAACGGACTAATTAAAATAACTAACTTTTTACCCGAGAAACTACCCAATTACAAATAAGTAAATCCCACAACAAAATATCTCGGTCAGTGCCTCGCATTTGGTATGGCTAAGGCGGCGCTCTGCTCTGCTATATGTTAGTTGGTGGACCGAAAAGCGACAAAAACTAGTCTCTCTCCTGGATTAGTTTAACATACAAGACACATGAGAGTTAAACAAGTTTAAGGAGATCAAATGCATAACGTTTGCCATAAATAAACTTTATTGGCGCTAAATGTTACTAATATTTGTATTCAGAAACCGTCAAATTTTCCGTTTGTTTTTATGATCATCGTGTTACATCTAATTTAAAAATTTTGTTTAAAAAAAAGCTTAATAGGTTATAGCTTGAGGACAAATGACCTTTCAGAATAATTATTAGGTAAGGTAACAAAATGGTACGTAATTAAAGATTCCATTAGTAATCCGCACTCGCTCTGCAGTAGGAGGATAAGCCAATATTCATATTCCTACTGCAGACACCAACACCTTGACCCGGCGAGTTAGCAATGCGGATCTTTATCCCTCATCGACCAAGTTTTGAAACTTTTTAGGGTTCCGTACCCTTATAGTTTCGCCATGTCCGTCTGTCCGTCTGTCCGTCCGTCCGCGGTTTAGCTCCGTGATCATTAGTACTAGAAAGCTGAAATTTGGTATGAGTATGTGTATGTAACACGCCGAAAGAACGGTAAAATATAAACTAAAAAAAAAAACTTTTTCGGGTACTTCCCGAACACCCAAAGTGGGGGTGAATTTTTTTTTTCGTTCCGACTCTAATGTGTGGGATGTCGTTGAATAGGTCTTTAAAAAATAATAGGGGTCTCCAAACATTATTTTTTGATAAAGTCAGCAGTTTTGTAAATATTCGCTCCGAAAATAAAAAAAAATAGTGTCCCCCCCTCTAACTTTTCAACCACGGGTCAAAAAATAATGGAAAAATTCATTAAAAATGAGGCTTTATAAGTTATTTCAATGAAAACTATATTGAATAAATTCGGTCAAGCCGTTTTTGAGTATGTGCCGTATAAATGACGTAAGTGCCGTAAAGTACTTTGGCGTTTACGACCGTTTTTATAGATCTTGAAATCTTTCTCGTAATTTAAACCTCAGACTTAAAACTGCGGTTTTAAACTCGTCTATTGTGAAGGATGGGCAACTACGGAACCCTACACTGAGCGTGGCCTGACATGCTCTTGGCCGGTTTTTTAGTGTGTAAATTCCTGTATCTACAAGCTCCGCTCTTCCATACCACCACTTTTTGTGTCGATACGAGTGTGTCCGTCTGTCTGTCTGTTTCATCTTCACGGTTAAATAAGTAACTGTTGAACCGATTGAGATGAAATTGTTGATTGAGTCCATCATTCCTTATGCGGGTGAGAACGAGGGTGGAATGTACCATGGAAATGTAGGGACTTATGCGCATGCGACAGTTACTGTGTAAAAATTATCTGTTCAGTAAAGAACTCACAACAAACGTCAAGACTGGGGAGTGACCAAACTGATAATAAAGATCAAGTGCGGGTAGTTCGAAATAATACTCGCGCGACAAGATGACGTTGATGCCCGCCTCTTCCTTCAATGCCTTCGAGACCATGAACCATCACGTTCGAAACGTCGAGGCAATGAAATAAACAGTTTTTGGATGCGATTAAGTTGTTTTGTTATAATTCTGAGAAAATCGTCTTAGTTAAATCAATGTAAGGTAAGGATTAAACATGTTTTTGTATTAAGTAACTTTTTGCCTTGACCGGAAAGAACCTGTTATGGTTCTCCGACCGAAAATCGAAAGCTTAGTCATCCGTTCCAGATACGTTACAGATGAAGATTTCAAACAGCCAGTTACTTATTGTACAGATTTCTAAGAAACGCGTGCTTGCGTCACGGCACGGGTTTCTCCCGGTCAGCACGACATCAGTTATTACAAAATGGGATGAGTATGAAAAGTGTCCACTGTATTTAAAGTAAAGTGCTATATTATTATCGTATGGCTTTATTATTTATTTATTTTTTCAGTCAAAAGTTTGTACAAGTGAATTTAAACACAAAACAAAGACAACGAGCTCTCTACAGTTGAATGTCTAGATTTCATAGCCATTCCCTGGCATCCTTAGTCAGCGCGTTCAGGTCGCCTAGCTCCCCAGTAAAGTGGTCAATCTTGGTGGTAATGTGCTGACAACTTTTTACCATATTTTTTTGGTCCAAAATCAAATTTGAAATTATTATCAGAATCCTCATAATTCATAAAAAAATAATTTGTACTACTTACACGCACTTTTTGACGATCAAATTGGCAATTTAATTATTTTGCCATATATTGTTATTACCTTTTCGGGGTGATAACGTCACGGCCCGCTCGCCTTTTTTAGGAAGCGTTTTCAGTCGTGTCGAACTTTAACAGTCCCATATATACATTTGATCCAAAGAAAAAATAATATCAATCAAAAAAATAACTACACGCCTATTTGATGACCGCTTTCGTTAACTTGATTTATAGTAGGTAATTTAACGTTATAAGTAGGTAGGTATACTTTTTTTGGTTCCTTAACCAACCTAATTGTGGCCGACGTTCGCTTGAATATGAGCATTTGTTGATCCGGACTATGGGAGAGTTCTTCTTTGGAAGGATTAATCTTCTGAACCCTAAGAACATTTTAAGAAGAAGAGCCATCTTGATTTTTATTGCTGGAAGGACTCAAAATAGTCGAACCTCATTATTTTTTTTGTATGGGATTGGGATATGTTTTGTTCTGAACCCTGAAAAACAATTAGATTTAAAAACGTTTTTTGAAGTATGTTAATAATTCACACTTTTCTTTCTGACACATCTATTACGGACACTTCTTAACTTACCTAAGGATATGTAATCAGTTACAGCAATTGTTATGGTGGTGAGTTGGCGACATGGTACTCACAGGTAGTTTTGAAACTTTTGAACCCAAAGTGCCATTTATACCAAGTTATGCTATAAACATACAATTGCCAACATTCAATATTTTTAAGGCTACAATTTTATTACCATTTGTAGTCCGCTTAGAAAGAAGACGTACCTACCTAATTACTGTTATATATTTTGATTTTATGAGCTTAAGTACTAAGTATAAGTAATATTATTTATTTATGAAAATATACTCATTCATACACTCCAAAACTATGTCACAGAAAGGTTACTTTAGTCTGGTGTCTCTAATTAAACGAACGACGCAAAGCTCTCTCGATATTAATTTCCACCTGTTATAAGTTTAAAATGTTTTCAATAAGTAAGTATACGGTATAAACACACTTGTCACTACTATGTATATGCATTACCATGTTATTTTTGTAGACACGTTACAACATAGTCGAATCTGTCGAATTTATATAATGAATGACTTATTGCTTGTAATTTTTTTTATTTGGGACATTTAGGTGTATTAGATGGAATCTGTTCAAGACAAAAAATTGCCGAACATTCCATTCCACAATCCATTGCCGACAATACTTTGTTCAGAAGCTTGACAAATCTGGACGATTGTCTTCAAAACAAACCGCAACGATCTTTTGCAGCAGTTTTATTATTCTATAGAATACATGAATGGTTCAGAATATATACTTAGCTAGAGATTAATGTTTTAATTTTAATTTTTTTTTTCTACATTATAATTCAGTGAATTTTGACCTTACAAACGGTCCGGTAGTTTTGAATTTTTGATATGTTGTCTAGGATGGTTAGTGAATGTTTAATTGCAAAATGCACAATTCCCCCCCCCTCCGCGCCCGCCGCCATATTGAAAAAACCGGGAACTTCTTCACATGTTTGCTTAATTCTTCGTCTAGGAGCATTTGAGCTAGATAAAAGCTTAGACAATGTTGAAGAGGATAAAATTTACTATAATTTACATTGTAAATTTTGTTTCAAAAACTGATAGTTACAGATTTATGCACATTTAAAAAAAACGTAAAAAATCGCAATTTCCAACTCAAAAACAAACTTCTGGATTATATCTTCGTTTAGGAGCATTTTAGCTAGAACAGTGCTTGGGCAATGTTGTAGAAAATTCAATTTACTATATTTCACATTTTAAATTTTGTTTCAAGGACGGTTAGTTACGGAGATATGCACATTAAAAAAACAGGAAAAGTCGAATTTTCCGAACATTTCTCAAAATTCTTGGTTTAGCCATTCAGTTACGGACTAGTCTAGGACAAATTAAAACATGTAGGAAATATAATTGCTTATAAAACTCACGTCCATTTTTACATACATTTTCGGAAAATGTGACTTTATTTTTTACATATCTCCGTAATTATCTGTCCTTGAAACAAAATTTGAAATGTAAAATATAGGAAATTTAATTATCTACAACATTGCCCAAGCACTGTTCTAGCTAAAATGCTCCTAAACGAAGATATAATCCAGAAGTTGGTTTTTGAAATGGAAATTGCGATTTTTTACGTTTTTTTAAATGTGCATGTCTCTGTAACTATCAGTTTTTGAAACAAAATTTAAAACGTAAATTATAGTAAATTTCCTCTTCAACATTGTCTAAGCTTTTATCTAGCTCAAATGCTCCTAGACGAAGAATTAAGCAAAAATATGAAGAACGTGCCGGTTTTTTCAATATGGCGGCGGGCGCGGAGGGGGGGGGAATTGTGCATTTTGCAATTAAACACTCACTAACTATCCCAGACAACATATCAAAAATTCAAAACTACCGGACCGTTTCTAAGGTCTCCCCTAGTACTTTAGTCTCTATTCACCGTATGACGAAGAAATTTAGTTTTAAAAATGATATTTTTTTCCGAAATTTGACAAAGAAGTTTACGTGAGGTTTGACACCTACTTCAAAAGGTGATTCATAATTAAAATGTACCGTTACCGTTACTGTCACCGTTAAGGAGTTATACCTTCTTTTATCAGCTCAATTCATGAGACGATGATTGAACTTTAGAAAATACGAGATGAATAAATGTTTATTATTAGCATTTGAGGGTTGCCCTCGATTTCCCTGGGAGCCCATCATCAGATCCTGACTTAGCGACGATGGGACGTACCACATTAAGGGCATACCTACTAAAAAAATATAACCGACAGTCTTAACCTACCTATATTATTTAAACCTACCTATACTATTTTAACCTACCTATATTATTTTAACCTACCTATATTATTTAAAGAATTGTCCCTTAACTCCTAGCCACTGAGGAGTTGTACCTTCCATCATCAGCTCAGCATAATGAGATAATGACTACCAGACGCAAATACATTGTTAGTGCTGTCATCAGATTCCGACATGGAGACAATAGGACCACCTCAGGAGTATACTCTTTCAAATATAAAATAATTTTGAGAATCGGTCCTTAATTGGCGGAGATATCAGTGAACATACCGTCGATGACCGTAACTTCGCCTAGGCTTCCTATCTTCGCCTACCAAATATTTCTAGAGTTTTCAGAAGTATCTAAGTGTTTCTAAGAGATATCTAAAGGTCGTATGAGGAGCTATGCGCATCTCTTAGAAACACTTAGATACTTCTGAAAACTCTAGAAATATTTGGTAGGCGAAGATAGGAAGCCTAGCGAAGTTACGGTCATCAACGGTACATAGAAAAAAAAAACATATAGTAAAACATAGAACCTCCTCCTTCCTTTAAAGTCATAACTCTATTGTGAGACTTAAGCTCCTTTGCTCCCAGATTAAATCTGACTCATATCCCTTTTCATTGGGGCCACAGGTTTAACCTTCAATAAAGTTCAATATAATATGAGCTGTCTTAATTAATAAATTTAAACAAAACTAACTATCTATTTTGGTTCAGTGACCCAACCAGGATCTTAGCCTCCGAAACGAGAGTACGCCACTTTTCGGCAATTTTTGAACAAAAGGTTTTTCAAATTAACAGAGGAAATGGGAGATCATATTTTTAACAAGCATTAATTTTCCCCTTTGAAGTCGATGGAATTTATTGTCTTTAATAAATGTATGTTTCTTAATATCTACATATGGTTGAACCTTTTTTGCCTAACAACTTTTTGCCTGATTTCATTTAAACTAATATTATTTAGCATAACTATTCACTTTGTCTAATTTTCATTTGAGTGAGTCGTTTTGTACAATCCTTATTCCACATACATTTATTTCTTATATTTTTGTTTAACCTAATGTTTGTTTCGTATAATCTAATTTTGTATAATACATTTACATTGTTTGACATATTTTTTTGTATAAAATTCATGTCGCAAATTATGTTAATTTTTTCTAATAATCTTATTTCGTACCTAACCGACTTTGTACTTTTATTTCTTACCTAACCTGACCTACTGTTTTCGGTTTTTGACCCATTATGACGCTCTCCGCTATACATGGTCACAATACAAACCTAACCTAACCTACAGTTTTTGGTTTTAAAACTGAATCAGATAATCAAAACGTTATTCGGCTATGTAATGATTAGTTAAACTAAGAATCGACAAAGTGAGTTTTAAATAAAATAATATTCGATAGAACAAGAGTTATGAAAAACATAACTTAAGCAAAACGAATTTCGACAAAAAATAATAACTATGACAAATGAACTTATATGATTCTAATACATATTGAATTTAGACAAATAAAGTTGATAGCCAAAGAAATTTGATAGCCAAACTGAAATTAGACAAAATATTTTTAGGCAGGTCAAGGGAATAAGTACTTACCATCTACCCTATCTGCATTTAAATTTAAAGAAAAACGTTAAACAATTAACAGGTGAAATGGGAAATGAATGTGTGCGTTTATTTACACCGTTAAAGTCGATGGCGTTTATGTCCTAAATAAATTTACGTTTCTTATCTACATATGTACACGTGCCCCGAGCAATTATAAGTTAGGTTTAACGATCCGGCTCGCAATCTAGGACGCCATTTATGAACCATTCTTAAGTAGCCGCTATACATTATAAATTATGGTTTTCCATTAGTGTAGGATATTAAACCTATAGATCTTACCCGTACGTGCCTGTAGAGATTACTGAATACATATAAGTATGTACGTGGGTAGTTCTTGCCATGACTTGTGATACACTCTAACGTTAGATAAGAATACAGAAAACCAAAACAAAAACAATTAAAATTATCATTATCATTAGCTTTTGGACAATTACTTTTTCTGTACTCGTTCAATCTAAGAGTAAGTCATTCATGGTCATGGGTTGTAGTTGTAACTTGTACAAACATAAATCCACCATGCGTATAATATTGAAGAAGTGGTATAAACCATATAAGTACATAATTGTATGTATATTTGCATAACTTGGTATAAACAGCACTTTGGGTTCAACTACCTGTGAGCATAATTACTGAGGTAGCCATCTCCGCCACAAAAATAGCTTTTACTTATTACACACTTTGTTAACAATTATCTGGATGTGTATATACTTGGAAGCGAACCACAAATTAATCTATCAAAACGATAACTAGGTATAGCATCATCCTTTTAACGCTGAACTCTCCAATACGTGGCCGGCACTCCAATGGAAAGAGCTATTCTCGAAGTTCTCTGCGCGATAGAATCAGAAAGGAGGATATTCGCAGAAGAACCAAAGTACCCGTTACCGACCTAGCGCACAGGATTGCATGGTTAAAGTAGCAATGGGCGCGTCGTGTAGCCCGGAGAATGGATGGCCGTTGGGCAGCAAAGTCCTGGAGTGGCATCCCCAAAAATCCTCTGCAGTAAGCTATTTACCACGCGTTTTCCATTCTAACCGTGATCGCGCTGGCGCAGGGTGCATGGAGGCGGTGTGCGAGCGCGGCGACGGCGCCTGCGCGGCGCGCGCTCTGGCAGCTGCGCTGCACGCACTGAATCTCTACTGCGCGACCGTCTCCGCTGCTCTTATCTGCTGCTGCGCTAAACCATCTCTCCACAGGTAACATTATCCATTACGCACACAGTGTACGCCTATTTCTATATTTTATAATCTCATACCCCTCGACTCTATCTTACCGCGTCGTTTTTTAAACGATTAACCTAAAGGTGTTTCAATGTAATCCTAACTAGGGAAAATAGAACAATAAAATCAAATCTATTGAATAATAAGTAGATAAAGAAATTTCGGAAGATGATTTTGGCGTGGTGTTTTAAAATACCAATTCAGACTGCAATTTTCTCTAGATCGAAGCAGGTGCTGGAAAGTTTACATCATGTCCGTGTCAATTGTAAATTAATAAAATTTCAAATTCTCTGTAAAAATAACAAGTGACGCCATGTGTGTTAATGCGACACTTAGGGTATATCAGAAATCAATAACTTTTAAAGTTTACAAATGATACTTATCGTAACAGGAGCACAAAACGATGGCGAGGCCAAAACGTGCGGGGCGTGGCCAGCCTGGTGCTGGGCGTGGCGGTAGTCTGCGGAGCCGCAGCCGCCGGCCTCCGACCAGCCCTCATGGTCCCTCTCACGGCCGCCCTTCTGGCCCCGATCGCCTGGCTCTCCGCCGCCGCCCTCCACGTGGCGCTCTGGACCCGGCGATCAGCCGCCTCCGTCCTCTACCTGGCAATATACTGGCTCCTCACCGCAGTGTCCGCGGCAACTGTCATCTGGCAACACTTTGAAACTAAGACGGCGTCGCCGGATCACATAGAAATCTATATCCATTCCGTTACTGTGATCATGGCGATAATTATGTCTGCAGTGGACTGCGTTTGTTTTTATGATGAGGTATGTATAAACTAATTAATTATTTGGCACTTCATTTATGTAACTTTTCAGTCTTTGATAATCCTGATGATGATCTTTATATTGGGACTTCCGGTTTGTGACTTAAGATGGCCGCATGCGTTTAAGTTGCGTTGTTCATTATTTATTCATTTTTGTTGTTCAATGTGTAGTATTGATAGCGTATTGTGCAGTGATCTAACGTATGAGTGAATAGCTAATGAAGAATTCAACTTGAAGCGTTCATAGCCCTTCCTGGGTCAAGGCCCGATAGTCCGCGTGGTTTTTTGTAAATCGCTATCACTTTACAAAAAGCAAAACCTCACCGAACAACGGCATGCTCTACGAGCAAACTTGAAATTGGCGAAATCATCATTAACCTGATGGAAGCCATATTTTAAAATTAGAATTAGAATTAGATCTTTATATTATTATATACTGAAGTTTTAAGGTTCAAAGAAAGCTTTAAAATAGAACTAATTAGGTAATGCTACTTGGGTCTACTGATTAGGATAAAATTAAGAACGTAGTTGAATACGAGTAGATAAGTACCTAAGTGCCATTGCTATCCAGCGCGGGAATGCTGCCTGCGTTTTGGGTACCCTACCACGGGGTCCCGATCTTTTTTAATGT